>OZ014521.1:471295187-473795187 GCA_963966055.1 Lathyrus aphaca | reverse complement strand
AGGATTAAAGTTATACACTCCATCCTAAGAGAAGGATGCAGGCATAAGCTTAATCACAAAGTCTTAAAGCCTTTAGGGTTTAGTCCCTGATTATGAGATGAGAAGAGAAGACTCAAAGAGAGACACAAAGGTAAAACTATGGGGGACTAATCAAAACCCTAATTCATTGTCATGCTTGGTTGGTCCTAAGGTTTGTGAGGTTTGCAAGAAAAGATCTTCAAAGGAGCCACCAGGAAGCAGATGAACAGGATCAAGAGAAGCAAAGTGACTTGCTTCATTCAAGAAGTCAAGTCACTTGAAGAAAGAAAGTGGGAGGAAGAAGAATGAGCAAGCTCAAACTCAAACACATATAAGAATGCAGCAATGGATGCAAGAGAGATGAAAAGAAAAGTTATGAGAAGTGAAGGCAAATCCACTTCTCAAGTTTACTTACCACCTGCAATGTTAGAAAGAAAATGCAATGCAATGCAAGATAAGATGAAATGATATGATGCTAAGCAAAACCAGAAGCATGTTGATGATGATTATGATGTTATGAGGTGATGCAAACACATGTCAAGACATGGAGATGTTCATACAAGGTTATGAATGCAAAGAATGCAAGAAGGATGCAAAAGAAAGCCCAAATTAGGGTTCATGGATCAAACATCAAACACAAACCAAAAACAGAAGCAAACCTCATGATAAAAAATGGAAAATGGCACCCAAAGAAACCCTAGACCTATAATAAACTACTGCCCAAAGGGGAGCTCTCAACTCTCAACCAAACTCAAGATATGAATTTCCTAAGTTATTAGGGTTTTTTAGGGTTCTCAACAAAACAAATGCCAAACAAATTGGAAATGCAAGAACAATTCATGGCCTTTTTATCCTAGGAACTACATGCAAAACAAAAGACAATGCAAGAAGAATCAATGTCTCAACCTTCCCCAATTGGCAGAAATGAATTTTTGAATCCATGATCAAAATAATGCATAAAAAATGATTTAATTCAATGAAAAATTCTTAAAATGCATCAAGATCAAAAAAGAAATTTGGTTTGAAGGTTGGACAATGTTTCTAAATGTCTTAGAACATTTCATGAATTTTTTTGTAATTTTTAAATACCTAAAAGCATTTTTAATAAATTAATTTTCATTAATCAATTAAAAATAATCTTTTAAATATTTAAAAATGCTTTTTTAATGATAAAAAATAAAATAAAAATATTTTTGGGTCTTAAAAATTAATAAAACTTTAAAGAAAAAGTTTCATAATTTTTAAGAATTTTTTGCTATTTTAAATTAATTATGCAATTTAAGTGAAAGAAAATGGATTAAAAATTAAATAAAATAAAAGTCAAATGAAGGAAAGGTCAGGATGCGCTCTGGGTTTAAAAGTGTTGACTGGCGCGTGATCTAAGGGTCACAATTCAAACTAGCCTAATCCTGATTAATTAAATAATAATTCATAATTAAGACTTAATGAAAAGATCCTGGCCTTCTATTCACGCGCGGGAAATGGAATCCAATGGCTCACGTTCAAACTCAGTGCCCTAACCCTAATTAATAATTAAACACTTTCAGGTCACCGGAGACGAGCTCCGGTCGTCTTCTCCGGTGACCTCCTCCCCTGAAAACTTCAAACTTCCTAAAAACGTGACTAAAATGAAAACTAAGCACATAGAAATGAACCCCATGATCTCCTGAATCAAAACCCTAACCCCAAACAAATTTATTCTTCATCAATCACATGAATCGAAGACAAACATTTTTAGGGCAAACCAGTTTCAGAGTCAAATTAAATGTTCAAATCATCATCATTTCAAAAACTAAGAACATCAGGATGATCAGGACAACACAATGAACAAGTTTGTAACAAGAAAAATGATTTCTGGAAAAATAATTTTCGAGCTACCTGAGATTTGAAGCTTTCAGTTTGAAGACTTCCTGGCCTTCTCTTTATGTGCAATCTACTCCTTAGAACCCCTTGATGATGTTTGAATGCTCAAAATGAGTTGGTGCTGGCTGGATAATGAGTTTCGAAAAGAACTGCTTCAAGCTCAGTCAACAATGGCTATGGTGATTCTGACTGATTCAGGCCATGGTGAGTGATTGCTTGTGATCCTGATGATGAATGGAGAAGGTTTGTGGTGCTTGTTTGTGTGTTTGTGAGCTAGAATGAGAGTTTCGAATGAAACTGCAAAATGGAGTGTGAAATGGTTATGGAGTGTTCTTGCTATTACAGGCTTTGGTTCTTGGTGCTGGATGATCTATGAAGTGTGGTGAGATGATTGATGAAGATAGTTTGAGTGTTTGGTGGCTGTGGAGAGGGATTCGAAGGAACTTGCAAAATGGTGAGTTTTTGTGTATGTGTGCAATGGGATTGTTTCAGCCTTGCTTCTTCATATGTTTAGCTTGCAAACTGTCCACATATTTCTCTCTCATTGGTCAGTTGACAAGACATGCCCTTTATTGATTGGTAAGGCAACTTTTGCAAAAAGTCCACTTCTTGTAAGAGAGGGCATGGGCTAAACTCTAGCTAAGTACAATGAGCATGGGGTTGCGCAGCATGATGTGTGTATGGAGCTAGTTTGGTTCAGCAGCCAAGAAGTCAAGTGGGTGAGATGTGATGATAGTTTTTGCAAGTTGCTTGCTTTATGGTTCACATGTGAAGATCTTGTTCCAAAAGTCATGAAGCATGAGCAATGCCTAGTTCATTCTGAATTTTGTGACTTGTAGAATGTTTGCATACTGGTTTGAAGCCAATTAGAAGTTACAAAATGCATTGGTTCAAGGTTTTGCAAAATTTCCATTTGGTGCATAACTTGAATTTTAGGTATTTTTGCCAACTTTAACAAACCATAACTTTTGATCCAAGATGAGTTAGATCATGTTCTTGTACTTTTTGGAAAGGGAAAGATGAGATCTACAATTTTCATGACCAAAGTTTTTTCATTTGAAGCATTTTTGGATTCAAAATCATGGCTTGAAAAATGACCTAAAATAATGCATTCTTGAAAAGTCAACTATGCCCAAAAAGTCAACATTTGCAAAAACCCTAAATTCTTGATTTCTATGAACTTCAACCTTCTCCCATGATCAAATAAAGATCATATACACTCAAAATGATGAAGATCACCCATTGGTTGGGTCATTGGGGGCCTCAGATGCCCTGATTTTGCACTGACTTGTCTGAAAAGTCAACTCTTGATCAGATGACTTCCCCATGGAATTTCTTCATGAAAATTGATATGTATACTCCCTATACCATATAGAGACCAATGGAAACAAGAATGACCAAAAAATTTGAGGTTATGGCCTCTGAAACCAAAACCCTAATTTTCAGTCAACTGTGCAGTCAAACCTGGCTCTGCATCACCTCAAACCCTAGTTCTTGTGATTCCTCTGCATTTTTGACTTTGAGGAGATGAAATATGACATAAGGACACACATGGACCCCTTTGAGTTGATTAGTGGCCTTTGGAGTGGCTCAAAAAGCTTTGAGGTTGCTCAGATCACAAACCCTAGGTGCAGATGCCTTGAAAGCTATGCAGTGAATCAAAAAAATAAGATGTGAGATGATATGATTGTGTTTATGCATATGAGATGATCACAAGCCATGGTGTGAATGGGTGAGGGAAAATTTGGGGTGTTTACAGCTGCCCCTATTCAAACATGAGTTAGCTGTGCAGGATGTAAGCAACGGCTTAAAAGGCAAACAAGATAACTCGTGGTTGAATATCAAAGACAGTCCAAAATTTGCACTCACAGAATGAAGAAAAAAAGGGATATAGATTGTAAAAGCAAGATAAAGTATATTGTAAAGTATGGGCGACGGAGGACGACCGTCGAGCAGAGGACGACTGCTGGGTAAAGAGCAATGACGGGGACGGCCGACATGCTGGGGATAAAAGGTAAAGCCAAGACGGGGACGGCCGACTAGCTGGGGAAATAAAATCATGATGGGGACGGCCATCAAGATAAAGCTGTAAAATTTCTGAGGATTAATGAAACATGACGGGGACGGCCATCAAGTTCATAAAGGTAAAGTAACCAACGATGGGGACGGCCATCGGGTTAAAAGGAAAAGGGACCACGACGGGGACGGCCATCGGGCTAAAAAAAGGAAAAGGGACCACGACGGGGACGGCCATCGGGTTAAAGAATAAATGAAATAAAACAGCTGATGGGGTACGGCCATCAAAGGTGAAGGACGATCACCTAGCAGGGTACGGCTGCTCTGTTGGGAATAAAAGAAATATGATGGGGACGGCCATCAAAGGTGGAGGACGACCACCTGGCAGGGTACGGCTGCCGAAAATATCAACGATGGGGACGGCCATCGGATAGGAAAGGTCAACGATGGGGACGGCCATCGGACGAGCAAGATGGAGGACGACCATCAAGAAGTGGAGGACGACCACTCAGCAGGGGACGGCTGCTCTCGAGGTTTGTCATAACACAGGACGAGTGTTAGATAACCAAAAAATCAACAATGGGGACGGCCATTGGATAAAGTGATGAAGGACGATCATCAAAAGGTGGAGGACGACCACCTAGCAGGGGACGGCTGCTAAAAATCAACGATGGGGACGGCCATCGGATGAAAAGGTCAACGATGGGGACGGCCATCGGACGAGCAAGATGGAGGACGACCATCAAGAAGTGGAGGACGACCACTCAGCAGGGTACGGCTGCTCTCAAAGGTATCATAACACAGGACGAGTGTTAGATAAAAAGAAAATTTGTTGGCGATCTACTGGGGATAATGTAAACACGGACGAGCGTTTACACCCAAGAAACAAAAGGTATGAGTGTTTGGTATTGTGTATAGATTAAAGATGCGGACGAGCATCCTTAAGACTATGATACGGACGAGTATCATGTAGAAACTGACACATGTTCAGAGATGATGATACGGACGAGTATCAACTGGTTAACAAAGAACAAGGACTACTGCCGAACCTGTGGGGATATAAGTGATGATGTATACAAGATACGGACGAGTATCTGTATAAGCGTACCATGAGTAGTGAGTATTGTATTGTATTGATGAGTATTTTAACTGCTGGGGAGAGTGACACGGACGAGTGTCAAGAGAGAAAAGTATAATATTAACAAGTATCTAGGTGACTGCGCTGGGGATATGACACGGACGGGTGTCAAGAAAGTGTATATAAGTATATGTGAGTGCAAAGAGGATGTCTTTGGCTTTCTGCTGGGATATGACACGGATGGGTGTCTGGGCGTATCTGTAATACGGGTGATCTTGTTTGTAAAGATGTTCGGGCGACTTTACTGGGGAATGATGACACGGACGGGTGCCAAAAGGTGTATATACGGGTGTTTGTGATTTGTGAGGCAGCTGCTTTTGCTGGGACTCTGATGGGGATTTCTGTACAATGGTGATGAACGGTTCATTATTCACAAGTGTTCAATTCACGACATGACTTATGATTATGCTATGCGTTTGATTTTTTGCCGTAATGCTCCGTGTTAGACGGAATGCTACACTCTGAGGGGATAGTATGATGCGAATGCCATGATTATGCAAAGGGGCACGGATCCGGGATTCGGATCCCGCTACTGCGAAGATCTCTGGTTGATCTGCTTGAAGTGAACATCCCAGCTGGGGATGAGATCATTGGTAGACCTAATGATGTATCTGCTTGGGGATATAAGTCACTGATAGACATATCCTTATAAATGAGAAACCCAGCTGGGGTTTGTAGAAGCTTTCCGTACTCTGTTGTGATCTTCTCCGTGCGTTGCTCTTCTGAATAGAGGCTTGAAGCTCTGTGGGGAGATGATTTCCTGACTCCTGTACTCAGCTGAGGATGAAATGGCAACTCGGCTGGGGAATTGCGAGAGGCAACTCAGCTGGGGAGAGCAACAAGAGGCAACTCAGCTGGGGATATAGCATTTCCGATGCTGAGATTGAGTGTATTGTTGATTTGGCAACTTTGCTGGGGAAGTGGGAGGCAACTCAGCTGGGGAGAGCAACAAGAGGCAACTCAGCTGGGGAAATGGGCACCTCCCAGTGCCATGTGAGTTGATAATGATTCGCCAGTTCGCTGAGACGTAACTTGCATGCCCCAGGTTGCGCTCTGGATACCTGCAGTCCTGCAAAGATAAGGAAACGTACAAAAGGTCTCGAGGTATCCCTTACTGGATTCCGTCATAGGAGTTAAGTACTTTCGAGAATAATCACATTCCCTGTAAGCATGTGTTTTTATTTTTTAGAGAAGGGCATCTGTACTTATGCAATTGTATTTTTAGAGATATCAGACAACTCTTTGCAAAACATAAATGTAAAAACGAGACATGACTGAGAATCTGATTTTATTAATTCATGCGCCCTGAATTGGCAAGATACAGTCAAAGAAACATATCTCCCGAAATGAGGAGATTGTTACAAATTGAGAAACAAAATGCTGACGATGTTGACGACGCTTTGAGGAGCTTCCTCTCCTGCTATGACTCGTATGACAATGACGTTCTTCTCGTCTTGCTTTCTGGAGAGAGTTGATTCTGATTGAAGCTTGATCCTTTGGAAGCTTACCAAGTTGTAGGTGATACAGACGAATTCAGAATGCAGTTGTTCGCTTATTCCCTTGTTTTGCATGGATCGCCCTTTCGGGTTTTCAATCCATCGGGATACCCATTTTTTCCTGAGCTGTCCAATGCGGCTTTTCAACTCAGCGGGTGTACATTTTTTCATTTATTTCCCTTACTTTTGCCCGAGTCTTTTATTCTGTTTTTGACTCGCCGGGATGCCCTATTTTTGCCTGGACTTACATTCTGTTTTTATGTCCAGCGGGTCTTTTTATGCGAAGTATTTTTTAACTGCATCTGAATTCACAGGGGACGGGAAATCTTCACCATCCATGGTGCTGAGCATCAGCGCTCCACCAGAGAAAACTTTCTTTACAACAAATGGTCCTTCATAATTTGGAGTCCATTTGCCCCTGTGGTCTGTATGAGGAGGGAGGATTCTTTTCAGCACAAGATCTCCCACTTGGTACTCTCGGTGCCTGACTTTCTGATCGAAGGCTCTCTTCATTCTTTTCTGATACAACTGCCCGTGGCAGATTGCAACCAATCTTTTCTCTTCGATCAGACTCAGTTGTTCGAATCGGGACCGAACCCATTCTGCTTCACTCAGTTTAACATCCATTAATACCCGTAGAGAGGGTAATTCAACTTCAACAGGTAGGACTGCTTCCATACCATACACAAGCTGATACGGTGTTGCCCCAGTGGATGTTCTGATTGATGTGCGATACCCATGCAAGGCAAATGGTAGCATTTCATGCCAGTCTTTGTAGGTGATTACCATCTTCTGCACAATCTTCTTAATATTCTTATTTGCCGCCTCAACAGCGCCGTTCATCTTTGGCCTATAAGGAGAAGAATTGTGATGTTGGATCTTGAAGTCCCGGCACAGCTCTGCCATCATTTTGTTGTTTAAATTGGAACCATTGTCAGTAATGATTCGCTCGGGCACTCCATACCGACAGATGATATCTCTTTTCAGAAATCGGGCTACCACTTGCCTTGTAACATTAGCATATGAGGCTGCTTCAACCCACTTGGTGAAATAGTCAATGGCGACCAGGATGAATCTGTGACCATTTGAAGCAGTTGGCTCAATCTTGCCAATCATATCAATGCCCCACATGGCAAAGGGCCATGGTGAAGACATGATGTTCAAAGGATTGGGAGGCACATGCACCTTGTCTGCGTAGACCTGGCATTTATGACATTTCCTGGCATAGGCACAACAGTCTGCATCCATTGTGATCCAGTAATAGCCTGATCTTAACAACTTTTTAGCCATGGCATGCCCTCCAGCATGGGTACCAAAAGATCCTTCGTGCACTTCATGCATCAGCAAATCTGCTTCCGTCTTGTCAACACATCTGAGGAGTACCATGTCAAAGTTCCTCTTGTACAAAGACCTATCAGCGTTCAGAAAGAAACTACCAGCAAGCCTTCTCAAAGTCTTCTTATCATTGGAAGATGCCCCAGGTGGGTATGTTTGATCCTCCAAGAAGCACTTAATGTCATGGAACCAAGGCTTATCATCTTTTACAACATCCGCTGCAAATACATATGCTGGTCTGTTGAGTCTGGACACTGAAATCTGAGGTATAAAGTTAGCGGCTTGAACTTTGATCATGGATGAAATGGTAGCAAGAGCATCCGCAAACTGATTCTCGTCCCGAGGGATATACTCAAGCTTGACTGTCGTGAAGAAAGTCAATAACCTCCTTGTATAATCCCTGTAAGGTATCAGATGATCTTGGTGGGTGTACCATTTCCCGTTGGTCTGATTGACTACCAAAGCTGAATCTCCGAATACGGTCAATGTCTTGATCCTGAGGTCAATGGCTTCTTCAAGACCCATAATGCAAGCCTCGTATTCAGCTTCGTTGTTAGTGCAGTTGAAAGTGAGTTTTGCCGAGAAAGGCATGTGAACTCCTTTAGGTGTAATGAGTACTGCACCAACACCACGGCCATTCATGTTAACAGCCCCATCAAACATCATAGTCCATTCTTCCTCCGGGTCAGGCCCTTCAGTGTGAATAGGCTCTTCGTGATCTTTTGCTTTAATGAACATGATGTCTTCATCAGGGAAGTCAAACCTCATAGGCTGGTAGTCATCAATGGGTTGCTCAGCAAGATATTCAGATAGTACACTGCCCTTGATGGCCTTCTGAGATGTGTACTGGATGTCGTACTCTGTGAGAATCATCTGCCATCTTGCAACCCGTCCAGTAAGAGCTGGCTTCTCGAAAATGTACTTAACTGGATCCATTTTTGAGATTAATAAGGTAGTGTGGGTCAACATATACTGCCTTAGTCGGCGAGCAGCCCACGCTAAAGCACAGCAAGTTTTCTCGAGCAGTGAATAACGCTGTTCACAGTCGGTAAACTTTTTGCTTAGGTAGTATATTGCATACTCTTTTCGACCAGACTCGTCATGCTGGCCCAGCACACACCCCATTGACTCTTCTAATACTGTCAAGTACATGATCAGAGGTCTTCCTTCGACTGGAGGCATGAGGATTGGAGGTTCTTGTAAATATTCCTTGATCTTGTCAAAAGCCTTCTGGCAGTCTTCGTTCCACCTGACCGTTTGTTCCTTTCTTAGCAGCTTAAACAAAGGTTCACAGGTTGCTGTAAGGTGAGATATGAACCGTGAGATGTAGTTCAATCGACCTAAGAACCCTCGAACTTCTTTCTCAGTTTTCGGTGCAGGCATCTCTTGAATAGCCTTGACTTTATCAGGGTCAACTTCAATCCCTTTCTCGCTTACAATAAAGCCCAGCAGCTTACCGGATCGCACCCCGAATGTGCATTTGTTGGGGTTCAGCTTTAGTTGGTACTTCCTCAGACGCTTGAACAACTTCAGTAGATTCACCAGGTGATCTTCCTCTGTAAGGGACTTGGCGATCATATCATCCACGTAACACTCGATTTCCTTGTGGATCATATTATGGAATAATGTCACCATGGCCCGTTGATACGTTGCACCAGCATTCTTCAGTCCGAATGGCATCACTTTGTAACAGAACGTGCCCCAAGGTGTAATGAATGTTGTCTTCTCCATGTCTTCAGGTGACATCTTGATCTGATTATATCCTGAAAATCCATCCATGAAGGAAAATACCGAGAACTGAGCCGTGTTATCCACCAATACGTCAATGTGAGGTAATGGGAAGTCATCTTTCGGACTGGCTCTGTTCAGATCCCGGTAGTCAACACACATCCTTACTTTGCCATCCTTCTTAGGCACAGGTACTATGTTAGCAACCCACGGCGGGTAGCTAGTCACAGCAAGGAACCCGGCGTCCCATTGCTTTTGTACCTCTTCCTTGATTTTCATAGCCATGTCTGGGCGAGTTCGGCGCAGCTTCTGTTTGACTGGCGGGCATTCTTCCCTCAAAGGCAGCTTATGCACAACAATGTCGGTATCCAACCCTGGCATATCTTGATACGACCAAGCAAACACATCAACATACTCTTGAAACAGATCTATCAATTGTCTCTTCACTGAGTCTTGCAAGCAGGCCCCGATTTTGACTTCTTTCACGTCTTTGTCAGTACCAAGATTAATCACTTCAATCTCCTCCTGATGAGGAGTAATAACCTTTTCCTCCTGTCTCAACAACCTGGCTAGCTCTTCAGGAAGCTCATATTCTTCATCAACCCCTTCATCAGCTTGATTGATTGGATTGTCAAAGTCATACGATGTCATAGCCGTGCTGTTGTCGGTGCTGTCTGGAGGGCACTCTCTGCAAGGGTTAAGTTGGTTCATTTTAGTGATTGATTTTAATCTTGCTTTAGAAAAAGGTGAAATGAAGTTATCATTTTGAAAACACCGCCATTTATTTTTGTACAAAAAGAAAAATGGAAAAACAGTGAGCAGAAAAGAAAAAGACTCGTTTGCAAAAAGATGTCTGATATTTCATTAATTTAATCTTGTTTGCACAAAAGTACAGATGGCCCTGGTTACAAAATGAGACTTGTCATCTTGGGCAAGATGCAAGACTTGGATGCATGCTATAGAAAATACAGGAAATAATAATTACTCTGCATGAGTAACTCTTATAATTTCCTGGGAAGACCAGTTTGAGACACTGCTCCCCGGGATCTTCGGACGAATCCAATTCTCCAGATTGCGCTCCTCTTCCAGCTCGTCTTCCAGACAGTTGATAGCATCGGGGGTAAGCATCCCCCCACTGACAAAACCAGGCTCTCCAGCAGCCTTTGCTTGATGTTGAGTTGGTCTGTAACCCAACCCAAATTTGTCCTTCTTCTCCTCCACAGCTAAGACCTTGCCCCAGCCTAGGGCAGTCCCTTCTTCAACAACCTTCCGGGCTTGTTGGTATGATGACATGGAGATTCCAGATACAGCAGATGCTTCATTCACATTCAAAGCTTCAAACCCCTGGCTCATTGTTTCATGGATTTCTCCATCCATTTCAATGTATTTGTAGGTTGCCAGGTGGCTGACAAAAATGTCCTCCTCCCCACAGATTGTGACAACTTGACCTTCCCACTTAAATTTTAACTTTTGGTGAAGGGTAGACGTTATTGCGCCGGCGGCGTGAATCCAGGGTCTACCCAACAAACAGCTGTAGGCGGGCTGAATGTCCATCACATAAAAGATAGTTTTAAAAGTCTGTGGGCCAATTGTCACAGGCAGCTCAATCTCTCCCAGAACCGATCTCTTAGAACCATCAAAGGCTCTTACTACCAGGTTGCTGGGCCTCAATGCCAGTCCATCATATTCAAGCTTCACCAGAGCCTTCTTTGGTAAGACATTCAGGGAAGAACCCGTGTCCACCAGCACATGAGAAAGGACAGCTCCTTTGCATTCCATGGTTATGTGCAAGGCTTTGTTGTGATTGCGGCCATCCGCTGTCAAGTCAGAATTGGTAAACCCTAGCCCATTGCTAGCAGTAACATTTCCAACCACGGTTTCCAATTGGTTGACAGTAATCTCCTCAGGCACGTAAGCTGCGTGCAGGACTTTAAGTAGTGCATTCCGATGGGCTTCGGAGCACATAAGCAGTGAGAGGATAGAGATTTTGGATGGCGTCTGGTGAAGCTGATCCACAATTTTATAATCACTCTTTTTGATGATCCGCATAAACTCATCAACTTCCTGATCAAATGGAGTCTTCAGGGCTTCTTTGGCAGCTGGATCTTCCTGCACCGGGCCTTTTCCTTTTGCCTTGGCAGCAGCTTCTGCTTCGGCAGTAGGTCTTTGAACTTGTGAAGCAAAGAGACGTCCGCTTCGAGTGAAGCCTCCTCCTCCCCCCACATTATCTACTTGTGGTGCAGGTGTTGATGTTTCAAGAGTGATTCTTTTTCCTTCACAGTACACGTCAGAGCCATAGTGCCAAGGGATGGCCCTATTGCTTTCATATGGTACTGGTCCAGGCACCGTGACAGTGACTGGACTGATTGCTGCTGCTGAAGGGACTGTAATTGTGTGTGGATCATAGAAGATTGTAACTGGTGCTCTGGTGGGAGCAGCACCTTCTGAATGGTAGGCGGAATTATTTTCAGGATCATAGAATATGGTAACAGTAGAGACATCTTCATGATTGATCGCTGGTGTTGTAGGAGGTTCTGTTGGAAGGACTGTTGTTGTTGCTGATGGAGAGTCGAAATGGAATGAAGCTGAAGTTGTAGCAGGAGAAACTGTTGAAAACTGATCATTTGGGAGGACTGATGAAGTACTTGTTGACGCTGCTGATGAATTGTCGGGAACAATAGTTGTTGCATTTGTAGGAGGGTCTGAAACCGTTGTTGATGAAGTTGCCGGATTTGTCGGGAATGATGTAGTGATCTGTAGCAGGCCACTCTTTATAAGGCTGTCAATGCCATTCCTCAGGTCTTCACACCCGTTCCATGAAATATTGCAATAGGGACACCCTAGTTCACACCCCGGAAATATCTGGTTTTCTCGGAGTTGAGCTTTGATTTCCACCAATGGCGTCCGGATCTGATCCACACTAGTTATCAAATAAGACGGTGGGTCTTCTTCAATAGCGTTAATTCGGGGACCACCATGATTTGGCATTGGGTTTTTATTGACATTGGGCGGAGGTGCAAAATTCAGAGCCTTGGAGTCTACCAAGTCTTGTACCTTCATATGCAGAGCCCTGCATTTTTCTGTACTGTGACCAGGTGCGTTGGAATGAAAAGCACACCTAGCATTGGAGTCATAGTTCCTTGGTAGACTGTTGGGATCCGGGGGTGCCAACGTTCTTAGCTCAACTAGGTTGAGTTTCAGAAGTTGTGGCAGCAAGGCAGCATATGGCATTGGGATCGGGTCGATCACTCTGTTAGCTTGGGATGGCCTTTGTTGGAATGGCCTCTGTTGATTGTTGTTGTTGGAGTTGTTGTTGAAGTTTCTTGGAGGGTACTGATTTTGCTGATGGTACTGAGGCTGTTGTTGATAGTTTTGCTGCGGAGGTTGATAGACTGGCTGAGGATGTGCTGGAGCAGGAATGGTGACTGCTGCTATTGACCTTTGAACATATTGGGGCCTGCCCCTGTTGGTGTGAACGGCATTGGTCTCGCCAGTTCTTCTCGGGCCTGCAAAAGGCTTTCTTGTACTACTGGACGAGCTTGCACCGTTGTCTGAGATCTTACCCATCTTTAACAGGCTTTCAATTCTCTCCCCAGCTATGACAACATCTGCGAAGCTGGTGGAAGAGAAAGCAGCCAACCTGTCAATATACGTTCCCTGAAGAGTGTTCATAAACATGTCTGCCATTTCTCTCTCAGACATTGGTGGTTGAACGGCAGCAGCCAATTGCCTCCATCTCTGGGCATATTCTCGGAAACTCTCCCTTGAAGACTGTGACATTCCCATTAGGAGGGTCCTGTTGGGTGCCATATCTAGATTATACTGATACTGTCTGATGAAGGCTTCTGCCAGATCCTTCCAGCATCTTATAGTTGCTCTTGTCAGATGGGAATACCATTCCCTTGATGCTCCAGTCAAGCTATCTTCAAAATAGAACATCCACAATTTCTCATCCATTGTATAGGCCTTCAGCCTTCCCAGAAATGATTGCAAATGAGTCCGGGGGCATGAAGTCCCATTATACTTTTCGAAACAAGGAGGTTTGAACTTATGGGGGATCCTGACCCCTTCTACCAAACCCATGTCCATGACGTCGAAACCCAAAGAATTTTGAGATTCTAAGGACCTCAACTTCTCAGCTATTTCTTCCAATCGTCTATCATAAGTTTCCTCTCCGGCACCCATTACTGTATACTGGTCCTCCTGAGGATCTTCTTGAAGTACTCTGGCTGCTGTGGCTGTCCCTTGAATGTTGACTGGGACGTTAGCCTCTAGATGGAGATGTGGGCCAAACACAGGGGGGGTAACATGTGGTTGCACCCTTTCATTATTACTGGTGCCTGCAGTTCCTACATGAGGCTCCTCTTGATTTTGCCTCTCCACCATGGCCCTCAGTCTCTCTTGGCTCTGAGCCATGTTGTTCATAACTTCCATGAACTGCGTCATCTGCGTTCTCATCTCTAACCTTTCGTTGGCCATCTGGTTTCTGACCTCCGTAAGGTCTTGTTGCATCTGATCCATCTGAATTCCCGGAAGGTTGTTTCTAGTTGGGTACCTGTGAGGCCTGTTGAGAGGAAATACCCGGCGGCGAGCAATAATTCCTGAACATCACAACAGAGGTTAGCAACAACAAAACAAAAACCTACAAAACAAACAAAAGGGTTAGCATGCAATGCAGTTATGCTTATTCGTTCTCAAGGTATCCGGTTTGGCCTTCAGTTTTGACCCTTCCAGACCCTTGAAGATGATGCTGTTGAAGTTGCTTTTGAAGTAACCCAGATGGAAACTATCACAAATATATTACAAAGGTGAAATAATACAATTTGTTCATTTTACAACACAAGCCCTCAAAGGGGCCAAAATACATCACAAAAAGCAAAAGTACATGGAAAAGGAACAACAACAAGCAAATGATCAAACTCCAAGGCCAAACTCATCCTCACGAACTTCCTTGAGAAGTGCTTCGGTCACAGGATCAGCCGGATGCTCCGTGAGACTTCTGATGAGAAGGTTTCTTGTTGCAACTGCTGCAGTCAACTTCCTGCTCTGACTTTGGTCCTTAGACCTTTTCAATCCTGCTTTGATTTTCAGCTCTGATATTTCCTCCTGGGCTGCTGCCAGGGCTTTTTCCATCTGCTCCATCTTGTCCTGAACTCTCTTGTCTTCTAGAGTACGGGCCTCAGTGATCCGGACCCACCTGGCCTGACTCTCTTTCAAATACAAGTCTGTTCTTGCTCTTTGGAACTGGGCTTCTTTACAAGCATTCTTCAGAATCTGTTCACCAGCTTTAGACTTGTTGATATAATCTCCAGACTTCTCAATCTTAGTTAAGTGTTCCACTCTCAACTTCTCCAATCTCTCAACCTCCCTCACACCTTCACTCCTCTCTCTGAGGGTCTTCTGCAAGGCTTGAGTTAACTTCTCATTTCTTTCCTTCAAGCTTTCAAACTCTTCCAAACTGATAGTGGCAGGGGGTGGTGCTGAAGATGACTCAGGCATGTCTTCTATGGTAAAGGGCATTCCAGAGAATTGGGCCCTAGCATGGGACCACTCATAATATTGGACTGATGCCACATTATTGCACTTCCCCAGAATGGTGATTCCCTTGGTTTGAACATGATCCCAGGCCCAGGCAGCCTGCCTAACAATAGTCAAACTAATCTTGTTCTCACAGTAGAGGGTCTCAACCAAATCTTGTTCCCTAGGAGTATGAACCTGTGCATAGCCCAGTTGCCTTCTGAACAGCAGAGGGTTGTAGTTGATACTCCCCTTAACTCCTATTAAGGGCACATTGGGAAAGTGCCCACAGCTGGTGATTATATCTCTGCCCTTGGTGCTTTGAGTACACCATCTGATATCTGCTGAAGTTAGGACATTGAGTCTCTTAGCCCAGTTGCTTTGCTGATGAGGATTTAGAAATGCATCTGTCCTGGGTAGATGCCTGAGAAGCCAAGCATGGAATAATGGAGCACAAATCCTCACTAATCTTCCCCTCTGCTTCTCATTTCTCTGATGGACTGAGTAATAGAGATCACCCAGTAAAGTTGGCACAGGGTTCTTCAGGATGAACAAGTGGATTGCATTCTTGCTGATGAATCGAGGCTCATCTGCAAACAACACAATTCCATATACACTTAAGGCCAACAGAGCACAAACAGCTTTCCACTCCCCCAGGGAGGCCTTCAAACTAGCTTGAGAAATCAGGAAGTCCAGATGAAAACCAAGGGTTCCAGCTTTGGAGGTCATATGCTGCTCAATCAAAGCAGGCTCCAGGTGCAAAGCTTTGGCTACCTCTCCATTGCTGGGAAAGACCATTTCAGGGTTGAATGGGATTTCTCTTTTGATGGGCAGACCAGTCAAAGATGAGTATTCTTCCAAAAGAGGACCCAACTGAAAGTCTTGAAAGGTGAAACATCTCAATGGGGGATCATAGAACTGGATGCAGGTGTTGATGAGGCTCCTCTGTGAAGGGTCCAGATCCATAACCATGTCCAGTACATCTCCATAACTCTCCCTGAACAAGGGTATGTGATCTGGAGTGATCAGGGTTTGGATCCTCCTGATGTCTGACAAGTCTGGTTGGAAGAAATGATAAGTGATGTTGCTTTTCTTTGGAGCCATGATGCTGAAGGCTGAGTAGAATAGGTGCTGATGAAGATACTGAGGAGAGGGCCACGGACTGGCTAGTGCAAGTAACTGAAGTATAGCTGACAAACTGAAGCAAGTGCTGATGGAGACAGGTCAAAACTGCAGATGGGGTCAAAACCAAAACCAAAGATGAAGGTGGATACCCTGAAACACAAATAAGCAAATGTTAATATGATGCAATGAGTATGTATGCAAAATGAAATGCAAGGGTTTGTGACTGAGCTGGATCTGATTAACTGCCTTGGTATAGATCCATGTGTGTTCAAGAATTCCAGATGGAGGTCTAAAAATCCAGTAACCAGGGTGGGGGACTCAAATAAAGAGCCACATGTCCAGGGTTTTAGAATCACAAGAACTATCCAACATGGAGCATTCTTAACAAAGTCAAAGTAAAAGGGTATTCTGAGGTCAGGGTACCTGCAAACCTGTAAACAGCCCAACCCCCTCACAGGTGGTGATCTAGAACAAGGATCCTCAGACTTGGATCAGTTATGAGAAGTGTAAACACTTCTAACCCGGAGGTAGAGTGTTTACAATAACCATAACAATTCCTCCTCTAATTCACCTCAGTTTCTGAAGGTCAATACTAAAAGGTCATCCAGACTTAGCAGGCTTCCCAGATAGCCCTAGCATTGCAGGAAATCCGCAACACAGAGTTCTCAAGAAGAAACCCATATCTGAACCGTGTTTCATATTCCCGCACCAGACCGAAATGGAATGGGAAAGAATATGATTCACTCTAGCCTAGGTGTCACTCAGGTCCCAGGTATAGGACCTTAACTCTCAATGAAACACCCACCCACCAAAGAAAAAACCAGATCCAGCCAGCAACAATGACAGTATGATATATAAATGCAGTAAAGAAAGCAGTAAAGCAACTGTACATAAAGCAATAAACAAAAATAAATACAAGCACAAACAAACACATAACACCCCAGTAAACGCAAATCAAACAAGCGCTAGGAGGAACCCACAAAAAGAACCAGAAGCCCTGGTTGCAATATAAGGGTCCCCAGCAGAGTCGCCAAGCTGTCGCTCCCGACAAATGACACAAGGTCATATGAAGGTACAGACGCGAACGGTCGGCGAAAGGGACAATGAGAACACACAGCCGTGAACTCACTGGAGATGAATAGAGTCGCCAGCTAGGCATTTTTATCCCGGAGGAAAGGCAATGCTGCATAGGCCTAGAAAGATATGGATAAGACGGTTACGAACCAGAGAGACTGAGAAAGGGGGTTGGTTACAACCTGGGAAGGTATTAGCACCCAGATTGTCCGCCGTACTCGACGGGATCCACGCTTAAAAGATTTGTGTTTTAAAGGGGTAGTGTCAGTGCAATTTGTGTATCAAAGAGCTGGAAAAGGATGTACAGGTGTCAGTGTAAGAAGTGAAGTGTATAAATGTACAGTGTCAGTGTAAGGACAAGAGTAAGATGCTCATGATAATGAGGCTAAAGAATAAAGCTGGAAGGAGGGGGGATGGACAGAGACTTTTGTTCGATAACTGTTAAGTTATGCCTACGTATCCTCTCGTGCAATGAGGAAGTCAGAACACCGTAGTTCGACCCAAAGAGACTGACAGATGAATTGACTGGTGAACTGCTTGCTTGTCAATGCTCAAGTGTATGACCTGTCTGGCTCAGGTGCTTACTGTCTTGCATTAGACGGAAGAAGCAAGTTCTCGATTGTGAGTGAGGATGATGAGAAAAGAATCCCGAAGGAGGCGATTATTGTTTGTTTTTGTGGTTTTCAGTCTTTTATTGCTTTTTGAAGTCTGTCATAGGATAATGAGCTTAAGCCTAAACCAATGGGTTAGTAAACTCATCACATCTTCCCTCTGATTAGGGGTAATGAGAATACCTTAAATGTGAAGTCAGATTCTCACACTTAATCACCTTTGGTGTAGGATTAAGATCATTAACCTACTTGTGATTACTTAGATGTTTTTGTGATTTTGTTTAGTGTTGAGTAATGAGGTTAAGCCATAATCAAGGATTAAACAGACCCATTACACCATCCTAAAAGAAGGATAATAGATGAGAATGTTTAAGCTGAGGAAGACTCCTCAACTTAATCCATGATTAGGGATTAAACCCATGACAAAACAAGCCTTTGATTAAGTGGATTTTATTAATGATATGATGATGAAGTGTTTTTTATGATTTGTAAGACAACTTGAGGGGGACTTGTCCATTAACACTAGGGTTAGTCCTTCTTAACCACTTAAGGAAGAATTAGAACCCTAATGCAAGGCCCAAGTTACAAGTGTAATGTCTTGATATTTATTAAGTGAATTGATTAAGAGACTTAAACACCTTAAGGGTTTAATACTTAGGATTAAAGTTATACACTCCATCCTAAGAGAAGGATGCAGGCATAAGCTTAATCACAAAGTCTTAAAGCCTTTAGGGTTTAGTCCCTGATTATGAGATGAGAAGAGAAGACTCAAAGAGAGACACAAAGGTAAAACTATGGGGGACTAATCAAAACCCTAATTCATTGTCATGCTTGGTTGGTCCTAAGGTTTGTGAGGTTTGCAAGAAAAGATCTTCAAAGGAGCCACCAGGAAGCAGATGAACAGGATCAAGAGAAGCAAAGTGACTTGCTTCATTCAAGAAGTCAAGTCACTTGAAGAAAGAAAGTGGGAGGAAGAAGAATGAGCAAGCTCAAACTCAAACACATATAAGAATGCAGCAATGGATGCAAGAGAGATGAAAAGAAAAGTTATGAGAAGTGAAGGCAAATCCACTTCTCAAGTTTACTTACCACCTGCAATGTTAGAAAGAAAATGCAATGCAATGCAAGATAAGATGAAATGATATGATGCTAAGCAAAACCAGAAGCATGTTGATGATGATTATGATGTTATGAGGTGATGCAAACACATGTCAAGACATGGAGATGTTCATACAAGGTTATGAATGCAAAGAATGCAAGAAGGATGCAAAAGAAAGCCCAAATTAGGGTTCATGGATCAAACATCAAACACAAACCAAAAACAGAAGCAAACCTCATGATAAAAAATGGAAAATGGCACCCAAAGAAACCCTAGACCTATAATAAACTACTGCCCAAAGGGGAGCTCTCAACTCTCAACCAAACTCAAGATATGAATTTCCTAAGTTATTAGGGTTTTTTAGGGTTCTCAACAAAACAAATGCCAAACAAATTGGAAATGCAAGAACAATTCATGGCCTTTTTATCCTAGGAACTACATGCAAAACAAAAGACAATGCAAGAAGAATCAATGTCTCAACCTTCCCCAATTGGCAGAAATGAATTTTTGAATCCATGATCAAAATAATGCATAAAAAATGATTTAATTCAATGAAAAATTCTTAAAATGCATCAAGATCAAAAAAGAAATTTGGTTTGAAGGTTGGACAATGTTTCTAAATGTCTTAGAACATTTCATGAATTTTTTTGTAATTTTTAAATACCTAAAAGCATTTTTAATAAATTAATTTTCATTAATCAATTAAAAATAATCTTTTAAATATTTAAAAATGCTTTTTTAATGATAAAAAATAAAATAAAAATATTTTTGGGTCTTAAAAATTAATAAAACTTTAAAGAAAAAGTTTCATAATTTTTAAGAATTTTTTGCTATTTTAAATTAATTATGCAATTTAAGTGAAAGAAAATGGATTAAAAATTAAATAAAATAAAAGTCAAATGAAGGAAAGGCCAGGATGCGCTCTGGGTTTAAAAGTGTTGACTGGCGCGTGATCTAAGGGTCACAATTCAAACTAGCCTAATCCTGATTAATTAAATAATAATTCATAATTAAGACTTAATGAAAAGATCCTGGCCTTCTATTCACGCGCGGGAAATGGAATCCAATGGCTCACGTTCAAACTCAGTGCCCTAACCCTAATTAATAATTAAACACTTTCAGGTCACCGGAGACGAGCTCCGGTCGTCTTCTCCGGTGACCTCCTCCCCTGAAAACTTCAAACTTCCTAAAAACGTGACTAAAATGAAAACTAAGCACATAGAAATGAACCCCATGATCTCCTGAATCAAAACCCTAACCCCAAACAAATTTATTCTTCATCAATCACATGAATCGAAGACAAACATTTTTAGGGCAAACCAGTTTCAGAGTCAAATTAAATGTTCAAATCATCATCATTTCAAAAACTAAGAACATCAGGATGATCAGGACAACACAATGAACAAGTTTGTAACAAGAAAAATGATTTCTGGAAAAATAATTTTCGAGCTACCTGAGATTTGAAGCTTTCAGTTTGAAGACTTCCTGGCCTTCTCTTTATGTGCAATCTACTCCTTAGAACCCCTTGATGATGTTTGAATGCTCAAAATGAGTTGGTGCTGGCTGGATAATGAGTTTCGAAAAGAACTGCTTCAAGCTCAGTCAACAATGGCTATGGTGATTCTGACTGATTCAGGCCATGGTGAGTGATTGCTTGTGATCCTGATGATGAATGGAGAAGGTTTGTGGTGCTTGTTTGTGTGTTTGTGAGCTAGAATGAGAGTTTCGAATGAAACTGCAAAATGGAGTGTGAAATGGTTATGGAGTGTTCTTGCTATTACAGGCTTTGGTTCTTGGTGCTGGATGATCTATGAAGTGTGGTGAGATGATTGATGAAGATAGTTTGAGTGTTTAGTGGCTGTGGAGAGGGATTCGAAGGAACTTGCAAAATGGTGAGTTTTTGTGTATGTGTGCAATGGGATTGTTTCAGCCTTGCTTCTTCATATGTTTAGCTTGCAAACTGTCCACATATTTCTCTCTCATTGGTCAGTTGACAAGACATGCCCTTTATTGATTGGTAAGGCAACTTTTGCAAAAAGTCCACTTCTTGTAAGAGAGGGCATGGGCTAAACTCTAGCTAAGTACAATGAGCATGGGGTTGCGCAGCATGATGTGTGTATGGAGCTAGTTTGGTTCAGCAGCCAAGAAGTCAAGTGGGTGAGATGTGATGATAGTTTTTGCAAGTTGCTTGCTTTATGGTTCACATGTGAAGATCTTGTTCCAAAAGTCATGAAGCATGAGCAATGCCTAGTTCATTCTGAATTTTGTGACTTGTAGAATGTTTGCATACTGGTTTGAAGCCAATTAGAAGTTACAAAATGCATTGGTTCAAGGTTTTGCAAAATTTCCATTTGGTGCATAACTTGAATTTTAGTGATTTTTGCCAACTTTAACAAACCATAACTTTTGATCCAAGATGAGTTAGATCATGTTCTTGTACTTTTTGGAAAGGGAAAGATGAGATCTACAACTTTCATGACCAAAGTTTTTTCATTTGAAGCATTTTTGGATCCAAAATCATGGCTTGAAAAATGACCTAAAATAATGCATTCTTGAAAAGTCAACTATGCCCAAAAAGTCAACATTTGCAAAAACCCTAAATTCTTGATTTCTATGAACTTAAACCTTCTCCCATGATCAAATAAAGATCATATACACTCAAAATGATGAAGATCACCCATTGGTTGGGTCATTGGGGGCCTCAGATGCCCTGATTTTGCACTGACTTGTCTGAAAAGTCAACTCTTGATCAGATGACTTCCCCATGGAATTTCTTCATGAAAATTGATATGTATACTCCCTATACCATATAGAGACCAATGGAAACAAGAATGACCAAAAAATTTGAGGTTATGGCCTCTGAAACCAAAACCCTAATTTTCAGTCAACTGTGCAGTCAAACCTGGCTCTGCATCACCTCAAACCCTAGTTCTTGTGATTCCTCTGCATTTTTGACTTTGAGGAGATGAAATATGACATAAGGACACACATGGACCCCTTTGAGTTGATTAGTGGCCTTTGGAGTGGCTCAAAAAGCTTTGAGGTTGCTCAGATCACAAACCCTAGGTGCAGATGCCTTGAAAGCTATGCAGTGAATCAAAAAAATAAGATGTGAGATGATATGATTGTGTTTATGCATATGAGATGATCACAAGCCATGGTGTGAATGGGTGAGGGCAAATTTGGGGTGTTTACACGGACCCACTCTGCTTCATTCAGTTTAACATCCATTATTACCCGCAAGGAGGGTAATTCAACTTCAACAGGTAGGACTGCCTCCATGCCATACACAAGCTGATACGGCGTTGCCCCAGTGGATGTTCTGATTGACGTACGGTACCCATGCAAGGCAAATGGTAGCATTTCATGCCAGTCTTTGTAGGTGACTACCATCTTCTGCACAATCTTCTTGATATTCTTGTTAGCTGCCTCAACATCGCCATTCATCTTCGGCCTGTAAGGAGAAGAATTGTGGTGTTGGATTTTGAAGTCCCGACATAGCTCTGCCATCATTTTGTTGTTTAAATTGGAACCATTATCAGTAATGATTCGCTTGGGCACTCCATACCGACAGATGATATCTCTCTTCAGAAATCGGGCTACCACTTGTCTTGTAACATTTGCGTAGGAGGCTGCTTCAACCCACTTGGTAAAATAGTCAATAGCAACCAGGATGAATCTATGGTCGTTTGAAGCAGTCGGCTCAATCTTGCCAATCATATCAATGCCCCACATGGCAAAGGGCCAGGGTGAAGACATCACATTCAAAGGGTTGGGAGGTACATGCACTTTATCTGCATAAATCTGGCATTTATGGCATTTTCTGGCATAGGCACAACAGTCGGCATCCATTGTGATCCAATAATAGCCTGATCTTAGCAACTTTTTGGCCATTGCATGCCCTCCTGCATGAGTACCAAAGGATCCTTCATGCACTTCGTGCATCAACAAGTCTGCTTCTGCCCTATCAACACATCTGAGGAGCACCATATCAAAGTTTCTCTTGTAAAGGGAACCGTCAGTATTCAGGAAGAAACTACCAGCAAGCCTTCTCAAAGTCTTCTTATCATTGGAAGATGCCCCAGGTGGGTATGTATGATCCTCCAAGAAGCACTTAATGTCCTGGAACCAAGGCTTATCATCTTTAACAACTTCTGCCGAGAATACATATGCTGGTCTGTCAAGTCTGGACACTGAAATCCGAGGTACAAAGTTGGCAGCTTGAACTTTGATCATGGATGAAATGGTAGCCAGAGCGTCTGCAAACTAATTCTCTTCCCGAGGGATATATTCAAGCTTGACCGTTGTGAAGAAAGTCAATAACCTCCTTGTATAGTCCCGGTAAGGTATCAGATGATCTTGGTGAGTGTACCATTTGCCGTTGGTTTGATTAACTACCAGAGCTGAATCTCCGAACACAGTCAAAGTCTTGATCCTGAGATCAATGGCTTCCTCAAGACCCATAATACAAGCTTCGTATTCAGCTTTGTTGTTAGTGCAGTTAAAGGTGAGTTTTGCCGAGAAAGGCATGTGAACTCCTTTAGGTGTAATGAGTACTGCACCAACACCACGACCGTTCATATTAAAAGCCCCATCAAACATCATAGTCCATTCTTCTTCTGGGTCAGGCCCTTCAGTGTGAATAGGCTCTTCATGATCTTTTTCTTTAATGAACATGATGTCTTCATCAGGGAAGTCAAATCTCATAGGCTGGTAATCGTCAAGGGGTTGCTCAGCAAGATAATCAGACAATACACTGCCCTTGATGGCTTTCTGAGATGTGTACTGGATGTCATATTCTGTGAGAATCATTTGCCATCTTGCAACCCGTCCGGTAAGCGCTGGCTTCTCAAATATGTACTTAACTGGGTCCATCTTTGATATCAATAAAGTAGTGTGAGTCAACATATACTGCCTTAGTCGGCGAGCAGCCCACGCTAAAGCACAACAAGTTTTCTCGAGCAGTGAATAACGTTGTTCACAGTCGGTAAACTTTTTGCTTAGGTAGTAAATTGCATACTCTTTTCGACCAGACTCGTCATGCTGGCCCAGCACACACCCCATTGACTCTTCTAATACTGCCAAGTACATTATCAGAGGTCTTCCTTCAACTGGAGGCATAAGGATTGGAGGTTCTTGCAAGTATTCTTTGATTTTGTCAAAAGCCTTCTGGCAGTCTTCGTTCCACCTGATCGTTTGTTCTTTTCTTAACAGCTCGAACAAGGGTTCACAAGTTGCCGTAAGGTGAGACATGAACCGTGAAATGTAGTTCAATCTACCTAGAAACCCTCGAACTTCTTTCTCAGTTTTCGGTGCAGGAATTTCTTGAATGGCTTTGACTTTATCAGGGTCAACCTCAATCCCTTTCTCACTTACAATAAATCCCAACAATTTACCGGATCGCACCCCGAATGTGCACTTGTTGGGGTTTAACTTCAGTTGGTATTTCCTCAGACGCTTGAATAACTTCATCAGATTTACCAGGTGGTCTTCTTCTGTGAGGGACTTGGCAATCATGTTGTCGCTCCCGATAAATGGGACTGGCCCCAGATAAAGGTACAGACGCGAACGGTCGGCGAGAGGAACAATGAGAACACACAGCCGTGAACTCACTGGAGATGAATAGAGTCGCCAGCTAGGCATTTTTATCCCGGAGGAAAGGCAATGCTGCATAGACCTAGAAAGAGATGGATAAGACGGTTGCGAACCAGAGAGACTGAGAAAGGGGGTTGGTTACAACCTGGGAAGGTATTAGCACCCAGATTGTCCGCCGTACTCGACGGGATCCACGCTTGAAAGATTTGTGTTTTAAAGGGGTAGTGTCAGTGCAATTTGTGTGTAGAGTGGCTGGAACGGAATGTACAGGTGTCAGTGTAAAATAAATGTAAAGTGTGATATGAAAGTGTCAGTGTAGGAACAAGAATAAGATGCTCAAGATCATGAGGCTTAAAAGAATGAGGCTGAAAGAGGGGGAATATACAGAGACTTTTGTTCGATAACTGTTAAGTTATGCCTACGTATCCTCTCGTGCAATGAGGAAGTCAGAACACCGTAGTTCGACCCAAAGAGACTGAAAGGTGAATTGACTTGTGAACTGCTTACTTGCCTATGCTCAAGTGTATGACCTGTCTTGCTCAGGTGCAAACTGTCTTGCATTAGACGGAAGAAGCGAGTTCTCGTTCGTGAGTGAATGAGATGAGAAAAGAATCCCGGAGGAGACGATTATTGTTTGTTTTTTGTGTTTTCAGTCTTTTATTGCTTTTGAAAGTTTATCATAAGTTAATGAGCTTAAGTCTAAACCAATGGATTTAGTGAACTAATCACATCTTCCCTCTGATTAGGGGTAATGAGAATACCTTAAGTGTGAAGTCATATTCTCACACTTAATCACCCTTTGATGTAGGATTAAGATCATTAACCTACTTGTTATTATTTAGATGTTTTTGTGGTTTTTGTTTAGTGTTAAGTAATGAGGTTAAGCCATAATCAAGGATTTGAACAGACTCATTACACCATCCTAATAGAAGGATAATAGATGAGAATGTTTAGGCTGAGGAATGCTCCTCAGCTTAATCCATGATTAGGGATTAAACTCATGACAAAACAAGCCTTTGATTAAGTGGATTCTATTTAGTGATATGATGATGAAGTGAATTTTATGATTTGTAAGACAACTTGAGGGGGACTTGTCCATTAACACTAGGGTTAGTCCTTCTTAACCAGTTAAGGAAGAATTAGAACCCTAATGCAAGGCCCAAGTTACAAGCGTGATGTCTTGATGATTATTAAGTGGATTGATTAAGGAGTTAAACACATTAAGGGTTTAACACTTAGGATTAAAGTTATACACTCCATCCTAAGAGAAGGATGCAGGCATAAGCTTAATCACAAAGCCTTAAAGCCTTTAGGGTTTAGTCCCTGATTATGAGATGAGAAGAGAAGACTCGAAAGAGACACAAAGGTAAAACTAAGAGGGGAGACTAATCAAAACCCTAATCATTGTCATGCTTGGTTGTTCCTAAGGTTTGTGAGGTTTACAAGAGAAGTCTTCAGAGGAACCACCAGGAAGCAGATGAAAGGAGCAAAGAGAAGCAAAGTAACTTGCTTCAATTAAGAAGACAATTCACTTGAAGAAATAAAGTGGGGAGAAGAAGAATGAGCAAGCTCAAACTCAAACACAAGCAAAAATGCAGCAATGGATGCAAGAGAGATGAAAAGAAAAGTTATGAGAAGTGAAGGCAAATTCACTTCTCCAAGTTACTTACCACCTGAAAGGTTAGAAAAGAAAGTGCAATGCAATGCAAAATGAGATGAAATGGTATGATGCAAAACCAAACCAGAAGCATATGCATGATGTTAATGATGCTATGAGATGCTACAAACCAGAAACAACACATGTGGATGATCATACAAGCTTATGAATGCAAATGAAGCAAGTTAGAACACATGAACATACATGAGAAGTTATGGAAGGCACATGGCATACAACATGACAAATGCAAGATGCAATGATCAAACATGCTTTCTATATGTCTTATGATGTCAAATGAATCACATGGAAGCATGGAATGTCATGGCAAGTCATGTTATGCAAGAGAATGCAAGATGGATGCATATGGAAGCCCAAATTAGGGTTTATGAATCAAATATCAAACACAAACCAAAACAAGAAGCAAACAACATTACAAAAAATTGAAAATGCAACACAAAGGACCCCTAATCCTATACCAAACCAATGCCCAAAGGAGAGGTCTCAACTCTTAACCAATCTCAAGTTATGATTTTTACAAGTTTTTAGGGTTTTTAGGGTTTCCAAACAAAAGAAATGCCAAACAAAATGAAAATGAAAGATCAAATCATGACCTTTTTATCTCAAAAACTACATGCTAAACACAATGCAATGCAAAAAGAATCAATGTCCAATCCTTCATGAATAGGCAGAAATGATTTTTTGAACTATGGATCAAATTAATGCACAAAAATAATTTTAATTCAATGAAAAATTCTCAAAATGCATCAAGATCAAAAAAGAAATTTGGTTTTAAGGTTGGACAATGTTTCTAAATGTCTTAGAACATTTCATGAATTTTTTGGTGATTTTTAAATACCTAAAAGTATTTTTAATAAATTAATTTTCATTAATCAATTAAAAATAATCTTTTGAATATTTAAAAATACTTTTTTAATGCTAAAAATGAAAATAAAAATATTTTTGTGTTTGAAAAATTAATGAAACTCAGGATAAAAAATTTCATAATTTTTAAACAAGTTTTGCTATTTTAAATAAATTGGGCAAATAAAATGAAAAGAAAAGAAATAAAAATGAATTTTAAATGAAGTCAACAGAAAGAATGGCTGAGATTGAATCTGGGGAGGGAGACATTGACCACGCGCCAGATCTAGTGGTCCTCATTCAAACTGGGTTAAATACAATTACGAATTAATTAATTGAGATTTAGGGCTAATGACTGCATCTGGACCATTCACATGCGCGCGAAGTCCACTGGTCAAAGCAATCGCACGCTCCAGATTCAAACTCAATTAATTACAGGGATTAAACCCTAATGATTTTCAGGTGGCCGGAGAAGACCTCCGGTCGTCTTCTCCGGTGGGAACCCCACCTGAAAAATCCCTAAAAACTTCAAAACGCAACAAAAATGAAAACCAAGCATACAGAAATGATTCCCATGATCCACTGAATCAAAACCCCACCACAAACAACATTTATTTTTCCCCAGAATCATGAATCGAACAAAACATTTTTTAGGTCAACAGAGTTTCAGAAAGCAATTAAATTCTCATTTCATCACCATTTTCAAAACTAAAAGCACCAGGACAATCAGTGAAGCATGGAGAACAAGTTTAGAACTTAAAAATCCATTTCTGGAAAAAAAGTTCTTGAGCTACCTGAGATTCGAAGCTTTCACTCCAGCAACTTTCTGACCTCCCCTCCTTGTGAAATCCACTCCTTATGACCTCTTGATGATGCTTGAATGCTTTGGAGAAGTTTATGCTGGCTAGATGAAGAGTTTGAACAGCTTCTGCTCAAGCTCAGTTGAAAATGGCAATGGTGATGCAGGCAGTTTCAGGCCAATGTGAGTGGTTCCTTGTGATCAGGGTGATGTTTTAAGAAGGTTTGTGGAGTTTGTTTGGATGTTTATGGCCTGTGGAGTGAGTTTCGAAAGAAACTGCAAGTTGGAGTGAAAGTGGAGAAGTGGTGTTCTTGTTTGATTCAGGCTTGGTTCTTTGTTGGTTTGGGCTTAATGAGACACGGTGAGTTGAGTAGTGGAACTTGTTTGAATGTTTGTGAACTGGGCAGAGAGATTCGAAGAGAAATGCCAATAGGGTGAGTTTTGTGTATGGTGTGTTGTGATCTGTTTCATCCTTTCTTGGTGTTATGTTTGGCTAGCAAATGGAAAGTATAAACAATCCCAATTGGCCAGATGACGTGACCTGGCCTGCTGTGATTGGGATGTTTGCTTTTGCCAAAAGTCAACTTTTTTGTAAGAGAGGTATGGCTTGGGTTCTAGCTTGGTACAATGGCTAGGGCTGGCGCAGCATGGTGTGTATGGGAGGCTAGAGTGGTTCAAAGGCCAATGCTGCAAGTGGTAAGAAGCATCATGATGGTTCTGCAACTTGGTTACTTTTGGAACTTCATGAAAAAGTCTTGTTACACAAACCATGAACATGTGGTCTTTGGTCCAATTCTGATTTTTAGAACTCATGTGATGTTTGTACATTGGTTTGATGTCAACTAGAAGTTACAAACAGCCTTGGTTCATGATCTTGCAAACTTTCCATTTAGTGCACATCTTGAAAATCAATGATTTTTGCCAACTTTGTCACACCATAACTTTTGATCCAAAATGAATTAGATCATGTTCTTGTACTTTTTGAAAAGGGAAAAATGTATTCTACAACTTTCATGACCAAGGTTTTCTCATTTGAAGCATTTTTGGATCAAGAATCAAGGCTTGAAAAATTGCACAAAATGACATATTCTTGAAAAGTCAAACATGCCCTAAAAAGTCAACTTTGCAAAAACTTCAAATTCTTGAATTTTGTGAACTTCCAACATCTTCCATGATCAAATAAAGATCATATACACTCAAAATGATGGAGATCACCCCTTGGTTGGGTCATTTGGGGCCTCAGATGCCCTGATTTTACACTGACTTGTCTGAAAAGTCAACTCTTGATCAGATGACTTCCCCATGGAATTTCTTCATGAAAATTGGTATACATACTCCCTATACCATATAAAGACCAATAGAAACAATAATGACCAAAAAAAATGGAGTTATGGCCTCTGAAACCAAAACCCTAATTTTAGGTCAACTGTGCAGTCAAACTTGGCTCTGCATCCACACCAATCCCAGTTCTTGTGATTTTTTGCATTCTTGACTTTGAGAGGGTGCAATATGATATGAGAACACACATGGATCCCTTTGAAGTGATTGGTGGCCTTTGGAGTGGCTCAAGAGGCTCTTGGATTGCTCAGATCACGAACCCTAGATGCAAATGACTTAGAAACTATGCAATGAATCAAAAATGAAATATGAGATGATATGATTGTGCATATGAGATGATCACAAGCCATGGTGAAATGAGTGAGGGCAAATTTGGGGTGTTTACAGCTGCCCCTATTCAAACATGAGTTAGCTGTGCCGGATGTAAGCGACGGCTTAACAGGCAAACAAGATAACTTGTGGTTGAATACCAAAGACAGTCCAAAATTTGCACTCACAGGATGAAGAAGAAAAGGGATATAGATTGTAAAGGAAAATAAAGTATATTGTAAAGTGTGGGCGATGGAGGGCGACCACCGAGCAGAGGACGACTGCTGGGTAAATAGCAATGACGGGGACGGCCGACATGCTGAGAAAAGTGTGTAAAGCAATGACGGGGACGGCCGACATGCTGGGGATAACAGGTAAAGCCAAGACGGGGACGGCCGACTAGCTGGGAAAAATAAGAAATTATGATGGGGACGGCCATCAAGGTAAAGTTGTAAAATTCTCTGGGGATTGATGAAACATGACGGGGACGGCCATCAAGTTCACAAAGTAAAACAATCAACGACGGGGACGGCCATCGGGCTGAAAAGGAAAGGGACCACGACGGGGACGGCCATCGGGTTAAAGAATAAATGAAAAAAACAGATGATGGGGTACGGCCATCAAAGGTGAAGGACGATCACCTAGCAGGGGACGGCTGCTCTGTTGGGGAATAAAGGGATTATGATGGGGACGGCCATCAAAGGTGGAGGACGACCACCTGGCAGGGTACGGCTGCCGAAAATATCGCGACATAGGACGAATGCCGGATAGAAAAGGTCAACGATGGGGACGGCCATCGGACGAGCATGATGGAGGACGACCATCAAGAGGTGGAGGACGACCACCTAGCAGGGGACGGCTGCTAAATATCAACGATGGGGACGGCTATCGGATGAGCATGATGGAGGACGACCATCAAGAGGTGGAGGACGACCACCTAGCAGGGTACGGCTGCTCTCAAGGTTTATCATGACACAGGACGAATGTCAGATAAAGGAAAACTTGCTTTGTTGGCGATCTACTGGGGAATAGTAAACACGGACGAGTGTTTATATCCAAGAAACAAAAGGCATAAGTGTTTAGATGTTGTGTATAGATTAGAGATGCGTACGAACATCCTTAAGACTATGATACGGACGAGTATCACGTAGAAACAAACACTGACACGTGCTCAGAGATGATGATACGGACGAGTATCAACTTGTTAACAAGGAACACGCACGAGTACTGAATCTGAAGGGACTCTTCTGGGGAATAGTAGATACAGACGAGTATCTATATTCAAGAAGACATAAGTGTTTGACACAGTGTATGGATTAAAGATGCGGACGAGCATCCTTAAGACTATGATACGGACGAGTATCATGTAGAAACAAACTCTCGACGCATGTTCTGAGATGATGGTACGGACGAGTACCAACGAGTTAACAAAGAACAAGGACTAGTGTTGAATCTGTAGGGATATATAAGTGGTATATATAAGATACGGACGAGTATCAGTATAAGTGTGTGAGTGGTGTATAGATGGGTGTTTAACTGCTGGGGAGAGTGACACGGACGAGTGTCAAAAGGAGAAGAGTGTAATATAAACAAGTATCTGATATACAAAGTGTAGGTGACTGCGCTGGGGATACGACACGGACGGGTGCCAAGAAAGTGTATATAAGTATATGTGAGTGTAAAGAGGATGTCTTTGGCTTTCTGCTGGGGTATGACACGGACGGATGTCAGGACGTATCTGTAATACGGGTAGTCTTGTTTGCAAAGAGTGTTCAGGCGACTTTACAGGGGAAAGGTGGCGCGGACGGGTGTCAAAATGAGTATATACTGGTGTATGTGGATTGTGAGGCAGCTGCTTTTGCTGGGGACTCTGGTGGGGATTTTCTTGTACGTTGATGAACTGTCATCATTCACAAGTGTTGGCCCAAAACATGGCTTATGATTATGCTATGTGTTTGATTTTTTCCGTAATGCCCTGTATTAAAACGGAATGCTACGCTTTGTGGGTGAATATGATGCGAATGCTATGATTGTGCAAAGATACCAAACCGGGATCCGGGTCCCGTTGCTGCGAAGATCTTCGATCGATCTGTCTGAAGTGGACATCCCAGCTGGGGATGAGATCAATGGTAAATCTGACGAGATGCTATCTGCTTATGGATATGGGTCATTGATAGACCCATCCTTGTAATGAGGGACCCAGCTGGGGGTTGTAGAAGTCTTCTATACTCTGTTGTGACTCCTTCATGCGTTGCTCTTTTGAATAGAGGCTGAGGATTCTGTGGGGAGATGGTTTTCTGGATTTCTGCATCTGACTGAGGGTGAAATGGCAACTTGGCTGGGGAGAAAGAGAGGAATCACTGAAAGACCTCCCTAGAAATTCTGTTACGGTAGCTTCTTGACTCAGCCGGGGATATGGGCATCTTCTGTGATACCTGCCCATTCTGATGGGGATAAGTAATAAGTAGCCAACTCAACTGGGAGGAGTCATGAAAGGCAACTCAGCTGGGGAGAGAGAGCACTTTGGGTGCTAAAGTTGAGTGTTGATTTGCCAGCTTGCTGGGATAAAGCTTACATGCCCCAAGTTGCATTTGGATACCTGCAATCCTGCAAAGATAGAGAAACGCACAAGATAATCCCGAAGTACCCCTTACTGGATTCCGTCATAGGAGTTAGGTACTTTTGAGAGTAAATACATTTCCCGCAAGCATGTTTTTTATTCAAGGATAAAACATCTGTATTTTGTGCAATCGTTTTTCTTTAAGATATCAGACATTTTTTGCAAATAAAAATGTACAAGACGAGACATGACTGAAAATCTGATTTTATTAATTCAAGAGCCCTGAAATGGCGAGATACAGTCAAAGAAACAAATCTCCTGAAATAAGGAGATTGTCACAAATTGAGAAACAAAATGTCGGCAGTGTTGATGACGCTTTGAGGAGCTTCCTCTTCACTATGACCCGTATGACTTTTGACGTTCTTCTCATCTTGCCTTTTGAAGAATGTTGATTCTGATTGAAGCTTGATCCTTTTGAAGCTTACCAAGTTGTAGATGATACAGACGAATTCAGAATGCAGTTGTTCGCTTATTCCCTTATTTTGCACGGATCGCCCTTCCGGGTTTTCAATCCATCGGGATACCCATTTTTTGCCTGAGCTGTCCAACGCGGCTTTTCAACTCAGCGGGTATACATTCTTTTGTTTATTTTCCCTTATTTTTGCCCGAGTCTTTTATTCTGTTTTTGACTCGCCGGGATGCCCTATTTTTGCCTGGACTTACATTCTGTTTTTATGTCCAGCGGGTCATTTTTATGCGAAGTATTTTTTAACTGCATCTGAATTCACAGGGGACGGGAAGTCTTCACCATCCATGGTGCTGAGCATCAGTGCTCCGCCAGAGAAAACTTTCTTTACCACGAATGGTCCTTCATAGTTCGGAGTCCATTTGCCCCTGTGGTCTGTATGAGGAGGGAGGATTCTTTTCAGCACAAGATCTCCTACTTGGTACTCTCGATGCCTGACTTTCTGATCGAAGGCTCTCTTCATTCTCTTCTGATATAACTGCCCATGACAGATTGCAGCCAATCTTTTCTCTTCAATCAGACTCAGTTGCTCGTATCGGGACCTAACCCACTCTGCTTCAATCAGCTTAACATCCATTAGTACCCGCAGAGAGGGTAATTCAACTTCAACAGGTAGGACTGCTTCCATACCATACACAAGTTGATACGGTGTTGCCCCAGTGGATGTTCTGATTGACGTGCGGTACCCATGCAAGGCAAACAGTAGCATTTCATGCCAGTCTTTGTAAGTGACTACCATCTTCTGTACAATCTTCTTGATATTTTTGTTTGCTGCCTCGACAGCGCCGTTCATCTTTGGCCTGTAAGGAGAAGAATTGTGATGTTGGATCTTGAAGTCCCGGCACAGCTCTGCCATCATTTTGTTGTTTAAGTTGGAACCATTATCAGTAATGATTCGCTCGGGCACTCCATACCGACAGATGATATCTTTCTTCAGAAATCTGGCTACCACTTGTCTTGTAACGTTGGCATAGGAAGCTGCTTCGACCCACTTGGTGAAATAATCGATGGCAACCAGGATGAATCTGTGGCCATTCGAAGCATTCGGTTCAATCTTGCCAATCATATCAATGCCCCACATGGCAAAGGGCCATGGTGAAGACATGATGTTCAGAGGATTGGGAGGCACATGCACCTTATCTGCATAGATCTGGCATTTGTGGCATTTTCTGGCGTAAGCACAACAGTCTGCATCCATTGTGATCCAGTAATAACCTGACCTTAGCAACTTCTTAGCCATGGCATGCCCTCCAGCATGGGTACCAAAGGATCCTTCGTGCACTTCATGCATCAACAAATCTGCTTCTGTCTTATCAACGCATCTGAGGAGTACCATATCAAAGTTCCTTTTGTATAAAGACCCATCAGTGTTCAGAAAGAAACTACCATCAAGCCTTCTCAAAGTCTTCTTATCATTGGAAGATGCCCCAGGTGGGTATGTTTGATCCTCCAAGAAGCATTTAATGTCATGAAACCAAGGCTTATGATCTTTAACAACATCTGCTGCGAACACATATGCTGGTCTGTCAAGTCTGGACACTGGAATCTACGGCATAAAGTTAGCAGCTTGAACTTTGATCATGGATGAAATGGTAGCCAGGGCATCTGCAAACTGATTCTCGTCCCGAGGGATATACTCAAGCTTGACTGTTGTAAAGAAAGTCAGCAACCTCCTTGTATAATCCCTGTAAGGTATCAGATGATCCTGGTGTGTGTACCATTTGCCGTTGGTTTGATTAACTACCAGAGCTGAATCTCCGAATACAGTCAATGTCTTGATCCTGAGGTCAATGGCTTCCTCAAGACCCATAATACAAGCTTCGTATTCAGCTTCGTTGTTAGTGCAGTTGAAAGTGAGTTTCGCCGAGAATGGCATGTGAACTCCTTTGGGTGTAATGAGTATTGCACCAACACCACGACCATTCATGTTAACAGCCCCATCAAACATCATAGTCCATTCTTCTTCTGGGTCAGGCCCTTCAGTGTGAACAGGCTCTTCATGATCTTTTTCTTTTATGAACATGATGTCTTCATCAGGGAAGTCAAACCTCATAGGCTGGTAATCATCAATGGGTTGCTCAGCCAGATATTCAGATAGTACACTGCCCTTGATGGCCTTCTGAGAGGTGTACTGGATGTCGTATTCTGTGAGAATCATCTGCCATCTTGCAACCCGTCCGGTAAGTGCTGGCTTCTCGAAAATGTACTTGACTGGGTCCATTTTTGATATCAACAAAGTAGTGTGGGTCAACATATACTGTCTCAGTCGGCGAGCAGCCCACGCTAAAGCACAGCAAGTTTTCTCGAGCAGTGAATAACGTTGTTCACAGTCGGTAAACTTTTTGCTTAGGTAGTATATTGCATACTCTTTTCGACCAGACTCGTCATGCTGGCCCAACACACACCCCATCGACTCTTCTAATACTGTCAGGTACATTATCATAGGTCTTCCTTCAACTGGAGGCATAAGGATTGGAGGTTCTTGTAAGTATTCTTTGATCTTGTCAAAAGCCCTTTGGCAGTCTTCGTTCCACCTGACCGTCTGTTCTTTTCTCAGTAGTTTGAACAAGGGTTCACAAGTTGCTGTAAGGTGAGATATGAACCGCGAGATGTAGTTCAATCGACCTAAGAACCCTCGAACTTCTTTCTCAGTTTTCGGTGCAGGCATCTCTTAGATGGCTTTGACTTTGTCAGGGTCAACTTCAATCCCCTTCTCGCTTACAATAAAGCCCAGCAGCTTACCAGATCTCACCCCGAATGTGCATTTGTTGGGGTTCAGCTTCAGTTGGTACTTCCTCAGACGCTTGAATAGCTTCAGTAGATTCACCAGGTGATCTTCTTCAGTAAGGGACTTGGCAATCATGTCATCCACATAACATTCTATTTCTTTATGGATCATATCGTGGAATAATGTTACCATAGCCCATTGATATGTGGCACCAGCATTCTTCAGCCCGAATGGCATTACCTTGTAGCAGAACGTGCCCCAGGGTGTGATGAAGGTTGTCTTCTCCATGTCTTCAGGTGACATCTTAATCTGGTTGTATCCTGAAAATCCATCCATGAAGGAGAATACCGAGAACTGAGCCGTGTTATCGACCAATACATCAATGTGAGGTAATGGGAAATCATCTTTCGGGCTGGCTCTGTTCAGATCCCGGTAGTCAACACACATTCTTACTTTGCCGTCTTTCTTGGGCACAGGTACTATGTTAGCAACCCACGGTGGGTAGCTAGTCACAGCAAGGAACCCGACGTCCCATTGCTTTTGTACCTCCTCCTTGATTTTCATTGCCATGTCTGGACGAGTACGGCGCAGCTTTTGTTTAACTGGCGGGCATTCTTCTCTCAAAGGTAGCTTGTGCACGACAATATCGGTATCCAACCCTGGCATATCTTGGTAAGACCAAGCAAACACGTCCACATACTCTTGAAGCAGGTCAATCAGTTGTCTCTTCACTGAGTCTTGCAGGCAGGCCCCGATTTTAACCTCTTTCACGTCTTCATCTGTACCTAGATTAATCACTTCAACCTCCTCCTGGTGAGGAGTAATAACCTTTTCCTCTTGTCTTAACAACCTGGCTAGCTCTTCGGGAAGCTCATACTCTTCTTCAACCCCTTCATCGGCTTGATTGATTGGATTGTCAAAGTCATACGAAGTCATAGCCGTGTTGTTGTCGGTGCTGTCTGGAAGGCACTCTCTGCAAGGGTTCAGTTTTTTCATTTTAGTGATTTGATTTTAATCTTGTTTAAAAAATGAAATAAAGTTGTCATTTTGAAAACACTGCCATTTATTTTTGTACAAAAAGAAAAATGGAAAAATAGTGAACGGAAAAGAAAAAGACTCATTTGCAAAAATATGTCTGATATTTCATTGATTAATCTTGTTTGCACAAAAAGTACAGATGGCCCGATTACAAAATGAGTCTTGTCATCTTGGGCAAGATGCAAGACTTTGATGCATGCTATAAAAATACAGGAAATAATAATTACTCTGCATGAGTAACTCTTATAATTTCCTGGGAAGACCAGTTTGAGATACTGCTCCCCGGGATCTTTGGACGAATCCATCTTTCCAGGTTGCGTTCTTCTTCCAGCTCGTCTTCCAGACAGTTGATAGCATCAGGGGTAAGCATCCCCCCACTCACAAAATTGGGCTCTTTCGCAGCCGCTACTTGATCTTGTTGAGTTGGTTTGTAACCCAACCCAAATCTGTCCTCTTTCTTCTCCACTGATAACAGTTTGCCCCAGCCTTGGGCGTTTCCTCCCTCAACAACCTTCCGGGCTTGTTGGTATGATGATATTGAAGTACCAGGCACAGCAGATGTTTCATTGACATTCAAGGCTTCGAACCCCTGGCTCATTGTTTCATGGATCTCCCCATCCATCTCAATATACTTATAGGTAGCCAGGCGGCTGACAAAAATATCCTCTTCTCCACAGATTGTAACGATTTGACCCTCCCACTCATATTTTAACTTCTGGTGAAGGGTAGAGGTCACGGCGCCAGCGGCGTGAATCCATGGCCTACCCAATAGACAGCTGTAGGCAGGCTGTATATCCATCACGTAGAAGATCGTTTTGAAGGTCTGCGGGCCAATCGTTATGGGCAACTCAATCTCTCCCAGAACCGATCTCTTTGAGCCATCAAAGGCTCTTACCACCAGGTTGCTGGGTCTCAACGCCAATCCGTCATATTCTAGCTTCACCAGGGCCTTTTTCGGTAAGACATTGAGGGATGACCCCGTGTCCACCAGCACATGGGAAAGGACAGCACCTTTACATTCCATGGTTATGTGCAAGGCTTTGTTATGGTTGCGGCCTTCCGTTGTCAAATCAGTATTGGTGAACCCTAGTCCGTGACTAGCATTGACATTTCCAACTACAGCTTCCAGCTGATTGACAGTGATCTCTTCAGGCACGTAAGTTGCGTGCAAGACTTTGAGTAGTGCATTCCGATGGGCCTCGAAGCACATAAGCAACGATAGGATTGAGATCTTGGAAGGCGTCTGATGAAGCTGATCCACTACTTTATAATCACTCTTTTTGATGATTCGCATGAACTCATCAACCTCTTGATCGAAGGGTGTCTTGAAGGCTTCTTTAACGGTCTGCTCTTCCTGCACCAAGCTTTTTCCTTTTGCCTTGGCAGCAGCTTCTGCTTCGGCAGTGGGTCTCTGAATTTGTGGAGCGAAAAGACGTCCGCTTCGAGTGAAGCCTCCGCCTCCTCCCACATTGTCAATTTGTGGTGCAGGGGTTGATGATTCAAAAGTGATTCTTTGTCCTTCGCAGTACAGGTCAGAGCCGTAATGCCAGGGGATGGAATTGCTGCTTTCATAAGGTACTGGTCCAGGCACCGTGATAGTGACTGGACTGATTGTAGCTGCGGAAGGAGCTGTAATGGTCTGTGGATCGTAATAAATTGTGACTGGTGCTCTGATGGGAGCAGCACTTTCTGAGTTGTAGGCAGAGTTGTTTTCAGGATCATAAAATATTGTGACAGTTGAGACATCTTCATGATTTGTTGCTGGTGTTGTAGGAGATATTGGTGGAAGGATGGATGTTGTTGTTGTAGGAGGTTCTGGAGCTGTTGCTGGAGTTGTAGAAGAAAAATTTATTGATAACTGATCAGTTGAGATGATAGATGAAGTACTTGTTGATGAAACTGAAGAATTGTCAGGAACAATGGTTGTTGCAGTTGTAGGAGGTTCTGGAGCTGTTGCTGATGAGATTGCTGGATTTGTAGGAAATGATGTGGTGATCTGAAGTTGGCCACTCTGAATGAGACCGTCTATGCCATTCCTCAGGTTATCGCACCCATTGACTGAGATATTGCAGTAAGCACACCCCAACTCACACCCCGGGAACATTTGACATTCGAGGAGTTGAGCCTTAATTTCTGCCAACGGTGTCCGGATCTGACCCACACTGGTTATTAAATAAGACGGCTTGTCTTCTTCAATAGCGTTAATTCTGGGACCACCGTGGTTTGGCATGGGGTTCTTATTGACATTGGGTGGTGGTGCGAAATCCAGAGCTTTCGAGTCTACCAGGTCTTGTACCTTCATGTGCAGGGCTCTGCACTTTTCTGTACTGTGGCCAGGTGCGTTGGAATGAAAAGCACACCTAGCGTTGGAGTCATAATTCCTGGGTAGACTGTTGGGATCTGGAGGTGCCAACGTCCTTAGCTCAACTAGGTTGAGTTTCAGGAGTTGTGGCAGCAATGTAGCATATGGCATAGGGATCGGATCGATTACCCTGTTGGCTTGAGAAGGCCTCTGTTGGAAAGGCCTTTGCTGGTTATTGTTGTTGGTGTTGCTGTTGTTGTAATTTCTCGGAGGATACTGATTCTGTTGATGGTACTGAGGTTGTGGCTGATAGTTTTGTTGCGGAGATTGATAAACTGGCTGAGGATGAGCTGGAGCAGGAATGGTGACTGCTGCCACTGATCTGTGAACATATTGGGGCCTGCCCCTGTTGGTGTGGATGGCATTGGTCTCGCCAATTCTTCTCGGGCCCGCAAAAGGCTTTCTTGTACTACTGGACGAGCTTGCTCCGTTGTCTGAGATCTTACCCATCTTCAATAGGCTTTCAATTCTCTCCCCAGCTATGACAACATCTGCAAAGCTAGTGGAAGAGAAAGCAGCCAGCCTGTCAATGTAAGTCCCCTGAAGGGTGTTCATGAACATATCTGCCATTTCCCTTTCGGACATAGGTGGCTGAACAGCAGCAGCCAATTGCCTCCATCTCTGGGCATATTCTCGGAAACTTTCCCTTGACGACTGTGACATTCCCATTAGGAGAGTCCTGTTGGGTGCCATGTCTAAGTTGTACTGATACTGTCTGATGAAGGCCTCTGCCAGGTCCTTCCAGCATCTGATAGTTGCCCTTGTCAAGTGAGAGTACCATTCTCTTGACGCTCCAGTTAAGCTATCCTCAAAATAGAACATCCAGAGCTTCTCATCCATTGTATAGGCCTTCAGCCTTCCCAGAAATGACTGTAAATGAGTCCGGGGGCATGAAGTCCCGTTGTATTTTTCAAAACAAGGAGGCTTCAACTTATGGGGGATCCTGACCCCGTCTACCAAGCCCATGTCCATGACATCGAAACCCAGAGAATTTTGAGATTCTAAGGACCTCAATTTCTCAGCTATCTCATCCAACCTTCTATCATAAGCTTCTTCCCTAGCACCCATTACTGTAAACTGATCCTCTTGGGGGTCTTCTTGAAGTACCCTGGCTGCAGTGGCAGTCCCTTGAACATTTGCAGGGATGTTGACCTCAGGATGGAGGTGTGGTCCAAATACAGGGGGGTTAACATGAGGTTGGACCCTTTCATTGTTGCTAGTGCCGGCAGTTCCTATATGTGGATCTTCTTGATTCTGCCTTTCCACCATGGCCCTCAATCTTTCCTGGCTCTGAGCCATGTTGTTCATCACTTCCATGAACTGAGTCATTTGATTCCTCATCTCTAGCCTTTCATTTGCCATTTGATTTCTGACCTCAGTAAGGTCCTGCTGCATCTGATCCATTTGAATGCCCGGAAGGTTGCTACGGGTCGGATAACGGTGCGGACGGTTGAGGGGAAATACTCGGCGCCGAGCAATAGTTCCTGAGCATTAAAACAGAGTTAGCAGCAATAAAACAAAAAAACCTACAAAACAGACACAAGGGGTTAGCATGCAATGCAGTTATGCTTATTTGTTCTCAAGGTATCCGGTTTGGCATTCAGTTTTGACCCTTCCAGACCCTTGAAGATGCTGTTGATGTTGCTTTTGAAGTGAAACCTGGATGGAACAAACCAATACATATATTACAAAGATCAAAAGGTACATAGTTTGTTTTACAAATACAAGCCCTCTGGGGGGTCAAAATACATTACAAGAAAATAAAAGTACATGGAATGAAAGCAACAACAAACAAAGGGTCAAACACCAAGACCAAACTCATCCTCACGAACTTCCTTGAGAAGTGCTTCGGTCACAGGATCAGCCGGACGCTCCGTGAGATTCCTGATGAGGAGATTCCGGGTGGTAACAGCTGATGTTAGCTTCTTGTGCTGACTTTGGTCTTTTGACCTCTTTACCCCAGCTTTGATCTTCAGCTCTGATATCTCCCTCTGGGCTGCTGCCAGGGCTTCTTGCTGCTCTTTTGTACTAGCTTCCAGTTGCTCCATCTTGTCTTAAACTCTCTTGTCCTCCAGAGTACGGGCTTCGGTGATCCTGACCCACCGAGCTTGACTCTCCTTCAAATACAAGTTTGTCCTTGCTCTCTGGAACTGGGCTTCTATGCAAGCATTCTTCAGAATTTGTTCTCCGGCTTTAGACTTTTTGATATAATCCCCAGACTTCTCAATCTTAACCAGATGCTCCACTCTCAACTTCTCCAATCTCTCAACCTCCCTCATACCATCACTCCTCTCCCGGAGGGTCTTCTGCAAAGCTTGAGTTAACTTCTCATTTCTTTCTTTCAAACTCTCAAACTCCTCCAAACTGACAGTGGCAGGTGGTGCTGAAGATGATTCAGGCATATCTTCTATAGTAAAGGGCATCCCAGAGAATTGGGCCCTGGCACGGGACCATTCATAATATTGTGTTGATGCCACATTGTTGCACTTCCCCAAAATGGTTATTCCCTTGGTTTGAACATTATCCCAGGCCCAGGCTGCCTGCCTAACAATAGCCAGATTAATCTTGTTCTCACAATAAAGAGTTTCAACCAAGTCTTGTGCCTTAGGAGTGTGGACCAGGGCATAGCCCTGTTGTCTTCTAAATAGCAGAGGGTTGTAATTAATACTGCCCTTAACTCCTATTAGGGGCACATTGGGAAAATGCCCACAGCTGGTGATGATATCCCTACCCTTGGTGCTTTGAGTGCACCATCTGATATCGGCTGAAGTTAGAGCAGTGAGTCTCTTAGCCCAGTTGCTCTGCTGATGAGGATTCAAAAATGCATCTGTCCTGGGCAGATGCCTGAGAAGCCAAATATGGAATAATGGAGCACAACACCTCACTAATCTTCCCCTCTGCTTTTCATTCCTCTGATGCACTGAATAGTAGAGATCCCCCAATAAAGTGGGCACTGGGTTCTTCAAGATGAACAGATGGATTGCATTCTTGCTAATGAATCGAGGCTCATCTGCAAACAACACAATTCCATATATGCTCAAAGCCAACAAGGCACAAACAGCTTTCCACTCTCCTAAAGAAGCTTTCAGGGTAGCTTGAGAGATCAGGAAATCCAGATGGAAGCCAGGGATTCCAACTTTAGAAGTCATATGCTGCTCAACCAGAACAGGTTCCAAATGCAGAGCCTTTGCTACTTCTCCATTACCAGGAGAGACCATCTCAGGGTTGAAAGGGATTCCACCCCTGATAGGCAAACCAACCAATGATGAGTATTCTTCTAATAGAGGGCCCAACTGAAAGTCTTGGAAAGTGAAACATCTTAGTGGGGGATCATAAAACTGAATGCAAGTGTGGATCAGGCTTCTCTGTGAAGGGTCCAGATCCATAACCATATCAAGTATATCCCCATAGTGTTCCCTGAACAATGGTATGTGATCTGGAGTGATCAGGGTCTGAATCCTCCTGATGTCAGATAACTCTGGCTGGAAAAAGTGATAGGTGATGTTGCTCTTTTTAGGAGCCATGATGTTGAAGATGAGTAGAGACAGGTGCTGGTGATAACACTGAAGAAGGGGCCACTGATTGGCTGGTGCTGATGACTGAAGTAGATAGCTGAAGCAAATGCTGATGAAGATAGGTCAGTACTGAAGATGGGGTCAAAACCACAACCAAAGATGAAAGTGGATACCCTGAAACACAAATAAGCAAATGTCAAAATGATGCAATGATTATGTATGCAAATGATATGCAAGGGTCTGTGACATGAGCTGGATCTGATCAATAGCTCTGATATAGGTCCAAGTATGCTCAAGAATTCCAGATGGAGGTCTAAGAATCCAGTAACCAAGGTGGGGGACTCAAATAAAGAGCCACATGACCAGGGTTTAGAATCACAAGAACTGTTCCAACATGGAGTATTCTTAATCAAGTCAAAGTAACATGGTATTCTGAGGTTAAGGTACCTGCAAACCTGTAAACAGCCCAATCCCCTCACAGGTGGTGTTCTAAAACAAGGATCCTTAGACTTGGATCAGTTATGAGAAGTGTAAACACTTCTAACCCGGAGGTACAGTGTTTACAATAACCATAAAAGTTCCTCCTCTAATTCACCTCAGTTTCTGAAGGTCAATACTAAAGGTCATCCAGACTTAGCAGGCTTCCCAGATAGCCCTAGCATTGCAGGAAATCTGCAACACAGAGTTCTCAAGAAGAAACCCATATCTGAACCGTGTTTCATATTCCCGCACCAGACCGAGATGGAATGGGAAAGAATATGATTCACTCTAGCCTAGGTGTCACTCAGGTCCCAGGTATAGGACCTTAACTCTCAATAGAACCCCACCCACCAAAGCAAAACCAGATCCAGCCAGACAGCAAGACAGTATGATATATGTAAAGCAGTAAAGAAAGCAGATAAACAACTGTACATAAAGCAAAAATAAAACATATATGAGCACAAATAAACACATAACACCCCAGTAAACACAAATCAATCAAGCGCTAGGAGGAACCCACAACAAGAACCAGAAGCCCTGGTTGCAATATAAGGCTCCCCAGCAGAGTCGCCAAGCTGTCGCTCCCGATAAATGGGACTGGCCCCAGATAAAGGTACAGACGCGAACGGTCGGCGAGAGGAACAATGAGAACACACAGCCGTGAACTCACTGGAGATGAATAGAGTCGCCAGCTAGGCATTTTTATCCCGGAGGAAAGGCAATGCTGCATAGACCTAGAAAGAGATGGATAAGACGGTTGCGAACCAGAGAGACTGAGAAAGGGGGTTGGTTACAACCTGGGAAGGTATTAGCACCCAGATTGTCCGCCGTACTCGACGGGATCCACGCTTGAAAGATTTGTGTTTTAAAGGGGTAGTGTCAGTGCAATTTGTGTGTAGAGTGGCTGGAATGGAATGTACAGGTGTCAGTGTAAAATAAATGTAAAGTGTGATATGAAAGTGTCAGTGTAGGAACAAGAATAAGATGCTCAAGATCATGAGGCTTAAAAGAATGAGGCTGAAAGAGGGGGAATATACAGAGACTTTTGTTCGATAACTGTTAAGTTATGCCTACGTATCCTCTCGTGCAATGAGGAAGTCAGAACACCGTAGTTCGACCCAAAGAGACTGAAAGGTGAATTGACTTGTGAACTGCTTACTTGCCTATGCTCAAGTGTATGACCTGTCTGGCTCAGGTGCAAACTGTCTTGCATTAGACGGAAGAAGCGAGTTCTCGTTCGTGAGTGAATGAGATGAGAAAAGAATCCCGGAGGAGACGATTATTGTTTGTTTTTTGTGTTTTCAGTCTTTTATTGCTTTTGAAAGTTTGTCATAAGTTAATGAGCTTAAGTCTAAACCAATGGATTTAGTGAACTCATCACATCTTCCCTCTGATTAGGGGTAATGAGAATACCTTAAGTGTGAAGTCATATTCTCACACTTAATCACCCTTTGATGTAGGATTAAGATCATTAACCTACTTGTTATTATTTAGATGTTTTTGTGGTTTTTGTTTAGTGTTAAGTAATGAGGTTAAGCCATAATCAAGGATTTGAACAGACTCATTACACCATCCTAATAGAAGGATAATAGATGAGAATGTTTAGGCTGAGGAATGCTCCTCAGCTTAATCCATGATTAGGGATTAAACTCATGACAAAACAAGCCTTTGATTAAGTGGATTTTATTTAGTGATATGATGATGAAGTGAATTTTATGATTTGTAAGACAACTTGAGGGGGACTTGTCCATTAACACTAGGGTTAGTCCTTCTTAACCAGTTAAGGAAGAATTAGAACCCTAATGCAAGGCCCAAGTTACAAGCGTGATGTCTTGATGATTATTAAGTGGATTGATTAAGGAGTTAAACACATTAAGGGTTTAACACTTAGGATTAAAGTTATACACTCCATCCTAAGAGAAGGATGCAGGCATAAGCTTAATCACAAAGCCTTAAAGCCTTTAGGGTTTAGTCCCTGATTATGAGATGAGAAGAGAAGACTCGAAAGAGACACAAAGGTAAAACTAAGAGGGGAGACTAATCAAAACCCTAATCATTGTCATGCTTGGTTGTTCCTAAGGTTTGTGAGGTTTACAAGAGAAGTCTTCAGAGGAACCACCAGGAAGCAGATGAAAGGAGCAAAGAGAAGCAAAGTAACTTGCTTCAATTAAGAAGACAAGTCACTTGAAGAAAGAAAGTGGGGAGAAGAAGAATGAGCAAGCTCAAAATCAAACACAAGCAAAAATGCAGCAATGGATGCAAGAGAGATGAAAAGAAAAGTTATGAGAAGTGAAGGCAAATTCACTTCTCCAAGTTACTTACCACCTGAAAGGTTAGAAAAGAAAGTGCAATGCAATGCAAAATGAGATGAAATGGTATGATGCAAAACCAAACCAGAAGCATATGCATGATGTTAATGATGCTATGAGATGCTACAAACCAGAAACAACACATGTGGATGATCATACAAGCTTATGAATGCAAATGAAGCAAGTTAGAACACATGAACATACATGAGAAGTTATGGAAGGCACATGGCATACAACATGACAAATGCAAGATGCAATGATCAAACATGCTTTCTATATGTCTTATGATTTCAAATGAATCACATGGAAGCATGGAATGTCATGGCAAGTCATGTTATGCAAGAGAATGCAAGATGGATGCATATGGAAGCCCAAATTAGGGTTTATGAATCAAACATCAAACACAAACCAAAACCAGAAGCAAACAACATTACAAAAAATTGAAAATGCAACACAAAGGACCCCTAATCCTATACCAAACCAATGCCCAAAGGAGAGGTCTCAACTCTTAACCAATCTCAAGTTATGATTTTTACAAGTTTTTAGGGTTTTTAGGGTTTCCAAACAAAAGAAATGCCAAACAAAATGAAAATGAAAGATCAAATCATGACCTTTTTATCTCAAAAACTACATGCTAAACACAATGCAATGCAAAAAGAATCAATGTCCAATCCTTCATGAATAGGCAGAAATGATTTTTTGAACTATGGATCAAATTAATGCACAAAAATAATTTTAATTCAATGAAAAATTCTCAAAATGCATCAAGATCAAAAAAGAAATTTGGTTTGAAGGTTGGACAATGTTTCTAAATGTCTTAGAACATTTCATGAATTTTTTGGTGATTTTTAAATACCTAAAAGTATTTTTAATAAATTAATTTTCATTAATCAATTAAAAATAATCTTTTGAATATTTAAAAATACTTTTTTAATGCTAAAAATGAAAATAAAAATATTTTTTTGTTTGAAAAATTAATGAAACTCAGGATAAAAAATTTCATAATTTTTAAACAAGTTTTGCTATTTTAAATAAATTGGGCAAATAAAATGAAAAGAAAAGAAATAAAAATGAATTTTAAATGAAGTCAACAGAAAGAATGGCTGAGATTGAATCTGGGGAGGGAGACATTGACCACGCGCCAGATCTAGTGGTCCTCATTCAAACTGGGTTAAATACAATTACGAATTAATTAATTGAGATTTAGGGCTAATGACTGCATCTGGACCATTCACATGCGCGCGAAGTCCACTGGTCAAAGCAATCGCACGCTCCAGATTCAAACTCAATTAATTACAGGGATTAAACCCTAATGATTTTCAGGTGGCCGGAGAAGACCTCCGGTCGTCTTCTCCGGTGGGAACCCCACCTGAAAATCCCTAAAAACTTCAAAACGCAACAAAAATGAAAACCAAGCATACATAAATGATTCCCATGATCCACTGAATCAAAACCCCACCACAAACAACATTTATTTTTCCCCAGAATCATGAATCGAACAAAACATTTTTTAGGTCAACAGAGTTTCAGAAAGCAATTAAATTCTCATTTCATCACCATTTTCAAAACTAAAAGCACCAGGACAATCAGTGAAGCATGGAGAACAAGTTTAGAACTTAAAAATCCATTTCTGGAAAAAAAGTTCTTGAGCTACCTGAGATTCGAAGCTTTCACTCCAGCAACTTTCTGACCTCCCCTCCTTGTGAAATCCACTCCTTATGACCTCTTGATGATGCTTGAATGCTTTGGAGAAGTTTATGCTGGCTAGATGAAGAGTTTGAACAGCTTCTGCTCAAGCTCAGTTGAAAATGGCAATGGTGATGCAGGCAGTTTCAGGCCAATGTGAGTGGTTCCTTGTGATCAGGGTGATGTTTTAAGAAGGTTTGTGGAGTTTGTTTGGATGTTTATGGCCTGTGGAGTGAGTTTCGAAAGAAACTGCAAGTTGGAGTGAAAGTGGAGAAGTGGTGTTCTTGTTTGATTCAGGCTTGGTTCTTTGTTGGTTTGGGCTTAATGAGACATGGTGAGTTGAGTAGTGGAACTTGTTTGAATGTTTGTGAACTGGGCAGAGAGATTCGAAGAGAAATGCCAATAGGGTGAGTTTTGTGTATGGTGTGTTGTGATCTGTTTCAGCCTTTCTTGGTGTTATGTTTGGCTAGCAAATGGAAAGTATAAACAATCCCAATTGGCCAGATGATGTGACCTGGCCTGCTGTGATTGGGATGTTTGCTTTTGCCAAAAGTCAACTTTTTTGTAAGAGAGGTATGGCTTGGGTTCTAGCTTGGTACAATGGCTAGGGCTGGCGCAGCATGGTGTGTATGGGAGGCTAGAGTGGTTCAAAGGCCAATGCTGCAAGTGGTAAGAAGCATCATGATGGTTCTGCAACTTGGTTACTTTTGGAACTTCATGAAAAAGTCTTGTTACACAAACCATGAACATGTGGTCTTTGGTCCAATTCTGATTTTTAGAACTCATGTGATGTTTGTACATTGGTTTGATGTCAACTAGAAGTTACAAACAGCCTTGGTTCATGATCTTGCAAACTTTCCATTTAGTGCACATCTTGAAAATCAATGATTTTTGCCAACTTTGTCACACCATAACTTTTGATCCAAAATGAATTAGATCATGTTCTTGTACTTTTTGAAAAGGGAAAAATGTATTCTACAACTTTCATGACCAAGGTTTTCTCATTTGAAGCATTTTTGGATCAAGAATCAAGGCTTGAAAAATGGCACAAAATGACATATTCTTGAAAAGTCAAACATGCCCTAAAAAGTCAACTTTGCAAAAACTTCAAATTCTTGAATTTTGTGAACTTCCAACATCTTCCATGATCAAATAAAGATCATATACACTCAAAATGATGGAGATCACCCCTTGGTTGGGTCATTTGGGGCCTCAGATGCCCTGATTTTACACTGACTTGTCTGAAAAGTCAACTCTTGATCAGATGACTTCCCCATGGAATTTCTTCATGAAAATTGGTATGCATACTCCCTATACCATATAAAGACTAATAGAAACAAGAATGACCAAAAAAAATGGAGTTATGGCCTCTGAAACCAAAACCCTAATTTTAGGTCAACTGTGCAGTCAAACTTAGCTCTGCATCCACACCAATCCCAGTTCTTGTGATTTTTTGCATTCTTGACTTTGAGAGGGTGCAATATGATATGAGAACACACATGGATCCCTTTGAAGTGATTGGTGGCCTTTGGAGTGGCTCAAGAGGCTCTTGGATTGCTCAGATCACGAACCCTAGATGCAGATGACTTAGAAACTATGCAATGAATCAAAAATGAAATATGAGATGATATGATTATGCATATGAGATGATCAAAAGCCATGGTGAAATGAGTGAGGGCAAATTTGGGGTGTTTACACATGTCATCCACATAGCATTCTATTTCTTTATGGATCATGTCATGGAATAATGTTACCATAGCCCGTTGATATGTTGCACCAGCATTCTTCAGTCCGAATGGCATCACCTTGTAACAGAACGTGCCCCAGGGTGTGATGAAAGTTGTCTTCTCCATGTCTTCAGGTGACATCTTAATCTGATTGTATCCTGAAAATCCGTCCATGAAGGAGAATACCGAGAACTGAGTCGTATTATCAACCAATACATCAATGTGAGGTAAAGGGAAATCATCTTTCGGGCTGGCTCTGTTCAGATCCCGGTAATCTACACACATCCTCACCTTGCCGTCTTTCTTAGGCACAGGTACAATATTAGCAACCCACGGCGGATAGCTAGTCATAGCAAGGAACCCGGCGTCCCACTGCTTTTGTACCTCTTCTTTGATCTTCATTGCCATATCTGGGCGAGTACGGCGTAGCTTCTGTTTTACCGGTGAGCAGTCTTCTTTTAAAGGCAGCTTATGCATGACAATATCGGTGTCCAATCCTGGCATATCTTGATAAGACCAAGCAAAGACATCCACATACTCCCGAAGCATGTCAATCAGTTGTTCTTTTACTGAATCTTGTAGGCAGACCCTGATCTTAACCTCTTCACATCTTCTTCCGTACCAAGATTAACCATTTCGACCTCCCCCTGATGAGGAGTGATAACCTTCTCCTATTGCCTTAACAACCTGGCTAGCTCTTCAGGAAGCTCATAATCTTCTACAACCCCTTCATCAGCTCGATTGATTGGATTGTCAAAGTCATACGAAGTCATAGCTGTGTTGTTGTCGGTGCAGTCTGAAAGGCACTCTCTGCAAGGGTTTAGATTGTTCATTTTAGTGATCGATTTTAATCTTTGTTTAGAAAAAAGTGAAATAAAGTTATCACTTTGGAACACATTGCCATTTTATTTTTGTACAAAAAGAAAAATGAAAAACAGTGAGCGGAAAAGAAAAAGACTCATTTGCAAAAGATGTCCGATATTCATTGATTGATCTGTTTGCACAAAATTACAAGATGGCCCGATTACAAAATGAGTCTTGTCATCTTGGGCAAGATGCAAGACTTGATGCATGCTTAAAAATACAGGAAATAATAATTACTCTGCAGGAGTAACCCTTATAATTTCCTGGGAAGACCAGTTTGAGATACGGCTCCCCGGGATCCTTGGACGTATCCAGCTCTCCAGGTTGCGCTCATCTTCCGACTCATCTTCCAAGTTGTTCACTGCATCCGGGGTGAGCATTCCCCCGCTGACAAAGTTGGGCTTCTTGGCAGCCTCTGATTGATCTTGTTGAGTTGGTTTGTAACCCAACCCAAATCTGTCCTCCTTCTTCTCCACGGGCAACAGCTTGCCCCAGCCTTAGGCAGTACCCTCTTCAACAACCTTCCTGGCTTGCTGATAAGACGTCATGGAGGTTCCCAGTACAGCAGACGCTTCATTAATGTTCAGGGCCTCAAATCCCTGGCTCATGGTTTCATGGATTTCTCCATCCATCTCAATATACTTATACGTAGCCAGATGGCTAACAAAGATGTCCTCTTCACCACAGATGGTGATGATTTGGCCTTCCCACTCGAATTTCAGCTTCTGGTGAAGGGTAGACGTAACAGCGCCGCGGCATGGATCCAAGGTCTACCCAACAAACAGCTGTAGGCCGGCTGAATGTCCATCACATAGAAGGTAATTTTAAAAGTCTGCGGGCCAATCATCACAGGCAGATCAATCTCCCCTAGCACTGATCTCTTAGAGCCATCAAATGCTCTCACCACTAAATTACTTGGACATAGTGCCAATCCATCATATTCCAGCTTCACTAAGGCTTTCCTTGGTAGAACATTGAGTGACGACCCAGTGTCCACCAGTACATGAGATAGAACAGCACCCTTGCATTCTAGAGTGATGTGTAAAGCCTTGTTGTGGTTACGCCCCTCAGTTGTTAAATCAGCATTGGTAAAGCCCAGTCCATGACTGGTGTTGACATTTGCCACCACAGTTTCTAGCTGATTAACAGTGATCTCCTCTGGCACGTATGCTGCGTGCAAGACTTTCAATAATGAATTCCTGTGAGCTTCAGAACACATCAACAGGGATAATATGGAGATCTTTGAAGGAGTTTGGTGAAGCTGGTCCACCACCTTGTAATCACTTCTCTTTATAATTCTCATAAACTCGTCTACATCTTGCTCAAAAGATGTCTTCTGAGTTTCTTTGATGACTGGTTCTTTAGGCACCACACTCTTCCCCTTTGCTTTGGCAGCAGCTTCTGCTTCGGCATTAAGTCTTTGCAATTGTGAGGCGAAAAGGCGTCCGCTTCTGGTGAAGCCTCCACCTCCCCCAACATTATCAATCTGTGGAGAAGAGGTTGAAGAATCCAAAGTGATTTTCTCCCCGTTGCAGTAGAGGTCAGAGCCATAATGCCAAGGTATGGCATTACTGCTTTCATATGGAACGGGTCCAGGCACCGTGATGGTAACTGGACTGACTGCAGCAGAGGAGGGTACTGAAATGGTGTGCGGATCATAGTAAATGGTGACCGGTGACCTGGCAGGAGGTGCCACTGTTTGTTGTTGAAAGTTGTTGTTTGGAGGAACATTTGACGGATCATAGTAGATGGTGACTGCTGAGATATCTTCATTAATTTCTGCTGGTGTTGTAGAAGATTTTGCTGAATAAATGGGTGTTGATGTTGTAGAAGGGATGGTTGTTGACATCTGATTTGCTGAAGTGATGGACGGAGCCATTATTGATGATATTGATGAATTGGTCGGAATGATTGTTGTTGCAGTTGCAGAAGAGTCAGGAATTGTTGTCAAAGGGATTGCTGGATTTGTAGGCGCCGTTGTTGTGATCTGGAGTATACCACTTTTGATAAGACCATCTATGCCGCTTCTCAAATTATCACACCCGTTGACCGAAATGTTACAATAACCACAACCGAGCTCACACCCGGGGAACATCTGGCATTCTAGGAGCTGGGCTTTAATTTCGACCAGAGGTGTTCGAATCTGTCCAACACTGGTGATTAAGAAAGATGGCTTGTCTTCCTCAATGGCGTTAATTCTTGGTCCTCCATGATTGGGCATGGGATTCTTGGTGACACTTAGAGGGGGTGCAAAGTTGAGGGCTTTGGAATCCACCAAATCTTGTACCTTCATTTGTAAAGCCCTGCATTTTTCCGTATTGTGGCCAGGTGCATTAGAATGAAAAGCACATCTGGCGTTGACGTCATAATTTCTTGGCAGATTAGAGGGATCTGGTGGTGCCAATGTCCTTAACTCAACCAGGTTGAGCTTTAGGAGTTGTGGCAATAAAGCGGCATAAGGCATAGGGATTGGGTCAATCACCCTATTTTCCTGTGGTGGTCTTTGCTGAAAAGGTCTTTGCTGTTGATTGTTGTTATTGTTGTTGTAGGCTCTCTGTGGCGGATACTGAACTTGCTGTTGATAATGGGGTTGTTGTGGTTGTTGGTAAGCTGGTTGCTAAGGAATCGGAGCTGGAATGGTGACAGCTGCTACTGATCTGTGGACATACTGAGGTCTGCCTCTGCTGGCATGGATGGCATTTGTCTCACCAGTTCTTCTAGGTCCTACAAAAGGCTTCCTGGGGTTATTTGACGAACTTGCACCATTATCAGAAATCTTACCCATCTTCAGAAGGCTTTCAATTCTTTCTCCAGCTATGACGACATCAGCAAAGCTGGTGGAAGAAAAGGCAGCTAGCCTATCAATATATGTTCCTTGCAACGTGTTCATAAACATGTCGGCCATTTCTCTTTCCGACATGGGTGGCTGGACAGCAGTAGCAAGCTGTCTCCACCTCTGGGCATATTCCCTGAAGCTTTCTCTAGAGGATTGAGACATTCCCATCAGAAGGGTTCTGTTATGAGCCATGTCCAGATTGTATTGGTACTGTCTGATGAAAGCTTCAGCTAGGTCCTTCCAGCATCTGATAGTGGCTCTGGTTAAGTGAGAGTACCATTCCCTTGAAGCCCCAGTCAAACTGTCTTCAAAGTAAAACATCCACAGTTTCTCATCCATAGTATATGCCTTAAGTCTTCCCAGAAAAGACTGTAAGTGAGTTCGTGGACAGGAAGTTCCATTGTACTTCTCGAAGCATGGGGGTTTAAACTTGTGGGGAATTCTTACCCCGTCCACTAACCCCATATCGATGACATCAAAACCTAGGGAATTTTGAGACTCCAGAGACCTCAACTTCTCAGCAATTTCATCAAACCTCCTATCATAAACTTCATCCCCAGCTCCCATCACAGTAAACTGCTCTTCTTGGGGGTCTTCCTGTAAGATCCTTCCTCCAGTAGTATTTCCTTGCACATTACCCGGGATGTTGACTTCCGGATGTAGATGAGGCCCATATACTGGTGGATTAACATGAGGCTTACCCCTTTCATTGTTACTTGTTCCTCCAGTCCCCAGAGGAGGTTCTTCCGGGGTTTGTCTTTCTACCAATGCCCTCAACCTTTCTTGACTTTGAGCCAAGCCATTCATTACTTCCATGAATTGGGTCATTTGGTTTCTCATCTCCATCCTTTCATTAGCCATCTGAGTTCTGACCTCTGTCAGATCTTGCTGTACTTGGTCCATTTGGATACCAGGAAGGTTGTTGCGAGTAGGATACCGATGCGGACGGTTGAGAGGGAACACCCGGCGGCGAGCAATAATTCCTGAACCACAACAGAGTTAGAAACAAAATAAAGTAAAGACAAACCTACAAAACAAAACAACAGTCAGTATGCAATGCAGTATGCTTATTTATTTTCCAAGGTATCCGGCTTGGCTCTTGGTTTTGACCTTTCCAGACCCTGAGGAATATACTTTTATGTTGCTTGAGAGAAGGAGACATCAATGAAACAAACTAACAAATACATTACAAATGGTGAACCATACATAGTTTGTTTTTACAACATATGCCCCTGAGGGGTCAAAGTACAATATAAAAGAAAAGTACATCAAATGGAAATAACAACAAGCAAAGTAGTCAAACATCTAAGCCAAACTCATCCTCCTTAACCTCCTTCAAAAGTGCTTCAGTTACAGGACCAGCCGGATGCTCTGTGATGTTTCTGATAAGAAGGTTTCTGGTGGCAATAGCAGTGGTCAGCTTCTTGTGCCTGTCTTGGTCCTTTGACCTCTTCACACCAGCCCTAAGCTTCAATTCTGAAATCTCCTTCTGGGCTGCCAGCAAAGCCTCCTGTTGCTTCTTCTCATTGGCCTCCAACTGCTCAATCCTGACTTGAGTTCTCTTATCTTCTTGAGTGCGAGCTTCAGTGATCCTGACCCACCTAGCTTGACTTTCCTCTAGATAGAGATCAGTCCTAGCCTTCTGAAACTGGGCCTCTTTACAGGCATTATTCAATATTTGCTCCCCAGCTCTTGATTTCTTGATGTAGTCTTCTGCTTTCTCAATCTTGGCCAGATGCTCCACTTTAAGCTTCTCCAACCTCTCAATGTCTAGACGACCATCACTCCTCTCCCAGAGGGTCTTCTTCAGAGCTTGAGACAGATTCTCATTCCTCTCCTTCAGCTTCTCAAATTCTTCCAGGCTGACAGTGGCTGGAGGTGGTACTGTGGATGGTCTAGGTACGTCCTCAATGGTGAAGGGCATCCCAGAAATCTGAGCCCTAGCATAAGACCATTCATAATACTGGGCTGAAGCCACATTATTGCATCTTCCCAGAATGGCCATCCCTTTGGTCTGGATGTTGTCCCAAGCCCAGGATGCTTGTCTGACAACAACTAGATTAGGCTTTATCTCACAATATAGGGTTTCAGCCAAGTCTTGCACTCTAGGAGGGTGAACCAAAGCATAGCCCAATTGTCTCTTAAACAGCAAAGGATTGTAGTTGATGCAACCCTTCACTCCCACTAGAGGTACATTGGGGTACTGCCCACAGCTAGTAATTATGTCTCTGCCTTTGGTGCTCTGGGTGCACCACCTGATGTCATCTGAAGTCAAAGCAATAAGTCTCTTAGCCCAATTTTTCTGTTGGTGAGGATTCAGGAAGGCATCAGTCCTGGGTAAGTGTTTGAGCAGCCAAGTGTGAAATAGAGGAGCACAACATCTCACTAACTTCCCTCTCTGCTTCTCATTTCTTTGGTGGACAGAATAATAGAAATCCCCCAGCAATGTGGGTACTGGGTTCCTCAAAAGGAAGAGATGAATGCATTCTTGCTGATAAACTTGGGCTCATCTGCAAATAGTATCACCCCATATATACTGAGGGCCAACAATGCACAAACTGCCCTCCATTCTCCCAAAGAGGCCTTCAGGATGGCCTGAGAAGTCAGAAAGTCTAGGTGCAAACCAGGGATCCCTGCCTTTGTTGTCATGTTCTGCTCAATCAGAATAGGCTCCAGGTACAGTGCTTTTGCCACTTCTCCATTGCTGGGAGAAGTCATCTCTGGGTTGAAGGGGATATCACCCCTGACAGGTACTCCAATCAATGATGAGAACTCCTCCAGCAAAGGTCCCAACTGAAAATTTTGGAAAGTGAAGCATCTCAAAGGAGGGTCATAAAACTGTAGGCAAGTGTGGATCAAACTCCTCTGAGAAGGGTCTAAGTCTATAACCATATCAAGGATGCCTCCATAATGCTCTCTGAATAATGGGATGTGGTCTGGAGTAATAAGTGCCTGGACCTGCCTGATGCCAGCCAGAACAGGCTCAAAGAAATGGTATGAAATGTTGCTCTTCTTGGGAGCCATGACTGCTGATGAAGAGCTGAAAACAGATGTTGATGATGAAGACTGATACTAGAGATGAGCCACTGATAGGCTGAGGATGATGATGGAGGTAGCTAAAGCAGGCAACTAATGAAGATAGCTGAAGCAGATAACTGGTGAACAGGGGTCTATGCAGATGAAGGGGTCAAAACCAAGCCTGATGTAATATGGATACCCTGAAAAACAAATAAACAAATGTTAAATGATGCAATGATGAGCATGAAAATGATATGCAAGGGTTTGTGATCAAGCTGGATCTGATTACAGTCTTGATATAAGTCCATGTATGTTTAAGAAGTCCAGATGGAGGTTCAGAAGTCCAGTAACCAAGGTGGGGGACTCAAATAAAGAGTCACATGTCCGGGGTTAAATCACAAGAACTGTCCAAAGTGAAGCATTCTTAAACAAAACAAGTATCAGGGTATGATGTGGCCAAGGGTTCCTGCAAACCTGCAAACAGCCCAACCCCCTCTCACAGGTGATGTTCTAAAACAAAGATCCTCAGACTTGGATCAGTTATGAGGAGTGTAAACACTTCTAACCCGGAGGTACAGTGTTTACAATAACCATAAAAGATCCTCCTCTAATTCACCTCAGTTTCTGAAGGTCATAGTAAAGGTCATCTAGACTTAGCAGGCTTCCCAGATAGCCCTAGCACTACAGGAAATTTGTAGCACAGAGTTCTCAAGAAGAAACCCACATCTGAACCGTGTTTCATATTCCCTCACCAGACCGAAATGGAATGGGAAAGAACATGAACCACTCTAGCCTAGGTGTCACTCAGGTCCCAGGTATAGGACCTTAAACTCTCAATGAACCCCACCCATCAAAACAATAAACCAGATCCAGCCAGATGACAAAATGACAGTATGATATATATAAAGCTGTAAAGAAAGCAATAAATAACTGTACATAAAGCAATAAATAAAGCAACTATATAAACACAATTAGCACATAACACCCCAGTAAACACAAATCAAACAAGCGCTAGGAGGAACCCACAAAAAGAACCAGAAGCCCTGGTTACAGTATAAGGGTCCCCAGCAGAGTCGCCAAGCTGTCGCTCCCACCTAATGACACCTCTGGTCAGAAGGGGTACAGACGCGAACGGTCGGCGAAAAGGGAAGAGAACACACAGGGGTGAACTCAGAAAGACAAGAGTTGCCAGCTAGGCATTTTTATCCCGGAGGAAAGGTAATGCTGCATAGACCTAGAAAGATATGGATAAGATGGTCGCGAACCAGAGAGACTGAGAAAGGGGGTTGGTTACAACCTGGGAAGGTATTAGCACCCAGATTGTCCGCCGTACTCGAAGGGATCAACGCTTAAAAGATTTGTGTTTAAAAGGGGTAGTGTCAGTGCTAAGATGTGTAACAAAGCTGGAAAGAATGCAAGTGTCTGTGTAAAAGAAGTGTGAAGTGTATAAGAGAAGTGTCAGTGTAAAAACAAGGATGAAATGCTCATGACCATGAGGCTTAAAGAATAAGGCTAGAAAGAGGGGGAATATACAGCGACTTTTGTTCGATAACTGTTAAGTTATGCCTACGTATCCTCTCGTGCAATGAGGAAGTCAGAACACCGTAGTTCGACCCAAAGAGACTGAAAGATAAATTGACTTGTGAACTGCTCACTTGTCTATGCTCAAGTGTGTGACCTGTCTGGCTCAGGTGCAAACTGTCTTGCATTAGACGGAAGAAGCAAGTTCTCGTTTATGAGTGAATGAGATGAGAAAAGAATCCTAGAGGAGACGATTATTGTTTGTTTTGGTATTTTCAATCTTTTATTGCTTTTTGGTGTTTGTCATAAGTTAATGAGCTTAAGCCTAAACCAATGGGTTAGTAAACTCATCACATCCTCCCTCTGATTAGGGGTAATGAGAATACCTTAAGTGTGAGGTTAGCATCTCACACTTAGTTACCATGATGTGGGATTAAGATCATTAACCTACTTGTGATTATTTAGATGTTTTTGTTTAGTGTTTAATAATGAGTTTAAGCCATAATCAAGGATTTAATGGACTCATTACACCATCCTAATAGAAGGATAATAGATGAGAACATTTAAGTTGAGAAAGACTCCTCAACTTAACCCATGATTAGGGATTAACCTCATGACAAAACAAAACCTTTATTAAGTGGATTTTAGTTAATGATAAGATGAGGAAGTGGATTTTATGATTTGTAAGACAACTTGAGGGGGACTTGTCCATTAACACTGGGGTTAGTCCTTCTTAACCAATTAAGGAAGAATTAGAACCCTAATGCAAGGCCCAAGTTACAAGCTTGATGTCTTGATGATTATTAGGTGGATTGTTTAAAGGATTTAAACACATTAAGGGTTTAACACTTAGGATTAAAGTTATACACTCCATCCTAATAGAAGGATGCAAGCATAAGCTTAATCACAAAGCCTTAAGGCCTTTAGGATTTAGTCCCTGATTATGAGATGAGAAGAGAAGACTCAAATATGACACAAAGGTAAAACTAAATGGGGGACTAATCAAACCCTAATTATTATCGTGCTTGGAGGTCCTAGGGTTTATGAGGCTCAAGGGAGAAAGATCTTCAAGGAACCACCAAGGAGAGAAGCAGATGAAAGAAGGAAGGAGCAGAGAGAAGCCAAAACAACTTGCTTCACTTAAGAAGACAAGTTGCTTGGAGAAAGAAAGTAAGATGAACAAGAATGAGCAAGCACAATCCCATACACAAGATAAAATGCAGCAATGATGCATAAGATAGATGAAAAGAGATTGTGAGAAGTGAAGGCAAATTCACTTCTCAATACAACTTACCACCTGAAAAGTTAGTAAAAGAAATGAAATGCAATGCAAATGAGATGCAATGTCATGATGCAAACCAAAACCAGGAGCATAAGTATGATGTCAATGATGCTAAGAGATGATACAAACATGAGGCAAGGCATGAGAATGATCAAACAAGCATATGGATGCAAAAGGAACATGCTTTGAACCATGGATGTTCATGAAAAGTTATGAAATGCAATGGACATACAAAATGGCAAATGAAAGATGCAATGATCAAACATGGTTATAATATGTCCTAAGATGTATTATGAATTAAAGGAATGCACAAAATGTCATGGCAAGTCAATGGATGCAAGCAAATGAGAGATGGATGCAAGGGAAGGCACAAATTAGGGTTATATGCATCACACAAAGCAAAAATTCAAAACCAGAATCAAATGACATGATAAAAATTAGAAAATTCAATCAAAGATACCCTAAACCTATACAAACTCACTGCCCAAAGGAGGGGATCCAACTCTTAACCTAGTGAAAGTTATGAATTTCCTAAGATTGCTAGGGTTTTGGGGTGCTTCACCAAGAAAAATGCTAAACAAATAGAAAATGCAAGATCAAATCAAGCCAATTTTATCCTATAAATTACATGCCATGCAAGATGCAATGCTAAAAGAATCATCATCCAACTCTCAATGGTTAGGCAGAAATGAATTTTTGAAGTTTGAAACAAAATATTGCCTAAAAATGAAATTAAATCCAATGAAAATGATCAAAAGGTATAAAAAGCAAAAAAGAAATTTGTCTTGAGAGTTGGACAATGTTTCTAAATGTTGCTAAATGCTATGTGAATTTTTTGGTAATTTTTAAATACCTAAATGGTATTTTAATTAATTAATTTTCATTAATTAATTAAAAATAATCATTTAAATGATTTAAAAATAATTTTTAATGCAAAAAATAAAAATAAAAATATTTTTGGGTTCTGAAAATTAATTAAACCTTTGACAAAAAATTTCAGAATTTTTAAATGGTTTTTACTATTTTTAATAATTCGTACAAAATAAATATAAAACAAATGAAAATAAAATGAATTTAAATGAAAAAAGAGAAAGTCAGCCAATCTGATGGCTGAGATTCAAACTCCAGGGGGCGGGAGTTGACTACGCGCGCTAATGGACGGCCAGAATTCAAACTCACGTAATTATGATTAAGCCCTAATCCAAAACCCTAATTACTTTCAGATGACCGAAACAGTGTTCCGGTCATCTTCTCCGGCAGGCTCCTCACTCAATCTCTCTCAATACGCCATGAAACTCCATTAATCTCTCCAGAATCAATCATTAAACAACTCTAAACAAGAATCCAGCAATCAAAATCATTTATTTTCACTCAAACTCAAGAATCAAACCAAAAAGCATTTCACGGGCAAAGTTTCAGAACAAGCATACATGGCCATTTTTCACTCATTTTCAAAACAAATCACATCATGGTAATCAGTGAAGCATAAGGAAGCATTTAGAAACTAAAAATGGAAGTTCTGGAAAAATAAATGCCATGGCTACCTGAGCTTGAGCTTTCGAAACAGGGACTTTCTGGCTGCTTCTTTGGTTCAAACAAGCTCCAATGATCCTCCTTTGAAGCTTTTGACACTTAGCTGGAGTTTATATGGCCTCCAGAGAGAGTTGGCAGAAGCTCAGGCCAAGGGAGTGTGGAAATCGTATTTGTGATGTGGGAGGTTTCAGGCCAAAACAATGGTTGGGAAATGATCAGAGGATCATGGTGAGTGATTTGGTGGAGTTTGTTTTTATGTTTGATGCTTGTGTGATCAGATTCGAAGGAAAGTGCATAAGAGGCATAAACTTGGAACTATGGCATTTAGAGTGTTTCAGGCTTGTGTGTGTTATGAAAATGAACCCTTGGAGTGTGTTTGTAAGGTCTGGATTGGGCAGAGAGTGGGTGGTGGACTGTTGTGATTGGTATGGGTGTTTTTGCCAAAAAGTCAAAAGTGTTGTACTTGAGGTATGGGCAATGGTGTAGCTGGCTCATTGGCTTGTCCTAGCTCAGATGAGATTAAGGATGTCCATGGAATTGGTTTTTAGACAAATCAGCAAGTTGAGTGAAGTTTATGTAGTGTTTTGCAAATTTGTGAACTTTTGGCCCCTTTGGAATTTCTTTATCCACAAGTCATGAAAATGGCCAAACCTTTGATGCAATCTGACTTTTAGGCATTGGTTTATGTTTGTACAAAGATTAGAAGTCCATTTGAAAGCACAATTTGCCTTGGAAAAGGGTTTTGCAACTTTGCCTCTTTGGTAGAAAACTTGAAATTATGTGATTTTTCCCAACTTTGACAAGCCATAACTTTTGATCCAAAATGAATTAGAATGAGTTCTTGTACTTTTTGAAAAGGGAATGATCCATTCTACAACTTTCATGACCAAATTTTTCTCATTTGAGGCATTTTTGAATCAAAAAGCAAGGGTGTAAACACCCCAAATTTGCCCTCACCCATTCACACCATGGCTTGTGATCATTTCATATGCATAAATACAATCATAACATCTCATATCACAATTTTGAGTCTTTGCATTGGTTCTAAGTCATCTGCATCTAGGGTTTGTGATCTGAGCAATCCAAGAGCTTCTTGAGCCACTCCAAAGGTCATAAATCACTTCAAAGGGGTCTATGTGTGTTCAAGCATCATATTATATCCTCTCAAAGTCAAGAATGCCAAAGAATCACAAGAACTGGGATTGGTATGGAAGCAGAGCCAGGCTTGACTTCACAGTTGACCTAAAATTAGGGTTTTGGTTTCAGAGGCCATAATTCCAAATTTTTTGGTCATTCTTGTTTCTATTGGTATCTATATGGTATGGGGAGTGTGCATATCAATTTTCATGAAGAAATTCCATGGGGAAGTCATCTGATCAAGAGTTGACTTTTCAGACAAGTCAGTGCAAAATCAGGGCATCTGAGGCCCCCAATGACCCAACCAAGGGGTGATCTTCATCATTTTGAGTGTATATGATCTTTATTTGATCATGGAAGAAGGTTTAAGTTCACAAAATTCAAGAATTACAAGTTTTTGCAAAGTTGACTTTTTAGGGCATGGTTGACTTTTAATGAAATGTCATTTTATGCAACTTTTTCAACCCTTGCTTTTTGATCCAAAAATGCTTCAAATGGAAAAACTTTGGTCATGAAAGTTGTAGATTAGATCTTTCCCTTTTCAAAAAGTACAAGAACATGACCTAATTCATTTTGGATCAAAAGTTATGGTGTGTCAAAGTTGGCAAAAATCACTAATTTTCAAAATATGCACCAAATGGAAAACTTGCAAAAACTTTGTACCAAGGCATTTGTGACTTCTAATTCATGTCTAACCATCACACAAACATCATATGTACCCTAAAGTTCAGAATGGACTAGGCATTTCTCATGTTTCATGGCCTTGGCAGCAAGATCTTTCCATATGAACCAAAAGGGAACCAAGTTGCAAAACCATCATAACACTTCCATCCACTTGTTGCCTTGGTTGCTGAACCACCCTAGCCCTTTCCCCTCACCATGTTGCGCCAGCCCACACCCTTGTACTAGCCTAGAACACAACCCATGCTTCTCTTACACAAGAGTGGACTTTTTGCAAAAGCTAGCATACCAATCAATAAAGGCCAAGTCACATCATCTGACCAATGGGATTAATTTATGCAAACAAAATGCTAGCCATTTCACATAACAAGCCAGCCTGAAAACTCACCACAACTCACATTCACAAACTCTCTCCAACTTGCATTTTCCTTCGAATCTGATTCCACAAGCCACCAACATTCAAACAAGTTCCACCAATCATCTCACCATGCTTCATTGAGCCTAAACCAACAAGACACAAGCCTGAAACCAGCAAGAACTCAGCTCTCCCATTTTTCACTCTCAAAGCAAAAGCTTTCGAATCTCATTACACAGGCCACAAACACTTGAACAAACTTCACAAACCTTCCCAAATCATCATCCTTATCACAAAGAATCCCTCACCTTTGCCTGAAACAGCCTGAATCACAAACACCATTCTCACCTGAGCTTGAACAGAACTTGTTCAATCTCCCTAACCAGCCAGCATAAACTTCTTCTAAGCATCCAGACATCATCAAGGGGTCATAAGGAGTGGTTTGCATCAAAGGAAGGGGTCAGAAAGTTGCAAGATTGAAAGCTTCGAAACTCAGGTAGCTCAAGAACATTTTTTCCAGAAATCCTTTTTTAAGTTCTTAAGTTGTTATTCATGCTTCCCTGATCATAAATATGTCATTGGTTTTGAAAATGGTGGAAAAATAAGGATGTAATCGTGTTCTGAAAGTCTTGCCCTAAAATTTTGTTTGCTTCGATTCATGAGATTGATGAAATATAAATGATGTTTGTGTTAGGGTTTTGATTCAGTGGGTTATGGGGATCATTTATGTGTTCTTAGATTTCATTTTAGTTACGTTTTGAAGGTTTTAGAATTTTTCAGGTGGGGTTCCCACCGGAGAAGACGACCGGAGGTCTTCTCCGGCCACCTGAAAATAATTAGGGTTTTAATCCTGTAATTAAGACAGTTTGAATCTGGTACGTTGGATCCCTTGACTTTGTTGACTTCGCGCGCGTGTGAATGGTCCAGATGCACTCATTAAGCCCTAACCTCAATTAATTAATTCATAAATTAGAATTAGGAAGTTTGAATTTCAGCCTTTGATCTGCGCGCGCAGTCAACAAATCCTTCCCCAGAATCAATCTTGGCCCTCCATTGCGCATACTTTCTTTTTATTTCATTTTTAATTCATTTCTTTTGTTTTATTTTGTCCAATTTATTTAAAATAGAAAAAACCATTTAAAAATTATGAAACTTTTTGTCAAGAGTTTCATTAATTTTTAATATCCAAATATATTTTTATTTTCATTTTTAGCATTAAAAAAGTATTTTTAAATATTTAAAAGTTTATTTTTAATTGATTAATGAAGATTAAATTATTAAAAATACTTTTAAGTATTTAAAAATCACCAAAAAATTCATGAAATGTTTTAAGACATTTAGAAACATTGTCCAACCTTCAAACCAAATTTATTTTTTGATCTTGATGCATTTTGAGAATTTTTCATTGAATTAAAATCTTTTTGATGCATTAGTTTGATCCAAACTTCCAAAAATCATTTCTGCCAAACCATGAAGAGTTGGACCTTGATTCCTTTTGAATTGCATTGTGTCTAGCATGTAGTTTGTGAGATTAAATGGCCATGATTTGATCTTCCATTTTCAATTTGTTTGATAATTTTTTTGTTTAGGAACCCTAAAACCCTAGAAAACTTAGAAAATTCATAACTTGAATTTGGTTAGGAGTTGAAACCTCTCCTTTTGGCAGTGAGTTAGTATAGGATTAGGGGTCCTTTGAGTGCATTTTCATTTTTTTTATAATGTTGTTTGCTTCTGGTTTTGGTTTTTGTTTGTTGCTTTGTCCATAAACCCTAATTTGGGCTTCCATATGCATCCATCTTGCATTTTCTTGCATAACATGATTTGCCATGACATTCCATGCCTCTCTTTGATTCATTGAACATCATAAGACATATTGAAAGCATGTTTGATCATTGCATCCCTCATTTGTCATGTTGTATGCCATGTGCATTCCATAATTTTTCATGTATGTTCATGTGCCTTAACTTGCTTCATTTGCATTCATAAGCTTGTATGATCATCCACATGTGTTGTTTCTGGTTTGTAGCATCTCATAGCATCATCAACATCATGCATATGCTTCTGGTTTGGTTTTTTTTCATCACATCATTTCATCTCATTTTGCTTTGCATTGCATTCCTTTTCTAACTTTTCAGGTGGTAAGTAACTTTGAGAAGTGAATTTGCCTTCACTTCTCATAACTTCTCTTCATCTCTTTTATGCATCCTTGCTGAATTTTTGTATGTGTTTGAGTTTGAGCTTGCTCATTCTTCTTCTTCCCACTTTCTTTCTTCAAGTGACTTGACTTCTTGAATGAATCAAGTTGCTTTGCTTCTCTTGATCCTTTCATCTGCTTCCTGGTGGTTCCATTGAAGGCTTCTCTTGCAAACCTCACAAACCTTAGGAACAACCAAGCATGACAATGATTAGGATTTTGATTAGTCTCCCCACTTAGTTTTACCTTCGTGTCTCTTTTGAGTCATCTCTTCTCATCTCATAATCAGGGACTAAACCATAAAGGCTTTAAGGCTTTGTGATTAAGCTTATGCCTGCATCCTTCTCTTAGGATGGAGTGTATAACTTTAATCCTAAGTGTTAAACCCTTAATGTGTTTAAATCCTTTAATCAATCCATCTAATAATCATCAAGACATCACACTTGTAACTTGGGCCTTGCATTAGGGTTCTAATTCTTCCTTAATTGGTTAAGAAGGACTAACCCTAGTGTTAATGGACAAGTCCCCCTCAAGTTGTCTTACAAACCCTAAAAAACACTTCATCATCATATCATTAAATAAAATCCATCTAATAAAGGCTTGTTTTGTCATGAGTTTAATCCCTAATCATGGATTAAGTTGAGGAGCTTTCCTCAGCTTAAACATTCTCATCTATTATCCTTCTATTAGGATGGTGTAATGAGTCTGTTTAATCCCTGATTATGGCTTAATCTCATTACTTAACACTAAACAAAAGCACCAAAAACATCTAAATAATCACACGTAGGTTAATGATCTTAATCCTACACCAAAGGTGATTAAGCGTGAGAATCTAACTTCACACTTAAGGTACTCTCATTACCCCTAATCAGAGGAAAGATGTGATGAGTTTACTAAATCCATTGGTTTAGGCTTAAGCTCATTAATTTATGACAAATTTTCAAAAGCAATAAAAGACTGAAAACACAAAAAACAAACAATAATCGTCTCCTCCGGGATTCTTTTCTCATCACCTTCACTCACAAACGAGAGCTCGCTTCTTCCGTCTAATGCAAGACAGTTTGCATCTGTGCCAGACAGATCATACACTTGAGCATAGACAAGCAAGCAGTTCACAAGTCAATTCACCTTTCAGTCTCTTTGGGTCGAACTACGGTGTTCTGACTTCCTCATTGCACGAGAGGATACGTAGGCATAACTTAACAGTTATCGAACAAAAGTCTCTGTATATTCCCACTCTTTCCAGCTTTATTCTTTTAGCCTCATTATCATGAGCAATTCATTCTCATTCTTACACTGACACCTGTACATCCTTTTCCAGCTCTTTCCAACACAGATTGCACTGACACTACCCCTTTAAAACACAAATCTTTTAATCGTGGATCCCGTCGAGTACGGCGGACAATCTGGGTGCTAATACCTTCCCAGGTTGTAACCAACCCCCTTTCTCAGTCTCTCTGGTTCGCAACCGTCTTATCCATCTTTTTCTAGGCCTATGCAGCATTGCCTTTCCTCCGGGATAAAAATGCCTAGCTGGCGACTCTATTCATCTCCAGTGAGTTCACGGCTGTGTGTTCTCACTGTTCCCTTCGCCGACCGTTCGCGTCTGTACCCTATTTGACTTAGCTTCATTTAGTGGGAGCGACAGCTTGGCGACTCTGCTGGGGACCCTTATACTGCAACCAGGGCTTCTGGTTCTTTTTGTGGGTTCCTCCTAGCGCTTGATTGATTTGTGTTTACTGGGGTGTTATGTGCTTATTTGTGTTTGTATATTTGTATTTATTTTTGTTTTACGCACAGTTGTTTTACTGCTTCCTTTATTACTTTATGCATATATCATACTGTCATGCTGTCTGGCTGGATCTGGTTTTGCTTTGGTGGGTGGGTGTTCTACTGAGAGTTAAGATCCTATACCTGGGATCTGAGTGACACCTAGGCTAGAGTGCTTCATATTCTTTCCCATTCCATCTCGGTCTGGTGCGGGAATATGAAACACGGTTCAGATATGGGTTTCTTCTTGAGAACTCTGTGTTGCGGATTTCCTGCAATACTAGGGCTATCTGGGAAGCCTGCTAAGTCTGGATGACCTTTTAGTTTTGACCTTCAGAAACTGAGGTGAATTAGAGGAGGAACTTTTATGGTTATTGTAAACACTGTACCTCCGGGTTAGAAGTGTTTACACTTCTCATAACTGATCCAAGTCTAAGGATCCTTGTTTTAGAACACCACCTGTGAGGGGGTTGGGCTATTTACAGGTTTGAAGGTACCCTTGGCCTCAACATACCCTGTTACTTTGATGTGATTAAGAGTACTCCATGTTGGAACAGTTCTTGTGATTCTAAACCCTGGACATGTGGCTCTTTATCTGAGCCCCCCACCTTGGTTACTGGACCTATAGACCTCCATCTGGATTTCTTGAACATACTTGGACCTATATCAGGGCATTTGATCAGATCCAGCTCAGTCACAAACCCTTGCATATCATTTGCATACATAATCATTGCATCATATTGACATTTGTTTATTTGTTTCAGGGTATCCATTTTCATTTGGCTTGGTTTTGACCCTGTCTTCAGTACTGACCTATCTTCATCAGCATCTGCTTCGGCTGTCAGCTATCTGCTTCAGTCACCTGCACCAGCCAATCAGTGGCCCATTCTTCAGCATCATCATCAGCACTTGTCTTTACCCAGTTTCAACATCATGGCACCTAAAAAGAGTAACATCACCTACCACTTCTTCCAGCCAGAGCTAGCTGACATCAGGAGGATTCAGACCCTGATCACTCCAGACCACATACCATTGTTCAGGGAACACTATGGAGATATACTTGACATGGTTATGGATCTGGACCCTTCACAGAGAAGCCTGATCCACACTTGCCTTCAATTTTATGATCCCCCACTGAGGTGTTTCACTTTTCAGGACTTTCAGCTAGGCCCATTATTGGAAGAATACTCATCATTGGTTGGTATACCTATCAGGGGTGGAATCCCTTTCAACCCTGAGATGGTCTTTCCTGGTAATGAAGAAGTAGCAAAGGCTTTGCATCTGGAACCAGTTCTGATAGGGCAGCATATGACTTCTAAGGCTGGAATCCCTGGCTTCCATTTGGACTTCTTGATCTCTCAAGCTACCCTGAAAGCTTCTTTAGGAGAGTGGAAAGCTGTCTGTGCTTTATTGGCCTTAAGCATATATGGGATCATATTATTTGCAGATGAGCCTCGATTCATTAGCAAGAATGCAATCCATCTTTTCATCCTAAAGAACCCAGTGCCCACTTTATTGGGGGATCTCTACTACTCAGTGCATCAGAGGAATGAAAAGCAGAGGGGAAGATTAGTGAGGTGTTGTGCTCCTTTGTTCCATACTTGGCTTCTCAGGCATCTGCCCAGGACAGATGCATTTTTGAATCCTCATCAGCAGAGAAACTGGGCTAGAAGACTAACTGCTCTGACTTCAGCCGATATCAGGTGGTGCACTCAAAGCACAAAGGGAAGGGATATCATCACCAGCTGTGGGCATTTTCCCAGTGTGCCCCTAATATGAGTTAAGGGTAGTATCAATTACAACCCTTTGCTGTTCAAAAGACAACTGGGCTATGCACTGGTCCACACTCCTAAGGCACAAGACTTGGTTGAAACACTTTATTGTGAGAACAAGCCTAATCTGGCTATTGTTAGGCAGGCAGCCTGGGCCTGGGACAATGTTCAAACCAAGGGAATAACCATTCTGGGGAAGTGCAACAATGTGGCATCAGCACAATATTATGAGTGGTCCCATGCCAGGGCTCAATTCTCTGGAATGCCCTTTACCATGGAGGATATGCCTGGACCATCCTCAGCACCACCCCCTGCTACTGTCAGTTTGGAGGAGTTTGAGAGCTTGAAAGAAAGAAATGAGAAGTTGACTCAGGCTTTGCAGAAGACCCTCCGGGAGAGGAGGGATGGTAGGATGGACATTGAGAGGCTGGAGAAGCTGAAGGTAGAGCATTTGGCTAAAATTGAGAAGTCTGGGGATTATATCAAGAAGTTTAGGGCTGGGGAACAAATTCTGAAGAATGCTTGCAAGGAAGCCCAGTTCCAGAGAGCCAGGACAGACTTGTATTTGAAGGAGAGTCAAACCCGGTGGGTCAGGATCACCGAGGCTCGTACTCTGGAGGACAAGAGAGTTCAAGACAAGATAGAGCAGCTGGAAGCTAGTGCAAAAGAGCAGCAGGAAGCCCTGGCAGCAGCCCAGAGAGAGATATCAGAGCTAAAGATCAGAGCAGGAGTGAAGAGGTCAAAGGACCAAAGTCAGCACAAGAAGCTAACTACAGCTGTTACTACCCGGAATCTCCTCATCAGGAATCTCACGGAACGTCCGGCTGATCCTGTGACCGAAGCACTTCTCAAGGAAGTTCGGGAGGATGAGTTTGGTCTTGGTGTATGACCATTTGCTTGTTGTTGCTTTCATTCCATGTACTTTTCTTTTTTGTAATGTATTTTGACCCCTCAGAGGGCTTGTATTTGTAAACAAACTATGTACCATTTGCCTTTTGTGATATATGTATTAGTTTGTTCCGCTTCAAAAGCAACATCAAAAGCATCATCAAGGGTCTGGAAGGGTCAAAACTGAATGCCAAGCCGGATACCTTGAAAACAAATAAGCATACTGCATTGCATGCTAACCCTTTGTTTGTTTTGTAGGTTTTTGTTTTATTGTTGCTAACTCTGTTGTGATGTTCAGGAACTATTGCTCGGCGCCGGGTATTTCCCCTCAACCGTCCGCACCGATATCCAACCCGTAACAATCTTCCGGGCATCCAAATGGATCAGGTACAACAGGACCTTGCAGAGGTTAGAAATCAAATGGCAAACGAAAGATTGGAAATGAGAACGCAGATGACTCAGTTTATGGAAGTGATGAACAACATGGCTCAGAGCCAGGAAAGATTGAGGGCCATGGTGGAAAGGCAAAATCAAGAAGATCCACATGTGGGGACTGCTGGCACCAGCAACAATGAGAGGGTCCAACCTCATGTCAATCCCCCAGCTTTTGGACCCCACCTCCATCCTGAGGTCAACATCCCTGCAAATGTTCAAGGGACTGCCACTGCAGGAAGGGTACTGCAAGAAGACCCCCAGGAGGATCAGTTTACAGTAATGGGTGCTGGGGAGGAAGCTTATGATAGAAGGCTGGATGAGATAGCTGAGAAATTGAGATCCTTAGAGTCTCAAAACTCTTTGGGCTTCGATGTTATGGACATGGGCTTGGTAGACGGGGTCAGGATCCCCCATAAGTTTAAGCCTCCTTGTTTTGAAAAATACAACGGGACTTCGTGCCCACGGACTCATTTACAATCATTTCTGGGAAGGCTGAAGGCCTATACTATGGATGAGAAGCTCTGGATGTTTTATTTCGAGGATAGCTTAACTGGAGCATCAAGGGAATGGTACTCTCATCTGACGAGAGCAACTATCAGGTGTTGGAAGGACCTGGCAGAGGCCTTTATCAGACAGTATCAGTACAACTTAGATATGGCACCCAACAGGACTCTCCTAATGGGAATGTCACAGTCGTCAAGGGAAAGTTTCCGAGAATATGCCCAGAGATGGAGGCAATTGGCTGCTGCTGTTCAGCCACCTATGTCTGAGAGGGAAATGGAAGATATGTTTATGAACACCCTCCAGGGAACATACATTGACAGGCTAGCTGCTTTCTCTTCCACTAGCTTTGCAGATGTTGTCATAGCTGGGGAAAGAATCGAGAGCCTGTTAAAGATGGGAAAAATTTCCGACAATGGTGTCAGCTCGTCCAGCAATACAAGGAAGCCTTTTACGCGCCCAAGAAGAACTGGCGAGACCAATGCCATCCACGCTAACAGGGGCAGACCCCAGTATATTCACAGGTCTGTGGCAGCAGTCACCATTCCCGCTCCAGCTCATCCTCAACCAACTTATCAACCTCCGCAGCAAAACTATCAGCAACAACCTCAGTACCATCAACAAGCTCAGTATCCTCCGAGAAACTACAACAACGCCAACAACAATCAGCAAAGGCCATTCCAACAGAGGCCATCTCAAGCCAATAGGGTAATCGATCCGATCCCTATGCCATATGCTACATTGCTGCCACAACTCCTGAAACTCAACCTAGTTGAGCTAAGGACACTGGCACCTCCAGATCCCAGCAGTCTACCCAGGAATTATGACTCCAACGCCAGATGTGCTTTTCACTCGAATGCACCTGGCCACAGTACAGAAAAGTGCAGAGCCTTGCACATGAAGGTACAAGACCTGGTGGACTCTAAAGCTCTGAACTTCGCACCACCACCCAATGTCAATAAGAACCCCATGCCAAACCACGGTGGTCCCAGAATTAATGTTATTGAAGAAGACAAGTCGTCTTATTTAATAACCAGTGTGGGTCAAATCCGGACACCGTTGGTAGAGATCAAGGCTCGGCTCCTCGAATGTCAAATGTTCCCGGGGTGTGAGTTAGGGTGTGCTTACTGCAATATCTCAGTAAATGGGTGTGATAACCTGAGGAATGGCATAGATGGTCTCATTCAGAGTGGCCAACTTCAAATCACCACATCATTTCCTACAAATCCAGCAATCTCATCAGCAACAATTCCAATATCTCCTACAACTGCAACAACCATTGTTCCCGACAATTCTTCGGCTTCATCAACAAGTGCTTCATCTGTCATTTCAACTGATCAGATATCAACAAACGTTCCTTCTACAACTCCAGCACCACTTCATTTCAAAACTCCTACAACAACAACACCCATCCTTCCAACAATGTCTCCTACAACACCAGCAACAAACAATGAAGATGTCTCCACAGTTACAATCTATTACGATCCAGAGAACAATTCTACCTACAACTCGCAAAGTGCTACTCCCATCAGAGCACCAGTCACGATATATTATGATCCACAGACTATCACAATTCCTTCCGCAGCTGCAATCAGTCCAGTCACTATCACGGTGCCTGGACCAGTACCTTATGAAAGCAGTAATGCCATCCCCTGGCATTACGGCTCTGACTTATACTGCGAAGGACAAAAAATCACTTTTGAATCATCAACCCCTGCACCACAAATAGACAATGTGGGAGGAGGCGGAGGCTTCACTCGAAGCGGACGTCTCTTTGCTCCACAAATTCAGAGACCCACTGCCGAAGCAGAAGCTGCTGCCAAGGCAAAAGGGAAAAGCTTGGTGCAAGAAGAGCAGATTGTTAAAGAAGCTTTGAAAACGCCCTTTGACCAAGAAGTTGATGAATTCATGCGAATCATCAAGAAGAGTGATTATAAAATAGTGGATCAGCTTCACCAGACGCCTTCCAAGATCTCAATCCTATCATTGCTTATGTGCTCCGAAGCCCATCGGAATGCACTACTCAAAGTCTTGCACGCAGCTTATGTGCCTGAAGAGATCACCGTCAATCAGTTGGAGGCTGTAGTTGGAAATGTTAATGCTAGTCATGGACTAGGGTTCACCAACACTGATTTGACTACGGAAGGCCGCAACCATAACAAAGCTTTGCACATAACTATGGAATGTAAAGGTGCAGTCCTTTCCCATGTGCTGGTGGACACGGGGTCATCCCTCAATGTCTTACCTAAAAAAGCCCTGGTGAAGCTAGAGTATGACGGATTGGCGTTAAGACCCAGCAACCTGGTGGTAAGAGCCTTTGATGGTTCTAAGAGATCGGTTCTGGGAGAGATTGAGTTGACCATAACGATTGGCCCGCAAACTTTCAAAACGACCTTCTACGTGATGGATATACAGCCCGCCTACACCTGTCTATTGGGTAGGCCATGGATTCACGCCGCTGGCGCCGTGACCTCAACCCTTCACCAGAAGTTAAAATACGAGTGGGAGGGCCAAATAGTTACAATCTGTGGAGAGGAGGATATTTTTGTCAGCCATCTGGCTACTTATAAGTACATTGAGATGGATGGGGAGATCCATGAAACAATGAGCCAAGGTTTCGAAGCCTTGAACATTAATGAAACATATGTTGTACCTGGAACTTCAATGACATCATACCAACAAGCCCGGAAGGTTGTTGAGGAAGGAACTGCCCAAGGCTGGGGCAAATTGTTACCGGTGGAAAAAAAAGAGGATAGATTTGGGTTGGGTTACAAACCAACTCAACAAGATCAAGCAGAGGCGGCAAAGGAGCCCAACTTTGTTAGTGGGGGGATGCTCACCCCTGATGCTGTCAACAATTTGGAAGACGAGCTGGAAGAAGAGTGCAACCTGGAAAGTTGGATCCGTCCAAAGATCCCGGGGAGCAGTATCTCGAACTGGTCTTCCCAGGAAATTATAAGAGTTACTCATGCAAAGTAATTATTATTTCCTGTATTTTATAGCATGCATCAAAGTCTTGCATCTTGCCCAAGATGACAAGACTCATTTTGTAATCGGGCCATCTGTACTTTTTGTGCAAACAAGATTAATCAATGAAATATCAGACATCTTTTTGCAAATGAGTCTTTTTCTCTTTTCCGTTCACTGTTTTTCCATTTTTCTTTTTGTACAAAAAATAAATGGCAGTGTTTTCAAAATGACAACTTTATTTCACTTTTCTAAACAAGATTAAAATCAAATCACTAAAATGAACAAACTGAACCCTTGCAGAGTGTGCCTTCCAGACAGCACCGACAACAACACGGCTATGACTTCGTATGACTTTGACAATCCAATCAATCAAGTTGATGAAGGGGTTGAAGAAGAATATGAGCTTCCTGAAGAGCTAGCCAGGTTGTTAAGGCAAGAGGAAAAGGTAATTACTCCTCATCAGGAGGAGGTTGAAACGATCAATCTTGGTACAGATGAAGACGTGAAAGAAGTTAAAATCGGGGTCTGCCTACAAGACTCAGTGAAGAGACAGGTGATTGACCTGCTTCAAGAGTATGTGGACGTGTTCGCTTGGTCTTATCAAGATATGCCAGGGTTGGATACCGACATTGTTGTGCACAAGCTGCCTTTGAGAGAAGAATGCCCGCCGGTTAAACAGAAGATGCGCCGTACTCGCCCGGACATGGCTATGAAAATCAAAGAAGAGGTACAAAAGCAATGGGACGCCGGGTTCCTTGCTGTGACTAGCTATCCGCCGTGGGTTGCTAATATAGTACCTGTGCCAAAGAAAGACGGCAAAGTAAGAATGTGTGTTGACTACCGGGATCTGAACAGAGCCAGCCCGAAAGATGATTTCCCATTACCTCACATTGATGTACTGGTGGATAATACGGCTCAGTTCTCGGTATTCTCCTTCATGGATGGATTTTCAGGATACAATCAGATTAAAATGTCACCTGAAGACATGGAGAAGACAACCTTCATCACACCCTGGGGCACGTTCTGCTACAAGGTAATGCCATTTGGGCTCAAGAATGCCGGTGCAACGTATCAACGGGCTATGGTGACATTATTCCATAATATGATCCATAAAGAAATCGAATGTTATGTGGATGATATGATCGCCAAGTCCCTCACTGAAGAAGACCACCTGGTAAATCTGCTGAAACTGTTCAAGCGTCTGAGGAAGTACCAACTGAAGTTGAACCCCAACAAATGCACGTTCGGGGTGCGATCTGGTAAGTTGCTGGGATTTATTGTGAGCGAGAAGGGGATTGAAGTCGACCCTGATAAAGTCAAAGCCATCCAAGAGATGCCTGCACCGAAGACAGAGAAGGAAGTTCGAGGGTTCTTAGGTCGATTCAACTACATCTCAAGGTTCATATCTCACCTTACAGCAACCTGCGAACCCATGTTCAAACTGCTAAGAAAAGAACAAACGGTCAGGTGGAACAAAGACTGCCAGAGGGCTTTTGACAAGATCAAGGAATACTTACAGGAGCCTCCAATCCTCATGCCTCCAGTTGAAGGAAGACCTCTGATAATGTATTTGACAGTATTAGAAGAGTCAATGGGGTGTGTGCTGGGCCAGCATGACGAGTCTGGTCGAAAAGAGTATGCAATATACTACCTAAGCAAAAAGTTTACCGACTGTGAACAACGTTATTCACTGCTCGAGAAAACTTGCTGTGCTTTAGCGTGGGTTGCTCGCCGACTGAGGCAGTATATGTTGACCCACACTACTTTATTGATCTCAAAGATGGACCCGGTTAAGTACATATTTGAGAAGCCAGCACTTACTGGACGGGTTGCAAGATGGCAAATGATCCTCACAGAATATGACATCCAATACACATCTCAGAAAGCCATCAAGGGTAGTGTGTTGTTTGAATATCTTGCTGAGCAACCCATTGATGATTACCAGCCTATGAGATTTGACTTCCCAGATGAAGACATCATGTTCGTAAAAGCAAAAGATCATGAAGAGCCTATTCACACTGAAGGGCCCAACCCGGAAGAAGAATGGACTATGATGTTTGATGGGGCTGTTAACATGAATGGTCGTGGTGTTGGTGCAGTACTCATTACACCTAAAGGAGTTCACATGCCTTTTTCGGCAAAACTCACTTTCAACTGCACTAACAACTAAGCTGAATACGAAGCCTGCATTATGGGTCTTGAGGAAGCCATTGACCTCAGGATCAAGACATTGACTGTATTCGGGGATTCAGCTTTGGTAATCAATCAAACCAATGGCAAATGGTACACCCACCAGGATCATCTGATACCTTACAGGAATCATACAAGGAGGTTATTGACTTTCTTTACAACATTCAAGCTTGAGTATATCCCTCGGGACGAGAATCAGTTTGCAGATGCTCTGGCTACCATTTCGTCCATGATCAAAGTTCAAGCTGCCAACTTTGTACCTCAAATTTCAGTGTCCAGACTTGACAGACCAGCATATGTGTTTGCAGCAGATGTTGTTAAAGATAATAAGCCTTGGTTCCATGACATTAAATGCTTCTTGGAGGATCAGACATACCCACCTGGGGCATCTTCCAATGATAAGAAGACTTTGAGAAGGCTTGCTGGTAGTTTCTTTCTGAACACTGACGGTTCTCTATATAAGAGGAACTTTGATATGGTACTCCTCAGATGCGTCGACAGGACAGAAGCAGATCTGCTAATGCATGAAGTGCACGAAGGATCCTTTGGTACCCATGCAGGAGGGCATGCCATGGCTAAAAAGTTGCTAAGATCAGGATATTACTGGATCACAATGGATGCTGATTGTTGTGCCTACGCCAGAAAATGCCATAAATGCCAGATTTATGCGGATAAGGTGCATGTGCCTCCCAATCCTTTGAACGTGATGTCTTCACCCTGGCCCTTTGCCATGTGGGGTATTGACATGATTGGCAAGATTGAGCCAACTGCTTCGAATGGCCACAGATTCATCTTGGTTGCCATCGACTACTTCACCAAGTGGGTCGAAGCAGCATCCTATGCAAATGTTACAAGACAAGTGGTAGCCAGATTTCTGAAGAGAGATATCATCTGTCGATACGGAGTTCCCGAGAGAATCATTACTGATAATGGTTCCAATCTAAACAACAAAATGATGGCAGAACTGTGCCGGGACTTCAAGATCCAACACCACAATTCTTCTCCTTACAGGCCAAAGATGAACGGCGCTGTTGAGGCGGATAATAAGAATATCAAGAAGATTGTGCAGAAGATGGTAGTCACCTACAAAGACTGGCATGAGATGCTACCATTTGCCTTGCATGGGTACCGCACGTCAATCAGGACATCCACTGGGGAAACACCGTATCAGCTTGTGTATGGTATGGAAGCAGTCCTACCTGTCGAAGTTGAATTACCCTCTCTACGAGTATTGATGGATGTTAAGCTGAACGAAGCAGAATGGGTTCGGGCCCGATACGAACAACTGAGTCTGATTGAAGAGAAAAGATTGGCTGCAATCTGTCATGGACAGTTATATCAGAAAAGAATGAAGAAAGCCTTCGATCAGAAAGTCAGGCACCGAGAGTACCAAGTAGGAGATCTTGTGCTGAAGAGAATCCTCCCTCCTCATACAGACCACAGGGGCAAGTGGACTCCGAATTATGAAGGACCATTTGTAGTAAAGAAAGTTTTTTCTGGTGGAGCACTGATGCTCAACACCATGGATGGTGAAGATTTCCCGTCCCCTGTGAATTCAGATGCAGTTAAAAAATACTTCGCATAAAAATGACCCGCTGGACACAAAAATAGAATGTAAGTCCAGGCAAAAATAGGGCATCCCGGCGAGTCAAAAACAGAATAAAAGACTCGGGCAAAAATAAGGGAAAATAAACAAAAAATGTACACCCGCTGAGTTGAAAAGCCGCACTGGACAGCTCAGGCAAAAATGGGTATCCCGATGGATCGAAAACCTGAAAGGGCGATCCATGCAAAATAAGGGAATAAGCGAACAACTGCATTCTGAATTCGTCTGTACCACTTACAACTTGGTAAGCTTCGAAAGGATCAAGCTGCAATCAGAATCAACATTCTTCAGAAAGCAAGATGAGAAGAACGGCAAAAGTCATACGAGTCATAGCAAAGAGGAAGCTCCTCAAAGAGTCATCAACATTGCCAGCATTTTGTTTCTCAATTTGTAACAATCTCCTCATTCCAGGGGATATGTTTCTTTGACTATATCTCGCCGATTCAGGGTTTATGAATTTATAAAATCAGATTTTCAGTCATGTCTTGTCTTGTACGTTTTATTTGCAAAAATGTCTGATGTCTAAAAACTGATTGCATAGAGTACAGATGATTACCTTCAAAAGTAAAAACACGTTCTTGCAGGAAATATGTTTACTCTCGGGGGTGTCTAAACTCCTATGACGGAATCCAGTAAAGGATACCCCGGGAATACTTGTGCGTTTCTATCTTTGCAGGATTGCAGGTATCCAAAGCGCAACTTGGGGCATGTAAGCTTCATCCCAGCAAGCTGGCAAATCTAGCACCCGATGTGCTCTCTCCCCAGCTGAGTTGCCTCTCATGACTTCCCCCAGCTGAGCTACCACTTGCTACTGCTCCCAGCCGAGTTGCCATTTCATCCTCAGCCAAAATACAAAAGCCAAGGAGCTCTCCCCACAGAGTTGCAGCCTCTATCCAGAAGAGCGACGCACGAAGAAATCACAACAGAGTGACGAAAGCTTCTACAAACCCCAGCTGGGTCTCTCATTTATTGGAATAGGTGTATCATTGACCCATTTCCCAAGCAGATACATCTCACCAGATCTACCAATGATCTCACCCCCCAGTTGGGATGTACATGTCAAGCAGATCGACCCGAGATCTTCACAGCAACGGGATCCGAATCCCAGTTTGGTATTTTAAGCATAATCATAGCATTCGCATCATATTCACCCACAAGGCGTAGCATTCCGTCTGATACGGGGCATTACGGCAAAAATCAAACATATAGCATAATCATAAGCCATGTTTTGTATCAACACTTGTGAATAATGACAATCCATCAATATACAGAATACTTCCCCCATATCCCCAGCGGAAGTTCCCCAGCAAAAGCAGTTGCCTCGCATTCACAAACACCAGTATATACTCCCCTTGACACCCGTCCGTGTCATATCCCCAGCGCAGTCATCTATACTTCGTATACCAGATACTTGTTCATATTACACTATTCTCCTTTTGACACTCGTCTGTGTCATTCTCACCAACAGTTAAACACTCATCTATACACCACTCATACTTATACAGATACTCGTCCGTATCTTGTATATACCACTCAAATCCCTTCAGAGTCAACACTCGTCCGTGTTCTTTGTTAACCAGTTGGAACTCGTCTGTACCATCATCTCTGAACACGTGTCAGTATTTGTTTCTACCCGATACTCGTCCGTATCGTAGTCTCAAGGATGCTCGTCCGTATCTGTAATCTATACACAATATCTAAACACTTATACCTTTTGTTTCTTGGATGTAAACACTCGTCCGTGTTTACTATTCCCCAGTAGATTGCCAACAAAACAAATTTACTTTTTATCTGACACTCGTCCTGTGTCATGATAAACCCTGAAAGCAGCCGTCCCCTGCTAGGTGGTCGTCCTCCACCTCTTGATGGTCGTCCTCCATCATGCTCATCCGATGGCCGTCCCCATCGTTGATTTTTAGCAGCCGTCCCCTGCTAGGTGGTCGTCCTCCACCTCTTGATGATCGTCCTTCATCATTTTATCCAATGGCCGTCCCCATTGTTGATTTTGGTTATCTGACATTCGTCCTATGTCATGACAAACCTTGAGAGCAGCCGTCCCCTGCTAGGTGGTCTTCCTCCACCTCTTGATGGTCGTCCTCCATCATGCTCGTCCGATGGCCGTCCCCATCGTTGACCTTTTATCCGGCATCCGTCCTATGTCGTGATATTTTCGGCAGCCGTACCCTGCCAGGTGGTCGTCCTCCACCTTTGATGGCCGTCCCCATCATATTTCTTTTATACCCGACAGAGCAGTCGTCCCTTGCTAGGTGATCGTCCTTCACCTTTTATGACCGTACCTCATCATCTGTCTATTTCATTTATTCTTTAACCCGATGGCCGTCCCCATCGTGGTCCCTTTTCCTTTCAGTTTAGCCCGATGGCCGTCCCCATCGTTGGTTACTTTACTTTATGAACTTGATGGCCTTCCCCGTCATGTTTTATTAATCCCTAGAGAATTTTACAGCTTTACTTGATGGCCGTCCCCATCATAATACCTTTTATCCCCAGCATGTCGGTCGTCCCCGTCATTGCTCTTTACCCAGCAGTCGTCCTCTGCTCGACGGTCGTCCTCCGTCGCCCACACTTTACAGTATACTTTATTTTCTTTTACAATCTATATCCCTTTTCTTCTGCTTTCTGTGAGTGCAAATTTTGGACTGTCTTTGGTATTCAACCACAAGTTATCTTGTTTGCCTGTTAAGCCGTTGCTTACATCCTGCACAGCTAACTCATGTTTGAATAGGGGCAGCTGTAAACACCCCAAATTTGCCCTCACCCATTCACACCATGGCTTGTGATCATTTCATATGCATAAACACAATCATAACATCTCATATCACATTTTTGAGTCTTTGCATTGGTTCTAAGTCATCTGCATCTAGGGTTTGTGATCTAAGCAATCCAAGAGCTTTTTGAGCCACTCCAGAGGTCATCAATCACTTCAAAGGGGTCTATGTGTGTTCAAGCATCATATTATATCCTCTCAAAGTCAAGAATGCCAAAGAATCACAAGAACTGGGATTGGTGTGGATGCAGAGCCAAGTTTGACTACACAGTTGACCTAAAATTAGGGTTTTGGTTTCAGAGGCCATAACTCCAAATTTTTTGGTCATTCTTGTTTCTATTGGTCTCTATATGGTATAGGGAGTATGCATATCAATTTTCATGAAGAAATTCCATGGGGAAGTCATCTGATCAAGAGTTGACTTTCTGGACAAGTCGGTACAAAATCAGGGCATCTGAGGCCCCCAATGACCCAACCAAGGGGTGATCTTCATCATTTTGAGTGTATATGATCTTTATTTGATCATATAAGAAGGTTGAAGTTCACAAAATTCAAAGAATTACAAGTTTTTGCAAAGTTGACTTTTTAGGGCATGGTTGACTTTTAAGGAATTTGTCATTTTAGACAATTTTTCAACCCTTGCTTTTTGATCCAAAAATGCTTCAAATGGAAAAACTTTGGTCATGAAAGTTGTAGATTAGATCTTTCCCTTTTCAAAAAGTACAAGAACATGACCTAATTCATCTTGGATCAAAAGTTATGGTGTGTCAAAGTTGGCAAAAATCATTAATTTTCAAGATATGCACCAAATGGAAAACTTGCAAATTCATGTACCAAGCATTCTAGTGACTTCAAAGTGACTTCAAAACTTCATCACATGATCATATATGCCCTAAAAAACAGAATTGGCCCAAGGGATTTTTCATTGTTTGCCTTGATTTTCAAGAAATCCATAAGACATTTTCCATTACAAATGCAAAGTTGGATTTTTGGCAAAGTCATTTTTCAAAGAACTATGTGATTGCTGGCTGACTTCTATGCATTTCCATGACTAAAAGAAGTCTCATGCTACAAAATTCAGCAAGCATTGTCTTATGCATATGGCACAAAATCATGAGAAAACACAAGTGGACAACTTGCAAAATCACTCTCAATCCATGATCCACATGTTGCAGTCATTCATGAGCAATCCAATGGTCATCCTTGACTCAAGCTGAAGTCAGACATGCCCTAACACAGCTGCTGCCATAGCCCATGCTGCAAGTACACCAACTATTGACTTTTTGGCCAATTGATCCATACCATTCCCACAGTGCATGTCAAGTCTTCTGACTCATTCCAATAGTTTAGGAATGGTATGTGGATCATAAAACACAACACCCACAAGCCTGGAACACACACATTGCAGCATACCACCAAAACTGTCCAAAAGCTCCCTCTCTTCGAATCTCATTTTCCAGCCATCAAACACCCCATTTTTCTTCACCAACAAATCAAACATACTTAAAGGAACCAAAATCCACCATGAATGCAGCTTGAAACCTCACAAAACACAACTGAGAAATCTGCCATATCAGAACCCAAGGTCTCAAACTAGCCACCAACAAAGGATCGTGAACATTCCATTGGATTCAGAGAGTCCAAAGGAGGCATTCTACATCAAAGCAAGGCCTGGAAAGCCCACATTCATAGTTCATCACTTCAGGTAGCTTCAAACTTTCAACTTTTCAGAGCTTGCATTTTAAGTTATAAATTGATAGCTTATGTCTTACTGGTCATGGGGATGCTTTTAGAATCGAAAATAAGTAAGAAATGAGTTTGTACTGATGCTCTGAAATTTCACCCGTGAAATTTGTTTCTTTCGATTTGCTTGATTCTTGGTGTTTAAATGATGTTTGAGGGTGGATTTGTATCCTAGGATGTTAGAGGATCACTTTGCTGTGTTTAATTTGATGATTGGTGGCCTGAATCATGATCTAGGGTTTTGATGTTGCCGGAGAAGATGACCGGAGCTTCCCTCCGGTCACCTGAATGTTATTAGCCCTAATCCCAGTCATTAAGTCCATTTGAATCTCATGCGTTGGATTGTCTGACTTTGTTGACTTCGCGCGTGGATGAATGGCCCAGATTCGCTCATTAAAGCCCTAACCATAATTAATTAATTCATAATTATATTTAACTCAGTTTGAATATGGGCCACTGGATTGCGCGCGTGGTCAATCTTTCTCTTCCCAGAATGCATCATAGCCCTCCATTCAGTTGACTTTTCTTTTTCTTTGTTTTTAATTTATTTGTTTCATACTTGTTTTATACAATTTATTTAAAATAGCAAAAATGTTTTAAAAATTATGAAACTTTTTGTCAAGAGTTTCATTAATTTTTAGAATACAAAAATATTTTTATTTTCATTTTTTGCATTAAAAAAGTATTTTTAAATATTTAAAAGTTCATTTTTAATTGATTAATGAAAATTAATTTATTAAAAATACTCTTAGGTATTTAAAAATCACCAAAAAATTCATGAAATGTTCTAAGACATTTAGAAACATTGTCCAACCCTCAAACCAAATTTCTTTTTTGATCTTGATGCATTTTGAGAGTTTTTCTTTGAATTAAAATCATTTTTATGCATTATTTTGATCCAAACTTCCAAAAATCATTTCTGCCTAACCCTAAAGAGTTGGACCTTGATTCTTTTTGCATTGCATTGTGTTTAGCATGTAGTCTGTGAGATTAAATGGCCATGATTTGATCTTTCATTTTCCATTTGTTTGGTAATTTTCTTGTTAAGGAACCCTAGAACCCTAGAAATCTTAAGAAAATCATAACTTGAATTTGGTTAGGAGTTGAGACCTCTCCTTTGGACATTGAGTTAGTATAGGATTAAGGGTCCTTTGAGTGCATTTTCAATTTTTTATAATGTTGTTTGCTTCTGATTTTGGTTTGTGTTTGTTGTATTGTCCATAAACCCTAATTTGGGACTTTCATGTGCATCCATCTTGCATTTCCTTGCATAACATGACTTGCCATGCCATTCCATGCCTCCATTTGATTCATTTGAACATCATAAGACATATTGAAAGCATGTTTGATCATTGTATCTTACATTTGTCATGTTGTATGCCATGTGCATTCCATAACTGTTCATATGTATTCTTGGTTCTTAACTTGCTTCATTTGCATCCATGGAATTGTATGATCATCCACATGTGTTGTTTCTGGTTTGTAGCATCTCATAGCATCATTAACATCACATATATGCTTCTGTTCTTGGTTTGCATCATGTCATTCCATCCCATTTTTCATTGCATTTCATTTCTTTTCTAACTTTTCAGGTGGTAAGTGATTTTGAGAAGTGAATTTGCCTTCACTTCTCATAACTTCTCTTTTCATCTCTCTTGCATCCATGCTGCATTTTTATGTGTGTTTGAGTTTGGGCTTGCTCATTCTTCTTCTTCCTACTTTCTTTCTTCAAGTGACTTGACTTCTTGAATGAAGCAAGTTGCTTTGCTTCTCTTGATCCTTTCATCTGCTTCCTGGTGGTTCCATTGAAGAATTTTCTTGTAAACCTCACAAACCTTAGGAACAACCAAGCATGACAATGATTAGGGTTTTGATTAGTTCCCCCCATTTAGCTTTCACCTTTGTGTCTCTTTGAGTCTTCTCTTCTCATCTCATAATCAGGGACTAAACCCTAAAGGCTTTAAGGCTTTGTGATTAAGCTTATGCCTGCATCCTTCTCTTAGGATGGAGTGTATAACTTTAATCCTAAGTGTTAAACCCTTAATCTGTTTAACTCCTTTAATCAATCCATCTAATAATCATCAAGACACCACACTTGTAACTTGGGCCTTGCATTAGGGTTCTAATTCTTCCTTAATTGGTTAAGAAGGACTAACCCTAGTGTTAATGGACAAGTCCCCCTCAAGTTGTCTTACAAGCCCTAAAAATCACTTCATCATCATATCATTAAATAAAATCCACTTAATCAAAGGCTTGTTTGGTCATGAGCTTAATCCCTAATCATGGATTAAGTTGAGGAGCTTTCCTCAGCTTAAACATTCTCATCTATTATCCTTCTATTAGGATGGTGTAATGAGTCTGTTAAATCCCTGATTATGGCTTAACCTCATTACTTAACACTAAACAAAAACCACAAAAACATCTAAATAATCACAAGTAGGTTAATGATCTTAATCCTACACCAAAGGTGATTAAGTGTGAGAATCTGACTTCACACTTAAGGTACTCTCATTACCCCTAATCAGAGGGAAGATGTGATGAGTTTACTAAATCCATTGGTTTAGGCTTAAGCTCATTAACTTATGACAAACTTTCAAAAGCAATAAAAGACTGAAAACACAAAAAACAAACAATAATCGTCTCCTCCGGGATTCTTTTCTCATCACCTTCACTCACAAACGAGAGCTCGCTTCTTCCGTCTAATGCAAGACAGTTTGCATCTGTGCCAGACAGATCATATACTTGAGCATAGACAAGCAAGCAGTTCACAAGTCAATTCACCTTTCAGTCTCTTTGGGTCGAACTACGGTGTTCTGACTTCCTCATTGCACGAGAGGATACGTAGGCATAACTTAACAGTTATCGAACAAAAGTCTCTGTATATCCCCCCTCTTTTTAGTTTCATTCTTTTAGTCTCATGATCTTGAGCATTTCACACTTCCTTTACACTGACACCTGTACATCCTTTTCCAGCTCTTTCCAACACAGATTGCACTGACACTACCCCTTTAAAACACAAATCTTTTAATCGTGGATCCCGTCGAGTACGGCGGACAATCTGGGTGCTAATACCTTCCCAGGTTGTAACCAACCCCCTTTCTCAGTCTCTCTGGTTCGCAACCGTCTTATCCATCTTTTTCTAGGCCTATGCAGCATTGCCTTTCCTTCGGGATAAAAATGCCTAGCTGGCGACTCTATTCATCTCCAGTGAGTTCACGGCTGTGTGTTCTCACTGTTCCCTTCGCCGACCGTTCGCGTCTGTACCCTATTTGACTTAGCTTCATTTAGTGGGAGCGACAGCTTTACCTGATATATGTATTAATAACATTGACGCCAATTTCTTCACGACCAAAAACTTGCATGAAGTCTTCATTACCAATCATTTATTCGTAACCAAAGCCGAAAATACCTTCCTCCATATTCATAAGACGAACACCTTCGGTCGGTATATCTGTCATCTCTAGAAATGTATGGAGGCACGACCTATACTTGGTGGTAGGTTTTTTCCTAGCTACGGTCTTCTTAGCACCAGCCTTTTTTTGTTGTGCGGAGGCGTTGCTAACCTCCTTTTTTTGTTGTGCAGAGACGTTGCTAACCTCCTTTTTCTTGAAGCTACATATCATATAAATAGTTATATGAAATTAAGAATTTAACAACTTCCATGCATATATGTAATATAATTGTATTATACCTATTTTTTTGAAACCACAGACTCGGTATGCCGCAAAATAGCATTATCTTTTGATTTGGATCTTGTGGGAGTCTATTTAACATAACCAAGTAAAAACTGTGTGTAAAATGCGCGTAAAAACATTGAATATACACATTAAGGTTAACAAAGGTTTTAGGCATACCTCATATCCTACGCTAATGAGGTTTGTCGGCCATGCAACAAACATACCTACTGCTTCTTCCACCGTTGTTGCATCCGAACCATCGTTAGGATATGGTAATGATGCATTCTGCTTAACTGCAATATCAACTAATACTTTCAAACATCCAGCAGGGAGCTCTCTAGTGTGAAGTAATACTCCGCTAATGTTATGCACTTTTCCCTTGCCAACCATCTGATAATATGGTGACGATAAATAGAGCTGACAATGGGAAATGCCCTAAAACCAATAATAAAATGAAATTGTTAATGTGTATATATGTCAAATACATAATTTAAGCAAATAGTTCAATTTAAGACAATTATATGTAATTACCTCTGGAATGTTCGACTGAAAGGTACAATTGATACTATCTTTGTCCGAACCATCTTTGAAACATGTTGAGGCGCTAGCCTCTCTTTCTCACCTTAATGCATCAAGCTCAGCTTGCATTGCTTCCAATTTTGCATGAAGCTCCCGATTACTAGGATCCTTTCCTTTTTTAATACTCAGGGAGGTCAGAGTGAATCCAAATCCCTTACCCCTCACCCGACCAGAATACTCACGGACATCTAATGCACGACTAAGTGTTCTCCTAGTATCATCTGGAGGTAAAAACTCAGATAGCACCTCCTGAAAATCATATGAATACCGTATACTTGTCAAATATTTGTTTATAAAGTTTTTATTTGATTAAAGAAAAAATATTATACTTACACATTTCTTGTATACTTGTAAAACATCTTCTGTAGGAACTCCAGATTTGCCCACACGGGCTTCCTTCCACAAAACATGTGCAGGAAGAGATGTTTCAGAACTCTTCTCCTTCTGCAGCTACACATTCCGTCATACAATATGATCAAATAAAACTAATATATGATGAACAAATAGATTATTGCAATATATAAATACTTACCATGGATTGTTCTAAGCGTCCATATCTGACACGTCCTTTTCGGTACGGATATGCGGGACTTGATGCTCTTTCCCGATTTATGGCACTTAGTCTTTTAAATACCGGGTCCTGTCGTTTGGATTTGAAGGCTTCCCATTCTTCTGCTGATATCAAACTTTTATATTTTTTGGGAAGCTCATACAAAAATCTCTTCTTTCTTCTGCGATGTTAAAACACCGCTAAGAAAAACATACAGATTGTGTGTTAGTACAAGTAATTGAAAAAAACATAATTGATTCGCATAATTAAAGACATAATTATTGTACCTTTATCTCACTCCAAATTCTTTGTTTGGAGTCATTCAGATCTTTATTTCTCTAATCATCGCAAGTAATGGGAACTTCATTCCTTACTAGTGCATCGATGAAACTAGTTAAGGTATGCCCATTAGGTTCTATAAACTTCCCCTGAGGGCTCCAATGCACATCTAGAGTGATGCCTCGAGATCTACCATGGACCACTCTTCTCATAACCATTATACATCTTCTAATCTCTTCTTCAGTTGATTCTTTTTTACTACCTCCTGCATGTGTCGAATGATCATCATGTGGGTTATCATCATTAGTGGCCATGTCTAACATGTAATAAAGAAACAAAGGATGATAAAATATAACTTATTATTAAAGCAATTGAAAACAAAAAAATAAAGAAACCATGCATGATTAAATATAACTTATAATGAAGAAACCAAGGATATTCTTGCATAATTTACCTCTTTCACTAACATCTCTTTCTTTTCTTTGTTGGAATATTAATCACTTGTTTCTTAGCAATGCATACGGATGAATTGATCCAAATTCCCTCATTATGATCATTTCTTATATATGACTTATCCGCTATAAGATCCCCATCGTCATCATTTCTATTCAACTCATTCCGTCTAATGTATGACTCATTCTCAACATCAATATCACATTGATCGACACCGCTATCATCAACCACTTTGTTAGAGAAAAGCACAATAGACCATTTTCTACTCGTCGGGTCATTCACATAGAACACTTGTTTAGCTTGAGATGCTAGAATAAAAGGTTTGTCTTTGTACCCCACCCTAGTAAGATCAACTTGCAAAAATCCAGACTTATCCATTCGTATGCCACTACTATTTACCCATTTGCAACCAAAGATGAGAATTTGAAACTTCTCGTAATCAAACACCCAAAGTGCTCAATAACTCCAAAATATGACAAATTTGCATATTTGGGGTTTAAGTCCTTCATACTTGATATATGCATTGCTTCAGCTAGCACGGTGACACCACTATTTTGCATAGTAATCTTATCATCTTGTTCTTTGGTATAAAATGTGTATCCATTAATTGAGTATGCGCTATGAGAAAACACATGAAAACTTGGACCATATGCCAAACATCTCAACCTTTCTGTTACCGAAGAAGGATCTGAATAACGCTTCGAATAAATATGATCCTTTAACCATTGTATGAAACTTTGATTGTGCTCTCTAACTATCCAATTTTCATTTATGTTCGGATTTAACCTTTGGAGTACATCCTTGTGCATTTTAACATATGGCTCAACCTCATTATCATTGTGTAGAACATAAAATGAACTTGATCCCGTTCATCCCTTGATACTGTCACAATTTTATTTCCAATTAATTTTTTACCTTCCATTTTTTCGAAAATCAGAACTTTGGGGAGTCCAATCGATTGACCGTTAGACAAATATTCAGTACAAAACTCAACAGCTTCTTCAACAATGTATCGTTCAACAATACAACCCTCTGGTCAACTTCGGGATTTCACGTACCCTTTTAATATTTTCATATACCGTTCAGCAGGGTACATCCATCTCATATAAGCTGGTCCACACAACTGTATCTCTTTCACAAGATGAACAACTAGATGAACCATTATGTCAAAAAAAGACAGAGGAAAATACATTTCAAGCTCACACAAGGCAATTACAATCTCTTTTTGTAGTGTTGGTAAGATCTCGGGATCGATCACCTTACTACAGATTGACCTAAAGAAAAAACACAATTTAGTTATGGCATTTCTTACTTTTTTTGGCAAAATAGAACGTATACCTATCGGTAGAAAATATTCCATTATAACATGGCAATCATGTGTCTTCAAATTCTTCAACTTGAGGTCTTTCATAGAAACAAGTCTTCTGATATCTGATGAGTATCCTTCTAGAACCTTAACTTCACTCAGAGACTTACACAAATAAATTTCTCCTTTCTAGATAAAGTAAAAGCAGCAGGTGGTATATATGTTCGTCTTCCTTTCTTCACGGGTGCTAATTCAGTTCTCATTCCCATTTTTAACATATCCTCCCTTGCTTTAAGGCCATCCTTAGACTTGCCTTTTATATTGGGTAATGTACCGATAACACTTTCAAATACTTTTTTTTAATATGCATAACATCGAAAAAATGTCTCACATACAAAGACTTCAAATATGGTGTAAACACCCCAAATTTTCCCTCACACATTTCACCATGGCTTGTGACTCTTTTCATGTGCATAAGTTCAACCATAGCATCTCATATGGCATTTTTGCTTCACTGCATTGTTTCAAAGTCATCTGCATCTAGGGTTTGTGATCTGAGCCATTCCTGAGCCATTTGAGCCACTCCAAAGGTCTTCAAGCATCATATTATATCCCCACAAGGTCAAGAAAGTCAAAGGATCACAAGAACTGGGAAAGACATGGAAGCAGAGCCAGGCTTAACTGCACAGATGACCTAAAATTAGGGTTTTGGTTTCAAAGGCCATAACTCCAAATTTTTTGGTCATTCTTGTTTCTATTGGTCTCTATATGTTATGAGGATCATGCATATCAATTTTCATGAAGAAATTCAATGGGGAAGGCATCTGATCAGGAGATGACTTCTTGAGCAAGTCAATGCAAAATCAGGGCATCTGAGGCCCCCAATGACCCAACCAAAGGGTGTTCTCCATCATTTTGATTGTGTATGATCTTTATTTGATCATAGAAGATGTTAGAAGTTCACAAAATTGAAGAATTTCAAGCCATTTGCAAAGTTGCCTTTTTGGGAAAGTGACTTATAATGCAAACTTGCCATTTTGGGAAAGTTTTTCAACCTCCTCTTTTTGATTCAAAAATGCTTCAAATGGAAAAACTTTGGTCATGAAAGTTGTATATTGGATCATTCCCTTTTCAAAAAGTACAAGAACTCTTTCTAAGTCATTTTGGATCAAAAGTTAAGGCTTTGCAAAGCTGGGAAAAATCATGAAATTTTCACTTTTTCACCAAAGAGGGAAAGTTGCAAAACCTCATGCCAAGGCCAAAGGTGACTTCAAAGTGACTTCTAATCTTCATACAAACACAATGCAATGCCTAAAATTCAGATTGGCCCAAGAAATTTCTCATTTTCATGCCTTGATGACCAAGTATCATAAACCATTTTTCATGAAAATCACAAAGAGTGAAATCTTGCAAGAAGGGTTCCTTTGGTTTTGTTTGGTCTCTAATCATTATCAAAGTATCATAGCAACATTGTATGGTGCATTTTGCTGCATATTGCCCAAGAGATGTCATATGTCCATGGCCAAAAATCACAAAGTGTAACAAGTTGCAAAATTGCAAAACATGTGAGATCTCACCCTTCATCCATTCCAGCTCAAATCAGTTCATCCCATGGCCATCCTTGAAGGCAGCTGAGCCCAGAGCAACCCTAAAATAGCCTCTGCCACAGCCCATGCCTCGAGTACACCTAACATTGACTTTTTGTCCAATTGCCCCATGCCATTCCCACAGTGCAAGTCACTTCCTCAGACCTCTTCCAATAGTTTAGGGATGTGCTATGGATCATAAAGCAAGACACACACAAGCCAGAAACTCACCACAATCCAACTTGCACAAAATCTGTCCAAAACTCCTCTTCTTCGAAACTCCTTCCTCAACCATCAAACCTTCATTTTTCTTTCACCAACAAGTCACAAATCACTCATAGAACAAGAATCACCCCCTGAAACAGCTTGAATCCCCACATACACAAACTCCCATTTCTACTATACCAGAGCTGAAACATTCAAACCAGCCACCCCCCCAAGTCTTCTAAGCTTCATTCCATCATCAGGAGGTTCAGGGAAGCAGGCTTGCACAAAGGCAAAGTTCAGAAAGCTCAAAATCAGAGAGGCTTCATCTCAAGTAACATGAAGAACTTTTTTTTCCAGAAGCTAGTTTTTAAGTTCTTTTATGGTGCTATGTGCTCTCCTGATCATGAATATGTGTTTACTTTTGAAAATGGGTGTGAAACCAGCATGTATGATGACTCTGAACATTTGCCCGTGTTTTATATTTTGCTTCGATTCATGCTTGTGAGGTGAAATAAATGGATTTTGATTGAGGGTTTAGGTTTAGATTGATGTGAGGATCATTTTGGTGGAAGAGATTTGAAGTTTGGTGACCTGTAGAAGAAACTAGGGTTTTGTGTGGTCGGAGAAGACGACCGGAGTACTGTTTCGGTCGCCTGAATTTGATTAGCCCTAATTACGTTTAATTAGCTTGTTTGAATAATAGCCCTTGATCTGGCTTTCCCGCGCGCGTGTGGATGGTCCAGATGGTCCACTTAAACCCTAATCAGTCATTAATTAGCCTAACCTAGGATTAATTAATTATTAAATAAATTTAGTCAGGTTTGAATTTGGGCCCTTGGATGTGGCGCCAAGTCAACACCCCCAAGCCCAGATTCAATCTGGTCCTTCCCTTTGGCATACCTTTCCATTTTATTTAATTTTATTTTCATTTTCATTGCATTTATTTATACGAATTATTAAAAATAGGAAAATACATTGAAAAATTCTGATTTTTTTTGTCAAACCTTTTATTAATTTTCAAAACCCAAAAATATTTTAATTTTTATTTTTTGCATTAAAAATCATTTTTAAATCATTTAAATGTTTATTTTTAATTAGTTAATGAAAATTAATTAATTAAAAATACATTTAGGTATTTAAAAATCCCCAAAAAATTCACATTGCATTTTAAAACATTTAGAAACATAATCAAACTCTCAAAACAAATTTCTTTTTGGTTCTTGACCTATTTTGACAATTTTCATTGGAATTAAAGTTGTTTAAAGGCAATATTTTTGTTCAAACTTGAAAAAATTCATTCTGCCTAACCATGAAGAGTTTGATGATGGTTCTTCTTGCATTGCATCCTTCATAGCATGTAATTTCTAGGGTAAAATTTGTTTGAATATATCTTTCATTTTCAATTTGTTTTTCTTTTTTCATTGTGAGGTATCCCAAAGCCCTAGTTGACTTGAGAAAATCATAACTCCATTAGGTTTAGAGTTAGGTCCCCTCCTTTGGGCAGTGAACTTGTGTAGGGTTAGGGTTCCTTTGATCCCATTTTCAATTTTTTATCTTGTCATTTGCTTCTGATTTTGAATTTTGCATTGCATATTGTATGTAAACCCTAATTCTTGCCTTCATTTGCATCCATCTCTCATATGCTTGCATACAAGAACTTGCCATGACATTTTGTGCATCCACATGATTCATAAGACATCTTAGGACATATTAGAATCATGTTTGATCATTGCATCATTCATTTGACATGTCATACTTTCATTGCATTTCATAAACTTACATGAACTTTCATGGTTCAAAGCATGCTCCATATACCTCCTTTCTCTTGTATGCTCACATATATGCATCTTGTATGACTTTGCACCATCTCTTGACATCATTTGCATCATGTGTATGCTTCTGACTTTGGCCTTTGCCCATCCATATGCATTGTTTCATCTCATTTCTTCCCTTATGCATCTTGTACTAACTTTTCAGGTTAATGGTAAGTTTGTTTGGGAGATGGATTTGCCTTCACCTCCTACCTCTTCTCACCTTATAATTTTACATCCTTGCTGCATTTTTACTTGTATTTGAGTGAGCTTGCTTATTCATGCTCTCTCCCACTTTCTCCCTTCAATCAACTTGTCTTCTTAAGTGAAGCAAGTTGTCTTGCTTCTCTGTGTTCCTTTCTCCTTTCATCTGCTTCTCTCCTTGGTGGCTCTTTGAAGATTTATCCTCTTAAGCCTCACAAACCCTAGGACTTCCAAGCATGATGACATTATAGGATTGTTTAGTTCCCCTTAGACTCTTTCCTTTGAGTTTTCTTTGAGTCTTCTCTTCTCATCTCATAATCAAGGACTAAACCCTAAAGGTTGTAAGGCTTTGTGATTAAGCTTATGCCTGCATCCTTCTATTAGGATGGAGTGTATAACTTTAATCCTAAGTGTTAAACCCTTAATGTGTTTAAATCCTTTAATCAATTCACTTAATAATCATCAAGACATCAAGCTTGTAACTTGGGCCTTGCATTAGGGTTCTAATTCTTCCTTAATGGGTTAAGAAGGACTAACCCTAGTGTTAATGGACAAGTCCCCCTCAAGTTGTCTTACCAACCATAAAACTCACTTCTTAATCTTATCATTAACTAAAATCCATTTAATAAAGGCTTTTTTTTGTCATGAGGTTAATCCCTAATCATGGATTAAGTTGAGGAGTCTTCCTCGGCTTAAATGTTCTCATTTATTATCCTTCTATTAGGATGGTGTAATGGGTCCATTAAATCTCTGATTATGGCTTAATCTTATTACTTAACACTAAACAAAAATACCAAAAACATCTAAATAATCACAAGTAGGTTAATGCACTTAATCCTATATCATGGTGATTAAGTGTGAGGTGCTTACTTCACATTTAAGGTATCCTCATTACCCCTAATCAGAGGGAGGATGTGATGAGTTTACTGACCCTTGGTTTAGGCTTAAGCCCATTTTCTTATGACAAACTTTCAAAAGCAATAAAAGACTGAAAACATCAAACAAACAATAATCGACTCCTTCGGGATTCTTTTCTCATCTCATTCACTCATAAACGAGAACTCGCTTCTTCCGTCTAATGCAAGACAGTTAGCACCTGAGCCAGACAGGTCATGCACTTGAGCATAGGCAAGCAAGCAGTTTATCAGTCAATTCATCTTTCAGTCTCTTTGAGTCGAACTACGGTGTTCTGACTTCCTCATTGCACGAGAGGATACGTAGGCATAACATAACAGTTATCGAACAAAAGTCTCTGTATATTCCCCCTCCTTCCAGCATTATCCTTAAAGCCTCATAGTCTTGAGTTTCATACTCTTGTTTTTACACTGACACTTCTCTTATACACTTCACTTTTCTTTTGCACTGACACTTGCATTTTTTCCAGCTTTGATACACAAATTGCACTGACATTACCCCTTTTAAAACAAAAATATTTTAAGCGTGGATCCTGTCGCTCCCGACAAATGACACCGGGTCATATGAAGGTACAGACGCGAACGGTCGGCGAAAGGAACAGTGAGAACACACAGCCGTGAACTCACTGGAGATGAAAAGAGTCGCCAGCTAGGCATTTTTATCCCGGAGGAAAGGTAATGCTGCATAGACCTAGAAAGAAATGGATAAGACGGTCGCGAACCAGAGAGACTGAGAAAGGGGGTTGGTTACAACCTGGGAAGGTATTAGCACCCAGACTGTCCGTCGTACTCGACGGGATCCACGCTTGAAAGATTTGTGTTATAAAGGGGTAGTGTCAGTGCAATCTGTGTATATAAAATGGCTGGAAAGGAATGTACAGGTGTCAGTGTAAAAGAAAGTGATGTGAAGTATGAAAGTGTCAGTGTAAGAACAAGAATAAGATGCTCAAGATCATGAGGCTAAAGAAAGATACTGAAAGAGGGGGAATATACAGAGACTTTTGTTCGATAACCGTTAAGTTATGCCTACGTATCCTCTCGTGCAATGAGGAAGTCAGAACACCGTAGTTCGACCCAAAGAGACTGAAAGGTGAATTGACTTGTGAACTGCTTATTTTCCTATGCTCAAGTGTATGACCTGTCTGGCTCAGGTGCTAACTGTCTTGCATTAGACGGAAGAAGCAAGTTCTCGTTTGTGAGTGAATGAGATGAGAAAAGAATCCCGGAGGAGACGATTATTGTTTGTTTTTGAGTTTTCAGTCTTTTATTTCTTTTTGGATTTTGTCATAGGATAATGAGCTTAAGTCTAAACCAATGGGTTAGTAAACTCATCACATCTTCCCTCTGATTAGGGGTAATGAGAATACCTTAAGTGTGAAGTCAGATTCTCACACTTAATCACCTTTGGTGTAGGATTAAGATCATTAACCTATTTGTGATTATTTAGATGTTTTTGGTGATTTTTGTTTAGTGTTGAGTAATGAGGTTAAGCCATAATCAAGGATTAAACAGACTCATTACACTATCCTAAAAGAAGGATAATAGATGAGAATGTTTAAGTTGAGGAAAACTCCTCAACTTAATCCATGATTAGGGATTAAACCCATGACAAAACAAGCCTTTATTAAGTGGATTTTAGATTAATGATATGATGATGAAATGTTTTTTTTATGATTTGTAAGACAACTTGAGGGGGACTTGTCCATTAACACTAGGGTTAGTCCTTCTTAACCACTTAAGGAAGAATTAGAACCCTAATGCAAGGCCCAAGTTACAAGTGTGATGTCTTGATACTTATTAAATGAGTTGATTAAGAGATTTAAACACCTTAAGGGTTTAATACTTAGGATTAAAGTTATACACTCCATCCTAAAAGAAGGATACAGGCATAACCCTAATCACAAAGTCTTAGAGCCTTGAGGGTTTAATCTCTGATTATGAGATGAGAAGAGAGACACAAAAAGACATAAAGGTAAGAACTATGGGGGACTAATCAAAACCCTAATTCATTATCATGTTTGGTTGGTCCTAAGGTTTGTGAGGTTTTCAAGAACAATCTTCAATGGAACCACCAGGAAGCAGATGAACAGGATCAAGAGAAGCAAAGTGACTTGCTTCATTCAAGAAGTCAAGTCACTTGAAGAAAGAAAGTGGGAGGAAGAATGATGAACAAGCTCAAACTTAAGCACAAGTAAAGATGCAGCAATGGATGCAAGGGTGATGAGAAGAAAAGGTATGAGAAGTGAAGGCAAATTCACTTCTCAAGTTTACTTACCACCTGAAATGTTAGAAAGAAACACAATGCAATGCAAGGTGAGATGAAATGGCATGATGCTAGACCAAACCAGAAGCATGTACATGATGATTATGATGTCATGAGGTGCTGCAAACATGAGGCATGACATGGGGATGTTCATACAAGACCATGAATGCATATGATGCAAGCTAAGGAACATGAACAAGCATGAAATGTTATGAAGCATACAAGGCAAATGGCATGGCAAAGATGTAATGCAATGATCAATGATGCTTCATACATGTCTTAAGATGTCAAATGAATCATAAGAATGCACAAAATGCAATGGCAAGTCAACTTATGCAAAAGAATGCAAGAAGGATGCAAGAGAAAGCCCAAATTAGGGTTTATGAAACAAACAATCAAACACAAACCAAAAACAGAAGCAAACCCTAAGATAAAAAATGGAAAATGGCACTCAAAGAAACCCTAGACCTATAACAAACCACTGCTCAAAGGGGAGCTCTCAACTCTCAACCAAACCCAAGATATGAATTTTACAAGTTATTAGGGTTTTTTAGGGTTCTTAACAAAACAAATGCCAAACAATTTGAAAATGCAAGAACAAATCATGGCCTTTTTATCCTTGAAAACACATGCTAAACAAAAGACAATGCAAGAAGAATCAATGTCTCAACCTTCACCAATAGGCAGAAATGAATTTTTGAATCCATGATCAAAATAATGCATAAAAAAAGATTTAATTTAATGAAAAATTCTTAAAGTGCATCAAGATCAAAAAAGAAATTTGGTTTGAAGGTTGGACAATGTTTCTAAATGTCTTAGAACATTTCATGAATTTTTTTGTAATTTTTAAATACCTAAAAGTATTTTTAATCAATTAATTCCCATTAATCAATTAAAAATAATCTTTTAAATATTTAAAAATACTTTTTTAATGATAAAAAATAAAATAAAAATATTTTTGTGTCATAAAAATTAATAGAACCTTAAAGAAAAAGTTTCATAATTTTTATGATTTTTTAACTATTTTAAAATAAATGTACAATTTAAATGAAAAAGAAATGAATTAAAATTAAAAGAAAATGAAAGTAATCAGATTGGATGGTTGGGATTGGTCCTGGAAATGAGAGGGTTGACTTGGCGCGTCATCTAGTGGTCCAGATTCAAACTTCTTAATCCTAATTAATTAAATAAATTAATGTGATTAGGGCTAATGAAACAGATCCTGGCCATCAAAAAGGGTGGGAAGTCAACCAGTCAACGGGAATCAACGGCTCGTATTCAAACTAACATTAATTACTGGTTTATGCCCTAATTACATTCAGGTGGCCGGAGAAGACTTCCGGTCGTCTTCTCCGGCCAGAAGCTCACCTGAAAATCACCCAACTTCCTCAAAACGTAATATAAATGAAATCTATGAATTGGGAAACGTTTCTAACACCCTCACGAATCAAAACCCTAACCTAAAACAAATTTATCTTTCCTAAATCATCTGAATCGAAGAGGGAAAGTTCTAGGGTTCGTAAGCTTCAAACACAAATTAAATTCTCAAAACACAACCATTTCAAAAACTAAAAGCATCAGGATGATCAGGAGAGCATAAAGAACAAGTTTGTAACAAGAAAAATCATTTCTGGAAAAATTAATTTCGAGCTACCTGAGATTTGCAACTTTCAATTTAGGAACTTTCAGGCCTCTTCCTTCAGTGCAAGCTACTCCTCTTGGTCCACTAAGTGTGTTTGAATGCTCAAAATGAGTTTGTGTTGGCTGGAAAAGAAGATTCGAAAGGAACTGCTTCAGTTCAGTCAACAATGGCAGATGAGATTCTGGCACTCTCAGGCTGTGAAAAGGGGTTGTTTGTGATCTATGAAGTGTGTTGAGAAGGTTTGTGGTGTTGGTTGGTGTGTTTGTGAGCTAGGATAAGAGTTTCGAATGAAACTGCAGTTTGAGGTGAATGATGGCAATGGAGTTTTCAGGCTTGTTTTTGGCTTATGCTTGGGATGTTTCTTGTCTATGAGGTGTGGTGAGTTGAGTGATGATGAGAGTTCTAGTGTTTGAAGACTGTGGAGAGTGATTCGAATGAACTTGCAATGAGGTGAGTTTTTGTGTGAGTGTTCAATGTGTGTGTTTCAGCCTTGGTTCTCATGTGTTTTGGCCAGCAAACTGATTCAATAAACAAATGCAAGTGGCTGATGGATGTGACCTGGCCTGCAGAGATAGGTGTGGCTACTTTTGCTCAAAGTCCACTTTTGTGTAAGATAGGGCATGGCTCAAGTTTAGGCAAGTACAAGTTGGGTTCTGGTGCAGCATGGTGAGTGTGAGAGGCTGGCTTGACTCAAGGATCAATGCAGCAAGTTGGTGAAAAGGTCATGAGTGTTTTGCAACTTGGTTAGCTTTATGGATTTTCATGAGAAAAGTCAAGTTACATGAACCAAACCATGAGCAAACTTGATCCAAATCTGATTTTTGTGACTTAGAGGATGTTTACATAATGGTTTGACATGAATTAGAGGCTGCATAATGCATTTGTTCAAGACTTTGCAAAATTTCCTTTTTGTGCATAACTTGAAAATCAATGATTTTTGCTAACTTTGCAATGCCATAACTTTTGATCCATGAAGAGTTTGATCATGTTCTTGTACTTTTTGAAAAGGGAAAGATGAGATCTACAACTTTCATGACCAAAGTTTTTCCATTTGAAGCCTTTTTGGATCAAGAATCAAAGCTTGAAAATTGACCTAAAATGATGCATTCTTGAAAAGTCAACTATGCCCAAAAAGTCAACATTTGCAAAAACCCTAAATTCTTGATTTTTATGAACTTCAACCTTCTTCCATGATCAAATAAAGATCATATACACTCAAAAATGGTGAAGATCACCCATTGGTTGGGTCATTGGGGGCCTCAGATGCCCTGATTTTGCACTGACTTGTCTGAAAAGTCAACTCTTGATCAGATGACTTCCCCATGGAATTTCTTCATGAAAATTGGTATGCATATTCCCTATACCATATAGAGACCAATGGAAACAAGAATGACCAAAAAATTTGGGGTTATGGCCTCTGAAACCAAAACCCTAATTTTCAGTCAACTGTGCAGTTCATCCTGGCCCTGCATCCACTCAAACCCTAGTTCTTGTGATTCCTCTGCAATTTTGACTCTGTGAGGATGTAACATGATACAAGAACACACATGGACCCTTCTGAGATGATTGGTGGCCTTTGGAGTGGCTCAAGAAGCTTTGGGATTGCTCAAATCACAAACCCTAGGTGCAGATGCCTTAGAAACTATCCAGTGGATAAAAAATGAGATGTGAGATGATATGATTGTATTTATGCATATGAGGGTGATCACAAGCCATGGTGTGAATGGGTGAGGGCAAATTTGGGGTGTTTACAGCTGCCCCTATTCAAACATGAGTTAGCTGTGCAGGTTGTAAGCGACGGCTTAACAGGCCAAACGAGATAACTTGTGATTGAATACCAAAGACAGTCCAAAATTTGCACTCACAAAATGAAGAAGAAAAGGGATATAGATTGTAAAGGCAAAATAAGTATATCGTAAAGTATGGGCGACGGAGGACGACCGTCGAGCAGAGGACGACTGCTGGGTAAGGAGCAATGACGGGGACGGCCGACATGCTGGTAAAGTGCAGGAAATAAAGCAATGACGGGGACGGCCGACATGCTGGAGATAAAAGGTAAAGCTAAGACGGGGACGGCCAACTAGCTGGGGAAAATAAAATCATGATGGGGACGGCCATCAAGTAAAATTTCTGAGGATTAATGAAACATGACGGGGACGGCCATCAAGTTCATAAAGGTAAAGTAACCAACGATGGGGACGGCCATCGGGCTAAAAAGGAAAAGGGACCACGACGGGGACGGCCATCGGGTTAAAGAATAAATGAAATAAACAGATGATGGGGTACGGCCATCAAAGGTGAAGGACGATCACCTAGCAGGGGACGGCTGCTCTGTTGGGGACAAAAGAAATATGATGGGGACGACCATCAAAGGTGGAGGACGACCACCTGGCAGGGTACGGCTGCCGAAAATATCAACGATGGGGACGGCCATCGGATAGAAAAGGTCAACGATGGGGACGGCCATCGGACGAGCATGATGGAGGACGACCATCAAGAAGTGGAGGACGACCACTCAGCAGGGGACGGCTGCTCTCGGGGTTTATCATAACACAGGACGAATGTTAGATAACCGAAATCAACAATGGGGACGGCCATTGGATAAAGTGATGAAGGACGATCATCAAAAGGTGGAGGACGACCACCTAGCAGGGGACGGCTGCTAAAATCAACGATGGGGACGGCCATCGGATGAGCATGATGGAGGACGACCATCAAGGAGTGGAGGACGACCACTCAGCAGGGTACGGCTGCTCTCAGGGGTATCATAACACAGGACGAGTGTTAGATAAAAAAGAAAATTTGTTGGTGATCTACTGGGGAAAATGTAAACACGGACGAGCGTTTACATCCAAGAAACAAAAAGGTATAAGTGTTTGGCATCGTGTATAGATTAAAGATGCGGACGAGCATCCTTAAGACTATGATACGGACGAGTATCATGTAGAAACAAACTGACACATGTTCAGAGATGATGATACGGACGAGTATCAACTGGTTAACCAAGAACACGGACGAGTGTTGCATCTGAAAGGACTCTTCTGGGGAATAGTAGACACGGACGAGTATCTATATTCAAGAAGACACAAGTGTTTGACGCGGTGTATGGATTAAAGATGCGGACGAGCATCCCTAAGACTATGATACGGACGAGTATCATGTAGAAACAAACACTAGACGCGATGTTCTGAGATGATGGTACGGACGAGTACCAACTGGTTAACAAAGAACAAGGACTACTGTCGACTTTGTGGGGATATGAGTGATGATGTATACAAGATACGGACGAGTATCTGTATAAGTGTACCAATGAGTAGCGAGTGTTGTATTGTATAGACGAGTGTTTATCTGCTGGGGAGAATGACACGGACGAGTGTTGAAAGAGAAAAGTATAATATTAACAAGTATATGGGTTGTAAAAGCGTAAGCGACTGCGCTGGGGATATGACACGGACGGGTGTCAAAGATGGTGTACAAGTACAGGCGACCACGCTGGGGATATGACACGGACGAGTGTTGAAAGAGAAAAGTATAATATTAACAAGTATATGGGTTGTAAAAGCGTAAGCGACTGCGCTGGGGATATGACACGGACGGGTGTCAAAGATGGTGTACAAGTACAGGCGACCACGCTGGGGATATGACACGGACGAGTGTCAAAGATTGTGTGAGTGCAAAGAGGATGTCTTTGGCTTTCTGCTGGTGATTTAACACGGACGGGTGTCAGAAAGTATCTGTAATACTGGTGATCTTGTTTGTAAAGTGTATTCAGGCATCCTGCTGGGGAATGATGACACGGACGGGCGTCAAAAGGTGTATATACTGGTGTGAGGCAAACGTTTTTGCCGGGACCCTGGTGGGGATTTTGGGGGAACTATTCTGTATAACAACGGATTGTCAATATTTACAAGTGTTCAATTCACAACATGACTTATGATTATGCTATGCGTTTGATTTTTGCCGTAATGCTCCGTATTAGACGGAATGCTACGCTTTGGGGGTGAATATGATGCGAATGCTATGATTATGCAAAGGGGCACGGATCCGGGATTCGGATCCCATTGCTGCGAAGATCTCTGGCTGATCTGCTGAGGAAGACATCCCAGCTGGGGATGAGATCATTGGTGTATCTGCTTGGGGGATATAGGTCACTGATCGACATATCCTCATAATATGGGAGACCCAGCTGGGGTTCGTAGAGGCTTTCTTCACTCTGTTGTGACTTCTTCGTGCGTTGCTCTTCTGAATAGAGGCTGGGGACTTTGTGGGGAGATGATTCCCTGATTTCTGCATTCTGCTGAGGAAGGACAGCAACTCGGCTGGGGAATGCTGTTGATAACTCAGCTGGGGAGAGCAACAAGAGGCAACTCCGCTGGGGATAGAGCATTCTGAGTGTTAAGCTTGTTTGTTGATTTGGCGGCTTTGCTGGGGGAAGCAATGGGGAGCTACTCAGCTGGGGGAAGAGCATTCTGATGCTGAGATTGAGTGCATGCTGATTCGGCAGCTCCGCTTGGGAAATGGGCACCTTCTAGTGCCATGTGGAAGATAGACCAAGTTGATCATGACTCGCCTACCTGTTGAGACGTAACCTGCATACCCCAGGTTGCGTTCTGGATACCTGCAATCCTGCAAAGATAATGAAACGTACAAAAGGTCCCGAGGTATCCCTTACTGGATTCCGTCATAGGAGATAAGTACTTTCGAGAGTAATCATATTCCCTGTAAGCATGTGCTTTTATATTTTTTTAGAGAAAGGCATCTGTACTTATGCAATTGTATTTTTAGAGATATCAGACAACTCTTTGCAAAACATAAATGTAAAACGAAACATGACTGAAAATCTGGTTTTATTAATCCATGTGCCCTGAATTGGCAAAGATACAGTCAAAGAAACATATCTCCTGAAATGAGGAAATTGTCACAAATTGAGAAAACAAACGTTGGCGGTGTCGACGACGCTTTGAGGAGCTTCCTCTCCTGCTATGACTCGTATGACAATGACGTTCTTCTCGTCTTGCTTTCTGGAGAGAGTTGATTCTGATTAAAGCTTGATCCTTTGGAAGCTTACCAAGTTGTAGGTGATACAGACGAATTCAGAATGCAGTTGTTCGCTTATTCCCTTATTTTGCATGGATCGCCCTTTCGGGTTTTCAATCCATCGGGATACCCATTTTTGCCTGAGCTGTCCAATGCGGCTTTTCAACTCAGCGGGTGTACATTTTTTGTTTATTTTCCCTTACTTTTGCCCGAGTCTTTTATTCTGTTTTTGACTCGCCGGGATGCCCTATTTTTGTCTGGACTTACATTCTGTTTTTATGTCCAGCGGGTCATTTATGCGAAGTATTTTTTAACTGCATCTGAATTCACAGGGGACGGGAAATCTTCACCATCCATGGTGCTGAGCATCAGTGCTCCGCCAGAGAAAACTTTCTTTACAATGAATGGTCCTTCATAATTCGGAGTCCATTTGCCCCTGTGGTCTGTATGAGGAGGGAGGATTCTCTTCAGCACAAGATCTCCCACTTGGTACTCTCGGTGCCTGACTTTCTGATCGAAGGCCTTCTTCATTCTCTTCTGATATAACTGCCCGTGACAGATTGCGGCCAATCTTTTCTCTTCGATCAGACTCAGTTGCTCGTATCGGGCCCTGACCCATTCTGCTTCGTTTAGTTTAACATCCATCAATACCCGTAGAGAGGGTAATTCAACTTCAACAGGTAGGACTGCCTCCATACCATACACAAGTTGATACGGTGTTGCCCCAGTGGATGTCCTGATTGATGTGCGGTACCCATGCAAGGCGAATGGTAGCATTTCATGCCAGTCTTTGTAGGTGACTACCATCTTTTGCACAATCTTCTTAATATTCTTATTTGCCGCCTCTACAGCACCATTCATCTTTGGCCTGTAAGGAGAAGAATTGTGATGTTGGATTTTGAAGTCCCGGCACAGCTCTGCCATCATTTTGTTGTTCAAGTTGGAACCATTATCAGTAATGATTCGCTCGGGCACTCCATACCGACAGATGATGTCTCTCTTCAGAAATCGGGCTACCACTTGTCTTGTAACATTTGCATATGAGGCTGCTTCAACCCACTTGGTGAAATAGTCAATGGCGACCAGGATGAATCTGTGGCCGTTTGAAGCAGTTGGCTCAATCTTGCCAATCATATCAATGCCCCACATAGCAAAGGGCCAGGGTGAAGACATGATGTTCAATGGATTAGGAGGCACGTGCACCTTATCTGCGTAGATCTGGCATTTGTGACATTTTCTGGCGTAAGCACAACAGTCTGCATCCATTGTGATCCAGTAATAGCCTGATCTTAACAACTTCTTTGCCATGGCATGCCCTCCTGCATGGGTACCAAAAGAGCCTTCATGCACTTCATGCATCAACAAATCTGCTTCCGCCTTGTCAACACATCTGAGGAGTACCATGTCAAAGTTCCTCTTGTATAAAGATCCATCAGCGTTCAGAAAGAAACTACCAACAAGCCTTCTCAAAGTCTTCTTATCATTGGAAGATGCCCCAGGTGGGTATGTCTGATCCTCCAAGAAGCACTTAATGTCGTGGAACCAAGGCTTATCATCCTTTACAACATCTGCTGCAAATACATATGCTGGTCTATCAAGTCTAGACACTGAAATCTGAGGTACAAAGTTGGCCGTTTGAACTTTGATCATGGATGAAATGGTAGCAAGAGCATCCGCAAACTGATTCTCGTCCCGAGGGATATACTCAAGCTTGACTGTTGTGAAGAAAGTCAATAACCTCCTTGTGTAGTCCCTGTAAGGTATCAGATGATCTTGGTGTGTGTACCATTTTCCGTTGGTTTGATTGACTACCAAAGCTGAATCTCCGAATACGGTCAATGTTTTGATCCTGAGGTCGATGGCTTCCTCAAGACCCATAATGCAAGCTTCGTATTCAGCTTCGTTGTTAGTGCAGTTGAAAGTGAGTTTTGCCGAGAAAGGCATGTGAACTCCTTTGGGTGTAATGAGTACTGCACCAACACCACGGCCGTTCATGTTAACAGCCCCATCAAACATCATAGTCCATTCTTCCTCCGGGTCAGGCCCTTCAGTGTGAATAGGCTCTTCGTGATCTTTTGCTTTAATGAACATGATGTCTTCATCAGGGAAGTCAAACCTCATTGGCTGGTAGTCATCAATGGGTTGCTCAGCAAGATATTCAGATAGTACACTGCCTTTGATAGCCTTCTGAGATGTGTATTGGATGTCATATTCTGTGAGGATCATTTGCCATCTTGCAACCCGTCCGGTAAGTGCTGGTTTCTCGAATATGTACTTGACTGGGTCCATTTTTGAGATTAACAAGGTAGTGTGGGTCAACATATACTGCCTTAGTCGGCGAGCAGCCCACGCTAAAGCACAGCAAGTTTTCTCGAGCAGTGAATAACGTTGTTCACAGTCGGTAAACTTTTTGCTTAGGTAGTAAATTGCATACTCTTTTCGACCAGACTCGTCATGCTGGCCCAGCACGCACCCCATTGACTCTTCTAACACTGTCAAGTACATAATCAGAGGTCTTCCTTCGACTGGAGGCATAAGGATTGGAGGTTCTTGCAGATATTCCTTGATCTTGTCAAAAGCCTTCTGGCAGTCTTCATTCCACCTGACCGTCTGTTCCTTTCTTAACAACTTGAACAAGGGTTCGCAGGTAGCCGTAAGGTGAGAGATGAACCTCGAGATGTAATTCAATCGACCTAAGAACCCTCGAACTTCTTTCTCGGTTTTCGGTGCAGGCATTTCTTGTATAGCCTTGACTTTATCTGGGTCAACCTCAATCCCCTTCTCGCTTACAATAAAGCCCAGCAGCTTACCGGATCGCACCCCGAATGTGCATTTGTTGGGGTTCAGCTTTAGTTGGTACTTCCTCAGACGCTTGAACAACTTCAGCAGATTCATCAGATGATCTTCTTCAGTAAGGGACTTGGCGATCATATCATCCACATAACATTCTATTTCCTTGTGGATCATATCGTGGAATAATGTCACCATAGCCCGTTGATATGTGGCACCAGCATTCTTCAGTCCGAATGGCATCACTTTGTAACAGAACGTGCCCCAAGGTGTGATGAATGTTGTCTTTTCCATGTCTTCAGGTGACATCTTGATCTGATTGTATCCTGAAAATCCGTCCATGAAGGAGAATACCGAGAACTGAGCCGTGTTATCCACCAATACATCAATGTGAGGTAATGGGAAGTCATCTTTCGGGCTGGCTCTGTTCAGATCCCGGTAATCAACACACATTCTAACTTTGCCATCTTTCTTAGGCACAGGTACTATGTTAGCAACCCACGGCGGATAGCTAGTTACAGCAAGGAACCCGGCGTCCCATTGCTTTCGTACCTCTTCTTTGATTTTCATAGCCATGTCTGGGCGAGTCCGGCGCAGTTTCTGTTTGACCGGTGGGCACTCTTCTCTCAAAGGCAACTTGTGCACAACTATATCGGTATCCAACCCTGGCATATCTTGATACGACCAAGCAAACACATCAACATACTCTTGAAGCAGATCTGTCAACTGTCTCTTCACTGAGTCTTGTAGGCAGGCCCCAATTTTAACTTCTTTCACATTTTCTTCCGTACCAAGATTGATCACTTCAATCTCCTCCTGGTGAGGAGTAATAACCTTTTCCTCCTGTCTCAACAACCTGGCTAGCTCTTCAGGAAGCTCAAATTCTTCATCAACCCCTTCATCGGCTTGATTGATTGGATTGTCAAAGTCATACGATGTCATAGCCGTGCTGTTGTCGGTGCTGTCAGGAAGGCACTCTCTGCAAGGGTTAAGTTGGTTCATTTTAGTGATTGATTTTAATCTTGCTTTCAGAAAAAAGTGAAATGAAGTTATCATTTTGAAAACACCGCCATTTATTTTTGTACAAAAAGAAAAATGGAAAAACAGTGAGCATAAAAGAAAAAGACTCGTTTGCAAAAAGATGTCTGATACTTCATTAATTTAATCTTGTTTGCACAAAAGTACAGATGGCCCTGGTTACAAAATGAGTCTTGTCATCTTGGGCAAGATGCAAGACTTGGATGCATGCTATATAAAAAAATACAGGAAATAATAATTACTCTGCTCGAGTAACACTTATAATTTCCTGGGAAGACCAGTTCGAGACACTGCTCCCCGGGATCTTTGGACGAATCCAAATCTCCAGATTGCGCTCCTCTTCCAGCTCGTCTTCCAGACAGTTGATAGCATCAGGGGTGAGCATCCCCCCACTGACAAAACCAGGCTCTGCAGCAGCCTTTGCTTGATGTTGAGTTGGTCTGTAACCCAACCCAAACTTGTCCTTCTTCTCCTCCACAGCTAAAACCTTGCCCCAGCCTAGGGCAGTTCCTTCTTCAACAACCTTCCGGGCTTGTTGGTAAGATGACATTGGAGTACCAGATACAGCAGATGCTTCATTCACATTCAACGCTTCAAACCCCTGGCTCATTGTTTCATGGATCTCTCCATCCATTTCAATGTACTTGTAGGTTGCCAGGTGGCTAACAAAAATGTCCTCCTCTCCACAGATTGTGACAACTTGACCTTCCCACTCAAATTTTAACTTTTGGTGAAGGGTAGACGTTATTGCGCCAGCAGCGTGAATCCAGGGTCTACCCAACAAACAGCTGTAGGCGGGCTGAATGTCCATCACATAAAAGATAGTTTTAAAGGTCTGTGGGCCAATTGTCACAGGCAGCTCAATCTCTCCCAGAACCGATCTCTTTGAGCCATCAAAGGCTCTTACTACCAGGTTGCTGGGTCTCAATGCCAATCCATCATATTCAAGCTTCACCAGAGCCTTCTTTGGTAAGACATTCAGGGAAGAACCTGTGTCCACCAGCACATGAGAAAGGACAGCTCCTTTGCATTCCATGGTTATGTGCAAGGCTTTGTTGTGATTGCGGCCATCCGCTGTCAAGTCAGAATTGGTAAACCCTAGCCCATTGCTAGCAGTAACATTTCCAACCACGGTTTCCAATTGGTTGACAGTAATCTCCTCAGGCACGTAAGCTGCGTGCAGGACTTTAAGTAGTGCATTCCGATGGGCTTCGGAGCACATAAGCAGTGAGAGGATAGAGATTTTGGATGGCGTCTGGTGAAGCTAATCCACAATTTTATAATCACTCTTTTTGATGATTCGCATAAACTCATCAACTTCCTGATCAAATGGAGTTTTCAGGGCTTCTTTGACAGCTGGATCTTCCTGCACCGGGCCTTTTCCCTTTGCCTTAGCAGCAGCTTCTGCTTCGGCTGTAGGTCTTTGAACTTGTGAAGCAAAGAGACGTCCGCTTCGAGTGAAGCCTCCGCCTCCTCCCACATTGTCTACCTGTGGTGCAGGTGTTGATGTTTCAAGAGTGATTCTTTTTCCTTCGCAGTATACGTCAGAGCCATAGTGCCAAGGGATGGCCCTATTGCTTTCATATGGTACTGGTCCAGGCACCGTGACAGTGACTGGACTGATTGCTGCTGCTGAAGGGACTGTAATTGTTTGTGGATCATAAAAGATTGTAACTGGTGCTCTGGCGGGAGCAGCACCTTCTGAATGGTAGGCGGAATTATTTTCAGGATCGTAGAATATGGTAACGGTAGAGACATTTTCATGATTGATTGCTGGTGTTGTAGGAGGTTCTGTTGGAAGGACTGTTGTTGTTGTTGATGGAGAGTCGAAATGGAATGAAGCTGAAGTTGTAGCAGGAGAAATTGTTGAAAACTGATCATTCGGAAGGACAGGTGAGGTACTTGTTGATGGTGTTGATGGATTGTTGGGAGCATTAGTTGCTGCAGTTGTAGGAGGGTCTGAAACCGTTGTTGATGAAGTTGCTGGATTTGTCGGAAATGATGTAGTGATCTGTAGCAAACCACTCTGAATAAGGCTGTTAATGCCATTCCTCAGGTCTTCACACCCATTCCATGAAATATTGCAATAGGGACACCCTAGTTCACACCCCGGAAATATATTGTTTTCACGGAGCTGAGCTTTGATTTCCACCAATGGTGTCCTGATCTGATCCACACTGGTTATGAAATAAGACGGTTGGTCTTCTTCAATAGCATTAATTCGGGGACCACCATGGTTTGGCATAGGGTTTTTATTGACATTGGGCGGAGGTGCAAAATTCAGAGCCTTGGAGTCTACCAAGTCTTGTACCTTCATATGCAGAGCCCTGCATTTTTCTGTACTGTGACCAGGTGCGTTCGAGTGAAAAGCACACCTAGCATTGGAGTCATAGTTTCTTGGTAGATTGTTGGGATCCGGAGGTGCCAACGTTCTTAGCTCAACCAGGTTGAGTTTCAGAAGTTGTGGCAACAAGGCAGCATACGGCATTGGGATCGGGTCGATCACTCGGTTAGCTTGAGATGGCCTTTGTTGGAATGGCCTCTGTTGATTGTTGTTGTTGGAGTTGTTGTTGAAGTTCCTTGGAGGATACTGATTCTGCTGATACTGAGGTTGTTGTTGGAAGTTTTGTTGAGGAGGTTGATAGACTGACTGAGGATGGGCTGGAGCAGGGATAGTGACTGCTGCTATTGACCTCTGAGCATATTGGGGCCTACCCCTGTTGGTGTGAATGGCATTGGTCTCGCCGGTTCTTCTCGGGCCTGCAAAAGGCTTTCTTGTGCCACTGGACGAACTAGCACCATTATCAGAAATTTTACCCATTTTCAATAGGCTTTCAATTCTCTCCCCAGCTATGACAACATCTGCGAAGCTAGTGGAAGAGAAAGCAGCCAACCTGTCAATATACGTTCCCTGAAGAGTGTTCATAAACATGTCTGCCATTTCTCTTTCAGACATTGGTGGCTGGACAGCAGCAGCAAGCTGTCTCCATCTTTGAGCATATTCTCTGAAGCTCTCTCTGGATGATTGTGACATCCCCATTAGGAGGGTCCTATTGGGTGCCATATCCAGATTATATTGATACTGTCTGATGAAGGCCTCTGCCAGGTCCTTCCAGCATCTCACAGTTGCTCTCGTCAGATGGGAATACCATTCCCTAGAAGCTCCAGTCAAGCTATCTTCGAAGTAGAACATCCACAATTTCTCGTCCATGGTGTAAGCTTTTAATCTTCCGAGAAAAGATTGCAGATGGGTTCGAGGACAAGAAGTCCCATTATACTTTTCAAAACATGGAGGCTTGAACTTGTGGGGAATCCTAACCCCGTCTACTAAGCCCATATCCATCACGTCAAAACCCAAAGAATTTTGAGATTCTGAGGATCTTAACTTCTCAGCTATTTCTTCCAATCTCCTGTCATAAGTTTCCTCTCCAGCACCCATTACAGTAAATTGGTCCTCCTGAGGATCTTCTTGAAGTACTCTGGCTGCAGTAGCTGTTCCTTGGATGTTGGCAGGAATATTAATCTCAGGATGTATATGTGGACCAAACACAGGGGGATTCACATGTGGTTGCACCCTTTCATTGTTACTTGTGCCTGCAGTCCCCACATGAGGCTCATCTTGGTTCTGCCTTTCCACCATGGCCCTCAGTCTCTCCTGACTCTGAGCCATGTTGTTCATAACCTCCATGAACTGCGTCATCTGTGTTCTCATCTCCAATCTTTCATTGGCTAGCTGATTTCTGACATCAGCAAGATCTTGTTGAACTTGATCCATCTGAATTCCCGGAAGGTTGTTTCTAGTTGGATACCTGTGTGGCCTGTTGAGAGGAAATACCCGGCGACGAGCAATAATGCCTGAGATTCACAACAGAGGTTAGTAACAATAAAACAAAAACCTACAAAACAAACAAAAGGGTTAGCATGCAATGCAGTTAGGCTTATTTGCTATCAAGGTATCCGGTTTGGTCTTCAGTTTTGACCCTTCCAGACCCTTGAATGATGATGCTGTTGAAGTTGCTTTTGATGTGAACCCCAACACAAATATATTACAAAGGTGAAATAATTTTGTTCATTTTACAACACAAACCCTCAAAGGGGCCAAAATACATCACAAAAAGCAAAAGTACATGGAAAAGGAATAACAATAAGCAAATGATCAAACTCCAAGGCCAAACTCATCCTCACGAACTTCCTTGAGAAGTGCTTCGGTCACAGGATCAACCGGGCGCTCCGTGAGACTTCTAATGAGAAGGTTTCTTGTTGCAACAGCTGCAGTCAATTTCTTGCTCTGACTTTGGTCCTTAGACCTCTTCAATCCTGCTTTGATTTTCAGCTCTGATATTTCTTCCTGGGCTGCTGCCAGGGCCTTTTCCATCTTCTCCATCTTGTCTTGAGCTCTCTTGTCTTCTAGAGTACGGGCCTCAGTGATCCGGACCCACCTGGTCTGACTCTCCTTCAAATACAAGTCTGTCCTTGCTCTTTGGAACTGGGCTTCCTTACAAGCATTCTTCAGAATCTGCTCACCAGCTTTAGACTTGTTGATATACTCCCCAGACTTCTCTATCTTGGTCAAGTGTTCCACCCTCAATTTCTCCAATCTCTCAATCTCCCTCACACCTTCACTCCTCTCCCTGAGGGTCTTCTGCAAGGCTTGAGTTAACTTCTCATTCCTTTCCTTCAGGCTTTCAAACTCCTCCAGACTGATAGTGGCAGGGGGTGGTGCTGAAGATGACTCAGGCGTGTCTTCTATGGTAAAGGGCATTCCAGAGAATTGGGCCCTAGCATGGGACCACTCATAATATTGGACTGATGCCACATTATTGCACTTCCCCAAAATGGTGATTCCCTTAGTCTGAGCATGATCCCAGGCCCAGGCAGCCTGCCTAACAACAGCCAAACTAATCTTGTTCTCACAGTAGAGGGTCTCAACCAAATCCTGCACCCTAGGAGCATGGACCAGTGCATAGCCTAACTGCCTCTTGAACAGCAGAGGGTTGTAATTGATACTTCCCTTAACTCCTACCAAAGGCACATTGGGAAAGTGTCCACAGCTTGTGATAATATCTCTGCCCTTGGTGCTCTGAGTGCACCATCTGATGTCTGCTGAAGTGAGAGTAGTGAGCCTCTTAGCCCAGTTGCTTTGCTGATGAGGATTTAGGAATGCATCTGTCCTGGGCAGATGCCTGAGAAGCCAAGCATGGAATAATGGAGCACAAATCCTCACTAACCTTCCCCTCTGCTTCTCATTTCTCTGATGGACTGAGTAATAGAGATCACCCAGTAAAGTTGGCACAGGGTTCTTCAGGATGAACAAATGGATTGCATTCTTGCTGATGAATCGCGGCTCATCTGCAAACAACACAATTCCATACACACTTAAGGCCAACAGAGCACAAACAGCTTTCCACTCCCCCAGGGAGGCCTTCAAACTAGCTTGAGAAATCAGGAAGTCAAGATGAAAACCAGGGATCCCAGCTTTAGATGTCATATGCTGTTCTATCAAAGCAGGCTCCAGGTGTAAAGCTTTTGCTATCTCTCCATTGCTGGGATAGACCATTTCAGGATTGAAAGGAATTTCTCTCTTGATAGGCAAGCCAACCAATGCTGAGTATTCTTCTAAAAGAGGTCCCAACTGAAAGTCTTTAAAGGTGAAACACCTCAATGGGGGGTCATAGAACTGAATGCAGGTATGGATTAGGCTTCTCTGAGATGGGTCCATATCCATAACCAAGTCAAGTATATCCCCATAATGCTCTCTGAACAGAGGTATGTGCTCTGGAGTGATCAGGGTTTGGATCCTCCTGATGTCTGATAAGTCTGGTTGGAAGAAATGGTAAGTGATGTTGCTTTTCTTTGGAGCCATGAGTGCTGAGGACTGAGTAGAATAAGTGCTGATGAAGATGCTGAGAAGTGGGCCACTGGTTGGCTAGTGCAAGTAACTGAAGTATATGGCTGACAAGCTGAAGCAAGATGCTGGTGGAGACAGGTCAAAACTGCAGATGGGGTCAAAACCAAAACCAGATAAAGGTGGATACCCTGAAACACAAATAAGCACATGTTAATATGATGCAATGAGTGTGAATGCAGATGATATGCAAAGGGTTTGTGACTGAGCTGGATCTGATTAACTGCCTTGGTCTAGATCCATGTGTGTTCTAGAAATCCAGGTGGAGGTCTATAAATCCAGTAACCAGGGTGGGGGACTCAAATAAAGAGCCACATGTCCAGGGTTTTAGAATCACAAGAACTATCCAACATGGTGCATTCTTAACAAAGTCAAAGTAACAGGGTATTCTGAGGTCAAGGTACCTGCAAACCTGTAAACAGCCCAACCCCCTCACAGGTGGTGATCTAGAACAAGGATCCTCAGACTTGGATCAGTTATGAGAAGTGTAAACACTTCTAACCCGGAGGTACAGTGTTTACAATAACCATAACAATTCCTCCTCTAATTCACCTCAGTTTCTGAAGGTCAATACTAAAAGGTCATCCAGACTTAGCAGGCTTCCCAGATCCCCCTAGCATTGCAGGAAATCCGCAACACAGAGTTCTCAAGAAGAAACCCATATCTGAACCGTGTTTCATATTCCCGCACCAGACCGAAATGGAATGGGAAAGAATATGATTCACTCTATCCTAGGTGTCACTCAGGTCCCAGGTGTAGGACCTTAACTCTCAATGAAATACCCACCCACCAAAAACAAGGAAACCAGATCCAGCCAGCAACAGTGACAGTATGATATATACAAATGCAATAAAGAAAGCGGTAAATAAAGCTGTACAGAAAGCAATAAATAAAGCAAATATACAAACACAAATAACACATAATACCCCAATAAAAACAAATCAATCAAGCGCTAGGAGGAACCCACAAAAAGAACCAGAAGCCCTGGTTGCAGTATAAGTTCCCCAGCAGAGTCGCCAAGCTGTCGCTCCCGACAAATGACACCGGGTCATATGAAGGTACAGACGCGAACGGTCGGCGAAAGGAACAGTGAGAACACACAGCCGTGAACTCACTGGAGATGAAAAGAGTCGCCAGCTAGGCATTTTTATCCCGGAGGAAAGGTAATGCTGCATAGACCTAGAAAGAAATGGATAAGACGGTCGCGAACCAGAGAGACTGAGAAAGGGGGTTGGTTACAACCTGGGAAGGTATTAGCACCCAGACTGTCCGTCGTACTCGACGGGATCCACGCTTGAAAGATTTGTGTTATAAAGGGGTAGTGTCAGTGCAATCTGTGTATATAAAATGGCTGGAAAGGAATGTACAGGTGTCAGTGTAAAAGAAAGTGATGTGAAGTATGAAAGTGTCAGTGTAAGAACAAGAATAAGATGCTCAAGATCATGAGGCTAAAGAAAGATACTGAAAGAGGGGGAATATACAGAGACTTTTGTTCGATAACCGTTAAGTTATGCCTACGTATCCTCTCGTGCAATGAGGAAGTCAGAACACCGTAGTTCGACCCAAAGAGACTGAAAGGTGAATTGACTTGTGAACTGCTTATTTTCCTATGCTCAAGTGTATGACCTGTCTGGCTCAGGTGCTAACTGTCTTGCATTAGACGGAAGAAGCAAGTTCTCGTTTGTGAGTGAATGAGATGAGAAAAGAATCCCGGAGGAGACGATTATTGTTTGTTTTTGAGTTTTCAGTCTTTTATTTCTTTTTGGATTTTGTCATAGGATAATGAGCTTAAGTCTAAACCAATGGGTTAGTAAACTCATCACATCTTCCCTCTGATTAGGGGTAATGAGAATACCTTAAGTGTGAAGTCAGATTCTCACACTTAATCACCTTTGGTGTAGGATTAAGATCATTAACCTATTTGTGATTATTTAGATGTTTTTGGTGATTTTTGTTTAGTGTTGAGTAATGAGGTTAAGCCATAATCAAGGATTAAACAGACTCATTACACTATCCTAAAAGAAGGATAATAGATGAGAATGTTTAAGTTGAGGAAAACTCCTCAACTTAATCCATGATTAGGGATTAAACCCATGACAAAACAAGCCTTTATTAAGTGGATTTTAGATTAATGATATGATGATGAAATGTTTTTTTTATGATTTGTAAGACAACTTGAGGGGGACTTGTCCATTAACACTAGGGTTAGTCCTTCTTAACCACTTAAGGAAGAATTAGAACCCTAATGCAAGGCCCAAGTTACAAGTGTGATGTCTTGATACTTATTAAATGAGTTGATTAAGAGATTTAAACACCTTAAGGGTTTAATACTTAGAATTAAAGTTATACACTCCATCCTAAAAGAAGGATACAGGCATAACCCTAATCACAAAGTCTTAGAGCCTTGAGGGTTTAATCTCTGATTATGAGATGAGAAGAGAGACACAAAAAGACATAAAGGTAAGAACTATGGGGGACTAATCAAAACCCTAATTCATTATCATGCTTGGTTGGTCCTAAGGTTTGTGAGGTTTTCAAGAACAATCTTCAATGGAACCACCAGGAAGCAGATGAACAGGATCAAGAGAAGCAAAGTGACTTGCTTCATTCAAGAAGTCAAGTCACTTGAAGAAAGAAAGTGGGAGGAAGAAGGATGAACAAGCTCAAACTTAAGCACAAGTAAAGATGCAGCAATGGATGCAAGGGTGATGAGAAGAAAAGGTATGAGAAGTGAAGGCAAATTCACTTCTCAAGTTTACTTACCACCTGAAATGTTAGAAAGAAACACAATGCAATGCAAGGTGAGATGAAATGGCATGATGCTAGACCAAACCAGAAGCATGTACATGATGATTATGATGTCATGAGGTGCTGCAAACATGAGGCATGACATGGGGATGTTCATACAAGACCATGAATGCATATGATGCAAGCTAAGGAACATGAACAAGCATGAAATGTTATGAAGCATACAAGGCAAATGGCATGGCAAAGATGTAATGCAATGATCAATGATGCTTCATACATGTCTTAAGATGTCAAATGAATCATAAGAATGCACAAAATGCAATGGCAAGTCAACTTATGCAAAAGAATGCAAGAAGGATGCAAGAGAAAGCCCAAATTAGGGTTTATGAAACAAACAATCAAACACAAACCAAAAACAGAAGCAAACCCTAAGATAAAAAATGGAAAATGGCACTCAAAGAAACCCTAGACCTATAACAAACCACTGCTCAAAGGGGAGCTCTCAACTCTCAACCAAACCCAAGATATGAATTTTACAAGTTATTAGGGTTTTTTAGGGTTCTTAACAAAACAAATGCCAAACAATTTGAAAATGCAAGAACAAATCATGGCCTTTTTATCCTTGAAAACACATGCTAAACAAAAGACAATGCAAGAAGAATCAATGTCTCAACCTTCACCAATAGGCAGAAATGAATTTTTGAATCCATGATCAAAATAATGCATAAAAAAAGATTTAATTTAATGAAAAATTCTTAAAGTGCATCAAGATCAAAAAAGAAATTTGGTTTGAAGGTTGGACAATGTTTCTAAATGTCTTAGAACATTTCATGAATTTTTTTGTAATTTTTAAATACCTAAAAGTATTTTTAATCAATTAATTCCCATTAATCAATTAAAAATAATCTTTTAAATATTTAAAAATACTTTTTTAATGATAAAAAATAAAATAAAAATATTTTTGTGTCATAAAAATTAATAGAACCTTAAAGAAAAAGTTTCATAATTTTTATGATTTTTTAACTATTTTAAAATAAATGTACAATTTAAATGAAAAAGAAATGAATTAAAATTAAAAGAAAATGAAAGTAATCAGATTGGATGGTTGGGATTGGTCCTGGAAATGAGAGGGTTGACTTGGCGCGTCATCTAGTGGTCCAGATTCAAACTTCTTAATCCTAATTAATTAAATAAATTAATGTGATTAGGGCTAATGAAACAGATCCTGGCCATCAAAAAGGGTGGGAAGTCAACCAGTCAACGGGAATCAACGGCTCGTATTCAAACTAACATTAATTACTGGTTTATGCCCTAATTACATTCAGGTGGCCGGAGAAGACTTCCGGTCGTCTTCTCCGGCCAGAAGCTCACCTGAAAATCACCCAACTTCCTCAAAACGTAATATAAATGAAATCTATGAATTGGGAAACGTTTCTAACACCCTCACGAATCAAAACCCTAACCTAAAACAAATTTATCTTTCCTAAATCATCTGAATCGAAGAGGGAAAGTTCTAGGGTTCGTAAGCTTCAAACACAAATTAAATTCTCAAAACACAACCATTTCAAAAACTAAAAGCATCAGGATGATCAGGAGAGCATAAAGAACAAGTTTGTAACAAGAAAAATCATTTCTGGAAAAATTAATTTCGAGCTACCTGAGATTTGCAACTTTCAATTTAGGAACTTTCAGGCCTCTTCCTTCAGTGCAAGCTACTCCTCTTGGTCCACTAAGTGTGTTTGAATGCTCAAAATGAGTTTGTGTTGGCTGGAAAAGAAGATTCGAAAGGAACTGCTTCAGTTCAGTCAACAATGGCAGATGAGATTCTGGCACTCTCAGGCTGTGAAAAGGGGTTGTTTGTGATCTATGAAGTGTGTTGAGAAGGTTTGTGGTGTTGGTTGGTGTGTTTGTGAGCTAGGATAAGAGTTTCGAATGAAACTGCAGTTTGAGGTGAATGATGGCAATGGAGTTTTCAGGCTTGTTTTTGGCTTATGCTTGGGATGTTTCTTGTCTATGAGGTGTGGTGAGTTGAGTGATGATGAGAGTTCTAGTGTTTGAAGACTGTGGAGAGTGATTCGAATGAACTTGCAATGAGGTGAGTTTTTGTGTGAGTGTTCAATGTGTGTGTTTCAGCCTTGGTTCTCATGTGTTTTGGCCAGCAAACTGATTCAATAAACAAATGCAAGTGGCTGATGGATGTGACCTGGCCTGCAGAGATAGGTGTGGCTACTTTTGCTCAAAGTCCACTTTTGTGTAAGATAGGGCATGGCTCAAGTTTAGGCAAGTACAAGTTGGGTTCTGGTGCAGCATGGTGAGTGTGAGAGGCTGGCTTGACTCAAGGATCAATGCAGCAAGTTGGTGAAAAGGTCATGAGTGTTTTGCAACTTGGTTAGCTTTATGGATTTTCATGAGAAAAGTCAAGTTACATGAACCAAACCATGAGCAAACTTGATCCAAATCTGATTTTTGTGACTTAGAGGATGTTTACATAATGGTTTGACATGAATTAGAGGCTGCATAATGCATTTGTTCAAGACTTTGCAAAATTTCCTTTTTGTGCATAACTTGAAAATCAATGATTTTTGCTAACTTTGCAATGCCATAACTTTTGATCCATGAAGAGTTTGATCATGTTCTTGTACTTTTTGAAAAGGGAAAGATGAGATCTACAACTTTCATGACCAAAGTTTTTCCATTTGAAGCCTTTTTGGATCAAGAATCAAAGCTTGAAAATTGACCTAAAATGATGCATTCTTGAAAAGTCAACTATGCCCAAAAAGTCAACATTTGCAAAAACCCTAAATTCTTGATTTTTATGAACTTCAACCTTCTTCCATGATCAAATAAAGATCATATACACTCAAAAATGGTGAAGATCACCCATTGGTTGGGTCATTGGGGGCCTCAGATGCCCTGATTTTGCACTGACTTGTCTGAAAAGTCAACTCTTGATCAGATGACTTCCCCATGGAATTTCTTCATGAAAATTGGTATGCATATTCCCTATACCATATAGAGACCAATGGAAACAAGAATGACCAAAAAATTTGGGGTTATGGCCTCTGAAACCAAAACCCTAATTTTCAGTCAACTGTGCAGTTCATCCTGGCCCTGCATCCACTCAAACCCTAGTTCTTGTGATTCCTCTGCAATTTTGACTCTGTGAGGATGTAACATGATACAAGAACACACATGGACCCTTCTGAGATGATTGGTGGCCTTTGGAGTGGCTCAAGAAGCTTTGGGATTGCTCAAATCACAAACCCTAGGTGCAGATGCCTTAGAAACTATCCAGTGGATAAAAAATGAGATGTGAGATGATATGATTGTATTTATGCATATGAGGGTGATCACAAGCCATGGTGTGAATGGGTGAGGGCAAATTTGGGGTGTTTACAGATCCCTTCGAGTACGGCGGACAATCTGGGTGCTAATACCTTCCCAGGTTGTAACCAACCCCCTTTCTCAGTTTCTCTGGTTCGTGACCGTCTTATACATATCTTTTCTTAGGTCTATGCAGCATTACCTTTCCTTAGGGATAAAAATGCCTAGCTGGCGACTCTATTCATTTCTTCTCTTTCGCCGACCGTTCGCGTCTGCACCCCTTCTGACCAGGGTGTCATTTGGTGGGAGCGACATATGGAAATTCAAAAAATATCTACATTTTCTTCCACCCACCTTTGACAACCTTATGTGCAAAAGGCTTGCCAAACTCAGTATGCACATCTTTCACCTTTTCAAAAACATGGTCACCTGACAATGCGGGTGGAGCTTTACGTTGTTCGGTGTCTCCATTGAATGCTTTTCTCCACCCACAGTAGTGATGTTTAGAATGTAAGAATCTACGATGACCGAGAAACACATTCTTCTGACAAAGTTCCAATCGAATCGTATCGGTTCCGTCTTCACAAACAGGACACGCACGTTGACCTTTAATGTTATACCCAGATAGATTCCCGTATGCTGGAAAATCATTAATTGTGCCAAACAACATCGCCCTCAAATTGAAACTTTCTTTCCTATATCCATCATAAACCTCCACATCGTTCTCCCACAAAATCTTTAAATCTTCGATCAAAGGTGTCAAGTATACGTCTATGTCATTCCCTGGTTGTTTAGGCCCAGAGATTAACATAGATAACATCATGTACTTATGCCTCATACATAGCCATAGAGGTAGGTTATAAATCATAAGAATCACAGGCCATGTGGTATTGAGATACTTTGAAGACCGTGCGGGTTCATTCCATCAGTAGATAATGCCAAGCGAAGGTTTCTTGCTTCTTCTCCAAACTCAGGATAATCATTATCAAACTTCGACCATTGTGGTGAATCAGCCGGATGCCGATATTTTCCATCAATAATTATTTTATCTGCATGCCAAGTCAGATGTCTTGCATCGGTTTCACTACGAAACATGCGCCTAAATCTCGGAATTATGGGAAAATACCAAAGACTTTTGCGGGAGACAATCTTTTCTTATATCGAGACAAACCGTATTTAGGGCACTCAGTTAACGATGCATATTCGTTACGAAACAAAATGCAATCATTAGGACAAGCATGTATCTTATCATAGCTCATGCCAATAGAGCACAACATTTTTTTGCCTCATAGGTTCGATTAGGAAGAACATTATCATCCGGTAGCATTTCTCTCATAAGGGCCAACAACTCTGTGAAAATTTTATCCGACCATCCATTGCCCGCCTTTAAGTTATACAACTTTAATACTGCAGACAGTCTTGAGAATTTAGTGCAAACTTTGTACAACGGTTTCTCTGCATCGCTTACCATCCTCTCAAATATTTCAGGACAATCATGAAGATCTTCTTCAAGTGCTTCTACAATCTCTTCAACTCGATCACAATCGTATGTTTCCGAGTCTTTGTCGTATGAAGCATAGATCGTATTACTTTTTCCACTCGGTTCAACATTCTCGTTAATTTTCTCACCATGAAATATCCAACACTGATAACTTTGATCAATTCCATGCCTCAGTAAATGCGATTTCAATCCATCTGCATCAACCTTACCAATATAACAACAACGCAAGCAAGGACAATGCATTCGTCTGGGGTTTTCAACGTGTTGAACAACAAACTTAACGAATTCTGCAACCCCATTCTCGTACTCTTTGGTCATTCGATCGACACAGATCCATGTTTTATCCATGGTTTTCCTACTTATTAAGGCAAACAATCAATATCAACTTCAATAACGTATACATAACCAATGTTTCTCCAAACGACAATAACCCAGTTAAATCCAAACGAAAATTCATAACTAAGGTAGTATCTTCGAATATTCTAACAACTTTCAAGTTCACTTCATTTTCTCACATTTAACAGATATTTACATCATTGAAGTTGAAAATAGAGTTTCATATAATAACAACAATATTAGACTTATCGAACATAACACCAATGACTAAAGTATCTCTGTATCCTAAATGTTTTAAACAAAAACTCTGTATCCTAAATGTTTAATTTTAATTTAGACTTATCGAACATAACAACAATATTAGACTTATCGAACATAATACTAAAATTAGACTTTCAAGTTCGCTTTCATTATAACAATATAACAACAATATTAGACTTAACGAACATAACAACAATATTAGACTTATCGAACATAACACTAATGTTTAATTTTAATTTTTTATATATGTATTTAATCGTATTGTATCCTAAATTTTTCAATGACTAATGTATCTCTGTATCCTAAATGTTTTATCCGTGCTTCATAGATTATAACCAAAAACTCAGTCAACAAAATAACAAAAATATTATGACTTATCGAACATAACAACAACAATGTACCTTATGAGAACTCAGTAGAGGACGAACTCAGTCAAGAAAATGGACGAACTCGGTTGCTTTTCGAACTCAGTCTACAGATTCAACAAAAAAACTTCTCAGGTAATGAAGCCAACAACTCAGTGTTAATATTTATATAAACTCAGTGTATGAACTACTAAACTTCTCAGGTTATACTACTGTATATAAACTACTGTATATATATAAACTCAGTGAACTATAAAACAACTTCTCAGTGTTAATATTTTCTTCACACTATCCATCAATGAACTACTAAACTCAGCCATTAATAAACTACTGTTAAATGGTTAAAAAAATAATAAACTAACATTTTATGGTCCAAACATTGCAACTAAACAAACAAGTTCACAACCACAAGAACAAGAACACTATCCATCAATGAATCTTATGGTTCATACTGTATATACATAGTAACTAACTCAGTTTATATACATTGTTATGCAACTTTTCAGCAAGAAAACAAGCAAGAACAAGAACAAGAACAGTACCATGAACGAATAACACGTGCCTTTTTTAACGGAAGACGACGGTTGTATGACGGAGGACGACGGTGGACTTCACGGAGGTAGAATGTGGTGGACGACGGTGGAGGTAAGACTGTTGAAGCTCATTAGGGCGAAAATGGTGATTTTTGTTCGTCATTTGCAGAAGAGAGGGAAATGAAGAAATGAAAATAGAACTGTATAATTTTAATATAATTAGACCTTAGACAACGCTTTTATTAAAAACGCTTTCTAAGGTAGGCCTTAGACAGCGCTTTTGAAAAGCGCTGTCTAAGCCCCCCCCCCCTTAGACAACGCTTTTGGTTTTAATTTTTTTTTAACTGAAAGACTTTAGACAGCGCTTTTGACAAAGCGCTGTCTAAGGCCTACCTTTAAAAGCGCTTTCTAAAAGCGTTGTCTAAGGCCTGCCTTAGAAAGCGTTTTTTGAGAAGCGTTGTCTAAGGTAGGACTTTTAACAGCGCTTTTTTAATTTTTTTTTGAACAGTTTTCGTGATTGCTATTAATTTTAACCTTAGACAGCGCTTTCTTTATAAAGCGTTGTCTAAGGTGCGCTGTTAAATGTCATTTTTGTTGTAGTGGCTTGATAGAAATCCCACCCGAGAGGTCTAACGTCTTGTCTCAGGGACCCGTAGTCTCATCTACCAAACTACAAATAACCACACCTGAGGGACTTAGATTCCCCAGGCTAACTAAACTCTCGCTTGAGGGACTTGGAATTTTCTTGGGCGGGATCAGACAGAGAAATCGCGCCCAAAAGATGTGACCGAAGTCTTGCCTAAGAGACTTAGTAAAAATTCTTATCGGAGGGCTTGATAGAAGTCACATAAAAAAGGTTCAACGTCTCGTATGATGGATTCATAATCTCATCAACTGGGCTACATATAACTTCGCCTAAGAGACTTAGACTCCATAAGCTAATTAACTTCGCCTAAGTGATCTCTAGGGCGATTACTAGAGATCACCCCCAGGTAGAGCGGTGATCATGTGTCGCTTTCAGGGAGGTAACACCTCACCACTAAAGTTTCCATATCCTTCATTCATGGGAAACGTGGGATATGATATTTATGGGGAAAAGAGAAGTCAAGATCAATGATTGATCCACGTCCTCCTTAGAATAGGAATTCAACGGTCCACCCTTGATTAGGTGGACAGTAACCTTACCAAGGAAACCCTAGGCTCAGAGCCTCTATAAATATCTCTCCCCCAATGGGAGAGGGAGACAAATCTTAACTCATACAGATCATACCACACAATTACTCTAACAAAAGTATCACACTATATACATAACCTCTCATCTCATGTGAGCAGATCCTCTAAACTACTGTAACATGCCACCATAAATGACTTTTCGCCGCCTTTAACAAGATCTAACTCACATACAACGTAATACACCTACTAAAATCTCTGAATATCTCTACCATTCGTAGGAGTGGCAAACACAACTATAAGGGCATGTTTGATTTACTTTCTAAAAATTGTTTTTCTCTTTTCAAAAATTTAAAAACAATAGGATTATTCATGTTTAAATTTTTAAAAAGGGAAAAACAGTTTTTAGAAAGTAAATCAAACAGACTCTAAATATTTAACAAAATTACTCTAAGAATTTTTCATATATCAAAGCTCATACTAAAAATTTCGATGCAACTCTTTTATTAAAGCGAATTTCTTCAACTAGAACCTTTCCAAAAACATTACTTTCACACACCCTTCTCTTGTGATGAAGAAGAGTCATAGCCCACCTTTCCAAAATTTTATGCCAATGAGTATTTAAATAATTTCTCTTTTTATATGTAATTCATTTCTTTTTTAATATTTGATCTGTATAACTATTCACACTTATCTATACACAAAATATTACCCTTGATGTAAATTTGTGATTATAGGTATTACAAGTTATTGGAGAGTGTGTCTTACGCCCCTATAGGCTTTGTGGGGAACCTATCAACAATTTAAAAAACTTATAATAAAAGGCATAAAATAATACAAAGATAACAATTAAAAATAACAATCATACTAGTCACATTCATTCAGTAAACTTGCTTTTTACGTTTGCTAGCTTTAACCATCCCCGTCGGCGTAGTCACCGGCCGTCAACCCTTTCCAAGAGTGTAGAAATATGGTGGCGTTGACAATCATGATGCTATATAGTCTCAATGCTTCCAACCTAACGTACAAAAATTTATTGCTACCTTCAAATTTCAAAGACAATAAAGAGATAGAGGGAGATAATAAACATATATAGGCGGTGGTGCAACTTGTTGCTAATTAATTGGGAGATTAGATGAGTTCTTCTAACGGCGGTGTGCCGCCGGGGTTTCGATTTCATCCGACCGACGAAGAACTACTTCATTACTACTTGAAGAAGAAGCTTTCCTTTCAAAAGTTTGATATGGATGTTATAAGAGAAGTGGATTTGAACAAAATGGAACCTTGGGACTTGCAAGGTAAAGTAGTAATTTTAATACTTCATGATATTAATTTGTTTGCATATTCTAAAAATAAATGTTATCACCAATTGTTGCAATATTATACCCAATAATACCTGAGATGCTAGGGATCTCTTTTTGTTTAATTTGAAGTTCTGAGTTTGAATTACCCTTAAACATGCGTGTGTGTTAAATTTTTTTGAGAGTATTTTCGTTCATTGTAGTCCTGGGCGATTTGAGATATTAGTCTGTGCAATTGCGTGCAAAAGATAACAGTTTTAGACTGAAAAATATTTTTTGCAATATTATGTTCGATTTTATGAATATTTTTAGGGTTTACTTCTTGATTGAAATTTTTGTGATACACAGAAAAATGTAAGATTGGCTCAACACCACAAAACGAGTGGTACTTTTTCAGTCACAAGGACAGAAAATACCCAACAGGATCAAGGACTAATAGAGCAACAAATGCAGGGTTTTGGAAAGCAACAGGAAGAGACAAATGCATTAGGAATACTTTCAAGAAAATTGGAATGAGAAAGACACTTGTGTTCTACAAAGGTAGAGCTCCCCATGGACAAAAGACTGATTGGATTATGCATGAATATCGCCTTGAAGACGGCAATGATCCTACTAATGTACGTTTCTATTTATCTTAATTACAATTCAAGTAGTTAAAAATCGATGCAATATTTTATCCGATAGAGTGCAGATTTGAACCTAGAATTTCTTTGGGTTTTTGAAACAAAAAGTGTCATATATATGAGCATAAGAGATAAAATACAAATATGAGGCCAAGGTTTCAAATTGCGGTTGTAGGTATTGCTATTGCTATTGTTGTGACCACGCTTTTGACAGTTGAAGCATAAATTTTAAATGGGAGGTGTTTGAAATACAAATTTGAAAAATATTTAATATGAAAAATTTTTGAAACATTAAATTGAGTTTTGAATTCTCAAATTTTGAGTTTTGATAAAACATTTGATAATGCGGACATGTGATTTTAAATCACACCATTGGTCTACAAACTAACGCATCATTAATATTGTGGCCGCATATATAAGATCACAAACTGACCAATTTAAAAAGAATATATGGTGATAATTTTGCACTTCAATCATTTTTTCAGGAAGATGGATGGGTGGTGTGTAGGGTATTCAAGAAGAAAAACTTATTCAAGATAGGAAATGAAGCTGGATCCACACACAATCAAGATCAACAAATGAACAACATTTCCTCTATCAATCCACGCTCCTTCATGCAAAGAGAAAACCACTACTTATTACATCAACAACAACAACAAAACCACCCTAGGAACCTAACAGGCTTCGAGCTCGAAAAACCCGAACTCGGTCTCCATTACCAACACTTGCAAAACTCTCAATACTCACTCTTCCATTCCCAACCCCAACCCCAACCTCTTCTCCAGACTCAAAAACCTCTCCAGATGAATTTAGACTACTCATACGCAACATCTTTACAGTCGGAACAACCTATAATAGTCAAACAGCTTATGACAAACCCTAGAGACTGTGAAAGTGGAAGTGATGGTTTGAGATACCAAGTTTCTGAATCTGGTATTGAAGTTGGTTCATGTGAACCACATCAAGAAATTGGTGTAGGAAGGAGTGAAGGAATGAATGAATGGGGTATGCTTGATAGACTAGTGAATGAAGATTCAACAAAAGGGGCCACTAGGTTTGAGGATGATAATCCTCATCATCAGATCAACCAGCTTTCTTTGAGGGGAGAGATGGATTTTTGGGGTTATGGAAAACAGTGATTTTTTAACTCCCCATTTTATAATTATATTGAAATAAAATTAAGATTAAGATTATAATTATGTGTAATACACTAAGATTTAAGTTTGGATGTGATGTATTAAATTATGGGTATAGAAATGACATTATTATTATTATTATTATTATTATTATTATTATTATTATTATTATTTATTTATTTGTGAAGATTGATTGTAATGTTTCAAAATTTGTTAATTATAATTTTGATTCATTGTTTATTACATTGGAATTAATTCAAAATCTATGAGAATTTCGACTATTTCTTTATGAATAAGAAGGGTTTTTAGCACAACAATTACAAAGAAAAGAAGAAAATAGAGAAAGAAAAGAAATTAAGGTTCTAAGAGAATTTTGATAGAAAGTTTTGCTACCCATAAACGGTGAGATTTTCTTTCTATTCACTTGCAACTGCAAATCGTGAATTACAATGTGTTGGAATATTTGATTACAAGAGGGATACTCCATATTTATAGAATTAAGTTTGTTTGCACCTCATGCCAAAAGCCCAAAAATTATAAAAGCCCAAAATATTTATTTAGGAACTAAATCAAATCTAGATCTAAAATCAAATCTAAATGAAATATGACATAATTAATTACACTTTCAACACACCACCTAATTTATTGTGTCTATGTTATCTACATTCATCATAAATCGTAGTCTTCTGAATACTTTGACCTGCACTGCCTTCGTCATGATATCTGTAATTTGATTCTCATTTCTGCAGTGTTCCAAGTTCATCTTCACGTCTGCTACCTGCTCTCGAAGATAATAGAACCTCATTTCGATGTGCTTGCTTCGATCATGCACTATCGAATTCTTCGCCAAATTGATAGTTGACACGCTGTCAATTTTCATGGTGATCTTGCTCCATGACTTTTCGATGTAATCTCTTCGAACAAGTTCACCATCCATGTTGCTTGACATGCACAAAGAGAAGCAACTATGTATTCTGCTTCGAATGATGATAATGCCACTACTGGCTCCTTTCTCGAACTCCAAGCAATTGTTGCACCACCTAACATAAACACATATCCAGCTGTGGATTTTCGATACTCAGCATCACTACACAAACTTGAATCAATGTATCCCATGATCTTACATGCTTTTTCTTCATCAGTTGCAGGAAACAAAATATCATAGTCAAGAGTTCCTTTTAGATACCTTAGTATCCTCTTCGCCGCTGCTAGGTGCGATACCTTTGGCTTCTGCATGATGTAACACCTTGTTTATTAATTAATTATTTAATTAATTATATTTGCATTATTGGTGTTGATTTATGTTGAATTGTCGAAGTTGGTTGTGATAAGTTGCTAAGTTGATTTTTGTTGATTAAGTCGATTAAATTGATTAAGTTGTGTCGTTGTTAGTTGGAATAAGTGAGTTGATTAAATTATGGATTTAATTGGTAGAATTATGCAAATTTGGATAAATGGGCTTGTTGGTGGGGTGTAGAATTGAGCCCAATAGAATTAATAAATAAATTATAAGAACTTTGGCAAGTTATTATTATTATTAATTAATAATTGGGTGGAAGAGAGGAAAACAAGGAAGACTAGGTGTTATTATTATTATTATTATTATTATTATTATTATTATTATTTTAATAATTATAATAATGGGTCAAGTGGGAGAGAAAAAAAAGGAGAATTATAGGGTAAGTGGAAGTAGTAAGAGAATTGGGTTTATTATTGTAACACCCTTCTACCCCAAAACAAAATATTTAGAATAATATCAGAGTAATCAAAAAAAGGTATCACATATCTATCGAAAACATCAACAAACAGTGTCCTGTCCCATAACACGGATTAATCAACATCCAAAAATCAATATATAATCATTTTCAGCGGAATAAAACTTCATAGTCAAACATCATTAATTCACTTCATAATCATAATTTTCTCCATCCGAAATTTAACATCATAAAATAAGAAAAATATCCTTCAAATAATATCATAACTGAAACGAGTTTAACATTTAAAACCCCGTCCCAGTGTTACATGACACAGAGCATGACACAAAGACTCCAAACCACTCCTAAAGTAAATAAAGGTACGCTCTGAGACCCATGAAAAACTCCTCTTGCAGCGCAAGGCTAATCTTTATCATCTGCAAGTTACCCACAAAGGAGGTAACATTTCCAAGCAGGCAGGGTGAGTAATCATAATTTATCATAAATATACAAGAATATGGAGTATAAATAAATTAACATAAGCATGTCATAACATCAACAACAATAAAAATCCAACAACAACAACACAATCATGAACACATTCCAATAATGCAATTCCAACTATCATGATATGCAATTATGCATGTGGTACCAATTTCATCGTGAGATGGATACATGACCATCAACCTTCCGCAAGGGAGCACACCGTAATCACTGAATCACTTCAATCCACACAATGGGATTGAAGTTGCCAAGTAGACCGAAGCCCCACCGAGAATGTCATGAAATGCAATGATGCGTTACACCGTAAAAGTTCATCGAGAAATCAAATGCGCATCATTTATTTCATATCCAGCAGTTCAAACATCAAGTAATCATTTAATTTTATCTCAATAATACATCCAAACCTCCCCTCATTAACAACTTCAACTCATCAAGACATAACCCGACCCCGGTGAAATTATAAGGCAATTTTAATCGGTTTTCCAAAAAATTCGATTCAGAAAATTATTTCATTTTTCTCATTTTCATTCATCAAAATAAAGTTCATTTTATGCTCTTTCTGACGCTTCAAACAGAATGCAAATCGGACTTACGGTTTAAAAGATATGAATTTTTAAAGAATTGAAAATTTCCTCCAATACAATGTTAACCGGTTAACCCATAGCGTTAACCGGTTAACACTTGTACATTTTCATGAAAATCCCAATTTTTCAATGGTTAACCGGTTAACCTATAGCGTTAACCGGTTAACGCACGTTTTCCATACGATTTTTATCTCATTACATCCCAAAACTCATTCAATTCATCACTCAAACACTAACAACATCAAGGCAATAATTCATACATCATATATGCAAATTCTATTTCATCCTATCTACTCCAAATCACCAAATTTCACTCCTAAACTCAACTTAAATCAAAATCCCTAAAATTCACAAAACTCATATAAATCTAATCTACTCATAAACCAATTCTATATAATTACAATAGATTATGAAAACTCCTCATACCTTAGAGAATTTCACTAATTGACACTCTTCTCCAAGGTTCTTCACAACTTCCTGACTCTGAGCTTCCTTTCCTTCCTTTTTCTTCAGAGCCTTTCACCAAAACACGATATGAACATAATTGAATTCCAACCAGTTCATACCAAGAATAACATCGATTTGGTGTAAGGATAGGCACACCAAATCCATCACAAAATTCTTCTAAAAAATTGTCAGAGGACACTTCAAACAAACAAGCATGGTAGTCACAGAACCATTAGCAGGAGTCTCTATTATCATACTACCATTCATATTAGACAACTTTAGACCCAATCTATTAGCACACTCAAGAGATATAAATGAATGTGTAGCTCCAATGTCAATAATAGAAATCAACTCAGTATTATTAATAAAACAAGTACCTCTAATCAGGTTGTTTTTCTTCGGAGCCTTTGAACCAGTTAAAGCAAAAACTCTCCTAGCATTCTGAGTAGTAGCAGCAGTCTTCTTTGGTTTCTAGCATTGGGTGCTGATATGCCCCTATTCACCACAATTGTAACAGGTTGGGCCCTCATTTGGAGAATCACTCAGCTTATTCCCAATCTTACCACGACGATAACATTTCAGAACTCTAGCGGTGCACACATCAGCCTTATGACCTGCCTCTCCACATTTGTAACACTTGTAAGGTACATTAGCAGCTCCCTTACTTTTATTCTTCTCCTCTGATGCCTTATGTTTCCCTTTATTACCGGTAGTCACATAAGGTTTCCCTCTAAACTAACCTTTGTCTTTCTACTCACTCAGCTACTTGTAGTGAGCAGAGCGAGCTCGACTATCCTCATCATAAATACGACTCTTATCCACTAACTCGGCATATCTGTGAATCTGTTGACATCCAATTCCCTGCTTGATTTTAGGTATCAGCCCATTCTCGAACTTAAGGCACTTGGAAAGTTCAACATCTGCCCTGTTGTAGTGAGGAAAAAACTTCACCAACCTTTCAAACTTGGCAGCATACTCTGCCATCGTCATGCTTCCTTGCTTCAGTTCAAGGAACTCTACCTCCAACTTACCACGAGCATCTTCAGGAAAATAATTTTTAAGGAACTCAGCCTTAAACACAGTCCAAGTCACTACAGCACCCTCATCTTCCAGACACTGATGGGTATTATCACATCAGTCTTCAGCTTCCTCAGACAACATATGAGTCCCGAATTGCACTTTCTGCACATCAGCACATGCCATCACTCTAAAAATATTCTCAATCGTCTTGAGCCACTTCTGTTCACTCGACGGGTCATGAGTTCCTTCAAACACTGGTGGATTATTCATCTGAAATTTCTCCAAGACACGGAACTCATCATGTACATTGTTCTAAGCAGTAGTCTGAGCAAGAGCTGCGATAACATCAGCGAGAGCACGTATGTTGTTTCCATCCATTTTGCACAACACTCACCACATCAGAAAAAGAATAATTGTTAATAAATAACAACCTGACAATAGACTGACAACAACAAGACTTGGTCGGACAGACCGACTGTCGCTCCCTGGATTTCCATCCTTGTACAAATGCGAAAGTGGCGCAGAAAAAGGTAGAGTCTCTAGCCAGACATTTTTATCCCAAAGGAACGAGAATGGTAATGCTGCACAAACTAGAGAAAAGAAAAGAAAGGACACAGGTCCTGCGAACCAAAGAGACTGGGTTCGGGAGTCGGTTACGACCTGGGAAGGTATTAGCACCCCAGATCGTCTGCCGTACCCGACGGGATCCACGCTTGCAAAGAAAATGTTTCAAAGGGTGAAGAAATGAAAGCTGCTGCAAAATTGAAACTGAAACTGGATAATAAAAGAAAAGAAAGGGGGAAATGTAGGGAAAATAAAAGAGTGTGCTCGAACGGGCCCTACCCCACTGCCTACGTACCTCACTGGACATTGAGGATCAGAGTTGCCGTAGTTCCCCTAACTAGGGGTGGAAAAGATTTTTTGTGTCTTAAGGGATTGAACTGCCTATGGCAAAGCTCAGGTGTTGCATGCTCGAACGACGAGTGCGTTACCGTCTTGAAAAATGACAAGTAGTAGCGAGTTCGCACGTAAATAGTGAAGGTGATGAGAAGAGAAGTCCCGAAGGAGAGACGTTTATTGTTTGTCCGGTGTTTTTTATGAGCTTTTTACTTGTGTGGCACAAGGAAGTGAACTCAAGCTCTTTTCCATGGAATGTGTACTTACTACTACATTCCAAGATGGAATAATAGAACAAGCACACTCAAGTAAGGAGAAGATCCCCAAAACTTGACTCCAGAGATTAGGGCCTAAGCTCACTAACTCATTGACTTTATTAAGTGTTTTTGTAGCTTTTGTGAAGAAGTGTTTTCTTTATGGGTTTCTTCATGAAGATGGTCTCATGATCAGACTTATGCATCATGCTAGACAAGCTTGTACTATCCCAAGATGGGAAAACTACAAGTGCCCCATGGAATAAGGCTATTGCATAGGAGACCACTTAAATCCTTATTAAATGCTTTTTATGATTTTGTTTTTGAGATGAGAAGAGAAAAGAACCAAAGGAGCAAAAGGTAAAAGTCTAATGGGGAAGACTAATCCTAATATTAGCATGCAAGGGTGGTCCTAAGGTTAGTGTGGTTTGAAGTCTATCCTAATGAAGAAGAAGGAAAGAAGAAGAAGAGAGGAAGAAAGTTAGAGAACAACTTACTCCTCTAAAGGAGGTAAGTTGCTCCTAAAGGGGGAAGAAGAAGAATTGAAGCACAAGATGGCATAAGGCACATCAACAATCACAGGATAGAAAGCAAGGTAAAAGAGAAGATGAAGAATTGAAATGTGGATAATCTCCACACTTCACTTACCATGAGCCCCTGAAATGGTTAGTAGCATAAACAAAGAGTAAGACAAAAGCAAATAAAAACAAATGAAATACAAATGAACAAAAGATCATGCTAGACATCACAACCAGAATCAAAATGTCACCCTCAAGTTCCAAGATCAAGCATACAACCTAAGATGAGAAGTGGATCAATCAAATCACAACAAATCAACACAAGCCACCATGAGAGAAACAAAAGCAAACATGAAATAGAAAAGATTATACAAGCTACACATGCTTCACAACCATCAAGACCAGAATCACATCAACACAAGAATGTGCACAAACAACTCAAGATACCAAAGAAAGGTTCATACAAGTTCAAACACAAACAATATAAGAATGGAAAGTGAAGTGAACATGTGCACAAGTGTGAGGGCAAACAAACACAAACCAAATCAAGGCATGAGCATCATGTGAAAAACCAGGGACCTAATCATGTTAAGATGTGCCTAAAAAGCATGAGCAAGCATGGGGAAGAAGCACACAAACTCAATCATAAGCATCAAAGAGAAGGGATAAACAAAGGAGGTGAGGTGAATATGCATACACTTGTGAGAAATTTTAAAGACAAGTAACAAAGAAAATTCTCAAAGCACTCACACTAAGCAAGGACCAGGGATCAAACCTCATATAAAAATTCCTCTAAACACCCTATAGGAGTTGGCACAAGTGCCCTCCTAGCCTAAGAACTAAGCATGCTAGCAAGAAGAAGCAAAATTAAGGCAATCTCTCATGAAAATTCAAATCAAAACACAAACTCATGCAAAAAATATGAAAAGAAGCACAAATGTTCATTAATCAAGTGATAACATCATATCAAAAGAGCAAAGTCAGAATCATAAGCAAACTAGGTCAACGGACCTCAAGAACACCAATTAGAGTTTTGAAACTTCAAGCTCAAGTTAACTACCAAAAATATTCACACAAACTTCTACAAATCAGAAGAAAAATCATCCACAAACTAAACCTTAATATGAATCAAATGCAAAAAGAACCAACTCCAAATTCAAATTGATGATCAAGATATAAAATCCACAAGTCAGCATGTATTTAAAATGAATTAAAAACAATTAATAAAAGTGAAAAATAATTCCTACGTGGAAAATGAAAATAAATGGAAAATAAAAATATCAAAAATTAAAGAAAATTAAAAGGATTAGTCATGAATTATTTCAGAATTTTTATGAACGTTTAACTATTTTTAAAAATTAGAAACCAAAATGCAAATAAAATGAAAATAAAATAAAGACAAATGAAGGAGGGGTGCAGTCAGCAAGGGTTTCAGTGAAAATCAATTGGGCTTAGTAAAGCAGGGGGTGCGAATAGGAGCTTAAGCCCAATGGTATGCGCAGGCTTATGGAAACTACCATGGAAATTCAAATAAAAATGGGAAAAAACAAAGGCCAATGGATCACATGAACACACAAGATCAAGTCAACAAATATCCTAAGTCAACAAAATGATACGTCAACAATTGAGTGCACCATAGCTATCATGTGGAGCCACACACATTGATTAATTCAGTAAATATAACCTAAATGAAGTCACGTGCAGGGGAGGGGGTCTTTTTAATGCGCTGGCCTATTATGGTGTGTCCAGATCAAGCAATCATGTGGTCCAGGCTTCATCTTCTCCAATTCAAACATTCAAACAAATTTCCAGAATCCGGCGACGGAGCCCTAGCTCCGGCGCCGGAAAACTCAAACATATGAACAAAACCACACAGAAATGGCTATAACTCTCCAGATTAAATAAATCAAACATGTTGAGTTCAAATATGAGCTTAGTTTTTCCAATAGATCAATGCACAAGCCAAATCGAAGACAAACAGATTCAAACATCAAACTTAAATTCAACACAAAATGCTCATTTCTTACTCAAATCAAAATCTAAACACATCAGAATCATCAGCATAACACGTAGATCACATTCCAAACATCTAATTTCAAATCCAGATCTAAAAATTCCAGAGCATACCTGAGATTGAAGATCCCTTAAACCTTCAAGAAAATGATCCTACAGCTGAAGATCTACTCTTTCTAACCTCTCTTTGCAAAATAAATGCAAAAGAAACCTTGAAACCTCCTAGATCTTGAGATTCGACACCAACTGCACTTGAATGGCAATTGATGAAAACCTTGCTTTTAGCTTGAATTGATGGTGTATTTATGATCCTTAGAGCTCACTGAACAAGAATATGGAAAGAGATTGGAGAATGAGATCCTGAAGAGAGAGATTCTAAGGCTTTTGTTTTTGTGCATAAAACTTTGAAGTTGATGAATGAGAGAGAGTTAGGGCTGAAGTTTGTGTGCAATAGCTTTTATATGATCCATGTATTACACTAATTAGGGTTTATGAAAGGATGCACGTGGGAAGAGTGAAATTAAAATGAATTTGCAAAAATGCAAAAATGATGTGTGAGGGTGAAATGCTTGTACACTTCCCATGCTCCTTGCACATGTTGATTCCCTTTTTATAACTTGCTCAGCAATGTTTTAATCCTGACAATTGGATGGCTGGATCATGTTATTCCCAAGTTTTGCATTTTTGCACTTTATGAAATATTCACTTATCCATGCACAAATTTATTGAATTCTCTTGAGCCAAGTGTGTTTCATGCAATGCCTTGTGATGTTATGGTCTCAATTTGCCCATAGGTTGGCTTGGAAATGAGTTACATGAGTTTTTGCAAATGGTATAAACTTGGAAATATGGTAAAACCCTAAAAATGAATGAATTTCGATTGGCGATAACTTTCAAACCATGAGGGCTATGAACATGTTCTTAAACTTTTTAGAAATGGGAGATCATACTCTACAACTTTCATGTTCAAGGAAAATTCATTTGAGGTTATTTTGGTTGTGAAAGAGAGCTTGGAAGATTAGGGCAAAACTTGCTAAATTTGGAAAGTTTAGTTACATGCCATATGCCAAAAATAGAAACCCTTGCCAAAACCCTAAATTATTGACTTTTGACTTTGCCAAACCTTTCCTATGACCTTAAGGACATCCATTGGCTTGAAGAATAGGATTGGAACCCTTGAATTGCCACAGTTGACTTTTCAAATAATCAGTTTGACTAGTTTCTTCTTATGCAAGCAACTGATGAATTGACTGCCTTCCTCAATGGATTTTCTCACCAAATTTCATCCATAGCATTCTCATATCATATGAAGTACTTTTCCCACATGAAATGGCCAAAGTCACCAAGAAACCCTGCTTGATCATGAAACCCTAATTTGAGGACCATTTGTGTAGGAGCTTTCCATTCCTTGGATCATCTGCTAATCTCCCAACCTTCTGGGCTCTTGTAAAGAATCTTGAGCTTGTATAGGGCCTAGAGACACTTCATGAACTTGGACAAGATCACTTAGCTTCTTGATTTGACTTGTAAGGCTTCAAATGCACCAATTATTGATCATATGCCCAATGCCAGAACATGAGAATGTTATGCTTCATTTTTCTATGTAAAAATGCTAAGGATATGCCATGCTTATGTTGCTTATGATATGATGATGGTGAAAGAAAGAAGAGGGAAAATTTAGGGTGTTACAGTTGCCCCTATTCAAGCAACTGTTAATCTGAAAAGGACGATAGCACGGGCTATCAACCGTTCAAGATAAATTGTGGTTAAATACCAAGAAAACCTGAAATTTGCACTCTGATGGAGAATGCAGAAATGGGAAATTAACCCAACCAAATAACGCTCTGGGTGATTGAAGTGAAGACAAAGCAGACGAGCTCCTTCTAAATTGAATTGTTATGCCGAATAAGAAAAACTTAGGCAGACGAGTCTTCTTCAAGCAAACCTGTTACGCCATGAACTGGACACACGAGCCCTCTTCAAGTAAACCTGTTACACCAGGAACTGGACATACGAGCCCTCTTCAAATAAACTTGTTACGCCAGGAGCTAGACATACGAGCCTTCTTCAATTAAACTTGTTACGCCAGGAGCTAGACACACCGAATAACCCTTTATGCCAGGACCGGTGATGCACTTAAGTCTGTGGGATAGACATGCATAATCAGGACAAACGAACCCTCTTCATATATCCTCCGTAGACATATGGTCTAAGACATACGAGTCTTCTACAAATAACCTATTATGCCAGATGCAACATTAGGACTGTACGAGTCCTCTTCACAAATCTTGCGTTGATAAGCGGTGTTTGAGACAAACGAACCTCCTTCGGATAACCCTTTACGCCAGGACCGGTAACCATTTTGACGTTTAATCCCACCGTCAGGACTTCAAACCTCTTCAATACAAACGAATATTGGATGATCATCAAGAGAACACAGACGAGCGCTTCAGGCAATAATACAGACGAATATCAACTACTGATATAAACAAATACCATAAATCCAACACAGACGAGCGTTTGGAGAAGCAATACAGACGAGTACCAGAAATCCAACACAGACGAGCGTTTGGAGAAGCAATATAGACTGTTGTCGTACCTCGAAAAATATGATCCTCGCGAATGCGGTCGCGGCTGGGCTGACTTGAGAGTCGCCACCTAATTTTGATTTATTCCCGAAGAGGGAAAGGGAAAATATAGATAAAACCCAGGAAGAAAGGATAAAGACAAGGTCATTGTAACCATTGTCGGGGTTCGGAAGTCGGTTATGCAGGGGGAAGGTATTAGCACCCCCTACATCCATCGTACTCGATGGGAACCTTCTAAGTTGTCACGCGCGAAAGGATGTCTATGCCTAGTGAATTACTTGCTAAAAGAGGGAAAGGAATTAAGTTTTATTATATTTCTTTAGGAGTCGAATTGCACTAAAGACTATGGATAGTTTATTCCGAACCAACAAGCCGAGTGTCTTGCGACGGAATAATCGGAGCGAATAACGAGAGCTCGTAATCCTCCTTTCTACCACTTAAGGCTCGTGGCGTACAATTTCTCATATTTTTAAAGTGTTTTAATACCTAAAACCACTTGACGTTGGATCAAGGGTTTGGACTTAAAGAGACATCTTGGTAGGTCGATTGCGAGGCATAAAGCGATCGCGAGGGGTGAGTGTAAAATGGAAGTTAAAGGTTAATGGTTACGCGAGAACGATTCATAATACTAAGCTAAGGTGGAGCCGCTGGAGCTCGAATTAAACCGAAAGCGTCGAAATTTAGCTCTTTAACTGTCTTAGAATCGATTCAAAGTTAGAATCATTCTATGAGAATTGAGCGTTACTTTTATAATCAAATGATTATTTAAATAAAAGAAATGCGATAAAAATAATAATTAGTCTCATATTGATTTAAATAGCATCGATTTGTTGAAATCAAATATTTAAATCGTTTGTTATATCATCGACCATAAAAATAAAATAAATTCGAAATAATAATAAAATAATAGTTTGGCCACATATTTAATTTAAATAACGTCGATTTATTTGAAATCGAATATTTAAATATTTATTCATCGGCCGAAATAAATAGAAATAATGAGAAATAATAATGAAAATAAACGTGTGGCCTCAAATTACGGGATAACATCGATTTATTAGAAATCGAATATCACCATTTATCATTGGCCGATAAAAGAATAAAGTCGATAATGACAATGGATCTAAAATTAATTAGAAAACCATAAAATAATGGAAAGAGGTCTCATATCAATTTGGACAACGTCACAAAATGGAATGTCACAAATCGGATAATAATATCATAGACCAAATAATAACTATAAATAAATCAATAAATTGATAAGATAATAAATGGATAAAAAATCGGCCTCAAATTGATTTAGACAACGTCGCAAAGTGGAATGTCAATAAACCATATTTTTATCATAGGCCCCAAAATAATAAATATAAAATAACGGATAAAAATAATGAATCGGTCTCAATTTAATGGATAACGTCGATTAAAATAATCGAATATCACATTTTATCATTAACCGAATAATAAATCGAATAATCGATTAAATAAATAGCGAAAAATAAAAGTTGGCCTCATACCGGTATCGATAACGTCGAATCAAAAACTGATTGAATATCGATACCATAATTATATCGGCCCAAAAATAATAAAATAATGAGAAAATAGTGAAATCGGTCTCAATTTAATGGATAACGTCGATTAAATAATCGAATATCGCATTTTATCATTAACCGAATAAATCGAATAATCGATTAAATAATAATGAACAGTAAAATTGAAAATGGCCTCATAACAACTTTGATAACGCCGATTTAGAATCGAATATCAAAAAGTTTCAATTATATCATTGGCCCATAATAAAATGAATATAAATAATAAAAATGAGTATATAAAATACTTACGAATTAATATAGACAAAATGATCTCATAACGATTCCGATAACGTCGGTAAACCGAATATCAAGGAAACGCGGTTATATCATTGACCGCATAAAATAAAAGAATAAAAATAAAGTGAAAATTATGAATCAAATCTCATTTGACAAAGAAGTCAAAATTAACTACAAAATTCAGAAAATTCTAAATAAATAAAAAACAATAAACAAAATAACAAGAGTGATAAAAAAGAAACAATAAAAAGGAGAGTGTACCATGAGATTCAGGATCGGTGAATCCTAGTTGGGCTGAACCCAAACCAACCACAACAACTGCAATGACTCCTATGAGCCTCTCTCTCTTTAAAAAGAACCAAACAACAAATTAAATAAAGGAGAAAATAATCCCCCTTTTAAAAATCACAAACAAAATAAATTATCCTAAACCAAAGCAGCTCAGTGAGATCAAGGGTGGTCTGTATTTCAGAATCACGAGAACAAAAAAAAACTCACACCGCGAAATATCAACGGCGACAAGCTTCCACGGTGGACTGGGTCTCTCTTAAACACGATCTAGCTTCGCTACACAGTGAGCTCCGATCGCGGTGGGTTTTCACGGCTTGTGACGTATCACGGCGGTTCCAGTTTTCGCGACAACACCTCCGTCCTGTTGGTTTTAGCTTCAAGCGGATTCACAGCTCGTTCGGTTTTCCTCAGATTAACGGTTAGTGAGTTCTCGCGGTTTAACTCAAATCTCTCTCAGTTATGCGATTCTTTCTCTCTGTATTTGGTCTGACAAATAGTTTAGAGTGGGTTGTTGGTTTATGGATTAAGCGTGAGAGGTTTATGCGGTTTGAATCTCATTTCATGTCACTCTCTGGTTTTTCTGGTTTTGTGCTTTTTGGTGTAGCTAGGGTTTTCTGTGCCTGAGCTTTGTTTAGGGTTTCTTTTTCTTTTTGTGCCAATGATTGAATAATCATTATATAGGGGAATGAGTGAGGCTTAATACGTGTGAACAAAATGAAATTTGTGTGAGCTTGTTGTGTGATCCGTCCGAGAGAATCATGTGAGTTGAGCTGTGCTTTTTGTGAAATCCGTTAGAAAGGATCTTTTGTGAGATCTTGTGGGACCAAATCATGACCCAATCTTCTTGTTTGTCTGTAGTGAATGGGAGTTATTCTAGAATGCTTGTGGACCCGGGTAACTTTATTGAACTTTCACTGCAAAACTGATTTTTTACTGCTATTATTTTACTGCACAAATTCTGTTGAATAAGTTTGGATAACTTATACGTTAAATTTCTTTTCATGCTGCAGGTTTTGACATGGTTTGCATAAACAATGCCTTGGCAGGCTGGAAGATGGATTTACTCCTGAACTAGAGGTGGAATGGATGAAACTGGTATCTGCTGAAGCCATGTGATTCCCCATCATTACACTCCTGTACGATTGAAGAACATAACTATGAGTAGCAGGCGAGGGATCAGGATCCAATCGGCCAGTTGTTGAGCGTGCAAGAGGAGCTGTTTGAAACATAGAGACAGAAATAGTGGGCCTGGGATCAGCAGGAACCAGAAGTGCACAAGGAAGCCTTGACATCATAACCACCTGCGTAATAGTTTTTCAGTTGGTCTTGGAGGTGAGGTCTTCTAGCTTTCTACTTTAGGAACAATGGTTACTTATCTACTAATCCCTGTATATTCCAGGGCGGCATGCAGCCCGCGGCAAATTGAGCTTGGGCTTGCTGTAAATTCGTCGAATCCCTGGTTGTACTTAATTTTTCTTTGTAGCTCTTCGACCCGTGATTCCCTGTTGAGCTTTTGCTTGAATGCTCTGCAAGTCTGTTATAAAACTTGAAGCACGAACTCTAATACAACTCTTATTGTCGTGGTTAATTTTTGATACTCTTGTTCTTCATCTTGGCATTGATTTATTTACTGTTTATTTCAACACGAACATGGCCTTATTAATACCCTTGTATCTGTATTCCGCAGGTCTCGACATGGCCAAATGACCAACACCTTGGCAAGCTGATTATAATGTAACCCCTGGCAAGTTGATTGTAGGGTCAAGCACCAAACGGCAAAATGAATAGCTAAGGCAATATGGATTTTGCTCCAACTGAAAGCATGTCGCAAGGTGCAGAGCCGAGCCTCTCGAATGGGACTCTTGGTTACTCTGTCATGTATCTCAATGAGCTTTTTACTGACTGCGAATTTGTTTCCGCTGCTACCAAACTTGTTTTGTTCAACCTAGCTTGAATCATCTATTACCTGTATTTTTATTACATGACACATGTTTGATAATCACGGATGGGCGGCTTGTGGAACTTTGGAATATTGTTGCATGAACATCACCTAGCTTGACACCATCCCAATACATAGCACTCAAGACATACACTGTAGCAAGACAGTTGAGGCCCAGAATTTTAAACATCTGAAGGGTTGCTACTAAGGTACTCCGACCCTATCGAATTATATCAGTGGTGGGAGATACAGAGGTATGACTAGCGATGAATGGAGGAAGCCATTGAGGCATCACCAGACTTAACAATGGACGCACGCCCATCTCTGTCTTCATTAAGCTTATCATCTTCTTAAATTTCTGCTTTTGCATATCAATAGCTATTTGGTGACGGTTACCAATGGATTTCTTTTGCTTAACAGGTTTTTTTGAACTATCTTCGGCTGATGAATCTGAAGATGATGAGGCAACCTATGCGGCTGTTGCTGCAGCTAAGCCAGTAAGTGAAGAGACACTGATCCATTGGCTACAGCATATTGTCGCTGCTGAAGTTTGTTGATTAATACTAGAGCTTTTATGTTCAAGCCCTGTATCTATGGCATAGCAAGAAGTAATGGAAACATTCATGGCAGCACTGTTTCATTTTCTTCCTCAGATTCTTAATGAAGACCTTATAGCAAGGGAAGCTGCTTCTTATTGTATGTCATGTTCTTGAAGATCCACAAACTCTCCAGCAAGCCATGGAATCTGAGATAAAACACAGTCGTGTGGATGCTTCTAACCGACATCCGAATGGTATGTTCAATCTCCACAATTTCCTTTTGAATTTGGCTTTCTGTGATTTCCCGAGATCCAATTATCTATGCAGGCCACTCAATCTATTTGTTTTGCAGGTTGGAGATGAAGAATTCACAAAGAAATTAATGATGCACTTCCGCTGTGACGTAAATGAGCTTGGCCTTGGTGCGAGGAGTCATGCCCATGGCCGAACTTTTAAATGAAGAGAAGTTTGAAAGCTTGATAAAGATCCCGCCGAATGACATATTATTACAGCAGCCGGTACAATCAGCGCTTGTTCAGTGCTAGGTATCTTGTAGTTTTACATACAATACTTTTCTGATTCACAGTTGGTATACCAAAGATGATGTGCTCCTGACTTACTTGAATCATCTCTTTATTATCAGGTTCGGGAATGTATAGAAGCTTATCCTATATTCAGCTTATTTCAATGCGAAAACTCACGAAGAGACAAACTGATACAAATCTGCTGCAAGGCCTACTGAATGGTATTCCGGAAGTCAGACTCCTAAATCCCGAATCTTATCACGCTTACCCCCATTGGATGCCGACTGAAGCTTTTGAGATTTCTTGCACATGAATGCAACTATTAACTTTCTTCACTTTCTTCATTGTACTTCAAATAGAACTTCCAGAATGGTGGACGTATGAGACAACTCTCGACACGTGCATCCTGGATAGGCGACGGTGAAACAATAGTCATCCCTGCATTTTGCTTTAACCTTATAGTATTAGAAACTTTGTATCTTGTCATAATAATCTTCATGGACCTTCTGTAATTCAAAACGCATTCCTTTGTAATTCTGATCGTGAACTTGAAGTTTCTAAAGGGCAACACTCCCTCTTGACATTCTAGTTCTCAAGTGCACCTTGCAGTTTTTTTTAATGATAAATCCTATTCTAAAACAAATCTTTCCTTTTGTAATCCTAAGAATAAATTGCACTTTCTTTGATAAAATCCTCTCTATTATTCCGGAAACGTGATTATCTTGAGAACATTTGTGCCAACCATTATATTACAATCATCATTTTGCAATCCTTCTTTGTGTAATATAGTGGGCTATTCTTGTAAATGAACCATTGATCGAATTTTGCAAATGGACTTTTGGAATGCAAGCTTAGCCTTGTCTTGTAAGAACAATAAATTACCCTTGAACAGTATTTAAACCACATGCCTGTTTTGTAAAATGATAAACCTTTTGAATAACCTGCTGTAAGACTAAATGATGATCTCTCAATATCACCACCCCATACATAAATCATAACTAAATTAATCCTTAAAATGACTTCTCATGACAATTCTTAACTTTAGGAATCATAATTTGATTAAAGAATTCCCAAGCATCACCTTTGAACTCTTCATTGCAAGTTTAGACCATTTTAAATCATGTGAACTATTTATTGATCAAATAACAATCTTAGCACAAGCTACACTGTGCAATTGAAAATTCCTTCACACGTATACACTTGAATTATGATAAACCCTCTCTCCCATGTGGACCTCTTATCTTGATAGCCTTGACAAAATTTGTTTCATCCTTGCAATACCTGATCTTAAATCACCCAGCAAGACAACAAACGTACATTTTTTGGAATTTTGTATAATAATTAGTAAGATGAAAATGATTAAATATGTAGGACAAATTTGGGGTATGATAGATGCCCCTGTCTAATTGTCTTAAACTTGAAGTGAACAGCCACAGGGCGTTCGATTCTAAAGTAAAAGTCAATTAGATATAAGCAGACCCAAAATTTGTCCGATGCAAAAAATGTAATGTGATGTTGAAACGTGATATGCATGCATGGATGCAATTGTTGGGGATTAAATGCAATTTGAATGTGATATGACATAAAGTCTGAAATGATGAAATGATTGAATGAGAAGAAAACAATGACAATGATAAGGTAAGAAACTGGTTGGGAAAAACAAAATATTTATGAAAATCTGTCTGGGTAATAGAGAGTATTCATAAATAACTGAGATGAGAGAAATAAACCACGAGAAAGGTACATCCAGAAAAGTCTATGGATGCACAAACATCAAATTTGGAAATCAACGCCCGAAACATCTAAAAAACATTAGATGTGGAATGAAACCAAACGAAGAAGGTACACCAAGGGAAAAATCAAACTCCTCATCTAGAAATAAATATTCTTTCCAGATTCTTAATGGGATTAACCAGAGAAAGAAAATGGAATATAATGAAACTCTTAATAAGGTTGTTAGAGGAACACACTTTGAAATTCCTCAATGGGATTGACCGGAGAGAGAAATTGGGATAAAACCCTTAATACGGTTGTCAGAAGAACACACTTTGAAATTTCTCAAAGGGATTAACCGGAGTGAGAACTTCGAAGGAAACAAATAGCTTCTCAATGGAAAAAATCGGATTGAGACAGTTGAAGTAAATAAGAATTTCTCAATGGGATTAACTGGAGAGAGAAATTAGAAAGAAACAAATAACTTCTCAATGGGGACAACCAGAGTGAGAAAGTTAAAAGAAATAAGAGCTTCTCAATGGGATTAACCGGAGTGAGAACTTCAAAGGAAACAAATAGCTTCTCAATGGGAACAACCAGATTGAGATAGTTGGAGGAAATAAGAATTTCTCAATGGGAACAACCGGAGAGAGAAATTAGAAAGAAACAAATAACTTCTCAATGGGAACAACCAGAATGAGAAAGTTAAAAAGAAATAAGAGCTTCTCAATGGGAACAACCGGAGAGAGAAAATAGAAGGAAATAAGGATTTCTCAATGGGAACAACCGGAGAGAGAAACTAAAAGAAATATAGGAATTTCTCAATGGGAACAACCGGAGTGAGAAAATTAAAGGAAATAAGAACTTCTCAATGGGATTAACCAGAGTGAGAAAGTTAAAAGAAATAAGAATTTCTCAATGGGAACAACCGGAGAGAGAAACTAGAAGGAAATAAGGATTTCTCAATGGGAACAACCAGAGAGAGAAACTAAAAGAAATATAGGAATTTCTCAATGGGAACAACCGGAGTGAGAAAATTAAAGGAAATAAGAACTTCTCAATGGGATTAACCAGAGTGAGAAAGTTAAAAGAAATAAGAATTTCTCAATGGGAACAACCGGAGAGAGAAACTAGAAGGAAATAAGGATTTCTCAATGGGAACAACCGGAGAGAGAAACTAAAAGAAATATAGGAATTTCTCAATGGGAACAACCGGAGTGAGAAAATTTAAGGAAATAAGAACTTCTCAATGGGATTAACCAGAGTCAGAAAGTTAAACGAAATAAGAATTTCTCAATGGGAACAATCGGAGAGAGAAATCTGGATCCAAGAATAACATTATATGAAAGACAGAGCGACAGACATTACTGCTTTGGTAAGTGCCAAGTGAGTTGGACTTTGACTTTTGTTGGTTGCCAATGGAAATTGGACTTTAAGGGTGCCAAACAAAATTGGACTTTGACCACAAGGTAAGATGACAAGACCTCGGGAAATGAAAATGAGCACCAAGTAAACTTAGAGCTATGCTTGATATGAAATTGTATGATGTAAATGGTCAATACTTGCGATGCAAATGCTAATGCGAATGCAAATGATGAGACCAGTAGATAAGACTCTTTTGGATAGGTGCGACTGAAGTAGCTGATTCCACAACACAGTGAACCTTGCCAACTGCATCCTTTGAAAAGATGTCTTGAACACAACTTCAACCATTCTTGTTAGAAGTATCAAAAATGTTGATATTTTAGGAAGGAGTGATAAGCTTTGCTTGGGGGTCACTCGAAGTAGACTGCCCCATGCTGAATGATTCTGAAGTGACTGCTTGACTGGTCGCTTGAAATTTTTGCCCCAGCCCGAGTCCAGAAAGAGAAATTCTTCTGAGTAACAAAATCTTGGACTGCAAGGTGCCCCTGATAAGATCACCGGTCAAGTTTCTCAATAGTTTAGAATTCCTTGATGATGAGTGCCTACTTGTGAATAAAATATTCATTCAAAAAATGTTAATTTTAATGCAATGCTCAAGCACAAATTTTGAAATCAAAAATCATTATTGGAATGATATTGGTGTAAAGAAAATGAAATACTGGCAAAGAATGCACTGTTTATTAAGTCATGCAAAGTGCAAAGTGAAAGATAATGCAAAAGGTATGATACCAAAGAAAATGATTGGCAAATCTCTTGGGGAGTCAGCTTATGCAAACTTTGTTGAGACATGCTTTCAAAACAAACCTAACTTCAATTAGGTCTTTAAAGGGTTATAACGTGGTCTGGTCCACGGTTTTATGAAACAAAAGGATATAAGGCTCAAAATTTAATTTTACCCAACCCATTCTCCATGAAGATCTTCAGTCCTACGCTCAATTAATTCAACCTATACATTCAGGTTATTTGGATTTGTATTGGCAATGATGGCTTAAAAGCCAAAGGATCACTGGATAGCAGTCATTAATTATTCACAACATTTGTTGGTTTATTTGATGAGGATTTTGGATCAGATCATCTTTGTGTTTGTTGAGGATTTCTGGTGACCTCTCATGATTTGAAATTCTTATTATCCCTAACTTTTGCCTGGACTGTACCTTTGAAGTTTTCAGTCCACCGGGATGCTTTTATTTTTGCCTAAGTCGCCTTTTAGGTGTTGACTTAGCGGCTTTTTCATTTTTGATTTGGACAATGATTGCCATCAACTTCTTCGACAATTATTTGATGTGTGCGAAGACAAAATTGGGCTTGAAACCCTTATCAAAAGGTGTAAGGAATGATTTCCTGAATTTGAATGCATATTTGAATTAACTGAGAACTACCCTGCCCCGGGTTAAGATTGTGGTTTTTTTGTGTAGAAAGAAACTCCAACTTCTAGGCTCAAAGGGGTTGACAATGGATTAACTTCCTTATTTCTCCAGTGTTTGGGAGTTGAAACAATGCCTGTATATCATCAGCAAAGTTTTATTTCGAAAGCATATCATTCAACAATTTGGGTATTTTTCATCATCCTCCCTCCAATCATTGCTTATACAATAAATGAATAAGAGAAACAATGGCATATATATTTTTTGGAAAATTTGAAAATGAAAAGCATGAATACGCACCAATATGAAGGTGAATGAATTGATTCAAAAACATGCGATGCTCATTTCATTAAGATTAACATTAGAGAATAAACAAAGTCTTTAAACAAGTACACAAAACGAAAACAAGGAAATTAAAACTGAAAAGAAACGAGGCCTAGTGTCTAATCAGTAGCAAGGATGAGCTTTCCCGTCTGATCCACTGGCTTTAGGTAGTGACTTGTGATTCTTCGACCAAATCTTCAGCCACTTTGTTCTGGTATATGATGTCTACCAACATGGGGAATCCCTCTCGGTGTGAAAGTGAGCACATCCATTCTAACCAAGTCTTGAACTCGACGTTGGAAGGCATAACAATGTTCAATATCATGGCCTGCAGCTCCTTCATGGTATGGACAATGAAGATTAGCTCTAAATCCTGCTGGAAGAGGATTTGGAGGAGTAAGGGGTCCAGTTGTGATCAAACCTTTTAGGACCAAATAAGGGTACAACTCAGAATATGCCATAGGAATAGGGTCAATTGTAGTCCTATTTCTGACTCTGTGATTCAGATTCTGACCAGCATTCCTTTGTGGGGGAGCCCTATCTTCAACTTTTGTCACAAACTCCTTCCTCTTTTGAGGCTTTTCAGAGGATTTTCCAGAAGACTCAGCAGCATGGTGCAAAAAGTGAGGATTCTCATAAACAATTTGGGAAACAATACCCGTAGGGGTAACATTAATTTGAGGTATGCCAATCCTCTGGGACTGAGCTTCCCTAGCCAACAATGTTTGCATCATCTCCATGAGTACATTCATGTTTCCTCTCAACTCATCAAGGTCTTCTCTAACCCTTCTGTTATGATGTTCTTGAGTTTCCATTCTTCTTCCGATGTTGGCTTTAATTCTGAATCTGTGCTTAGGAATCAGTTTGACGGGTACTCAACAACTGAAGACGAGAACGAATGAACATGAGCGACTATGAATGAAAAATGAATGCAAATATGAATGCAATGATATGCAAAAATGTGAAAACACGTTAAACATAAAAAAGTCAAGGTATCATAAGTCCAAGGTACAGATGGAGGATATTCAGATTGCTTTCCTCACAAGGATCTTGCCGGGTAGGCTATAAAGTTTTAACGGAACCCCAAAGTTAACAATCCTTATGGTTGTTCATCACACACGCCATAATCATGATGGTTGATTGACTCCACCATATGAATCTCCTTTGGGTGAGATCTTCGTATCGAGCCACGCGAGAGGGAAGGCTCTCGGTGCCCCATACTACGCGATCACCGACACGGGGGTTAAAACAAAGTCTCAGAGTTATGGACCTTTCTCAATTGTTTGATGCACATGTCAATCTTATATATTCTTGACAGTCAATCAACTCCATTGAGTAAGTCTATTCCAAGTGAGGTTTTCGTATCGAGCCACGCGAGGGCAAACCCTGGTGCCCCATACTACGCAACCATCAACCGATGTTTTAACCAAAAGGTTCTAAAGGTCCTCAGAGTTGATGACCCTAATGCAAACAACTGAGCACACACGCCAAGGACTTGACGGTTGTCAGTATTCTCATTAGAATCTACTCCAAGTGAGGTTTTCGTATCGACAACCCATGAGAGTGGTTCTCTCAGGAGCCCATACTACACAACCTCGCTAACTTATGTTTGCACTCGAAAGCCCGGGTATAGAGCCTTTCACTCAAGTTTCAAAATATCGATCCAAGAACCACAAGGTATAATATGGAAAGCGATAAAGAAAGCGATAAATCATAAACAAGTAAGTCATAAAGGCAAACATACAAACAAGCGTGAAGCAACCTAGATTAGGCTTGACTTGCATAGGGGTGAACCAGTCCCCAGCAGAGTCGCCAGCTGTCGTACCTCGAAAAATACGATCCTCGAGAATGCAGTCGCGGCTGGGCTGACTTGAGAGTCTCCACCTAATTTTGATTTATTCCCGAAGAGGGAAAGGGAAAATATAGATAAAACTCGGGAAGAAAGGATAAAGACAAGGTCATTGTAACCATTGTCGGGGTTCGGAAGTCGGTTATGCAGGGGGAAGGTATTAGCACCCCCTACATCCATCGTACTCGATGGGAACCTTCTAAGTTGTCACGCGCGAAAGGATGTCTATGCCTAGTGAATTACTTGCTAAAAGAGGGAAAGGAATTAAGTTTTATTATATTTCTTTAGGAGTCGAATTGCACTAAAGACTATGGATAGTTTATTCCGAACCAACAAGCCGAGTGTCTTGCGACGGAATAATCGGAGCGAATAACGAGAGCTCGTAATCCTCCTTTCTACCACTTAAGGCTCGTGGCGTACAATTTCTCATATTTTTAAAGTGTTTTAATACCTAAAACCACTTGACGTTGGATCAAGGGTTTGGACTTAAAGAGACATCTTGGTAGGTCGATTGCGAGGCATAAAGCGATCGCGAGGGGTGAGTGCAAAATGGAAGTTAAAGGTTAATGGTTACGCGAGAACGATTCCTAATACTAAGCTAAGGTGGAGCCGTTGGAGCTCGAATTAAACCGAAAGCGTCGAAATTTAGCTCTTTAACTGTCTTAGAATCGATTCAAAGTTAAACTCATTCTATTAGAAGTCGAGCGTTACTTTTATAATCAAATGATTATTTAAATAAAAGAAATGTGATAAAAATAATAATTAGTCTCATATTGATTTAAATAGCATCGATTTGTTGAAATCAAATATTTAAATCGTTTGTTATATCATCGACCATAAAAATAAAATAAAGTCGAAATAATAATAAAATAATAGTTTGGCCTCATATTTAATTTAAATAACGTCGATTTATTTGAAATCGAATATTTAAATATTTATTCATCGGCCGAAATAAATAGAAATAATGAGAAATAATAATGAAAATAAACGTGTGGCCTCAAATTAGGGGATAACGTCGATTTATTAGAAATCGAATATCACCATTTATCATTGGCCGATAAAAGAATAAAGTCGATAATGACAATGGATCTAAAATTAATTAGAAAACCATAAAATAATGGAAAGAGGTCTCATATCAATTTGGACAACGTCACAAAATGGAATGTCACAAATCGGATAATAATATCATAGACCAAATAATAACTATAAATAAATCAATAAATTGATAAGATAATAAATGGATAAAAAATCGACCTCAAATTGATTTAGACAACGTCGCAAAGTGGAATGTCAATAAACCATATTTTTATCAGAGGCCCCAAAATAATAAATATAAAATAACGGATAAAAGTAATGAATCGGTCTCAATTTAATGGATAACGTCGATTAAAATAATCGAATATCACATTTTATCATTAATCGAATAATAAATCGAATAATCGATTAAATAAATAGCGAAAAATAAAAGTTGGCCTCATACCGGTATCGATAACGTCGAATCAAAAAATGATTGAATATCGATACCATAATTATATCATCGGCCCAAAAATAATAAAATAATGAGAAAATAGTGGTCTCAATTTAATGGATAACATCGATTAAATAATCGAATATCGCATTTTATCATTAACTGAATAAATCGAATAATCGATTAAATAATAATGAACAGTAAAATTGAAAATGGCCTCATAACAACTTTGATAACGCCGAATTAGAATCGAATATCAAAAAGTTTCAATTATATCATTGGCCCATAATAAAATGAATATAAATAATAAAAATGAGTATATAAAATACTTACGAATTAATATAGACAAAATGATCTCATAACGATTCCGATAACGTCGGTAAACCGAATATCAAGGAAACGCGGTTATATCATTGACCGCATAAAATAAAAGAATAAAAATAAAGTGAAAATTATGAATCAAATCTCATTTGACAAAGAAGTCAAAATTAACTACAAAATTCAGAAAATTCTAAATAAATAAAAAACAATAAACAAAATAACAAGAATGATAAAAAAGAAACAATAAAAAGGAGAGTGTACCATGAGATTCAGGATCGGTGAATCCTAGTTGGGCTGAACCCAAACCAACCACAACAACTGCAATGACTCCTATGAGCCTCTCTCTCTTTAAAAAGAACCAAACAACAAATTAAATAAAGGAGAAAATAATCCCCCTTTTAAAAATCACAAACAGAATAAATTAGCCTAAACCAAAGCAGCTCAGTGAGATCAAGGGTGGTCTGTATTTCAGAATCACGAGAACGAAAAAAAAACTCACACCGCGAAATATCAACGGCGACAAGCTTCCACGGTGGACTGGGTCTCTCTTAAACACGATCTGGCTTCGCTACACAGTGAGCTCCGATCGCGGTGGGTTTTCACGGCTTGTGACGTATCAAGGCGGTTCCAGTTTTCGCGACAACACCTCCGTCCTGTTGATTTTAGCTTCAAGCGGATTCACAGCTCGTTCGGTTTTCCTCAGATTAACGGTTAGTGAGTTCTCGCGGTTTAACTCAAATCTCTCTCAGTTATGCGATTCTTTCTCTCTGTATTTGGTCTGACAAATAGTTTAGAGTGGGTTGTTGGTTTATGGATTAAGCGTGAGAGGTTTATGCGGTTTGAATCTCATTTCATGTCACTCTCTGGTTTTTCTGGTTTTGTGCTTTTTGGTGTAGCTAGGGTTTTCTGTGCCTGAGCTTTGTTTAGGGTTTCTTTTTCTTTTTGTGCCAATGATTGAATAATCATTATATAGGGGAATGAGTGAGGCTTAATACGTGTGAACAAAATGAAATTTGTGTGAGCTTGTTGTGTGATCCGTCCGAGAGAATCATGTGAGTTGAGCTGTGCTTTTTGTGAAATCCGTTAGAAAGGATCTTTTGTGAGATCTTGTGGGACCAAATCATGACCCAATCTTATTGTTTGTCTGTAGTGAATGGGAGTTATTCTAGAATGCTTGTGGACCCGGGTAACTTTATTGAACTTTCACTGCAAAACTGATTTATTACTGCTATTATTTTACTGCACAAATTCTGTTGAATAAGTTTGGATAACTTATACGTTAAATTTCTTTTCATGCTGCAGGTTTTGACATGGTTTGCATACACAATGCCTTGGCAGGCTGGAAGATGGATTTACTCCTGAACTAGAGGTGGAATAGATGAAACTGGTATCTGCTGAAGCCATGTGATTCCCCATCATTACACTCCTGTACGATTGAAGAACATAACTATGAGTAGCAGGCGAGGGATCAGGATCCAATCGGCCAGTTGCTGAGCGTGCAAGAGGAGCTGTTTGAAACATAGAGACAGAAATAGTGGGCCTGGGATCAGCAGGAACCAGAAGCGCACAAGGAAGCCTTGACATCATAACCACCTGCGTAATAGTTTTTCAGTTGGTCTTGGAGGTGAGGTCTTCTAGCTTTCTGCTTTAGGAACAATGGTTACTTATCTACTAATCCCTGTATATTCCAGGGCGGCATACAGCCCGCGGCAAATTGAGCTTGGGCTGGCTGTAAATTCGTCGAATCCCTGGTTGTACTTAATTTTTCTTTGTAGCTCTTCGACCCGTGATTCCCTATTGAGCTTTTACTTGAATGCTCTGCAAGTCTGTTATAAAACTTGAAGCACGATAAAATCACAGAATTGGCATGTGCACTAATACAACTCTTATTGTCGTGGTTAATTTTTGATACTCTTGTTCTTCATCTTGGCATTGATTTATTTACTGTTTATTTCAACACGAACATGGCCTTATTAATACCCTTGTATCTGTATTCCGCAGGTCTCGACATGGCCAAATGACCAACACCTTGGCAAGCTGATTATAATGTAACCCCTGGCAAGTTGATTGTAGGGTCAAGCACCAAACGGCAAAATGAATAGCTAAGGCAATATGGATTTTGCTCCAACTGAAAGCATGTCGCAAGGTGCAGAGTCGGGCCTCTCGAATGGGACTCTTGGTTACTCTGTCATGTATCTCAATGAGCTTTTTACTGACTGCGAATTTGTTTCCGCTGCTACCAAACTTGTTTTGTTCAACCTAGCTTGAATCATCTATTACCTGCATTTTTATTACATGACACAGGTTTGATAATCACGGATGGGCGGCTTGTGGAACTTTGGAATATTGTTGCATGAACATCACCTAGCTTGACACCATCCCAATACATAGAACTCAAGACATACACTGTAGCAAGACAGTTGAGGCCCAGAATTTTAAACATCTAAAGGGTTGCTACTAAGGTACTCCGACCCTATCGAATTATATCAGTGGTGGGAGATACAGAGGTATGACTAGCGATGAATGGAGGAAGCCATTGAGGCATCACCAGACTTAACAATGGACGCACGCCCATCTCTGTCTTCATTAAGCTTATCATCTTCTTAAATTTCTGCTTTTGCATATCAATAGCTATTTGGTGACGGTTACCAATGGATTTCTTTTGCTTAACAGGTTTTTTTGAACTATCTTCGGCTGATGAATCTAAAGATGATGAGGCAACCTATGCGGCTGTTGCTGCAGCTGAGCCAGTAAGTGAAGAGACACTGATCCATTGGCTACAGCATATTGTCGCTGCTGAAGTTTGTTAATTAATACTAGAGCTTTTAAGTTCAAGCCCTGTATCTATGGCATAGCAAGAAGTAATGGAAACATTCATGGCAGCACTGTTTCATTTTCTTCCTCAGATTCTTAATGAAGACCTTATAGCAAGGGATGCTGCTTCTTATTGTATGTCATGTTCTTGAAGATCCACAAACTCTCCAGCAAGCCATGGAATCTGAGATAAAACACAGTCGTGTGGATGCTTCTAACCGACATCCGAATGGTATGGTCAATCTCCGCAATTTCCTTTTGAATTTGGCTTTCTGTGATTTCCCGAGATCCAATTATCTATGCTGGCCACTCAATCTATTTGTTTTGCAGGTTGGAGATGAAGAATTCACAAAGAAATTAATGATGCACTTCCGCTGTGACGTAAATGAGCTTGGCCTTTGCGCGAGGAGTCATGCCCATGGCCGAACTTTTAAATGAAGAGAAGTTTGAAAGCTTGATAAAGATCCCGCCGAATGACATATGATTACAGCAGCCGGTACAATCAGCGCTTGTTCAGTGCTAGGTACCTTGTAGTTTTACATACAATACTTTTCTGATTCACAGTTGGTATACCAAAGATGATGTGCTCCTGACTTACTTGAATCATCTCTTTATTATCAGGTTCGGGAATGTATAGAAGCTTATCCTATATTCAGCTTATTTCAATGCGAAAACTCGCGAAGAGACAAACTGATACAAATCTGCTGCAAGGCCTACTGAATGGTATTCCGGAAGTCAGACTCCTAAATCCCGAATCTTATCATGCTTACCCCCATTGGATGCCGACTGAAGCTTTTGAGATTTCTTGCACATGAATGCAACTATTAACTTTCTTCACTTTCTTCATTGTACTTCAAATAGAACTTCCAGAATGGTGGACGTATGAGACAACTCTCGACACGTGCATCCTGGATAGGCGACGGTGAAACAATAGTCGTCCCTGCATTTTGCTTTAACCTTATAGTATTAGAAACTTTGTATCTTGTCATAATAATCTTCATGGACCTTCTGTAATTCAAAACGCATTCCTTTGTAATTCTGATCGTGAACTTGAAGTTTCTAAAGGGCAACACTCCCTCTTGACATTCTAGTTCTCAAGTGCACCTTGCAGTTTTTTTTTAATGATAAATCCTATTCTAAAACAAATCTTTCCTTTTGTAATCCTAAGAATAAATTGCACTTTCTTTGATAAAATCCTCTCTATTATTCCGGAAACGTGATTATCTTGAGAACATTTGTGCCAACCATTATATTACAATCATCATTTTGCAATCCTTCTTTGTGTAATATAGTGGGCTATTCTTGTAAATGAACCATTGATCGAATTTTGCAAATGGACTTTTGGAATGCAAGCTTAGCCTTGTCTTGTAAGAACAATAAATTACCCTTGAACAGTATTTAAACCACATGCCTGTTTTGTAAAATGATAAACCTTTTGAATAACCTGCTGTAAGACTAAATGATGATCTCTCAATATCACCACCCCATACATAAATCATAACTAAATTAATCCTTAAAATGACTTCTCATGACAATTCTTAACTTTAGGAATCATAATTTGATTAAAGAATTCCCAAGCATCACCTTTGAACTCTTCATTGCAAGTTTAGACCATTTTAAACCATGTGAACTATTTATTGATCAAATAACAATCTTAGCACAAGCTACACTGTGCAATTGAAAATTCCTTCACACGTATACACTTGAATTATGATAAACCCTCTCTCCCATGTGGACCTCTTATCTTGATAGCCTTGACAAAATTTGTTTCATCCTTGCAATACCTGATCTTAAATCACCCAGCAAGACAACAAACGTACATTTTTTGGAATTTTGTATAATAATTAGTAAGATGAAAATGATTAAATATGTAGGACAAATTTGGGGTATGACAACTGTAGACACCCAAAATTTTCCCTCACTCATATCACACCATGGCTTGTGATCTTTCATTTTTGCATAAGCATAAACATTACATCTCACATTGCATTTTTGTTTCATCTGCATAGTTCAAGTTCATCTGCATCTAGGGTTTTTGATCTGAGCAATCCAGGATTCCATCTGAGCCATCCCAAGGGCCTCAAAGTGTTCCAAGAGGGTCCATGTGTGTTATATCATCATATTGTGCTTCTCAAAGTTCAAGGAAGTCAAGAAATCACAAGAACTGGCAAGGCATGGAAGCAGAGCTAGGGTTTTCACTGCACAGATGACCAATTAGGGTTTTGGTTTCAGAGGCCTCAACTCCAAATTTTTGGGCCATTCATGTTTCTAATGTTCTTAATATGTCATAAGGATCATGTATACCAAGTTTGATGAAGAAATTCATTGTGGAAGTCATTTGTTCACTAGGTAACTTCCTGAGCAAGTTAAGTCAAAATCAGGGCATCTGAGGCCCCCAACAATGGAACCAAAGGGGTATTTTCATCAAATTGAAGTTCTATGATCTTTATTTGATCTTAGAATAGGTTGGAAGTTCACAAGATTGAAGAATTTTGAGCCATTTGCAAAGTTGCCAAAAATGGAAATGACTTGTAATGGAAACTTTCCATTTTGGGAAAGTTTTTCAACCTCCTCTTTCTTAACCAAAAATGCTTCAAATGAAAAATTCTTGGTCATGAAAGTTATAGATTAGGTCTTTCCCTTTTCAAAAAGTACAATAACATGTCTTGATTCATTATGGAACTCAAGTTGTGGCCTTTCAAAGTTGGCAAAAATCACATAATTTTCACATTCATGCCAAAGAGGGATTTTAGCAAATTCACTTGCCAAGCTTATAAGTGACCTCTAATTGACTTCTAAACATCATGACAACATCACATGACTCATTTTGGTCAGAATTGCACAAGAAATCACAAGATTCTATGCCTTGTTTCTCAAGAAAATCCAAAGAGGGAAAAGTTGCAAAACCATGAGAACACTTGAATCAAGCCATCCAGCTCACATATTTCAATCCAAGGGCCACCCTTGATGCAAGCTGACGCCAGACACCCCTTCAAACAGCCTCTGACCCGTGCCATGCTTATGGTACCATGACTTTTGACTTTTTACAAATGAAGTCATACCAATCAGCATAGACCCCAACCACTTTTCTGACCTATCAAGACATGATATGTGGACATTATGCAAGCCATAACACACAACACATTGGCCTGAAACTCACCCAAGCTCAAGAATCCCAAAAACACTCCAAACCTTGAGCTCTTCGAATCTCTCTGCTCAGGCAACAAAACTTCAAACAAATTTCACCAATCATCTCCATACATCCTCCAGATCATTTCCTAACCATTGCCAAACCCTAAAACCCCAAGAATCAGAAACATGATTCTGGTGCAGCTGAGATGCAATCTCTCAAACCAGCCATTGCAAACTTGTTCTAAGCCTTCCATTCACTCAAGGGAAGCCATTGGAGGTTGATTGCACAAAGAAAGAGGTCAGAAAGCTCCAAAAGTGAAAGCTTCAGCTCAGGTAGCCATCTTCAAACTTTTTTCCAGAAGCTTGTTTTTAAGTTCCTAAATGATTTTACATGTCTCTCTGATCATGGTGATGTAATTTGTTTTGAAAATGGCTGAGTATTGAGGATGTATCGTGCTTCTGAAATTTTTGCCAAGTTTTCCGTTTTGCCTTGATTCATGATCTTGATGAAAAATAAATAAATTTTGTGTGTGGATTCTTGTTCAGTGATGTTTAATGAGTGTTTCTGGAGATTTAGGTAGAGTTTCATGACGTTTTGAGAGAGATAGAGTGAGAGTCTCACCGGAGAAGATGACCGGAGCTTAGCTCCGGTCACCTAAAAGTCATTAGGGTTAGCATGCCCAGATTCAATGTCAGCCCTTGAAAGAAGATTAGTTTAGCGTACAAGTGGTCAGGATTTGTCATTAAACCCTAATTGTGATTCATTAAATTAAATTAGGATTATTTTGCCAGAATCAATCCCAGCCCTCCAAACGGGCGCGCAGACAACCCCTCCCTTTTAAGTTTGAATCTCAGCCCTAGGATCTGATTACTTTCTCTTTATTTTCTTTTTATTTCATTTTCTTTGTATTTATTTCATATAATTATTAAAAATAGCAAAAATGATCAAAAAATTCTGAATTTTTTTATCATGACTTTTATTAATTTTCATAATCCAAAAGTAATTTTTATTTTATTTTTTGCATTTAAAAGTACTTTTAAAATATTTAAATGTTTATTTTAATTAATTAATGAAAATTAATTAATTAAAATAGCATTTAAGTTTCTAAAAATTACCAAAAAAATCATGTTGCATCTTAACACATTCAGAAACATTTTCAAACCCTTCATACAAATTTCTTTTTGGTTTTGATCATAAATTAACAATTTTCTTTGAATTTAGGGTTCATAAAATCACATTTTTAAACCCTAACCTTTGAAAAATCTTTTCTGCCTAACCATGAAGGGTATTGAAGATGGTTCTTTTTGCATTGTTTTACACATATCATGTAGTATCTAGGATATTTTTGGCATGAATTTATCTTTCATTTTCAATTTGATTTGCATTTTTTCCTTTTGAAGCACCCAAAAACCCTAGCAAACTTAGAAAAATCATAACTTTCAATATTTTTGGAGTTAGACCTTCTCCTTTGGGGTGTGATATCATATGGGATTAGGGTTTATTTGAGCTCATTTGCAATTTTTTAGCATGTCATATGCTTCTGTTGTGACCATTTGCATCTCATCCTTCCATGTAACCCTAATTTTGCATCTTTACTTGCATCTTACATTGCATTGCATGAACATATGAACTTGTCATGCCATTATAAGCATTTGTATGCCATCTTAGACATCTTGAGACATTACTTGAACATTGCTTGATCATTTATCCATACATTTTCTATGCTTTGCATCCATTTCATTTCATAAACATCCATGTGTTTACATGCTTCCTACATGCTTCATTTGCATTCATTCTTTTGTATGATCACACATATGCATCTTGTATGTCTTTGCATCATATCATATCATCATTTACATTATGTGTGTGCTTCTGGTCTTGGTATTTTCACTTACATTTGCTTCATTTCATTTCATTCCTTTCATATTGCATCTTGTACTAACTTTTCAGGGTTAATGGTAAGTTGTTTGGGAGGTGGATTTGCCTTCACCTCCCACCTCTTCTCATCTCTTCATATTGCATTCTTACTGCATTTTTATTTGTCATTGAGTGGGATTGCCTCACTTGTGCTTCTCTTCCTTTCTTTCTCTTCTCATCTCCTTCTTTTCATCTTGCTTCTCCTTGGTGGCTTCCTTGAAGACTTCTCCTTTTAAGCCTCACAAAACCATAGGATGCCTAAGCATGATAACTTCTAGGATTGATAGTTTCCCTTTAGACTTTTTCCTTTGAGTCTTCTTTGTGTCTCTTTTCTCATCCCATCATTAGAGACTAAACCTTTGAGGTTTTAGGACTTTGGAATTAGGGTTATGCCTGTATCCTTATCTTAGGATGGAGTGTATAACTTTAATCCTAAGTGTTAAACCCTTAATTTGTTTAAACCTCTTAATCAATCCACTTAATAATCACTAAGACTTCATCTTGTAACTTGGGCCTTACATTAGGGTTCTATCTCTTCCTTATGGTTAAAAGGGACTAACCCTAGTGTTTAATGGACAAGTCCCCCTCAAGTTGTCTTACAAATCATAAAACTCACTTCTTAATTTCATCTTTAATTAAAATACACTTAATAAAGGCTTTGTTATATAATGAATTTAATCCCTAACCATGGATTAAGTTAAGGTATCTTCCTCAGTTTAAGTGTTCTCGTCTATTATCCTTCTATTAGGATGGTGTAATGAGTTCACTAATCTGTGATTAGAGATTAAACTCATTACTTAAAACTAAACAAAAAACCAAAAACATCTAAATAATCACAAGTAGGTTATGTCGCTCCCACCAAATGACACCTGGTCAGAAGGGGTACAGACGCGAACGGTCGGCGAAGGATGAGGAAATGAATAGAGTCGCCAGCTAGGCATTTTTATCCCGAAGGAAAGGTAATGCTGCATAAACCTAGGAAAAGATATGGATAAGACGGTTGCAAACCAGAGAGACTGAGAAAGGGGGTTGGTTACAACCTGGGAAGGTATTAGCACCCAGATTGTCCGCCGTACTCGACGGGATCCACACTTAAAAGATTTGTGTTTAAAAGGGGTAGTGTCAGTGCAATTTGTGTATCAAAGCTGGAAAGAATGAAAGTGTCAGTGTAAAGAGAAAGTAAAGTGAAATATGTGAAGTGTCAGTGTAAGAAAAAGAGTATGTTCAAGATTATGAGGCTTAAAGAATAATTGCTGGAAGGAGGGGGAATATACAGAGACTTTTGTTCGATAACAGTTAAGTTATACCTACGTATCCTCTCGTGCAATGAGGAAGTCAGAACACCGTAGTTCGACCCAAAGAGACTGAAAGATAAATTGACTGATGAACTGCTTGCATGTCTATGCTCAAGTGAATGACCTGTCTGGCTCAGGTGCAAACTGTCTTGCATCAGATGGAAGAATCAAGTTCTCGTTTGTGAGTGAATGAGATGAGAAAAGAATCCCGGAGGAGACGATTATTGTTTGTTTTTGGTGTTTTCAATCTTTTATTGCTTTTTGAGTTTGTCATAAGTTAATGAGCTTAAGCCTAAACCAATGGGTTAGTAAACTCATCACATCCTCCCTCTAATTAGGGGTAATGAGAATACCTTAAGTATGAAGTAAGCACCTTACACTTAATCACCATGATGTAGGATTAAGATCATTAACCTACTTGCATTTATTTAGATGTTTTTGTTGTTTTTGTTTAGTGTTGAGTAATGAGTTTAAGCCATAATCAAGGATTTAATGGACTCATTACACTATCCTAATAGAAGGATAATAGATGAGAACATTTAAGCTGAGAAAGACTCCTCAACTTAACCCATGATTAGGGATTAACCTCATGACAAAACAAAGCCTTTATTAAATGGATTTTAGTTAATGGTTAGGTTAAGAAGTGGATTTTATGATTGGTAAGACAACTTGAGGGGGACTTGTCCATTAACACTAGGGTTAGTCCTTCTTAACCAATTAAGGAAGAATTAGAACCCTAATGTAAAGCCCAAGTTACAAGCTTGATGTCTTGATGATTATTAAGTGAATTGATTAAAGGATTTAAACACATTAAGGGTTTAACACTTAGGATTAATGTTATACACTCCATCCTAATAGAAGGATGCAGGCATAAGCTTAATCACAAAGCCTTAAAGCCTTTAGGGTTTAGTCCTTGATTATGGGATGAGAAGAGAAGACTCAAAGATGACACAAAGGTAATACTAAATGGGGACTAATCAAACCCTAATTGTTATCATGCTTGGAGATCCCTAGGGTTTATGAGGTTTAAGAGAGAAAGATCTTCAGAGAAACCACCAGGGAGGAAGCAGATGGAAGGAGCAAGAAGCAAAGAGAAGCAAAGCAACTTGCTTCACTTAAGAAGACAAGTTGCTTGAAGAAAGAAAGTAAGATGAACATGAATGAGCAAGCTCAATCCAATACACATACAAAAGGCAGCAAAGGAAGTATGAAAGAGATGAAAAGAAATTGTGAGAAGTGAAGGCAAATTCACTTCTCTAAACAACTTACCACCTGAAAAGTTAGCCAAAAGAAATGAAATGCAATGCAAATGAGATGAAATGTCATGATGCAAGCCAAAGTCAGAAGCATTTACATGATGCTAATGATGCTAAGAGATGATACAAACATGAGTCAAGGCATGAGGGTGATCAAACAAGCATAAAGATGCAAATGAGGCATGCATTGAAACATGAATGTACATGAAAAGTTTATGAAATGCAATGGACATACAACATGGCAAATGAAAGATGCAATGATCAAACATAATTCTAATATGTCATAAGATGTCTTATGAATCAAGTGAATGCACAAAATGTCATGGCAAGTCAATGGATGCAAGCAAATGAGAAATGGATGCAAAGGAAGGCACAAATTAGGGTTACATGCATCATACAAAGCAAAAATCCAAAACCAGAAGAAAATGACATGATAATAATTTGAAAATGCAATCAAAGATACCCTAAACCTATACAAGTTCACTGCCCAAAGGAGAGGATCCAATTCTCAACCTGGTGAAAGTTATGAATTCCCTAAGATTGCTAGGGTTTTGGGGTACCTTGTCAAGAAAAATGCAAAACAAATTGGAAATACAAGATCAATTCAAATCAAATTTATCCTATAAACTACATGCTATAAAGAGTGCAATGCAAGAAGAATCATCATTCAACTCTCAAAAGTTAGGCAGAAAGAAATTTTTGAAGTTTGAAACAAAATATTGCCTTAAAATGAAATTAAATCCAATGAAAATGATCAAAAGGCATCAAGAACAAAAAAGAAATTTGGCTTGAGAGTTGAACAATGTTTCTAAATGTTTCTAAATGCTATGTGAATTTTTTTGTGATTTTTAAATACCTAAATGTATTTTTAATTAATTAATTTTCATTAACTAATTAAAAATAAGCATTTAAATGATTTAAAAATAATTTTTAATGCAAAAAATAAAAATAAAAATATTTTTGGGTTTTAAAAATTAATGAAAACTTTGACAAAAATTTTCATAATTTTTAAATGATTTTTGCTATTTTTAATAATTCGTATAAATAAAATGAAAAGAAAATGAATTAAAAATGAAAATAATGGAAAGTATGCAAATCTGAAGGCTGACATTCAAATGGAAAAGGAGGGAATTGACTGGCGCGTCATCCAACGGCTGCCATTCAAACTGACCAGATTAATTTAAAAAACTTAATTAATTAGACTAATGACGTGGATTAGGGCTTAAGTGATGAATCTGGACCATTCGTTTGCGCGCGGGTCAATGCCACTCAACTGGATCTACGACCTACATTCAAACCAAACCCTAATCGTAATTAAAGACTTAATGACATTCAGGTCACCAGAGAAGAGCTCCGGTCGTCTTCTCCGGTGACATCATTCCCTGAAATTTTCAATCTCACTCCCTAGGTCATTTCTGGAGCTCTAAAGCTCCAGATCACTTCCTCTCACCTCCCTAAACTCATCCCTGCCCTCAAATGGAGTTTATTTCTCACCATTAACAATATTCGAAAGGAAGAACACAAATGGCAGAAATTTCAGTCAATCAATACAAACTCATTTTTACACCATTTTCAAAATTTCAAAGTCCAGTATGATCAGGAGAGCATGCTTTATCATTTAGAAACTAAAAACAAGAGTTCTGGAAAAATGTTTCAAGGAGGTACCTGAGCTTGAGATTTCTCAGTTTGGGACTTTTAGGCCTTCTCTCTTTGTGCAAACCACTCCCCTTGAACTCCTGATGCAATTTTGATGCTTGGAAGGAATTCCTTTTGGCTGATTTGGGAGTTTGCAAGCCAACTGGTCAGAAATCGTGTTTGGTTTATGGGGTGTTTTTGGCTGTTTCAATAGTTGGTTTGTGGTCAGTGAGTCACTTTGAGATCAATGGTGAAGTTGGTTTGAAGATTGGTTGAGTGAGCTGAGAGATTCGAAAGGTTTTGCAAGTTGGGGAATTTTTGATAACTTTGGCAATCTGAGGTTTTAGCTTGTGTTGTGTGTTGTGTTCAGTCTCTTTTGGTCCACTTATCACTCTTGGATAGGTCAGAGGAGTTGGTGTGGCCTAGCTTGATTGGTATGGGTCTTTTTGCAAAAAGTCCAAGTTAGGTGTACTTGAGGTATGGGCCAGTGTGAGGCTGTGATAGGGGCATGGTTTGGCTCAGCTGAGTTTAGGGAGAACCATGGAAATGGATTAGAAGCAATGCATCAAGTGGATTAGGGTTTGTCATAGGTTTTGCAACTTTGTGACTTTTTGGCCCTTTTGTGATTTCTTGAAGCACAAGTTATGAAAATGGACAAACTCTTGGTGCATTCTGAATTTTAGGCATTGGTTTATGTTTGTACAAAGATTATAAGTCCATTTGAAAGCACAATTTTCCTTGGCAAGGGGTTTTGCAACTTTGCCTCTTTGGTACAAAACTTGAAATTATGTGATTTTTCCCAACTTTGACAAGCCATAACTTTTGATCCAAAATGAACTAGAATGAGTTCTTGTACTTTTTGAAAAGGGAATGATCCATTCTACAACTTTCATGACCAAAGTTTTCCCATTTGAAGCATTTTTGAAACAAAAAGAAAGGGTTGAAAAAGTTTCCCAAAATGGCAAGTTTCCATTACAAGTCATTTTCCCAAAAAGGCAACTTTGCAAATGGCTTGAAATTCTTCAATTTTGTGAAATTCCAACATCTTGTATGATCAAATAAAGATCATACACAATCAAAATGATGAAGAACACCCCTTGGTTGGGTCATTGGGGGCCTCAGATACCCTGATTTTACACTGACTTGTTCAAGAAGTCATCCCTTGATCAGATGCCTTCCCCATGAAATTTCTTCATGAAAATTGATATGCAATATCCTTATAACATATAGAGACCAATAGAAACAAGAATGACCAAAAAATTTGGAGTTATGGCCTTTGAAACCAAAACCCTAATTCTAGGTCATTTGTGCAGTTAAACCTGGCTCTGCTTCCATGCCATTCTCAGTTCTTGTGATTCTTTGACTTTCTTGACCTTGTGGGGATGTAATATGATGCTTGAACATACATGGACCCCTTTTAAGTTATTTATGACCTTTGGAGTTGCTCAAGTGGCTCAAGGATGGCTCAGATCACAAACCCTAGATGTAGATGACTTTGAACCAATGCAGTGAAACAAAAAAAAGCAATATGAGATGCTATGATTGAACTTATGCATATGAAGATATCACAAGCCATGGTGTGAATGGGTGAGGGCAAATTTGGGGTGTTTACAGCTGCCCCTATTCAAGCATGAGTTAGCTGTGCAGGATGTAAGCAACGACTTAACAGGCAAACAAGATAACTTGTGGTTGAATACCAAAGATAGTCCACAATTTGCACTCACAGAATGAAGAAGAAAAGGTATATAGATTGTAAAGGAAAATAAAACATGTATATAAAGTGCGGGCAACGGAGGACGACCGTCGAGCAGAGGACGACTGCTGGGGATATAGGTAAACGAAATAAATGATGAGGTACGGTTATCAGAAGTGAAAGACGATCACCTAGCAGGGGAGGGCTGCTCTGTTGGGTATAAGATGAGGGACGGTCATCTATGGTGAAGGACGATCACCGGGCCCGGTACGGTTGCCAAAAGTATCGCGACATAGGACGAATGCCGGATAAAAAGGTCGACGATGGGGACGGCCATCGAACAAGCATGATGAAGGACGATCATCAAGAGGTGAAGGACGATCACCTAGCAGGGTACGGCTTCTCTCGGGGTTTATCATTACATAGGACGAATGTCAGATAACAAGATCAACGATGGGGACGGCCATCAGATAAAATGATGAAGGACGATCATCAGGAGGTGAAGGACGATCACCTAGCAGGGGACGGCTGCTAAAAATATCACGACATAGGACGAACGTCGGATAAGAAGGGGTTCTAATGAATAGAGACTCCACTGGGGGTTGATGAAGGACGATCATCAAAGAGGTGAAGGACGATCACCTAGCAGGGTACGGCTGCCGAAAAGGTATCATGACATAGGACGAATGTCAGATAGAAAAGAAATAATTTAACAAGTTTTGTCGGGGACTTTGCTGGAGAAAAGTAAACACGGACGAGTGTCTACATCCAAGAAATTAGAGGTATAAGTGTTTGAAACGGTGTATAGATTAAAGATGCGGACGAGAATCCTTAAGATTATGATACGGACGGGTATCAGGTAGAAACAAACACTAACACATGTTCAGAGATGATGATACGGACGAGTACCAACTGGTTAACAAAGAACACAGACGAGTGTCAGATCTTAAAGGGACTCTTCTGGGGAATAATAGACACAGACGAGTGTCTAAATTCTAAAAAGAGGTAAATGTATCTGACATTGTGTATGGATTAAAGACGCGAACGAGCATCCTTAAGACCATGATACGGACGAGTATCAGTAGAAACAAACGCTGATGCATGCTCAGAGATGATGATACGGACGAGTACCAACTGGTTAACAAAGAACACGGACGAGTGTCGGATATAAGGGGATATAAGTGGTGTATACAAGATACGGACGAGTATCTGTATGTGTAAAACAGGAGTAACAAGTATGAGTGGTGTACAGACGAGTGTTTAGCTTGCTGGGGAGAGTGACACGGATGAGTGTTAAAGGAGAAAAGTGTAATATAAGCGAGTGTATGTGTACCAAGGAAGTTGTGTATCAGTATCTGTGAGTGCAAGGGGGGTGCTTTGGCTTTCTACTGGGGATATGACACGGACGGGTGTCAGGAAGTATCTGTATTCTTAAGGAAAGTGCCTCAGCTCTCTGCCGGGGAATTTGGTGAGTTCTCTGTATACCGTTGATGGATTGTCAGTATTTACAAGTGTTCAGTTCGACACATGGCTTGTGATTATGCAATATGTTTGATTTTTGCCGTAATGCTCCGTATTAGACGGAATGCTACGCTCTGTGGGGAGAATATGATGCGAATGGTATGATTATGCAAAGATACCGATCCGGGATTCGGATCCCGTTGTTGTGGAGATATCCGGTTGTTCTGATTGAAGGACATCCCAGCTGGGGATGAGATCGTTGGTAGATCTGACACATCCGACTCTGCTTGGGGAATTAGATCACTGATATATCTATCTCGTTGATGAGGGACCCAGCTGGGGTTTTGTAGAAGCTTTCGTCACCCTGTTGTGAGATCTTCAGGTATTGCTTTGCTGGATAGAGGTTGAGACTCTGTGGGGAAGTCATTCTCTGTCTAGCATTTGGCTGGGGAAGAAGAAAGATCACTGAAAGATCTTCTTAGAGATTTTCGTGGGGATCCTGCTGAGGATGATACTTGACAACTCAGCTGGGGAGAAAACACCTCCGGTGCTAATCTGGAAGACGGACTGAGTAGACAATGATTTGACAGCTTGCTGGGGAGAAGCATTCATGCCCCATGTTGTGCTTTGAATACCTGCAATCCTGAAAAGGCAGAGAAACGCACAAGTAATCCCGAGGTATCCCTTACCGGATTCCATCATAGGAGTTCAGACACTCCCGGGAGTAAGTATATTTTCGGCAAGCACGTACTTTTTAGAAGGGAAGCATCTGTATTTATGCAATCAATATCTTAAAGACATCGGACATTTTTGCAAACAAAAATAAAATGTATAAGACGAAACATGACTGAAAATCTGATTTTATTAATTTGTGTGCCCTGAATTGGCAAGATACAGTCAGAGAAACGGATCCCCTGAAATGAGGAGATCGTTACAAATTGAAAGACAAAGAGATGCTGGCAATGTGGATGACGCTTCAAGGAGCTTCCCTTTTGCTATGACTCGTATGACATTTGACGTTCTTCTCATTTTGCTTTCTGAAGAAGGCTGATTCTGAACGAAGCTTGACCCTTTTAAAGTTTACCATGTTGTAAGTGATACAGATGAATTCAGAATGCAGTTGTTCACTTATTCCCTTATTTTTGCGTGGATCGCCCTTTCAGGTTTTCAATCCACCGGGATACCCATTTTTGCCTGAGTTGTCCGATGCGGCTTTTCAACTCAGCGGGTGTACATTTTTTGTTTATTTTCCCTTATTTTTGCCCGAGTCTTTTATTCTGTTTTTGACTCGCCGGGATGCCCTATTTTTGCCTAGACTTACATTCTGTTTTTATGTCCAGCGGGTCATTTTTATGCAAAGTATTTTTTAACTGCATCTGAATTCACAGGGGATAGAAAGTCTTCACCATCCATAGTAATGAGCATGAGTGCTCCACCGGAGAAAACTTTCTTTACTATGAATGGTCCTTCATAATTCGGAGTCCACTTGCCCCTGTGGTCTGTATGAGGAGGAAGGAGTCTTTTCAGCACAAGATCTCCTACTTGGTATTCTCAGAGCCTAACTTTTTGATCGAAGGCTTTCTTCATTCTCTTCTGATATAACTGCCCATGACAGATTGCATCTAATCTCTTTTCTTCAACCAGACTCAGTTGTTCGTATCGGGACCGGACCCATTCTGCTTCGTTCAGTTTAACATCCATCAGTACTCGCAGGGAGGGTAATTCAACTTCAACAGGTAGGACTGCCTCCATACCATAAACAAGCTGATACGGTGTTTCCCCAGTGGATGTTCTGATTGACGTTCGGTACCCATGCAAAGCAAATGGTAGCATTTCATGCCAGTCTTTATAGGTAACCACCATCTTCTGCACAATCTTCTTGATATTCTTATTAGCTGCCTCGACAACGCCATTCATCTTTGGCCTGTAAGGAGAAGAATTGTGGTGTTGGATCTTGAAGTCCCAACACAGTTCTGCCATCATTTTGTTGTTTAAATTGGAACCATTATCAGTAATGATTCGCTCGGGCACTCCATACCTACAGATGATGTCTCTCTTCAGAAATCGGGCTACCACTTGCCTTGTAACATTTGCATAGGAAGCTGCTTCAACCCACTTGGTAAAATAGTCGATGGCAACCAGGATGAATCTGTGGCCATTTGAAGCAGTCGGTTCAATCTTGCCAATCATGTCAATGCCCCACATGGCAAAGGACCAGGGTGAAGACATTACATTCAGGGGATTTGGAGGCACATGCACTTTGTCTGCATAAATCTGGCATTTATGGCATTTTCTGGCATAGGCACAACAGTCTGCGTCCATTGTGATCTAGTAATAGCCTGATCTTAGCAACGTTTTGGCCATAGCATGCCCTCCTGCATGGGTACCAAAGGATCCTTCGTGCACCTCGTGCATCAACAAGTCTGCTTCTGTCTTGTCAACACATCTGAGGAGTACCATATCAAAGTTTCTTTTGTACAAGGAACCATCAGTATTCAGGAAGAAACTACCAGCTAGCCTTCTTAATGTCTTCCTTTCATTGGAAGATGCCCCAGGTGGGTATGTTTGATCCTCCGAGAAGCATTTGATATCATGGAACCAAGGCTTATCATCTTTGGCAATATCTACTGCAAATACATATGCTGGTCTGTCAAGTCTGGATACTGAGATCCGAGGTACAAAGGCTTATCATCTTTTGCTCTTATGAACATGATGTCTTCATCAGGGAAGTCAAATCTCATAGGTTGGTAATCATCAATGGGTTGCTCAGCAAGATAATCAGATAATACACTGCCTTTGATGGCCTTCTGAGAGGTGTACTGGATATCATACTCCGTGAGGATCATTTGCCATCTTGCAACCCGTCCGGTAAGTGCTGGCTTCTCAAAAATGTACTTAACTGGATCCATCTTTGAAATCAACAAGGTAGTGTGGGTCAACATATACTGCCTTAGTCGGCGAGCAGCCCACGCTAAAGCACAGCAAGTTTTCTCGAGCAGTGAATAACGTTGTTCACAGTCGGTAAACTTTTTTCTTAGGTATTATATTGCATAATCTTTTCGACCAGACTCGTCATGCTGGCCCAACACACACCCCATTGACTCTTCTAATACTGTCAAGTACATGATTAGAGGTCTTCCTTCAACTGGCGGCATAAGGATCGGAGGCTCTTGTAAGTATTCCTTGATTTTGTCAAAAGCCCTCTGGCAGTCTTCGTTCCACCTGACCGTTTGTTCTTTTCTTAGCAGTTTGAACAAGGGTTCACAGGTTGCTGTAAGGTGAGATATGAACTGTGAGATGTAATTCAATCTACCTAGAAACCCCCGAACTTCTTTTTCTGATTTTGATGCAGTCATTTCTTGAATGGCTTTGACTTTATCAGGGTCAACTTCAATCCCTTTTTCACTTACAATAAATCCCAGCAGCTTACCAGATCGTACCCCGAATGTGCACTTGTTGGGGTTTAACTTCAGTTGATATTTCCTCAGACGCTTGAATAACTTCAGCAAATTCACCAGGTGGTCTTCTTCCGTGAGGGACTTGGCAATCATGTCATCCACATAACATTCTATTTCTTTATGGATCATGTCATGGAATAAAGTTACCTAGCCCGTTGATAAGTTGCACCAACATTCTTTAGTCCGAACGGCATCACCTTATAACAGAACGTGCCCCAGGGTGTGATGAAAGTTGTCTTCTCCATGTCTTCAGGTGACATTTTGATCTGATTGTATCCTGAAAATCCATCCATGAAGGAGAACACCGAGAACTGAGCCGTATTATCAACCAATACATCAATGTGAGGTAAAGGGAAGTCATCTTTCGGGCTGGCTCTGTTCAGATCCCGGTAATCCACACACATTCTCACCTTGCCATCCTTCTTAGGCACATGTACAATATTAGCAACCCACGGTGGATAGCTAGTTACAGCAAGGAAACCGGCGTCCGACTGCTTTTGTACCTCTTCTTTAATCTTCATTTCCATATCTGGGCGAGTACGGCGCAACTTCTGTTTTACTGGCGGGCAATCTTCTTTCAAAGGCAGCTTGTGCATGACAATATCGGTGTCCAACCCTGGCATATCCTGATAAGACCAAGCAAAGACATCCACATACTCCCGAATCATATCAATCAGTTGCTCTTTTACTGAATCTTGTAGGCAGGCCCCGATCTTAACTTCTTTCACGTCTTCATCCGTACCAAGATTAACCGTTTCAATCTCCTCCTAATAAGGAGTGATAACCTTCTCCTCTTGCCTTAACAACCTGGATAGCTCTTCAGGTAGCTCATAATCTTCTTCAACCCCTTCATCGGCTTGATTGATTGGATTGTCAAAGTCATATGAAGTCATAGCTGTGTTGTTGTCGGTGAAGTCTGAAAGGCACTCTCTGCAAGGGTTTAGATTGTTTATTTTAGTGATCAATTTTAATCTTGTTTAGAAAGAAGTGAAATGAAGTTATCATTTTGGAAAACATTGCCATTTTATTTTTGTACAAAAATAAAAATGAAAAACAGTGAGCGGAGAATAAAAAAAGACTCATTTGCAAAAGATGTCCGATATTCATTGATTAATCTGTTTGCACAAAATTACAAGATGGCCCGATTACAAAATGAGTCTTGACATCTTGGTCAAGATGCAAGACTTTGATGCATGCTTAAAAATACAGGAAATAATAATTACTCTGTGGGAGTAACCCTTATAATTTCCTAGGAAGACCAGTTAAGGACTTGGCTCCCCGGGATCCTTGGACGTATCCAACTCTCCAGGTTGCGGTCGCTTTCCTCCTCGTCTTCCAAGTTGTTCACAGCATCCGGGGTGAGCATTCCCCCGCTGACAAAATTGGGCTTCTTGGCAGCCTCTGATTGATCTTGTTGAGTTGGTTTGTAACCCAACCCAAATCTGTCTTCCTTCTTTTCCACGGGCAACAGCTTTCCCCAGCCTTAGGTAGTACCCTCTTCAATAACCTTCCTGGCTTGCTGATAAGATGTCATGGAGGTTCCCAGTACAGCAGATGCTTCATTAATGTTCAGGGCCTCAAACCCCTGGCTCATGGTTTAATGGATCTCTCCATCCATTTCAATGTACTTGTATGTAGCCAGATGGCTAACAAAGATGTCTTCTTCACCACAGATGGTGATGATCTGGCCTTCCCACTCGAATTTCAGCTTCTGGTGAAGGGTAGACGTAACAGCGCCAGCGGCATGGATCCAGGGTCTACCCAACAAACAGCTGTAGGCCGGCTGAATGTCCATCACATAGAAGGTAATTTTAAAGGTCTGTGGGCCAATCATCACAGGCAGATCAATCTCTCCAAGCACTGATCTTTTAGAGCCATCAAATGCTCTCACCACCAAATTACTTGGACGCAATGCCAAGCCATCATACTCCAGCTTCACTAAGGCTTTCTTTGGCAAAACATTGAGTGAGGACCCAGTTTCCACCAGCACATGAGAAAGAACAGCACCTTTGCATTCCAAGGTGATATGTAAAGCCTTGTTGTGATTACGTCCCTCAGTTGTTAAGTCAGCATTGGTAAAGCCCAGTCCATGACTGGTGTTGACATTTTCCACCACAGTTTCTAGCTGATTAACGGTAATCTCCTCTGGCACATATGCTGCGTGCAAGACTTTCAGTAATGCATTCCTGTGAGCTTCAGAACACATCAACAGGGATAATATGGAGATCTTTGAGGGAGTTTGGTGAAGCTGATCCACCACTTTGTAATCACTTCTCTTTATAATCCTCATAAACTCGTCTACATCTTGCTCAAAAGATGTCTTCTGAGTTTCTTTGATAGCTAGCTCATCAAGCACCACACTCTTTCCCTTTGCTTTGGCAGCGGCTTCTGCTTCGGTATTAGATCTTTGCAGTTGTGAGGCAAAAAGGCGTCCGCTTCTGGTGAAGCCTCCGCCTCCCCCAACATTATCGATTTGTGGAGAAGAGGTTGAAGAATCCAAAGTGATTTTCTCCCCATTGCAGTAAAGATCAGAGCCATAATGCCAAGGTATGGCATTGCTGCTTTCATATGGAACTGGTCCAGGTACCGTGATAGTAACCGGACTTACTGCTGCAAAGGGGGGTACTTAAATGGTGTGCGGATCGTAGTAAATGGTGACTGGTGACCTGGCAGGAGGTGCCACTGTTTGTTGTTGGAAGTTGTTGTTTGGATGAACATCTGATGGATCATAGTAGATGGTGACTGCTGAGATATCTTCATTAATTTCTGTTGGCGTTGTAGAAGATTCTGCTGAATAAATGGATGCTGATGTTATAGAAGAAATGGTTGTTAGCATCTGATTTGTTGAAGTGATATATGAAGCCATTGTTGATGATATTGATGAATTGGTTGGAATGATTGTTGCTGCAGTTGTAGGAGAATCAGGAATTGTTGTCAAAGGAATTGCTGGATTTGTAGGCGCCGTTGTTGAGATCTGAAGTAGGCCAATTTTGATAAGACCATCTATGCCGCTTCTCAAGTTATCACACCCGTTGACTGAAATGTTGCAATACCCACAACCAAGCTCACACCCGGGGAAAATCTGGCACTCTAGAAGCTGAACTTTAATTTCGACCAGAGGTGTCCGAATCTGCCCAACACTGGTTATCAAGAAAGATGGCTTGTCTTCTTCAATGGCATTAATTCTTGGCCCTCCATGATTAGGCATGGGATTCTTGGTGACACTTGGAGGGGGTGCAAAGTTGAGGGCTTTAGAATCCACCAGATCTTGCACTTTCATTTGTAAAGCCCTGCATTTCTCAATATTGTGGCCAGGTGCATTGGAGTGGAAGGCACATATGGCGTTGACATCATAATTTCTTGGCAGATTGGAGGGGTCTGGTGGTGCCAATGTCCTTAACTCAACCAGGTCGAGCTTCAGGAGTTGGGGCAATAAGGCAACATAGGGCATAGGGATAGGATCAATCACCCTATTTGCCTGTGATGGTCTTTGCTGAAAAGGTCTTTTTTGTTGATTGCTGCTGTTGTTGTAGGTTCTTTGTGGCAGATACTGAACTTGTTGTTGATAATGTGGTTGTTGTTGTGGTTGATATGCTGGTTGTTGAGGAATCGGAGCTGGAATAGTGACAGCTGCCACTGATCTATGAAGATACTGAGGTCTGCCCCTGTTGGCATGAATGGCATTTGCCTCACCGGTTCTTCTAGGTCCCACAAAAGGCTTCCTGGGATTACTGGACGAGCTTGCACCGTTATCAGAAATCTTTCCCATTTTCAAAAGGCTTTCAATTCTTTCTCCAGCTATAACTACGTCAGCGAAGCTGGTGGAAGAAAAGGCAGCTAGCCTATCAATATATGTTCCTTGAAGAGTATTCATAAACATGTCGGCCATTTCTCTTTCCGACATGGGTGGTTGGACAGCAGCAGCAAGCTGTCTCCACCTCTGGGCATATTCCCTGAAGCTTTCTCTGGAGGATTGAGACATTCCCATCAGAAGGGTTCTGTTAGGAGCCATGTCCAGATTGTATTGGTACTGTCTGATGAAAGCTTCAGCTAGGTCCTTCCAGCATCTGATAGTAGCTCTGGTTAAGTGCGAATACCACTCCCTGGAAGCCCCAGTCAAACTGTCTTCAAAGTAAAACATCCATAGTTTTTCATCCATGGTGTATGCCTTAAGTCTTCCTAGGAAGGACTGTAAGTGAGTTCGTGGACAGGAAGTTCCATTGTACTTCTCGAAGCACGGGGGTTTAAACTTGTGGGGAATCCTTACCCCATCCACTAACCCCATATCCATTACATCGAAGCCTAGGGAATTTTGAGACTCCAGAGATCTCAACTTCTTAGCAATTTCATCAAACCTCCTATCATAAACTTCATCCCCAGCTCCCATTACAGTAAACTGCTCTTCTTGGGGGTCTTCTTGTAAGATCCTTCCCCCAGTAGTATTTCCTTGCACATTACCCGGGATGTTGACTTCCGGATGTAGATGAGGCCCATATACTGGTGGATTAACATGAGGCTGACCCCTTTCATTGTTACTTGTTCCTCCAGTTCCCAGATGGGGTTCTTCCGGGGTTTGTCTTTCTACCAATGCCCTCAACCTTTCTTGACTTTGGGCCAAGCCATTCATTACTTCCATGAATTGGGTCATTTGGTTTCTCATCTCCAGCCTTTCATTAGCCATCTGAGTTCTGACCTCTGTCAGATCTTGCTGTACTTGATCCATTTGGATACTAGGAAGGTTGTTGCGAGTAGGATACCAGTGCGGACGGTTGAGAGGAAACACCCGGCGGCGAACAATAATTCCTGAATCACAACAGAGTTAGTAACAAACAAAACAAAAACCTACAAAACAAAGCAAAAGTTAGTATGAAATGCAGTATGCTTATTTATTTTCCAAGGTATCCGGCTTGCCTCTTGGTTTTGACCTTTCCAGATCCTGAGGAAGATATTTTGAGGTTACTTGAGAGAAAGAAAACTCAATGAAACAAACTGACAAATACATTACAAATGGTGGATCATACATAGCTTATTTTTACAACATATGCCCCTGAAGGGTCGAAATACAACATAAAAAAGAAAAGTACATGAAATGGAAATAACAACAAGCAAAGAAAGTCAAACATCTAATCCAAACTCATCCTCCTTAACCTCCTTCAAAAGTGCTTCAGTTACAGGACCAGCCGGATGCTCTGTGATGTTTCTGATAAGAAGGTTTCTGGTGGCAATAGCAGTGGTCAGCCTCTTGTGCCTGTCTTGGTCCTTTGACCTTTTCACACCAGCCCTAAGCTTCAATTCTGAAATCTCCTTCTGGGCTGCCAGCAAAGCTTCATGCTGTTTCTTTTCATTGGCCTCTAACTGCTCAATCCTGGCTTGAGTTCTCTTATCTTCTTGTGTCCGGGCTTCAGTGATCCTGACCCATCTAGCCTGACTTTCTTGTAGATAGAGATCAGTCCTAGCCTTTTGAAATTGGGCCTCTTTACAGGCATTCTTCAATATTTTCTCTCCAGCTCTTGATTTCTTGATGTAGTCCTCTGCTTTCTCAATCTTGGCTAGATGCTCTACTTTAAGCTTCTCCAACCTCTCAATGTCTAGACGACCATCACTCCTCTCCCAGAGGGTCTTCTTCAGAGCTTGAGACAAATTCTCATTCCTTTCCTTCAGCTTCTCAAATTCTTCCAGGCTGATAGTGGCTGGAGGTGGTACTGTGGATGGTCCAGGTATATCTTCAATGGTGAAAGGCATCCCAGAAATCTGGGCTCTAGCATGGGACCACTCATAGTACTGAGCTGAAGCCACATTATTGCATCTCCCAAGAATGGCCATCCCTTTGGTCTGGATGTTGTCCCAAGCCCAGGATGCTTGTCTGACAACAGCTAGATTGGGTTTTATCTCACAATACAGGGTTTCAGCCAATTCTTGCACTCTAGGAGGGTGGACCAAGGCATAGCCCAGTTGTCTCTTAAACAGCAAAGGATTGTAGTTGATGCAACCCTTCACTCCTATTAGAGGTACATTGGGGTACTGCCCACATCTAGTGATTATGTCTCTGCCCTTGGTACTCTGGGTGCACCATCTGATGTCATCTGAAGTCAAAGCAATAAGTCTTTTAGACCAATTCTTCTGTTGGTGAGGATTCAGGAAGGCATCAGTCCTAGGTAAGTGTTTGAGCAGCCAGGTATGAAATAGGGGAGCACAGCATCTCACCAATTTCCCTCTCTGCTTCTCATTTCTTTGGTGAACAGAATAATAGAAATCCCCCAGCAAGGTGGGTACTGGGTTCCTCAGGAGGAAAAGATGAATGGCATTCTTGCTGATAAACTTGGGCTCATATGCAAATAGTATAACCCCGTATATACTGAGGGCTAGCAATGCACAAACTGCCCTCCATTCTCCCAAAGAGGCCTTCAGGATGGCCTGAGAAATCAAGAAATCCAGGTGCAAACCAGGGATCCCAACCTTTGTTGTCATGTTCTGCTCAATCAAAATAGGCTCTAGATACAGTGTTTTTGCCACTTCTCCATTGTTGGGGGAAGTCATTTCTGGGTTAAAGGGAACACCACCCCTGACAGGTACTCCAATCAATGATGAGAATTCCTCCAGCAGAGGTCCTAACTGAAAGTTCTGGAAAGTGAAGCATCTCAAAGGAGGGTCATAAAACTGTAGACAAGTGTGGATCAAACTCCTCTGAGAAGGGTCCAGGTCCATAACCATATCAATGATGCCTCCATAATTCTCTCTGAATAATGGGATGTGGTCTGGAGTGATAAGTGTCTGGACCTGCCTGATGCCAGTCATCACAGGCTCAAAGAAATGGTATGAAATGTTGCTCTTCTTGGGTGCCATGACTGCTGATGAAGAGCTGAAAACAAATGTTGATGATGAAGACTGATACTGGAGATGAGCCACTAGTAGGCTGAGGCTGATGATGAAAGTAGCTGAAGCAGGCAACTGATGAAGATAGCTGAAGCAGATAACTGATGAAGATAGCTGAAGCAGATAACTGATGAAGATAGCTGAAGCAGATAACTGATGAACAGGGGTCTATGCAGATGAAGGGGTCAAAACCAAGCCAGATACAATATGGATACCCTGAAAAACAAATAAACAAATGTTAAATGATGCAAATGATGAATATGCAAATGATATGCAAGGGGTTGTGATCAAGCTGGATTTGATTATCTGTCTTGATATAAGTCCATGTATGTTTAAGAAGTCCAGATGGAGGTTCAGAAGTCCAGTAACCAAGGTGGGGGACTCAAATAAAGAGTCACATGTCCAGGGTTAAATCACAAGAACTGTCCAAAGTGAAGCATTCTTAAACAAAACAAGTATCAAGGTATGATGTGGCCAAAGGTACCTGCAAACCTGTAAACAGCCCAACCCCCTCACAGGTGGTGTTCTAAAACAAGGATCCTCAGACTTGGATCAGTTTATGAGAAGTGTAAACACTTCTAACCCGGAGGTACAGTGTTTACAATAACCATAAAAGATCCTCCTCTAATTCACCTCAGTTTCTGAAGATCATAATAAAGGTCATCCAGACTTAGCAGGCTTCCCAGATAACCCTAGCACTACAGGAAATTTGTAGCACAAAGTTCTCAAGAAGAAACCCACATCTGAACCGTGTTTCATATTCCCGCACCAGACCGAAATGGAATGGGAAAGAATATGAGCCACTCTAGCCTAGGTGTCACTCAGGTCCCAGGTATAGGACCTCAAATTCTCAATGGAACCCCACCCACCAAAACAAAAACCAGATCCAGCAAGATGACAGTATGACAATATGATATATATATATAAAGATGTAAAGAAAACAATAAAATAACTGTACATAAAGTAGTAAATAAAGCAAATATACAAACACAATTAGCATAAAACACCCCAGTAAACACAAATCAAATAAGCGCTAGGAGGAACCCACTAAAAGAACCAGAAGCCCTGGTTACAGTATAAGGTTCCCCAGCAGAGTCGCCAAGCTGTCGCTCCCACCAAATGACACCTGGTCAGAAGGGGTACAGACGCGAACGGTCGGCGAAGGATGAGGAAATGAATAGAGTCTCCAACTAGGCATTTTTATCCCGAAGGAAAGGTAATGCTGCATAAACCTAGGAAAAGATATGGATAAGACGGTTGCGAACCAGAGAGATTGAGAAAGGGGGTTGGTTACAACCTGGGAAGGTATTAGCACCCAGATTGTCCTCCGTACTCGACGGGATCCACGCTTAAAATATTTGTGTTTTAAAGGGGTAGTGTCAGTGCAATTTGTGTATCAAAGCTGGAAAGAATGCAAGTGTCAGTGTAAAGAGAAAGTGAAGTGAAATATGTGAAGTGTCAGTGTAAGAAAAGAGTATGCTCAAGATTATGAGGCTTAAAGAATAATTGCTGGAAGGAGGGGGAATATACAGAGACTTTTGTTCGATAACAGTTAAGTTATGCCTACGTATCCTCTCGTGCAATGAGGAAGTCAGAACACCGTAGTTCGATCCAAAGAGACTGAAAGATAAATTGACTGATGAACTGCTTGCATGTCTATGCTCAAGTGTATAACCTGTCTGGCTCAGGTGCAAACTGTCTTGCATCAGATGGAAGAAGCAAGTTCTCGTTTGTGAGTGAATGAGATGAGAAAAGAATCCCGGAGGAGACGATTATTGTTTGTTTTTGGTGTTTTCAATCTTTTATTGCTTTTTGAGTTTGTCATAAGTTAATGAGCTTAAGCCTAAACCAATGGGTTAGTAAACTCATCACATCCTCCCTCTAATTAGGGGTAATGAGAATACCTTAAGTATGAAGTAAGCACCTCACACTTAATCACCATGATGTAGGATTAAGATCATTAACCTACTTGCATTTATTTAGATGTTTTTTTTTTTTTTTAGTGTTTAGTAATGAGTTTAAGCCATAATCAAGGATTTAATGGACTCATTACACTATCCTAATAGAAGGATAATTGATGAGAACATTTAAGCTGAGAAAGACTCCTCAACTTAACCCATGATTAGGGATTAACCTCATGACAAAACAAAGCCTTTATTAAATGGATTTTAGTTAATAGTTAGGTTAAGAAGTGGATTTTATGATTGGTAAGACAACTTGAGGGGGACTTGTCCATTAACACTAGGGTTAGTCCTTCTTAACCAATTAAGGAAGAATTAGAACCCTAATGTAAGGCCCAAGTTACAAGCTTGATGTCTTGATGATTATTAAGTGAATCAATTAAAGGATTTAAACACATTAAGGGTTTAACACTTAGGATTAAAGTTATACACTCCATCCTAATAGAAGGATGCATGCATAAGCTTAATCACAAAGCCTTAAAGCCTTTAGGGTTTAGTCCTTGATTATGGGATGATAAGAGAAGACTAAAAGATGACACAAAGGTAAAACTAAATGGGGAATAATTAAACCCTAATTGTTATCAAGCTTGGATATCCCTAGGGTTTATGAGGTTTAAGAGAGAAAGATCTTCAGAGAAACCACCAGGAAGGAAGCAGATGGAAGGAGCAAGAAGCAAAGAGAAGCAAAGCAACTTGCTTCACTTAAGAAGACAAGTTGCTTGAAGAAAGAAAGTAAGATGAACATGAATGAGCAAGCTCAATCCAATACACATACAAAAGGCAGCAAAGGAAGTATGAAAGAGATGAAAAGAAATTGTGAGAAGTGAAGGCAAATTCACTTCTCTAAACAACTTACCACCTGAAAAGTTAGCCAAAAGAAATAAAATGCAATGCAAATGAGATGAAATGTCATGATGCAAGCCAAAGTCAGAAGCATTTACATGATGCTAATGATGCTAAGATATGATAAAAACATGAGGCAAGGCATGAGGGTGATCAAACAAGCATAAAGATGCAAATGAGGCATGCATTGAAACATGAATGTACATGAAAAGTTTATGAAATGCAATGGACATAAAACATGGCAAATGAAAGATGCAATGATCAAACATAATTCTATTATGTCCTAAGATGTATTATGAATCAAGTGAATGCACAAAATGTCATGGCAAGTCAATGGATGCAAGCAAATGAGAAATGGATGCAAAGGAAGGCACAAATTAGGGTTACATGCATCATACAAAGCAAAAATCCAAAACCAAAAGCAAATGACATGATAAAAATTTGAAAATGCAATCAAAGATACCCTAAACCTATAAAAGTTCACTGCCCATAGGAGAGGATCCAATTCTCAAGCTAGTGAAAGTTATGAATTCCCTAAGATTGCTAGGGTTTTGGGGTACCTTGTCAAGAAAAATGCAAAACAAATTGAAAATACAAGATCAATTCAAATCAAATTTATCCTATAAACTACATGCTATGAAGAGTGCAATGCAAGAAGAATCATCATTCAACTCTCAAAGGTTAGGCAGAAATAAATTTTTGAAGTTTGAAACAAAATATTGCCTTAAAATGAAATTAAATCCAATGAAAATGATCAAAAGGCATCAAGAACAAAAAAGAAATTTGGCTTGAGAGTTGAACAATGTTTCTAAATGTTTCTAAATGCTATGTGAATTTTTTTGTGATTTTTAAATACCTAAATGTATTTTTAATTAATTAATTTTCATTAACTAATTAAAAATAAGCATTTAAATGATTTAAAAATAATTTTTAATGCAAAAAATAAAAATAAAAATATTTTTGGGTTTTAAAAATTAATGAAAACTTTGACAAAAATTTTCATAATTTTTAAATGATTTTTGCTATTTTTAATAATTCGTATAAATAAAATGAAAAGAAAATGAATTAAAAATGAATTAAAAATGAAAATAATGGAAAGTATGCAAATCTGAAGGCTGACATTCAAATGGAAAAGGAGGGAATTGACTGGCGCGTCATCCAACGGCTGCCATTCAAACTGACCAGATTAATTTAAAAAACTTAATTAATTAGACTAATGACGTGGATTAGGGCTTAAGTGATGAATCTGGACCATTCGTTTGCGCGCGGGTCAATGCCAGTCAACTGGATCTAATGCCTACATTCAAACCAAACCCTAATCGTAATTAAAGACTTAATGACATTCAAGTCACCGGATAAGAGCTCCGGTCGTCTTCTCCGGTGACATCCTTCCCTGAAATTTTCAATCTCACTCCCTAGGTCATTTCTGGAGCTCTAAAGCTCCAGATCACTTCCTCTCACCTCCCTAAACTCATCCCTGCCCTCAAATGGAGTTTATTTCTCACCATTAACAAGATTCGAAAGGAAGAACAAAAATGGCAGAAATTTCAGTCAATCAATACAAACTCATTTCTACACCATTTTCAAAATTTCAAAGTCCAGTATGATCAGGAGAGCATGCTTTATCATTTAGAAACTAAAAACAAGAGTTCTGGAAAAATGTTTCAAGGAGGTACCTGAGCTTGAGCTTTCTCAGTTTGGGACTTTTAGGCCTTCTCTCTTTGTGCAAACCACTCCCCTTGAACTTCTGATGCAGTTTTGATGCTTGGAAGGAATTCCTTTTGGCTGATTTGGGAGTTTGCAAGCCAACTGGTCAGAAATCGTGTTTGGTTTATAGGGTGTTTTTGGCTGTTTCAATAGTTGGTTTGTGGTCAGTGAATCACTTTGAGATCAATGGTGAAGTTGGTTTGAAGATTGGTTGAGTGAGCTGAGAGATTCGAAAGGTTTTGCAAGTTGGGGAATTTTTGATAACTTTGGCAATCTGAGGTTTAAGCTTATGTTGTGTGTTGTGTTCAGTCTCTTTTGGTCCACTTATCACTCTTGGATAGGTCAGAGGAGTTGGTGTGGCCTAGCTTGATTGGTATGGGTCTTTTTGCAAAAATTCCAAGTTAGGTGTACTTGAGGTATGGGCAAGTGTGAGGCTGTGATAGGGGCATGGTTTGGCTCAGCTGAGTTTAGGGAGAACCAGGGAAATGGATTAGAAGCAATGCAGCAAGTGGATTAGGGTTTGTCATAGGTTTTACAACTTTGTGATTTTTTGGCCCTTTTGTGATTTCTTGAAGCACAAGTCATGAAAATGGACAAACTCTTGGTGCATTCTGAAATTTAGGCATTGGTTTATGTTTGTACAAAGATTAGAAGTCCATTTGAAATCACAATTTGCCTTGGCAAGGGGTATTGCAACTTTGCCTCTTTGGTACAAAACTTGAAATTATGTGATTTTTCCCAACTTTGACAAGCCATAACTTTTGATCCAAAATGAACTAGAATGAGTTCTTGTACTTTTTGAAAAGGGAATGATCCATTCTACAACTTTCATGACCAAAGTTTTCCCATTTGAAGCATTTTTGAAACAAAAAGAAAGGGTTGAAAAAGTTTCCCAAAATGGCAAGTTTCCATTACAAGTCATTTTCCCAAAAAGGAAACTTTGCAAATGGCTAGAAATTCTTCAATTTTGTGAACTTCCAACATCTTCTATGATCAAATAAAGATCATACACAATCAAAATGATGAAGAACACCCCTTGGTTGGGTCATTGGGGGCCTCAGATGCCTTGATTTTACACTGACTTGTTCAAGAAGTCATCCCTTAATCAGATGCCTTCCCCATGGAATTTCTTCATGAAACTTGATATGCATGATCCTTATAACATATAGAGACCAATAGAAACAAGAATGACCAAAAAATTTTGAGTTATGGCCTTTGAAACCAAACCCCTAATTCTAGGTCATCTATGCAGTTAAACCTGGCTCTGCTTCCATGCCATTCTCAGTTCTTGTGATTCTTTGACTTTCTTGACCTTGTGGGGATGTAATATAATGATTGAACATACATGGACCCCTTTGAAGTGATTTATGACCTTTGGAGTTGCTCAAGTGGCTCAAGGATGGCTCAGATCACAAACCCTAGATGCAGATGACTTTGAACCAATGCAGTGAAACAAAAAAAAGCAATATGAGATGCTATGATTGAACTTATGCATATGAAGATATCACAAGCCATGGTGTGAATGGGTGAGGGAAAATTTGGGGTGTTTACAGGTTAATGATCTTAATCTTACATCATCATGGTAATTAAGTTGGGATGCTTATCTCATACTTAAGTAGGCTCATTATCCCTAATCAGGGAAGATATAATGATTTTACAACCCTTGATTTAGGCTTAAGCTCATAATCCTATATAAAACACCAAAAAAAATAACAAAACTGAAAACACAAAAACAAACAATAATCGTCTCCTTCGGGATTCTTTTCTCATCACACTCATTCATAAACGAGAACTCGCTTCTTCCGTCTAATGCAAGATAGTTAGCACTCGAGCCAGACGAGTCGTACACTTGAGCATAGACAAGCAAGAAGTTCATCAGTTAATTTATCTTTCAGTCTCTTTGAGTCGAACTAAGGTGTTCAGACTTTCTCATTGCACGCGAGGATACGTAGGCATAACTTAACTGTTATCGAACAAAAGTCTCTGTGTCCTCCCCCCTCTTTCAGCATTCTTTCTAAATCCTCAGTTCCTGAGCAATTCACCCTATTGCACTGACACCTGAACATTCATTCATAGCTTTAGCACACAGATAGCACATACATTACCCTTTTAAGCACAATCTTGTAAGCGTGGATCCCGTCGAGTATGACGAACGATCTGGGTGCTAATACCTTCCCAGGTCGTTACCAACCCCCTTTCTCAGTTTCTCTAGTTCACAACCGTCTTATCCATCCTTTCCTAGGTTTAGGCAGCATTACCTTTCCTTCGGGATAAAAATGCCTAGCTGGCGACTCTATTCACCTCCATTTCATTCTCTCCTTTCGTCGACCGTTCGTGCTTGTACCGGGATGCAAATCTTTGGGAGCGACAGCTTGGCGACTCTGCTGGGGAAATATCTTGCAACCAGGGCTTCTGGTTCTTTTTGCGGGTTTCTCCTAGCGCTTGTTTGATTTGTGTTTATAGGGGTGTTATATGCTACTTGTGCTTATTAATTTATTGCTTTATTTATTGCTTTCTGTACAGCTTTATTTATTGCTTTCATTTACAGTTTTTATGCATTTCTTACTGTTATCATCATTGGTGTTGGATCTGTGTTTACCTTGGTGGGAGGGATTTTTGAGTGATTAAGGTTCCATACCGGGGACCTGAATGATACATAGGATAGAGTGATTTCATATTCTTTCCCATTCCATTTCGGTATGGTGTGGGAATATGAAACACGGTTCAGACATGGGTTTCTTCTTGAGAACTCTGTGCTACGGATTTCCTGTAGTACTAGGGCTATCTGGGAAGCCTGCTAAGTCTGGATGACCTTTTATGACCTTCAGCATTTGAGGTGAATTAAAGGAGGATCCTTTATGGTTATTGTAAACACTGTACCTCCGGGTTAAAAGTTTTAACACTTCACATAACTGATCCAAGTCTGAGGATCCTTGTTCTAGAACAATACATGTTAGGGGGTTGGGATGTTTACAGGTTTGCAGGAACCCTTGGCCTCATCATACCCTTGTTACTAGTTTTGTTAAGGTTGTATCATTTTGGACAGTTCTTGTGAAACCCTGGACTTGTGACTCTTTATTTGAGTCCCCCACCTGGTTACTTGTTTTATAAGCCTCCATCTTGACTTATGAACACATATGGACCCTATCAAGGCAGATAATAGATCCAACACTTGATCACAAAACCTTTGCATATCATTCTGCATACATCATTTTGCATCATTTAACATTTTCCTATTTGTTTTACAGGGTATCCACCTTCTTATCTTTGGTTTGGTTTTAACCTGTTCTGCTGCTCAGACTTCTTCAGTTATCTTCTCCAGCATCTTCTTCAGTTTGTCTTCATCAGAGACCCTTCTTCAGCATCTTCTCTAGTTATCTTCATCAGTCTTCAGCAGTTACCTTCATCAGGGCTTCTCCTCAGTTTTCTTCACCGGCATCCATTGTCAGCATGAACACTTCCAGAAAGAGCAACATCACATACCATTTCTTTGAGCCCACCCTAACAGGAATCAGACAGATCCAGTCTCTCATCACTCCTGATCATGTCCCTTTATTCAGGGAACATTATGGAGGCATATTGGACATGATCATGGACCTGGATGCATCTCAGAGGAGCATGATTCACACTTGCTTTCAGTTTTATGATCCTCCTCTCAGATGTTTTACATTCCCTGATTTTCAGTTGGGCCCTTTGCTAGAAGAATTTTCCATGTTGTTAGGTGTTCCTATCTGGAGAGGGATTCCTTTCAACCCTGAGATGGTTGCTCCCAAGAATGAAGATATAGCTAAGGCCTTGCACTTGGAGCCTACCCTCATTGACCAGAATAAGACCACCAAGGCTGGGATCCCAGGCCTTCACTTGGACTTCTTGATCTCTCAGGCCACCCTGCATGCTGCAGCAGGGAAGTGGGATGATGTTTGTGCACTCTTAGCCCTCATCATATATGGAGTTATCTTGTTTGCAGACGAGCCAAAGTTTGTAAGCAAGAGTGATATTCACCTGTTCTTATTGAGGAACCCAATTCCTACCCTGCTTGGAGACTTTTACTACTCAGTGCACCAAAGGAATGAGAAGCAAAGGGGAAGACTGGTCAGATGCTGTGCACCTCTCTTCTACTGTTGGCTGTTAAGACACTTGCTGAAGTCAGACACTTTCTTGAATCCTCATCAGCCAAGGAATTGGGCTAAGATATTGATTGCACTTACATCATAAGACATCAGATGGTGCACTCAGAGCACCAAAAGCAAATACATCATTACTAGCTGTGGACAGTATCCCAATGTACCCTTGATTGGCGTAAAAGGTTGCATCAATTACAACCCTTTTCTTTTCAAGAGACAATTAGGGTATGCTTTGGTTCATCCCCCAAGCGGACAATATTTGACAGAAACCCTCTATTATGACATCCAACACAACTCTGCTACTGTCAGACAGGCAGCCTGGGCATGGGACAACATTCATACTAAGGGGACAGCCATTCTGGGCAAGTGCAACAATATAGCATTAGCACGGTATCTTGATTGGTCCCGTACCAAGGGACAGATCACCCGTATGCCATTCACCTTAGAGGATGTACCTGGACCATCAGCTGTGGAACCTACAGCTACTGTCAGCTTAGAGGAGTTTGAGAAGTTAAAAGAAAGGAATAACCAACTCTCTGAAGCCTTGAAAAAGACCCTCTGGGAGAGGAATGACAGTCGTCTAGATAATGAGAGGTTAGAGAGGCTCCAGATTGAGCACTTGACCAAGATTGAGAAGACGGATGACTATATCAGAAAGGCTAGAGCAAGGGAGTTAGTGCTAAAGAATGCTTGCAAGGAAGCTAAGATTCAAAAGGCCAGAGCTGAGCATTACTTGGAGGAGAGTCAGGCTAGGTGGATCAGGATCACTGAAGCTCGTGCACAGGAAGATCAGAGAACCCAAGCTAAGATAGAGCAGTTGGAGGCTAGTGAGAAGAAACATCAGGCAGCTTTGTTAGCAACACAGAAGGAGATCTCTGAGTTGAAACTCCGGGAGGGGTTGAAGAGGTCAAAGGATCAGGATAAGCATAAGAAGTTGACCAGTGCCATTGCCACCAGGAACCTCCTCATCAAGACTATCACAGAGCACCCAGTAGGTCCAGTGACTGAGGCTTTTCTGAAGGAAGTCAGAGAGGATGACTTTGGAATGGATGTTTGATTTACTTGTATTTGTATTTCCTTTTGTCTGTACTTTTGGATTTTGTTGATGTATCTTGATCCACCATGGGGACTTTATTGTAATCAAACTATGTATCTTCACTCTTTTGTAATATATGGTTTGCAATATTTTGCGGGCTTAATCTCTCTTCAACATCAGCATTTCCTCGAGGTCTGGGAAGGTCAAAACCAAAGAACCAAATTGGATACCCCTGGAAGACAAATAGGCATACTGCATTGCATACTAACATTTTTCTTTGTTTTGTAGGTTTTTGTTTTGTTGTTGTTTCTCACTTTGTTGTGGTTTCAGGAAACATTGCTCGCAGAAGAGTGTTCCCTGTTGTCGCTCCCACTAAATGAGGCTAGGTCAAATAGGGTACAAACGCGAACAATCGGTGAAAGGAGAGAACACACAAGGGTGAACTGGAAAGACAAGATTCGCTAGCTAGGCATTTTTATCCCGAAGGAAAGGTAATGCTGCATAAACCTAAGAAAAGATGGACAAGACGGTCGCGAACCAGAGAAACTGAGAAAGGGGGTTGGTTACAACCTGTGAAGGTATTAGCACCCAGATTGTCCGCCGTACTCGACGGGATCAACGCTTGAAAGTTTGTGTTTAAAGGGGTAGTGTCAGTGCAATCTGTGTATCAAAGATGGAAAGAATGCAAGTGTCAGTGTAAAAGAAATGTGAGGTGAAAAATAGGAGTGTCAGTGCAAAGAAAAAGTATAATGCTCAAGATAATGAGGCTTAAAGGGTAATGCTAGAAGAGGGGGGATATATAGAGACTTTTGTTCGATAACTGTTAAGTTATGCCTACGTATACTCTCGTGCAATGAGGAAGTCAGAACACCGTAGTTCGACTCAAAGAGATTGAAAGTTAAATTGACTTATGAACTGCTTACTTGTCTATGCTCAAGTGTATGACCTGTCTGGCTCAGGTGCTAACTGTCTTGCATATGACGGAAGAAGCAAGTTCTCGTTTATGAGTGAATGAGATGAGAAAAGAATCCCGGAGGAGACGTTTATTGTTTGTTTTTGTGTTTTCAATATTTTATTGCTTTTGGAGTTTGTCATAAGAAAATGAGCTTAAGCCTAAACCAAGGGTTAATAAACTCATCACATCCTCCCTCTGATTAGGGGTAATGAGAATATCCTAAGTGTGAAGTAAACACCTAACACTTAATCACCATGATGTAGGATTAAGATCATTAAACTACTTCTGATTTTTTAGATGTTTTTGGTATTTTGTTTGGTGTTAAGTAATGAGTTTAAGCCATAATCAAGGATTTAATGGACTCATTACACCATCCTAATAGAAGGATAATAGATGAGAACATTTAAGATGAGGAAGGCTCCTTAACTTAATCCATGGTTAGGGATTAACCTCATGACAAAACAAAGCCTTTATTAAGTGGATTTTAGTTAATGGTAATATTAAGAAGTGGATTTTATAGTTTGTAAGACAACTTGAGGGGGACTTGTCCATTAACACTGGGGTTAGTCCTTCTTAACCAGTTAAGGAAGAATTAGAACCCTAATGCAAGGCCCAAGTTACAAGCTTGATGTCTTAGTTATTATTAGGTGAATTGATTAAAGGGTTAAAACACATTAAGGGTTCAACACTTAGGATTAAAGTTATACACTCCATCCTAATAGAAGGATACAAGCATAACCCTAATCACAAAGTCTTAAAACCTTTAAGGTTTAGTCCTTGATTAAGAGGTGAGGAGAGAAGACTCAAAGATGACACAAAGGTAGAAATAAATGGGGGACTAATCAAACCCTAATTGTTATCATGCTTGGGTATTCCTAGGGTTTATGAGGCTTGCAAAAGATCTTTAAGAGAAAAGCCACCATGGCAGAAGCAGGATGAAGAAAAGCAAAGAGGAACAAGACAACTTGCTTCACTTAAGAAGACAAGTTGCTAGGAGAAAGAAAGAGGGGAGGGAGCATGAATGAGAAAGCTCACTCTAATACAAAAGTAGAATGCAGAAATGGATGCATAAGAGAGGTGAGAAGAGGTTATGAGAAGTGAAGGCAAATTCACTTCTCAATGACTTACCACCTGAAAAGTTAGCAACAAGGAATGAAATGAAATGAAAATGAGATGAAATGCAAAGATAAAAACCAAAGTCAGAAGCATATCCAAGATGCAAATGATGCTATGGGATGATGCAAACACAAAACAAGAGTTGTGGATGATCATACAAGGATGAGGATGTAAATGAAGCATGTTTTGAACCATGAAAGTTCATGAAAGTTTATGAAATGAAATGAATGCACAACATGGAAAATGAATGATGCAATGATCAAACATGATTCTAATATGTCCTAAGATGTCTTAGAAGTCATGTGGATGCACAAAATATCATGGCAAGTTTATGAATGCAAGCATATGGAAGATGGATGCAAATGAAGGCAAAAATTAGGGTTTATACATAACATGCAATACAAAAATCAAAACCAGAAGCAAATGACATGATAAAAAATTGAAAATGGGATCAAAGGTACCCTAACCCTATACAGGTTCACTGCCCAAAGGAGGAGACCTAAATCTTAACCTAATGGAAGTTATGATTTTCTCAAGTTAGCTTGGGTTTTAAGGCACTTCAAAAGGAAAAATGCATAACAAATTGAAAATGAGAGATAAATTCAAACCAATTTTATCCTAGAAACTACATGATATGAAGAATGCAATGCAAAAAGAACCATCATCAAACTCCTCTAGGTTAGGCAGAAAGGATTTTTCTAAGTTATGACAAAAATATTGACTTTTAAGAACCCTAATTCCAAAGAAAAATGTCAAAATAGGTCAAGAACCAAAAATAAATTTGTTTGAAGAGTTTGATAATGTTTCTAAATGTATCAAAATGCAATTTTATTTTTTTGGTGATTTTTAGAAACTTAAATGCTATTTTAATTAATTAATTCTCATTAACTAATTAAAATAAACATTTAAATATTTTAAAAAATACGAAATTTATGCAAAAAATAAAACAAAAATTATTTTTAGAATGAGAAAAATATTTTAAGTCATGGTGCAAAAAATGAGAATTTTTGGATGCATTTTGCTATTTTAAATAAAATGTGGAAAGAAATGCAATAAAAATGAAAACTAAATTAATTTAAATGAAAAGTAATCAGATCCAAAGGCCCTGGTTTAAAGTTGAGACGCGGGAATTGACCAGCGCGCGCTAACGGACGACCCACATTCAAACTCACTTATTATGTCATTAAACCCTAATCTGATGCCTTAATTACTTTCAGGTGACCGGAACAGTGTTCCGGTCATCTTCTCCGGCCAGTCTCCTATGCTATCTCTCTCTATACGCATCCCCAAGCTCTTAAACTCTCCAGAAATGATCCCTACCCCATTCTAAGCAAGAATCAATCATCAAACAGGATTTATTTCACATGAACAGAGAGATTCGAATCAAAACGGAAAAATTCACAGAAATTTCAGAAGCTTCATACATGCTTAAAACTGAATCATTTTCAAAACCAAAAGGTGCAGTGTGATCAGTGAAGCATGGAGAAAAATCTAAGAACTTAAGAAATCATTTCTAGAAAAAAAGTTCTTGATGATACCTGAACTGAAGCTTTCGAAAATGGTGCTTTCTGGCCAGTTCCTTGCTTCAAATCAGCTCCAATGATCCTTCTGAAGTGTTTGTGATGCTTAGTTGGAGTTTATATGGCCCCAAAATGAAAATGGCAGAAGCTCAGTTCATGAAATTTGAAAATCGTGTTTTTGATTCTGGGCTTTTTAGGGCAAAATGAAGGGTGGGAAATGATCAGTGATGTTTATGGAGTTGAATGGTGGAAAAAGTTTGAGGGTTTGATTGTTGAGTTGTGAAATTCGAAGGCTTTTGCATAAGAGGAGTTTTTGGTGAATGCTGAGTTCTTGGAGGTTTCAGCCTTTCTTGTTGTGTGTAATGGCTTGCTTGAGGTCCACATAACATGTTCTGATTGGGCAGAGAGTTGTTGTGGAGCAGTGTGATTGGTATTGCTCATGTTGCAAAAAGTCAAGGAAGTTGTACTTGGAGGTATGGGCAAGTGGCAGGCTGGTTTAGGGGCATGGCTCGAGTCAGCTGGCTTTAGGGAGGTCCATGGAAACTGATTTAGTGAGCTGGCTCAAGTGGATGAAGAGTTTTGGATCATTTTGCAATTTTTTACCACTTTGGCCCCTTTTGAAATTCTTGAAGTTTAAGGCATGAAACTTGAGAAATCTTTGGGCAATTCTGAATTTTATGTCATGTGTGATGTTTGTGTAATGCTTAGACATAAATTAGAAGTCACAAATTGCCTTGGTACAAGAATTTGCAAGTTTCCCTCTTTGGCACATAAGTGAATTTTTGTGATTTTTCCCAACTTTGCAAAGCCATAACTTGAGTTCTATGATGAATTAGGTCAAGCTCTTGTACTTTTTGAAAAGGGAATGATCCAATCTACAAATTTCATGACCAAGAATTTTTCATTTGAAGCATTTTTGGTTGAGAAAGAGGAGGTTGAAAAACTTTCCCAAAATGGCAAGTTTGCATTACAAGTCACTTTCCCAAAATGACAACTTTGCAAATGGCTTGAAATTCTTCAATTTTGTGAACTTATAACTTCTTCTAAGATCAAATAAAGATCATAAACATCCAAAATGATGGAGAATACCCTTTGGTTGGATGATTGGGGGCCTCAGATGCCCTAATTTTGCACTAACTTGCTCAAGAAGTCATCTATTGATCATATGCCTTCCCCATTGAATTTCTTCATGAAAATTGGTATGCATGATCTTTATATCATATAGAGACCAATAGAAACTAGAATGACCAAAAAATTGGAGTTATGGCCTCTGAAACCAAAACCCTAATTTTAGGTCATCTGTGCAGTTAAACCTGGCTCTGCTTCCATGCCTTTCTCAGTTCTTGTGATTTTCTGTCTTTCTTAATCTTGGGATGATATAATATGATGCTTGAACATACATGGACCCTCTTGAGATGATTGAAGACCTTTGGAGTGGCTCAGATGGCTCAGGGATGGCTCAGATCACAAACCCTATATGCATATGACTTTGAACCAATGCAGTGAAGCAAAAAATGCAATATGAGATGATATGATTGAACTTATGCAAATGAAAAGATCACAAGCCATGGTGAAAAGAGTGAGGGAAAATTTGGGGTGTTTACACCTGTTAATAGAGTGCACCAGTATCCGACAAGAAACAACCTTCCGGGATTACAAATGGATCTGGTTCAACAAGACTTGACTGAAGTGAGGGCCCAAATGGCCAATGAGAGGGTTGAGATGAGAAATCAAATGAATAAATTTATGACAGTGATGACTGGTTTAGCTCAGAGCCAGGAGAGATTGAGAGAGTTGGTCGAGCGACAAACTCCCGAAGAACACCATCCAGGTACAGGGGGTACCAGTAACAACGATCACGTACAACCTCGTACTGATCCACCAGAATTTGGACCTCATCTGAACCCAGACATCAATGCTATAAGAAACACCCAAGGTAACATTAATGGAGGAAGGGTCTTGTAGGAGGACCCTCATGAAGAAATATTTACTGTGGTTGGGGCTGGAGACGAAGTTTACGACCGTCGATTGGATGAAATTGAAGAGAAGCTAAGGTCTCTTGAATCCCAAAACTCTCTGGGTTTTGATGTCATGGACATGGGATTGGTGGAAGGGGTTAGAATTCCTCACAATTCAAACCACCTTGTTTTGAAAGATACAATGGTACATCCTGCCCACGTACCCATCTTCAGTCATTCCTGGGGAGATTGAAAGCCTACGCCATGGATGAAAAACTGTGGATGTTTTATTTCGAGGATAGCATGACAGAGGCATCTCGAGAATGGTATTCCCATTTGACCAGGGCCACAGTAAGGAATTGGAAAGACTTGGCAGAAGCTTTCATTCGTCAATATCAGTATAATCTGGACATGGCTCCAAACAGAACCCTTCTAATGGGAATGTCACAATCTTCCCGTGAAAGCCTTAGAGAATATGCCCAAAGGTGGAGGCAACTAGTTGCTGCCGTTCAACCCCAGATGTCAGAAAGGGAGATGGCAGATATGTTCATGAATACTCTCCAGGGTACCTATATTGACAGATTGGCTGCATTTTCTTCCACCAACTTTGCAGATGTGGTGATAGTTTGGGAGAGAATTGAGAGCTTACTGAAGATGGGGAAGATCTCCAACAACGGTGCCAGTTCAAGCAGTGCAAGGAAGCCATTCGTTGGGCCCCGCAGATCCGGTGAAACAAATTTTGTACATATGGGGAGAGGAAGACTCCAGTATCTGCCCATAACAGTTGCTGCCATCACTATTCCTGCTCTACCTCCTCAGTATACTCAACAACCACAACACTTTCCTCAACAGCCACAGTTTCCTCAACAAAGATCCTACAACAACAATAACAACAATCAACAACAACAATTAACAACAACGCCTTTTTCAACAGCGGCCATCTCAGATCAACAGGGTGATTGACCCTATTCCAATGCCATATGCCACATTGCTGCCACAACTCCTAAAGCTCAATCTTGCTGAGTTAAGGACATTGGCTCCACCTGATCCTTACAACCTTCTGAGAAATTACGATGTCAACGCCAGGTGTGCTTTTCATTCTAATGCACCTGGTCACTCCACTGAAAAATGCAGGGCTCTGCATATGAAGGTCTAGGATCTGGTAGATTCAAAGGCCCTGAACTTTGCACCACCTCCCAATGTCATGAAAAATCCTATGCCAAGCCACAGTGGGACAAGGATTAATGCTATATAGGAAGACTCACCCATGAGTTTAATAGAAAATATTGCAAGAATCCAGACACCTCTGGCAGAGGTTAAAGCTCGGCTTATGAAATGCCAAGTATTTCCAGGTTGTGAGGCATGTTGTGAATCTTGCAAGGTTTCCGTGAATGGGTGTACAAACTTGAGGAATGGCATCAATGGCTTGATCAAAGAAGGCATTCTGCATATAACCACAATAGCTTCTACAACACTAGCAACTCTTTTGTCAACAACAAGTGATTCTCCTACAACTGCAACAACAATTGTTCCCACAAACTCATCTACAACTTCAGCAATCATTTCTTCCATTACTTCAACAAACAACAATTCCATTTCATCCACTATTACAACTTCAGCAATCACCCACGATGATGTCTCTACAGTTACTATTTATTATGATCCTACAACGGTCCCAAACTCCAGCAACTCTCAGCAACAATCTCAACAACAATTTCAGCAACAACCAAGCTTCAATTCATCACCTCTAACATCAACAAGAAGTCCGGTCACCATCTTCTATGATCCACAGACAATAATGATTCCAAACTCTGCAGTAAGCCCAGTCACCATCACGGTGCCAGGGCCAATTCCATATGATAAAGACAGTGTTGTACCATGGCATTATGGTGCTGACCTTTATTGCAACGGGGAAAAATTCCTTCTTGATTCTTCAGTTCCTACTCCCCAAGTGGATAATGTTGGGGGAGGCGAAGGCTTCACCCGAAGCAGACGCCTCTTCGTGTCAGAAGCTCCAAGGACCAACACTGAGGAAGGGGCTACTGCCAAAGACAAAGGGAAAAGTGTGGCACCAGAAGAACCTGCACCAAAAGAGACTCATAAATCATCCTTTGATCAGGATGTGGATGAATTTATGAGAATAATTAAAAGAAGTGACTACAAGGTTGTGGATCAGCTCCACCAAACTCCTTCTAAGATCTCTATATTATCCCTGCTGTTATGTTCCGAAGCTCATCGGGATGCACTACTCAAAGTTCTGTACGCCACCTACGTGCCAGAAGATATCACGGTGAATCAACTTGAAATAGTTGTGTCTAATGTCAATACTAGCCATGAGCTAGGATTCACCAATGCTGATTTGACAACAAAAGGATGTCACCACAAAAAAGCTTTGCACATCACCCTGGAGTCCAAAGGAGTTGTACTCTCTCATGTTCTTGTAGACACTGGGTCTTCACTCAATGTCTTACCCAAGAAAGCTCTTGTCAAGCTCGAATATGATGGAATAGCTCTCCGACCAAGCAATCTGGTTGTCAAGGCTTTTGATGGCTCCAAGAGGTCTGTTCTTGGAGAAGTGGAGTTGCCTGTGATAATCAGTTTGCAGGTCTTTCAGACTACTTTCTATGTGATGGACATTCAGCCGACCTACAACTGTTTGTTGGGTCGACCATGGATTCACACCGCTGGCGCAGTTACGTCAACCCTTCACCAAAAATTGAAATATGAGTGGGAAGGACAGATTATCACCATCTGTGGTGAGGAGGATCTTTTTGTTAGCCATCTGGCTACATACATATACAATGAGTTGGATGGTGAAATCCATGAAACTATGAGCCAAGGGTTCGAGGCCCTGAATGTCAATGAGGCAACGACTGAAGTATTTGCTGCATCCCAGGAATATAGGATGGGTACTTCAATTGTCTCCTATTAGCAAGCCCGGAAGGTCGTTGAAGGTGGTAATGCCCAAGGCTGGGGCAAGCTGCTACCGGTGGAGAAGAAGCAAGATAGATTCAGATTAGGTTACAAACCATTCTGACAAGATCAATCCGAGGCTGCTAAGGAGCCCAAGTTCATCAGTGGGGGGATGCTCACCCCAGATGCTGTTAACAATGTGGAAGACGAGGCGGAAAGCGACCTCAACCTGGAGAGCTGGATATGTCCAAAGATCCCGGGTCACCAAGTCCTTAAGTAGGCTTCCTTGGAAATTATAAGGGTTACTCCTGCAGAGTAATTATTATTTCCTACCTTTTTTAGCGTGCATCAAGTCCTGCATCTTGCCCAAGGTGTTAGGACTCATTTTGTAATAGGGCCATATTGTAATTTTGTGCAAATGGATTATCAATGAATATCGTACATCTTTTGCAAACAAGTATCTTTTTTTGCTCACTATCTTTTCATTTTTCACTTTTGTACAAAACAATAAAATGTCAATGTTTTCAAAATAATTAAACTTCATTTTTAAGCAAGATTAAGATTGATCACTAAAACGAACAAATCTCAACCCTTGCATAGATTATCCTCCAGATTGCACCGACAACAACACTACTATGACCTTGTATGACTTCGACAATCCAATTAATCAAGCCGATGAAGGGGTTGAAGAAGACTATGAGTTACTTGAAGAGTTAGCCAGGTTGTTGAGGCAAGAAGAGAAAGTGATTACTCCTCATCAGGAGGAGGTTGAAATAGTTAATCTTGGTACCGAAGAGGATTTGGAAGAAGTAAAGATTGGGGCCGGTCTGCAAGCTTCAATAAAAGAACAACTCATTGGCATGCTTCGAGAATACGTCGACGTATTTGCTTGGTCCTATCAAGACAAGCCAGGTCTGGATACTGATATTGTTATGCACAAGCTGCCATTAAAGGAAGATTTCCCTCCAGTGAAGCAGAAGTTGCGCCGTACTCGTCCAGATATGGCCATGAAGATTAAGGAAGAGGTACAAAAGCAGTGGGATGTCGGTTTCCTTGTTGTGACTAGTTACCCTCCGTGGGTTGCTAATATTGTAACTGTGCCTAAGAAGGATGGCAAAGTACGGATGTGTGTGGATTACCGGGATCTGAACAAAGCTAGCCCAAAGGATGACTTCCCATTACCTCATATTGATGTATTGATTGACAACATAGCTCAGTTCTCGGTGTTTTCCTTCATGGATTATTTTTTTTGGTATAATCAGATCAAGATGTCACCCGAAGACATGGAGAAAACAACCTTCATCACACCTTGGGGCACATTTTGTTACAAGGTAATGCCATTTGGACTGAAGAATGCCGGCACAACTTATCAACGGGCTATGGTAACATTATTCCACGACATGATCCACAAAGAAATTGAATGCTACGTGGATGACATGATTGCCAATTCCCTCACTGAAGAAGATCATCTGGTAAATCTGCTGAAGTTGTTCAAGCGTCTGAGAAAGTATCAGCTAAAGCTAAACCCCAACAAATGCACATTCGGGGTGCGGTATGGTATGTTGCTGGGATTTATCGTAAGTGAGAAGGGGATTGAAGTTATCCTGACAAAGTCAAAGGCATTCAGGAGATGCCTGCACCTAGGACTGAAAAGGAAGTTCGGGGGTTCCTAGGTAGATTGAACTACATATCAAGGTTTATATCTCATCTTACTACAACCTGTGAGCCCCTATTCAAATTGTTAAGAAAGGAACAAACAGTCAGGTGGAATGAAGATTGTCAGAAGGCTTTTAACAAAATCAAGGAGTACCTGCAAGAACCTCTGATTCTTATGCCTCCAATTGAAGGAAGACCTATGATAATGTACCTGACAGTATTAGAAGGATCAATGGGGTGTGTATTGGGCATTCATGATGAGTCTGGTCGAAAAGAGTATGCAATATACTACCTGAGCAAAAAGTTTACTGACTGTGAACAACGTTATTCACTGCTCAAGAAAACTTGTTGTGCTTTAGCGTGGGCTGCTCGCCGACTAAGACAATATATGTTGACTCACACTACTTTGTTGATCTCAAAGATGGACCCCGTCAAGTACATATTCAAGAAGCCAGCACTTACCGGAAGGGTTGCAAGATGGCAAATGCTTCTGACAGAGTATGACATTCAATACACATCTCAAAAGGCCATCAAGGGCAGTGTACTGTATGACTATATAGCTGAGCAACCCATTGATGATCACCAACCATTGAAATTTGACTTCCCTGATGAGGACATCATGTTCCTAAAAGCAAAAGATCATGAAGAGCCTGTTCACACTGAAGGGCCTGACCCAGAAGAAGAGTGGACTATGATGTTTGATGGGGCTATCAATATGAATGGACTTGGAGTTGGTGCAGTGCTCATTACACCTAAAGGAGTGCATATGCCTTTCTCGGCAAAACTCACCTTTGCCTGCACTAACAACAAGGCTGAATACAAGGCATGTATCATGGGACTTGAGGAAGCCATTGACCTCAGGATCAAGACTTTGAATGTATTCAGAGATTCAGCTTTGGTAATCAATCAAACCAACGGCAAATGGTACACTCACCAAGAGCATCTGATCCCATACCGTGACAACACAAGGAGATTATTGACTTTCTTCACAACAATCAAACTTGAGTATATCCCTCTAGACGAAAATCAGTTCGCAGATGCTTTAGCTACCATTTCCTCCATGATCAAGGTTCAAACTGCAAATTATGTGCCTCGGATTTCGGTATCCAGATTAGACCGACCATCATACGTATTTTCCATGGACATTGCTAAAGATGACAAGCCTTGGTTTCATGACATCAAAAGCTTCCTGGAGGATCAGAAATACCCACCTGGGGCATCATCCAATGATAAAAAGACACTAAGAAGGCTGGCTGGCAGTTTCTTCCTCAATGCTGATGGTTCATTATACAAGCGAAACTTTGACATGGTTCTGCTCAGATGCGTTGACAAGAAAGAGGCAGACTTGTTGAGGCACGAGGTGCATGAAGGATCTTTCGGTACCCATGCTGAAGGGCATGCAATGGCTAAGAAATTATTAAGATCAGGTTATTACTGGATCACAATGGATGCAGACTGTTGTGCCTATGCCAGAAAGTGCCACAAATGCCAGATATATGCAGATAAAGTGCATGTGCCTCCAAATCCTTTGAACGTGATGTCTTCACCTTGGCCCTTTGCCATGTGGGGCATTGACATGATTGGAAAGATCGAACCGACTGCTTCAAATGGCCACAGATTCATCCTGGTAGCCATTGATTACTTCACCAAGTGGGTTGAAGTAGCTTCATATGCAAACGTCACCAGACAAGTGGTAGCCAGATTTCTTAAAAGAGACATCATCTTTCGATATGGAGTTCCCGAGCGAATCATTACTGATAATGGTTCAAATTTGAATAATAAAATGATGGCAGAACTGTGCCGGGACTTTAAAATCCAACATCACAACTCTTCTCCTTACAGGCCGAAGATGAATGGCACTGTTGAGTGTCGCTCCCACCAAATGACACCTGGCCAAGAGGGGTACAAACGCGAATGGTCGGCGAGAGGAGAGAGAACACACAAGGGTGAACTCAAGGGAAAAGAGTCGCCAGCTAGGCATTTTTATCCCGGAGGAAAGGTAATGCTGCATAGACCTAAGAAAAGATGGATAAGACGGTTGAGAACCAGAGAGACTGAGAAAGGGGGTTGGTTACAACTTGGGAAGGTATTAGCACCCAGATTGTCCGCCGTACTCGACGGGATCCACGCTTGAAAGATTTGTGTTTTAGAGGGGTAGTGTCAGTGCAATCTGTGTATCAAAGCTGGAAAAGAATAAAAGTGTCAATGTAAAAGAAATGTGAAGTGTATAAGAGAAGTGCCAGTGTAAGAACAAGAATGAATTGCTCAAGATAATGAGGCTTAAAGGATAAGGCTGGAAGATGGGGAATATACAGAGACTTTTGTTCGATAACTGTTAAGTTATGCCTACGTATCCTCTCGTGCAATGAGGAAGTCAAAACACCGTAGTTAGACTCAAAGAGACTGAAAGATAAATTGACTTGTGAACTGCTTACTTGTCCATGCTCAAGTGTATGACCTGTCTGGCTCAGGTGAAAACTGTCTTGCATTAGACGGAAGAAGCAAGTTCTCGTTTGTGAGTGAATGAGATGAGAAAAGAATCCTGAAGGAGACGATTATTGTTTGTTTTTTAAGTTTTCAATCTTTTATTGCCTTTTGCAATTTGTCATAAGTTAATGAGCTTAAGCCTATACCAAAGGTTAGTAAACTCATCACATCCTCCCTCTGATTAGGGGTAATGAGAATACCTTAAGTATGAAGTAAGCACCTCACACTTAATCACCATGATGTAGGATTAAGATCATTAACCTACTGGTATTTAGTTAGATGTTTTTGGTTGCTTTTGTTTAGTGTTAAGTAATGAGTTTAAGCCATAATCAAGGATTTAATGGACTCATTACACCATCCTAATAAAAGGATAATAGATGAGAACATTTAAGCTGAGAAAGACTCCTCAACTTAATCCATGATTAGGGATTAACCTCATGACAAAACAAAGCCTTTATTAAATGGATTTTAGTTAATGATAAGGTTAAGAAGTGGGTTTTATGGTTTGTAAGACAACTTGAGGGGGACTTGTCCATTAACACTAGGGTTAGTCCTTCTTAACCAGTTAAGGAAGAATTAGAACCCTAATGCAAGGCCCAAGCTACAAGCTTGATGTCTTAGTGATTATTAGGTGGATTGATTAAAGGATTTAAACACATTAAGGGTTTAACACTTAGGATTAAAGTTATACACTCCATCCTAATAGAAGGATGCAGGCATAACCCTAATCACAAAGCCTTAAAACCATTAGGGTTTAGTCCTTGATTATGGGATGAGAAGAGAAGACTCAAAGATGACATAAAGGTAAAACTAATGGGGGACTAATCAGACCCTAATTGTGATCATGCTTGGGTGTTCCTAGGGTTTATGAGGCTTGCAAAAGATCTTCAGGAGAAAAGCCACCAAGAAAGAAACAGATGAAAAGAGGAAGAAGCAGAATGAGCAAGTCAACTTACTTCACTTAAGAAGATAAGTTGCTTGAAGAAAGAAAGTGATAAGGAGACATGAATGAGCAAGCTCACTCTAAATCACAAGTAAAATGTAGAAATGAATGCATAAGAGAGATGAGAAGAGATTATGAGAAGTGAAGGCAAATTCACTTCTCAATGACTTACCACCTGAAAAGTTAGTAACAAGAGGTGAAATGAAATGAAAATGAGATGAATGCAATGATGCAAACCAAGGTCAGAAGCATAAACATGATGTTAATGATGCTAAGAGATGATGCAAACACATGACAAGAGATGAGAATGATCAAACAAGCATAAGGATGTAAATGGGGCATGCTTTGAACCATGGAAGTTCATGAAAGCTTATGAAATGCAATGACAAATGAAGGATGCAATGATCAAACATGATTCTAATATGTCCTAAGATTTATTATGAATCATCTGGATGCACAAAATTTCATGGCAAGTCATTGAATGCAAGCAAATGAGAGATGGATGCAAAGGAAAGCACCAATTAGGGTTTATGATCAACACACAAAGCAAAATTCAAAATCAGAAGCAAATGACATGACAAAAAATTGAAAATAGGATCAAAGGAACCCTAACCCTACACAAGTTCACTTCCCAAAGGAGGGGACCTAACTCTTAACCTAGTGAAAGTTATAATTTTCTCAAGTCAATTAGGGTTTTAAGGTACCTCATCATGAAAAATGCAAAACAAATTGAAAATGGAAGATCAATTCAAACCAAATTTATCCTATAGACTACATGCTTTTAAGGATGCAATGCAAGAAGAACCATCATCAAACTCTCAAGGGTTAGGCAAAATGGATTTTTCAAAGTTTCAACCAAAATATTGCCTTAAAATGAATTTAATTCCAACCAAAAATTGCCAAAATGCATCAAGAACAAAAAATAAATTTGGTTTGAGAGTTTGATAATGTTTCTAAATGTTTTGAAATGCAATGTGAATTTTTTTGTGATTTTTAAATACCCAAATGTATTTTTAATTAATTAATTCTCATTAACTAATTAAAAATAAACATTTAAATGATTTAAAAATAATTTTTAATGCAAAAAAATAAAAATAAAAATATCTTCAGAATGAGAAAAATATTTTAAGTCAGCAAGCAAAAAATAAAATTTTTATAATGTGTTTTGATATTTTAAAATAAATGAGAAAGAAAATGCAATAAAAATGAATTTTAAATATGAATTAATGAAGGTAATCCAATCCAGTGGCTGAGATTCAAACAAAAAGGGGAGGGAATTGACCTGCGCGCGCGAATGAATGGTCCAAATTCAAACTTGCCTAATTATGTCATTAGCCCTAATCCTAACCCTAATCACTTTCAGATGACTGGAACAGTGTTCCGGTCATCTTCTCCGGCCAATCAATTTCCCAATCTCACTCAATACGCATCAAAACCTCACAAAACTCTCCAGAATCAATCTATGAACATCATTAAACAGAAACCCTACAACAAAAACCATTTATTTTTCGTGAATCAAGAGAAACAAACAAAATCATTTTTACGGGCAAACTTTCAGACAGTCAATACATGCTTGTTTCTTGACCATTTTCAAAACCAAACACATCCAGATGATCAGTGCAACTTATAGAATCATTTTATAACAAGAAATTAAAGTTCTGGAAAAAATGTTCTTGAGCTCACCTGAACTGGAGCTTTCGAAACAGGGACTTTCTGGCTGCTTCTCTGGTCCAAACAAGCTCCAATGATCCTCCCCAGAAGTTTGTAATGCTTAGCTGGAGTTTATATGGTCTCTAGAGGAAGTTTGCAGAAGCTCAAGTCAATGGAGGAGGAGAATCGTGTTTTTGATGGGGGAGGTTTTAGGCCAAAACAATGGTTGGGAAATGATCAGAGGATCATGGTGAGTGATTTGGTGAAGTTTGTTTTGATGTTTGAAGGCTGTGTTTTGAATTTCGAAGCAAAATGCATAAAAGGTCAGTTTTGGGAACTATGGCTGGTGGGAGAGATCAGGTTGTGTTGTGTTATGTGTTGGGTTCCTTTTGGTACACATATCAATCCTTGATAGGTTAGAGAGTTGTTGTGGAGCAGTGTGATTGGTATGGAGCAAAATGCATAAAGTCAACTTTTTGTGTAAGAGAGGTATGGGCTATGGCAGTCAAGGTACAAAGGCATGGCTTGGCTCAGCATGCTTCAAGGAGAACCATGGAAATGAATTAGAGGCAATGCAGCAAGTGGATTAGGGTTTATGTGATGTTTTGCAAATTTCACAAAGTTTGGCCCTTTTGTGATTACTTGAAGCATAATTCATGAAAATGGGAGGTTCTTTGGTGCATTCTGATTTTTAGGTCGTGGTTTATGTTTGTGTAATGCATAGAAATCAATCAGAGGTCACATAAAGGCTTGGCGTGAGGTTTTGCAACTTTGCCTCTTTGGTATAAAACTTGAAATTATGTGATTTTGTACAACTTTGACAAGCCATAACTTTTGATCCAAAATGAATTAGAATGAGTTCTTGTACTTTTTGAAAATGGGAGGATCCATTCTACAACTTTCATGAACAAAGTTTTCTCATTTGAAGCATTTTTGAATCAATTTGAGGAAGTTGAAAAACTTTCCCAAAATGGCAAGTTTTCATTAAAAGTCACTTTCCCAAAAAGGAAACTTTGCAAATGGCTTGAAATTCTTCAAATTTGTGAACTTCTAACATCTTCTATGATCAAATAAAGATCATACACATTCAAAATGATGGAGAATGCCCTTTGGTTGTGTCATTGGGGGCCTCAGATGCCCTGATTTTGCACTGACTTGCTCAAGAAGTCAACTCTTGATTAGATGCCTTCCCCATGGAATTTCTTCATGAAACTTGATATGAATGATCCTTATAACATATAGAGACCAATAGAAACAAGAATTACCAAAAAATTTGGAGTTATGGCCTCTGAATCCAAAACCCTAATTCTAGGTCATCTGTGTAGTTAACCCTGGCTCTGCTTCCATGCCTTTCTCAGTTCTTGTGATTCTTTGACTTTCTTGACTTTGTGAGGATATAATATGATGCTTGAACCTACATGGACCCTCTTGAAATGATTGATGACCTTTGGAGTGTCTCAAATGGCTCAGGGATGGCTCAGATCACAAACCCTAGATGTAGATGACTTAGAAACAATGCAGTGAAGCAAAAGTGTGGTATGAGATGCTATGATTGAACTTATGCACATGAAAAGATCACAAGCCATGGTGTGAATGAGTGAGGGAAAATTTGGGGTGTTTACATCTGCCCCTATTCAAGCATGAGTTAGCTATGTAGGATGTAAGCAACGGCTTAACAGTCAAACAAGATAACTTGTGGTTGAATACCAAAGACAGTCCAAAATTTGCACTCACAGAATGAAGAAGAAAAGGGATATAGATTTTAAAAGAAAATAAAGTCTGATTATAAAGTGCGGGCGACGAAGGACGACCGTCGAGCAGAGGACAACTGCTGGGGATGAAGCAATGACGGGGACGACCGACATGCTAGGGAAAATGCAGGAAATAAAGCAATGACGGGGACGGCCGACAAGCTGGGGAAATGAGAGATTGTGATGGGGACAGCCATCAAGTAAAGCTATAAGACTCCCTGGGGATTATAGGTAAATGAAATAAATGATGAGGTACGGTAATCAAAGGTGAAGGACGATCACCTAACAGGGGACGGCTGCTTTGTTGGGGATAAGATGAGGGACGGTCATCTAAGGTGAAGGACGATCACCTGGCAGGGTACGGCTGCCGAAAGTATCACGACATATGACGAATGTCGGATAAGAAAGGTCGACGATGGGGACGGCCATCGGATAAGCATGATGAAGGACGATCATTAAGAGGTGAAAGACGATCACCTAGCAGGGTACAGCTGCTCTCAGGGTTTATCATGACATAGGACGAAGGTCAGATAACAAGATCAACGATGGGGACGGCCATCGGATAAAATGATGAAGGACGATCATCAGGAGGTGAAGGACGATCACCTAGCAGGGGCCGACTGCTGAAAATATCACGACATAGGACGAATGTCGGATAGGAAGGGGTTCTAATGAATAGAGACTCCACTGGGGGTGATGAAGGACGATCATCAAAGAGGTGAAGGACGATCACCTGGCAGGATACGACTGCCGGAAGGTATCATGACATAGGACGAATGCCAGATAGACAAGAAATAAATCAACAAGATTTGTTGGGGATTCTTCTGGGGAAAGGGTAAACACAAACGTGTGAAAGGAAATACAAGTGTTTGACACTGTGTATAGATTAATGATGCGGACGAGCATCCTTAAGACTATGATACGGACGAGCATCAGTAGAAACAAACGCTTGACGCATGTTCAGAGATGATGATACGGACGGGTATCAACTGGTTAACAAAGAACACGGACGAGTGTCGAATCTGAGGGGCTATAAGTGGTTTATACGGACAAGTATCTGTATGAGCGAAAAAATAAGAAGTGAGACACGGACGAGTGTTTAACTTGTTGGGGAGAGTGTGACACGGACGAGTGTCGGAAAAAGTGTATATATATGTATCTGTGTTAGTGAGTGCAAATGGGACGCTTTGGCTTTCTGCTGAGGTATGACACAAACGGGTGTCCAGAAGCATCTGTAGTATAAGTGTTTGTTTGCTCGGGCAACTTTGCTGGGGAATGATGACACGGACGAGTGCCAAAAGGGGTGTGTATCTGTATCTGTAATGGAAATGCTTTGGCTCTCTGGTGAGGAATTGGGAAATACTCTATATATCGTTGATGGATTGTTAGTATTTACAAGTGTTTGGTTTACACATGGCTGATGATTATGCAATATGTTTGATTTTTGCCGTAAAGCTCCGTATTAGACGGAATGCTACGCTCTGGGGGAAAATATGATGCGAATGCTATGATTATGCAATGATACCGATCTGGGATTCGGATCCCGCTGTTGTGGAGATCTCTGACTGATCTGCTTGACGTGGATATCCCAGCTGGGGATAAGATCATTGGTAGATCTGATAAGATGTATCTGCATGAGGAAACAGATCACTGATAGACCCATCTCAGTAATGGGGGACCCAGCTGGGGTTTGTAGAAGCTTTCTTCACTCTGTTGTGAGTTCTTCATGCGTTGCTCTTATGGATAGAGGTTGAAACTCTGTGGGGAGGTAGTTCCCTGTCTTTGCATTTAGCTGAGGAGGACTGATGACTGGCAACTCAGCTGGGGAGAAAACACCTCCGGTGCTAATCGGGAGACAGACTGAGTGGATAATGATTAGACAGCTTGCTGGGGAAAAGCCTTCATGCCCCAAGTTGCGCTCTGAACATCTGCAATCCTGTAAAGACAAAGAAACGTACAAGCATCCCGAGATATTCCTTATTGGATTCCGTCATAGGAATTTAGACACTCCCGGGAGTAAGTATATTTCCTGTAAGCATATAATTCAGGAAAGACGCATCTGTATTTATGCGATCAACAAATTAACGACATCAGACATTTTTGCAAATAAAAGAGTACGAGACAGTGTGTGACTGAAAATCTGATTTTATTAATTTGAGTGCCCTGAATTGGCAAGATACAGCCGAAGAAACGGATCCCCTGAAATGAGGAAATCGTTACAAATTGAGAAACAAAAAGATGCTGGCAATGTTGACGACGCTAAAAGGAGCTTCCCTTTTACTATGACTCGTATGACTTTTTGATGTTCTTCTCACTTTGCTTTCTGAAGAAGGTTGATTCTGACCGACGTTCGAACCTTTCGAAGCTTACCAAGTTGTATGTGATACAGACGAATTCAGAATGCAGTTGTTCGCTTATTCCCTTATTTTGCGTGGATCGCCTTTTCGGGTTTTCAATCCACCAGGATACCCATTTTTTGCCTGAGTTGTCCAATGCGGCTTTTCAACTCAGCGGGTGTACACATTTTTTTATTCATTTTCCCTTATTTTTGCCCGAGTCTTTTATTTTGTTTTTGACTCGCCGGGATGCCCTATTTTTGCCTGGACTTACATTCTATTTTTATATCCAGCGGGTCATTTTATGCGAAGTATTTTTTAACTGCATCTGAATTTACAGGGGATAGGAAGTCTTCACCATCCATAGTACTGAGCATCAGTGCTCCACCAGAGAAAACTTTCTTTACTATGAACAGACCATCGTAATTTGGAGTCCACTTGCCCCTGTGATCTGTATGAGGCGGGAGGAGTCTTTTCAGCACAAGATCTCCTACTTGGTGCTCTCGGAGTCTGACTTTCTGATCGAAGGCTTTCTTCATTCTTTTCTGATACAGCTGCCCATGACAGATTGCAGCTAATCTTTTCTCTTCAATCAGACTCAGTTGTTCGTATCGGGATCGGACCCATTCTGCTTCATTCAGCTTAACATCCATCAGTACCCGCAGGGAGGGTAATTCAACTTCAACTGGTAGGACTGCCTCCATACCATACACAAGCTGATACGGTGTTTCCCCAGTGGATGTTCTGATTGACGTACGGTATCCATGTAAGGCAAATGGTAGCATTTCATGCCAGTCTTTGTAGGTGACCACCATCTTTTGCACGATCTTCTTGATATTCTTGTTAGCTGCCTCAACAGCGCCATTCATATTTGGCCTGTAAGGAGAGGAATTGTGATGTTGGATCTTGAAGTCCCGACATAGCTCTGACATCATTTTATTGTTTAAGTTGGAACCATTATCAGTAATGATTCGCTCGGGCACTCCATACCGGCAGATGATGTCTCTTTTCAGAAATCGGGCTACCACTTGTATTGTAACATTTTCATAAGAAGCTGCTTCAACCCACTTGGTAAAGTAGTCAATGGCTACCAGGATGAATCTGTGGCCATTTGAAGCAGTCGGTTCAATCTTGCCAATCATATCAATGCCCCACATAGAAAAGGGCCAGGGTGAAGACATCACATTCAGAGGATTGGGAGGCACATGCACCTTATCCGCATAAATCTGACATTTATGGCATTTCCTAGCATAAGCACAACAGTCTGCATCCATTGTGATCTAGTAATAACCTGATCTTAACAACTTCTTAGCCATTGCATGCCCTCCTGCACGGGTACCAAAGGATCCTTCGTGCACTTCGTGCATTAACAAGCCTGCTTCTGTCTTATCAACGCATCTGAGAAGTACCATATCAAAGTTTCTCTTGTAGAGGGAACCGTCAGTATTCAGGAAGAAACTACCAGCTAGCCTTCTTAATGTCTTCTTATCATTGGAAGATGCCCCAGGTGGGTATGTTTGATCCTCCAAGAAGCACTTAATGTCATGGAACCAAGGCCTATCATCTTTAACAACATCTGCTGAGAACACGTATGCTGGTCTGTCAAGTCTGGATACTGAAATCCGAGGCACAAAGTTGGCAGCTTGAACCTTGATCATGGATGAAATGGTAGCCAGAGCATCTGCAAACTGATTTTCGTCTCGAGGGATATACTCAAGTTTGACTGTTGTGAAGAAAGTCAATAACTTCCTTTTATAATCTCGATAAGGTATCAGATGATCTTGGTGTGTGTACCATTTGCCGTTGGTTTGATTAACTACCAGAGCTGAATCTCCGAACACAGTCAAAGTCTTGATCCTGAGGTCAATGGCTTCCTCAAGACCCATAATACAAGCTTCGTATTCAGCTTCGTTGTTAGTGCAGTTAAAGGTGAGTTTCTCCGAGAAAGGCATGTGAACTCCTTTAGGTGTAATGAGTACTGCACCAACACCACGACCATTCATGTTAACAGCCCCATCAAACATCATAGTCCATTCTTCTTCCGGGTCGGGCCCTTCAGTGTGAACAGGCTCTTCATGATCTTTCGCTTTTATGAACATGATGTATTCATCAGGGAAGTGAAATCTCATAGGCTGGTAATCATCAATGGGTTGCTCAGCAAGATAATCAGACAATACACTGCCCTTGATGGCTTTCTGAGATGTGTACTGAATGTCATATTCTATGAGGATAATTTGCCATCTTGCAACCCGTCCGGTAAGTGCTGGCTTCTCAAAAATGTACTTAACTAGGTCCATCTTAGAGATCAATAAGGTAGTGTGAGTCAACATATATTGCCTTAGTCGGCAAGCAGCCCACGCTAAAGCACAACAAGTTTTCTCGAGCAGTGAATAACGTTGTTCACAGTCGGTAAACTTTTTGCTTAGGTAGTATATTGCATACTCTTTTCGACCAGACTCGTCATGCTGGCCCAGCACACACCCCATTGACTCTTCTAATACTGTCAAGTACATTATTAGAGGTCTTCCTTCAACTGGAGGCATAAGGATTGGAGGCTCTTGCAAGTATTCCTTGATTTTGTCAAAAGCCATCTGGCAGTCTTCGTTCCACCTGGCTGTTTGTTCTTTTCTTAACAGCTTGAACAAAGGCTCACAGGTTGCTGTAAGGTGAGATATGAACCTTGAAATGTAGTTCAATCTACCTAGAAACCCCCGAACTTCTTTTTCTGACTTCGGTGCAGGCATTTCTTGAATGGCTTTAACCTTATCAGGTTCAACTTCAATCCCGTTCTCACTTACAATAAATCCCAGCAGCTTGCCGGATTGCACCCCGAATGTGCATTTGTTGGGGTTTAACTTCAGTTAGTACTTCCTCAAACGCTTGAATAACTTCAACAGATTCACCAGGTGATCTTCTTCTATGAGGGACTTGGCAATCATGTCATACACATAACATTCAATTTCTTTGTGGATCATGTCGTGGAATAATGTTACCATAGCCCGTTGATAAGTCGCACCAGCATTCTTCAATCCGAATGGCATCACCTTATAACAGAATGTGCCCCAGGGTGTGATAAAAGTTGTCTTCTCCATCTCTTCAGGTGACATCTTGATCTGATTGTATCCTGAAAATCCGTCCATGAAGGAGAATACCGAGAACTGAGCCGTATTATCAACCAATACATCAATGTGAGGTAAAGGGAAGTCATCTTTCGGGCTGGCTCTGTTCAGATCCCGGTAGTCCACACACATCCTCACCTTGCCATCTTTCTTAGGTATAGGTACGATATTAGCGACCCACGGCGGATAGCTAGTCACAGCAAGGTAACCGGCGTCCCACTGCTTTTGCACCTCTTCCTTAATCTTCATTGTCATATCTGGGCGAGTACGGCGCAACTTCTGTTTTACTGGCGGGCAGTCTTCTTTCAGAGGCAGCTTGTGCATGACAATATCAGTGTCCAACCCTGGCATATCCTGATAACACCAAGCAAAGACATCCACATACTCCCGAAGCATATCAATCAGTTGCTCTTTTACTGAATCTTGTAGGCAGGCCCCGATCTTAACTTCTTTCACGTCTTCTTCCATACCAAGATTAACCGTTTCAATCTCCTCTTGATGAGGAGTGATAACCTTCTCCTCTTGCCTTAACAACCTGGCTAGCTCTTCAAGTAGCTCATAATCTTCTTCAACCCCTTCATCAGCTTGATTGATTGGATTGTCAAAGTCATACGAAGCCATAGCAGTGTTGTTGTCGGTGCAGTCCGAAAGGTACTTTCTGCAAGGGTTTAGATTGGTTTATTTTAGTGATCGATTTTAATCTTGTTTAGAAAAAAAGTGAGAACAAAGTTATCATTTTGGAAAGCATTGCCATTTTATTTTTGTACAAAAAGAAAAATGAAAAACAGTGAGCGAAAAAGAAAAAGACTCATTTGCAAAAGATGTCCAATATTCATTGATTAATCCATTTGCACAAAATTACAAGATGGCCCGATTACAAAATGAGTCTTGTCATCTTGGGCAAGATGCAAGACTTGATGCATGCTTAAAAATACAGGAAATAATAATTACTATGCAGGAGTAACCCTTATAATTTCCTGGGAAGACCAGTTAAGGACTTGGCTCCCCGGGATCCTTGGACGTAACCAGCTCTCCAGGTTGCGGTCGCTTTCCTCCTCGTCTTCCAAGTTGTTCACTGCATCCGGGGTGAGCATTCCCCCGCTGACAAAACTGGGCTTTTTGGCAGCCTCTGATTGATCTTGTTGAGTTGGTTTGTAACCCAACCCAAATCTGTCTTCTTTCTTTTCCACGGGCAGAAGCTTGCCCCAGCCCTGGGCAGTACCCTCTTCAACAACCTTCCGGGCTTGCTGATAAGACGTTATGGAGGTTCCCAGTACAGCAGATGCTTCATTAATATTCAGGGCCTCGAACCCTTGGCTCATGGTTTCATGGATTTCTCCATCCATTTCTATGTACTTGTATGTAGCCAGATGGCTAACAAAGATGTCCTCTTCCCCACAGATGGTGATGATCTGGCCTTCCCACTCGAATTTCAGCTTCTGGTGAAGGGTAGACGTAACAGCGCCAGCGGCATGCATCCAAGGTCTACCCAACAAACAGCTGTAGGCCGGCTGAATGTCCATCACATAGAAGGTAGTTTTAAAAGTCTATGGGCCAATCATCACAGGCAGATCAATCTCTCCAAGCACTGATCTCTTAGAGCCATCAAATGCTCTCACCACCAAATTACTCGGACGCAGTGCCAAGCCATCATACTCCAGCTTCAATAAGGCTTTCTTTGGTAGAACATTGAGCGAAGACCCAGTATCCACCAGTACATGAGATAGAACAGCACCTTTGCATTCCAAGGTGATATGTAAAGCCTTGTTGTGGTTACGTCCCTCAGTTGTTAAGTCAGCATTGGTAAAGCCCAGTCCATGACTGGTGTTGACATTTGCCACCACAGTTTCTAGCTGATTAACGGTAATCTCTTCTGGCACATATGCTGCGTGCAGGACTTTCAATAATGCATTCCTGTGAGCTTCGGAACACATCAACAGGGATAATATGGAGATTTTTGAGGGAGTTTGGTGAAGCTGATCCACCACTTTGTAATCACTTCTTTTTATGATTCTCATGAACTCGTCTACATCTTGCTCAAAAGATGTCTTCTGAGTTTCTCTGAAAATTGGCTCTTCAGGTACCACACTCTTTCCTTTTGCTTTGGCAGCAGCTTCTGCTTCGGCATTAGGTCTTTGCACATGTGAGGCAAAAAGGCGTCCGCTTCTGATGAAGCCTCCGCCTCCCCCAACATTATCAATTTGTGGAGAAGAGTTTGAAGAATCCAAAGTAATTTTCTCCCCGTTGCAGTAGAGGTCAGAGCCATAATGCCAAGGTATGACATTGCTGCTTTCATATGGAACTGGTCCAGGTACCGTGATAGTAACTGGACTGACTGCTGCAGAGGAGGGTACTGAGATGGTGTGCGGATCGTAGTAAATTGTGACTGGTGGCCTGGCAGGAAGTGCCACTGCTTGTTGTTGGAAATTGTTGTTTGGAGGAACATCTGATGGATCATAGTAAATGGTGACTACTGAGACATCGTCATTAATTTCTGTTGGCATTGTAGAAGATTCTGCTGGTAAAAAGGATGTTGATGTTGTAGAAGAAATGGTTGTTGATATTTGATTTGTTGAAGTGATGGATGAAGCCATTACTGATGATACTGATGAATTGGTAGGAATGATTGTTGCTGTTGTTGTAGAAGAATCAGGAATTGTTGTCAAAGGAATTGTTGGATTTGTAGGCGCCGTTGTTGAGATCTGAAGGATTCCATCCTTGATAAGACCATCTATGCCGCTTCTCAAATTATCACACCCGTTGACGGAAATGTTGCAATACCCACAACCGAGCTCACACCCGGGAAACACCTGGCACTCTAGAAGCTGAGCTTTAATTTCGACCAGAGGTGTCCGAATTTGTGCAACACTGGTGATCAAAGTAGATGGTTTGTGTTCCTCAATGGCATTAATCCTCGGCCCGCCATGATTAGGAATAGGATTCCTGTTGACATTTGGAGGGGGTGCGAAGTTGAGGGCCTTAGAATCCACCAGATCTTGAACTTTCATTTGCAATGCCCTGCATTTTTCTGTATTGTGGCCAGGTGCATTGGAATGGAAATCACACCTGGCGTTGACGTCATAATTCTTTGGGAGATTGGAGGGATCTGGAGGTGCCAATGTCGTTAGCTCAACCAAGTTAAGCTTCAGGAGTTGTGGCAATAAGGCTGCATAAGGCATAGGGATAGGGTCAATCACCCTATTTGCCTGTGATGGTCTTTGCTGAAAGGGTCTTTGTTGTTGATTGCTATTGTTGTTATAGGCTCTTTGTGGCGGATACTGAACCTGTTGTTGATAATGTGGTTGTTGTGGTTGTTGATATGCTGGTTGCTAAGGAATCGGAGCCGGAATAGTGACAGCTGCTACTGATCTATGGACATACTGAGGTCTGCCCCTGCTGACATGAATGGCATTTGTCTCACCGGTCCTTCGAGGTCCCACAAAAGGCTTTCTGGGATTACTGGACGAACTTGCACCATTATCAGAAAGTTTGCCCATTTTTAGCAGACTTTCAATTCTTTCACCGGCTATAACCACGTCTGCGAAGCTAGTAGAAGAAAAGGCAGCCAGCCTATCAATATATGTTCCTTGCAAAGTATTCATGAACATGTCAGCCATTTCTCTTTCCGACATGGGTGGTTGGACAGCAGCAGCAAGTTGCCTCCACCTCTGGGCATATTCTCTGAAGCTTTCCCTGGAGGATTGAGACATTCCCATCAAGAGGGTCCTGTTAGGAGCCATGTCCAGATTGTATTGGTACTGCCTGATGAAGGCTTCAGCTAGGTCCTTCCAGCATCTGATAGTAGCTCTAGTTAAGTGTGAATACCATTCTCTTGAAGCCCCAGTCAAACTGTCTTCAAAATAGAACATCGACAGCTTTTCATCCATGGTATATGCTTTAAGTCTCCCCAGAAAGGACTGCAGGTGAGTTCGTGGACAAGAGGTTCCATTGTATTTTTCAAATTACGGAGGTTTGAACTTGTGGGGAATTCTTACCCCATCCACTAACCCCATATCCATTACATCAAAACCCAAGGAGTTTTGAGACTCCAAAGATCTCAACTTCTCAGCAATTTCATCAAACCTTCGGTCATAGACTTCATCCCCAGCTCCCATGACAGTAAATTGCTCCTCTTGGGGGTCTTCTTGTAAGATCCTCCCCCCAGTAGTATTCCCTTGCACATTACCCGGGATGTTGACTTCCGGATCTAGATGAAGCCCAAATACAAGTGGATTAACATGAGGCTGTCCCCTCTCATTGTTACTTGTTCCTCCAGTCCCAGGATGAGGCTCCTCGGGGGTCTGTCTTTCTACCAATGCCCTTAACCTCTCTTGGCTCTAAGCCAAGCCAGTCATTACTGTCATGAATTGGGCCATTTGGTTTCTCATCTCCACTCTTTCATTAGCCATCTGGGTTCTGACCTCAGTCAGGTCTTGCTGTACTTGCTCCATTATAATACCCGGAAGGTTTTTGCGAGTAGGATACCGGTGTGTATGGTTGACAGATAACACTCTTCTGCGAGCAATATTTCCTGAACCACAACAGAGTTAGAAACAAAAAAATAATAACAAAACCTACAAAACAAAACAAAAGTTATTATGCAATGCAGTATGCTTATTTGTTTTCCAAGGTATCCGGCTTGGTTCTTGGTTTTGACCTTTCCAGACCTCGAGGAAGATGCTTTGATGTTGCTTGAGAAAAGAAACTCAATGAAAACAAACTAACATATACATTACAAATGGTGGATCATACATAGTTTGTTTTTACAACATATGCCCCTGAAGGGTCAAAATACAACATAAAAAGAAAAGTACATCAAATGGAAATAACAACAATCAAAGAGTCAGACATCTAGTCCAAACTCATCCTCCTTAACCTCCTTCAAGAGTGCTTCAGTTATAGGACCAGCCGGATGCTCTGTAATAGTCCTGATGAGGAGGTTTCTAGTGGCAATAGCAGTGGTCAGCTTCTTGTGCCTGTCTTGATCCTTGGATCTCTTCAAACCAGCCCTAAGCTTCAACTCTGAAATCTCCTTCTGGGCTGCCATCAAATCTTCCTGTTGCTTCTTTTAAATGGCCTCTAACTGCTCAATCCTGGCTTGAGTTCTCTGATCTTCTTGAGTACGGGCTTTAGTGATCCTGGCCCACCTAGCTTGACTTTCTTGCAGATAGAGATCAGTCCTAGCCTTCTGGAGCTTGGCCTCTTTACAGGCATTCTTCAATATTTGCTCCCTAGCTCTTGCTTTCTTGATGTAGTCCTCTGTTTTCTCAATCTTGGCCAGATTTTCCACCCTAAGCTTCTCCAACCTCTCAATGTCCAGACGACCATCACTCCTCTCCCAGAGGGTTTTCTTCAGAGCTTGAGACAGATTCTCATTTCTTTCCTTCAGCTTCTCAAATTCTTCCAGGCTGACAGTGGCTGCTGGCTATACTGTGGATGGTCCAGGTATATCCTCAATGGTGAAGGGCATCCCAGAAATATGAGCTCTAGCATGAGACCATTCATAGTACTGAGCTGAAGCAACATTATTGCACCTCCCAAGAATAGCCATCCCTTTGGTCTGAATGTTGTCCCAAGCCCAAGATGCTTGTCTGACAGCAGCTAGATTAGGCTTTATCTCACAATACAGGGTCTCAGCTAAATCTTGTACTCTAGGAGGGTGAATCAAAGCATAGCCCAGTTGCCTTTTAAACAGCAAAGGATTGTAGTTGATGCAACCCTTCACTCCTATTAGAGGTACATTTGGGTATTGCCCACAGCTAGTGATGATGTCTTTGCCCTTGGTACTCTGGGTGCACCATCTGATGTCATCTGAAGTCAAAGCAATAAATCTCTTAGCCCAATTCTTCTGTTGGTGAGGGTTCAGGAAGGCATCAGTCTTAGGTAAGTGTTTAAGCAGCCAAGTGTGAAATAGAGGAGCACAGCATCTCACCAACTTTCCTCTTTGCTTCTCATTCCTCTGATGAATGGAATAATAGAAATCTCCCAGCAATGTGGGTACTGGGTTCCTCAAAAGGAAGAGATGAATGGAATTCTTGCTGATAAATTTGGGCTCATCTGCAAACAGTATAACCCCATATATGCTGAGGGCTAACAATGCACAAACTGCCCTCCATTCTCCCAAGGAGGCCTTCAGGATGGCCTGAGTAATCAAGAAATCCAAGTGTAAACCAGGGATCCCAGCCTTTGTTGTCATATTCTGCTCAATCAAAGTAGGCTACAGGCATAGTGTTTTTGCCACTTCTCCATTGCTGGGAGAAGTCATCTCTGGGTTGAAGGGGACTCCACCCCTGACAGGTACTCCAATCAATGATGAAAACTCCTCCAGCAGAGGTCCTAGCTGAAAGTCTGGGAAAGTGAAGCATCTCAAAGGAGGGTCATAAAACTGTAGGCAGGTGTGGATCATACTCCTTTGAGAAGGGTCCAGGTCCATAACCATATCAAGGATGCCTCCATAATGCTCTCTGAATAAAGGGATGTGGTCAGGGGTGATAAGTGACTGGACCTGCCTGATACCAGTCAACACAGGCTCAAAGAAATGATATGATATGTTGCTCTTCCTGGGTGTAGCCATGAATGCTGATGAAGAGCTGAAGACAAGTGCTGATGAGGATCAAGACTGATACTGGAGATGAGCCACTGATAGGCTAGTGCTGGTGATGAAGGCAGCTGAAGCAAACACCTGATGAAGATAGCTGAAGAAGATAACTGATGAAACAAAGGTCTATGCAGATGAAGGGGTCAAAACCAAGCCAGATATAATGTGGATACCCTGAAAAGCAAATAAACAAATGTTAAATGATGAAAATGATGAGTATGCAAATGATATGCAAGGGTTTGTGAACAAGCTGGATCTGATTTATCTGCCTTGATATAAAGTCCATGTATGTTCAAGAAGTCCAGACGGAGGTTCAGAAATCCAATAACCAAGGTGGGGGACTCAAGTAAAGAGTCACATATCCAGGGTTAAATCACAAGAACTGTCCAAAGTGAGGTACTCTTAACCAAAACAAGTAACAGGGTATGATGTGGCCAAGGGTACCTGCAAACCTGTAAAAAAACCCAACCCCCCTCTCAGGTAGTGTGCTAAAACAATGATCCTCAGACTTGGATCAGTTATAAGAAGTGTAAACACTTCTAACTCGGAGGTACAGTGTTTACAATAACCATAAAAGATCCTCCTCTAATTCACCTCAGTTTCTGAAGGTCATAATAAAGGTCATCCAGACTTAGCAGGCTTCCCAGATAGCCCTAGCACTACAGGAAATCTGTAGAACAAAGTTCTCAAGAAGAAACCCACATCTGAACCGTGTTTCATATTCCCGCACCAGACCGAAATGGAATGGGAAAGAACATGAACCACTCTAGCCTAGGTGTCACTCAGGTCCCAGGTATAGGACTTTAAACTCTCAATGAAACCCCACCCACCAAAACAGAAACCAGATCCAGCAATGATAATGACACTATGAAATATGAAAAACTGTAAAGGAAAGCAATAAATAAAGTTGTACATAAAGCAATAGATAAAGCAAATAAATAAACACAATTAGCACATAAAACCCCAGTAAACACAAATCAAACAAGCGCTAGGAGGAACCCACAAAAAGAACCAGAAGCCCTGGTTACAGTATAAGGTTCCCCAGCAGAGTCGCCATGTTGTCACTCCCACCAAATGACACCTGGCCAAGAGGGGTACAGACGCGAACGGTCGGCGAGAGGAGAGAGAACACACAAGGGTGAACTCAAGGGAAAAGATTCGCCAGCTAGGCATTTTTATCCCGGAGGAAAGGTAATGCTGCATAGACCTAAGAAAAGATGGATAAGACAGTTGCGAACCAGAGAGACTGAGAAAGGGGGTTGGTTACAACCTGGGAAGGTATTAGCACCCAGATTGTCCGCCGTACTCGACGGGATCCACGCTTGAAAGATTTATGTTTTAGAGGGGTAGTGTTAGTGCAATCTGTGTATCAAAGCTGGAAAAGAATACAAGTGACAGTGTAAAAGAAATGTGAAGTGTATAAGAGAAGTGCCAGTGTAAGAACAAGAATGAAATGCTCAAGATAATGAGGCTTAAAGGATAAGGTTGGAAGAAGGGGAATATACAGAGACTTTTGTTCGATAACTGTTAAGTTATGCCTACGTATCCTCTCGTGCAATGAGGAAGTCAAAAACCCGTAGTTCGACTCAAAGAGACTGAAAGATAAATTGACTTGTAAACTGCTTACTTGTCCATGCTCAAGTGTATGACCTGTCTGGCTCAGGTGCAAACTGTCTTGCATTAGACGGAAGAAGCAAGTTCTCGTTTGTGAGTGAATGAGATGAGAAAAGAATCCCGAAGGAGACGATTATTGTTTGTTTTTTGTGTTTTCAATCTAAGAAAGACTCCTCAACTTAATCCATGATTAGGGATTAACCTCATGACAAAACAAAGCCTTTATTAAATGGATTTTAGTTAATGATAAGGTTAAGAAGTGGGTTTTATGGTTTGTAAGACAACTTGAAGGGGACTTGTCCATTAACACTAGGGTTAGTCCTTCTTAACCAGTTAAGGAAGAATTAGAACCCTAATGCAAGGCCCAAGTTACAAGCTTGATGTCTTAGTGATTATTAGGTGGATTGATTAAAGGATTTAAACACATTAAGGGTTTAACACATAGGATTAAAGTTATACACTCCATCCTAATAGAAGGATGCAGGCATAACCCTAATCACAAAGCCTTAAAACCTTTAAGGTTTAACCCTTGATTAAGAGATGAGAAGAGAGGACTCAAAGATGACCCAAAGGTAAAACTAATGGGGGACTAATCAGACCCTAATTGTGATCATGCTTGGGTGTTCCTAGGGTTTATGAGGCTTGCAAAAGATCTTCAGGAGAAAAGCCACCAAGAAAGAAACAGATGAAAAGAGGAAGAAGCAGAAGGAGCAAGTCAACTTACTTCACTTAAGAAGATAAGTTGCTTGAAGAAAGAAAGTGAGAAGGAGACATGAATGAGAAAGCTCACTCTAAATCACAAGTAAAATGCAGAAATGAATGCATAAGAGAGATGAGAAGAGATTATGAGAAGTGAAGGCAAATTCACTTCTCAATGACTTACCACCTGAAAAGTTAGTAACAAGAGGTGAAATGAAATGAAAATGAGATGAATGCAATGATGCAAACCAAGGTCAGAAGCATAAACATGATGTTAATGATGCTAAGAGATGATGCAAACACATGACAAGAGATGAGAATGATCAAACAAGCATAAGGATGTAAATGGGGCATGCTTTGAACCATGGAAGTTCATGAAAGCTTATGAAATGCAATGACAAATGAAGGATGCAATGATCAAACATGATTCTAATATGTCCTAAGATGTATTATGAATCATGTGGATGCACAAAATGTCATGGCAAGTCATTGAATGTGTAAACACCCCAAATTTTCCCTCACCCATTCACACCATGGCTTGTGATCATTTCATATGCATAAACACAATCATAACATTTCATATTCCATTTTGAGTCTTTGCATTGGTTCTAAGTCATCTGCATCTAGGGTTTGTGATCTGAGCAATCCAAGAGCTTCTTGAGCCACTCCAAAAGTCATCAATCACTTAAAAGGGGTCTATGTGTGTTCAAGTATCATATTACATCCTCTCAAATTCAAGAATGCCAAAGAATCACAAGAACTGGGATTGGTATGGAGGCAGAGCCAAGTTTGACTGCACAGATGACCTGAAATTAGGGTTTTGGTTTCAGAGGCCATAACTCCAAATTTTTTGGTTATTCTTGTTTCTATTGGTCTTTATATGGTATAGGTAGTATGCATATCAATTTTCATGAAGAAATTCCATGGGGAAGTCATCTGATCAAGAGTTGACTTTTCAGACAAGTCAGTGCAAAATCAGGGCATCTGAGGCCCCCCATGACCCAACCAAGGGGTGATCTTCATCATTTTGAGTGTATATGATCTTTATTTGATCATGGAATAAGTTTGAAGTTCACAAAATTCAAGAATTACAAGTTTTTGCAAAGTTGACTTTTTGGGTTAAGTTTGACTTTTAAAGAATTTGTCATTTTAGGCAACTTTTCAACCCTTACTTTTTGATCCAAAAATGCTTCAAATGGAAAAACTTTGGTCATGAAAGTTGTAGATTAGATCTTTCCCTTCTCAAAAAGTACAAGAACATGACCTAATTCATTTTGGATCAAAAGTTATGGCGCATCAAAGTTGGCTAAAATCATTAAATTTCAAGTTATGCACCAAATGAGAAATTTGCAAAATCTTGTACCAAAGGTATTTGTGACTTCTAGTTGATATCAAACCAATACACAAGCATCACACAAGTCCTAAAATTCAGATTGGACCAAAGAAATCACATGTTTCATGGTTTGTAAGGCAAGATATTTTCATGAAAAGCAAAAACAAGCAAGTTGCAAAAACCATCATCACACTTCACCCACTTGCTGCCTTGGCTGCTGAACCATCCTAGCCTTTCCCTCACACCATGCTGCGCAGCCCACAGCCCTTGTACTAGCCTAGAACATGACCCATGCTTCTCTTACACAAGAGTTGACATTTTGCAAAAGTAGCCATACCTATCACGAAAGGACAGGTCACATCCTCTGACCAATCAGCATTGTTTATACAAACATTTTGCAAGCCAAACCACACAAGACACAAGCCTGAAACCAGCAAGAACTGAACTCTCTCATTTTTCACCCTTGAAGCAAAAGCATTCGAAACTCTTCATACAAGCCACAAACACCTAAACAAACTCCACAGACCTTCTCAACTCATCATCCTGATCACAAAGAACCCCTCACCATTGCCTGAAACAGCCTGAATCTAAAACACGATTCCCACCTGAGCTTGAACAGAACTTGTTCAAACTCTCAAACCAGCCAACATAAACTCTTTCTAAGCATTCAGGCATCATCAAGGGACCAAGAGGAGTGGATTGCATCAAGAGGAGAGGCCAGAAAGTTGCAAAGTTGAAAGCTTCAAAACTCAGGTAGCTCAAGAACTTTTTTTCCAGAAATGATTTTTAAAGTTCCTAAGTTGTTCTTTGTTGTTCACTGATCACTCTGATGCTTTTGGTTTTGAAAATGGTGGAGAGATAAGAGTTTAATCAGTTTCTGAAACTTTTTGCCCTAGGTTTTGTTTGATTCGATTCAGCTAGTTTAGAAATGATAAATGTTGTTTGAATGGGGGTTTTAATTCGTTTTTGGATGGGGATCATTTCTGTGTAATTAGAATTCATTTTAGATGCGTGTAGAAGGAGTTGGGATTTTTGGGTGATCGGAGAAGATGACCGGAACACTGTTCCGGTCACCTGAGGGTCATTAACGGCAGGATTAGGGTTTAATCATTAATTAGCTGAATTTGAATGCTGGCCGTGGGATCTGGCGCCAAGTCAATGCGCGCGTGTTTCAGTTTGAATGAGGGCCATTAGATTGGTTGACTTTTCTTCTTTAGCATTTTAATTCATTTTATTTTCATATTAATTCATTTGTTTTCCACCATTTATTTAAAATAGTAAAAACACTTTAAAAATTCTGAAATTTTTTGTACAAGTTATTATTTAATTTCAGAACACAAAAATATTTTTATTTTCATATTTAGCATTAAAGAAGTATTTTTAAATATTTAAAAGTTTCTTTTTAATTAATTAATGAGAATTAATTAATTAAAAATACTTTTAGGTATTTAAAAATCACCAAAAAATTCATGAAACATTTAAAAACATTTAGAAACATTGTCCAACCCTCAAACCAAATTTATTTTTTGATCTTGATGCATTTTGAGAATTTTTCATGGAATTAAAATCATTTTTATGCATTATTTTGATCCAAACTTCCAAAAATCATTTCTGCCTAACCCTAAAGAGTTGGACCTTGATTCTTTTTGCATTGCATTGTGTTTAGCATGTAGTTTGTGAGATTAAATGGCCATGATTTGATCTTTCATTTTCAATTTGTTTGGTAATTTTCTTGTTAAGGAACCCTAAAACCCTAGAAAACTTAGAAAAATCATATCTTGAGTTAGGTTAAGAGTTGAGACCTCTCCTTTGGGCAGTGAGTTAGTATAGGTCTAGGGATCCTTTGAGTGCATTTTCAATTTTTTGTAATGTTGTTTGCTTCTGATTTTGGTTTGTGTTTTTTGTATTGTTCATAAACCCTAATTTGGGCTTTCATATGCATCCATTTTGCATTTGCTTGCACAACTTGACTTGCCATGATATTTTATGCATCCATGTGATTCATTTAACATCATAATACATATTGAAAGCATGTTTGGTCATTGCATCTCTCATTTGCCATGTTGTATGCCATATGCATCTCATAACTTTTCATGTATGTTCATGTGTCTTAACTTGCTTCATTTGCATCCATAAGCTTGCATGATCATCCCCATGTGTTGTTTCATGTTTGTAGCATCTCATAGCATTATTAACATCATGAATATGCTTCTGGTTTGGCTTTTCATCATACCATTTCATCTCATTTTGCATTGCATTGCATTTTCTTTTCTAACTTTTCAGGTGGTAAGTAACTTTGAGAAGTGAATTTGCCTTCACTTCTCATAACTTATCTTCATCTCTTTTATGCATCCTTGCTGCATTTTTGTATGTGTTTGAGTTTGAGCTTGCTCATTCTTCTTCTTCCCACTTTCTTTCTTCAAGTGACTTGACTTCTTGAATGAAGCAAGTTACTTTGCTTCTCCTGATCCTTTCATCTGCTTCCTGGTGGTTCCTCTGAAGATCTTTCTTGCAAACCTCACAAACCTTAGGAACAACCAAGCATGATAATAATTAGGGTTTTGATTAGTCTCCCCACTTAGTTTTACCTTTGTGTCTCTTTGAGTCTTCTCTTCTCATCTCATAATCAGGGACTAAACCCTAAAGGCTTTAAGGTTTTGTGATTAAGCTTATGCCTGCATCCTTCTATTAGGATGGAGTGTATAACTTTAATCCTAAGTGTTAAACCCTTAATGTGTTTAAATCCTTTAATCAATTCACTTAATAATCATCAAGACATCAAGCTTGTAACTTGGGCTTTGCATTAGGGTTCTAATTCTTCCTTAATTGGTTAAGAAGGACTAACCCTAGTGTTAATGGACAAGTCCCCCTCAAGTTGTCTTACAAACCCTAAAAAACACTTCATCATCATATCATTAAATAAATCCACTTAATAAAGGCCTTGTTTTGTCATGAGCTTAATCCCTAATCATGGATTAAGTTGAGGAGCTTTCCTCAGCTTAAACATTCTCATCTATTATCCTTCTATTAGGATGGTGTAATGAGTCTGTTTAATCCTTGATTATGGCTTAACCTCATTACTTAACACTAAACAAAAACAACAAAAACATCTAACTAATCACAAGTAGGTTAATGATCTTAATCCTACACCATGGTGATTAAGTGTGAGAATCTGACTTCACACTTAAGGTATTCTCATTACCCCTAATCAGAGGGAAGATGTGATGAGTTTACTAACCCATTGGTATAGGCTTAAGCTCATTAACTTATGAGAAATCCAAAAGCAATAAAAGACTGAAAACTCAAAAACAAACAATAATCGTCTCCTCCGAGATTCTTTTCTCATCACCTTCACTCACAAACGAGAACTCGCTTCTTCCGTCTAATGCAAGACAGTTTGCATCTGTGCCAGACAGATCATACACTTGAGCATAGGCAAGCAAGCAGTTCACAAGTCAATTCATCTTTCAGTCTCTTTGGGTCGAACTACGGTGTTCTGACTTCCTCATTGCACGAGAGGATACGTAGGCATAACTTAACAGTTATCGAACAAAAGTCTCTGTACATTCCCCCTCTTTCTAGCCTCATTCTTTTAGCCTCATGATCTTGAGCATTTCACTCCTGTTCTTACACTGACACTTCACTTATATACTTCACTTTTCTCTTACACTGACACCTGTACATTTTGTTTTCCAGCTCTTTACACACAAATTGCACTGACACTACCCCTTTAAAACACAAATCTTTTAAGCGTGGATCTCGTCGAGTACGGCGGACAATCTGGGTGCTAATACCTTCCCAGGTTGTAACCAACCCCCTTTCTCAGTCTCTCTGGTTCGCAACCGTCTTATCCATCTTTTTCTAGGTCTATGCAGCATTACCTTTCCTCCAGGATAAAAATGCCTAGCTGGCGACTCTATTCATCTCCAGTGAGTTCACGGCTGTGTGTTCTCATTGTTCCCTCTCGCCGACCGTTCGCGTCTGTACCTCTACTTGGGCCAGTCCCATCTATCGGGAGCGACAGCTTGGCGACTCTGCTGGGGACCCTTATACTGCAACCAGGGCTTCTGGTTCTTTTTGTGGGTTCCTCCTAGCGCTTGATTGATATGTGTTTACTGGGGTGTTATGTGCTTATTTGTGTTTGTATATTTGTATTTATTTTTGCTTTATGTACAGTTGCTTTACTGCTTCCTTTATAGCTTTGCATTATGTCATACTGTGCTGTTGGCTGGATCTGTTTGTTTACTTTGGTGGGTGGGTGTTCCATTGAGAGTTAAGGTCCTATACCTGGGACCTGAGTGACACCTAGGCTAGAGTGGTTCATATTCTTTCCCATTCCATCTCGGTCTGGTGCGGGAATATGAAACACGGTTCAGATATGGGTTTCTTCTTGAGAACTCTGTGTTGCAGATTTCCTGCAATGCTAGGGCTATCTGGGAAGCCTGCTAAGTCTGGATGACCTTTAGTATTGACCTTCAGAAACTGAGGTGAATTAGAGGAGGAACTTTTATGGTTATTGTAAACATTGTACCTCCGGGTTAGAAATGTTTACACTTCTCATAACTGATCCAAGTCTGAGGATCCTTGTTTTAGAACACCACCTGTGAGGGGGTTGGGCTGTTTACAGGTTTGCAGGTACCCTTGGCCTCAGCATACCCTGTTACTTTGATTTGATTAAGAATACTCCATGTTGGAACAGTTCTTGTGATTCTAAACCCGGGACATGTGACTCTTTATTTGAGTCCCCCGCCTTGGTTACTGGATTTATAGACCTCCATCTGGATTTCTTGAACATACCTTGGACTTATATCAGAGCATTTGATCAGATCCAGCTCAGTCACAAACCCTTGCATATCATTTGCATACATCCTCATTGCATCATTTTGACATTTGTTTATTTGTTTTTCAGGGTATCCATTTTCATTTTTGGCTTGGTTTTGACCCCATCATTAGTATAGACCTATCCTCATCAGCATCTGCTTCAGCTATCAGCTATCTGCTTCAGTCACCTGCACCAGCCAATCAGTGGCCCATTTTTCAGTGTTATCATCAGCACCTGTCTCCACTCATCCTCAACATCATGGCACCTAAAAAGAGTAACATCTCCTACCACTTCTTCCAGCCTGAGCTAGCTGACATCAGGAGGATTCAGACCCTGATCGCTCCAGACCATATACCACTGTTCAGGGAACACTATGGAGACATACTTGATGTGGTTATGGATTTGGACCCTTCACAGAGGAGCCTGATTCATACTTGCCTTCAATTTTATGATCCCCCACTGAGGTGTTTCACTTTTCAGGACTTTCAGCTGGGCCCTTTATTGGAAGAATACTCATCATTGGTTGGTATACCTATCAGGGGTGGAGTCCCTTTCAACCCTGAGATGGTCTTTCCTGGTAATGAAGAGGTAGCAAAGGCATTACATCCGGAACCTGTTCTGATTGGGCAGCATATGACTTCTAAGGCTGGAATCTCTGGCTTGCATCTAGATTTCTTGATCTCTCAAGCTACCCTGAAAGCTTCTTTGGGAGAGTGGAAAGCAGTCTGTGCTTTATTGGCCCTGAGCATATATGGGATTATATTATTTGCAGATGAGCCTAGATTCATTAGCAAGAATGCAATCCATCTTTTCATCCTGAGGAACCCAGTGCCCACTTTATTGGGGGATCTCTACTATTCAGTGCACCAAAGGAATGAAAAGCAGAGGGGGAGATTAGTGAGGTGTTGTGCTCCTTTGTTCCATACTTGGCTTCTCAAGCATTTGCCCAAAACAGATGCATTTTTGAATCCTCATCAGCTGAGAAACTGGGCTAGAAGACTCACTGCTCTGACTTCAGCTGATATCAGGTGGTGCACTCAAAGCACAAAGGGCAGGGATATCATTACCAGTTGTGGGCAATTTCCCAATGTGCCCCTGATAGGAGTTAAGGGTTGCATTAATTACAACCCTCTGCTGTTCAAAAGACAACTGGGCTATGCACTGGTCCACACTCCTAAGGCACAAGACTTGGCTGAGACTCTTTACTCTGAGAACAAGCCCAATCTAGCCATTGTCAGGCAGGCAGCCTGGGCCTGGGAAAATGTTCAAACTAAGGGAGTAACCATTCTGGGGAAGTGCAACAATGTAGCATCAGCACAGTACCATGAGTGGTCCCATGCCAGGGCTCAATTCTCTGGAATGCCCTTTACCATGGAGGATATGCCTGGACCATCCTCAGCACCACCTCCTGCCACTGTCAGTTTGGAGGAGTTTGAGGGTTTGAAAGAAAGAAATGAGAAGTTGACTCAGGCTTTGCAGAAGACCCTCCGGGAGAGGAGTGATGGTAGGTTGGACATTGAGAGGTTAGAGAAGCTGAGAGTAGAGCATTTGGCTAAAATTGAGAAGTCTGAGGATTACATTAAAAAGTCTAGGGCTGGAGAACAAATTCTGAAGAATGCTTGCAAGGAAGCCCAGTTCCAGAAAGCCAGGACTGACTTGTATCTGAAGGAGAGTCAAGCTAGGTGGGTCAGGATCACCGAAGCCCGTACTCTGGAGGATAAGAGGGTCCAAGACAAGATAGAGCAGCTGGAAGCTAGTGCAAAAGAGCAGCAGGAAGCCCTGGCAGCAGCCCAGAGGGAGATATCAGAGCTGAAGATCAGAGCTGGAGTGAAGAGGTCAAAGGACCAAAGTCAACACAAGAAGCTAACTGCAGCTGTTACTACCCGGAATCTCCTTATCAGGAATCTCACGGAGCGTCCAGCTGATCCTGTGACTGAAGCACTTCTCAAGGAAGTTCAGGAGGATGAGTTTGGTCTTGGTGTTTGACTATTTGCTTGTTGTTGCTTTCATTTTATGTACTTTTATTTTCTTATAATGTATTTTGACCCCTCAGAGGGCTTGTATTTGTAAACAAACTATGTACCATTTGCCTTTTGTAATATATGTATCAGTTTGTTCCATCCGAGTTTACTTCAAAAGCAACATCAACAGCATCTTCAAGGGTCTGGAAGGGTCAAAACTGAATGCCAAGCCGGATACCTTGAAAACAAATAAGCATACTGCATTGCATGCTAACCCTTTGTTTGTTTTGTAGGTTTTTGTTTTATTGTTGCTAACTCTGTTGTGATGTTCAGGAACTATTGCTCGACGCCGGGTATTTCCCCTCAACCGTCCGCACCGATATCCAACCCGTAACAACCTTCCGGGCATACAAATGGATCAGGTACAACAGGACCTTGCAGAGGTCAGAAACCAAATGGCAAACGAAAGATTGGAAATGAGAACTCAGATGACGCAGTTTATGGAAGTGATGAACAACATGGCTCAAAGCCAAGAAAGATTGAGAGCAATGGTGGAAAGGCAGAATCAAGAAGATCCACATATAGGGACTGCTGGCACAAGCAACAATGAGAGGGTCCAACCTCATGTCAACCCCCCTGTATTTGGACTCCACCTTCATCCAGAAATCAACATCCCTGCCAATGTACAAGGGACTGCCACTGCAGGCAGAGTGCTGCAAGAAGACCCCCAAGAGGATCAGTTCACAGTAATGGGTGCTGGGGAGGAAGCTTATGACAGAAGGCTGGATGAGATAGCTGAGAAATTAAGATCCTTGGAGTCTCAAAACTCTTTGGGTTTTGATGTTATGGACATGGGCTTGGTAGACGGGGTCAGGATTCCCCATAAGTTTAAGCCTCCTTGTTTTGAAAAATACAACGGGACTTCATGCCCCCGGACCCATTTACAATCATTTCTGGGGAGGCTGAAGGCCTATACCATGGACGAGAAGCTCTGGATGTTTTATTTTGAGGACAGCTTGACGGGAGCTTCAAGAGAATGGTACTCTCATCTGACAAGAGCAACTATCAGGTGTTGGAAGGACCTGGCAGAGGCCTTTATCAGACAGTATCAGTACAACTTAGATATGGCACCCAACAAGACCCTCCTAATGGGAATGTCACAGTCATCAAGGGAAAGTTTCCGAGAGTATGCCCAGAGATGGAGGCAATTGGCTGCTGCTGTTCAGCCACCTATGTCAGAGAGGGAGATGGCAGATATGTTTATGAACACCCTCCAAGGAACATACATTGACAGGCTGGCTGCCTTCTCTTCCACTAGCTTTGCAGATGTTGTTATAGCTGGAGAGAGAATTGAGAGCTTGTTAAAAATGGGCAAAATCTCTGACAACGGTGCCGGCTCATCCAGCAATACAAGGAAGCCTTTTGCAGGCCCAAGAAGAACTGGTGAGACCAATGTTATCCATGCCAACAGGGGCAGACCCCAGTATGTTCATAGGTTTGTGGCAGCAGTCACCATTCCCGCTCCAGCTCATCCACAACCAGCTTATCAACCTCCGCAACAAAATTATCAGCAACAACCTCAGTACCAGCAACAAACTCAGTATCCTCCGAGAAACTATAATAACACCAACAACAACAATCAGCAAAGACCATTCCAACAGAGACCTTCTCAGGCCAATAGGGTGATCGATCCGATCCCTATGCCCTATGCAACATTACTGCCACAACTCTTGAAACTCAACCTAGTTGAGCTAAGGACGTTGGCACCTCCAGATCCTAATAGTCTACCCAGGAATTATGACTCCAACGCCAGATGTGCTTTTCATTCAAATGCGCCTGGCCACAGTACAGAAAAGTGCAGAGCTTTGCACATGAAGGTACAAGACTTGGTAGACTCTAAGGCTCTGAATTTTGCACCACCCCCAAATGTTAACAAAAACCCTATGCCACACCACGGAGGTCCCAGAATCAATGCTATTGAAGAAGACAAGCCGTCTTATTTAATAACCAGTGTGGGTCAGATTCGGACACCGTTGGTAGAGATTAAGGCTCAACTCCTCGAATGTCAAATGTTCCCGGGGTGTGAGTTAGGGTGTGCTTATTGCAACATTTCGGTGAACGGTTGTGATAACTTGAGGGATGGAATAGATGGTCTCATTCAGAGTGGCCTACTTCAAATCACAACATCAATTCCAACAAATCCAGCAACCTCATCAGCAACAATTCCAGTATCTCCTACAACTGCAACAACCGTTGTTCCCGACAACTCTTCAGCTTCATCAACAAGTATTTCATCTGTCATTTCAACTGACCAGATATCAACAAACGTTCCTTCTACAAATTCAGCACCACTTCATTTTGAAACTCCTACAACAACAACACCCATCCTTCCGACAATGTCTCCTACAACACCAGCAGCAAGCCATGAAGATGTCTCAACAGTTACGATTTATTACGATCCAGAAGATAATTCTGCCTACAACTCACAAAGTGCTACTCCCATCAGAGCACCAGTCACGATATACTACGATCCACAGACTATCACAGTCCCTTCCGCAGCTGCAATCAGCCCGGTCACCATCACAGTGCCTGGGCCAGTACCTTATGAAAGCAGTAATGCCATTCCCTGGCATTACGGCTCTGATCTATACTGCGAAGGACAAAAAATCACTTTTGAATCATCAACCCCTGCACCACAAATAGACAATGTGGGAGGAGGCGGAGGCTTCACTCGAAGCGGACGTCTCTTTGCTCCACAAATTCAGAGACCCACTGCCGAAGCAGAAGCTGCTGCCAAGGCAAAAGGGAAAAGCTTGGTGCAGGAGGAGCAAATTGTGAAAGAAGCTTTGAAAACACCCTTTGATCAAGAAGTTGATGAGTTCATGAGAATCATCAAGAAAAGTGATTACAAAATAGTGGATCAACTTCACCAGACGCCTTCTAAGATCTCTATCCTATCATTGCTCATGTGCTCCGAAGCCCATCGGAACGCGCTACTGAAAGTCTTGCACGTAGCTTATGTCGCTGAAGAGATCACCGTCAATCAGTTGGAAGTTGTGGTTGGAAATGTTAATGCTAGTCATGGACTAGGGTTCACCAACACTGATTTGACTACGGAGGGCCGCAACCATAACAAGGCTTTGCACATTACCATGGAATGTAAAGGTGCAGTCCTTTCCCATGTGCTGGTAGACACAGGGTCATCCCTCAATGTCTTACCTAAAAAAGCCCTTGTGAAGCTAGAGTATGATGGATTGGCGTTGCGTCCCAGCAACCTGGTGGTTAGAGCCTTTGATGGTTCTAAGATATCGGTTCTGGGGGAAATTGAGTTGCCTATAAAGATTGGCCCGCAAACTTTCAAAACGACCTTCTACGTGATGGATATACAGCCTGCCTACAGCTGTCTATTGGGTAGGCCATGGATTCACAACGCTGGCGCCGTGACCTCAACCCTTCACCAGAAGTTAAAATTCGAGTGGGAGGGTCAAGTCGTTACTATCTGTGGAGAGGAGGATATTTTTGTCAGCCACCTGGCTACCTATAAATACATTGAGATGGATGGGGAGATCCACGAAACAATGAGTCAAGGGTTTGAGGCCTTGAACGTAAATGAAGCATCTGCTGTACCTGGAACCTCAATGACATCATACCAACAAGCCCGGAAGGTTGTTGAAGAAGGAAATGCCCAAGGCTGGGGCAAACTGCTACCTGTGGAGAAGAAAGAGGATAGATTTGGGTTGGGTTACAAACCAACTCAACAAGATCAAGCAGAGGCTGCTAAGGAGCCCAACTTTGTTAGTGGGGGGATGCTCACCCCCGATGCTGTCAACAATTTGGAAGACGAGAATGAAAGCGACCGCGACCTGGAGAGTTGGATCCGTCCAAAGATCCTGGGGAGCAGTATCTCATGCAGAGTAATTATTATTTCCTGTATTTTATAGCATACATCAAAGTCTTGCATCTTGCCCAAGATGACAAGACTCATTTTGTAATCGGGCCATCTGTACTTTTTGTGCAACAAGATTAATCAACGAAATATCAGACATCTTTTTGCAAATGAGTCTTTTCTCTTTTCCGTTCACTGTTTTTCCATTTTTCTTTTTGTACAAAAAATAAATGGCAGTGTTTTCAAAATGACAACTTTATTTCACTTTTCTAAACAAGATTAAAATCAAATCACTAAAATGAACAAACTGAACCCTTGCAGAGTGTGCCTTCTAGACAGCACCGACAACAACACGGCTATGACTTCGTATGACTTTGACAATCCGATCAATCAAGCTGATGAAGGGGTTGAAGAAGAATATGAGCTTCCTGAAGAGCTAGCCAGGTTGTTAAGACAAGAGGAAAAGGTTATTACTCCTCACCAGGAGGAGGTTGAAACGATCAATCTTGGTACAGACGAAGACGTGAAAGAAGTTAAAATCGGGGCCTGCTTACAAGACTCAGTGAAGAGATAACTGACTGACCTGCTTCAAGAGTATGTGAACGTGTTTGCTTGGTCTTATCAAGATATGCCAGGGTTGGACACCGACATTGTTATGCACAAGCTACCTTTGAGAGAAGAATGACCACCGGTCAAACAGAAACTACGCCGTACTCGCCCAGACATGGCGATGAAGATCAAAGAAGAGGTACAAAAGCAATGGGACGCCGGGTTCCTTGCCGTAACTAGCTATCCATCGTGGGTTGCTAATATAGTACCTGTGCCTAAGAAAGACGACAAAGTAAGAATGTGTGTTGACTACCGGGATCTGAACAGAGCTAGCCCGAAAGATGATTTCCCTTTACCTCACATTGATGTATTGGTGGATAATACGGCTCAGTTCTCGGTATTCTCCTTCATGGATGGATTTTCAGGATACAATCAGATTAAGATGTCACCTGAAGACATGGAGAAGACAACCTTCATCACACCCTGGGGCACGTTCTGCTACAAGGTAATGCCATTCGGGCTCAAGAATGCTGGTGCAACATATCAACGGGCTATGGTGACATTATTCCACGATATGATTCATAAAGAGATAGAATGTTACGTGGATGACATGATTGCCAAGTCCCTTACTGAAGAAGACCACCTAGTGAATCTGCTGAAGCTGTTCAAGCGTCTGAGGAAGTACCAACTGAAGTTGAACCCCAACAAATGCACATTCGGGGTGCAATCTGGTAAGCTGCTGGGATTTATTGTAAGTGAGAAAGGGATTGAAGTTGACCCTGATAAAGTCAAAGCTATTCAAGAGATGCCTGCACCGAAGACAGAGAAAGAGGTTCGAGGGTTTTTAGGTCGGTTAAACTACATCTCAAGGTTCATATCTCACCTTACGGCTACCTGTGAACCCTTGTTCAAACTACTAAGGAAAGAGCAAACGGTCAGGTGGAACGAAGACTGCCAGAAGGCTTTTGACAAAATCAAGGAATACTTACAAGAACCTCCAATCCTTATGCCTCCAGTTGAAGGAAGACCTCTAATAATGTATTTGACAGTATTAGAAGAGTCGATGGGGTGTGTGTTGGGCCAGCATGACGAGTCTGGTCGAAAAGAGTATGCAATATACTACCTAAGCAAAAAGTTTACCGACTGTGAACAACGTTATTCACTGCTCGAGAAAACTTGCTGTGCTTTAGCGTGGGCTGCTCGCCGACTGAGACAGTATATGTTGACCCACACTACTTTGTTGATCTCAAAAATGGACCCAGTTAAGTACATATTTGAGAAGCCAGCACTTACCGGACGGGTTGCAAGATGGCAAATGATCCTTACAGAATATGACATCCAATACACATCTCAGAAAGCCATCAAGGGCAGTGTATTGTCCGAATATCTTGCTGAGCAACCCATTGATGACTACCAGCCTATGAGATTTGACTTCCCTGATGAAGACATCATGTTCATCAAAGCGAAAGATCATGAAGAGCCTGTTCACACTGAAGGGCCCGACCCGGAAGAAGAATGGACTATGATGTTTGACGGGGCTGTTAACATGAATGGTCGTGGTGTTGGTGCAGTACTCATTACACCTAAAGGAGTTCACATGCCTTTCTCGGCAAAACTCACTTTCAACTGCACTAACAACGAAGCTGAATACGAAGCTTGCATTATGGGTCTTGAGGAAGCCATTGACCTCAGGATCAAGACTTTAACTGTGTTCGGAGATTCAGCTCTGGTAGTCAATCAAACCAACGGCAAATGGTACACCCACCAGGATCATCTGATACCTTACTGGGATTATACAAGGTGGTTATTGACTTTCTTTACAACAGTCAAGCTTGAGTATATCCCTCGGGACGAGAATCAGTTTGCAGATGCCCTGGCTACCATTTCGTCCATGATCAAAGTTCAGGCTGCCAACTTTGTACCTCAGATCTCAGTGTCCAGACTTGACAGGCCAGCATATGTATTTGCAGCAGATGTTGTCAAAGATGATAAGCCTTGGTTCTATGACATTAAGTGCTTCTTGGAGGATCAAACATACCCACCTGGGGCATCTTCCAATGATAAGAAGACTTTGAGAAGGCTTGCTTGTAGTTTCTTTCTGAACACTGATGGTTCCCTGTACAAAAGGAACTTTGATATGGTACTCCTCAGATGCGTTGATAAGGCAGAAGCAGACTTGTTGATGCATGAAGTGCACGAAGGATCCTTTGGTACCCATGCTGGAGGGCATGCCATGGCTAAAAAGTTGTTATGATCAGGTTACTACTGGATCACAATGGATGCCGACTGTTGTGCTTATGCCAGAAAATGCCATAAATGCCAGATTTATGCGGATAAAGTGCATGTGCCTCCCAATCCTTTGAATGTAATGTCTTCACCCTGGCCCTTTGCTATGTGGGGCATTGACATGATTGGCAAGATTGAGCCAACTGCTTCGAATGGCCACAGATTCATTTTGGTTGCTATTGACTATTTCACCAAGTGGGTCGAAGCAGCTTCCTATGCCAATGTTACAAGACAAGTGGTAGCCAGATTTCTGAAGAAAGATATCATCTGTCGATACGGAGTCCCCGAGCGAATCATTATTGATAATGGTTCCAATCTAAACAACAAAATGATGGCAGAGCTGTGCCGGGACTTCAAGATTCAGCATCACAATTCTTCTCCTTACAGGCCAAAGATGAACGGCGTTGTTGAGGCAGCAAATAAGAATATCAAGAAGATTGTGCAGAAGATGGTAGTCACCTACAAGGACTGGCATGAGATGCTACCGTTTGCCTTGCATGGGTACCGCACGTCAATCAGAACATCCACTGGGGCAACACCGTATCAACTTGTCTATGGTATGGAAGCAGTCCTACCTGTTGAAGTTGAATTACCCTCCCTACGGGTATTGATGGATGTTAAGCTGAACGAAGCCGAATGGGTCCGGTCCCGATACGAACAACTGAATCTGATTGAAGAGAAGAGATTGGCTGCAATTTGTCATGGGCAGTTGTATCAGAAAAGAATGAAGAAAGCCTTCGATCAGAAAGTCAGGCACCGAGAGTACCAAGTAGGAGATCTTGTGATAAAGAGAATCCTCCCTCCTCATACAGACCACAGGGGCAAGTGGACTCCAAACTATGAAGGACCATTTGTGGTAAAGAAAGTTTTTTCCGGTGGAGCACTGATGCTCAGCACCATGGATGGTGAAGACTTCCCGTCCCCTGTGAATTCAGATGCAGTTAAAAAATACTTCGCATAAAAATGACCCGCTGGACATAAAAACAGAACGTAAGTCCAGGCAAAAATAGGGCATCCCGGCGAGTCAAAAACAGAATAAAAGACTCGGGCAAAAATAAGGGAAAAGAAATAAAAAAATGTACACCCGCTGAGTTGAAAAGCCGCATTGGACAGCTCAGGCAAAAATGGGTATCCCGATGGATTGAAAACCCGAAAGGGCGATCCATGCAAAATGAGGAAATAAGCGAACAACTGCATTCTGAATTCGTCTGTATCGTTACAACTTGGTAAGCTTCGAAAGGATAAAGCTTCAATCAGAATCAGCATTCTTCAAAAAGCAAGATGAGAAGAACGTCAAAAGTCATATGAATCATAGTAAAGAGGAAGCCCCCTAAAGCGTCATCAACATTGCTAGCATTTTGTTTCTCAATTTGTAACAATCTCCTCATTCCAGGGGACATGTTTCTTCGACTGTATCTCGCCAATTCAGGGCATATGAATTAATAAAATAAGATTTTCAGTCATGTCTCGTCTTGTACATTTATTTGCAAAAATGTCTGATGTCTTAAAAAATTTGATTGCATAAATACAGATGTTTATCTTCAAAAATAAGAAAACGTGCTTGCAGGAAATATACTTACTCTCAGAAGTGTCTAAACTCCTATGACGGAATCCAGTAAAGGATACCTCGGGATTTCTTGTGCGTCTCTCTATCTTTTCAGGATTGCAGGAATCCAGAACGCAACTTGGGGCATGTAAGCTTCATCCCAACAAGCTGACAAATCAACGCCTAGTCTTAACACTCAAAGTGTTTTCTCCCCAGCCGAGTTGCCGTTTCGTCCTCAGCCAAATGAAAAAGTCAGGGAACCATCCCCCCACGGAGCATCGACTTCTGTCCAGAGGAGCAACGCACGGAGGGATCACAACCGAGCAACGAAAGCTTCCACAAACCCCAGCTGGGTCCCTCATTGCTGAGACAGGTCTATCAGTGACCTGAATCCCCAAGCAAATATCATCTCATCAGATCTACCAATGATCTCATCCCCAGCTGGGATGTCCATCTCAAACAAGCTCGACCGAAGATCTTCACGAGCAGCGGGATCCGAATCCCAGTTTGGTATCTTTGCATAATCATAGCATTCGCATCATATTCACCCACAAAGCGTAGCATTCCGTTTAATGCGGAGCATTACGGCAAAAATCAAACATATAGCATATTCATAAGCCATGTTTTGAATCAACACTTGTGAATAATGACAATCCGTCAATATACGGAATACTTCCTCTAAAATCCCCAACAGAGATTCCCCAGCCAAAGCAGTTGCCCCATATTCACAAACACCAGTATATATACTCTCTTTCGACACCCGTCTGTGTCGTAACCCCTGCAGAAAGCCAAAGACGTCCTCTTTGCACTCACATATACTTACATATAACAATCCTTTGACACCGGTCCGTGTCATATCCCCAGCGCAGTCGCCTACACTTTGTATATCAGATACTTGTTCATATCACACTCTTCTCCTTTTGATACTCGTCCGTGTCACTCTCCCCAACAGTTTAAATACCTGTCTATACACCACTCATACTTACTATCCCCACAGATTCAGCAATTGGTCCATGTTCTTTGTTAACCAGTTGGTACTCGCCCGTACCATCATCTCGGAACATGCGTCGAGAGTTTGTTTCTACATGATACTCGTCCGTATCATAGTCTTGAGGATGCTCATCCGCATCTTTAATCCATACACTGTGTCAAATGCTCTTGTCTTCTTGAATATAGATACTCGCCTGTGTCTACTATTCCCTAGAAGAATCCTCTCAGATTCAACACTCGTCCGTGTTCCTTGTTAACCAGTTGATACTCGTCTGTATCATCATCTCTGAACACGTGTCAGTATTTGTTTCTACCCGATACTCGTCCGTATCGTAGTCTTAAGGATGCTCGTCCGCATCTTTAATCTTTACACAAACGTCTAAACACTTTTACTTTTTGTTTCTTGAATGTAAGCACTCATCCGTGTTTACTATTCCCCAGTAGATCGCCAACGAAGTAAAATTTTCTCCTCTGACACTCGTCCTGTGTCATGATAATCCTGAGAGCAGTCGTACCCTGTTAGGTGGTCGTCCTCCACCTCTTGATGGTCGTCCTCCATCATGCTCATCCGATGGCCGTCCCCATCGTTGATATTTAGCAGCCGTCCCCTGCTAGGTGGTCGTCCTCCACCTTTTGATGATCGTCCTTCATCATTTCATCCAATGGCCGTCCCCATTGTGGATTTTGGTTATCTGGAATTCGTCCTATGTCATGATAGACCTTGAGAGCAGCCGTCCCCTGCTAGGTGGTCGTCCTCCACCTCTTGATGGTCGTCCTCCATCATGCTCATCCGATGGCCGTCCCCATCATTGACCTTTTATCCGGCATTCGTCCTATGTCGCGATATTTTCGGCAGCCGTACCCTGCCAGGTGGTCGTCCTCCACCTTAGATGACCGTCCCTCATCTTAACCCGACAGAGCAGCCGTCCCCTGCTAGGTGATCGTCCTTCACCTTTGATGACCGTACCTCATCATCTGTTTATTTCATTTATTCTTTAACCCGATGGCCGTCCCCGTCGTGGTCCCTTTTCCTTTCAGTTTAGCCCAATGGCCGTCCCCATCGTTGGTTACTTTGCTTTGTGAACTTGATGGCCGTCCCCGTCATGTTTCATTAATCCCCAGAAAATATCACAGCTTTGCTTGATGGCCGTCCCCATCATATTTCCTTTTATCCCCAGCATGTCGGCCGTCCCCGTCATTGCTTCTTTTTTCGCTTTTCCAGCATGTCGGTCGTCCCCGTCATTGCTCTTTACCCAGCAGTCGTCCTCTGCTCGACGGTCGTCCTCCGTCGCCCACACTTTACGATATACTTTATTTTCTTTTACAATCTATATCCCTTTTCTTCTTCATTCTGTGAGTGCAAATTTTGGACTGTCTTTGGTATTCAACCACAAGTTATCTTGTTTGCTTGTTAAGCCGTCACTTACAACCTGCACCGCTAACTCATGTTTGAATAGGGGCAGCTGTAAACACCCCAAATTTGCCCTCACCCATTCACACCATGGCTTGTGATCATTTCATATGCATAAACACAATCATAACATTTCATATTCCATTTTGAGTCTTTGCATTGGTTCTAAGTCATCTGCATCTAGGGTTTGTGATCTGAGCAATCCAAGAGCTTCTTAAGCCACTCCAAAAGTCATCAATCACTTCAAAGGGGTCTATGTGTGTTCAAGTATCATATTACATCCTCTCAAATTCAAGAATTCCAAAGAATCACAAGAACTGGGATTGGTATGGAGGCAGAACCAAGTTTGACTGCACAGATGACCTGAAATTAGGGTTTTGGTTTCAGAGGCCATAACTCCAAATTTTTTGGTTATTCTTGTTTCTATTGGTCTTTATATGGTATAGGGAGTATGCATATCAATTTTCATGAATAAATTCCATGGGGAAGTCATCTGATCAAGAGTTGACTTTTCAGACAAGTCAGTGCAAAATCAGGGCATCTGAGGCCCCCCATGACCCAACCAAGGGGTGATCTTCATAATTTTGAGTGTATATGATCTTTATTTGATCATGGAAGAAGTTTGAAGTTCACAAAATTCAAGAATTACAAGTTTTTGCAAAGTTGACTTTTTGGGTTAAGTTTGACTTTTAAAGAATTTGTCATTTTAGGCAACTTTTCAACCCTTACTTTTTGATCCAAAAATGCTTCAAATGGAAAAACTCTGGTCATGAAAGTTGTAGATTAGATATTTCCCTTCTCAAAAAGTATAATAACATGACCTAATTCATTTTGGATCAAAAGTTATGGCGCATCAAAGTTGGCTAAAATCATTAAATTTCAAGTTATGCACCAAATGAGAAATTTGCAAAATCTTGTACCAAAGGTATTTGTGACTTCTAGTTGATATCAAACCAATACACAAGCATCACACAAGTCCTAAAATTCAGATTGGACCAAAGAAATCACATGTTTCATGGTTTGTAAGGCAAGATATTTTCATGAAAAGCAAAAACAAGCAAGTTGCAAAAACCATCATCACACTTCACCCACTTGCTGCCTTGGCTACTGAACCATCCTAGCCTTTCCCTCACACCATGCTGCGCAGCCCACAGCCCTTGTACTAGCCTAGAACATGACCCATGCTTCTCTTACACAAGAGTGGACATTTTGCAAAAGTAGCCATACCTATCACGAAAGGACAGGTCACATCCTCTGACCAATCAGCATTGTTTATACAAACATTTTGCAAGCCAAACCACACAAGACACAAGCCTGAAACCAGCAAGAACTGAACTCTCTCATTTTTCACCCTTGAAGCAAAAGCATTCGAAACTCTTCATACAAGCCACAAACACCTAAACAAACTCCACAGACCTTCTCAACTCATCATCCTGATCACAAAGAACCCCTCACCATTGCCTGAAACAGCCTGAATCCAAAACACGATTCCCACCTGAGCTTGAACAGAACTTGTTCAAACTCTCAAACCAGCCAACATAAACTCTTTCTAAGCATTCAGGCATCATCAAGGGACCAAGAGGAGTGGATTGCATCAAGAGGAGAGGCCAGAAAGTTGCAAAGTTGAAAGCTTCAAAACTCAGGTAGCTCAAGAACTTTTTTTCCAGAAATGATTTTTAAAGTTCCTAAGTTGTTCTTTGTTGTTCACTGATCACTCTGATGCTTTTGGTTTTGAAAATGGTGGAGAGATGAGAGTTTAATCAGTTTCTAAAACTTTTTGCCCTAGGTTTTGTTTGATTCGATTCAGCTAGTTTAGAAATGATAAATGTTGTTTGAATGGGGGTTTTAATTCGTTTTTGGATGGGGATCATTTCTGTGTAATTAGAATTCATTTTAGATGCGTGTAGAAGGAGTTGGGATTTTTGGGTGATCGGAGAAGATGACCGGAACACTGTTCCGGTCACCTGAGGGTCATTAACGGCAGGATTAGGGTTTAATCATTAATTAGCTGAATTTGAATGCTGGCCGTGGGATCTGGCGCCAAGTCAATGCGCGCGTGTTTCAGTTTGAATGAGGGCCATTAGATTGGTTGACTTTTCTTCTTTAGCATTTTAATTCATTTTATTTTCATATTAATTCATTTGTTTTCCACCATTTATTTAAAATAGTAAAAACACTTTAAAAATTCTGAAATTTTTTGTACAAGTTATTATTTAATTTCAGAACACAAAAATATTTTTATTTTCATTTTTAGCATTAAAAAAGTATTTTTAAATATTTAAAAGTTTCTTTTTAATTAATTAATGAGAATTAATTAATTAAAAATACTTTTAGGTATTTAAAAATCACCAAAAAATTCATGAAACATTTAAAAACATTTAGAAACATTGTCCAACCCTCAAACCAAATTTATTTTTTGATCTTGATGCATTTTGAGAATTTTTCATGGAATTAAAATCATTTTTATGCATTATTTTGATCCAAACTTCCAAAAATCATTTCTGCCTAACCCTAAAGAGTTGGACCTTGATTCTTTTTGCATTGCATTGTGTTTAGCATGTAGTTTGTGAGATTAAATGGCCATGATTTGATCTTTCATTTTCAATTTGTTTGGTAATTTTCTTGTTAAGGAACCCTAAAACCCTAGAAAACTTAGAAAAATCATATCTTAAGTTAGGTTAAGAGTTGAGACCTCTCCTTTGGGCAGTGAGTTAGTATAGGTCTAGGGATCCTTTGAGTGCATTTTCAATTTTTTGTAATGTTGTTTGCTTCTGATTTTGGTTTGTGTTTGTTGTATTGTTCATAAACCCTAATTTGGGCTTTCATATGCATCCATTTTGCATTTGCTTGCACAACTTGACTTGCCATGATATTTTATGCATCCATGTGATTCATTTAACATCATAAGACATATTGAAAGCATGTTTGGTCATTGCATCTCTCATTTGCCATGTGTTTATGCCATATGCATCTCATAACTTTTCATGTATGTTCATGTGTCTTAACTTGCTTCATTTGCATCCATAAGCTTGCATGATCATCCCCATGTGTTGTTTCATGTTTGTAGCATCTCATAGCATTATTAACATCATGAATATGCTTCTGGTTTGGCTTTTCATCATACCATTTCATCTCATTTTGCATTGTATTGCATTTCCTTTTCTAACTTTTCAGGTGGTAAGTAACTTTGAGAAGTGAATTTGCCTTCACTTCTCATAACTTCTCTTCATCTCTTTTATGCATCCTTGCTGCATTTTTGTATGTGTTTGAGTTTGAGCTTGCTCATTCTTCTTCTTCCCACTTTCTTTCTTCAAGTGACTTGACTTCTTGAATGAAGCAAGTTACTTTGCTTCTCCTGATCCTTTCATCTGCTTCCTGGTGGTTCCTCTGAAGATCTTTCTTGCAAACCTCACAAACCTTAGGAACAACCAAGCATGATAATAATTAGGGTTTTGATTAGTCTCCCCACTTAGTTTTACCTTTGTGTCTCTTTGAGTCTTCTCTTCTCATCTCATAATCAAGGACTAAACCCTAAAGGCTTTAAGGTTTTGTGATTAAGCTTATGCCTGCATCCTTCTATTAGGATGGAGTGTATAACTTTAATCCTAAGTGTTAAACCCTTAATGTGTTTAAATCCTTTAATCAATTCACTTAATAATCATCAAGACATCAAGCTTGTAACTTGGGCCTTGCATTAGGGTTCTAATTCTTCCTTAATTGGTTAAGAAGGACTAACCCTAGTGTTAATGGACAAGTCCCCCTCAAGTTGTCTTACAAACCCTAAAAAACACTTCATCATCATATCATTAAATAAATCCACTTAATAAAGGCCTTGTTTTGTCATGAGCTTAATCCCTAATCATGGATTAAGTTGAGGAGCTTTCCTCAGCTTAAACATTCTCATCTATTATCCTTCTATTAGGATGGTGTAATGAGTCTGTTTAATCCTTGATTATGGCTTAACCTCATTACTTAACACTAAACAAAAACAACAAAAACATCTAACTAATCACAAGTAGGTTAATGATCTTAATCCTACACCATGGTGATTAAGTGTGAGAATCTGACTTCACACTTAAGGTATTCTCATTACCCCTAATCAGAGGGAAGATGTGATGAGTTTACTAACCCATTGGTATAGGCTTAAGATCATTAACTTATGACAAATCCAAAAGCAATAAAAGACTGAAAACTCAAAAACAAACAATAATCATCTCCTACGGGATTCTTTTCTCATCACCTTCACTCACAAACGAGAACTCGCTTCTTCCGTCTAATGCAAGACAGTTTGCATCTGTGCCAGACAGATCATACACTTGAGCATAGGCAAGCAAGCAGTTCACAAGTCAATTCATCTTTCAGTCTCTTTGGGTCGAACTACGGTGTTCTGACTTCCTCATTGCACGAGAGGATACGTAGGCATAACTTAACAGTTATCGAACAAAAGTCTCTGTACATTCCCCCTCTTTCTAGCCTCATTCTTTTAGCCTCATGATCTTGATCATTTCACTCCTGTTCTTACACTGACACTTCACTTATATACTTCACTTTTCTCTTACACTGACACCTGTACATTTTGTTTTCCAGCTCTTTACACACAAATTGCACTGACACTGTAAACACCCCAAATTTGCCCTCACTCATTCACACCATGGCTTGTGATCATATCATATGCATAAACACAATCATATCAACTCATATCTCACTTTTGTTTCACTGCATAGTTTCTAAGGCATCTGCACCTAGGGTTTGTGATCTGAGCAATCCCAAAGCATCTTGAGCCATCCCAAAGGCCACTAATCAACTCAAAGGGGTCCATGTGTATACTTATGTTATTCTCCATCTTTTCAAAGTCAAAAATGCAGAGGAATCACAAGAACTAGGGTTTGAGGTGATGCAGAGCCAGTTTAGACTGCACAGTTGACTGAAAATTAGGGTTTTGGTTTCAGAGGCCATGACTCCAAATTTTTTGGTCACTCTTGTTTCCATTGATCTCTATATGGTATAGGGAGTATGCATATCAATTTTCATGAAGAAATTCCATGGGGAAGTCATCTGATCAAGAGTTGACTTTTCAGACAAGTCAGTGCAAAATCAGGGCATCTGAGGCCCCCAATGACCCAACCAGTGGGTGATCTTCATCATTTTGAGTGTATATGATCTTTATTTGATCATGGAAGAAGGTTGAAGTTCATAAAATCAAGAATTTAGGGTTTTTGCAAATGTTGACTTTTTGGGCATAGTTGACTTTTCAAGAATGCATCATTTTAGGTCATTTTTCAAGCCATGATTCTTGATCCAAAAGTGCTTCAAATGGAAAAACTTTGGTCATGAAAGTTGTAGATCTCATCTTTCCCTTTTCAAAAAGTACAAGAACATGATCAAACTCTTCTTGGATCAGAAGTTATGGCAATGCAAAGTTAGCAAAAATCACTTATTTTCAAGATATGCACCAAGTGTGAAAATTGCAAAATCATGTGCTAAGTCAAATTGCAACTTCTAATTCATTTCAAACCAGCACATAAACATTCTCTAAGGCCTCAAAATCAGATTTGAACCAAAGATCACATGTGTTTAGTTCATGTAACAAGGCATTTTTCATGAGATTTCAAAAAAGGCCACAAGTTGCAAAACTCATGATCACATCTCACCAACTTGAGGCATTGGCTGCTGAACCAAGCTAGCTTCATACACACACCATGCTGCGCAGCCCCTAGGCTTTGTACCAAGCTAGCACTTCACCATACCTCTCTTACACAATTCTTGACTTTTTGCAAAAGGCAACTTACCAATCAATAAAGCACATGTCCAATCAACTGACCAATGAGAGAGAGTTATGTGGACAATTTGCAAGCTAAGCATAACACAAGGCAAGGCTGAAACATCACATACACACACATTCACAAAAACACTCCCATTTGCATCTTGCTTCGAATCTGCCTACACAGCTTGCAAACATTCAAACCCTCTTCACCATTCAACTCACCTTGCTCCATAGACCACCCAGCACCAAGAACACAAGCCTGAAACAGCCTGAACATCTCACTGCCATTTCTCACTTCATTTTGCAGTTTCAATCGAATCTCCTTCCACAAACCACAAACACACCAACAAACACTCCAGACCTTCTCCATTCATCCTCAGGATCACAAACCATCATTCACAATGGCCTGAAACCTCCAGAAACTCCATTGCCATTTCTGACCAAGCTTGAGCAGGAGCTTTCGAATCTCACTATCCAGCCAGCCCAAACTTCTTTTGAGCATTCAAACATCTTCTGGGGATCAAGTGGAGTGGTTTGCACTGAAAGAAATGGCCAGAAAGTCCTCAAGTTGAAAGCTCCAAATCTCAGGTAGCTCGAAAATTATTTTTCCAGAAATCATTTTTCTTGTTACAAACTTGTTATATGTGATTCACTGATCATCCTGATGTTCTTAGTTTTTGAAATGGCTTTGTTTTGAGTATTTAATTTGTCTCTGAAGCTTGCGTGCCCTAGAACTTGTTCTCTTCGATTCAGCTTGTTTAGGAAGAATAAATTTATTTTGAGAGAGGGGTTTGATTCGTGAGAGGTTGGAGATCATTTCCCAATTCATAGATTTTGTTTTTGTTACGTTTTGAGGGAGTTGGTGAGTTTCCCGGTGAGGTGCTGGCCGGAGAAGACGACCGGAAGTCTTCTCCGGCCACCTGAGTCATTAAACCCTAATCTCAGGTCATTAACTCTAGTTTGAATTTGAGCCATGGATGTGCGTTGACCTGTTGACTTCCCTCTCTTTTGGATGGCCCAGATCGTTTCATTTGCCCTAATCTCTCTCATTAGCTTTAATTAATTCGTAATTAAATTAATTAAGTCAGGTGCAATCCACACCCTTCATTCACGCGCCAGTCAACACTTTCAAACTCAGAATCAATCTCAGCCATCCTTTCCTTTGACTTTCTTTTTTATTTGATTTTTAATTCATTTTTATTTCATTAAACTTGTACAATTATTTTAAAATAGCAAAAAATACATAAAAATTATGAAACTTTTTCCTCTGAGTTTTAATAATTTTTATGACACAAAAATATTTTTATTTTATTTTTCATCATTAAAAAAGTATTTTTAAATATTTAAAAGATTATTTTTAATTGATTAATGGGAATTAATTAATTAAAAATACTTTTAGGTATTTAAAAATTACAAAAAAATTCATGAAATGTTCTAAGACATTTAGAAACATTGTCCAACCTTCAAACCAAATTTCTTTTTTGATCTTGATGCATTTTAAGAATTTTTCATTGAATTAAATCATATTTTGTGCATTATTTTGATCATGGATTCAAAAATTCATTTCTGCCTATTGGAGAAGAGTTGGACATTGGTTCTTCTTGCATTGTTTTATGTTTAGCATGTAGTTTATAGGATAAAATGGCCTTGATTTGTTTCTTCATTTTCCAATTGTTTGGTATTTCTTTTGTTAAGAACCCTAAAAAACCCTAATAACTTGTAAAATTCATATCTTGAGATTGGTTAGGAGTTGAGAGTTCCCCTTTGGGCAGTGGTTCATTATAGGTTTAGGGTTTCTTTGGATGGCATTTTCCATTTTTTATCTTAGGGTTTGTCTCTGTTTTGGATTTTGGTTTGATGTTTGATCCATGAACCCTAATTTGGGCTTTCTTTTGCATCCTTTTTGCATTCTCTTGCATAACATGACTTGTCTTTGCATTTTGTGCATTCTTGTGATTCACTTGACATCTTAAGACATATAGAAAGCATGTTTGATCATTGCATTACATATTTGCCATGTCATTTGTCTTGTTTGCTTCATAACTTTCCATGCTTGTTCATGCTCCTTAGCTTGCATCATTTGCATCCATGATCTTGTATGAGCATCTCCATGCCTTGCTTCATGTTTGCAGCACCTCATAACATCATAATCATCATCAACATGCTTCTGGTTTTGTTTAGCATCATGCCATTTCATCCCATGTTGCATGGCATTGCATTTCTTTCTAACATTTCAGGTGGTAAGTAAACTTGGGAAGTGAATTTGCCTTCACTTCTCATAACTTTTCTTTTCATCTCTCTTACATCCATTGCTGCATTCTTATATGTGTTTGAGTTTGAGCTTGCTCATTCTTGTTCTTCCCACTTTCTTTCTTCAAGTGACTTGACTTCTTGAATGAAGCAAGTCACTTTGCTTCTCTTGATCTTGTTCATCTGCTTCCTGGTGGCTCCTCTGAAGATTGTTCTTGCAAACCTCACAAACCTTAGGATCATCCAAGCATGACAATGAATTAGGGTTTTGATTAGTCTCCCCCATAGTTTTACCTTTGTGTCTCTCTTTGAGTCTTCTCTTCTCACCTCATAATCAGGGACTAAACCCTAAAGGCTTTAAGACTTTGTGATTAAGCTTATGCCTGCATCCTTCTCTTAGGATGGAGTGTATAACTTTAATCCTAAGTGTTGAACCCTATATGTGTTTAAAGCTCTTAATCAATTCACATAATAATCATCAAGACATCACACTTGTAACTTGGGCCTTGCATTAGGGTTCTAATTCTTCCTTAATTGGTTAAGAAGGACTAACCCTAGTGTTAATGGACAAGTCCCTCTCAAGTTGTCTTACAAACCCTAAAAAACACTTCATCATCATACCAGTTAATAAAATCCACTTAATCAAAGGCTTGTTTTGTCATGAGTTTAATCCCTAATCATGGATTAAGTTGAGGAGTTTTCCTCAGCTTAAACATTCTCATCTATTATCCTTCTATTAGGATGGTGTAATGAGTCTGTTTAATCTTTGATTATGGCTTAACCTCATTACTCAACACTAAACAAAAACCAAAAAAAAAAAAACATCTAAATAATCACAAGTAGGTCAATGATCTTAATCCTGCATCAAAGGTGATTAAGTGTGAGAATCTGACTTCACACTTAAGGTATTCTCATTACCCCTAATCAGAGGGAGGATGTGATGAGTTTACTAACCCATTGGTTTAGGCTCAAGCTCATTAACTTATGACAAACTTCCACAAGCAATAAAAGACTGAAAACTCCAAAACAAACAATAATCGTCTCCTCCGGGATTCTTTTCTCATCTCATTCACTCATAAACGAGAACTTGCTTCTTCCGTCTAATGCAAGACAATTTGCACCTGAGCCAGACAGGTCATACACTTGAGCATAGACAAGCAAGCAGTTCATCAGTCAATTCATCTTTCAGTCTCTTTGGGTCGAACTACGGTGTTCTGACTTCCTCATTGCACGAGAGGATACGTAGGCATAACTTAACAGTTATCGAACAAAAGTCTCTGTATATTCCCCCTCCTTCCAGTTTCATTCTTTTAAGCCTCATGGTCATGAGCATTTTATTCTTGATCTCACACTGGCACATCATTTACACACTTCACATTCTTTTACACTGACACCTGTACATCTCTTTCCAGCTATTTTATACACAGATTGCACTGACACTACCCCTTTAAAACACAAGTCCTTTAAGCGTGGATCCCGTCGAGTACGACGGACAATCTGGGTGCTAATACCTTCCCAGGTTGTAACCAACCCCCTTTCTCAGTCTCTCTGGTTCGCAACCGTCTTATCCATTCTTTTTCTAGGTCTATGCAGCATTGCCTTTCCTCCGGGATAAAAATGCCTAGCTGGCGACTCTATTCATTCTCCAGTGAGTTCACGGCTGTGTGTTCTCATTGTTCCTTTCGCCGACCGTTCGCGCTTGTACCTGGATGCAAATCTTTGGGAGCGACAGACACTACCCCTTTAAAACACAAATCTTTTAAGCGTGGATCCCGTCGAGTACGGCGGACAATCTGGGTGCTAATACCTTCCCAGGTTGTAACCAACCCCCTTTCTCAGTCTCTCTGGTTCGCAACCGTCTTATCCATCTTTTTCTAGGTCTATGCAGCATTACCTTTCCTCCAGGATAAAAATGCCTAGCTGGCAACTCTATTCATCTCCAGTGAGTTCACGGCTGTGTGTTCTCATTGTTCCCTCTCGCCGACCGTTCGCGTCTGTACCTCTACTTGGGCCAGTCCCATCTATCGGGAGCGACAGAATGCAAGCAAATGAGAGATGGATGCAAAGGAAAGCACCAATTAGGGTTTATGATCAACACACAAAGCAAAATTCAAAATCAGAAGCAAATGACATGACAAAAAATTGAAAATAGGATCAAAGGAACCCTAACCCTAAACAAGTTCACTGCCCAAAGGAGGGGACCTAACTCTTAACCTAGTGAAAGTTATGATTTTCTCAAGTCAATTAGGGTTTTAAGGTACCTCATCATGAAAAATGCAAAACAAATTGAAAATGGAAGATCAATTCAAACCAAATTTATCTTATAGACTACATGCTATGAAGGATGCAATGCTAGAAGAACCATCATCAAACTCTCAAGGGTTAGGCAGAATGGTTTTTCAAAGTTTGAACTAAAATATTGCCTTAAAATGAATTTAATTCCAACCAAAAATTGCCAAAATACATCAAGAACAAAAAATAAATTTGGTTTGAGAGTTTGATAATGTTTCTAAATGTTTTGAAATGCAATGTGAATTTTTTTGTGATTTTTAAATACCCAAATGTATTTTTAATTAATTAATTCTCATTAACTAATTAAAAATAAACATTTAAATGATTTAAAAATAATTTTTAATGCAAAAAAATAAAAATAAAAATATATTCAGAATGAGAAAAATATTTTAAGTCAGCATGCAAAAAATAAAATTTTTATAATGTGTTTTGATATTTTAAAATAAATGAGAAAGAAAATGCAATAAAAATGAATTTTAAATATGAATTAATGAAGGTAATCCAATCCAGTGGCTGAGATTCAAACAAAAAGGGGAGGGAATTGACCTGCGCGCGCGAATGAACGGTCCAAATTCAAACTTGCCTAATTATGTCATTAGCCCTAATCCTAACCCTAATCACTTTCAGATGACCGGAACAGTGTTCCGGTCATCTTCTCCGTCCAATCAATTTCCCAATCTCACTCAATACGCATCAAAACCTCACAAAACTCTTCAGAATCAATCTATGAACATCATTAAACATAAACCCTACAACAAAAACCATTTATTTTTCGTGAATCAAGAGAAACAAACAAAATCATTTTTACAGGCAAACTTTCAGACAGTCAATACATGCTTGTTTCTTGACCATTTTCAAAACCAAACACATCCAGATGATCAGTGCAACTCATAGAATCATTTTATAACAAGAAATTAAAGTTCTGGAAAAAATGTTCTTGAGCTCACCTGAACTGGAGCTTTCGAAATAGGGACTTTCTGGCTGCTTCTCTGGTCCAAACAAGCTCCAATGATCCTCCCCAGAAGTTTGTGATGCTTAGCTGGAGTTTATATGGTCTCTAGAGGAAGTTTGTAGAAGCTCAGGTCAATGGAGGAGGAGAATCGTGTTTTTGATGGGGGAGGTTTCAGGCCAAAATAATGGTTGGGAAATGATCAGAGGATCATGGTGAGTGATTTGGTGAAGTTTGTTTTGATGTTTGAAGGCTGTGTTTTGAAATTCGAAGCAAAATGCATAAAAGGTCAGTTTTGGGAACTATGGCTGGTGGGAGAGATCAGGCTGTGTTGTGTTATGCGTTGGGTTCCTTTTGGTACACATATCAATCCTTGATAGGTCAGAGAGTTGTTGTGGAGCAGTGTGATTGGTATGGAGCAAAATGCATAAAGTCAACTTTTTGTGTAAGAGAGGTATGGGCTATGGCAGTCAAGGTACAAAGGCATGGCTTGGCTCAGCATGCTTCAAGGAGAACCATGGAAATGAATTAGAGGCAATGCAGCAAGTGGATTAGGGTTTATGTGATGTTTTGCAAATTTCACAAAGTTTGGCCCTTTTCACAAAGTGGATAAGTCATGAAAATGGGAGGTTCTTTGGTGCATTCTGATTTTTAGGTCGTGGTTCATGTTTGTGTAATGCATAGAAATCAATTAGAGGTCACATAAAGGCTTGGCATGAGGTTTTGCAACTTTGCCTCTTTGGTACAAAACTTGAAATTATGTGATTTTGTCCAACTTTGACAAGCCATAACTTTTGATCCAAAATGAATTAGAATGAGTTCTTGTACTTTTTGAAAATGGGAGGATCCATTCTACAACTTTCATGACCAAAGTTTTCTCATTTGAAGCATTTTTGAATCAATTTGAGGAAGTTGAAAAACTTTCCAAAAATGGCAAGTTTTCATTACAAGTCACTTTCCCAAAAAGGCAACTTTGCAAATGGCTTGAAATTCTTCAACTTTGTGAACTTCTAACATCTTATATGATCAAATAAAGATCATACACATTCAAAATGATGGAGAATTCCCTTTGGTTGTGTCATTGGGGGCCTCAGATGCCCTGATTTTGCACTGACTTGCTCAAGAAGTCAACTCTTGATTAGATGCCTTCCCCATGGAATTTATTCATGAAACTTGATATGCATGATCCTTATAACATATAGAGACCAATAGAAACAAGAATGACCAAAAAATTTGGAGTTATGGCCTCTGAATCCAAAACCCTAATTCTAGGTCATATGTGCAATTAACCCTGGCTCTGCTTCCATGCCTTTCTCAGTTCTTGTGATTCTTTGATTTTCTTGACTTTGTGAGGATATAATATGATGCTTGAACCTACATGGACCCTATTGAAATGATTGATGACCTTTGGAGTGGTTCAAATGGCTCAGGGATGGCTCAGATCACAAACCCTAGATGCAGATGACTTAGAAACAATGCAGTGAAGCAAAAGTGTGGTATGAGATGCTATGATTGAACTTATGCACATGAAAAGATCACAAGCCATGGTGTGAATGAGTGAGGGAAAATTTGGGGTGTTTACATTGAGGCAGCTAACAAGAACATCAAGAAGATTGTGCAGAAGATGGTGGTTACTTACAAAGACTGGCATGAGATGCTACCATTTACCTTGCATGGGTACCGAACCTCAATCAGAACGTCTACTGGGGCAACACCTTATTAGCTTGTGTATGGTATGGAGGCAGTCCTACCTGTTGAAGTTGAGCTACCCTCCTTGCGGGTAATGATGGACGTAAAGCTGGACGAAGCAGAATGGGTCCGGTCCCGGTACAATCAATTGTATCTGATCGAAGAAAAGAGATTAGCTGCCATCTGTCATGGGCAGTTATATCAGAAAAGGATGAAGAAAGCCTTCGATCAGAAAGTCAGGCTTCGGGAATACCAAGTAGGAGATCTTGTGCTGAAAAGACTCCTTCCTCCTCATACAGACCACAAGGGCAAGTGGACTCCAAACTACGATGGTCCATTCATAGTAAAGAATGTTTTCTCCGGAGGAGCACTGATACTCACTACTATGGATGGCGAAGATTTCTTATCCCCTGTGAATTCAGATGTAGTTAAAAAATACTTCGCATAAAATGACCCGCTGGACATAAAAACAGAATGAAAGTCCAGGCAAAAATAGGGCATCCCGGCGAGTCAAAAACAGAATAAAAGACTCGGGCAAAAATAAGGGAAAATTTAAAAAAAAAATGTGTACACCCGCTGAGTTGAAAAGTTGCATTGGACAACTCAGGCAAAAATGGGTATCTCGGTGGATTGAAAACCCAAAAGGGCGATCCACGCAAAATCAGGGAATAAGCGAATAACTGCACTCTGAATTCGTCTGTATCACTCACAACACGGCAAGCTTCGAAAGGATAAAGCACCAGTCAAGATCAACCTTCTTCAGAAAGCAAGTTGAGAAGAACGTCAAGGTCATACAGGTCATAGCGAAGGAAGTTCACCGGAGCGTCGTCCATATTGCCAACACTATTATTTTCTCAATTTGTAGCAATCTCCTCATTCCAGGGGATTTGTTTCTTTGACTGTATTTTCCAATTCAGGGCACCCAGATCAATAAAATCAGAGTTTTCAGTCACATCGCGTTTTGTACATTTTTGTTTCGTTTTCAAAATGTCCAATATTCATAATATAATACTTGCATAAGACAAATGAGCCTTCTTTAATAAATGCGTGCAGGAAATAATTTTACTTGCAAGAAAGCCTAACTCCTATGACGGAATCCGGTAAGGGATACCTCGGGAAACTTTAGCGTTTCTTTTGTCTTAACAGGTTACAGGTGTTCGATACACGACATGGGGCATGTCAAGCATCACATCCCCAGCAGGCTAATTCCCGGGAGAGCAGTATCTGAAATGCTTTCCCCAGCGAAGTTGCTAAAACTTCCTCATCCCCAGCGTAAGTCTACTCAACAGGAGCTTCCCCAGCTGGAATCCCCACCAAGTTCTCTAGGAAGATCGTTCAATGATCTTTTCTTCCCCCAACAGAGTGCCAGATCTCCCACCCTCAGCAAGGTTAATGGAACTATCTCCCCACAGAGTCTCCATTCCTTCCCCAGAAGAGCAATGCCTGAAACTCTTACACAACAAAGTGACGAAAGTTTCTTTCCCCCAGCGGAGTTCTCATTATAGATGGATCTACCAATGATCTATTTCCCCAAGCAGAGCTATATCTCCTGACAAATCCATCAGTGATCTCCCCCCAGCTGTGTTATCCCTCCAAGCAGATCAACCAAAGATCTTCAGCGGGATCCGAGTCCCGCATCAGTTTCTCTTTGCATAATCATAGCATTAGCATCATATTCACCAAATAAGCGTAGCATTCCGTCTAATACAGAGCATTACGGCAAAAATCAAACATTTGCATGATCACAAGTCAGGTTCGAGCCAATCACCTATAATTACCATCAGTATTTCATCAGCACTAAATATAAAAACTCACATCCCCTGCAAATAAAAGCCAAAGCGTCCCATTTGCATTCTACAGCACAAATTCCTGTTCATATATACCCTTTTCGACACTCGTCCGTGTCGTATTATTCCCCGCAGATATAAGCCAAAGCATCCCCTTTGCATTCTCAAATACAGATACCTATACATACTCTTTTGACACTCGTCCGTGTCACTTTCCCCAGCATGGTTGCCAAAACACTTGTTGCAAACCAAGTACTTATTTGTAATACACCCTTTTTGGCACTCGTCCGTGTCATCCTACCCCCACAGGTCGCCAGAACACCTTTTACACTCTCACATGCAAATGTTTGTTCATGGATTATAACATTTCTCTTTTGACACTCTTCCGTGTCATACATTCCCCAACAGATCAAACATTCGTCCGTGTCTTGCTCATACTTCACTAATAAACCAATATTCACTCATACTTATACGAAAATCTCCGATACTCGTCCGTATCTTGTTTATATCACTACTCAACAGATTCAACACTCGTCCGTGTTCTTTGTTAACAGTTGGTACTCGTCCGTATCATCATCTCTGAACACGCGTCGGCGTTTGTTTCTACTGATACTCGTCTGTATCATGGTCCTAAGGATACTCGTCTGCATCTTTAATCTATACACAGCGTCAAACACTTATACCTTTTTTAACATGAACACTCGTCCGTGTTTATCGTTCCCTAGTAAGTCACAAACAAAGCAATTTCCTTCTATCCGACATTCGTCCTATGTCGTGATATTTTCGGCAGCCGTCCCCTGCCAGGTGATCGTCCTTCACCTTTGGATGACTGTCCCTCATCCCTTTCCCCATCGTCGACTTTTTCTATCCGACATTCGTCCTATGTCGTGATAAAGAGCAGCCGTCCCCTGCTAGGTGATCGTCCTTCACCTTTCGATGACCGTCCCTCATCATTTTATCCGATGGTCGTCCCCATCGTTGATCTTGTTATCCGACATTCGTCCTATGTCGTGATAAACCCTGAGAGTAGCCGTACCCTGCTAGGTGATCATCCTTCACCTCTTGGTGATCATCCTTCATCATGCTTATCTGATGGCCGTCCCCATTGTCGACCTTTTCTATTCGACATTCGTCCTATGTCGTGATAAAGAGCAGCCGTCCCTTGCTAGGTGATCTTCCTTCACCTTTGATGACCGTCCCTCATCAATATTTCATTTATTCTTTAAACCGATGGCTATCCCCGTCATTGTTTACTTTACTTTGCAAACCTGATGGTCGTCCCCATCGATGCCTTTACTTTAACCCCCATAGAATCTTGTTTCTTTACCTAATGGTCGTCCGCGTCGTGGTCTCTTAATTTCCCCAGCTTGTCGGCCATCCCCGTCATTGCTTTACTTACCACTCTATCCCCAGCAGTCATCCTCTGCTCGATGGTCGTCCTCCATCATTTTTATTTGATAATCATACTATACTATCTCTTACAATTTATATCCCTTTTCTTCTTCTATCCAGCAAGTGAAAATTTTGGACTGTCTTTGGTATTCAACCACAAGTTATCTTGTTTGTCTGTTAAGCCAGACGCTTATATCCTGCACAGCTAACTCATGATTGAATAGGGGCAGCTGTAAACACCCCAAATTTTCCCTCACTCATATCACACCATGGCTTGTGATCTTTCATTTTTGCATAAGCATAAAAATTACATCTCACATTGCATTTTTGTTTCATCTGCATAGTTCAAGTTCATCTGCATCTAGGGTTTGTGATCTGAGCAATCCAGGATTCCATCCGAGCCATCCCAAGGGCCTAAAAGTGTTCCAAGAGGGTCCATGTGTGTTTTATCATCATATTGTGCCTCTCAAAGTTCAAGGAAGTCAAGAAATCACAAGAACTGGCAAGGCATGGAAGCAGAGCTAGGGTTTTCACTGCATAGATAACCAATTAGGGTTTTGGTTTCAGAGGCCTCAACTCCAAATTTTTGGGCCATTCTTGTTTCTAATTTTCTTAATATGTCATAAGGATCATGTGTACCAAGTTTTATGAAGAAATTCATTGTGGAAGTCATCTGTTCACTGGGTAACTTCCTGAGCAAGTTAAGTCAAAATCAGGGCATCTGAGGCCCCCAACAATGGAACCAAAGGGGTATTTTCATCAAATTGAAGTTCTATGATCTTTATTTGATCTTAGAAGAGGTTGGAAGTTCACAAGATTGAAGAATTTTGAGCCATTTTCAAAGTTGCCAAAAATGGAAATGACTTGTAATGGAAACTTTCCATTTTGGGAAAGTTTTTCAACCTCCTCTTTCTTAACCAAAAATGCTTCAAATGTAAAATTCTTGGTCATGAAAGTTGAAGATTAGGTCTTTACCTTTTCAAAAAGTACAAGAACATGTCTTGATTCATTATGGAACTCAAGTTGTGGCCTTTCAAAGTTGGCAAAAATCACATAATTTTCACATTCATAATTTTTGCAAATTCACTTGCCAAGCTTCTAAGTGACCTCTAATTGACTTCTAAACATCATAACAACATCACATGACTCATTTTGGTCAGAATTGCACAAGAAATCACAAGATTCTATGCCTTGTTTCTCAAGAAAATCCAAAGAGGGAAAAGTTGCAAAACCATGAGAACACTTGAAACAAGCCATCCAGCTTACATATTTCAATCCAAGGGCCACCCTTGATGCAAGCTGAGGCCAGACACCCCTTCAAACAGCCTCTGACCCGTGCCATGCTTATGGTACCATGACTTATGACTTTTTGCAAATGAAGTCATACCAATCAGCGTTGACCACAACCATTTTTCTGACCTATCAAGACATGATATGTGGACATTATGCAAGCCATAACACACAACACATTGGCCTGAAACTCACCCAAGCTCAAGAATCCCAAAAACACTCCATACCTTGAGCTCTTCGAATCTCTCTACCCAGCCAACAAAACTTCAAACAAATTTCACCAATCATCTCCATACATCCTCCAGATCATTTCCTAACCATTGCCAAGCCCTAAAACCCCAAGAATCAGAAACATGATTCTGGTGCAGCTGAGGTGCAATCTATCAAACCATCCATTGCAAACTTGTTCTAAGCCTTCCATTCACTCAAGGGAAGCCATTGGAGGTTGATTGCACAAAGAAAGAGGTCAGAAAGCTCCAAAAGTGAAAGCTCCAGCTCAGGTAGCCATTTTCAAACTTTTTTTCCAGAAGCTTGTTTTTAAGTTCCTAAATGATTCTACATGTCTCTATGATCATGGTGATGTAATTTGTTTTGAAAATGGTTGAGTTTTGAGGATGTATCGTGCTTCTGAAATTTTTGCCAAGTTTTCCGTTTTGCCTTGATTCATGATCTTGATGAAAAATAAATGAATTTTGTGTATGGATTCTTGTTCAGTGATGTTTAATGAGTGTTTCTGGAGATTTAGGTAGAGTTTCATGACGTTTTGAGAGAGATAGAGTGAGAGTCTCACCGAAGAAGATGATCGGAGCTTAGCTCCGGTCACCTGAAAGTCATTAGGGTTAGCATGCCTAGATTCAATGTCAGCCCTTGGATGAAGATTAGTTTAGCGTACGAGTGGTCAGGATTTGTCATTAAACCCTAATTGTGATTAATTAAATTAATTAGGATTATTTTGCCAGAATCAATCCCAGCCCTCCAAACGCGCGCGCAGTCAACCCCTCCCTTTTAAGTTTGAATCTCAGCCCTAGGATCTGATTACTTTCCCTTTATTTTCTTTTTATTTCATTTTCTTTGTATTTATTTCATATAATTATTAAAAAAAGCAAAAATTATCAAAAAATTCTGAAAATTTTTATCATGACTTTTATTAATTTTCAGAATCCAAAAGTAATTTTTATTTTATTTTTTGCATTTAAAAAGTACTTTTAAAATATTTAAATGTTTAATGTAATTAATTAATTAAAATAGCATTTAAGTTTCTAAAAATTACCAAAAAAATCATGTTGCATCTTGACACATTTAGAAACATTTTCAAACCCTTCATACAAATTTCTTTTTGGTTTTAATCATAACTTGACAATTTTCTTTGAATTTAGGGTTCATAAAATCACATTTTTAAACCCTAACCTTTGAAAAATCTTTTCTGCCTAACCATGAAGGGTTTGAAGATGGTTCTTTTTGCATTGTTTTACACATATCATGTAGTATGTAGGATATTTTTGGCATGAATTTATCATGCATTTTCAATTTGATTTACATTTTTTCCTTTTGAAGCACCCAAAAACCCTAGCAAACTTAGAAAAATCATAACTTTCAATAGGTTAGCTGTTAGACGTTCTCCTTTGGGGTGTGATATCATATGGGATTAGGGTTTGTTTGAGCTCATTTTCAATTTTTTAGCATGTCATATGCTTCTGTTGTGACCATTTGCATCTCATCCTTCCTTGTAACCCTAATTTTGCATCTTTACTTGCATCTTACATTGCATTGCATGAGCATATGAACTTGCCGTGCCATTCTAAGCATTTCTATGCCATCTTAGACATCTTGAGACATTACTTGAACATTGCTTGATAATTTATCCATACATTTGTTATGCTTTGCATCCATTTCATTTCATAAACATCCATGTGTTTACATGCTTCCTACATGCTTCATTTGCATTCATTCTTTTGTATGATCACACATATGCATCTTGTATGTATTTGCATCATATCATAGCATCATTTACATCATGTGTGTGCTTCTGGTTTTGGTATTTTCACTTACATTTGCTTCATTTCATTTCATTCCTTTCATATTGCATCTTGTACTAATTTTTCAGGGTTAATGGTAAGTTGTTTGGGAGGTGGATTTCCTTTCACCTCCCACCTCTTCTCATCTCTTCATATTGCATTCTTACTGCATTTTTGTTTGTCTTTGAGTGGGCTTTCCTCACTTGTGTTTCTCTTCCTTTCTTTCTCTTCTCATCTCCTTTTTTTTCATCTTTCTTCTCCTTGGTGGCTTCCTTGAAGACTTCTCCTTTTAAGCCTCACAAAACCATAGGATGCCTAAGCATGATAACTTCTAGGATTGATAGTTTCCCTTAGACTTTTTCCTTTGAGTCTTCTTTGTGTCTCTTTTCTCATCCCATCATTAGAGACTAAACCTTTAAGGTTTTAGGACTTTGGAATTAGGGTTATGCCTGTATCCTTATCTTAGGATGGAGTGTATAACTTTAATCCTAAGTGTTAAACCCTTAATTTGTTTAAACCTCTTAATCAATCCACTTAATAATCACTAAGACTTCATCTTGTAACTTGGGCCTTACATTAGGTTTCTATCTCTTCCTTATGGTTAAGAGGGACTAACCCTAGTGTTTAATGGACAAGTCTCCCTCAAGTTGTCTTACAAATCATAAAACTCACTTCTTAATTTCATCTTTAATTAAAATCCACTTAATAAAGGCTTTGTTATATAATGAATTTAATCCCTAACCATGGATTAAGTTGAGGTATCTTCCTCAGTTTAAGTGTTCTCGTCTATTAGCCTTCTATTAGGATGGTGTAATGAGTTCATTAATCTGTGATTAGAGATTAAACTCATTACTTAACACTAAACAAAAAACCAAAAACATCTAAATAATCAGAAGAAGGTTAATGATCTTAATCTTACATCATCATGGTAATTAAGTTGAGATGCTTATCTCATTCTTAAGTAGGCTCGTTATCCCTAATCAGGGAAGATATAATGAGTTTACAACCCTTGATTTAGGCTTAAGCTCATAATCCTATGCAAAACACCAAAAACAATAACAAAACTGAAAACACAAAAAAAAACAATAATCGTCTCCTTCGGAATTCTTTTCTCATCACACTCATTCACAAACGAGAACTCACATCTTCCGTCTAATGCAAGACAGTTAGCACGCGAGCCAGACGAGTCGTACACTTGAGAATAGACAAGAAAGCAGTTCATCCGTTAATTTATCTTTCAGCCTCTTTGAGTCGAACTACGGTGTTCTGACTTCCTCATGCACGCGAGGATACGTATGCATAACTTAACTGTTATCGAACAAAAGTCTCTGTGTCCTCCCCCTCTTTCAGGATTCTTTCTAAAGCCTTAGTTCCTGAGCAATTCACCCTGTTGCACTGACACCTGTACATTCATTCATAGCTTTTGCACACAGATAGCACATACACTTACCCCTTTTAAGCACAATCTTGTAAGCGTGGATCCCGTCGAGTTCGACGGACGATCTATGTGCTAATACCTTCCCAGGTCGTAACCAACCCCCTTTCTCACTTTCTCTGGTTCACAACCATCTTATCCATCCTTTCCTAGGTTTATGCAGTATTACCTTTCCTTCGGGATAAAAATGCCTAGCTGGTGACTCTAATCACCTCCATTTCATTCTCTCCTTTCGCCGACTGTTCGCGCTTATACCGGGATTCAAATATTCGGGAGCGACACAGACGAGTACCAGAAATCCAACACAGACGAGCATTTGGAGAAGCAATACAGACGAGTATCAGAAATCCAACACAGACGAGCATTTGGAGAAGCAATACAAACGAGTATCAGAAATCCAACACAGACGAGCATTTGGAGAAGCAATACAGACGAGTACCAAAAATCCAACACAGACGAGCATTTGGATAAGCAATACAGACGAGTACCAGAAATCCAACACAGACGAGCATTTGCAGAAGTAATACAGACGAGTACCAGAAATCCAACATAGACGAGCATTTGGCGTAGCAATACAGACGAGTATCTGAGTGGCTATCAAATCAACACATATGGATATAAGCTAACATAGAGGAGTGTGAGGGATGATACAGACAAACATCCAAACAATGCAAACGAGCTTCAAATAGATAACAAACACAGACGAGTGTTGGGGAATGCAGACGAGCAATAAGCAAATATCAAACACAGACGAGTATTGGGAAATACAGATGAGCATTAAACAACTATCAAACAACAATCAAACACTGACGAGTGCTGAGGAATGTAGACGAGCAATAAGCAAATATCAAACACATACGAGTATTAGGAAATGCAGACGAGCATCAAACAGCTATCAAACACCGACGAGCATTGAGGAATGCAGACGAGCAACAACCAAAGATCAAACACAAATGAGCGTTGAGAAATGCAGACGAGCATCAAACAAAGATCAAACACAGACGAGCATTGAGAAATGCAGACGAGTATCAACCAAAGATCAAACACAGACGAGCGTTGAGAAATGCAGACGAGCATCAACCAAAGATCAAACACAGACGAGCATTGAGAAATGCAGACGAGCATCAACCAAATATCAAACACAGACGAGCGTTGAGAAATGTAGACAAGCATCAACCAAAGATCAAACAAAGACGAGCATTGAGAAATGCAGACCAACAACAACCAAAGTGCCCTGATTGGCAGCAAGAATCACGACTCTGCATTGGAGAACCAGGTCAAGAGGCTTTGATACTTAACTCTGGTTGGGGAGATGAATAACTGTTTGTATCATCACATTGGCCAAAAATAAATTGGCGACTTCTTCTGGGGAATATTTCAATGATGGGAGTAAATCCCAATCATGAGCTCTGTGGGGAAATCAGGCGTTCGTCTGCTTGTTGGGAACACTTCACTTATGGAAAGATAATCCCCTTGGGGATTAAAGCTCTTCAAATAGTTTTGAAATTCTGCTGGGGATTCCACCTGCTCTAACTCAGCTGGGGAACATTCTGCTCGGGGAAATATGACACCATCCTGCAAAACTTGCAACAACAATATACACACATGTGCCCCGGGGATTTACATGGTATGATCTACTCATCCATTGTCACCCGACACTCAAAGATGGTTTAAAATGTTTCCCTGCAAAGTCATTATTTAGAAAAATCACCATGTTTCAAATGCAATGTTCTTTTTGCCAAAAATACAGGACATTTTTGCAAACAAAGTAAACAAAACACAACACAGCTTTTGACTGAATATTCATTTATTGAGGGGCCTCTGAATAGGCAAAGTTTTACATCAGGAAGAAACTACCTGGAAAGAGGTAGCTACCATAAAATTGAGAAAAGAAACTATCCTAATGGCAATGTACACGACATTCCACTGAGTTTCCTTCCTGCTATGACCAACATGTCCTCGAGACTTTCCGTTCTTGCCTTTGCTTTTTGAAGATGATGAGGGGACTGATTCCTGCCCTTCTGATATTTTCAGACTGTTTGAAACGGTGATTTGGTTCAGATTTCCCAGATCGCAGTTGTTCGCTTATTCCCTTGTTTTGTGTGGATCTCCCTTTCGGGTTTTCAATCCACCGGGATACCCTTTATTGCCTGAGCTGTCCGATGTGGCTTTTCAACTCAGCGGGTGTACATTTTTTTTAATTATTTTCCCTAACTTTTTCCCGAGCTTTTTATTCTGTTTTTAGCTCGCCGGGATGCCCTTTTCTTGCCTGGACTTTAATTCTGTTTTTGTGTCCAGCGGGTCTTTTTTATGCGAAGTATTTTTTAACTGCCTCCGAGTTAACAGGGGATTGGAAGTTTTCTCCATCCATAGTAGTGAGCATCAGTGCCCGACCTGAGAAAACTTTGTTTACTATGAATGGGCCTTCGTAATTCGGGGTCCACTTGCCCCTATGATCTGAACCTGGAGGAATGATCCTCTTGAGTACAAGCTCGCCTACTTGATACTCCCGAGTACGTACTCGTTAGTCGAATGCTCGCTTCATCCTTCTCTAATAAAGTTGACCCTGACAGATGGCTGCTAATCTCTTTTCCTCAATTAGGGACAACTGATTATATCGAGCACGTACCCACTAAGCCTCATCAAGCTTCACATCCATAATCACACGTAAAGAAGGAATTTCTACTTCAACCGGCAAGACTGCTTCCATGCCATATACCAGGGAGAAAGGAGTTGCCCCGGTTGACGTCCTGACTGACGTTTGGTACCCATGCAGCGCGAATGGTAACATCGCATGCCAATCTTTGTAAGTGACAACCATCTTTTGCACAATCTTCTTAATGTTCTTATTAGATTCCTCTACCGCACCATTCATCTTTGGTCAGTAAGGAGAAGAATTGTGATGCTGAATCTTGAAGTCCCGACACAGTTTTACCATCATTTTGTTGTTCAAATTGGAACCATTATCAGTAATGATTCGCTCGGGCACTCCGTATCTGCAAATGATGTCTCTCTTCAAAAATATGGCTACCACTTGGCGAGTGACATTGGCATAAGATGCTGCTTCAACCCACTTGGTGAAGTAATCAATTGCAACCAAGATGAAACGATGACCATTTGAAGCAGTAGGCTCTATCTTCCCAATCATGTTAATGCCCCACATAGAAAAGGGCCAAGGAGATGACATGACGTTGAGCGGGCTAGGAGGAACATGCACCTTGTCTGCATATATCTGGCATTTGTGGCACTTACGGGCATACGATCAACAGTCTTCATCCATTGTTAGCCAATAGTACCCCGAACTCAACAACTTCTTAGCCATAACATGCCCTCCTTCATGAGTACCGAAGGATCCCTCGTGGACTTCCTACATTAACAGGCCTACTTCGTGTCTATCCACGCATCTGAGCAAGACCATGTCAAAGTTCCTCTTATACAGAACTCCGTCTGCATTCAAGAAGAAGCTAGTAGCAAGTCGTCTCAAGGCCTTCTTGTCGTTGGATGATGCCCCAACTGGGTATTCATGTTTTTCCAGGAAGAGCTTGATATCAAAGTACCAAGGTTTCTCATCATACACTGCGTCTACAGAGAAAGCATAAGATGGTGCGTCAAGCCTGGAAATGTCAATCCTGGGCACATAGTTCCAACACAAAACTTTGATGGGCAAAGAAAGAGTAGCCAGTGCATCGACAAATTGATTCTCATCTTGTGGTATATATTGAAGCTTAACCGTTGTAAAGAACGTCAACAGTCTTCTGGCATAATCCCTATAAGGGACTAAGTGTTCTTGATGTGTATACCACTTGCCGATAATTTGGTAGATAACGAGGGTTGAATCTCCGAATATATCGAGGGTCTTAATCCAAAAATTAATAGCCTCCTCTATTACCATTATGCACGCCTCGTATTCCGCCTCATTGTTGGTGCAACCAAAAGTAATTCTGGCAGCGAAGGGAAAGTGAGCACCTTCGGGAGTGATAAGAACAACACCAACTCCGCATCCGTTGACATTGACTGCCCCATCAAACATCAACTTCCATTTGGATTCAGGGTCAGGCCCCTCCTTCGGAAGTGGTTCCTCGCAATCTTTTGCCTTGAGGTACATGATGTCCTCATCAAGGAAATCAAACTTCATTGGCTGGTAATCGTCTTCAAGTGGTTGTTGTGCAAGATAATATGACAACACACTTCCTTTGATGGCTTTTTGGGAAGTATAATGTATGTCATACTCTGTTAAGATCATTTTCCACCTTGCAACCCTTCTAGTTAATGTTGGTTTCTCGAAAATATACTTGACGGGGTCCATTTTTGAGATTAGCCGTGTGGTATGAGTCAACATGTATTGTCTCAGTCGGCGAGCAGCCCATGCTAAAGTGCAACAAGTTTTCCCGAGCAGTGATTAACGGGATTCATAGTTGGTAAACTTTTTGCTAAGGTAATAAATAGCATGCTCTTTTCGACCAGACTCGTCATGTTGGCCTAATACACACCCCATCGACCCTTCTAACACAGTCAAGTACATGATAAAGGGCCGTCCTGGAACTGGAGGCATTAGAATCAGAGGCTCCTGCAAATATTCTTTTATCTTTTCAAAGGCTCTTTGACAGTCCTCATTCCACCTGACCGTTTGTTCTTTTCTTAACAATTTGAAGATTGGCTCGCATGTGGCAGTTAGATGAGATATAAACCGAGAAATGTAGTTCAATCTCCCTAACAACCCAAACACTTCTTTTTCTGTTTTTGGTGCAGGCATATCTTGTATTGTTTTTACTTTTGCAGGATCTATCTTGATCCCCTTTTGGCTAACAATAAAACCCAACAATTTACCGGAACGCACTCCGAAAGTGCACTTGTTTGGATTCAACCTCAATCTATACTTTATCAACCTGTCAAACAGCTTTTTGAGATTGACCAAGTGGTCTTCTTCGTCCCGAGACTTGGCAATCATGTCCTCCACATAACACTCAATTTCCTAGTGTATCATGTTGTGGAACAGAGTTACCATAGCCCGTTGATACGTTGCCCTGACATTCTTCAATCCAAAGGGCATAACCTTATAACAGAATGTACCCCACGGGGTAATGAATGTCGTTTTCTCCATGTCTTCCGGTGCCATCTTAATCTGATTGTACCCGGAGAAGCCATCCATGAAAGAAAATACCGAGAACTGAGCGGTGTTATCTACCAACACATCAATGTGAGGTAATGGAAAGTTATCCTTTAGACTTTCTCTGTTTAGATCTCGATAATCGACGCACATCCGGACCTTGCCATCTTTCTTTGGTACAAGCACAATGTTAGCTACCCAAGGTGGGTAACTAGTTACGACAAGGAATCCGAAATCCCACTACTTTTGAACTTCCTCCTTGATCTTCCTCGCCATGTCAGGGAGAGTTCTTCTCAGCTTTTGTTTTACGGGAGGAAAGTCTTCCCTCAATGGAAGCTTGTGTACAACAATGTCAGTATCCAACCCTGGCATGTCTTGATACGACCAGGCGAAGATATCCACATATTCACGTAGCATACCAATCAATTCCTTCTTTACCTCGGCCTGCGGACTGGCCCCAATCTTTATCTCTTTCTTTACATCCTCAGACCCGATGTTAATGATCTCTATTTCTTCCTGGTGCGGTTGAATGACCCTTTCCTCTTATTTCAACAATCTAACCAATTCTTCTGGGAGTTCACAGTCTTCCTCAACCCCTTCATCAACTTGGTAGATAGGATTGTCGAAGTCATGCATAGTCATAGCAGGAACGTTATCATAGGAATCTGAATGATCAACACTGCACAAATGATGTGCTTATTTCAGAATCTGTTCTTTTCAAAAGAGATGCTAACACACAAAACACCGGAAAAGAAAAACATTGCCATTTTATTTGTTTTTTGTGAAAAAATTTAAAAAACGAAAGAAAGAGAACACAATTTGGTCGAAAAATGTCCTTTATTTCATGGTAAAAATAAATGCATTAAAAGCATGATGGCCCTACAAATGGATCCATGCACCTTGGGCAGAGTACAGGATTTGACATGCATTATGATAAAATGGAAACAAGAAAATTACTTTGACTGCCAAGTAACTTGAACAAAATCCTCAGTAGACCAGTTCCGGAGCTCCTCCCCAGGTGCACATGGACGAATCCAGTTATCCAAGTCGCAGTCACTATCCCCATCTTCATCTGTAGCACAAACATGATTGTAGTCGAGCATCCCAACACTAGTAAACGTTATGGACTTACTGCCCTGATACCAGCTAGACTGACCAGGTTGATATCCGAGACCGAACTTGTCATCCTTCTTTTCCACTTCTAACAGCTTGCCCCAGCCCTGGGCATTTACGGATTGGACTACTTCCTTAGCTTGCTTGTAGGAGTAGATAGGAGTCCCTTCCTTCTCATTGCTTTGAACTACAACAACCGAAGACAAAGTACTAACATTGACTGTCTCAAAAGCCTGGAAAAGTGTCTCATGGATCTCTCCGTCAATTTCCACGTATTTGAAGGTCGGCAGATGGCTTACGAAAATATCTTCCTCACCGCATACAGTAACAACTTGGCCGTCTACCACATACTTCAACTTCTGATGCAACGTGGACGTTATTGCGCCGACAACGTGAATCCAAGGACGTCCCAACAGACAACTATAAGCGGGTTGGATATCCATAACATAGAATGTACTCTTGAATACTTGAGACCCAATATTTATCGGTAGCTCCACCTCCCCAAACACAGACCTCCGTGACCCGTCAAAGGCTTTCACAATCAAATCACTGGGTCGTAGAACAATGCTATCAACATTCAACTTCATAAGGGCCTTCTTAGGGAGTACATTGAGAGAAGAGCCTGTATCTACCAAGACATGTGATAAGACAGCACCCTTACACTCCATGGTTATATGTAAATCCATGTTATGATTACGTCCCTTAGAAGTGAGATCTCTATCTATGAATCCCAACCCATGGCTGGCATTCACACTGGCTACCATAACCTCCAACTGGTTAACAGTTATCTCTTGTGGTACATACGCCATTTGCAAAACTTTCAGCAAAGCCTCCCGATGAGCTTGAGAACACATCAACAACGACAGAATGGATATCTTGGACGGGGTCTGATTCAGCTATTCAACCACCTTATAGTCACTTTTCTTAATCATTCTCATGAATTCTTCAACTTCTTTTTCAAAAGTGCCCTGACTAGCAACAGGATTTGTCACCGCTTTAGTCACTATCTGTTTACCCTTAGCCTTTTCACCAGCATCAACTTCAGGATCACTTCTAAGAGCTTGAGGAGGAAAGAGACGTCCACTCTGTGTAAATCCACCAACTCCTCCGACATTCACCACAGTCGGTTCAATTGTCAATGCTTTACTTTCCACCTTCTGACCTTCTACATACATGTCTGAGCCATAGTGCCAAGGAATGGCCTTGTCATCAACATAGGGAACTGGGCCCGGAACAGTAATGGTTACTGGACTCACCTCTGGAACATAGATAGTCATCGGTTCTCTCTAGATATGAGCTTCAGCAAGATCAAAATAAATTGTCACTGTAGACACACAATCATCTCTTTTGTCAACCTTGTCAAACTGTATAGACCCCTCATCAATCAAACACTGCAACCCAGCTTTCAAATCTCTGCAACCATTAACTGAGTTCATACAACCCTCACAGTCAAAATCACAACCTGGGAATACATTCCCTTTCAGCAATCTGTCTTTCACCACTGACAATAAAGTCTTTATTTCTTCCATGTTCAAATTCAGATTCAACCTCTCGCCACCACCAACAACGTTTATCCGGGCCCCTCCATGATTTGGAATGGGGTTTGACGTAACATTTGGAGGCGGTGCGAAGTTAATTGCTTTTGAGTCAATCAAATCTTGGACTTTATGCTGGAATGCCCTGCACTTCTCTGTTGAGTTCCCGTGAGCTCCTGAATGAAATACGCATCTTTCATTATCATCATACCCCACTGGAAGCTCTCCAGGTGGTGGTGGTGCCAATGTCCTCAATTGAACCAAGTTCAAATCTAACAGTCTTTGTAGTAGCTCCGTGTATATCATAGGGATGGCCTCAAGCACCCTGTTAGCTGGACGAGCTTGTCTCTGTTGATAGGGTCTTTGCTGATAGTTATTGCGCTGCGGCTGTTGCTGTTGTTGTTGTGGTTGTCGCACAGGATTTGTGGGAATGGTGACAGCTGCCACCTGCTCATAAGATCTCATGTATCCACGGCCCCGGCCTCAGCCGTACACAACATTAGTTTCTCCCTCCCTTCTTCTTGGAGGTCCATTAAAAGCTTTTCTGACACCACTTGAGCTACCTGCACCACTATCTTGGATCTTCCCCATTTTCAACAGAGTTTCAACCCTTTCTCCGGCTATCACAATGTCATTAAACTTTGTTGCTGAACAAGACGCCAGTCTCTCAATAAACACACCCTGCAATGTTCCCATAAACATGTCTGCCATTTCATTCTCTAACAAAGGAGGTTGCACTCGAGCAACAAGCTGACGCCACCTCTGGGCGTACTCCTTGAACCCTTCTTTAGCATTCTGAGACATTTTCTACAACCGGGTAAGATTTGGAGCCATATCCATTATACTTATATTGTTTCATGAAAGCTTCAGCTAAATCCTTCCAGCTTTGAATATTGACCCTGCTCAGCTTCATGTACCATTCCAAGGAAGCTCCTACAAGACTATCCTGGAAGTAATGCATCCATAGCTTTTCATCATCTGTATGCGCAGCAATCCTTCCCACAAAAGACTGAAGGTGAGTTTTCAGACAGGCCGTACCGTTGTACTTATCAAAAGTGGGGACCTTGAACTTGTAAGGAATTCTCACCCCTGGCACCAAGCCCAGATCAGTGATGTCAAACCCTAGAGAACTATGAGAATGAATGGCGCGAATCTGCTCAGCCATTTCTTTAAATCTCCTATTTATATCAACCCCTTGGCCTTCTGCCTCATCCAACAAAGTAAACTGTTTGTCCTGCCTGTAAACACCCCAAATTTGCCCTCACTCTTTTTCAAACCATGGCTTGTGATCTTTCATATAACATTGCATAATCATATCATCTCTCACTGCATAGTTCATTTCATCTGCATAAGCTGCATAGCTAAGGTTTGTGATCTGAGCTATCCAATAAGTGATCTGAACTATCCCAATGGTCTTGAAGCATGCCAAGATGGTCCATGAGTGTTCCATGATCATAATTTGCTCCTCAAAGTTCATTAAAGTCAAAATATCACAAAACATTGCACAGAGGTCCAGGCAGACTGAAGATTTCCTGCAGAGAAGACCTAAAATTAGGGTTTTGGGTTTGAGGCCCTTAACCTCAATTTTTTTGGTCATTCTTGATTTTAATGGTCTTAATATGTTATAAGGAGCATGTGTACCAAATTTGATGAAGAGATTCATTGTGGAAGTCATCTGATCAACTGGTAACTTATTGTGCAAGAAAAGTCAGAATCAGGCCATCTTCATCAATTTGAGGTTCTATGATCTTTATTTGATCTTAGAAGTGGTTAGAAGTTCACAAGATTGAAAAATTTCAAGTTATTTGTGTAGCACCCTAAATTTGCTCTCTGGCTTTTTATATCTTCGTATGCCTTTCGTTTGTATCTCATCTGCATTTCCATTAGATCATTAATATTTTGCATTCAATCATTTGCATATGCTCCTGAGACATGGGATCGATATTTTCTAGGGAATTAGGGTTTTACACCTTATTTGGAGATTATCAGAAGAATTAAAGTCTTTGGTTATGCGGGCATCAATGGTAACATTCTATTATCGCTCTTGTCACAAAATCAGGGTTTATTTCCCTAGTTTAGTGATCTTCAAGGATTTCATGGTCGCAAGGATTATTCCCTATGCATCTGGCTCATCGTCAGGCTATTTTCTCCTTCATCATGATTGCAAGACTATTCCTCTTTTCTCAGCATTTCAGGATATTCTCAATACCTCAGTCATTGTGCATCCAAGATCAAATATGTGGTTTCCTTCAAGACATCGAGTGTTGATTTGTGTGAGGTTTTTTTTATTTCAATGGCGATTTATTCAGTGGTTATGAAAGTTCATTGTTAATCGGAGATTGTTGGAAGAAGCTCAAATGTGGTGTGTGCATCGGTATCATTTATAATCGTTTTACCCGTTTACTCAATTAAATTCATTCCCTTTTCAAATCCATTCACTCAAGCCGTAGCCAATCCCAAATCCGTTTCTTGTCCAATTTCTAAACCATGTTCACTATCCGCTTTTCTTTTAATTACCTATTCATGTGCAAATGCATGAATCCATTTATTCATTAACCTTGTCCATTGTCCAAATTTTATAATTCATAAACCATAAAAATCAATTTCCTAGTCAATATCATTAAGTCACATATTTTCAAGTTCATATCCGGATCATACTCATTTATTCATCCATTGTCCAAATTTCATTATTAAATCCATATATATTTTCTTTAATGTGTTTTTTTCATAATCCAATTTTATTATCCCAATCCTTAAGTCATTTTTCTAACCATATCAAACCCTACGTTTTTTTAAACCTTTTTTTTAATTCTTTCATTAACTCATCATTCCATAAAGAAATTGCAAAAAATAAATAATGAGAACCAACCCGATCCCACCTCCTAAACACAGCCTAACATACAAGGCCAGCTCCCATAATTTCCAACAATGCAGAAAACAACTTTATAGGTATCCACAAGCTGCTCATTCACAAACTTTCAGATGACCCCACAAATTGTACACACACACAACAGAAAAATTCGTACACGCGATTCCTCACCCCAGCACCCACACTTTTTTCTTCTCTTTTTCACGCATCCACGGGAACGGATAACACGTTTTCGTTCAATACAATACCTTATTCTTTCAACCAAAATCACTCCCCCCTCATATTTTTTCTGCATAATAAACTCTCCCTCAACTCATCTTATCATCAGTTGATTTCAATTTGTAACACAAAAACAACAACACGATCATAATCTTGCAGCACTCCTCCATAAACAATCACCATTAAACCGCAACCTCCACCCTTTTCTTCTTTTGAATACCATTAAACCAACAACAACTCTTCTTTTCAAACACATCACATTCTTCCATCTTCAAACTACACTAACAAGCCAAATAACTTCATCAAACTAACACTTTTCTTCACTCATAAACCGCAGCAACTCACACAACCTCCTTTCTTCATTCCTCCATGATTCCGGAACAACAACATCAACCTCACCTTCATTAACTTCACAACACTACCTTCACCAAAACTTAACCCTTCTTCAACCCCAAACATTACTATCAATTGCCACAACCAAAAATCTCAGAGAGATTAAGATGAAGAGAAAACAGATCGCAAAGCAGAAAAGGATCTTAGAATCAAAACCATAATGAAGAAGATGAGAGACCAACAGAGTTCGAAGAAAACAAAGAGACGGAAGCGATTTGAGAGGGAGCCACTGTTGAGATTTGACGAGGTGAAGCTTGAACGCTGCTTGAAGATGTAGGGGCGATGACGGGTTGGCGGTGGTGAAACCTCTTGTTTTTTGTGATTGAATGAAGCGGAGGGAGCTTTGCGAAGGTCACAAAGAGGGATCGAGTTGTTTTTTGTTTGTTTCGAAATTGTTTGAAGATGTCGAGTGATTCATCGTGTTCATTCAGCGTTGTTTATATAAAGAAGAAGAGGATCGGGATTGTGTTTTGTGGTTGATATTGATTGATCTTTTCTTTTTTATATAAATATAAACCCTTGTATTGTTTCATTTGTTTTTAACTTTTTGTTTATTTTATTATTTTCTTTCCTAAAAGAAAACGAATCAGGTTGTGTTTTTGTTGACAGCGCAAGGCCCGTGGAATTTTCCCATTGCACCGCCATCAGCACCCTATCACCGACACCAGCCATCATTTTCTTTAAGTTTTGTTTCCTTTTCATTTTAGTTAAGTTTTTCTTTATAAATTTTGTTTGGTTTATTTTTAGTATTTTTATATATATAATTTGTTTCAGAATTTTAATTTAGAATTTTGTTTATTATTTATCATTGATTTTAATTTCTATTTAGATTGGATTAATAGAATTTTATTTGATTTTGGTTCTAGTTTTACTTGATATTTTGTAGGCTCAATGTTCAATGTCGATGATTGGGGATGTAGCATGGTGATGGCCTCGTGATTATTTTATTTTTCATAATCTGGTTGCAAGTTTTCTAGGGCTTTGATTTTGCGCTAACTGATCTTTGTTGATCCTGTTTCTCTTTGTTGGTCGTGTTTGATGTTGGAAGTTTATATTAGACCGATATCCGGATAAATGGACAATTGTGCCTGAATTGTAAATCCGTTTTGGACTTGATATGCTTTCTTGATTTCTCTTGCGCGTATTGAAGAGGCAACGGACCTTCTCCGTTAGGTACCACTGAGGCCCGATTTTACTTATTGCATGCTGTTGCATCTAGAAGTCCTACTGGTGTAGGCTCTATTTGTGCATTGTTCGATTACTTCATTTCGCTTTCTCATCTCCTTATCTTATTTCTTCTTCTTCATCTTCTTTTATTCTTTCTTAACTCAAGGTGTGCTTAGGCCACCATGGTTCTTCTTCTTTCTCCTCCTTCTCTTCTTATCTCTTCCTTCATTAGGATAGTAAACCTCACTAACCTAGGATTTCCTTTGCATGAAAACCATTAGGTGTTTAGTCCCCCATTAGACTTTTACCTTTAAGATCTTTGGTTCTTTTCTCTTCTCATCTCAAAACAAAAGCCATAAAAAACACCTTAATAAGGATTGAAGTGGTCTCCTGTGCAATAGCCTTATTCCATGAAACACTTGTAGTTTTCCCATCTTGGGATAGTACAAACTTGTTCATCATGATGCACAAGTATGATCATGAGACCATCTTCATCAAGAAAATCATAAAAAACACTTCTTCATTTTTATTACAAAAAAACACTTAATAAATTCAACGAGTTAGTGAGCTTATGCCCTAATCTCTAGAATCATGTTTTGGGGATCTTCTCCTTACTTGAGTGTGCTTGTTCTATTATTCCATCTTGGAATGTAGTAGCAAGTACACATTCCATGGAAAAGAGCTTGAGTTCACTTCCTTGTACCACACTCTAAAATATTTCTAAAAAACACAAACAAACAATAAGCGTCTCTCTTTCGAGACTTCTTTTCTCATCACCTTCACTCTTATCGTACGAACTTGCTCCTACTTGTCATTTTGCAAGACGGTAACACACTCGTCGTCCGAGCCTGCAACACCTGAGCATTGACATAGGAAGTTCAAGCCTTAATTCACAAGCAATCTTTTCCACCCCTAGTTAGGGGAACTACGGCGACTCTGGTCTTCATTGTCTAGATGAGGTACGTAGGTAGCGGGGTAGGGCCCGTTTGAGCACAATCTTTATTTTCCCTACATTTTTTCCTTTTTTATTTCTTTTTCAGTTCCATTTTCTTTTCTTTTATCCAGTTCAGTTCATTTTCTTTGCAGCAGCTTTAATTTCTTCACCCTTTGAAGCAGTTTTCTTTGCAAGCGTGGATCCCGTCGGGTACGGCGGAAGATCTAGGGTGCTAATACATTCCCAGGTCGTAACCGACTCCCGAACTCAGTTGCTTTGGTTTATGGGACCCGTGTCCTTCCTTTTCTTTTCCTCTGGTTTATGCAGCATTACCATTCCCGTTCCGTCGGGATAAAAAATGACTGGCTGGCGACTCTACCTCTTTCCATGCCACTTTCGCGTTTGTACCAGGATGGAAATCCGGGGAGCAACAGCTGGCGACTCTGCTGGGGAGTTCCTAACCAGAGAATCTCTGGTTACCTTGAGAGTCTCTCCTAGCACTTGCGTGTTTCTGTTTCTTTGGGTGTTGATAGTTTGTTGTTTCATGTTTACTTTATTGTTGTTTGTTTACAGTTTATTTACAGCTTTATTTACATTTTTCAGTATTTATTTTCATGCATCATATATGTATTGGACTGTCTGGACTGGATTTTCTGTTTGGTGGGACTTGGGTGATACTGTTACTGTGAGATGAGCTAATTACCAAGGCTCGAGTGCACCTTAGGACTTAGAGTGGTTCCACTTTGGCCTCATGAGATCTTGTCATGGGGGTAGTAGTGAGTTCCACGCCCAGATTTGCGACCGTCTTGGAAATGACTTGATTTGGGGATCTTCCTTTCTCATTTCATAACCTTGATAGTTATGTGCAGCTGGGGACCGAGCATTGAGAACCTTGTGGAAACATCCCTCTTTAGTGGTGACAGTGGAAGACCACATTGTGTGGCAAACCCATTCGCACCCGAGGGCCCACCTGGAACTCACATAGGATTACCTTGTTTTCCTGGACTCACGCTGAGACCTCCCTGAGTAGTACATAATGACAAACCAATTCCCTGATTTTGTCATGAGCCATTTCTCGGAAATGGTGAACGTATTATTGCTATTCGTCTTTGAGAGTCCGTGATGTTTGACCCGGAGCACACCCGTGATATTGGGAGGGGTTTACCGGTCAGGAACCCATGACTTCAACATACCCTGGCTATCAGTGTGTTCTATGTTTCGATTCGGTCACTATGATCCTAGAGTTCTTGACCTTTTGTTTTCGGTTATATTTTGGGTTATTATACAGAGATCTTGTGGTTACAGACACTCAATTCTTGGCTCAGTATTCCAGATTCCAGACAGTTTCCAGCATTGATCCCATGTCTTTGCATCTTTAGCATCCTCATATTGCATTTTGCATTTGCATCTGCATTGCATTTCCTTCTTCCAAAGAGCTCATCATTCCTCTTTTTTCCATGACTCGCCAGCTTATTTCCCGGTACTCAGTTTGAACAAGTGGTAACCGTTGGAAGACGACAGAGCGTTTGAAGCTAGACTGAGCAGTGCCAAGAGTTAAAAAGGTCAGTTTGGAAGCCGTCAGTAGCTATGTCAGAGAACAACCTTCAGCATGTTGAGTTTCCACCTGGTTTCACTTCGATAACCAATCCTTTGTATGGTCTTTCTCCTGATGAGGATCTTCCGCAAGTGAACAACCTTACTCAAGCTCAGCCTACGCAGACCCCGATCGTGAATCAGAGTGTACTTGAACCATCTGTTGTCCAGAGTGGACCTTCATCTTCTTCTGATGCTACAGATTATCAGAGTTTTGCTTTCCCTATGCCGAACTTCCGAGGGGCAATCCCTCTTGTGAAAACCAAGGATCCACAAACTATTGATCCTGCTGAAAGGTTTCGTGTGTTGGATGAGCAACTCAAAGCCTTAGCGGATCCTGGTGCCTTTGGTTTTGATGCTCTAAACCTGTGTTTGGTGCCTGGTCTTGTCATTCCTCCAGATTTCAAGACTCCGAAGTTCGAGAAGTACACTGGTGTTAGTTTCCCGAAGCGTCATTTGGTGATGTTTTCCAGAAAAATGACTTCTTACGCCCGCAACGATGAGCTAATGATTCATTGTTTTCAAGACAGTTTGAGTGGTGCATCCTTAAGTTGGTATATGGATTTGGAAAGTAGTCGTATCCGATCATGGAATGATTTATCCAGAGCTTTCGTAAAGCAATACCAGTACAATGGGGACATGGCGCCCTGTTGCACGCACTTGCAGAGCCTATCTCAGAGGAGTGGTGAATCTTTCAGAGAATATGCACAACGGTGGAGAGAATTGGCAGCCCAAGTGCAACCGCCTCCTTTAGACAGAGAATTAATTGACCTGTTCGTGGGCACGTTGCAAGGTCCGTACTTGGAAAGAATGAGTAGCATTGGAACATTAAATTTCTCTGATTTGATAATAGTTGGAGTGCGCATTGAGAGCCTGCTCAAAAGTGGAAAGATCCAAGACTGTTCGAACATCCCAGCTAGTGAAGATGAATCTATTGGTAGCTCCCAAGGGGAAAAAGGGTATGACATCAATGCAGTCATGGCAAATATTGAACATTCTGGACCATCATCTTCTCAGATATCATCGTTTCCTGTGTCGGGTCACTCTTATGGGCATTCAGCAATGCTCAAAGCATCGTATCATAAGCCCTAGACTCCTCCTCGTCCAAATCTGCAAGCTCATGGTTGAAGACCTCAGAATCAACTTCAGAGCCATCATAGGCCTCGCAACAATTTGGAAAGAAGGAACGCTCCTCTTCATCCAGTCCCCATGGCGTACAGTGAACTCTTGCCACATCTAATTCAGAGCTCTTTGGTGGTTCCTAAGCTTCTCAAGCTGTTTCTAGAGCCATACCCTCCAGAGTACAATCCTCATGAGCAATGTGGGTATCATGGTGGATCAATGGGGCATTCAACTGAATATTGCAAAGCTTTCCAGGCCAAAGTCCAACAGTTGATTGACAAGGGGTACATATCCTTTCCAGAAGGAAGCTTGGTTGTGCAAGTCAACCTCTCGCCTATTTGAGTTTGAAGACTTCAGAGGAGCATTTCCTTATTTCAGTGGCTCAGACAAGATGTCATCAGAATTGGAGATCATTGTATCCTTTTTATCATTTGCATTGTAGTTTCTTTCCTGTTAGCAGCTACTTGTCTTTTAAGCATTGCTATTTTTAATGGTAATGTTAATGAAGTGATCTTGTAATTTTTGATTCAGTTGTGTCGCATTCGCTCATTTTTTCTTTCCTTGCATCGAAAAAAAATGCATCCATTTACCTCCCATTTATTTTACTGTTGTTTAGCAGGTTTGAGGGAGGATGATGACAATTGAATACCCATAATTGTTGAAGGTATGCTTTCGGTTTAGAACCTGCTGACGATGTACAAGAATTGTTTCAATTCCCAAACACCGGAGATATAAGGGAGATAGACCCTCGTCAACCCCTTTGAGCCTTGAAGTTGGAGTTTCTTTTCTGAATGAAAAAACCTTCACATTCAACCGGGGGCAGGGTAGTTATCAGTTAGTTTGACCGAGCGTTCAAAATTCCAAAGGAGTGTGCATCCGAGGATCCATTACCTTTTATTCCTTAAACCTCAAGAGGGAAAGAACGTAAAACCACAATGGTTAACCCTCAACAACAAAGGAATGAGGAAGTCACAACCCTCTCAAGCAAGTCAGACAAACCAGTGTCACACGATTTGTTCAACAAAAATCAAAGCAAAAGAAAAAGAGAAATAAAGCCCACTAAGTCGGAAAAAAAGGTGAAAACAAATGACTTAGGAAAAAGTTAGGGCATCCCGCTGGACTTCAAAAATCGAAAAAATTCAAAAAAAGAATCAGTCCAGGCAAAAATTAGGGAGTAAAAAAAATCAGAAAGATAAATCTTCCATTAGAACAAAGTCATGTGACCAGACAAAAAGTCAGAAGGGGTGACTGTTACTCTAAGAAACCTCATCGGTTCTTAAAACCGTTAGTGTCATTGGTTCCTAAACCATTACAAAACCCTTTCGAAAGGTGAGCTCTTAGATCAAATTAGCTGAACATAGGACTGGAGAACATCAAGGAGAATGGGTGGGAACATATAAACTTCAAGCCATAAATCTTTCTTTCTAAAAAACCGTGAACCAAGCCACGTCATAGCCCTTAAAAGTCCTAATTAAATCAGGTTCAATTCTGGAAGCATACTGCGACGAGGTTGCGTAAACTGACTCCTAAAGATTTGCTAACTCAACACTATGTTTGGACTAATCGTCCATTCGTCACACACTGTCACAACATTCAAATAAATAAAATTTCAAAACTTGCATGTGCACTACATTAAAATTACCATTTGTGAATGAACAGTTTTAATTGCAAGTCAGTCTGTGACATCAGGGAAGTTCCTACAAAGAGCAATCAGAGAAGAATTTGATCATTCAACAATGATGACCAGAATCAAGAGCATCTTGCAGGCATGTGAATCAAGGGCATGTTATCCAGTCATTTCATTGACCAGAGAATCATTTATTCTAAAGCAAGTTCCCAAGCATCAGTTGATTGAGGGACGTCATTCAAGAGTCAGTTGATCAGAGCTGAATCTACCAAACAGGGGCAGGACACCCGTATTTTCTATTGACCAATGATGAATTCTTCCAATGTATAGTCAGAATGAGTAAGGTCGCTTCCATGCTCATACCGGGGCAGGACACTTCCAGAGTTCACCAAGTATAACTCTCCTCGAGAGAACATCCAAGTCTGCCATTCCAAAAGTTGGATAATCATGGGCAGTTTGTTCAAATACCTGCCAACTGGGGAAAGTTTAGCTACACAGATCAAGTTATATCATAAATCTCCAAGTTCAAGATGAGTGTCAGGAAATCATGTTACCCACCATCGCCTTTGTCACCCTTCTCAACAGAAGCCTTTCTGCATAGGACCTTCCTTCCCACCTCGGGAGCTTTTCTGGCCTTTCATTGAGCATTGCATAAATCATTTGCATACGTTATTCATATCGCTTCGCTAGAGCATACGTATCATAAATGCATTCAACATCCCCCCACATCATCAATCTCACATATAGGGCCTCGTAACCCCAACTTATCAAGCAAACCCAAAGTCCAGTTCTCATCTGGCAAACCGTTTCTTAATCCAGTTCTCGTCTGGCAAACCAACTTCAAATACCAGTTCTCGTCTAGTAGGCGAATCTTTTAACCAGTTCTCGTCTGGTCACCTTTTCATTTAGCCTGTTGAATGCCAGTTCTCGTCTGTTAATCATTCTTTTTCAGAGTCAATTCTCGTTTGAAAATGAACTTCCAAGGAGTCAGTTCTCGTCTGACAACTTATTTCTTTGCCCATCAATTCTCGTCTGTTGGCCTGCCCTCAATAAACCGGTTCTTATCTGGTAATTCACCTTTAAAGTCCAATTTCATGGCAACCCAAACAACAACAAAAAAATCTTTGTCAACCTGGCCCAACCGCCCAACTATCCTTGTTTCTAACATCTTTCATATCATCATATCCTCAGCATCATGAGCATACGTCTGCATCTTGCATCATTTGCATTGCATCTTCATAACGCATGGTTTCTGTTTTCTCTCTGGTGTGGGGCAAGAGCCGTTACAAGACGCAGCCTGGGGCAGTTATCTTAAGATCTGACGAATTTCTGCGAGAGTTTGAAGACGCTGGGGCAGTCTGGATGCCAGGTTTTCTGTAAAATCCTCTTGAGATGGTCTTTTCATAGATGATGCAGTATGACACAATTTCAGGAACAATTGATGCTTGTTCACTCATGACAATCAGCATGCAGTTGTCGAGCTCAGAAGTTTGGAGGCACCGTGTTAATTCTCAGGAAACGTCTGGTATTTTCTTTTCCCAGCATGGTTTTGGAAGTTTGTTTCTTCCCCGAGCTAAGAATCTTCCTCCAGCCGATAAGGTTTCTTCATGAGGAGTTGGCATTCTCCACAGTCAAAGTCCAATTTTCATTGGCATATATTCCCAACACAGTCTTCATACCATACCCGAGGCATATTTTGGCTTATTGTGGTCTCTAATCCTCCAGTAGAGTCTCTCCTCAGCAGAGCATTGCCAATATTCTTTTCTCAGCTAAGCCAGAGGGTTGGCATTTCCCTAGCTGAGGTAGAGCAGATGATATCCCCAGCAAAAATTCAAAGCTAACTGGATTATTCTCATCCCCAAGCGGATTCATCTTTCCACAGTGAAGTTTTCCCAACAGGCAGCTGAAGGCCTTGCATTTTTCCACAGAGCTTAGAATTAGCAGGATTCTCTCCCCAGCTAAGGTGTTGACAAATCATCTTCCCCAGCCGAGTCTGAAGATTGTCATTTCCCCACAAAGTTCATGTTTGGGATTCACTTCCATCATTGGAATATTCCCCAGAGAAGTTGCCAATTTATTTTTTGTCATTTGTGATGATACAAGTAGTTGTTCATCCCCAGTCAGAGTTAAGCATCGCCCAAAAATCTTGACCTGGTTCTCCCCTGCAGAGTTGTGAATCTTATTGCCAATCAGGGCACGTTGATGTTGCTCGTTTGCATTGCCCGAAGCACTCATCTGTGTTTGATCTGTTTGTTGCTCGTCAGCATTGCCCCAACACTCGTCTGTGTTCACACTTTTTTATCGCTCGTTTGCTTTCCCCAGCAGTCGCCCATGGTTGGTAGATGTTGTTGCTCGTCTGCACTTCCCAACACTCGTCTGTGTGTAACTTCCTTTTGGTACTCAACACTCGTCTGTGTTTGAACTTATGTGATGCTCGTTTGCTACTCCAATTGCTCGTCTGTCTTGGATCTCTGGTATTCGTACATATCAGTGGCTGATTGTCGTCTTTATCATCACCTGAAGTGCTTGTCTGCATTTCTTAGATAATCGTCTGATATTTGTTTGTATCATTGGCTTATGGCACTCGTCTGTGTTCTCTTAATGATTATCCAATACTCGTCTGGGTTGAAGAGGTTTGAAGTCCCGGCGGAGGGATTAAATGTCAAAATGGTTACCGGTTCTGGCGTAACAGGTTATCCGAAGGAGATTCGTCTGTCTCAGGTCATATATCTATGCAAGATGCTTGAAGAGGGCTTATATGTCTAGTTCCTGGTGTAACAGGTTTGCTTGAGGAAAACTCGTCTGTCTAGGTGTTTCTCACCTGGTGTAACAGTGCAGTTTGGAAGGAGCTCGTCTGCTTTGTCTTCGCTTCTTTTACCCAGAACGTTGTTTGGTTTGGTTTATTTCCCATTTCTACATTCTTTGGCAGAGTGCAAATTTCTGGTTATTCTTGGTATTCAATCACTGTTTATCTTGAACATTTGACAACCGTTGCTATCATCCTTTTCATATTAACAGTTGATTGAATAGGGGCAGCTGTAACACCCTACATTTTCCCTCTGGCTTTTTCTATCTTCGTCTGCCTTTAGTTTGCATCTCATCTGCATTTCCATTAGATCATTAACATTTTGCATTCAATCATTTGCATATGCTCCTGAGACATGGGATCGATATTTTCTGAGGAATTAGGGTTTCACACCCTATTTGGAGATTATCAGAAGAATTAAAGTCTTTGGTTATGTGGGCATCAATGGCATCATTCTATTATCGCTCTTGTCACAAAATCAGGGTTTATTTCCCTAGTTTAGTGGTCTTCAAGGATTTCATGGTCGCAAGGATTATTCCGTATGCATCTGGCTCATCGTCAGGCTATTTTTTCCTTCATCAGGATTGCAAGACTATTCCTCTTTTCTCAGCATTTCAGGATATTCTCAATACCCCAGTCATTGTGCGTCCAAGATTAAATATGTGGTTTCCTTCAAGACATCGAGTGTTGATTTGTGTGAGGTTTTTTTATTTCAATGGCGATTTATTCAGTGGTTATGAAAGTTCATTGTTAATCGGAGATTGTTGGAAGAAGCTCAAATGTGGTGTGTGCATCGGTAGCATTTATAATCGTTTTACCCATTTACTCAATTAAATTCATTCCCTTTTCAAATCCATTCATTCAAGTCGTAGCCAATCCCAAATCCGTTTCTTGTCCAATTTCTAAACCATGTTCACTATCCGCTTTTCTTTTAATTACCTATTCATGTGCAAATGCATGAATCCATTTATTCATTAACCTTGTCCATTGTCCAAATTTTATAATTCATAAACCATAAAAATCAATTTCCTAGTCAATATCATTAAGTCACATATTTTCAAGTTCATACCCAGATCATACTCATTTATTCATCCATTGTCCAAATTTCATTATTAAATCCATATATATTTTCTTTCATGTTTTTTTTTCATAATCCAATTTTATTATCCCAATCCTTAAGTCATTTTTCTAACCATATCAAACCCTACTTTTTTTTAAACCTTTTTTTTAATTCTTTCATTAACTCATCATTCCATACAGAAATTGCAAAAAATAAATAATGAGAACCAACCCGATCCCACCTCCTAAACACAGCCTAACGTACAAGGCCAGCTCCCACATTTTCCAACAATGCATAAAAAAACTTTATAGGTATCCACAAGCTGCTCATTCACAAACTTTCAGTTGACCCCATAAATTGTACACACACACAACATAAAAATTCGTACACGCGATTCCTCACCCCAACACCCACACTTTTTTCTTCTCTTTTTCACGCATCCACGGGAACGGATAACACGTTTTCGTTCAATACAATACCTCATTCTTTCAACCAAAATCACTCCCCCCTCATATTTTTTCTGCATAATAAACTCTCCCTCAACTCATCTCATCATCAACTGATTTCAATTTGTAACACAAAAACAACACACGGTCATAATCTTGCAGCACTCCTCCATCAACAATCACCATTAAACTGCAACCTCCACCCTTTTCTTCTTTTGAATACCATTAAACCAACAACAACTCTTCTTTTCAAACACATCACATTCTTCCATCTTCAAACCACACCAACAAGCCAAATAACTTCATCAAACTAACATTTTTCTTCACTCATAAACCGCAACAACTCACACAACCTCCTTTCTTCATCCCTCCACGATTCCGCACCAACAACATCAACCTCACCTTCATTAACCTCACAACACTACCTTCACCATAACTTAACCCTTCTTCAACCCCCAACATTAATATCAATTGCCACAGTAAAAAATCTCAGAGAGATTAAGATGAAGAGAAAACAGATCGCAAAGCAGAAAAGGATCTTAGAATCAAAACCATAAGGAAGAAGATGAGAGACCAACAGAGTTCGAAGAGAACAAAGAGACGAAAGCGATTTGAGAAGGAGCCACTGTCGAGATTTGACGAGGTGAAGCTTGAACGCTGCTTGAAGATGGAGGGGCGATGACGGGTTGGCGGTGGTGAAACCTCTTGTTTTTGGTGATTGAAAGAAGTGGAGGGAGCTTCGCGAAGGTCACAAAGAGGGATCGAGTTGTTTTTTGTTTGTTTCGAAATCGTTTGAAGATGTCGAGTGATTCATCGTGTTCATTCGGCGTTGTTTATATCAAGAAGAAGAGGATCGGGATTGTGTTTTGTGGTTGATATTGATTGATCTTTTCTTTTTTATATAAATATAAACCCTTGTATTGTTTCATTTGTTTTTAACTTTTTATTTATTTTATTATTTTCTTTCCTAAAAGAAAATGAATCAGGTTGTGTTGTTGTTGACAGCGCAAGGCCCGTGGAATTTTCCCATTGCACCGCCATCTGCACCCTATCACCGACACCAACCCCCATTTTCCTTTTCATTTTAGTTGAGTTTTTCTTTATAAATTTTGTTTGGTTTATTGCTAGTATTTTTATATATATAATTTGTTTCAGAATTTTAATTTAGAATTTTGTTTATTATTTATCATTGACTTTAATTTTGATTTAGATTGGATTAATAGAATTTTATTTGATTTTGGTTCTAGTTTTACTTGATATTTTGTAGGTTCAATGTTCAATGTCGATGATTGGGGATGTAGCATGGTGATGGCCTCGTGATTATTTTATTTTTCATAATCTGGTTGCAAGTTTTCTAGGGATTTTATTTTGCACTGACTGATCTTTGTTGATCCTGGTTCTCTTTGTTGGTCGTGTTTGATGCTGGAAGTTTATATTAGACCGATATCCGGATAAATGGACAATTGTGCCTGAATTGTAAATCCGTTCTGGGACTTGATATGCTTTCTTGATTTCTCTTGCGTGTATTGAAGAGGCAACAGACCTTCTCCGTTAGGTACCACTGAGGCCCGATTTTATTTATTGCATGCTGTTGCATCTGGAAGTCCTACTGGTGTAGGCTCTGTTTGTGCATTGTTCGATTACTTCATTTCGCTTTCTCATCTCCTTATCTTATTTCTTCTTCTTCATCTTCTTTTATTCTTTCTTAACTCGAGGTGTGCTTAGGCCACCATGGTTCTTCTTCTTTCTCCTCCTTCTCTTCTTGTCTCTTCCTTCATTAGGATAGTAAACCTCACTAACCTATGATTTCCTTTGCATGATAACCATTAGGTGTTTAGTCCCCCATTAGACTTTTACCTTTAAGATCTTTGTTTCTTTTCTCTTCTCATCTCAAAACAAAAGCCATAAAAAACACCTTAATAAGGATTGAAGTGATCTATTGTGCAATAGCCTTATTCCATGAAACACTTGTAGTTTTCCCATCTTGGGATAGTACAAGCTTGTTCATCATGATGCACAAGTATGATCATGAGACTATCTTCATCAAGAAAATCATAAAACACACTTCTCCATTTTTATTACAAAAAAACACTTAATAAATTCAACGAGTTAGTGAGCTTAGGCCCTAATATCTAAAATCAAGTTTTGGGGATCTTCTCCTTACATGAGTGTGCTTGTTCTATTATTCCATCTTGGAATGTAGTAGCAAGTACACATTCCATGGAAAAGAGCTCGAGTTCACTTCCTTGTGCCACACTCTAAAAGATTTCTAAAAAACACAACAAACAATAAGCGTCTCTCCTTCGGGACTTCTTTTCTCATCACCTTCACTCTCATTGTACAAACTTGCTCCTACTTGTCATTTTGCAAGACGGTAACACACTCGTCGTCCGAGCCTGCAACACCTGAGCATTGACATAGGCAGTTCAATCCTTAATTCACAAGCAATCTTTTCCACCCCTAGTTAGGGGAACTACGGCGACTCTGATCCTTATTGTCTAGATGAGGTACGTAGGCAGTGGGGTAGGTCCCGTTCGAGCATAATCTTTATTTTCCCTACATTTTTTCCTTTTTTATTTCTTTTTCAGTTCCATTTTCTTTACTTTTATCCAGTTCAGTTCATTTTCTTTGCAGCAGCTTTCATTTCTTCACCCTTTGAAGCAGTTTTCTTTGCAAGCATGGATCCCGTCGGGTACGGCGGATGATCTGGGGTGCTTGTACCTTCCCAAGTCGTAACCGACTTCCGAACTCAGTTTCTTTGGTTCGCGGGACCCGTGTCCTTCCTTTTCTTTTCCTCTGGTTTGTGCAGCATTACCATTCCCGTTCCGTCGGGATTAAAATGCCTGGCTGCCGACTCTACCTCTTTCCGCGCCACTTTCGCGTTTGTACCAGGATGGAAATCCGGGGAGCGACAATTTACAAACTTTCCATTTTTGGACATGACTTGTAATGGAAACTTTCCATTTTGGGAAAGATTTTCAACCTCCTCTTTCTTGATCAAAAATGCTTCAAATGAAAAATCTTCAAACATGAAAGTTATAGATTGGATATTCCCATTTTCAAAAAGTACAAGAACTCCACTTGATTCATCCTAGAACTCAATATATGATGTTTCAAAGTTGGGAAAAATCTTGTAATTTTCAGGTATGTGCCAAAGAGGATTTTTTGTAAAACCAAGTTTTAAGCACTCTTGTGACCTCTAATTGATCTCTAAGCTTCATAACATATTAGTGCAACATTGCAAGACCAAAATCATGCCTTGGATCACAAGTTTCTATGAGCAATCTTCACAAAATTTCCAAAGGGGCCAAATTGCAAAACCATCTCAAACTCTTGCGTCAAGTGGTACAGATCCTTAAATCTCATCCAAGGGCCCTACTTGAATCTAGCTAAGGCAGGACAAGCCAAAGAGCCATCTATGACCCGTGCCATGCTTATGGTACCACAACATTGACTTTTTTGCAAGATGGCCCATGCCAATCAAACTGTGCCACACCAACTCCTCTGATCAAACCTATTGGCTTATACTAACCATAAGAAACTCATTTCATACAAGATTGAAGCCTGAATCAAGCCATACATTCAAATTGCCAAAAACCTCCATAACACTTCCTTTCTTCGAATTTCATAAAACAACCATCAAAACTCACTCATTCTTTCACCATTCATCTCAAAATCACCTAAGGATCACAAAGCACCCTCCATTTTTCCCTATAATCCACTCTAGCAAAAATAGGATTTCTGCCAAACCAGAAATGTATCTCACAAACCAAGCCATATAAACTTCATTCAAGCCTTTCAGAAGCACGAGGGGGATCATTGGAGTGGTTTTGCACAAGAGAGGAGGTCAGAAAGCTCCAAAATGAAAAGCTTCAACTCAGGTAATGATCGGTGATTTCCAGTTATTATTTTAAGACATGTTAGTTATTGTTTTTCTATTTTTTTGTGCGTTTTCGAGTCTTAGGTTTAGATTATTTTGTGTTATTTCGTTATGTGGCAAGGATGTTACATGTGATCTTTTATATCGTTGGTGCGTTTAATTTGGTTGTTTTTAGTGTATTTTCAGGCAAATATCAAGTTGGTGATCAGATACGAAGGAAACGGCGATTCGTGTGCGAAGAAACGGAGAAAGAGGGGGTCTAGAAGCCTGAGACGAGTGTCCGTGTCAGGAAGACTATGCAAATTATGAGGAATCCAGCAGCATGACACATGTGCCCGTGTCACACGACACGGCCCGTGTCATGGCACCTGAATGCAAGATTTTTTATTTGGTCTCTTGTGTTGAGGGCATTTTGGACGTTTTGCATGTAATTTTGTAATCTGATACATTAGGGTGATCTGAACGAGAAAAAGACACTTTTGAATATTGGGAATTATCACGCAAAGGAAAATGAAGGATTTTAGAGGAGAAGTCGGATCGATCAAACGTGGAAGCAATTGACGATCCAATCAATCCTTTTTACATTGTAATGTTTCTTTTCCCTATGTATGTGATTTTCATTGTTTGGATTATGAGTGGCTAAACCCCCCAATGCTAGGGGGGTGTCCCTGAGTTATTTGTAATGACATTGAACTTAATTTTATGAATTTCACTGCTTCTATCTTCATTGTTTTGATTGATCGATTTTATAGTAAGAAAAATCAAGATTGGAAAATTGGAATTTTAATCATCGGTTAACAGATTGTAGGAATGCACTGTTAACGTTTTTCAATTAAAACGTTTTATCGTATATCACCAAGGAATTGGGATATCATATTTAACCGTAAAAACTTTCGATATACAAATGCTTGGTATTCATTCTATACGATCAAGGAATTGGGGTATAGTAGGAATACCAAAGGGTTTTCTTTAAAGCAATTTTGGAAAACCATTGTAATAAGGCGGTAATGATTTAGTTGCAGTGATATTTTAACGATTGTAAACAAATAGTCATTATAAGAATTTCTCATACACCCTCCCTAGCATAATTCTCATATTTGTCATACTTAATATTATTTTCTTAGATTTTATGTTTACAAGTCTTTTGAGAAAATCTAAACAAACCCTTATAAACTTTTGTTCAACTTGAAATAGTAAATAACTTAATTTGATACGCAGTCCTTGAGATCGATATTCGGGGAATTTACCTAAGATTACTACAGTGGGCAAAAATAGTACACTTGCTATTTTCCCATCAGGTAAGCATTAAGAACATTTTTTCCAGAACTCTCTTTTTAAGTTATAGAATAAATCTAAATGCTCTCCTAATCACGCTGATGTGTTTAGTTTTCAAAATAGTTGAGAAATGAGAATGTATGAAGCTTCTGAAAATTTTCTCGTGAAACTTGTTCTTCTTTAATTCCTTCTTTTGATGCAAAATAAATGAAATTTGTTGTTGGATTCTTGTTCTATGTTGCTTAATGATTGATTCTCGAGAGTTTGAGGTGTTTTCATGGCGTTTTGAGAGAGATAGGGTGAGGATCCTGCCAAAGAAGATGACCGGAGCTTCCCTCCGGTCACATGAGAATCATTAGCCCTAATCCATAATTAAAGGCCAGTTTGAATCTCCACCCTTGGATCTTAGGTTTACCGCGCGTGTATGTGGCCCAGATTCGTCCATTAAACCCTAATCCTCATTTAATTAATATTAATTAGTTTAATTAGGTTAATTTAATCAGAGTGAATCCTTTCCACCCATTTACGTGTCAGTCTCTTAAACTTTAAACCCGAGCCACTGATCTTGCATACTTCTCATTTTATTTAATTTTTATTTAATTTTATTTCATTTCTTTCACATATTTATTAAAAATAGCAAAAAACATTTTAAGAATCTCATTTTATGCATTTTCACTTCAAATATTTTTCTAAACCTAAAAACATTTTTTATTTTAATTTTTGCATTGAAAAAGTATTTTTAAATCATTTAAATGTTTTATTTAATTAATTAATTGATTTTAATTAATTAAAAATACATTTAGGTTTCTAAAAATCACAAAAAAATTCATGATCCATTCTCATACATTTAAAAACATTTACAAACTCACCATAAAAATTTCTTTTCAGGTTTGATCATATTTTCACAATTATCTTTGAATTAGGGTTCATAAAATTCCTATTTTATAACCCTAACTTGAAAAAATCATTTCTGATCAACCATGATGAATTTTAACTTGATTATTTTTGCATTGTTTCATATATTGAATCTAGTATCTAGATTATTTAACTCATAATTTTGCATTTCATTTTCAAAATGTTTGGCATTTTTCCTTTAGAACCACCCAAAAACACTAGTTAACTTAGAAAATTCATAACTTCCTCTAGGTTTAGCTTCTGACCTCCTTCTTTGGGGAGTGATCTTGTATGTGTTTAGGGTTTGTTTGAGTTCAATTTCAATTTTTTATCATGATGTATGCTTCTGTGTTGGTCATATGCATCTCATACTTTCATAAAACCCTAATTTCTCATGTTCATTTGCATTCATCTTTGCATATCTCAATCATATGAACTTGCCATGAAATTCCATGCTCTTGTATGCCATCCTAGAAATCTTAAGACATGCTTGAACATTTCTTGATCATTTCTTCATTCATTTGGTATGCTTTTCATTCATTACATTTCATGTATATCCATGTGTTTTCAAGCTTCTAGCATGCCTTGTTTTGCATCTCATCTCTTGTATGATCATACATAAGTATTGTACATGTCTTTGCATCATTTCACAACACATTTGAATATCATATACACTTCTGGTTTTGGTCCTTGCACCTTCATTTACTTTATTGTCTTTTTTTCTTGCATCTTATGCATTCACACTAACATTTCAGGGGCTTATGGTAAGTTGTTTTGGATGTGGATTTTCCTTCACATCCCACTATCTTCTTATCTCTTCATTTGAATATTTATATGTCTTTGAAGTTAACTTGCTTTACTTGTGCTCTTTTGCTCCTTTCTATTTCTTTTAGGTTACTTATCTTCTTCAGGAAGTAAATAACCTATTCTGCTCTCTCTTCTCTTTTTCATCTGCTTCTTCTTCCTTGGTGGCTTCCTGAATACCTTCTCTTATGTCTCACAAACCATAGGAAAAACCAAGCATGATAATTTTTAGGGTTGTACATAGTCTCCCTAGTCTTTTACCTTTGAGTCTCCTAGAGTCTCTCTTCTCATCTCATAATCAGAGTCTAAACACTTAAAGCTTTAGGACTTTGAATTAGGGTTATGCATGTATTCTTATCTTAGGATGGAGTGTATAACTTTAATCCTTAGTGTTAAACTTTTAATTTGTTTACACCTCTTAATCAAAAACACCTAATAACTATTAAGACTTAAGCTTGTAACTTAGGCATTATATTAGGGTTACATCTCTTCCTTATGGTTTAGAGGGACTAACCCTAGTGTTTAATGGATAAGTCCCCCTCAAGATAAGTCTTACAAACTTAAAACCCACTTCTTAATCTCACCATTTAATCAAAATCCACTTTAATAAAGGCTTATTATATAATGAATTTAATCCATAACCATGGATTAAGTTGAGGAGTATTCCTCAGCTTAAGTGTTCTCATCTATCATCCTTCTCTTAGGATGGTGTAATGAGTTCACTAATCTTTGATTAGAGATTAACTCATTACTTAACACTAAACAAAAACCCAAAAACATCTTAATAATCACAAGTAGGTTAATGATATTAATCCTACATCATCATGGTAATTATGTTGGGATGCTTACCTCATACTTAAGTAGGCTCATTATCCCTAATCAGGGAGGATATAATGAGTTTACAACCCTTAATTTAGGCTTAAGCTCATTATCCTCTGCAAAACACCAAAAACAATAAAAAACTGAAAAACACAAAAACAAACAATAATCGTCTCCTCCAGGATTCTTTTCTCATCACACTCATTCACAAACGAGAACTCTCTTCTCCCGTCTAATGCAAGACAGTTAGCACTCAAGCCATACGAGTCATACACTTGAGCATGGACAAGTAAGCAGTTCACAGCAAAATCATCCAGTCTCTTTGAGTCGAACTACGATGTTCTGACTTCGTCATTGCACAAGAGGAAACGTAGGCATAACTTAACAGTTATCGAACAAAAGTCTCTTTGTCTTCCCCCTATTTCAACTTTCTTTTCTAAGCCTCAGTCCTGAGCATTTCACCATTTCTTTTGCACTGACACACTGTACATTCTTTCCTAGCCTTTCATACACATTTTAGCACATATACTACCCCTTTTAAAACATAATCTTGTAAGCGTGGATCCCGTTGAGTACGACGGACGATCTGGGTGCTAATACCTTCCCAGGTCGTAAGCAACCCCCTTACTCAGTCTTTCTGGTTCACAACCGTCTTATCCATATCTTTCTAGGTTTATGCAGCATTACCGTCTCTTCGGGATAAAAATGCCTAGCTGGCGACTCTATTCAACCTCACCTCTCTTTCGGCTCGTCCGTTCGCGTTTGCACCGGGATGTAAATCTTTCGGGAGCGACAGCTTGGCGACTCTGCTGGGGAGTGATGTCAGGGCTTCTAGTTCTCTTGTGGGTTTCTCCTAGCGCTTGTTTGATTTTGTTTGCTGGGGGTGTTATGTGCTATGTGTGCTTTTGTTTTTGCTTTATTTATTACTTTCTGTACAGTTTTATTTATTGCATTTACTTTATCGCTTTCATTTACTGCTTTATGCATTTCATTTCATTATCATATCATGTGTTGGATTTTCTGTTTGCCTTGGTGGGAGGGGTATTCCAGTGAGAAAGGTCCAACACAAAGGCCTCAGTGACAGACATAGGATTAGAGTGGCTTCATATTCTTTCCCATTCCATTTTGGTCTGGTGCGGGAATATGAAAACACAGTCAGACATGGGTTTCTTCTTGATAACTCTGTGCTACAGATCTCCTATAGTGCTAGGGCTATCTGGGAAGCCTGCTAAGTCTGAATGACCTTGTTAGATGACCTTCAGCATCTAAGGATAATTAGAGGAGGATCCTTTATGATTAGGGTAAACAATGTACCTCCGGGTTAGAAGTGTTTACACTTCTCATAATAGATCCGAACCTGAGGATCCTTGTTCTAGAACAATACCTGTGAGTGGGTTGGGTTGTTTACAGGTTTGCAGGAACCCTTGGCCTCAACATACCCTATTACTGGATATTGTTTTAAGGATATATTGATTATGGACTAATTCCTATGAAACCCTGGACAAGTGACTATTTATTTGAGTCCCCCACCTGGTTACTGGTTCTCATACCTTCATCTGGAACTCTGAACACTCATGGACCCGATCAAAAGCAACTGACAATCCAGCACCTGATCAAAAACCCTTGCATATCATAAGCATACATCATATTGCATCATTTAACATCTTGTCTATTTGTTTTACAGGGTATCCACATCTTCCTTGGTTTGGTTTTGACCGTTCTTCTGCTCAGATATCTGCTTCATCCATCTTCATCAGTTATCTCCTTCAGTTATCTTCATCAGCACCTGTTGTCAGCATGGATTCAACTAGGAAGAGCAATATCACTTACCATTTCTTTGAGTATCCCCTGGAAGGCATCAGGCAGATATAGGCTCTTATCACTCCCGATCATGTTCCCTTATTCAGAGAGCATTATGGTGGTATCCTAGACATGATCATGGACTTGGACACATCACAGAGGAGTATGATTCACACCTGTCTTCAGTTCTATGACCCTCCTCTCCGTTGTTTCACTTTCCTGGATTTTCAGATAGGCCCTCTGTTGGAGGAGTATTCTATGTTGTTGGGTGTCCCTATCAGAAGAGGAATCCCTTTCAATCCTGAGATGACTGCTCCTAAGAATGAAGACATAGCCAAAGCTTTGCATTTGGAAGCCATCATCATTGATCAGCATATGACCACCAAGGCTGGAATCCCAGGCCTCCATCTGGATTTCTTAATCACTCAGGCTGCCAGTCATGCTGCAACAGGGAAGTGGGAAACTGTTTGTGCTCTTCTGGCCCTCAGCATATATCATATCATTTTGTTTGCAGACGAACCTAAGTTTGTAAGCGAGAATTCTATCTATATCTTCATGATCAAAAGTCCAGTACCCACCTTGTTAGGGGATTTCTACTACTCAGTGCATCAGAGAAATGAGAAACAGAGGGGAAGACTGGTGAGATGTTGTGCACCCCTTTTCTATAGTTGGTTGATGAGAAATATGCCGAAGACGGAAGCTTTGTTGAATCCACATCAGACAAGAAACTGGTCTAAGAGGATGATTGCCCTTACTTCAGAAGACATCGGGTGGTGTACTCAGGACACCAAGGGTAAGGACATAATTACAAGTTGTGGACAATATCCTAATGTACCTCTTATTGGAGTAAAGGGTTGCATCAATTACAATCCTTTGTTATTCAGAAGACAGTTAGGGTACGCCCTAGTACATCCACCTCGAGAGCAGGACATAGAAAAGTCTCTTTATTGTGCTATTCAAAACAATCACGCCATTGTCCGACAAGCAACCTGGGCTTGGGACCACATACATACAAAGGGGACTGCTATTCTGGGTAAGTGTAACAACGTAGCTTCAGCTCAGTACATTGAATGGTCGCGCATCAGAGGACATATTACTCACATGCCATTCACCCTGGAGGATGTGCCAAGGCCATCAGCAGTAAAACCCATAGCTACAGTGAGTCTGGAGGAATTTGAGAAGCTGAAAGAGAGGAATGCCCAACTTTTTGAAGCTCTGAAGAAGACCCTTTGGGAAAGTAATGACAATCGTCTGGACAATGAAAGATTAGAGAAGCTTTGTATTGAGCATGTGACCAAGATAGAGAAGACAAATGAGTACATCAGGAAAGCCCGGGCAGGGGAACTTGTATTGAAGAATGCATGCAAAGAAGCCAAGATTCAGAAAGCTAGAGCTGAGCACTATCTGGAAGAAAGTCAGGCAAGATGGATCAGAATAACTGAAGCTCGCTTGAAAGAAGATCAGAAGACACAGGCTACGATAGAGCAGTTGGAAGCCAATGAGAAGAAAAGTCAATGAGCACTGTTAGCAGCACAGAAGGAAATCTTAGAGTTGAAACTTCGGGCGGGGTTGAAGAGATCAAAAGAACAAGACAAGTACCAAAAGTTGACAAATGCCATTGCAACTAGAAACCTTCTTATCAGGACCATCACAGAGCACCCAGTCGGGCCAGTGACTGATGTTCTCCTGAAAGAAGTCAAAGAGGATGACTTTGGGTTGGATGTTTGATTTCCTTTACTTTTATTTTATTTTGGTTGTAGTTTAATTCTCCATGGTGATTTTGTTTGTATTATTGACTTGAATGTATTCTGACCCACCATGGGAGCTTGTTGTAATCATAAACTATGTATCTTGGCATTTGTAATGTATAGTTTATGTGTTACCTGGATTTTCTTATGAGCTTTGTTTGCTTCAACATCTTCATCATTCCCAAAGGTCTGGAAGGTCAAAACCGAGAACCAAACCGGATACCCTCGCAAGACAAATAGGCATACTGCATTGCATGCTAACTTCATATCCTTTGTTTTTGCAGGTGTTTTTGCAGGTGTTTTTAGAGGTGTTTTTCTCACTTTGTTGTGGTTTCAGGAAATCCTACGAGACACAACCTTCCGAACTTATAGATGGATCAAGTTCAGCAAGGTTTGACTTACATTAGAACTCAGATGGCTAATGAAAGAACTGAGATAAGGGCTCAGATGAACCAATTCATGGCAGTAATGACTGGGTTGGCCCAGAGGCAAGAAAGATTAAGAGAGTTAGTTGAGCAGCAAACTCCATAAGAGAACCATGCAGGCACTGGAGGTACTAGTAACAACGATCACAGGCAGTCGCAAACAAATCAACCAGAGTTTGGGCCCCACCTCAACCCTGAAGTCAATGTTATTGGGAATGCCCAAAGGAACACTGGAGATCGTATCCTGCTGGAGGATCCTCAAGACGAGAAATTCCCAGTAATTAGTGCTAGGGATAAAGCCTATGATCGTCATCTGGACGAAATAGCGGAGAAGCTAAGGTCCTTGGAATCCCAAAACTCTTTGGTATTTGATGTGATGGATATGGGTTTAGTTGAAGGAGTCATGATTCCTCACAAGTTCAAACCTCCATGCTTTGAGAAGTATAATGGTACTTCCTGTCCTCGTACCCACCTTCAATATTTTCTGGGAAGATTAAAAGCTTATACCATGGATGAAAAACTGTGGATGTTTTACTTTGAAGACAGTTTAACCGGGGCATCCCGTGAGTGGTATTCTCACCTATCCAGAGCTTCAGTCAGATGCTGGAAGGATTTAGCTGAAGCCTTCATACGTCAATATCAGTACAACCTGGATATGGCACCCAACAGGACCCTCTTGATGGGTATGTCTCAATCCTCGAGAGAAATTTTCCGTGAGTACGCTCAAAGGTGGAGACAACTTGCTGTTGCTATCCAACCACCTATGTATGAAAGGGAAATGGCTGACATGTTTATGAATACATTACAGGGAACCTACATTGACCGACTTGCTGCTTTCTCTTCCACCAGTTTTACTGATGTGGTTATAGCTGGTGAGAGAATTGAAAGTCTTTCGAATATGGGTAAGATCTCTGACAATGGTGTTAGCTCTAGCAATGCCAGGAAACCTTTCTCTGGACCTCGTAGGATGGGTGAAACTAATTCAATACATATGAGCATAGGTAGGTCTCAATACATGCAAAGATCAGTGGCTGCTGTCACCATTCCCACTCCAGCACCTCAACAACAGTATTCTCAGCAACAACAGTATCCTCAACAACAACAGTTTCCTCAACAACAGAGATCTTATGGCAACAACAACAATAATCAACAACAACGTCCGTTCCAGCAAAGGACCTCACAAATAAATAGGGTTATCGATCCCATCCCGATGCCCTATGAAGCTCTACTCCCACAGTTATTAAAGCTCAACCTGATTGAATTGAGAACCTTGACTCCACCAGATCCTTTTAACCTTCCAAGGAACTATGATGTCAACACCAGATGTGCCTTTCACTCTAATGCACCTGGCCATACAACAGAGAAATGTAGGGCTTTGCACATGAAAGTTCAGGACTTAGTTGATTCCAAAGCTCTGAATTTTACACCTCCACCGAATGTCACAAAGAATCCTATGCCTAGCCATGGTGGGCCCAGGATAAATGCAATTGAGGAGGATCAACCAACAAACATAATTGAAGATGTTGCAAGTATTCAAACACCTCTGGCCGAGGTTAAATCCCAGCTTTTAAAGTGCCTGGTGTTCCCAGGTTGTGAGGCTTGCTGTGAAGCTTGCAAAGTTGCCACCAACGGTTGTGCAAGTTTGAGAAGTGGCATAAATGGCCTTATCAAAGAAGGCATCTTACAAATCACATCAACGGTTCCCACTTCTACAACTTCAACAAACATCTCTCTTATGACTTCAACAACAATCATTCCAACAGATTCTTCTACAACATCAACAAATTTCCCTTCTTCAACTTCAACAGACATCAGTTCAACACATCCTTATACAATAACAACAATCAACACCAACAATGAAATTTCCACAGTCACCATTTATTATGACCCAGCAATGGTCCCCGATTCCAACATCAACCATTTTCAACAACAATCTCAGCAACAACCTAGTTTCAGTCTTTCATCACCATCAGTCACATCTCTTGTCACCATCTACTATGATCCTCAAACTGTCACAACTCCTTCTTCCGCAGCAATCAGTCCGGTTACTGTCACGGTGCCTGGACCAGTTCCACATGACAACATCAGTGTCGTGCCTTGGTACTATGGCTCAGATCCTTATTGCAATGAAAGAAAGTCACTCTTGATTCTTCAACTACACCACAAATTGATAATGTCGGAGGAGGCGGAGGCTTCACTCGAAGCGGACGTCTTTTCGCGTCACAATTTCCCAGAGTTAATGCTGAAGCAGAAGCTGCTGCCAAAGCTAAAGGCAAGAGTGTGGTGCCAGAAGAACCAACTGCTAAAGAAACTCAGAAGACGTCCTTTGATCAGGATGTAGACAAGTTCATGAGAATTATCAAGAAGAGTAACTACAAGGTTGTGGATCAGCTCCATCAAACACCCTCCAAGATCTCCATTCTATCTCTGCTCATGTGTTCCGAAGCTCATCGGAATGCACTTCTCAAAGTCTTACATGCAACTTATGTGCCTGAGGAGATTACAGTTAATCAGTTAGAAACGGTGGTTTCAAATGTCAATACTAGTCATGGATTAGGGTTCACCAATGCTGATCTAATCACGGAGGGTCGTAACCACAATAAGGCTTTACATATCACCTCAGAGTGTAAAGGTGCTATACTTTCTCATGTTTTGGTTGACACTGGTTCATTTCTCAATGTCCTTCCAAAGAAAGACTTGGTCAAGCTGGAATATGATGGTCTTGCACTCCTTCTGAGCAACCTGGTTGTGAGAGCCTTTGATGGTTCTAAGAGATCGGTTCTCTGAGATATTGAGCTTCCTGTGATAATTCGCCCGCTATTTTTTAAAACTACCTTCTATGTGATGGACATTCAGCCTGCCTACAGCTATTTGTTGGGTCGACCCTGGATTCATGTCGTTGGCGCAGTAACATCAACCCTTCACCTGAAGTTAAAATACGAGTGGGAAAGCCAAATTATCACCATTTATGGAGAAGAAGACATCTTCATCAGTCATCTAGCTACCTACAAGTATATAGAGATGGATGGGGAGATCCATGAGATGATGAGTCAAGGTTTTGAAGCTCTTAATATCAATGAAGCAACAACTGAAGTGTCTGGTACTTCAATTGCTTCTTACAAACAAGCTCGGAAGGTTGTTGAAGACGGGAATGCCCAAGGCTGGGGCAAGCTGCTGCAAGTTCAGATAAAGGAAGACAAATTCGGTTTGGGTTATAGACCATCCCGACAAGCTCAAGAGGAGGCTGCTGAAGCTCCCAAATTCATAAGTGGGGGAATGCTAACCCCGGATGTTGTCAACAATGTGGAAGACGGGGCTGAAAGCGACTACAACCTGGAAAGCTGGATTCGTCCAAGAGTCCCAGGCCAACAAGTCCTCAACTGGTCTTCCAAGAAATTATAAGGGTTACTGCTGCAGAGTAATTATTATTTCTTGTTTAAGCATGCATCAAGTCCTGCATCTTGCCCAAGGTGTCAGGACTCATTTTGTAATAGGGCCATATATGTATTTTGTGCAAATTGAAATTAATGAACAATGGACATCTTTTGCAAATAATCGTTTCGCTCACTGTCTTTCATTTTTGTTATTTTCGCACAAAACAATAAATGGAAATGTTTTCTTAATAAACTCCATTCACTTTTTCTAAATAAGATAAAATCAATCACTAAAATGAACAAGTCTCAACCCTTGCAGAGATAACCTTCCAGATTGCACCGACAACAACACTGCTATGACCTTGTATGACTTCAACAATCTGATTAATCAAGCAGATGAAGGGGTTGATGAAGACTATGATTTTCCTGAAGAGTTGGCCAGATTATTGATGCAAGAGGAAAAAGTGATTGCTCCTCATCAGGATGAGGTTGATACTATCAATCTTTGTACCGAGGAAGATGTGAAAGAGGTGAAGATTGGGCCAGTCTGCAAGCTCCAGTGAAAGAACAACTCATCAGTATGCTCCGAGAATATGTCGATGTGTTCGCTTGGTCTTATCAGGATATGCCGGGTCTGGACACAGATATTGTCATGTACAGGCTGCCATTGAAAGGGGATTGTCCGCTAGTTAAACAGAAGTTGCGCCGTACTCGCCCAGACATGGCCATGAAAATCAAAGAGGATGTACAAAAGCAGTGGGACGCCGGTTTTCTTGCTGTGACTAGTTACCCGCCGTGGGTCGCTAACATTGTACTCGTACCTAAGAAGGATGTCAAGGTGCGTATGTGTGTCGATTACCGGGATCTGAATAGAGCCATCCCGAAGGATGATTTCCCATTACCTCACATTGATGAATTGGTGGATAACACGGTTCAGTTCTCGGTATTTTCCTTTATGGACGGATTCTCTTGATACAATCAGATTAAGATGTCTCTTGAAGACATGGAGAAGACAACTTTCATTACACCTTGGGGCACGTTCTGTTACAAGGTAATGTCGTTCGGTCTGAAGAACGCCGGTGCAACATATCAACGGGCTATGGTAACATTATTCCACGATATGATCCATAAGGAAATCGAGTGTTATGTGGATGATATGATTGCCAAGTCCCTTAAAGAAGAAGATCATTTGGTGAATTTGCTAAAACTGTTCAAGTGTCTAAGGAAGTATCAGTTTAGGTTGAACCCCAACAAATGCACATTCGAGGTACGTTCTGGTAAGCTGCTGGGTTTTATTGTAAGCGGAAAAGGAATTGAGGTTGATCCCGATAAAGTTAAAGTAATTCAGGAAATGCCTGCACCTAAGACTGAGAAAGAAGTTCGAGGGTTCTTAGGTAGATTGAACTACATCTCAAGGTTAATATCCCATCTCACTGCAACCTGCAAACCCTTGTTCAAATTGTTAAGAAAGGAACAAACAGCCAAGTGGAACGATGACTATCAAAAAGCTTTTGACAAGATCAAAGAATATCTACAAGAACCTCCAATTCGCATGCCTCCAGTTGAAGGAAGACCTCTAATAATGTACCTGGCAATATTAGATGAATTAATGGGGTGTGTGTTGGGCCAACATGACGAGTCTGGTCGAAAAGAGTATGCAATATACTACCTAAGCAAAACGTTTACCGACTGCGAACAACATTATTCACTGCTCGAGAAAACTTGTTGTGCTTTAGCGTGGGCTGCTCGCCGACTAAGACAGTATATGTTGACTCATACTACCTTGTTGTTCTCGAAGATGGACCCCGTCATGTACATATTTGAGAAGCCATCACCTACCGGAAGGGTTGCAAGATGGAAAATGATTCTAACAGAGTATGACATTCAGTACACATCTCAAAAGGCCATCAAAGGCAGTGTACTGTCTGACTATATGGCTGAGCAACCCATTGACGACTACCAGCCTATGAGATTTGATTTCCTTGATGAAGACATCATGTTTTTAAATTCAAAAGATTGTGAAGAGCCTATTCACACTAAAGGGCCTGATCCGGAGGAAGCATGGACTATGATGTTCGATGTGGCAGTTAATTTTCTCAGCAAGGCTAACCTTTGCATGCACTAACAATGAAGCGGAATACAAAGCTTGTATCATGGGTTTTGAGGAAGCCATTGACCTCAGGATCAAAACCTTGAATGTATTCGGAGATTCAGCTTTGGTAATCAATCAGACCAACGACAAGTGGTACACTCATCAGGAGCATCTGATTCCCTACCGTGACTATACGAGGAGATTGTTGACCTTCTTCACAACAATCAAGCTTGAATACATCCCTCGAGATGAGAATCAGTATGCAGATGCTTTGGCCCCTATTTCATCTATGATCAAAGTACAGACTGCCAATTATGTACCTCGTATTCTGGTATCCAGACTGGACCGACCGGCGTATGTATTCTCTGTGGACACTGTCATTGACAACAAACCTTGGTTCCACGACATCAAATGCTTCTTGAAGACTCATACATACCCACCTGGGGCATCATCAAATGATAAGAAGACATTGAGAAGGCTAGTTGGCAGTTTCTTCCTCAATACTGATGGTTCTTTGTACAAGTGAAACTTCGACATGGTCTTGCTCAGATGTGTTGACAAGAAGGAAGTAGACCTGCTAATGCACAAAGTACATGAAGGTTCTTTCGGTACCCATGCCGGAGGACATACAATGGCAAAGAAGCTATTAAGATCAGGTTACTACTGGATCACAATGGATGCAGATTGTTGTGCCTATGCCAGAAAATGCCACAAATTCCAGATCTACGCAGACAAAGTGCATGTGCCTCCGAATCCTTTGAATGTAATGTCTTCACCTTGGCCCTTCGCCATGTGGGGCATTGTAAACAACCCAAATTTTCCATCACTATTTATCACACCATGGCTTGTGATCTTTCATTTTTTTTTAACATAAGCATCACATCTCATACTACATATTTGCTTCACTGCATAGTTCAATTTCATCTGCATCTAGGGTTTGTGATTTGAGCAATCCAAGGATCAATCTAAGCCATCTCAAAGGTCTTGAAGCTTTCCAAGAGGGTCCATATGTGTTCTATAATAACATTATGCTCCCCAAAGTCCATGGAAGTCAAGAAATCACAAAGATTGGCAAAGGCATGGAAGCAGAGCTAGGGTTTTCACTACACATATGACCAAAATTAGGGTTTTGGTTTCAGAGGCCTTAACTCCAAATTTTTTGGTCATTATTGTTTATAATGCTATTAATATGTTATAAGGATCATGTGTATCAAGTTTGATGAAGAAATTCATTGTGGAAGTCATCTGATCACTGGGTAACTTCTTGAGCAAGTTAAGTCAAAATCAGGGCATCTGAGGCCCCCAACAATGGAACCAAAGGGTTATTATCATCAAATTGAAGTTCAATGATCTTTATTTGATCTTATAACTGGTTGGAAGTTCACAAGATTGAAGAATTTTTAGCCAATTACAAACTTGCCATTTTTTGAAATAACTTGAAATGCAAACTTTCCATTTTGGGAAAGATTTTCAACCTCCTCTTTCATGACCAAAAATGCTTCAAATGAAAAATTCTTGGGCATGAAAGTTATAGATTAGGTCTTTCCCTTTTCAAAAAGTACAATAACATGTCTTGATTCATCCTAGAACTCAATATATGGCCTTTCAAAGTTGGCAAAAATCACATAATTTTCATGTTCATGCCAAAGAGGGAATTTTGCAAATTCACTTGCCAAGCTTCTAAATGACTTCTAATGTGCACAAATATGTTACAACATGTCAAGGCAACTTCTAAACATCAGAATTGGCCCAAGGATTGAAGCATTTCATGGCTTAATTCAAAAGAAACACCAAAGTTGGAAACTTGCATAAAGCATGATTTCTCTTCATCCAAGCCTTTCAGCTGCATTCTAATGATCCAAAGGCTCTCCATGAATCTTGCTGAGGCCAGACACTCGAAAAAGACAGATCTGCCATGGCCCATACCTCATGTACAAATAAGTTGACATTTTTGCATTTCCTCCCATACCAATCAAATTGAGCCACCACCCACTCTCTGACCAATAACAACCTCTTATGCAAACCCTAGGGAGTTCATTTCATAACACATTGAGGCCTACAAGCTCACACAATTCAGAATTCACAAAATTGTCAAAAACCTCCCTCTCTTTGAATTTCATAATACAACCATCAAAACTTCAAACTTCTTCCACCAATCAACTCAAAAACACTCAAGGATCATTTCCCAACCATTACAATGGCCTGAAACACCCCACAACATAAACACGATTTCTGAGTTATCAGAACTGAATCACTCAAACCAGCTCATTTAAACTCCATCCAAGCCTTTCATAAGCATCTGATGGATCATTGGAGGCATTTTGCACAAAGGAAGAGGTCAGAAAGCTCAAGAACTGAAAGCTCCATCTCAGGTAACCATGAAGAACAATTTTTCCAGAAGTCTTGTTTTAAGTTTCTAAATGATTCTATATGTTCTCTAGATCACTCTGATATGTTTTGTTTCGAAAATGATTGAGAAATGAGCATGTATGGTTGTTCTGAAATTTTTAACCTAGAACTTGTTTACTTCGATTCAGCCTTGTTATGCATGATAAATGATTTTTGTTTGTGGATTCGTGTTCTATGATGTTAGAGGAGTGATTCTGGGCAAGAAATTAGGAGTTTTGATGCTTGTATGAGTTTCTGATTTTTTGCCTCGTCGGAGAAGATGACTGGAGCTAGCTCCGGTCACCTGAAAATGCTTAGGGTTTGATTAGGGTTAATTAGCCAGTTTGAATGTAGGCCATTAGATCTAAGGGTTAGCGCGTGAATGAGTGGTCCTGATTGCTTCATTAACCTTAATTCAAATTAATTAGTTTTAATTAGGTTAATTAATTTAAAAATCTCAGATTGAATCCTAGCCAATGGTATGCGCGCGCAGTCAAACCTCTTCCTTCCAGTTTGAATCTCATCCCTTGGATCTGCATACTTCTCATTTTAGTTATTTTTATTTCATTTCTTTTCATTTCTTTTGTATATTTATTTTAAAATAGCAAAACTTATAAAAAAAATGAAACTTTGCATTCTGACTTCAAATATTTTTCTTAATCTGGAAATAATTTTTATTTTATTTTTTGCATTTTAAAAGTATTTTTAAAATATTAAAATGTTATTTTTAATTAATTAAAGTATTTTAATTAATGAAAAATACATTTAGGTTTCTAAAAATAACCAAAAAAATCATGAAACATTCCAATGCATTTAGAAACATTTTCAAACTCTTCATACAAATTTCTTTTTAGGTTTGATCATAGTTTACCAATTTTCTTTGAATTAAGGTTCTTTAAAATCATATATTTTAACCCTAACTTTGAAAAATCATCTCTGCCTAACTAAGAATAATTTGAACTTGATTATTTTTGCATTATTTCACATATTTCATTTAGTTTCTAGGTCATTTTTTCTCATGAATTTATCTTGCATTTTCAAAATGATTTGCATTTTTTCCTTTTGCATCACTCAAAAACCCTAACAAACTTAGGAAAATCATAACTTTCAATAGGTTAGGCTTCTGATCTTCTCCTTTGGGGTGTGACTTTGTATAGGTTTAGGGTTTGTTTGAGCTTGATTTCAATTTTTTATCATGTTGATTGCTTCTGTTTTGGTCATATGCATCTCATGTTATCTTAAAACCCTAATTTCTCATGTTCATTTGCATTCTTCTTTAACATAGCATCATCACATGAACTTGCCATGACATTTCAAGCATTCATATGTTATATTAGACATCTTAGGACATGTTAGAACATTGCTTGATCATTTCTTCATTCATTTTCTATGTCTTGCATTCATTTCATTTCATAAACATCCATGTGTTTTCAAGCTTCCAAGCATGCTTTCATGACATATCATCTTTGCATGAGCATCCATATGCAAATTGTATGACATTGCATCATCTCATATGCCATTTGCATTGCATAAACACTTCTGACTTTGGTCATTTCAACTAACTTTTCAGGAGCTTTTGGTAAGTTATTGAGGGAGGTGGATTTGCCTTCACCTCTCACATCTTTCTTATCTCTTTCATATGAATTTATGTTTGTCTTTAAAGTGAATCTTGTTCACTTATGTTCCATATCTCTCACTTTCTTCCTTTAAGTTACTTATCTTCTTAGGAAGTAAGTAACTTATTCTTCTGCTTCCTCCTCCTTTCATCTGCTTCTTCCATTGGTGGCCTTGAAGATCCTTTATCTTAAGCCTAAAAAACCATAGGATATCCAAGTATGATAATAATTAGGGTTGTGATTAGTCCCCCTTAGATTTTTATCTTTGAGTCTCCTTGAGTCTCTCTTCTCATCTCAATAATTAGAGACTAAACTCTTAAAGTTTTAGGACTTTGGAATTAGGGTTATGCCTGCATCCTTCTCTTAGGATGGAGTGTACAACTTTAATCCTAAGTGTTAAACCTTTAATTTGTTTAAACCTCTTAATTAAATCACATTAATAATCACCAAGACTTTATCTTGTAACTTGGGCCTTACATTAGGGTTCTAATTCTTCCTCATGGTTAAGAAGGACTAACCCTAGTGTTTAATGGACAAGTCCCCCTCAAGTTGTCTTACAAACTTAAAACTCATTTCTTAATCTCATCCCTTTAATAAAAATCCACTTAATAAAGGCTTGTTATCTAATGAATTTAGTTCCTAACCATGGATTAAGTTGAGGTATCTTCCTCAGCTTAAGTGTTCTCATCTATTATCCTTCTATTAGGATGGTGTAATGAGGTCACTAATCTTCTATTAGAGATTAAACTCATTACTTAACACTAAACAAAAACCCAAAAACATCTAATTAATCACAAGTAGGTTAATTATCTTAATCCTACATCATCATGGTAATTAAGTTGAGATGCTTATCTTATACTTAAGTATGCTCATTATCCCTAATCAAGGAGGATATAATGAGTTTACAGGCCCTTGGTTTAGGCTTAAGCTCATTAACTTATGCAAAACACCAAAAACAATAAAAAACTAAAAACACAAAAAACAAACAATAATCGTCTTCTCCGGGATTCTTTTCTCATCACACTCATTCATAAACGAGAACTTGTTTCTTCCGTCTAATACAAGACAATTAGCAATCGAGTCAGACGAGTCATACACTTGAGCATAGACTAGTAATCAGTTCACAGTCAACTTGTTTTTTCAATCTCTTTGAGTCGAACTACGGTGTTCTGACTTCCTCATTGCACGAGAGGATACGTAGGCATAACTTAACAGTTATCGAACAAAAGTCTATGTGTCTTCCCCCTCTCTCAGCATTCTTTTCTAAAGCCTTAGTCCTGAGAAATTCACCTTTTGCACTGACACCTGTATATTTCTTTTCTTAGCTTTTGCACACAGATAGCACATACACCTACCCCTTTTAAACACAATCTTGTAAGCGTGGATCCCGTCGAGTACGACAGATTTTCTGGGTGCAAATACCTTCCCAAGTTGTAACCAACCCCTTTCTCAGTTTCTCTTGTTCGCAACCGTCTTATCCATCTCTTTCTAGGTTTATGCAGCATTACCTTTCCTTCGGGATAAAAATGCCTAGTTGGCGACTCTATTCACTTCATTTTCATTTTCTCTTTTCGCCGATCGTTCGTGCTTGTACCGGGATGCAAATCTCTGGGAGCGACATGCATTGATATGATTGGAAAGATTAAACCGAATGCTTCAAATGGTCACAGATTCATCCTGGTAGCCATTGATTACTTCACCAAATAGGTTGAAGCAGCTTCGTATGCAAATGTCACTCGTCAAGTGGTAGCTCGATTTCTGAAAAGGGATATCATCTGTCGATATGGAGTTCCCGAGCGAATCATTACTGATAATGGTTCAAACCTTAACAACAAGATGATGGCTGAGTTATGCCGGGACTTCAAGATTCAACATCACAACTCTTCTCCTTACAGGCCAAAGATGAATGACGCTGTTGAGTCCGCTAACAAGAATATTAAGAAGATTGTGCAAAAGATGGTAGTCACCTACAAAGACTGGCACGAAATGCTACCATTTTCCTTGCATGGGTACCGAACCTCTATCAGAACATCTACTGGGGCAACACCTTATCAGCTTGTGTATGGTATGGAAGTTGTCCTACCTGTTGAAGTTGAACTACCCTCCTTACGGGTAATGATAGATGTGAAATTGGATGAAGCAGAATGAGTCTGATCTCGATATAATCAATTGAGTCTGATTGAAGAAAAGAGATTAGCAACAATCTGTCATGGGCACTTATATCAAAAGCGAATGAAGAAAGCCTTCGATCAGAAAGTCAGACCTCGGGAATACTAAGTTGGAGAACTTGTGCTGAAGAGACTTCTTCCTCCTCATACAGACTACAGGGGAAAATGGACGCCAAACTACGAAGGCCCATTCATAGTAAAGAAAGTTTTCTCTGGTGGGGCACTGATGCTCACTACTATGGATGGAGAGGATTTCTTATCTCCTGTTAATTCAGATGCAGTTAAAAAATACTTCGCATAAAAGACTCGCTGGACATAAAAACAGAATGTAAGTCCAGGAAAAATAGGGCATCCCGGCGAGTCAGAAACAAAATAAAAGACTCGGGCAAAAATAAGGGAAAATTGAGAAAAAATATACACCCGCTGAGTTGAAAAGCCACATCGGACAGCTCAGGAAAAAATGGGTATCCCGGTGGATTGAAAACCCGAAAGGGAGTTCCACGCAAAATCAGGGAATAAGCGAACAAACTGCACTCTGAATTCGTCTGTATCACTCACATAACTTGGCAAGCTTCGAAAGGATAAAGCATCGGTCAAAATCAACCTTCCTCAGAAAGCAAGATAAGAAGAACATCAAGGTCAAACGGGTCATAGCAAAGGAAGCTCACTGGAGCGTCAACTTCAACATTGCCAACACTTTTATTTTCTCAATTTATAGCAATCTCCTCCTTTCAGGGGTTTGCTTCTTCATTTTCTCTTTTTGCCGACCGTTCGCGCTTGTACCGGGATACAAATCTTTGGGAGCGACAGCTTGGCGACTCTGCTGGGGATGCCTATCTTGCAACCAGGGCTTCTAGTTCTTTTTGTAGGTTTCTCCTAGCGCTTGTTTGATTTGTGTTTATGGGGGTGTTATGTGCTATATTTGATTTTTGTTTATTGCTATATTTATTGCTTTCTGTACAGCTTTATTTATTGCGTCATTTACTGTTTTATTGCATTCCATATTACTGTCATCATATCATTGTGCTGGATCTGTTGTTTACCTTGGTGGGAGGGATACTCAGTGAGTAAGGTTCCATACCGGGAGCCTGAGTGACACATAGGATAGAGTGGCTTCATATTCTTTCCCATTCCATTTCGGTCTGGTGCGGGAATATGAAACGCGGTTCAGACATGGGTTTCTTCTTGAGAACTCTGTGCTACGGATTTCCTATAGTACTAGGGCTATCTGGGAAGCATGCTAAGTCTGGATGACCTTTTTATGACCTTTAGCATCTGAGGTGAATTAGAGGAGGATCCTTTATGATTATTGTAAACACTGTACCTCCGGGTTAGAAGTGTTTGCACTTCTCATAACTGATCCAAGTATGAGGATCCTTGTTCTAGAACAATACCTGTGAAGGGGTTGGGATGTTTACAGGTTTGCAGGAACCCTTGGCCTCATCATACCTTGTTACCAGTTTTGTTTTAAGATTGCATCATTTTGGACTATTCTTGTGAAACCCTGGATTTTTGACTCTTTATTTGAGTCCCCCACCTGGTTACTGGTTCTCTAAGCCTTCATCTGGACTTATGAACACACGTGGACTCTATCAAGGAAGATAACAGATCCAGCACTTGATTACAAACCCTTGCATATCATTCTGCATACATCATTTTGCATCATTTTAACATTTGTATATTTGTTTTACAGGGTATCCACATCTTATTTGGTTTTGGTTTTGACTGTTCATTTGCATCAGTCATATTTATCAGCTATCTTCATCAGAGATTCTCTTCAGCACCTTCATCAGTTGTCTTCATCAGCATTTTTCTTCAGCATCCATTATCAGTATGGACACATCCAGGAAGAGCAACATCACTTATCATTTCTTTGAGCCTACTCTGGCAAGCATCAGGCAAATTCAGACACTCATCACTCCTAATCATGTCCCTTTATTCAGGGAACATTATGGTGGCATTATGGACATGATCATAGACTTGGATGCATCACAGAGGAGTATGATTCACACTTGCCTTCAGTTCTATGACCCTCCTCTCAGATGTTTTACCTTTCCAGACTTTCAGTTGGGCCCTTTGCTAGAGGAGTTTTCCATGTTGTTAGGTGTCCCCATCAGGAGGGGGATTCCTTTCAACCCTGAGATGACTGCTCCCAAGAATGAAGACATAGCTAAGGCTCTGTACTTGGAGTCCACCATCATTGACCAGAATATGACCACCAAGGCTGGAATCCCAGGCCTTCATTTGGACTTCTTGATCACTCAGGCCACCAGTCATGCTGTTGTAGGAAGGTGGGAAACTGTTTATGCTCTCCTAGCCCTTAGCATATATGGTATCATCTTGTTTGTAGACGAGCCTAAGTTTTTAAGCAGGAGTGCTATCCATCTCTTCTTGCCGAAGAATCCAGTTCCCACCTTGCTAGGGGATTTCTATTACTCTGTGCATCAAAGGAATGAGAAGCAGAGGGGAAGATTAGTCAGATGTTGTGCACCTATCTTCTACTGTTGGTTACTGAGGCACTTGCCAAAGACGGAAGCTTTCTTGAACCCTCATCAGTCAAGAAACTGGGCTAAGAGAATGATTGCCCTTACATCAGAAGATATCAGATGGTGCACTCTGAGCACCAAGGGTAGAGACATAATCACCAGCTGTGGGCAGTATCCCAATGTACCTCTGATTGGAGTGAAGGGTTGCATCAACTACAATCCTTTGCTATTCAAAAGACAATTAGGATATGCCTTAGTACATCCACCGAGAGAGCATGATTTATCAGAAACCATTTTCTGTGATATTCAGCATAACCTTGCCATTGCCCGACAAACGGCTTGGGCTTGGGACAACATTCAGACAAAAGAGACTTCCATTCTTGGCAAGTGTAACAACATAGCTTCAGCTCAGTATATTGATTGGTCTCGTATCAGAGGACAGATTACCCACATGCCATTCACCTTGGAAGATGTGCCTGGACCATCAACAGTAGAGCCTGTAGCTACAGTTAGTTTAGAGGAGTTTGAGATGTTGAAAAAGAGGAATACTCAGCTTTCTGAAGCTCTAAAGAAGACCCTCTGGGAGAGGAATGATAGTCGTCTGGACAATGAAAGGTTAGAGAAGCTTAGGATATAGCATATGACCAAGATTGAGAAGACAGATGATTACATCAGAAGGGCTAGAGCAGGGGAGTTGGTATTGAAGAATGCTTGCAAGGAAGCCAAGATTCAGAAGGCCAGAGCTGAGCACTACTTGGAAGAGAGTCAAGCTAGATGGATTAGAATCACTGAGGTTCGTTCACAAGAAGATCAGAGGACCCAAGCTAGGATAGAGCAGCTGGAAGCTAATAAGAAGAAGAATCAGGAGGCCTTGTTAGCAGCACAAAAAGAAATTTCTTAGTTGAAACTCCGGGAGGGGTTGAAAACATCAAAGGACCAAGACAAGTATAATAAGTTGACAAGTGCCATTGCCACCAGGAACCTTCTTATCAGGACCATCACAGAGCATCCAGTTGGCCCAATAACTGATGCTCTCCTGAAGGAAGTCAGAGAGGATGATTATGGGCTAGATGTTTTGATTTCTTTGTATTTTCACTTCATTTTGTTGTACTTTTGTTTTTGTTGTTGTATTTTAACCCACCAGGGGGACTTATTTTAATCGAAACTATGTATCTTTACATTTTGTAATATATGGTTTATGTTATTTCGTGGGCTTCATCTCTCTCCAATATCATCATTCCTCGAGGTCTGGAAGATCAAAACCAAAGAACCAAACCGGATACCCTTGGAAGACAAATAGACATCTTGCATTGCATACTAACCTCATTTATTTGTTTTGTAGGTATTTGTTTTGTTGTTTCTCACTTTGTTGTGGTTTCAGGAAACATTGCTCGTAGGAGGGTTTTCCCCATCAACAGAGTTCACCGGTACCCGACAAGAAACAACCTTCCGAGCTTACAGATGGACCAGGTTCAGCTAGATCTGACTGACGTAAGAACCCAGATGGCTAATGAAAGAACTGAAAAGAGGGCTCAGATGAACCAGTTCATGGCAGTAATGACTAGGTCGGCCCAAATCCAAGAAAGATTAAGAGAGTTGGTTGAGCGGCACACTTCTGAAGAAAACCACCCAGGTACAGGGGGTACCCGCAACAATGATCATGTACAACCTCGTACTGATCCCCCGGAGTTTGGACCTCATCTTAAACCTGACACTAATGCTATCAGGAATACCCAAGGTAATACTGGAGGAAGAGCCTTGCAAGAGGACCCTCAAGAGGAACAGTTCACTGTAGTTGGGGCTGGAGATAAAGTCTATGATCGTCGCCTAGACGAGATAGCAGAAAAGTTGAGATCCCTGGAGTCCCAAAACTCCTTAGGATTTGATGTTATGGATATGGGGTTGGTAGAGGGAGTTAGAATTCCTCACAAATTCAAACCTCCCTGCTTTGAAAGATATAATGGAACATCTTTCCCTCGTACCCATCTTCAATCTTTCCTGGGAAGATTAAAGGCTTACACGATGGATGAAAAGCTATGGATGTTCTATTTTGAGGATAGCTTGACTGGGGCATCCCGCGAGTGGTACTCTCATCTGACCAGGGCCACAGTAAGAAATTGGAAATATTTGGCTGAGGCTTTCATTCGCCAATATCAATACAATCAAGACATGGCTCCTAACAGAACCCTTCTCATGGGTATGTCACAGTCCTCCAGGGAAAGCTTCAGAGAGTATGCTCAGAGATGGAGGCAATTAGCTGCTGCTGTTCAACCTCCAATGTTAGAAAGAGAAATGGAATATATGTTTATGAACACCCTCCAAGGGACATACGTTGATAGATTGGTTGCTTTCTCTTCCACTAGCTTCACAGATGTGGTCATAGCAGGAGAAAGGATTGAGAGTTTGTTAAAAATGGGAAAGATTTTTGATAACGGCGCCAGCTCAAGCAGCACAAGGAAACCATTTGCAGGGCCTCGCAGGTTCGGTGAAACAAACTCAATACACATGGGCAGAGGAAGGCCCCAGTATATGCCAAGATCAATTGCCGCAGTCACAATTCCTACTCTACCTCCTAACCAACAATACACTCCGCAACCACAACAGTTCCCTCAACAACATTTTCCTCAACAAAGGTCCTATAACAACAACAACAACCAGCAGCAACGTCCTTTCCAGCAAAGGCCATCTCAAGTCAACCGGGTAATTGACCCTATACCAATGCCTTATGCCACTTTGTTGTCACAACTTCTGAAGCTTAACCTTGCTGAATTAAGGACTCTGGCTCCACAAGATCCTCAGAACCTTCCACGGAATTATGACGTTAATGCCAGATGTGTATTCCATTCTAATGTACCTGGTCACACCACAGAAAAGTGCAGAGCTTTGCACATGAAGGTCCAGGATCTAGTTGATTCAAAGGCCCTAAATTTTGCACCACCTCCTAATGTCACAAAGAATCCTATGCCCATCCACGGTGGGCCAAGGATAAATTCAATTGAGGAAGATTAACCATGAACTTAATTGAAAATACCGCAAGCATTAAAACACCTCTGGCAGAGGTTAAAGCTCGACTTTTAAAATGCCAGGTGTTCCCAGGTTGTGAGGCCTGCTGTGAATCTTGCAAAGTTTCTGACAATGGTTGTGCAAGCTTGAGAAATGGCATCAATGGCCTTATCAGAGAAGGAATCCTGCAAATAAAATCAACGGCTTCTACAACATCAACAACTCCTTTTACAACTCCTACAACTTCAAAGACCATTGTTCCGACAGACTCGTCTACAAAATCAACAATCATCTCTTCCATCACTTCCACAAACACTAGTTCAACTACATCCGCTTCTACAACTACAACAACCATTAACAACGACGTCTCCACAGTCACCATATACTACGACCCAGCAATGGTCCCCGATTCCAACAACTTTCAGCAACAACCCAGCTTCTTTCATTCACCACCAACAACAATCAGAAGTCCCGTTACCATATATTATGATCCACAGACAATCATAGTGCCCACCTCCGCTACAGTCAGTCCAGTCACCATCACAGTACCTGGACCTATTCCCAATGAAAAAGACAATGTTGTACCATGGCACTATGGTTCAGACCTCTACTGCAACGGGGGATGAGTCTTTCTTAATTCTTCAGCTCATACACCATGGGTGAATAATGTCGGGGGAGGCGGAGGCTTCACCCGAAGCGGACGCCTCTTCACGTCACAAGTTCCAAGAGTTAATATTGAGGCAGAGGTTGCAGCCAAAGCTAAAGATAAAAATGTGGTGCCTGAGGAACCAGTTTTGAAAGAAGCCCATAAAACATCCTTTGATCAAGACGTGGATGAATTTATGAGGATAACCAAGAGAAGCGACTACAAGGTTATGGATCAGCTCCACCAGACTCCTTCCAAGATCTCCATCCTATCCCTGTTGTTGTGTTCCGAAGCTCATCGGGAAGTAGTACTTAAAGTCCTGCACGCAGCCTACGTGCCGGAAGAGATCACAGTGAATCAGCTAGAGACAGTGGTGTCTAATGTTAATACTAGCCATGGGCTAGGCTTCACCAATGGTAATTTAACAATGGAAGGTCGTCATCCTAATAAAGCTTTGCACATTACTCTAGACTGTAAAGGAGTTGTGCTTCCACATGTTCTAATTGACACTGGGTCCTCACGCAATGTCTTACCAGAGAAAGCCCTTGTTAAGCTTGAATATGATGGTATAGCTCTCTGACCAAACAATCTGGTGGTTAGAGATTTTGATGGTTCCAAGAGGTCTATTCTTGGAGAAGTGGAGCTTCTTGTGATAGTTGGCCCTCAGGTCTTTCAAACTACTTTCTACGTGATGGACATTCAGCCGGCCTACAGCTGTTTATTGGGTCGACCATGGATTCACGCCGCTGGCGCAGTTACGTCGACCCTTCACCAGAAATTGAAATATGAGTGGGAAGGGAAGTTTATCACAATATGTGGTGAAGAGTACATTTTTGTTAGCCATCTTTCCACCTACAAATACATTGAGATGGATGGTGAAATCCACGAGACCATGAGCCAAGGTTTCGAAGCACTGAACGTCAATGAGGCGACAACTGAAGTATTTGCTGCATCCCGGGAAGATAGGATGGGTACTTCAATTGTCTCCTATCAACAAACTCGGAAGGTTGTTGAAGATGGAAATGCCCAAGGCTGGGGAAAGCTGCTACCGGTAGAGAAGAAGGAGGACAAATTCGGTTTGGGTTACAAACCATTCCGACAAGATCAAGCAGAGGCTGCTAAGAAGCCCAAGTTCATAAGTGGGGGGGTGCTAACCCCGGATGCTGTTTATAACGTGTAAGAAGAGGCGGAAAGCGACCTCAACCTGGAGAGCTAGATTCGTCCAAGGATCCCGGGCCAACAAGTCCTTAACTGGTCTTCCCAGGAAATTATAAGAGTTACTCCTGTAGAGTAATTATTATTTCCTGCTTTTTTCAGCATGCATCAAGTCCTGCTTTTTTCCCAAGGTGTCAGGACTCATTTTGTAATAGGGCCATATTTTGTATTTTGTGCAAATGGAATATCAATGAATATTGGACATCTTTTGCAAACAATTTTCTCTTCCGCTCACTGTCTTTTCATTTTTGTTATTTTTCGCACAAAACAATAAAATGGCAATGTTTTTAAAATAAATAACTTCATTTTTTTTTCTAAACAAGATTAAAATTGATCACTAAAAAGAACAAATTTCAACCCTTGCAGAGATTATCCTCCAGATTGCACCAACAACAGCACTGTTATGACCTTGTATGACTTCGACAATCCAATTAATCAAGCAGATGAAGGGGTTGGCGAAGACTATGAGTTGCCTAAAGAGTTAGCCAGGTTGTTGAGGCAAGAAGAGAAAGTGATTACTCCTCATCAGGAGGAAATTGAAATTGTTAATCTTGGTACCGAGGAGGATTTGAAAGAAGTAAAAATTGGGGCCAGTCTGCAAGCTCCAGTAAAAGAACAGCTTATCAGCATGCTTCAGGAATACGTCGACGTCTTTGCTTGGTCCTATCAAGACATGCCAGTTCTAGATACGGATATTGTCATGCACAGGCTACCCTTGAAAGAAGATTATCCTCCAGTTAAACAGAAGTTGCGCCGCACTCGCCCAGATATGGCCATGAAGATTAAGGAGGAAGTACAAAAACAATTGGATGACAGTTTCCTTGCTGTAACGAGTTACCCGCCGTGGGTTGCTAACATTGTACCTGTGCCAAAGAAAGATGGCAAGGACCTGAACAGAGCTAGCCCGAAGGATGATTTCCCATTACCTCATATTGATGTATTGGTCGACAACACAGCTCAGTTCTCGATATTTTCTTTCATGGATGGATTTTCTGGTTACAATCAGATCAAGATGTCACCCAAAGACATTGAGAAGACAACCTTCATCACATCGTGGGGCACATTTTGTTACAAGGTGATGCCTTTTGGATTGAAGAACGTCGGTGCAACTTATCAACGAGTTACGGTAACGTTATTCCACGATATGATCCACAAAGAAATTGAATGCTACATGGATGATATGATTGCCAAGTCCCTTACTAAAGAAAGTCATCTGGTAAATCTGCTAAATTTGTTCAAGCGTCTGAGGAAGTATCAGCTGAAATTGAACCCCAACAAATGCACATTCGGGGTACGTTCCGGTAAACTACTGGGTTTTATCATAAGTGAAAAGGGAATTGAGGTTGATCCCGACAAAGTCAAAGCCATTCAGGAGATGCCTGCACCTAGGACTGAGAAAGAAATTAGAGGGTTCTTAGGTAGATTGAACTACATATCAAGGTTCATATCTCATCTCACTGCAACCTGCGAACCCTTGTTCAAGTTGTTAAGGAAAGAACAAACAGTCAGGTGGAACGACGATTGTCAGAAAGATTTTGACAAGATCAAGGAGTACCTGCAAGAACCTCCAATTCTCATGCCTCCCATTGAAGGAAGGCCTCTGATAATGTACCTGACAATATTAGAAGGATCAATGGGGTGTGTGTTGGGCCAGAATGACGAGTCTGGTCGAAAAGAGTATGCAATATACTACCTAAGCAAAAATTTTACCGACTGTGAACAAAATTATTCATTGCTCTAGAAAACTTGATGTGCTTTAGTGTGGGCTGCTCGCCGACTAAGATAGTATATGTTGACTCACACTACTTTGTTGATCTCAAAAATGGACCCCGTCAAGTACATATTTGAGAAGCCAACACTTACCGGAAGGGTTGCAAGATGGCAAATGATTCTGACAGAGTATGACATTCAGTACACTTCTCAAAATGCCATCAAAGGCAGTGTACTATCTGATTATCTAGCTGAGAAACCCATTGATGATTACCAGCCCATGAGATTTGACTTCCCTGATGAAGACATCATGTACTTAAAAGCAAAGGATCGTGAAGAGTCAGTTCACACAAAAGGGCCTGACCAAGAAGAAGAATGGACTATGATGTTTAATGGGGCTGTCAATATGAATGGACGTGGAGTTTGTGCAGTACTCATTACACCTTAAGGAGTTCATATGCCTTTCTCAGCAAAACCCACCTTTACCTGCACTAACAACGAAGCTAAATACGAAGCATGTATCATGAGACTTGAGGAAGCCATTGACCTCAGAATCAAAACATTGAATGTATTTGGAGATTCAACTTTGGTAATCAATCAGACCAATCGCAAATGGTACACTCACCAAGAGCATCTGATTCCATACCACGACTATACGTGGAGACTATTGACTTTCTTCACAGCGGTTAAACTTGAGTATATCCCTCGAGATGAGATTCAGTTTGCAGACGCTTTGGCTACTATTTCCTCCATGATCAAAGTACAAGCTGCCAATTATGTGCCTCGGATTCTGTTATCCAGACTAGACCGACCAGCATATGTATTCTCTGTGGACACTTCTAGTGATGACAAGCCTTGGTTCCACGACATCAAATGCTTCTTGGAGAATCAGGCATACCCACCTGGGGCATCATCCAATGGTAATAAGACATTAAGAAGGCTGGCCGGCAGTTTCTTCCTCAATGCTGATGGTTCACTATACAAGCGAAACTTCGACATGGTCCTGCTCAGATGTGTTGACAAGAAGGAAGCAGACCTGCTAATGCACGAGGTGCATGAAGGTTCTTTTGGTACCCATGCCGGAGGACATGCGATGGCAAAGAAGTTGTTAAGATCAGGTTACTACTGGATCACAATGGATGCAGACTATTGTGCCTATGCCAGAAAATGTCACAAGTGCCAGATCTACGCAGATAAAGTGCATGTGCCTCCGAATCCTTTGAATGTGATGTCTTCACCTTGGCCCTTTGCCATGTGGGGCATTGACATGATTGGAAAGATTGAACCGACTGCTTCAAATGGTCACAGATTCATCTTAGTGGCCATTGATTATTTCAACAAATGGGTCGAAGAAACTTCGTATGAAAACGTCACCAGACAAGTGGTAGCCAAATTTCTGAAAAAGAGACATCATCTGTCGATATGGAGTTCCCGAGCGAATCATTACTGATAATGGTTCCAACATGAACAACAAAATGATGGCAGAACTTTGTCGGGACTTCAAAATTCAACATCACAACTCTTCTCCTTACAGGCCAAAGATGAATGGCGCTGTTGAAGCAGCCAACAAGAACATCAAGAAGATTGTGCAAAAGATGGTAGTCACCTATAAAGACTGGCATGAGACGCTACCATTTGCCTTGCATGGGTACCGAACCTCAATCAGGACGTCCACTGGGGCAACACCTTATCAGCTTGTGTATGGTATAGAAGTTGTCCTACCTGTTGAAGTTGAGCTACCCTCCTTACGGGTAATGATGGATGTGAAGCTGAACGAAGCAGAATGGGTCCGGTCTCGGTACAATCAACTGAATTTGATCGAAGAGAAGAGATTAGCTGCAATCTATCATGGACAGTTATATCAGAAAAGGATGAAGAAAGCCTTCGATCAGAAAGTCAGACCTCGAGAATACCGAGTGGGAGAGCTTGTTCTGAAGAGAATCCTTCCTCCTCATACAGACCATAGGGGCAAGTTGACGCCAAATTATGAAGGTCCTTATGTCATAATCAAAGTCTTCTCGGGTGGAGCACTGATGCTCGCAACCATGGATGGTGAAGACTTCCCGTCTCTTGTGAATTCAGATGCAGTTAAAAAATACTTCGCATAAAAATGACCCATTGGACATAAAAACAGAATGTACATCTAGGCAAAAATAGGGCATCCCGGCAAGTCAAAAACAGAATAAAAGACTCGGGCAAAAATAAGGGAAAAAATAAAAAAAAATGTGTGTACACCCGCTGAGTTGAAAAGCCACATTGGATAGCTCAGGCAAAAATGGGTATCCTGGTGGATTGAAAACCCGAAAGGGCGATCCATGCAAGATCAGGGAATAAGCGAACAACTGCATTCGAAATTCGTCTGTATTACTCACGACATGGCAAGCTTCGAAAGGGAAAAGCATAGGTCAGAATCAACCTTCTTCAAAAGCAAGATAAGAAGAACGTCAAGGTCATACAGGTCATAGCAAAGGAAGCTCACTGGAGCGTCGTCGTCAACATTGCTAACACTTTTATTTTCTCAATTTACAGCAATCTCCTCATTTCAGGGGATTCACTTCTTTTGATTGTACTTGCCAATTCAGGGCACCCAAATGAATAAAATCAGAGTTTTCAGTCACACCTTGTTTCGTACATTTTTGTTTCGTTTTGCAAAATGTCCAATGTTCATATTACAACAATTGCATAAAACATATGAGCCATTTTTGATAAAATGCTTGCAGGAAATGTATTACTTTCAGATAAATCTAATTCCTACGACGGAATCCGGTTAGGGGTACCTCGAGATACTTGTACGTTTTCCTTTGTCTTAACAGGTTGCAGGTATTCAATACGCAACAAGGGGCATATCAAGCTTTGAATCCCCAGCATGCTACTTCCCAGAAGTTATCTCCTCCTCAAGTAGGATCTCCCGAGAAATGCCTGAACTGCTCTTCCCAAGCGAAGTTGTCAAAGCCTTCTCATCCCCAGCATGAGTCTATTCAATAGAAGCTTCCCTAGCCGATATCCCCACAAAGTTCTCTAGAAATATCGTTCAGTGATCTTTTATCCCCACCAGAATGCCAGATCTCTCTCATCCTCAACAGAGTTGATGGAACTGACTTCCCACAGAGTTCCCACTCTCTCCCTAGTAGAGCAATACCTGAAACACATCCCCAATGGAGTGGATAAAACTTCCTGCTCCCTAGATGAGTTCTCCCTTCGGATAGATCCACCAATGATCTATTCCCCCAAGCAGAGTTCTCCCTCCGGATAGATCCATCAATGATTGCTACCCCCAGCCGGGTTATTCCTCCCAAACAGATCAGCCAGAGATCATTATCCCCGCAGGATCCGAGTCCCGGATCATTTTCTCTTTTGCATAATCATATCATTCACATCATAAATCACCTAAATAAGCGTAGCATTCCGTCTAATACAGAGCATTACGGCAAAAATCAAACATTTGCATGGTCACAAGCCAGGTTCAAGCTAGTCACCTGCAAATACCATCAACATTTCATCAGCAATATACAAAGAAATACATCCCCTGCACATAAAAGCCAAAGCTTTCCCTTTGCACTCCCAAATACAGATACCTATGCATGCTCCTTTTGACACTCGTCTGTGTCATCCTTCCCCAGTAAGGTCGCCAGAACACCGTCTGCAAGCAGATACTTGTCCATACATGCTCTTCTCGACACTCGTCCGTGTCATCTTATCTCCCCACAGATCGCCAGCATCAAAACAAATGCATGTTTATGCATATTCTATTTGACACCCGTCCGTGTCATACGTTCCCCAGCAAGTCAAACACTCGTCCGTGTCTTGCACATACTTCACTAGCGGATCAATACTTGTGCATACTTATACAAAAGTCTTTGATACTCTTTCATATCTTGTTTATATCACCTCCTCAGCAGATTCGGAACTCGTCGGTGTTCCTTGTTAACCAGTTGGTACTCGTTCGTATCATCATCTTTGAACACGTGTCAGCGTTTGTTTCTACCGATACTCGTCTGTATCATGGTTCTAAGGGTGCTCGTCCACGTCTTTAATCTATACACAATTTCAAACACTTATACGCTTTTATTTTTGAAAGCTTAAGCACTCATCCGTGTTTACCGTTCCCCAGTAGGTTTCCAACAAAACAACTTCCTCCTATCCGGCATTTTTACTATGTCGTGATACTTTCGGCAGCCGTACCCTACTAGGTAATCGTCATTCACCTCTGGATGACCGTCCCTCATCCTTTCCCTAGTGGAGTCTCCATTATTGGAACCTTTTATCCGACATTCATCCTATGTCGTGATAAAGAGCAGCCGTCCCCTACTAGGTGATCGTCCTTTGCCTTTTGATGACCGTCCCTCATAATTTTATCCGATGGTTGTCCCCATCGTTGATCTTGTTATCCGACATTTCGTCCTATGTCGTGATCCCCGAGAGCAGTCGTACCCTGCTAGGTGATCGTCCTTCTCCTTTTGATGATCGTCTCTCATCATTTTTTTATCTGATGGTCGTCCCCATCGTTGCCCTTTTCTATCCAACATTCGTCCTATGTCGTGATAAGGAGCAGTCGTCCCCTGCTAGGTGATCGTCCTTCACCTTTGATGACCGTCCCTCATCATTATTTCATTTCTTCTTTAACCTGATGGCCATCCCCATCGTTGTTTACTTTACATTCCAAGCCTGATGGTCGTCCCTATCATTGCTTTCCTCATTACTTTAATCCCTAGAGAATCTTATTTCCTTAACCCGATGGCCGTCCCCATCAGGATCACTTTATCTCCGCAGCTTGTCGGCCGTCCCCGTCATTGCTTTACTTATCACTTTATCCCCAACAGTCGTCCTCTGCTCGATGGTCGTCCTCCATCGCTTTCATTTGATAATCATACTATACTACCTTTTACAATTTATATCCCTTTTCTTCTTCTCCCCAGCGAGTGCAAATTCCGGACTGTCTTTGGTATTCAACCACAAGTTATCTAGTTTGTCTGTTAAGCCAGACGCTTACATCCTGCACAACTAACTCATGATTGAATAGGGGCAGCTATAAACACCCCAAATTTTCCCTCACTCTTTATCACACCATGGCTTGTGATCTTTCATTTTTGTTTTAACATAAGCATCACATCTCATAGTGCATATTTGCTTCACTGCATAGTTCAATTTCATCTGCATCTAGGGTTTGTGATTTGAGCAATCCAAGGATCAATCTGAGCCATCTCAAAGGTCTTGAAGCTTTCCAAGAGGGTCCATGTGTGTTCTATAATCATATTATGCGCCCCAAATTCCATGGAAGTCAAGAAATCACAAAGATTGGCAAAGGCATGGAAGCAGAGCTATGGTTTTCACTACACAGATGACCAAAATTAGGGTTTTGGTTTCAGAGGCCTTAACTCCAAATTGTTTGGTCATTATTGTTTCTAATGCTCTTAATATGTTATAAGGATCATGTGTACCAAGTTTGATGAAGAAATTCATTGTGGAAGTCATCTGATCACTAGGTAACTTCTTGAGCAAGTTAAGTCAAAATCAGGGCATCTGAGGCCCCCAACAATGGAACCAAAGGGTTATTAACATCAAATTGAAGTTCAATGATCTTTATTTGATCTTAGAAGTGGTTGTAAGTTCACAAGATTGAAGAATTTTGAGCCAATTGCAAACTTGTCATTTTTGGAAATAACTTGAAATGCAAACTTTCCATTTTGGGAAAGATTTTCAACCTCCTCTTTCATGACCAAAAATGCTTCAAATGAAAAATTATTGGGCATGAAAGTTTTAGATTAGGTTTTTCCCTTTTCAAAAAGTACAAGAACATGTCTTGATTCATCCTAGAACTCAAGATATGGCCTTTCAAAGTTGGCAAAAATCACATAATTTTCATGTTCATGCCAAAGAGGGAATTTTGCAAATTCACTTGCCAAGCTTCTAAATGACTTTTAATGTGCACAAATATGTTACAACATGTCAAGGAAACTTCTAAACATCAGAATTGGCCCAAGGATTGAAGCATTTCATGGCTTAATTCACAAGAAACACCAAAGTTAGAAACTTGCATAAAGCATGACTTTTCTTCATCCAAGCCTTCCAGCTGCATTCTAATGATCCAAAGGCTCTCCATGAATCTTACTAAGGCCAGACACCCCAAAAAGCTAGCTCTTCCATGGCCCATACCTCAAGTACACATAAGTTGACATTTTTGCATTTCCTCCCATACTAATCAAACTAAGCCACCACCCACTCTCTGACCAATCACAACCTCTTATGCAAACCCTAGGGAGTTCATTTCATAACACATTGAGGTCTGCAAGCTCACACAACTCAGAATTCACAAAATTGTGAAAAACCTTCCTCTCTTCGAATTTCATAATACAGCCATCAAAACTTCAAACTTCTTCCACCAATCAACTCAAAAACACTCAAGGATCATTTCCCAACCATTATAATGGCCTGAAACACCGCACAACATAAACACGATTTATGAGTTATCAAAACTGAATCACTCAAACCAGCTCATTTAAACTCCATCCAAGCCTTTCAGAAGCATCAGAGGGATCATCTAAGGCATTTTTTCACAAAGGAAGATGTCAGAAAGCTCAATCTCAGGTAACCATGAAGAACAATTTTTCCAGAACTCTTGTTTTAAGTTTCTAAATGATTCTACATGTTCTCTAGATCACTCTGATATGTTTTGTTTTGAAAATGATTGAGAAATGAGCATGTATGGTTGTTCTGAAATTTTTAACCTAGAACTTGTTTACTTCGATTCATCCTTGTTATGCATGATAAATGATTTTTGTTTGTGGATTCGTGTTCTATGATGTTAGAAGAGTGATTCTGGGCAAGAAATTAGGAGTTTTGATGCTTGTTTGAGTTTCTGATTTTTTGCCTCGCCGGAGAAGATGACAGGAGCTAGCTCCGGTCACCTGAAAATGCTTAGGGTTTGATTAGGTTTAATTAGCCAGTTTGAATGTAGGCCCTTAGATCTTAGGGTTAGCGTGTGAACGAGTGGTCCAGATTGCTTCATTAACCTTAATTCAAATTAATTAGTTTTAATTAGGTTAATTAATTTAAAAATCTCAGATTGAATCCTAGCCAATAGTATGTGCGCGCAGTCAAACCTCTTCCTTGCAGTTTGAATCTCATCCCTTGGATCTGCATACTTCTCATTTTAGTTATTTTTATTTCATTTCTTTTCATTTCTTTTGTATATTTATTTTAAAATAGTAAAACTTATAAAAAAAATGAAAATTTGCATTCTAACTTCAAATATTTTTCTTAATCTGGAAATAATTTTTATTTTTATTTTTGCATTTTAAAAGTATTTTTAAAATATTTAAATGTTATTTTTAATTAATTAAAGTATTTTAATTAATTAAAAATACATTTAGGTTTCTAAAATTCACCAAAAAAATCATGAAAAATTCCAATGCATTCAGAAACATTTTCAAACCCTTCATAGAAATTTCTTTTTAGGTTTGATCATAGTTTACCAATTTTCTTTGAATTCAGGGTCTTTAAAATCATATTTTTTAACCCTAACTTTGAAAAATCATCTCTACCTAACCGAGAAGAGTTTGAACTTGATTATTTTTGCATTATTTCACATATTTCATGTAGTTTCTAGGTCATATTTTCTCATGAATTTATCTTGCATTTTCAAAATGATTTGCATTTTTTCCTTTTGCATCACTCAAAAACCCTAACAAACTTAGGAAAATCATAACTTTCAATAGGTTAGGCTTCTGATCTTCTCCTTTGGGGTGTGACTTTGTATAGGTTTAGGGTTTGTTTGAGCTTGATTTCAATTTTTTATCATGTTGATTGCTTCTGTTTTGGTCATATGCATCTCATGTTATCTTAAAACCATAATTTCTCATGTTCATTTGCATTCTTCTTTAACATAGCATCATCACATGAACTTGCCATGACATTTCAAGCATTCATATGTTATCTTAGACATCTTAGGACATGTTAGAACATTGCTTGATCATTTCTTCATTCATTTTCTATGTCTTGCATTCATTTCATTTCATAAACATCCATGTGTTTTCAAGCTTCCAAGCATGCTTTCATGACATATCATCTTTGCATGAGCATCCATATGCACATTGTATGACATTGCATCATCTCATATGCCATTTGAATTGCATAAACACTTCTGACTTTGGTCATTTCATCTCATTTCAACTCATTTATTTATGCTTTATATCGTATGCATTCATACTAACTTTTCAGGAGCTTTTGGTAAGTTATTGAGGGAGGTGGATTTGCCTTCACCTCTCACCTCTTTCTTATCTCTTTCATATGCATTTATTTTTTGTCTTTAAAGTGAATCTTGTTCACTTATGTTCCATATCTCTCACTTTCTTCCTTTAAGTTACTTATCTTCTTAGGAAGTAAGTAACTTATTCTTCTGCTTCCTCCTCCTTTCATCTGCTTCTTCCATTGGTGGCCTTGAAGATCCTTTATCTTAAGCCTAACAAACCATAGGATATCCAAGTATGATAATAATTAGGGTTGTGATTAGTCCCCCATAGATTTTTATCTTTGAGTCTCCTTGAGTCTCTCTTCTCATCTCAATAATTAGAGACTAAACTCTTAAAGTTTTAGGACATTGGAATTAGGGTTATGCCTGCATCCTTCTCTTAGGATGGAGTGTACAACTTTAATCCTAAGTGTTAAACCTTTAATTTTTTTAAACCTCTTAATTAAATCACATTAATAATCACCAAGACTTTATCTTGTAACTTGGGCCTTACATTAGGGTTCTAATTCTTCCTCATGGTTAAGAAGGACTAACCCTAGTGTTTAATGGACAAGTCCCCCTCAAGTTGTCTTACAAACTTAAAACTCATTTCTTAATCTCATCCCTTTAATAAAAATCCACTTAATAAAGGCTTGTTATCTAATGAATTTAGTTCCTAACCATGGATTAAGTTGAGGTATCTTCCTCATCTTAAGTGTTCTCATCTATTATCCTTCTATTAGGATGGTGTAATGAGGTCACTAATCTGTGATTAGAGATTAAACTTATTACTTAACACTAAACAAAAACCCAAAAACATCTAATTAATCACAAGTAGGTTAATGATCTTAATCCTACATCATCATGGTAATTAAGTTGAGATGCTTATCTCATACTTAAGTATGCTCATAATCCCTAATCAGGGAGGATATAATGAGTTAACAGGCCATTGGTTTAGGCTTAAGCTCATTAACTTATGCAAAACACCAAAAACAATTAAAAACTAAAAACACAAAAAACAAACAATAATCGTCTCCTCCAGGATTCCTTTCTCATCACACTCATTCACAAACGAGAACTTGTTTCTTCCGTCTAATGCAAGACAGTTAGCACTCAAGCCAGACGAGTCATACACTTGGGCATAGACTAGCAAGCAGTTCATAGTCAACTTGTTTTTTCAATCTCTTTGAGTCGAACTACGGTGTTATGACTTCCTCATTGCACGAGAGGATACGTAGGCATAACTTAACAGTTATCGAACAAAAGTCTTTGTGTCTTCCCCCTCTCTCAGCATTCTTTTCTAAAGCCTCAGTCCTGAGCAATTCACCTTTTGCACTGACACCTGTATATTTCTTTTCTTAGCTTTTGCACACAGATAGCACATACACCTACCCCTTTTAAACACAATCTTGTAAGTGTGGATCCCGTCGAGTACGACGGATGATCTGGGTGCTAATACCTTCCCAGGTTGTAACCAACCCCCTTTCTCAGTTTCTCTGGTTCGCAATTGTCTTATCCATCTCTTTCTAGGTTTATGCAGCATTACCTTTCCTTCGGGATAAAAATGCCTAGCTGGGGACTCTATTCACTTCATTTTCATTTTCTCTTTTCGCCGACCGTTTGCGCTTGTACCGGGATGAAAATCTTTGGGAGTGACAGACATTGATATGATTGGAAAGATTCAAATGGTCACAAATTCATCATGGTAGCCATTGATTACTTCACCAAATGGGTTGAAGCAGCTTCGTATGCAAATGTCACTCGCCAAATGGTAGCTCGATTTCTGAAAAGGGATATCATTTGTCGATATGGAGTTCCAGAGCGAATCATTACTGTCGCTCCCGACAAATGAAATTGGATCAGATGAAGGTACAGATGCGAACGGTCGGCGAAAGGGACAGTGAGAACACACAGCAGTGAACTCACTGGAGATGAATAGAGTCGCCAGCTAGGCATTTTTATCCCGGAGGAAAGGCAATGCTGCATAGGCCTAGAAAGAGATGGATAAGACGGTTGCGAACCAGAGAGACTGAGAAAGGGGGTTGGTTACAACCTGGGAAGGTATTAGCACCCAGATTGTCCGTCGTACTCGACGGGATCCACGCTTAAAAGATTTGTGTTTTAAAGGGGTAGTGTCAGTGCAATCTGTGTATAATAGCTGGAAGAGATGTACAGGTGTCAGTGTAAAAGAAATGTGAAGTATATAAATGTACAGTGCCAGTGTAAGAACAGGAATAAAATGCTCAAGACTATGAGGCTTAAAGAATAGCTGAAAAGAGGGGGAATGTACAGAGACTTTTGTTCGATAACTGTTAAGTTATGCCTACGTATCCTCTCGTGCAATGAGGAAGTCAGAACACCGTAGTTCGACCCAAAGAGACTGAAAGATGAATTGACTTGTGAACTGCTTACTTGCCTATGCTCAAGTGTATGATCTGTCTGGCACAGATGCAAACTGTCTTGCATTAGACGGAAGAAGCAAGTTCTCGGTTGTGAGTGAATGAGATGAGAAAAGAATCCCGAAGGAGACGATTATTGTTTGTTTTTGTGTTTTCAGTCTTTTATTGCTTTTTGGATGTTTGTCATAAGTTAATGAGCTTAAGCCTAAACCAATGGATTTAGTAAACTCATCACATCTTCCCTCTGATTAGGGGTAATGAGAATACCCTAAGTGTGAAGTCAGATTCTCACACTTAATCACCTTTGATGTAGGGTTAAGATCATTAACCTACTTGTGATTATTTAGATGTTTTTGGTGTTTTTGTTTAGTGTTGAGTAATGAGGTTAAGCCATAATCAAAGATTAAACAGACTCATTACATCATCCTAAGAGAAGGATAATAGATGAGAATGTTTAAGCTGAGGAAAGCTCCTCAACTTAATCCATGATTAGGGATTAAACTCATGACAAAACAAGCCTTTGATTAAGTGGATTTTATTTAATGATATGATGAATAAGTGAATTTTATGGTTTGTAAGACAACTTGAGGGGGACTTGTCCATTAACACTAGGGTTAGTCCTTCTTAACCAATTAAGGAAGAATTAGAACCCTAATGCAAGGCCCAAGTTACAAGTGTGATGTATTGATGATTATTATGTGAATTGATTAAGAGGTTTAAACACATTAAGGATTTAACACTTAGGATTAAAGTTATACACTCCATCCTAAGAGAAGGATGCAGGCATAAGCTTAATCACAAAGCCTTAAAGCCTTTAGGGTTTAGTCCCTGATTATGAGATGAGAAGAGAAGACTCAAAAGAGACACAAAGGTGAAACTAAGAGGGGAGACTAATCAAAACCCTAATCATTGTCATGCTTGGTTGTTCCTAAGGTTTGTGAGGTTTACAAGAACAATCTTCAAAGGAGCCACCAGGAAGCAGATGAAAGGATCAAGAGAAGCAAAGTGACTTGCTTCATTCAAGAAGTCAGGTCACTTGAAGAAAGAAAGTAAGAAGAACAAGAATGAGCAAGCTCAATCTCAAACAAAAACAAAAATGCAGCAATGGATGCAAGGGAGATGAGAAGAAAAGTTATGAGAAGTGAAGGCAAATTCACTTCTCAACCTCACTTACCACCTGAAATGTTAGAAAGAAAAGCAATGCAATGCTAAATGAGATGAAATGACATGATGAAAAACAAAACCAGAAGCATGTTGATGATGATAATGATGCTATGAAGATGTTACAAACATGAGGCAAGGCATGGAGATGTTCATACAAGATCATGGATGCAAGGGATGCAAGTTAAGGAGCATGAACTTTACATGAAAAGCTATGAAACATACATGGCAAATGCAAGATGCAATGATCACACATGCTTTCTATATGTCTTATGATGTCAAATGAATCAAATAGAGGCATGGAATGGCATGGCAAGTCATGTTATGCAAGAGAATGCAAAAGGGATGCAAATGAAAGCCCAAATTAGGGTTTATGGATCAAACAACAAACAAAAACCAAAAACAGAAGCAAACCCTAAGATAAAAAATGGAAAATGCCACCCAAAGAAACCCTAATCCCATACTAAACCAAAGTCCAAAGGGGAGGTCTCAACTCTTAAACAATCTCAAGTTATGATTTTTACAAGTTATTAGGGTTTTTAGGGCTCCTAAACAAAAGAAATGTCAAACAAATTGAAAATGAGGAATCAAATCATGGCCATTTAATCCTAGAAACTATATGCCAAACACAATGCAATGCAAGAAGAATCAATGTCCAACTCTTCATGAATAGGTAGAAATGAATTTTTGAACTTTGGATCAAAATAATGCACAAAAAATGATTTAATTCAATGGAAAATTCTCAAAATGCATCAAGATCAAAAAAGAAATTTGGTTTGAAGGTTGGACAATGTTTCTAAATGTCTTAGAACATTTCATGAATTTTTTGGTGATTTTTAGATACTTAAAAGTATATTTAATAAATTAATTCTCATTAATCAATTAAAAATAATCTTTTAAATATTTAAAAATACTTTTTTAATGATAAAAAATAAAATGAAAATATTTTTGGGTCATAAAAATTAATAAAACTTATGGGAAAAAGTTTCATAATTTTTACACATTTTTTACTATTTTAAAATAATTATGCAAGTAAAAGGAAAAGAAAATGAAATAAAAAATGAAAATAATGGAAAGTCAACAGAATGGAGGGATGAGATGAATCCTGGATTTGAATGGGTTGACCACGCGCGCTATCCAAGGGCTGTGGTTGGTTCTGATTAAATTAATTTAATTATGGATTAATTAAGCTAACACGTGGATTAGGGCTAAGCAAACAGATCTGGACCACACATGCGCGCGGGAAGTCCACTAAGTCAACTAATCTAACGCTCCACATTCAAACTAGAGTTAATGACTGGATTAGGGCACAAATCACTTTCAGGCTGCCGGAGAAGACTTCCGGTCGTCTTCTCCGGCCAGCATCTCCCCTGAAAATCCCCAAAACCCCAAAAACCTAACTAAAATGAAAACTAAGAACTGGGAAATGATCCCCACTCACTCACGAACCAAAACCCCATCTCAAAACAAATTTATACTTCCTAACAAGGCTGAATCGAAGCAAGAAAGAATTAGGGCACGCAAGTTTCAGAGAGCAATTAAACTCTCATTTCATCACCATTTGCAAAACCAAAGGCATATTCATGATCAGGAAGACACAAAGCACAAGTTTAAAACAAAAGAAATGATTTCTGGAAAAATATTTCTTGAGCTACCTGAGATTCGAAGCTTTCACTCTGATGACTTTCTGGCCCTTTCTCCTTGTGCAATCCACTCCTTAGAACCCCTTGATGATGTTTGAATGCTTTGGAGGAGTTTATATTGGCTGGATGAGGAGTTTGACAAGCTTCTGCTCAAGCTCAGCTGGAAATGGCAGGGATGATTCAGGCAGTTTCAGGCCATTGTGAATGGTTCTTTGTGATCCAGATGGTGAGTGGAGAAGCTTTGTAAAGTTTGTTTGGATGTTTGTAAGCTGTGGAAGGTGATTCGAAGAGAAATGCAGGCTGAGGTGAAAATGGTGAAGTGGTTTTGTGATTGGTTTCAGGCCTGGCTCTTGGCTGGTTTCTTCTCAATGAATCATGGTGAGATGCTTGGTGAAAATGGTTTGGATGTTTTGTGGCTAGGCAGAGAGATTCGAAGCAAAATGCAGCTAGGGTGTGTTTTGTGAATGTGTTGTTGTGTAGTGTTTCAGCCTTGCTTCTTCATATCTTTTGCTTGCCAAGGGATATTGTATTTTAATCCTATAGGTCAGATGATGTGACCTGGCCTATAGTGATTGGTAAGTTTGCTTTTGCTCAAAGTCCACCTTTTGTGTAAGAGAAGTATGGCTCATGATCTAGGCTAGTACAAGGCATGGTTCTGGTGCAGCATGGTGTGTGTGTGATGTTGGGAAGGTCCAGCAGCCAATGCATCAAGTGGAGAGAAGCATCATGATGGTTTTGCAAGTTGTCACCTTTTGAACTTCATACATGATCTTTTGGTTCAATTCTGATTTTTGGGACATATGGAATGTTTGTGTACTGGTTTGAAATGAACTAGAGGTTACAAAAGGCATTGGTTCATGGTTTTGCAATTTTCACACTTGGTGCATAACTTGAAAATCAATGATTTTTGCCAACTTTGTCACACCATAACTTTTGATCCAAGAAGAATTTGATCATGTTCTTGTACTTTTTGAAAAGGGAAAGATGAGATCTACAACTTTCATGACCAAAGTTTTTTCATTTGAAGCATTTTTGGATCAAGAATTAAGGCTTGAAAAATGACCAAAAATGAGGCATTCTTGAAAAGTCAACTATGCCCAAAAAGTCAACATTTGCAAAAACTCCAAATCCTTGATTTTTGTGAACTTCAAACTTCTTCCATGATCAAATAAAGATCATATACACTCAAAATGATGAAGATCAACCATTGATTGGGTCATTGGGGGCCTCAGATGCCCTGATTTTGCACTGACTTGTCCAGAAAGTCAACTCTTGATCAGATGACTTCCCCATGGAATTTCTTCATGAAAATTGATATGCATACTCCCTATACCATATAGAGACCAATGGAAACAAGAATGACCAAAAAATTTGGAGTTATGGCCTCTGAAACCAAAACCCTAACTTTTAAGTCAACTGTGCAGTCAAACTTGGCTCTGCATCCATTCAAACCCTAGTTCTTGTGATTCCTTGGAATTTTGACTCTGAGAGGATGCAATATGATACTTGAACACATATGGATCCCTTTGAAGTGATTGGTTGCCTTTGGAGTGGCTCAAGAGGCTCTTGGATTGCTCAGATCACAAACCCTAGGTGCAGATGACTTAGGAACTATGCAGTGAATCAAAAATGGGATATGAGGGGATATGATTGTATTTATGCATATGAAATGATCACAAGCCATGGTGAAATGGGTGAGGGCAAATTTGGGGTGTTTACAGCTGCCCCTATTCAAGCATGAGTTAGCTGTGCCGGTTGTAAGCGACGGCTTGACAGGCAAACAAGATAACTTGTGGTTGAATACCAAAGACAGTCCAAAATTTGCACTCACAGAATGAAGAAGAAAAGGGATATAGATTGTAAAGAAAAATGAAGTATATTGTAAAATGGGTGATAGAGCAATGACGGGGACGGCCGACATGCTGGGAAAAGCGTGCCAAATAAAGCGATGACGGGGATAAAAGGTAAAGCTAAGACGGGGACGACCGACTAGCTGGGGAAAATGAAATTATGATGGGGACGGCCATCAAGTTCATAAAGCAAGGTAACCAACGATGGGGACGGCCATCGGGCTAAAAAGGAAAAGGGACCACGACGGGGACGGCCATCGGGTTAAAGAATAAATGAAATAAACAGATGATGGGGGACGGCCATCAAAGGTGAAGGACGATCACCTAGCAGGGTACGGCTGCTCTGTTGGGTAATAAAGGAATTATGATGGGGACGGCCATCAAAGGTGGAGGACGACCACCTGGCAGGGTACGGCTGCCGAAAATGTCAACGATGGGGACGGCCATCGGATAGAAAAGGTCAACGATGGGGACGGCCATCGGACGAGCATGATGGAGGACGACCATCAAGAAGTGGAGGACGACCACTCAGCAGGGTACGGCTGCTCTCGAGGTTTCTCATGACATAGGACGAATGCCAGATAACCAAAATCAGCAATGGGGACGGCCATTGGATAAAATGATGAAGGACGATCATCAAAAGGTGGAGGACGACCACCTAGTAGGGGACGGCTGCTAAAATCAACGATGGGGACGGCCATCGGATGAGCATGATGGAGGACGACCATCAAGAAGTGGAGGACGACCACTCAGCAGGGTACGGCTGCTCTCAGGTTTATCATGACACAGGACGAGTGTCAGATAAAAAGGAAAATTTGTTTTGCGATCTACTGGGGAATAGTAAACACGGACGAGTGTTCACATCCAAGAAACAAAGGGTATGCGTGTTTAGATGTTGTGTATAGATTAAAGATGCGGACGAGCATCCTTAAGACTATGATACGGACGAGTTGAAGGAAAATTGCGATCTAAACGCAGCGGAAAACAAAAATTTTCCTTTAGTGATCCTTACGAATGAGCATGGTCAGTGATAGAATCGTTACCTCTTTGTGGCGATTCAGATCTTTGATGCAGCGATCACAAGCGTTGATGAAGTGCAACGCCTCTACTCAGTCCACACGAACAGCTTCCGGTCACAGTGCTAGCTGCTTACGAACGGAATTATTTGAGTGAGAATCAAAAACGAAATTGCATCAAGTAAAAGCTTCATCACAAGGGTTCCTTTTATAGACTCTCTTGTGGGCTGCGGGCTAAAAGCCCAATTCACATGATCCATAATAATATTATATATTATTATAATAACTATTATTATAATAAATATATTTATTTTATTATTATTTTATAACCATTATAAAATAACAATAATTATTATTATATTATCCGAATTTCTATTTTTCACTTAAGTGCACCGTACCTTACGGTGTTCCTTTGATTTCTCTATCTCTCATCAAACTGTCCTTATGTGTGTGACCCTGTAGGATTTCGTAACGTTGGTAATTATATTAAATTATATATTTAACATAATAAACAGTGAGCGGTATCTAGCAACACATCACTGCTACCCAAGTCACGAAAATGTCATGTGATCTGACAAAACCTTTTTCGTGATAATATATGTTTGTACAATTACCCTTTTGCCCCTATGTCTATATTGAACACAAGGCATACACTGTGTCATCCTTGTCCAGTTCAATATTGGGCCCTTAGACATTTCTCCTGTTATGCAGGATTGGCAAATTCCATCTAGGACACTCATGTCCCTCAGCATGCTTCGTGGAGTGCCCATCAACTGTCTTTATGATCATCCAGTTACGGATAATGTTTGATCAGCAATAAAGCACCCGACTCTACATCTAGGGTCCATAGTGGTTTCAGGTCGAAGGGTGGTAATACACCATTATCACCATGAGAATAACTTATGACACTTTGCATAACATACTATGTAGTATTCTCATAGCGGGTCAATCCGGTATAAATATTACTCCTAATATTTATACCTATGTCAAGACTTGATAACCCTTTATCCATGATCCATGAGATGTGATCATCAGTCTATCTTCATAATAGTCTCAATGCTTTAATGTTATCCCACTTTGCAATAAAGCTTGACTACGGATATTTTAAGAATAATGTCTTTATGTTTAATGGGATCTCATGATTAAGTCACACTTAACATTTCATTAAACAGACTAACTATTCTAGGGACTTTATTATTCTGAAAGACAAACATAATAAAGAAATGCCTTTTATTATTAAACGAATAATCCGATACAAGTACCAAAAAGTATTGGCCTCTAGGGCTTACACCAACAATCTCCCACTAGCACTAGAGCCAATTAGGCATACCCTTAATACCCATAGATCTAGTATGACCATCATGCTTCTGTTGCGCAAGAGGCTTTGTTAATGGGTCAGCGATATTGTCAAGTGTAGGTACTCTGCATATCTTCACATCTCCCCGATCGATTATCTCTCGAATGAGGTGATAACGCCTAAGTATGTGTTTGGATCGTTGGTGAGATCTAGGCTCCTTAGCTTGTGCGATAGCACCATTGTTATCACAATATAAACCAATGGGATCCACAATGCTAGGGACTATGCCAAGTTCACTAATGAACTTCTTGATCCAAACAGCTTCCTTTGCTGCATTTGAGGCAGCAATATACTCGGCCTCAGTTGTAGAATCAGCAACTGTTTCCTGCTTTGAACTTTTCCAGCTCACAGCGCCACCATTGAGACAGAACACATAACCAGATTGTGATCTAAAATCATCCTTATCTGTCTGGAAGCTAGCATCAGTGTAACCAATTACATCAAGCTCTTCCTGACCTCCATATATCAAGAATGAATCCTTAGTCCTTCTCAAGTACTTAAGGATATTCTTGACAGCTACCCAGTGAGCATCACCGGGATCAGATTGGTACCTACTCGTTGCACTTAATGCATACGAGACATCTGGTCGAGTACATAACATGGCATACATGATAGATCCTATTGCAGATGCATATGGAATCTTATTCATGCGATCCCTTTCTTCCTTAGTTGAAGGGGATTGTGTTTTTGATAAACACAGACCATGTTGCATAGGTATGAATCCTTTCTTGGAATCATGCATATTAAAGCGTCTCAACACTTTATCTATGTATGTACTCTGACTTAGGCCAAGCAGTTTTTGTGATCTATCTCTATAGATCCTAATTCCTAATATATAGGCTGCTTCACCTAGGTCTTTCATAGAAAAACAATTCCCTAACCAAGTCTTCACTTGTTGCAAGGTAGGGACATCGTTTCCAATGAGTAATATGTCATCTACATATAATACCAGAAACACGATCATGCTCCCACTAACCTTCTTGTAGACACAAGGTTCATCTTCATTTTTGATGAATCCATATTGTTTTACGGTTTCATCAAAACGAAGATTCCAGCTTCTGGAAGCTTGCTTTAATCCATAGATTGATCGCTGTAACTTGCATATCTTTTGGGCATCTTGTGGTATGTCAAATCCTTCAGGTTGTGTCATGTACACATCCTCAAGAAGATTCCCATTAAGGAAAGCAGTTTTGACATCCATCTGCCATATTTCATAATCATGATATGCAGCGATGGCAAGTAAAATCCGAACAGATTTAAGCATTGCAACTGGTGAAAAGGTTTCATCATAGTCAACCCCATGAATTTGTTTATAGCCTTTTGCAACCAGTCTTGCTTTATAGGTATGTACCTTACCATCCATGTCAGTCTTCTTCTTGAAGACCCATTTGCATCCTATAGGGTTAACTCCTATAGGAGGTTCTACCAAGGTCCAAACCTGGTTTGTGTACATGGAATCCATTTCAGATTTCATGGCTTCTAGCCACTTCTCAGACTCAGGACCAGTTATGGCCTCTTTGTAGGTCACAGGCTCATCTTGATCCATGAGTAATACATCACCCTGATCACTTATGAGATATCCATATCTCTCAGGTTGGTGACGTGTCCTGCTTGACCTACGCTGGTCTTGTTCTACTTGAGCAGGTTGCTCTTCCACAACTACTTGTGTTTCCTGCTCTAGTTCCTCCATAGGTGTTTCAATGTTTTGTGATTCTTGAATTTCTTCAAGCTCTATTTTCCTCCCACTGTTTCCTTTGGAAATAAAATCCCTTTCCAGAAAGACTCCAGTTCGAGCGACAAACACTTTGCCCTCAGAAGGATTGTAGAAGTAATATCCTCTTGTTTCTTTAGGATACCCCACAAATAAGCATTTGTCAGATTTGGGCTCAAGCTTGGTTGAAATTTGTCGTTTGACGTAAACTTCGCAACCCCAAATCTTCATGTAAGACATATGTGGTTTCTTACCACTCCATATCTCATATGGTGTCTTATCAACCTTTTTGGATGGAACACGGTTAAGTGTGTAAGCTGCTGTTAATAATGCATGTCCCCAAAAGGAGTTTGGAAGATCGGCGTGACTCATCATGGATCGGACCATGTCTAACAAGGTTCGATTTCTTCTCTCAGATACACCATTCCATTGTGGTGTTCCAGGAGGAGTAAGTTGGGATAGAATCCCATACTCTTTTAGATGGTCATCAAATTCTAGGCTTAAATATTCACCGCCTCGATCTGATCGAAGAACTTTAATATTCTTCCCTAGTTGGTTTTGTACTTCATTCTTGAATTCCTTGAACTTTTCAAAGGACTCAGATTTGTGTTTCATTAAATACACATATCCGTATCTACTGAAGTCATCAGTGAAAGTGATGAAGTACTGAAAACCTCCTCTGGCTGGTATGTTCAGTGGTCCACATACATCAGTATGTATGAGTGCCAAAAGATCATTAGCCCTTTCACCTTTTCCTGTGAATGGGGACTTTGTCATCTTTCCAATTAAACAAGATCTGCATGTGTCATATGATTCATAATCAAAAGAGTCCAAGAGTCCATCTTTATGGAGTTTGGAAATGCGTTTCTCATTTATGTGGCCTAATCGACAGTGCCAAAGGTAAGTTGGATTCAACTCATTAGGTTTCAACCTTTTAGTATTAATGTTATAAATTGGCATTTCAAGATCAAGGACATATAGTCCATTATTCATTTTTGCAGTAGCATAGAATATATCATTCAAATAAATGGAGCAACAATTGTTCTTTATTATGAATGAAAAACCAAACTTGTCCAAACAAGAAACAGAAATAATATTCCTGCTAATTGCAGGTACATAATAACAGTTCTCTAACTGAATTATTAAACCACTAGGTAAAGTTAAAACATAAGTTCCTACAGCTAAAGCAGCAACCTTTGCTCCATTGCCAACTCGTAGGTCAACTTCACCTTTTGCCAAATCTCTACTCCTTTTTAGCCCCTGCACATTAGTACAAATGTGAGAACCGCATCCAGTATCTAATACCCATGATGCAGAAGTAGATAAATTAATTTCAATAACAAAAATACCTGAATTTGAAGTCTCTACTCCATTTTTCTTATCTTCCAGGTACTTTGGGCAATTTCTCTTCCAATGTCCGGTCTTACCGCAATGGAAGCAAGTGCCCTCCTTTGCTATTCCTCCACTAGGCTTCAAAACAGGAGGAGTGGGTTTGGGTTTGGAAACTTCCTTGCCTTTCCCTCTACCACCCTGTTTGATGGGCCTCTTGTTCTGTTTCTTTCCATTACTGACCATCAGAATGGATTTCCCTTTTGTCTTCATATTCTGCTCAGCAGTTCTCAACATGCCTAGCAGTTCTGGAAGACTTTTGTCCAAGTCATTCATATTGAAATTCAGGACAAACTGACTGAAGCTCTCTGGCAACGATTGCAAGATCAGATCAATCGCAAGTTCTTTTCCAAGGGGAAACCCTAATCTGTCAAGGTTCTCCACATACCCAATCATCTTGAGTACATGGGGACTTACAGGGGCTCCCTCAGCTAACTTGCTGTTAAAAAGGGACTTTGAAACCTGAAACCTCTCATTTCTTGCTTGCTCTTGATAAAGCATTTTCAGATGTCCGATCATATCGAACGCAGACATGTTCTCGTGTTGCTTTTGCAACTCAGAGTTCATGGTAGCAAGCATGAGGCAAGCGGTTTCATTGGCATCATCGAAATGCTTCTTATAAGCATCTCTTTCTGCCTTTGATGCAGAACTAGGAGGTTCCTCCTCAGGAACTGGTGTCTCCAAGACATACAGCTTCTTATCGTGCTTGAGGACAATCCTCAGATTACGGTGCCAATCCAGGAAATTTGTCCCAGACAATTTTTCCTTATCTAGGATGGATCGCAAAATATTGTTCGATGTGTTTGTTGTCATGGTAATCTACAAGAGAAATATGAAAATATAAGTATCATTAAAACAACATATTTAATTAGGCCTTTAATCAAATATGCTCCCACTATTTTATTCAAAACAAATGACCCTCATCATTTGATTCGGAAAATCCCGTTGGAAGACTTTCTAGTGGGTCGAGATCCATGTTTCACTTTGTTTTAAGTCAGCGTTAGGATGATTACACAAAACTAAGTTATTTAGGTAGGAACTCCTTCCAATTGTATCTCATACAACTCTCGAATATTTTCAATTGGGTGAATAACTCCTTATTCTGATCCATCACATGAATCATTCCCAATTCTTGCTTCTAAACATGTATAATCTTATTATAATTTGTTTAGTTAAGTTTGACCCATTGTTTTAGCAATTGGATATTACAATTATCCCATCACACCTTACTAATATAGAACATGCACCTCGCGTAGGCGAAACCTACAATGCTCGATACTAGTCTTGATGAGTGCTAAAAATTGGAAAGCATAAACTTAATATTTAATTTTGAGGGAATTTGTTATTAGTTTGATCTCACCGGCTTAACATGCAAAACGTCTCTCACATGCATCAACATACAATTACATGCATCAACATACATATAAAAAAGATACAATTATGGCCCCTAACGCAATTGTTCTCTCAAGCCAATGAGAGAACCTAAGCTAACCTAATAACGATCTAAGCTTCTCCAAGCATGATCTCCAAGGTTATCCTCCTTTAATATTGAATACTTCCTTTTTCTTCATAACATAATATTACATTACATATAAGAATACTCGTTTTACATACGAGGGAGTGAGATGAGAAAAGAAGTTACATAAAGAGATTGAGAGAGAGGCACGACTCGCAGGCCGTATTTAAAAATCCCAAAACAATAATAAAGGATAAACTAAGGCCATAACTGATCACCACAAATAAATAATAATAAACACACTTTTATTATTAGTTTAAAATTCCGATAATTAAATAAACTAAATGAAATTATGATGGGGACGGCCATCAAGTTCATAAAGCAAGGTAACCAACGATGGGGACGGCCATCGGGCTAAAAAGGAAAAGGGACCACGACGGGGACGGCCATCGGGTTAAAGAATAAATGAAATAAACAGATGATGGGGGACGGCCATCAAAGGTGAAGGACGATCACCTAGCAGGGTACGGCTGCTCTGTTGGGTAATAAAGGAATTATGATGGGGACGGCCATCAAAGGTGGAGGACGACCACCTGGCAGGGTACGGCTGCCAAAAATGTCAACGATGGGGACGGCCATCGGATATAAAAGGTCAACGATGGGGACGGCCATCGGACGAGCATGATGGAGGACGACCATCAAGAAGTGGAGGACGACCACTCAGCAGGGTACGGCTGCTCTCGAGGTTTCTCATGACATAGGACGAATGCCAGATAACCAAAATCAGCAATGGGGACGGCCATTGGATAAAATGATGAAGGACGATCATCAAAAGGTGGAGGACGACCACCTAGCAGGGGACGGCTGCTAAAATCAACGATGGGGACGGCCATCGGATGAGCATGATGGAGGACGACCATCAAGAAGTGGAGGACGACCACTCAGCAGGGTACGGCTGCTCTCAGGTTTATCATGACACAGGACGAGTGTCAGATAAAAAGGAAAATTTGTTTTGCGATCTACTGGGGAATAGTAAACACGGACGAGTGTTCACATCCAAGAAACAAAGGGTATGCGTGTTTAGATGTTGTGTATAGATTAAAGATGCGGACGAGCATCCTTAAGACTATGATACGGACGAGTTGAAGGAAAATTGCGATCTAAACGCAGCGGAAAACAAAAATTTTCCTTTAGTGATCCTTACGAATGAGCATGGTCAGTGATAGAATCGTTACCTCTTTGTGGCGATTCAGATCTTTGATGCAGCGATCACAAGCGTTGATGAAGTGCAACGCCTCTACTCAGTCCACACGAACAGCTTCCGGTCACAGTGCTAGCTGCTTACGAACGGAATTATTTGAGTGAGAATCAAAAACGAAATTGCATCAAGTAAAAGCTTCATCACAAGGGTTCCTTTTATAGACTCTCTTGTGGGCTGCGGGCTAAAAGCCCAATTCACATGATCCATAATAATATTATATATTATTATAATAACTATTATTATAATAAATATATTTATTTTATTATTATTTTATAACCATTATAAAATAACAATAATTATTATTATATTATCCGAATTTCTATTTTTCACTTAAGTGCACCGTACCTTACGGTGTTCCTTTGATTTCTCTATCTCTCATCAAACTGTCCTTATGTGTGTGACCCTGTAGGATTTCATAACGTTGGTAATTATATTAAATTATATATTTAACATAATAAACAGTGAGCGGTATCTAGCAACACATCACTGCTACCCAAGTCACGAAAATGTCATGTGATCTGACAAAACCTTTTTCGTGATAATATATGTTTGTACAATTACCCTTTTGCCCCTATGTCTATATTGAACACAAGGCATACACTGTGTCATCCTTGTCCAGTTCAATATTGGGCCCTTAGACATTTCTCCTGTTATGCAGGATTGGCAAATTCCATCTAGGACACTCATGTCCCTCAGCATGCTTCGTGGAGTGCCCATCAACTGTCTTTATGATCATCCAGTTACGGATAATGTTTGATCAGCAATAAAGCACCCGACTCTACATCTAGGGTCCATAGTGGTTTCAGGTCGAAGGGTGGTAATACACCATTATCACCATGAGAATAACTTATGACACTTTGCATAACATACTATGTAGTATTCTCATAGCGGGTCAATCCGGTATAAATATTACTCCTAATATTTATACCTATGTCAAGACTTGATAACCCTTTATCCATGATCCATGAGATGTGATCATCAGTCTATCTTCATAATAGTCTCAATGCTTTAATGTTATCCCACTTTGCAATAAAGCTTGACTACGGATATTTTAAGAATAATGTCTTTATGTTTAATGGGATCTCATGATTAAGTCACACTTAACATTTCATTAAACAGACTAACTATTCTAGGGACTTTATTATTCTGAAAGACAAACATAATAAAGAAATGCCTTTTATTATTAAACGAATAATCCGATACAAGTACCAAAAAGTATTGGCCTCTAGGGCTTACACCAACAATCTCCCACTAGCACTAGAGCCAATTAGGCATACCCTTAATACCCATAGATCTAGTATGACCATCATGCTTCTGTTGCGCAAGAGGCTTTGTTAATGGGTCAGCGATATTGTCAAGTGTAGGTACTCTGCATATCTTCACATCTCCCCGATCGATTATCTCTCGAATGAGGTGATAACGCCTAAGTATGTGTTTGGATCGTTGGTGAGATCTAGGCTCCTTAGCTTGTGCGATAGCACCATTGTTATCACAATATAAACCAATGGGATCCACAATGCTAGGGACTATGCCAAGTTCACTAATGAACTTCTTGATCCAAACAGCTTCCTTTGCTGCATTTGAGGCAGCAATATACTCGGCCTCAGTTGTAGAATCAGCAACTGTTTCCTGCTTTGAACTTTTCCAGCTCACAGCGCCACCATTGAGACAGAACACATAACCAGATTGTGATCTAAAATCATCCTTATCTGTCTGGAAGCTAGCATCAGTGTAACCAATTACATCAAGCTCTTCCTGACCTCCATATATCAAGAATGAATCCTTAGTCCTTCTCAAGTACTTAAGGATATTCTTGACAGCTACCCAGTGAGCATCACCGGGATCAGATTGGTACCTACTCGTTGCACTTAATGCATACGAGACATCTGGTCGAGTACATAACATGGCATACATGATAGATCCTATTGCAGATGCATATGGAATCTTATTCATGCGATCCCTTTCTTCCTTAGTTGAAGGGGATTGTGTTTTTGATAAACACAGACCATGTTGCATAGGTATGAATCCTTTCTTGGAATCATGCATATTAAAGCGTCTCAACACTTTATCTATGTATGTACTCTGACTTAGGCCAAGCAGTTTTTGTGATCTATCTCTATAGATCCTAATTCCTAATATATAGGCTGCTTCACCTAGGTCTTTCATAGAAAAACAATTCCCTAACCAAGTCTTCACTTGTTGCAAGGTAGGGACATCGTTTCCAATGAGTAATATGTCATCTACATATAATACCAGAAACACGATCATGCTCCCACTAACCTTCTTGTAGACACAAGGTTCATCTTCATTTTTGATGAATCCATATTGTTTTACGGTTTCATCAAAACGAAGATTCCAGCTTCTGGAAGCTTGCTTTAATCCATAGATTGATCGCTGTAACTTGCATATCTTTTGGGCATCTTGTGGTATGTCAAATCCTTCAGGTTGTGTCATGTACACATCCTCAAGAAGATTCCCATTAAGGAAAGCAGTTTTGACATCCATCTGCCATATTTCATAATCATGATATGCAGCGATGGCAAGTAAAATCCGAACAGATTTAAGCATTGCAACTGGTGAAAAGGTTTCATCATAGTCAACCCCATGAATTTGTTTATAGCCTTTTGCAACCAGTCTTGCTTTATAGGTATGTACCTTACCATCCATGTCAGTCTTCTTCTTGAAGACCCATTTGCATCCTATAGGGTTAACTCCTATAGGAGGTTCTACCAAGGTCCAAACCTGGTTTGTGTACATGGAATCCATTTCAGATTTCATGGCTTCTAGCCACTTCTCAGACTCAGGACCAGTTATGGCCTCTTTGTAGGTCACAGGCTCATCTTGATCCATGAGTAATACATCACCCTGATCACTTATGAGATATCCATATCTCTCAGGTTGGTGACGTGTCCTGCTTGACCTACGCTGGTCTTGTTCTACTTGAGCAGGTTGCTCTTCCACAACTACTTGTGTTTCCTGCTCTAGTTCCTCCATAGGTGTTTCAATGTTTTGTGATTCTTGAATTTCTTCAAGCTCTATTTTCCTCCCACTGTTTCCTTTGGAAATAAAATCCCTTTCCAGAAAGACTCCAGTTCGAGCGACAAACACTTTGCCCTCAGAAGGATTGTAGAAGTAATATCCTCTTGTTTCTTTAGGATACCCCACAAATAAGCATTTGTCAGATTTGGGCTCAAGCTTGGTTGAAATTTGTCGTTTGACGTAAACTTCGCAACCCCAAATCTTCATGTAAGACATATGTGGTTTCTTACCACTCCATATCTCATATGGTGTCTTATCAACCTTTTTGGATGGAACACGGTTAAGTGTGTAAGCTGCTGTTAATAATGCATGTCCCCAAAAGGAGTTTGGAAGATCGGCGTGACTCATCATGGATCGGACCATGTCTAACAAGGTTCGATTTCTTCTCTCAGATACACCATTCCATTGTGGTGTTCCAGGAGGAGTAAGTTGGGATAGAATCCCATACTCTTTTAGATGGTCATCAAATTCTAGGCTTAAATATTCACCGCCTCGATCTGATCGAAGAACTTTAATATTCTTCCCTAGTTGGTTTTGTACTTCATTCTTGAATTCCTTGAACTTTTCAAAGGACTCAGATTTGTGTTTCATTAAATACACATATCCGTATCTACTGAAGTCATCAGTGAAAGTGATGAAGTACTGAAAACCTCCTCTGGCTGGTATGTTCAGTGGTCCACATACATCAGTATGTATGAGTGCCAAAAGATCATTAGCCCTTTCACCTTTTCCTGTGAATGGGGACTTTGTCATCTTTCCAATTAAACAAGATCTGCATGTGTCATATGATTCATAATCAAAAGAGTCCAAGAGTCCATCTTTATGGAGTTTGGAAATGCGTTTCTCATTTATGTGGCCTAATCGACAGTGCCAAAGGTAAGTTGGATTCAACTCATTAGGTTTCAACCTTTTAGTATTAATGTTATAAATTGGCATTTCAAGATCAAGGACATATAGTATTTATAAATTGGCACGACTCGCAGGCCGTATTTAAAAATCCCAAAACAATAATAAAGGATAAACTAAGGCCATAACTGATCACCACAAATAAATAATAATAAACACACTTTTATTATTAGTTTAAAATTCCGATAATTAAATAAACTAAATGAAATTATGATGGGGACGGCCATCAAGTTCATAAAGCAAGGTAACCAACGATGGGGACGGCCATCGGGCTAAAAAGGAAAAGGGACCACGACGGGGACGGCCATCGGGTTAAAGAATAAATGAAATAAACAGATGATGGGGGACGGCCATCAAAGGTGAAGGACGATCACCTAGCAGGGTACGGCTGCTCTGTTGGGTAATAAAGGAATTATGATGGGGACGGCCATCAAAGGTGGAGGACGACCACCTGGCAGGGTACGGCTGCCAAAAATGTCAACGATGGGGACGGCCATCGGATATAAAAGGTCAACGATGGGGACGGCCATCGGACGAGCATGATGGAGGACGACCATCAAGAAGTGGAGGACGACCACTCAGCAGGGTACGGCTGCTCTCGAGGTTTCTCATGACATAGGACGAATGCCAGATAACCAAAATCAGCAATGGGGACGGCCATTGGATAAAATGATGAAGGACGATCATCAAAAGGTGGAGGACGACCACCTAGCAGGGGACGGCTGCTAAAATCAACGATGGGGACGGCCATCGGATGAGCATGATGGAGGACGACCATCAAGAAGTGGAGGACGACCACTCAGCAGGGTACGGCTGCTCTCAGGTTTATCATGACACAGGACGAGTGTCAGATAAAAAGGAAAATTTGTTTTGCGATCTACTGGGGAATAGTAAACACGGACGAGTGTTCACATCCAAGAAACAAAGGGTATGCGTGTTTAGATGTTGTGTATAGATTAAAGATGCGGACGAGCATCCTTAAGACTATGATACGGACGAGTTGAAGGAAAATTGCGATCTAAACGCAGCGGAAAACAAAAATTTTCCTTTAGTGATCCTTACGAATGAGCATGGTCAGTGATAGAATCGTTACCTCTTTGTGGCGATTCAGATCTTTGATGCAGCGATCACAAGCGTTGATGAAGTGCAACGCCTCTACTCAGTCCACACGAACAGCTTCCGGTCACAGTGCTAGCTGCTTACGAACGGAATTATTTGAGTGAGAATCAAAAACGAAATTGCATCAAGTAAAAGCTTCATCACAAGGGTTCCTTTTATAGACTCTCTTGTGGGCTGCGGGCTAAAAGCCCAATTCACATGATCCATAATAATATTATATATTATTATAATAACTATTATTATAATAAATATATTTATTTTATTATTATTTTATAACCATTATAAAATAACAATAATTATTATTATATTATCCGAATTTCTATTTTTCACTTAAGTGCACCGTACCTTACGGTGTTCCTTTGATTTCTCTATCTCTCATCAAACTGTCCTTATGTGTGTGACCCTGTAGGATTTCATAACGTTGGTAATTATATTAAATTATATATTTAACATAATAAACAGTGAGCGGTATCTAGCAACACATCACTGCTACCCAAGTCACGAAAATGTCATGTGATCTGACAAAACCTTTTTCGTGATAATATATGTTTGTACAATTACCCTTTTGCCCCTATGTCTATATTGAACACAAGGCATACACTGTGTCATCCTTGTCCAGTTCAATATTGGGCCCTTAGACATTTCTCCTGTTATGCAGGATTGGCAAATTCCATCTAGGACACTCATGTCCCTCAGCATGCTTCGTGGAGTGCCCATCAACTGTCTTTATGATCATCCAGTTACGGATAATGTTTGATCAGCAATAAAGCACCCGACTCTACATCTAGGGTCCATAGTGGTTTCAGGTCGAAGGGTGGTAATACACCATTATCACCATGAGAATAACTTATGACACTTTGCATAACATACTATGTAGTATTCTCATAGCGGGTCAATCCGGTATAAATATTACTCCTAATATTTATACCTATGTCAAGACTTGATAACCCTTTATCCATGATCCATGAGATGTGATCATCAGTCTATCTTCATAATAGTCTCAATGCTTTAATGTTATCCCACTTTGCAATAAAGCTTGACTACGGATATTTTAAGAATAATGTCTTTATGTTTAATGGGATCTCATGATTAAGTCACACTTAACATTTCATTAAACAGACTAACTATTCTAGGGACTTTATTATTCTGAAAGACAAACATAATAAAGAAATGCCTTTTATTATTAAACGAATAATCCGATACAAGTACCAAAAAGTATTGGCCTCTAGGGCTTACACCAACACGAGTATCAGGTAGAAACAAACTGACACGTGCTCAGAGATGATGATACGGACGAGTATCAACGGGTTAACAAAGAACACGGACGAGCGTTGAATCTGAAGGTTCTTCTGAGGAATAGTAGACACGGACGAGCATCTATATTCAAGAAGATACAAGTGTTTGACACGGTGTATGGATTAAAGATGCGGACGAGCATCCTTAAGGTTATGATACAGACGAGTATCATGTAGAAACAAACGCTTGACGCATGTTCTGAGATGATGATACGGACGAGGACCATCTAGTTAACAGAGGACATGGACCAATGTTGAATCTGTGGGGATATAAACGGTGTATATGAGATACGGACGAGTATCTGAGTAGTATGAGTAGTTAACTGCTGGGGAGAGCGACACGGACGAGTGTCAAAAGGAGAAGAGTATAGTATGAACAAATATTTGATATACAAAGTGTAGGTGACTGCGCTAGGGATATGACACGGCCGGGTGTCAGGAAAGTGTATATAAGTATATGCGAGTGCAAAGGGAACGTCTTTGGCTTTCTGCTGGGATATAACACGGACGGGTGTCAAAAGGAGTATATACTGGTGTTTGTGATTTGTGAGGCAACTGCTCTTGCTGGTAACTCTGGTGGGGATTTTTCTTCTGTATGTTGATGAACTGTTATTATTCACAAGTGTTGGTTCATAACATGGCTTATGATTATGCTATGTATTTGATTTTTGCCGTAATGCTCCGTATTAGACGGAATGCTACGCTTTGTGGGTGAATATGATGCAAATGCTATGATTGTACAAAGAGGCACAAATCTGGGATTCGGATCCCGCTGCTGCAGAGATCCCTAGTTGATCTGTTTGAAATGGACATCCCAGCTGGGGAGGAGATCATTGGTAGATCTAATAAGATGATATTTGCTTGGGGATACGGGTCACTGATAGACCTATCCTAATAAATGAGAAACCCAGCTGGGGTTTGTAGAAGCTTTCTGTACTCTGTTGTGACTCCTTCACGCGCTGCTCTTCTGAATAGAGGCTGAGGATTCTGTGGGGAGATAATTCCCTGACTCCTGCATTTTACTGAGGAAGAATGATTGGTACTATGGCTGGGGAGAATTGTGAGAGGCAAACTCAGCTGGGGAGAAAGCAACTTGAGTGCTAAAATTGAGTGTTGATTTGCCAGCTTGCTGGGATGTAACTTGCATGCCCCAGGTTGCGTTCTGGATACCTGCGATCCTGCAAAGATAAGGAGAAACGCACAAGATAATCCCGAGGTATCCCTTACTGGATTCCGTCATAGGAGTTAGGATACTTCTGAGAGTAAGCATATTTCCTGCAAACATGTTTTTACTTTTGAAGATAAGCATCTGTATTCTTATGCAATCAGTTTTTTTCTTTTAAGACATCAGACATTTTCTTGCAAATAAAATGTACAAAATGAGACATGACTGAAAATCTGATTTTATTAATTCATATGCCCTGAATTGGCGAGATACAGTCAAAGGAACATATCCCCTGAAATGAGGAGATTGTTACAAATTGAGAAACAAAATGCTGGCAGTGTTGATGATGCTTTAAGGAGCTTCCTCTTCACAATGACCCGTATGACTTTTGACGTTCTTCTCATCTTGCTTTTGAAGAATGTTGATTCTGATTGAAGCTTGATCTTGTTGAAGCTTACCAAGTTGTAGATGATACAGATGAACTCAGAATGCAGTTGTTCGCTTATTCCCTTATTTTGCATGGATCGCCCTTTCGGGTTTTCAATCCATCGGGATACCCACTTTTGCCTGAGCTGTCCAATGCGGCTTTTCAACTCAGCGGGTGTACATTTTTTTATTTATGTTCCCTTATTTTTGCCCGAGTCTTTTATTCTGTTTTTGACTCGCCGGGATGCCCTATTTTTGCCTGGACTTACATTCTGTTTTTATGTCCAGCGGGTCATTTTTTATGCGAAGTATTTTTTAACTGCATCTGAATTCACAGGGGACGGGAAATCTTCACCATCCATGGTGCTGAGCATCAGTGCTCCACCAGAGAAAACTTTCTTCACCACGAATGGTCCTTCATAATTTGGAGTCCATTTTCCCCTGTGGTCTGTATGAGGAGGGAGGATTCTTTTCAAAACAAGATCTCCTACTTGGTACTCTCGGTGCCTGACTTTCTGATCGAAGGCTTTCTTCATTCTTCTCTGATATAACTGCCCATGACAGATTGCAGCCAATCTTTTCTCTTCGATCAGACTCAGTTGTTCGCATCGGGCCCGAACCCATTCTGCTTCACTCAGTTTAACATCCATTAGTACCCGCAGAGAGGGTAATTCAACTTCAACAGGTAGGACTGCCTCCATACCATACACAAGCTGATACGGTGTTGCCCCAGTGGACGTTCTGATTGACGTGCGGTACCCATGCAAGGCAAATGGTAGCATTTCATGCCAGTCTTTGTAGGTGACTACCATCTTCTGCACAATCTTCTTAATATTCTTGTTTGCCGCCTCCACAGCGCCATTCATTTTTGGCCTGTAAGGAGAAGAATTGTGATGTTGGATCTTGAAGTCCCGGCACAGTTCAGCCATCATTTTGTTGTTTAAGTTGGAACCATTATCAGTAATGATTCGCTCGGGAACTCCATATCGACAGATGATATCTCTCTTCAGAAATCTGGCTACCACTTGTCTTGTAACATTTGCATATGAGGCTGCTTCAACCCACTTAGTGAAATAGTCAATGGCGACCAGGATGAATCTGTGGCCATTTGAAGTAGTTGGCTCAATCTTTCCAATCATATCAATGCCCCACATAGCAAAGGGTCAGGGTGAAGACATTATGTTCAAAGGATTCGGAGGCACATGCACTTTGTCTGCATAGATCTGGCATTTGTGGCATTTTCTGGCATAGGCACAACAGTCGGCATCCATTGTGATCCAATAATAGCCTGATCTTAACAACTTTTTAGCCATGGCATGCCCTCCGGCATGGGTACCAAAAGACCCTTCATGCACTTCATGCATCAATAAATCTGCTTCCGTCTTGTCAACACATCTGAGGAGTACCATGTCAAAGTTCCTTTTGTACAAAGACCCATCAGTGTTCAGAAAGAAACTTCCAGCAAGCCTTCTCAAAGTCTTCTTATCATTGGAAGATGCCCCAGGTGGGTATGTTTGATCCTCCAAGAAGCACTTAACATCATGGAACCAAGGCTTATCGTCTTTGACAACATCCGCTGCAAATACATATGCTGGTCTATCAAGTCTGGACACTGAAATTTGAGGTACAAAGTTGGCAGCTTGAACTTTGATCATGGATGAAATGGTAGCAAGAGCATCTGCAAACTGATTCTCGTCCCGAGGGATATACTCAAGCTTGACTGTTGTGAAGAAAGTCAATAACCTTCTTGTATAATCCCTGTAAGGTATCAGATGATCTTGGTGGGTGTACCATTTTCGGTTGGTTTAATTGATTACCAGAGCTGAATCTCCGAATACGGTCAACGTCTTGATCCTGAGGTCAATGGCTTCCTCAAGACCCATAATGCAAGCTTCGTATTCAGCTTCGTTGTTAGTGCAGTTAAAGGTGAGCTTTGCCGAGAAAGGCATGTGAACTCCTTTAGGTGTAATGAGTACTGCACCAACACCACGACCATTCATATTAACAGCCCCGTCAAACATCATAGTCCACTCTTCTTCCGGGTCAGGCCCTTCAGTGTGAATAGGCTCTTCATGATCTTTTGCTTTAATGAACATGATGTCTTCATCAGGGAAGTCAAACCTCATAGGCTGGTAGTCATCAATGGGTTGCTCAGCAAGATATTCAGATAGTACACTGCCCTTGATGGCTTTCTGAGAAGTGTACTGGATGTCATATTCTGTGAGAATCATTTGCCATCTTGCAACCCGTCCAGTAAGAGCTGGCTTCTCAAATATGTACTTGACTGGGTCCATCTTTGAGATCAGTAAGGTAGTGTGGGTCAACATATACTGCCTTAGTCGGCGAGCAGCCCACGCTAAAGCACAGCAAGTTTTCTCGAGCAATGAATAACGTTGTTCACAGTCGGTAAACTTTTTGCTTAGGTAGTATATTGCATACTCTTTTCGACCAGACTCGTCATGCTGGCCCAGCACACACCCCATTGACTCTTCTAGTACTGTCAAGTACATTATCAGAGGTCTTCCTTCAACTGGAGGCATAAGGATTGGGGGTTCTTGCAGATATTCTTTGATCCTGTCAAAAGCTTTCTGGCAGTCTTCGTTCCACCTGACCGTCTGTTCCTTTCTTAACAGCTTGAACAAGGGTTCACAGGTTGCCGTAAGGTGAGATATGAACCGTGAGATGTAGTTCAATCGACCTAAGAACCCTCGAACTTCTTTCTCTGTTTTCGGTGCAGGCATCTCTTGGATGGCTTTGACTTTATCAGGGTCAACTTCAATCCCTTTCTCGCTTACAATAAAGCCCAGCAGCTTACCAGATCGCACCCCGAATGTGCATTTGTTGGGGTTCAACTTCAGTTGGTACTTCCTCAGACGCTTGAACAATTTGAGCAGATTTACCAGATGGTCTTCTTCAGTAAGGGACTTGGCAATCATGTCATCCACATAACACTCTATTTCTTTATGGATCATATCGTGGAATAACGTTACCATAGCCCGTTGATACGTTGCACCGGCATTCTTGAGCCCAAATGGCATTACCTTGTAGCAGAACGTGCCCCAGGGTGTAATGAATGTTGTCTTCTCCATATCTTCAGGTGACATCTTGATCTGATTGTATCCTGAAAATCCATCCATGAAGGAGAATACCGAGAACTGAGCCGTATTATCCACCAATACATCAATGTGAGGTAAAGGGAAATCATCTTTCGGGCTGGCTCTGTTCAGATCCCGGTAGTCAACACACATCCTTACTTTGCCGTTTTTCTTAGGCACAGGTACTATATTAGCAACCCACGGTGGATAGCTAGTTACAGCAAGGAACCCGGCGTCCCACTGCTTCTGTACCTCTTCCTTGATTTTCATTGCCATGTCTGGACGAGTACAGCGCAATTTCTGTTTAACTGGCGGGCATTCTTCTCTCAAAGGCAGCTTGTGCACGACAATATCGGTATCCAACCCTGGCATGTCTTGATACGACCAAGCAAACACGTCCATATACTCTTGAAGCAGATCAATCAGTTGTCTCTTCACTGAGTCTTGCAGGCAGGCCCCGATTTTAACTTCTTTCACGTCTTCATCTGTACCAAGATTGATCACTTCAACCTCCTCCTGGTGAGGAGTAATAACCTTTTCCTCTTGTCTCAACAACCTGGCTAGCTCTTCAGGAAGCTCATATTCTTCATCAGCCCCTTCATCAGCTTGATTGATTGGATTGTCAAAGTCATACGAAGTCATAGCCGTGCTGTTGTCGGTGCTGTCTGGAAGGCACTCTCTGCAAGGGTTCAGTTTGTTCATTTTAGTGATCTGATTTTAATCTTGCTTTAGAAAAGTGAAATAAAAGTTGTCATTTTGAAAACACTGCCATTTATTTTTTGTACAAAAAGAAAAATAGGAAAACAGTGAACGGAAAAGAAAAAGACTTGTTTGCAAAAAGATGTCTGATATTTCATTAATTGATCTTGTTTGCACAAAAAGTACAGATGGCCCGATTACAAAATGAGTCTTGTCATCTTGGGCAAGATGCAAGACTTTGATGCATGCTTATAAAAATACAGGAAATAATAATTACTCTGCATGAGTAACTCTTATAATTTCCTGGGAAGACCAGTTCGAGACACTGCTCCCCGGGATCTTTGGACGAATCCAGCTTTCCAGGTTGCGTTCCTCTTCCAGCTCGTCTTCCAGACAATTGATAGCATCAGGGGTAAGCATCCCCCCACTCACAAAGTTGGGCTCTTTCGCGGCCGCTGCTTGATCTTGTTGAGTTGGTTTGTAACCCAACCCAAATCTGTCTTCTTTCTTCTCCACCGGTAGTAGCTTGCCCCAGCCTTGGGCAGTTCCTTCCTCAACAACCTTCCGGGCTTGTTGGTATGATGATATTGAAGTACCAGACACAGCAGATGTTTCATTCACATTCAAGGCTTCAAACCCCTGGCTCATTGTTTCATGGATCTCACCATCCATCTCAATGTACTTATAGGTTGCCAGGTGGCTGACAAAAATGTCCTCCTCTCCGCAGATTGTAACGATTTGACCCTCCCACTCATATTTTAACTTCTGGTGAAGGGTGGAGGTCACGGCGCCAGCGGCGTGAATCCATGGCCTACCCAATAAACAGCTGTAGGCGGGCTGTATATCCATCACGTAGAAGATAGTTGTGAAAGTCTGCGGGCCAATCGTTACGGGCAGCTCAATCTCTCCCAGAACCGATCTCTTTGAGCCATCAAAAGCTCTTACCACCAGGTTGCTGGGTCTCAATGCCAATCCGTCATATTCTAGCTTCACCAGAGCCTTTTTAGGTAGGACATTAAGGGACGACCCCGTGTCTACCAGCACATGGGAAAGGACAGCACCTTTGCATTCCATGGTTATGTGCAAGGCTTTGTTATGGTTGCGGCCTTCCGTTGTCAAATCAGTATTGGTGAACCCTAGTCCGTGACTAGCATTAACATTTCCAACTACTGCCTCCAGCTGATTGACAGTGATCTCTTCAGGCACGTAAGCTGCGTGCAGGACTTTGAGTAGTGCATTCCGATGGGCTTCGGAGCACATAAGCAATGATAGGATTGAGATCTTGGAAGGGGTCTGATGAAGCTGATCCACTATTTTATAATCACTCTTTTTGATGATTCGCATGAACTCATCAACCTCTTGATCAAAGGGTGTCTTCAAGGCTTCCTTAACAGCTTGATCTTCCTGCACAGGGCTCTTAGCTCAATAGTTCCTGGGTAAACTGTTGGGATCCGGAGGTGCCAACGTTCTTAGCTCAACTAGGTTGAGTTTCAGAAGCTGTGGCAGCAATGTAGCATATGGCATGGGGATCGGATCGATCACTTTGTTAGCTTGAGATGGCCTCTGTTGGAATGGCCTTTGTTGACTGTTGTTGTTGGTGTTGCTGTTGTTGTAATTTCTTGGAGGATACTGATTTTGCTGATGGTACTGAGGTTGCGGCTGATAGTTTTGCTGCGGAGGTTGATAGACAGGTTGAGGATGAGCTGGAGCAGGAATGGTGACTGCTGCTATTGACCTTTGAACATATTGGGGCCTACCCCTGCTGGTGTGGATGGCATTGGTCTCGCCAGTTCTTCTCGGGCCTGCAAAAGGCTTTCTTGTACTACTGGACGAGCTTGCACCGTTGTCTGAGATCTTTCCCATTTTTAACAAGCTTTCAATTCTCTCCCCGGCTATGACAACATCTGCAAAGCTAGTGGAAGAGAAAGCAGCCAACCTGTCAATATATGTTCCCTGAAGGGTGTTCATGAACATATCTGCCATTTCCCGTTCAGACATAGGTGGCTGAACAGCAGCAGCCAGTTGCCTCCATCTCTGTGCATATTCTCGGAAACTTTCCCTTGACGACTGTGACATTCCCATTAGGAGGGTCCTGTTGGGTGCCATGTCTAAGTTATACTGATACTGTCTGATGAAGGCCTCTGCCAGATCCTTCCAGCATCTAATAGTTTCCCTTGTCAAGTGAGAGTACCATTCTCTTGACGCTCCGGTTAAGCTGTCTTCGAAATAGAACATCCAGAGCTTCTCATCCATAGTATAGGCCTTCAGCCTTCCCAGAAATGATTGTAGATGAGTCCGGGGGCATGAAGTCCCATTATACTTTTCGAAACAAGGAGGCTTGAACTTATGGGGGATCCTGACCCCGTCTACCAAACCCATGTCCATGACGTCGAAACCCAAAGAATTTTGAGATTCTAAGGACCTCAACTTCTCAGCTATCTCATCCAATCTCCTATCATAAGCTTCTTCCCCAACACCCATTACCGTGAATTGGTCCTCTTGGGGGTCTTCTTGAAGTACCCTGGCTGCAGTGGCTGTCCCTTGAACATTTGCAGGGATATTGACCTCAGGATGGAGGTGTGGTCCAAATACAGGGGGGTTTACATGAGGTTGCACCCTTTCGTTGTTACTGGTACCGGCAGTCCCTATATGCGGATCCTCTTGATTTTGCCTTTCCACCATGGCCCTCAATCTTTCCTGGCTCTGAGCCATGTTGTTCATAACTTCCATAAACTGAGTCATTTGATTCCTCATCTCTAGCCTTTCATTTGCCATTTGATTTCTGACCTCGGTAAGGTCCTGCTGCATCTGATCCATTTGAATTCCCGGAAGGTTGTTTCGGGTTGGATAACGGTGCGGATGGTTGAGGGGAAATACCCGGCGCCTAGCAATAGTTCCTGAGGCATCACAACAGAGGTTAGCAACAATAAAACAAAACCTACAAAACAAACAAAAGGTCAACATGCAATGCAGTTATGCTTATTTGCTCTCAAGGTATCCGGTTTGGCATTCAGTTTTGACCCTTCCAGACCCTTGGAGATGCTGTTGTTGTTGCTTGAAGAAAACTCAGATGAAGCACACTAACACAAATATATTACAGAAGGTGAAATAATACAACTTGTTCATTTTACAACACAAGCCCTGTAAGGGGTCAAAATACATTACAAGAAAAATAAAAGTACATGGAAGGAAAGCAACAGCAAACAAATGGTCAAACACCAAGACCAAACTCATCCTCACGAACTTCCTTGAGAAGTGCTTCGGTCACAGGATCAGCCGGACGCTCCGTGAGATTCCTGATGAGGAGATTCCGGGTCGTAACAGCTGCTGCTAGCTTCTTGTGCTGAGTTTGTTCTTTGGACCTCTTCACCCCTGCTTTGATCTTCAGCTCTGATATCTCCCTCTGGGCTGCTGCCAGGGCTTCTTGCTGTTCTTTTGCACTAGCTTCCAGTTGCTCCATCTTGTCTTGAATTCTATTGTCCTCCAGGGTACGAGCCTCGGTGATCCTGACCCACCGGGCTTGACTCTCCTTCAAATACAAGTCTGTCCTTGCTCTCTGGAACTGGGCTTCCTTGCAAGCATTCTTCAGAATTTGCTCTCCAGCCTTAGACTTTTTAATATAATCCCCAGACTTTTCAATCTTAGTCAAATGCTCCACTCTCAACTTCTCCAATCTCTCAATCTCCCTCATACCCTCACTCCTCTCCCGGAGGGTCTTCTGCAAAGCTTGAGTTAACTTCTCATTTCTTTCCTTCAAACTCTCATACTCCTCCAAACTGATAGTGGCAGGGGGTGGTGCTGAAGATGACTCAGGCATGTCTTCTATGGTAAAGGGCATCCCAGAGAATTGGGCCCTGGCACGGGACCACTCATAATATTGTGCTGATGCCACATTATTGCACTTCCCCAGAATGGTTACTCCCTTGGTTTGAACATTATCCCAGGCCCAAGCAGCATGCCTAACAACAGTCAAATCAACCTTGTTCTCACAATAGAGAGTCTCAACCAAGTCCCGTGCCTTAGGAGTGTGGACCAGTGCATAGCCCAGTTGCCTTCTGAACAGCAGGGGATTGTAATTGATACTACCCTTAACTCCTATTAAAGGCACATTGGGAAAATGCCCACAGCTGGTGATGATATCCCTGCCTTTGGTGCTCTGAGTGCACCATCTGATATCTGCTGAAGTTAGAACAGTGAGTCTTTTAGCCCAGTTGCTCTGCTGATGAGGGTTCAGAAATGCATCTGTCCTGGGTAGATGCCTGAGAAGCCAAGTATGGAACAATGGAGCACAACACCTCACTAATCTTCCCCTCTGCTTTTCATTCCTCTGATGCACTGAATAGTAAAGATCCCCCAATAAAGTTGGTACTGGGTTCTTTAGCATGAATAGGTGGATTGCATTCTTGCTAATGAATCGAGGCTCATCTGCAAACAATAAAATTCCATATATGCTCAAGGCCAGTAAAGCACAAACAGCTTTCCACTCTCCTAGAGAAGCTTTCAGGGTAGCTTGAGAGATCAAGAAATCCAGATGAAAGCCAGGGATCCCATCTTTAGAAGTCATATACTGCTCAATCAAAACAAGTTCCAGATGCAAAGCTTTTGCTACTTCTCCATTGCTAGGAAAGACCATCTCAGGGTTGAAAGGGATTCCACCCCTGATAGGCAAACCAACCAATGATGAGTATTCTTCCAATAAGGGGCCCAACTGAAAGTCTTGAAAGGTGAAACATCTCAGTGGGGGATCATAGAACTGGATGCAAGTGTGAATGAGGCTCCTCTGTGATGGATCCAGATCCATAACCATGTCAAGTATATCCCCATAATGTTCCCTGAACAAAGGTATGTGATCTTGAGTGACCAGGGTCTGAATCCTCCTGATATCTGATAGCTCTGGCTGGAAGAAGTGATAGGTGATGTTGCTCTTTTTAGGAGCCATGATGTTGAGACTGAGTAGAGACAGGTGCTGATGATAATACTGAAGAAGTGGGCCACTGACTGGCTGGTGCAGGTGATAACTGAAGCAGATAGCTGATGAAGACAAGTCAAAACTGAAGATGGGGTCAAAACCAAAACCAAATGAAGATGGATACCCTGAAACACAAATAAGCAAATGTCAATATGATGCAATGATTATGTATGCAAATGAAATGCAAGGGTCTGTGACTGAGCTGGATCTGATCAAAATGCCCTGATATAGGTCCAAGTGTGTTCAAGAATTCCAGTCGGAGGTCTATAAATCCAGTAACCAAGGTGGGGGACTCAAATAAAGAGCCACATGTCCAGGGTTTAGAATCACAAGAACTGTCCAAAATGGAGCACTCTTAAACAATCAAAGTAACAGGGTATTCTGAGGTCAAGGTACCTGCAAACCTGTAAACAGCCCAACCCCCTCACAGGTGGTGTTCTAGAACAAGGATCCTCAGACTTGAATCAGTTATGAGAAGTGTAAACACTTCCAACCCGGAGGTACAGTGTTTACAATAACCATAACAGTTCCTCCTCTAATTCACCTCAGTTTCTGAAGGTCAATACTAAAAGGTCATCCAGACTTAGCAGGTTTCCCAGATAGCCCTAGCATTGCAGGAAATCTGCAACACAGAGTTCTCAAGAAGAAACCCATATCTGAACCGTGTTTCATATTCCCGCACCAGACCGAAATGGAATGGGAAAGAATATGATTCACTCTAGCCTAGGTGTCACTCAGGTCCCAGGTATAGGACCTTAACTCTCAATGAATCACCCACCCACCAAAGCAAACAACAAATCCAGCCAGCACAGCATGACAATATGATAATATATGCATAAAGCTATAAGAAAACAATAAACAAAACTGTACAAAATAAATACAAATACACAAACACAAATAAGCACATAACACCCCAGTAAACACAAATCAAACAAGCGCTAGGAGGAACCCACAAAAAGAACCAGAAACCCTGGTTGCAATATAAGGGTCCCCAGCAGAGTCGCCAAGCTGTCGCTCCCGACAAATGAAATTGAATCAGATGAAGGTACAGACGCGAACGGTCGGCGAAAGGGACAGTGAGAACACACAGCAGTGAACTCACTGGAGATGAATAGAGTCGCCAGCTAGGCATTTTTATCCCGGAGGAAAGGCAATGCTGCATAGGCCTAGAAAGAGATGGATAAGACGGTTGCGAACCAGAGAGACTGAGAAAGGGGGTTGGTTACAACCTGGGAAGGTATTAGCACCCAAATTGTCCGTCGTACTCGACGGGATCCACGCTTAAAAGATTTGTGTTTTAAAGGGGTAGTGTCAGTGCAATCTGTGTATAATAGCTGGAAGAGATGTACAGGTGTCAGTGTAAAAGAAATGTGAAGTATATAAATGTACAGTGCCAGTGTAAGAACAGGAATAAAATGCTCAAGACTATGAGGCTTAAAGAATAGCTGAAAAGAGGGGGAATGTACAGAGACTTTTGTTCGATAACTGTTAAGTTATGCCTACGTATCCTCTCGTGCAATGAGGAAGTCAGAACACCGTAGTTCGACCCAAAGAGACTGAAAGATGAATTGACTTGTGAACTGCTTACTTGCCTATGCTCAAGTGTATGATCTGTCTGGCACAGATGCAAACTGTCTTGCATTAGACGGAAGAAGCAAGTTCTCGGTTGTGAGTGAATGAGATGAGAAAAGAATCCCGAAGGAGACGATTATTGTTTGTTTTTGTGTTTTCAGTCTTTTATTTCTTTTTGGATGTTTGTCATAAGTTAATGAGCTTAAGCCTAAACCAATGGATTTAGTAAACTCATCACATCTTCCCTCTGATTAGGGGTAATGAGAATACCCTAAGTGTGAAGTCAGATTCTCACACTTAATCACCTTTGATGTAGGGTTAAGATCATTAACCTACTTGTGATTATTTAGATGTTTTTGGTGTTTTTGTTTAGTGTTGAGTAATGAGGTTAAGCCATAATCAAAGATTAAACAGACTCATTACATCATCCTAAGAGAAGGATAATAGATGAGAATGTTTAAGCTGAGGAAAGCTCCTCAACTTAATCCATGATTAGGGATTAAACTCATGACAAAACAAGCCTTTGATTAAGTGGATTTTATTTAATGATATGATGAAGAAGTGAATTTTATGGTTTGTAAGACAACTTGAGGGGGACTTGTCCATTAACACTAGGGTTAGTCCTTCTTAACCAATTAAGGAAGAATTAGAACCCTAATGCAAGGCCCAAGTTACAAGTGTGATGTCTTGATGATTATTATGTGAATTGATTAAGAGGTTTAAACACATTAAGGGTTTAACACTTAGGATTAAAGTTATACACTCCATCCTAAGAGAAGGATGCAGGCATAAGCTTAATCACAAAGCCTTAAAGCCTTTAGGGTTTAGTCCCTGATTATGAGATGAGAAGAGAAGACTCAAAAGAGACACAAAGGTGAAACTAAGAGGGGAGACTAATCAAAACCCTAATCATTGTCATGCTTGGTTGTTCCTAAGGTTTGTGAGGTTTACAAGAACAATCTTCAAAGGAGCCACTAGGAAGCAGATGAAAGGATCAAGAGAAGCAAAGTGACTTGCTTCATTCAAGAAGTCAGGTCACTTGAAGAAAGAAAGTAAGAAGAACAAGAATGAGCAAGCTCAATCTCAAACAAAAACAAAAATGCAGCAATGGATGCAAGGGAGATGAGAAGAAAAGTTATGAGAAGTGAAGGCAAATTCACTTCTCAACCTCACTTACCACCTGAAATGTTAGAAAGAAAAGCAATGCAATGCTAAATGAGATGAAATGACATGATGAAAAACAAAACCAGAAGCATGTTGATGATGATAATGATGCTATGAAGATGTTACAAACATGAGGCAAGGCATGGAGATGTTCATACAAGATCATGGATGCAAGGGATGCAAGTTAAGGAGCATGAACTTTACATGAAAAGATATGAAACATACATGGCAAACAACATGGCAAATGCAAGATGCAATGATCACACATGCTTTCTATATGTCTTATGATGTCAAATGAATCAAATAGAGGCATGGAATGGCATGGCAAGTCATGTTATGCAAGAGAATGCAAAAGGGATGCAAATGAAAGCCCAAATTAGGGTTTATGGATCAAACAACAAACAAAAACCAAAAACAGAAGCAAACCCTAAGATAAAAAATGGAAAATGCCACCCAAAGAAACCCTAATCCCATACTAAACCAAAGTCCAAAGGGGAGGTCTCAACTCTTAACCAATCTCAAGTTATGATTTTTACAAGTTATTAGGGTTTTTAGGGCTCCTAAACAAAAGAAATGTCAAACAAATTGAAAATGAGGAATCAAATCATGGCCATTTAATCCTAGAAACTATATGCCAAACACAATGCAATGCAAGAAGAATCAATGTCCAACTCTTCATGAATAGGCAGAAATGAATTTTTGAACTTTGGATCAAAATAATGCACAAAAAATGATTTAATTCAATGGAAAATTCTCAAAATGCATCAAGATCAAAAAAGAAATTTGGTTTGAAGGTTGGACAATGTTTCTAAATGTCTTAGAACATTTCATGAATTTTTTGGTGATTTTTAGATACTTAAAAGTATTTTTAATAAATTAATTCTCATTAATCAATTAAAAATAATCTTTTAAATATTTAAAAATACTTTTTTAATGATAAAAAATAAAATGAAAATATTTTTGGGTCATAAAAATTAATAAAACTTATGGGAAAAAGTTTCATAATTTTTACACATTTTTTACTATTTTAAAATAATTATGCAAGTAAAAGGAAAAGAAAATGAAATAAAAAATGAAAATAATGGAAAGTCAACAGAATGGAGGGATGAGATGAATCCTGGATTTGAATGGGTTGACCACGCGCGCTATCCAAGGGCTGTGGTTGGTTCTGATTAAATTAATTTAATTATGGATTAATTAAGCTAACACGTGGATTAGGGCTAAGCAAACAGATCTGGACCACACATGCGCGCGGGAAGTCCACTAAGTCAACTAATCTAACGCTCCACATTCAAACTAGAGTTAATGACTGGATTAGGGCACAAATCACTTTCAGGCTGCCGGAGAAGACTTCCGGTCGTCTTCTCCGGCCAGCATCTCCCCTGAAAATCCCCAAAACCCCAAAAACCTAACTAAAATGAAAACTAAGAACTGGGAAATGATCCCCACTCACTCACGAACCAAAACCCCATCTCAAAACAAATTTATACTTCCTAACAAGGCTGAATCGAAGCAAGAAAGAATTAGGGCACGCAAGTTTCAGAGAGCAATTAAACTCTCATTTCATCACCATTTGCAAAACCAAAGGCATATTCATGATCAGGAAGACACAAAGCACAAGTTTAAAACAAAAGAAATGATTTCTGGAAAAATATTTCTTGAGCTACCTGAGATTCGAAGCTTTCACTCTGATGACTTTCTGGCCCTTTCTCCTTGTGCAATCCACTCCTTAGAACCCCTTGATGATGTTTGAATGCTTTGGAGGAGTTTATATTGGCTGGATGAGGAGTTTGACAAGCTTCTGCTCAAGCTCAGCTGGAAATGGCAGGGATGATTCAGGCAGTTTCAGGCCATTGTGAATGGTTCTTTGTGATCCAGATGGTGAGTGGAGAAGCTTTGTAAAGTTTGTTTGGATGTTTGTAAGCTGTGGAAGGTGATTCGAAGAGAAATGCAGGCTGAGGTGAAAATGGTGAAGTGGTTTTGTGATTGGTTTCAGGCCTGGCTCTTGGCTGGTTTCTTCTCAATGAATCATGGTGAGATGCTTGGTGAAAATGGTTTGGATGTTTTGTGGCTAGGCAGAGAGATTCGAAGCAAAATGCAGCTAGGGTGTGTTTTGTGAATGTGTTGTTGTGTAGTGTTTCAGCCTTGCTTCTTCATATCTTTTGCTTGCCAAGGGATATTGTATTTTAATCCTATAGGTCAGATGATGTGACCTGGCCTATAGTGATTGGTAAGTTTGCTTTTGCTCAAAGTCCACCTTTTGTGTAAGAGAAGTATGGCTCATGATCTAGGCTAGTACAAGGCATGGTTCTGGTGCAGCATGGTGTGTGTGTGATGTTGGGAAGGTCCAGCAGCCAATGCATCAAGTGGAGAGAAGCATCATGATGGTTTTGCAAGTTGTCACCTTTTGAACTTCATACATGATCTTTTGGTTCAATTCTGATTTTTGGGACATATGGAATGTTTGTGTACTGGTTTGAAATGAACTAGAGGTTACAAAAGGCATTGGTTCATGGTTTTGCAATTTTCACACTTGGTGCATAACTTGAAAATCAATGATTTTTGCCAACTTTGTCACACCATAACTTTTGATCCAAGAAGAATTTGATCATGTTCTTGTACTTTTTGAAAAGGGAAAGATGAGATCTACAACTTTCATGACCAAAGTTTTTTCATTTGAAGCATTTTTGGATCAAGAATTAAGGCTTGAAAAATGACCAAAAATGAGGCATTCTTGAAAAGTCAACTATGCCCAAAAAGTCAACATTTGCAAAAACTCCAAATCCTTGATTTTTGTGAACTTCAAACTTCTTCCATGATCAAATAAAGATCATATACACTCAAAATGATGAAGATCAACCATTGATTGGGTCATTGGGGGCCTCAGATGCCCTGATTTTGCACTGACTTGTCCAGAAAGTCAACTCTTGATCAGATGACTTCCCCATGGAATTTCTTCATGAAAATTGATATGAATACTCCCTATACCATATAGAGACCAATGGAAACAAGAATGACCAAAAAATTTGGAGTTATGGCCTCTGAAACCAAAACCCTAACTTTTAAGTCAACTGTGCAGTCAAACTTGGCTCTGCATCCATTCAAACCCTAGTTCTTGTGATTCCTTGGAATTTTGACTCTGAGAGGATGCAATATGATACTTGAACACATATGGATCCCTTTGAAGTGATTGGTTGCCTTTGGAGTGGCTCAAGAGGCTCTTGGATTGCTCAGATCACAAACCCTAGGTGCAGATGACTTAGGAACTATGCAGTGAATCAAAAATGGGATATGAGGGGATATGATTGTATTTATGCATATGAAATGATCACAAGCCATGGTGAAATGGGTGAGGGCAAATTTGGGGTGTTTACAGCTGCCCCTATTCAAGCATGAGTTAGCTGTGCCGGTTGTAAGCGACGGCTTGACAGGCAAACAAGATAACTTGTGGTTGAATACCAAAGACAGTCCAAAATTTGCACTCACAGAATGAAGAAGAAAAGGGATATAGATTGTAAAGAAAAATGAAGTATATTGTAAAATGGGTGATAGAGCAATGACGGGAACGGCCGACATGCTGGGAAAAGCGTGCCAAATAAAGCGATGACGGGGATAAAAGGTAAAGCTAAGACGGGGACGACCGACTAGCTGGGGAAAATGAAATTATGATGGGGACGGCCATCAAGTTCATAAAGCAAGGTAACCAACGATGGGGACGGCCATCGGGCTAAAAAGGAAAAGGGACCACGACGGGGACGGCCATCGGGTTAAAGAATAAATGAAATAAACAGATGATGGGGGACGGACATCAAAGGTGAAGGACGATCACCTAGCAGGGTACGGCTGCTCTGTTGGGTAATAAAGGAATTATGATGGGGACGGCCATCAAAGGTGGAGGACGACCACCTGGCAGGGTACGGCTGCCGAAAATGTCAACGATGGGGACGGCCATCGGATAGAAAAGGTCAACGATGGGGACGGCCATCGGACGAGCATGATGGAGGACGACCATCAAGAAGTGGAGGACGACCACTCAGCAGGGTACAGCTGCTCTCGAGGTTTCTCATGACATAGGACGAATGCCAGATAACCAAAATCAGCAATGGGGACGACCATTGGATAAAATGATGAAGGACGATCATCAAAAGGTGGAGGACGACCACCTAGCAGGGGACGGCTGCTAAAATCAACGATGGGGACAGCCATCGGATGAGCATGATGGAGGACGACCATCAAGAAGTGGAGGACGACCACTCAGCAGGGTACGGCTGCTCTCAGGTTTATCATGACACAGGACGAGTGTCAGATAAAAAGGAAAATTTGTTTTGCGATCTACTGGGGAATAGTAAACACGGACGAGTGTTCACATCCAAGAAACAAAGGGTATGCGTGTTTAGATGTTGTGTATAGATTAAAGATGCGGACGAGCATCCTTAAGACTATGATACGGACGAGTATCAGGTAGAAACAAACTGACACGTGCTCAGAGATGATGATACGGACGAGTATCAACGGGTTAACAAAGAACACGGACGAGCGTTGAATCTGAAGGTTCTTCTGAGGAATAGTAGACACGGACGAGCATCTATATTCAAGAAGATACAAGTGTTTGACACAGTGTATGGATTAAAGATGCGGACGAGCGTCCTTAAGGTTATGATACAGACGAGTATCATGTAGAAACAAACGCTTGACGCAGGTTCTGAGATGATGATACGGACGAGGACCATCTAGTTAACAGAGGACATGGACCAATGTTGAATCTGTGGGGATATAAACGGTGTATATGAGATACGGACGAGTATCTGAGTAGTATGAGTAGTTAACTGCTGTGGAGAGCGACACGGACGAGTGTCAAAAGGAGAAGAGTATAGTATGAACAAATATTTGATATACAAAGTGTAGGTGACTGCGCTAGGGATATGACACGGCCGGGTGTCAGGAAAGTGTATATAAGTATATGCGAGTGCAAAGGGAACGTCTTTGGCTTTCTGCTGGGATATAACACGGACGGGTGTCAAAAGGAGTATATACTGGTGTTTGTGATTTGTGAGGCAACTGCTCTTGCTGGTAACTCTGGTGGGGATTTTTCTTCTGTATGTTGATGAACTGTTATTATTCACAAGTGTTGGTTCATAACATGGCTTATGATTATGCTATGTATTTGATTTTTGCCGTAATGCTCCGTATTAGACGGAATGCTACGCTTTGTGGGTGAATATGATGCAAATGCTATGATTGTACAAAGAGGCACAAATCTGGGATTCGGATCCCGCTGCTGCAGAGATCCCTAGTTGATCTGTTTGAAATGGACATCCCAGCTGGGGAGGAGATCATTGGTAGATCTAATAAGATGATATTTGCTTGGGGATACGGGTCACTGATAGACCTATCCTAATAAATGAGAAACCCAGCTGGGGTTTGTAGAAGCTTTCTGTACTCTGTTGTGACTCCTTCACGCGCTGCTCTTCTGAATAGAGGCTGAGGATTCTGTGGGGAGATAATTCCCTGACTCCTGCATTTTACTGAGGAAGAATGATTGGTACTATGGCTGGGGAGAATTGTGAGAGGCAAACTCAGCTGGGGAGAAAGCAACTTGAGTGCTAAAATTGAGTGTTGATTTGCCAGCTTGCTGGGATGTAACTTGCATGCCCCAGGTTGCGTTCTGGATACCTGCGATCCTGCAAAGATAAGGAGAAACGCACAAGATAATCCCGAGGTATCCCTTACTGGATTCCGTCATAGGAGTTAGGATACTTCTGAGAGTAAGCATATTTCCTGCAAACATGTTTTTACTTTTGAAGATAAGCATCTGTATTCTTATGCAATCAGTTTTTTTCTTTTAAGACATCAGACATTTTCTTGCAAATAAAATGTACAAAATGAGACATGACTGAAAATCTGATTTTATTAATTCATATGCCCTGAATTGGCGAGATACAGTCAAAGGAACATATCCCCTGAAATGAGGAGATTGTTACAAATTGAGAAACAAAATGCTGGCAGTGTTGATGATGCTTTAAGGAGCTTCCTCTTCACAATGACCCGTATGACTTTTGACGTTCTTCTCATCTTGCTTTTGAAGAATGTTGATTCTGATTGAAGCTTGATCTTGTTGAAGCTTACCAAGTTGTAGATGATACAGATGAACTCAGAATGCAGTTGTTCCCTTATTCCCTTATTTTGCATGGATCGCCCTTTCGGGTTTTCAATCCATCGGGATACCCACTTTTGCCTGAGCTGTCCAATGCGGCTTTTCAACTCAGCGGGTGTACATTTTTTTATTTATGTTCCCTTATTTTTGCCCGAGTCTTTTATTCTGTTTTTGACTCGCCGGGATGCCCTATTTTTGCCTGGACTTACATTCTGTTTTTATGTCCAGCGGGTCATTTTTTATGCGAAGTATTTTTTAACTGCATCTGAATTCACAGGGGACGGGAAATCTTCACCATCCATGGTGCTGAGCATCAGTGCTCCACCAGAGAAAACTTTCTTCACCACGAATGGTCCTTCATAATTTGGAGTCCATTTGCCCCTGTGGTCTGTATGAGGAGGGAGGATTCTTTTCAAAACAAGATCTCCTACTTGGTACTCTCGGTGCCTGACTTTCTGATCGAAGGCTTTCTTCATTCTTCTCTGATATAACTGCCCATGACAGATTGCAGCCAATCTTTTCTCTTCGATCAGACTCAGTTGTTCGCATCGGGCCCGAACCCATTCTGCTTCACTCAGTTTAACATCCATTAGTACCCGCAGAGAGGGTAATTCAACTTCAACAGGTAGGACTGCCTCCATACCATACACAAGCTGATACGGTGTTGCCCCAGTGGACGTTCTGATTGACGTGCGGTACCCATGCAAGGCAAATGGTAGCATTTCATGCCAGTCTTTGTAGGTGACTACCATCTTCTGCACAATCTTCTTAATATTCTTGTTTGCCGCCTCCACAGCGCCATTCATTTTTGGCCTGTAAGGAGAAGAATTGTGATGTTGGATCTTGAAGTCCCGGCACAGTTCAGCCATCATTTTGTTGTTTAAGTTGGAACCATTATCAGTAATGATTCGCTCGGGAACTCCATATCGACAGATGATATCTCTCTTCAGAAATCTGGCTACCACTTGTCTTGTAACATTTGCATATGAGGCTGCTTCAACCCACTTAGTGAAATAGTCAATGGCGACCAGGATTAATCTGTGGCCATTTGAAGCAGTTGGCTCAATCTTGCCAATCATATCAATGCCCCACATAGCAAAGGGCCAGGGTGAAGACATTATGTTCAAAGGATTCGGAGGCACATGCACTTTGTCTGCATAGATCTGGCATTTGTGGCATTTTCTGGCATAGGCACAACAGTCGGCATCCATTGTGATCCAATAATAGCCTGATCTTAACAACTTTTTAGCCATGGCATGCCCTCCGGCATGGGTACCAAAAGACCCTTCATGCACTTCATGCATCAATAAATCTGCTTCCGTCTTGTCAACACATCTGAGGAGTACCATGTCAAAGTTCCTTTTGTACAAAGACCCATCAGTGTTCAGAAAGAAACTTCCAGCAAGCCTTCTCAAAGTCTTCTTATCATTGGAAGATGCCCCAGGTGGGTATGTTTGATCCTCCAAGAAGCACTTAACATCATGGAACCAAGGCTTATCGTCTTTGACAACATCCGCTGCAAATACATATGCTGGTCTATCAAGTCTGGACACTGAAATTTGAGGTACAAAGTTGGCAGCTTGAACTTTGATCATGGATGAAATGGTAGCAAGAGCATCTGCAAACTGATTCTCGTCCCGAGGGATATACTCAAGCTTGACTGTTGTGAAGAAAGTCAATAACCTTCTTGTATAATCCCTGTAAGGTATCAGATGATCTTGGTGGGTGTACCATTTTCCGTTGGTTTGATTGATTACCAGAGCTGAATCTCCGAATACGGTCAACGTCTTGATCCTGAGGTCAATGGCTTCCTCAAGACCCATAATGCAAGCTTCGTATTCAGCTTCGTTGTTAGTGCAGTTAAAGGTGAGCTTTGCCGAGAAAGGCATGTGAACTCCTTTAGTTGTAATGAGTACTGCACCAACACCACGACCATTCATATTAACAGCCCCGTCAAACATCATAGTCCATTCTTCTTCCGGGTCAGGCCCTTCAGTGTGAATAGGCTCTTCATGATCTTTTGCTTTAATGAACATGATGCCTTCATCAGGGAAGTCAAACCTCATAGGCTGGTAGTCATCAATGGGTTGCTCAGCAAGATATTCAGATAGTACACTGCCCTTGATGGCTTTCTGAGAAGTGTACTGGATGTCATATTCTGTGAGAATCATTTGCCATCTTGCAACCCGTCCAGTAAGAGCTGGCTTCTCAAATATGTACTTGACTGGGTCCATCTTTGAGATCAGTAAGGTAGTGTGGGTCAACATATACTGCCTTAGTCGGCGAGCAGCCCACGCTAAAGCACAGCAAGTTTTCTCGAGCAGTGAATAACGTTGTTCACAGTCGGTAAACTTTTTGCTTAGGTAGTATATTGCATACTCTTTTCGACCAGACTCGTCATGCTGGCCCAGCACACACCCCATTGACTCTTCTAGTACTGTCAAGTACATTATCAGAGGTCTTCCTTCAACTGGAGGCATAAGGATTGGGGGTTCTTGCAGATATTCTTTGATCCTGTCAAAAGCTTTCTGGCAGTCTTCGTTCCACCTGACCGTCTGTTCCTTTCTTAACAGCTTGAACAAGGGTTCACAGGTTGCCGTAAGGTGAGATATGAACCGTGAGATGTAGTTCAATCGACCTAAGAACCCTCGAACTTCTTTCTCTGTTTTCGGTGCAGGCATCTCTTGGATGGCTTTGACTTTATCAGGGTCAACTTCAATCCCTTTCTCGCTTACAATAAAGCCCAGCAGCTTACCAGATCGCACCCCGAATGTGCATTTGTTGGGGTTCAACTTCAGTTGGTACTTCCTCAGACGCTTGAACAATTTGAGCAGATTTACCAGATGGTCTTCTTCAGTAAGGGACTTGGCAATCATGTCATCCACATAACACTCTATTTCTTTATGGATCATATCGTGGAATAACGTTACCATAGCCCGTTGATACGTTGCACCGGCATTCTTGAGCCCAAATGGCATTACCTTGTAGCAGAACGTGCCCCAGGGTGTAATGAATGTTGTCTTCTCCATATCTTCAGGTGACATCTTGATCTGATTGTATCCTGAAAATCCATCCATGAAGGAGAATACCGAGAACTGAGCCGTATTATCCACCAATACATCAATGTGAGGTAAAGGGAAATCATCTTTCGGGCTGGCTCTGTTCAGATCCCGGTAGTCAACACACATCCTTACTTTGCCGTCTTTCTTAGGCACAGGTACTATATTAGCAACCCACGGTGGATAGCTAGTTACAGCAAGGAACCCGGCGTCCCACTGCTTCTGTACCTCTTCCTTGATTTTCATTGCCATGTCTGGACGAGTACAGCGCAATTTCTGTTTAACTGGCGGGCATTCTTCTCTCAAAGGCAGCTTGTGCACGACAATATCGGTATCCAACCCTGGCATGTCTTGATACGACCAAGCAAACACGTCCATATACTCTTGAAGCAGATCAATCAGTTGTCTCTTCACTGAGTCTTGCAGGCAGGCCCCGATTTTAACTTCTTTCACGTCTTCATCTGTACCAAGATTGATCACTTCAACCTCCTCCTGGTGAGGAGTAATAACCTTTTCCTCTTGTCTCAACAACCTGGCTAGCTCTTCAGGAAGCTCATATTCTTCATCAGCCCCTTCATCAGCTTGATTGATTGGATTGTCAAAGTCATACGAAGTCATAGCCGTGCTGTTGTCGGTGCTGTCTGGAAGGAACTCTCTGCAAGGGTTCAGTTTGTTAATTTTAGTGATCTGATTTTAATCTTGCTTTAGAAAAGTGAAATAAAAGTTGTCATTTTGAAAACACTGCCATTTATTTTTTGTACAAAAAGAAAAATAGGAAAACAGTGAACGGAAAAGAAAAAGACTTGTTTGCAAAAAGATGTCTGATATTTCATTAATTGATCTTGTTTGCACAAAAAGTACAGATGGCCCGATTACAAAATGAGTCTTGTCATCTTGGGCAAGATGTAAGACTTTGATGCATGCTTATAAAAATACAGGAAATAATAATTACTCTGCATGAGTAACTCTTATAATTTCCTGGGAAGACCAGTTCGAGACACTGCTCCCCGGGATCTTTGGACGAATCCAGCTTTCCAGGTTGCGTTCCTCTTCCAGCTCGTCTTCCAGACAATTGATAGCATCAGGGGTAAGCATCCCCCCACTCACAAAGTTGGGCTCTTTCGCGGCCGCTGCTTGATCTTGTTGAGTTGGTTTGTAACCCAACCCAAATCTGTCTTCTTTCTTCTCCACCGGTAGTAGCTTGCCCCAGCCTTGGGCAGTTCCTTCCTCAACAACCTTCCGGGCTTGTTGGTATGATGATATTGAAGTACCAGACACAGCAGATGTTTCATTCACATTCAAGGCTTCAAACCCCTGGCTCATTGTTTCATGGATCTCACCATCCATCTCAATGTACTTATAGGTTGCCAGGTGGCTGACAAAAATGTCCTCCTCTCCGCAGATTGTAACGATTTGACCCTCCCACTCATATTTTAACTTCTGGTGAAGGGTGGAGGTCACGGCGCCAGCAGCGTGAATCCATGGCCTACCCAATAAACAGCTGTAGGCGGGCTGTATATCCATCACGTAGAAGATAGTTGTGAAAGTCTGCGGGCCAATCGTTACGGGCAGCTCAATCTCTCCCAGAACCGATCTCTTTGAGCCATCAAAAGCTCTTACCACTAGGTTGCTCGGTCTCAATGCCAATCCGTCATATTCTAGCTTCACCAGAGCCTTTTTAGGTAGGACATTAAGGGACGACCCCGTGTCTACCAGCACATGGGAAAGGACAGCACCTTTGCATTCCATGGTTATGTGCAAGGCTTTGTTATGGTTGCGGCCTTCCGTTGTCAAATCAGTATTGGTGAACCCTAGTCCGTGACTAGCATTAACATTTCCAACTACTGCCTCCAGCTGATTGACAGTGATCTCTTCAGGCACGTAAGCTGCGTGCAGGACTTTGAGTAGTGCATTCCGATGGGCTTCGGAGCACATAAGCAATGATAGGATTGAGATCTTGGAAGGGGTCTGATGAAGCTGATCCACTATTTTATAATCACTCTTTTTTATGATTCGCATGAACTCATCAACCTCTTGATCAAAGGGTGTCTTCAAGGCTTCCTTAACAGCTTGATCTTCCTGCACAGGGCTCTTCCCTTTTGCCTTGGCAGCAGCTTCTGCTTCGGCTGTGGGTCTCTGAATTTGTGGAGCTAAAAGACATCCGCTTCGAGTGAAGCCTCCGCCTCCGCCCACATTATCAATTTGTAGTGCAGGGGTTGATGATTCAAAAGTGATTCTTTGTCCTTCACAGTACAAGTCAGAGCCGTAATGCCAGGGGATGGCATTACTGCTTTCATAAGGTACGGGTCCAGGCACCGTGATAGTGACTGGACTGACTGCAACTGTTGAGGGAACTATAATAGTCTGTGGATCGTAATAAATTGTAACTGGTGCCCTAGTGGGAGCAGCACCTTCTGAGTTGTAGACGGAGTTGTCTTCAGGATCGTAAAAGATTGTGACAGTAGAGACATCTTCATGATTTGTTGCTGGTGTTGTAGGAGACAATGGTGGCAGAACGGATGTTGTTGTTGTAGGAGGTTCAAAATGGAGTGATGCTGAAGTTGTAGCAGGAAAATTTGTTGAGAACTGATCAGTTGAGATAATGGATGAAGTACTTGTTGACGAAACCGAAGAATTGTCGGGAACAATGGTTGCTGCAGTTGTAGGAGGTTCTGAAACCGTTGCTGATGAGATTGCTGGATTTGTTGGAAATGATGTGGTGATCTGAAGCTGGCCACTCCGAATAAGGCCATCTATGCCATTCCTCAAATTATCGCACCCATTTACAGAGATATTGCAGTAAGCACAACCTAACTCACACCCCGGGAACATTTGACATTCCAAGAGCTGAGCCTTGATTTCTACCAACGGTGTCCTGATCTGTCCCACACTGGTTATTAAATAAGACGGCTTGTCTTCTTCAATAGCGTTAATTCTAGGACCACCGTGGTTTGGCATCGGGTTCTTATTGACATTGGGTGGTGGTGCGAAATTCAGAGCTTTTGAGTCTACCAGGTCTTGTACCTTCATATGCAGGGCTCTGCACTTTTCCGTACTATGGCCAGGTGCGTTTGAATGAAAAGCACACCTAGCATTGGAGTCGTAGTTCCTGGGTAAACTGTTGGGATCCGGAGGTGCCAACGTTCTTAGCTCAACTAGGTTGAGTTTCAGAAGCTGTGGCAGCAATGTAGCATATGGCATGGGGATCGGATCGATCACTTTGTTAGCTTGAGATGGCCTCTGTTGGAATGGCCTTTGTTGACTGTTGTTGTTGGTGTTGCTGTTGTTGTAATTTCTTGGAGGATACTGATTTTGCTGATGGTACTGAGGTTGCGGCTGATAGTTTTGCTGCGGAGGTTGATAGACAGGTTGAGGATGAGCTGGAGCAGGAATGGTGACTGCTGCTATTGACCTTTGAACATATTGGGGCCTACCCCTGCTGGTGTGGATGGCATTGGTCTCGCCAGTTCTTCTCGGGCCTGCAAAAGGCTTTCTTGTACTACTGGACGAGCTTGCACCGTTGTCTGAGATCTTTCCCATTTTTAACAAGCTTTTAATTCTCTCCCCGGCTATGACAACATCTGCAAAGCTAGTGGAAGAGAAAGCAGCCAACTTGTCAATATATGTTCCCTGAAGGGTGTTCATGAACATATCTGCCATTTCCCGTTCAGACATAGGTGGCTGAACAGCAGCAGCCAGTTGCCTCCATCTCTGTGCATATTCTCGGAAACTTTCCCTTGACGACTGTGACATTCCCATTAGGAGGGTCCTGTTGGGTGCCATGTCTAAGTTATACTGATACTGTCTGATGAAGGCCTCTGCCAGATCCTTCCAGCATCTAATAGTTGCCCTTGTCAAGTGAGAGTACCATTCTCTTGACGCTCCGGTTAAGCTGTCTTCGAAATAGAACATCCAGAGCTTCTCATCCATAGTATAGGCCTTCAGCCTTCCCAGAAATGATTGTAGATGAGTCCGGGGGCATGAAGTCCCATTATACTTTTCGAAACAAGGAGGCTTGAACTTATGGGGGATCCTGACCCCGTCTACCAAACCCATGTCCATGACGTCGAAACCCAAAGAATTTTGAGATTCTAAGGACCTCAACTTCTCAGCTATCTCATCCAATCTCCTATCATAAGCTTCTTCCCCAGCACCCATTACCGTGAATTGGTCCTCTTGGGGGTCTTCTTGAAGTACCCTGGCTGCAGTGGCTGTCCCTTGAACATTTGCAGGGATATTGACCTCAGGATGGAGGTGTGGTCCAAATACAGGGGGGTTTACATGAGGTTGCACCCTTTCGTTGTTACTGGTACCGGCAGTCCCTATATGCGGATCCTCTTGATTTTGCCTTTCCACCATGGCCCTCAATCTTTCCTGGCTCTGAGCCATGTTGTTCATAACTTCCATAAACTGAGTCATTTGATTCCTCATCTCTAGCCTTTCATTTTCCATTTGATTTCTGACCTCGGTAAGGTCCTGCTGCATCTGATCCATTTGAATTCCCGGAAGGTTGTTTCGGGTTGGATAACGGTGCGGACGGTTGAGGGGAAATACCCGGCGCCTAGCAATAGTTCCTGAGGCATCACAACAGAGGTTAGCAACAATAAAACAAAACCTACAAAACAAACAAAAGGTCAGCATGCAATGCAGTTATGCTTATTTGCTCTCAAGGTATCCGGTTTGGCATTCAGTTTTGACCCTTCCAGACCCTTGGAGATGCTGTTGTTGTTGCTTGAAGAAAACTCAGATGAAGCACACTAACACAAATATATTACAGAAGGTGAAATAATACAACTTGTTCATTTTACAACACAAGCCCTCTAAGGGGTCAAAATACATTACAAGAAAAATAAAAGTACATGGAAGGAAAGCAACAGCAAACAAATGGTCAAACACCAAGACCAAACTCATCCTCACGAACTTCCTTGAGAAGTGCTTCGGTCACAGGATCAGCCGGACGCTCCGTGAGATTCCTGATGAGGAGATTCCGGGTCGTAACAGCTGCTGCTAGCTTCTTGTGCTGAGTTTGTTCTTTGGACCTCTTCACCCCTGCTTTGATCTTCAGCTCTGATATCTCCCTCTGGGCTGCTGCCAGGGCTTCTTGCTGTTCTTTTGCACTAGCTTCCAGTTGCTCCATCTTGTCTTGAATTCTATTGTCCTCCAGGGTACGAGCCTCGGTGATCCTGACCCACCGGGCTTGACTCTCCTTCAAATACAAGTCTGTCCTTGCTCTCTGGAACTGGGCTTCCTTGCAAGCATTCTTCAGAATTTGCTCTCCAGCCTTATACTTTTTAATATAATCCCCAGACTTTTCAATCTTAGTCAAATGTTCCACTCTCAACTTCTCCAATCTCTCAATCTCCCTCATACCCTCACTCCTCTCCCGGAGGGTCTTCTGCAAAGCTTGAGTTAACTTCTCATTTCTTTCCTTCAAACTCTCATACTCCTCCAAACTGATAGTGGCAGGGGGTGGTGCTGAAGATGACTCAGGCATGTCTTCTATGGTAAAGGGCATCCCAGAGAATTGGGCCCTGGCACGGGACCACTCATAATATTGTGCTGATGCCACATTATTGCACTTCCCCAGAATGGTTACTCCCTTGGTTTGAACATTATCCCAGGCCCAAGCAGCATGCCTAACAACAGTCAAATCAACCTTGTTCTCACAATAGAGAGTCTCAACCAAGTCCCGTGCCTTAGGAGTGTGGACCAGTGCATAGCCCAGTTGCCTTCTGAACAGCAGGGGATTGTAATTGATACTACCCTTAACTCCTATTAAAGGCACATTGGGAAAATGCCCACAGCTGGTGATGATATCCCTGCCTTTGGTGCTCTGAGTGCACCATCTGATATCTGCTGAAGTTAGAACAGCGAGTCTTTTAGCCCAGTTGCTCTGCTGATGAGGGTTCAGAAATGCATCTGTCCTGGGTAGATGCCTGAGAAGCCAAGTATGGAACAATGGAGCACAACACCTCACTAATCTTTCCCTCTGCTTTTCATTCCTCTGATGCACTGAATAGTAAAGATCCCCCAATAAAGTTGGTACTGGGTTCTTTAGCATGAATAGGTGGATTGCATTCTTGCTAATGAATCGAGGCTCATCTGCAAACAATAAAATTCCATATATGCTCAAGGCCAGTAAAGCACAAACAGCTTTCCACTCTCCTAGAGAAGCTTTCAGGGTAGCTTGAGAGATCAAGAAATCCAGATGAAAGCCAGGGATCCCAGCTTTAGAAGTCATATACTGCTCAATCAAAACAAGTTCCAGATGCAAAGCTTTTGCTACTTCTCCATTGCTAGGAAAGACCATCTCAGGGTTGAAAGGGATTCCACCCCTGATAGGCAAACCAACCAATGATGAGTATTCTTCCAATAAGGGGCCCAACTGAAAGTCTTGAAAGGTGAAACATCTCAGTGGGGGATCATAGAACTGGATGCAAGTGTGAATGAGGCTCCTCTGTGATGGATCCAGATCCATAACCATGTCAAGTATATCCCCATAATGTTCCCTGAACAAAGGTATGTGATCTGGAGTGACCAGGGTCTGAATCCTCCTGATATCTGATAGCTCTGGCTGGAAGAAGTGATAGGTGATGTTGCTCTTTTTAGGAGCCATGATGCTGAAACTGAGTAGAGACAGGTGCTGATGATAATACTGAAGAAGTGGGCCACTGACTGGCTGGTGCAGGTGATAACTGAAGCAGATAGCTGATGAAGACAAGTCAAAACTGAAGATGGGGTCAAAACCAAAACCAAATGAAGATGGATACCCTGAAACACAAATAAGCAAATGTCAATATGATGCAATGATTATGTATGCAAATGAAATGCAAGGGTCTGTGACTGAGCTGGATCTGATCAAAATGCCCTGATATAGGTCCAAGTGTGTTCAAGAATTCCAGTCGGAGGTCTATAAATCCAGTAACCAAGGTGGGGGACTCAAATAAAGAGCCACATGTCCAGGGTTTAGAATCACAAGAACTGTCCAAAATGGAGCACTCTTAAACAATCAAAGTAACAGGGTATTCTGAGGTCAAGGTACCTGCAAACCTGTAAACAGCCCAACCCCCTCACAGGTGGTGTTCTAGAACAAGGATCCTCAGACTTGAATCAGTTATGAGAAGTGTAAACACTTCCAACCCGGAGGTACAGTGTTTACAATAACCATAACAGTTCCTCCTCTAATTCACCTCATTTTCTGAAGGTCAATACTAAAAGGTCATCCAGACTTAGCAGGCTTCCCAGATAGCCCTAGCATTGCAGGAAATCTGCAACACAGAGTTCTCAAGAAGAAACCCATATCTGAACCGTGTTTCATATTCCCGCACCAGACCGAAATGGAATGGGAAAGAATATGATTCACTCTAGCCTAGGTGTCACTCAGGTCCCAGGTATAGGACCTTAACTCTCAATGAATCACCCACCCACCAAAGCAAACAACAAATCCAGCCAGCACAGCATGACAATATGATAATATATGCATAAAGCTATAAGAAAACAATAAACAAAACTGTACAAAATAAATACAAATACACAAACACAAATAAGCACATAACACCCCAGTAAACACAAATCAAACAAGCGCTAGGAGGAACCCACAAAAAGAACCAGAAACCCTGGTTGCAATATAAGGGTCCCCAGCAGAGTCGCCAAGCTGTCGCTCCCGACAAATGAAATTGAATCAGATGAAGGTACAGACGCGAACGGTCGGCGAAAGGGACAGTGAGAACACACAGCAGTGAACTCACTGGAGATGAATAGAGTCGCCAGCTAGGCATTTTTATCCCGGAGGAAAGGCAATGCTGCATAGGCCTAGAAAGAGATGGATAAGACGGTTGCGAACCAGAGAGACTGAGAAAGGGGGTTGGTTACAACCTGGGAAGGTATTAGCACCCAAATTGTCCGTCGTACTCGACGGGATCCACGCTTAAAAGATTTGTGTTTTAAAGGGGTAGTGTCAGTGCAATCTGTGTATAATAGCTAGAAGAGATGTACAGGTGTCAGTGTAAAAGAAATGTGAAGTATATAAATGTACAGTGCCAGTGTAAGAACAGGAATAAAATGCTCAAGACTATGAGGCTTAAAGAATAGCTGAAAAGAGGGGGAATGTATAGAGACTTTTGTTCGATAACTGTTAAGTTATGCCTACGTATCCTCTCGTGCAATGAGGAAGTCAGAACACCGTAGTTCGACCCAAAGAGACTGAAAGATGAATTGACTTATGAACTGCTTACTTGCCTATGCTCAAGTGTATGATCTATCTGGCACAGATGCAAACTGTCTGGCATTAGACGGAAGAAGCAAGTTCTCGGTTGTGAGTGAATGAGATGAGAAAAGAATCCCGAAGGAGACGATTATTGTTTGTTTTTGTGTTTTCAGTCTTTTATTGCTTTTTGGATGTTTGTCATAAGTTAATGAGCTTAAGCCTAAACCAATGGATTTAGTAAACTCATCACATCTTCCCTCTGATTAGGGGTAATGAGAATACCCTAAGTGTGAAGTCAGATTCTCACACTTAATCACCTTTGATGTAGGGTTAAGATCATTAACCTACTTGTGATTATTTAGATGTTTTTGGTGTTTTTGTTTAGTGTTGAGTAATGAGGTTAAGCCATAATCAAAGATTAAACAGACTCATTACATCATCCTAAGAGAAGGATAATAGATGAGAATGTTTAAGCTGAGGAAAGCTCCTCAACTTAATCCATGATTAGGGATTAAACTCATGACAAAACAAGCCTTTGATTAAGTGGATTTTATTTAATTATATGATGAAGAAGTGAATTTTATGGTTTGTAAGACAACTTGAGGGGGACTTGTCCATTAACACTAGGGTTAGTCCTTCTTAACCAATTAAGGAAGAATTAGAACCCTAATGCAAGGCCCAAGTTACAAGTGTGATGTCTTGATGATTATTATGTGAATTGATTAAGAGGTTTAAACACATTAAGGGTTTAACACTTAGGATTAAAGTTATACACTCCATCCTAAGAGAAGGATGCAGGCATAAGCTTAATCAAAAAGCCTTAAAGCCTTTAGGGTTTAGTCCCTGATTATGAGATGAGAAGAGAAGACTCAAAAGAGACACAAAGGTGAAACTAAGAGGGGAGACTAATCAAAACCCTAATCATTGTCATGCTTGGTTGTTCCTAAGTTTTGTGAGGTTTACAAGAACAATCTTCAAAGGAGCCACCAGGAAGCAGATGAAAGGATCAAGAGAAGCAAAGTGACTTGCTTCATTCAAGAAGTCAGGTCACTTGAAGAAAGAAAGTAAGAAGAACAAGAATGAGCAAGCTCAATCTCAAACACAAACAAAAATGCAGCAATGGATGCAAGGGAGATGAGAAGAAAAGTTATGAGAAGTGAAGGCAAATTCACTTCTCAACCTCACTTACCACCTGAAATGTTAGAAAGAAAAGCAATGCAATGCTAAATGAGATGAAATGACATGATGAAAAACAAAACCAGAAGCATGTTGATGATGATAATGATGCTATGAAGATGTTACAAACATGAGGCAAGGCATGGAGATGTTCATACAAGATCATGGATGCAAGGGATGCAAGTTAAGGAGCATGAACTTTACATGAAAAGCTATGAAACATACATGGCAAACAACATGGCAAATGCAAGATGCAATGATCACACATGCTTTCTATATGTCTTATGATGTCAAATGAATCAAATAGAGGCATGGAATGGCATGGCAAGTCATGTTATGCAAGAGAATGCAAAAGGGATGCAAATGAAAGCCCAAATTAGGGTTTATGGATCAAACAACAAACAAAAACCAAAAACAGAAGCAAACCCTAAGATAAAAAATGGAAAATGCCACCCAAAGAAACCCTAATCCCATACTAAACCAAAGTCCAAAGGGGAGGTCTCAACTCTTAACCAATCTCAAGTTATGATTTTTACAAGTTATTAGGGTTTTTAGGGCTCCTAAACAAAAGAAATGTCAAACAAATTGAAAATGAGGAATCAAATCATGGCCATTTAATCCTAGAAACTATATGCCAAACACAATGCAATGCAAGAAGAATCAATTTCCAACTCTTCATGAATAGGCAGAAATGAATTTTTGAACTTTGGATCAAAATAATGCACAAAAAATGATTTAATTCAATGGAAAATTCTCAAAATGCATCAAGATCAAAAAAGAAATTTGGTTTGAAGGTTGGACAATGTTTCTAAATGTCTTAGAACATTTCATGAATTTTTTGGTGATTTTTAGATACTTAAAAGTATTTTTAATAAATTAATTCTCATTAATCAATTAAAAATAATCTTTTAAATATTTAAAAATACTTTTTTAATGATAAAAAATAAAATGAAAATATTTTTGGGTCATAAAAATTAATAAAACTTATGGGAAAAAGTTTCATAATTTTTACACATTTTTTACTATTTTAAAATAATTATGCAAGTAAAAGGAAAAGAAAATGAAATAAAAAATGAAAATAATGGAAAGTCAACAGAATGGAGGGATGAGATGAATCCTGGATTTGAATGGGTTGACCACGCGCGCTATCCAAGGGCTGTGGTTGGTTCTGATTAAATTAATTTAATTATGGATTAATTAAGCTAACACGTGGATTAGGGCTAAGCAAACAGATCTGGACCACACATGCGCGCGGGAAGTCCACTAAGTCAACTAATCTAACGCTCCACATTCAAACTAGAGTTAATGACTGGATTAGGGCACAAATCACTTTCAGGCTGCCGGAGAAGACTTCCGGTCGTCTTCTCCGGCCAGCATCTCCCCTAAAAATCCCCAAAACCCCAAAAACCTAACTAAAATGAAAACTAAGAACTGGGAAATGATCCCCACTCACTCACGAACCAAAACCCCATCTCAAAACAAATTTATACTTCCTAACAAGGCTGAATCGAAGCAAGAAAGAATTAGGGCACGCAAGTTTCAGAGAGCAATTAAACTCTCATTTCATCACCATTTGCAAAACCAAAGGCATATTCATGATCAGGAAGACACAAAGCACAAGTTTAAAACAAAAGAAATGATTTCTGGAAAAATATTTCTTGAGCTACCTGAGATTCGAAGCTTTCACTCTGATGACTTTCTGGCCCTTTCTCCTTGTGCAATCCACTCCTTAGAACCCCTTGATGATGTTTGAATGCTTTGGAGGAGTTTATATTGGCTGGATGAGGAGTTTGACAAGCTTCTGCTCAAGCTCAGCTGGAAATGGCAGGGATGATTCAGGCAGTTTCAGGCCATTGTGAATGGTTCTTTGTGATCCAGATGGTGAGTGGAGAAGCTTTGTAAAGTTTGTTTGGATGTTTGTAAGCTGTGGAAGGTGATTCGAAGAGAAATGCAGGCTGAGGTGAAAATGGTGAAGTGGTTTTGTGATTGGTTTCAGGCCTGGCTCTTGGCTGGTTTCTTCTCAATGAATCATGGTGAGATGCTTGGTGAAAATGGTTTGGATGTTTTGTGGCTAGGCAGAGAGATTCGAAGCAAAATGCAGCTAGGGTGTGTTTTGTGAATGTGTTGTTGTGTAGTGTTTCAGCCTTGCTTCTTCATATCTTTTGCTTGCCAAGGGATATTGTATTTTAATCCTATAGGTCAGATGATGTGACCTGGCCTATAGTGATTGGTAAGTTTGCTTTTGCTCAAAGTCCACCTTTTGTGTAAGAGAAGTATGGCTCATGATCTAGGCTAGTACAAGGCATGGTTCTGGTGCAGCATGGTGTGTGTGTGATGTTGGGAAGGTCCAGCAGCCAATGCATCAAGTGGAGAGAAGCATCATGATGGTTTTGCAAGTTGTCACCTTTTGAACTTCATACATGATCTTTTGGTTCAATTCTGATTTTTGGGACATATGGAATGTTTGTGTACTGGTTTGAAATGAACTAGAGGTTACAAAAGGCATTGGTTCATGGTTTTGCAATTTTCACACTTGGTGCATAACTTGAAAATCAATGATTTTTGCCAACTTTGTCACACCATAACTTTTGATCCAAGAAGAATTTGATCATGTTCTTGTACTTTTTGAAAAGGGAAAGATGAGATCTACAACTTTCATGACCAAAGTTTTTTCATTTGAAGCATTTTTGGATCAAGAATTAAGGCTTGAAAAATGACCAAAAATGAGGCATTCTTGAAAAGTCAACTATGCCCAAAAAGTCAACATTTGCAAAAACTCCAAATCCTTGATTTTTGTGAACTTAAAACTTCTTCCATGATCAAATAAAGATCATATACACTCAAAATGATGAAGATCAACCATTGATTGGGTCATTGGGGGCCTCAGATGCCCTGATTTTGCACTGACTTGTCCAGAAAGTCAACTCTTGATCAGATGACTTCCCCATGGAATTTCTTCATGAAAATTGATATGCATACTCCCTATACCATATAGAGACCAATGGAAACAAGAATGACCAAAAAATTTGGAGTTATGGCCTCTGAAACCAAAACCCTAACTTTTAAGTCAACTGTGCAGTCAAACTTGGCTCTGCATCCATTCAAACCCTAGTTCTTGTGATTCCTTGGAATTTTGACTCTGAGAGGATGCAATATGATACTTGAACACATATGGATCCCTTTGAAGTGATTGGTTGCCTTTGGAGTGGCTCAAGAGGCTCTTGGATTGCTCAGATCACAAACCCTAGGTGCAGATGACTTAGGAACTATGCAGTGAATCAAAAATGGGATATGAGGGGATATGATTGTATTTATGCATATGAAATGATCACAAGCCATGGTGAAATGGGTGAGGGCAAATTTGGGGTGTTTACAGCTGCCCCTATTCAAGCATGAGTTAGCTGTGCCGGTTGTAAGCGACGGCTTGACAGGCAAACAAGATAACTTGTGGTTGAATACCAAAGACAGTCCAAAATTTGCACTCACAGAATGAAGAAGAAAAGGGATATAGATTGTAAAGAAAAATGAAGTATATTGTAAAATGGGTGATAGAGCAATGACTGGGACGGCCGACATGCTGGGAAAAGCGTGCCAAATAAAGCGATGACGGGGATAGGACGAATGCCAGATAACCAAAATCAGCAATGGGGACGGCCATTGGATAAAATGATGAAGGACGATCATCAAAAGGTGGAGGACGACCACCTAGCAGGGGACGGCTGCTAAAATCAACGATGGGGACGGCCATCGGATGAGCATGATGGAGGACGACCATCAAGAAGTGGAGGACGACCACTCAGCAGGGTACGGCTGCTCTCAGGTTTATCATGACACAGGACGAGTGTCAGATAAAAAGGAAAATTTGTTTTGCGATCTACTGGGGAATAGTAAACACGGACGAGTGTTCACATCCAAGAAACAAAGGGTATGCGTGTTTAGATGTTGTGTATAGATTAAAGATGCGGACGAGCATCCTTAAGACTATGATACGGACGAGTATCAGGTAGAAACAAACTGACACGTGCTCAGAGATGATGATACGGACGAGTATCAACGGGTTAACAAAGAACACGGACGAGCGTTGAATCTGAAGGTTCTTCTGAGGAATAGTAGACACGGACGAGCATCTATATTCAAGAAGATACAAGTGTTTGACACGGTGTATGGATTAAAGATGCGGACGAGCATCCTTAAGGTTATGATACAGACGAGTATCATGTAGAAACAAACGCTTGACGCATGTTCTGAGATGATGATACGGACGAGGACCATCTAGTTAACAGAGGACATGGACCAATGTTGAATCTGTGGGGATATAAACGGTGTATATGAGATACGGACGAGTATCTGAGTAGTATGAGTAGTTAACTGCTGGGGAGAGCGACACGGACGAGTGTCAAAAGGAGAAGAGTATAGTATGAACAAATATTTGATATACAAAGTGTAGGTGACTGCGCTAGGGATATGACACGGCCGGGTGTCAGGAAAGTGTATATAAGTATATGCGAGTGCAAAGGGAACGTCTTTGGCTTTCTGCTGGGATATAACACGGACGGGTGTCAAAAGGAGTATATACTGGTGTTTGTGATTTGTGAGGCAACTGCTCTTGCTGGTAACTCTGGTGGGGATTTTTCTTCTGTATGTTGATGAACTGTTATTATTCACAAGTGTTGGTTCATAACATGGCTTATGATTATGCTATGTATTTGATTTTTGCCGTAATGCTCCGTATTAGACGGAATGCTACGCTTTGTGGGTGAATATGATGCAAATGCTATGATTGTACAAAGAGGCACAAATCTGGGATTCGGATCCCGCTGCTGCAGAGATCCCTAGTTGATCTGTTTGAAATGGACATCCCAGCTGGGGAGGAGATCATTGGTAGATCTAATAAGATGATATTTGCTTGGGGATACGGGTCACTGATAGACCTATCCTAATAAATGAGAAACCCAGCTGGGGTTTGTAGAAGCTTTCTGTACTCTGTTGTGACTCCTTCACGCGCTGCTCTTCTGAATAGAGGCTGAGGATTCTGTGGGGAGATAATTCCCTGACTCCTGCATTTTACTGAGGAAGAATGATTGGTACTATGGCTGGGGAGAATTGTGAGAGGCAAACTCAGCTGGGGAGAAAGCAACTTGAGTGCTAAAATTGAGTGTTGATTTGCCAGCTTGCTGGGATGTAACTTGCATGCCCCAGGTTGCGTTCTGGATACCTGCGATCCTGCAAAGATAAGGAGAAACGCACAAGATAATCCCGAGGTATCCCTTACTGGATTCCGTCATAGGAGTTAGGATACTTCTGAGAGTAAGCATATTTCCTGCAAACATGTTTTTACTTTTGAAGATAAGCATCTGTATTCTTATGCAATCAGTTTTTTTCTTTTAAGACATCAGACATTTTCTTGCAAATAAAATGTACAAAATGAGACATGACTGAAAATCTGATTTTATTAATTCATATGCCCTGAATTGGCGAGATACAGTCAAAGGAACATATCCCCTGAAATGAGGAGATTGTTACAAATTGAGAAATAAAATGCTGGCAGTGTTGATGATGCTTTAAGGAGCTTCCTCTTCACTATGACCCGTATGACTTTTGACGTTCTTCTCATCTTGCTTTTGAAGAATGTTGATTCTGATTGAAGATTGATCTTGTTGAAGCTTACCAAGTTGTAGATGATACAGACGAACTCAGAATGCAGTTGTTCGCTTATTCCCTTATTTTGCATGGATCGCCCTTTCGGGTTTTCAATCCATCGGGATACCCACTTTTGCCTGAGCTGTCCAATGCGGCTTTTCAACTCAGCGGGTGTACATTTTTTTATTTATGTTCCCTTATTTTTGCCCGAGTCTTTTATTCTGTTTTTGACTCGCCGGGATGCCCTATTTTTGCCTGGACTTACATTCTGTTTTTATGTCCAGCGGGTCATTTTTTATGCGAAGTATTTTTTAACTGCATCTGAATTCACAGGGGACGGGAAATCTTCACCATCCATGGTGCTGAGCATCAGTGCTCCACCAGAGAAAACTTTCTTCACCACGAATGGTCCTTCATAATTTGGAGTCCTTTTGCCCCTGTGGTCTGTATGAGGAGGGAGGATTCTTTTCAAAACAAGATCTCCTACTTGGTACTCTCGGTGCCTGACTTTCTGATCGAAGGCTTTCTTCATTCTTCTCTGATATAACTGCCCATGACAGATTGCAGCCAATCTTTTCTCTTCGATCAGACTCAGTTGTTCGCATCGGGCCCGAACCCATTCTGCTTCACTCAGTTTAACATCCATTAGTACCCGCAGAGAGGGTAATTCAACTTCAACAGGTAGGACTGCCTCCATACCATACACAAGCTGATACGGTGTTGCCCCAGTGGACGTTCTGATTGACGTGCGGTACCCATGCAAGGCAAATGGTAGCATTTCATGCCAGTCTTTGTAGGTGACTACCATCTTCTGCACAATCTTCTTAATATTCTTGTTTGCCGCCTCCACAGCGCCATTCATTTTTGGCCTGTAAGGAGAAGAATTGTGATGTTGGATCTTGAAGTCCCGGCACAGTTCAGCCATCATTTTGTTGTTTAAGTTGGAACCATTATCAGTAATGATTCGCTCGGGAACTCCATATCGACAGATGATATCTCTCTTCAGAAATCTGGCTACCACTTGTCTTGTAACATTTGCATATGAGGCTGCTTCAACCCACTTAGTGAAATAGTCAATGGCGACCAGGATGAATCTGTGGCCATTTGAAGCAGTTGGCTCAATCTTGCCAATCATATCAATGCCCCACATAGCAAAGGGCCAGGGTGAAGACATTATGTTCAAAGGATTCGGAGGCACATGCACTTTGTCTGCATAGATCTGGCATTTGTGGCATTTTCTGGCATAGGCACAACAGTCGGCATCCATTGTGATCCAATAATAGCCTGATCTTAACAACTTTTTAGCCATGGCATGCCCTCCGGCATGGGTACCAAAAGACCCTTCATGCACTTCATGCATCAATAAATCTGCTTCCGTCTTGTCAACACATCTGAGGAGTACCATGTCAAAGTTCCTTTTGTACAAAGACCCATCAGTGTTCAGAAAGAAACTTCCAGCAAGCCTTCTCAAAGTCTTCTTATCATTGGAAGATGCCCCAGGTGGGTATGTTTGATCCTCCAAGAAGCACTTAACATCATGGAACCAAGGCTTATCGTCTTTGACAACATCCGCTGCAAATACATATGCTGGTCTATCAAGTCTGGACACTGAAATTTGAGGTACAAAGTTGGCAGCTTGAACTTTGATCATGGATGAAATGGTAGCAAGAGCATCTGCAAACTGATTCTCGTCCCGAGGGATATACTCAAGCTTGACTGTTGTGAAGAAAGTCAATAACCTTCTTGTATAATCCCTGTAAGGTATCAGATGATCTTGGTGGGTGTACCATTTTCCGTTGGTTTGATTGATTACCAGAGCTGAATCTCCGAATACGGTCAACCTCTTGATCCTGAGGCCAATGGCTTCCTCAAGACCCATAATGCAAGCTTCGTATTCAGCTTCGTTGTTAGTGCAGTTAAAGGTGAGCTTTGCCGAGAAAGGCATGTGAACTCCTTTAGGTGTAATGAGTACTGCACCAACACCACGACCATTCATATTAACAGCCCCGTCAAACATCATAGTCCATTCTTCTTCCGGGTCAGGCCCTTCAGTGTGAATAGGCTCTTCATGATCTTTTGCTTTAATGAACATGATGTCTTCATCAGGGAAGTCAAACCTCATAGGCTGGTAGTCATCAATGGGTTGCTCAGCAAGATATTCAGATAGTACACTGCCCTTGATGGCTTTCTGAGAAGTGTACTGGATGTCATATTCTGTGAGAATCATTTGCCATCTTGCAACCCGTCCAGTAAGAGCTGGCTTCTCAAATATGTACTTGACTGGGTCCATCTTTGAGATCAGTAAGGTAGTGTGGGTCAACATATACTGCCTTAGTCGGCGAGCAGCCCACGCTAAAGCACAGCAAGTTTTCTCGAGCAGTGAATAACGTTGTTCACAGTCGGTAAACTTTTTGCTTAGGTAGTATATTGCATACTCTTTTCGACCAGACTCGTCATGCTGGCCCAGCACACACCCCATTGACTCTTCTAGTACTGTCAAGTACATTATCAGAGGTCTTCCTTCAACTGGAGGCATAAGGATTGGGGGTTCTTGCAGATATTCTTTGATCCTGTCAAAAGCTTTCTGGCAGTCTTCGTTCCACCTGACCGTCTGTTCCTTTCTTAACAGCTTGAACAAGGGTTCACAGGTTGCCGTAAGGTGAGATATGAACCGTGAGATGTAGTTCAATCGACCTAAGAACCCTCGAACTTCTTTCTCTGTTTTCGGTGCAGGCATCTCTTGGATGGCTTTGACTTTATCAGGGTCAACTTCAATCCCTTTCTCGCTTACAATAAAGCCCAGCAGCTTACCAGATCGCACCCCGAATGTGCATTTGTTGGGGTTCAACTTCAGTTGGTACTTCCTCAGACGCTTGAACAATTTGAGCAGATTTACCAGATGGTCTTCTTCAGTAAGGGACTTGGCAATCATGTCATCCACATAACACTCTATTTCTTTATGGATCATATCGTGGAATAACGTTACCATAGCCCGTTGATACGTTGCACCGACATTCTTGAGCCCAAATGGCATTACCTTGTAGCAGAACGTGCCCCAGGGTGTAATGAATGTTGTCTTCTCCATATCTTCAGGTGACATCTTGATCTGATTGTATCCTGAAAATCCATCCATGAAGGAGAATACCGAGAACTGAGCCGTATTATCCACCAATACATCAATGTGAGGTAAAGGGAAATCATCTTTCGGGCTGGCTCTGTTCAGATCCCGGTAGTCAACACACATCCTTACTTTGCCGTCTTTCTTAGGCACAGGTACTATATTAGCAACCCACGGTGGATAGCTAGTTACAGCAAGGAACCCGGCGTCCCACTGCTTCTGTACCTCTTCCTTGATTTTCATTGCCATGTCTGGACGAGTACGGCGCAGTTTCTGTTTAACTGGCGGGCATTCTTCTCTCAAAGGCAGCTTGTGCACGACAATATCGGTATCCAACCCTGGCATGTCTTGATACGACTAAGCAAACACGTCCATATACTCTTGAAGCAGATCAATCAGTTGTCTCTTCACTGAGTCTTGCAGGCAGGCCCCGATTTTAACTTCTTTCACGTCTTCATCTGTACCAAGATTGATCACTTCAACCTCCTCCTGGTGAGGAGTAATAACCTTTTCCTCTTGTCTCAACAACCTGGCTAGCTCTTCAGGAAGCTCATATTCTTCATCAGCCCCTTCATCAGCTTGATTGATTGGATTGTCAAAGTCATACGAAGTCATAGCCGTGCTGTTGTCGGTGCTGTCTGGAAGGCACTCTCTGCAAGGGTTCAGTTTGTTCATTTTAGTGATCTGATTTTAATCTTGCTTTAGAAAAGTGAAATAAAAGTTGTCATTTTGAAAACACTGCCATTTATTTTTTGTACAAAAAGAAAAATAGGAAAACAGTGAACAGAAAAGAAAAAGACTTGTTTGCAAAAAGATGTCTGATATTTCATTAATTGATCTTGTTTGCACAAAAAGTACAGATGGCCCGATTACAAAATGAGTCTTGTCATCTTGGGCAAGATGCAAGACTTTGATGCATGCTTATAAAAATACAGGAAATAATAATTACTCTGCATGAGTAACTCTTATAATTTCCTGGGAAGACCAGTTCGAGACACTGCTCCCCGGGATCTTTGGACGAATCCAGCTTTCCAGGTTGCGTTCCTCTTCCAGCTCGTCTTCCAGACAATTGATAGCATCAGGGGTAAGCATCCCCCCACTCACAAAGTTGGGCTCTTTCGCGGCCGCTGCTTGATCTTGTTGAGTTGGTTTGTAACCCAACCCAAATCTGTCTTCTTTCTTCTCCACCGGTAGTAGCTTGCCCCAGCCTTGGGCAGTTCCTTCCTCAACAACCTTCCGGGCTTGTTGGTATGATGATATTGAAGTACCAGACACAGCAGATGTTTCATTCACATTCAAGGCTTCAAACCCCTGGCTCATTGTTTCATGGATCTCACCATCCATCTCAATGTACTTATAGGTTGCCAGGTGGCTGACAAAAATGTCCTCCTCTCCGCAGATTGTAACGATTTGACCCTCCCACTCATATTTTAACTTCTGGTGAAGGGTGGAGGTCACGGCGCCAGCGGCGTGAATCCATGGCCTACCCAATAAACAGCTGTAGGCGGGCTGTATATCCATCACGTAGAAGATAGTTGTGAAAGTCTGCGGGCCAATCGTTACGGGCAGCTCAATCTCTCCCAGAACCGATCTCTTTGAGCCATCAAAAGCTCTTACCACCAGGTTGCTGGGTCTCAATGCCAATCCGTCATATTCTAGCTTCACCAGAGCCTTTTTAGGTAGGACATTAAGGGACGACCCCGTGTCTACCAGCACATGGGAAAGGACAGCACCTTTGCATTCCATGGTTATGTGCAAGGCTTTGTTATGGTTGCGGCCTTCCGTTGTCAAATCAGTATTGGTGAACCCTAGTCCGTGACTAGCATTAACATTTCCAACTACTGCCTCCAGCTGATTGACAGTGATCTCTTCAGGCACGTAAGCTGCGTGCAGGACTTTGAGTAGTGCATTCCGATGGGCTTCGGAGCACATAAGCAATGATAGGATTGAGATCTTGGAAGGGGTCTGATGAAGCTGATCCACTATTTTATAATCACTCTTTTTGATGATTCGCATGAACTCATCAACCTCTTGATCAAAGGGTGTCTTCAAGGCTTCCTTAACAGCTTGATCTTCCTGCACAGGGCTCTTCCCTTTTGCCTTGGCAGCAGCTTCTGCTTCGGCTGTGGGTCTCTGAATTTGTGGAGCGAAAAGACGTCCGCTTCGAGTGAAGCCTCCGCCTCCGCCCACATTATCAATTTGTAGTGCAGGGGTTGATGATTCAAAAGTGATTCTTTGTCCTTCACAGTACAAGTCAGAGCCGTAATGCCAGGGGATGGCATTACTGCTTTCATAAGGTACGGGTCCAGGCACCGTGATAGTGACTGGACTGACTGCAACTGTTGAGGGAATTGTAATAGTCTGTGGATCGTAATAAATTGTAACTGGTGCCCTAGTGGGAGCAGCACCTTCTGAGTTGTAGACAGAGTTGTCTTCAGGATCGTAAAAGATTGTGACAGTAGAGACATCTTCATGATTTGTTGCTGGTGCTGTAGGAGACAATGGTGGCAGAACGGATGTTGTTGTTGTAGGAGGTTAAAAATGGAGTGATGCTGAAGTTGTAGCAGGAAAATTTGTTGAGAACTGATCAGTTGAGATAATGGATGAAGTACTTGTTGACGAAACCGAAGAATTGTCGGGAACAATGGTTGCTGCAGTTGTAGGAGGTTCTGAAACCGTTGCTGATGAGATTGCTGGATTTGTTGGAAATGATGTGGTGATCTGAAGCTGGCCACTCCGAATAAGGCCATCTATGCCATTCCTCAAATTATCGCACCCATTTACAGAGATATTGCAGTAAGCACAACCTAACTCACACCCCGGGAACATTTGACATTCCAAGAGCTGAGCCTTGATTTCTACCAACGGTGTCCTGATCTGTCCCACACTGGTTATTAAATAAGACGGCTTGTCTTCTTCAATAGCGTTAATTCTAGGACCACCGTGGTTTGGCATCGGGTTCTTATTGACATTGGGTGGTGGTGCGAAATTCAGAGCTTTTGAGTCTACCAGGTCTTGTACCTTCATATGCAGGGCTCTGCACTTTTCCGTACTATGGCCAGGTGCGTTTGAATGAAAAGCACACCTAGCGTTGGAGTCGTAGTTCCTGGGTAAACTGTTGGGATCCGGAGGTGCCAACGTTCTTAGCTCAACTAGGTTGAGTTTCAGAAGCTGTGGCAGCAATGTAGCATATGGCATGGGGATCGGATCGATCACTTTGTTAGCTTGAGATGGCCTCTGTTGGAATGGCCTTTGTTGACTGTTGTTGTTGGTGTTGCTGTTGTTGTAATTTCTTGGAGGATACTGATTTTGCTGATGGTACTGAGGTTGCGGCTGATAGTTTTGCTGCGGAGGTTGATAGACAGGTTGAGGATGAGCTGGAGCAGGAATGGTGACTGCTGCTATTGACCTTTGAACATATTGGGGCCTACCCCTGCTGGTGTGGATGGCATTGGTCTCGCCAGTTCTTCTCGGGCCTGCAAAAGGCTTTCTTGTACTACTGGACGAGCTTGCACCGTTGTCTGAGATCTTTCCCATTTTTAACAAGCTTTCAATTCTCTCCCCGGCTATGACAACATCTGCAAAGCTAGTGGAAGAGAAAGCAGCCAACCTGTCAATATATGTTCCCTGAAGGGTGTTCATGAACATATCTGCCATTTCCCGTTCAGACATAGGTGGCTGAACAGCAGCAGCCAGTTGCCTCCATCTCTGTGCATATTCTCGGAAACTTTCCCTTGACGACTGTGACATTCCCATTAGGAGGGTCCTGTTGGGTGCCATGTCTAAGTTATACTGATACTGTCTGATGAAGGCCTCTGCCAGATCCTTCCAGCATCTAATAGTTGCCCTTGTCAAGTGAGAGTACCATTCTCTTGACGCTCCGGTTAAGCTGTCTTCGAAATAGAACATCCAGAGCTTCTCATCCATAGTATAGGCCTTCAGCCTTCCCAGAAATGATTGTAGATGAGTCCGGGGGCATGAAGTCCCATTATACTTTTCGAAACAAGGAGGCTTGAACTTATGGGGGATCCTGACCCCGTCTACCAAACCCATGTCCATGACGTCGAAACCCAAAGAATTTTGAGATTCTAAGGACCTCAACTTCTCAGCTATCTCATCCAATCTCCTATCATAAGCTTCTTCCCCAGCACCCATTACCGTGAATTGGTCCTCTTGGGGGTCTTCTTGAAGTACCCTGGCTGCAGTGGCTGTCCCTTGAACATTTGCAGGGATATTGACCTCAGGATGGAGGTGTGGTCCAAATACAGGGGGGTTTACATGAGGTTGCACCCTTTCGTTGTTACTGGTACCGGCAGTCCCTATATGCGGATCCTCTTGATTTTGCCTTTCCACCATGGCCCTCAATCTTTCCTGGCTCTGAGCCATGTTGTTCATAACTTCCATAAACTGAGTCATTTGATTCCTCATCTCTAGCCTTTCATTTGCCATTTGATTTCTGACCTCGGTAAGGTCCTGCTGCATCTGATCCATTTGAATTCCCGGAAGGTTGTTTCGGGTTGGATAACGGTGCGGACGGTTGAGGGGAAATACCCGGCGCCTAGCAATAGTTCCTGAGGCATCACAACAGAGGTTAGCAACAATAAAACAAAACCTACAAAACAAACAAAAGGTCAGCATGCAATGCAGTTATGCTTATTTGCTCTCAAGGTATCCGGTTTGGCATTCAGTTTTGACCCTTCCAGACCCTTGGAGATGCTGTACATTGTCTCCCCTAGTCTTTTACCTTTGTGTCTCCTTGAGTCTCTCTTCTCATCTCATTATCAGAGGCTAAACACTTAAAGCTTTAGGACTTTGAATTAGGGTCATGCTTGTATCCTTATCTTAGGATGGAGTGTATAACTTTAATCCTTAGTGTTAAAATTTTAATTTTCTTACACCTCTTAATCAAAAACACCTAATAACTATTAAGACTTAAGCTTGTAACTTGGGCCTTATATTAGGGTTACATCTCTTCCTTATGGTTTAGAGGGACTAACCATAGTGTTTAATAGACAAGTCCCCCTCAAGATAAGTCTTACAAACTTAAAACCCACTTCTTAATCTCACCCTTTAATCAAAATCCACTTTAATAAAGGCTTGTTATATAATGAATTTAATCCCTAACCATGGATTAAGTTGATGAGTCTTCCTCAACTTAAGTGTTCTCATCTATCATCCTTCTCTTAGGATGGTGTAATGAGTTCACTAATCTTTGATTAGAGATTAAACTCATTACTTAACACTAAACAAAAACCCAAAAACATCTTAATAATCACAAGTAGGTTAATGATCTTAATCCTACATCATCATGGTAATTAAGTTGGGATGCTTATCTCATACTTAAGTAGGCTCATTATCCCTAATCAGGGAGGATATAATGAGTTTACAACCCTTGATTTAGGCTTAAGCTCAATATCCTATGCAAAACACCAAAAACAATAAAAAACTGAAAACACAAAAACAAACAATAATCGTCTCCTTCGGGATTCTTTTCTCATCACATTCATTCAGAAACGAGAACTCGCTTCTCCTGTCTAATGCAAGACAGTTAGCACTCGAGCCAGACGACTCATACACTTGAGCATAGACAAGTAAGCAGTTCACAGCAAAATCATCCAGTCTCTTTGAGTTAAACTACAGTGTTCTGACTTCCTCATTGCATTAGAGGATACGTAGGCATAACTTAACAGTTATCGAACAAAAGTCTCTTTGTCTTCCCCCTCTTTCAGCTTTCTTTTCTAAGCCCCAGTCCTGAGCATTTCACCATTTCTTTTGCACTGATACATTGTACATTCTTTCCTAGCCTTTCATACACATTTTAGCACATATACTACCCCTTTTAAAACATAATCTTGTAAGCGTGGATCCCGTCGAGTACGATGGATGGACTGGGTGTTAATACCTTCCCAGGTTGTAACCAACCCCCATACTCAGTCTCTCTGGTTCGCAACCGTCTTATCCATATCTTTCCAGGTTTATGCAGCATTACCTTTCCTTCGGGATAAAAATGCCTAGCTGGCGACTATATTCAACCTCACCTCTCTTTCGCCTCGTCTGTTCGCGTCTGCACAGGGATGTAAATCTTTCTGGAGCGACACTGCCCATCCATATGAAGGTTATTCACTCCATCATTGATAATAGTGACCCCTGGTTGTACCACAGGGATTTCAACATGACGGGCGCCATCCCCGTTGCGGTTACCTCCATCTGCTATCCCATTGTTCCTGGCCTGATTGTTCTTTACCAGTTCGCGCAAACGCTCATGTGTTTGACCAATCCCAACCATGAGGGTCATGAAGTTGTCCATTCTTGTCCTTAAATCAGCCAGATCCGCTTGCATCTGATCCATTGCTTTCTCTCTGTTCACCTTTATAGGGTATTTGTGCACAGTTGACTGTCTCTGAACCTTCTTGGGAGCTATAGTGCCTGAAATTGACATAAACGTTAGAAAACTGATGAACTACCTGCAAAACAACAAACACGTTATATGCATGCAATGTAACTATTCATGTTTCCACGTTCAGGCATTAATATGCCCTAGTTCTGGTATTTTTGACAGAGAGTACTCCAGATAGCCTTTTGATTATTGGTTTTCAAACTCTTTTTTTTAAGAGTGTTCAGACCCTAGCAGCTTCGAACAAATAGTTTTTTGTGTACTCAGAGATGGTAACTGGAACTTAGTATTGCATAACATGGATAACCCACGGGCAACCAGAGTTAAAACATAAACAAATTCCCCAGAGAGTTACAATCCAATACCAAAAAGAAAAAGATAAAGCAAGACTCCTACAACAAGCCTGTAGGTAGTCTGGATACAAATAACAATAAACTAAAACTCTAGGTTAAAGGAAGATTCAGGTTCCTCTTCTGCAACCATCACCTATGTCCGTTCTTCTTCACGCCTGCTCGCAGCTTAATATCTACAATCTCCTTCATTGCTTCCTCCAAGGCTAGCTGGCTCTGTACCAATTGCTGATTCTTTTCCCTTCGTACTTTGTGAACTTGTTCTACTTCTTCTTTCTTGAAGGCCATCTGCACCTCAAAAAACTCTTCCTTTTCTTTGTACTTCTTTTGCTCATGTTCCCTTTAGCTCTGTAACCAAGCAATGGACTGGAGAGATTCTCTAAGAGTCTTCAAAGTCTTCTTACGCTCTGCTTCTCTTTTTGATTTTGTTAAACCCATCCTCTGAAAATGAGCTTCTCTCCCAGCAAACTCCTTTTCCTTAGTTTCTAAGTGTCGCTCCCAAAGATTTGCATCCCGGTACAAGCGCGAACGGTCGGCGAAAGGATCAGCGAGAACACACAGTCGTGAACTCACTGGAGATGAATAGAGTCGCCAGCTAGGCATTTTTATCCCGGAGGAAAGGCAATGCTGCATAGACCTAGAAAGAGATGGATAAGACGGTCGCGAACCAGAGAGACTGAGAAAGGGGGTTGGTTACAACCTGGGAAGGTATTAACACCCAGATTGCCCGTCGTACTCGACGGGATCCACGCTTAAAAGATTTGTGTTTTAAAGGGGTAATGTCAGTGCAATCTGTGTATAAAAGAGCTGGAAAAGATGTACAGGTGTCAGTGTAAAGGAAGTGTGAAGTGTATAAATGATGTGTCAGTGTAAGAATGAGAATGAATTGCTCATGATCATGAGGCTAAAGAATGAAGCTAGAAAAGGGGGGATATACAGAGACTTTTGTTCGATAACTGTTAAGTTATGCCTACGTATCCTCTCGTGCAATGAGGAAGTCAGAACACCGTAGTTCGACTCAAAGAGACTGAAGGATGAATTGACTTGTGAACTGCTTACTTGTCTATGCTCAATTGTATGACCTGTCTGGCTCAGGTGCTAACTGTCTTGCATTAGACGGAAGAAGCAAGTTCTCATTTATGAGTGAAGGTGATGAGAAAAGAATCCCGAAGGAGACGATTATTGTTTGTTTTTGAGTTTTCAGTCTTTTATTGCTTTTGAATTTTGTCATAAGTTAATGAGCTTAAGCATGAACCAGTGGGTTAGTAAACTCATCACATCTTCCCTCTGATTAGGGGTAATGAGAATACTTTAAGTGTGAAGTCAGATTCTCACACTTAATCACCTTTGGTATAGGATTAAGATCATTAACCTATTTGTGATTATTTAGATGTTTTTGTTGTTTTTGTTTAGTGTTGAGTAATGAGGTTAAGCCATAATCAGGGATTTAACAGACTCATTACACCATCCTAATAAAAGGATAATAGATGAGAATGTTTAAGCTGAGGAAAGCTCCTCAACTTAATCCATGATTAGGGATTAAGCTCATGACAAAACAAGCCTTTATTAGATGGATTTTATTTAATGATATGATGAAGAAATTTTTTTAGGGTTTGTAAGACAACTTGAGGGGGACTTGTCCATTAACACTAGGGTTAGTCCTTCTTAACCAATTAAGGAAGAATTAGAACCCTAATGCAAGGCCCAAGTTACAAGTGTGATGTCTTGATACTTATTAAGTGAATTGATTAAGAGATTTAAACACATTAAGGGTTTAACACTTAGGATTAAAGTTATACACTCCATCCTAAGAGAAGGATGCAGGCATAAGCTTAATCACAAAGCCTTAAAACCTTTAGGGTTTAGTCCCTGATTATGAGATGAGAAGAGAAGACTCAAGGAAACACAAAGGTAAAACTAAGAGGGGAGACTAATCAAAACCCTAATCATTGTCATGCTTGGTTGTTCCTAAGGTTTGTGAGGTTTTCAAGAGAAGTCTTCAATGGAACCACCAGGAAGCAGATGAAAGGATCAAGAGGAGCAAAGCAACTTGCTTCATTCCAGAAGTCAAGTCACTGGGAGAAAGAAAGTGGGAAGAGGAAGAATGAGCAAGCTCAAACTCAACCACATATAAAAATGCAGCATGGATGCAAGAGAGAGATGAGAAGAAAGTATGAGAAGTGAAGGCAAATCCACTTCTCAGAATCACTTACCACCTGAAAGGTTAGAAAGGAAATGCAATGCAATGCAAAATGGGATGGAATGACATGATGCAAACCAAAACCAGAAGCACATATGTGATGTTAATGATGCTATGAGATGCTACAAACCAGAAACAAAACATGTGGATGATCATACAAGCTTATGAATGCAAGTGGAGCAAGTTAAGGAGCATGGACATACATGAAAAGTTATGAAGTACATATGGCATACAATATGGCAAATACATGATGCAATGATCAAACATGCTTTCAATATGTCTTATGATGTCAAATGAATCAAATGGATGCTTGAAATGCCATGGCAAGTCATGTTATGCAAGAGAATGCAAGATGGATGCATATTGAAGCCCAAATTAGGGTTTATGAACAACATATCAAACAAAAACCAAAATCAGAAGCAAACCCTAAGATAAAAAATTTAAAATGCCACTCAAAGGACCCCTAACCCTATACTAAACCAGTGCCCAAAGGAGAGGTTTCAACTCTTAACCAAATTCAAGTTATGATTTTTCTAAGTTTTCTAGGGTTTTAGGGTTCCTTAACAAGAAAATTACCAAACAAATTGAAAATGAAAGATCAAATCATGGCCATTTAATCTCACAAACTACATGCTAAACACAATGCAATGCAAAAAGAATCAAGGTCCAACTCTTCATGGTTAGGCAGAAATGATTTTTGGAAGTTTGGATCAAAATAATGCATCAAAATGATTTTAATTCAATGAAAAATTCTCAAAATGCATCAAGATCAAAAAATAAATTTGGTTTGAAGGTTGGACAATGTTTCTAAATGTCTTAAAACATTTCATGAATTTTTTGGTGATTTTTAAATACCTAAAAGTATTTTTAATAAATTAATTTCCATTAATCAATTAAAAATAAACTTTTAAATATTTTAAAATACTTTTTGAATGCTAAAAATGAAAAAAAAAATACTTTTGTGTTTTAAAAATTAATGAAACTCTTGACAAAAAGTTTCATAATTTTTAAAACAATTTTGCTATTTTAAATAAATTGTAGAAAACAAATGAAATAAAAGGAAAATAAAATGAATTTAAATGAATTATTGAAGAAGTCAACAGATCCTAAGGCCTGGATTCAAAGTCACACGCGCGGGAATTGACTTGGCGCCACATCCAAGGGCCAAAATTCAAAATCAGCTAATTAATGCTTATGCCCTAATCCTGCCGTTAATCACTTTCAGATGACCGGAACAGTGTTCCGGTCATCTTCTCCGTTCATCCCAAAAACCAAACTCTCTCCACACGCATCTAAAATGAATTTTAAAAACACAGGAATAATCCCCACTCACTCACGAATCAAAACCCCCAATCAAAACATATTTATCATTCCAGAAATGGCTGAATCGAAGCAAACAAAATCTAGGGCAAAAAGTTTCAGAGACTGATTAAACTCTCAACTCTCCACCATTTTCAAAACTAAAGACATATCCATGATCAGGAAAGCATATAGAACAACTTAAGAACTTAAAAAATGATTTCTGGAAAAAATGTTCTTGAGCTACCTGAGTTTCGAAGCTTTCAATCCTGCAACTTTCTGCCCTCTTCCTTTGATGCAAACCAACCCCTTTAGTCCCTTGATGATGTCTGGATGCTCAGCAAGAGTTTAAGTTGGCTGGTTGAGGAGTTTGCACAGCTTCTGCTCAAGCTCAGGTGAACATGGTGTTGGTGATTCAGGCTGTTTCAGGCAAAGGTGAAGGGTTCTTCATGACCAGGATGATGGATGGAGAAGGTTTATGAAGTTTGTTCAGGTGTTTGTGAGCTGTGGAATGAGGTTCGAAAGTTCTGGCTTTGAGAGTGAAAAATGGAAGAGTGATGTTCTTGCTTGGTTCAGGCCTAAGTCTTGCTGGTTTTGGCTTAGTGAAGCAAGGTGAGTTGATCAGTGGAACTGGTTTTTGTGTTTGTGAGTTGTGGAGTAAGATTCAAAGGGTTTTGCTTGAGAGGGTGATCTTGTGAATGTGTTGATCTTGTGTGTTTCAGCCTTGCTTTCTATGTCAAATGGCCTGCATTTTGCTTGCATAAAATAATCCCATTGGTCAGATGATGTGACCTGGCCTGCTGTGATAGGTAAGTTCACTTTTGCAAATTGTCAACTTTGGTGTAAGGAAGGCATGGGCTGAGTTCTAGCTTGGTACAAGAGTGTGGGCTGGCGCAGCATGGTGATGGGAGAGGCTAGGGCTGGTTCAATGGCCAATGCAGCAAGTGGGTGAAGTGTGATGAGTGGTTTTGCAACTTGATCACCTTTGGTTCTTATGGAACTATCTTGCTATACAAGCCATAAAACATGAGGAAATCTTGGTCCAATCTGAACTTTAGGACTTACATGATGCTTGTGTAATGGTTAGACATGAATTAGAAGCTACAAGAATGCTTGGTACATGAAATTGCAAGTTTCTCATTTGGGGCATATCTTGAAAATTAGTGATTTTTGCCAACTTTGACACACCATAACTTTTGATCCAAAATGAATTAGATCATGTTCTTGTACTTTTTGAAAAGGGAAAGATCTAATCTACAACTTTCATGACCAAACTTTTTCCATTTGAAGCATTTTTGGATCAAAAAGTAAGGCTTGAAAAGTGGCATAAAATGACATATCCCTTAAAAGTCAACCATGCCCTAAAAAGTCAACTTTGCAAGAACTTCAAATTCTTGAATTTAGTGAACTTCAACCCTCTTCTATGATCAAATAAAGATCATATACACTCAAAATGATGAAGATCACCCCTTGGTTGGGTCATTGGGGGCCTCAGATGCCCTGATTTTGCACTGACTTGTCTGAAAAGTCAACTCTTGATCAGATGACTTCCCCATGGAATTTCTTCATGAAAATTGATATGCATACTCCCTATACCATATAGAGACCAATGGAAACAAGAATGACCAAAAAATTTGGGGTTATGGCCTCTGAAACCAAAACCCTAATTTTAGGTCAACTGTGCAGTCAAACCTGGCTCTGCCTCCACACCAACCCCAGTTCTTGTGATTCTTTGGCATTATTGACTTTGAGAGGATATACTATGATGCTTGAATACATATAGACCCCTTTGGAGTGATTGATGACCTTTGGAGTGGCTCAAGAAGCTCTTGGATTGCTCAGATCACAAACCCTAGATGCAGATGACTTAGAAACAATGCAAAGATTCAAAATTGTGGTATGAGATGTTATGATTGTGTTTATGCATACGAAATGATCACAAGCCATGGTGTGAATGGGTGAGGGCAAATTTGGGGTGTTTACAGCTGCCCCTATTCAAACATGAGTTAGCTGTGCAGGTTGTAAGCAACGGCTTAACAGGCAAGCGAGATAACTTGTGGTTGAATACCAAAGACAGTCCAAAATTTGCACTCACAGAATGAAGAAGAAAAGGGATATAGATTGTAAAAGAAAATAAAGTATATTGTAAAGTGGGCGACGGAGGACGGCCGTCGAGCAGAGGACGACTGCTGGGTTAAGGGCAATGACGGGGACGGCCGACATGCTGGGGATAAAAGGTAAAGCCAAGACGGGGACGGCCGACTAGCTGGGAAAAAAAGATTATGATGGGGACGGCCATCAAGATAAAGTTGTAAGATCTCTGGGGATTAACGAAACATGACGGGGGCGGCCATCAAGTTCATAAAGTAACCAACGATGGGGACGGCCATCGGGCTAAAAGAAGAAAAGGGACCACGACGGGGACGGCCATCGGGTTAAAGAATAAATGAAATAAACAGATGATGAGGTACGGTCATCAAAGGTGAAGGACGATCACCTAGCAGGGGACGGCTGCTCTGTTGGGGAATAAAGGAATTATGATGGGGACGGCCATCAAAGGTGGAGGACGACCACCTGGCAGGGTACGGCTGCCGAAAATATCAACGATGGGGACGGCCATCGGATGAGCATGATGGAGGACGACCATCAAGAGGTGGAGGACGACCACCTAGAAGGGGACGACTGCTCTCAGGGTTTACCATGACATAGGACGAATGCCAGATAACCAAAATCAACAATGGGGACGGCCATTGGATAAAATGATGAAGGACGATCATCAAAGGGGGAGGACGACCACCTAGCAGGGGACGGCTGCTAAATATCAACGATGGGGACGACCATCGGATGAGCATGATGGAGAACGACCATCAAGAGGTGGAGGACGACCACCTAGCAGGGGACGGCTGCTCTCAAGGTTTATCATGACACAGGACGAATGTCAGATAAAAAGAAATTTGTTTTGTTGGCGATCCACCGGGGAATAATAAACACGGACGGGTATTTACATCCAAGAAACAAAAGGTATAAGTGTTTGGGTATCTGTGTATAGATTAAAGATGCAGACGAGCATCCTTAAGACTGCGATACGGACGAGTATCGGGTAGGAACAAATACTGACACGTGTTCAAAGATGATGATACGGACGAGTATCATCTGGTTAACAGAGAACACGGACGAGTGTCGAATCTGAGAGGATTCTTCTGGGGAATAGTGGACACAGGCGAGTATCTATATTCAAGAAGACAAAAGTGTTTGACACAGTGTATGGATTAAAGATGCGGACGAGCATCCTTAAGACTTATGATGCGGACGAGTATCATGTAGAAACAAACTCTGGACGCATGCTCTGAGATGATGGTACGGACGAGTACCAACGAGTTAACAAAGAACAAGGACTAGTGTTGATTCTTAGGGGATATATAAGTGGTATATACAGGATACGGACGAGTATCTGTATAAGAGTGATTGGTATAGAGATGAGTAGTTAACTGCTGGGGAGAGCGACACGGACGAATGTCAAAAGGAGAAGAGTGTAATATGAACAAGTATCTGATATACAAAGTGTAGATGACTGTGCTGGGGATATGACACGGACGGGTGCCAAGAAAGTGTATATAGGTATATGTGAGTGCAAAGAGGATGTCTTTGGCTTTCTGCTGGGAGTATGACACGGACGGGTGTCAGGAAGTATCTGTAATACGGGTGTTGTTGTTTGCAAAGAGTGTTCAGGCGACTTTACTGGGGAAAGATGGCACGGACGGGTGTCAAAATGAGTATATACTGGTGTTTGTGATTGTGAGGCAGCTGCTTTCGCTGGGGACTCTGGTGGGGATTTGGGGTTAGTATTCTGTGTTTTGTTGAAATGTCAATATTCACAAGTATTGATTCAAAACATGGCTTATGATTATGCTCTATGCTTGATTTTTGCCGTAATGCTCCGTGTTAAACGGAATGCTACGCTTTGTGGATGAATATGATGCGAATGTTATGCAAAGATACCAAACTAGGATTTGGATCCCGTTGCTACGAAGATCTTTGGCTGATCTGCCTGAAATGGACATCCCAGCTGGGGATGAGATCACTGGTAGATCTGATGAGATATTTATTCCGATAAATGAGAGACCCAGCTGGGGTTTGAAAGATCTTTCTTCACTCTGTTGTGATTCCTTCGTGCGTTTCTCTTTCTGGATAGAGGCTGAGACTCTGTGGGGAGAGCTCCTTGGCTTTTGTATTTTGGTTGAGGATGAAATGACAACTCGGCTGGGAGCAGTAGCAAGTGGCAGCTCAGCTGGGGGAAGTCATGAGAGGCAACTCAGCTGGGGAGAGAGCACTTCGGGTGCTAAAATTGAGTGTTGATTTGCCAACTTGCTGGGATGAAGCTTACATGCCCCAAGTTGTGCTCTGGATTCCTGCAATCCTGAAAAGACAGAGAAACGCACAAGTAATCCCGAGGTATCCTTTTCTGGATTCCGTCATAGGAGTTAGGCACTTCTGAGAGTAAGTATATTTCCTGCAAGCACGTGTTTTTATTTTTGAAGATAAACATCTGTATTCTATGCAATCAATTTTTTCTTTTAAGACATCAAACATTTTTTGCAAACAAATGAAAATGTACAAGACGAGACATGACTGAAAATCTGATTTTATTAATTCATATGCCCTGAATTGGCGAGATACAGTCAAAGAAACAAATCCCCTGAAATGAAGGGATCGTTATAAATTGAGAAACAAAATGCTGGCAGTGTTGATGACGCTTTAAGGAGCTTCCTCTTTTGCTATGACTCGTATGACTTTTAACGTTCTTCTCGTCTTGGTTTCTGAAGAAGGTTGATTCTGATTGAAGCTTGATCCTTTCGAAGCTTACCAAGTTGTAAACGATACAGACGAATTTAGAATGCAGTTGTTCGCTTATTCCCTTATTTTGCATGGATTGCCCTTTCAGGTTTTCAATCCATCGGGATACCCATTTTTGCCTGAGCTGTCCAATGCGGCTTTTCAACTCAGCGGGTGTACATTTTTGTTTTATTTTCCCTTATTTTTGCCCGAGTCTTTTATTCTGTTTTTGACTCGCCGGGATGCCCTATTTTTGCCTGGACTTACATTCTGTTTTTATGTCCAGCGGGTCATTTTATGCGAAGTATTTTTTAACTGTATCTGAATTCACAGGGGACGGGAAATCTTCACCATCCATGGTGCTGAGCATCAGTGCTCCACTAGAGAAAACTTTCTTTACCACGAATGGTCCTTCATAATTTGGAGTCCATTTGCCCCTGTGGTCTGTATGAGGAGGAAGGATTCTCTTCAGCACAAGATCTCCTACTTGGTACTCTCGGTGCCTGACTTTCTGATCGAAGGCTTTCTTTATTCTTTTCTGATACAACTGCCCATGACAGATTGCAGCCAATCTTTTCTCTTCAATCAGACTCAGTTGTTCGTATCGGGATCGGACCCACTCTGCTTCGTTCAGCTTAATATCCATCAGTACTCGCAAGGAGGGTAATTCCACTTCAACCGGTAGGACTGCTTCCATACCATACACAAGTTGATACGGTGTTGCCCCAGTGGACGTTCTGATTTACGTGCGGTACCCATGCAAGGCAAATGGTAGCATTTCGTGCCAGTCTTTGTAAGTGACTACCATCTTCTGCACAATCTTCTTGATATTCTTGTTAGCTGCCTCAACAACGCCATTCATCTTTGGCCTGTAAGGAGAAGAATTGTGATGTTGGATCTTGAAGTCCCGACACAGTTCTGCCATCATTTTGTTGTTTAGATTGGAACCATTATCAGTAATGATTCGCTCGGGAACTCCGTACCGACAGATGATATCTCTTTTCAGAAATCTGGCTACCACTTGTCTTGTAACATTGGCATAGGAGGCTGCTTCAACCCACTTGGTAAAATAATCAATGGCGACCAAGATGAATCTGTGACCGTTCGAGGCAGTTGGCTCAATCTTGCCAATCATGTCGATGCCCCACATGGCAAAGGGCCAGGGTGAAGACATCACGTTCAAAGGGTTGGGAGGCACATGTACCTTATCTGCATAAATCTGGCATTTATGGCATTTTCTGGCATAGGCACAACAGTCGGCATCCATTGTGATCCAGTAATAGCCTGATCTTAGCAACTTCTTAGCCATGGCATGCCCTCCAGCATGGGTACCAAAGGATCCTTCGTGCACTTCATGCATTAACAAATCTGCTTCTGTCCGGTCGACGCATTTGAGGAGTACCATATCAAAGTTTCTCTTGTACAGGGAACCATCAGTGTTCAGAAAGAAGCTACCAGCAAGCCTTCTTAAAGTCTTCTTATCATTGGAAGATGCCCCAGGTGGGTATGTTTGATCCTCCAAGAAGCGCTTAACGTCGTGGAACCAAGGCTTATCATCTTTGACAACATCTGCTGCGAACACATATGCTGGTCTGTCAAGTCTGGACACTGAAATTTGAGGTACAAAGTTGGCAGCTTGAACTTTGATCATGGACGAAATGGTAGCCAGGGCATCTGCAAACTGATTCTCGTCCCGAGGGATATACTCAAGCTTGACCGCTGTAAAGAAAGTCAATAACCTCCTTGTATAATCCCTGTAGGGTATCAGACGATCCTGGTGGGTGTACCATTTGCCGTTGGTTTGATTGATTACCAGAGCTGAATCTCCGAATACGGTCAATGTCTTGATCCTGAGGTCAATGGCTTCCTCAAGACCCATAATGCAAGCTTCGTATTCAGCTTCGTTGTTAGTGCAGTTGAAAGTGAGTTTTGCCGAGAAAGGCATGTGAACTCCTTTGGGTGTAATGAGTACTGCACCAACACCACGACCATTCATGTTAACAGCCCCATCAAACATCATAGTCCATTCTTCTTCCGGGTCAGGCCCTTCAGTGTGAACAGGCTCTTCATGATCTTTTGCTTTTATGAACATGATGTCTTCATCAGGGAAGTCAAATCTCATAGGCTGGTAATCATCAATAGGTTGCTCAGCAAGATATTCAGACAATACACTGCCCTTGATGGCTTTCTGAGAAGTGTATTGGATGTCATATTCTGTAAGGATCATTTGCCATCTTGCAACCCGTCCGGTAAGAGCTGGCTTCTCAAATATGTACTTAACTGGGTCCATCTTTGAGATCAACAAAGTAGTGTGGGTCAACATATACTGCCTCAGTCGGCGAGCAGCCCACGCTAAAGCACAACAAGTTTTCTCGAGCAGTGAATAACGTTGTTCACAGTCGGTAAACTTTTTTCTTAGGTAGTATATTGCATACTCTTTTCGACCAGACTCGTCATGCTGGCCCAACACACACCCCATTGACTCTTCTAATACTATCAGGTACATTATCAGAGGTCTTCCTTCAACTGGAGGCATAAGGATTGGAGGCTCTTGTAAGTATTCCTTGATCTTGTCAAAAGCCTTTTGGCAGTCTTCGTTCCACCTGACCGTTTGTTCTTTTCTTAACAATTTGAACAAGGGTTCACAGGTTGTTGTAAGGTGAGATATGAACCTTGAAATGTAGTTCAATCGACCTAAGAACCCTCGAACTTCTTTTTCTGTCTTTGGTGCAGGCATCTCTTGAATGGCTTTGACTTTATCAGGGTCAACTTCAATCCCTTTCTCACTTACAATAAATCCCAGCAGCTTACCAGATCTCACCCCGAATGTGCATTTGTTGGGGTTCAACTTCAGTTGGTACTTCCTCAGACGCTTGAATAGCTTCAGCAGATTAACCAGGTGGTCTTCTTCAGTAAGGGACTTGGCAATCATGTCATCCACATAACACTCGATTTCTTTATGGATCATATCGTGAAATAATGTTACCATAGCCCGTTGATACGTCGCACCGGCATTCTTGAGCCCAAATGGCATTACCTTGTAGCAGAACGTGCCCCAGGGTGTGATGAAGGTTGTCTTCTCCATGTCTTCAGGTGACATTTTAATCTGATTGTATCCTGAAAATCCGTCCATGAAGGAGAATACCGAGAACTGAGCCGTATTATCCACCAACACATCAATGTGAGGTAAAGGGAAATCATCTTTCGGGCTAGCTCTGTTCAAATCCCGGTAGTCAACACACATCCTTACTTTGCCGTCATTCTTAGGCACAGGTACTATATTAGCAACCCACAGTGGATAGCTTGTCACGGCAAGGAACCCGGCGTCCCATTGCTTTTGCACCTCTTCTTTGATTTTCATTGCCATGTCCGGACGAGTACGACGCAGCTTCTGTTTGACCGGTGGGCATTCTTCTCTCAAAGGCAGCTTGTGCACAACAATGTTGGTGTCCAACCCTGGCATATCTTGATAAGACCAAGCAAACACGTCCACGTACTCTCGAAGCAGGTCAACCAGTTGTCTTTTCACTGAGTCTTGTAGGCAGGCCCCGATTTTGACTTCTTTCACGTCTTCATCTGTACCAAGATTGATCACTTCAACCTCCTCCTGGTGAGGAGTAATAACCTTTTCCTCTTGTCTTAACAACCTGGCTAGCTCTTCAGGGAGCTCATATTCTTCTTCAACCCCTTCATCAGCTTGATTGATCGGATTATCAAAGTCATACGAAGTCATAGCCATGCTATTGTCGGTGCTGTCTGGAAGGCACACTCTGCAAGGGTTCAGTTTGTTCATTTTAGTGATTTGATTTTAATCTTGTTTAGAAAAGTGAAATAAAGTTGTCATTTTGAAAACACTGCCATTTATTTTTTGTACAAAAAGAAAAAATGGAAAAACAGTGAGCGAAAAAGAAAAAGACTCATTTGCAAAAAGATGTCTGATATTTCATTGATTAATCTTGTTGCACAAAAAGTACAGATGGCCCGATTACAAAATGAGTCTTGTCATCTTGGGCAAGATGCAAGACTTTGATGCATGCTATAAAAATACAGGAAATAATAATTACTCTGCATGAGTAACTCTTATAATTTCCTGGGAAGACCAGTTCGAGATACTGCTCCCCGGGATCTTTGGACGAATCCAGCTTTCCAGGTTGCGTTCTTCTTCCAGCTCGTCTTCCAAATTGTTGACAGCATCAGGGGTGAGCATCCCCCCACTCACAAAGTTGGGCTCTTTCGCAGCCTCTGCTTGATCTTGTTGAGTTGGTTTGTAACCCAACCCAAATCTATCCTCTTTCTTCTCCACCGATAACAGTTTGCCCCAGCCTTGGGCGTTTCCTCCCTCAACAACCTTCCGGGCTTGTTGGTATGATGATATTGAAGTACCAGGCACAGCAGATGTTTCATTCACGTTCAAAGCTTCGAACCCCTGACTCATTGTTTCATGGATCTCCCCATCCATCTCAATGTACTTATAGGTAGCCAGGTGGCTGACAAAAATATCCTCCTCTCCACAGATAGTAACGGTTTGACCCTCCCACTCGTATTTTAACTTCTGGTGAAGGGTAGAGGTCACGGCGCCAGCGGCGTGAATCCATGGCCTACCCAATAGACAGCTGTAGGCAGGCTGTATATCCATCACGTAGAATGTCGTTTTGAAGGTCTGCGGGCCAATCGTTATGGGCAACTCGATCTCTCCCAGAACCGATCTCTTTGAGCCATCAAAGGCTCTCACCACCAGGTTGCTGGGTCTTAACGCCAATCCGTCATATTCTAGCTTCACCAGGGCCTTTTTAGGTAAGACATTGAGGGATGACCCCGTGTCTACCAGCACATGGGAAAGGACAGCACCTTTACATTCCATGGTTATGTGCAAGGCCTTGTTATGGTTGCGGCCTTCCGTAGTCAAGTCAGTGTTGGTGAACCCTAGTCCATGACTAGCATTAACATTTCCAACTACAGCTTCCAGCTGATTGACGGTGATCTCTTCAGGCACGTAAGCTGCGTGCAAGACTTTGAGTAGTGTGTTCCGATGGGCTTCGGAGCACATAAGCAGTGATAGGATAGAGATCTTGGAAGGCGTATGATGAAGCTGCTCCACTACTTTATAATCACTCTTCTTGATGATTCGCATGAACTCATCAACCTCTTGATCGAATGGTGTTTTCAAAGCTTCTTTAACAGTCTGCTCTTCCTGCACCAGGCTTTTTCCTTTTGCCTTGGCAGAAGCTTCTGCTTCGGCAGTGGGTCTCTGAATTTGTGGAGCAAAGAGACGTCCGCTTCGAGTGAAGCCTCCGCCTCCTCCCACATTGTCTATTTGTGGTGCAGGGGTTGATGATTCAAAAGTGATTCTTTGTCCTTCACAGTACAGGTCAGAGCCGTAATGCCAGGGGATGGCGTTACTACTTTCGTAAGGTACTGGTCCAGGCACCGTGATAGTGATTGGACTGATTGCAGCTGCGGAAGGAATTGTGATAGTCTGCGGATCATAATAAATTGTGACTGGTGCTCTGATGGGAGCAGCACCTTCTGAGTTGTAGGCAGAGTTATCTTCTGGATCGTAATAGATGGTAACGGTTGAAACATCTTCATGATTTGTTGCTAATGTTGTAGGAAACTTTGTTGGAAGGATAGATGTCGTTGTTGCAGGAGTTTCAAAGTGGAGTGGTGCTGAAGTTGTAGAAGGAAAATTTGTTGATGGCTGATCAGCTGAGATGATAGATGAAGTACTTGTTGATGAAACCGAAGAATTGTCGGGAACAATGGTTGTTGCAGTTGTAGGAGCCACTGGAATTGTTACTGATGAGATTGCTGGATTTGTTGGAAATGATGTGGTGATTTGAAGTTGGCCACTCTGAATGAGACCATCTATGCCATTCCTCAGGTTATCGCACCCATTTACTGAAATATTGCAGTAAGCACACCCTAACTCACACCCCGGGAACATGTGACACTCGAGGAGCTGAGCCTTAATCTCTACCAACGGTGTTCGAATCTGACCCAGATTGGTTATTAAATAAGACGGCTTGTCTTCTTCAATAGCGTTGATTCTGGGACCTCCGTGATGTGGCATAGGATTTTTGTTGACATTGGGTGGTGGTGCGAAATTCAGAGCTTTTGAGTCTACCAGGTCTTGTACCTTCATGTGCAAGGCTCTGCACTTTTCTGTACTGTGGCCAGGTGCATTTGAATGAAAAGCACATCTGGCGTTGGAGTCATAATTCCTGGGTAGACTGTTGGGATCTGGAGGTGCCAACGTCCTTAGCTCAACTAGGTTGAGTTTCAGGAGTTGTGGCAGCAATGTAGCATATGGCATAGGGATCGGATCGATCACCCTGTTGGCTTGAGAAGGCCTCTGTTGGAATGGCCTTTGCTGGTTATTGTTATTGGTGTTGCTGTTGTTGTAATTTCTCGGAGGATACTGATTCTGTTGATGGTACTGAGGTTGTTGCTGATAGTTTTGTTGCGGAGGTTGATAGGCTGGTTGTGGATGAGCTGGAGCAGGAATGGTGACTGCTGCCACAGATCTATGAACATATTGGGGCCTGCCCCTGTTGGTGTGGATGGCATTGGTCTCACCAGTCCTTCTTGGGCCCGCAAAAGGCTTTCTTGCATTACTGGATGAGCTTGCACCGTTGTCTGAGATCTTTCCCATCTTCAATAGGCTTTCAATTCTCTCCCCGGCTATGACAACATCTGCAAAGCTGGTAGATGAGAAGGCAGCTATCCTGTCAATGTAAGTCCCCTGAAGGGTGTTCATGAACATATCAGCCATCTCCCTTTCTGACATAGGTGGCTGGACAGCAGCAGCAAGCTGTCTCCATCTTTGAGCATACTCTCGGAAGCTCTCTCTAGATGACTGTGACATTCCCATTAGGAGAGTCCTGTTGGGTTCCATATCTAAGTTGTACTGATACTGTCTGATGAAGGCCTCTGCCAGGTCCTTCCAGCATCTAATAGTTGCTCTTGTCAGATGGGAATACCATTCCCTCGAAGCTCCAGTCAAGCTATCCTCAAAATAGAACATCCACAGCTTCTCGTCCATGGTATAGGCTTTTAGCCTCCCGAGAAAAGATTGTAGATGGGTTCGGGGACAGGAAGTCCCATTATACTTTTCAAAGCATGGTGGCTTAAACTTGTGGGGAATCCTGACCCCATCTACCAAGCCCATATCCATAACATCAAAACCCAAAGAGTTTTGAGACTCTAAGGATCTTAATTTCTCAGCTATCTCATCCAACCTTCTATCATAAGCTTCTTCCCCGGCTCCCATTACTGTGAACTGGTCTTCTTGGGGGTCTTCTTGCAGTACCCTCCCTGCTGTGGCAGTCCCTTGTATATTGACAGGGATGTTGGCCTATGGATGGAGGTGGGGTCCAAAGACTGGGGGATTGACATGAGGTTGGACTCTTTCATTTTTGCTAGTCCCAGCAGTCCCTGGCTGATGATCTTCCTGATTTCTCCCTTCCACCAGTGCTCTGAGCCTCTCCTGGCTTTGAGCCATGTTGTTCATCACTTCCATAAACTGTGTCATTTGGTTCCTCATTTCCAACCTCTCGTTGGTCATTTGGTTCCTGACCTCTATAAGGTCCTGCTGCATCTGATCCATCTGTATGCCCGGGAGGTTGTTACGGGTTAGATAACGGTGCAGACGGTTGAGGGGAAATACCCGGCGTCGAGCAATAGTTCCTGAACATCACAACAGAGTTAGCAACAATAAAACAAAAACCTACAAAACAAACAAAAAGGGTTAGCATGCAATGCAGTATGCTTATTTGTTTCCAAGGTATCCGGCTTGGCATTCAGTTTTGACCCTTCCAGACCCTTGAAGATGCTGTTGATGTTGCTTTCGAAGTAAACTCGGATGGAACAAATTAATACATATATTACAAAAAGCCAATGGTACATAGTTTGTTTACAAATACAAGCCCTCTGAGGGGTCAAAATACATTACAAGAAAATAAAAGTACATGGAATGAAAGCAACAACAAGCAAACGGTCAAACACTAAGACCAAACTCATCCTCCCGAACTTCCTTGAGAAGTGCTTCGGTCACAGGATCAGCCGGACGCTCCGTGAGGTTCCTGATAAGGAGGTTCCGGGTAGTAACAGCTGCAGTTAGCTTCTTGTGCTGACTTTGGTCCTTTGACCTCTTCACTCCAGCTCTGATCTTTAGCTCTGATATTTCCCTCTGGGCTGCTGCCAGGGCTTCCTGCTGCTCCTTTGCACTAGCTTCTAGCTGCTCTATCCTGTCTTGGACCCTCTTATCTTCCAGAGTACGAGCCTCGGTGATCCTGACCCACCTAGCCTGACTCTCCTTCAGATACAAGTCTGTCCTTGCTCTCTGGAACTGAGCTTCCTTGCAGGCATTCTTCAAGATTTGTTCTCCAGCCCTAGATTTCTTAATATAATCCTCAGACTTCTCAATTCTAGCCAAGTGCTCCACTTTCAACTTTTCTAACCTCTCAATATCCAACCTACCATCACTCCTCTCCCAGAGGGTCTTCTGTAGAGCTTGAGTCAGCTTCTCATTTCTCTTTTTCAACTTCTCAAACTCCTCTAAGCTGACAGTTGCTGGAGGTGGTGTTGTGGAAGGCCCAGGCATATCTTCTATAGTAAAGGGCATCCCAGAGAATTGAGCCCTGGCATGGGACCAATCATAGTATTGTGCTGATGCCACATTGTTACACTTCCCCAGGATGGTTACCCCCTTAGTCTGCACATTGTCCCAGGCCCAGGCTGCCTGCCTAACAATAGCCAGATTAAGCTTGTTCTCACAATAAAGAGTCTCAACCAAGTCCTGTGCCTTAGGAGTGTGGACCAGTGCATAGCCCAGTTGTCTTTTGAACAGCAGAGGGTTGTAATTAATACTACCCTTAACTCCTACTAGGGGCACATTGGGAAAATGCCCACAGCGGGTGATGATGTCCCTGCCTTTGGTGCTTTGAGTACACCATCTGATATCGGCTGAAGTTAAAGCAGTGAGACTCTTAGCCCAGTTTCTCTGCTGATGAGGATTCAAAAATCCATCTGTCCTGGGTAGATGCCTGAGAAGCCAAGTGTGGAACAATGGAGCACAGCACCTTACTAATCTTCCCCTCTGCTTTTCATTCCTCTGATGCACTGAGTAATAGAGATCCCCCAATAAAGTGGGCACTGGGTTCTTCAGGATGAAAAGATGGATTGCATTCTTGCTAACAAATCGAGGCTCATCTGCAAATAATATGATCCCATATATGCTCAAGGCCAATAAAGCACAGACTGCTTTCCACTCTCCTAAAGAAGCTTTCAGGGTAGCTTGGGAGATCAAGAAATCCAAATGCAAGCCAGGGATTCCAGCCTTAGTAGTCATATGCTGCTCAATCAGAACAGGTTCCAGATGCAAAGCCTTGGCTACTTCTCCATTACCAGGAAAGACCATCTCAGGGTTGAAAGGGACTCCACCCCTGATAGGCATACCAACCAATGATGAGTATTCTTCTAATAGAGGGCCCAGCTGAAAGTCTTGAAAAGTGAAACATCTCAATGGGGGATCATAAAACTGAAGGCAGGTGTGAATCAGGCTTCTCTGTGAAGGGTCCAGATCCATAACCAAATCAAGTATATCTCCATGGTGTTCCCTGAACAGTGGTATATGGTCTGGAGTGATCAGGGTCTGAATCCTCCTGATGTCAGCTAACTCTGGCTGGAAGAAATGGTAGGTGATGTTGATCTTTTTAGGTGCCATGTTGTTGAGACTGAGTAGAGGAAAGTGCTGATGATGATACTGAAGAATGGGCCACTGATTGGCTGGTGCAGGTGACTGAAGCAGACAGCTGATAACTGAAGCAGATGCTGATGAAGATAGGTCAATACTGAAGATGGGGTCAAAACCTAAGCCAAAAATGAAGATGGATACCCTGAAACACAAATAAGCAAATGTCAATATGATGCAATGATTATGTATGCAAATGATATGCAAGGTTTTGTGACTGAGCTGGATCTGATCAAGTGCTCTGATATAAGTCCATGTGTGTAAGAAATCCAGATGGAGGTCTGTAAATCCAGTAACCAAGGTGGGGGGCTCAAATAAAGAGCCACAATGTCCAGAGTTTAGAATCACAAGAACTGTTCCAACATGGAGTATTCTTAATCAAATCAAAGTAACAGGGTATTCTGAGGTCAAGGTACCTGCAAACCTGTAAACAGCCCAACCCCCTCACAGGTGGTGTTCTAAAACAAAGATCCTCAGACTTGGATCAGTTATGAGAAGTGTAAACGCTTCTAACCCGAAGGTACAGTGTTTACAATAACCATAAAAGTTCCTCCTCTAATTCACCTCAGTTTCTGAAGGTCAATACTAAAAGGTCATCCAGACTTAGCAGGCTTCCCAGATAGCCCTTAGCATTGCAGGAAATCTGCAACACAGAGTTCTCAAGAAGAAACCCATATCTGAACCGTGTTTCATATTCCCGCACCAGACCGAGATGGAATGGGAAAGAATATGATTCACTCTAGCCTAGGTGTCACTCAGGTCCCAGGTATAGGACCTTAACTCTCAATGGAACACCCACCCACCAAAGCAAACAACAGATCCAGCCAGCAGCACAGTATGACAATATGATAATATATGCATAAAGCTATAAAGAAAGCAATAAACAAAACTGTACATAAGGCAAAAATAAATACAAATATACAAACACAAATAAGCACATAACACCCCAGTAAACACAAATCAAACAAGCGCTAGGAGGAACCCACAAAAAGAACCAGAAGCCCTGGTTACAGTATAAGTATCCCCAGCAGAGTCGCCAAGCTGTCGCTCCCAAAGATTTGCATCCCGGTACAAGCGCGAACGGTCGGCGAAAGGATCAGCGAGAACACACAGCCGTGAACTCACTGGATATGAATAGAGTCGCCAGCTAGGCATTTTTATCCCGGAGGAAAGGCAATGCTGCATAGACCTAGAAAGAGATGGATAAGACGGTCGTGAACCAGAGAGACTGAGAAAGGGGGTTGGTTACAACCTGGGAAGGTATTAGCACCCAGATTGCCCGTCGTACTCGACGGGATCCACGCTTAAAAGATTTGTGTTTTAAAGGGGTAGTGTCAGTGCAATCTGTGTATAAAAGAGCTGGAAAAGATGTACAGGTGTCAGTGTAAAGGAAGTGTGAAGTGTATAAATGATGTGTCAGTGTAAGAATGAGAATGAATTGCTCATGATCGTGAGGCTAAAGAATGAAGCTAGAAAAGGGGGGATATACAGAGACTTTTGTTCGATAACTGTTAAGTTATGCCTACGTATCCTCTCGTGCAATGAGGAAGTCAGAACACCGTAGTTCGACTCAAAGAGACTGAAGGATGAATTGACTTGTGAACTGCTTACTTGTCTATGCTCAAGTGTATGACCTGTCTGGCTCAGGTGCTAACTGTCTTGCATTAGACGGAAGAAGCAAGTTCTCATTTATGAGTGAAGGTGATGAGAAAAGAATCCCGAAGGAGACGATTATTGTTTGTTTTTGAGTTTTCAGTCTTTTATTGCTTTTGAAGTTTGTCATAAGTTAATGAGCTTAAGCATGAACCAGTGGGTTAGTAAACTCATCACATCTTCCCTCTGATTAGGGGTAATGAGAATACTTTAAGTGTGAAGTCAGATTCTCACACTTAATCACCTTTGGTATAGGATTAAGATGATTAACCTATTTGTGATTATTTAGATGTTTTTGTTGTTTTTGTTTAGTGTTGAGTAATGAGGTTATGCCATAATCAGGGATTTAACAGACTCATTACACCATCCTAATAGAAGGATAATAGATGAGAATGTTTAAGCTGAGGAAAGCTCCTCAACTTAATCCATGATTAGGGATTAAGCTCATGACAAAACAAGCCTTTATTAGATGGATTTTATTTAATAATATGATGAAGAAATTTTTTTAGGGTTTGTAAGACAACTTGAGGGGGACTTGTCCATTAACACTAGGGTTAGTCCTTCTTAACCAATTAAGGAAGAATTAGAACCCTAATGCAAGGCCCAAGTTACAAGTGTGATGTCTTGATACTTATTAAGTGAATTGATTAAGAGATTTAAACACATTAAGGGTTTAACACTTAGGATTAAAGTTATACACTCCATCCTAAGAGAAGGATGCAGGCATAAGCTTAATCACAAAGCCTTAAAACCTTTAGGGTTTAGTCCCTGATTATGAGATGAGAAGAGAAGACTCAAGGAAACACAAAGGTAAAACTAAGAGGGGAGACTAATCAAAACCCTAATCATTGTCATGCTTGGTTGTTCCTAAGGTTTGTGAGGTTTTCAAGAGAAGTCTTCAATGGAACCACCAGGAAGCAGATGAAAGGATCAAGAGGAGCAAAGCAACTTGCTTCATTCCAGAAGTCAAGTCACTGGGAGAAAGAAAGTGGGAAGAGGAATAATGAGCAAGCTCAAACTCAAACACATATAAAAATGCAGCATGGATGCAAGAGAGAGATGAGAAGAAAGTATGAGAAGTGAAGGCAAATCCACTTCTCAGAATCACTTACCACCTGAAAGGTTAGAAAGGAAATGCAATGCAATGCAAAATGGGATGGAATGACATGATGCAAACCAAAACCAGAAGCACATATGTGATGTTAATGATGCTATGAGATGCTACAAACCAGAAACAAAACATGTGGATGATCATACAAGCTTATGAATGCAAGTGGAGCAAGTTAAGGAGCATGGACATACATGAAAAGTTATGAAGTACATATGGCATACAATATGGAAAATACATGATGCAATGATCAAACATGCTTTCAATATGTCTTATGATGTCAAATGAATCAAATGGATGCTTGAAATGCCATGGCAAGTCATGTTATGCAAGAGAATGCAAGATGGATGCATATTGAAGCCCAAATTAGGGTTTATGAACAACATATCAAACAAAAACCAAAATCAGAAGCAAACCCTAAGATAAAAAAATTGAAAATGCCACTCAAAGGGCCCCTAACCCTATACTAAACCAATGCCCAAATGAGAGGTTTCAACTCTTAACCAAATTCAAGTTATGATTTTTCTAAGTTTTCTAGGGTTTTAGGGTTCCTTAACAAGAAAATTACCAAACAAATTGAAAATGAAAGATCAAATCATGGCCATTTAATCTCACAAACTACATGCTAAACACAATGCAATGCAAAAAGAATCAAGGTCCAACTCTTCATGGTTAGGCAGAAATGATTTTTGGAAGTTTGGATCAAAATAATGCATCAAAATGATTTTAATTCAATGAAAAATTCTCAAAATGCATCAAGATCAAAAAATAAATTTGGTTTTAAGGTTGGACAATGTATCTAAATGTCTTAAAACATTTCATGAATTTTTTGGTGATTTTTAAATACCTAAAAGTATTTTTAATAAATTAATTTCCATTAATCAATTAAAAATAAACTTTTAAATATTTTAAAATACTTTTTGAATGCTAAAAATGAAAATAAAAATATTTTTGTGTTTTAAAAATTAATGAAACTCTTGACAAAAAGTTTCATAATTTTTAAAACAATTTTGCTATTTTAAATAAATTGTAGAAAACAAATGAAATAAAAGGAAAATAAAATGAATTTAAATGAATTATTGAAGAAGTCAACAGATCCTAAGACCTGGATTCAAAGTCACACGTGCGGGAATTGACTTGGCGCCACATCCAAGGGCCAGAATTCAAAATCAACTAATTAATGCTTATGCCCTAATCCTGCCGTTAATCACTTTCAGATGACCGGAACAGTGTTCCGGTCATCTTCTCCGTTCATCCCAAAAACCAAACTCTCTCCACACGCATCTAAAATGAATTTTAAAAACACAGGAATAATCCCCACTCACTCACGAATCAAAACCCCCAATCAAAACATATTTATCATTCCAGAAATGGCTGAATCGAAGCAAACAAAATCTAGGGCAAAAAGTTTCAGAGACTGATTAAACTCTCAACTCTCCACCATTTTCAAAACTAAAGACATATCCATGATCAGGAAAGCATATAGAACAACTTAAGAACTTAAAAAATGATTTCTGGAAAAAATGTTCTTGAGCTACCTGAGTTTCGAAGCTTTCAATCCTGCAACTTTCTGCCCTCTTCCTTTGATGCAAACCAACCCCTTTAGTCCCTTGATGATGTCTGGATGCTCAGCAAGAGTTTAAGTTGGCTGGTTGAGGAGTTTGCACAGCTTCTGCTCAAGCTCAGGTGAACATGGTGTTGGTGATTCAGGCTGTTTCAGGCAAAGGTGAAGGGTTCTTCATGACCAGGATGATGGATGGAGAAGGTTTATGAAGTTTGTTCAGGTGTTTGTGAGCTGTGGAATGAGGTTCGAAAGTTCTGGCTTTGAGAGTGAAAAATGGAAGAGTGATGTTCTTGCTTGGTTCAGGCCTAAGTCTTGCTGGTTTTGGCTTAGTGAAGCAAGGTGAGTTGATCAGTGGAACTGGTTTTTGTGTTTGTGAGTTGTGGAGTAAGATTCGAAGGGTTTTGCTTGAGAGGGTGATCTTGTGAATGTGTTGATCTTGTGTGTTTCAGCCTTGCTTTCTATGTCAAATGGCCTGCATTTTGCTTGCATAAAATAATCCCATTGGTCAGATGATGTGACCTAGCCTGCTGTGATAGGTAAGTTCACTTTTGCAAATTGTCAACTTTGGTGTAAGGAAGGCATGGGTTGAGTTCTAGCTTGGTACAAGAGTGTGGGCTGGCGCAGCATGGTGATGGGAGAGGCTAGGGCTGGTTCAATGGCCAATGCAGCAAGTGGGTGAAGTGTGATGAGTGGTTTTGCAACTTGATCACCTTTGGTTCTTATGGAACTATCTTGCTATACAAGCCATAAAACATGAGGAAATCTTGGTCCAATCTGAACTTTAGGACTTACATGATGCTTGTGTAATGGTTAGACATGAATTAGAAGCTACAAGAATGCTTGGTACATGAAATTGCAAGTTTCTCATTTGGGGCATATCTTGAAAATTAGTGATTTTTGCCAACTTTGACACACCATAACTTTTGATCCAAAATGAATTAGATCATGTTCTTGTACTTTTTGAAAAGGGAAAGATCTAATCTACAGCTTTCATGACCAATGTTTTTCCATTTGAAGCATTTTTGGATCAAAAAGTAAGGCTTGAAAAGTGGCATAAAATGACATATCCCTTAAAAGTCAACCATGCCCTAAAAAGTCAACTTTGCAAAAACTTCAAATTCTTGAATTTAGTGAACTTCAACCCTCTTCTATGATCAAATAAAGATCATATACACTCAAAATGATGAAGATCACCCCTTGGTTGGGTCATTGGGGGCCTCAGATGCCCTGATTTTGCACTGACTTGTCTGAAAAGTCAACTCTTGATCAGATGACTTCCCCATGGAATTTGTTCATGAAAATTGATATGCATACTACCTATACCATATAGAGACCAATGGAAACAAGAATGACCAAAAAATTTTGGGTTATGGCCTCTGAAACCAAAACCCTAATTTTAGGTCAACTGTGCAGTCAAACCTGGCTCTGCCTCCACACCAACCCCAGTTCTTGTGATTCTTTGGCATTCTTGACTTTGAGAGGATATACTATGATGCTTGAATACATATAGACCCCTTTGTAGTGATTTATGACCTTTGGAGTGGCTCAAGAAGCTCTTGGATTGCTCAGATCACAAACCCTAGATGCAGATGACTTAGAAACAATGCAAAGATTCAAAATTGTGGTATGAGATGTTATGATTGTGTTTATGCATACGAAATGATCACAAGCCATGGTGTGAATGGGTGAGGGCAAATTTGGGGTGTTTACACTAAGGTGACCTGCATCCTCTGTAGCTTTTCTTCTGCTTCATTCTTAGCACGGTTGGCAAGGTGGTACAAGTTAACCATTTCAGAATTCTCTACCTGAACCTCGTGCAACTGAGCTTCCAACTTCTTATAATCTTCAAGAGAAACAGTGGTGTGTACAGGTACCTCTTTTGGATACAAGGGAGCTTCCACTGAAAAAGGCATGAGCAATTCCTCTACACGCTTCTGTAACCATGTAGCAAGAGGAGGATATGTCTTAGGATCCACCCTTTCAAAATCCTTCTTAGCTTTCTTCACCCTGTGAGCCCAAGCCTGAGATGCCTGTATAACCAATTATTTGTTTCCCTCCACTGGAAAGTACAAAGATTCAGCTATTTCTTCAACACGTGGTGGATTCCTCAAAGGATAACCAAAATTGTTTCCTGGCTAAAACTGGATTGTAACTAATCACACCCTTTCTCCCTAACAAGGGTACATTAGCAAAACTACCACAACTAACAAGAAACTTTTTGCCTAACAAATCCATGTTGTGTCCCCAAGCAATATCCTCAGAAGTCAAACCCATTAACCTCCTAGACCACCTCCATTCATCCCTCATCTCTTTGAAAGGACCTGACTTTGGTAATTGCTTAGCGAACCAATCAGCAAATAGTGGTGCACAACAATTCACTGGTCCTCCTCTCCCTTTCTCGTTCCGGTAGTGAACAATGTAATAGAAATCTCCTAACAAGGTTGGTACAGGGTTGCCTTTAACAAAAATGGAGATCACCTCCAAAATCACAAACTCCTTTTCTCGTGGGAAAAGACTAGATCCATATACCATCAAGGTCACCACAACAACAAAATCTCCCTACTTACCCTCTTTGGCATACCCTTCAGCCTCTGGTATAAGCACATCCCAAGGAAGTCCTCTGCCTTTACTAACCTGCAAAGCTTTCTTGACCTTAGCAGCTGGTATACGACAAACTCTGGATATGTCTTCTTCCTTGAGGACTATATCTGATCCATAGTAAGGCAAAGTATCTCTGACGGGAATACCGAAAATACTGGAAATTTCCTCCAAGGTAGGAGCCAAGATATAATCTGGAAATACAAAACAACGCAGCAAAGGGTCGTAGAACTGAAGCAAAGTGTGCAAGCTATCTCTCTGGTCTGCAGTAGGTTTATCCATGTACCTCAAAATCTGTCCATACCTCTTTCTGAAGTTTCCTAAAACCTGATCATTCATCAGCCCTGCTAGTCTCTGAACACTCTTGACTTCTGGTTGAAGAAAAGTGTAATGGACATTTCTTTTTCTTGCAATCTTCTTAACTTTTGCCATCTGGAGAACTTACAATTACCAGAATCGGGTACTAAATGCAAATAGAAAACCTGAAAATGGAAACACAAATAGTTAATGCGAGTATGATGCAATGCAAATGCAATGTAGGCATATGATCAATCTGGAACCATCTGGATACTGAATACTATGGCCCCAAGTAGCTGAAAACCAAGATTCTCTGAACCATAACCATCCGATAGGAACCCTCAAAACCAAAGATCAAGAAATCCAGGACCATAATAACCAAATCACATCATAGAGCATACTGATAATGAGGGTATGTGGAGGTCAAAGGGTTCCTGCAAACCTGTACACCCCTCCCAATCTCACGGGTATGCTTCGGGTCAAACATCACGGACTCTCAAATCCGAATAGAAATAATACATTCACCATTTCCAAGAAATGGCTCATGACCAGATCAGGGAATCGGTTTGGCATTATGTACTACTCAGGGAGATCTCAGCGTGAGTCTGGGAAAACAAGGTCATCCTATGTGAGTTCTAGGTGGGCCCTCGGGTGAGAATGGGTTTGCCACACAATGTGGTCTGCCACTGTCACCGCTAAAGAGGGATGTTTCCACAAGGTTCTCAGTGATCGGTCCCCAGCTGCACATAACTATCAAGGTTATGAAATGAGAGTGGAAGATCCCCAAATCAAGACATTTCCAAGACGGCCGCAAATCTGAGTGTGGAACTCACTACTACCCCCATGACAAGATCTCATGAGGCCAAAGTGGAACCACTCTAAGTCCTAAGGTGCACTCGAGTCCTGGTAATTAGCTCATCTCACAGTAACAGTATCACCCAAGTCCCACCAAACAGAAAAATCTAGTCCAGACAGTCCAGTATAATAAATGATGCATGAAAATAAATACTGAAAACCTGCAAATAAGGCTGTAAATAAAACTGTAAATAAATAACAGTAAAATAAACACGCAGCGATAAATAATCAACACACAAAGAAACAGAAACACGCAAGTGCTAGGAGAGACTCTCAAGGGAACCAGAGATTCCGGGTTCGGTCCCCAGCAGAGTCGCCAGCTGTCGTTCCCTGGATTTCCATCCTGGTACAAACGCGAAAGTGGCACGAAAAAAGGTAGAGTCGCCAGCCAGGCATTTTTATCCCGAAGGAATGGGAATGGTAATGCTGCACAAACAGAGAAAAGAAAAGAAAGGACACAGGTCCTACGAACCAAAGAGACTAGGTTCGGGAGTCGGTTACGACCCGGGAAGGTATTAGCACCCCAGATCGTCTGGCGTACCCGACGGGATCCACACTTGCCAAAAAAATGTTTCAAAGGGTGAAGAAACGAAAGCTACTGCAAAACTGAAACTGAAACTAGATAATAAAAGAAAATAAAGGGGGAAAATGTAGGGAAAATAAAAGAGTGTGCTCGAACGGGCCCTACCCCGCTGCCTACGTACCTCATTGGACATTGAGGATCAGAGTCGCCGTAGTTCCCCTAAATAGGGGTGGAAAAGATTTCTTGTATCTTAAGGGCTTGAACTTCCTACGTCAATGCTCAGGCGTTGCAGGCTCGAACGACGAGTGTGTTACCGTCTTTCAAAATAACAAGTAGTAGCGAGTTCGCGCGTAAAGAGTGAAGGTGATGAGAAGAGAGGTCCCGAAGGAGAGACGTTTATTGTTTGTCCAGTTTTTTTTATGAGCTTTTTACTTGTGTGGCACAAGGAAGTAAACTCAAGCTCTTTTCCATGGAATGTGTACTTACTACTACATTCCAAGATGGAATAATAGAACAAGCACACTCAAGTAAGGAGAAGATCCCCAAAACATGACTCCAGAGATTAGGGCCTAAGCTCACTAACTCATTGACTTTATTAAGTTTTTTTGTAGCTTTTGTGAAGAAGTGTTTTCTTTATGGGTTTCTTTATGAAGATGGTCTCATGATCAGACTTGTGCATCATGCTAGACAAGCTTGTACTATCCCAATATGGGAAAACTACAAGTGCCCCATGGAATAAGGCTATTGCATAGGAGACCACTTAAATCCTTATTAAATGCTTTTTATGATTTTGTTTTTGAGATGAGAAGAGAAAAGAACCAAAGGAGCAAAAGGTAAGAGTCTAATGGGGAAGACTAATCCTAATATTAGCATGCAAGGGTGGTCCTAAGGTTAGTGTGGTTTGAAGTCTATCCTAATGAAGAAGAAGGAAAGAAGAAGAAGAGGGGAAGAAAGTTAGAGAACAACTTACTCCTCTAAAGGAGGTAAGTTGCTCCTAAAGGGGGAAGAAGAAGAATTGAAGCACATGATGGCATAAGGCATATCAATAATCACATGATAGAAAGCAAGGTAAAAAAGAAGATGAAGAATTGAAATCTGGATAATCTCCACACTTCACTTACCATGAGCCCCTTAAATGGTTAGTAGCATAAACAAAGAGTAAGACAAAAGCAAATAAAAACAAATGAAATACAAATGAACAAAAGATCATGCTAAGACATCACAACCATAATTGAAATGTCACCCTCAAGTGCAGAGATCAAGCATACAACCTAAGATGAGAAGTGGATCAAACAAATCACAACAAATCAACACAAGCCACCATGAGAGAAACAAAGCAAACATGAAATAGAAAAGATCATACAAGCTACACATGCTTCACAACCATCAAGACCAGAATCACATCAACACAAGAATGTGCACAAACAACTCAAGAGACCAAACAAAGGTTCATACAAGTTCAAACACAAACAATATAAGAATGGAAAGTGAAGTGAACATGTGCACAAGTGTGAGGACAAACAAACACAAACCAAATCAAGGCATAAGAATCATGTGAAAAACCAGGGACCTAATCATGTTAAAATGTGCCTAAGAAGCATGAGCAAGCATGGGGAAGAAGCACACAAACTCAATCATAAGCATCAAAGAGAAGGGATGAACAACGGAGGCGAGGTGAACATGCATACACTTGTGAAAAATTTTAAAGACAAGTAACAAAGAAAATTCTCAAAGCACTCACACTAAGCAAGGACCAGGGATCAAACCTCATATAAAAATTCCTCTAAACACCCTATAGGAGTTGGCACAAGTGCCCTCCTAGCCTAAGAACTAAGCATGCTAGCAAGAAGAAGCAAAATTAAGGCAATCTCTCATGAAAATTCAAATCAAAACACAAACACATGCAAAAATTATGCAAAGAAGCACAAATGTTCATTAATCAAGTGATAACATCATATCAAAAGGGAAAAGTCAGAATCATAAGAAAACTAGGTCAAAGGACCTCAAGAACACCAATTAGAGTTTTGAAACTTCAAGCTCAAGTTAACTACCAAAAATATTCACACAAACTTCTAAAAATTAGAAGAAAAATCATCCACAAACTACACCTTAATATGAATCAAATGCAAAAAGAACCATCTCCAAATTCAAATTGATGATCAAGATATAAAATCCAGAAGTCAGCATGTATTTAAAATGAATTAAAAACAATTAATAAAAGTGAAAAATAATTCCTACGTGGAAAATCAAAATAAATGGAAAATAAAAATATCAAAAATTAAATAAAATTAAAAGGATTAGTCATGAATTATTTCAGAATTTTTATGAACCTTTAACTATTTTTAAAAATTAGAAACCAAAATGAAAATAAAATGAAAATAAAATAAAGACAAATGAAGGAGGGGTGCAGTCAGCAAGGGTTTCAGTGAAAATCAATTGGGCTTAGTAAAGCAGAGGGTGCGAATAGGAGCTTGAGCCCAATGGTCTGCGCAGGCTTATGGAAATTACCATGGAAATTCAAATAAAAATGGGAAAAACAAAGGCCAATGGATCACATGAACACACCAAATCAAGTCAACAAAGATCCTAAGTCAACAAAATGATACTTCAGCAATTGAGTGCACCATATCTATCATGTGGAGCCACACACATTGATTAATTCAGAAAATATAACCTAAATGAAGTCACGTGCAGGGGAGGGGGTCTTTTTAATACGCTGGCCTATTATGGTGTGTCCAGATCAAGCAATCGTGTGGTCCAGGCTTCATCTTCTCCAATTCAAACATTCAAACAAATTTCCAGAATCCGGCAACGCTGGAAAACTCAAACATATGAACAAATCCACACAGAAATGGCTATAACTCTTCAGATTAATTAAATCAAACATGCTGAGTTCAAATATGAGCTTAGTTTTTCCAATAGATCAATGCACAAGCCAAATCGAAGACAAACAGCTTTAAACATCAAACTTAAATTCAACACAAAATGCTCATTTATTACTCAAATCAAAATCTAAACACGTCAGAATCATCAGCATATCACGTAGATCACATTGTAAACATCTAATTTCAAATCCAGATCTACAAATTCCAAAGCATACCTGAGATTGAAGATCCTTTAAACTTTCAAGAAAATGATCCTACAGCTGCAGATCTACTCCTTCTAACCTCTCTTTGCAAAATAAATGCAAAAGAAGCCTTGAAACCTCCTAGATCTTGAGATTCGACACCAACTGCACTTGAATGGCACTTGATGAAAACCTTGCTTTTAGCTTGAATTGATGGTGTATTTATGATCCTTAGAGCTCACTGAACAAGAATATGGAAAGAGATTGGAGAATGAGAGGCTGAAGAGAGAGATTCGAAGGCTTTTGTTTTTGTGCATAAAACATTGAAGTTGATGAATGAGAGAGAGCTAGGGCTGAAGTTTGTATGCAATAGCTTTTATATGATCCATGTATTACACTGATTAGGGTTTATGAAAGGATGCACGTGGGAAGAGTGAAATTGAAATGAATTTGCAAAAATGCAAAAATGATGTGTGAGGGTGAAATGCCCGTGCACTTCCCATGCTCCTTGCACATGTTGATTCCCTTGTTATAACTTGCTCAGCAATGCTTTAATCCTGACCATTGGATGGCTGGATCATGATATTCCCATGCTTTTGCATTTTTGCACCTTATGAAATATTCACTTATCCATGCACGCATTTATTTAATTCTCTTGAGCCAAGTGTGTTTCATGCAATGCCTTATGATGTTATGGTCTCAATTTGCCCATAGGTTGGCTTGGAAATGAGTTACATGAGTTTTTGCAAATGGTATAAACTTGGAAATATGGTAAAACCCTAAAAATGAATGAATTTCAATTGGCCATAACTTTCAAACCATGAGGGCTATGAACATGTTCTTGTACTTTTTAGAAATGGGAGATCATACTCTACAACTTTCATGTTCAAGGAAAATTCATTTGAGGTCATTTTGGTTGTGAAAGAGAGCTTGGAAGATTAGGGAAAAACTTGCTAAATTTGGAAAGTTTAGTTACATGCCATATGCCAAAAATAGAAACCCTTGCCAAAACCCTATATTCTTGACTTTTTACTTTGTCAAACCTCAACTATGACCTTAAGGACATCCCTTGGCTTGAAGAATAGGATTGGAACCCTTGAATTGCCACAATTGACTTTTCAAATTATCAGTTTGACCAGTTTCTTCTTATGCAAGCAACTGATGAATTGACTGCCTTCCTCAATGGATTTTCTCACCAAATTTCATCCATAGCATTCTCATATCATATGAAGGACTTTTCCCACATGAAAAGGCCAAAGTCACCAAGAAACCCTGCTTGATCATGAAACCCTAATTTGAGGACCATTTGTGTAAGAGCTTGCCATTCCTTGGATCATATGCTAATCTACCAACCTTCTGGGCTCTTTTAAAGAATCTTGAGCTTGTATAGGGCCTAGATACACTTCATGAACTTGGAAAAGACCACTTAGCTTCTTGTTTTGACTTGTAAGGCTTCAAATGCACCAATGATTGATCATATGCCCAATGCCAGAACATGAGAATGTTATGCTTCATTTTTCTATGTAAAAATGCTAAGGATATGCCATGTTTATGATGCTTATGATATGATGATGGTTCAAGAAAGAAGAGGGCAAATTTAGGGTGTTACACCGACCTGCTCTGATACCACTAATGTAACACCCTTCTACCCCAAAACAAAATATTTAGAATAATATCAGAGTAACCAAAAAAAAGGTATCACATATCTATCGAAAACATCAATATACAGTGTCCTGTCCCGTAACACGGGTTAATCAACATCCAAAAATCAATATATAATCATTTTTCAGCGGAATAAAACTTCATAGTCAAACATCATTAATTCACTTCAAAATCATAATTTTCTCCATTTGAAATTTAACATTATAAAATAAGAAAAATATCCTTCAAATAATATCATAACTGAAACGAGTTTAACAAATAAAACCCCGTCCCAGTGTTACATGACACAGAGCAGGACACAAAGACTCCAAACCACTCCTAATGTAAAATAAGGTACACTCCGAGACCCATGAAAAACTCCTCTTGCAGCACAAGGCTAATCTTTATCATCTGCAAGTTACCCATAAAGGAGGTAACATTTCCAAGCAGGCAGGGTGAGTAATCATAATTTATCATAAATATACAAGAATATGGAGTATAAATAAATTAGCATAAGCATGTCGTAACATCAACAACAATAAAAATACAACAACAACAATACAATCATGAACACATTCCAATAATGCAATTCCAACTATCATGATATGCAATTATGCATGTGGTACCAATTTCATCGTGAGATGGATACATGACCATCAACCCTCCGCAAGGGAGCACACCGTAATCACCGAATCACTTCAATCCACACAATGGGATTGAAGTTGCCAAGTAGACCGAAGCCCCATCGAGAATGTCATGAAATGCAATGATGCGTTACACCATAAAAGTTCTTCGAGAAATCAAATGCGCATCATTCATTTCATATCCAGCTGTTCAAACATCAAATAATCATTTAATTTTATCTCAATAATACATCCAAACCTCCCCTCGTTAACAACTTCAACTCATCAAGACATAACCCGACCCCGGTGAAATTATAAGGCAATTTTAATCGGTTTTCCATTTTCGTTCATCAAAATAAATTTCATTTTATGCTCTTTCTGAAGCTTCAAACGAAATGCAAATCAGACTTACGGTTTAAAAGATATGAATTTTTAAAGAATCAAAAATTTCTTCAAATACAATGTTAACCGGTTAACCCATAGCGTTAACCGATTAACGCTTGTAAGTTTTCAGGAAAACCCCAATTTTTCAATGGTTAACCGGTTAACCTATAGCGTTAACCGGTTAGTGCACGTTTTCCAACATCTTTTCTGCTGTTAAGAAAACAGCACCAAAAACCCCCAAATTTCCATACGATTTTTATTTCATTACATCCCAAAACTCATTCAATTCATCACTCAAACACAAACAACTTCAAGGCAATAATTCATACATCATATACGCAAATTCTATTTCATTCTATCTTCTCCAAATCACCAAATTTCACTCCTAAACTCAACTTAAATCAAAATCCCTAAAATTCACAAAACTCATACAAATTTAATCTACTCATAAACCAATTCTATACAATTATAATAGATTATGAAAACTCCTCATAACTTAGAGAATTTCACCGATTGACACTCTTCTCCAAGGTTCTTCACAGTTTCCTGGCTCTGAGCTTCCTCTCCTTCCTTTTTCTTTAGATCCCTTCACCAAAACATGATAAAATGAGCATTTTGATCGTATAATCCTTTTTAATCAAAATTATCCCAGTTATGTCTTTTCCCATCTTACCCTCATACTTTTCACATAAAGACCACCTTACCCTTTTTTTTAAATATTTTTAATAATAATACAAAATAGTATAATAATACACCGTTTATCCTTATTATATAAAAATACACTTTTCTCCAAAATTCTCCATTTTAATCCAAATTCTCCAATCCTTCTAAATTAATTAAATAAATAAATAAATAATTAAATTTAGATTTTTGGGGTGTTACAATTATAAAAATAAGAATAAGGGTTTGGAGAGAAAGACGTGAAAGTGGAAAGGCTGCAAAGAAAATGCACAAAGGTTTGGCAGAGAACACGTAGAGACAACTAGAGAATCCAATCGGAGAAATATAGTGATCTCCAATCCAAGGTAATGGTGGGGTTCTAACTCTATAACCGGGAATTATGATGATAACATGTGGGATCGGGAATATAAATTGTTTTTGTCGAATCTATGTTGTTTGGTTTAATGAATTGTTGATCGAAAGAGTTGTTTTTGTTGATTACAGAAAATAATCTATATTGTTAAATTAGTCGTAAATTATTTGGTTGATTATTGAGTAGTGTTTGTGTGTAAATATGTTGTGTTCTTTTTCTGATATTTAGTTGATAAGAATATGTGAAACTGAAACGAGGAAGACAAAGACGAAAGTAATACTGAACGAAGGATTTTGAAGCGTGGCGACCGCGATGGGAGTGGAACGACCATCATGTTGTTGTGACTTCCTTCACAAGTTGTGGTGTATTGTTTGCGTTGTGTTGTGTTGTGTGTTGTTGTGGTTGTTTCGTTATCTAATTGTTGTCATGGATTATATTTAGTAGCAAAATTAATTAACATTAGTGGTGATAAATTAGTAGCAATAATAATTAAGTAGCAGATAATTTAATTAAATGATTTAGTTGGAAATTATATGATTAATAATGTGGTATAATCAGTTGCTGTTTTGTGTTGTATTTCCTTGCTGCATGTTGAAATTGTTGTTGTGTTGTTATGAAACCAAAGTTGTATTGTTGTGGTGTTGTTCATAAGTGAGTTATAGGTCCAATGAACAGTGTTGATTAAGTTGTTATAGTAGATGCATATTTTTCATTGTTGTTGTTGTTGTTGGGAATTTAAAGTGTAGAGCCAACGTTGATTTGTCATTGTTGTTGAAGGCCTTTGGTCAACGTTGATAAGTTGATGATGATGAGTTATAGGCCTATGGCCATCGTTGAATGTTGATATGTTGTTATGTTGTATTAGTTGTGGTTGTTTATAATCATGGAGTCACATATCATATCATTATTTATATTAGAGCCGTTACTCACACCACGTTAGCCTGAATTGGCACAAGTTAAAAGTTGAAGGCTTTTGCCTTGATGCCTCGGTAAATTGTCAATTTTAAGTGAGAGTTTTTCTCCAATGGTACCACATGCATGTGCATTCATTCAGGTTGCATTCTAAAGTTGTTCAGCTATGTTGATGTGGTGTATTATCATGTTGTTGACGTTGTTTGCAAGTTGTGAGGTGATGGTTTATATATCTGATCTAATATGTTGTTTATCATACATCCTGTTTATAGTGTTCGATATCTCACCCCTTATGTTTGGATGTTTCCCCTATATTGGTAACGTGCAGGTATTCTAGAATATGGCTGCTTACCTACGTTAGTTCGAGTCGGTGTCATTGTTCTGATACATAACACTCGGGGGATTGAACACGTTGTTGTATTGTTTTTGATTTCATTTTTCCCTTGTTGAACTTAGAAGTTGTAGTGTTTAAATACTAAGTTGTTCGAAGTTGTTTTATAGTTGAATAAAGCAGTTATGTCAACAAAGTTGAAACTATGAATTTGTTTTTTAGTAATAAAGATGCTTTGATTTAAAGAATAAATAAAGTTGTTATTTGTCACCCGATGTTTAAGTGTTATGTATCCATGATTAAATGCGATAAATGTCATTGTTTTTAAAGTTGGAAATGTGACATCCTATTTTAAAGTTGAATTTTGAAACTCTGATTTATGAATTTTCCCCGGGTAGGTTTGGGGTGTTACATTAAGTGGTATCAGAGCAGGTCGGTCCATCCGACCAAGTTGTCTAACATTATCTAATCCTAGTACACGACACGTGTGTGAAACACTGTCGATATTTGCTTGTAGGTTTTCTAACCGTTTGTCTCTAGGAGTTGGTTTAGAATAAGTGGGGGAGAAGATTGCTTCTCAAGGATGATTATGGTATATGAAATTGGTTCAAGGTGATGCTAACTGCAGTAGTGCAAGCATTGTCGGAATTGTGTTGTTGCGAATTGGCGAGTGAGTATGGTTGATGTGTGCTTCTTAGAGGAGAGAAGGCAATGTGACAAAGGGTAAGATGCAAGCGGGGTATAATTCTTGTAGTCTCTTGAAGATGATTAAGATTTTCCTCTTGAGTATAAATTGTAGTTAGAGTCGGTTGAGGAATGGTGTTTTATCTGCGAAGCAGGTAAACTGACTCATTAAGAGTGGAGCTTATATGAGTGCATGTGTATGATGACGATTGTATGAGATGCGGTGAATCAACTAGTAGACTTGTATGTTTTAACTATAATTGGATTGAAGTCCGATGATTTTCATAGTTGAGTGAAGAGAAAGGATAGTTGGAAGAATCTTGAAATCAAGAGAAAAAGAAAGAAGTAGAACTCACGTTCACCAATTACGATTCTGATTTTCGTAGTTAAGTAACAACCTTCAGTATAGTGGGCATAACTTTTTACTCGTTAATTGGATGAGAGTGGTTCTGGACGTTTTGGAAAGTTTACAAAATTCTCTAAAGTTTGTATATACATTTTGCCTTCAGCAAGTTTTTGAGGAGGGAGAAAAACATGTTTGAATGTTTGGATGTGGTGCTGACTTTTGCAGAATTCTGCATACGGGATTTTTTGACCAGTCTCATTACAAGGACGATAACGTTTTACTCGTAACTCAGACTTAAGTGATTCTTGAATTTCTGGAATCTACATGAAATTCTCTTCATTTTGGAATATGATTTTGTGTTTGGGAGGTCTGTATTGAATGAGATAATTGTGTTTGAAGAAGAGATAATTGTGTTTTGGAATTTCTATCGCCAACTAGATGTTGGGATGGTACTATTGAGATTGCAATTGGAATGAGAATCAAGCGTGAAACTATATGTGTAATAAGTCATATAATAAATACATAGAATATCATTATACAAGAGTTTATTTGGTACTGACACCATCATAAGTGTCTAATAGCATAATTCACATTCTTGACCAATTCTAAAAACAATACAACTATGATAAAAGACATAGAAATTATACTAAAATAAAAATACTAAGATCAATACAATATCCATCATTATTGTAATACCCATATACAAAAGACATACATAAAGCATATTTTTCATATATATATATATATATATATATATATATATATATATATTTAAAATTTGGTACTGAAATAGAAATAAGTTCTTAGCAACACATTGTATAAGTATAGCCACTACACATAATGTACTAAAACAAGGCTATAAAATAATACAAGATGTTCAAACTAAAAAGTCTAAGAACTAGATCCGAAGATCTCAAAATCCACAGCGGAAGACAATGCCATCAACTAATAAAGATAATCAAGTCGCCTTATCTTTACCCTTAATGGAACCTGAAGTACCTGAAATAACAATATCAACATGGGGTGAGATAAACATCTAAGTGAGTTCCCTATCTTAGAATTCTCACGGCTCTAAGGGTCAAACCTAATAATTCCACGAATACGAAAGACTCCTCTCAAAAGTAACCAAGCCAAAACGGAACATTCAAAAAACGCTTCGTACAACACTTCCCGTGGGACTCAGTGAAACACCTACCTCAATTATGAACCACTAGACTTCTCATGGGACTCAATGAAATACTCATCTCAAGCCACTCGAATACTACCCGTGGGACTCAAAGTAATACCCACCTCAAGTTAACACTCGCTTCCCGTGGGACTCAATGTAATACCCACCTCAAGCCTTTACGGGGGATCGATCAAAATACGATTATCAATTCTTACTAGTCTACGGGAATCCTTGGTGTCTCACAAGTTTTACCATTTCATTTCTTTAAGTTCATACCTTCCATAATTTCACATTTTTACGGTTAAATCAGAAAGTCGGGTAAAAATAATATTCTTCGACATCATAAGAAAATACATAATTTTAGCTTCAAAACAGTATGTGGAACACTAAAAATGGATACCCGGATCAAAAGTTATGAATTAAATACCAAAAATGAAACCTACAGGTCTCGTCAAGCGAAAAAACTTCTGGAACTCTCGCTGAGAGAGCTCTGCGATTTCAGAAAATTCCAGGCTTACGGGAACACAACTTTTCCAAGCCAAACTAAACCCCAAACATCGACCAATACAAAAAAAACATGGCCAAACATGTTCATAGACATAAAGTGAGTATCATAGATAAGTTTTAATCGAGTTTTAACCGTTAAAATTTCAATTTCTAATATTTTCCAATAAAACCCTAAACCACAAAATCTCTAAGACTCAACCAAAATCAAAGATAAGAGCTTCTAACTAAGAACCTACCTCAGGAGATGAAGATTGGCGGAAAGATTGAGTCGATTCGACGGACGGATGGTGAAGTAAGATTAATTTGAAGCCTTGGGGTTTTTCCTCCTTTTCTTCTCTTCTCTCTCTTTTCTTCCTTCTTCTTTCTATATCCTTTTTCCTTACTAACTTCTTCTTCTTCTTATTTCCTTTCTATTAACAATTATAAAAAACATATATTTTACCATTGTGTCCAAAATTAGAGAGTATCCAAAAATGTCTCTTAATCCGATACTTTATAAAACCTCTGAGTCAGCAAATATCAATCAATAAAATAATATCCTGCTGATTACTCTATTTAGTTTTGTTAAAATTTCTTAGAGTAATCCTGAATAATATTATTACCAGTTAATATTATTCAGAGCATTAAATAAAATACGGGGTATTACATACTCCCCCCTTAAATAAAATTCGTCCATGAATTTATAGGATTACCTGAACATGTGAGGATATGATTCCCGCATCTCTGATTCCAACTCCCACGTAGCATCACCCGGATGCGTCTCATCCCATTGTACTTTAACAAGTGGTATCTTTTTATTCCTTAACACCTTGGTTTCTCTCCCAACAATACGGCTCGGTTAGGGTTCAAAAGTCAAATCTGCCTCTATCTCTATAGAATCCAGTAGAATATGATGAAGAGGATCGGGAACGAACCTAGTCGTCTGAAGCTCCATCTACTTCTAACTGGAAAGGAATGGAAAGAAAAGTAACGAGAAAGAAAATGGAAAACAAAAACAAATGGTGATAGAAAGAAACATACTTGAGAGGGCATTGCACCCCATCCCGACGTATCTCGTTGCAACGAGAATCACAGTCCATGTAGTTTTGAACATAACGGGATTTGGGTCGACAAGAATCACACTTGTTCCTACGTATCTCCTAATGCGAATCTAGCCGCCGCAGTTTGGCTAACTAAGGGTGACCACACTCTTTTTGTGTTTTTTAAGGCTTGAAATGCTTATGTCTATGCTAAGGTATTGCAGGCTCGTCTGGCACAAGTGCGTTTACCGTCTTGCAAAGAGACAAGTAGGAGCAAGTTCTTACGCTGAGAGTGAAGGAGATGAGAAGAGAATTTCCGAAGGAAAGACGATTAAAGCTTGGTTCAAGTCTTTTAAAGAAGTTTTTGTTGTTGTTTTGTTTGTGAAGCATCCTCATGCTAAGACTTATTTATCATGATAGATACCCTACACCTCATCCCCATATGGAATGTGTGCAAATATCCCATGGCAAAGTCTCTTGGCACATGAAGAGGTTCATCCTTTATTAAGTGATTTTGTATTTTATTTAATAGGAATAAGAGAAAGACTCAAGGGGTTAAAAGAAAAACACTAAGGAGGACTCGATCCTAAATGTTATCATGCAATGATTGATCCTATAGTTTAGGTTTCTATCCTATTCTAACTTAATTCAAAATTTAGTTGGATTAGGCACCTAAAGGAAAACTTGTGAACTAGGCACAAGTGAACCAACAAATAAACCAAACACGAAAGCAAACTCAAGATTTAAAAAAAACCTCGAGTAAAAAGAAAAGAGAAATGAGATTAAGAAGAAGTGAGCATGAAAAAAAGATGCAACAAGGACGAAAGGAGAATGCAACATGAAGTAACCGAACAATGCGTAAACAGAGCCTACCTGAGGTAGGACTTCAGGTGTACCAACAAGCTCCTAACATGGCATCAGGACTAGAATGAGACATGAAATAGAGGTAAAATGAGAATCAGCGGTACCTAACGGAGAAGGTCCATTCCCTCTTCAATACGCGCATAAGAACTCAAGAATACTTGTCAGAAAACTTCACATGATCAACCCATTTTAATCCTCAAGTGCTCAAAATTAAGAATCCACATGGGTAGTTTGATTAGAGCTCTAGCAAGTAACCTCAAATTACGTCACGATTAACAAACTTAAACAAGATGCTAAACGAAACAAAAATCAAGAATTAGTAATAATAAAAAAAATGCAAACAACTATTTAAAAAAACAATTAATAACTAACAAAATTCTAACAAAAAAAAATCTAATTCAAAAATCTAATTAAAAACTTAAAAAAATAGCAATTATCAAGGATTAACTAAAAAAGAATAAATAGTATAAATAAAATATATAAAAAAACATCAAAGTGAAAGAGGGATGGTCTGCTGGAATGGAGGGTGCAGTCAGGAAATCATACGGGCTTCAAGCAAAACCTAACAACACCAGTAGGGGTAAGGCGCTGGGAATGGGAAGTGAGGTTGGCAAAAACATCAATCGTGAGTTTCCGTAGCCCAACAACAACAAATGTCATAGCAAATAAAAAAAAGAACAAAAACAGGGTATTGGTCCATAACAGATTGTGTTTGGATAGCCAATATGAACATGGGCTAAACATATAATCATTAACAACAACAAATCTTAAATATAAAAAAAAAATAATAACAAAATAATAAAAAAACTAAAAGATATATAAACAAGGAAGAAGAACACGGTTCACATCACAGCATCCCCAAGTTCATAAAACATGTTGCCTTTCTTTCTCACGCGGTGCCATCGGTGTTGTAGATGTTTTAGATTGGCTACATTTTATGGTAAAACTTGTGTCTCTTTATGGATGTAATAAGCAATGTTATGACATGTGATTTAAGCATTATGCTGGTGTAAAGATTTTAGTAAGAAACTCTTTTTATCAGGATGTCAAGACGGATGTCATGATATCTCTGACTGGGCCTAAATACCTAGGTGAATCATTACTTATGCGCGAGTTCTGCTTTCATTAAAACTGAGATTTTGTTGTGTGATTAGCGAGTTTTTATCAGAAGGAAAAGAAAGATTCAACTTGGACTTATTTTATCAGAACATTGGTTCTTGCTATTTTTGTTCCTTTATTTAAGGAAATATTCCATCTGATTTGTGCAAGTTCAGCAGGCCTATGCCTATTCAAGTTTCTATTTAAAGGTTGCTTACCATAGTGAGAAAATGTAGGAAAATAAGGATTGTTCATTCAATGTTTTTGTGTGTGTTTTAGTTTCCTTGTGAGCCAAGAAATTGTCTTTTGATGATTGTTTTGGACTAGGCGTGCATTTGTAATTTGTCCACTCAAAGCTTTTAAGCAAGAGTGTTTGTACTTGACTGAAGCTTTTAAGCAAGGTCAAAGATTGTTTTGAAAAGTGTCTTCGTATTTTCTGAGTTGTTTGTTTAAGACCACTGGTGTGATTGAGAGGGAGTGAGAGAGATCTCATATCTAGGAGTTCCTAGGTAGATATTTCATTGGGTTGGGATTAAGTGAAAAGATTGCAAACTGGGTTGTTTGTTATGGATCTTTGAATTGATACTACTGATAGTGAAGTTCCTTCCTGGCTTGGTAGCCCCCAGAGTAGGTGTGATTACAACGAACTGGGTTAACAACTTTATGTGTTCTTTAATTCTATCTTTGTCTTATATTGTGTTTTTAACCTTGTAGTTCTTGGTGTCGTGACATCGTGTTCGACATTGTATATCAGTTTCCAGAATTTCAATAGTGGTATTATCTCCCCCTGAACCTGTTAAGCCCTGCCGCATACATATTCTGGCTATACTAAAATAAATAGTATCATTACTCCTCCTTTTTAGCTGGGAGTGCATATGATAGGAAAAGTACTTCTGGAGGGTGTTTCTTTGTAGGTAACAATCTAATTTCCTGGTTTAGCTAGAAACAAAATTGTGCCTCCTTGTCTATTGCAGAGGCTAAGTATATAGCTGCTGGTAGTAGGTGCACTCATCTTGTTTGGATGAAACAAATGTTATCAGAATATAATGTCACCTAGGATGTCATGACATTATATTATGACATTCTCAGTGCAATCAATATTTCCAAGAATCCTATTCAACATAGTTGGATAAAACATATTGATATAAGGCATCATTTCATCTGAGATCTTGTGGAAGAAAAAGTGATAAAGTTGGAGCACATTGCCAATGAACTATAATTGGCTGACATATTCAACAAGGCCTTGGATGCAAATCAGTTTGAAAATCTAAGAGGAAAATTGGGAATCTGTCTTTATGAGGGTTTATAGCAATTAGTATCTTTTGGAAATAGACTGGAAAAGAAGATGCAAGTGACTTGGATGGTGGCTCCGAGGGTCAAGCACAAGCTGAAGTTTGTATCTGGTGGGGTTCTAATTTACCCAGATTGTTTGCTTTTCATGAGCTTATGGTTCTATCTGTTCCTTTTTCTTTATGATTTGGCTCAATTTTTGGCTAAAAAGGGGGAGTAAGGATACTATTTATTTTAGTATAGCCAGACTATGTGTGCTGCATGGCTTAACAGGTTGAGGGGGAGATAATACCTCTATTGAAATTCTGGAAACTGATATACAATGTCGAATATGATGTCACGACACCAAGAACAACAAGTTTAAAAACACAATAAAAGACAAAGACATAATTAAAGAACACATAAAGTTGTTAACCCAATTCGATGGAATCACACCTACTTTGGGGGCTACCAAGCCAGGAAGGAACTTCACTATCACTAGTATCAATTCAAAGATCCACAGCAAACAACCCAGTTTGCAATTTTTTCACTTAATCCCTACCCAATGAAAGTTCTACCTAGGAACTCCTAGATACGAGACCCCCCTTGCCCCCTCTCAATCACACCAGTGATCTTACACAAATAACTCATAAAACATGAAGACAGTCTTCAAAATAATCTTTGACCTTGCTTAAAAGCTCCAGTCAAGTACAAACACTCTTGCATAAAGGCTTTGAGTGGACAAATTAGAAATGGACACCTAGTCCAAAACAATCATCAAAACTTAATTTCTTGGCTCACAAGAAAACTAAAACACACACAAAAACGCTGAATGAACAATCCTTATTTTCCCATGTTTTCTCACTAGGGTAAGCAGCCTTTAAGTAGAAACTTGAATGGGCATGGGCCTGCTGAACTTGAACAAATCAGATAGAATATTTCCTTAAATAAAGTAACAAAAATAGAAATAATCAATGTTCTGGTAAAATAACTCCAAGTTGAATCATTCTTTTCCTTATGATAAAAACGCGTTAATCATACAACAAAATCTCAGTTTTAATGACAGCAGAACGCACACACAAATAAGGATTCACCTAGGTCTTCAGGCCCAGTCAGAGATGTCATGACAAATGCAACTGGTTCAGAGAGTGGTTGTGGCATAGTGTGATTGGTATGGGTGAAAATGCAAAAAGTCAAGATTATGTGTACTTTGAGGTATGAGATGGTTCAGGCCAAGGACAAAGGGGTGTCTGGTGCAGCAAGATTCAAGGAGGTCCATGGAAATCTCTTTGAGGCAAACCAGCAAGTTGTGACAAAGTTGTGGGAGGTTTTGCAAATTTGTGAACCTTTGGCCCTTTTGAGATTTCTTAGGTGCAAGTCATGAAATTTGGAAATTCTTGGGCCAATTCTGAGTTTTAGGCAATGTGTTATGTTTTTATGATGGTTAGAAGTCAATTTGAGGTCACAAAATGAATTGGCAAGAGGTTTTGAAAAATTCCCTCTTTGGCATGAAACCTGAAATTATGTGATTTTTGCCAACTTTGGAAAGCCATAACTTGAGTTCCAAAATGAATTAGATCTTGTTCTTGTACTTTTTGAAAAGGGAATGATCCAATCTACAACTTTCATGACCAACGATTTTTATTTGAAGCATTTTTGGTTAAGAAAGAGGAGGTTGAAAAACTTTCCCAAAATGGAAAGTTTACATTACAAGTCATTTCCATTTTTGGCAACTTTTGGTTTAGCCCACTTTTCTTCAAATTTGTGAACTTCTAAGCACTTAAATGATCAAATAAAGACCATATAACTTCAATTTGATGAAAAATCCACTTTGGTTCCATGTTGGGGGGCCTCAGATGCCCTGATTTGGCTCTGACTTGCTCAAGAAGCTACCCAGTGATCAGATGACTTCCACAATAAATTTCTTCATCAAACTTGGTATGTATGATCCTTATAACATATTAAGACCAACAGAAACAAGAATGACCAAAAAATTTGGAGTTATGGCCTCTGAAACCAAAACCCTAATTTCAGGTCATCTGTGTAGTTAAACCTGGCTCTGCTTCCATGCTTTGTAAGTTCTTGTGTTGTTTTGGCTTCCTTGATCTTTGGAGGATAAAATATGATGATTGAACATAAATTGCCCCTCTTGAGATTATTGAAGACCTTTGGAGTGGCTTAGATGGCCCATGGATAACTCAGATCACAAACCCTAGATGACTTTGAACCAATGCAGTGAAGCAAAAATGCAATACATGATGATATGATTGAACTAATGCAAATGAAAAGATCACAAGCCATGTTTTGAACTTAGTGAGGGAAAATTTGGGGTGTTTACACTCACAAGAAAACTAAAACACACACAAAAACGCTGAATGAACAATCCTTATTTTCCCATGTTTTCTCACTAGGGTAAGCAGCCTTTAAGTAGAAACTTGAATGGGCATGGGCCTGCTGAACTTGAACAAATCAGATAGAATATTTCCTTAAATAAAGTAACAAAAATATAAAGAATCAATGTTTATGTAAAATAACTCCAAGCTGAATCATTCTTTTCCTTATGATAAAAACGCGTTAATCATACAACAAAATCTCAGTTTTAAGGACAGTAGAATGCACACACAAATAAGGATTCACCTAGGTCTTCAGGCCCAGTCAGAGATGTCATGACATCAGTCTTGACATCCTAATAAAAATAGATGCTTACTAAAATCTTTACACCTACATAATGCTTAAATCATATGTCATAACATTGCTTATGACATCAAGAAACAGACACAAGTTTTACCATAAAATGTAGCCAATTTAAAACATCTACAAACTCCCCCTTTGGCAAATTTTTGGCTAAAATAATTTAAGCATTATCAGAAAAGCATTAAATAGAAAACAACAGCAGCAAAAGCGCAATAGAGAGGCCTCTCCCTCAAACCAATAGAAAACAACATTTGTAATAGAAGCAACACAACAACAACAAACATCATCTGTAATAGAGTACATCACACTAGCAACAGCAGAAACTACAACAACATAAAATAGATAGGTATTATCTCCTCCTCAACCTGTTAAGCCCTACATCATAGAAAATAAGAGGTATTATCTCCCCCTTAACCTGTTAAACCCTGCATCACACATACTCTAGCTATACTAAAATAAATAGTATCATTACTCCCCCTTTTTAGCCAGAAATTAAGCCAAATCATAAAGAAAAAGGAACAGATAGAACCATAAGCTCATGAAGAGCAAACAATCTGGGTAAATTATAATCCCACCAGATACAAACTTCAACTTGTGCTTGACCCTCTGAGCCACCATCCACGTCACTTGCATCTTCCTTTATAGTATACTTCCAAAAGATACTAATTGCTATAAACCCTCATAAATATATATTCCCAATTTCCTCTTAGATTTTCAAATTGATTTGCATCCAAGGCCTTGGTGAATATGTCAGCCAATTGTATTTTAGTAGCAACTCCCAGCCCAATCAGTATCACAATGTCCAGATAAAACATGATCACTTCCATGAGAATACAACATGCCATTAGTCACAAGTCCTATTCACGTATTTTAGTATTATTTTGACTTGATTTATATGAGAGACCTTTGGTTCTTCTTGATATTTGTCATATACCCTAACAGCAAAAGCTATATCAAGTCTACTGGCTGTTAGATATAGCAGACTGCCTATCATGCTTCTATACAAGCTTTGATCAACACTTACACCTTTTTCATCCTTAGTCATTTTAAGATGGGTAGGAGCAGGTGTTCTTTTGTGCTTGGCAATCTCCATTCCAAACTTCTTTACAATGTTTCTGGCATATTTGCTTTGAGAGAAAAAATGGAATCTTCCATCTGCTTAACTTGTAATCCAAGAAAGAAGGTTAGTTCTCCAACAAGACTCATTTCAAATTCAGACTGCATATATTTGACAAAAGTTTAACCATCTCACCTGACATTCCACCAAACACTATATCATCCACATAAATCTGAGCAATCATGATTTTTACTTCTTCATCTTTGACAAATAGAGGTTTTTCAATTCCACCTTTTCTATAACCATTATTGAGAAGAAACTCTATTAATCTTTCATATCAAGCCCTAGGAGCTTGTTTTAATCCATACAAAGCCTTTCTCAACTTATAGACATGATCTGACAAATTTGGATCAACAAATCCCTTATGCTGCTCCACATAAACTTCTTCATTCAGATATCCATTCAAAAAGGCACTCTTTACATCCATTTGGAACAATTTAAACATCAGAATGCATGCAACTCTTAATAGTAATCGTATTGATTCAAGTCTAGCCATAGGAGAAAATGTTTCATCAAAGTCAATGCCTTCAATTTGAGTATATCTTTGAGAAACAATTCTGGCTTTATTCCTAGTTATAACCCCTTGCTCATCAGACTTATTCTTGTACACCCATTCAGTACCAATAATATTGGTTCCTTTAGGTCTTGGTACAAGCTCCCACACTTCATTTTTCTTAAACTGCTCTAACTCTTCTTGCATAACATTGATCCAAAATTCATCAGTCAATGCTTCTTCGACATTTTTAGGTTCAATCTTTGATACAAAACAAGATTTAGAGATAACTTCCCTTGATCTGGTTATAACCCCACTATTGAGATATCCTATAATAAGATCTTTAGGATGATCCTTCTGGGTCCTCATTGAAGGTGCTTTGTTTGTTGGTTCTGGTTTAGATACTGAGATAGATGGATTTTGATCATCTTCTTTATCAGTAACCTCAACTGGAGTATCAAAGAATGTTCCAACATCATATGTAACGTCAGGTTCTTTGAAAAGATAATCAATAACCACATTTATGGATTCCATCATAACTCTGGTTCTAGAGTTGAAGACTCTAGAAGCTCTACTGTTAGTATAATAGCCCAAGAATATGCCTTAATCACTTTTGGGATCCATTTTCTCCTTTGTTTTCTATCTGCCAGAATATAACACTTACTTCCAAATACATGAAAGTATTGGACATTTGGCTTCCTTCCCTTCCAGCGTTCATAGAGAGTAGTGGGAGTTCCTTTTCTTAAAGTGACTCTATTATGAACATAACAAGCAGTATTCATAGCTTCAGCCCAAAAGTACAAAGGAAGTTTCTTGGCATGAATCATGGTCATGGCTGATTCCTGAATGGTTCTGTTTTTTCTTTCCACAACTCCATTTTGCTGAGGAGTAATAGGAGAAGAAAATTTGTTGCTGATTCCTTCAGATGAGCATAATTTAGAGAACTGTTTTTTCTTAAATTCCTTCCTATGATCACTTCTAATTCTTATGACACAATTTTCCTTTTCCCTATGAATTCATTGACAGAGATCCTTGAACACATCAAAGACATCAGATTTCTCTCTTACAAAATTTATCCAAGTCATCCACCACCACATAGGCATACCTTTTTCCACCCAGACTTTCAACCTGCATAGGACCCATCAAGTCCATGTGTAACAACTCCAATAATTTTGATGTAGTAAGATGTCGAACCTTCGGATGTGACATCTTGGTTTGATTGCCTACTTGACATTCACCACATGTCTTACCTTCATCAATCTGAAGCTTAGGGATTCCTCTTATAGCTTCCAAAGTTATAACTCTTTTCATTTCTCTAAGATGAAGATGACCCATCTTTTGATGCCATAATTTCACTTCATTTTATCTGGATAGAGAGCAAATAGACATATAGCTGGTATCTTGATTTACCCATAGATAACAACTATCTCTAGACCTGACTCCCTTCATTACCACTGTATTCTCTTCATTTGTGACAATGTATTCTGATTTGGTGAAGTTGACACTGAATCCTTGATCACACAACTGACTTATGCTGATGAGGTTAGCAATCAATCCTTTCACCAGTAGAACACCATCACGGTTTGGAACGCCTGAGCATACTAGTTTTCCTACTCCTTTGATTTCTCCTTTAGCTCCATCACCAAAATTAACATAACTTGTGGAATGCGCTTTGATGTCAACCACCAAATATTTTATTCAAGTCATGTGCTTAGAACATCCACTATCGAAATACCAATACTCTTTAGCTGATACTTTAAGAGAACGATGGGCTATCAATGCAACAGGTTTGGGGACCCATTGATGTTTATTGATGAGAATGTTTTGCTCATGTTTGGGATGTGGATTTTGAGTAGGGTAACCATGAAGTCTGAAACAAAAGGATTTTATGTGACCAAACCTTCCAAAGTAGTGACATCTCCATCTTTGATATCTTCTCCTTTGATGAGCAGATCTTCTTGGTTCATAATGTTGAGACACTAGATTCAACATCTGGTTTAAAACATCATTCTTGGGCTCAGGTTTGCTGCTCCTGAAGAACTCGTTTTTAGAGATATTAAATCTTATCCCAGATAGGTCTCTTTCACTTCTTCTCTGAAGGATCTCATCAAGTTTTTCAAATCCACTGTTCAGCATTCTGATTGACTTTGTCATTTGATCAAGCTGGGAGTTTAGTAAGGAGACTTCATCAATCAGAAGAGATATAGTTAACAGTTTCTCTCTCTCTTTTCAGCCTCCAAAGTTGCTATGATCTCCTTCTATTTCTCTCCTTCTTGTGCCATTTGTGCACATCTCATGCAGAGCTTTTGATAGGTATCAGCAAATTCATCAAGTTTCAACTCATATTCATTGGATTCTTCATCACATGTTACAGTCAACACAGTGATATGTTTAACTGATTCTTCTTCAAGGTCACTCTTAGAGTCTCCATCAGACCATGTTCCAAATAAGGCTTTCTGTTGTCCCTTCAGATAGGTGGGACATTCAGCTCTAATATGTCCAAAACCATCAAACCCATGGCATTGAACTCTTATGCTCTGGCTTTTCTTCAGGCTTTGTCTTTGACTCATTTGATATGCTGATGTTAGATGAAGTGTTCATGACATTTGGTTTTGAGATAATATTCAATATTTTTATGACCTTGTTGAATTGTATTCCCATAATGGAAACAACTTCCTTCAAACTTTCTTCATTCTCTTCTGCTTCTTCCTCGGTATTTGATACAAGGGCTATGCTTTTGTTCTTCTTTTCAGGCACATCACCGAATCCAATTTCAAAAGTTTGAAGAGATCCAATTAGGTCTTCAACCTTCATGTTGCAGATGTCTTGTGCTTCTTCTATATTAGTCACCTTCATAGCAAATCTCTAGGAAAGAGATCTTAGAATCTTCTTCACAAGCTTTTCATCAGACATTTTTTCTCCTAAGTCTCCTTAAGCATTAGCAATGTCAAGAATATTCATGTGAAAATCATGAACAGTCTCATCCTCTTTCATTCTCTGATTTTCAAACTTGGTAGTAAGCATTTGAAGTCTTGACATTTTGACTTTGGAAGTTCCTTCATGAATGGTTATGATAATGTCCCGAACTTCCTTGGCTAATTGACAGTGATGCACCAATTTGAATATATTCTTATCAATCCCATTGAACAAGGAATTCAAGGCCTTAGAATTCCATAGTGCCAAATCATCCTCATCTTTGATCCAATCATCCTCGGGTTTCAGAGTAGTCTTACCATCTTCATCAGTAATTACAGGATATTCCCATCCCTTATCAGCGACTTTCCAAGCCTTCTATCCAGAGCTTTTAAGAAGGAAACCATACGAGGTTTCCAATAATCATAGTTAGACCCATCCATAATAGGTGGTCTATTCCCAAATCCTCTCTCTTTGTCCACAGTACCAGAATAATGTCCCTAGATCTCACCCAGAAAATCAGGCAGGGTGCCTGCTTTGATACCAATTGAAATTCTGGCAACTGATATACAATGTCGAACAAGATGCCACGACACCAAGAACAACAAGTTTAAAAACACAATAAAATAAAAATACCGAATTAAAGAACACATAAAGTTGTTAACCCAGTTCGGTGCAATCACACCTACTCTGGGGGCTACCAAGCCAGGAAGGAACTTCACTATCAGTAGTATCAATTCAAAGATCCACAAAAAATAACCCAGCTTTCCATCTTTTTACTTAATCCCTACCCAATGAAAGTTCTATCTAGGAACTCCTAGATATGAGACCCCTCTCAATCACACAGTGATCTTAAAAAAACAACTCAGAAAATACGAAGACATTCTTCAAAACATTCTTTGACATTGCTTAAAGCTTCATTCAAGTACAAACACTCTTGCTTAAAAGCATTAAGTGGACAAATTACAAATGCACACCAAGTCCAAAACAATCATCAAAAGACAATTGCTTGGCTCAAAAGAAAACTAAAACACACACAAAAACGCTGAATAAACAATCCTTATTTTCCTACATTTTTTCACTAGGGTAAGTAGCCTTTAATTAATAACTTGAATAGGCATGGGCCTGCTGAACTTGCATAAATCAGATATAATTTTTCCTTAAATAAAGGAACAAAAATAGCAAGAACCAATGTTCTTCTAAAATAACTCCAAGCTGGATCCTTCTTTTCCTTCTGATAAAAACGCACTAATCACACAACAAAATCTCAGTTTTAATGACAACGAAACACACGCAAAATAAGGATTCACCTGGGTCTTCAGGCCCAGTCAGAGATGTCATGACATCAGTCTTGACATCCTGATAAAAATAGATGCTTATTAAAATCTTCACATCTGCATATTGCTTAAATCACATGTCATAACATTGCTTATGACAACCAGAAACAAACACAAGTTTTACCACAAAATATAGCCAATCTAAAACATCTACAAACTCCCTTAACAGGTTTAGGCGGAGATAATACCTCTCTATTTTATGTTGCTATTGTTTTTACTATTACTGGTGTGTTGTACTCTGTTACATCTGATGTTTGTTGTTGCTGTGTTGTTTTTGTTACAATTGTTGTTTTCTGTTGGTTTCAAGGGGAGGCCATTGTGTTGTGCTTTTGTTGTTGTTGTTGTTTTCTGATTAATGTTGTTCTGATAATGCTTAAATTTTTTAGCCAAAATTTTTCCAAATGGGGAGTTTGTAAATGGGGAGTTTGTAGATGTTTTATGACCTGTGATTTAAGCATTATGCAAGTGTGAAGATTTTAATAAGCAGTTTCTTTTATTAGGATGTCAAGACGGATTTCATGATATCTCTGACTGGGAATGAAGACCTAGGTGAATCCATATTTTTGCGCGTGTTCTGCTGTCATTAAAATTGAGATTTTGTTGTGTGATTAGCGCGTTTTTATCAGAAGGAAAATAAGGATTCAACTTGGAGTTATTTTAGCAGAACATCGGTTCTCGCTATTTTTGTTCCTTTATTTAAGGAAATATTCTATCTGATTTGTGCAAGTTCAGCAGGCTCATGCCCATTAAATTTTCTACTTAAAGGCTTCTTACCCTAGTGAGAAAATGTGGGAAAATAAGGATTGTTCATTCAACGTTTTTGTGTGTGTTTTAGTTTCCTTGTGAGCCAAGCAATTGTCTTTTGATGATTGTTTTAGACGGTGTGCATTTGTAATTTGTCCACTCAAACCTTTTAAGCAAGAGTGTTTGTACTTGACTGAAGCTTTTAAGCAAGGTCAAAGATTGTTTTGAAGAGTGTCTTCGTATGTTCTAAGTTGTTTGCTTAAGATCACTAGTGTGATTGAGAGGGAGTGAGAGGCCTCTCATATCTAGGAGTTCCTAGGTAGAACTTTCATTGGGTAGGGATTAAGTGAAAAGATTGCAACTGGTTTATTTGTTGTGGATCTTTGAATTGATACTAATGATAGTGAAGTTCCTTCCTAGCTTAGTAGCCACCAGAGTAAGTGTGATTGCACCGAACTGGGTTATTTAAGGTTGATGTGCGGTGTTTGGAGTGATGATTTTCAGTTGTGTTTATGTGGTTCGGTGGAGGTTTGCTTTGTGTGTTGTGTTGCAGACATTTGAAGGTATATGAAGGTTGAGTGATGAAGAGTGGTAGTTTTTGATTGAAGGAGAATTATGAAAGGTTAAAGGAGGGGTTGATTTGGAGTTGTTTTGAGTTGAAGAGCGGAGATTATGTAAGGATTAAAGGTGATGATGAAGAAAGGGTGTTGAAGAGGTGGATAAGGTTATGAGTTTATGCGTGAGGATGAAGATGGAGGTTTGTGAATGTTTATAAATGAAGGAGTTATAGTGAGGGTATGTTGTTGGGTGTGTTTTGGAGAATGCAGAATTTGTTGTTGAAAAATATCAAGAAAAATTTTAAGGGAGAGGATGTTGTTGTTGTGTATTCATGAGAATGAAGAGAGTTATGGGTTGGTTTCACATTTAGATTTTTGTTGAATATGGAAGAGATGTTTTTGTGTGTCTCACTTTGTGTTCTCTTTTTTGGCATAAATATCCAAGATGATTGAAGGTCCATGAAAATAGGTTTTTTGTGGTTCTCATATTAGTGGTAGAATCGTGTATCGCGTGAGTGCGAAGTTACAAAAAGAATCAGTTGGTGATGGCTGGAAATTCGTTGTGCATGGTGTAAGGAAAGGTAATGGAATTGGTTATGCAGTGCGTTAGAAAATCATGTTGGTGGGTCATGTTGTATTTCGCATGGGCGTTTTGGGGAGGTTCGCATATAGTGTGATGTGTTGAAAGCTGGAATGTTGAAATGCTGATAGAAAATAATGGATTAAAATTTGGAATTGTATGCTAGGTGGGTCATGTGACTCATGCATCATTTTATCTTATTGTTAATTTTTGTTTAAATGCATTCTAAAGGAAAAAATAGGCTTGTATTGATAATTAAATATGAATTAATAAAATTGGATTTGAATTAAAATGGTAAATGGATGGTTTTTTATGGATGTTATGAATTTACAATGGATACTTGTGGTTTGGGAAAAAATCGGGTAAATGAATTTAGAAGAATGATAAAAATGGTCTAATGGGTTTAATTAACAAATGGATGATTTCTAAATGGAATTTTGTTAAAGAAATGGATTTTATGAGTAATGAACAAATGGATGACAAAAACTCGATTTAAGGAAAAGATGAATCCAAAACCAAACTCAAACTTTTCACAAAGGCCATTGATTAAATGGACACCACCATCACTAAACAACTAGCAATTGAAATGAATAACTCTCCGAATTAATCCTCCTTTAACAAAATAACTATTGAATCACATTGAACAAATTAAATTGATCATTGGGAAAGTAAATCCCCAAATGAACCACTAATGAACGGATGAATAGAAAATCTGACCCAAAACCTCTTATGAACACCAACTTGGTAATTTGATGAATTCAGCAAACAACACAACTTGACTTTGGACGCACACTAGCTGAGAAATAAGCCACTGACACAAACAACTTACAGATTAAGCAATCTCTTTATAGTTTGACCAATATTAGCTCAAATGTCCATCTGAACTAGATCATGAATGAACAAACACACTTGAACCGAAATCAAAGTTCTTTGAGAAAGAAGATAACCTGAGATGCTGAGAATAAAGGGATATCCTTGTAACTTGATGAAGAAGAGATCCATAATTCACACTTTACTGCTGATAATGGGAAGAATAAATTAGTGAATAGTCTTTGCACACATGAAATCCTTGAATACCGTTTAATCAGGGGAATAAAACCTAATCGAGTGACAGAAGCAATAAGAAAATGATGCCACAGATGGTTGCATAGCAAAAAACCTTGAATTCCTCTGATAACCTTAAATAGGACGTGAAACCCTAATTCTTCGGAAAATATTAATCCCATGTCCTAGGAGCTTATGAAAATGAATGAATGCAAAGTGTATGATCTAATGGAGAATGCATATAAATGTAAAACAAAAAGGCAGATAAAGATAGAAAAACCAGAGGGAAAATTTTGGGGTGTTACACCCATCACATCATAAAACTCATCAAACATCTACTTAACACATATGCATCATGTGATGCATGGTTTTCGCAAGTATACGAATTGAGTCTGAGTAATACAAAAGATTATCGATCCCACAAAGACCAAACATCAATCTATCAAATCCTATCGTTACGATGTATAACTAAGGCAAAATAAATACGGGGTATAAAAGGTTGCACGATAAAAATAAAGTAAAGTGCGAAGATGTAGATTAAATAAAAATAACAGGCTTGAATGTAATTCACACAGTCAGATAACATTCCAATGCATGTAAATAAAACTACTTAAGGGGCAATGTTTACTACTTTATGAAAATAACTGATTTAACGGGAACTAACGCTTTCGTGTATTCAACACCGAGTTTAACCTTTAAACAATCCCTCTTATTGTCACTTATAAAAAGGAACGCATTGCGTTAAATTGGTAAACCTATTTTTAAGTAATGTAGTTTCTTAACTAAGTTGAAAAGTATTTTGATCTGAAAATTTTAAATAAAAGGGGTTCAAACGAACCGGATTTAAACCCCACTAACGCGTCCGAAAATAGTTTTAAAATCATTTTACTAAAGTATTAAAAATTTCTACTTAACTGGACAAAGCATTGTCGTTTCCTTTGAACAGTTAAGACTAACCAAGTTTATAAAGGTTAGACAACTTTCGATCTTACCCAACAGAATTAAAGTATGGAAAACTTGTATTAAAACTCAAAATAGCCCCTAAGCATTTCTATTGACGCATTGTGTGAAATGTTATTTTAACTACGATCCTTACATTCTTGCCTTTTAAGATTTAGCCAGACATGGAAAAGTATATAGACATGTTGGTTTTTGTCATATTAAAGTAAATTATTTTTAGATAAAAGGTTTTGATACTAAAGCAATGCGGAAATTAAAGAAAGTAAAAGCGGTGCAAGAAATATAGAAAGTAAAGAGAGTGCAGAATATAAATAAAGTAAAAGCAGTGCGAGAAATAAATAAAGTAAAGCGAGTGCGAGTGCGAGAAATAAATAAAGTAAAGCGGGTGTGAGAAATAAATAAAGTAAAAGACAAATGCAATAAATAGAAACATGCTCCAATCAGAGGGTTGGTGTTTGAAAAAACTGGAAAATAAACTCGAACTGAAAATGGCAGCATGATTAACTTTCACCAAGTTCTCCAAACTCTATTACAGACTTAATTGCACAAATGTGATAACTTCCTGATGTGAGAAGATTATTGCTTACAAACTTTTGATTATTTATGTCTAAGTGTTGCAACTAATTTTGGATGAAGAGAAATGAACTAAAGGCATTCAATTTATAGTCTGAGGAAAAAGCATGGAAAGACAAGGATGCCCCCCAACTTCTTTTGGGAGGGAAAAATTCGTCAAAGGTGATGCCTTCCATAAGAACTCATGTGGAAAGAAGTGGGGATATGGAGGTTATCAGCAGTTGAGTCCTCTTCTACTTATGGCCTACCCCATAGAGCTCGCCATGTTGGGTGCCACAAGTGCAATTCCTTCAAAAACTGGCTTTTTAGCTCCATTTCCTTCTTTTCTTCAAGAATGGATATGGAAACACTTAGAACCTGAAAACCAAAGAAAACAAGAACATAATACAAGAAAACGATAAAAACCTAAGAAACATGTGCAATTTTAGTCAAAAACACTGTGTAATTCGGTGTTATCAAATTCTCCCACACTAAAACCTTTGCTTGTCCTCAAGCAGATTAATATATGGCTCATGAAAGAAAACTTGTACCGGTGAACGATTTGGGCAAAAAGGGCTTCTAAGTTTGAACTAGGATGATGTGATAGGTACTAACTAAATGAACCAAGGGCATCGTAATAACACTTCTCCAAAAATACTGACACAAACTTCATTCCTATACAAACCAATCCATGACCTATCTTTTCATCTCTTTTGGGTCCTCTTCGTTCCGGCACAATCACATTAAGCCCGTTTTCCGTACATACTCATAGTAAAGTGGTTGATTAGTGATTCTGTCTGAAAGTATAGGGGCTTTGGTACATAAATTGGTGTAAACCCTTTCATTGTCCTAATTGTAGTTGCGGGGGATCGGATCGTAATCTTTCTTACCAAGTCCAGCACCAGATACCTCTGAACCAACATACAATAGGCAACTTTTATTCTTTTTATTCTCTGTTTTTTTCTCTTATTCTTTTTGTTTTTATAATTTTTTTACAACTTTTTTGTTTAAATGACCTTCTGAGGGTCACCTATCCCGAGTTGCCTTTTTTATATGTTTTTAAGATAACACAACAGACAGAAAATCACTTATGTTCATCGGTCCCCTACGTAGAGCATCCTTAGGTCGGAGCTGACTGCTATGATAAACTACTAAAGGACCTATAAAAAGAATGATAGTCAAGGCCATGGGATTGATTCCTATAATCATTAGGATTATGGTGTTCGAATGATGCCGATGTTTCAAAATGTTTTCCCAAGTCTCCTAAATCCAATCCCAAACCTATCTTAAAGCCCAAATTTTTTTCAAAATGATATTGTTTTTCTTTTTCAAATTTTTTTTTTGGTAAGGCTAAAGAAATGGGGAACTATAGATGCACTACACAAATGACTCGTCAGGCACATTTATATTGTAAATATTCTTAAAATAAAAGTAGATAAACTAACTAGAAAGCAGGAAAAACTGAAGGGAAATAAAATGCAAGGAAAATAGAATGCAAGAAATAAATAAAATCTCTCCTCCCACACTTAAATCGAACATTGTCCCCAAATTTCGAAATAAGGTAGAGAAGAGTAACCTGGTGAGTCTACGACATGCTGCTGGTATTGTCGTCATCGTGTGGAGAGAGCCTGGAGTGATGAGAGCGGCTATAGAGACATTCATAGTGAGAAGCTACGAACTCAACGAATCTAGTGTTCAGAGCAGCCTGAGATTGCATGATAGTCTGGAAAGAGTTGTTTCCCTGCTGCCGTGATTCTTGCATGAAGGTCATGTTGGCAGCCAGTTGCTGCTGGATGGTAGATAGCAATTCACCATGCCTCGCTTCTCTTACGAGCTTGTCATGCCACATCTCTTCAATGATATAGAAGCGAGGGGGTGAACCTTCAATAGGATGAGAGGAAGACGGTGTAGTGTATGCTGGTGGTACATGGGAAGACATGTGATGATCTGGAGAGTTCTCTCTCTGATCATACTCATCATAAGTCTTGTGTTCATCCCGAACAGGCACATTATGAGGCAATGGACCTATAATAGGTGAAGCGTTTAAAACGTAGGTCCAGTTCCTCTCAGATCGAACATCGGTACGTCTAGTGCAAGGCAACACAATAGATAGGATAATCACACCATGAACCATAAGTTCATAACCTCCCTCTCTCCTCACCCTGCACAATTTCATATCTTTCAGAAATTTTAAGTTAATTGTGCGGGGAGGTAAGGGAACCAGGGTGGCTATCTCAGTGTCGAGATTGAGGGCCCTAGGAATATAAGTAATCAAGCCTCCATATGAAATGGTCTCTGTTTTCTTTAAAACTGCAGTCATATGGGAAAGCATAAACAGGACCAGATTAATTCTCTTATTTGTGAGGCTCCCTTGAAAATATAAGAGTTCTCTAGCATTCACCTTGTCAGGATTCTCCCGGCCAAAAATAGTACAAGCTAAAATATATCGAAAAACACAGATGGTCGGGTTATGGATTCTTGAAGCAAGGATTCCTTCAAAGGAGGTGGTTGTATGATTAGACAACCTGTTCTAGAAGGAAAATGCCTCAAAAGACCACTTAGAATCCAAAGGTGCTTCACAAATAGCATCTCCTCCAAAAAGTCAATCCTAACTGCTTTGCTAGTTCGTCGGTAGTGAATTCGTATTCAACATTAAACATTCGGAATTTCACTGTACCGACTATGCTAGTAGTGTTAGGGCCAACAATGTAAATTAAAGAACTTAAAAATTCCTTGGTCAACATTTCAAAATTCGGTCCTTTTTTATAAAAAATATCATGCATTCTTAAAGTATCAAGTAAGTGAAAAATGATATGATAAATATCGAGAGAGTAAAGAGAATCGACGTCCACGTACCGAGTCGAGATGATTTCTCATGTTTGGAATTTCTCGAGTACTTTTGTTGCCTTTCCTCGGGCTTCCCGTGTCGGAGGATGTAGCCGTCGTATTCCATTGAACCACTCTTGAGGTTGAAGAAGGTGAAAATGGGTTTTATGGAAGGATGGAGGAAAATGAAGATTTTATTTTTATTGTTATGGATGGTTTTGAAAATGGAGTTTGGAGGGGTTAATGGGATGGTGAGTAGATTGAAAAGTTACAAATGGGTGTTGGAGGAAGCTTTTGGAAGTTTAAAAATGGGGTTTGGTGGTTTTAAAATTTGAAAATGGGTGGTTATGGAGGTTTTGGCCCGCATATAGAACCAGACTCCATGGCGGGCGCCATGTGAAGAAAAAAAATCATAGGCTGAAAATGCTTGATTTTTGGGCTTTCCTCCTTCATTTTCTGTCGGGTGGTACTATTAGCACTACCTTCTTCCTCTTATTTTGTACTTGCCTTATTTTTGTTAGGAAAAAATAAAACATAGATAAAATATAAATTATTTTTAGTAGAATAAAAAATAAAATAAAATAAAAGCAACCTAAAGGAAATAACATGCATAATATAAATATGGAAAAAGTAGAGTACATCACGATAAATGTGAGCAAACAAAACATAAAATAGTCAGTGAATGAAAATGTGAAAATATGATAAATATAAAAGTAAAGTAATATGATCACTTGGACAGATGCTCTTCTGTCTTGTCGGAACCTCGGGCTGCTGCAAGCTGACTACGGAGATCTGCAATCTCCTGGTATAAAAAATTGGCCTCGGTCGCATGGGTCAAATCAGATACCTGAACCTGTAAAGTGAGATCCTCGACCTCCTGCCTGAGTCTAGCTGTCTCCATACGAAGCTAAAAAAATATGTGTCTGTAAGTCAGGTGTCTGCAAGGAATGATTATTAGATAGCATAATAATCCTGGGAGATGGTGGTGTAGGATAATACTCTGGTACAGGTGGAGTCTTGGGTTCCTCAACAGTCTCACCAAAACCCTCTAATGCATAAATCCAGTTAGCACGGTCATGCATGCTAGTCATCACGGGATCTGGCAGGGTGAAATAGTGGACGGTCTCGTCATCGATATGTAGCTTGAACCGGTTGGGTTGGAAGGAAGATATCCTCATCACCTCTCGATCCAAACAAAAATTAATGTCCAAAGTGGTGTATGCATAATAGATAGTCAAATGATATAACTTACAAGACATACCTAAAGCAGTAGCAATCTGAGTCACTGTACCTCCCACGTGTGTGATACCTTCGGAGAATCTGGCAGTGCATCTGAGGTTGTCAAGTAGAAAATTCCCACAAGCTACAGGGCGTGACTGATTCACACAGAAGAGAAGGAAGATCTCCTCCTCACTAACATGGGTGTCAAGGTCAGCTTTCCCCATGAAAGTGTATGCGAGGATCATCTGAAAGTATCTCATAGCTGGATTATGAATGATATGAGATAGCTGAGTAATAGGATCACGACTCCCTCCACCTGTGATGTCATTCCAGAATCGGTTGATGTCTCGACTCATGAAGTATCCTATGGGTAGCTCAGGGATGAAATATGGGGAAGTCTGAAAGCCAAGCAAGTTACCAAATCCTTTTTGGGTTAGGGTGTACCCTGTCCCGAACATCCTGAAAGAAACACTTCCGTCTGGGCCAAGATATGGATCGTAGTTGAACGAGCTGAGGAACTCCAGGGTGAGATTCCTGTAGGTAGAATGTATATCATCGGCATATTTGTCCCAATGGAGTTGGCTGCAAAGAAACCGTACATTGGGCTTAATACCCAAAGCATCCATGCAGTCCTGGTCTGGGTATCGTGTGGGTTCCATCGCCCGCTGATAAAGGACTAAGTAGTGCTACCTTTGCGCATCATCAAGGAAGGTAGCATGCATGTCGTCATGGCTCTGCATCCAACAAAGTAGGGTCAGAAAGAAAGAACCTGAAATCATACACATTAGAAAGCTCCAGTTTATATAGATATATAATTTAAACAAAATGTAAGACATAAAAGTGAAAATAAAATAAAATAAAAAATGAAATGAAATGAAATAAAGAAAACCATGGGTTTCCTCCCACATAGTCAATAGGTATGGTTCGAGTAGCTGGATTGGGCATCGGTGGATCAATAACGGTATGGTTGGAGTAGTTAATAAGTATGTTGCCTCCTTCGTAATGTTTTAATCTTTGTCTGTTAATGATGAAAGGACTACAGGAGCCGTTCTTGATTTCAATTGCTCCTAATTTCAAGACCTTCGAAACTTCAAAAGGGCATGTCCATCTTGACCTGAGCTTGCCAGGAAAAAGCCGCAACCTGGAGTTAAATAGGAGAACTGGATCGCCTATATTGAAATCTTTTTTTATAATCCTTTTGTCGTGCCATGCTTTGGTTCTTTCTTTATATATAATGGAATTCTTGTATGCGGATTGACGAAGTTATTCTAAATTGTGAATGTCGAGGATACGTTTTTCACCTATAGTCAAGTAGTCTAAATTCAAGGTTTTAACGGCCCAATAGGCCTTGTGTTCTAATTCGAAAGGTAGAAGACATGATTTTGCATAGACAAATTGGTAGGGGGTTGTTCCTATAGGGGTTTGGAAAGTGGTTCTATAGGCCCATGGAGCTTCATGCAGCCTTTGAGACCAATCTTTTCTGTATATAGAAACTGCTTTTTCTAAGATTTTCTTTATTTCCCTATTGGATACCTCCACCTGGCCACTGGTTTGAGGATGATAAGGTGTTGCTACCTTTTTTTTTACTCCATACTTACTTAGCAGTTTTTCGAAAATTCTCGATATGAAGTGCGATCCACCATCGCTTATGACAAGATGGGGTACTCCAAATCTGGGGAATATATAGTTCCTGAACAACATAATAACCACTCTTGTGTCGTTTGTGGGTGAGGCTATGGCTTATATCCATTTAGAAACGTAGTCGACAACTACTAGGATATATTTATTCCCTAATGAGGATGAAAACAGTCCCATAAAGTTGATGCCCCAAACATCGAAGAACTTTACTTCTTGGATATTCCTTAACGGCATTTCGTTGCGTCTCAATACATTCCAAGTGAGCTGACACCGGTCACAACTAACTATATAAGCATGAACATCATGCCACATTGTGGGCCATAAAAGGCCTTCTTGAAGGATCTTGGTGTGTGTTTTAGAGGTGCTAGCATGTCCTCCGTAGGGTGCATAGTGACAGTGATTTATGATATTCTTTACCCCTTCTTCCGGAATGCAACGACAAAGAATACCATATGTGCCTCTCTTGAAAAGAAGTGGTTTGTCCCAATAGAATTTCCTTACATCGTTAAAGAACTTCTTCTGTTGATAGTTAAGGTCAGAAAGTATTATATCAGCGGCTAGGTAGTTAACAAAATCTGCATACCACGACACATTACTTATGGCTAAGGGATTTCAAAGGTTTTTATATGGGTCTAGGTTGTTTTCTTCAGTGACGTCTATCTTTGTTATTAGTCTGTCATAGGAAAAGTTGTCATTTATTGGCACTAGGTCTGGTTTCAAGTACTCAAGTCTGGAAAGGTGATCGGTAACTACATTCTCTGTTCCTTTCTTGTCTCGAATGTCTAGACCAAACTGTTGTAATAGGAGAATCCATCGAAGTAACCTAAGTTTTGCATCTTTTTTACTTAAAATGTATCTAATAGAAACATGGTCAGTGTAAACTATAATTTGTTCTCCCACAAGATAAGATCGAAACTTGTCTATAGAGAAGACTACAACTAGGAGTTCCTTTTCAGTTGTTACGTAGTTAAGTTGAGCGACATCTAGGGTTCTGCTAGGTAGTTAATTACATGTAATTTCTTATCCTTCCTCTGGCCTAAAACAACTTCTACGACATAATCACTAGCGTCACACATGATTTCAAAAGGTTTGGTCCAGTTTGGGGGTTGTATAATAGGTGCGGATATTAGTGCTTGTTTTAAAAGGTTGAATGCTTCATCGCATTTTTCATTGAAAATGAACTCAACATATTTTATCAGGAGACCAGTTAAGGGTTTGGTTATTTTAGAGAAGTCTTTGATAAAACGTTGGTAGAAACTAGCGTGTCCAAGAAAACTTCGGACTTCACTAATGGTTTTGGGTGGCTTGAGGTTTTCTATGACTTCAATTTTTGCTTTATCTACTTCGATGCCCTTCTCAAAGACTATATGACCTAAGACTATACCTTCGGTGACCATAAAGTGGCACTTCTCCCAATTACATACTAGGTTCACTTCTACACATATTTCTAGTATTTTCTCAAGGTTTGCGAGATAGTTTTTGAAATAAAAACCGCATACCGAGAAGTCATCCATGAATACTTCCATATTTCCATTAAGGTAATCAGCTAAAATGGACATCATACAACGCTGAAAAGTAGATGGAGAATTACAGAGTCCGAAAGGCATTCTTCTGTAGGCAAAAGTACCGTCGGGGCATGTGAGGTTATTTTCTCCTGGTCTTCCGGGTGAATGGGGATTTGGAATAATCCTGAATATCCATCTAGATAAAAAAAAAGGAATGTTTAGCCATACATTCCAACATTTTATCTATAAATGGTAAAGGGAAGTGATCCTTCCTAGTTGTTTTATTAAGTTTCCTATAGTCTATACACATATGCCATCCTCCTTCTATTCGTTTTGTGACGTGTTTGCCCTTCTCGTACCATAGTGATGCCTCCCTTTTTGGGTACTACATGCACATGGCTCACCCACTCGCTATCTGAAATTTGATAGATTATACCTACTTCCAATAACTTAAGAACTTCTTTCTTTACAACATCGCTCATTATAGGATTTATTCTTCGCCGATGTTCTTTAGAGGGTTTCGAATTGTCCTCAAGCAAAATTTGGTGCATACATATGGATGAGCTTATTCCTTTAAGGTTGGAGATATTATATCCTAAGGATGAGGGATATTTACGCAATACATCTAAGCGTTAGGTTGTTTCTGGTTGGTTCAGGGTAGCACTGATTATAACTGGGCGCTTCATTTCCTCATCCAAAAACTCATATCTTAGATTCTTGGGGAGTTATTTAAGTTCTAAAGTTGGTTTCTTTGGGCATGGCATAGGGTCTGGAGTAAGGGATAAACACTCGTAAAGGTTATCATCAATATAGGGTTCTATGAACTCATCGTCTTCCCCTATGATGGTTGAAGGTAGTTTGATTGTTTATGTGGGTTCTTCTTGATCTAATTCCCTAACGCATTCATCAATGATGTCTATGGCGTAACATGAATCTCCAATCACTGGTGCCATAAGGAACTTAGAAAGAATGAACTCTATATTTTCATTGCCTACTTCAAAAGTCAATTTTCCTCTCTTGACATCTATTATGGCTCCTGTTGTTGATAAGAAGGGTTTACCTAGGAGGATCAAGATGTTGTCTTCTTCTTTAATGTCCATGACAATGAAATCAGTAGGGATAAACAACTGACCTATCCTAACGGGAATGTTTTCTAATATTCCTACTGGATATTTAACAGATTTGTCGGCTAATTGGAGAAACATCTTGGTAGGTTGTAGTTCTCCTAGTTTTAACCTCTCACAAACCGCTAAAGGTATTAAGCTTACACTAGCTCCCAAGTCTAGAAAAGCTTTATCGATGACATGACTCCCCAAAATACAAGGTATGGATAAATTTCCAAGGTCTTTCTCCTTTTTAACATGTTTATTCTCAAAAATTGAATTGAATTCCAAGGGTTTCAGATCGTCAAGTCTATGCTTGTTTGTAAGGATGTCTTTAAAGAATTTTGCGTAGGATGGTATTTAGGTGATGGCTTCTTTAAAAGGAATCTCTATATGGAGTTTCTCTATTACTTTGATGAATTTTTGATATTGGTAATTGATCTTAGTTTGTTTTAGTCTTTGTGGATATGGTATAGGTGGTTTGTATGGCGGAGGTTCTATATATGTTTTATCTTTGGCTTCTCATTTTCCTTGATCTTTAGATTTCACTAGGTCTCCTCCTTCGTCCGAAGGTTCAAAGCTTTTCTTATAAGTTTTAGGTTCGCATGATGTCGGGTTAACCGGTTCATCATAAGCGGTCCCACTTTGTAAGGTAATGGCGTTGGCTTGTCCTTTGGGGTTTTGTTGGGGTTGTCCAGGAAATTGCCCTCCAGGTGAGGTCTGGGGTGCTTGGTTTAGAGCTACCTGAGAGATCTAGGTTTCAAGCATCTTATTGTGATGACTATCTGGTCAACCTTGGTTCCTAATTGGGTAATCATTTCATTACATGAACATTTTGGTTTAGGAACTCTTTATTTTACTGTTTTTGGGTTAAAATAAAGTTTTCCACAATTTTCTCAAGGTTTGGCCTTGGGGGCACAACTTGCATAGGTTGGTTTTGTCTCTGGGCTTAAAAACCAGGAGGTCTCGGAGGTTCTTGGTTTTGTATAGGATTATTGTTCTTGTAGGAGAAGTTTGGGTGATTCCTCCATCCAGGGTTATATGTATTTGAAAATGGGTTTCCTTGGGCATAGTTGACCTGGTCTGAGTTAGTCTCGTTTAACAGATTGCACTCTGCGGATTAGTGTCCTTTGGTTCCACATATTTCACATTCCGATGCGACTACTGCTGTAGTGACTAGATTTGTGTATATATATGTTCCACTTTCAGGGCCAACACGACCATCTTGGCTTGCATCATGTCTATGGAACTTATGTCATGTATTCCTCCTTGGGCTTCTTTCCTTTCCACTATTGTCCGTTCTGTTCCCCATTGACAATGGTTTTGAGCCATATCTTCAATGAGAGCGCAAGCTTCTGGGTAAGGTTTGTTCATTAGAGCGCCACCAACGGCCACGTCAATGGTCATCTTTGTGTCGTAATGAAATTCATTATAGAAGGTATGAATGATTAGCTAGGATTCTAGACCATGATGTGGGCATATTTTTAACAGGTCTTTATATCTCTCCCAAGCTTTGAAGAGTGACTCACCTTGGTTTTGGGTAAATCTAGTTATTTGTTTTCGAAAGACGGAAGTCTTACTTTGGGGAAAATATCTAGCAAGAAATACTATTCTAAGGTCTTCCCAGGTTGTTATAGAATTGGTTGGAAGGGAATCTAACCATGTAAGGGCTTTATCTCTGAGGGAAAATGGAAATAGTCTAAGACGGATCGCCTTAGGAGAAACACCATTGATTTTGAAAATATCGGCCACCTGAATAATGAATTTTAGATGTTGATTTGGGTTCTCTGAAGGGAGTCCCGCGAATTGTTTTTGATGTACTAATTGTAATAAGGACGGTTGCAGCTCGAAATTATTAGCAAGGATAGTAGGGTTTACTTTACTAGAAATGAGTTCGTCATCTGACGGTTGGAAAAAAGCCTTAAGGGGTCTTTGGTTTCGGTCCTCGGCCATAGTTTCCCTAATCTTACGAAGCGAGAGACGTGCACGAGCTTAACTTCCGGTTCTGCTAAAGGATCTATAAGGCTATCAGTAATGTGAGTTCTTCGCATTGACCAGTAAGTAAAGCCTTAGTCTAGACGGTATAAAGGTAGGGTACGAAATTTGACGTAATTGGTACCTGGCAACGGAGCCAAAAATTTCAAGCATGGTTTTCGCAAGTATACGAATTGCGTTAGATTAATAAAAAAGATTATCAATCCCATATAGACCAAATGTCAATCTATCAAATCCTATCGTTACGATGTTTATCTAAGGCAAAATAAAAATGCGGTATAAAAGGGTGCACAGTAAAAGTAAAGTAAAGTAAAGTGTGGATATGTAGATTAAATGGAAACAACAAGCTTGAATGTAATTCACACAGTCAGATAACATTCCAATGCATGTAGATAAAACTATTGATCGTACCTGGAGATCAGGATCCGATGTGGCCGGCGTCGAGCGTGGATGAGCACGGTTGATGATGGAGAAAAAGGGGTGTACCTGCAAAGGCACTCCGATGCCAAAGTCAGAGGGCGAGCAACGAGTGAACAAGTACAAGATTTTTAGGTCAAGATTTGAATACCTGACCTCTCGAATGAGAGGGTTTTTATATTGGTCTAAGTGGATGGTCATTGGTCCATATTACAAGGCGTGGATCGCGGATTCCGTAATAATCGTTAGTAGTTAAGAGCTAGTCGTTGGGGTGCTATTTACCTCGCTCGACTTGTCAGTAGGTAGGAGGGAACTGGTGTCGAGCACGGGTTAAATTGAGCGGTCGTTAATGGGTTAATAGGCCGATTAGGCGTGAGAGAATATTTGGGCCCAAGTTTGTAATTTTGGGCAGTCCGGAACAGGAGCCCCCCAAGTCGTTGTTTCCGATCGAGGCAGCGATGACTTAAGGATATTTGGTTGCTCGAAGTAGTCGGATTGGCCTTTGGTCGACAAACAAACTTTTTAGGGAGATCAATGGGGCTCGATGGACGGGCGTCCCACCAATTGGTCGGCAATGAGGAAGAAGAAACGAAAAGGTGGCGTTTCTTGGGATCCATGTCTGTTTAATGTTCTGAAGGCTAGCCTAGGGACTAGTGCGTAGGTCATTATTACCTAGGGATATGGGTCACGATTCACCTGCACGTGCCCCCTTCCCTATAAATAGGAGGATTTTCTCATTTGTCTCCTTTTTTGCTTCATCTTCCTTGCGTTGTCCTGATCGACTCATTGACAACCTTAGACAACCGTCGACCACCGCAGTTCTTCTGCCGACCACCGTGCATATCAACACAACTTCTCATAATCATGTTTAATGCTCTTGGTAAGAGTTCTTTTCTGATTTTTTATCTTATTCCTTTAAGAATAGACATGCATGCGATTTAGGTTTCGTTTTCAGACAATGGATTAGGTTAGTTTTAGATGAATTTTAAGCTGAAGTAGTTACTGTTACGCTGCCTGTTCTGAACCCTAGTTTACAGTCAGCAGCGACCTTGGTCGAATACTCGACCGAGGTTTAGGGTTTCACGATTAGCATATGTTCGTCGCGAACTCTGTGTTTTTAAGATTCCCTACCGAGTGTTGATCGATCGTCCTGGACGTCGATTACTCGAGGGCTTTGGTTGTGGACCCTGTTCTCGAGTCGTTGCATGACCTTTCACTTGATAGGTAGTGGAATGGTGGATTTGATATTTTAATCGAATTCAGCGACACCTTTCCTCTACTTTTTCAGGTGAAAATGCGCTCGTCGATCCTTACGACATCTCCTCGGAGGAAAGCACATCGGAAGATTCGTGCTCTTCGGCAACTGTTACATCGGACTCTAAAAGTTCCTCGAGGAACTTAGAGGCATCCGAAATAAATGATGTAGCGACAATGTCTGGGGGAGAGGTTGGCGCTCCTGTGGTTCCAGAAGAAGAGGAAATGGCTCTTATGCCCGAGGAGTGGGTTGTTGAGGACATGCTGGACAAAGTCTCATCTTATGCTCGGCCGTGCGGAGATCCTCTGCATGTGGTGGGGGATCCTGTCCACTGGAGGGTGACATGTCCGGGCGACGACGACAAAATTTTCTCGGATTTTGGGGGAAGAAAATTTTCAATATATGAGTATGCTATTTACACCTTGGGGATCAGGCTGCCCTTCAGCAATTTGGTCTGCTCATTGCTCGGCTACCTGGGGGTAGCGCCCTCGCAGTTGCATCCTAACTCTTATGCTTTTATGAGGGCATTCGAGTTGACATGCATGCATCTAGGGGCGGGGGCTACTCTTTCTCTCTTTTTCCGGTTGTTTTCTCTGCGTGCCAGGTGGGGTGAGGGAATTCCCGAAAGGGTTTCATCTCTTTTAAACAACGGGCTAAGATCTTTAAGGTGCATTCGGAGTCTATCCGATCATTCAAGGGTGACTATTTCTTGATCGAGCCTGTGAGTCGAGAAGCTACAAGGTCGATCAACTTTATGGGGGTCGACACCGATGAGAATGATGTGTCCCAGATGGATGCGGAAGGGTGCCAGATCCTTAGGAGGATTTGGAGGTTTCCTTTTTCGTGGGATTACAGTCATTATGGGCGACCTGTGAGCGATTTTGTTCAAATAGGGGATGCTCTGACCGAGGATGATGCGACCAGCTTCGAGGAGTTTTGTAAGCTAGTGTCTTCTTTCACTCCGACCCCGATGCTCGATGGAGAGGGGAAAGTAATGTTAGCTTCTAACGGGGGAGAAGTTGTGGAACGTCCGCTGATTGACGTCACAGCTCTCCTGGCTTGTAAAAACGGGCAAGAAGTGTCCAAACTATTAGGTACTTGTTTTGTTTTTATTTTTGTTTATTTTTCATGTGATTTTATGCTCTTAGCCAATCTGACCCTTTTCTCTTTCCTCTATTTTGCAGGTTCTATGGTGAATTCTCTGGACAAGATCCAGGACAAGTTGAGGAAAGGTAACAAGAGGAAAGATAGGATCGTTCAGATCCGAATGGTGGGTAACGATACGAGCGGCTCTGGCTCGGGCCCCATCGCTCGAGGCTCCTCGGGCGTGACTTCGGGTTCGAGTCTTAAGAAACACAAAGTTGGAACGATCATTATGGACCTGACAACCAACACTCCTTCAAAACCCAAACATGCATTGTTGCCATGTTTTGTGCAACACAACTTCTTCGAGGGCACTTCCTTGGAGGTCGAATGGGCGGACTCGTTGTTTCTCAAGAAGATGGATCTCCCTACTCGGAGGTTACCCCTGGCGCAGGATGCCAGTGCCGTAATGCGGGTGCTATCAATGGCCTCGATGTTAACTGAGGGAAGCTCCGGGCAGGAGAACAAAATTTGTCGCTTGAAGTCCCTCCTAGCCGATTCGGAGGAAAAAGCGAGGAAGGCTGCCGAGGACGCTGAGGCTACGGCCAAAGAGCTGACGGCGCGGGCTGACGTGATCGCCAAGCTAGAGGTGGACAAAAGGAAGGCTGTCAACCAAAATAAAAAGTTGAAAGAAGCTTTCTTTCCCTAGGAGGATGAGGCTGAAGACACCAAGGGTCTGATGAGCAGGGGACACTTCCTTGCCTGGTTGGACCAGGATCTGGAAGAATTGAGGGACACGACCAAGCTGAGTTTTCAGAATGTCGTGGATCAGATCAAGGCCCTCCATCCGGAGTTGGATCTTGATATTAATCAGATCAGCTATTTGTACAAGGTCGTGGATGGTCGGATTGTAGTCCTAGATTATATGATCAGTGATGATTCTCAGCCGGGTGAGCCCGACCAGCCGGTCCAGCCTGAAGCTCAGCAACCTCCGAGTGAAGGTAAGCCTGGTGTCCAAGAGGAGGAGGGTAATTAGGTTGGCCTGCATGCCCAAAATATATGTAATTTATAGTTTTTGCTCGGGGACTTGGTCCCCGTTTTATGTAATTCCGAACAAGTCGGCCCTTAGGGGTCGCAGCTTCTTGATGAATGTTTCCGACCTGGGTGGTCGTTTTGTTATTTTTGCAGTGTTTTTGTTTTTACATATGACTGCTCGTCCGTCGGAGGAATATTGTTTTAAATGCATTATTTCGCTAAGTATTTTATGCTCGTCTAGCATAAGGAATATGATATAGTGGTCGAATAGGGGGTAAATGCTCGTAAGAACGTGTGATCCATCGGTTAGGGGAATCGGTCAGATGTAAGGAGGTTGGCTCCAGGTCGGTATCCAGGTCAAGATCATGGCTCAGATTCTGTGGCTTGAACATCCCATCGCGAGCTGGGGTTCTTCCTGGTCATGGTACTTAGGCAACGTTGGACTCGTTTGAGTATTTGTCCGTGCGACAGTTACCTTCCTCTTCGTGAGGGGGTCATGTTGATCAAATGTTTTGGGCTGCAATGCTCATACCTGGGCATGCAGGTTTGGACGAACTATCTGCTCCTCATTTGGGAGTTGATCAGGGCGACCTTCATACTAGCTGTAGTATTGCTTGAGTTTCTCGGTGTTCCACGGCCGAGCGAGCTCTTCCCCTTGAAGATTTTCTAAGTAATAGGCTCTGTTCTTGGTCTTTAATCGGACGCAATATGGGCCCAACCAATTTGGTGCCAGCTTCCCATCTCGGGATTCTTTGTGATTTCTCCTCAAGATGAGACTTCCGACTTTGAATGTTCGTTTAATAACCTTTGCGTCATGTCGAGCTGCTATTTTTTGTTTAAATGTAGCTTCTCGAAGAGAAGTTCCCGATCGGATTTCTTCGACTAAGTTGAGCTCTTCTCTCAGCGTTTTAGAGTTTGTATCTTGGTCCATAGCTGACTCTATCCGCCTGGATGGTATGTGCACCTCTATGGGGATGACCGCTTAAGTCCCGTATGTTAGTCGGAATGGGGATTCCCCGGTTGTCGAGTGCGGTGTGGTCCTGTATGCCCAAAGAACGATGTGTAATTCTTCGACCCAGCCTTTTTTGTGCTCGTCCAACCTTGGCTTAAGACCTCTTAAGATTACCCTGTTAGTAGTTTCCGCTTGACTGTTAGTCTGAGGGTGCTCGACCGAGGCGAAGTGTTGTTCGGTTCCTACCGAGATTACGAATTCTTGGAAATGCTTGTCGGTGAACTGGGTCCCATTATTTATTACGATGGCGAGCGGGACCCCGAATCGGGCGAGGATGTTTCGCTTGAAGAAGCGTAAGATGTTGAGCGCAGTGATTTTGGCTAAGGCCTCTGCTACTATCCATTTAGTGAAATAATCGACACCCACGATGAGTACTTGTTTTGGCCGGTGCCGATGACGAAGAGCCCTAATATATCTAGTCCCCACCAGGAAAATGGCCATGCGGAAGATAGTGATTTCAACTCGGTAGAAGGTGCCACGTGTATGTCACCATGTCGTTGGCATTTGTCACATTTTTTAACATGCTCCTTCATGTCGTTCTGCATCGTTGGCCTGTAGTATCCTGCTCTTAGAATTATGCGGGCGAGCGATCGCCCGCCTGGATGTTGTGCGTTGATCCTTTCATGGACTTTCCTCAACACGTGTGGAATGTTTTCTTCCTCGACGCATCTAAGGAGTGGCATGGAGAAACCTCGACCATACATCTTTCCCCCGACCATTGTGTACAAGCATGACCTACGTCGCATGGTACTGGTCGTTTTCGGGTTCGTTGGTAATTCGTCTTTGGTCAAATAATTGAATAATGGGATAATCCAACAGTTAGCGTCACCCACGACATTGACGTTTATTGTGGTTGACGATTGCCCAATTCTGGGTCGAGGGAGTATCTCTTGTATGACGGATTTGTTGCCCCCTTTCTTCTTGGTACTTGCCAGTTTGTACAATATATCCGCTCGGGTGTTGTTCTCGCATGGAACGTGCTTGACTTCCACGGACGTGAATCGTTTTACCTTTTCTTTAACCAAAGCTAAGTATTCGGTCATGTTGTCGTTTTTGGCTTGAAACTCGCCTCGGACCTGGTTGGCGACCAATTGGGAGTCTGTGCATATCACTATTTCTTCTTCCCCGAGGTTGTCTGCGAGGCGCAAGCCGGCCAGGAAAGCCTCGTATTCTTATTGATTATTGGATGTGGGAAAAGACAAGGTTAGGGATACTTCGATAATGGTTCCTTCATCATTCTCCAATATCACCCCGGCCCCACTGCCCGCCGAGCTAGACATTTCGTCTACGAAGATGATCCGCTTAGCCGGGGATGTTGAAGTCTGCTCGGTGAAGATAAGCTCTGCTACAAAGTCGGCCAAGGCTTGAGCTTTGAGGGAATGTCTTCCTTCGAATTTGATGTCGAACTTGGACAGTTCCAGCGACCATTCCAGCATCCGTCCGACCATATCTGGCCTTCCAAGCATCTGCCTGATGGGTTGGTCTGTTCTCACGAGCATAGTATGGGCCAGGAAGTAGTGACGTAACCTCCTTGCTGCAAAGAGGAGGGCTAGTGCCACCTTTTTGATTTGCAGGTATTGGAGCTCAGGACCATTCAAGGCTTTGCCCGTAAAGTAAATAGGTTTTTGTCCTTCAGGCAGTTCACGGATAACCGCTTCGTTTGCCACGGCGAGGTAGAGATATAGCGTTTCACCTTCGTTAGGTCTGGAGAGTACTGGAGGCTCGGACAATGCTTTCTTTAAGTGGAGCAAGGCTTGATCGCACTCGTCCATCCATTCAAAAGCTGCCTCCTTGCGGAGGAGCTTGAGGAATGGAAGGGCATGTTGGGTGGACTTAGCAACGAATCGGGCAAGTGAGGAGAGGAAGCCGTTCAATGATTGTATGGATTTTTTGAAGTCAGGTGTAGGAATCTCTGTAAATGCTCGACATTTGTTAGGATTGGCTTCGATACTGTGTTCGGTCAGGTAAAATCCAAGGAATTTGCCTGCTCGAACTCCGAACGTGCACTTCTCGAGATTGAAACACATTTTACATTTTCGAGCTTGGTTCAACACTTTACGAAGATGGGAAGCATCATCTGTTTATTTTTGAGATTTAATGATCATGTGGTCCATATATACTACCAACATGTCTCTGATTTCTGCTCGGAATACTTTGTTCATCATGCGCTGATAGGTGGCGCCCGCGTTTTTTAGGCCGAAAGGCATAACATTGTAATAGTAATTGCCTGACTTGGTCATGAAGCCCGTGTGTTTTTTGTTGGTCACGGCCATGAGGATCTGACTATATCCCGAATAGGCGTCCATAAATGATAGCAGTTTGAAACCGGCCGAGTTGTCGACCAGTTTATCAATATTTGGTAATGGGTAAGCATCTTTTGGGCAAGCCCAGTTAAGATTAGTATAATCAATGCACATTCTCCATTTTCCATTATATTTTTTTACAAGTAAAACGTTGGAGAGCCAGGTGGTGTACCTGACCTCCGTTACAAAGTTTGCCTCTAGGAGGTCTTCTACAGCCTTTTCGGCCGCTTTAGTTTTTTCGATCGACTGTATCCTCCTTCGTTGGGCAACGGCCTTGTGATTAGGATTGATGGAGAGATGATGGAAGGCCACGTCTGGGTCAAGTCCGGGCATCTTTGTTGCACTCCATGCGAATAGATCGGCGTTCCCTTTCAGGCATGCTTCTAGCTGTCTCTTCGTCAGGTTTGGGAGATGGGCCTCAATCTTCACGCATCTGCTCGGATCTTCCCCTAGAGTGATTAGTTCGAATTCACTGTCGGGGATTGGCCGGCCTAATGTAGTAGAGAGTTGTTGGGAGCCTTCGGCTTTGTCAAGAAACCTGCATTCTAGGTCGATGAAGTAGACCATAGGGAGAGGTGCGGCCACTTCTGTGTTTATGGAGGACGTTAAGGTGGAAGCCTTAGGCTGGTATGATATCGAGCTAAGGCCTTTAGAGGCTGCCTCGAAATAGTGACGGGCAGCTTCGACGTCACCGTGCAGGGTGGCCACTCTCCCCGACGTCGTGTAGTACTTCATCTTTAGGTGGATAGTTGATGGATCAGCCAGGAGATCGGCCAGCGTCGATCGACCGAGGATGCATTAGTATAGAGAAGGACAATCGACGACCATAAATTGGACGCGGACTGACCGGGCGGTTTCCGCGGCTCCAAAAGTGACTATAAGGTCGACATAACCCCATGGTCGTGATACTGCCCCATTGAAACCTTGCAGGTCGGACCCCGCGTATGGCGTTAGATGAGTCTCGTTCAGCTGGAGTGTCGGGAACAGTTGCAAATAAATTATATCGCATGAACTGCCCTGGTCGACTAGTATTCTGAGGACGTCGAAGTTGGCATCTGGGCCCGAATGAGTAGTGGAATTATGGCGTTAGGTGCTCCCCCCAGTAGTTCCTCTTTGTTAAATGAGATGAGCATCGAGTTGTCTCTGGGTGGGTATAACGTGGCGTTCAGGGCCGATCCTTTTGCGATTAGTTGGTCGAACTTCCTCTTCACGGAACCAATTGTGATCTTGTTGAATCCTCCACCTGAAATCACCTTAGCGGAGGGGAATGCTTCCCAGGGGCTATGGGAATACAGGTAACCAGGGCTTTTCTGACGATCGGGAAGAAAGAAATCTTCAGGGTGATAAATGCTGAGAGCGACCTGCATGTTGGTGTCTGCGGGCACCGCTACTGCTTCCTCGGCCTTTATGGTTTCTTGTGTTTCCGTCTTGGAGGTTTCTTTGGATTTCGTGAATTGTTTGAGGTGGCCGTCTTTGATGAGTATCTCTATTGTGTCCTTCAGGTGGATACAATCCTCGGTATTGTGTATGTGGCTTTTGTGGAACCTGCGGTACTTGGTTTTGTCGGTGCCCGGCTTGGCGGGCAGCTGCTTAGGAAAGCGAGCCCCCGCTTGATGGAACTCCGAAATAGCACATTCGGACAGTATTTTCTCCCACTAGTCCTCTTTGCTCCCGCAGTTCACGGGGGCGGTCTTCCTTTCTTTTATCACCTCCCCGACGAGATGTCGAGGGTTCATCGAATTTGGAAGGGTTTGCGTCTTCTCTATGTCGGGTATCACGAACGGAGTTGGCTGCTTACTTCTCTTTGTACTGGATGTACGCTTGAGCTTTCAAGAGTAAAGCGTCCAGAGTGGCAGGCGTCTCAATGCCCACTTCTCGATGGAAGTCGGGGGACGGGTGTAACCCGCGCTCCAGCAAATACTTTTTCATGTCGTCCGTGGTCGAGACCTGGACAACTTCTTTATTGAACCTTTCGATGTAGGTTCTGAGGGGCTCGTCTTTGCCTTGGATAATGGCTTCATGTGATGCTTCTGTCTTGGGATGGCGTCGGGAAGCGGTGAAATGCATGGAGAAAGTTCGACCTAGTTGTCTCCAGGATGTGATGGATTCGGGATCAAGACTTTTGTACCAAGTCATCTCCCCATTCCTTAATGTGGTCGGAAAGAGACGAAATTTGATCGCTCCTCGGACACCCCTATAATCAAGTAGAGCATCGATGTTCTCAATATGTTCGTCGGGATCAGTTGTTCCATCATATGAACCTAGGGGTGGGGGTTTCTCGAGCCCTCTTAGTAATTTGGCATCCATAATCTCAGATGAGAGGGGTCCTCTGATATCGTCGTCGTCACTGGAGGAGAGCGAAGGGGATCTTGAACGGCGTTTTCTGTTCCATCGCAGGGACGGGGAGTTTGACTTGTTCTTTCTTGATCGTCTTGGAGATGGTGATCGGGATCGTTGCCTTTTCTAGGGAGGAGAATGTCGGTTATCACCCTGAGAATCTTGACGAGTTTTGGTCAACACAGGGGATCGACGTCTACGAGGAGGTGAACGGTCTTGATTCCTTATAGAAGATTCATCGCGGTGACCTTTATCCTTCTTTCTTCGGGGGGATGGGTTGCTTTGTCCCTGGTGCCTTTTGGTAGATCGAGATGATCGGCGACCGGTTTCTTCGAGACAGGCTATCTTGTCACTGTGTGCTAGGAGCAGGAGGTGGGTTTGGTTGAGTGTTTCAACCAGCACGGCGAAGTCTGACCCGGCGGGCGCGATCGTGGAAGGTATGGCCTCTGGTTGGATCTCGAGAGTTGGTCGCTCTTTGGAGAGGGTAAAGCTGTTTTTCCGTCCTGGTGATCTTGGACAGTTTCTTCGTGTGAGGGGTGACTAGGTTGTTCCCCCGTTGGGTAATGAGGATACCATCAGCAGTACGGGCATCGCACGAGACGTCGTGAGCGGCCATGGATCTTTCGCATTGGTCACAAGGTTCTCAAAGTCCCCAATTGGTCAAAAGGATTAAAGGTTTCATCAGACAAAGCTTCTTCCTGAACAATACATCCAGAACTAGAGTTTTGAATTTCACCTAGCTAAATGGACTTCCAAGGCCTCAAGTGAGCTTCATAACACCCCACATGTCTTCAAGAATCCCCATGTCAAGTTTCAAAGCTTTCCTCACAAGTTTGACCAGTCAGATGCTCAGATACCTAAAAATTAGTTAACTTGGTCAAAAAGTCAACTGTGGTCAACTCAAAGTCAAACTTCAAGATTTTTGGTCAACATCAAGAATATGAGGTGAAATTCATTATTTGATAAAAGGTTGATCATAATTCATCAAGGAAACCTCAGGATCATCAAGAATCAAAAGTTGCTAAATTAAGGTTTTGTGCAGGAAACGTCAACTGAACTTTGACCAATCATAACTTTCACATACTTCATCAAGAATTTTCCATCCAAAGCTCATTTTGAAGAAAATTCAATTCTCTACAACTTTGTGTGTGACAAGCCAAGTCCAAAAATGCTTCATTTGAAAGATATGAGCCAAAACATTACAGGTCCTTTTAAAAGTCAACAAAAAGTCAACTTTTTCAAGAGCTCATAACTTAAAAATGGAAAATGATATGGACATGGGGCCAAAAGGAGAAGTTAGAGGACACTCTAAGCTTTCTAAAAAGTCCTATAACACCATAATCTTTCAACCCAAACTCAATTCTAAGACTATTCACGACCCATTGATCATATTTTCTTATTTTTATTATTTATTTTATATTATATTGAATTTAAATCATTTAAATTCAATTTTAATTAAAATAAATCATAAGAAATCAAATATTTGATCTAAAATTTATTTTGGGATCAAATATTTGATGATTAAGTTGATTGATCATATCCCAATGATCAATTATTCTGATTTTTATCATTTATTTTATATTATTTTGGATTTTAATTATTAAAATTCAATTTTAATAGAAATCAAATATGAAAATCAAATATTTGATCTCATAACTTATTTTTGGATCAAAGATTTTGCATTTAAATTGATTGGAAATCATTCAAAATTATGCAAGACCAAAAGGGTATGATTTAATCTAATATTATAACCAAAATAGAAAGTTTTCAAATTAAATTTCAATCATATTCTATCATCCCAAAATAAATTGAACCCAAGCCCACAAGTTGACATAAATCCTTCCTCTATAAATACATAACATCTTCACAACCAAGGAAAACAAATATTCTTACACCAAAAAACCCTAAACAAAATTCAAAAAAATACTTCATAGCAAGTTTCCAGCCTCTTTCTTCATCCAATCATCATCAATAAACTTCCAAGAGACCAGCCTATGAACACATGCCGCCAATTACTTTTTCTTGATCTCAAATCTTTTATTTCATAACATTTTAATACATTTTCTTTTCATAATATTGTTTATAATCATGTATTGACGCTTTTTATCGTTTGTTTTTTAGTTATGATGCAGGTTTCGAACAACACCATTGTTATGGCACCATGGAGAACTAAACTTTTGGTTAATCTGCTGTAATCCGTTTTCGCCGATACTTTGAAGGTGGCAGTAATGATAAGACTTCCAGTCTGACAGGTAAGTCAGGTAAGTAGTAATGTTTCGATATACTCCGAATTTTTTCCAGAAGTTCAGAAAAAAATCGAAGAACAATACTCTTTTAGAATAGATTTCTAAAAGATTTCGACCCTAAAAATTGCAAATTCCTCTTTTTTCTATTTTATTTGATTTATTTTCTATTTTCATATTCTCAAAAAAATCTAAAATAATTGTGCGCTCTTTATTTGATTTTATTATATTTTTAGCATCATTTTAATATTTTTTAGATTTTATTTTAATTGCTTTTCTTATTTTCCATTATTTTAAAATCTGCAGTGATTTTATCTGACTCTGTTTATTTTATTTTTTTTATTCTTCTAATAGCATGATAAAAAAACATATCCTCCTCTCATCTCAAAGACTCAAAGACTCAATATTCTTCTGAACTTTTCGTTTCGATTATTTTATGATTTCTAAAGATAATGTAACTGCTAAAGCCCTGTAATAGTTTTAGGTTTTATTTTCCGCACTTTACGTTTTCTGTCAGGTTTAATTTATGTATCTCTCCCAAAGCCATGTAATAGTTTAGGGTTTTTATTTTCCGCTTTTAATTTCCGTAAAATAATTAAACTGCGTGGTTAGGAAACCTAGGGTGTGAAAAGAATGTATGCTAAATTAATTGAACTTAGACCATTAAATATCCAAGATAAATATTTGAAACTAATATTCACACACGTAAGTCGATCGTTTTACGATTGCCATCTGCACCTCCTTGGGTTTCTCCTCTTGGTTTCCTTATTAAATATGGTCAAGTCCCTCGAACGTGGAGGTGTCTTAAGCAAAACCTTATAAATGAAATCATCTTATCCCTCCCCCCGGTTAAAAGATCAAGTCCCTACGATGTTGCCTACGGTGTTGCCTAGAATGACCTTGTCCCTTCGATTAAAGATGATAGTCCCTCCCAATTGCTAAAGACACCCTTCAGTTGCCTTCATTGACCATGCGATGACCCTACGCCCATCCCTTAAACAAATTCAAGTTAATGACTACCTATTCCTTAATAATAGGTGTAGCGGTAAAATCGTGAGTGTAAGCTATTGATTAACTTAACTCAATATACACAGAGTCGCCACCGCGCTTTTATTTATTTCCAAAAGGAAAAAGGAAAAAGAACGAACAAAGCCTTAAAGAATCTTAAAAGCTAAAAAGCTAAAAGAATCAAACAGAGAATGGGTACGGGGATTGGTTACAAATCGGGAAGGTTTTAAGCACCCGAATTGTCCGTGGTACTCCACGGGAACCCTTTGAAATATTTACTGCATTTTTGGTTTGAAATGGTTTGCTTGAAAAAAGGATTGAAGAGATGAGAAGAAGAATGTTTTTTAAGATTTTGGTGTTTGAAGAGACGAACGTCTCATGCCTACGTACCCACAAAGTGCAATGCGAGATCAAAACCCCATAGTTCGTGGTACAAATTGTGAAAAGGCAAATGAGTTGAATTGATTTTAAAATGTAAAGATAAGTCGTCATTCTTTAGCGAATAATTCCGCTAGAAAGAATGAATCATATCTAAACATAAAAATAAGGTTAAAAGAAACGTGCACGAGGGCACAAAAACAATTGAATGAGTTTTGAAGATTTTAAAGTTTTTTAGAAGAAAGTTTCGATATGCTTATGTGGTTTAGCATTTATTTAGGTCTATGTTAAGCAATCGCCGAGTAATTTACGGAGTAATTACCCTACAAATGAGGCCGGCCACCACCAATTAAGGTGGAAAATATTCGTGTTAATACATGTTAGAGAAACGATATTATGGATCATTCTCCGAAAACATGCCACACTAAAAGAAAGAGAACGGTCTAATCTTAATCGAGATTTTCGTTGAATTTATCGAAAAGCAACCTATCACGATCTCAAAGTATGGAGAATGATCCAAATGATCATTCATCCATAGATTTGAAATAATGAAGATTAAACCTATCGAAAATCAACAATCACGAATCGGAGATTGTCATCGACCAAAAAGAAGAAATAAGAGATGAAAAAGAAAATGGATCTAAAAAATAAAATTCATCAATGAATTAGAATACATTTTTTTTAAAAAGGGCTTTATAAAATGGAATCCAAACAAGATATTTGGGAATATTATTTGTTTAAAAGGAGGAATTAAAACTTGGTAAAACAATTAAAAAAAAGAATAGAATAGAAATTAAAGTAAAAATTAAAAGAAATAAGAAAAACAAAAAGAAAGAGAGGAGGGCGCACGCTTAAGAGGTGGTGGATATAGTAATAGCAATGCAATCCAAAGAAAATTCATTAGAATAAAGAAATATATAAAAAAGGTTTATTAAACACATCAGAAGGAACAAAAAGAAAACGACGCTCTTCTTCTTCATTTGCACAGACACGGTGATCCTGTTCATACGAAAGGGGATACGGCGCCATGGATCTCAAAGCGGTTCTCAAACTCGCACCAAATCAACAACCATGACCAACACAAAATGCACAGCTTTGTACCTTCACCTTTTTTTTCATTTTTTGTTGTTGTTGTTGTTCAGAAGAGAATCAATGTTGATTCGGAAACGATGCAGACTCATTCTCTTCTTCTGTTTCAATCGGTCTGAAGGTTTTTTTGTGAATTTTTTTGAAATTGAGATTTGAAGGTTGTTTGAGCGAAGATTTAAAGGATTAATGGTAAATGAAGTAATCTGGACTGAGGCTTCGATTTGATTTTTTCAGAATTTTATGGGGCTTTCAAAGCTTGAGGATTGATTGAAAGAGGGGTTTAATTTATAGAAGAAATGAAGGAGTGAATTGATGTCGTTTGGTGAATTTTTTTGTGCGTTTTAAATGCGGTGAAATTCTCGTGTCCTCGGCTGAGTTTTGATTCAAAGCTTCTGCGTTTTGTGTTTGTAGGTTTTGCGTTTTGATTGCCTGATGCGTGAAGTGATATCATGAAGAAAGCATGCTTCGGTGATGTGCGTTTTGTTTTGAAACCAAATGCGTTTTGATTAATGAAATCGTGCGCTGTGAAGAGTGATGACTTGCGAGCGTGAGAAGAGCTGAGGCTTGAATTGTTTTTGTTGTTTCGGCTGGGAAAGTGTGACTTGAAGTTTGGTGGTGTTGATGGCTTGGAACGGTACGGCTTATGTGAGGCTACTGTTGTTGTTTTGTGTGATGCTTATTGTTTCTTTGGCTGCGAGCTGCTTGCGGGATGCGAAGACGTTGGCTTGAAAGTTGTTGAAGCCTTGTGGATTTGGCTTGCTAGCGTGGCTACGTGTGGAGTAGATGCTTGCAGCTTAATGGCTGGTAGGAAAAGTGTGAGGCTTGTGAGCTTGGGCAAGCTTGGCTGTGCTGATGAAGTGTAGGCTAGTTGGATGCTGCTTGTTGGGTACTGCGCATTGGGCTGGAGGCATGCTGTTTGAGGATGAAGCTTGTGTTGAAGTTTTGTTTGTGGGCCAATTTTTTTTTGATAAAATATGTGGCTAGAGTGAAGCTGAAAGTTGAAGTATAGCATTTCTCATAGCAATTTTTATTTTTTTGTAGTAATGGGCTTAAAGATAAAAAAAATGGACTTTATGATATACTTTGATGATGGTTTATGAAAACAAAGACTTTGAATATTGAAAAAAAAAAGAGATAAGAATGGAATAAAAAGGAATTATATGGATAATAAAAATATATTTTTATGAAAGAAAATTATTTATGGATTATAGAATTATTTAGAAAGAAGGAAAAAATGATTTTAGGTATATGAATAGAAATTGGAAATCGAGAAAGAAAAAAAAAGAAGATAATTTGAATAATGGAATAAAAAAAAGTGTATGAATCGGATAATGGAAAAATGGTTATCGAAAAATGAATAAGGGATATGAAATGATGATTTTAAGCCCACAGAAAATCTGATTTTTCAACAAGCCTCTGATACGATCCCTTTTGCACCAACTGAATAACTTGCCATTTAAGCCACAATCACTTGAAATCTGTCTTGATTATTCGAAACCATACTGAGGAAAATAAATCCTCAGATGAATCGCTAATGAACTGATAAACTTGAAGATTCGAACCAAACTTCGCACAAAACACAGTCTTGAACTTTTGAATATGCACAGTCGGAGAAACAGACCACTGGCACACACAACTTGCAGTCAAAACAATTTCTTGATAGTTTGACCAAGATTAAGTCAAACGTCCACCTGAATCGAATTGTGACTGAACAAATGCATCTGAATTGGAATCACAGCCCTGTCTTTGAAACCCTGCAACACAGAAGAAGAAGAAGCAACTGCAACATATTTTTTTTTGTATTTTGGTTAGAGGTTAGTGAGTATAAACAAATAACAGAAATTAAACATGATGATCTCCTACGAAGTAAAGACCTGCACCTGTAAAAGGATAAACGAACAGTGCGTGATCTTGTTTGTATGCGAAATGCAGATGAGATACGAGAAATCTTAGGTCAAAAATTAGGGTCTGACAAATGCCCTTATTTAAGTTTCTTCGATCCAGAGATAATGAAGATTGAAATCTTCGTTTCGACAAGATGGAAGATACTTAAATATCAAAAAACCCAATTTTTGATCCTAAGATGCCAAAAACTGGAATGAAATGAAATGAACGATATAAAATGATATGAAAATGAAATGAAACATATGAAAATATTATGAAAGCAAATGAAAATATATGAAATGCAGAGAAAATATATGACAGCATATGAAATATTATGAGGAAATTTATGAGATGATATGAAATGCATCTGGAATGCAGAGAAGTCCATGAGGGACAAGACGACACATAAAAAAGAATAAACGCCGGGGATAAGGAGCATGAGACTCCGACGGGAAAAACAACATGCTAGAGACCAACACTTGGCTCAGCTGAGGTGAAAAGGTCCAAGAATGGCAATTGGACAGAAATGATATCAACATCCAGGAATGGCACTGAATGAAGTGGGAAAAAGTCCCGAAAAAGGGTACATCAGAAACGCCTAAGGATGACATTACTGACTTTACTAGGAATATCCGAGAATGGCATCGGAAAAAGGTAATCACAACATCTGAGAATGGCAATCAGATAAAATATGTGAATCACAACATTCAGGAACAACACTGAATGGGAAAATTCGGGAAAGCACATCAACTTAATGATGACTCCAACATGAAAATCCAAGAATAGCAATCGGAAGGCAAGTGACCACAACATCTGAGAATGGCAATCAGATACAATGTGAATCACAACATTCAGGAACAGAACTGAATGAAAAGGGAAAAACGGTCCGGGATAGTACATCAAATTACTGATGACTTCACCATGGACATCCGAGAAGGGCAATCAGAATGAAAGTGATTACACCATCTGAGAATAACAATCAGATGAAATGTGAAGCATAACATTCAGGAATAGAACTGAATGAGATGGGAGAAAGGTCCGGGACAGTACATTAAATCAATGATGACCTTACTATGGACATCCGAGAATGGCAATCGGATAAAAGGGTGTAATATCTAAGAAGACACAACAAGTTGATGAAGAAAAGGTTCTGTAGAGACAGACAAATGCCAAGTAAGTTGGACTTTGACCAAAAAGTAAGAAGTTGAAAACGACAAGACCTCGAGAAATGCATATGAGGACTAAAACACTCAGTATGCAGAAATTTACGAAAATGGGGACTAAACCACCCAAGAACACGCATAATGAGGACTAAAACACTCAAATATGCAAAGGTAAACAAAAATGGGGAATAACACACCCAAGAAAATGCATAATGAGGAATAACACACTCAAATATGCAAACATAAACAAAACTGGGGAATAACACACCCGAGCCAACGCATAATGAGGACTAAAACACTCAACTATGCAAACATAAACAAGACTGGGGAATAACACACCCAAAGAGATAAAATGAGAGAAAATGATGACAACTAGTTTTTACTCTTAGAGGAGTGGAAAAGAAATGGAAGACTGATTCTTCAACACAGAGATCACTGCCATTCTGCTCGAATATTAGAGATACTACTGTTGAACAAATCTCTGTCACACCAGTAAACTGTACCGAGTTGAAAATCTTCTGAGAGAAGTCATGTAAAGCTGCTTGGGGATTCTTGAAGAAAATTTCCCCAAGTTCAATGACTGATGAAAGTAAACTGATAACGGATCCAGTTCATGATTACTGCTGGAGAAAAATAATCACATCTTGAAATGACTTTTGAGAGGAATAAACTGATCATGACTTCAATTCTTGAAATGAATGCTGAGAAAATAACCCAGTATGAATCTTGCAGAGAATCTTCTGACTAACCAACTCTGATAATAACTTGCGCTAAGCAACAACTCTTGAACTATAGGACCTGAGAAAAACTTGCCCCTGATAAGATCACTGACCAAGTTTCTTAACTGTTTGAAAATTCCTTGATGAGGAAAGTTTATTTGCAAATAAAAATGTTTGTACAAACTTGGTAATTTTAATGCAAAGTTCAATGCAAAGTTTGAAATCAAGAATCATTTTTGGAATGAAATTTATTGATGTAAAGTAAATGAAAACTTGTCACAACACGGCGGTTGAGACAACATTAAAGATAAAGCAAAGGATAAGAAACCAATGATTGGAAACGAACTTGGGAGTCTGTTTACGCAACCTCGTTGTAGTATGCTTTTCAAAAGAAACTTGGATTCAATTAGGACTTTTGAAGGTTGTAACGTGGTCTGGTTCACGGTTTATGAAACAAAGGATATAGGCTCAAAGTTATTTGTACCCGACCCAACGTCGTGATGAACTCCAGTCCTACATTCAATTAATTCAACCTATGCATTCAAGTTCCAAAACATTTGGGATTGCACAGATGAAGATGGTTCATAAGCCAAAGGATTTTGAGATAGCAGTCACATCTTTCCCTTTGTTATTTCCAGTGAGGACTTTGGTCCACTCATCTTATTTTTGCTGAGGATTTTGATGACCTCTTGACAAATATTTCTTTTTATTATCCCTAACTTTTGCCTGAACTGTGTCATTTCAACTTACAGCCAGCGGGATGCCCCAGTTTTTTTTGCCTAAGTCTCCTTCATAGGTTTGGACTTAGCGGGCTTTAATTTTTTTTCAATAATTTTTTCAATATCATTTTTTTTGAAAGATAATGACTGCATGGCTTAATGATTACGATTAACCATCATTGGCTTTTGAATTGAGAAACATCTTCAACACTTCTTGATGTGTGTGAAGGAAAACTTGAGATTGCAACCTTTGTTTGAAAGGTGTCTTGAATGATTCTCTTGTACTTGAATTCACATTCGAATTAATTGAGAACTACCCATTCCCAAGTTAAAATGCGGGTTTTTTTCAAATAGAAAGAAACTCCAACTTCAAGGCTCAAAGGGGTTGACAAAGGATTAACTTCCTTATTTCTCCAGTGTTTGGGATTTGAAATAATGCCTGTATATCATCAACCAAGTCTCAATTGAAAGCATACCAACAACAGTTATGGGTATCTCGTTTTCATCATCCTCCCTCCAATCATTGTAAAACTTTGAGAAAAGATAAATGAACTTGAAATGTAAAGCATAAAGATGCAAATAGAAAATGAAATTGAATCAAAACAAAGCAATGCTCATTTCATTAAAATCAACATGAAAGTACAAACAAGCTTAAGAGCAAACAACTTGATATGATTGAAGAAAATTGCAAACATCAAGAAAAAATGGCCTAGTGATCAATCAACAACAAGGATAAGCTGTCCCGTCTGATATTCTGGCCTTGAAGAAAAATTTAACTGTTGAATTCTTCTTGAAGATTCACTTCCCAAGCTTCGGCAAAGGATTGTTGATAACATTGGGATTGAGGTCATTAAAGTAAAGGATGTTGTTCCTGATAAGTTCTTGCACTTTAGCCTTCAGTGCAAAGAAATGCTCTAAGTCATGACCAGTTCCACCTTGATGAAACTCACAGCGAAGATCCGATCTATAACCAACCGGAAGAGGATTTGGAACCGGAGGCGGAGGCCTAGTAGTAATTAAACCTTTCTCAATCAAGGAAGGAAAAAATTCCGTGTAAGACATCGGAATAGGATCAAAGTTTGGCCTATTGCGATACTAATTTTGTCCAGCATCAGGATGCTTGAGCTCGAATCTGAACTTGAGCTTGAGCTGGTCGAGCTTGACCTTGAGCTTGAGTTTGAGCAAGTTGAGTTTTAACAACAGGAGCGACTGCAGCTAGATATGGTTGAACATATCGTTGTTGCGGGCGATAAGGCCTCCGCTCAGTTGAAACATCATAAGCATCACCATCTCTTCTCTTGTGAGGATTCCCAAAAGACTTTCTTGCAGCATTAGGAGCTTCAGAATTGGTAATCTTACCCTTCTTGATACCTTCCTCTAGTATTTCTCCAATAGTGACTAGGTCAGAAAAACCAAATGAAACACTTCCTACCATTTTCTCCCAAAAGAACGGTTGAAGAGTGTCCATGAACAAATCAGTTAATTCCTTCTCGGGCAAAGGTGGTTCCACTTGAGCAGCTAACTCTCTCCAACGCTGAGCATACTCTTTGAACGATTCTTTCTCTTTCTGTGACATGTTTTGAAGTTGACGACGATCAGGCGCCATGTCCAGATTGTACTTATACTGCCTTACAAAAGCATCCGATAAATCTTTCCAGCTTCAAATGTGACTCTTCTCAAGTCCCACATACCATTTCATAGAAGCACCACTCAAACTATCTTGAAAACATTGAATAAGCAACTTGTCATCCTTAGCATGCGCAGCCATTTTGCGACAATACATCAGCAGATGAATCTTTGGACAAGTATGACCATTGTACTTCTCAAATACAGGGACTTTGAACTTATCAGGAAGAACCAAGTCGGAAACCAAACACATGTCTATTGCAGCAGAACCAAAGACATCTTTTCCTTCTAGACCTCTTACCCTCTTCTCAAGAGTTAAACATTGCTCTCTAACTTCATACATATATCCAGGTTCACCCTGACTTTCAGCTTGTTGACCAGCAGCTTGGTACAAGAAAGGATAATTTTGATAAGTAGTCTGAGCAGTAGCGTGCACAACAAGTTGAGGTTCAACAAAAGTCGGAGCTGAAAAGACTGGCACAACAGATGGACCAGCAGTGGTAGAAACTGGCACATAATCCGAAGGTAACCCATATTCTGGCCAAGAAGAAACCGGTTGCTGAACAACAGGAGGGTCAACAACAGCAGTAAAAACTTCAGAGATAACAGTCCTTTGAGGTGGTTCACCTCGAGCAATCAAAACTTGCATCATTTCAGTAAGCCTAGTCATATCGGCCTTCAACTCATCAATCTCCATTCGAACTTCCATGTTATGTTGTTCTTGGTGTTCCATTCTCAATCTGATAGCTCTCCGTCTGTTAGCAGCTCTAGTACCGTATCTGTGGTGAGGAGTCAGCTTGACGGATCAATAGACAACTGAGGAAAGAAACAACTGGGATGAGTTCCCACACAACTCAGATGAACGCAAGAATATGCGAGGATGCAATGATACGCAATGTTCATTTCCATTTTCATAAAAACAAACTCGATTATTGCAAACATGTTCAACATCGAGAATACTGTCATGAAAAATCTTGACAAAAAGGAATATTTATTCTTTCCAATATTTGCAATAATCGGAATTATTTTCCTTGAAAAATGGTTGTGAAGATGATTATGATGAATATGTAGATGCAACAACCACAAACAAGATCAGGCAAAGCACACAGGTTCAAAGGTTCGAATCATGAGCATGGAGTCAAGGGATAAGAACCAACAACCCACAGAGGCATGTACTAAGGTTTGTCTTCATTGTACCTGCAAAAAACCAAAAGGGTGCTAACAGAGGTTCCCGGAGTTAACAGTCATCTTTAGAATATCATCGGTACGTTGGATTACTCCCCAACCGATAACATTCTTAAAATAGACCTCGTCCGAGTGTAGTATCGCGTGACAACCACCTTAAGTTTACACTCAGATAGTTTCCGCACTACGTTCCTAAATTGGCTAGGATTGGTTAAGGGTTCTACGGTCCTCAGTATGATCAGCTCAAGGTCGGAAAATAATGCCACGTACGATTACTCGTCATGACATTGATAGTCCAAGAGAGCCTAACCGAGTGGAGATTATCAAATTGATATCGCTTTGGACTACTCCATCGCATATCGCTTCGAATATCGCCGTCCTATCATAAGTTCCACTCAGATCTGGGTTAGAATCTATCTCACAGAGGATCACCAAAACAGAACAACCAAGTAACAAGCAAATCAAACTAAAGCAGTAAACAAATCTAAGTAGGCCGAATCCACTTAGAGATTGACTCCCCAGCAGAGTCGCCACTTTTCTGTAGCGGTAAAATCGTGAGTGTAAGCTATTGATTAACTTAATTCAATATACACAGAGTCGCCACCGCGCTTTTATTTATTTCCAAAAGGAAAAAGGAAAAAGAACGAACAAAGCCTTAAAGAATCTTAAAAGCTAAAAAGCTAAAAGAATCAAACAGAGAATGGGTACGGGGATTGGTTACAAATCGGGAAGGTTTTAAGCACCCGACTTGTCCGTGGTACTCCACGAGAACCCTTTGAAATATTTACTGCATTTTTGGTTTGAAATGGTTTTCTTGAAAAAAGGATTGAAGAGATGAGAAGAAGAATGTTTTTTAAGATTTTGGTGTTTGAAGAGACGAACGTCTCATGCCTACGTACCCACAAAGTGCAATGCGAGATCAAAACCCCGTATTTCGTGGTACAAATTGTGAAAAGGCAAATGAGTTGAATTGATTTTGAAATGTAAAGATAAGTCATCATTCTTTAGTGAATAATTCCGCTAGAAAGAATGAATCATATCTAAAGATAAAAATAAGGTTAAAAGAAACGTGCATGAGGGCACAAAAACAATTGAATGAGTTTTGAAGATTTTAAAGTTTTTTAGAAGAAAGTTTCGATATGCTTATGTGGTTTAGCATTTATTAAGAAATGAAATGAAAAAAATTAAAAGCACATGACCGAAGTCAAGGTTTGATTGAGAAAATGTTTGAAGTTTGAAAACAAAGGAAGTTTTGAAAATAGGAAGGAGATTTGAAAATTGAAGAAGATGGGAAGAGATGAAGGGACTATCCTAAGACTTGAAAAATAAAAGCTAAAGGAAGAATGATCAAACCATATTGCAAGCATCTCTGAAACAATCGGATTTCCATCTTCATAAACAAGTGAACTTTATCGGATCCAAAGTCTTTAATCCATAACAACTCAAGCAAAGGAATGATCCTAGAATCTAAGTCCAACTCCAAGTCTCATGCTAAGGATAGTAACCATAGTCCGAAATTAAAGTCACCAATTTTTTAGATGTTTGATCCGTTATTAATATTTTTGTGTCCAAATGGACAAAGGAAAAATAACAAGCAACAATATAAACAATAAGCAATATGATGAATGATATAGTATAATAAGCATAATAAGAGAGATAGGGAACGAGAAATTGAAATAAAAGGATAAGGTGCGAGAGATTAAATTTAAATGGATTATTATATTCACATTATTATCATATTTACAATATAAGTGGTATGATGAACTTAATCAAGCACAACCACGAAAGAAAAATAACAAAATCGAGGCAACCGGATCCAAGTGGATCTTAATCCGAATCGGGATAACTTTAGGTCTATGTTAAGCAATTGCCGAGTAATTTACGGAGTAATTACCCTACAAATGAGGCCGGCCACCACCAATTAAGGTGGAAAATATTCGTGTTAATACATGTTAGAGAAACGATATTATGGATCATTCTCCGAAAACATGCCACACTAAAAGAAAGAGAACGGTCTAATCTTAATCGAGATTTTCGTTGAATTTATCGAAAAGCAACCTATCACGATCTCAAAGTATGGAGAATGATTCAAATGATCATTCATCCATAGATTTGAAATAATGAAGATTAAACCTATCGAAAATCAACAATCACGAATCGGAGATTGTCATCGACCAAAAAGAAGAAATAAGAGATGAAAAAGAAAATGGATCTAAAAAATAAAATTCATCAATGAATTAGAATACATTTTTTTTAAAAAGGGCTTTATAAAATGGAATCCAAACAAGATATTTGGGAATATTATTTGTTTAAAAGGAGGAATTAAAACTTGGTAAAACAATTAAAAAAAAAGAATAGAATAGAAATTAAAGTAAAAATTAAAAGAAATAAGAAAAACAAAAAGAAAGAGAGGAGGGCGCACGCTTAAGAGGTGGTGGATATAGTAATAGCAATGCAATCCAAAGAAAATTAATTAGAATAAAGAAATATATATAAAAGGTTTATTAAACACATCATAAGGAAAAAAAATAAAACGACGCTCTTCTTCTTCATTTACACAGACACGGTGGTCCTGTTCACACGAAAGGGGATACGGCGCCATGGACCTTCTCCTTTTTTTTCATTTTTTGTTGTTGTTGTTGTTCAGAAGAGAATCAATGTTGATTCGGAAACGATGCAGACTCATTCTCTTCTTCTGTTTCAATCGGTCTGAAGGTTTTTTTGTGAATTTTTTTGAAATTGAGATTTGAAGGTTGTTTGAGCGAAGATTTAAAGGATTAGTGGTAAATGAAGTAATCTGGACTGAGGCTTCGATTTGATTTTTTCAGAATTTTATGGGGCTTTCAAAGCTTGAGGATTGATTGAAAGAGGGGTTTAATTTATAGAAGAAATGAAGGAGTGAATCGATGCTGTTTGGTGATTTTTTTGTGCGTTTTGAATGCGGTGAAATTCTCGTGTCCTCGGCTGAGTTTTGATTCAAAGCTTCTGCGTTTTGTGTTTGTAGGTTTTGCGTTTTGATTTCCTGATGCGTGAAGTGATATCACGAAGAAAGCATGCTTCGGTGATGTGCGTTTTGTTTTGATACCAAATGCGTTTTGATTATTGAAACCGTGCTCTGTGAAGAGTGATGACTTGCGAGCGTGAGAAGAGCTGAGGCTTGAATTGTTTTTGTTGTTTTGGCTGGGAAAGTGTGACTTGAAGTTTGGTGGTGTTGATGGCTCTGAACGGTACGGCTTATGTGAGGCTGCTATTGTTGTTTTGTGTGATGCTTATTGTTTCTTTGGCTGCGAGCTGCTTGCGGGATGCGAAGACGTTGGCTTGAAAGTTGTTGAAGCCTTGTGGATTTGGCTTGCTAGCGTGGCTACGTGTGGAGTAGATGCTTGCAGCTTGATGGCTGGTAGGAAAAGTGTGAGGCTTGTGAGCTTGGGCAAGCTTGGCTGTGCTGATGAAGTGTAGGCTAGTTGGATGCTGCTTGTTGGGTACTGCGCATTGGGCTGGAGGCATGCTGTTTGAGGATGAGGCTTGTGTTGAAGTTTTGTTTGTGGGCCAATTTTTTTTTGATAAAATATGTGGCTAGAGTGAAGCTGAAAGTTGAAGTATAGCATTTCTCATAGCATTTTTTATTTTTTTGTAGTAATGGGCTTAAAGATAAAAAAAAATGGACTTTATGATATACTTTGATGATGGTTTATGAAAACAAAGACTTTGAATATTGAAAAAAAAAAAGATAAGAATGGAATAAAAATGAATTATATGGATAACTGGCCATTTAAGCCACAATCACTTGAAATCTGTCTTGATTATTCGAAACCATACTGAGGAAAATAAATCCTCAGATGAATCGCTAATGAACTGATAAACTTGAAGATTCGAACCAAACTTTGCACAAAACACAGTCTTGAACTTTTGAATATGCACAGTCGAAGAAACAGACCACTGGCACACACAACTTGCAGTCAAAACAATCTCTTGATAGTTTGACCAAGATTAAGTCAAACGTCCACCTGAATCGAATTGTGACTGAACAAATGCATCTGAATTGGAATCACAGCCCTGTCTTTGAAACCCTGCAACACAGAAGAAGAAGAAGCAACTGCAACATTTTTTTTTTGTATTTTGGTTAGAGGTTAGTGAGTATAAACAAATAACAGAAATTAAACATGATGATCTCCTGCGAAGCATAGACCTGCACCTGAAAAAGGATAAACGAACAGTGCGTGATCTTGTTTGTATGCGAAATGCAGATGAGATACGAGAAATCTTAGGTCAAAAATTAAGGTCTGACAATAGGGATAGTCTTACCCTTGAAAGAACATACAAGAACATGAATGACTTAGTCTAGGGTAGGTACCTCATAGTTACTTGCTCACACTTTAAAAATACTTTTCACACCTCATTATTCTCAATTATTTTCAAAACAAAGGCTTTGTATACATCCATACGAGGATCATTACAAAGTACTTAGAAAAAGTTTCTAAACACACACTACACTTTCCTTTTTCAAAACAATTAAGTGAGCTAAGTAACTAAGAGCCCATGGATAACCATGGATATAAAGGATGCTAACACCTTCACTTTATATAACCTACCCCCAGAACTCAAGTCTTTTAAAAATAGGTCTTGCCTGTTCTTTTATGTCCTTTCCTTATGGATAAAATAAAAGTCAGTGGCGACTCTTGCTATCCGCAAAATTTATAGAAAGTCAGTTCTCCCACCGTGTTACAATGAGCACAGTTGATGATGGAGAAAAAGGGGTGTACCTGCAAAGGCACTCCGATGCCAAAGTTAGAGGGCAAGCAACGAGTGAGCAAGTACAAGATTTTTAGGTCAATATTTGAATACCTGGCCCTCTCGAATGAGAGGGTTTATATATTGGTCCAAGTAGATTGTCATTGGTCCATATTGCAAGGCGTGGATCGCGGATTCTATAATAACCGTTAGTAGTTGGGAGCTAGCCGTTGGGGCGCTATTTACCTCGCTCGACTTGTCAGTAGGTCGGAGGGAACTGGTGTCAAGCATGAGTTAAGTTGAGCGTTCGTTAATGGGTTAATGGGCCGATTGGGCGTGAGAGAATATTTGGGCCCAAGTCTGTAATTTGTAGCAGTCCGGAACAACTACTTATGGGGCAATGTTTACTACTTTATGAAAATAACTAATTTAACGGGAACTGTCTATTTCGCGTATTTAGAACCGAGTTTAACATTTAAACAAACCCTTTTATTGTCACTTATAAAAAGACGCGCATTTCGTTAAAGTGGTAAACCTATATTTAAGAAATGTAGTTTCTTAACTAAGTTGAAAAGTATTTTGATCTGAAACTTTTAAACAAAAGGGGTTCAAACAAACCATATTTTAACCTAACTAACGCGTCCGAAAATAGTTTTAAATTTGTTTATCTAAAGTATTAAAAATTCCTACTTAACTGAAGAAAGCGTTGTCGCTTCCTTTGAACAGTTAAAACTAACCAAGTTTACTAAAGGTTAGACGGCTTTCGATCTTACTCAACAAAATTAAAGTACAGAAAACTTGTATTAAAAATCAAAATAGCCCCTAAGCATTTCTATCGATGCATTGTGTGAAATGTTATTTTAACTATGATCCTTACATTCTTGCCTTTTTAGATTTAGCTAGACATGGAAAAGTAAATAAACATGTTGGTTTTTGTCATATCAAAGTAAATTATTTTTAGATAATAAGGTTTTGAAAGTAAAGCGATGCAGAAATTAAAGAAAGTAAAAGCAGTGTGAGAAATAAAGAAAGTAAAGGGAGTGCGGAAATTAAATAAAGTAAAAGCAGTGTGAGAAATAAATAAAGTAAAACGAGTGCGAGAAATAAATAAAGTAAAGCGAGTGCAAGAAATAAATAAAGTAAAAGACAAATGAAATAAATAGAAACCTGCTTCAATCGGAGGGTTGGTGTCTGAAACAACTAGAAAATAAACTCGAACTATAAATGGTTGCAGGATTAACTTCCATCAAGTGCTCCAAACTCTATTACAGACTCGATTGCACAAATGCAATAACTTCCCGATATGAAAAGATTATCACTTACAAAGTTTCGATTATTTATGTCTAAGTGTTTCAACTAAGTTTGGATAAAGAGAAATGAACTAAAGGCCTTCGATTTATAGGTTGAGGAAAAACAAAGGAAAGACAAGCATACCCCCCAACTTCTTTTGGGAGGGAAAATTCGTCAAAGGAGGCGCACGCCACCCCCTCCATGGTGCCCTCCATAAAAACTAATGTGGAAAGAAGTGGGGGATGTGGAAGTTATCAGTAGTTGAGTCTTCTTCTACTTATGTTCTACCCCATGACGCCCGCCATGTTGGGTGCCACATGTGTAATTCCTTCAAAAACTGGATTTGTAGCTCGATTTCCTTCATTTCTTCACGAATGGCTTTTTCACTTCCAGGGCTCACTAAGCGACCCCTTTGTTCGCTAAGCGGGAAAGGCGGATTTTAGCATCCCAATTCTGCGATGACAACAAACTCCTGCTACAAATTTTCACTCAAAAACTATTTTTTTTCATCATTTTTTATCATAAATTTCATTATAGAACCTTTAAGTAACACAGATATATCATTTACAACACACATCAATTCATTAATAATCCCTCAATTCTACTCATAAAACCCTATATTTTTCCCTAAAACCCCAACTATCCCCATTACCTAAACTCTACATCAAGAACATTGAAAAGCAATACTCCCCGTACCTTAGAGTGAAGCTTTTCTACGGTCTTTTCTCAAAAACTCCGAAAAAATCTTCAAACCTTAGTCTCTCTTCTTGTTCCTCAAAGCTTCCTCTCTTCTCTTCCAAATGTGATTGTGAAAACTGATCATATTCCAAAAAGACCATTATACCCCTCACACTTCTAATTTCCTTTTATTTAATTAAATAATAATATTCAACTAAATAACTTATAATATCCATTTAATCTTATAAATCAACAATTTCATCATAATAATACCAAAACACATCACAACATGCCATATATTAATAAATAATTACCAATAATTAAAATTATGAATTTTAGGACGTTACAACTCTCCCCCCACTTTAAGAATTTTCATCCTCGAAAATTTACCTGAAGCAAACAACGTTGGATACGACTCCTTCATTTGAGCTTCACGTTCTCAAGTCCAACTTTCACCTGCTGGTCCACCCCACAATACCTTTACCAAGTCAATCTCTTTTCCTCGTAACTGCTTCATATCCCGGGCATCTATCTGTGAGACATGGTATATGTTTTGAAAATGTCAAAAACTTGGTATGAATGAAATTGTGTGGGGAACACAAGGAAGAGGGAATGATCCTATATAGAAAAATCATATTGAAGGTTTTTCAACTGAATGAGCCGACTCATCCTTCTGCACAGGTCGACTCATTCAGTTTATTTGATTTGAGCCGACTCACAACATACCAAGAGCCGACTCATTTGAACCTATTTCTTCAGGAAAACTCTCGGGTCCCAACAGGTCGAGTGAGTCAGGATTTTGAGTCGACTCACTGGACCTACTAGGCCGACTTATCCCCTGTGGGAGGTCGGCTCATCATTGTTGTTACTTTTTTTTTCATTTATCTTTACTTTCTATATTCTTATTTTTTCTAACCAATATAAATAGCTCTTTTCATTGTCTTTGAGAAGCTAACAAGAAAAGTGAAATAGATACACATCCTTCTCTTCATCTTCTCCTTCTTTGCATCAATCAACAATCACACACAACAATCTTTGTTATTCAAGGTGAAATCAATGGTGATAACGTCCAATTGAGATATTGAGATTTCATATTGGATAGAGAAGCTCTGGGTTTTTCTTGCAAAACCCATTGGGGTTTTCTCCTCCAAGATCAAAGAGGATTTGGAAGTTTTGCACATAATCATCGTTCGTAAATCTGAGTGAGGTAGATTAAAGATCAAGTGGATCGTTCTTTCATATCACGGTAACCGGAGGATTACGAAGATTATTTTGGGTTCACAAGCGTTGAAGAAAATCATCAATTCTCAAAGTTTGAAGGATTGAATATCCTTGCAAGAAGGGAGTTGTTAATCGGAGGCTTTCTCGACGCGCGTGAAGTCTTGATTCTTCTCGAATCAAGGGGAAAGAAGAAGTTTTTGCAACATTCGTAATTCAGATTGGTTTGTTGTTCCAATTTTCTTCTTGTATAAACAATTGCAAAATTAATGAAATTTCCCAATTCGGTTGAGAATTGGGGGCAGAGTACTTCTAGCGAGGACGGTGAAGGAACTGCCTAAATAAATCTCTCGTGTTCTTTAATTGTTTCGGTATTATATTTTCTACATAATTGATTGTGTGTGGTTTGAGAAATTCTGTTTTGGTTGAATTTGTGCACACCAACTATTTGATAAATTGGTATCAATTTTTGACAGCACCATTGTGAATATTCTGCACGAATTGAACATAGACATAACACTTTGAGTGTTTGCACACCAAGTGTTTGTGAAAAAGTCAAAACACACACATTCATTTTTCTTGTGCTTATTTCTTCTCTATTAATTCATTGTTGGAAGTGGGTTATCAAATAAATTGAATTTAAGTGATTTAGTTGCATTGTATTAAGTGTCTTATCATCCTTTACTTCCCATTCAGTTTCAAAACGCATATCCGATCACCGGTGACTTTATTTGTTTTTGACGAGTTTTTCGGGGAACTTCCGCAAAAAAAATTCAAATATTTTTGAAAAGTTAAATTTGAAAAAGGATCTATTCAACCCCCCTTCTAGATCTGCGTCATCATCTAACAAGTGGTATCACGAGCACCAGTTCATCTAGTGCTTCACATATAACTTTTTAGAAAATGGATAACGATCCAATGGGGTGGTATAATAGAGCACCTATTTTCACCAGAGGAAACTATAGCCACTGGAAGGATTGTATGCACATTCATATCAACGTTGTTGATAGAAAGATATGGAAGGTTATTCAAGACGGTCATATTCAAATAACCATGTCCGGAGAGAATAACCTTGAAATACCTTAACCTGAAGCACAATGGGGTGAAAAAGATGAAAAGAACTATAGCTATGATTGGAAAGCTCGAAATATGATTATTGCTTCCTTGAGAGAGGATGAATATTTTAGAGTATCTCATCATACTACGGCTAAAGCTATTTGGGAAGCATTACAGATTGCCCATGATGGAATTGATGAAGTGAAGCCAGCTAGAATTAACACTTTTCAACAAGAGTTTGATCACTTTCACATGAACCAAGGGGAAACCATTGGTGAATTGGGAAATAAATTTTCTCATTTGTTAAATTGCTTAAATGCTCTTGGACAACCACTCCCAACGATGTTGCTACTAATAAAATTTTAAGGTGTCTTACTAGGGAATGGTTACCAAAGGTTACGACAATCAAAGAAGCCAATGATGTAAGGACATTGGATTTGACAAATTTGATTGGAAACCTACAAGAGCATGAGCAAGAGCTCTTAAATCTACACGAGCATGAAGAAAATGAGAAAAAGGAAAAGAATGAAAAACCAAAGGACAATGAGAAGAAGTCTATTGCATTGAATACTTCTACTTCGAAATCTTCCACCAATAAATATTGTGAGAGTGAGTCAAGTGATGAAGATGATGAATCCAATGAGGATATGGGATTGTTTGTTAGAAGATACAATCATTTTCTTAGAAAGAATGACAACTCTCATTCAGACAAGCGTCTTATTAACTATTGAAGACAATCTAACCCCTCCAAGCAAGAATCAAACAAATGTACCAAAGGTAAAGGATCATGTTACAATTGTGGAAAATCAGGTCACTATAAACCAGAATGCCCAATGCTAAAGAAAGACAAAGCTAAAGACAAATATCAAAGGAAAGGCAACAAAGCTAGAAGGGCATATATCACATGGGAATTTGATAGTGAATCTTCTAGCAAAGCAAGCTCAATTGATGAGGAAGAGAAACTGAATCTTTGTCTTATGGCATACAAAAAGGGCAAGAAGCAAGTAAGACATGCTAAATATGATAACTTTGAAAAATTGTCTTATTCTGATTTACTTAGTACTTTTAAAGTTCTCCACCAAGAAGCTCAAGAGGATTTTAAGCGTGTAGCATCCAATAAGCGTATTTTCAAATACTTAGAGAAAAAGGTCTCTAAAATCAAAACGCTTTGGAAGCTCTTAAGCGCTCTATGGTGGAATCTATTAAAGAAGACAAACGAGAATGGCATAACTTTCATAGTTGTGAAACTTGTTGCATTTGGCAAAAAGAAGTCAAAACTCTTCAAGCCAAATTAGACAAGATGTCACAACCAAAGATGACATTTGTTATCCCGTCAAATTTTAAAGAATCCATGAATAATCCATATCAAACATATACTTATATAGTGAGAGATCAAAATAGAAAATGTGATTATAAAACCAATCTTGTGTTGTATATATTGTTGGAAGAAGGGTCACACTATTGCTAAATGTCGATTTAGGAGATTCTTGGTCCCTAAAGGAATTTTTCAATGGTTGCCTAAATGCAACCAAAGTTTCACTTACACACAAGGACCCAATGAAAATTGGGTACCTCTTTCTCTTGTTTAATCATGTAGGTGGAGTGTCTTGAGACTATGGAGAAACGATGGTTTCTTGATAGTGGATGCTCAAGACACATGACGGGTGACATCTCCTTATTCTATGAGTTTGTGGCTAAGAAGAAAGGTTTTGTTACCTATGGTGATAACAACAAGGGAGCTATACTCGTAAAAGGTAGTATAGGTAATCCCTCTTCTACATATATCTCTAATGTCCTCTTAGTGGAAGGCCTTAAACATAATCTCATTAGCATTAGTCAATTGTTCGACAAGGTATATAAAGTCTCCTTTTCAAAAGAAGGTTGCATAATTGAATATGATGATAATAAGAATGATATGTTTAAGGGATTGAGGGTTAATAATGTATACATTCTTGACTTGAATGCGTTGTCCCTAAATGATCCTAAATGTCTAGTTTCCAAAAGTGATGACTCTTGGCTTTGGCATAGACGTTTAGCACACATCAACTTTGACTTGCTTAACAAAATTGTTTCCAAAAACTTAGTAGTTGGTTTACTAAAAATAAAGTTCACTAAAGATCATCTTTTTGATGCTTGTCAAATGGGAAAGCAAATAAAAGTATCTTTTAAATCCAAAAATTTAGTTTCTACGTCTAGGCCTCTTGAACTTCTACATATGGATCTTTTTGGTCCATCTAGAATCAAAAGTCTAGGAGGAAATTATTATGGATTTGTTATTGTGGATGACTACTCAAGATTTTTTTGGACAATTTTCTTAGCAAGTAAAAGTGACACCATCTACGCTTTTGAAACATTTGCCAAGTTATCTCAAAACAAACTTAACAAAAACATTGTAACGATTCGAAGTGGTCATGGAGGTGAATTTGAAAATCATCTTTTTGAAAATTATTGTGAGAAACATGGCATTAAACATGATTTTTCCACTCCTAGAACTCCACAACAAAATGGTGTTGTGGAAGGTAAAAATCGTGTGTTAGAGGAGTTAGGAAGAACTATGATCAATGATAGTGGACTTCCTAAATATTTTTGGGCCGATGCTATTAGCACCGCATGTTATGTGTTGAATAAAATAATAGTTCGACCCATTCTAAATAAAATGCCCTTTGAACATTTAAAAGGAAGGAAGCTGAATGTATCACATCTCATGTCTTTGGATGTAAATGTTTTGTGTTAAATAATGGAAAAGAAAACCTTGGTAAATTTGATTCAAAGGCACATGAAGCTATCTTTCTAGGATACTCCAATTCAAGTAAGGCATATAGATTATATAACAAAAGATTACTTATTGTTGAAGAATTTGTGCATGTCTCTTTTGATGAATCTTGTTCGAATATTGTCGGAAAAGGTAGTGTTGTTATTGGTGCAGGTGCTTCTTCAAAAGAGATCTCAAAGATGAAGATCAAGCATCAATTCAAAATAATCTACCATTGGAGTGGAAGACTTCAAAAGACTACCCCATCGACAATATTCTTGGAGATATCTCAAAGGGTGTCACCACTCGATCAAGGATAAGTAATTTTTGTTTTCATTATGCTTTCGTCTCTTAAATTGAGCCTAAAAATTCCAAAGATGCTCTACTCGATGAAAATTGGTTTTAGCTATGCAAGAGGAATTTAATTAGTTTAAAAGAAATGAGGTTTGAGTCCTTGTTTCACTTCCGCGAGGTCATCGAGTAATTGGCACAAAATCGGTATTTAGGAATAAGATGGACGAAAATGGTATTATTACTCGCAACAAGGCCCGTCTTGTTGTTGAATGGTATAATCAAGAGGAAGGCATAGACTATGAGGAAACTTATGCTCATGTTGCCCGACTCGAGGCTATACGCCTTTTGCTTGCATTTGCATGCTCACAAAATTTAAATTATATCAAATGGATGTTAAGAGTGCTTTCCTTAACGAATACATAAATGAAGAAGTGTATGTTTGTCAACCTCCCGAATTTGAAAACCATGAAAAGCCAAATCATGTTTACAAGCTTAAACGTGTATTGTATGGTCTCAAACAAGCTCCTAGAGCTTGGTATGAGCGCATAAGTAACTTTTTGATTAATCAAGGTTTTTCAAGGGGAAAAGTTGATACTACTCTCTTTATTAAACGAGAAGGAAATCACTCAATATTAGTACAAGTATATGTAGATGAAATTATTTTTGGGTCTACTAGTATGAAGTTTATCAAAGAGTTTTCATGTTTTATGCAAGGTGAATTTGAGATGAGTATGATGGGGGAGCTTAACTTCTTTCTCGGACTCCAAATTAGACAACTTGAAGACGACACTTTCATAAGTTAAACAAAGTATTGCAATGGACTTCTCAAAAGGATTGATATGGCAAATTCAAAACCTATTGATACACCAATGCCAACGGCAGCGAGTCTCGATCGTGATGAAAATGGTAAGGATGTGGATAAAAAAAAGGTATCGAGGTATGATCGGATATCTTCTTTATCTTACCGCATCTCGTCCAGATATTATGTTTAGTGTATGCATGTGTGCTAGATTTCAATCTTGCCCTAAGGAATCACATTTAAAATCGGTTAAACGCATTCTTAGATATCTTTGTGGTACTTCTATGTTTGGTCTGTGGTATCCTAAGGGTAGTGATTTCTCTTTGGTAGGTTTTTCCGATTCCGACTTTGCCAGTTGCAAAGTAGATAGGAAAAGCACAAGTGGAACTTGTCATTTCTTTTCTAACTCTCTTGTAAGTTGGCATAGCAAAAAGCAAATTTTCATTGCTTTGTCAACTGCAGAGGCGGAATATGTTGCGACCGGAAATTGTTGTGCCCAAATTTTATGGCTCAAACAACAATTACTCTACTTCAATATTATCCTTAAAAATATTCCAATTTTGTGTGACAACACTAGTGAAATTAACCTTACCAAAATTCCGATCTTACACTCGCGCACTAAGCATATTGAAAATCGACATCACTTCTTTAGGGATCATGTAGAGAAAGGAGATGTGGTATTTGAACATGTTGATAGTTTAGATCAACTTGCCGACATTTTTACAAAACCACTTTCCACTAAACCTTTCTTTTATATTCGTAGAGAACTTGGTGTTCTTGACATTTCAGATCGATCTTAATCTTAAATATGTCTATCATATATTATTGTTTGACTTAACCCAATTCTTCAATAACTACTCGTTTATTGAAGTGTTTATGTTTGATTATCCATCTTACATTTTCACATTCACGAGGTAATATTATTCCCACTATATTTTGTCTCGAGATACTTGATTGAGTTTAGGATATTTGTGATTCATCTATGATATAAAACAAATAAATGTGTGTGTGTGTTTTTGTATTTGCTCTTATTTATCTATTATAATTGATCAATATATCAAAATAGTAACTTGTATATCATTTGGATACATTGTGATGTTATATTATGATGATATAGTGTGATATTGTTGAAAATTGGTGAGATTTTTCTGTCCACATGCTCGGGTCCCAACACGTCGACTCATGAGTCGACTCATGGACCCTTGTGCGTCGACCTCTAACTTGTTTGAGTCGGCTCATTTCAAATTTGAAATTGCGTCGACTTATTTTCATGTTTGAGTCGACTCATTACATATTTGACTTATCAAGTACTCCTTGAAAACACGTGTCGCCTGTTGTGTATGGTCCCTAGGTCAGCGTCTCTTGATTGTCTCCACATCTTTATGATTGATTTTAATTATTTTATGACATTAATCATGTTTTAATTCATAATATTCATTTTACATTTCATTTTCATCAATCATTCTCTCTCTCAAAGCCTTACAAGAAACCCTAAAACTATTTCTTTCCAAAAAGTTTCATCTTCTTCATCGTCTCCAACAATGGTTGCACGAGCTATAGGCAAAAGAACAACAAGGGGCTCCTTATCAAACTCTTATTTACCGGTAACTGCTCTCTCTACTTCCATCTGATTTAAGAGAAATTTATGATAAGAAGTTCAAGAATAGGAAGATTATCCCTCAGTATGTCTATTCCAAAAGAACTGAAAATCAAATGCACATTCCACATAATATTGACTTGATTGATTTTCAAGAAATAAATCCATTTTTATCTTTCCATGAAGATTATAATGAGGATTTGGTGAGAATGTTTTATGCTTATCTTGTTGGTAAGTTCAAGGGTTTTGCCTTTAATTTTCGCATGGATGATAGAATGCTTGTTGTAACTGCTTAAGTTTGGAAAGATATTTTTCGTATTGATCCTAAAGCTGAAACTATATTGATGTCTGACTCTGATAAAGTTAATAACTATGAGTTTTGTAAGGAATTAAACGGTATGTTAAAGGAACCATTTATTGAGGCAACTGTTAATTGTGAATTGTTTCCATCATCTACGACAACCGGAAAGGTTAAGCCTACGGATCGTATTCTTCACTGGATTGTGTCACATAACTTGCGTCCCAAGAAAGGAGGTTTCTCTCTTATTGACATGGCTGAAGTTCATCTCATTTACATACTTCGGAATAAGGTAAACGTCAACTGGCCACACTACTTTGCAAGCCGCATCTTTGCTCTTAAGGAAAAGAAAGACGTAGCTCTTGCGTATCCCTCAATCATTCAAGCCATTATCCACAAGGCAGAAATCATTATTGAAGGCTTACTTATAATTTCTGTTTCTGGACATAATTGTTTTCAACAAAAGACGCTTAGTCTAATGGGTCATATATGGGATCAAAAGGAAAAGAGGTACAAATATCTTAATAGGTCTGGGTCTGGTCATGATCTTGAGGATGAAGATGATGCTGAAGATGAAGAAGATCAAAATATTGAGGACATGAATGTTGATGAAGCTCCTGTTGATAATGAAGATTGGTATCGTGTGCCTTCTGATGATTCGTCTCTTTATGAAAATCAAGGATGGGGAGAACGGAAACACACAAGATGGACTCACACATCAACTTCGTTTGCTCCTCCATCTCCTCCTCCTCCTCTATAAGACGACACATCCATTATTATGAATTTGCTCTAGAATATGCAAATTCAACAGCAAAACTACTACAACATTCAAACCGAGCGATTTAATGAGTTGGAACGTAGGCTAAGTGACCAAGGTAAGGCATTTGCTGATTATGTATCTGTTCAGGACACCTGGTATACCTCTATGCAAGAACACTTGGCTGCTCAAGACACTACTTTTGAGAAATTTGCTTCTATCTCCTTGGCCCGGATTAATGAAGTCCATGGTTCAAATGTTTCCCTTGCAAACTCCTTCAACACACTCAATATGAGTTTCCTTCACTACACTAGTGCTGATATGAATGAGTCTCAGCCGGTTACTTATCATCGTCGGTACCCATCACATAGGGGGCGTGGTCCTAGGCCTTGAGAGATTCATTGCATTTCATTTCATATCCATTAGCATTTTCATTATATGACTATATTTATTATCTTTGTATGGAATCTTTAGTTAGTTTTGGCTACTATAGACAATGTTTTTTTTTGTTTCATTATCGTGTTTGTGCTTATTTATTTACCGTTTTTCATTTCATCCCATATTGTATGTTTGTGGATGATTGAATTTTATTGCAATTGGTATTCTCATAGTATGCTTATTGTTATTTGATATTGGTTATTCATCGTTTTTCTCTTTTTGATGTTGTCAAAGGGGGAGATATGTGTAGTGTGTAAGATATATCAGGTTGGTGGCATATATTCAGGGGGAGCATAGGAACACATGGTAAAACTGTTCGCACATTACAAATTTCACCGAGTTTTGCCATCATCAAAAAGGGGGAGTTTGTGAGACATGACATATGTTTTGAAAATGTCAAAAACTTGGTATGATTGAAATTGTGTGGGGAACACAAGGAAGAGGGAATGATCCTATGTAGAAAAATCATATTGAAGGTTTTTCAACTGAATGAGCCGACTCATCCTTCTGCACAGGTCGACTCATTCAGTTTATTTGATTTGAGCCAACTCACAGCATACCATGAGCCGACTCAATTGAACCTATTTCTTCACAAAAACATTCGGGTCCCAACAGGTCGAGTGAGCCAGGATTTTGAGTCGACTCACTGGACCTGCTAGGCCGACTTATCCCCTGTGGGAGGTCGGCTCATCATTGTTGTTACTTTTTTTTTCATTTATCTCTACTTTCTATATTCTTATTTTTTCTAACCAATATAAATAGCTCTTTTCATTGTCTTTGAGAAGCTAACAAGAAAAGTGAAATAGATACACATCCTTCTCTTCATCTTCTCCATCTTGGCATCAATCCACAATCACATACAACAATCTTTGTTGATCAAGGTGAAATCAATGGTGATAACGTCCAATTGAGATATTGAGATTTCATATTCGGTAGAGAAGTTGTGATTTTTTCTTGTAAAACACTTTGGGGTTTTATCCTCCAAGATCAAAGAGGATTTTGAGGTTTTGCATACAATCATCGTTCCTAGATTCAGCCGAGTGAGGTAGATTGAAGATTAAGTGGATCATTCTTTCATATCACGGTAACTAGAGGATTACGAAGATTATTGTGGGTTCACAAGCATTGAAGAAAATCAGTCGTGCTCAAAGTTTGAAGGATTGAATATCCTTGCAAGAAGGAAGTTGTTAACCGGAGGCTTTCCCGACGTAAGTGAAGGACTTGGTTCTTCTCGAATCAAGGGGAAATATTAATGAAATTGTCCAATTTGGTTGAGAATTGGGGGCAGAGTACTTCTAGCAAGGACGGTGAAGGAACTGCCTAAACAAATCTCTCGTGTTCTTTAATTGTTTCGTTCTTATATTTTCTGCATAATTGATTGTGTGTGGTTTGAGAAATTCTATTTTGGTTGAATTTGTGCACACCAATTATTTGATAAATTGTTATCAATTTTTGAGAGCACCATTGTGAAAATTCTACACGAATTCAACATAGACATAACACTTTGAGTGTTTGCACACCAAGTGTTTGTGAAAAGTCAAAACACACACATTCATTTTTCTTGTGCTTATTTCTTCTCTATTAATTCATTACTGGAAGTGGGTTATCAAATAAATTAAATTTAAGTGATTTAGTTGCATTGTATTAAGTGTCTTATCATCCTTTACTTTTCATTCGGTTTCAAAACGCATATCCAATCACCTGTTACTTTATTTGTTTTAGACGAGTTTTCCGGGGAACTTCCTCAAAACATTTTTCAAATATTTTTGAAAAGTTAAATTTGAAAAAGGATTTAATCAACCCCCCTTCTAGATCCACACCATTGTCTAACAATATCTGCAATGGTAATGCCTCAATAGTTAGGTTATCCCTTACTTGTACGTCATCCATCTGAATCACATGCGACTGATTGCACACATACTTCATCAATTGCGAAACATGAAACACATCATGAAAATTTGCAAGCGATGGTGGTAACGCAATATGATATACCACCGTTCCGATCCTTTGCAAAATATGATACGGACCAATAAAACACAGAGTGAGCTTTCTAGACTTCAAGCTCGCCTGACACCAGTCACCAGAGTAACTCTCAAGAACACATGGTCTCCCTCTTGGAACTCAAAAGCTTTCCTCCCCTTACCATGATAAATCTTCTATCGACTCTGAGAAGCTTTCATTATTTCTTGTATCATCTTAATATTCTCAGTCGTTTCCTGCACGATCTTAGGTCCAAGCACTACACTCTCACCAAATGCATATCAACACAAGGGAGTCCGACATCGTCTACCATACAACGCTTCAATGGTTCCATTCCAATACTAGCATGATAACTATTATTGTAGGTGTAAACACCCCAAATTTGCCCTAACTAAGTTCACAACATGGCTTGTGATCTTTCATGTTTGCATTAGTTCAATCATAGCATATCATGAGGCATTTTTGCTTCACTGCATTAGGTCAAGTTCATCTCCATCTAGGGTTTGTGATCTGAGCAATCCAGGATCCATATGAGCCACCTTAAAGGTCTTCAATCATCTCAAGAGGGTCCACGTGTGTTTTATCATCATATTATATCCTCCAAAGATCAAGGAAGTCAGAAAATCACAAGAACTTGCAAAGCATGGAAGCTGAGCTAGGGTTTAACTACAGATGACCTAAAATTAGGGTTTTGGTTTCAGAGGCCATAACTCCAAATTTTTTGGTCATTCTTGTTTCTGTTGGTCTTAATATGTTATAAGGATCATACATACCAAGTTTGATGGAAAAATTCATTGTGGAATTCATATGATCACTGGGTAGCTTCTTGAGCAAGTCAGAGCCAAATCAGGGCATCTGAGGCCCCCAACATGGAATCAAAGCGGATTTTTCATCAAATTGAAGTTATATGGTCTTTATTTGATTATTGAATTTCTTAGAAGTTCACAAATTTGAATAAAAGTGAGCAAAACCAAAAGTTGCCAAAAATGGAAATGACTTGTAATGTAAACTTTCCATTTTGGCAAAGTTTTTCAACCTCCTCTTTCTCAACCAAAAATGCTTCAAATGAAAAATTATTGGTCATGAAAGTTGTATATTGGATCATTCCCTTTTCAAAAAGTACAAGAACAAGGTCTAATTCATTTTGGAACTCAAGTTATGGCTTTCCAAAGTTGGCAAAAATCACATAATTTTCAAGAATGCACCAAAGAGGGATTTTTGCAAAACCTCTTGCCAATTCATTTTGTGACTTCTACACATCATAACATCATAGTGCTTGGCTTAAAACTCAGAATTTCCCAAAGAATTTCACATTTCCATGACTTGCACATAAAGAAATCTCAAAAGGGCCAAAGGTTCATGAATTTGCAAAACCTCCCATAACTTTGTCACAACTTGCTGATTTGCCTCAAAGAGATTTCCATGGCTATCCTTGAATCTTGCTGCACCAGACACCCCTTTGTCCTTGTCCTGAACCATCACATACCTCAAAGTACAACCAATGTTGACTTTTTGCATTTTGCACCATACCAATCAGCATAGCCCACACCAACTATTCTTGCCTATCACAGCTTCACATACATGCTGTATGCAAGCCATTTCACACAAGAATCAAGCCTGAATCCCCAGCATTCACAAGTTACCAAAACTCATCCCCCTTTGCATTTTCCTAAGGAATCTTTCTTCACCAATCATCTCTACACATCATAGGGAACAAAAACCACCCATCACTTTGCCCTGAAAGCCACCATACACAAAATACTATTTTCCACCCCCTAAACTGAACTTCATTGAACTTTAAAAAGATGTCACATATACTTCAGCAAAGCATCAAAGAAGCTCAAGGGAGGTTAGAGGAGGTTGTTTGCATCAAGAAGAAGGCCCAGGCAGCTCCATTAGCAAAGCTTCATCTCAGGTATCTTCTTGAAACATTTTTCCAGAAATCTTTTCTTTAGTTATGAGATGGTAGAGTTTGCTCTCCTGATTGCAATGAACATTTATTTTTGAAGAATGGTTGAGTATTGACTGTGTATGCGTGTTCTGAAATTTTGTCCATTTTTATGTTTTTGTTCGAATCATGATTATGGTGCAAAATAAATGAATTATGTTGCTGGATTCTTGTTCTATGTGGTTTGGGGATCATTTCTGGAGATTTGGGGAGCTTATCATGACCTAGGGAGTGATTTGGGAATTTTCAGGGGAGAGTGTGGCCGGAGAAGATGACCGGAGGTCATTTCCGGCCACCTGAAAGTCATTAACTTAATTAATTAGGGTTAGGGCATTTTTTAAATGTGGGCCGTTGGATCCTTCTTCCCGCGCGTGATTGTGTGGACCTGATTGAGTCATTAGTTATTAATTAGGGTTATTTAATTAATTAATTTAGTTTAGTTAAGTTTAAATGTGGGCCGTCCAGATGCGCGTCAGGTCAACCCTCCCAAACCCAGTTTCAATCCTATCCATCCATTGTGCATACTTCTGTTTATTTAATATTTTATTTCATTTTTTTCATTTAATCTTATACAAATTTTTAAAAATAGTAAAAAACATTAAAGAATTCTGAAATTTTTTATCAAACCTTTTATTAATTTTCAGAACCCAAAAATATTTTTATTTTTATTTTTTGCATTAAAAAATATTTTTAAATCATTTAAATGTTATTTTTAATTAGTTAATTGATTTTAATTAATTAAAAATACATTTAAGTATTTAAAAATCACAAAAAAAATCAGAGAACATCTTTGAACATTTAGAAGCATTTACAAACTCACCACACAAATTTCTTTTTGGTTTTGATCATGCTTTGACATTTTTTCATTGAATTAGGATTCTTAAATTTGTTTATTTCTAACCCTAATTTCAAAAATCCATAACTTTTAAACCAAGGTGAGTTTGTGAATGATTCTTTTTGCATTGTTCTATGCATGACTCCTAGTTTCTAAAAAGCATTTTTGTTTCATTTTTATCTTGCATTTTAAATTTGTTTGGCATTTTACATTTAGGATCACCCTTAAAACCCTAGAAACTTAGGAAATTCATAACTCCTTCTAGGTTTAGCTTCTGACCTCCCCCTTTGGATGGTAACCTAGTATAGGTTTAGGGTTCCTTTGAGTGAATTTTCAATTTTTTATCTTATGATTTGCTTCTTTTTTTGAGTTTTGCATCTCACATGTTCATATAACCCTAATTTCTCATCTTCACTTGCATCCATCTTACATATGCTTGCATTCATGAACTTGCCATGACATTTTATGCATTCACATGAATTATAAGACATATTAGGACACATTAGAATCATGTTTGATCATTGCATCATTCATTTTCCATGTTATGCATTCATTACATTCCATGTTGCATTCATGAACTTTCATGCTCCTTTCATGCTTCATTTGAATCTTCATTGCTTGTATGATCATTTTCATCTCATGACATACATTTGAATGATATATTAGCATCATTTGCATCATGAACATGCTTCTTGTTTTGGTTTGCATCTTTGCATTCATTTCATTTTCATGTCATTTTCATTTCCTTTTACTAACTTTTCAGGTGGTAAGTTACCTTGAGAAGTGAATTTGCCTTCACTTCTCATAATCTCTTCTCATCTCTCTTATGCATCTTTGCTGAATTTTATATGTGTATTAGAGTGAGCTTGCTCATTCATGTTTGCTCCTTACTTTCTTTCTTCAAGCAATTTATCTTCTTAAGTGAAGTAAGTTGACTTGCTTCTTCTGCTTCTCCTCCTTCCATCTGCTTCTTCCTTGGTGGATTTTCTTGAAGATCTCTTGCAAGCCTCATAAACCCTAGGAATACCCAAGAATGATAACAATTAGGGTTTGATTAGTCCCCCTTTAGTTTTACCTTTGTGTCATCTTTTGTGTCTTCTCTTCTCATCTCTTAATCAGGGACTAAACCTTAAAGGTTTCAAGGCTTTGTGATTAAGGTTATGCCTGCATCCTTCTCTTAGGATGGAGTGTATAACTTTAATCCTAAGTGTTAAACCCTTAATGTGTTTGAATATCTTAATCAATTCATCTAATAATCACTAAGACATCAAGCTTGTAACTTGGGCCTTACATTAGGGTTTTAATTCTTCCTTAATTGGTTAAGAAGGACTAACCCTAGTGTTAATGGACAAGTCCCCCTCAAGTTGTTTTACCAACCATAAAATTCACTTCTTAATCTTACCATTAACTAAAATCCACTTTAATAAAGGCTTTTTTTGTCATGAGGTTAATCCCTAATCATGGATTAAGTTGAGGAGCCTTCCTCAGCTTAAATGTTCTCATCTATCATCCTTCTATTAGGATGGTGTAATGGGTCCATTAAATCCTTGATTATGGCTTAAACTCATTACTTAACACTAATCAAAAATCTCCAAAAACAATTAAATAATCACTAGTAGGTTAATGATCTTAATCCTACATCATGGTAATTAAGTTTGAGGTGTTTACTTCATACATAAGGTATTCTCATTACCCCTAATCAGAGGGAGGATGTGATGAGTTTACTAACCATTGGTTTAGGCTTAAGCTCATTTTATTATGAAAAATTCCAAAAGCAATAAAAGATTGAAAATACCAAAAAAAAAAACAATAATCGTCTCCTCCGGGATTTTTTTCTCATCTCATTCACTCATAATCGAGAACTGTCTTTTTTCGTCTAATGCAAGACTATTTGTACCTGAGCCAGACAGGTCATACACTTGAGCATAGACAAGTAAGCAATTCACAGTCAATTTATCTTTTAGTCTCTTTGAGTCGAACTACGGTGTTCTGACTTCCTCATTGCACGAGAGAATACGTAGGCATAACTTAACTGTTATCGAACAAAAGTCTTTGTATATTCCCCCCTCCTCCAGCTTTATTCTTTAAACCTCATAGTCTTGAGCTTTGCACTCTTTCCTTGCACTGACAATCCTTTATTTCACTTCCCACTTCTTTGCACTGACACTTGCATTCTTTTCCAGCTTTTACACACAAAATAGCACTGACACTACCCCTTTAAACACAAACTTTCAAGCGTGGATCCCGTCGAGTACGACGGACAATCTGGGTGCTAATACCTTCCCAGGTTGTAACCAACCCCCTTTCTCAGTTTCTCTGGTTCGCAACCGTCTTATCCATCTTTTTTCTAGGTTTATGCAGCATTACCTTTCCTTCGGGATAAAAATGCCTAGCTGGAGACTCTTTTTAGTTCATCTTCATGTTCTCCTTTCACCGACCGTTCGCGTCTGTACCCCCTTTGGCCATGTGTCATTTGGTGTGAGCGACAGCTTGGCGACTCTGTTGGGGACCCTTATATTGCAACCAGGGCTTCTAGTGGTTTTTGTGGGTTCCTCCTAGCGCTTGTTTGATTTGTGTTTACTGGGGTGTTATGTGCTAATTGTGTTTATTTATTTGCTTTATTTATTGCTTTATGTACAGCTTTATTTATTGCTTTCTTTTGTAGTCTTATGCATATTTCATATTGTCATTATCACTGTGCTGGATCTGGTTTTCTTTGGTGGCTGGGATTCCATTGAGAGATTAAGGTCCTATACCTGGGACTTGAGTGACACCTAGGCTAGAGTGGTTCATGTTCTTTCCCATTCCATTTCGTTCTGGTGCGGGAATATGAAACACGGTTCAGATGTGGGTTTCTTCTTGAGAACTCTGTGCTACAGATTTCCTATAGTGCTAGGGCTATCTGGGAAGCCTGCTAAGTCTGGATGACCTTTACTTTGACCTTCAGAATCTGGGGTGAATTAGAGGAGGAACTTTTATTGTTATTGTAAACACTGTACCTCCGGGTTAGAAGTGTTTACACTTCTCATAACTGATCCAAGTATGAGGATCCTTGTTCTAGAACATTACATGTGAGAGGGTTGGGTTGTTTACAGGTTTGCAGGAACCCTTGGCCACATCATACCCTGTTACTGTTTTGTTTAAGAGTACTCCACTTTGGACAGTTATTGTGATTAACCCTGGACATGTGACTCTTTATTTGAGTCCCCCACCCTGGTCATTGGATTTCTGAACCTCCATCCGGACTTTTGAACATACATGGACCTTATACCAAGACAGATAATCAGATCCAGTTCTTGATCACAAACCCTTGCATATCATTTGCATATATCATCATTGCATCATTTAGCATTTGTTTATTTGTTTTTCAGGGTATCCATCATATCATATCTTGGTTTTGGTTTTGACCCCTTTTGTTGCTTAGACCTTTGCTTCAGCTATCTCCTTCAGCATCTCCTTCAGTCTGTCAGAGACTCATCTGCATCAGTCTGTTAGAGACTTACCTCCAACTTCTCAGTCTGTGATCTTCATCAGCATTTGACTTCAGTTTCATCACCAGCACTCATGGATGTTCCAAGGAAAAGCAACATATCTTATCACTTCTTTGAGCCCATTTTGACTGGTATTAGGCAAGTCCAGTCACTCATCACACCTGACCACATCCCATTGTTTAGAGAGCACTATGGGAGTATCTTAGACATGGTCATGGATCTTGATTCTTCTCAGAGAAGCATGATCCACACATGCTTGCAATTTTATGACCCTCCACTTAGGTGCTTCACCTTTCCAGACTTTCAGATAAGGCCTTTGTTGGAAGAGTTTTCTTTATTGATTGGAGTGCCTATCAGAGGAGGAATCCCCTTTAACCCAGAGATGACTGCTCCCAGAAGTGAAGAGATAGCAAGGTCATTGCACTTGGATCCTGCCCTTATTGAGCAAAACATGACAACAAAAGCTGGGATTCCTGGTTTACATCTGGACTTCTTGATTTCTCAGGCCATCCTGAAGGCTACATTGGGAGAATGGAGGGCAGTCTGTGCACTTTTAGCCCTCAGCATATACGGGGCTATATTGTTTGCAGATGAGCCTAAATTTGTGAGTAAGAATGCCATCCACTTGTTCCTGCTGAAGAACCCAGTGCCTACATTGTTAGGGGATTTTTACTACTCCATCCATCAGAGAAATGAGAAACAAAAGGGGAAGTTGGTCAGATGATGTGCTCCCTTATTCTACTCTTGGCTACTCAGACACCTGCCTAAATCAGATGCTTTCTTGAACCCACATCAGCAGAAGAATTGGGCCAAGAGGTTCATTGCCTTAACATCAGATGATATCAGATGGTGCACCCAGAGCACCAAAGGCAAGGACATTATCACCAGCTGTGGGCAGTACCCTAATGTGCCTCTAATAGGAGTAAAAGGTTGCATCAATTACAACCCTTTACTATTTAAGACACAATTGGGATATGCCTTAGTTCACCCTCCCAGGGGACAGGATTTAGCTGAGACCCTATACTGTGAAGTTCAACCTAATTCAGCTATTGTCAGGCAAGCTGCCTAGGCTTGGGACAACATCCAGACCAAGGGGACAACCATCCTTGGAAGATGTAACAATGTTTCTTCAGCTCAGTACTATGACTGGTCCCATACTAGAGCTCAGATCACCAGGATGCCTTCACCTTGGAAGACACACCTGGACCATCTACAGTACAGCCTACAGCAACGGTTAGCCTGGAGGAATTTGAAAAGTTGAAGGAAAGGAATGAGCATCTATCTCAGGCCTTGAAGAAGGCTCTTTGGGAATGAAATGATGGTCGTCTAGACATTGAGAGATTGGAAAAGCTCAAGATTGAGCATCTGACCAAGATTGAAAGGACAGAGGACTACATAAGGAAAGCAAGAGCCAGGGAGTAGATATTGAAGAATGCCTGCAAGGAGGCCAAGATTCAGAAAGCTAGGGATGAGCATTACTTGGAGGAAAGCCAGGCTAGGTGGGTCAGGATCACCGAAGCCCTTACACAAGAAGACCAGAGAACTCAGGCCAGGATTCAGCAGCTGGAAGCCAATGAGAAGAAGCAGCAGGAAGCATTGTTGGCAGCTCAGAAGGAGATATCAGAATTGAAGCTCCGAGCGATGTTAAAGAGATCAAAGGATCAGGACAGGCATAAGAAGCTGACTAATGCCATTGCTACCAGGAACCTCCTCATTAGGACCATTACAGAGCATCCGGCTTGTCCAGTGACTGAGGCACTCCTGAAGGAAGTCAGGGAAGATGATTATGGGTTGGATCTTTGATTCCTCTTTGCTTGTATTTCTTTTCTTTTGATGTACTTTTCTTTTTTGTTGTATTTTTTGACCCACCATGGGCATGTATTGTAAACAGACTATGTATTTGTCATCATTTGTAATATATTTAGTTTGTTTCATTGGGCTTCTTTTCTCAACATCATCAAGCATCTCCTCGAGGTCTGGAAAGGTCAAAACCAAGAACCAAACCGGATACCTTGGAAACTAAATAAGCATACTGCATTGCATGCTAACTTTTTCTTTGTTTTGTAGGTTTTTGTTTATTCTTTGTTTCTCACTTTGTTGTGCTTTCAGGAAACATTGCTCGTCGCCAAGTGTTCCATGTCAACCGCACACACTGGTACCCAACTCGTAACAACCTTCCAGGCATTCAGATGGATCAGGTACAGCAGGACCTGACTGAAGTGAGAAATCAGATGGCAAACGAAAGGGTCGAGATGAGAAACCAAATGTCTCAGTTTATGGATGTAATGACTGGCTTAGCCCAAAGCCAAGAGAGGTTGAGAGAGCTGGTAGAAAGACAGACACCTGAAGAGCCTCACCTTGGGACAGGAGGAACCAGCAATAATGAACGGGGGCAGCCTCGTATCGACCCACTAAAGTATGGGCCCCATTTGAATCCAGATGTTAATATCCCAAGGAATGTTCAAGGTAATACTGCTGGGGGCAGAACCCTGCAAGAGGATCCCCAAGAGGAACAATTTACTGTTATTGGGGCTGGGGATGAAGTGTATGACAGAAGACTGGATGAGATTGCCGAAAAGTTAAGATCTTTGGAGTCTCAGAATTCTTTAGGCTTCGACGTAATGGATATGGGGTTGGTAGATGGGTGAGGATTCCCCACAAATTCAAACCCCCTTGCTTTGAGAAATATAATGGTACCTCATGCCCGCGTACTCATCTGCAATCCTTCTTAGGGAGACTCAAGGCTTATACCATGGATGAAAAGTTATGGATGTTCTATTTCGAGGACAGTCTGACTGTAGCTTCAAGAGAATGGTATTCGCATCTGACAAGGGCCACAGTGAGATGTTGGAAAGACTTGGCCGAAGCCTTCATCCGGCAATACCAGTACAACCTAGACATGGCCCCTAATAGAACTCTTCTAATGGGCATGTCTCAGTCTTCAAAGGCGAGCTTTCGGGATTATCCTCAGAGGTGGAGACAACATGTTGCTGCTGCTGTCCAGCCACCCATGTCTGAACGAGAAATGGCTGACATGTTTATGAACACCTTGCAGGGAACCTATATTGATAGACTTGCTACTTTCTCTTCTACCAGTTTTGCTGACGTAGTTATAGCTGGTGAGAGAATTGAAAGTCTTTTGAAGATGGGTAAAATTTCTGACAATGGTGCAAGCTCCTCCAACAATACCAGAAAACCTTTTGCAGGACCCCGAAGGGCGGGTGAAACAAATTTTATCCATGCAGGCAGGGGCAGACTCCAGTATTCTCTCAGATCAATAGTCGTTGTTACTATTCCGGCTCCAGTTCCACAGCTGCCATTATATCCTCAAAAACAACAACAATACTATCAACAACAATCTCATTTTCCGCAACAAAGAACTTACAGTAATAACAACAATAGCAACCAACAGCAGCGCCCCTTTCAGCAGAGGCCATCTCAAACAAATAGGGTGATTTACCCAATCCCTATGCCTTATGCTGCTTTACTGCCACAACTCCTGAAACTTAACCTGGTTGAGTTAAGGACGTTGGCTCCACTAGATCCTCTCAATCTCCCGAAGAATTATGATGTTAATGCCAGGTGTGCCTTTCACTCCAACGCACCTGGTCACAATACCGAGAAGTGCAGAGCCTTACAAATGAAGGTTCAGGATTTGGTCGATTCCAAAGCTCTCAATTTCGCACCTCCTCTGAATGTCAACAGGAATCCTATGACTAATCATGGTGGGCCTAGGATTAATGCAATTGAAGAGGACCAACCATCTACATTGATTGATAATGTTGCACATATTCAAACACCATTGGTGGAAGTCAAAGCTCAACTTTTAAGATGCCAAGTGTTCCCGGGCTGTGGGGCCCGCTGTGAATTGTGCAAGACTGCTATTAATGGTTGTGAGAAGCTAAGGTTTGGCATAGATGGCCTCATCAGAGATGGAATTCTGCAGATTACTACAATGGCTCCTTCAATAACTCTTGTTTCAACAACAATGGATTCTCCTACAACATCAACAATCCTTTCTTCAGCAACAGCAGATCCTCCTACAACAGCAACAACTATCATTCCCACTGATTCATCCACAACTCCAGCAATTACTCCATCCATTATTTCAATAGATCATAGTTCAACAACATTTTCTTCTACAACATCAGCACCCATCTCACCAACGGAATCTCCTACAACACCAGCAAACATTAATGAAGATATTTCAACGGTCACGATCTATTATGACCCAGCAAATGTTCATCCCAACAACAATTTCCAACAACAAACTGCAACACCTCCCATCAGATCTCCAGTCACAATCTACTACGACCCGCATACCATCACAGTTCCTTCCGCTGCAACAATCAGTTCGGTCACCATTACGGTGCCTGGACCTGTTCCTTATGAAAGCAGTAATGCTATACCCTGGCACTATGGCTCTGATCTCTACTGCGACGGGAAGAAAATCACTCTAGATTCAGCAACCTCTTCACCACAATTTGACAATGTTCGGGGAGGCGGAGGCTTCACCAGAAGCTGACGCATTTTTTCCTCGCAAACACCAAGGCCCAATGCTATAGCAGAAGCTGCTGCTAAAGCAAAAGGGAAGAATGTGGCACTTGAAGAGCCAACTGTTAAAGAAACTCCGAAGACATCTTTTGAACAAGAGGTAGACGAGTTCATGAGAATAATCAAGAAGAGTGATTACAAAGTGGTGGACCAGCTTCATCAGACACACTCCAAAATCTCTATATTATCACTGTTAATGTGTTCCGAAGCCCATAGGAATGCATTGTTGAAGGTCCTGCACGCAGCATACGTGCCGGAAGAGATTACTGTTAATCAGTTAGAAACTGTGGTTGCAAATGTCAACACCAGTCATGGACTGGGATTTACAAATGCTGATTTAACAATGGAGGGGCGCAATAATAACAAGGCTTTGCACATCAACTTGGAATGCAAAGGTGATGTCCTTTCTCATGTACTGGTGGACACTGGGTCTTCGCTCAATGTTCTCCCAAAGAAAGCCTTGGTGATGCTAGATTATGATGGTTTGGCATTACGTCCAAGTAACTTGGTGGTGAGAGCATTTGATGGCTCTAAAAGATCACTGCTTGGAGAGATTGATCTACCTGTGTTGATTGGCCTGCAGACCTTTAAAACTACCTTCTTTGTGATGGACATACAGCCGGCCTACAGCTGTCTGTTGGGTAGACCCTGGATTCACGCTGCTGGCGCTGTTACATCTACCCTTCACCAGAAGTTAAAATTTGAGTGGGAAGGCCAGATCATCACAATCTGTGGGGAGGAAGACATTTTTGTTAGCCAGTTGGCTACTTACAAGTATATAGAAATGGATGGGGAGATCCATGAGACTATGAGTCAGGGGTTTGAGGCCCTTAACATCAACGAAGCAACTGTTGTATCTGGAACTTCCATCACTTCATATCAACAGGCCCAGAAGGTTGTTGAGGAGGGTACCGCTCAAGGCTGGGGAAAGCTGCTGCCAGTTGAAAAGAAAGAAGACAAATTTGGGTCGGGTTACAGACCAACTCGACAAGATCAACCAGAGGCTGCAACGGAGCTCAAATTTGTCAGCGGGGGGATGCTTACCCCGGATGTTGTGAATAGTTTGGAAGACGAGGAAGAAGACAAGCGCAACCTGGAAAACTGGATACGTCCAAGGATCTCGGGGAACCAAGTCTCAAACTGGTCTTCCCAGGAAATTATAAGAGGTACTCCTGCATAGTAATTATTATTTCCTGTCTTTAAGCATGCATCAAGTCCTGCATCTTACCCAAGATGTCAGGGCTCATTTTGTAATCAGGCCATCTTGTATTTTGTGCAAACGATCAATTAATGAATATCAGGACATCTTTTGCAAATGAGTCTCTTTTTTCCCGCTCACTGTTTTTCATTTTTTATTTTTTGTACAAATATAAAATGGAAATGTTTTTCAAAATAATAACTTCATTTTCACTTTTTCTAAACAAGATAAAACTGATCACTAAAATGAACCAATCTAAACCCTTGCAGAGAGTGCCCTCCAGACTGCACCGACAACGACACTGTTATGACATTGTATGACTTTGACAATCTGATTAACCAAGCTGATGAAGGGGTTGAAGAGGATTATGAGCTACCTGAAGAGCTAGCCAGACTGTTAAGGCAAGAGGAGAAGGTTATCACTCCTCATCAGGAGGAAGTTGAGACGGTTAATCTTGGTACCGAAGAAGACTTGAAAGAAGTGAAGATCGGGGCCCGTCTGCAAGATTCAGTGAAGGAACAACTTATTGACATGCTGCGAGAGTACGTTGATGTCTTTGCTTGGTCTTATCAGGATATGCTAGGTCTGGATACCGACATTGTTATGCACAAGCTGCCTCTAAAGGAAGACTTTCCTCCAATAAAGCAGAAGCTACGCCGTACTCGCCCGGATATGGCCATGAAGATAAAAGAAGAGGTGAAAAAACAGTGGGACGCCGGTTTCCTTGCTGTAACTAGTTACCCGCCGTGGGTTGCTAACATTGTACCTGTGCCTAAGAAAGATGGCAAAGTACGAATGTGTGTGAATTACCGGGATATGAATAGAGCTAGCCCGAAAGATGACTTCCCATTACCTCACATTGATGTATTGGTCGACAATACGGCTCAGTTCTCGATGTTCTCCTTCATGGATGGGTTTTCAGGATATAACTAGATCAAGATGTCACCTGAAGACATGGAGAAGACAACTTTCATCACACCCTGGGGCACATTCTGTTATAAGGTAATGCCATTCGGACTGAAGAATGCTGGTGCCACTTATCAACGGGCTATGGTAACATTATTCCACGACATGATCCACAAAGAAATTGAATGTTATGTGGATGACATGATTGCCAAGTCCCTCACAGAAGAAGACCACCTAGTGAATCTGTTGAAACTATTCAAACGTCTGAGGAAGTATCAGCTGAAGCTAAACCCCAACAAATGCACATTCGGGGTACGTTCCGGTAAGCTGCTGGGATTCATTGTAAGTGAAAAGGGAATTGAAGTAGACCCTGACAAAGTCAAAGCCATTCAAGAAATGCCTGCACCAAAGACTGAAAAAGAAGTTTGGGGGTTTCTAGGTAGATTGAACTACATTTCAAGGTTCATATCTCATCTTACAGCAACCTGTGAGCCTTTGTTCAAGTTGTTAAGGAAGGAACAGACGGTCAGATGGAATGAAGATTGTCAGAAGGCTTTTGACAAAATCAAGGAGTACTTACAAGAACCTCCAATCCTTATGCCTCCAGTTGAAGGAAGACCTCTAATAATGGACTTAACAGTATTAGAAGAATCAATGGGCTGTGTGATGGGCCAGCATGACGAGTCTGGTCGAAAAGAGTATGCAATATACTACCTAAGAAAAATGTTTACCGACTGTGAACAACGTTATTCACTGCTCGAGAAAACTTGTTGTGCTTTAGCGTGGGCTGCTCGCCGACTAAGGCAGTATATGTTGACCCACACTACTTTATTGATTTCAAAGATGGACCCAGTCAAGTATATATTTGAGAAGCCATCACTTACTGGACGGGTTGCGAGATGGCAAATGATTCTCACAGAATATGACATTCAGTACACATCTCAGAAAGTCATCAAAGGCAGTGTATTGTCTGATTATCTTGCTGAGCAACCCATTGATGATTACCAGCCTATGAGATTTGACTTCCCTGATGAAGATATCATGTTCATAAAAGCAAAAGATCATGAAGAGCCTATTCACACTGAAGGGCCTGACCCAGAAGAAGAATGGACAATGATGTTTGATGGGGCTGTTAATATGAATGGTCGTGGTGTTGGTGCAGTACTCATTACACCTAAAGGAGTTCACATGCCTTTCTCGGCAAAACTCACCTTTAGCTGCACTAACAACGAAGCTGAATATGAAGCTTGTATCATGGGTCTTGAGGAAGTCATTGACCTCAGGATCAAGACTTTAACTGTATTCAGAGATTCAGCTCTGGTAATCAATCAAACCAACGGAAAATGGTACACTCACCAGGAGCATCTGATTCCATACCGGGATTATATGAGGAGATTACTGACTTTCTTCACAATAGTCAAGCTTGAGTACATCCCTCGAGATGAAAATCAGTTTGCAGATGCTCTGGCTACCATTTCTTCCATGATCAAAGTTCAAGCTGCCAACTTTGTACCTCGGATTTCAGTATCTAGACTTGACAGACCAGCCTACGTATTCTCTGTAGACGGTGCTAAAGATGATAAGCCTTGGTTCTATGACATCAAATGCTTCTTGGAGGATCAAACATACCCACCTGGGGCATCATCCAATGATAAGAAGACATTAAGAAGGCTAGCCGGTTGTTTCTTCCTCGATACTGATGGTTCTTTGTACAAGCGCAACTTTGACATGGTACTTCTCAGGTGTGTTGATAAAACAGAGGCAGACTTGTTGATGCACGAGGTGCATGAAGGATCTTTCGGTACCCATGCTAGAGGACATGCAATGGCTAAGAAATTGTTACGATCAGGTTACTACTGGATCACAATGGATGCAAATTGTTGTGCCTATGCCAGAAAGTGCCATAAATGCCAGATTTACGCAGATAAAGTGCATATGCCTCCGAATCCTTTGAATGTGATGTCTTCACCTTGGCCCTTTTCCATGTGGGGCATTGACATGATTGGAAAGATTGAACCGACTGCTTCAAATGGCCACAGATTCATCCTGGTAGCCATTGATTATTTTACCAAGTGGGTTGAAGCAGCTTCGTATGCAAACGGCACCAGGAAAGTGGTGGCCCGATTCCTGAAGAGAGACATCATTTGTCGGTACGGAGTGCCCGAGCGAATCATTACTAATAATGGTTCCAACTTGAACAACAAAATGATGGCAGAACTGTGTCGGGACTTCAAAATCCAACACCACAATTCTTCTCCCTACAGGGCAAAGATGAATGGCGTCGTTGAGGCAGCTAATAAGAATATCAAGAAGATTGTGCAAAAGATGGTGGTCACCTACAAAGACTGGCATGAAATGCTATCATTTGCCTTGCATAGGTACCATACATCAATCAGAACATCTACTGGGGGAACACCATATCAGCTTGTGTATGGTATGGAGGCAGTCCTACCTGTTGAAGTTGAATTACCCTCCTTACGGGTACTGATGGATGTCAAGTTGAATGAAGCAGAGTGGGTCCGATCTCAGTACAATCAACTAAATCTGATCGAAGAGAAGTGATTAGCTGTAATCTGTCATGGGCTGCTATATCAGAAAAGAATGAAGAAAGCCTTCGATCAGAAAGTCAGGCTTCAGGAATACCAAGTGGGAGATCTTGTGCTGAAAAGACTCCTCCCTCCTCATACAGACCACAGGGGCAAGTGGACTCCGAATTATGATGGTCCATTCATAGTAAAGAAAGTTTTCTCTGGTGGAGCATTGATGCTCACTACTATGGATGGTGAAGATTTCCTGTCCCCTGTGAATTCAGATGCAGTTAAAAGATACTTTGCATAAATGACCCGCCAGACATAAAAACAGAATGTAAGTCCAGGAAAAAATAGGGCATCCCGGCGAGTCAAAAACAGAATAAAAGACTCGGGCAAAAATAAGGGAAAATAAAGAAAAATGTACACCCGTTGAGCTGAAAAGCCACATTGGACAGCTCAGGCAAAAATGGGTATCCCGGTGGATTGAAAACCCGAAAGGGCGATCCACGCAAAAATAAGGGAATAAGCGAACAACTGCATTCTGAATTCATCTGTATCACTTACAACATGGCAAGTTTCGAAAGATTAAAGCATCGGTCAGAATCAGCCTTCTTCAGAAAGAAGAATGAGAAGAACGTCAAAAGTCATACGGGTCATAGCAAAGGGAAGCTCACTAAAGCGTCGTCAACATTGCCATCACTTTCATTTTTCTCAATTTGTAACAATCTCCTCATTTCAGGGGATCTGTTTCTTTGACTGTACTTGCCAATACAGGGCACACAAATTAATAAAACCAGATTTTTCAGTCATACTTCGTCTTGTACATTTATTTCATTTGCAAAATGTCTGATATCCTTGAAAAATGGTTGCATAAAAACATATGTGCCTTTCTAATCACATGCTTGCGGGAAATATATTATTTGCTCTCGTGAGTGTCTAAACTCCTATGACGGAATCCGGTAAGGGATACCTCGAGATACTTGTGCGTTTCTTTGTCTTAACAGGAGTGCCGGTATTCAAGACCCAACAGGGGGCATGAAGAGGCTTTCCCCAGCAAAAGCTTCCAAATCATTATTTCCTCAACACATCTTCCAAAACAGCACCAGAGAAGCTCTCTCTCCCCATCAGAGCTGCCAAGCATCACTTTTCTAGCACATCTTCCAGAGTAGTACCAGAAGATGCTCATATCCCCAGCTGAGTTGTTAGATATCCTCATCCTCAGCAGGATCCCCGCAGAAATCTCTAGGAAGATCGTTCAGTGATCTTTTTTCATCCCCAGCCGAGTACTAGACCGGGAACCATCTCCCCACAGAGCTCCAGCCTCTCCCAGAAGACCAACGTTTGAATTTCCTGCACAACAAAGTGACGAAAGCTTCCACGTCCCCAGCTGGGCTCCTCATTACCAGGATAGGTCTATCGGTGACCTATTTCACCAAGTAGAGCCATGTATCAGATCTACTAGAGATCTCATCCCCAGCTGGGATATCCTTTCAAGAAGATCAGTCAAGAGATCTTCACAGCAACGGGATCCGAGTCCCGGATCGGTATCTTTTGCATAATCATAGCATTCGCATCATTTATCCCTCAGAGCGTAGCATTCCGTCTGATACGGAGCATTACCGCAAAAATCAAACATATTGCATAATCACAAGTCAGGTTCGAACCCGTCACCTGTGAATACTAATATTCCATCACCAATGTATATAAAGACTCATAGTCCCCGCAGAACGTCAAAGCGTCCCTTTGCACACTCAAAAACAGATACATACTCCTTTTGGCACTCGTCCGTGTCATCTTTCCCCAGAAAGTCGCCGGAACACTCTCTACAAACAGATACTTATACATAACCTATTCTTCTCGACACTAGTCATCTCATATTTCCTGAGCAGAAAGCTGAAGCATTCCTTTTACACTTACAAATACATGTTCATATATACTCTTCTCGACACTCGTCCGTGTCATCTCGTATCATCCCCTGCAGATATATCTATACACTCTCTTTGGACACCCGTCTGTGTCACCGTTCCCCAGCATGGTTGCCTAAACACTTATCGTAAACCAAACACTTGTTTATAATACACTCTCATTGACACCCATCAGTGTCATCCTATTCCCACAGATCACCAGATATCTTTTACACTTATAAGTGCATAACTTATACACTTTCTCTTATGATACTCGTCCGTGTCATCTGTGTCTCACTTATGCTTATTTTTACTCATACAGATACGCGTCTGTATCTTGTATACACACTTATTTCTCCTCAGATTCAACACTCATCCGTGTTCTTTGTTAACCAGGTGGTACTCGTCCGTACCATCATCTCTGAACATGCGTCAGCATTTGTTTCTACCGATACTCGTTTGTATCATAGTCCTAAGGATGCTCGTCCGCATCTTTAATCCATACACAGTGTCAGACACTTATACCATTTTATTTCTTGGATGTAAGCACTCGTCCGTGTTTACCATTCCCCAACAAGTCCCTAGCAAAATTTCTATCTAACATTCGTCCTATGTCATGATATTTTCGGCAGCCGTACCCTGCCAGGTGATCGTCCTTCACCTTTTGATGACTGTCCCTCATCATTCCCCCAGCGGAGTCTCCATTATTGGAACCCTTTTGTTATCCGGCATTCGTCCTATGTCGTGATATTTGGCAGTCGTCCCCTGCTAAGTGATCGTCCTTCACCTTTTTGATGATCGTCCTTAATCATGTTATCCGATGGTCGTCCCTATCGTCGATCTTGTTATCTGACATTCGTCTTATATCATGATGAACCCCGAGAGCAGTCGTACCCTGCTAGGTGATCGTCCTTCACCTCTTGATAATCGTACTTCATCATACTTATCCAATGGCCGTCCCCATCATCGACTTTTCCTATCCGGCATTCGTCCTATGTCGTGATATTTTCGGCAGCCGTACCCTTCCAGGTGATCGTCTTTCACCTTGGATGATCGTCCCTCATCCTTATCCCCAACAGAGCAGTCGTCCCCTGCTAGGTGATCGTCCTTCACCTTTGATGACCGTCCCTCATCATTTATTTTATTAACCTGATGGCCGTCCCCATCATTGACTTTACCTTTAAAATCCCCAGAGAATCTTGTTTCCTTTACTTGATGGCCGTCCCCATCATGATCTCTTTATTTCCCCAGCATGTCGGTCGTCCCCGTCATTGCCTTATCCCCAGTAGTCGTCCTCTGCTCGATGGTCGTCCTCCATCGCCCGCACTTTATAATCACACTTTACTACCTTTTACAATCTATATCCCTTTTCGTCTTCACCCAGTGAATGCAAATTTTGGATTGTCTTTGGTATTCAACCACAAGTTATCTTGCTTGTCTGATAAGCCAGGTGCTTACACCCTGCACAGCTAACTCATGTTTGAATAGGGGCAGCTGTAAACACCCCAAATTTTCCCTCACTAAGTTCACACCATGGCTTGTGATCTTTCATGTTTACATTAGTTCAATCATAGCATATCATGAGGCATTTTTGCTTCACTGCATTAGGTCAAGTTTATCTGCATCTAGGGTTTGTGATCTGAGCAATCCAGGATCCATCTGAGCCACCTCAAAGGTCTTCAATCATCTCAAGAGGGTCCATGTGTGTTTTATCATCATATTATATCCTCCAAAGATCAAGGAAGTCAGAAAATCACAAGAACTTGCAAAGCATGGAAGCTGAGCTAGGGTTTAACTGCAGATGACCTAAAATTAGGGTTTTGGTTTCAGACGCCATAACTCCAAATGTTTTGGTCATTCTTGTTTCTAATTGTCTTAATATCTTATAAGGATCATACATACCAAGTTTGATGGAAAAATTCATTGTGGAAGTCATCTGATCACTGGGTAGCTTCTTGAGCAAGTCAGAGCCAAATCAGGGCATCTGAGGCCCCCAACATGGAATCAAAGTGGATTTTTCATCAAATTGAAGTTATATGGTCTTTATTTAATCATTTAAGTGCTTAGAAGTTCACAAATTTGAAGAAAAGTGGGCAGAACCAAAAGTTTCCAAAAATGGAAATGACTTGTAATGTAAACTTTCCATTTTGGGAAAGTTTTTCAACCTCCTCTTTCTCAACCAAAAATGCTTCAAATGAAAAATTATTGGTCATGAAAGTTGTAGATTGGATCATTCCCTTTTCAAAAAGTACAAGAACAAGGTCTAATTCATTTTGGAACTCAAGTTATGGCTTTCCAAAGTTGGCAAAAATCACATGATTTTCAAGAATGCACCAAAGAGGGATTTTTGCAAAACCTCTTGCCAATTCATTTTGTGACTTCAAAGTGAATTCTACACATCATAACATCATAGTGCTTGGCTTAAAACTCAGAATTTCCCAAAGAATTTCACATTTCCATGACTTGCACATAAAGAAATCTCAAAAGGGCCAAAGGTTCATGAATTTGCAAAACCTCCCATAACTTTGTCACAACTTGCTGATTTGCCTCAAAGAGATTTCCATGGCTATCCTTGAATCTTGCTGCATCAGACACCCCTTTGTCCTTGGCCTGAACCAGCCCATACCTAAAAGTACAACCAATGTTGACTTTTTGCATTTTTCACCATACCAATCAGCATAGCCCATACCAACTATTCTGACCTATCACAGCTTCACATACATGCTTTATGCAAGTCATTTCACACAAGAATCAAGCCTGAATCCCTAGCATTCACAAGTTACCAAAAATCATCCCCCTTTGTATTTTCCTTCGAAACACTCAGCACAAACATCAAACCTCAAATCTTTCTTCACCAATCATCTCTACACATCATAGGGAACAAAAACCACCCTTCACTTTGCCCTGAAAGCCACCATACACAAAATACGATTTTCCACCCCCCTAAACTGAACTTCACTGAACTTTAAAAAGAGGTCACATATACTTCAGCAAAGCATCAAAGAAGCTCAAGGGAGGTTAGAGGAGGTTGTTTGCATCAAGAAGAAGGCCCTGGCAGCTCAATTAGCAAAGCTTCATCTCAGGTATCTTCTTGAAACATTTTTCCATAAATCTTTTCTTTAGTTATGAGATGGTAGAGTTTGCTCTCCTGATTGCAATGAACATTTATTTTTGAAGAATGGTTGAGTATTGACTGTGTATGCGTGTTCTGAAATTTTGTCCATTTTTATGTTTTTGTTCGAATCATGATTATGGTGCAAAATAAATGAATTATGTTGCTGGATTCTTGTTCTATGGGGTTTGGGGATCATTTCTGGAGATTTGGGGAGCTTATCATGACCTAGGGAGTGATTTGGGAATTTTCAGGGGAGAGTGTGGCCGGAAAAGATGACCGGAGGTCATTTTCGGCCACCTGAAAGTCATTAACTTAATTAATTAGGGTTAGGGCATTTTTTAAATGTGGGACGTTGGATCCTTCTTCCCGCGCGTGATTGTGTGGACCAGATTGAGTCATTAGTTATTAATTAGGGTTATTTAATTAATTAATTCAGTTTAGTTATGTTTAAATGTGGGCCTTCCAGATGCGCGCCAGGTCAACCCTCCCAAACCCAGTTTCAATCCTATCCATCCATTGTGCATACTTCTGTTTATTTAATATTTTATTTCATTTTTTTTTCAATTAATCTTATACGAATTTTTAAAAATAGTAAAAAACATTAAAAAATTCTGAAATTTTTTATCAAACCTTTTAATAATTTTCAAAACCCAAAAATATTTTTATTTTTATTTTTTGCATTAAAAAATATTTTTAAATCATTTAAATGTTATTTTTAATTAGTTAATTGATTTTAATTAATTAAAAATACATTTAAGTATTTAAAAATCACAAAAAAATCATAGAACATCTTTGAACATTTAGAAGCATTTACAAACTCACCACACAAATTTCTTTTTGGTTTTGATCATGCTTTGACATTTTTTCATTGAATAGGGTTCTTAAATTTGTTTATTTCTAACCCTAACTTCAAAAATCCATAACTTTTAAACCAAGGTGAGTTTGTGAATGATTCTTTTTGCATTGTTCTATGCATAACTCCTAGTTTCTAAAATGCATTTTTGTTTCATTTTTATCTTGCATTTTCAATTTGTTTGGCATTTTACATTTAGTATCACCCTTAAAACCCTAGAAACTTAGGAAATTCATAACTTCTTCTAGGTTTAGCTTTTGACCTCCCCCTTTGGATGGTAACCTAGTATAGGTTTTGGGTTCCTTTGAGTGCATTTTCAATTTTTTATCTTATGATTTGATTCTGTTTTTGAGTTTTGCATCTCACATGTTCATATAACGCTAATTTCTCATCTTCACTTGCATCCATCTTACATATGCTTGCATTCATGAACTTGCCATGACATGTTATGCATTCACATGACATATAAGACATCTTATGACATATTAGAATCATGTTTGATCATTGCATCATTCATTTGCCATGTTATGCATTCATTACATTCCATGAGCATTCATGAACTTTCATGCTCCTTTCATGCTTCATTTGCATCCTCATTGCTTGTATGATCATTTGCATCTCATGACATACATTTGCATCATCTCTTAGCATCATTTGCATCATGAACATGCTTCTTGTTTTGGTTTGCATCTTTGCATTCTTTTCATTTTCATGTCATTTTCATTTCCTTTTACTAACTTTTCAGGTGGTAAGTTACCTTGAGAAGTGAATTTGCCTTCACTTCTCATAATCTCTTCTCATCTCTCTTATGTATCTTTGCTACATTTTATATGTGTATTAGAGTGAGCTTTATCATTCATGTTCCCTCCTCACTTTCTTTCTTCAAGCAACTTATCTTCTTAAGTGAAGTAAGTTGACTTGCTTCTTCTGCTTCTCCTCCTTCCATCTGCTTCTTCCTTGGTGGCTTTTCTTGAAGATCTCTTGCAAGCCTCATAAACCCTAGGAATACCCAAGCATGATAACAATTAGGGTTTGATTAGTCCCTCTTTATTTTTACCTTTGTGTCATCTTTTGTGTCTTCTCTTCTCATCTCTTAATCAGGGACTAAACCTTAAAGATTTTAAGGCTTTGTGATTAAGGTTATGCTTGCATCCTTCTCTTAGGATGGAGTGTATAACTTTAATCCTAAGTGTTAAACTCTTAATGTGTTTGAATCTCTTAATCAATTCATCTAATAATCACTAAGACATCAAGCTTGTAACTTGGGCCTTACATTAGGGTTCTAATTCTTCCTTAATTGGTTAAGAAGGACTAACCCTAGTGTTAATGGACAAGTCCCCCACAAGTTATCTTACCAGCCATAAAATTCACTTCTTAATCTTACCATTAACTAAAATCCACTTTAATAAAGGCTTGTTTTGTCATGAGGTTAACCCCTAATCATGGATTAAGTTGAGGATCCTTCCTCAGCTTAAATGTTCTCATCTATCATCCTTCTATTAGGATGGTGTAATGGGTCCATTAAATCCTTGATTATGGCTTAAACTCATTACTTAACACTAAACAAAAATCTCCAAAAACATTTAAATAATCACTAGTAGGTTAATGATCTTAATCCTACATCATTGTAATTAAGTTTGAGGTGTTTACTTCATACTTAAGGTATTCTCATTACCCCTAATCAGAGGGAGGATGTGATGAGTTTACTAACCCTTGGTTTAGGATTAAGCTCATTTTCTTATGACAAATTCCAAAAGCAATAAAAGATTGAAAATACCAAAAAAAAACAATAATCGTCTCCTCCGGGATTCTTTTCTCATCTCATTCACTCATAATCGAGAACTTGCTTTTTCCGTCTAATGCAAGATAGTTTGCACCTGAGCCAGACAGGTCATACACTTGAGCATAGAAAAGTAAGCAATTCACAATCAATTTATCTTTCAGTCTCTTTGAGTCGAACTACGGTGTTCTGACTTCCTCATTTCACGAGAGGATACGTAGGCATAACTTAACTGTTATCGAACAAAAGTCTCTGTATATTCCCCCCTCCTCCAGCTTTATTCTTTAAGCCTCATAGTTTTGAGCTTTGCACTATTTCCTTGCACTGACACTCCTTTATTTCACTTCCCACTTCTTTGCACTGACACTTGCATTCTTTTCCATCTTTTACACACAAAATAGCACTGACACTACCCCTTTAAACACAAACTTTCAAGCGTGGATCCCGTCGAGTACGATGGAAAATCTGGGTGCTAATACCTTCCCAGGTTGTAACCAACCCCCTTTCTCAGTTTCTCTGGTTCGCAACCGTCTTATCCATCTTTTTTCTAGGTTTATGCAGCATTACCTTTCCTTCGGGATAAAAATGCCTCGCTGGCGACTCTTCAACACAAACACCACAACTATCAACTCTAAATCATGGGTAGGGTAATTTCTTTCATGAACTCTCAGTTGCCTAGAATTATAAGCAACCACTTGACCATTCTGCATCAAAACTCCTCTGAGTCCCATCTTTGACGCATCACAATACACTATGAACGACTCATTCGGATAAGGAAAAGTCAACACTAGAGCAGTTGTTCATTTCTTCTTCAACTCTACAAATTCACACGCAACATCCCACACATAAGCTTGACCCTTTCGAGTCAAAGGTAGCGCCAACTTCGAAAAGCCCTGAATAAATGTTCGATAATAACTTACCAATCCCAGAAAACTTCTAATCTCAGTAGCAGACTTAGGGGTCTCCCAATGTAACACTACATCAATCTTTGACGGATCCACAACAATTCCACTACTAGAAATTACTTGTCCAAGGAAACTCACTTCCTTCAACCAGAACTCACACTTTGACAACTTCGCATACAACTTCTTCTCTCGTAACACTTGTAGCATAATCCTCAAATACCATGTATGTTCCTCTTCTGTCTTGGAATAAATCAGGATATCATGAATAAAAACTACCATAAATTTATCCATGTACTCATGGAAGATTAGATTCATGTACTCCATGAACACATTGGGTACATTGGATACACCAAACGACATCATCGTGTACTCATAATGACCATATCTCTTCCTAAAAGTTGTCTTTGGAATATCATCAGACTTAACACGAATCTGATGGTAACCAGATCTTAGATCAATCTTGTTGAACACACAAGCTCCTACTAACTGATCCATCAAGTCGTCGATCCTCGGAAGTGGATACTTATTGTTAATAGTAATCTTGTTCAAATACCGATAATCAACACACAACCTCATACTACCATCTTTGTTCTTGACGAACAACACATGAGCACCCCCACAGAGAAACTCTAGGTCGAATAAAATTCTTTTCCAACAATTATTCCAATTGTTTCTTCAACTCACTCAATTCCAAAACAGACATCTGATATGGAGCCATAGACATAGGACTTGTACCAGGTAATAAATCCACTGCAAATTCAACTTCATGTTATGGAGGTAAATCACTTATGTCCCCTGGAAACACATCTGGAAATTCTTGAACAACTGGTAGTTCAACACTCGAAGTCTTCCCTTCTACTTGCAACGATGCAAACATTGCAAACATCTGAGCTTCGTCTTCTAACAGTTCATCCACTTGCTTAGTTGTCAAGAACATCAATTCACCATTATCACCAAGTTCAGGAAACTCCATAGTCTTCGCATAAATATTGATATCCACAAAGTTGATCTCTAGCCAGTTCATTCCAAGAATAACATCAATTTGGTGCAAGGGTAAACACACCAGATCCATCAAGAAGTCCTTCTCAAAAATGGTCAAAGGACACTTTAAACACACAAACATGGTAGTAATAGAACTATTAGCTAGCGTTTCTATTACATACCACCATTCATACTAGACAATGTCAAACCCAACTTAGTAGCACATTCAAGAGAAATAAAGGAATGTATAGAACCAATATCAATAATCGCAATCAACTCAACATCATCACTAAAACATGCACCTCGAATCAAGTTATCCTTCTTAGGAGCTTCAGAACCACTCAAAGCAAACATTCTGCCATTGCTCTAAGCAGCAGTAACGATCTTCTTAGGCTTCTGACATTGGGTGCTAATATGCCCTTGTTCACCATAGTTAAAGCAAGTTGGACCTTCATTTGGGAAATCATCAACCCGATGGTCTCTCTTGCCGCACCTGTAGCATCTCACCACGGGATTGCTGCACACATCAGACTTGTGACCATATTCTCCATATTTGTAGAACTTGGGAGGAACATAACCTGCTCTCCCACTTGGCTTATTCCTATCTGAAACATTCTGCTTCCCTTTTTCAGTTGGAGTCGCATAAGGTTTCCCTCTAAACTGGACTCTCTCTTTCTTCTCACTCAATTGATTATAGTGAGCAGATCGAGCTCGACTATCTTCATCATAAATCCCGCTTTTATCCACCAACACAACATACATATGGATCTGCTGACATCCAATCCCTTGTTTAATCTCTGGTCTCAGCCCATTCTCAAACTTGATACACTTAGAAAGTCCAACATCAACACGATTGCAATGAGAACAATACATCACTAGCCTCTCAAACTTAGCAGCATACTCTGATACCATCATATTTCCTTGCTTCAACTCAAGGAACTCCACCTCCATCTTACCACGAGTATCTTTGGGAAAATACTTTTCCAAAAACTCCCTCCTGGACATTGTTCAAGTCACCACAATACCGACATCCTCCAAACACTGACGGGTATAATTCCACCAATCTTCAGCCTCCTCAGACAACATGTGGGTACCAAATTGTACCTTCTGCGCATCCGTACACGCCATCACTCTGAAAATCTTCTTAATCGCCTTGATCCACTTCTGTGTGCTCTGTGGGTCATGATCTCCTTCAAAAACTGACAGATTATTCCCATTAAACTTCTCCAAAGCACGAAACTCATCTTGTTCGTTGTTTCAAGCCGTAGCACCAGCAAGTTCCGCAACAACTTCAGTGAGAGCATGTGTGTTGTTTCCAGCCATTCTGCATAACAGTCGCAACATCATAAAAGAAAAATAATCGTTAACAAGTAATGACTGACAACAGGCCGACAATGACACTTGGTCGGACAGACCGACCTGCTCTTATACCACTAATGTAACACCCTTTTACCTCACATTAAAGTATAACATGATTATTCAATAAAATCAGAGTATCATAAAAAAGGGTATCACATTTCTTCTTTTAACAAACATCATAAACATCATTATTATGTCATGTCCCGTAACACGGGTTACAACATTTATTCACATCAAAATACCAACGTTATTACGCAGCGGATAATAAGTCATCAACTTCATCAATAATATAAAGAAAATTCAAAGTTTAATTCAAAACATCATTAACTCAAATAATCTTTAACGACTAATATCAACTTAAAAGTAAAACAAAGTGAACACAACGGTTCTCAAGCGTTCTCATCCCGATATTACAAGACACATAGCAGGACACCACACCAAACTAAATAAACGGAAAAACGAAACAACCCTCTAAGCTAGATCTACGCACCAAGCTTATTCTTGAGTATCTATAGGATGACATAATAGACCATCACCAAAGGCAAGAAAGGCAAATAATCACGAATCAATATAATTGACATAAAGTAAAGATAATAATGCAACATTTGTCATATAGCAATACATCATGATTCTCACCCATCACATCATAAAACTCATGAAACATCTACTTAACACATAAGCATCATGTTATGCTACCAAGAATGAAATGCAAATTCATAAATGCATGTGGTACCGATTTCATCATGTGATAGACAATTGACCATCTACCATCCACAAGGGAGAACAACATATACAACGTAACTCCGATCCACATTATGGGGTCGAAGCCTCCAACAACATAGGGATGCCATGAATGCAACGAAACAACAATCTAACATAATCAACATAATTCAACATTTGCATAAGCATTCATGTTAATAAGCAACATATAATTAACCTACATCTTAACTTCATTTCTATCATATAATGATCACTAAAACATCAACAGAAATCATGGCAACCAATATAATACATCACGACACCAATACATCATGTCTACACATCATTAGATAATTTTCTACAATTAAATCATTAATTTTTCACTTCCAGGGCTCGCTAAGAGACCCCCTTTTTGCTAAGCGGCCTCCTCTCGGGTTGGGAAAAATTCAAGTTTTTAACTGCTCGCTAAGCGGGCAAGGCAGATTTCAGCATCCCAATTCTGCGATGACAACAAACTCCTACTACGATTTTTCACTCAAAAACAGTTTTTCATCATTTTTAATCACAAATTTCAGTATATAACCTATAACTAACACACATAAATAATTTACAACACACATCAATTCATCAATAATCTCTCAATTCTACTCATCAAATCCTAGGTTTTATCCCTAAAATCCCAACTATCCCCATTACCTAAACTCTACATCAAGAACATTGAAAAACGATACTCCCCATACCTTAGAGTGAAGCTTTTCTACGGTCTTTTCTCAAAAAACTCTAGAAAATTCTTCAAACCTTAGTCTCTCTTCTTGTTCCTTAGAGCTTCCTCTCTTCTTTTCCAAATGCGATTGTGAAAACTGATCGTATTCCAAAACCCTCAACTTCCTTTGTCAATCTTACCCCTAGGACCCCAAATATGTTTTCCCCATTATATCTTTACTAATTCTCCACAAAAAGACATGTGTTTAAGTTGGTTTTCACAAACATATTAATTTTCATATTATATAGTTCTTTACCAATTTTAATGGTTGGATTTTAATTAGGTGTATGGTAAAACAAGCAATATACATTTGTATATAATAAACTAAGGGTACGTTTCACAACGGTTGAATCTCATAACCGTTGTGATAGTTAGTATATATTACAACGGTTGAAATACCTAACCATTGCAATATACCGCGCGCTTTCTAGAGTATAACAATGGTTCCAGGTCCGTTATTATTAGTAGCGTACTCACAATAACACTCTACATAATAATGTCTAGATCCGCGTCATTATATGTAATTTCTAACCGTTGTTAAATGAGTTTTCTGTAATAGTGATAGTTGAACCAAAATTGTGAAAAATATGTTCTGGCACTATATTCTTAATATAAAGTTTGTATTAAAATGTCAAATTATGGAGTTTGTATTAACATGTCAAATTATAGAGAACACAAGCAATCATTTGTTTGATTAATTCTGTAAGTTTTGTTTTTGAGAATTAATAATGAGGACCACTATTATTTAATCAAACTCAAACAAATATTCAATTTTAACCAAATACATACTAGTTTATTGAACTTTAACCTTGTTATAGAGTTCCACAATTATAGCGTGAATGCCCATTCGGATCTCTAAACAGAACAAACATGATTGCAAAAACCATAAATCTCACTATACATGATTTTGTATCAAGGCTTTTTCCAACAAGAAAAGTATGCAATGAGAGCCAAAATATTCTCATCCTCCTTTCTTTCACATATTTATCAAATGCTTCCTCTACAACATTTCTCTTAACTACCGCGTCCAAAGTATCCATCTTCTCTGTTAGACATCTAGCAAGAACAATAGCATCTTCAATGGAAGCCGAACCACCTTGTGCCACGAAAGGACCAGTGGCATGCATCGCGTCACCAGCAACCACTATTGTTCCTTTGTTGAATCTGTTAAGAAGTAAATCCCAAGGTGGACGATACTTCAAGTCAGTGAGATGCAAAGAGCTCAACTTGCAATTTTGTATCATGCCCATCACATGTATTGGAAAACACTCCATTGATTCCATTAATGATAGTCTAATAAGAACTGGATCTTTCGAAATTATTGAATCTTGAGAAGTGCCGGGCCTTGTTATAAACCAGTAAACAAGTTTTTCAGTAATCGGGATCCTTCCGAGTTGAAATTGACCTCGACTGATCATAACAAACTCACTTGGAAATTGATGATTATTTTGATACTTTGTGAAGCCTCGTGCAACGCATGTAGAGAAGCGCAAGAGCTTTATCGGGTGTCTCGCAACCATATTTGAAACGATAGAATTCACACCATCACATCCAATAACAACCTGATATGCGACAAACGTAACAAAAGAGAAAATAGAAACCTAAATTACAAAAAAATATACACGATAGTTGTTTAAGCAATTCAGTCAAGTCTGCTTACGCTACCTTAGCTTCAAGGATACTTCCATTGCTAAGCAAAAGCTGCAGATGTTTTGTTACTGGATCTAATTCTATGGAAAGTACTTGACAATCAGTACGTATAGTTTCATGTGGCAAACAATTGGCCATGGCTTTGATCAAATAAGTGCGCTTTAAGCACCGAAATTCTCCATTAATCCTGTTTAACAAAATCAAGTTAGCTATTAACAATTATAGTGTTAGACATGATTTCTATTCTAGTTAACTATACAGAAAAAAAAGTGTTGTGTTAACTTACCCAAACGGTGCTTCTTTTGACTCATCCTTACTAAGTGATATGAATTTCCCCCTAATAAAAATTAATATAGTAAGTTTAGTTATCATCGACAAATACACTCTTAAGTATATCTGTAACTAATCATTTTAGTATCCGAATGTGTCTTTCATTAATTATTTTGATATTTTATCATAATATTTAATCACATTCTATTTACTTTCGATTGAACTACACAGAGTTAGTTCTTATAAAAATCGGAGATAGGGATAAAATAAAATAAAAAACACTAGTAAAGAATACAAGTTACCCATGTATTTGAATGGCAGTTTGTCTAAGTATCGAGCCAACACCAAGCTGATCAAGAGCATGCCATCCATTAGCTTGCACAATTATAGCTGCCCCGGTTGCTCTCAACTCCTCTGATTTTTCTAACACCAAACTTTTTATTCTCTTCCTGCAAAATTAATCAAAATGAAAAATCTTAATTTATATATATGATATCCAAGTTTTATGTAATCATAAAATATGGATTTGGCTTGAATGTTAATAAAAACCTATGGAGAGCTAGGGCTGTAGCAAGACCACATATACCACCTCCAACTATCACAATCTCATTATCAACAACAGTTCTCTTCATAGCCTTGGCGGTTTCAAAGAGAATATTTTTCAACAAAATAAAATGTGTGCGCGTTTGTTAAATGTTCATTTGTAGTTAATTTAACTGTACAAAATCCATAAATTATGTCAAGTCTATTTATAGGATGGAAGAAAACAAGAAAGTGATCTCATCAACCAACCGTGTATACTTTGCATGATCTTGGGTGAATGAAAAAAAAAAGTATTTTTTTTCCAACAATGCTTATTTGGTTTTTGAGTTGTTGGATCACACTATATGAGAACTGCTATGCTATTGCTTACACTAAATGATGACACCATAGGCCATTTACACTGTAACTTGAAGTTTTTTTTAAACCGACTCAAGCTCCAATGCATAATAATAATAAAATAAGAGGGAAATTGTTATAGGCAGTGGTGAAAGTTTTTTTTTTTAAAAGGTGTGATGGATAAGAAGTTTAATAGAACATTGGTGACTTTGATCCCCAAACATGATCACGCCAAATTTGTGTGGGATTTCAAACCCATCTCGTGTTGTACAACGGTATATAAAATTATCTCAAAAATTATGTTTGAAAGGTTAAGCAAAGTCCTCCCTAGCATTATAAGCAGAAGTCAGACGGCGTTTGTTCCCGGTCAAAACATTCATGACCATATTATGCAGGCATTTGAGCTTATGAAAGGATATAGCAGAAAAATGGAGTACCTAGATGCATGATACAGATGGATATACAGAAGGCATATGATACGGTAGATTGGCAAGCATTATGCGTCATTATGGTTGAGATCGGTTTTCCTCGAAGGTTTATTGGATGGATAATGTAGGTTGCCTCAACAGTTAGCTACCAATTCAATATAAATGGCAGTTATACGGAAGTGATGTAAGCTCGGAGACGTATTCGACAGGAGGATCCGATATCCCCGCTAATGTTCGTTGTGGTTATGGAGTATCTTCATAGGAAACTTGATGAGTTATAAGTCATCCCTAATTTCAATTTCCATAGCAATTGCGAAAAACTCCAGATTATAGATATCAGCTTTGCAGATGATTTACTGCTCTTCACAAAAGGGGTTATCATGTATGTCCAGCTGGTCATGGAGAAATTCTATTCGTTCTCCCGATCGACCGGATTGTATATGAATCTGTCTAAGTGTAAATTGTTCTGTGGAGGATTGGACCAAGAGAGTGAGAAAATAATTGTTGAGGTTATGGGTTTTTCGTGGGGATCATTACCGTTCAGACACTTAGGTATCTCAGTGACAAGTAAGAAATTGAATAACAACCAGTGTATTTCGCTTGTTGATAAGGTGTGTAACCGGGTCCGACATTGGAGTGTGCATTATCTTAGTTATGCAGGGAGGGTACAGTTAATTAATAGTATTATTTTTGGCACTACTTACTATTGGCTTCAGTGCATTCCAATGCCTAGCAGCGTTGTAAAACAAATTGAAACTATTTGTCGTATTGTCCTTTGGACTGGCAAGAACGAACCAAGTCAGAAAGTCCCTATTTCTTGGAATAAAATCTGTGAGCCGAAAAACCAGGGGGCATGAATGTGGTAAACATGCATATCTGGAACAAAGTTTGTTTGATCAAATTACTATGGAATCTATGCAGGAAACCGGATAGCCTTTGGGTGCGGTGGATACACGTGTGCTACATAAAAGGACACCAAGTTATGGATGTTAATATCAAAAGTTCTTGTTCCTGGATTCTAAAATGTTAGACGATGGTGCGGATCTAGAAGGGGGGTTGAATAGATCCTTTTTAAAATTTAACTTTTCAAAAATATTTGAAAAATGTTTTGCGGAAGTTCCCCGGAAAAACTCGTCGAAAACAAATAAAGTCACCGGTGATCGGATATGCATTTTGAAACCAAATGGGAAGTAAAGGATGATAAGACGATTAATATAATGCAACTAAATCACTTAAATTCAATTTATTTGATAACCCACTTCCAACAATGAATTTATAGATAAGAAATAAGCACAAGAATAATGAATGTGTGTGATTTGACTTTTTCACAAACACTTGGTGTGCAAACACACAAAGTGTTATTTCTATGTTGAACTAGTGCAGAATTTTCACAATAATGTTGTCAAAAACTGATAACAATTTATCAAATAGTTGGTGTGCACCAATTCAACCAAACCAGAATTTCTCAAACAACACACAATCAAATTATGCAGAAAATATAAGAACTAAATAGTTAAAGAACACGGGAGATTTGTTTAGGAAGTTCCTTCACCGTCCTCGCTAGAAGTATTTTGCCCTCAATTCTCAACCGAATTGGGCAATTTCATTAATATTGCAATTGTTTATACAAGAAGAAAATCAGAACAACAAACTAATATGAATTGCAAATGTTGCGAACCCTTTTTCTTGCCCCTTGATTCGAGAAGAACCAAGTCATTCACGAGTGTCGAGAAAGTCTCTGGTTAACTGCTCCCTTCTTGCAAGGATATACAATCCTCCAAAATTTGAGCACGGCTGAGTTTCTTCAACACTTGTGAACCCACAAAAATCTTCGTAATCCTCCGCTTAACGTGACATGAATGAAAGATCCACTTGATCTTCAATCTCCCTAACTCAACTGAATCTACGAACGATAATTGCGTGCAAAACCTCTAAATCCTCTTTGATCTTGGAGGAGAAAAACCCAATGGTTTTTACAAGAAAACCCCACAGCTTCTCTACCCAATCTGAAATCTCTATATCTCAATTGGAAGGTATCATCATTGATTGCACCTTGATCAACAAAGATTGTTGTGTGTGATTGTTGATTGATGCAAAGAAGGAGAAGATGAAGAAAATGGTGTGTATCTATTTCACTTTTCTTATTAACCTCTCACATGAAATTAAATCGGCTATTTATATTGGTTAGTCAATAATAAATGAATAGAAAGTAAAATTAATTTTAAAAAATAGCAGCTATAGGGATGAGCCGACTCAAAACAGAGGCTGAGTCGACCAAACAGGGTCAATGAGCCGACCAAAAACTCAAGCTCAGTCAGCCTGTTGGGACCCTTGAGAAACTGGAGAAAAATTGCTTCAATGAGTCGGCTCACTGCAAGCATTGAGTCAACTCAAATCAGATACACTAAATGAGTCGTCCTAAACATAAAATTGAGTTGGCTCATCCCTGTAGCTGCTATTTATTTATGTCCTATAGGTATCTAATTAAGAGCAACTATCAATGTCCTATAGGTATCTAATTAAGAGCAACTATCAATGTTCTTTACCACCCTGTGGAGCTTATGGAATTGCATAAATAACCATGTTTGGAAGCATATTGAAGACTCCCTGGACATTATTAGTACTCGCGCTTCACATTTATTATTAAGCTGGAGAAATGCCTAACTTCTTCATTTGAGAAACTTAGTCCATGTCCAAATGACAAATGTGGTCAAATGAACCAAACCTCTATTGGGTTATCTCAAATTCAAGGTTGATACTTCCTTTGTTAATAATAAGGTAGGTATTGAAATGTGTATTAGAAACAAAGAAGGCTTGTTTGTTGCTTCTCAGACCGAGTTGTTTGATCTTATTACCGAAGTTGATGTGGATGAAGCTTTGGACCTCACAACAGCTTTAAAATGGGTGCATGAGCTCAGGTTTGACAGTGTGGATTTTGAATTAGATGTTAAAATTGTAATGTATAACGTACAACTTTAGCTACCAAATGATTCATATTTTGGTACCATTACTCGGGATTGTAAGTTCTTATTAGCAACTATGTTTAGGAACTCTCATATTAAGTTAATTAGGAGAAAAGTGAATGAGATCGCTCATGCCTTAGTATGAGTAGCTCTATATCATGCTAGTGTCCATAATCTCAATGATGTAACTACATGTATTCAAAATTTGGACATTAATGAAATGCACTAAGTCTTTTCCCATAAAAAAAAGTAGTAATATAGTGGTGGTAATGATTTGAAATTACTAGAAAGCGTATAATGAAAGAAAAATAAAAAATAAAACTGATCTTACCTGATCAGGAGGCCTTCCAAGGACTTGAAGAGTGGGCCAGAGAATGGAATGAGAAGAGGGGGTGTACCTGCAAAGTACTTTGATGCTTAAGTCAGAAGAGGTACAGAATGTTAAAGTTATTTTAGATTGAGTTAGAATACCTGACCCTTTGCCATGAAAGGGTATTTATAATGAGCCCCGAGCGCTGGGCCAAGGCTCCTAATGGGCTTGATCTAACTAGGCCCAAGGAGAAGCTGCCATGGAACGCGTAAGAAGCGTGAAGACCTAGACCAAAGGTCTGCACCCTGGTCCAACTTCCCCTATCTCTCAGGAGATAATGAAGGGCAGTTGGGTGACGTGGCGGATGAGCTGGCAGACATGGTTTCTGTCCGACATCATGCGTATGCCTGCCGTATGGGCAGGTGATTTATGAAGGAGGGTAGGCTAGTCGGATGCATGGGTCTCTGCCCGACATGTAGTGGGGGTGTGCCCTGTATGATATCACGGCAGAGTGTCATCAGCTCGGATGCGTGGGCCTTTGCCCGACATGTTCATCAGCTCGGATGTGTGGGCCTTTGCCCGACATGTTCACCAGCTCGAATGCATGGGCCTTTGCCCGACATGTATTGGGCCGTGCCCTGTATGCCATTATGGCCCAGTCCAGAACAGGATCCCCCCAAGTCGAGTCTCTGAGTCAGAGCGATGACTTGTATTGTAACTGGGGTACCCGTGTCGAGGAAAAAGCGCGGACGTATGGCATGGAAGATTCTAGTAAAATTGCCCGCAATATACCTCTCTCTGTGGGCACTTGATACCCCGATAGTGTCGGGGATGAAAAGACATCGACGGGTGCGTACCTTTATTGTAGAGGTCGAGGGCTTCATACGGGGACAGGACGTTCTGAGGAGTCGAGGAGGTGGACAGGACGTTCTGAGGAGTCGCTTCAGTTTCCTTATGGATTGACGTGTTTCAATATTAATGACGTCGCTTCGTTTTGTGTGCAAACAGCGGCGTAGGCAGTAGGCAATGATGACCTAGCGCGTTGGCCCACGCGCCTGGGACTATAAAATGAAGTTGAGTGACTTCATTTTCACTTTTTCGCTCATACGTTCACCGGAAGCTCTGAAGAATTCTCCTGTGTCTGCCTGTCTCGCCGCCTGAACCGCCGCAGCTGCTCGTGCGCCACCGTCTCTTTCTTAATTCCGAATATGTCAGGTGCCATTTTTGCTTCCTTAATCCATTATTTTTCTCTTTTTTTTGCCAAATGTCTGCGAATGTATGTCATACTTGTAGTAGGTTGGTTAGATTTGACTTAGGAATAGTAAAATGGACTGTAGATGATAAAATAGGGTTAGGGTTAGACTGTCTCGGGCAGAAATTTCATACGCCGGGCAAAATTTGCATAAGCGTATATGAGATTTATGCCCGGTCTCGCAAGAACGTGTGTATTCTTGCGTCGAACACGTTGTCTGTGCCCGTTGGTGCTACGCCCTTTCACTTGACCTGCGGTGGAAGGGTGGATATGATATGACGTCGAATTCACTCTTTTTTTCTGCGTTTCAGGTGCTACCGGGCGTTTACGACCGAGCAGAGAAGACTCCGGGCCACCGTCCGAAGATGCGGCCATCACTCTTCTACCCGTCGGGGATGGGAGTGCCAGGGATGGTACTGAACATGCCTCGTCGTCCGGGCAGAATGATCTCTCCTGGGTTGTGGATGAACCTTTGGAGGAGGATTCCTATTTCTGTGACGAGGCTATCCCCGCTTATGCCGTGGTTGAGGACAGAAGTCGGGAAGATCCTGAGAATTGGCAGTGCCACGCTCCCAAAGTGGCAGACCGCATATGTCATCATTTCCCGAGGAAGCACTTCGCGATGTACGAGTTCGCTTTCCGGGAGGCGGGGATCAGGCTGCCCTTTAATTCATTCCAAATGTCCATCTTCAAATGGCTTCAGCTGGCGCCGTCTCAATTGCACCCCAACGCCCTCGCTTTCATGCGGGCGTTCGAGTTGGTCTGCCGCTTCCTCGACATTGGGTGCACTCGAGCCCTTTTCTTCCATGTCTTCCACCTCCAGCGGTCCGGTCTCCGTGGGCGTCACAGCTGGGTCTCCTTTAAGCAACCTGTGCATTTGTTCAAGACATACGTGGACTCTGCCCGTCACTTTAAGGGTCGGTGGTATGTGGTGAGACCGATCACCCGTGTCACCCTGCACTCCCTTTACTATTATCAGCGGGCAGCAAATGGGGAGGAAAAATTGATGTCAAAGGTACCGCTGAGGTGGCAGCGTGATCATTTCGACCTCACCACCGCCCATTATAGGATTAAATTCGCGATGCTCGGCGTCGAGGATAGGCTCGCATATAAGAAATTGGTTGACTATGTGCGGAGCTTCAATCTGGCGGTCTGAACGGATCGACAGGGCGTGCCTTACCTTGACAAGGCTGGAATGCCGATCACTGAGGCCCGTATTATTAATACAAAAGCTTTGCTCGAGTGTGGGACCGAGGATAAGGCCTTGGAATTATTGAGTAGGTGTTTTTCTTGTTCTTATTTTTATCTATGTCTTCGCTCGTTAACGTTTATGTGTAATGTTCTGCAGGTGCTATGCCCACTGCGCGTGATCGGGTCCTCAAGCTGGCCAACCAGGTTGGTGCGCCGGACAGGGTTCCCAAAAAGAAGAAGAAAACGGTGCCTCGTGTTCAGGTGGCCGCTGAAGACTCTGGGGTCGGGACTTCGAACACGGCGAATCCGGTGCCCTCCTCTCCTCCTCGGGCATCGACAATTAATATACCTGACAGCCCGCCTCTATCAGCCTCTCCTCTCCACAAGCGGAAGCGTCCGGAGGGGACTCTTTCGAGGTCGACATTGGGGGGTGGGAGTCCGGGCGGACCTGGCAGCTACCTATTTCCCCCTTGCTATGTGGAGCGGTCTTTCTTCAAATCCGAGGATGCGATCGCGGTGCCGGCGCCCGAAGCAAGGGCTATTCTGGATCAAGAGGCTGGTGTCCGGCGTAAGGAGCTGGCAAGGGATCTGGCAGCTGTCATCCGGGTGATGGAGACGGCCATGGTCTTAACTGATACCTCGGTCTCCACTGCCTCACTGGAGGATGCTCTCGTGCAGGTCCGATATGAGAAGGACAAGTTGTCCAAGGACCTGTCGGACTACAAGGAGGAGCATCAGCTTCAGGAGGGGCTGAAGAAAAAGCTGGAGGAGGTTGAGAAGGAGCGGGACCAACTGAAGGTGGCCAGGGAGAATTTGGAGGAGCAGCTGGCCGGGCACCAGAAGTTGGCTGAGGATAATGCTGGACTGCGCACTCAGCTCGCTTCTCTCGAGGAAAAGGTCCGTCCCTTAGTCGATGAAACCGAGGAGGAGCTTGCTCTTGGTTCCCGTGGTGAGCTGTTGGGGCACATACGTTCTCTCAATCAGGACCTCGTGGTTGTGTTCAAGGAGGGTTTTGACAACGCCGTCGAACAACTGAGGGTTTTGAATCCTGAATTGGTGACGGAGGGGTCAGCCTACAACTATTGTGTCCGGGAGGGGGAGATTGTGTGCCCTTTTGAAGCCGAGGAGGAGCTGGGGGACGATGAGGATGAGGTGGAGAATGTTGAAGAGGAGCTCCAGGCGGAGTCTTGATTCTTTTTTGATTTGTTTTTCATATGGCCTGTGTGCCTTATTGATGTATGGCCTGTGTGCCTTTTATGTATTTTGGCCTTCGGGCATATGTAATTTGGCCTTCGGGCGTACTTGGCCTCGGCCGTTTGCTTTTAATATATGAATGTTGTTTTTGGTCATTCTTTTTGTTCGGTTATGTACCATGTTTTTATGTTTATGAATTGTTGTATTCTGCTCGACCAGGTTAGTCTCTTCGGTTTAGGGAACCGATGAGGTGTCGGGCGTCGTGCCCATTTGGATCGAAGACCGGGTTCGATGTTCGGGACTCCGGCTTCGAGGCTTGGGCTCTCCCATCGCGAGCTGGGCGCCCTGCCGGTCTCGGTACTTCGACATTGGTGCTCAATCGAGATCCCAATCGTCGGGGAGGGTTGTGTTCGTTGGAGGGGTCGGTTTGTCCCTGGGTCTTGCGGTTCCTCTCTATTGTTTTGGAGACGAAGAGCGTGGTCGTACCTCCCACGTCTCCCCGTGATATATTTAGCTGTAATATTGTCTAAGTTTCTCTGCGTTCCATGGTCGAGCGAGTTCTTCGCCTTGTAGGTTTTCTAGATAATAGGCCCCGTTGCTCGTTTTGTCGCGGACGCGGTAGGGGCCTTCCCAATTGGCGGCCAGTTTACCCTCTCTTGGGTTTTTCTGGTTTCTCCTGAGGACCAGGGTGCCCACCTGAAATTCTCTTTTTAGGACCCTCGCGTCGTGGCGCAGTGCTATTTTTTGTTTGAGGGATATTTCCCTAAGGGCTGCTTCGGAACGGATCTCGTCAACGAGGTCTAGCTCGGCTCTAAGCGCCTCGTCGTTCATTTCCTCGTCTAGGGGTTCTTCCACGCGTCTCGTCGGCTCCCGTATTTCTACCGGGATGACTGCTTCGGTGTCGTAAGTTAGTCGGAATGGGGTCTCCCCGATCGTGGAGTGTGGTGTCGTACGATAAGCCCATAGGACGCTATGTAGCTCCTCGACCCATGCTCTCTTCGCCTCACCGAGCCTACGTTTGAGTCCGCATAGGATTACCCTGTTGGCCGCTTCCGCTTGCCCGTTTGTCTGCGGATGTTCGACGGATGTGAAATGTTGCTTAGTTCCTAGGCTTGCGACGAAGTCTTGGAAACCCCCGTCCGTGAATTGTGTTCCATTGTCCGTGATGAGGACCTGTGGCACGCCGAACCGAGCGAGGATATTGCGTTTAAAGAATCAGAGAATGTTCTGTGCGGTTATTTTAGCCAATGCCTCTGCTTCGATCCATTTGGTAAAATAATCCACCCCCACGATGAGGTATTTATTCTGATACGATCCGGTCACAAAAGGTCCGAGGATGCCCATGCCCCACCATGCGAAGGGCCATGGAGAAGAGAGTGTTTTTAGTTCGTTTGGGGGTGTGAGGTGCATGTCGGCATGTCGTTGACATTTATCGTATTTTTTCACGTGCTCCTTTGAGTCATGTTGCATGGTCGGCCAGTAGTAGCCTGCCCGAAGGGCTTTTCGTGCGAGTGATCGCCCGCCGAGGTGTTGGGCGTTAATTCCCCGGTGTATTTCCCCCAGTATGTCGGGGAATTTCTCTTCCTCGACGCATTTGAGTAATGGGATGGAGAACCCCCTACGGTAGAGTTTCCCTTCGAAGAGTACGTACGAGCATGCCCGTCGTTTGGTGGTGGCCGCCTCCTTTGGGTCGACGGGGAGTTCGTCTTTCGTTAGGTAATTGTAGATAGGTGTTATCCAACAATGAGTATCCCCGATCGCGTTGACCTCGATCGGAGGAGGTAGTTTTTCGATGCTAGGTCGAGGAAGGATCTCTTGAATTACTGATTTGTTCCCGCCCTTCTTTCTCGTGCTAGCTAGTTTTGAGAGGATGTCGGCCCGTGTGTTGTGCTCGCGAGGCACGTGCTGTACTTCCCACTTCTCAAATTTTTCGAGTCTTTCTTTGAAAAGGGACAAGTATTCGACAAGGTTGTCGTTCTTGGTTTGGTACTCTCCTCGTACTTGTGAGGCCACGAGCTGGGAGTCTATTGAGATTTTTACTTCCTTTGCTCCTAGGTCCTCGGCTAACCTTAGACCGACGATAAAAGCTTCATATTCGGCTTGGTTGTTCGACGTCGGGAAGGCTAGTGCTAATGAGACCTCAATCAAGATCCCGTCCTCATTCTCAAATATGATCCCGGCTCCACTACCTGATGTGCTGGAGGCGCCGTCGACGAAGATCGTCCACTTATGGGCGTCATCCGTCGGTGTTGAGTAGTGGGTCATTTCCGCGACGAAGTCGGCCAGTGTTTGGGCTTTCAAAGCCTTTCTATTTTCGTATTGTATGTCGAATTCGGAGAGTTCCAGTGACCATTTGAGCATTCTGCCGGCCATATCTGGCCGCCCAAGCAACTGTTTAATCGGTTGATCGGTTCTTACTTTTATCGTGTGTGCGAGGAAGTAGTGGCGTAGTCTCCTCGCCGCATTTATGAGGGCCAGGGTGACCTTTTCAATTTGCTGGTATCTGAGTTCGGGACCTTGGAGTGCTTTCCTCGTAAAATAGATGGGTTTATATCCCTCGTCGGTTTCCCTTATTAGGACGGCGCTGACGGCCTCGGTCGCCACGGACAGATATAGGTATAGGGTTTCCTTTTCTAATGGTTGTGATAAGACCGGGGGTTCGGAGAGGACCTTCTTTAAATGGAGTAATGCCTGCTCGCATTCGTCGGTCCATTCGAAGCTGGCTTCTTTACGAAGGAGTCTGAAGAATGGCAGCGCATGCTGGGCGGACTTGGCGATGAAACGGGAGAGTGAGGCAAGCACTCTGTTGAGGGATTGGATTGATTTTTTAGTCCTCGGGGTTGGAAATTCCGAGAACGCCCGGCATTTGTCGGGGTTGGCTTCGATCCCCCTTTCGGTGAGGTAGAAACTCAGGAATTTTCCTACTCGTACTCCGAACGTGCATTTTTCAGGGTTGAACCTCATTCTGCACTGCCTCGCCTGCTCGAAGACTTTGGATAGGTGTCGAGCATGGTTAACCTCCTCGTGTGACTTGACGATCATGTCGTCCATGTATACCTCGAGCATGTCCCCTATTTCTTCCTTAAAGACTTTGTTCATCATGCGTTGGTATGTGGCACCGGCGTTCTTGAGCCCGAACGGCATTACGTTGTAATAGTAATTGCCAGTTGGGGTCATGAATGTTGTGTGTCTCTTGTTCGTGTTCGACATAGGGATTTGGTTATATCCACTGTATGCGTCCATGAAGAACAAGAGTTTAAAACCTGCAGAATTGTCCACGAGCATGTCTATGTTAGGGAGGGGGAAAGCATCTTTGGGGCAAGCCCTATTAAGATCAGTATAATCAACACACATACGCCATTTTCCATTATTTTTCTTAACGAGGACTACATTAGAGAGCCAGGTTGTGTACTGGGCTTCAGAAATAAAATTTGCCTCTAAGAGGTCTTTTACAGCTCGCTCGGCAGCCTCCGCCTTCTCGGGGGACTGTTTGCGCCTACGCTGTGCTATGGGCTTGACTGCCCGATCTAAAGCTAGCTGGTGACACGCGATCTCAGGATCCAGGCCGGGCATTTCCGCGGCATTCCATGCGAAGAGGTCGGAGTTCTTCTTGAGGCATGCCACGAGCTTCTCCCTTGTTCCCTCGGGCAATCCCTTGCCTATCTTTACTGTCCTCTCTGGATCGTCCCCCATAGGGATGAGTTCGAACTTTCCGTCGGGGATCGGTCGGAACGGGTGTTCGGGAGATCGTTCCTCGACGGGTTTCCATTCTTCAGTTTTGTCGCAGCCAATGCGGCAGTCGAGGTCGATGGTGTTAATTCCCTTGGGGGGAAGATCCTTAGTCTTGAGTTTTTTGTTGCTACTCTTTGTATCGATCGTGGCCTGTCCTTTTACCGCGGCGTCGTAGCACCGTCGGACAGCTTTGATGTCACCGTGGATGGTGACTACGCGGCCCAATTTGGTGTAGTACTTCATCTTCAGATGGACGGTGGATGGGACCGCGGTGAGTTCGACTAATGTCGGGCGACCGAAGATGCAATTGTAAAGGGATGGAAAGTCCATGACCAGGAACTGGATTTTGATTTCCCTGGCCGTTTCCTGCTCCCTGAAGGTGACGAAGAGCTCGACATATCCCCACGGCCTTGTTGTGGCTCCGTTGAACCCCTGGAGGTCGGATCCGACGTAGGGGGCCAGGTTGGTCTTGTCTAATTTTAGAGTCTTGAAGAGGTGGAAGTACATGATGTCCACCGAGCTGCCCTGATCGACCAGAATGCGCCTGACATCGAACTGGGCCATCCTGGCCCTGATCAATAGTGGGATGCCCGAATTCGGGGATCCGCCCGGAAGCTCTTCTAAAAAGAAGGATATTGGGTTGGATTTACCCCGATATTTTGTCAGCGTCGCTTTTTGCTCGGGCGCAGTCAGAAGGAGCTCGTCGAACTTGCGTTTGACCGAGAGGGCAGCGGCCTCGCCGTTAATCCCTCCACCCGATATGACTAGTGCGGTCGGGAAATCTTCCTAGGGGTTGAGTGCAGTGATTCGGCCTTCGGGCAACGGCTCGGGGAGGATGAAACCTTCTGGGTGTGACACGCAGAGTGCCACTTGATAAGGAGAGTTGTCGGGGGGTGTATCTTCCCGGGGTCTCTTCTTCTCTGTCTCGTCATGCTTGGGGGTTTCATTCCTCTTCGTATATTATTTTAGGTGCCCTTCCTGGATTAAAATCTCTATCACATCTTTCAGGTGAACGTAGTCCTCGGTCACGTGCCCGTGGCTCCTGTGGAACCTGCCGTACTTGGATTTGTCGGTGTGAGGCTTTGGTGCAGATGGTTTTGGGAACCTTACTCTGCCCTGTTTGAACTCGGAGTTGATGCACTCCGCGAGGATGCGCTCTCGGGGAGCTGTCAGTAAGGTGTACTCACTGTATCGGCCCGCGGGGCCTCTTCCTTCTCGAAGTTCGCGGGGTCTTTCTTCTCTTCACTTGTCCCCGCTGCGACGGGGGATACTTGGATCTTCGCGCTTGGGGTGATCAGTATCTCCAACACTACGGCCGCTGCGGGCGTTGTGGGCTACCTGTTTTTCCTCGTATCTGATATAGGCCTAGGCCTTGTGCAGAAGTTCATTCAATGTGCGGGGAGGCTCGATCCCGACGGCTCTGCTGAGTTCGCTGCCGGGCAAGAGTCCCCTCTCGAGGAGGTATTTCTTCATGTGTTCGGTGGTATCCACCTTGACAACTTCCTGGTTGAATCGCTCGATGTACGAGCGTAGTGTTTCATTTTTCTTTTGTACTATGGCTTCGAGGGTCGCCTCTGTCTTGGGGTGACGCCGGGAAGCCGTGAAGTGCCTTGTGAACATGGATCTCATGACTCTCCAAGACGTGATGGATTCGGGGGCCAAGCTCTTGTACCAGGCCATGGCCCCTTTTCTGAGGGTTGTTGAAAACAACCTGCATTTGAGGTGTCCGGTGATGTCATTGCGGTAGTCGAGCATCGCGTTGACGTTGTCGACGTGGTCGTCGGGGTCGGTAGTCCCGTCGTACACAGCTAGATTAGGAGGTTTCTCCATGCCTTTGGGGAGCGGGGCTTCCATTATTTCCCGTGACAGGGGACAATGCAGGTCTTCTTCGTCGCTCCTTAGTGGAGAGAGTTCGTGGTGGTCGGGGCTACGCTCGCGCCTTGGGGATATCCCTGATCGTCCATTGTCGCGGCGGGCGCGTGCCCTACTGACATGAGGTTCCGGGGAACGGCGTCCTCGCTTCTTCGTTGCTTTTGAGCGTTGTTGTGTCCTCCTCTCCTGTTGAGGTCGGACCTCCTGTCGTTCAGCTTCCAGGGCCATGATTCTCTCGTGCTGCTGGTAGAGCATAGAACCGGCCTGGTTGAGGGCGTTCACCATAGCAATCATGGTGGCGTCTCCTTCGACGGGGACGGGGATGTGGTGAAATGCCTCGGCCCCTTGGTTTTGAACGTGAGGGGCATCCCCGTTATTTTGGGGCTCCGGAGACGGGGTGGCTGGACGACCGTCTCGAGCGTCTGCTTCATGGGACTGCGTGCCGTCGTCCATAGTATAGTCGACGAGGGGACGGCTGCGCTCGCTAGGTTGTTCTCCGGCCATGTTGGAAGGACAGGAATGAATAAGCTTTGATCTTCTGTTGGTGAAGATGGGGATAGCTAGTTCCCACAGACGGCGCCACTGATCTTACCTGATCAGGAGGCCTTCCAAGGACTTGAAGAGTGGGCCAGAGAATGGAATGAGAAGAGGGGGTGTACCTGCAAAGTACTCTGATGCTTAAGTCAGAAGAGGTACAGAAAGTTAAGGTTATTTCAGATTGAGTTAGAATACCTGACCCTTTGCCATGAAAGGGTATTTATAGTGAGCCCCCAGCGCTGGGCCAAGGCTCCTAATGGGCTTGATCTAACTAGGCCCAAGGAGGAGCTGCCAAGGAACGCGTAAGAAGCGTGAAGACCTAGACCAAAGGTCTGCTCCCTGGTCCAACTGCCCCTATCTCTCAGGAGATAATGAAGGGCAGTTGGGTGACGTGGCGGATGAGCTGGCAGACATGGTTTCTGCCCGACATCATGCGTATGCCCGTCGTATGGGCAGGTGATTTATGAAGGAGGGTCGGTTGGTCGGATGCATGGGTCTCTTCCCGACATGTAGTGGGGGTGTGCCCTGTATGATATCACGGCAGAGTGTCATCAGCTCGGATGTGTGGGCCTTTGCCCGACATGTTCATCAGCTCGGATGCGTGGGCCTTTGCCCGACATGTTCACCAGCTCGGATGCATGGGCCTTTGCCCGACATGTATTGGGTTGTGCCCTGTATGCCATTATGGCCCAGTCCAGAACAAAAACCAATGTCTAGGAGATTAGGACATTTTGGGTGTTAATATAGGTTAGTGTTAGTTAAATTAAATTAATATAAAATATTAGTTTAAAATTTAATTTTTGATGATAATATTAATTTATATTTAAGTATTAATGTAAATAAATTATTGATATTATCAGTACTCATATACTAATTAAATTAAACAAGCATAAAATATTGATCTAAAAATGATTTTTAATTTCAACATTTATTTATATGTATGTATTAATACAAATAAATTATTAATATTTGGTTAATCATTGTATGACAAAAAGATGTCTACATGCTAATTTTATATAGCCATTATCAAAATGTCATAGTAAAAAATCCTATTGTAACACATCTATTATCAACCCTTCAAATTTTAATTACATGATTTTACATATTGGACCCGTTTGTTTTGGCTTTTTTTTTAAAGATTTTTTTAGTGTAACATAATTTTGTGGAAAAAAAATTTACAAAGAAAATTTTCATAAAAGTTTCAAATGAAAATTTTATTTAAATAGTTATTCTTAAAATATTATTTTAGATATTTCATCATCTTATAAAAAAAATTGGATATCAAAATTTCAAAAAATTATTTAATTTTGAAGCTATTTCAAATAGATTTTCATAAAAATCATTTTTGAGATACAACTTTTTTCAAAAATTGCGATTTCGACTATATTTTGATCTTCAATAATGTATATTTATGTTTTACGATGTCAAAATTAGTCTTCCAATTTAGAAAAAATGAATATTGAAAAACTTATAATATTTTGGAAAACAGTTTTACAAAATCCATTTTCGAAAATATAAAGAAAAAATTCATTTTTTAAAGCTAAAACAAACTGGTCCATTATCCATTTCCCTATTTTTAATTTACACTATAATTTGGACAAATAAGTAATTAATAAATGTTCCAATTAAAACACTCGCATACCTTTTTTGGTTACATTTTTGATTTGTCACACTCTAATTAATCTCCATTCCAAATTCAAATTCACACTTTTCATTTCTCACATTTATCTCTCCATTTTCTCTCCCATTTTCTCTGTAAACCCTAAATCATGTAGTCGCCCCTTTCTCCACCCACTACCACCACCACCATTACCAATTGATCTCAACTCTTCATGAAATCTTGGATGTAACACCAATGAAGAAAAAATCCCATCAAGCACGAAACCATGCATTTGACAACATCTTCAAGTTTAGGAATCCAATCGCAAACATTCAAATCTAAAATCGATGAGGCTTTTGGACATGGACCTGCTTGAGGAAATCTCTCATATTTCTTAAACCACTTTTCTAAATAGTGAATCAAGTTCAACAACTCTTTGCAATTCAACTTATTGAATGCAGGGGATGATATTGCATTGTTGATGCTCGGTGATGAAACCAAATAATGCAAACAAAGTTCAATGGCATAGAAACCATTGTATGCCATCATAAGTAAAAGGGATAAATATACAAACCCCTTGCCATTAGGGCGTGATTTGGTTTTTCCCCCTTTAAGTTATTTTTTAATAGAAACCCCCTTATAAAATCCAAAACCAGAAATTACCACCCCATATTACCCTAAATGTTGACTGGGTGTTGGGTGAATGGGTGATTGGATGTTGATTGTGTAATGTTCCATGGAGTAAACATAGTAACCTTGTGAGTAAAGCTTTGTTTGTGCAACCATAGAGTTTACCACAACCTGCAAAGTCTGGTTTCTGTTCAGCTTCTTCAACTCACCAAACACACCATTGTCGCTATTGCCGCAGTAGATTGTTGTTGAATATCCCCAATTAGGTTAAATATCAATTAGGTTAAATATCCCCAATTTTTTTCATTCTGATTTTTCTCACCTTCCAAAAAATCAATTAGGTTTATACTTCAATCTAGAATGGTTGTTTTTGATAAAGTTGAATTCTTTTTCGTTTTCATTGTGATGAACAAATGAATTGGGTAGATAATTGTGCGCTTGAAGTAATGAATTAGAAAAGGGGTGATGAGGATGATTTATTTAGGGTTTGAAGAGTTGTTACCGAATGGGAAAAGATAAATGGTGAACCAAGGTGTGGGACTTTCCATGAGAAACCATGCGAGAGGTGGAGAGAGATTTGGACACCAACCTGGTCTGTGGTGTTTACCGTATGAGGCTTAGAGGAATGCGAGAGAGATGAAGGTTGGTGGTTCTATGAGGAAAAGAGTGAGGAGTGCATAGTTGAAGAACGAATCGTCTTGTAAGAACATTTTTTTATTCAACATTGTTGTGAATGTTTGGTACTATGTTTGTGTTTGTGTTTGGTGATGATGAAATTGAAAACTAAGAAATTGCAAAATAAAAAATGAAAAAAAGAACTGAAAATCGGTAATGGTGTTGGGTTGAGGGGATTGGTGGTGGTGATGATGGCACCTAGGGTCCAGTCAACATGCCAACAGACACACAGTCAGCATTGAGGGTAATAGGGGGTGGTAAATTATGGTTTTGGGTTTTATAAGGGGGTCTCTATTAAAAAAACTTAAAGTGAGAGAAATTAAATCACGCCCTAATGGCAGGGGGTTTGTATAATTATCCCTAAATAAAATAGAAGCTTTATTTTCAACAACTAAATTCTTCTGCTTGAGGTGGCTGTCAGTTGCTTTCTCAATGGCCAACAATATTTGGTTATCCCACTCTTTCTTTATAGATACCATAGAATCATAAGCATCTTTAGAAGGAGAAATAAAATACCTCAAAATAGAGAATATTTTCGGTGTACCAAGATCAGAAGCATGCTTACAACACAAACAAATCAAATTAGGCCTTTTTTTCCACCAACTTAGCAATCAGGTTTGAATAACAAGAATTCACAACAACGCCATTAACATTCAGAGTTTCACTCTTTATGTTTCACTATATTCCTTTAAGAGTTATTGGTACTGATGTTTTCATTAATTTATTTATTTCTATTACATGTTATAGGTTGGATATACGTTATTGATAAGTTTTGGTACTGATGTTATTGGATTTTTTTTCTTCAGTTTTATTACTTTTGCAGAACAAAGAATTTTATGACACTATATGTTTTGTTTTGTTTCATTATCTTTTTCAATAGCTACTTTTGATTAATAATGGTTAGGAAGATAGTTACATCCAGACTCAAATCTATTATGTTATCATGGGCTAAAATTCGTTGGTTTTTTTACTACTTTTGATTAATAATGGTCGATCTTACCATTTTTTTTCAAATTTGGTGTGTATTTTTTAATGATATGATTCATTATCATATTTTGAATAATGAATCATTTTTTTAATGAATACAATTTGTATAACAACACTTCAAACTCCCAATCTTTGTTTTGTCATCTATCTTATGCAGCTCCATATATTTTCTGAAATTAATTTGATGTACATGTTGCATTGTAATGGTAGCCTAGGATTTTGCTTATATTTTTCATTCTTAAATCCTTTGGGGTTTCATGAATAATTAGAGTGACAAGTTTTGTTGGGGATTCGCTGAACAGGAACATGTGGGAGTCCCTTATGTGTATTTTACGTCAAAGTATCAGTGACAAGAAACGTGTTCATGAAATTTTAGGAAAAAGGTGATTTAAGAAGAAAGGTGTCTACTTTTTAAGATTTGAGGTAAGCTTTTAGGACATCTTTGATATTTTTCTTTTGAGTATTAAACTTGTAATGACATCTCAATGATTTTTTTGTGGTGGTTATTTATAGGATTATAATGATGAATTTAATTGAATCGATAGATACAAATTATAACATATTATTATGTCAAGAATGATTAAAAATAATAAGAACGATGTACCTTGTTAGACAGGAGAGATTATCGTCGGAGATAGTAGATATGAGAGGATTACTACCCTTATTACCGTTTAGGGTTTTCATAATATATTAATTGTTTAATGGGGCGACACTTAAATAGCTAAACGACTTAGAGAATGTACCTCTCATTGGGCTTAACTGAATGGTTCAACCCATCACAGTCCATTCAGGCATAAAACACAATCAAACAATTCATCTATTTAGTGTTTAATAACAATAGACCATAATATAACTAATTAATAATTAATTATATCAATCGATAATTGATTAATTAAATAATTAATCTAATAGTCTCCCACTTGGATTACAATAATTAATTATTAAAAAATATTTATTTTAATATTAGAATATCAATAATGGTCAAAACACTAATCATTCAAAAGAGAAGTAAATTTCAACGTTGCAGTAATTGTATCTGATAGGGAAAACAAATCATACATGTTAAAGACTCACAACTTATATAAAGAATGATGAATTTAGAGTAACATATTTAAGTTAAGAGAAATATGTTATTAAGAATGGCTCAAGCATATGAAAATGCTATTGATAAACTCCCACTAACTCAAAATATCATAAGACTTACTCATATCTATAAGTCTATGGTTAGTGTTTATACTAATAAGTTTTAAATTATAGGTCATAGAATATCCATTTAGGTCTTAGAATAATAATTACATATAAGCACGCCATATTACGAGAGTAATTACATTTAACCATAAGTACCTTCATAACACAATATCATACTCAATAAGAGTATTGATATTTACTTGTACTTTCATATTATGACCTGAAAAATATGGATTATTAAATATTGAATAACAAAATATTATTGCATGCTAAAGAATTATTGTGTCTTTTCAATATTGACTTAAACATCAAATTATAATGTTTCCTGAGATTAAGAGAATAATATATCTCTCAGTATAATATAATAAGACTTCTTAGAGTTATTGTGCATTTTGAAGTTGTAAACACACCAAATTTTCCCTCACTTATTCTCACACCATGGCTTGTGATCTTTCATTTTTGCATTAGCATAGGCATACAATCTCATATTGCATATTTGTTTCATCTGCATAGTTTCATTTCATCTGCATCTAGGGTTTGTGATCTGAGCAAATCAAGAAGTGATCTGAGACATCCCAAAGGTCTTGAAGTTTTCCAAGAGGGTCCATGTATGTTCCATGATCATAATATGCTCCCCAAAGTTCATAAAAGTCAAAGTATCACAAAGAATGGCAAAAGCATAGAGGCAGACTGAAGATTTACTACACAGATGACCTAAAATTAGGGTTTTGGTTTCAGAGGCCTTAATACCAAATTTTTTGGTCATTCTTGTTTGTAATGGTCTTAATATGTTATAAGGATCATTGGTACCAAATTTTATGAAGAAATTCATTGTGGAAGTCATCTGATCATTGGGTAACTTCTTAAGCAAGCAATGTCAAAATCAGGGCATCTGAGGCCTCCATCAAGGGTACCAAAGGGTCACATTCATCATTTTTAGTACCTATGATCTTTATTTGATCTTAGAAGTGGTTGGAAGTTCACAAAATTGAAGAATTTCAAGCCAAATGCAAACTTGCTATTTTTGGAAATGACTTGTAATGGAAACTTTCTATTTTGGGAAAGATATTCAACCTATTCTTTCATGACCAAAAATGCTTCAAATGATAAATTCTTGGGCATGAACGTTGTAGATTATGTCTTCCCATTTTCAAAAAGTACAAGAATATGTCTTGATTCATCCTAGAACTCAAGATATGGCCTTTCAAAGTTGGCAAAAATCCTATAATTTTCAAGTTCATGCCAAAGAGGGAATTTTGCAACTTCACTTGCCAAGCCATTTCATGACCTTTAGTCAACTTCTATGCACCATAACATGTCAAGGAAACTTCAAAACATCAGAATTGGCCCAAGATTGCATGGTTTTCATGGCTTGGTTCACAAGAAATCTCAAAATGACCATTATGCATAAACTTTGCAAAAACCATGACAACTCTTCATCCACTTGTGTCAGCTGCATAAACTTGATCCTAGGACCATACTTGAACCAAGTTGAGGCCAAGACACCCCTAAAGTCAGCTCTGCACCATGCCCATACCTCAAGTACACAAAGTTGACATTTTTGCAACTTGGCCCATACCAATCACATTATGCCACCACCCACTATCTGAGCATTCTCATTGGCCTATACTAATCTTATGGAGTTCATTTCACATAACACACAAGCCTGAAACATCCAAGAACTCAGATTGCCCAAAAATTCCATAAACCTTCCCTTCTTCGATTCTCTCAAACCAGCCATCAAAACTCAAAAATTCTTTCACCATTCATCTCAACATCACCCAAGGATCATTTCCCACCCCTTGCCATGGCCTAAAAACCCCTCAATCAGAAATACGATTTCTGCCACACCAGAACCAAACATCATAAACCAGCCATCACAAACTTGTTTCAAGCATTTCAGAAGCTTCAATTGACTAAGTGGAGTGGATTTGCACAAAGGAGGGGGTCAGAAAGCTCAGAATCTCAAAGCTTCAACTCAGGTAACCATCAAGAACATTTTTTCCAGAAACTCTATTTTAAGTTCTTAAATGATTCCATGTGTTCCCCTGAGCATGCTGATATGATTATTTTTTAAAATGATTGAGAAACCAGGATGTATGTTTACTCTGAAATTTTTGACCTAAAAATGTTTTTCTTCGATTCATCACTTTGATGCATGATAAATGATTTTCATGGCCTGAATCTTGTTTAGAATGGTTTGGGATTTGTTTCTGGAGAATTTGGGGGTCTGGGGTAGCCTAGGGAAGAAGTTGGGGTGAGATGCTCGCAGGAGAAGATGACTAGAACACTGTTCCGGTCACCTGAAAGTCATTTGCCTTAATCTGCGTAATTAGCTAAGTTTGAATGTAGACCCTTGGATGTTGTGGTTCCCGCGTGAGTGAGTGGCCAGGATTGCTTCATTAACCCTAATTCTCATTTAATTATTTTAATTAGAATTAATTAAATTAATTAACTCAGATTGAACCTCAGCCTTTGGATTACGCGCCAGTCAACATTTCCCTCCCCAGTTTGAATCCTGGCCCGTGGATCCTCTAACTTTCATTTAATTTCATTTTATTTCATTTTTATTTTCATTTCTTTTGTGCATTTTATTTAAAATACCTAAAAACATCAAAAAAATTCCCAAATTTTGCATTTCTGATTCAAATAATTTTCTTAACCTAAAAATAATTTTTATTTTATTTTTTGCATTTAAAAAATATTTTTAAAATATTTAAATGTTATTTTTAATTAATTAATGGATTTTAATTAATTAAAAATGCACTTAGGTTTCTAAAAATCACCAAAAAATTCATGAACCATTCCAATACATTTAGAAACATTTTCAAACTCATCATACAAATTTATTTTTAGGTTTGATCATAATTTCACAATTTTCTTTGAATTAGGGTTCTTAAAAATCACATTTTCTAACCCTGACTTGAAAAATTCATTTCTGCCTAACCATGATGAGTTTGAACTTGGTTCTTTTTTCATTGTTTCACATATTGAATTTTGTTTCTAGGTTATTTATCTCATGATTTTATCTTGAATTTTCAATTTTATTTTCATTTTCCCTTTAGAAGCACCCAAAAACCCTAGCAAACTTAGAAATTTCATAACTTCCATTAGGTTAAGCTTCTGGCTTTCTCCTTTGGGGTGTGATATTATATGGGATTAGGGTTTGTTTGAGCTTGATTTCAATTTTTTATCATGTTGAATGCTTCCTGTTTGGTCATATGCATCTCATGTTGTCTTAAAACCCTAATCTTGCATCTTCATTTGCATTCTCCTTTGCATTTCATGAACTTGTGAACTTGCCATACCATTCCATTCCCTTGTATGTCATATTAGACATCTTAGGACATGCTTGAAACATTGCTTGATCATTTCTTCATTCATTTGCTATGCTTTGCATCCATTATATTTCATGAACATTCATGTGTTTTCAAGCTTCATTCATGCTTCCTTTGCATCTCATCCTTGTATGATCATCCATATGCATCTTGTATGACTTTGCATCATCTCATATGCCATTTACAATGCATATTCACTTCTGAATTTGGTCTTTGCATCTCATTTCCTTTTGCTTTATGTCTTATGCATTTATACTAACATTTCAGGAACCTTTGGTAAGTTATCTGGGGTGGATTTGCCTTCACCTCCCACCTCTTCTCATCTTTTCATATGCATATTTACATGTCTTTGAAGTGAAATTGCTTCACTTATGTTCTTTCCTTCTTACTTTCTTTCTTTTAAGTTACTTATCTTCTTCATGAAGTAAGTAAATTATTCTTCTTATTCTTTCTCTTTTCATCTGCTTCTTCCATTGGTAGCCTTGAAGACCTTCTCTCTTAAGCCTCAAAAACCATATGATATCCAAGTATGATAACTTTTAGGGTTGTATATAGTCCCCCCTAGATTTTTACCTTTGAGTCTCCTTGAGTCTCTCTTCTCATCTCAATAATCAGAGACTAAGCTCTTAAAGTTTTATGACTTTGGAATTAGGGTTATGTCAGCATCCTTATCTTAGGATGGAGTGTATAACTTTAATCCTTAGTGTTAAACCTTTAATTTGTTTACACCTCTTAATCAAAATACACTAATAATCACTAAGACTTTATCTTGTAACTTGGGCCTTACATTAGGGTTCTATCTCTTCCTTATGGTTAAGAGGGACTAACCCTAGTGTTTAATGAACAAGTCCTCCTCAAGTTATCTTACAAACTTAAAATTCACTTCTTAATCTCATCCTTTAATTAAAATCCATTTAATAAGGGCTTGTTATATAATGAATTTAATCCCTAACCATGGATTAAGTTGAGGTATCTTCCTCAACTTAAGTGTTCTCATCTATTATCCTTCTATTAGGATGGTGTAATGAGTTCACTAATTTGTGATTAGAGATTAAACTCATTACTTAACACTAAACAAAACCCAAAAACATCTTAATGATCACATGTAGGTTAATGATCTTAATCCTACACCATCATGGTAATTAAGTTGAGATGCTTATCTCATACTTAAGTATGCTCATTATCCCTAATCATGGAGGATATAATGAGTTTACAACCTTTGATTTAGGCTTAAGCTCATAATCCTATGCAAAACACCAAAAACAATAAAAAAAACTGAAAACACAAAAAACAAACAATAATCGTCTCCTCCGGGATTCTTTTCTCATCACACTCATTCACAAATAAGAACTTGGTTCTTCCGTCTAATGCAAGACAGTTAGCACTCGAGCCAGACGAGTCATACACTTAAGCATAGACAAGTAAGCAGTTCATAGTCAATTTATTTTCAGTCTCTTTGAGTCGAACTACGGTGTTCTGACTTCCTCATTGCACGAGAGGATACATAGGCATAACTTAAAAGTTATCGAACAAAAGTCTCTTTGTCTTCCCCCTCTTTAAGCATTCTTTTCAAGCCTCAGTTCCTGAGCAATTCACACCTTTTGCACTGACACCCGTACTTTCTTTCCCTAGCGTTTGCACATAGATAGCACATACACCTACCCCCTTTTAAACACAATCTTGTAATTGACATGTTAAATTCTCCCACTTGATAGAGACTAATAGTTGAATTATTAATTCGAGAGTTTATAAATATTTAAAAATATTCAATTATTTTTTCTATCACCAAATGATCATGTCAAGTAACGTCATACTGATAAGGTATATCCATCACTTACATAATACTTAGAGAATTGAAACTCATTTTAATAAAACACTATTGAATTTCATAAAGTATACTACATGTCTTTAAAATAATTTCTTATTTATCAAATACTTGTTTCAACAAAATATAACAATGTACAAATATTATGTCACCAATAAATTATAATACCGATAGGGTACTCGAATTATAATTTACATAATCATTAATCATAAGTACATTGAACAAAATAAATTATATTAATAATAACATATCGATAGGGTATATCTATTATCAATATAATATTTATTATAATTAAAATAATTTAATTATTTTACTAAACAAAATTTATATAATTGTACCCACGATAGCTGAATTACAATTATACAAATTAAGAATACTTATATTTTATTCAAAATAGAAATATTTGTATAATTGTATCCACGATAGGTGAGATTACATTCATACAAATTAATAGTGATTATTTAATTTTTCTAAAATAAAACTCTCAAAATAATAAGATATCTAATATACTCCTAAAACTAGATTTTATTTTTTCTTTATTTGAGTATATAACAAGGAATCAATTTATAACAATAAATGAGAAAAAATTTAATTCTGAATATTCTTAAAATTAATAACTTTATATAAATGTACATTTTATATATTTTTAAAGGAGTAAATAATAAATAAATTTCTCCTTAAGTGCATTTATATAATAAATCACACGAGATTCATCTTTGTAAATAGAGTCGGTGAATATTGACAACTTATAGAATTTACAATCATCTCAAATGATCCACATATTAAAATAAACCATTATAACAAAACAAACTCTAATACTCAAGAATAATAAAATTGATATGATACAAGTAAGCCAACAACTCTTACACATTATAATAGGCAAATTTATCTCACAAATATATCAAATGATAATATGATATTTTAATATTAAGATTCTTAACATATTTCGGTATTCAAAATCATGACTCATTTCTATAAATATTTAGGCAATAAAATGAGATTCAAACCTCTATAATGGATTGAATTAAAGAAAAAACTTGTAGATAATACGAAAATCGCTTAGAATTTATATTTCTTAACCAAAACTTAACCATCTATCTTATATAACTTTTGAATAAAAAGAAATAAAATTTAAAAGCATTTTTTATGTCATCTAAGAGATATGATGTCATACGAGTGACCCAATTATATTATCATTTTTTTTTTAAATTTAAATCACTATCATTGAAATATTTGTTTATTTATTCTGAATTTATATCAACAATAATTTATCGATAGGATATAATTATTATTAATATAAATAATTATTATTACCAACAAATTCAATATCCAATCAACACATAAAACTCATATAAATATGTTTATGATAGACAAGATTATAATCATATGAGTCAACAATATTTATACATAAGAGACTGTGACAAATTTTATTATTTATAATAATTATTAATTGAATAAAATAATATCAAATATCTCAAAATAAAACAATATGATTTTGTAAACTATTGTCAAGTAATTGTGACAATCTACAATATATATTGTCACGTAATAATGTTTTATAAAGTTTGCTTTATAATAACATTAGCAGTGAAATATAACAAACTAGTTTTATAAAATTAGTTTTATAAATACAAATATTGTACTATCTATAAAATTATTTTAATAATATTATAAAATTAGTTTTATAAATACAAATATTGTACTATCCAGCAAATATAAAATTAGTTTTATTAATAAATTGTTACCACTATTTTCTCACCATTATTATTATTTAGGAGGTTTAATAGGAATAAAGAAGATACTGTTGTTTTCTCACCATTACTATTATCTTGGAGATTTAATAGGAATAAAGAGGATACCACTATTTTCTCAGGAGATAATTGAGAACCAATTACTTTTGTTATTCAGAGTCATTTGGAAAAAAAAAGTATTCAGCATATATGTAAACTTTTATATAATGGTGAAATTCATCATTTAGGAAAAATATAATTCTTTCATCAACATGATATCTTCATATTAATTCATTCACAAATTACTCACGCTGCATCTATTTTAAAGGTTTTGTTTATCGTAAACAAAATTAATACAACCTTGTAATTGATTTAGCCCATGGTACACAATAAAAAATTTAAGAGTGTTAAATAATTAGGACATCTATATGAGCAATAGCCATAATATGTATCTAAGAGGCTCTGCTACCAATTGATGAATTTAATTGAATCGATAGATACAAATTATAGCATATTATTATGTCAAGAATGATTAAAAATAATAAGAACGGTGTACCTTGTTAGACCGGAGAGATTACCGGTGGAGATAGTAGATATGAGAGGATTACTACCCTCATTACCGTTTAGGGTTTCCAGAATATATTAATTGTCTAATGGGGTGACACTTAAATAGCTAAACGCTTGAGGAAAGAGACCTCTCATTGGACTTAATTGAATGGTTCAACCCATCACGGTCCATTCAGACATAAAACTCAATCAAACAATTCATCTATTTAGTGTTTAATAACAATAGACCATAATATAACTAATTAATAATTAATTATATCAATCCATAATTGATTAATTAAATAACTAACTAACATATAATTGTTCAATAGATTTTGTGAGTTCAACATTTATCCTACGAGAGTCGATTTTCAGTGGAATAAATAGGTCTTTTGAGACATTAAGATTGGATTTGATGGACAAGAAAACTATCAAGTATCCTGATGCAGAGATCATAGTCTTCAATACAGGGCATTGGTGGACACATGAAAATACATCTAAGGGGTGTGTTTGTTTTCTACCACTATCTATGTAAAACTTCCTTCACATTGTTATGGTTCTATGCTTGAAATTTTCTTGAAATCTTTACTTATATATATTTTGAATAATTTACAGTTCGTTGTGTTGTTTCTGAATTACAACTGATATATATATATATATATATATATATATATATATATATATATATATATATATATATATATATATATATATATATATATATATATATATATATATATATATATATATATATATATATATATATATAATATGAAATTTAAGTTCATACCTACTATATTATTATAGTTTTACTTATGTAAAGTTGTTTTGCTAAATTTATTTTCCATTCAAGAAATTAATGTCATGTTGTGTTCACCATTTGTGATTCTCATTCGTCATATGATAATGTTACAAAGAAGATTATTATCAAGAAGGGCAATCATGTATACCCGAGACTCATAGTTATTGATTCATATAAAAGGGTATTGACCACGTGGGCTAGATGGATTGACAACAATATCGATACAAATCAAACATATGTTTTCTTTAGAGGATACTCAGTTGCCCATTTCAGGTATGGGTCTCTTACTTAGCTTCTGAAGCCTGATAGAATCTAAACTTGCTATTGTTTTCTTCCTTTACATGGATCTAATATTAACCATTGTAACTTTGTAGCTCAAAATTTATATTTTGTTTAATAGTTAAAATTATTTAGCACATGAGCGTGGGCATTAATGTACACTTTATTATTACAGACAATATAATACATATAATCTGCTTAACATGTACATTTTGTTAATTAATGCATCCAAATGCATTAATGTTATACTTACAATGCATGTTTCAGAATGGTCATCAAGCCTCCACAAAAGCAACACGTGAAGAGGAAAACACGCATCACAGTTGTTTCCTGTCAGTACATTTTTTTCTTGTATTACATCAACTGCTTTGTATTTAGTCTATCTTGTCATGTTTTGTTTATATCAATAAATGCTTTATTAATCCCATAATTAATGTAGCAACACATAGTTTGTAGTTATTTGTCTTTCTTTGTTGCTATAAGTTTTACAATAGATCTCTATTATAATGCAGGTCCAACCGAATTTTTTTGGATGGTTTCCAAAATAAAGCTGCATAATATTATGATATTATAGGAAATGTTTTTTTTTATATTAAGTTGTGGTCACTAATGAAGACTTAAAACACAGAAAAACATTGATAATGCTTGAATCCTTTTCTTATTGGGTTGGTATTTTAAAACATCTTTCTTTTATGTTTTTGTAGGTACTAGAAAATTACTTATTAATGACCGGTGGTGTTGAGTAGTACAAATTCACTTAAGTTTGGAAGGGAGAGATTTTGGCACTTAATGATGTCAGTGATATTGTGTTAAAGTATTATGTCTGACAAATAGAGTAAAATTAAACTTTATTTTGATTACAAGATAATATTTTTCAACACCATGTTTTGCAACATTAATATCCAATATAACCAATTTTCCACCATATATATCAAAATACCCAAGTTTCAAACAAAAAAAATCATATTTGAGAGGGGGCACCAATGAGACTGGAGTATCCTTTAAAAATTAGGAGTGGGCCACAACGGGGTAGAGCCTTCATTGAACAATTTTTATTAATATTTTAAATCTATTATATTATATAATAATGAAAAAAGACATAATCAATTTCATATATTCATAATTATACATGACTTGGTCATCTGAATCGACCGTCGGTTCAGCATCCTCGTGGTCGCATGTCACTTTGTACTTGCTGAGGCGGTGGTGGTGGTTGCACATGAGGTGTTTTTATAGGAAATGATTGTTGATGATTGTGTTGGATTAGATTCAAGAAACTCGCGTATAGAGGCCCAAAATGTTGATGTCAAATTAGTAAACTCTTCAAAACCTTGTGGAATCCATGAACAATGTATTTAAGGGCACTAGAAACCTTCCTATCATTGAGTTAGTGAGAGCAACCTATTATTGGTTGGGATCATTATTTACAAGCAGTGGTAAAAAATGGAGTGAGGTCTTGGAATCAGGACAATTATTCAGTGAGACCTACATGAAGTTTATGAAGGAGGAAACTATCAAAGCGACCTCACATCATGTTAGGGAATTTGACCGTCTTGAAAGCAATTTCATTGTTGACGACATAAAGGATCACAAGGAAGGTCGAGCAATGGGATACTATTGGATCGAGATTGATAAAAATCGATGTGAATGCGAAAAGTTTCAAACCTTCTGTATGCCTTGTTCCCATGTCATTGCAGCTTGTTCGAGTATTTGTCATTATTCATCCTTGCTACTATCATACGTTTACAAGGTCGTTAATTTATTAGGTATCTACAATAATAGCTTTCTAGTGGTAGCTAATAAGGATTATTGGCCTACCTATCAAGGGTACAAAATTTACCATAATGAAAATATGAGAAGGAACAAAAAAGATCGCCCCAAAAGCACGCGATTTTGAACAGAAATTGATACAACTGAGAAAATGGAAAGATTGTGTGGAATATGTCGTCTTCCTGGTCATACACGGAAACGTTGTCCCAAATGTTGGAAATTGCATTATCGGAGACTTGGTTGGTGAAAAAAATAACATGCCCATATCTTCTAAGATACATGATGGAAACTGCATTAAATGAGAAAAAAATTTATAAGAAGGAAATAAGAAGAGGTGTGGAGAAATTTGCAAATGATCATACTTATTTATACAAAAAATTATATCATTAAAATAATAATAAAATTTTCATTATTATATAATATAATATACTTAAAATATTTATAATAAAAAAATCATTCAAAGAAGACTTCAATCCCATTGGCGCTCCCGCCTAATTTTTAATGGAGACTTCATTCTCATTGGCGCATCCTCCTAATTTTTGAAGGAGGCTCTAATCCCATTGCACTACTAGAAATTTACATTTTAGCTGCGAATTTAGCCTCGGCCACCGACACTGAGGCTAAATAACCTCGACAAAACCCATGCTATTTTAAGGCAAAAAAGCCATTTTAACGTTATCTTTTACAATTATTTTTATTTAATTCATTAGACACGGCTAAGCCGAGGCTAGTTATTTTCTAATTTTTAAATTTTTTTTTAATATTAGACACGGAAGAACCGAGGCTAATTATCATTATTATTTTAAAATATATTTATTTTATCTAATAGACAAGGATGAACTGAGGCTAAATATGTTTTTAAAATATTTTTATTTAATAGACTCTATTCAACCGAGGCTAACTATTAAAAATTTTAGTTTTATTTGTATTATTAAGTAGACACAGATGATTCGAGGCTAATATTGCTGGAAAAAAAATTTGAAATATGTCCCAAGAAGGTATTGAACCTGGGACGTTTTAAGTATCAAATAATATTTCTACAAACTCAACTATCAAACTTATTTGTAAATGTTCTTTAAGCGTTTTATTTATTTATTTATTATTTTATTCTAATAATATCCCAATATTCATTTTCCCTCTCTTTTTTTTCCCTTTCCCTCTTAATTCCTTTCCCACTTCTTTTTTCCTCTTATGCGATACTTTCATAACAAAACCCTAAAATTAAACAAAATAGATTTCAGAAGAAACAAAACCCTAAGATCAAACAAAATGGGTTTTGTACGATAGTTAAGATCACCACTTCATTTTCATCTGCAAGATCATCGATTCCCATATTCAAAATCATCTCTTTGTTTTCATCTCTTCGTACGATAGTTGAGAGATGGGTGAACTAAATCGATTTTGTTTATTTCATGTTCATCAGGTACTTTTTCCCCTTTCCTTTTTTCTTTTTCCATTGTTTTTCATGTCTTCGTCTTGATTCTTGCATAACTTTATTGAAGGATAACTGGGAATTTCAAACTTGGTTACAATGTTAGGCGTTCATATATTGGGCTTGAGGTACTGAAAATTCGTAAGGTAATATTTCTTTGACTTCCATAAAATGTTATAGGGTTTTTGACATGTGGGGGTGCAATGGGGCCAATTGATTTGCAATATTATAATCTTGATGTCATTATCTGGCTGGAACTTTAGTTGCTCTGTGTGGATCTTCTTGTTTAGTTTTGGTGGAGGATTGTATTGGCTATCTTGGAGAGTATCGTATTTGTTAGGTGTAATGTCGAAGCATCTAGGATCTGGTGTGCTCTTTTGTTAGTTCTAAGAGTTGTTTTGTAATTGAAGTTTTGTCTAAAGATCTGTTGGTTTTGTTTTTGTGTTACAGTCCCCTGGCTTCCTTTGATCAAATTGTATTGTAGGGATCTGCTATCATGATCCAATATCTTGATGAATATGATATTATCACTTCTCTTTTCCTAAGTGTTACTGCTATAAATTTGGGATATTTTATCCCTTGAAATAAACATTGTCTCTTTTTTTATCATGTTCCAAGTACCATTCAATGTGGCTACGTACATTCATATTGATTCTAATTTCTTTTTATTGTTGTAAATTTTAGTCATCATAGTTTTATTTGAAATATTATAGATCTGTAAGCTAATTTCATTTGTATTTCCTTATCAAGAAACAACATATACTAATTTAGAATCTCTGACCAAAACATATCTTTTTCTACTCTCTTTTTCAAGTGCCTTACAAATGACTGCATACAATGTTGTGTATGTGTGCTAAATTTGTTTATAGAGTTTATAAATTACAAAAGCTAATTAGAAAATGACAGTGTGTGTAACCATCAAAATTAATTATTAATTCAATTTTAGGCATTTTAAGCCTTTCAATAATTAGCGGTTTTCTTACTTGTGCATAGCACTTTCATTATTGAAGTTGAAACAACTTTATAATATGGGATATAACTTTAACTCATGTATAGTGTGCTACTGTTAGTGTATGATCGATAATTTTCTCCTAATTCTTGGGGTCATATATCAAAATTAAGCTTTGTTGTCAATATGAATAGAACATGTGTCATATTTTAAAAGAAATGAGTAGGCATAATATAAGTAGTTAGTTTAAAACTCAGGCTGAATGACAACATGTTTACATAAGTTTGTTGAATTACTTCTTTTTGAGTAGTGATGAGTCATGACTCCATACTAATATTTGTCTAATCCAATTACCCTTGCAGAGGTATAAACTAAAAGTGTAGGATAGTGGTTTACAAGGAGAGCCTTCTACCATTTCCAAGAATCAAGAACTAGTTATATTTTAGCAATTGAGGTACATGACTATTGTTATGAATCATATTAAAATTCTATGGACAAATTATGCTTCATGTTTATTAATTGTCATTCTACTGATGTTCAACATTAATATATTGATTTGTTTTAATGGAATATTGAATAATGTGTAATTTTTATGTGCTGTTTTTTTGTTATTGGTTCTGTTGTTTTGCAATCAAATCTTAGTTGATTTGTAACTTGATACAATTTATTACTGCATCTGTTTTTTTAGTGTATTTATAATCTTCTGAAGATAGAAAAACAACTTCCATCAAATTCTTCTGAATTTTATATACTACTCTGAATCTTGCATCTCATAATCATTCCACAAAATAGTATTCTTGCCAAACTAACTTTTGTAAAGTCATCCATTTGATGGTAGCTAAATGCATTGCATTGAGTACTACATACAATTGTTGATTAAAGTTTATGATGATATGAATGTGTTGTTAGTTAGAGTAATGTCCAATCATTAAAATCACAAGTTGAGGTTGTAATGTCCAATCATTAAAATACTAGTTAGACCGAATATTAAAACTTGAGCTTAGTTTAAGTATAATTCCTGGACACATTTATTTTAAAACCACTGTCTTCTAATATTTATATTATATTATTTCTATTTTTTTTAATTGCATAACCTTTCTAACTGTCTGCATATTACGTTACTGAATTTTCATAATTAAAAATTAAATGATTAATAACACTTTTGTTTAAAAGTAACTCTAGACTAAGTGAAAATTATGTAATGATAATAATAAAATTATATAATTTATATAATATAGAAATTTGTGAATTTTTATTAATCCATTTTTAATAGTCATAAATTATCAACTAATAATTATAAATTATTATTAAAATTATAAATGATTAATTATCAACTTTTTTTTTAAATTAAAATGTAAATATGGATTTATAGATTCAAATTTCTAATATAAATACATAATTTTTCCTATTTTTTCATAGTTTATAGCCTGGTAGGTGGTTTATTAGTCACTTTTTATACATTGGAACAACAGTGTACTGCTCCCACTCCCTTTTTAATTAATGACGTTATAGTTGTAGGACCAACAATGTACTAATATTTATTTTGAGTATAGTTAAGTTCAAAAATTGGAACAACACCAAATATATTGGTTCCTCTAGATTTAGTTATGTAGTTTAACAAGATATGTTTTAATGTTTAGTGATTCACATGTTAATTGTTTGCCATATACAAAATGGATCGAACTTGGATGTATAATAGAGCATACTCTGATAGACACGGATTGAAAGAAGAGTTTATTCGTAGGGTTAAAAAATTTGTCAAGATGGCTTTGAGACAACCCATTTGTAATTTTGAGGGAGGGATAAGGTGTACGTGTATAAATTGCAAATCTCATAAGATAAGTACAACAACTAATGTAAGACTTCACCTATATCGAGATGGATTTCAACCAGACTATTGGATTTGGACTCAACACGGAGAAGTGGAGCTCAATGTTGATACATGGGGTGGTTCAAATAATCGTGAACATGTGCGCCAGGATGACCAATCTGAGGCAATATATCAAATGGTGTATGTTGCATTTAGGCCTCATGGAGGTTTCTCTCACATGAATGGTAACACAGAACAAGAGGAATTTTCGGAGGATGTGTTTCCCAACAAAGAAGCTAAATAGTTTTATGACAAGTTGATATCTTTCAACAAGCCCATTTATGAGGGAGCTACCCAGTCTATGTTATCAATATCTACTAAACTTCTTGAAATTAGATCTAACTGGCATGTTCCACAAAAAGGTTTAGATTTTGTTGCACAAATGCTTAAAAGTGTATGTCCAGTTCAAAAATGTTTGCCTGATAACTATTGCCAAGCATCACAGTTGGTGTCTAAGTTAGGGCTAAAGGTTAAGAAGATTGATTGTTATAAGAATGGTCATATGTTATACTACAAGGATGATAGAAAATTGTCTGAGTGCAAATTTTGTAATGCTCCTAGGTTCATTCCTCGCAAGGCTGACATGGGAAAGTACAAAGATATTCTAGTGAAGAGGATGTTTTATTTCCCAATCATTCCTAGATTACAAAGACTGTATGCATCAACCGAGTCGGCAACTGAAATGAGATGGAATCACATGAACAAAAATAGTTCCAATGTCCTTCACCATCCGTCTGATGGAAAAGCGTGGAAACATTTTGATGAAGTATATCCTAACTTTGCTAGGGAACCGAGAAATGTGAGATTGGGTTTATGTTCAGATGGATTTACTCCTTGCATTCAAGCGTCTGCTTCTCCATACTCGTGTAGGCCAATAATAGTTACTCCATACAATCTCCCTCCTGAAATGTGCATGACCAAACCATACATGTTTCTAGCTTGTCTCATACATGGACCTCAAAATCCTAAACTTAAGATAGATGTCTACTTGGAACCATTGATTGGTGATCTATGTCTATTATGGTCCAATAGAGTTTTGACATATGATATATCTACAAAACAAAACTTCATCATGAAAGTCTGCTTGATGTGGACAATTAATGATTTTTCGGGCATATGGTATGTTATCTGGATGGGGAACACAAGGTAAGCTGGCATGCCCTCATTGTATGGAACATACAGATGCTTTTACCTTGAAAAGTGGCCATAAGAATTCATGGTTTGACTGTCATCATTGTTTCTTGCCAACTAATCACTCTTTCATATTTTGAATTTTATGTGTCATTTGCTTATTAGTTGTATTTTGTTGCATGTTCTTTTGTTCTTTGGTTGTTTATTTGAAGGAGAAGACATGACATTGTTTGTGATCTTGAAAGAATTGATTAAAGGAGAAGACATGACATGAAAAATTGCTATATATTTAACTGATATATTGGTAAGCATGGTCAGTATCTATAGATTCTATACACATATAATTGATATCTTCTTTGTGGAAACACATTATTGATATATTCCTATTGCAGAGAAACCAAGACATCGACGAAAAACGCCAAATGTGCGGCTGTTTAGGCAAATGATGTTACCATAGAGAAAGGGAACACTGTTGTAAAGGATGTTGCACCAAAGGATTCTCACTCTAAGGTTCTATTCTCTATATTCATACATTTTGTTCAAGTTTTTTTAAAGTCATTTACATGAGTTTTCTTTAGGCTTTCTATTCAAATTGTTTCTAAATGTGATAACTATTGTTATTTGACACTTATGTGATGTAATGCAATTTAAAAGCATCTATATAACAGGATTAGTGCTTATGCATGTCAATTTCTATTTGATGCATATCTGTTCACTCCTACTTGAGAGGAAATATAATGAATCTATTTATCTACATTTTCTATATGCAAAGATAATGGGTAGTTTCTTAGTATAAATGATATGTTTTTTGGACTGCATCATATCAGCATGAGCCTTTGACATTCATATGTATTATTAACTAACATGAGCCTTTGGCATTCATGTGTATTATTATAATATTAAAAGTCGTAGAATTTGTGTGGGACTTTTAGAATTACCAAGAATTTGTGTTGGATTATTAAAATTACCAAGAATCGCCAGGGTCTAGGATAACTAATATTGTTGAATTTTATAATTTGATTTTAGCTTCGGTTAGGCCGAATTTAATTATTTTGTTATGGAGTTTGACTTTAGCCTCGACCTATCCAAGGCTACATTTTTTTGACTTATGAAGTTTGACTTTAGTCTCGACCAGGCCCAAGGCTAAATATATTATTGACTTATGAAGTTTGACTTTAGCCTCGGCCAGGCCCAAGGCTAAATATTTTGTTGACTTATGAAGTTTGACTTTAGCCTCGATTAGGCGCAGACTATTTTTTTGTTTTGACTTTTTTTAGCCTGACTTTTTAACCTTGGCTTCAGGGATACCCTCGAATTAGACTCGGCTAAACCGAGGCTACTATAGTCACGGTTCTTTTTTGTCGAAGCTAAATGTTAGCTTCGATTGTTTTAGACTACCCCCGACACCGAGGCTATACCGAGGCTAATTGTCTGTTAGCGTCGGTATTTTACCTTATAGCCTCAGGAAATGGCCGAGGCTAAATACTGTATTTCTAGTAGTGTTGGCACCCCCTCTCAAATATGAATTTTTTTTAACTCGAATATTTTGGTATATATGGCAGAAAGTTGATTATATTAGATATTAATGTTACAAAACATGATTATTTTGGTGAAAAATTTTACAAAAAATGGAAAAGTACTTTTTTGAAGCATTGTTAAGTGCTATGCTGTATTGTCCTTAATTTTTTCTGAGATGTGAATAAATATTATAATAGAAATAGAAGGGGAATAATCACCAGCTGGTTGGTATATGTTCTTAAACTAAAACAAATATTAATTATATGATACATTTTTATTTTACTAAAATATTCCCTACACGTTTATTATGGGTGGAAAATTTTCTGATGATTAAAATTTATGTTTTAATATCTTATATTCAGTTAAACCCGCATGTCAATATAGGTCAAATTTGAAGAGAAAATGGCCATGGGATAACAAGATGTATTTAAATAAATGGTTATCAAATGATTTATTTATAAATAAATGGTTATCTATTTATATTTTATTTTTGATTCGATTATACTAATTATTATTCAAAATCTTAAAAGGAATCCAAGTGAGATCATATTATTTAGTTCTCATTTTGACCAAATCAATATAAAAATCATATCTATTTCAAATTATTAAGATTATCTTAATTATATGCATGGCATATTTTAAGCAAGGGCATTTCATAACAATCTTAATCGAAGTTGTATAATTTATATGATTGAATTTATATAATTATTATTAATTTATAATTGAATAATTCATTTTAAATTTACACGTATTTAAATATAGTTTATACCGTAAAATTTATAATTATTTATGATCTCATTTCATTATTTAGAGTTTATGGAATTGTATTTTTGGATATATTAATTTGTAACTTACACACTACCTCTAATATATGTAGTCTAATATATGTAGTGTGTAAGTTCAATCTCTGATTTCACTCCTTTGTTCTCAAATCTTTTTTATCAAGCTTTATGAGACACAACCACTTTTCAGTCTTGCATCATTCCAAAATTAAATTTTTACAAGTATACAACTTTAGGCATGCAGAAACATGAGTATTTTAATAGTTCAATTCTGAAAATAAAGGAAACTTATTATTGTATTGATACATATTCTGAAAAAAAACTGTCTAGATCCTTAACCATTTCCTTTTGCATATTATTGTGTTGATATATATTTACAGAAATTCCATTATTTCACAACAAAGACATATACTATACTCATCATAAAATTTCAAATTCCCTACTTAGAATATCTACCACAATAATATGAAACCTCTAATCAAAAGGATCAATTCGAGGATCATGTTCGCTTGCCATGGCCATTCCAGTGCAAAGACATGTTGGACACATGACCTGCAATCAGAATTCAGTATGCCAATTTCAACATTTTTCTCAACCAGGGTATTATAGTAAAATTCAAATTATGAAGTGAGTACTTTTAAATGACCAACCTTGCCAGATCCGGAGCAGTTTGAACATCTCTCGGTTTTTGGTGGCGACAGAGGCTGATCTGCACCATTGAAGGTGGATACCGGTTCTATCAGAACAAGTGCTCCCGTGCTTGAACAGCGAGCGCATGCAAGATATCCTGAAACGGAAAAAGTATAATAGGAATGTCAACTTTCTTGCAATTGCTTCAACATAGGAGTTTTAAAATCTTCCATCCGTAATAAACAAAGTTTTTGCTTTGCAATCTCCTCCATAGAAGTTGAAAGCAGTAAAAATTTGCGTTAAGGGAGAGAAAATCAGAAATGCTTCAATTCCATCGCTCAGATCTCGGAAGAGTTTTAGAAATATTACCAGTGCCAAGACAATACTTGCATCTTTTCTGCTCCTGTTGTTTTACATTGTTTATCTCAACAACCATTAATGCAGAGATTACTCCAACCGCTCCACCAGAGAACGATGCCACAATAGGATCAACCTGACTAGAATATCCAATCGAGTTTAGTTAATATCGCCAAGTCAGAAACAATAAATAGAATGCATTGATATTCATTACTACTCCTTCTTAGAAGAATTTGGTATATATCAGATACATTAGTTATTTAGGACTTGAGAGAATATTATTTTTCATTTCTTCCTCTGAGAAGAATTTTTACATAAATAGACAAAATCGTGAAAGGGACACTACCTCAACTGCATAGGCAGATGCATATTTTGAATAAAATCTGCATAAGACGTGCCTCCTATTCCAAGCTTAAGCTCCAACTGAGAAATGAGTTGAATATGAGACCAGTTGGAATGAACGCGTTGAAAAATAAATGAAAATACAAAACTAGGTGTTCGTAAATCTTACACTCGGAGCAAGAAGACCACCAAAGAGAATGATCCCACCGATGAGAGAAAAACAGGTTGCATAATATTGCTTGAGGTTCGCTGAAGTCTGCAGATAACACATGTAGTTGATTATTAGCATTTTCAAAACAAAATCCTCTAAATTAAAAGTAAATTCTTAATTGAATGCGTCGGTGCTGCAGTTCGGAACAAACTATATGAAACTTACCAAAGGAGGCAAGAATGGAATGAATGATGGGAAGTTCGGAAGTTCATTCTCTCGCTCTTCTTGCGAAATTCCAAGTTCAGCATTTTTAATCCTTTGCTGTATTCTAAGCCTACGAACCTACAAAACAAAGATTTATATTCTTCAGCATTCTTAATACAATACAATTTCTTATCCAAAGAAGATCGGTGCGATTCTCAAACACTAAGCCGACAATTGTTTGTGGAACACTTATTACCGAAATCTGAAGCATGATTGTAAGTTTTGACAAAAAAAAAATAGATTGCCTCAAGCTTCATTACATATTTTACATTATCAACTTCATTACAAGTATAGAAACAGTATACTATAAATTAAGGATGAGTTTGGAAAAGCATTTTTCATCGTTTAGAACTCATTATTTGACATATAAGCACTTAAATGTTCCAAAGAGCTTATGAATTCCACACGCCAGGGAGAATCTAACTATGAATTCCACATTTTGGCATATTGTTAATGGCATACCATATTTATATTAATATTACAGTCCTACAATTTCAAAGAAGAAATTGGATATTTATTTGTTATTTAGAATAAGCATATCAAATATGTAGCTTAACCAGCTTAACCAGAGGTCTTGATTCAAATCTAGTATCTCAAGTTATATTGTCCATTGTGATTCTCCCATCCTCCCGGTTCCAACTTACCCAGAGGTCTTGATTCGAATCTAGCATTTCAAGTTTTATTATCCATTGTGATTCTCCCATTCTCTCAAACAGAGATTAGTCTCTAAAGTTGCGTAGTTGAGAATCCAAGAGCAGGATTGACAGTAAGAGATCACTTCCAACTTAACCAAAGCTCATGGATTCAAGTTCATGATTCAAATCTAGCATCTCAAGTTTTGTTGTCCATTGTGATCCTCTCGGTCGCTTAAGGGATTAGTATCTACAAGTTGCGTGTTGAGGATAACCAATTTAAAAAAAAAAAAAAAGTAGTTACTTGAAGAAGAAAATTTTACCTCTTCCATATGTAAGAAAATCTTATTCCTTCGACTTCGAATATTATCCTGAATTTCTTGAAGTTCCATTTTAGCAAAATCTTGTACAGTTTCAGGTCCTTCTATAATGCAGAACCTGCGTTTAAAACAATAAAAAGACGATATAACACCTGAAAATAGGAGGGGTGCATTTCTTAAAAAGAGGTGTAAATAGAAGAATCAGAAAACTCACCCAGTAGCAGCAGCGTTTTTATCGGTGGTGTCAGAATCAATAGAAGATGCAAAAGACGAAGAGTCCGATTCAAGGGCCATGAAACGCCACCTCGTATTGAAATTGAAACCGTTGTTGTTTAGATTAAGGAATCTTTTGTTGTTGATTCTGTAACTGGAATCACAGAGTTGAAGACATTTTGTGGACCCACCAACTACACCCAAACACAACATCATGTTCTTTTTCGACTCTCAACTTCAATTTAGGATTGGAAAAACATGAAATTGGGTCGAAAATTGAAGTTGTTGTTGTTGTTTGAAGGTTTGAGAATGGAGTTGTTGAAATGGACTGCACAAATTGGTGGGGTTTTCATTATTGATGAATAAAATAATTAAATATAAATACTATGTGTTATTGGAAATGGTATTTTTAGTGGAGTTCAGACGGTTGCCTCACTTTTGATTCCACCACTAAATACAAAGTCTCGCTAGAAAACAAGAAAATGTTATGGATAAATATAATAATTATATATTGACAGATATTGTGGCTCATACATATTGTGTCCCCTTTTTTATGAATAAATATATCCATATGGCGGATGTAGACGTTTTGTTTAATGAAAGTAAGAAATAAAATAGAGATAGTAAAAGTATCGCGACTTCCTGTTCATAATCACATATAGGTTTTCGGCGAGGTGGTAGATGTCTCCGATAAACACAAAGAGGGATGAATTTGTAAAGTTATACTCAAACGTTCAAGTAAAATGAAAGAGATGAATTTTGTAAGTGAAGTGAATGAATAAATCCTACATTGAAATGACACATGACCACACTTATATATTGATGTCAATTAGAACCATAGCTCGTAGGTACGACGCGAGATGTGGGATGTCGTTGGATGAATACCAACGGCTGAGATGAAGGCAATGACATATTTTAGTGCAAAACTTCGATATGAGTATCAACTTTTTGTCATCTGAGTGGCGCCTATGATTAGATTATGCATTTGTATTAGACCGGTCTTATTAGACCATTGATCAGTCCTGAATAGTTCCCCCTCACTCTTTGTTATCTAATATGAAGCGAAGATTATTGATATAAAAGCTTTGAGAATGATCCCAAGGTGAGTTATGTTGTGGGATGGTAAACTTGTTAGACGAGTACTTTAGGAAAAGGAAAGATTCACGTGAGAAATTAAGTGACAGTTGGTGGTATTCATAACACGCACATTAAATGCTTATCATGACACCGAAGCATCACTTTGGGAAAGACTGAAACATCACTTTGGGAAAGGCTTCCATGTGGGTCCATGCATCTAGAGTAGGGAGGCGACACACTTAGGGTACTCGAGTGTACACATCAAAGATGTCGATTATGAACTTTGATGCTTCTCTAGTTTGCAATTGTTGATCTCGATGCCCCTAGTTGCATATAAATTGAGTGAATGAAGTCAATTATTCATTTTGTCCTTCACCCTTTTAGAGTGCAAGAACTTTCTTCGTTTTATTGCGATTTTGGTGATACACATTGTAACATTTCGATGTTATTCAATCTTTATTCCCAGTTACAAGATATTGTTTAGGTATTTGGAGATTTTGCTTCTCCAACCTTCAAGACATGCATAAACATTCAATATACCCATCTCTCACATTTTCCTTTCAGTTGTTTACATTTTCTTTCAATACACGATCAACGTAGGAAATTGATAAGTGTAAAAAATAAGTAAATTCATAAGCACTTGTTATCTTATTTTGCAAGTAATCAATGAAAAAACTCTCAATTTATCACTATAATAAAATAAAACGTATGTATGGATGTTCAATCTGGATTTCGCGCGAATGATTTCCAACCTCCTAGCGCAGGTTTAATTGCGGGATCAGGTACGGAATCCCAGACTTTTGTGTTTAGGCAGTTGGTTGTTGTTGTCGAATGGTAAAGTTTGAGATAAGAGAAGAAGTAGAATAGAATTGGGGTTGAGGAGATTTGAATCTTTAGAGGAAAAAGAAAACAAGATAAAGACAAAAAATGTAAACAAAAGCAAGTAAATAATTTGAAGAGTAAATGACTTGGTAAACTAAATTGCATTGAATGAAAATGGGACGCAAATATACATTTTGCAGGAGTGAAACTCGTTTCTCGTAATGCTAGATACTGAGTGTTTTTCCCTTGCAATGTTACAAGTGCGACCTCTAGAAACTCAACATGAGTTTTGCTTAAATAGTAAAAATTAATGAATCGTCATCCTGCTCTGATCTTGACACGTGTCATCCACGTCTCTTCAACTTTTCACGCCCTTTGTGTTTTCAAATTCTTCCCGCGCAAACCTTTGGCGTTCTTGCTTCCTTCAACTCGGTTGTCGAAGCTTCTTCGACGGTCTTGTAACCGCTGATGCCTCTGACACCTTGTTATCCATGTCGACCAACTTTGTCTTCTCTGGTCATTGGCGTCGACCGACTCCATGTTCCCTTATCATATTTTCACAATCTCTCGTTAATGCCTCTAGTCAAAATCTGTTTGCTAACAAATTATCCCCCCCCCCAAAGGCTAGTTTCGAATGAGACACTGATAACTCGAATTTGTATCGATTATTTAATGGGGTTTTCGTTTGTTTAAAATATTAATTTATGCATTTTGGACGATATTACGCGAGAATTGTATTTGTTTTGTAGATATTTGATCAAACATGACTTTTGGAGGCAAAAGTGTAAAAGGAAGCTTATTGGACAAGAAACGAGGGAAAAACAGAAGGAAAAGAGCAAGAAAAAGCCATTTTGCATAATCCACCTGTGAGACACCCGTTTCAAACTCAAGTTGGTCGTCTCATATGTGAGACGCCCGTCTCAATGCCAAGGTGAGCGTCTCAACATCCAAGTTGCTCGTTTCACTTTTAAAATGCTCGTCTCAAGTCAAAAATCCAGAAACCTAAAATACGAAACAAAATTCAACAGAGAGAGTTGTTATGAGAATCGTTCGTTCCAACTAGAGAATTTTCCTCCACCCTAATCAGTCAAGTCCATGCAACTCAGTTCAAAGCCCAGTTGGAGTCCATGCCTACAAATGCTCAACAAAACCTAAGCCACTGCATATAAATAGAAGCCACTGCAATTTACAAAGGAGAGCTTCGTTCAAGTCTAATTTTATGCTGTTTTCTTTCGTTCGATAGTTTCCATCATTAGGAAACTATCTCCATTTTAATTGTTTCCAGCCACTGAATTATTGTTTACTTTTCAAGTTTTCAGAAGTTTGTTTGATCAAGAGCATTGCAACCAGGTTTCTAATTTTTAATGTTTTATTGTTTATTTATCATTGCCTTTATTTATATTATGAATTATTTCTCTGTCTACCTTTCTTTGTTCTAATTTAATATGTCTGGCTAAACTGTTAATCGGTATGTAGTTGTCTAACCGGAACAAATTCGATAGAATTAGGCTATTGCTTTAAATTAAGTTATTTTCAGGTTTCGATTTCTTGTTTTAAATAACTTTCGTTACGAGAGTAAGAGAGTATAAAAGATTAGGATTAAGACCACGGGAGTGTGAGATCATAATCAGATAGCTCAAATTGGGTATTTGTTTTAAATACAGCGGAAGCGCTTTAAAACCAATTAGAACCTTTAGGTTTCCAAAAAATATTTATAACTTGAATTGACATAGCGAGAGTGCTCAATTGAACTTAGGATTATAGTAATAGGCAAGAGCACGAGAGTGTGAGTCAACGACTTTTAAACCGAGAGTTTCTACAAAGATATAACTTAACGAACTTTATTAAGCCGAACCTTTATTGAATTCACGAAGGCGAATCAATTACGTACCGATATCATTACCATTAATTTAAATTAAGTAATTCTTCATTTTTCTTAAAACTTAAAACATCACTCGCCTTAGCTAAACATAGTAGCACCCGACTACACTAGGTTGATTATCGAGTCTCTGTGGGATCGATATCTTTTATTACTACGTGATAGACTGTGCACTTGCAGTTAGTAACCGTCAGACTCAGAAAGTCGTCACCAAGTTATTGGATCCGTTGTCGGGGATTTAGATTTAGTCAATAGTGCATTAAGTTTTTGCTTCGTCTAGACTAAGGCAACAAAATTTAGCTATCCTTTGTCGATTGTATGCCCAGTACTCGCTCCCCAGGCGAAGACTTAGAATCCCTGATCGACGAAGTAGAACGTTTCATAAGTTAGAGACGCCGAACCGAACCCAACGAAACCCTTATTCCTGAAATTATTATATCAGAACCAGTTGAAGAACCAAACATGGCCGAAAATGGAGCACCGCGTTCACTCAAGTCTTATGCGACTCCAAACCAACAAGAACCGCACAACAGTATTGTCGTACCAACCATAACCCGAAACGATTTTGAAATCAAACCTTTACTGCTGCAAGCTGTACAACTGAACCAGTTCTCCGGAAATCCTGCGGACGATCCAAATGAACACCTGACGAAGTTCGTACAATACGCAGATACCGTGAAAGCAAATGGTGTAACCCAAGATGCAATCAGACTAAGACTTTTTCCTTTCTTTTTAAGAGATAGAGCTTGGGCTTGGTTACAATCATTACCAGCCAACTCTGTCACGACATGGGTAGAACTGAAGAAAGTTTTCTTATCTCGTTATTTACCGCCAAGTAAGACACCTATGCTGAGAGCTCAAATAAACGGATTTTGACAAAATGATGTCGAATCACTTCACGAAGCGTGGGAAAGATACAAGGACCTATTAAGATTATGTACATGACATGGGTTTGAAAATTGGGTAACCATCATAACCTTCTATAATGGACTTCTATACAACACTAGGATGACAATAGATGTTGTCGCGGGTGGCGATCTTATGGATAAACATTACGAAAAAGCATATAACCTCATTGAGAACATGGCTCAAAACCATTGCTAATGGGGAGAAGAACAAACACCTGTAGAGAAGAACCATACTAAAGGATGAATGTATGAAGTGAGCAGTTTCGATCATGTAAATGCCAAGATGGATGCCATAGTTCAAAAAATCGATAACTTGACCATAACACCACCAACCACTGTGGCTTCCATAACTCCAAATTGCGAGATTTGTGGAATCCCAGGATACACATCACCCGAATGTCGATTACTTGCAGGATTAGCCACAGATCAGGTGAACTATGCTCAAAGAAACCCTTATTCTAATACTTACAACCCAGGATGGAAAAATCACCCAAATTTCTCTTACATGAATAACAACGCCTTGTATGCGCCTAATCAAGCACCAACTGCACCACCAAGATATTAGAAAATTGTTGCACCCAATCTTAATTTTCATAGGAAATCAAACCTCGAACTGATGATGGAAAACTTCATTGCTGCTCAAGCTCAAACAACAAGGATTTCCTAAATCAAAACATCCATATTAGTGAACAAATAAAGCAATTGGTGACAAAGGTAGATGCTTTAGCTACTCATAACAAGATGTTAGAAACACAAATTCCTCTAGTAGCCCAACAGCAAGCATCAACTGCTTCCCCAAATGGAACTTTTCATGGACAACCACAACCAAATCATAAGGGTCATGCAAATGCAGTCATACTAAGGAGCGGAAAAGAGTTGGACGGACCTGCCGATCCTAGAACCGAAAACCCATCCATGTACCAACAACCTGAGAAATCAGTTGAGAAAAACGATAAACCACAGGAAAAGGAAACCAATGAACAAGAGGCTGAGGAAAAGGAAAAACCTTATGTACCTCCACCACCATATAAACCGTCGATTTCGTACCCCCAACAGTTAACAAATTCTAAAACAATGGGACGATTCAAGAAATTCGTAGAGCTTCTGAAATAGTTAAACATTACCATACCTTTCATAGAAGCACTCATATGCCCTTATATGCTAAATTTCTAAAAGAAATCTTATCTAACAAAAAGAAAATTGAGGAGAACAAAACAGTTACACTTACTGCTGAGTGTAGCGCAATCATTCAAAATAACATGCCTCTTAAACTGAAGGATCCTGGAAGTTTCTCTATTCCTTGTGTAATAGGAAAGTTTGTCATAGACAAAGATTTATGTGATTTAGGAGCAAGTATAAGTGTTATGCCGCTATCAATTTGCAAGAAACTGGATATGGGACAACTAATACCAACAAAGATGTCAGTTCAACTAGCCGATCATTCAGTAAAATTCTCAATATGCATTCTAGAAAATGTTCCCGTACGAATAGGTCAGTTCTACATCCCAATTGATTTCATAATCATGGACTTCAAGGAAGATGCTACAACCCCTATTATACTAGGAAAACCGTTCTTAGCTACTGCAGAAGCTATCATTGATGTAAAGAAAGGCAGGCTGACATTCGAAGTAGGAGAAGAGAAAGTCGAATTTATTCTAACCCAATTTCTCCAAGCTCCAGCCATAAACGATACCTGTTATTTCATTGACGTCATTGATGAATGCATACGAGAAATGGAAAAAGAAGAAATTACCTACTCCGATATAATGAAAATGCCATCTCCTAAGATCTTCCAAGAAGATACCTCAAAAGAACCTTATTAGGACGAAAACCAAATTGAAGGATTTACTCTTACACTTGATCAAATGCCATGCCTGAAAAAACCCGATATTGAACTTAAGACACTACCTAACAACCTTAGATATGAATTCCTCGATTCAGAACTTAGAAGTCTAGTTATAGGGAATGCGGACTTAGGACAACTTGAAACCAAAAAACTTTTAGACATTCTAAGAAAGTACTCAGCCGCGTTAGGCTATAACATATCTGATCTAAAAGGAATAAGTCCTTCAATATGCATGCATCGTATTATGCTAGAGGAAGATTGTAAGACCTCTAGAGAGCCCCAAAGAAGGATTAATCCAATTCTAAGTAATGTAGTCAGGGACAAAGTAAAGAAATTGTTAGACACCGAAATTATATATCCAATATCTGACAGTCAGTGGGTTAGCCCAATACATGTCGTACCAAAGAAGGGAGGCATTACAGTCACTAAGAACGCCAAAGGAGAGTCTATAACACAAAAAGTAGTAACTGGGAGTAGAATGTGTATCGATTAGCGAAAACTAAATAAAGCTACCCAGAAATATCATTTTCCTTTGCCCTTCATCAATCAAATGTTAGAAAGACTAGCCAAACATTCTTAATTTTGCTACCTGGACGGTTACTCAGGATTTTCCCAAATACCTATTCACCCTGATGACCAAGAAAAGACGACATTCACCTGCCCCTACAGAACATTTGCTTATCGACGTATGTCATTCGGTTTATTTAACGCTCCAGCAACATTTCAAAGATGCATGATGGCAATCTTTGCTGATTTCATAGATAACATCATGGAAGTGTTTATGGATGATTTTTTCGCATGCGGCCTAAGTTTTGAAGGATGTCTATCTAACCTAGAAATGGTACTCGAGAGATGCGTAAAAGTGAGTCTTGTGTTAAACTGGGAGAAGTGCCACTTTATGGTCAGACAAGGAATTGTTTTGGGACATGTGATATCCAACAGAGGCATCGAGGTAGATAAAGCAAAGATAGAAGTATTAAAAGACCTTAAACCACCTAAAACCGTGAAATATATAAGAAGTTTCCTAGGACACGCTGGTTTTTATCGACGATTCATTCAGGATTTCTCTAAAATCATTAAGCTGTTAACAGGGTTATTAATGAAAGATGATGAGTTTATCTTTGACGAAGACTTCTTAAAAGCATTTGAAACCCTCAAAACAACTCTTATCACGACACCCATCATGCAACCACCTGATTGGATGCTACCATTCGAGATTATGTGTGATGCGAGTGATTACGTTGTTGGCATAGTTTTAGGTCAAAGAAAAGATAAGAAACTTCACGCTATATATTATGCAAGTATGACATTAGATTCTACTCAGATGAATTACGCCACAACAGAAAAAGAACTCTTAGCCGTAGTGTTCACGCTTGACAAATTTCGTTCTTACCTTGTAGAAGCTAAAATCATCATTTATACCGATCACGCAGCCATCAGATACCTTCTAAGTAAAAAGGATGCAAATCATAGGTTACTAAGGTGGATCTTATTGCTACAAGAGTTTGATTTAGAAATTAAGGATAAGAAAGGGACTGACAACGTAGTAGCAGACCACTTATCACGTATGGAAGGGATTAAATCTGACCTGATACCAATTAATGATGACTTCTCTGATGAACGTCTTATAGCCAAACTAGAACATGAGATATCTTCTTTAGACGAACAAATCCAAGAATAAACAGTGGAAGAAATTTGTGTGCAAACCATTTTGCCATGGTACGCTGACATAGTCAACTATTTAGCTGCCGGGGTACTTCCACCAGATATCACTTATCAACAAAAGAAGAAATTCTTCCATGATTTAAAACAGTATTACTAGGATGAATCGTTGTTTTTCAAGCGAGGAGCCGATAGTATTTGTTGTCGATGTGTCCCAGATGAAGAAATGGAAAACATAATTTCCCAGTGCCACTCCGCTCCTTACGGTGGACATGCAAGCACTTCGAAGACTTATGCGAAGATCCTTCAATCAGGCCTATTTTGGCCCACTCTATGGAAAGATGTTCACCTCGCTATTCTAAATTGCGACCGATGCCAACACACTGGTAACATCTCGAGGCGTGATGAGATGCCCCAAAAAGGCATTCTTGAAGTAGAAGTTTTCTATGTGTCGGGAATTGATTTTATGGGACCATTTCCATCTTCTTTTGGAAACAAATTTATACTCGTAGTTGTTGATTATGTTTCAAAATGGATAATGTCATACCCTAAATTTGTCCTACCCGCACCTTTTATTTTACTGTCTCATCTTTTTTTAGAAATTCCAAAAAATGCGTACCACTTTATTTTCTGTCTGATACTATAAAAATTAAAAAAAAAATATTTCTTTTGTTTCAGTTTGTTCAAATCGGGGTTCCATTCGGGTTTACCAGATCATGTGCGTGGTAAATAAATTATTTATTTTAACAATTTAATTTTTGTTAAAATAAATACTTCAAAAATTATTTATTTTAACAAAAAAATTAAATTGTTCTTATTATTTCATATTTCCGAATTTATCATTTTTATTATTATAATTACAATTACTTTTTTTTCCAGTTTTATTACTATCGTTGTTATAGCTCTACTTTAACCTTTTTTAAGGTTGGTAATCTTCTTTTATATAAACAAAAAAAAATCTTTTTCCCATATTATTATTATTTATTATTCTCATTGTGAGCTCATAATTTCGACACTTTGAAATTTGAGACATGAAGTCATTTCTTTTGCTAAGAGGATGATCAGCAGATAAGAGAAAGAAGAAGTGAAGATATTCAGAAGATGTTGACAAGGTTATATGCTCAAATATTTCGACAGGAGTACAAATAGTGTTTGGGAAGCAGAGTTTAGAGACCTGTTTATAGTTTGGCATTTGTCAAGATAAGTGTATTTTTCGACACTTCGACAAAAGAGAGGTGTTTGGCAGAAGCGTTGGTTTGTAAAGTTTGTAGAGTTTCTTCTTCTTCGACATTTCGACCAGTGAAGAGATACAATGCTTCGTCACCAAAGGGAAGAATTCAAATTCAAAAGTTGCAACCTTTGGCAGTTGGACACATGGAAGCTTGAGAGAAGAAAATTGCATGCAGGCTGACAATTGTCATTTAGTTAGAATTTTTCCGTTCTAGGCAGTTATTTTTTTTGTATATAAATAGGATAGTTTGTGTTTAGAATGCGTGTGTGAAAACTTATACAAAAATCCTATAAATACTCTAAGTACCCAGTGTGAGAGAAATGAGTCTGATATTTGGAACAATGTATGTGTTGAACACCATTTTTCTTTCAAGTTATTTAAATTATTAGTTTTGTTTCATCAAGTTATTTTACTCTCAATTTATTTACTTTCCTGCAATATTTTACATCTTTTCGCCATTTTCTTACTTTTGTTCAAACTTTAACTTTGTTTTAATTTCACATCCAAAACATTTAACACTTTGACATTATTGACAAAACAAACCACAAATCATTAACAACACTAAGAGTAATTCGACAAACAATTTCACATGTGTCCTAGGACTTGTTTGGTTGGTCCTGCAAGTAACCCAGTTTTCTAAGAGATTGGTTAACCAGAGGTTGTTCGTCAGAAATCACAGCGAACAAATTGGCACGCCCGGTGGGACTAGTGCAATTAATAAGAATTAATAGAAAATCCTCTTAGTTTAAAAAGTTCCTTACTGCGTTGTATGATTCTTATAAGCGGTAAACTAGCCGTAACCGACGTAGAAAGACCAAAAAGAACAAGAGGAAGAAAGATGGCTGACTTTTCCAAATACTTCAAACAATCCTAACGAAACCATTCCAGTTTCCAATCCTATCCCTTCGTCAGAAAGAGTAGCAGTCTCTGGCCCTGTGTTAGAACAGATTAGGCCTCCATCAGGGGATTCAATACCAGCTGGTTCAGGATCCCAAAATGCGCCTAGTTCGTCCACCATGGGACACTCAATGCCCATGGGAACCCCTCCTCCTGGAGGAAACACCTTTAGGCCGTTTATTAACTATTCCATGCCCATGTCTGGGAGAGAACAACCATACGGAATGCCAACTTCAATGATGGCAAACTTACATAATTCATCACCATTATTTTCTGATGCTATGGTTCAAATGTCTTCACCATTGCAAGGATCAGGATATGGTAGAAATGGGAGTAGATTAAATCAGATTCCACCAGGATTCCATATGCCAACTATGACGAACCATTCTGCGCAAGTAATTTGTCAACAGATGGATGAAAGTAACCATGATATGGTGCAGGCATTGACACAACAAATGGGGGAAGTCTTTAATCCTTTAATACAAAATACTACCCAGAAAAACCAGATATTGGAAGATCAAATGGCACGCATTGCTAATTTTTTTGGAGTCCCTCAAACACAACAAAGGATTCTAATGAATCAAAATCCTGCCAATAGGCCTGTCGAAGAGGAACTTACTATAAACCAAAGACCATTGGGAAATCCTCAAGAAAATTCTAGGGGCCTAGAGGTAGTAGTCGAACAACCTCATGTAGAAGACCCCATTCGACAGGAACCTAGGAGAATAATAGTCCAGAGAGACCAAAATGCTGATGAAATATTACAGCAGAGAATGCGTTGCAACAATCTGCCTGTCAAAAATAATATCGCAACCATGGTTGAGAGAATAATGGCGCAAAATGGAGTAAACGTAGGATTGCAAAGGCCTAGTTATACTTCCCCTTTGTCTGAATATGTTTTGCAACAAGAGTTACCACCAAGGTGGAAAGTCCCCAAATTCACCAAATTCTCAGGGGATACTAGTGAGTCCACCATAGAACACATAGCACGTTATTTGATAGAGGCGGGAGAGATTGCTAATAATGAGAACTTAAGGATGAAATATTTTCCAAGTTCTTTGACAAAAAATGCTTTCACTTGGTTTACTTCTCTTCCTGCAACTTCAATATTTACATGGACCCAATTAGAGAGATTGTTCCACGAACAATTCTATATGGGACAAACTAAGATAAGTTTGAAAGAATTAGCAAGTGTCAAAAGAAAATTCTCTGAACCTATAGATGATTATTTGAATAGGTTTAGATTGTTAAAGGCTAGATGTTTTACACAAGTGCCGGAGCAAGAATTAGTCGAAATGGCTGCAGGGGGTCTGGATTATTCCATAAGGAAAAAATTAGATACCCAGTACTTGAGGGACATGGCACAACTAGCAGATAGAGTAAGGCAAATAGAAAGGCTAAAAAATGAGAAATTTAGATCAAATAAAAACAAGAAGGAAAGAGTGGCCTATGTAGGAATAGTTCAGGAAGAAGATTATGACGAAAACGAACCAGTCATTTTCGACCAGCAAGAAATTGATCTGGCAGAACTAAAACAAGGCCCTCCATATTCCTGTAAAGTTTTAGCTCCGTCGAATGGAAAAAATCCAGTCGAAATGGAAAAGAATGACAGGTTTCCTAAAAGAACCTACACATTCGACATCACCAAATGTGATGAAATTTTCGATTTACTAGTTAAAGATGGTCAATTGATAAAACCAGCAGGCACTAAGGAGCCTCCTGTAGACCAACAGAAAAAGAGAGGTTTTTGCAAATACCATAATTTTTTGGGTCATAAAACTTCTCAATGTTACCTTTTCAGGGATCTTGTCCAGAATGCAATCAAGAATGGAAGGTTGAAATTTGGAAACAAAGCTAAGCAACAGATGAGGATTGACTCCAATCCCATGCAAGTTGTGGAGGCCAACTATGCTGAACCAGAAATGGTGAACGTGGTCGAAATGGAAGTCATGTCTGAGGAAAGTTTTGAAATGGTAGAAGCCACTGAGGGCTTCGACACCAACTTCACCATGATAGAGGCTGCTGAGGGCTTCGACACCCATGTAAACATGGTGGAGGGGGCTGATGACCTTACTGACCAGACTGAGGAAGAAGAAGTCAAAGCTACTGAAGACTTCGACATAGAGAACACCATTGAAACTACTGAAGGTTTCGACAGAGGGAACACAGTCAAGGTTGGTAGAAGCTTCGACAAGAAAAACTATACCAGAGATGCTGAGCATGGAGTGGTTTGGGATACTCTAGGAGAACCCAGTGGAAAGTTTGACTTCATGGTAAAGTATTCTGCACCATCAAGCTCCAAAACTGACATCAGCAAAATCAAACCCACAGGATGGGGAGATTCTTTCAGAAATGATAATGAGGAGGAAGATAACAAAGCCCTCACTACCCAAAGAGAGGCCACTGAAGGCCTTAGTCATGACAAGGTCAAGGAAACAGAAACTGCTGACAATGTCCACATTGTCGAACCAATAAACAGAAGCACCACCAAGATTAAAGAAGATTCTGCTGAAGGTGTTGTGCAGCACACCCCTCATAGGATCCTGCGCAGAACAATGGAAGACCCAAAAGAGAAGCCAATTGCACAATGCTGCAAGTACATCCATAAGGGCTTACATCCAAAAGGCAATATGAATCAGTTAAAAGAGAATATCCCTGAGGAAATGATGCTAGTCGAAAAAATGAACAAACTGAAGATCACAAGTGAGCGGAATGCAGGGATTCATATGGTAGAAGTCACCCAGAAAATACGACCAGACGCCAACAAAAAGAATCATCAAGAGAAGCATCAGAAGATGGTTTATCCAGAAGAAGATGAAAGTCTTGTCGAATTCATCCAGAGGTGCCAGAGAAAGAAAGCAGAAGTTATGCTTTGTCCAAGGTGCAGCGCTGTGTTCGACAAGAAAGCAGCTAATGACTTAGAAGCAGTAGAAAAGATAAAAAAGAATAGGAACTGGGGAGCAGTCCCACCAGTCAGAAATGAAAGGTTTGACCCAAGAAGAAGGGAGCATCATAACCAAGGAATGGGAGAAAGGCGTTACAGCACCTATAAACCATCCAACAAACCCAATGACGACAAGTGGGTCCAGCCTATAAGGGATGCCCAAGGTCAGAAGAGGTGGAAAAGTTTTGAAGTGAACAGGGGTGCCTCAATAGAAGTGAAAAAAGAGGTAGAAAAAGCAAAGCCAAAGTACGTCTCTGAAAACTACAAGGGGAAGAACCCTATGTCCAGGTCCCAATGGAGAAGGTTTCAAAGGCAGAAGAGAATTGAAAAAGGAACTGTAGAACAAAAGAGGATTGGTGAGAATAAAGCTGAGTCAAGCAAGTGTGTGCAGACAATAAGCAAAGGAAAATCTCTGGCGAAAGAAGAACTCCCTCAGAAAGATAAATCTAGTGACACAACAGAAATGCAGAAAATAAATAACAAAGTGCCAGAAGACGAAGAAGTTACTTATGACTTCAGCTCAGAGTCTGATGCGTCCTTCGACGTAACATGCAATGTGGTTTCTGTGTTGCCCAGAGACTACGACAGGATAATGGAAATGGAGGACGAAGAGGATGATATGGCAGATGATAGCATAGGGCTTAAGCCTGTATGTTACTACGTAATGAGCAATGGCTGTGTCGAAGAGCAAAATGCTTTCTTCGAAAAGCCAGATGATGCAATGAAGGCTCATTTAAAGCCTTTGTTCATAAAAGGGAAAATAGAAAATGTGGGTGTGAACAAGATCCTGATAGATGGAGGAGCAGCTGTGAATCTAATCCCTCATTATATGATAAAGAGGATTGGAAAAGATGACTCAGACACCAAACCTCACAACATGGTGTTGTCCAACTATGAAGGTAAGGTAGGGACAACATTGGGGGTGATACAATTGAACCTAACTGTAGGAACCATTACCAGGCCTACAATGTTTGTGGTGATAGCATCAAAAGCAAATTACAATTTGTTGCTGGGAAGAGAATGGATCCATGGAATTGGGGCTGTACCATCATCCATGCATCAGAGGATAGCAATTTGGAGACCAGATAGGATTGTCGAAAACATAGAGGCAGACCAAAGTTACTTCATGGCTGACGTGAACAATGTCACTAGTCGTAACTTCGACAAGAACTTGGCCCACATAGCACCTTGCAATCCTGCTGGTTTCGACCTAACAGCCTCCGACAACGCATATTGTTCCATGTACCTCCACCCTACGCATGGTTTCCAGTGGGACAAAGAAATAATTGGGGAGACAAATTACACTTGGGGGACTGCCCATGTCAATCCAAATGGGTGGGGAAGTGAATTCAGTGAAAATGACTGAAGCATCAACATTAGAAAGAATTACGGCTTATGTAGACGAAAAACAACTCAAAGTGGCCCTTGAGGCCGAAGTAAGAAATATGGCTATTAAAGCCAACACACAAGCCGTCGAAGAGCAACATCCTCAAGAAAATATTGAGGAATAATGTGCAAAACAGAGTTTTGAAGAAAACTCTAGTGGCGAATGGCAGAATCAAAGGCTTGATGCTATTTATGATGACGAACCCTTGGGGTTTGAAAAGGATCCAGCCCCAACCAATATGAAAATGGTGGCACAGGACCCCTTAGAAGAGATCAATCTGGGACTGGGGGCAGAGAAAAGGCCAACTTACATCAGTGCCAAGATGGATCCTCAGTTCAGAAACGAAATAATCCAATTTCTGAATGAGTTTAAAGACTGCTTCGCATGGGATTATGACGAAATGCCTGGTTTAGACAGAAACTTGGTCGAATTGAAATTACCAATACTGGAAGGGAAAAAGCCAATAAAGCAAACTCCCAGACGCTTCGCACCTGAAATTCTGTCGAAAATTAAAGAGGAAGTTGAAAGACTTCTAAAATGCAAGTTCATCCGTACAACAAGGTATGTCGAATGGATTGCTAATATTGTTCCTGTGATTAAGAAAAATGGCAAACTTAGGGTGTGCATTGATTTTAGAGATTTAAACTCAGCTACCCCTAAGGATGAATATCCTATAGACTCTGCAGCAAGCCATGAGTATTTAAGTATGCTTGATGGATATTCTGGCTATAACCAGATTTTCATTGCTGAAGAAGATGTTCCAAAAACAACTTTTCGTTATCCAGGGGAAATAGGAACATATGAGTGGGTAGTCATGCCCTTTGGTTTAAAAAATGCTGGAGCTACTTACCAAAGGGCAATGAATTCTATTTTTCATGATTTCATTGAAACATTTATGCAAATTTATATAGATGATATTGTGATTAAATCTGCCTCAGGCTCAAACCATATTGACCATCTTCGACAATCCTTTGAAAGGATGAGGAAGTTTGGTTTAAAAATGAATCCCCTTAAATGTGCTTTTGGTGTGCAGGCAGATGATTTCTTAGGCTTTGTGGTCCACAAGAAAGGGATTGAAATTAATGAAAACAAGGCCAAAGCCATAATAGAAGCGAAAGCGCCATCGACAAAGAAGGAATTGCAGTCTCTACTAGGGAAAATTAACTTTCTTAGAAGGTTCATCTCCAACCTTAGTGGAAAAACACAGGCTTTCTCACCTCTACTTCGACTGAAGAAGGAGGGCTTCACTTGGGGGTAAGAACAACAAGATGCTTTCAACAAGATCAAAGAATATCTGGCCAGTCCTCCAGTTTTAATGTCTCCTTGTCGAAAAAGAAGTATGAGGCTTTACATCTCAGCGTCCGACAGAACATTGGGAAGCATGCTTTGTCAGGAAGATGAATATGGCGTCGAAAGAGCCATCTATTATCTCAGCAGAGTCTTAAATGATGCTGAAACTAGATATAATATGATAGAGAAACTATGTTTATGTGTATATTTCTCTTGTACAAAGTTAAAGCATTATATAAAACCCATTGATGTATATATATCCTCTTATTTCGACGTAATAAAACACATGTTGTCTAAATCTATTCTACATAGTCGAATTGGAAAATGGGATTTAGCCTTAACTGAGTATTCTTTAAAATATATGCCTCTAAAAGCTGTCAAAGGACAAGTGGTTGCTGACTTTATAGCTGACCACTCCATAATTGAAGATGAAATAAAATACGTCGAAAGAGAACCTTGGAGATTATATTTCGACGGTTCCAGTCATAAGAATGGAACAGGTGTTGGAGTATTAATCATTTCTCCCAATAAAATTCCAACAAAGTTCAAGTACAAAATAGAAGGTTGTTGTTCAAATAATGAAGCAGAATATGAAGCTTTGATTGCTGGACTTGAAGTATTGTTGGAATTGGGGGCAACAGAGGTCGAAATAATGGGTGACTCTGAATTGGTAATAAAACAATTGACAAAAGAATACAAATGTGTCAAAGAAAATTTGATCATGTATTTTGTAATAGCCAACAGACTCCTCAAGAAGTTCGACAGTGCAGCCTTTAGGCACATTCCTATATTAGAAAATCAGGAAGCAAATGACTTGGCTCAACTGGCATCAGGCTACAAAGTGTCGAAGGAAAATTTGGAGAAAGCTGTCGAAGTAAGAGGGAAAGTATTATCCACTAGACTGTCCCCATCAGATTTGGAAACCATAAGATTGGGTTATGGTGACGAAGAAAATTTTGAAATTTTTAATGTGGATGATCCAAAGGCAGGAGATTGGAGAAAACCTATTAAGGATTATTTACAAAATCCAAACCAGACAGTCGAAATAAAGATAAAGTATAGAGCTTTAAGCTATGTACTTCTTGGAAATGAGCTATTTAAAAAGACTGTAGAAGGAGTCTTACTGAAATGCTTAGGTGAGACTGAAGCTTATATAGCCTTGTCGAACATGCACAGTGGTGCATGTGGTGCACACCAGGCAGGACACAAGATGAAATGGCTACTATTTCGACAAGGGATGTATTGGCCAACAATGTTAAAGGATTGTGTCGAATTTGCAAAAGGATGTCAAGAATGCCAAATTCATGCAGGCATACCTCATGTGCCTGCAAATGAGTTACATTCTATTATAAAGCCTTGGCCATTCAGAGGTTGGGCTTTAGATTTGGTTGGGGAAATTCGACCAGCTTCTTCAAAGGGGCAAAAATACATTTTGGTTGGAGTAGACTATTTCACTAAGTGGATTGAAGCCATACCACTGACGAATGTAGATCAGGAAGCAGTTATAGACTTCATCCAGAAGCATATAATTTATAGGTTTGGAATACCAGAAACTATAACCACTGATCAAGGATCTGTGTTTACTGGAAGAAACATGCAGGCATTTGCAAAAGAGACAGGTTTTAAGTTACTAACTTCGACACCTTATTATGCTCAAGCAAATGGACAGGTCGAAGCAGCCAATAAGGTTGTGATAAATATGATAAAAAAGCACGTGGGTAAAAAACCTAGTGTCGCTCCCACCAAATGAGGCCGGGTCAAATGGGGTGCAGACGCAAACGGTCGGCGAGAGGGGCAATGAGAACACACAGCAGTGAACTCACTGGAGAAGGAAAGAGTCGCCAGCTAGGCATTTTTATCCCGGAGGAAAGGCAATGCTGCATAGACCTAGAAAAGATATGGATAAGACGGTCGCGAACCAGAGAGGCTGAGAAAGGGGGTTGGTTACAACCTGGGAAGGTATTAGCACCCAGATTGTCCGTCGTACTCGACGGGATCCACGCTTAAAAGATTTGTGTTTTAAAGGGGTGGTGTCAGTGCAATCTGTGTATAAAATAGCTGGAAAAGAATGTACAGGTGTCAGTGTAAAAGAAATGTGAAGTGTGTAAATGATGTGTCAGTGTGAGAAAAGGAATAGGATGCTCAAGATAATGAGGCTAAGAAAATGATACTGGAAGAGGGGGGATATACAGGGACTTTTGTTCGATAACTGTTAAGTTATGCCTACATATCCTCTCGTGCAATGAGGAAGTCAGAACACCGTAGTTCGACCCAAAGAGACTGAAAGATAAATTGACCTGTGAATTGCTTACTTGTCTATGCTCAAGTGTATGACCTGTCTGGCTCAGGTGCAAACTGTCTTGCATTAGACGGAAGAAGCAAGTTCTCGTTTGTGAGTGAATGAGATGAGGAAAGAATCCCGGAGGAGACGATTATTGTTTGTTTTTGAGTTTTTAGTCTTTTATTGCTTTTGAAAATTTGTCATAAGTTAATGAGCTTAAGCCTAGACCAATGGATTTAGTAATCTCATCACATCTTCCCTCTGATCAGGGGTAATGAGAATACCTTAAGTGTGAAGTCAGCTTCTCACACTTAATCACCATGATGTAGGATCAAGATCATTAACCTACTTGTGGTCATTTAGATGTTTTTTGTTGTTTTTGTTTAGTGCTAAGTAATGAGATTAAGCCATAATCAGGGATTAAACAAACTCATTACACCATCCTAATAGAAGGATAATAGATGAGAATGTTTAAGCTGAGGAAGACTCCTCAACTTAATCCATGATTAGGGATTAACCTCATGACAAAACAAAGCCTTTACTAGATGGATTTTAATTAATGATAAGATGAAGAAGTGAGTTTTATGGTTTGTAAGACAACTTGAGGGGGACTTGTCCATTAACACTAGGGTTAGTCCTTCTTAACCAATTAAGGAAGAATTAGAACCCTAATGCAAGGCGCAAGTTACAAGCTTGATGTCTTGATAATTATTAAGTGATTTGATTAAAGGAGTTAAACATATTAAGGGTTTAACACTTAGGATTAAAGTTATACACTCCATCCTAATAGAAGGATGCAGGCATAAACTTAATCACAAAGCCTTAAAGCCTTTATGGTTTAGTCCTTGATTATGAGGTGAGAAGAGAAGACTCAATGAGACACAAAGGTAACAACTAAGTGGGGAGACTAAACAAAACCCTAATCATTTTCATACATGGTTGTTCCTAAGGTTTGTGAGGTTTTCAAGAGAAGTCTTCAATGGAACCACCAGGAAGCAGATGAAAGGATCAGGAGAAGCAAGGTAACTTGCTTCATTCAAGAAGTCAAGTCACTTGAAGAAAGAAAGTGAGAAGAAGAAGGATGAGAAAGCTCAAACTCACACACATACAAAAAATGCAGCAAGGATGTAAAAAGAGGTGAAAAGAAGTTATGAGAAGTGAAGGCAAATTCACTTCTCAAAGTCACTTACCACCTGAAAAGTTAGTGAAAGAAATGCAATGCAATGCAAAATGAAATGAAATGGTATGATGTGAACCAAAACCAGAAGCACATATATGATTGTTAATGATGTTATGTGATGCTACAAACATGAGACAAGACATGAGGATGATCATATGAACCAATGGATGCAAATGAGGCAAGTTAAGGAGCATAAACATACATGAAAAGTTATGAAGTGCAAATGGCATACAACATGGGGAAATGAAAAATGCAATGATCAAACATGCTTTCAATATGTCTCATGATGTCAAATGAATCACATGGATGCATAAAATGTCATGGCAAGTCAAGGTATGAATGCAAATACAAGATGGATGCATATGGAAGCCCAAATTAGGGTTTATGATCAATGCATCAAACACAAACCAAAATCAGAAGCAAACATCAATACAAAAAATTGAAAATGCACTCAAAGGATCCCTAAACCTATACTAACTCACTGCCCAAAGGAGAAGTCTCAACTCTTAACCAAATTCAAGTTATGATTTTCCTAAATTTTCTAGGGTTTTAGGGTTCCTTAACAAGAAAAATGCCAAACAAATGGAAAATGAGATATCAAATCATGGCCATTTAATCTCACAAACTACATGATATGCTAAACACAATGCAAAAAGAATCAAAGTCCAACTCTTTATGGTTAGGCAAAAATGATTTTTGGAAGTTTGGATCAAAATAATGCATCAAAATGATTTTAATTCCATGGAAAATTCTCAAAATGCATCAAGATCAAAAAATAAATTTGGTTTGAGGGTTGGACAATGTTTCTAAATGTTTTTAAATGTTTCATGAATTTTTTGGTGATTTTTAAATACCTAAAAGTATTTTTAATTAATTAATTCTCATTAATTAATTAAAAAGAAACTTTTAAATATTTAAAAATACTTTTTTAATGCTAAAAATAAAAATAAAAATATTTTTGTGTTCTGAAATTAAATAATAACTTGTATAAAAAATTTCAGAATTTTTGAATGGATTTTACTATTTTAAAATAAATGGAGAAAATAAATACAAAATAAATGAAATAAAATTAATAAAAATGAGAAGTAAACACAATGGATGGCCAGGATGGATTCTGGGGAAGAGGCTGTTGACTACGCGCGCAGATCAATGGTCCATATTCAAACTTCCTAATTTTTGATTTATGAATTAATTAATTGAGATTAGGGTTTAATGAGTGCATCTGGGCCACACATACACGCGCCAAGTCAACCAAGTTAACAGATCCAACGCGTCAGATTCAAACTACATTTAATGACGTGATTAAGCCCTAATTATTTTCAGGTGGCCGGAGAAGACCTCCGGTCGTCTTCTCCGGTGGGAACCCCACCTGAAAATTCCTAGAATCTTCAAAACGCAACTAAAATGAAATCTAAACAAACAGAAATCCTTCCCATACTTCACTGAATCAAAACCCTAACATAAACATCATTTATATTTCATCAATCACATGAATCGAAACAAAAGAAATTTTAGGGCAAAACTTTCAGAACACGATTAAACTCTCATATCTTCACCATTTTCAAAACCAACAACATCAGAGTGATCAGTGAACTACAAAGAACAGCTTAGGAACTTTAAAAATCATTTCTGGAAAAAAAGTTCTTGAGCTACCTGAGTTTTGAAGCTTTCAGTTTACAGCTTTCTGGCCTTTCTCCTTTGTGCAATCCACTCCTTATGGTCCCTTGATGATGTCTGGATGCTTAGAGAAGGTTTTGTGCTGGCTGGTTTGAGAGTTTGAACAGGTTCTGTTCAAGCTCAGGTGAGAATCGTGTTCTTGATTCTTTGAGCTTCAGGTTGATTTTGGGGGTGCTTTGTGATCAAGGTGATGTGTTGAGAAGGTCTGTGTAATTTGTTTGAATGTTTGTGGCTTGTATGAAGAATTTCGAAGGCTTTTGCTCCAAGGGTGGAAAGTGAGGATGATATGCTTGGGCTTGTTTCAGGCCTGTGTCTTGTGATGTTTGGCTTGCAAATTGTTTGTATAAACTAATCCTATTGGTCAGATGACATGACATGTCCTTTTGTGATAGGTATGGGTGCTTTTTGCAAATTGTCAACTTTGTGTAATAAGGGCATGGACTACTTTGCTAGCTTGGTACAAAGGGCTTGTCTTGTGCAGCATGAGGTGAGGAGAGGGCTAGGGTGGTTCAGCAACCAAGGCAGCAAGTGGATGAGATGTTATGATGGATTTTGCAACTTGGTTCAACTTTGGTTCTCATGAAAAGATCTTGTTCAAAAAGTCATACAAACATGTAACTCTTTGGTCCAATCTGAACTTTAGATGCCACATTGTCATGTTATGTGAATTAGAAGTCCATTTGATAGCCTTAGAACACTTGATCAAGTCATTTTGCAAAATACCTCTTTGGTAGAAACTTTGAAATTTTGTGATTTTTGCCAACTTTGACAAGCCATAACTTTTGATCCAAAATGAATTAGGTCATGTTCTTGTACTTTTTGAAAAGGGAAAGATCTATTCTACAACTTTCATGACCAAAGTTTTTCCATTTGAAGCATTTTTGGATCAAAAAGTAAGGGTTGAAAAAGTTGCATAAAATGACATTTTCATTAAAAGTCAAACTTGCCCAAAAAGTCAACTTTGCAAAAACTTGAGATTCTTGAATTATGTAAACTTCCAACTTCTTCCATGATCAAATAAAGGTCATAAACACTCAAAATGATGAAGATCACCCCTTGGTTGGGTCATTGGGGGCCTCAGATGCCCTGATTTTGCACTGACTTGCTTGAAAAGTCAACTCTTGATCAGATGACTTCTGTAACACGGTGGGAGAACTGACTTTAAGTTATGTTGCGGATAGCAAGAGTCGCCACCGACTTTTATTTTATCCATAAGGAAAGGGTATAAAAGAACAGGAAAGACCTTAAGAGAATATTTTGGGTCCGGGGGGTAGGTTATGTAAAGGGAAGGTGTTAGCACCCTTTACATCCATGGTTATCCATGGGCTCTTAGTTACTTAGCTCACTTTAAATTGTTTTTGAAAGTGTAGTGTGTGAATAGAAAAATTTTCAGAATAGTTAATAATAATCCATGAACGGATGTGTAAAAACTTGTTTTTGAAAATTTGTTTGAAATTGTGAAGAGTTTGAAAATTTTTTGAAGTGAGCAAGTACATAAGAGGAACCTACCCTAATGTTTAAAGTCTTTCTTGTTCTTTATCCTTTCATTGGTAAGACTATCCCTACTATTAAGGAGTAGGTAGTCATTACCTTGGATGTGAGGGACAATTGGAGGGACATCTGTTTTATAAAGGCAACTGTGGGGTGTAATAAGCATATAAGAGGGACTATCATCATTATTCGAAGGGACTCGATTCGTAAAGGCAACCATGAGGGACTTGATGATTTTTCTTTTTAAAGGGACTTGCTTTATACACCCCACTTGACCTTATTATTTAGGCAACTTGAGGGATAACCTTAGAAAGTGAGACGGCGATTAAAATCGACTTACGTGTGTGAGTGTTTAATTTAATTATCTTATGATTAAAGTGATCTAATTTATTTTAAATAAAATACATATTTTTTCACTCCCTAATTACTAACCATAGCAAAAATAAAAATATTTACAAATTTACATCCAGGAGCATTTACATAATAATTATAATAAGCAAAAATAAATAAATAAATAAATAGCAAAAATAATTAATTAGCAAAATATAAATAAACAAGCTAAAATAATAAATAAATAATAAATAGGGGTTAGTAAATAATAATAATAAGTAAGGTTAGCAAAATAATGATAATAAGCATAATTAAAATATAAATGGGTTAGTGATAATAAAATAACAATAATAATAATAATTAGAAATAACAAACAAGGTTAGAAACATAATAATAAAAATATAATAATAAATAATAGTATGGTTAGTAATAACAATAATAAATAAAATTAACCAAAATTATAATAATAAGAGATTAACAATTTTTAATATAAACAATTATATTTAGAAAAAAAAAATATGAACAAACAATTATTTTAATTTACAAGATTTAATTTCTAATAGCATGAAATATATTTATATCTTATATGAGAAAAATAATTTATAATTATATTTACAATATTTACATGAATCATACTAAATAAATAAATAAATATACATTATAATTATATTAATAATTAGAAAATAAAATTATTTAGAAAAAATAGAATTAGATTTTATTTTAGAAAATATTTTTAGGGTTTTAAAAAATTAGGGTTTTGTTATATACAAAATAATTTTAATATACATATACATAATTTTTAAATTAGAAAACATATATACATGAAATATATTTAATTCATTTAATAGAATGATCAAAATAAAGAGAAGAAAATAAAATATAAAAAAACTTACCTGACTGGGATTTGAACCCAGGTCAGTGTGCTTGCCAACAAGAAGAACCACCATCAGGCCAATGTGCACGCAGGCAATGAATGAGAAGGAGAAATTGGTTTTGTGCTTTAAGCTTGAAAAATCTGGAAAATAATAGAGATAAAAAGGCCTGGGGTGGGATTCGTACCCAGGACCTTATGAATGCAAGCAAGTACGCGCTACCGCCTGGCTGGGAGAGCCTATCTGGCTATTGAATGGCAAAAAGCCATAATATATTCAATCTCCTTTTATCCTGAAAAAATAGAACAAAAATAATGGCCCAAGCAGGATTCGAACCCTGGCCTTTTCATCAAACACAAGCGCATCCTTCCACTGGGACAAGCCACTGCTTGTGATAACTAAATAACAAAACAAAATAAAATATGTTAATCATAATTTGAATTTCTGAGCGCGCGGCAAACTTCATCTTCAACCTCCTGAGCTGCGAATTTTCTTATGAAAATACTTGCAAATTTTCCTGCGAAAAACCATTCCCAGCAAAACCTACGAATATCAACAAGCAACAAAACCATACAATTTTACAAAATTAAGCATAGCATTATAATCCAGACATTCATACGATCAAGCCTATGTTGTTAGAATCCATTTAAGTTTCTTAAATCCAAAATCCCTAAACCTAGGTCCAAACCCTAACTATGGCATCTTGTGAATTAGGTACGGGTTCTTTGATTTTCCTGTCCAGAAACAAGCTACACAACATTATAAACAATATTAGGCAATCAAAATCCATTTAAATGCAGTGATTTGATGTAATCGAAAAAATAATTTCAAGCATGAACAAAGCTTCGGGTTCATCATTATGACATGCTTTAGATGAATGTGAGTGATGGTTTTGCTTCCATGATGTCCAAGGAACACGTCTATGAGCTTATTTTACCTTGAAACCTCTTGGATGATGGAATCCGAATTGGTGTTTTTGCTTGAAATTTTTGAATTGAAAACCTACCTTTGAAGCTGCTGGATTCGTGTCTTGAGGCTAGGGTTGTGTTTGCTACTTATATGAGAATGAATTAGGTCAGAAATATGGATTGGTTGTGTGAAGATTTGATCCAAAAAATATTGAAAAAGATCATGGTGTAAAAGTTCAAATATTTGATCATGAAGACTTGCTATTCTTGGACTAATCACATGATTCCTTTCTCTTTCAAATTTAATTAATAATTAAGAATTTCTAGAAGCATTATCTTCCTCCAAAAATAGATTTTCATATTTTATATTTATTTAAAATGATTTTTATGAATTAAATCAATAATAAATAAAAATAAAATAATAAAAATGCTGAATTTTGGTCAATTGGGTCGTGCATAATGATATGAGGTGGATTGGTTCACAACTTAGCAAGCCCATTTGGAAGGAATTGTTTCTAGACCCCCATTTTCAATATAAATCATCACAAAATTGCCCAACTTTGCAAGAGCATATCTCCCTCAATTTTAAAGGTATGAGGGTGTTCTTGGTCATTTTGGAAAGCTTGAAGAGTCCTCTAAACAACCCCATTGGTTTCAGGTCCATATCGTTTACCAATCTCAAGTTATGCCCTTTTGAAGTTGTTGACTTTTTGTTGACTTTTGAAATGACCCATAATGTCTTAGCTCATATCTTTCCAATGAAGCATTTTTGGGCTTAACTTGAAACATCAAAGTTGTAGAGAATTCAATTTCCTTCAAAATGAACTTTGTATGGAGACTTGGTGATGAAGTATGTGAAAGTTATGGCTGGTCAAAGTTCAGTTGACTTTTACTGAGGAAACCCTAATTTAGAAACTCCTGATTATTGATGATCTGGAATCTCCTTGATGAATCATGATCAACCCTTGATCAAATGATGAATTTTACTTCATATACTTGATGTTGGCAAAAAATCATGAAGTTTGACTTTGGTTTGACCACAGTTGACCTCAGTTTGACTTTTTAACTGTATTGACTGATTTTGACTTATCTGATCATCTGACTGAGCAAACTTTTGAGAAAAGTCTTGAAACTTGTCATGGGGGTTCTTATACACATATAAGATGTTATGAAACTCACTTGAGGTATTGGAAGTCCATTTAGCCTGATTAAAGTCAAAACCCTAGTTTTGGATGCACTGCTTAGGAGGTGCATTGTCTGAGGGAATTGTCAACTCTTCTGACCCATTGTGAACTTTGTGAACCTTGTGAACCATCATAAAATGTCTTGTGAACCTCATGGGAGATATTGTGAAGCTTGTGAACCTTGTGAACCTCATGAAGTGGCTTTGTAGACCTCATAAACCTCAGGAAAGGTATTGAAAGCATTGTGGAACTTGTGAACCTTGTGAACCTTCAAGAAGTAACTTGTTGACTTCATGAACTTCATGAAAGGTTATGGACATGTTGAGAAACTTGTGAACCTTGTGAACCTTCAAGAAGTAACTTGTAGACTTCATGAACCTCATGAAAGGTTATGTAAATGTTGAGAAGCTTGTGAACCTTGTGAACCTTCATAAAGTAACTTGTAGACTTCATGAACCTCATGAAAGGTGTTGAAAGCATTATGGAACTTGTGAACCTTGTGAACCTTCATAAAGTAACTTGTAGACTTCATGAACCTCATGAAAGGTCTTGTAAATGTAGAGAAACTTGTGAACCTTGTGAACCTTCTTAGAACACAAAGTCTTGTATTGTGAGGGCAAATTTTGGGGTGCAACAACTGCCCCTGTTCAATTTTCTGAAACCTGAGGGGTTAGATTGGTATATTTGCCAGTCGTGACCTGGAAGGTTGAAGGGGATTGAACACAAAAGCCCAAAAATTTGCACTCACCAGTGCATTAGAGTGATACAGAGGACTAGTTGAATATGATTGAGTGGGCTTAAAGATGCCACTAGGGGAAAGCAGTCCAAAATATGGAGGTATAATGAAAGCTGTCAGGAGTCTGGAGCAGTCCTGAGGTATTGATGATATGCTTTCAGGATACTGGAGTAATACTGATGTAACAGCATGTCTTCATGAGGATAGAGCAATCAATAATGATAACCCTAAAGCAGTCTTGAAGTAATAATATGATTTCAGGAGGATAGAGCAATCAATAATGATAATTCTAAAGCAGTCTTGAAGATTTCAGGAGGATAGAGTAATCAATAATGATAACTCTAAAGCAGTCTTGAAGTAATAATATGATTTCAGGAGGATAGAGCAATCAATAATGATAACTCTAAAGCAGTCTTGAAGATTTCAGGAGGATAGAGTAATCAATAATGATAACTCTAAAGCAGTCTTGAAGTAATGATTTCAGGAGGATAGAGCAATCAATAATGATAACTCTAAAGCAGTCTTGAAGTCATGAGAATTTATCAGGAGGATAAAGTAACCCTGAGGTGACAATAAAGCAGTCCCAAAGTAATAAGAAGCTTATCAGGAGGATAAAGTAACCCTGAGGTTACGATAAAGCAGTCCCAAAGTAATAAGAAGCTTATCAGGAGGATAAAGTAACCCTGAGGTTACGATAAAGCAGTCCCAAAGTAATAAGAAGCTTATCAGGAGGATAAAGTAACCCTGAGGTTACGATAAAGCAGTCCCAAAGTAATAAGAAGCTTATCAGGAGGATAAAGTAACCCTGAGGTTACGATAAAGCAGTCCCAAAGTAATAAGAAGCTTATCAGGAGGATAAAGTAACCCTTAGGTGACGATAAAGCAGTCCTGAAGTAATAAGAAGCTCATCAGGAGGATAAAGCAGTCCTGATGATCATAAGTTTGTTTGTTGGGTAATTAACCTGAAAACAAGGTAGCATTCCGTATAATAACATTAGTTTATGCTTTATGTATACATGTATGATATGATGCACTTAGGTAATGCACTATATGTCTATGGATATATATGCTATGGTATGATGTAAATGATGTATGTATGATATGATACTGCCGGAAGTGTCTGGATATCTTCATATAAAAACTGCTGGCCGGGGAAAATAAATCCCGATTCGTTGTTGAAGAATATATAACCCTCTGTCTGCTGGGGATAACAGGGTATAGATAACCTCCCGTATGCTGGGGATAGTAAGGATAGATATCACCTCCCGTATGCTGGGATAGTAAGGTATATATAACCTTCGTCTTCGTTTGATGGTAGGGTAGATATAACCTCCCGTCTTCGTTCGTCGTACTCTTATTGGAAATTAAATTCCCGAATATCCGTATGAGGATAAAAGAGATGGATATAAATTCCAGGGGAGATAAGACTTTATGAAGATGGATTCGTCCTACTGAGAGTTTGTAACTGTTTTGTAAAGGTGAACTGGCGAAGCTTCGTTGAAATCCTCCCCCCGTCCGTCCTTAGTAAATACTATACTGCATTTTCATGCATTTCTGGTAAACATCAATCATATTAAAAGGAATACATGCATTTTTGGTAAACATTAATCATATTCAAAAGCATACATACATTCAAACACAACCAATGGACGTTTCGCTTATGTAAATAGGGTAAAAGTAAATCTGGATTCAAAAGATGGAATTTATTTATATCAAGAAGTGACCCATACACGGGTAAGTTTGTACAAGGAGACATAAACCCTAGTAAGAGGATTTTGCCATAAAGTTTTTTAAAACAAAGAATATCAGCTATGTGGGAAACAATCCTATTGAGTTTCAATTCTACTATTGCCATTCAAGTATCTCATCTTCTTGCTGTTGAGACGGAAATGATTGATTTGAGCTTTATCTGTTCGAGCTTGAGTAAGTAGTACAACTGGTTGCAGTTTCATGGGTGATCCAAATGAGACCTAGTCATACGCTTTAATCCCTAACTTTTGCCTGGATTGCCCTTTCAGGTTTTCAATCCACCGGGATACCCTTTTTTGCCCAAGCCGCCTTTTCAGGTTTTCGACTTGCCGGGTGTACATCTTTTTATATATATATCCCTAATTTTTGCCCAAACCCTTTTGGTTTGCCGGGATGCCCTTATTTTTGCCTAGGCCTGTCAACCTAGCGGGTCTCTTTTTATGCGTAGTATTTTTTAACTATGTCTGCGTTTACAGGCTGTGGGAAGTCTTCACCATCCATTGTAGTCAGTATCATGGCACCTCCTGAGAACACTGTCTTGACTACAAATGGTCCTTCATATGTCGGAGTCCACTTGCCCCTAGGATCACCCTGTGGTAATATGATACGCTTGATTACCAAGTCACCAGCCTGATATACCTTTGGCTTAACCTTCTTGTTAAAAGCTTTGATCATCCGTTTCTGGTACATCTGGCCATGACAAACTGCTGCTAACCTTTTCTCATCAATCAAATTTATCTGGTCAAGTCGAGTCTGAATCCACTCATCTTCGTCCAAGCCTGCATCCTTCATAATTCTCAAGGAGGGAATCTGAACTTCAATGGGCAGAACTGCTTCCATACCATAGACTAAGGAGAATGGGGTTGCCCCTGTTGAAGTACGTATTGTGGTACGATAACCATGAAGAGCAAATGGTAACATCTCATGCCAATCCTTGTAAGTAACAATCATCTTCTGTACAATCTTCTTAATGTTCTTATTGGCAGCTTCAACTGCCCCATTCATCTTTGGACGATACGGAGAAGAGTTGTGATGCTTAATCTTGAACTGCGTGCAGAGATCAGTAATCATAGTGTTGTTCAGATTAGAGCCATTGTCAGTGATAATCCTTTCAGGGATGCCATACCTACATATGAGATTATTCTTAATGAACCGAGCCACAACATTCTTGGTAACAGATGCAAATGAAGCTGCCTCTACCCACTTCGTGAAGTAATCAATAGCAACCAGGATGAAACGATGCCCATTAGAAGCAGTAGGCTTGATCTCACCGATCATATCAATGCCCCACATGGCAAAGGGCCAAGGAGCAGTCAACACATTCAAGGGTGATGGAGGTACATGGACTTTATCAGCATAAATTTGACATTTGTGACAAGTTCTGGAGTGTTGATAGCAATTAGCTTCCATGGTAGACCAATAGTAACCTGCTCTCAAAATCTTCTTTGCCATAGTATGACCACTGGAATGAGTGCCAAAGATCCCATCATGCATATCTTCCATAATCTCATTTGCTTCCTTCTTATCCACACAACGAAGCATAGTTGAATCATGATTGCGTTTGTACAGAATCCCATTACTCAAGAAGAACTTAGCAGCAAACCTTCTCAGAAACTTCCTATCTTTGACAGATGCCCCTTCAGGGAACTCCTGAGCTTCAAGATATCTTTTCACTTCACAGAACCAAGGCTTCTCCTCTGCCCCTTCAGTGTCAATCTCATTGCAGTATGCAGGCTTTTCAAATCTATCAATAGTAATTTTAGGAGCTTCATCATCCCAACTGATCTCAAACATAGATGCCATGGTGGCCAATGCATCTGCCAACTGATTCTCTCTTCGTGGAATGTGTCCAAAGGTAATCTCTTTGAAATGTGGGATCAAGGACAACACATGCTCTCTGTAAGGAATGAGGTTATCATGTTTGGTATCCCAATCTCCTTTAATCTGACTGACTACCAGGGCTGAATCTCCATACACATCAAGGAACTGAATCTTCATATCAATAGCAGCTTTAATACCCAGGATACATGCCTCATATTCAGCCATGTTATTGGTACAATGGAAACAAAGTCTAGCAGTAATCGGGGTATGACAACCTTCAGGGGAACTAATCACAACACCAACACCATTACCAAGTGCATTGGAGGCACCATCAAAAACCATAGTCCATCGGGATCCTTGTTCAGGTCCGTCATATTGTCCAGGTTCTTTGGTAATAATCATAATGTCTTCATCAGGGAACTCAAAATTCATTGACTGATAATCATCCACTGCTTGATGAGCCAAATGATCAGCAACAATACTTCCTTTAATGGCCTTCTGAGTAGTGTACTGTATGTCATATTCTGTCAAGATCATTTGCCATCTTGCAATTCTTCCGGAGAGAGCAGGTTTCTCGAATATGTACTTGATTGGATCCATCTTAGAAATCAATAAGGTAGTATGGGTCAACATATACTGTCTTAGTCGGCGAGCAGCCCATGCCAAAGCGCAACAAGTTTTCTCGAGCAGTGAGTATCTTGTTTCACAGTCGGTAAACTTTTTGCTAAGGTAGTATATTGCCTGCTCTTTTCGACCAGACTCGTCATGTTGCCCCAATACACACCCCATTGAGTTGTCTAACACTGTTAAATACATAATCAAGGGTCTTCCATCAACTGGTGGCATCAAAATTGGTGGCTCTAGCAGATATCTCTTAATTTCATCAAAGGCAGTCTGGCATTCATCATTCCATTCCATCACCTGATCTTTCTTCAATAACTTGAAGATTGGCTCACAGATGGTAGTTAACTGGGAAATAAATCTTGCAATGTAGTTCAATCGTCCCAAGAAACCTCTAACCTCCTTCTCAGTACGGGGAGCTGGCATCTCTCGCATAGCTTTCACTTTTGCAGGATCCACTTCAATACCTTTTCCACTGACAATGAAACCCAGGAGCTTTCCAGATCTAACTCCAAAAGTACACTTGTTTGGATTCAATCTCAACTTGTATTTCTTCAACCTCTCAAACAACTTGTGCAGATGATCAAGATGTTGTTCTTCATTCTGAGACCTGGCTATCATATCATCTACATATACCTCTATCTCATGATGAATCATATCATGAAACAAAGCCACCATAGCACGCTGATATGTTGCCCCTGCATTCTTCAAACCAAATGGCATCACCTTATAGCAAAAAGTGCCCCACTGTGTCACAAATGTTGTCTTCTCCATATCTTCAGGTGCCATCTTGATTTGATTGTAACCAGAGAAACCATCCATAAAAGAGAATACCTTATGCTGAGCAGTGTTGTCTACCAGAATATCAATATGAGGAAGTGGAAAGTCATCTTTGGGGCTAGCCTTGTTCAAATCTCTGTAGTCTACACACATACGTACCTTACCATCTTTCTTAGGAACTGGTACCACATTTGCAACCCACTGAGGATAAGAAGTTACTGCTAAGAACCCTGCATTGAACTGTTTCATTACCTCTGCCTTGATCTTTTCTGACATTTCAGGACGCATACGACGAACCTTCTGCTTCTTTGGACGACAATCTTCTTTCACTGGTAACCGGTGAACCACAATGTCTGTATCCAACCCTGGCATATCTTCATAAGACCAAGCAAAAATCTCCACATAGTCACGTAACATCTGAATCAACCTGCTTTTGACACTGTCCTCTAAATCAGCCCCTATCTTGACCTCTTTCTTGTTTTCTTCAGTTCCCAGATTCACAACTTCGACTGGCTCTTCATGTGGCTGTATAGCTTTCTCTTCTTGTTGTAACAACCTAGCAAGCTCTACAGGTATTTCACAATCGTCCTCATTTCCGTCTTCAGTTTGATAGATCGGATTCTCGAAAATATAATTGGCAATAGTAGAACTGTTATCAACAGGATCCAGAGTGGATGAGGATCTGCATTTTAGTGATGTGGGTGTGTGTAAGAACACATAGCTGATAAAACAAAAATAAAAGAAAAGAAAGACAAGGAACACAATATTTATGAAAACGAAACGTCCACTGATTTTATTGAATGAAGTATGCAAATGAAATGACAGCCCGTAACAAGCATACCATTGTGCCCCGGGTAAGGCACATGGCTTGAAAGTTTTATTGTTCAAGAAATTACAAATTTAAAAAACACAACACAGTAATAGTATTTACTCCTGACTAAAGGAGATAGGGATAACATCTTCAGCTTTCCAATTATTGAGTCCAGCACCCACAGTAGGAAAAATCCATGCATCCAAGTTGTAGTCTTCATCTTGATCTCCCATAGCATTGATCTGGTCTTTCACAACCCCTTGATTAGTGATACGGGCAGCACGAACACGACGAACAACCTTCTGGGACTCTGCAGTGAAACCCAAACCAAACTTGTCAGACTTGTAAGGAATATCAGGAAGCTGACCCCAAATAGTACAACCACCTTCATCCACCACAGCTCTAGCATCATTGAGGGAGGCCATTGCCATTGTTGGAGGCTTTCTGGTGACCACAGGAACTTTCTTCACAACAGGAGGAGCTACATAATCATTAACAACCCAGGGGACTACTTCAAATGTCTGACACGGAGTTTCAATGTATTCACCCTCCATTTCCAGATACTTGAAAGTGTTGACATGGATGACAAAGTATTCTTCTTCTCCATAGACAGTAACAACCTTTCCATTCACCGGATATCTCAGCTTCTGATGCAATGTAGAGGTCACAGCACCTGCCCCATGGATCCAGGGACGACCAAGCAGACAAGAGTACGAAGGACGAATATCCATAAAAAATGTAGCAGTAAACACCTGGGAACCAACTTGGATTGGAAGATCAATTTCCCCATGTACTACTCTTCTAGAACCATCAAAAGCCTTCACCACAATATTACTGGGTTTCAGCACAGCATCTTCAGGACTCAGCTTATTCAGGACTTCCTTGGGCAACACATTCAAAGAGGAACCATTGTCTATCAGCACATGAGACAGGGTAGTGCCCCTGCATTCAATTGAAATATGCAAGGCCCTGTTATGATCTCTCTTGGCAGGGGTCAAATCAGCATCAGAGAATCCTAACCCATTGTCATAGGTCAGGTGGGCAACACAGTTCTCAAATTGGTCAACAGAAATTGCGCTGGGTACATGAGCCATCTTCAGAAACTTGATCAATGACTTGGCATGAGCCTCAGAACATAACAACAAGGACAGCATAGAAATCTTTGAGGGAGTATGCCCTAACTGATCAACAATGTCATAATCACTCTTGCGAATGATTTTCAATACTTCTTCCATCTGCTTAGAGAGATCATCAGCAGCTGGCACATCAGTAGATACAGGCTCAATAACAGGACTCTTGCCCCGAGCATCAGTGGTGGAAGTAGCAGTAGGAGTAACTGCATTCTTGGAAGTATCTGGAGGAGAGAAGACTCTTCCACTACGAGTGATCTTACTAGATCCAGCAATATTATCAATGTCAACAGGCACATTAGCTACAGGCTCTTGCTTGACACCATGGATGTAAACATCAGACCCATAGTGCCAAGGCACAGCTTTGTCAGACGTATATGGGATAGGACCAGGAGTAGTAATGACCACAGGAGCTACTCTGGCTTCAGCAACAACTTTCACAGGACCTTCAGCAGTAATCTTGATTGGGCCCTGATGAGTGATTTTAATGGGACCCTTTGAAGTGATTCTTACCGGTACTTTGTCAACCATATCAACCTCTTCAATCTTCTTACCCCGAGTCAGATGATCCACCATACTTTCTACAGATGCTGGTCTTCTTTCAAACACTATAGTATACTTATCCATGAGACGTTGAATTCCATCTCTCAAAATGAAACAGCTATCCGGCTTATAGGTACAATACAAACAATCTTCACGACAACCTGGAAAGATCCCAGCTTGTACTAACCTCTTTTTGATAACAGACAGTGGTATGGTCAACTCCATAACTGAATAGACATGCAGATCTTCATCAATGGCATTGACAGTCTTCTCGTGATTTGGCATTGGAGCTGTAATCACATTTGGAGTACCTGGTGGATCAAACTCAATCTCTCCAGCATCAATCATATCTTGAATTTTGTTCTTCAAGACCCAGCAGTTATTAGTATCATGTCCTGGACAGTTTGAATGATATGCACATCGTGCATTGGGATTGTACTTAGGAGAGGTAACATTGGGATTCTGAGGAGCCTCTTTCAAAGTAATAAGTTCAGCCTTCAACAAGTGTTGCAATGCCTGAGCCATTGACATGTTGATCTTCGTGAACTGTCTTCTAGCCCTCTGTTGGTTGCCTTGAGGCTGCTCTGTTGTTGCAGGAGTTGGATTTGAAATATGAACTGCACTAACAGACTGATGCCTTCTGTTACGATCAGGTTGACCATAAACAGCATTGGATTCCTTCTTCCCAGTGGGAGGCTTCTTTGCAGCACTTGATGAAGAAGTGCCCACTTGGATCTTACCATTCTTGATACCATTCTCTACTCGTTCTCCTGTCATGATCAACTCAGTGAAGCCAGATGATGAGCTTCCAATGAGGTGACTGTAAAACGGACCATTCAGTGTACACATGAGCATATCAACCAGCTCCCTGTCAGTCAAAGGGGGTTGAACTCTTCCAGCTAAATCTCTCCACTTCTGAGCATACTCTTTAAAACTTTCTTTGGCACCCATAGACATGCTCTGAAGCTGCATGCGAGTGGGGGCTAAGTCAGCATTGTATTGGTACTGCTTATAGAAAGCTTCAGCAAGATCATTCCAGTCTCTGATGTTGACACTCTCTAACTGATAATACCACTCCAGCTGAGCTCCAGATAAGCTCTCTTGAAAGAAATGGATCCACAACTTCTTATCAGCAGTATGGGGTTGAATTCTTCTGACATATGACCTCAGATGCAGTTTGGGACAAGAGACCCCATCATAGACAACAAAAGTAGGAACCTTGAACCCCACAGGTATGACCACCCCAGATATCAAGCTCAAATCCTCAAAATCCAGCCCAGATGACTTCTGCAACTCCATAGCATCCATCCTATCCACCAGCATCTTGAATTTGTCTTCATTAGGCTCATGGTAATAATTAGCCTCAGAATCGGAGTCCCCCATTGAATGGTGGAGACTGCCTACCTCCTGCTCAGATTCTTCAGATTCATAGTCTTCAGCTGGTTCTTTGGTCTTGACAGGACCTTTGAACCTTCTTCCCATGTTGAGCAACCCAGCAGACCTTCTAGCCTTCTTAGTCTTCTTGGCCAGCAGTGTCTTCAATTCATCTTGCCCCTTGGATAGGTTCAGGATCAGCTCTTGGAACTGTGCATTCTGTGCCTGAAGATCCTTAACTGATTGTTCAAGAGCCATTGCTGAAATAAACAGCGAGAAGATGAGAAACCTGTGATGCAATGAAATGATATGGGAATGCATATGCAATGTTTTCAAAGACCGCAGGATTTAAATTTGTTTAAACAAACAAGAAAGTAACTTTTTATTAGTAATAACTTGTTTTGCCTTTTAGGCTTACAAAAAATGAAAGTGAAATAAGTACAAAATATGGGGTTTTAAGTCTCCCATGGACGCTTCCTCTTTTGTATTGAGGTATGAGTTGAGGTTTCGTTCCTCGTGAAGTAGCTTTGTTAGCTCCAGGATCTTTTCTTGGCTTGCTTTGTAATGAGCCTCGAAAGTATCCCTTTGCTCTTTCAGTTGGATCCATGATCTCTGCAAGTCTTCCATATCAGTAGGCATGTCTGGGTGAAGGATGGTATAAGCTGTGTCTCCTTCAGCAACAGGTTCCATGGTAACTGGTAGGACGGCAGGATATGGCATCATGAGTGTCTGAGCACGAGATCTTACCCATCTGAGATAAGCCTCCATAGGAATAGTGTACTTAGGCTCCAGTGTCTTGCTGTCAATCCTGTTTACCTTTCCCCAAGCTCGTATGAATCTCTGACGGTAACCCTGAAGATCGTTGTCGTAATCAAACACAATGCCCTGAATCAACATGTCATGTGGACCATCACTTCGGGCGTAACCAAACTGTCGTAAAGCTAGAGAGGGGTTGTAGGTGATGCCTCCTCTTATGCCTAGAAGTGGCACATTAGGGAACTCCCCACAACGGTCAATGATGGTGACATTCTCCATAGATCTGGAGCACCAATGGATGTCTGAGTGAGAAAGTGACATGATCCTCTTGGACCATCTGAACCCTTGCTCATTCTTCATTACTGAGCGAGGAAGGTGAGAAATAAACCACCTAGAAAGTAAAGGTATGCAGCACATCAAAGTTCCTCTCGCCCTTGTAGTACGGGTGTGAAGAGAATGTAGGATGTCTCCAAGCAATGTAGGCACTGGATTATGACTCAGGAAAATGTTGATGGCATGAACATCTATGAACTGATCTGGATTGGGGAATAATACTAAGCCATATATCAGCAAGGCTAAGATCTCCTCAAAAGAATCATAGCTCATGGCCTTCACGAACAACTGAGCTTTTTCTATCAACACCTTGGCCAGAATACCTTTAACTCCGCTTCTCATTTCTAGAACAATGTCAGCCTTCTTCAGATGTAGGGCTGCAGCAATAACCTCTGGTTTAAGCTCCTTCTCCAAGCCTGTGAAGGGTCTTTGATCAAGAACAGGTATACCCAGAAGTTTAGAGAACTCCTCCATTGTAGGGACCAGCTGGTAGTCAGGAAATGTAAAGCAATGGTGCTTAGGGTCAAAGAACTGAAATAGGACACTTATCATGTCTTCACTGAACCCTGAAGTGACTAGATCCAATAGGTGACCATGTCTCTTGTTGAACTGGGAATGATCAGACACTTGAGAAACCAACTCTTTAAGCTTGGGAGGTATTCCCACAAAGTTGATCCTGATGGTGTTTCTACGAGCAGAAGCCATGACCTGCAACAAAGAACAAAGATAAATCCTTTGGTCCTTGAAATGGTTAGTGAAAATGCTATGCTTATGATGCATGATGATGTCATGATGTTATGTTCAATCACAAACATGTGGCACACACAAACAAGTCACACCATAGCCCTAGGTTTAAAGGCTTGCATGAGGTTTAAGGTAAGTACCCTCCCCTGAAGTTAGTTGGTTCATCCTGTCCTACAAAAGTAACCAGGTTCTAAGGGATCTCAATATCATTGATCCTTCACAAGGGTGGTTGTTCAGTAGGCAACTTACTTGCCAACCAAAACCCTCCAAGTTTAGAATCTCAATGAGCGTAGTATCGAGTATCAACCAACTTCAGTCTTCACCAAAGCCGGTTATCTCACTACTTTTCTAAAGGCTAAGATGGGATAACTAGGGTTCTAAAAGTTAGTTAGTGCATTAACAACATATGGCAGCCTCATATTATCCTCAACTTGACTTAAGGAACATAAGCACCGACCAAGAAGTCACACTAACTATGGCCACCAGATCAACCGTATCGATATACGTCGTACAGTTTCCTTGGTCTATTGCCATTTACCTAAGGTACACTAGATCCGGGTTAGGACCTTTCACACATAAGAGCATCCCAACAAGTAATATAAAGCAAACAAGGCAAACAATTTAAAGGTGATCTAATTCCTAAGGGTACCCCTCTTTAATTTTAGTCCCCAGCAGAGTTGCCAGTTCTGTAACACGGTGGGAGAACTGACTTTAAGTTATGTTGCGGATAGCAAGAGTCGCCACCGACTTTTATTTTATCCATAAGGAAAGGGTATAAAAGAACAGGAAAGACCTTAAGAGAATATTTTGGGTCCGGGGGGTAGGTTATGTAAAGGGAAGGTGTTAGCACCCTTTACATCCATGGTTATCCATGGGCTCTTAGTTACTTAGCTCACTTTAAATTGTTTTTGAAAGTGTAGTGTGTGAATAGAAAAATTTTCAGAATAGTTAATAATAATCCATGAACGGATGTGTAAAAACTTGTTTTTGAAAATTTGTTTGAAATTGTGAAGAGTTTGAAAATTTTTTGAAGTGAGCAAGTACATAAGAGGAACCTACCCTAATGTTTAAAGTCTTTCTTGTTCTTTATCCTTTCATTGGTAAGACTATCCCTACTATTAAGGAGTAGGTAGTCATTACCTTGGATGTGAGGGACAATTGGAGGGACATCTGTTTTATAAAGGCAACTGTGGGGTGTAATAAGCATATAGGAGGGACTATCATCATTATTCGAAGGGACTCGATTCGTAAAGGCAACCATGAGGGACTTGATGATTTTTCTTTTTAAAGGGACTTGCTTTATACACCCCACTTGACCTTATTATTTAGGCAACTTGAGGGATAACCTTAGAAAGTGAGACGGCGATTAAAATCGACTTACGTGTGTGAGTGTTTAATTTAATTATCTTATGATTAAAGTGATCTAATTTATTTTAAATAAAATACATATTTTTTCACTCCCTAATTACTAACCATAGCAAAAATAAAAATATTTACAAATTTACATCCAGGAGCATTTACATAATAATTATAATAAGCAAAAATAAATAAATAAATAAATAGCAAAAATAATTAATTAGCAAAATATAAATAAACAAGCTAAAATAATAAATAAATAATAAATAGGGGTTAGTAAATAATAATAATAAGTAAGGTTAGCAAAATAATGATAATAAGCATAATTAAAATATAAATGGGTTAGTGATAATAAAATAACAATAATAATAATAATTAGAAATAACAAACAAGGTTAGAAACATAATAATAAAAATATAATAATAAATAATAGTATGGTTAGTAATAACAATAATAAATAAAATTAACCAAAATTATAATAATAAGAGATTAACAATTTTTAATATAAACAATTATATTTAGAAAAAAAAATATGAACAAACAATTATTTTAATTTACAAGATTTAATTTCTAATAGCATGAAATATATTTATATCTTATATGAGAAAAATAATTTATAATTATATTTACAATATTTACATGAATCATACTAAATAAATAAATAAATATACATTATAATTATATTAATAATTAGAAAATAAAATTATTTAGAAAAAATAGAATTAGATTTTATTTTAGAAAATATTTTTAGGGTTTTAAAAAATTAGGGTTTTGTTATATACAAAATAATTTTAATATACATATACATAATTTTTAAATTAGAAAACATATATACATGAAATATATTTAATTCATTTAATAGAATGATCAAAATAAAGAGAAGAAAATAAAATATAAAAAAACTTACCTGACTGGGATTTGAACCCAGGTCAGTGTGCTTGCCAACAAGAAGAACCACCATCAGGCCAATGTGCACGCAGGCAATGAATGAGAAGGAGAAATTGGTTTTGTGCTTTAAGCTTGAAAAATCTGGAAAATAATAGAGATAAAAAGGTCTGGGGTGGGATTCGTACCCAGGACCTTATGAATGCAAGCAAGTACGCGCTCCCGCTTGGCTGGGAGAGCCTATCTGGCTATTGAATGGCAAAAAGCCATAATATATTCAATCTCCTTTTATCCTGAAAAAATAGAACAAAAATAATGGCCCAAGCAGGATTCGAACCCTGGCCTTTTCATCAAACACAAGCGCATCCTTCCACTGGGACAAGCCACTGCTTGTGATAACTAAATAACAAAACAAAATAAAATATGTTAATCATAATTTGAATTTCTGAGCGCGCGGCAAACTTCATCTTCAACCTCCTGAGCTGCGAATTTTCTTATGAAAATACTTGCAAATTTTCCTGCGAAAAACCATTCCCAGCAAAACCTACGAATATCAACAAGCAACAAAACCATACAATTTTACAAAATTAAGCATAGCATTATAATCCAGACATTCATACGATCAAGCCTATGTTGTTAGAATCCATTTAAGTTTCTTAAATCCAAAATCCCTAAACCTAGGTCCAAACCCTAACTATGGCATCTTGTGAATTAGGTACGGGTTCTTTGATTTTCCTGTCCAGAAACAAGCTACACAACATTATAAACAATATTAGGCAATCAAAATCCATTTAAATGCAGTGATTTGATGTAATCGAAAAAATAATTTCAAGCATGAACAAAGCTTCGGGTTCATCATTATGACATGCTTTAGATGAATATGAGTGATGGTTTTGCTTCCATGATGTCCAAGGAACACGTCTATGAGCTTATTTTACCTTGAAACCTCTTGGATGATGGAATCCGAATTGGTGTTTTTGCTTGAAATTTTTGAATTGAAAACCTACCTTTGAAGCTGCTGGATTCGTGTCTTGAGGCTAGGGTTGTGTTTGCTACTTATATGAGAATGAATTAGGTCAGAAATATGGATTGGTTGTGTGAAGATTTGATCCAAAAAATATTGAAAAAGATCATGGTGTAAAAGTTCAAATATTTGATCATGAAGACTTGCTATTCTTGGACTAATCACATGATTCCTTTCTCTTTCAAATTTAATTAATAATTAAGAATTTCTAGAAGCATTATCTTCCTCCAAAAATAGATTTTCATATTTTATATTTATTTAAAATGATTTTTATGAATTAAATCAATAATAAATAAAAATAAAATAATAAAAATGCTGAATTTTGGTCAATTGGGTCGTGCATAATGATATGAGGTGGATTGGTTCACAACTTAGCAAGCCCATTTGGAAGGAATTGTTTCTAGACCCCCATTTTCAATATAAATCATCACAAAATTGCCCAACTTTGCAAGAGCATATCTCCCTCAATTTTAAAGGTATGAGGGTGTTCTTGGTCATTTTGGAAATCTTGAAGAGTCCTCTAAACAACCCCATTGGTTTCAGGTCCATATCATTTACCAATCTCAAGTTATGCCCTTTTGAAGTTGTTGACTTTTTGTTGACTTTTGAAATGACCCATAATGTCTTAGCTCATATCTTTCCAATGAAGCATTTTTGGGCTTAACTTGCAACATCAAAGTTGTAGAGAATTAAATTTCCTTCAAAATGAGCTTTGGATGGAGACTTGGTGATGAAGTATGTGAAAGTTATGGCTGGTCAAAGTTCAGTTGACTTTTACTGAGGAAACCCTAATTTAGAAACTCCTGATTATTGATGATCTGGAATCTCCTTGATGAATCATGATCAACCCTTGATCAAATGATGAATTTTACTTCATATACTTGATGTTGGCAAAAAATCATGAAGTTTGACTTTGGTTTGACCACAGTTGACCTCAGTTTGACTTTTTAACTGTATTGACTGATTTTGACTTATCTGATCATCTGACTGAGCAAACTTTTGAGAAAAGTCTTGAAACTTGTCATGGGGGTTCTTATACACATATAAGATGTTATGAAACTCACTTGAGGTATTGGAAGTCCATTTAGCCTGATTAAAGTCAAAACCCTAGTTTTGGATGCACTGCTTAGGAGGTGCATTGTCTGAGGGAATTGTCAACTCTTCTGACCCATTGTGAACTTTGTGAACCTTGTGAACCATCATAAAATGTCTTGTGAACCTCATGGGAGATATTGTGAAGCTTGTGAACCTTGTGAACCTCATGAAGTGGCTTTGTAGACCTCATAAACCTCAGGAAAGGTATTGAAAGCATTGTGGAACTTGTGAACCTTGTGAACCTTCAAGAAGTAACTTGTTGACTTCATGAACTTCATGAAAGGTTATGGACATGTTGAGAAACTTGTGAACCTTGTGAACCTTCAAGAAGTAACTTGTAGACTTCATGAACCTCATGAAAGGTTATGTAAATGTTGAGAAGCTTGTGAACCTTGTGAACCTTCATAAAGTAACTTGTAGACTTCATGAACCTCATGAAAGGTGTTGAAAGCATTATGGAACTTGTGAACCTTGTGAACCTTCATAAAGTAACTTGTAGACTTCATGAACCTCATGAAAGGTCTTGTAAATGTAGAGAAACTTGTGAACCTTGTGAACCTTCTTAGAACACAAAGTCTTGTATTGTGAGGGCAAATTTTGGGGTGCAACAACTTCCCCATGGAATTTCTTCATGAAAATTGATATGCATACTCCCTATACCATATGGAGACCAATAGAAACAAGAATGACCAAAAAAATTGGAGTTATGGCCTTTGAAACCAAAACCCTAATTCTAGGTCATCTGTGCAGTCAAGCCTGGCTCTGCTTCCATACCAATCCCAGTTCTTGTGATTCTTTGGAATTCTTGAATTTGAGAGGATGTAATATGATACTTGAACACACATAGACCCCTTTGAAGTGATTGATGACATTTGGAATGGCTCAAGAAGCTCTTGGATTGCTCAGATCACAAACCCTAGGTGCAGATGACTTAGAAACAATGCAATGACTCAAAATTGAGATATGAGATGGTATGATTGAATTTATGCATATGAAATAATCACAAGCCATGGTGTGAATGGGTGAGGGCAAATTTGGGGTGTTTACAGCTGCCCCTATTCAAACATGAGTTAGCTGTGCAGGTTGTAAGCAAAGGCTTATCAGGCAAACAAGATAACTTGTGGTTGAATACCAAAGACAGTCCAAAATTTGCACTCACTGAATGAAGAAGAAAAGGGATATAGATTGTAAAAGAAAGTAAAGTATATTGTAAAGTGTGAGTGACAGAGGACGACCGTCGAGCAGAGGACGACTGCTGGGTAAAGAGCAATGACGGGGACGGCCGACATGCTGGGAAAAGTGCGGGAAATGAAGCAATGACGGGGACGGCCGACATGCTGGGGATAAAAAGAAATATGACGGGGACGGCCATCAAGTTCACAAAGTAAAGTAACCAACGACGGGGATGGCCATCGGGTTAAAGAATAAATGAAATAAACAGATGATGAAGTACGGTCATCAAAGGTGAAGGACGATCACCTAGCAGGGGACGGTTGCTCTGTTAGGGGTAAGATGAGGGACGGTCATCTAAGGTGGAGGACGACCACCTGGCAGGGTACGGCTGCCGAAAATATCGCGACATAGGACGAATTCCGGATAAAAGGTCAACGATGGGGACGGCCATCGGACGAGCATGATGGAGGACGACCATCAAGAGGTGGAGGACGACCACCTAGCAGGGGACGGCTGCTCTCAAGGTTTGTCATGACATAGGACGAATGTCAGATAACCAAAATCAACAATGGGGACGGCCATTGGATAAAATTATGAAGGACGATCATCAAGAGGTGGAGGACGACCACCTAGCAGGGGACGGCTGCCAAATATCACGACATAGGACGAATGTCGGATAGAAAACCAACGATGGGGACGGCCATCGGATGAGCATGATGGAGGACGACCATCAAGAGGTGGAGGACGGCCACCTAGCAGGGTACGGCTGCTCTTAGGGTTTATCATGACACAGGACGAATGTCAGATAAAAAAGAAAAATTGCTTTGTTGGCGATCTACTGGGGGATAGTAAACACGGACGAGTATTTACATCCAAGAAACAAAAGGTATAAGTGTTTAGATGTTTGTGTATAGATTAAAGATGCGGACGAGCATCCTTAAGACTACGATACGGACGAGTATCGGGTAGAAACAAATACTGACTCGTGTTCAGAGATGATGATACGGACGAGTATCAACGGGTTAACAGAGAACACGGATGAGTGTTGAATCTGAGAGGATTCTTCTGGGGAATAGTAGACACAGGCGAGTATCTATATTCAAGAAGACAAGAGTGTTTGACACAGTGTATGGATTAAAGATGCGGACGAGCATCCTTAAGACTATGATACGGACGAGTATCATGTAGAAACAAACTCTTGACGCATGTTCTGAGATGATGGTACGGACGAGTACCAACGAGTTAACAAAGAACAAGGACTAGTGTTGAATTTGTGGGGATATAAGTGGTATATACAAGATACAGACGAGTATCAGTATAAGTGTGAGTGGTGTATAGATGAATGTTTAACTGCTGGGGAGAGTGACACGGACGAGTGTCAAAAGGAGAAGAGTGTGATATGAATAAGTATCTGATATACAAAGTGTAGGCGACTGCGCTGGGGATATGACAGGGACGGGTGTCAAAGGATTGTCATATGTAAGTATATGTGAGTGCAAAGAGGACGTCTTTGGCTTTCTGCTGGGGTTATGACACAGATGGGTGTCAAAAAGTATTTGTAATACGAGTGGTACTGTTTGCACAGAGTGTTCGGGCGACTTTACTGGGGAGTATTGACACGGACGGGTGCCAAAGAGAGTATATACCGATGTTTGTGAATGTGAGGCAACTGATTTTGCTGGGGAATCTCCGCTGGGGATTTGGGGGAAGTATTTTGTATATTGACGGATTGTCATTATTCACAAGTGTTGATTCAAAACATGGCTTATGATTATGCTATATGTTTGATTTTTGCCGTAATGCTCCGTGTTAGACGGAATGCTACGCTTTGTGGGTGAATATGATGCGAATGCTATGATTATGCAAAAGGTACCAAACCGGGATTCGGATCCCGTCGCTACGAAGATCTTCGACCGATCTGTCTGAAATGGACATTCCAGCTGGGGATGAGGTCATCGGTAGATCTGATGAGAAGCATTTTCTTGGGGATATAGATCACTGATGGATATATCCTTGCAAATAGGGACCCAGCTGGGGATCTGCAGAAGCTTTCTCTACTTTGTTGTGATTCCTTCGTGCGCTGCTCTTCTGGATAGAGGCTGGAGCTCTGTGGGGAGATGGTTCCTTGACTTTTGTACTCGGCTGAGGAAGGAATGGCAACTCGGCTGGGGAGAAAACACTTTGAGTGTTAAGACTGAGCGAGCATTGATCTGCCAGCTTGCTGGGATGAAGCTTACATGCCCCAGGTTGCGTTCTGGATACCTGCAATCCTGCAAAGATAGGGAAACGCACAAGTAATCCCGAGGTATCCTTTACTGGATTCCGTCATAGGAGTTAGACACTTTTGGGAGTAAGTATATTTCCTGCAAGCACGTGTTTTTATTTTTGAAGATAAACATCTGTATTTTATGCAATCAGTTTTTCTCTTAATACATCAGACATTTTTGCAAAATAAAAAATGTACAAGACGAGACATGACTGAAAATCTGATTTTATTAATTCATATGCCCTGAATTGGCGAGATACAGTCAAAGAAACAAATCCCCTGAAATGAGGAGATTGTTACAAATTGAGAAACAAAATGCTGGCAATGTTGATGATGCTTTAAGGAGCTTCCTCTTTACTATGACTCGTATGACTTTTGACGTTCTTCTCATCTTGCTTTCTGAAGAATGCTGATTCTGATTGAAGCTTGATCCTTTCGAAGCTTACCAAGTTGTAAACGATACAGACGAATTCAAAATGCAGTTGTTCGCTTATTCCCTTATTTTGCAGGGATCGCCCTTTCGGGTTTTCAATCCATCGGGATACTCATTTTTGCCTGAGCTGTCCAATGCGGCTTTTCAACTCAGCGGGTGTACATTTTTTATTTTCCCTTATTTTTGCCCGAGTCTTTTATTCTGTTTTTGACTCGCCGGGATGCCCTATTTTTGCCTGGACTTACATTCTGTTTTTGTGTCCAGCGGGTCATTTTTATGCGAAGTATTTTTTAAATGCATCTGAATTCACAGGAGATGGGAAGTCTTCACCATCCATGGTGCTGAGCATCAGTGCTCCTCCAGAGAAAACCTTCTTTACTACAAATGGTCCTTCATAATTCGGAGTCCATTTGCCCCTGTGGTCTGTATGAGGAGGAAGGATTCTTTTCAGCACAAGATCTCCTACTTGGTACTCTCGGTGCCTGACTTTCTGATCGAAGGCTCTCTTCATTCTCTTCTGATACAACTGCCCATGACAGATTGCAACCAATATTTTCTCTTCAATCAGACTCAGTTGTTCGTATCGGGACCTAACCCATTCTGCTTCGTTCAGCTTAACATCCATCAATACCCGTAGAGAGGGTAATTCGACTTCGACAGGTAGGACTGCTTCCATACCATATACAAGCTGATACGGTGTTGCCCCAGTGGATGTTCTGATTGACGTGCAGTACCCATGCAAGGCAAATGGTAACATTTCATGCCAGTCTTTGTATGTAACTACCATCTTCTGACAAATCTTCTTGATATTCTTATTAGCTGCCTCAACAGCGCCGTTCATCTTTGGCCTGTAAGGAGAAGAATTGTGATGCTGAATCTTGAAGTCCCGACACAGTTCAGCCATCATCTTGTTGTTTAAATTGGAACCATTATCAGTAATGATTCGCTCGGGAACTCCATATCGACAAATGATATCTCTCTTCAGAAATCTGGCTACCACTTGCCTTGTAACATTGGCATAGGAAGCTGCTTCAACCCACTTGGTGAAATAGTCAATGGCAACCAAGATGAATCTGTGGCCGTTCGAAGCAGTTGGCTCAATCTTGCCGATCATGTCAATGCCCCACATAGCAAAAGGCCAAGGTGAAGACATCACATTCAAAGGATTGGGAGGCACATGTACTTTATCCGCATAAATCTGGCATTTATGGCATTTTCTGGCATAGGCACAACAATCAGCATCCATTGTGATCCAGTAATAGCCCGACCTTAACAACTTCTTAGCCATGGCATGCCCTCCCGCATGGGTACCAAAGGATCCTTCGTGCACTTCATTCATCAACAAGTCCGCTTCTGTCTTATCAACGCATCTGAGGAGTACCATATCAAAGTTTCTCTTGTATAGGGAACCATTAGTGTTCAGGAAGAAACTACCAGCAAGCCTTCTTAAAGTCTTCTTATCATTGGAAGACGCCCCAGGTGGGTATGTCTGATCCTCCAAGAAGCACTTAATGTCATGGAACCAAGGCTTATCATCTTTGACAATGTCTGCTGCGAATACGTATGCCGGTCTATCAAGTCTGGACACTGAGATCTGAGGTACAAAGTTGGCAGCCTGAACTTTGATCATAGATGAAATGGTAGCCAGAGCATCTGCGAACTGATTCTCGTCCCGAGGGATATACTCAAGCTTGACTGTTGTAAAGAAAGTCAATAACCTCCTTGTATAATCCCTGTAAGGTATCAGATGATCCTGGTGGGTGTACCATTTGCCATTGGTCTGATTAACTACCAGAGCTGAATCCCCGAATACAGTCAATGTCTTGATCCTGAGGTCAATGGCTTCCTCAAGACCCATAATGCAAGCTTCGTATTCAGCTTCGTTGTTTGTGCAGTTGAAAGTGAGCTTTGCCGAGAAAGGCATGTGAACTCCTTTAGGTGTAATGAGTACTGCACCAACACCACGACCATTCATATTAACAGCCCCATCAAACATCATAGTCCATTCTTCCTCCGGGTCAGGCCCTTCAGTGTGAACAGGCTCTTCGTGATCTTTTGCTTTTATGAACATGATGTCTTCATCAGGGAAGTCAAATCTCATAGGCTGGTAATCATCAATAGGTTGCTCAGCAAGATATTCAGACAATACACTGCCCTTGATGGCTTTCTGAGAAGTGTACTGGATGTCATATTCTGTGAGGATCATTTGCCATCTTGCAACCCGCCCGGTAAGCGCTGGTTTCTCGAAAATATACTTGACTGGGTCCATCTTTGAGATCAATAAAGTAGTGTGGGTCAACATATACTGTCTCAGTCGGCGAGCAGCCCACGCTAAAGCACAACAAGTTTTCTCGAGCAGTGAATAACGTTGTTCACAGTCGGTAAACTTTTTGCTTAGGTAGTATATTGCATACTCTTTTCGACCAGACTCGTCATGCTGGCCCAGCACACACCCCATTGACTCTTCTAATACTATCAAGTACATTATCAGAGGTCTTCCTTCAACTGGAGGCATAAGGATTGGAGGCTCTTGTAAGTATTCTTTGATCTTGTCAAAAGCCCTTTGGCAGTCTTCGTTCCACCTGACCGTCTGTTCTTTTCTCAATAATTTGAACAAAGGCTCACAGGTTGCTGTAAGGTGAGATATGAACCTTGAGATGTAGTTCAATCGACCTAAGAACCCTCGAACTTCCTTCTCTGTCTTCGGTGCAGGCATTTCTTGAATGGCTTTGACTTTATCAGGGTCAACTTCAATCCCTTTCTCACTTACAATAAATCCCAGCAGCTTACCAGATCGCACCCCGAACGTGCACTTGTTGGGGTTCAACTTCAGTTGGTATTTCCTCAGACGCTTGAACAGCTTCAGCAGATTTACCAGATGGTCTTCTTCAGTAAGGGACTTGGCAATCATGTCATCCACATAACACTCGATTTCTTTATGGATCATATCGTGGAATAATGTTACCATAGCCCGTTGATATGTTGCACCGGCATTCTTGAGCCCAAATGGCATTACCTTGTAGCAGAACGTGCCCCAGGGTGTGATGAAGGTTGTCTTCTCCATGTCTTCAGGTGACATTTTAATCTGATTGTATCCTGAAAATCCATCCATGAAGGAGAATACTGAGAACTGAGCCTTATTATCCACCAATACATCAATGTGAGGTAAAGGGAAGTCATCTTTCGGGCTGGCTCTGTTCAGATCCCGGTAGTCAACACACATCCTTACTTTGCCGTCTTTCTTAGGCACAGGTACTATATTAGCAACCCACGGTGGATAGCTAGTCACAGCAAGGAACCCGGCGTCCCATTGCTTTTGTACCTCTTCTTTGATTTTCATTGCCATGTCGGGGCGAGTACGGCGCAGCTTCTGTTTAACCGGTGGGCATTCCTCTCTTAAAGGCAGCTTGTGCACAACGATGTTGGTATCTAACCCTGGCATATCTTGATAAGACCAAGCAAACACGTCCACATATTCTTGAAGCAGGTCAATCAGTTGTCTCTTCACTAAGTCTTGTAAGCAGGCCCCGATTTTAACTTCTTTCACGTCTTCATCTGTACCAAGATTAATTGTTTCTACCTCCTCCTGATGAGGAGTGATAACCTTCTCCTCTTGTCTCAACAACCTGGCTAGCTCTTCAGGAAGCTCACATTCTTCTTCAACCCCTTCATCAGCTTGATTGATCGGATTGTCAAAGTCATACGAAGTCATAGCCGTGCTGTTGTCAGTGCTGTTTGGAAGGCATTCTCTGCAAGGGTTCAGTTTGTTCATTTTAGTGATTTGATTTTAATCTTGTTTAGAAAAGTGAAATAAAGTTGAAATTTTGAAAACACTGCCATTTATTTTTTTGTACAAAAAGAAAAATGGAAAAACAGTGAGCGGGAGAGAAAAAGACTCATTTGCAAAAGATGTCTGATATTTCATTGATTAATCTTGTTGCACAAAAAATTACAGATGGCCCGATTACAAAATGAGTCTTGTCATCTTAGGCAAGATGCAAGACTTTGATGCATGCTATAAAATACAGGAAATAATAATTACTCTGCATGAGTAACTCTTATAATTTCATGGGAAGACCAGTTCGAGATACTGCTCCCCGGGATCTTTGGACGGATCCAACTCTCCAGGTTGCGGTCGCTTTCATCCTCGTCTTCCAAATTGTTGACAGCATCGGGGGTGAGCATCCCCCCACTAACAAAGTTGGGCTCTTTAGCAGCCTCTGCTTGATCTTGTTGAGTTGGTTTGTAACCCAACCCAAATCTATCCTCTTTCTTCTCCACAGGTAACAGTTTGCCCCAGCCTTGGGAAGTTCCCTCTTCAACAACCTTCCGGGCTTGTTGGTAAGATGTCATCGAGGTTCCAGGTACAGCAGAAGTTTCATTTATGTTCAAGGCATCGAACCCTTGACTCATTGTTTCGTGGATCTCCCCATCCATCTCAATGTATTTATAGGTAGCCAGGTGGCTAAAAAAAATATCCTCCTCTCCACAGATAGTAACGACTTGACCCTCCCACTCGAATTTTAACTTCTGGTGAAGGGTTGAGGTCACGGCGCCAGCGGCGTGAATCCATGGCCTACCCAATAGACAGCTGTAGGCAGGCTGTATATCCATCACGTAGAAGGTCGTTTTGAAAGTTTGTGGGCCAATCGTTATAGGCAACTCAATCTCGCCCAGAACCGATCTCTTAGAACCATCGAAGGCTCTTAATACCAGGTTGCTGGGGCGTAATGCCAATCCGTCATACTCTAGCTTCACAAGGGCTTTTTTAGGTAAGACATTGAGGGGTGATCTTGTGTCTACCAGCACATGGGAAAGAACTGCACCTTTACATTCCATGGTAATGTGCAAAGCCTTGTTATGATTGCGGCCTTCAGTAGTCAAATCAGTGTTGGTGAACCCTAGTCCATGACTAGCATTAACATTTCCAACCACAGCTTCCAACTGATTGACTGTGATCTCTTCAGGCACATAAGCTGCGTGCAAGACTTTTAGTAATGCATTCCGATGAGCCTCGGAGCACATAAGCAATGATAGGATTGAGATCTTGGAAGGCGTCTGATGAAGCTGATCCACTATTTTGTAATCACTTTTCTTGATGATTCTCATGAACTCATCAACTTCTTGATCAAAGGGTGTTTTCAAAGCTTCCTTAACAATTTGCTCTTCTTGCACCAAGCTTTTCCCTTTTGCCTTGGCAGCAGCTTCTGCTTCGGCAGTGGGTCTTTGAGTTTGTGGAGCAAAGAGACGTCCGCTTCGAGTGAAGCCTCCGCTTTCTCCCACATTGTCTATTTGTGGTGCAAGGGTTGATGATTCAAGAGTGATTTTCTGTCCTCCGCAGTATAGATCAGAGCCGTAATGCCAGGGGATGGCATTACTGCTTTCATAAGGTACTGGCCCAGGCACCGTGATGGTGACTGGACTGATGGCAGCTGCAGAAGGGACTGTGATAGTCTGTGGATCATAGTATATTGTGACTGGTGCTCTGATGGGAGTGGCATTTTGTGAGTTGTAGGCAGAATCATTTTCAGGATCATAATAAATCGTAACTGTGGAGACATTTGCTGCTGAAGTTGTAGGAGACATTGTTGGAAGGATGGGTGTTGTTGTTGTAGGAGTTTCTGAATGAAGTGGTGCTGAAGTTGTAGGAGGGATGTTTGCTGATATCTGGTCCGTTGAAGTAACAGTTGAAGCATTTGTTGATGAGATTGAAGAGTTACTTGGAACAATGGTTGTTGTATTTGTAGAAGACACGAGAATTGTTGCTGATGAGGTTGCTGGGTTGGTAGGAATTGATGTTGTGATTTGAAGCAGGCCACTCTGGATGAGACCATCTATGCCATCTCTCAAGTTATCACAACCATTCACTGAAATGTTGCAATAAGCACACCCTAACTCACATCCCGGGAACATTTGACATTCGAGGAGTTGAGCTTTAATCTCTACCAACGGTGTCCGAATCTGACCCACACTGGTTATCAAGTAAGACGGCCTGTCTTCTTCAATAGCATTGATTCTGGGACCTTCGTGGTTTGGCATAGGGTTCTTGTTAACATTTGGTGGTGGTGCGAAGTTTAGAGCCTTAGAGTCTACCAGGTCTTGTACCTTCATGTGCAGGGCCCTGCACTTTTCTGTACTATGGCCAGGTGCATTTGAGTGAAAAGCACATCTGGCGTTGGAGTCATAATTTCTGGGTAGACTGGTGGGATCCGGAGGTGCCAACGTCCTTAGCTCAACCAGGTTGAGTTTCAGGAGTTGTGGCAGTAATGTGGCATATGGCATAGGGATCGGATCGATCACCCTATTGGCCTGAGAAGGTCTCTGTTGGAACGGTCTTTGCTGATTGTTGTTGTTGGTGTTGTTGTAGTTTCTCTGAGGAGGATACTGAGTTTGTTGCTGATAATTTTGCTGCTGTGGTTGATAAACTGGTTGTGGATGAATTGGAGCGGGAATGGTGACTGCTGCCACGGATCTATGAACATATTGGGGTCTGCCCCTGTTGGTATGGATAGCATTGGTCTCACCAGTTCTTCTTGGGCCCACAAAAGGCTTCCTTGTGTTGCTGGATGAGCTGGCACCGTTGTCAGAAATTTTGCCCATCTTCAACAGGCTCTCGATTCTTTCTCCAGCTATAACGACATCTGCAAAGCTGGTAGAAGAGAAAGCAGCCAGCCTGTCAATGTATGTTCCTTGGAGGGTGTTCATAAACATATCTGCCATCTCCCTCTCTGACATAGGTGGCTGGACAGCAGCAGCCAGCTGCCTCCACCTTTGGGCGTACTCGCGGAAGCTTTCGCTAGATGACTGTGACATCCCCATCAGGAGGGTCCTGTTGGGTGCCATATCCAAATTATACTGGTATTGTCTGATGAAGGCCTCTGCCAAGTCCTTCCAACACCTGATGGTTGCTCTAGTCAGATGGGAGTACCATTCCCTTGACGCTCCAGTTAAGCTATCCTCAAAATAAAACATCCATAGCTTCTCGTCCATGGTATATGCTTTCAACCTTCCCAAAAAGGATTGTAAGTGGGTCCGTGGGCAGGAAGTCCCGTTGTATTTTTCAAAACAAGGAGGCTTAAACTTATGGGGAATCCTGACCCCGTCCACCAAGCCCATGTCCATAACATCAAAACCCAAAGAGTTTTGAGACTCCAAGGATCTTAATTTTTCAGCAATTTCCTCCAGCCTTCTGTCATAGGCTTCTTCCCCAGCACCCATTACTGTGAACTGATCCTCCTAGGGGCCTTCTTGCAGCACTCTACCTGCAGTGGCAGTCCCTTGAACATTAGCAGGAATGTTGATCTCTGGATGAAGGTGGGGTCCAAATACAGGGGGGTTGACATGAGGTTGGACCCTCTCATTGTTGCTTGTGCCAGCAGTCCCTATATGGGGATCTTCCTGATTCTGCCTTTCCACCATTGCTCTCAATCTTTCTTGGCTCTGAGCCATATTGTTCATCACTTCCATAAACTGCGTCATCTGAGTTCTCATTTCCAATCTTTCGTTGGCCATTTGGTTTCTGACCTCTGCAAGGTCCTGTTGTACCTGATCCATTTGTATGCCCGGAAGGTTGTTACGGGTTGGATATCGGTGTGGACGGTTGAGTGGAAATACCCAACGTCGAGCAATAATTCCTGGATATCACAACAGAGTTAGTAACAATAAAACAAAAACCTACAAAACAAACAAAGGGTTAGCATGCAATGCAGTATGCTTATTTGTTTTCAAGGTATCCGACTTGGCACTTGGTTTTGACCTTTCCAGACCCTTGAAGATACTGTTGATGTTGCTTTGAGGGAAACTCAGATGGAACAAACTGATACATATATTACAAAAGGCAACTGGTACATAGTTTGTTCTTTTACAAAACATGCCCTCTGAGGGGTCAAAATACATCATAAGAAAAATAAAAATACATAAAATGAAAGCAACAACAAGCAAAAAGTCAAACACCAAGACTAAACTCATCCTCCAAAACTTCCTTGAGAAGTGCTTCAGTCACAGGATCAGCTGGACGCTCCGTGAGATTCCTGATAAGGAGGTTCCGGGTAGTAACAGCTGCAGTTAGCTTCTTGTGTTGACTCTGGTCCTTTGACCTCTTCACTCCAGCTCTGATCTTCAGCTCTGAGATCTCCCTCTGGGCTGCTGCCAGGGCTTCCTGCTGCTCTTTTGCACTAGCTTCCAGCTGCTCAATTTTGTCCTGAGTCCTCTTATCTTCCAGAGTACGAGCTTCGGTGATCCTGACCCACCTAGCTTGACTCTCCTTCAGATACAAGTCAGTCCTGGCTTTCTGGAACTGGGCTTCCTTGCAAGCATTCTTCAGAATCTGTTCTCCAGCCTTAGACTTCTTGATGTAATCCTCAGACTTCTCAATTTTGGCCAGATGCTCTACTCTCAGCTTCTCTAACCTCTCAATATCCAACCTACCATCACTCCTCTCCCAGAGGGTCTTCTGCAGAGCCTGAGTCAACTTCTCATTTCTCTCTTTCAAGCTCTCAAACTCCTCTAAGCTGACAGTGGCAGGAGGTGGTGCCGAGGATGACCCAGGCATATCCTCCATGGTAAAGGGCATCCCAGAAAATTGAGCCCTAGCATGGGACCATTCATAGTATTGTGCTGATGCTACATTGTTGCACTTCCCCAGAATGGTCACTCCTTTAGTTTGAACATTGTCCCAGGCCCAGGCTGCCTGCCTAACAATAGCCAGATTAGGCTTGTTCTCACAGTAAAGAGTCTCAGCCAAGTCTTGTGCCTTAGGAGTGTGGACCAGTGCATAGCCCAGTTGTCTTTTGAACAGCAGAGGGTTGTAATTAATGCAACCCTTAACTCCTATCAGGGGTATATTGGGAAAATGCCCACAACTGGTAATGATATCCCTGCCCTTGGTGCTTTGAGTGCACCACCTGATATCAGCTGAAGTCAGAGCAGTGAGTCTTCTAGCCCAGTTCCTCTGCTGATGAGGATTCAAAAATGCATCTGTCTTGGGCAAATGCTTGAGAAGCCAAGTATGGAACAAAGGAGCACAACACCTCACTAATCTCCCCCTCTGCTTTTCATTCCTCTGGTGCACTGAATAGTAGAAATCCCCCAATAAAGTGGGCACTGGGTTCCTCAGGATGAAAAGATGGATTGCATTCTTGCTAATGAATCTAGGCTCATCTGCAAATAATATGATCCCATATATGCTCAGGGCCAATAAAGCACAGACTGCTTTCTACTCTCCCAAAGAAGCTTTCAGGGTAGCTTGAGAGATCAAGAAATCCAGATGCAGGCCAGAGATTCCAGCCTTAGTAGTCATGTGCTGCCCAATCAGAACTGGTTCCAGATGCAAAGCCTTTGCTATCTCTTCATTACCAGGAAAGACCATCTCAGGGTTGAAAGGGACTCCACCCCTGATAGGTATACCAACCAATGATGAGTACTCTTCCAATAAAGGGCCCAACTGAAAATCCTGAAAAGTGAAACACCTCAGTGGGGGATCATAAAACTGAAGGCAAGTATGAATCAGGCTCCTCTGTGAAGGGTCCAAATCCACAACCACATCAAGTATGTCTCCATAGTGTTCCCTGAACAGTGGTACATAGTCTGGAGTAATCAGGGTCTGAATCCTCCTGATGTCAGCTAGCTCAGGCTGGAAGAAGTGGTAGGAGATGTTACTCTTTTTAGGTGCCATGTTGTTGAAGAAGAGTTGAGACAGGTGCTGATGATAACACTGAAAAAATGGGCCACTGACTGGCTGGTGCAGGTGACTGAAGCAAGTAGCTGATAGCTGAAGTAGATGCTGATGAAGATAGGTCTATACTGATGATGGGGTCAAAACCAAGCCAAAAATGAAGATGGATACCCTGAAAAACAAATAAAAAAATCTCAAAATGATGCAATGATGATGTATGCAAATGATATGCAAGGGTTTGTGACTGAGCTGGATCTGATCAAGTAACCAAGGTATGTTCAAGAAATCCAGATGGAGGTCTATAAGTCCAGTAACCAAGGTGGGGGACTCAAATAAAGAGCCACAGGTCCAAGGTTTAGAATCACAAGAACTGTTCCAACATGGAGTACTCTTAATCAAACAAAGTAACAGGGTATGTTGAGGCCAAGGGTACCTACAAACCTGTAAACAGCCCAACCCCCTCACAGGTGGTGTTCTAAAACAAGGATCCTCAGACTTGGATCAGTTATGAGAAGTGTAAACACTTCTAACCCGGAGGTACATTGTTTACAATAACCATAAAAGATCCTCCTCTAATTCACCTCAGTTTCTGAAGGTCAATACTAAAGGTCATCCAGACTTAGCAGGCTTCCCAGATAGCCCTAGTACTGCAGGAAATCTGCAACACAGAGTTCTCAAGAAGAAACCCATATCTGAACCGTGTTTCATATTCCCGCACCAGACCGAGATGGAATGGGAAAGAATATGAACCACTCTAGCCTAGGTGTCACTCAGGTCCCAGGTATAGGACCTCAACTTTCAATAAAACACCCACCCATCAAAACAAACAAACAGATCCAGCCAGCAACACAGTATGACAATATGATATATGCAAAGCAATAAAGAAAGCAGTAAAGCAACTGTACATAAAGCAAAAATAAATACAAATATACAAACACAGATAGCATATAACACCCCAGTAAATACAAATCAATCAAGCGCTAGGAGGAACCCACAAAAAGAACCAGAAGCCCTGGTTGCAGTATAAGGTTCCCCAGCAGAGTCGCCAAGCTGTCGCTCCCACCAAATGAGGCCGGGTCAAATGGGGTGCAGACGCGAACGGTCGGCGAGAGGGGCAATGAGAACACACAGCAGTGAACTCACTGGAGAAGGAAAGAGTCGCCAGCTAGGCATTTTTATCCCGGAGGAAAGGCAATGCTGCATAGACCTAGAAAAGATATGGATAAGACGGTCGCGAACCAGAGAGACTGAGAAAGGGGGTTGGTTACAACCTGGGAAGGTATTAGCACCCAGATTGTCCGTCGTACTCGACGGGATCCACGCTTAAAAGATTTGTGTTTTAAAGGGGTGGTGTCAGTGCAATCTGTGTATAAAATAGCTGGAAAAGAATGTACAGGTGTCAGTGTAAAAGAAATGTGAAGTGTGTAAATGATGTGTCAGTGTGAGAAAAGGAATAGGATGCTCAAGATAATGAGGCTAAGAAAATGATACTGGAAGAGGGGGGATATACAGGGACTTTTGTTCGATAACTGTTAAGTTATGCCTACGTATCCTCTCGTGCAATGAGGAAGTCAGAACACCGTAGTTCGACCCAAAGAGACTGAAAGATAAATTGACCTGTGAATTGCTTACTTGTCTATGCTCAAGTGTATGACCTGTCTGGCTCAGGTGCAAACTGTCTTGCATTAGACAGAAGAAGCAAGTTCTCGTTTGTGAGTGAATGAGATGAGGAAAGAATCCCGAAGGAGACGATTATTGTTTGTTTTTGAGTTTTTAGTCTTTTATTGCTTTTGAAAATTTGTCATAAGTTAATGAGCTTAAGCCTAGACCAATGGATTTAGTAATCTCATCACATCTTCCCTCTGATCAGGGGTAATGAGAATACCTTAAGTGTGAAGTCAGCTTCTCACACTTAATCACCATGATGTAGGATCAAGATCATTAACCTACTTGTGGTCATTTAGATGTTTTTTGTTGTTTTTGTTTAGTGCTAAGTAATGAGATTAAGCCATAATCAGGGATTAAACAGACTCATTACACCATCCTAATAGAAGGATAATAGATGAGAATGTTTAAGCTGAGGAAGACTCCTCAACTTAATCCATGATTAGGGATTAACCTCATGACAAAACAAAGCCTTTACTAGATGGATTTTAATTAATGATAAGATGAAGAAGTGAGTTTTATGGTTTGTAAGACAACTTGAGGGGGACTTGTCCATTAACACTAGGGTTAGTCCTTCTTAACCAATTAAGGAAGAATTAGAACCCTAATGCAAGGCCCAAGTTACAAGCTTGATGTCTTGATAATTATTAAGTGATTTGATTAAAGGAGTTAAACATATTAAGGGTTTAACACTTAGGATTAAAGTTATACACTCCATCCTAATAGAAGGATGCAGGCATAAACTTAATCACAAAGCCTTAAAGCCTTTATGGTTTAGTCCTTGATTATGAGGTGAGAAGAGAAGACTCAATGAGACACAAAGGTAAAAACTAAGAGGGGAGACTAAACAAAACCCTAATCATTGTCATACATGGTTGTTCCTAAGGTTTGTGAGGTTTTCAAGAGAAGTCTTCAATGGAACCACCAGGAAGCAGATGAAAGGATCAGGAGAAGCAAGGTAACTTGCTTCATTCAAGAAGTCAAGTCACTTGAAGAAAGAAAGTGAGAAGAAGAAGGATGAGAAAACTCAAACTCACACACATACAAAAAATGCAGCAAGGATGTAAATAGAGGTGAATAGAAGTTATGAGAAGTGAAGGCAAATTCACTTCTCAAAGTCACTTACCACCTGAAAAGTTAGTGAAAGAAATGCAATGCAATGCAAAATGAAATGAAATGGTATGATGTGAACCAAAACCAGAAGCACATATATGATTGTTAATGATGTTATGTGATGCTACAAACATGAGACAAGACATGAGGATGATCATATGAACCAATGGATGCAAATGAGGCAAGTTAAGGAGCATAAACATACATGAAAAGTTATGAAGTGCAAATGGCATACAACATGGGGAAATGCAAAATGCAATGATCAAACATGCTTTCAATATGTCTCATGATGTCAAATGAATCACATGGATGCATAAAATGTCATGGCAAGTCAAGGTATGAATGCAAATACAAGATGGATGCATATGGAAGCCCAAATTAGGGTTTATGATCAATGCATCAAACACAAACCAAAATCAGAAGCAAACATCAATACAAAAAATTGAAAATGCACTCAAAGGATCCCTAAACCTATACTAACTCACTGCCCAAAGGAGAAGTCTCAACTCTTAACCAAATTCAAGTTATGATTTTCCTAAATTTTCTAGGGTTTTAGGGTTCCTTAACAAGAAAAATGCCAAACAAATGGAAAATGAGATATCAAATCATGGCCATTTAATCTCACAAACTACATGATATGCTAAACACAATGCAAAAAGAATCAAAGTCCAACTCTTTATGGTTAGGCAGAAATGATTTTTGGAAGTTTGGATCAAAATAATGCATCAAAATGATTTTAATTCCATGGAAAATTCTCAAAATGCATCAAGATAAAAAAATAAATTTGGTTTGAGGGTTGGACAATGTTTCTAAATGTTTTTAAATGTTTCATGAATTTTTTGGTGATTTTTAAATACCTAAAAGTATTTTTAATTAATTAATTCTCATTAATTAATTAAAAAGAAACTTTTAAATATTTAAAAATACTTTTTTAATGCTAAAAATAAAAATAAAAATATTTTTGTGTTCTGAAATTAAATAATAACTTGTATAAAAAATTTCAGAATTTTTGAATGGATTTTACTATTTTAAAATAAATGGAGAAAATAAATACAAAATAAATGAAATAAAATTAATAAAAATGAGAAGTAAACACAATGGATGGCCAGGATGGATTCTGGGGAAGAGGCTGTTGACTACGCGCGCAGATCAATGGTCCATATTCAAACTTCCTAATTTCTGATTTATGAATTAATTAATTGAGATTAGGGTTTAATGAGTGCATCTGGGCCACACATACACGCGCCAAGTCAACCAAGTTAACAGATCCAACGCGTCAGATTCAAACTACATTTAATGACGTGATTAAGCCCTAATTATTTTCAGGTGGCCGGAGAAGACCTCCGGTCGTCTTCTCCGGTGGGAACCCCACCTGAAAATTCCTAGAATCTTCAAAACGCAACTAAAATGAAATCTAAACAAACAGAAATCCTTCCCATACTTCACTGAATCAAAACCCTAACATAAACATCATTTATATTTCATCAATCACATGAATCGAAACAAAAGAAATTTTAGGGCAAAACTTTCAGAACACGATTAAACTCTCATATCTTCACCATTTTCAAAACCAACAACATCAGAGTGATCAGTGAACTACAAAGAACAGCTTAGGAACTTTAAAAATCATTTCTGGAAAAAAAGTTCTTGAGCTACCTGAGTTTTGAAGCTTTCAGTTTACAGCTTTCTGGCCTTTCTCCTTTGTGCAATCCACTCCTTATGGTCCCTTGATGATGTCTGGATGCTTAGAGAAGGTTTTGTGCTGGCTGGTTTGAGAGTTTGAACAAGTTCTGTTCAAGCTCAGGTGAGAATCGTGTTCTTGATTCTTTGAGCTTCAGGTTGATTTTGGGGGTGCTTTGTGATCAAGGTGATGTGTTGAGAAGGTCTGTGTAGTTTGTTTGAATGTTTGTGGCTTGTATGAAGAATTTCGAAGGCTTTTGCTCCAAGGGTGGAAAGTGAGGATGCTATACTTGGGCTTGTTTCAGGCCTGTGTCTTGTGATGTTTGGCTTGCAAATTGTTTGTATAAACTAATCCTATTGGTCAGATGACATGACATGTCCTTTTGTGATAGGTATGAGTGCTTTTTGCAAATTGTCAACTTTGTGTAAGAAGGGCATGGACTACTTTGCTAGCTTGGTACAAAGGGCTTGTCTTGTGCAGCATGAGGTGAGGAGAGGGCTAGGGTGGTTCAGCAACCAAGGCAGCAAGTGGATGAGATGTTATGATGGATTTTGCAACTTGGTTCAACTTTGGTTCTCATGAAAAGATCTTGTTCAAAAAGTCATACAAACATGTAACTCTTTGGTCCAATCTGAACTTTAGATGCCACATTGTCATGTTATGTGAATTAGAAGTCCATTTGATAGCCTTAGAACACTTGATCAAGTCATTTTGCAAAATACCTCTTTGGTAGAAACTTTGAAATTTTGTGATTTTTGCCAACTTTGACAAGCCATAACTTTTGATCCAAAATGAATTAGGTCATGTTCTTGTACTTTTTGAAAAGGGAAAGATCTATTCTACAACTTTCATGACCAAAGTTTTTCCATTTGAAGCATTTTTGGATCAAAAAGTAAGGGTTGAAAAAGTTGCATAAAATGACATTTTCATTAAAAGTCAAACTTGCCCAAAAAGTCAACTTTGCAAAAACTTGAGATTCTTGAATTATGTAAACTTCCAACTTCTTCCATGATCAAATAAAGGTCATAAACACTCAAAATGATGAAGATCACCCCTTGGTTGGGTCATTGGGGGCCTCAGATGCCCTGATTTTGCACTGACTTGCTTGAAAAGTCAACTCTTGATCAGATGACTTCCCCATGGAATTTCTTCATGAAAATTGATATGCATACTCCCTATACCATATGGAGACCAATAGAAACAAGAATGACCAAAAAAATTGGAGTTATGGCCTTTGAAACCAAAACCCTAATTCTAGGTCATCTGTGCAGTCAAGCCTGGCTCTGCTTCCATACCAATCCCAGTTCTTGTGATTCTTTGGCATTCTTGACTTTGAGAGGATGTAATATGATACTTGAACACACATAGACCCCTTTGAAGTGATTGATGACCTTTGGAATGGCTCAAGAAGCTCTTGGATTGCTCAGATCACAAACCCTAGGTGCAGATGACTTAGAAACAATGCAATGACTCAAAATTGAGATATGAGATGGTATGATTGAATTTATGCATATGAAATAATCACAAACCATGGTGTGAATGGGTGAGGGCAAATTTGGGGTGTTTACACCTAGGAATTGGCACAACACTCTGGATCAAATCCTTTGGGCTTGTCAAACGTCTCCTAAAGAGGCAACTAATTCTACCCCATTTAAGTTAGCTTATGGGCATGATGCAGTATTACCAGTCGAAATCTATTTACAATCAATACGAATTCAAATACATCATGAAATTCCATCTGAGATTTATTGGAGTATGATGATGGATGAATTAGTTGATCTAGATGAGGAGAGGTTACGTGCTTTAGAGTTGATAAAAAGGCAGAAAGAAAGAGTCGAAAAGTTTTACAATAAGAAAGTAAAATTTAAAGCCTTTTTAGTTGGTGATTTAGTTTGGAAAGTAATTTTGCCCATGGAAAAGAAAGATAGATTGATGGGTAAATGGTCTCCTAAATGGGAAGGACCTTTCCAAATTTTAAGAGTTTTTTCAAATGGCGCATATGAAGTCGAAGAAATGGAAAAAGACAAAAGAGTTATGAAAATAAATGGCAAATATTTGAAGAAATATAAGCCAACATTGCAAGAAATAAAGATAAAAATAGAATAAAATTGCAAAAAGCTTGTCTTCGCCAAACAGATGGCGTTAAGTAACATTACATATGACAATTCTTAGAAAAATGAAATTCCCTATTTCTATTACAAACTACTGTTGAAGAAAAGTGGCTTTGAGTTTGTCAAATTTCTTCTGTTGAAGTTGAATTCGATGTTCACAGAGGCTTTTGCTAACAGTCAGTTCGTCAATTTCTCTGTGGAGTTGTTGGGCGGTTTCTGCATGTTGAAGTCCTTGCTGAAGCTCTCTGTCAATTTCTTCTTGGTTGGGCTGTTGGAGGCTGGCTTGACGTTCCTTCTCTTGGAGGATCTTCTTCTGAAGTTCGACAATCTGAGCTTGATAAGCCTGGATGTTACTTTCGCACTCAGCAGCAGCTTTGGAGTAATCTTCAGAAAGCCTGTTTAGCTCTGAGATTCTATCTGTCGAAGAGGCTACAACATTCCATTCTGAGACTTGTTTTTCAGATTTAGCTGTGATGCTCTGAGAAAATTCTTTTTGGCAAACCAAGTCAGCACTTACTGAATCAATCATAAACATCAGGTCCATCACCAGACGACTCTCCTCAGTCGAAGCCTCAAGGAGATTGGCTTGCTTTAGAAGTTTCTTCAGGTCATATTGTGCAGAGGGGTTTTCGGCCAGAGTTCCAAATAAGTCCACCCCAAGGATCTTTGCCTTAATCTCAGCCATGATAACACTGATTGGTTGAATGTCAGAGGTAGCCCCTGAAGTTGTTGAGCTGCTGTGGGAAGAGTCTTGAAAGTTGTACCTGGAACTGAGTAAGGCTTTCAGATATTCCAGAGGTTTTCTTACTTTCAGACTTTCAATTTCTTCATGGGACAAGCTTGTCGAACCCGTATTTAGAGGGGTTTCTGTTGGAGTTTCTGCTTGAGTAGGAACAGCTTGGGTACTTCCTCTAGGGTTCAAGCTTGTGTCTGGTTGCTTCGACAGATCTGGTTCTTCTTCGACAGCTTCCTTATCAGCCTCTATTGTATCAATTGGCCCTTGAAGTTGTGCATCTTGATCTTGGGCAGTCTTTTCTTCCACAGTAAATTCTGGACGAAGAGGGGAGTTGTTGTCGGAGGATTTTGGGTCACTGATGTCAAAGTCACTGAAGGTCTGAGGGCCATAAACACCAGCATCTGGAGTGGTTTCTTCCAGAAGTCGTTCAGCTAAAGTCTTCTCAGAATCATAAGGGATAACCTCTTCTTGGACCTTGGAAGTTTCTTCGACATCAAGGGTAACCTGAAGTAAACAGGAAAGGGAAGTTTAAAAGAAGAAACAATGCAGTTAAGACTACGAATATTGTCAGTCGAAAAATAATACCTGAGGAATCTCAGTGTGAGTGCCTGAATCCCCACTTTTCTCACTTCTTGAAGGTATTTTAGTGGTTGGACTGGTGGGAGGAGTTCGTCTGTGGACAATGGATCTCTGGGATGCCACTGTCTTTATTCTCATGCCTTTGTTCCTTTTGAGAGGTTGAGGCTTAAGAGATTCATCTTCAGATTCTTCGACACTCACCTCTTTTTCTTCTTGTTTTCTCTTTGTGGCTGGTGTGCGAATTACCTGGGGTGTGCAAAAAAGGAAATGTGTCCAGTATTGAGAATATTGAAATATAAAAAAAAAGTAAGATGTCTTTATTTGTCGAAACCTTTTTAGAAGCTGTGGGTGATTTTTCGACCTGTTTGGAAGAGGTCCCTTCACCAGGAGTTTTCTTGTTAGTTATTCTAACAGATGAAAGAAAAGAAAATGAATGAACATTGATATAAAACATGTAAAGAGTTAGAAATAAGAAGAGGGATTTAATTTCTTCGACACCTTCAAGAATAGGTTCTTCCACACTGACGTGTTCTATTCCAACATGAAGGTGCCCAGGGAAGTTGCCCAAATAATACTTCGTCGGAACCACACGTTCAGCAAGTTTTTTGCTAGACTCGCGAAGCAGCTTTAAGTGAGATCCACACACAAACCAATCTGGAAATGGAGGGCACAAGGCCACACCAAATTCTGCAGAAGGGAGTGGGGGAAATTTTGGAGGAAATGAAGTGTAAGCAAAGTTGTAGCATGCATGTAGTGGAATATATGAAGGCACTCCCAACTTATCCAACTTTTCTGAAAATTTTTGTTTTAAAGTCACTGCTGCTTCGCCTATGGTTCGACGAAGATCATTTGGTCTGTAAATAGTTTCAAAGTATTTTTGAAATTTTTGAATTTCTTTGATGTGTTTATCCGTACCTTTCTTCTTTTTATCCTGCACAAAAGCAAAGGCATTCGTCAGGAGTGTGTTGAAAGTTGTTACATCGAAGAATTTGTTAAGATAATACTCTTTCCACCAGACGTCGAAGGCCTCAGTACACAAGTAGTTTGGTCGAAATATTGTAGGATGGACCTCCAAAGATTCATCGAAATATTTGTTATACAATTCTAGACTTTTTTCAAAGTTATGGAATGAGTTGTAGAACAAAATAGAGCCTTTCTTGAGGTAGATGGGTTTTGTTTTCGTCTGGGTTAGCCCAAATTGTCTGGCTACCAAGTTAGGTTGATAGACAATGAGGGAAACTTTGGTGTTATTAAGGTTGTGATGGGAGAAAAGGTGTCTTGGCATAAGGAAGGCTTCCCAGATGGATATGTAGGAGTCTTCTTCATTTTGGTTTTCTACTGGGAGTTGTCTTGTGAACCATTTGGGACCCACAGTCCTGTTGGCAAAGGGTGCCATGGATGGAGTAAACTTGTAACGTTTGGCGAACATCATCACATAGCTAGTGAAGGCCTGTCGAATACCTATTTCTTCGTCAGTGGGTGTTAGTTGAACTAACCTAGGCCGTTCGACGCGCCTGTCTTTCACTTCTTCTTCGTCAACTGGTCTCTTGATGGGGATGCAGGCTTCGAAGGTGGCATTCAGCCACAGTTGTAAAAGCCAGAAGGGGCCTGTTAGGCTGATGGTTCCTTTTTCCTTGATGGTTTTTAGATTGCTTACGCTCTCACTTAGAGACTCATAAAGATTGGATAGAAGCAATTCACTTAGACAAAATGCAACTCCAGCATGAAGTTGATTGGCCATGGTAATGTAGCTCCTGGCAACCTGGAGGGATCTGGTGCAGAAGACGAACTTTGCTAACCACAAAGTGAGGAAAGCTATATGTTCTCTGTCGGAAACTTCCTCAGTGCCTTCGCCTTGGTGATGAGCAATGAATAAGGAATAGCCAGCGTGTTTGGTGTCGAATCCTATGGGATCTTTGTTTAGGTGCTCAGGATTAAAGATTTCTCCTATAGGACTAAGGCCAGTGATGGCTGCTATGTCGAAAAGAGTGGGGGTAACCATACCACAGGGAAGATGGAAGTTGTTGTAGGTACTGTCCCAGAAATATAGAGAAGCCAACAACATATTCTGGCAGTAGCGTGGGCCTTCTTTCGACAACTGAATCAGGTCATAAATACCTGTCTTCTTCCAGAATTTTTCCTTAGCTTTTTCGACTCTAGTAAGCCAAGCTAGATAATCTGAAGGGTCTTTTGTTAAGGGAGGGCTCCTAAAGATCCTAGTTTGATTTAAGTACGACAAATCTAAATCTGTCGAAGCTATTAGGATCTCAGGTTTCTTAGAGGATGTTTCGACAGTTTGAGGGTTCTTACTAGCACCTATTGGATTAGAGGCAAAATAGGAAGGATAAAAATCCTTTAAACGGTTGGGGTCAGCATTGGGATCAGAAATTGGACCTAACATTGCATGGTGAACTCCAGAGACCAAAATAGGGATTATTACCTGAGATCTGTAGATGCTAGCTTTCTCCCTCTCATTTGGAGGTTCTGGGATGTACTGTTGTTGATTCACTTGCGTTGGTCCAGGCAATGTGTGAGCAGGAGGGAGATCAATAGTCTTCTTCGCTTTCTTAGCACTACGGTCAACAACATTCTTTGGGGGCGCCATTGTTATGAGAAGATTAGAGTTGGAGTAACAGAAAGTTTAAAAGGGTTTTAATGGAGATTTTTCTTTGATAGAGAAGAAGAGTCTGAGAGTGTAAAAAGGACAAAAGGCGTGGAAAGTGGTATTTATAGAAAGTGACAGAATATGAAAAAATAAGTGAAAAAAGAAAAAAAAAAGAGACTTTTCAATTTAGTCATGGGAGACGTGCGTCTTGATCAACGGTGGTGATTAAAGGTGACAGTTGGTAGGGAACCCATGATTAGCTAGGATATAAGGTTATGGAAGGTTGTGTGTAAACGTGGGCTGGATGAGACGTTTCTCAGAAAGTTGAAATCATGGTGTTTTCTTGGGACTCAACAAGATCACTTTATAATTAATGAGACTGACATGGCGTCAGAAGTCATTTCGACAGCAAAGGATATTTCTCCAAAGTTAGTCGAAAACATCTTTGCTGGGGGGCAATTTGTGAGCTCATAATTTCGACACTTTGAATTTTGAGACATGAAGTCATTTCTTTTGCTAAGAGGATGATCAACAGATAAGAGAAAGAAGAAGTGAAGATATTCAGAAGATGTTGACAAGGTTATATGCTCAAATATTTCGACAGGAGTACAAATAGTGTTTGGGAAGAAGAGTTTGGAGACCTGTTTATAGTTTGGCATTTGTCAAGATAAGTGTATTTTTCGATACTTCGACAAAAGAGAGGTGTTTGGCAGAAGCGTTGGTTTGTAAAGTTTGTAGAGTTTCTTCTTCTTCGACATTTTAACCAGTGAAGAGATACAATGCTTCATCACCAAAGGGAAGAATTCAAATTCAAAAGTCGCAACCTTTGGCAGTTGGACACATGTAAGCTTCATAGAAGAAAATTGCATGCAGGCTGACAATTGTCATTTAGTTAGAATTTTTCCGTTCCAGGCAGTTATTTTGTTTGTATATAAATAGGATAGTTTGTGTTTAGAATGCGTGTGTGAAAACTTATACAAAAATCCTATAAATACTCTAAGTACCCAGTGTGAGAGAAATGAGTCTGATATTTGGAACAATGTATGTGTTGAACACCATTTTTCTTTCAAGTTATTTAAATTATTAGTTTTGTTTCATCAAGTTATTTTACTCTCAGTTTATTTACTTTCCTGCAAAATTTTACATCTTTTCGCCATTTTCTTACTTTTGTTCAAACTTTAACTTTGTTTTAATTTCACATCCAAAACATTTAACACTTTGACATTATTAACAAAACAAACCACAAATCATTAACAACACTAAGAGTAATTCGACAAACAATTGCACATGTGTCCTAGGACTTGTTTGGTTGGTCCTGCAAGTAACCCAGTTTTCTAAGAGATTGGTTAACCAGAGGTTGTTCGTCAGAAATCACAGCGAACACTCATTAGCTTTTATTATTCAACTATCATTATTATTATTATATTATTATTATTATTAGCATTTTTTTTATTTGTGTTTATGTGTTTAGTTACCATATTTTAATTTCCTTTTTATATAATCTTTTTTATAAAAAAAAGAGAAGAGAAAAGTTCACAAGAAAAGAAAACATAGGAGCTATTATTGTTACAGCAAGATTTGCAATGCATATCATCCTAGCGGACCCACTACATCGGTATAGTGATACCAATTGACAAATTTCACCACTAATAATCCGTACTCCTTCGTGTTCCACTCGCAGATTCCTCCAACAACCTTTTCCGTATTCCTTCATTTCCTCTATATAACAAGAGGTGTCCCTTCAGCAAAAAGGGGATGACATGTGATTCTCATCACCACTATGAACCAGACCCAGAAAATAGGAGAGGAAAAAACCACAGAAAATCCCCTGCAAAAAAAAATTTATTTCCAAAACCAAAATTAGAAAACTGTGCGCAACCCAACCAACCTTTTATCCATTGAACCACCATAAAATCTGCAGAACAACACAAACACAGAATTAAAACCGAAACCAAATCACCACAAACAAACAACCAAAACCTTCAAAACTTAAACAGATTTGAGAACAAAAATCGAGTTGGGTGAGAGAGAGAGCTTCGTGAGAATCACTCACCTTCCTCCGTTACCTTCATCATCAACACGCACACCAAAACCAACCAGCGAGCATCAATCCGACGCGTCAACCCACCTTCATCGAAATTCACAAACTCCAAATCGCGTCGAGTGTGAGATGATCCAAGCCAAGAGAGATTGAGAACCGCGGCGACCGCCGAGACTTCTGTGAGAGATCCGCCGTGAAAATCGGTGCAGTCCGCTTCCGTGAGAGAGAAAACATGAACGAAGCGAATCATACAAAACTGTGAGCGATTGAGAAGCGACGGCGAATCCTATTTATTTTCCGGCGCGACTCCATTTGAGAGAGGTAGCCACCGTTTGTTTTCTGTATGTTTGATTTGTTATGAAAAACTGATTGAAGATTTCGGAACAGTGAAGAAGAAGGAGAAATTCTTTTTTGAAGCGCATTTGAGATTTCTTTTAGGATGTTGTTGTTTTTGGTTTCTCTTAACCCGTTTTACGTTTTTTTAAATACAAATTGTTTTTATTATTTAACCCTTGCTTTATTTTCTAAAAAAGGGGAAGCTGGAAACTTCATAGCTGTTGTTGTGGGCTCAGCCCAGCACGTTTCTAACTCAGCACATATAAACCATTTTTTTTATTATTTGTTTTTTCTGATTTCTTTATTTAATGTTTGACTTGTGCGGTTAGCCTCAATGTGCTATAGCAAATAATATCCGCAAGCTTTTTTTTTTCATTGTTGTTTTTTTCCTTCTTATATTTATTTGTTTATGTCATTAATTTTTATTGTTAGATTTATTAATGCTGTTTTTTATTATTTATTTACCTTGCTTTGACTTTGTTATTTTAAACATTTTTAAAAAAAAATGTTAGTGAATATTTGGTAATCGCCCCATTTTTTTTTGTTTCTTAATTCACCTAAGGGCCAATGATATAAAACAAATTAAATTGTTTCCAATATGTTTAATTGGAAAATTTAATTAATATGAGGCCTCCTATGTTGTTTATTATATAATTCAATTTCAAAAAAATTTAATTTAATTTTTATTCTATTATATTATATCAATTATTTAATATTCTATAAAATGCAATTTAATTTGATTATTCATATACATTTATTCTAATTGTTGCAATTTAATTCAATCCTTTTTATCACTTTAATTGAATCACGAATTAATGTAAGTCAAGCGCATTAGACCTCGTAATCAACTTTTCCGAATTCGACATTTAAATATTTTTATAATTAAGGTAACGGATTAACTGAATTCTGGAGTCTCGCATTCCTCGAATTCTTGAATGAACACTCCCGAGGCTCGCCCCGCGGGACGTCGTTCATTCGACTTTCCGTAATTAAAATTTTTTAATCCACATACCAAATAATGAAAGAATTAAATTCTGGAGTCTCGCATTCCTCGAATTCTCGAATAAATTCTCTTGAGGCCCGCCCCTCAGGACGCAGTTTATTTACCCTTTCATTCTTGAAAACACCAATCGAATCAAACATCTTTTAAGCAGACATTATTTAAATCCCTTCTATCTCACAAACAAGCTAGCGCTTCAGCCTCCTACCGCGAGCAGACAAGCCAACGCTTAACAGTTAGAATGCGATTTAAATACTCGTTCATTAAATCAAACCGATCAACCTTAGTACCACGAACTACAAAGCTCTGACTTTCCCATTGCACAAGGGAATACGTAGGCACACAGATCTTACTCCTTGCCGAGCACCCTAAGAACCAAAACAACCCATTTCTCCTATTAACTTTATATTAGAATCGTCCGTATTTACTTTATTATTCGAAGAAAACAGAAAGCAACTGTCAACATTAGATCGCAAGTTAAACTAAGAGGTTCCCGTTGAGTACAACGGTCGTAAGGGGTGCTAATACCTTCCCCTTACGGAATCGACTCCCGAACCTAGAATCTGGTTTCAAAGACCTTGTTCTATCCATTTTTCTAAAAAGGGTTTCTCGATATTTTCCCTTTCCTTAATTGGAATAAAATAAGTTCGGTGGCGACTCTGTTGATTTAATTTTCATCTGCGGTATCTTTTATCGCGAGGTCGTATTTTTCGAGGTGCGACAGATAGAAGCTATAACTTCTCCAACAAACGACACTAGAGTAGTCATAAAGCTTTTTAAGAACATTATCTTCCAAAGATTCGGTGTACCAAGACTCGTCATAAGTGACGGAGGCTCTCATTTTATATCTAGAATATTTGATAAACTCTTATTAAAATATGGAGTAAGACACCGAATAGCTACACCTTACCATCCACAAACTAGTGGACAAGTATAAGTTTCAAATAGAGAGATAAAACAAATTCTAGAGAAAACTGTAGCTACATCGAGGAAAGATTGGTCTATTAAATTACCTGAAGCTTTATGGGCCTGCAAAACAACTTTTAAGACACCCATCGGGACCACGCCGTTCAAATTAGTCTACGGAAAATCTTGCCACTTGCCAGTAGAATTAGAGCATAAGGCCTATTGGGAAATTAAAACCCTAAACTTTAACTACACTAACGCATGTGAAAAATGTATTCTAGACTTACATGAATTGGAAGAATTAAGACTAGACGCTTACGAGAATACTCACATATATAAGGAGAAAACCAAGAAATGACATGACAAACGAATATCTAGGAAAGAATTCAGCGTGGGAGACGTCGTTCTTTTATCCAACTCTAGACTTAGGTTGTTTCCGGGAAAGTTACGATCTAGATGGTCCGGTCCTTTCGAAATAACTAAATTTTTAAGTAGTGGCGCTATTGAAATTAAGGGTAGGTCCAGTGCACCATTTATAGTAAATGGGCAACGCCTTAAACATTATAATTGCGTAAAAGACAAAGAATTTTCAATGGGTTTGAAATTGGCAGAATTGCCATTAGAAACCTTAGATTAGTCTCCCTTAAGTTGTGTCAAGCCCAGACATTAAATGAAGCACTTAGTGGGAGGCAAACCGCGATATAATTTTTTTTTAAATTTTCATTTTAAATTTTAAATTTTATTCGCATTTTTAAATTTTTGACTTTTAAATGCTTTAAACTCACTGATTTTTGTATTGATTTGTATTATTGTGTGATTCCAGGATTTTTAAAGTTTTTCTACCTTTTCTCTCTCTCTCTCTCTCTCTCTCTCTCTCTCTCTCTTTCTCTTTAACTAACTCCGATCATGACTACCAATATGACTGTGGATTTTAAAGATGGCGTTCAGAGGCACCATTATGAAGCTTTAGCCCTACGACCTATGTCATTGACCAAATTTGCTCATGTACCCACCATGAAAGCTTTAGGCATAGGTGCCAGCATTGACTACCAATTTAGCCAGCTAGGCTGGTGGTGAAGACTTTCTAAGTCTGATGGTTACTAACTACAAGTGTACAGTCTATCACGTAGTAATAAAAGATATTGATCCCACAGAGACTCGATAATCAACCTAATGCAGTCGGGTGTTACTATGTTTATCTAAGGCGAGCGATGTTTTTAGTTAAAAAAGGTTAAAAATTAATTAAATTAAATTAATGATAAAAATATCGGTACGTAATTGATTTTCCTTCACGAATTCAATAGAAGGTCGGTTTGTTAAGGTCTATTAAGTTATCTCTTTGTAGAAACTCTCAGTTTAAAAGTCGTTGAATCACACTCTTGTGGTCTTGCCTATTACTATACTCCTAAGTTCAATTAAGCGCTCTCGCTGTGTCAATTCAAGTTAGAAATACTTTTTGGAAACCTAAAGGTTCTATTGGTTTTAAAGCGCTTCCGCTGTGTTTAAAACTAATGCCCGATTTCAGTTATCTGATTAGAATCTCACACTCTTGTGGTCTTAATACTAATCTTTTATACTCTCTTACTCTCATAACGAAAGATAATTAAAACAAGAAATCGAAACCAGAAAATAACTTAATTTAAAGTATTAGCCTAATTCTACCGAATTCATTCCGGTTATACAACTACATGCTGAATAACGGTTTAGCCCGACATATTGAATAAAGAAAGGTAGAAAGAAGAAATACATAATATAAATAAATACGGTAATAAATAAATAATTAAGCATTAAAATTAGAAACCTGGTTGCAATGTTCTTGATCAACCAAACTTCCAAAAACTTGAAAAGTAACAATAATTCAGGGGCTGGAAACAATAAAAATGGCGATAGTTTCTTATTAATGGAAACTATCACTAAGGGTTGGTAAAGGAAAATAAAAACGAACTAATACTTAAAATAAATGGCGAACATCGAACGAAAGAAAAAATGCAGAAATTGGACTGAACGAAGCTCTCTCGTACAAATGGCAGAGAGCTCTATTTATAGGTGTAACACCCCAAAATTTTCCCTCTTATTTATTACCATCTAACTGGCTTATGTTTCATATGCATCTTACATTAGGTCACACACTCATTATCATGCATTTCATTGAACTCCTGAGGCATGGTATGGGAGCATCCTCTGTTTATTTGAATTTTCTATTCAAATAGGTGGTTTATCTGGCTATATTACACTCAATAATGAGACCGTGTTTGGTCTCACCTTTCATCACCATTTTTTTCAAGAATTTTTCAAGAGTGTTGAGGGTTCAAATGTTCCTTTGTTGCGATTGAACTCGTGCAAATTTCACCAATTGAGGTTTATTGGGTTAAGGTACTCATGTCATCTTGATTGTAAATCTTTCCATATTTTAAAACATATCTATAGCAAGGGATTTACATGGATGATCAAGGCCATTATTAATGTTCGTTGGTTATCATGAAAGTTCGATATGCATGAGAAAGGTGCATTGGAGACAGGGCTCTTGAAGAAGGCAAATTAGGTTTATGGATTCAATTGAGATTAAAAGTGTTCATGTGGATCGTTTGAGTTCAGGTTATCAAGGCGAATAATTTGCAATGTTTTACGCTTGATCTTTAAGCTCATTTCTTTTCTAAAGGAATAAAACTTGCTCAGTATTTACATTACAATCATATTTTCACTTCAAAGTCATATTCATTTACCCCTATTTGAATCCAAAATCCATGCCCATTGTAATGATTTATTTTCGTTACATTTTTTAGACCAAATTAAGCCAACTCATGTTTTATTATTCCAAATCCAAATTACAGATTCAAAGACACAGGAACAAGAAGAAGATCTCATCAAGAGCAGCGAGAGAAGCTTCTCGGGAAGAAAGTGGCACAACACAACGCAACCATGATTTCCAATTCCACACTCCAAATATTGTAACTTCACCATCTCCGATTTAAGCCCCAAACCCATTTTCTTTGGCTTTTGTTCATCTCTGCATTCTTCTAGTAAATGTCAAGTCGATCCTTTTGTCAAAATTGGACATTTAAAGATGCAAATTCTAGCTGGTCTCGATGGAGTAGAGGATCAATCAGAGCAATGTGGTTCTAGATATCCTAACAAAACTACTATAACATGCATGATCAATGCAGAAATTGGTTTTGTTTTGGTGGTAATGCGAAGAAATGTTAGATGGGGAGCTTATTATATGTCAGATGATGACCAGTCAGAGCACTTCCTTGTTCAGTCTTTGAAGACACTGAGAAGACAAATTTTTTCATGGCAGAAGCAATGGCATTCCATCAACCCTGCGTTATACCTCCAACCTTTTCTCGATGTGATTCAATCAGATGAAACTGGTTCTCCGATTACTGGTGTTGCTCTGTCTTCGGTGTACAAGATCTTAACTCTGGATGTGATTGATCAAAATATGGTCAATGTTTTTTATACCATGGACTTGGTGGTTGATTCTGTCACAAGTTGTAGATTTGAGGTGACGAATCCTGGATCAGAAGAAGTGGTATTGATGAAGATTTTACAAGTTCTTCTAGCTTGTGTGAAAAGTAAAGCATATGCAATACTTAGTAACCAGCACATTTGCACTATAGAGAATACTTGATTCCGTATAGTTCGTCAAGTAGGAACCAAAGGTGAGTTGTTGCAGCGGATAACTCGATATATAATGCACGAACTTGTTAGGTGTATATCCTTGCACCTTCAAGAGATTGACGTTGCAAATAATTTATCTATAAATTAGACTCACATGTTAACCAAACAAAAACACACCATTGCTAGGTTAACACGCGGAAAAAAACACGCGATATCACTTTCACTTATCAAGAGGGCCAAAAAACCCTAGCAGCAAATATCTTATTGATTACTTTGAAGAAAAACTCAGGAAATCAAACTCAGAAATTATAGAAGAAGAAAATCAATACAACAAGTTCAGTTGCAAAATCCCTAAACTTCAAACAAAATTCTAACTAACAATATAACTACCCTAACTGAATTCAATTGAAATTACCATAACACCCTCACCATCCATCATCTATAAAATCATGTTGGGTGCTGCAGATGGTTCTTCTTCTTCATTCTGACCATTTTTTATTTCTTCCATTTTCAAGTTTCTCTGCATCTTTTTCTCTCTTCCCCATTCAACATTCTTCATCTTCATCAATCTGAATCTTCAACTCAAACCTCATCAATCTCAAATCCTCTCCGATCAATATCACTGCAAACTTTGACACTCTTCATCGATATTTTGACCCATCTTCATCAATCACGTATCACCTTCAGAGTTTCAACAACAACGATTTTCAAAGCCTCCATTCACAACCTGCATACTTCTCCATCATCTTCATTAACCTGCAAATCCAGAAAACCACAGATTCAGAACCGATTCATATGCAAGAACTACAATGAATCAACAAGAACAACACAGAAGATGAAGAATATCGAATTGTAACGATTTTCTTACCTGAAGTAATTTGTGTGCTCCACCACTCCAATCCTTCAACGAGGCTTCATCATCCTCAAATATTCCCTCATCATCAACGCGACTCCTCTATGTTTCAGGTGCACGAGTTCTCCAGCCAACTTCAATAGCAATATCTTCATCAATCGGTGTCGAATTTCACACCAACAACCTGTAATATTCAACAACAAGAGTTCAAGAAGCGAGATCGAAGTATACCTGGACATAATTTTGCAGCACTCGAAATCGTCTTCAACGCCTCCTTATTCATTAATCAGAATCACCGTCAAGATCGCGACCTTGCTGTAAGCCGTGTTTTGAAGAGAATGTAGCACTCGAAATATTTTGTATATTTAATTACTTTGATTTTAAATTGAAAATCCATGGGGAGTATTTTGGGTGTTACATGATACATTTTTTATATAAGGAGGTCAGGAAGAGCTAGCAGTAATTGGTTAGACCGATGCTAGCTTCCAGACAGATAAGGATGACTTCCGATCGCAATCTGGTTATGTGATATGCCTAAATGGTGGCGATGTGAGCTGGAAAAGTTCAAAGCAAGAGACAGTTGTTGATTCTACAACTGATACCGAGTATATTGTTGCCTCAAATGCAACAAAGGAAGTTGCTTGGATCAAGAATTTCATTAGTGAACTTGGAATAATCCATATCATTGTAGATCCCATTGATCTCTATTGTGATAACAATGGTTCCATCGCACAAGCTAAGGAGCCTAGATCTCACCAACGTTTCAAACACATACTTAGGCGTTATCATCTTATTTGGGAGATAATAGATCGTGGAGATGTGAAGATATGCAGAGTACCTACACTTGACAATATTGTTGACCCACTTACAAAACCTCTTGCACATCAGAAGCATGATGGTCACACTAGATATATGGGTATTATGGGTATGCCTGATTGGCTCTAGTGCTAGTGGAAGATTGTTGGTGTAAGCCCTAGAGGCCAATACTTAGGGTACTTGTATCGAATTATTTATTAATAATAAAAGGCATTTCTTTATTATGTTTGTTTTTCTATATGAAAAATGTCCTAGAATAGCTAGTTCGTTTAATGAAATATTAAGTGTGGCTTAATCATGAGATTCCATTAAACATATGGACACTATTCTTAAAGCATCCATAGTCAAGCTTTAATGTGAAATGGGATAGCCTTAAAGCATTAAGACTATTATGTAGATAGACTGATGATCACATCTCATGGATCATGGATAAGGAGTTATCAAGTCTTGACATAGGTATGAATATTATGAGTAATATTTATACTGGATTGACCCACTATGAGAGTACTACATAGAATGTTATGCAAAGTGTCATAAGTTACTCTCATGGTGATAGTGGTGTATACCACCCTTCGACCTGAAACTACTATGGACCCTAGATGTAGAGTCAAGTACTTTATTGTTGATCAAACGTAGTCTGTAACTGGATGATCATAAAGACAGTTGATGGGTACTTCACAAAGCATGTTGAGGGACATGAGTAGCCTAGATGGAATTTTCCCATCATGCATAATAGGATAAATGTCTAAGTGCCCAATATTGAACTGGACAAGGATGACACGGTATATGCCTTGTGTTCAATACATACATAAGGGAAAAATGGTAATTATAAACACAAGTACTATCACAAAAGGTTTTGTCATATCATATGACAATTTTGTGACTTGGCTAGAAGTGATGTGTTGCTAGATACCGCTCATTGTTTATCATGTTAAATACAAGATTTAATATAATTGTCAACGTTGCAAAATCCTACAGGGCCACACACATAAGGAAAGTTAGAGAAGAGGTAGAATAAATAAGGTACACCGTAAGGTACGGTGCACTTGAATGGAATACAGAATATGGTAAGGTACCAGGTGCTTAATTAACATATGATATAATAATAGTTATTATTAATTTTATAATAGTTATATAATATAATAATAATAAATTATGTTTATTATAATAATAATAATTATAATAATATAATAATATTATTATTGAGTTGGGCTTTTTAGCTTGAAGCTCACACAAGTAGTTCTATAAATATAACCATTTGTGCAGAAGCTAAAAGGTTGTTGTTTTGAAACTCTGGCCGTATTCTATTTTTCCTCTCCTTCACTCTAAACCTTAAATCTAATCAGCTAGCATTGTGACTGAAGGAAGTTGTTCGTGTGGACTGAGTAGATGCATTATTCATTATGCAACGCTCGTGATCATCCATCGATTCGGATTCAAAGGTTTCATCGTCACAAGAGGTAAATTTTCTATCACGGATCATGACCTTTCATAAGGATCTCTAAAGGAAAAATTTTGCTTTCCATTGCATTTATATCGCTAATTTCTCTTCATGTATATCTAGAGAAGTCATCAACAATAACTAATGCATAAACATTACCTCCGAAGCTCTTTGTTCTTGATGGACCAAAAATATCCATGTGTAACAATTGTAGTGGCCTTATTGTGGACACCACATTCTTGGATTTTAAAGTTGATTTGGTTTGTTTCCCTTTTTGGCAAGCATCACATAATTTATCTGTGATAAATTTGTTCTTCGGAAGTCCAACAACTAAGTCATGTTTGATCAATTTTTTCAAGTGCTCCATGTGAATGTGAGCAAACCTTTTGTGACATAACCAAGAGTCTTTATTGTCCTCCATAAGACACTTAACCTTCAAAGACAAGTGATCAAGGTGTCACTCTCTGGATTTCCATCCTAGTAGAAACGCCAAAGTGGCACGGAAAAGTCAGAGTCTCCAGCCAGGCATTTTTATCCCGAAGGAACGGGAAAGGTAATGCTGCACAAACCTGAGGAAGAAGGAAAGGACAAGGTCCTGCGAACCAAAGATCTGGGTTGGGGAGTCGATTACGGCCTGGGAAGGTATTAGCACCCCAGACCGTCTACCGTACCCGACAGGATCCATGCTTGTTTGCCTGTTTCAAAGGGCGAGGAATAAACTGCTGCTGAACAAAAGAACTGCTATCTGGGATGAAAATGAGAAGGAGAACTGGAAAAACAGATCGAAAAGAAAGGATGGGTAAAATGTAGGGAAAATAAAGAATGTGCTCGTACAAGCCCTACCCCGTTGACTACGTACCTCATCGGGAAAATGAGGAACAAAGTCGATATAGTTCGCCTAACTAAGGCGGGAACTATTTATGTGTTTTGTATGTGCTGGAACTGCGTATGTCTATGTCCAGGCGTTGCAGGTTCTCCTTGAACGAATGGGTAACCGTCTTGCAAATGAGATAAGTCGTCGCAAGTTCTCCTTAAGAGTGAGTGAGATGAGAAAAGAATTCCCAAAGGAAAAGACGATTCTTCTTTGTTGTTTTGTCTTTTAGAGAAGTGTTTTCTATTTATTGTTTGTGAACCTTCTCATACTAAGACTTGTTCATCGTGGTAGATGACTTACACCTTGCCCCGAGACAGGAAGTGCATAAGTAACCCACGGAAAAGTCTCGTGTCGTACAAGAAGATCAACCCTTATTAGGTGTCTTTTAGCTTTTCTTTATGAGATGAGAAAGAGAAAGCAAATCAAGCAAAAGGAAAAAAGTCTAAGGGGGGGACTAATATCCTAGTGTTATCATACATGGATGAACCTAGGTTAGTGCAGTTTCTATCCTAATGAAAAGGAAAGGAGAAACAAAGGGCACATAGAATGCAACTTACTTATTAACGAAGTTAAGTTGATTCTAACAAGGGGATTAGCATGAAATTGTGAGAGAACCTAACAAATACAAGTATGAAAGGTAAGGCAAAATGCAAATTAAATGCATTAAGAAGTAAAAGGAATAAGTTGTGAAGAACTCACCTTAACCTCCCTACAAAACAAAGGTTAGTGTTGCATATTATTTAAAATAATAAGGCAAACAGAGTACCAATTAAATCCTAATGCGCCTAGGACCTAAACTAGACTCAATCCTAAGTCTAAATGTACAAAAAATAATGCAAAGCAAAATTCAGCAACCTACTATAGCCCTTAAATGCACAAACAACAATGAAATGCAATGCACAATGCACACATCTTTTTACAACTCACAATCAGCATGCAAAATAGGTGTAAAAAGTATGGAAATGCAACAATCAGCATACATTTTACAGCTACTGCATGAAAAACAGCTATGAAATGCAAAAGGCATATTTGCTTATTTTCAATTTTTATGCACAAAATCAAAGGCAAAAAGCACAATTAACATGGATAAATTCAACATGAACATGGATCAATGAACATGATTATTTGAAACATGACTATGAATAATGAGTGATTATGAGAGGATGCACCAAATGGTCAATATGCAACAAACATGCATTTCAAGTATGGCACATAAACACATGGATATGGATTATGAATACATATAAAAAATTAACACAATGAATCATGCAATTTGATGCAAAAAATCAGAATTGAATTAATATGCAAATGTGATCAAAATGCAAACCAAATGCAAGCACATACATGTTTATGATTATGTGAAATGCAACATACAATATGTGATGCAATGATGCGTACAAGTTAACGAAACATGCAAGGGATGCAAAAACAAAATGTAGCATAATCAATTGCATGATAAATGATGCATTGAACATAGCAACAATATGATCTAAATCACTTTATGCACTAATGAACAAATAAGCACGAAATATGCAAAAGAAACGGAAACATGTCGAAACGACTCGAAACGATGGAACGAGATACCAAAAGTGGTCTTAAAAATTACCTAAAATCATGATTTATCACTATATGGATGATCAAGACACAATGCAATGCAAATATGCAAAGAAACAAAGGCATTTTTCTCTTTTTCAACAGCGTTAACCAGTTAGCGCTATAGGTTAACCGATTAACGCCCTAAAATTTTCAAATCCAGGGCATTTTTTAATGTGTTAACCGGTTAACCAATTACGTTAACCGGTTAACACTGAACATAAAGGTGAAAAAAGTTGAGAAATAAGCACTTATGGTCATGAACTTACTTCTAAGGACCCCTAACACATACATGAACATGTTAACACGAATTTTCTACTTAGAGGAGGTATTCTAACGCCTATTAGGACCTAGATTATGTTACAGATCTAGCTTCTAACAATCGAAATGCACAAATCACAATCAAAACGAAATTGAATAGTAAAACACAATCGAAACGATAAACATGCAAAGAATGCCGTTACAGCGAGATGAAGAGAATAAGTTAAAGCGAAAGTGGTTTTTAGATCACCAACCTACGGAGCGGAAGATTTCTTCGGTGAGTGTTGCGATGAATCGGAATGCAAACGAAGAAGAAAATCGAAGATCCGCGAATGCAAAATAAATGCGATTCGTTCTTAATCACTTCCAATGCTCCAAATCACTTCAAAAACAGAATTGCTTCTTCAAATAAGCTCCAATGTGGATGATTGATGAAGGTTTAGCTTCAAGTTCTTCAAATTCCAATGAAGAATTTGAAGAACTTCTATGAAAAAGCTCTTGGTAAAAGGTGAAAAATTGGGAGAATTGAGAGATAAATGAGAGATTGAAGATGAAAATGGTGAAAATGAGGTTCCAACCCTTTGCTTTGGAATGGTTAGGGTTTATATAGTGTGTAGGTTTGGCATGAAACTAGGTTGGGATCCTGCTTGGGCATTAGATTAGGTATGGAGTTAGGGTAGGAGTTAGTTAGGGTTAGTTGGAGTTCTAGAATATTCCTTGGAATATCCTAAAAGAGTCTAGAATGTGGTAGACACTTCTAGTGAATGAAATATGAAGTGAAGTGGAAAAATGGTGGAAAAGAATGAAGAAAAGAAATGTGGAGGGAAGTGGAAACCAACCAATTTTTAAACTATTTTTCCCATTTTTCGCACCGGTTAACCAAATGCGTTAACCGGTTAATGGAATTAAAATTTTAATTCCACTTTTCTTTGGATGCTCTTCATGGAATAGTCTTAGATTATTTTTGTAATATCATTTATCTTCCCCTTGAGCTTCAAAACTTAATAGGCCTTGCCCAATCACATGCCCCATGCACATGCAAATGCTCATGATTTATTATTATTTTTATTATTTTTTGAATGTGATGCGATGCTTAGATGATCATGAAAAATGGCGAAGCATAAACCACTTAAGGTTGGCAATAAATTAAGAGGACAGATTTTAGGGTATTACACAAGGGAAATCATAAAAATATTGTTAATTCTCTTACCTTTTAACATTACCTCGTGAGTGACTTCATTTTCTATCAAACATTCATCTTTGGTGAAGTTGATTTTGAATCCTTTGTCACACAATTGGCTAATGCTAAGGAGGTTATACTTTAGACCTTATACATAGAGGACATCTTATATGGTTGTTAAAGGAGGTGTACCAATGATGCCTACGCCAATGATCTTTCCTTTGTTGTTATCACCATAAGTCACATATCATTTGGCCTTAAGCGTTAGATGTGAAAATTTGTTTAGATTTCCTGTCATATGCCTTGAACACCCACTATCAAGATACCATTGATTTGAAGAGGTCTTCAAACATACCTACAAAACAAGTTTAAGTTTCATTAGGTACCCAAATTGCCTTAGGTCCTTCATAGTTAGTGTCTTTCTTGACCCACACATAATTCCCTTTTGCTACGCCAAAGTTTCTTACATAACAGGCATTAGGTGTATGGCCTTTAATACCACAATAAAAACAGACGGCTTAAAGTTACTTTTGTATCTAAGAGGATAAGACTTCTTTTTATCAAAACTTTTCTTCTTTGGATATTGATGAACCACTTTAGGCTTGTCCACTTTCACTTTAGGAGTTTGTTCACTAGCTTTTACAAAGATGGTCTTGTTATAACTTGGTTTAGAAAATTTTGAGTAACCAAGACCACTCTTATCATTTGAATATCTTTGTTGACTAAGAACACACTCCAATCCAATTTTTCCTTTTTCATACCTTTCAAGGACTCTTTTTAATTGGACAATTTGGAATTAAAGTCACTCACACTTTATGCATACAAAATTTTGTTTTTGGTCACTAATTAATTTTGGTTTTTCATCTTTGAAATCATTTTCCATGGTCTCAACCTTTTCTTCTAAAATTGAGATTTGTTTATTTTGTAATGAAATTATTTTGTACAAAATTTTGCATTCACTTAATAGTTCATCAATTGCTCCTTGAGCATCACTATCATAAATTGAAAAATTATTGCTAACCTCATTGTCTTCATTGCCAGAATGGTGTGAGGCCATCAATTCTGGATTTATGCTTTGATCACTGTCTGAGTCTGATGAAGAGCTTATCTCGTTATCCTCCCAAGAAACATAAGCCTTATTTTTCTTGTAATCCTTTTTGCCTTTACAACCACCATTCTTTGAGAGTTTAGGACAGTCTGGTTTGATGTGCCCTAGTTTTCCACATTCATAGCATTTGATATCATGTGTGGATGTTGATACTTCCTTCTCTTTGTTCTTTGAAAATTTATTTCTTTTGATATAGTTAGAATTACCAATGTTATTCTTAAAACAAAAATATTTTCCTAACATTTTTACAAGAAGCATAAAATTTTCGTCTTCAACTGGATTGTCTTCTTTTTCAACTTCTTTGGAACCAACCTTTAGTATAGTGATTTTAGATTTCTTTTCTTGATTCTTATTCTTTTCCAATCACCCAAGTTCCATCTCATATTCTTGAAGTTTTCCGAACAATTTAGCGGATGTCATCGTGGATAAACTTTTCTTTTCGAATGTCGCCACCACTTTGGGTTGCCATTCTCTGGACAACGATCTAAACACTTTAATATTATGTTCATCGTTAGTTAAAGTCTTACCAAGTGTCGTCAAATGATTTGTCAAGTGCACGAATATTTTCTACAAATCAAGGATTGATCCTACTAGATGCATTCAAATAATTCGTACTCCTAACTCAATGTATTCAATCTTGATCTTTTAACTTCGGCATTTCCTTCGTGAGGTTCCACCAAAGTGTTCCAGATTTATTATGCTGATGTACATGTTGAGACGCGGAAGAATTCATACATGCTTAGTGCACTTTGTAGAAGATTTATTGCCTTTTTGTCATAGAGAACCTTCTTTTTATCATCATCATCCCATTAACCTTTAGGCTTTATTGATCCAACACCATTAACAACCGTTGAAGGAATGAAAGGGCCATTTTAGGCAGCATCCCATATTTGATCACCTTGTGCCTCTAAATAAGCTTTCATGCAAATTTTCCAGAAATCAAAGTATTCACCACACAAAAAATGGAGGCTTGTTGCTACTACCACCGTCTTTAAACACAAGATTGTTGTTTGCAGAAGCCATTCTGAATCGATTAGGAACATGTTACCTAAAACCTGCTCTGATACCAATTGAAAGTCTGAGTTGCACCTAAGAGGGGGATGAATTAGGTTCTTTAAAAAATTTCTGGTTTTTATCAATGAAGTTTATTACTTTTATGAATTTTGGTAAGGTTATGAAAGCAGTAAATTGTAGAAAGTAAATGACTCAATGGTTTATCCTGGTTCCCTCCACAAACTGAAGGTACATCCAGTCCCCTTTCCAACCAAAAGAGATTTCACTATAGTTAGGATTATTGTATAGCCTATTCACACCAATGGTGATGCTTACTATCTAACCTATAGGGAGATTAAAGGTTCTTAACACCTTTAAAATCTGAACACTAAGTGCAAGAAGAAAAATCTTCTTCAATGCACACACTTGCTTTTAACAATCCTGAATAGCAAGGGAAGTAATTACAATGTTTGATTTACAATGAGTATGAAAGTTGTATATACAATGTTTATCAATACTATGATTGATCTTCTCTTTCAATGATAAATTTACACAACTATTTAAGACTTTGTTGCTCAAGAATTTATGTTCAAATAATATGAAAATATGCAGAAAATTCTTATGAAAATAACTTGTTCAATGTGTGGAAAGTAAAAGTTTTTGCAAAGTTTTTTAAGAAAGAAATTTTTAAAGAGGTGATTTTGAAAAATTGAAAGATAGGGTATTTATAAGATTATAAGCACCCTGATCAGTGCATTTTGGTGCAAATTCCTCTATGTTTACACTTATGCATTTTCATACTTTACTTTGGTTATTTTTCTATTTTAATGTGTTTTTATAAATTAGTTTATTTTTGCACTTATTTGATTTTCGCACTTTATTTTCAGCATTAACAGTCTGCACAAAAATGATCATAACTAGAGCTATGCGAATCACCTTGAGATGTTCTACCAGTCGATGAAAAGCTAAGACAGTGAGCTACAACTTTCATGTTTTATGAAAAATCTGATTCGGAGTGCATAAGTCTCAAATAAGTCGTGGAAGTCAGAATTTGAATTCTGAGTTTTAAAAATAATTAGTTTTGGACCGGGTTTGTTATGTTTCTGACCCAATTGGGTTAGAAAGGGAATTTGTGGTACTTTCCTATACTTAGTAGTCGTGTCTTCGGTACCGGAACCTTTTTTTTCTCGAAATTTATTTTGCTTTACGATTCATGGGGAACTAATCCCAAGGCAAAATCCTGCTGATTATAGGTTACATCATACTTTGAGGTTACAATAATTTTCAATCCAAATTCTATTCCTTTCAATGTTGTTATGTGATCATTGTTTGCTTAATTCGATTATCAAATATTAGTGTTGATTTAATTTGATTGTTGTATGATCCTTGATTGTAGTCACGTTAGCGTTTGCTTAATTTGTTATCGTGTTTGATCAAATCGTGTTTGCTTAATTCACGAGAGCTTAAATTCGTTTGCTTAATTCGGATAATAGGAACATACATCACATAAAACCGGTTGCGCTTGTCAGTAAGTTTTATAATCAAATAGGAATAGATAATCCGCTTAAGAGATGTTGAAATTATAATAACTGATGATAAGTCGGAACCCAAATCAGTAGGATTAGCCGTTTTAGCTTATTTGATAATCACTTTTTATTTTATTTTATTTTTCTTGAAATCAAAATCTAAACACCCCAATTCGTTTTCATTTGGTTAATAATGATACAAGAATTTTCGTGATACGATACTCGAGTTATTGTCGCTAACTACATTTTCAAAAATACACGCGGACCAAATTGGCATCGTTGTTGGGGATAGTTTTCTTGCTGGCTTTTTTCTTTTCTTTTTTGTTGTGTTTGTTGATTTTCAGGGTTGCAATACCGGTTGCAATATAGTGATAAGTTTTCCAGCCTTCCAGGTAAGTTGGAAGCTACTGTTTCGATTTGCTCCAACTTTTTTCCAGAAAATCAGAAATAAATCGAAGAACAATACTCTTTTAGAATAAAATTCTAAAAGATTTTGACCCTCAAAATTGCAAATTTTGCGTTTTTCTATTTTATTTGATTTATTTTCTATTTTCATATATTCAAAAAAATCTGAAATTTTTTGTGCGATCTTTATTTGATTTAATTAGATTTTTAGCATTATTTTTATATTTTTTTAGATTTTATTTTAATTGTTTTTCTTATTTTTCATTCATATTAAATCTGTAGTGATTATTTGATTCAGTGTTGATTTAATTCTGATTTTAAATTTGATAATCATATCATGACTGATCAAAGAACTCTTAGAGAACTTGTTGCCCATGATGTGAATTATAATGCTTTATGTTTCGAATATTCTATTGTTACTGCACCTTTCAAATTGAAATTTGGTTTAACACACTTGTTGCCAAGGTTTAATGGTTTTACAGGTGAGAATCCACATAAGCATATGAATGAGTTTCAGGTTGCGTGCTTTGCACCTTCTGAACCTTCACTAGAGGACCTTATCAACCAAATAGCTACAAATAATGTCAAGTTTCAACAACGAATAGATTCTAATTTTCAGACTTTGCAAACACAGCTCGATCAACTTACCACTTCGATGAATCCCATGCAATAAGCTCAAGGATCAAACCAACAATCCTTGGAAGAACATTCTATTTTCCAAATAGAGTTGCCTTTTGAAATTGTTGATGATACTTGTATTAATTTTTCTGCAGCTGATTTTCTATCATTGTCTGATTTTACGATGTTTACTTTTGTGATATTTGTACTGACACTAAAATATGCTTTGTTTGTGCTGAAATTGAGGTTTCCTTGCAAGTTGATATTCTTAGTGGAAATGAGGTTGAAAATGAAGTTGTTCATGTCAATGAAGCTCTCAACACCCCAGTTGTCCGGAACAAACCATCCATCGAGAAATCACCCTCTTTAGAGCTGAAGCCACTTCCTAATTATTTATTTGAATTTGTGCAGGAAGGTAAATCATTACAGGAACATAAGAAGGGAATTGGATGGACTTTGGTTGAAACTTGTGATATTATCCCATCCATGAGTATGCATAAGATCTCAACTGAAGATGGAACAAAAGTAGTGAGGCATCCCCTTAATCCTTTGATTCTTAAAGTTGTAGAAAAGGAGATCACTATCACGTGCACATTCAACACTTTTACTTATCGAAGATTCTTCTTTGATCCTGGAATAAAAGGCGAAGGCACTAATAAAAACTTCAATATTAATGGATACTATCCAAAGCTACTCTATGAGATCCCCACTTTGGAAGAAGAGACTATAGAAGAGCTCTCTTAAGGAAATGTTGTTTATGTAATCACCTATCCACCTTGACTACTCAGGTGTGTTCTTTCCTTTCTCTCCCTCTTATTTTATATTTATGTCCTTTAATTGAGGATAATGCTTGTTTTAAGTGTGGGGGGGAATAATTTATTTTCTTTGTTTTTGTTTTGTTTTTGTTTGTTTTGTTTTGTATTAGAAACACTGGGCATTTTTTTAAGTTTTAAGCTATAGATTTTTTTGAGGTTAGTTGTGGAGACTTGGGAAAAGTTCATAAGATCGATATTGTTTTAACACCTTAAGTCTTTTGAATATGGAAACCATTTTGAATACTTGATATGCCATAGCCTTGAGTTCTCATCCTTTAATAGCTCTTAAGTAGTTTATATAGCAGTCAGCACCATCTAAAAATCATACACTAAGTAATTGAGTTGATGCAAATAAGTGAATGATCTCATGCTTAATAAGAAATATGAATAGGAATCCGCCTTTTAAGTTACGTGACCCTCATCCGGTCATTTAGCCTAACGCATGTGAAACCTTCAAAAAAAATTATTGTTGCTAAAGTAACTTTAAAATATTGACAAGATATGGATCATAGTCACTAATAGGCTCATTTACCATGTGTATGAATAGATAACGGGCTTAATGTGATTGCGTTAGAATGAAAGAGAGCAAAAAGGAGGATGAATAAGTTAGGATTAGACATAATAACATGATTCATATTGGTTTGTATAGGAGAGAGGCTTATAACCGTACAATTACGGATTTGTGTTCTTACGATATCCTTAGTGTGTAAGATTAGTACCTATCGATGCTATCTTAACCGAAGAAGAGTTTGTATCCTAGAATGAGTATCTGAATGTTGTTGTGTTTCTTGATTTTTGATTTCTATTTTGCTTGAGCTTTGACTGTAGTCACGTTAGCATTTATTTAATTTGTTATCGTGTTTGATCAAATCGTGTTTGCTTAATTCACGAGAGCTTAAATCTGTTTGCTTAATTCGGATAATAGGTACATACATCACATAAAACCAGTTGCGCTTGTCAATGAGTTTTATAATCAAATAGGAATAGATAATTTGCTTAGGAGGTTGAAATTATAATAACCGATGATAAGTCGGAATCCAAATCAGTAGGATTAGTCGTTTTATCTTATTTGATAATAACTTTTTATTTTTTTTCTTGAAATCAAAATCTAAACTCCCCAATTCGTTTTCATTTGGTTAATAATAATACAAGAATCTTCGTGATACAATACTCGAGTTATTGTCGCTAACTATATTTTCAAAAATACTCGTTTTTGATCTGTGCACGATACGCTGACCACACCCCTTGAAACATCATGCAATTCTTCAGAAAATATCATGAACAATTTCCATGATTCATAGGAAACAATTCATGAAAGAATGGATGAAGATGTGTAACTTTTCAAAGCAATTTTTCAAAAACGCATAGTGAGAAATTGATTGCACCTAAGCTGCAAACGATTGCACCACAAACAGAAACACAAATAAATTGAATTTTTCAAGCATGCAATCGATTGCACTAAAGGGCCAATCGATTGCACCAAAAACAGAAACACAAATAAATTGAATTTTTCAAGCATACAATCGATTGCACTAAAGGTAAAATCGATTGCACCAAAAACGGAGGCCAAAAATGAGTAAAAATTTGAGCATGCAAATAATTGTTGCAGAGGTGAAACCGATTGCTCTGGACACAACTTAGAAAAAAATTTGAAATTTTTTTTGTGAAAGTGTTATCATGTAATGCAAATGATTTTTTATTAGATTGAGAAACTAAGACTTAAATACTTGATGAAGATTTTCATTATACCTTCCAAGTAGATTATTCTTCATATCAATCTTTATCCTGATTCTTGTTTTAACACAATGCTTTTAAAATGAATGAACATCTTTTTCTTCTTGTCAAGTGGTTTGTCTTCATCAAAATAAAAGTTGATTTTGAGAATCTTGATTCCACAAGACATATATTTAGGTTTAATATTCACCGAAAGTATCAAATCTTAATGTTATCGTATTGTTTAATAGACTAAGAAATCATCGATTAAACCATAAGGTGAGAAATATCATAAGATGTTTAGACATAAACACTCTTTGCGAGATGTTTCATCAAAGCTTAGAAATAACCTTTGTGAACGATACGTGATGATATTGAAACAAGCTTAAATTGTGTATAACTGATTCATGATAAGCACATTGAATCGGTGAATGAACACCAATTCCCAACAAGCTTATTCCTCTTAAATCCATCTTTATTTATTGCATGTTTTTACTTTTCGTAACGTATAAACCAAACATCTTGAAACTTCTGATTAGAAACATAGAAGTTGTTGAACGGTTTTGATATCGCTCCAATCCCTGTGGATATGATAAAACACAATACTTACATTTGATTGTACTCAACATCAGTCCACCCCACAATACCTTCACCAAGGCAATCTCTTTACCATGCAACTATTTCATTTCTCGACCATCTATCCACAAGGTTAATGCTTCAACAGTCAGGTTATCTCTCACATGTACATCATCCATTTGAATCACATGCGACAGATCCAGAATGTATTTCCTCAATTAAGTTACGTGAAACACGTCATGAAGATTCTCTTGTGATGGAGGTAAAGCAATTTGATATTCTACCTCATATATCCTCTATATAATATGATACATACCAACAAAACACAGAGTGAGCTTTCTAGACTTCAAGGCTTGACCCACGTCAGTTACTGAAGTAACTGTCAAAATCATGTGAACTCCCTATTAGAATTTAAGTGATTTCCTTCTCTTATCATGGTAAATATTTTGACGACTCTGTGAAGCCTTCATCCTCTCTTGGATCATCTTAATCTTCTTAGTTGTCTCATGCACAATTTCAAGTCCGAGTACATTACTCTCGCCTGACTCGTACCAACATAACAGAGTTCTACATCGTCTATCATACAACGCTTCATATGACGCCATTCCAATACTAGCAGGAAAACTATTTTTGTATGTGAACTCAATCAATGGCAAGTGGCTATCCCAAAATCCTCCTTGGTCTAGCACACAATGCCTCAACAAATCTTCCAACGACTAGATAGTCATATCTGTTTGATCGTCCATCTACGGATAATATGCATAACTCATCCTCAACTTAGTACCCAAAGCATCTTGCAAACTTTTCCAAAACCTTGACATAAATCTCGGATCTCTATCTGACACAATACTCGAAGGTATCCCATTCAACTTTATAATTCCTCAATGTACATCTTGACTAACTTCTGCATAGAATAATTAATCTTCATCAATAAGAAATGAGTTATCTCTTACTTGTACATCATCCATCTGGATCACATGTGATGGATCATATACATATTTCCTCAATTGTGACGCATGAAACACATCATGCAAATTCGCAAGCGACTATGGTAACGCAATCTGATATGCTACCTCTCTGATCTTTTGTGAAATCTGATACGGACCAACAAAATATAGAGTGAGCTTTTTAGACTTCAAATCTCGCCCGACACCAGTCACCGGAGTAACTTTCAAGAACACATGATCTCCCTCTTGGAACTCAAGTGCCTTCCTTTTCTTGTCATGATAACTCTTCTGATGACTCTACAAAGCCTTAATTCTCTCTTGGATCATCTTAATCTTCTCAATTGTCTCTTGCACTATCTCAGGTCCGAGTACAACACTCTTTCCTGATTTGTACCAACATAATGGAGTTCTGCAATGCCTACCATACAACACTTCATACGGTGCATTGCCAATACTCGCGTGAAAAATGTTGTTGTAGGTAAACTCAATCAATGGCAAATGACTGTCCCAAACTCTCCCATGGTCCAGGACACATGCCCTCAACAAATACTCTAAATATTGGATAGTCCTCTCCATCTGACCATCCGTTTGTAGATGATATGATACAATGCCTCGACGTAAATCATCCTCAACTTAGTACCCAAATCATCTTCTAAACTCTTCCAAAACATCGACATAAACCGCAAGGATCTATCTGATACAATGCTCGACGATATTCCATGCAACTTCATAATTTCCTCAATATACATCCCAGTTAATTTCTGCATAAAATGATTAATCTTCATCAGCAAGAAATGAGTCGACTTAGTTAATTTATCTACAATCACCCAAATCGAGTATTTCCCTTTCACAGTCTTCGGCAAACCCGACACAAAATCCATGGAAATGATATCCCATTTCCATTCTGGAATATTAAACGGTTGCATCATTCCATACAGTTTTTAATGTTCCACCTTTGACTTCTAACAAACCAAACATGAGTACACAAATTTAGCAATATCTTTTTTCATACCCGGCCACCAAAATAATTTCTGCAAATCTTGATACAACTTTGTAGCACCAAGATGAATACTCAGCCTACTACGATCTCCTTCCTCATCAATCCAAAATTCACCTCCGTTACCTTAGTTAATTAAATTCAACTGATCAACCAACTTCAAATCATATTATTGTCCTACTCGGATTCTTTCCACAATATCACTAGTCAATATCAACGTCCCTAACTTCACACTATCGGAAGTAGTCTCACACAGCAAACTCATGTCTTTGAATTGCTCAATCATCTCGAGTTCTTTCACCATAAGCATCGACATATGTAATGTCTTCAGACTCAGAGCATCTGCAACCACATTCGCCTTACTAGGATGGTAACTCAAATCAAAATCAAAATCTTTCAACAATTCTAACCACCTTATCTGCCTCATATTCAGTTCCTTATAATCAAACAGATATTTCAAACTCTTATGATCACTGAACACCTCAAATTTCGAACCAAAAAGAAAATGTCTCCAAATTTTCAACACAAACACCATTGTGGCCAACTCTAAATCATGAGTAGGATAATTCATTTCATGGACTCTTACTTATTTAGAAGCATAAGCAACTACTTGACTATTCTACATCAACACTCCTCCAAGTCCCATTTTTGAAGCATCACAATACACTACAAAAGACTCGCTCAAATTAGGCAAAATCAACACTGGAGAAGCCGTTAACTTCTTCTTTAACTCCACAAAACTATTTTCACATGCAACATATGACAGCCCGAACCCCTCACAAGGAAATCCCGGCGCTACCACCTCACAATCTTCTCTACCCCCCTCTCTAGTAGAGATTTTGCCTTCCATGGGAATCGAACCTTGTACCCTGGGGTTCAAGTACAATTTCAATCCATTCCCACTACCAATTGAGCTACTAGCTCAAGTGGTAGTGGGAATGGAATGAACATGTACTTGAACCCCAAGGTACAGGGTTCGATTCCCACGGAAGGCAAAAACTCTACTAGTGAGGGTGGTAGAGAAGATCGTGAGGTAATAGTGTCGGGAGCGCAGAAGGCTCGGGCTGTTACAAAAAAGGCGTTTTTTTTGTAACAGCCTGAACCCATCGCAAGGCAATCCCGACACTGACACCTCACGATCTTCTCTATGCCCCCCCCTCAAGCTCAAGTGGTAGTGGGAATGGATTGAACATGTACTTGAACCCCAGGGTACAGGGTTCGATTCCCATGGAAGGCAAAAACTCTACTAGAGAGTGGGGTAGAGAAGATCGTTAGGTGGCAGTGTCAGGATTGTCTTGCGAGGGGTTTGGGCTGTTACACAACATCCCACACATAAGCCTAACTTTTTCGAGTTAATTGAGTCAAAGGTACGCCAATTTTGAAAAACCTTCAATAAACTTCCGGTAATAACCTGCCAATCCAAGAAAACTTTGGATTTTTGTAGCAGACTTCGGAGTCTCCCAATTCAACACAGCATCAATCTTCGAAGGATCCATAGCAATTCCACCATTTGAAATCACATGAACAAGGAAACTTACTTCCTTCAACAAAATAACACTTTGACAAATTTTCATATAACTTATTCTCCCTCAAAATATGTAAAATAGTTCTAAGATGTTCGACGTGTTCTTCTTCCGACTTAGAATATATCAGAATATCATCAATGAAAACCACAATAGACTCTTCCAGATATGTATGAAAAATCATATTCATGTATTCTATATACACACCAGGTGCATTGGATACACCAAACGGCATCACAGTATATTCATAATGACCATATCGCATCCTGAAAGCTGTCTTCGGAATATCATCAGGCTTAACTCGAATTTGATGATAACCAGACCTCAAATCAATCTTGCTAGACACACAAGCCCCTACCTACTGATCCATCAAATTGTCGATTCTTATAAGTGGATACTTATTCTTAATATTCACCTTATTCAATTGTCGATAATCGACACATAACCTCATTATGTCATCTTTCTTCTTCACTAAAAACACCGGAGCACCCCACGGTGAAAAACTTGGTCAGACAAAATTCTTCTCAAGTAATTCCTATAATTGATTCTTTAAATCATGCAATTTGGATGCTGACATTCTATTAGGATTCATTGACATAGGACTACTACCTAGTACCAAATCCACTACAAACTTTACTTCGTGTTTTGGAGTCAAATCACTTATGTTGTCCAGAAACACATCTGGAAATTCACTGACAACTGGTAATTCAACACCCCCAGCATCCTGATCAAATTGCAACGATGCAAACATTGCAAACATCTGAGCTTCATATCTTAGAAGTTCATCCATTTGTTTAGCAGACAAGAATGTCAACTCACCATGGTCACCAATCTCTGAAAACTCTACCGTCTTAGCATAACAATTGATATGCACAAAATTGAACTCTAACCAGTTCATCCCCAAAATAACATCGATTTGGTGCAAGGGTAAACACACCAAATCCATCAAGAAACTCTTCCCAAAAATAGACAAAGGACAACTTAAACACACATGAGTAGTAGGGACAAAACCATTTGCAGATGTTTCTATCACCATACCACCATTCATATCAGATAGTTTCAATCCTAGCTTGTGTCGCTCCCGATAAGTGGGGAATGGCCCAGATAAAGGTACAGACGCGAATGATCGGCGAGAGGGACAATGAGAACACACAGCCGTGAACTCACTGGAGATGAATAGAGTCGCCAGCTAGGCATTTTTATCCCGGAGGAAAGTCAATGCTGCATAGACCTGGAAAGACATGGATAAGACGGTTGCGAACCAGAGAGACTGAGAAAGGGGGTTGGTTACAACCTGGGAAGGTATTAGCACCCAGATTGTCCGCCGTACTCGACGGGATCCACGCTTGAAAGATTTGTGTTTTAAAGGAGTAGTGTCAGTGCAATCTGTGTATAAATGAGCTGGAAGGAAATGTACAGGTGTCAGTGTGAGAGAAGTGAAGTGTGATATATACAGTGTCAGTGTGAGACCAGGAATGAAATGCTCATGATAATGAGGCTTAAAGAATAAAGCTAGAAAGAGGGGGAATATACAGAGACTTTTGTTCGATAACCGTTAAGTTATGCCTACATATCCTCTCGTGCAATGAGGAAGTCAGAACACCGTAGTTCGACCCAAAGAGACTGAAAGATGAATTGACTTGTGAACTGCTTACTTGTCTATGCTCAAGTGTATGACCTGTTTGGCTCAGGTGCAAACTGTCTTGCATTAGACGGAAGAAGCAAGTTCTCGTTTGTGAGTGAAGGTGATGAGAAAAGAATCCCGAAGGAGACGATTATTGTTTGTTTTTGTGTTTTCAGTCTTTTATTGCTTTTTGAAGTTTGTCATAAGTTAATGAGCTTAAGTCTAAACCAATGGGTTAGTAAACTCATCACATCCTCCCTCTGATTAGGGGTAATGAGAATACCTTAAGTGTGAAGTCAGATTCTCACACTTAATCACCTTTGATGTAGGATTAAGATCATTAACCTATTTGTGATTATTTAGATGTTTTTGGTGTTTTTGTTTAGTGTTAAGTAATGAGATTAAGCCATAATCAAAGATTAAACAGACTCATTACACCATCCTAATAGAAGGATAATAGATGAGAAAGTTTAAGCTGAGGAAAACTCCTCAACTTAATCCATGATTAGGGATTAAACTCATGACAAAACAAGCCTTTGATTAAGTGGATTTTATTTAGTGACATGATGATGAAGTGTTTTTTAGGGTTTGTAAGACAACTTGAGGGGGACTTGTCCATTAACACTAGGGTTAGTCCTTCTTAACCAATTAAGGAAGAATTAGAACCCTAATGCAAGGCCCAAGTTACAAGCTTGATGTCTTGGTGATTATTAAGTGATTTGATTAAAGGATTTAAACACATTAAGGTTTTAACACTTAGGATTAAAGTTATACACTCCATCCTAATAGAAGGATGCAGGCATAAGCTTAATCACAAAGCCTTAAAGCCTTTAGGGTTTAGTCCCTGATTATGAGATGAGAAGAGATGACTCAAAAGAGACACAAAGGTAAAACTAAGTGGGGGGACTAATCAAAACCCTAATCATTGTCATGCTTGGTTGTTCCTAAGGTTTGTGAGGTTTTCAAGAGAAATCTTCAATGGAACCACCAGGAAGCAAATGAAAGGATCAAGAGAAGCAAAGTAACTTGCTTCATTTAAGAAGTCAAGTCACTTGAAGAAAGAAAGTGAGAAGAAGAAGGATGAACAAGCTCAAACTCAAACACATGCAAAAATGCAGCATGGATGCAAGAGAGAGATGAGAAGAAAGTATGAGAAGTGAAGGCAAATCCACTTCTCAAAGTTACTTACCACCTGAAATGTTAGTGAAAGGAATGCAATGCAATGCAAAATGGGATGCAATGGCATGATGAAAAAAACAAACCAGAAGCACATACATGATGTTAATGATGCTATGAGATGCTACAAACCAGAAACAACACATGTGGATGATCATACAAACTTATGAATGCAAATGAAGCAAGTTAAGACACATGAGCATACATGAAAAGTTATGAGATGCATATGGCATACAACATGGCAAATGAAAGATTCAATGATCAAACATGCTTTCAATATGTCTTAAGATGTTCCATGAATCACAAGAATGCATAAAATGCTATGGCAAGTCAAGGCATGAATGCAAATGCAAGATGGATGCATATGAAAGCCCAAATTAGGGTTTATGAACAATACAACAAACAAAAACCAAAATCAGAAGCAAATACCATTACAAAAAATTGAAAATGCACTCAAAGGATCCCTAAACCTATACTAACTCACTTCCCAAAGGAGAGGTCTCAACTTTTAACCTAATTCAAGTTATGAATTTTCTAAGTTTTCTAGGGTTTTAGGGTTCCTTAACAAGAGAATTACCAAACAAATGGAAAATGAAATATCAAATCATGGCCATTTAATCTCACAAACTACATGCTAAACACAATGCAATGCAAAAAGAATCAAGATCCAACTCTTTAGGGTTAGGCAGAAATGATTTTTGGAAGTTTGGATCAAAATAATGCATAAAAATGATTTTAATTCCATGGAAAATTCTCAAAATGCATCAAGATCAAAAAATAAATTTGGTTTGAGGGTTGGACAATGTTTCTAAATGTTTCTAAAGGTTTCATGAATTTTTTGGTGATTTTTAAATACCTAAAAGTATTTTTAATTAATTAATTCTCATTAATTAATTAAAAAGAAACTTTTAAATATTTAAAAATACTTTTAAAATGCAAAAAATTAAAATAAAAATATTTTTGTGTTTTAAAAATTAATGAAACTCTTGACAAAAAATTTCATAATTTTTAAATTGTTTTTACTATTTTAAATTAAATGGGCAAATTAAATGGAATAAAAATAAAAGAAAATAAAGTAAATGAGAAGTATGCAGGATGGAAGGCTGAGATTGAATCTGGCAATGAAGTTGTTGACTGCGCGCCAGATCTAATGGATCACATTCAAACTTGACTAAACTGGATTATGAATTAATTAATTATGATTAGGGTTTAATGAGTGCATCTGGACCACACACCCACGCGCCAAGTCAACCAGGTCAACTGATCCAACGCACCAGATTTAAACAGCACTTAATGACGTGATTAAAACCCTAATGATTTTCAGGTGGCCGGAGAAGACCTCCGGTCGTCTTCTCCGGTGGGAACCCCACCTGAAAATCCCTAAAATCCTCAAAACGCAACTAAAATGAGATCTAAACAAACAGAAATCCTCCCCATACTCCACTGAATCAAAACCCTAACATAAACATCATTTATATTGCATCAAACACATGAATCGAAACAAAAGAAATTTTAGGGCAAGACTTTCAGAACACGATTACATCCTCATTTTTCCACCATTTCCAAAACCAATGACATATTTATGATCAGGGAAGCATGAAGAACAACTTAAGAACTTAAAAATCCATTTCTGGAGAAAATGTTCTTGAGCTACCTGAGTTTCGAAGCTTTCAATTTTGCAACTTTCTGACCTCTCCTCTTGATGCAATCCACTCCTCTTGGTCCCTTGATGATGTTTGAATGCTTAGAAGGAGTTTATGTTGGCTGGTTTGAGAGTTTGAACAAGTTCTGTTCAAGCTCAGGTGAGAATAGTATTTGTGATTCAGGTTGTTCCAGGCAAGGGTGAGGGGTTCTTTGTGATCAGGATGATGAGTTGAGAAGGTTTGTGAAGTTTGTTCAAGTGTTTGTGGCCTGTGTGAAGAGTTTCGAAGGTTTTGGCTTTGAGAGTGAAAAATGAGAGAGTTGAGTTCTTGCTGGTTTCAGGCTTGTGTCTTGTTGGTTTGGGTTCAGTGAAGCATGGTGAGAAGGTTGGTGAAGCTTGTTTGAAGGTTTGTGGCTTGTGGGATGGGATTCGAAGGAAAATGCAAGTTGGATAGAGTTTGTGGATGCTGAGTTCTGGTGAGTTTCAGGCTGGCCTCTTGTGTGGTTTGGCTTGCATTTTCTTTGTATAAACAAATGCCATTGGTCAGAGGATGTGACTTGTGCTTTTGTGATAGGTGTAGCTACTTTTGCAAAATGTCCACTCTTGTGTAAGAGAAGCATGGGTCATGTTCTAGGCTAGTACAAGGGCTGTGGGCTGCGCAGCATGGTGTGAGGGAAAGGCTAGTGTGGTTCAGCAACATAGGCAGCAAGTGGATGGAAGTGATCATGAGCTTTTGCAACTTGCTTGCTTTTGAATCTTCATGAAAATATCTTGCTCCAAAGGCCAAACAAATGAGAAACCCTTGGCCCATTCTGATTTTTAGGTTACATGTGATGTTTGTGTAATGGTTATACAACAATTAGAAGTCACACATGCCTTTGGTACAAGATTTTGCAAGTTTCTCTTTTGGTGCATAATTTGATTTTTAGTGATTTTTGCCAACTTTGATGCACCATAACTTTTGATCCAAAATGAATTAGGTCATGTTCTTGTACTTTTTGAAAAGGGAAAGATCTAATCTACAACTTTCATGACCAAAGTTTTCCCATTTGAAGCATTTTTGGATCAAAAAGTAAGGGTTGAAAAAGTTGCATAAAATGACATTTCATTAAAAGTCAAACTTGCCCTAAAAAGTCAACTTTGCAAAAACTTGTAATTCTTGAATTTTGTGAACTTAAAACTTCTTCCATGATCAAATAAAGATCAAATACACTCAAAATGATGAAGATCACCCCTTGGTTGGGTCATTGGGGGCCTCAGATGCCCTGATTTTGCACTGACTTGTCTGAAAAGTCAACTCTTGATCAGATGACTTCCCCATGGAATTTCTTCATGAAAATTGATATGCACACTCCCTATACCATATAAATACCAATAGAAACAAGAATGACCAAAAAATTTGAAGTTATGGCCTCTGAAACCAAAACCCTAATTTTAGGTCATCTGTGCAGTCAAACCTGGCTCTGCTTCCATACCAAACCCAGTTCTTGTGATTCTTTGGCATTCTTGACTTTGAGAGGATATAATATGATGCTTGAACACACATGGACCCCCTTGAAATGATTGATGACCTTTGGAGTGGCTCAAGAAGCTCTTGGATTGCTTAGATCACAAACCCTAGATGCAGATGACTTAGAACCAATGCAAAGACTCAAAATTGTGATATGAGATGTTATGATTGTGTTTATGCATATGAAATGATCATAAGCCATGGTGTAGATGGGTGAGGTCAAATTTGTGGTGTTTACAGCTGCCCCTATTCAAACATGAGTTAGCTGTGCAGGTTGTAAGCGACGGCTTAACAGGCAAACAAGATAACTTGTGGTTGAATACCAAAGACAGTCCAAAATTTGCACTCACAAAATGAAGAAGAAAAGGGATATAGATTGTAAAGTAAAATAAAGTATATTGTAAAGTGTGGGCGACGGAGGACGACCGTCGAGCAGAGGACGACTGCTGGGCAAATAGCAATGACGGGGACGGCCGACATGCTGGGAAAAGAGCAATGACGGGGACGACCGACATGCTGGGAAAAGCGCGGAAAATAAAGCGATGACGGGGACGGCCGACATGCTGGGGATAAAAGAATTGTGATGGGGACGGCCATCAAGGTAAAGCTGTAAAATTCTCTGGGGATTAATGAAACATGACGGGGACGGCCATCGAGTTCATAAAGTAAAGTAACCAACGATGGGGACGGCCATCGGGCTAAACTGATGAAGGAATATCATCAGGAAAAAGAAAAAGGGACCACGACAGGGACGGCCATCGGGTTAAAGAATAAATGAAATAAACAGATGATGAGGTACGGTCATCAAAGGTGAAGGACGATCACCTAGCAGGGGATGGCTGCTCTGTTGGGTTAAGATGAGGGACGGTCATCTAAGGTGGAGGACGACCACCTGGCAGGGTACGGCTGCCGAAAATATCGCGACATAGGACGAATGACGGATAAAAGGTCAACGATGGGGACGGCCATCGGACGAGCATGATGAAGGACGATCATCAAGAGGTGGAGGACGACCACCTAGCAGGGGACGGCTGCTCTCAAGGTTTGTCATGACATAGGGCGAATGTCAGATAACCAAAATCAACAATGGGGACGGCCATTGGATAAAATGATGAAGGACGATCATCAAGAGGTGGAGGACGACCACCTAGCAGGGGACGGCTGCTAAATATCACGACATAGGACGAATGTCGGATAAAAGGTCAACGATGGGGACGGCCATCGGATGAGCATGATGGAGGACGACCATCAAGAGGTGGAGGACGACCACCTAGCAGGGTACGGCTGCTCTCAGGGTTTATCATGACACAGGACGAATGTCAGATAAAAGAGAAAAATGCTTTGTTGGCGATCTACTGGGGGGTAGTAAACACGGACGAGTGTTTATATCCAAGAAACAAAAGGTATAATTGTTTAGATATCTGTGTATAGATTAAAGATGCGGACGAGCATCCTTAAGACTACGATACGGACGAGTATCGGGTAGAAACAAATAACTGACACGTGTTCAGAGATGACGATACGGACGGGTATCAACTGGTTAACAACGAACACGGACGAGTGTTGAATCTGAGGGGACTCTTCTGGGAGAATAGTAGACACAGACGAGCGTCTATATTTAAAAAGACATGAGTGTTTGACACAGTGTATGGATTAAAGATGCGGACGAGCATCCTTAAGACTATGATACAGACGAGTATCATGTAGAAACAAACTCTCGACGCATGTTCTGAGATGATGGTACGGACGAGTATCAGTATAAGAGTGAGTGGTGTATAGATGAGTATTTAACTGCTGGGGAGAGTGACACGGACGAGTGTCAAAAGGAGAAGAGTGTAATATGAACAAGTATCTGATATACAAAGTGTAGGCGACTGTGCTGGGGATATGACACGGACGGGTGTCAAAGGATTATCATATGAGTGCAAAGAGGACGTCTTTGGCTTTCTGCTGGGGATAAGACACAGATGGGTGTCAAAAAGTATCTGTAATACGAGTGTTATTGTTTGCACAGGGTGTTCGGGTGACTTCACTGGGGAGTATTGACATGGACGGGTGCCAAAGAGAGTATATACTGGTGTTTGTGAATGTGAGGCAACTGATTTTGCTGGGGAACTTCCGCTGGGGATATGGGGGAAGTATTCTGTATATTGACGGATTGTCATTATTCACAAGTGTTGATTCAAAACATGGCTTATGAATATGCTATATGTTTGATTTTTGCCGTAATGCTCCGTGCTAGACGGAGTGCTACGCTTTATGGGTGAATATGGTGCGAATGCTATGATCATGCGAGGATACTAATCCGGGACTCGGATCCCGTTGCCACGAAGTTCTTCGATCGATCTGCTTGAAATGGACATCCCAGCTGGGGGATGAGATCATTGGTAGATCTGATGAGATGATATTTGCTTGGGGATTCAGGTCGCTGATAGACCTGTCTCAGTAATGCGGGACCCAGCTGGGGTTTGTAGCAGCTTTCTTTACTCTGTTGTGATCCCTTCATGCGTTGCTCTTCTGGACAGAGGCTGGAGCTCTGTGGGGAGATGGTTCCCTGACTTTTCATTTGGCTGAGGACGAAACGGAAACTCGGCTGGGGAGAAAACACTTTGAGTGTTAAGACTGAGCGTTGATTTGTCAGCTTGCTGGGATGAAGCTTACATGCCCCAAGTTGCGTTCTGGATTCCTGCAATCCTGAAAAGATAGAGAAACGCACAAGTAATCCCGAGGTATCCTTTACTGGATTCCGTTTTAGGAGTTTAGACACTTCTTAGAGTAAGTATATTTCCTGCAAGCACGTTTTTATTTGAAGATAAACATCTGTATTCTATGCAATCAATTTTCTTCTAGACATCATACATTTTTTGCAAACAAAATGTACAAGACGAGACATGACTGAAAATCTGATTTTATTAATTCATATGCCCTGAATTGGCGAGATACAATCAAAGAAACAAATCCCCTGAAATGAGGGGATCGTTACAAATTGAGAAACAAAATGCTGGCAATGTTGATGACGCTTTAAGGAGCTTCCTCTTCACTATGACTCGTATGACTTTTGACGTTCTTCTCATCTTGCTTTCTGAAGAAGGTTGATTCTGATTGAAGCTTGATCCTTTCGAAGCTTACCAAGTTGTAAACGATACGGACGAATTCAGAATGCAGTTGTTCGCTTATTCCCTTATTTTGCATAGATCGCCCTTTCGGGTTTTCAATCCATCGGGATACCCATTTTTGCCTGAGCTGTCCAATGTGGCTTTTCAACTCAGCGGGTGTACATTTTTTGTTTATTTTCCCTTATTTTTGCCCGAGTCTTTAATTCTGTTTTTGACTCGCCGGGATGCCCTATTTTTGCCTGGACTTACATTCTGTTTTTATGTCCAGCGGGTCATTTTTTTTCATGCGAAGTATTTTTTAACTGCATCTGAATTCACAGGGAACGGGAAATCTTCACCATCCATGGTGCTGAGCATCAGTGCTCCACTAGAGAAAACTTTCTTTACCACAAATGGTCCTTCATAGTTCGGAGTCCACTTGCCCCTGTGGTCTGTATGAGGAGGGAGGATTCTTTTCAGCACAAGATCCCCTACTTGGTACTCTCGGTGCCTGACTTTCTGATCGAAGGCTTTCTTCATTCTTTTTTGGTATAACTGCCCATGACAGATTCAGCCAACCTCTTTTCTTCAATCAGACTCAGTTGTTCGTATCGGGACCTGACCCATTCTGCTTCGTTCAGCTTAACATCCATCAATACCCGTAGAGAGGGTAATTCGACTTCGACGGGTAGGACTGCTTCCATACCATATACGAGCTGATACGGTGTTGCCCCAGTGGATGTTCTGATTGACGTGCGGTACCCATGCAAGGCAAATGGTAACATTTCATGCCAGTCCTTGTAGGTGACTACCATCTTCTGCACAATCTTCTTAATATTCTTATTAGCTGCCTCAACAGCGCCGTTCATCTTTGGCCTGTAAGGAGAAGAATTGTGATGCTGAATCTTGAAGTCCCGGCATAGCTCTGCCATCATTTTGTTGTTCAAGTTGGAACCATTATCAGTAATGATTCGCTCGGGAACTCCATACCGACAGATGATATCTCTTTTCAGAAATCTGGCTACCACTTGTCTTGTAACATTGGCATAGGAAGCTGCTTCGACCCACTTGGTGAAATAGTCAATAGCGACCAAGATGAATCTGTGGCCATTTGAAGCAGTTGGCTCAATCTTGCCAATCATGTCAATGCCCCACATAGCAAAGGGCCAGGGTGAAGACATCACATTCAGAGGATTGGGAGGCACATGCACCTTATCCGCATAAATCTGGCATTTATGGCATTTTCCGGCGTAAGCACAACAGTCGGCATCCATTGTGATCCAGTAATAGCCTGACCTTAGCAACTTTTTAGCCATGGCATGCCCTCCTGCATGGGTACCAAAGGATCCTTCGTGCACTTCATGCATTAACAAATCTGCTTCTGTCCTGTCGACGCATCTGAGGAGTACCATATCAAAGTTTCTCTTATACAGGGAACCATCGGTGTTCAGAAAGAAACTACCAGCAAGCCTTCTCAAAGTCTTCTTATCATTGGAAGATGCCCCAGGTGGGTATTTTTGGTCCTCCAAGAAGCACTTAATGTCATGGAACCAAGGCTTATTATCTTTGACAATGTCTGCTGCGAACACATAGGCTGGTCTGTCAAGCCTGGACACTGATATCTGAGGCACAAAGTTGGCAGCCTGAACTTTGATCATGGACGAAATGGTAGCCAGAGCATCTGCAAACTGATTCTCGTCCCGAGGGATATACTCAAGCTTGACTGTTGTAAAGAAAGTCAATAACCTCCTTGTATAATCCCTGTAAGGTATCAGATGATTCTGGTGGGTGTACCATTTGCCGTTGGTTTGATTGATTACCAAAGCTGAATCTCCGAATACGGTTAATGTCTTGATCCTGAGGTCAATGGCTTCCTCAAGACCCATAATGCAAGCTTCGTATTCAGCTTCGTTGTTAGTGCAGTTAAAAGTGAGTTTTGCCGAGAAAGGCATGTGAACTCCTTTGGGTGTAATGAGTACTGCACCAACACCACGACCATTCATATTAACAGCCCCATCAAACATCATAGTCCATTCTTCTTTCGGGTCGGGCCCTTCAGTGTGAACAGGCTCTTCATGATCTTTTGCTTTTATGAACATGATGTCTTCATCAGGGAAGTCAAATCTCATAGGCTGGTAATCATCGATAGGTTGCTCAGCGAGATATTCAGACAATACACTGCCCTTGACGGCTTTTTGAGAAGTGTACTGGATGTCATACTCTGTAAGGATCATTTGCCATCTTGCAACCCGTCCGGTAAGAGCTGGCTTCTCAAATATGTACTTAACTGGGTCCATTTTTGAGATCAACAAAGTAGTGTGGGTCAACATATACTGTCTCAGTCGGCGAGCAGCCCACGCTAAAGCACAGCATGTTTTCTCGAGCAGTGAATAACGTTGTTCACAGTCGGTAAACTTTTTGCTTAGGTAGTATATTGCGTACTCTTTTCGACCAGACTTGTCATGCTGGCCCAGCACACACCCCATTGACTCTTCTAATACTGTCAAGTACATTATCAGAGATCTTCCTTCAACTGGAGGCATGAGAATTGGAGGTTCTTGTAAGTACTCCTTGATCTTGTCAAAAGCCTTTTGGCAATCTTCGTTCCACCTGACCGTCTGTTCTTTTCTCAATAGCTTGAACAAAGGTTCACAGGTTGCTGTAAGGTGAGATATGAACCTTGAAATGTAGTTCAATCGACCTAAGAACCCTCGAACTTCCTTCTCTGTCTTCGGTGCAGGCATTTCTTGAATGGCTTTGACTTTATCAGGGTTAACTTCAATCCGTTTCTCGCTCACAATAAAACCCAGCAGCTTACCGGATCGCACCCCGAATGTGCACTTGCTGGGGTTCAATTTCAGTTGGTATTTCCTCAGACGTTTGAACAGCTTCAGCAGATTTACCAGGTGATCTTCTTTAGTAAGGGACTTGGCGATCATGTCATCCACATAACATTCTATTTCTTTATGGATCGTGTCGTGGAATAATGTCACCATGGCCCGTTGATACGTCGCACCGGCATTCTTGAGCCCAAATGGCATTACCTTGTAGCAGAACGTGCCCCAGGGTGTGATGAAGGTTGTCTTCTCCATGTCTTCAGGTGACATTTTAATCTGATTGTATCCTGAAAATCCATCCATGAAGGAAAATACCGAGAACTGAGCCGTATTATCCACCAATACATCAATGTGAGGTAAAGGGAAATCATCTTTCGGGCTAGCTCTGTTCAGATCCCGGTAGTCAACACACATTCTTACTTTGCCGTCTTTCTTAGGCACAGGTACTATGTTAGCAACCCACGGCGGATAGCTAGTTACGGCAAGGAACCCGGCGTCCCATTGCTTTTGTACCTCCTCCTTGATTTTCATTGCCATGTCTGGACGAGTACGGCGTAGCTTCTGTTTAACCGGCGGGCATTCTTCTCTCAAAGGCAGCTTGTGCACAACAATGTCGGTGTCCAACCCTGGCATGTCTTGATAAGACCAAGCAAACACGTCCACATACTCTTGAAGCAGGTCAATCAGTTGTCTCTTCACTGAGTCTTGCAAGCAGGCCCCGATTTTAACTTCTTTCACGTCTTCATCTGTACCAAGATTGATCGTCTCAACCTCCTCCTGGTGAGGGGTAATAACCTTTTCCTCTTGTCTTAACAACCTGGCTAGCTCTTCAGGAAGCTCATACTCTTCTTCAACCCCTTCATCAGCTTGATTGATTGGATTGTCAAAGTCATACGTAGTCATAGCCGTGCTGTTGTCGGTGCTGTTTGGAAGGCACACTCTGCAAGGGTTCAGTTTGTTCATTTTAGTGATTTGATTTTAATCTTGTTTAGAAAAGTGAAATAGAGTTGTCATTTTGAAAACACTGCCATTTATTTTTTGTACAAAAAGAAAAATGGAAAAACAGTGAGCTGAAAAGAAAAAGACTCATTTGCAAAAGATGTCTGATATTTCATTGATTAATCTTGTTGCACAAAAAGTACAGATGGCCCGATTACAAAATGAGTCTTGTCATCTTGGGCAAGATGCAAGACTTTGATGCATGATATAAAAATACAGGAAATAATAATTACTCTGCATGAGTAACTCTTATAATTTCCTGGGAAGACCAGTTCGAGATACTGCTCCCCGGGATCTTTGGACGGATCCAACTCTCCAGGTTGCGGTCGCTTTCATCCTCGTCTTCCAAATTGTTGACAGCATCGGGGGTGAGCATCCCCCACTAACAAAGTTGGGCTCCTTTGCAGCCTCTGCTTGATCTTGTTGAGTTGGTTTGTAACCCAACCCAAATCTATCCTCTTTCTTCTCCACAGGTAACAGTTTGCCCCAGCCTTGGGCACTTCCTTCTTCAACAACCTTCCGGGCTTGTTGGTATGATGTCATTGAGGTTCCAGGTACAACAGAAGTTTCATTTATGTTCAAGGCCTCAAACCCTTGACTCAATCTTTCGTGGATCTCCCCATCCATCTCAATGTATTTATAGGTAGCCAGGTGGCTAACAAAAATATCCTCCTCTCCACAGATAGTAACAACTTGACCCTCCCACTCGAATTTTAACTTCTGGTGAAGGGTTGAGGTCACGGCGCCAGCGGCGTGAATCCATGGCCTACCCAATAGACAGCTGTAGGCAGGCTGTATATCCATCACGTAGAAGGTCGTTTTGAAAGTTTGTGGGCCAATCGTTATAGGCAACTCAATCTCACCCAGAACCGATCTCTTAGAACCATCAAAGGCTCTCACCACCAGGTTGCTGGGTCGTAATGCCAATCCGTCATACTCTAGCTTCACAAGGGCTTTTTTAGGTAAGACATTGAGGGATGACCCCGTGTCTACCAGTACATGGGAAAGGACTGCACCTTTACATTCCATGGTAATGTGCAAAGCCTTGTTATGATTGCGGCCTTCCGTAGTCAAATCAGTGTTGGTGAACCCTAGCCCATGACTAGCATTAACATTTCCTACCACAGCTTCCAACTGATTGACTGTGATCTCTTCAGGCACGTAAGATGCGTGCAAGACTTTTAGTAGTGCGTTCCGATGAGCTTCGGAGCACATGAGCAATGATAGGATTGAGATCTTGGAAGGCGTCTGATGAAGCTGATCCACTATTTTGTAATCACTTTTCTTGATGATTCTCATGAACTCATCGACTTCTTGATCAAAGGGTGTTTTCAAAGCTTCTTTAACAACCTGCTCTTCCTGCACCAAGCTCTTCCCTTTTGCCTTGGCAGCAGCTTCTGCTTCGGCAGTGGGTCTTTGAATTTGTGGAGCAAAGAGACGTCCGCTTCGAGTGAAGCCTCCGCCTCCTCCAACATTGTCTATTTGTGGTGCAGGGGTTGATGTTTCAAAAGTGATTTTTTGTCCTTCGCAGTATAAATCAGAGTTGTAATGCCAGGGGATGGCATTACTGCTTTCATAAGGTACTGGCCCAGGCACTGTGATAGTGACTGGACTGATGGCAGCTGCAGAAGGGACTGTGATAGTCTGTGGATTATAATATATTGTGACTGGTGCTCTGATGGGAGTAGCACTTTGTGAGTTGTAGGCAGAATTATTTTCAGGATCGTAATAAATTGTAACGGTTGAGACATCTTCATTGTTCGTTGCTGATGTTGTAGGAGACATTGTTGGAAGGATGGGTGTTGTTGTAGGAGATTCAAAATGAAGTGGTGCTGAAGTTGTAGAAGGAATGTTTGTTGATATCTGGTCAGTCGAACTGACAGATGAAACATTTGTTGATGAAGCCGAGGAGTTGTCGGGAACAATGGTTGTTGCAGTTGTAGGAGATACTGGAATTGTTGCTGATGGGATTGCTGGATTTGTTGGAATTGACGTTGTAATTTTAAGTAGGCCGCTCTGGATGAGACCATCTATGCCATCCCTCAAGTTATCACAACCATTCACTGAAATGTTACAGTAAGCACACCCTAGTTCACACCCTGGGAACATTTGACATTCGAGGAGTTGAGCCTTAATCTCTACCAACGGTGTCCGAATCTGACCCACACTGGTTATTAAATAAGACGGCTTGTCTTCTTCAATAGCATTGATTCTGGGACCACCATGGTTTGGCATAGGGTTCTTGTTAACATTGGGTGGTGGTGCGAAGTTCAGAGCTTTAGAGTCTACCAGGTCTTGTACCTTCATGTGCAAAGCTCTGCACTTTTCTGTACTGTGGCCAGGCGCATTTGAATGAAAAGCGCATCTGGCGTTGGAGTCATAATTTCTGGGTAGACTATTAGGATCTGGAGGTGCCAACGTCCTTAGCTCAACCAGGTTGAGTTTCAGGAGTTGTGGCAGTAATGTAGCATATGGCATAGGGATCGGATCGATTACCCTATTGGCCTGAGAAGGTCTCTGTTGGAATGGTCTTTGCTGATTGTTGTTGTTGGTGTTGGTGTTGTTGTAGTTTCTCGGAGGATACTGAGTCTGTTGCTGGTACTGAGGTTGTTGCTGATAATTTTGTTGCGGAGGTTGATAAGCTGGTTGTGGATGAGCTGGAGCGGGAATGGTGACTGCTGCCACGGATCTATGAACATATTGGGGCCTGCCCCTGTTGGTGTGGATAGCATTGGTCTCACCAGTTCTTCTTGTGCCTACAAAAGGTTTCCTTGCATTGCTGGACGAACTGGCACCGTTGTCATAAATCTTGCCCATCTTTAACAGGCTCTCAATTCTCTCTCCAGCTATGACAACATCTGCAAAGCTAGTGGAAGAGAAAGCAGCTAGCCTGTCAATGTATGTTCTTGGAGGGTGTTCATAAACATATCTGCCATCTCCCTCTCTGACATAGGTGGCTGAACAGCAGCAGCCAATTGCCTCCATCTCTGGGCATACTCTCAGAAACTTTCTCTTGATGACTGTGACATTCCCATTAGGAGTGTCCTGTTGGGTGCCATATCTAAGTTGTACTGGTATTGTCTGATGAAGGCCTCTGCCAAGTCCTTCCAACACCTGATGGTCGCTCTAGTCAGATGGGAGTACCATTCCCTTGACGCTCCAGTTAGGCTATCCTCAAAATAAAACATCCAGAGCTTCTCGTCCATGGTATAGGCTTTCAACCTCCCCAGAAAGGACTTTAAGTGGGTCCGGGGGCATGAAGTCCCGTTGTACTTTTCAAAACAAGGAGGCTTAAACTTATGGGGAATCCTGACCCCGTCTACCAAGCCCATGTCCATAACATCGAAACCCAAAAGGTTTTGAGACTCCAAGGATCTTAATTTCTCTGCTATCTCATCCAGCCTTCTGTCATAAGCTTCCTCCCCAGCACCCATTACTGTGAACTGATCCTCCTGGGGGTCTTCTTGCAGCACTCTTCCCACAGTGGCAGTCCCTTGAACATTAGCGGGAATATTGACCTCTGGATGAAGGTGGGGTCCAAATACAGGAGGGTTGGCATGAGGTTGGACCCTCTCATTGTTGCTTGTGCCAGCAGTCCCTATATGTGGATCTTCTTGATTCTGCCTTTCCACCATTGCTCTCAATCTTTCTTGGCTCTGAGCCATGTTGTTCATCACTTCCATAAACTGCGTCATCTGAGTTCTCATTTCCAATCTCTCGTTTGCCATTTGATTTCTGACCTCTGCGAGGTCCTGTTGTACCTGATCCATTTGTATGCCTGGAAGGTTGTTACGGGTTGGATATCAGTGTGGACGGTTGAGGGGAAATACCCGGCGTCGAGCAATAGTTCCTGAACATCACAACAGAGTTAGCAACAATAAAACAAAAACCTACAAAACAAACAAAGGGTTAGCATGCAATGCAGTATGCTTATTTGTTTTCAAGGTATCCGGCTTGGCATTCAGTTTTGACCCTTCCAGACCCTTGATGATGCTGTTGATGCTGCTTTTGAAGTAAACTCGGATGGAACAAACTGATACATATATTACAAAAGGAAAATGGTACATAGTTTGTTTACAAATACAAGCCCTCTGAGGGGTCAAAATACATTACAAAAACAAAAGTACATGGAATGAAAGCAACAACAAGCAAAAAGTCAAACACCAAGACCGAACTCATCCTCCTGAACTTTCTTGAGAAGTGATTCAGTCACAGGATCAGCTGGACACTCCGTGAGATTCCTGATGAGGAGATTCCGGGTAGTAATAGCTGCAGTTAGCTTCTTGTGTTGACTTTGGTCCTTTGACCTCTTCACTCCAGCTTTGATCTTCAGCTCTGATATCTCCCTCTGGGCTGCTGCCAGGGTTTCCTGCTGCTCTTTTGCACTAGCTTCCAGATGCTCTATCTTGTCTTGGACCCTCTTATCCTCCAGAGTACGAGCTTCGGTGATCCTAACCCACCTAGCTTGACTCTCCTTCAGATACAAGTCTGTCCTGGCTTTTTGGAACTGGGCTTCCTTGCAAGAATTCTTCAGAATTTGTTCTCCAGCCCTAGACTTCTTGATGTAATCCTCAGACTTCTCAATTTTAGCCAGATGCTCTACTCTCAGCTTCTCTAACCTCTCAATGTCCAGCCTACCATCACTCCTCTCCCGGAGGGTCTTCTGCAAAGCCTGAGTCAACTTCTCATTTCTCTCCTTCAAACCCTCAAACTCCTCCAAACTGACAGTGGCAGGGGGTGGTGCTGAGGATGATCCAGGCATATCCTCCATGGTAAAGGGCATTCCAGAGAATTGAGCCCTGGCATGGGACCACTCATAATATTGTGCTGATGCTACATTGTTGCACTTCCCCAGAATGGTCACTCCCTTAGTTTGAACATTTTCCCAGGCCCAGGCTGCCTGCCTGACAATGGCTAGATTAGGCTTGTTCTCACAATAAAGAGTCTCAGCCAAGTCTTGTGCCTTAGGAGTGTGAACCAGTGCATAGCCCAGTTGCCTTTTGAGCAGCAGAGGATTGTAATTAATGCTACCCTTAACTCCTATCAGGGGTACATTGGGAAAATGCCCACAACTGGTGATGATATCCCTGCCCTTTGTGCTTTGAGTGCACCACCTGATATCAGCTGAAGTCAGAGCAGTGAGTCTTCTAGCCCAGTTCCTCTGCTGATGAGGATTCAAAAATGCATCTGTCTTGGGCAAATGCTTGAGAAGCCAAGTATGGAACAAAGGAGCACAGCACCTCACTAATCTTCCCCTCTGCTTTTCATTCCTCTGGTGCACTGAATAGTAGAAATCTCCCAGTAAAGTGGGCACTGGGTTCCTCAGGATGAAAAGATGGATTGCATTCTTGCTAATGAATCGAGGCTCATCTGCAAATAATATGATCCCATATATGCTTAAGGCCAATAAAGTACAGACTGCTTTCCACTCTCCCAAAGAAGCTTTCAGGGTAGCTTGAGAGATTAAGAAATCCAGATGCAGGCCAGGGATTCCAGCCTTAGTAGTCATATGCTGCCCAATCAGAACTGGTTCCAAATGTAATGCCTTTGCTACCTCTTCATTACCAGGAAAGACCATCTCAGGGTTGAAAGGGACTCCACCCCTGATAGGTATACCAACCAATGTTGAGTATTCTTCCAATAAAGGGCCCAGCTGAAAGTCCTGAAAAGTGAAACACCTCAGTGGGGGATCATAAAACTGAAGGCAAGTATGAATCAGGCTCCTCTGTGAAGGGTCCAAATCCATAACCACATCAAGTATATCTCCATAGTGTTCCCTGAACAGTGGTATATGGTCTGGAGTGATCAGGGTCTGAATCCTCCTGATGTCAGCTAGCTCTGGCTGGAAGAAGTGGTAGGAGATGTTGCTCTTTTTAGGTGCCATGATGTTGAGGATGAGTGGAGATAGGTGCTGATGATGACACTAAAAAAATGGGCCACTGACTGGCTGATGCAGGTGACTGAAGCAGATAGCTGATAGCTGAAGCAGATGCTGATGAAGATAGGTCTATACTGATGATGGGGTCAAAACCAAGCCAAAAATGAAGATGGATACCCTGAAACACAAATAAGAAAAAGTCAAAATGATGCAATGAGGATGTATGCAAATGATATGTAAGGGTTTGTGACTGAGCTGGATCTGATCAAGTGCTCTGATATAAATCCAGGTATATTCAAGAAATCCAGATGGAGGTCTATAGGTCCAGTAACCAAGGTAGGGGACTCAAATAAAGAGTCACATGTTCAGGGTTTAGAATCACAAGAACTGTTCCAACATGGAGTATTCTTAATCAAATCAAAGTAAAAGGGTATGTTGAGGCCAAGGGTACCTGCAAACCTGTAAACAGCCCAACCCCCTCATAGGTAGTGTTCTAAAACAAGGATCCTCAGACTTGGATCAGTTATGAGAAGTGTAAACACTTCTAACCCGAAGGTACAGTGTTTACAATAACCATAAAAGTTCCTCCTCTAATTCACCTCAGTTTCTGAAGGTCAATACTAAAGGTCATCCAGACTTAGCAGGCTTCCCAGATAGCCCTAGCATTGCAGGAAATCTGCAACATAGAGTTCTCAAGAAGAAACCCATATCTGAACCGTGTTTCATATTCCCGCACCAGACCGAGATGGAATGGGAAAGAATATGAACCACTCTAGCCTAGGTGTCACTCAGGTCCCAGGTATAGGACCTTAACTCTCAATGGAACACCCACCCACCAAAGCAAACAAACAGATCCAGCCAGCAGCACAGTATGACAGTATGATAATGCAAAGCTATAAAGGAAGCAGTAAAATAGCTGTACATAAAGCAAAAAAATAAATACAAATACACAAACACAAATAGCACATAACACCCCAGTAAACACAAATCAATCAAGCGCTAGGAGGAACCCACAAAAAGAACCAGAAGCCCTGGTTGCAGTATAAGGGTCCCCAGCAGAGTCGCCAAGCTGTCGCTCCCGATAAGTGGGGAATGGCCCAGATAAAGGTACAGACGCGAATGATCGGCGAGAGGGACAATGAGAACACACAGCCGTGAACTCACTGGAGATGAATAGAGTCGCCAGCTAGGCATTTTTATCCCGGAGGAAAGTCAATGCTGCATAGACCTGGAAAGACATGGATAAGACGGTTGCGAACCAGAGAGACTGAGAAAGGGGGTTGGTTACAACCTGGGAAGGTATTAGCACCCAGATTGTCCGCCGTACTCGACGGGATCCACGCTTGAAAGATTTGTGTTTTAAAGGGGTAGTGTCAGTGCAATCTGTGTATAAATGAGCTGGAAGGAAATGTACAGGTGTCAGTGTGAGAGAAGTGAAGTGTGATATATACAGTGTCAGTGTGAGACCAGGAATGAAATGCTCATGATAATGAGGCTTAAAGAATAAAGCTAGAAAGAGGGGGAATATACAGAGACTTTTGTTCGATAACCGTTAAGTTATGCCTACGTATCCTCTCGTGCAATGAGGAAGTCAGAACACCGTAGTTCGACCCAAAGAGACTGAAAGATGAATTGACTTGTGAACTGCTTACTTGTCTATGCTCAAGTGTATGACCTGTCTGGCTCAGGTGCAAACTGTCTTGCATTAGACGGAAGAAGCAAGTTCTCGTTTGTGAGTGAAGGTGATGAGAAAAGAATCCCGAAGGAGACGATTATTATTTGTTTTTGTGTTTTCAGTCTTTTATTGCTTTTTGAAGTTTGTCATAAGTTAATGAGCTTAAGTCTAAACCAATGGGTTAGTAAACTCATCACATCCTCCCTCTAATTAGGGGTAATGAGAATACCTTAAGTGTGAAGTCAGATTCTCACACTTAATCACCTTTGATGTAGGATTAAGATCATTAACCTATTTGTGATTATTTAGATGTTTTTGGTGTTTTTGTTTAGTGTTAAGTAATGAGATTAAGCCATAATCAAAGATTAAACAGACTCATTACACCATCCTAATAGAAGGATAATAGATGAGAAAGTTTAAGCTGAGGAAAACTCCTCAACTTAATCCATGATTAGGGATTAAACTCATGACAAAACAAGCCTTTGATTAAGTGGATTTTATTTAGTGACATGATGATGAAGTGTTTTTTAGGGTTTGTAAGACAACTTGAGGGGGACTTGTCCATTAACACTAGGGTTAGTCCTTCTTAACCAATTAAGGAAGAATTAGAACCCTAATGCAAGGCCCAAGTTACAAGCTTGATGTCTTGGTGATTATTAAGTGATTTGATTAAAGGATTTAAACACATTAAGGGTTTAACACTTAGGATTAAAGTTATACACTCCATCCTAATAGAAGGATGCAGGCATAAGCTTAATCACAAAGCCTTAAAGCCTTTAGGGTTTAGTCCCTGATTATGAGATGAGAAGAGATGACTCAAAAGAGACACAAAGGTAAAACTAAGTGGGGGGACTAATCAAAACCCTAATCATTGTCATGCTTGGTTGTTCCTAAGGTTTGTGAGGTTTTCAAGAGAAATCTTCAATGGAACCACCAGGAAGCAAATGAAAGGATCAAGAGAAGCAAAGTAACTTGCTTCATTTAAGAAGTCAAGTCACTTGAAGAAAGAAAGTGAGAAGAAGAAGGATAAACAAGCTCAAACTCAAACACATGCAAAAATGCAGCATGGATGCAAGAGAGAGATGAGAAGAAAGTATGAGAAGTGAAGGCAAATCCACTTCTCAAAGTTACTTACCACCTGAAATGTTAGTGAAAGGAATGCAATGCAATGCAAAATGGGATGCAATGGCATGATGAAAAAAACAAACCAGAAGCACATACATGATGTTAATGATGCTATGAGATGCTACAAACCAGAAACAACACATGTGGATGATCATACAAACTTATGAATGCAAATGAAGCAAGTTAAGACACATGAGCATACATGAAAAGTTATGAGATGCATATGGCATACAACATGGCAAATGAAAGATTCAATGATCAAACATGCTTTCAATATGTCTTAAGATGTTCCATGAATCACAAGAATGCATAAAATGCTATGGCAAGTCAAGGCATGAATGCAAATGCAAGATGGATGCATATGAAAGCCCAAATTAGGGTTTATGAACAATACAACAAACAAAAACCAAAATCAGAAGCAAATACCATTACAAAAAATTGAAAATGCACTCAAAGGATCCCTAAACCTATACTAACTCACTTCCCAAAGGAGAGGTCTCAACTTTTAACCTAATTCAAGTTATGAATTTTCTAAGTTTTCTAGGGTTTTAGGGTTCCTTAACAAGAGAATTACCAAACAAATGGAAAATGAAATATCAAATCATGGCCATTTAATCTCACAAACTACATGCTAAACACAATGCAATGCAAAAAGAATCAAGATCCAACTCTTTAGGGTTAGGCAGAAATGATTTTTGGAAGTTTGGATCAAAATAATGCATAAAAATGATTTTAATTCCATGGAAAATTCTCAAAATGCATCAAGATCAAAAAATAAATTTGGTTTGAGGGTTGGACAATGTTTATAAATGTTTCTAAAGGTTTCATGAATTTTTTGGTGATTTTTAAATACCTAAAAGTATTTTTAATTAATTAATTCTCATTAATTAATTAAAAAGAAACTTTTAAATATTTAAAAATACTTTTAAAATGCAAAAAATTAAAATAAAAATATTTTTGTGTTTTAAAAATTAATGAAACTCTTGACAAAAAATTTCATAATTTTTAAATTGTTTTTACTATTTTAAATTAAATGGGCAAATTAAATGGAATAAAAATAAAAGAAAATAAAGTAAATGAGAAGTATGCAGGATGGAAGGCTGAGATTGAATCTGGCAATGAAGTTGTTGACTGCGCGCCAGATCTAATGGATCACATTCAAACTTGACTAAACTGGATTATGAATTAATTAATTATGATTAGGGTTTAATGAGTGCATCTGGACCACACACCCACGCGCCAAGTCAACCAGGTCAACTGATCCAACGCACCAGATTTAAACAGCACTTAATGACGTGATTAAAACCCTAATGATTTTCAGGTGGCCGGAGAAGACCTCCGGTCGTCTTCTCCGGTGGGAACCCCACCTGAAAATCCCTAAAATCCTCAAAACGCAACTAAAATGAGATCTAAACAAACAGAAATCCTCCCCATACTCCACTGAATCAAAACCCTAACATAAACATCATTTATATTGCATCAAACACATGAATCGAAACAAAAGAAATTTTAGGGCAAGACTTTCAGAACACGATTACATCCTCATTTTTCCACCATTTCCAAAACCAATGACATATTTATGATCAGGGAAGCATGAAGAACAACTTAAGAACTTAAAAATCCATTTCTGGAGAAAATGTTCTTGAGCTACCTGAGTTTCGAAGCTTTCAATTTTGCAACTTTCTGACCTCTCCTCTTGATGCAATCCACTCCTCTTGGTCCCTTGATGATGTTTGAATGCTTAGAAGGAGTTTATGTTGGCTGGTTTGAGAGTTTGAACAAGTTCTGTTCAAGCTCAGGTGAGAATAGTATTTGTGATTCAGGTTGTTCCAGGCAAGGGTGAGGGGTTCTTTGTGATCAGGATGATGAGTTGAGAAGGTTTGTGAAGTTTGTTCAAGTGTTTGTGGCCTGTGTGAAGAGTTTCGAAGGTTTTGGCTTTGAGAGTGAAAAATGAGAGAGTTGAGTTCTTGCTGGTTTCAGGCTTGTGTCTTGTTGGTTTGGGTTCAGTGAAGCATGGTGAGAAGGTTGGTGAAGCTTGTTTGAAGGTTTGTGGCTTGTGGGATGGGATTCGAAGGAAAATGCAAGTTGGATAGAGTTTGTGGATGCTGAGTTCTGGTGAGTTTCAGGCTGGCCTCTTGTGTGGTTTGGCTTGCATTTTCTTTGTATAAACAAATGCCATTGGTCAGAGGATGTGACTTGTGCTTTTGTGATAGGTGTAGCTACTTTTGCAAAATGTCCACTCTTGTGTAAGAGAAGCATGGGTCATGTTCTAGGCTAGTACAAGGGCTGTGGGCTGCGCAGCATGGTGTGAGGGAAAGGCTAGTGTGGTTCAGCAACATAGGCAGCAAGTGGATGGAAGTGATCATGAGCTTTTGCAACTTGCTTGCTTTTGAATCTTCATGAAAATATCTTGCTCCAAAGGCCAAACAAATGAGAAACCCTTGGCCCATTCTGATTTTTAGGTTACATGTGATGTTTGTGTAATGGTTATACAACAATTAGAAGTCACACATGCCTTTGGTACAAGATTTTGCAAGTTTCTCTTTTGGTGCATAATTTGATTTTTAGTGATTTTTGCCAACTTTGATGCACCATAACTTTTGATCCAAAATGAATTAGGTCATGTTCTTGTACTTTTTGAAAAGGGAAAGATCTAATCTACAACTTTCATGACCAAAGTTTTCCCATTTGAAGCATTTTTGGATCAAAAAGTAAGGGTTGAAAAAGTTGCATAAAATGACATTTCATTAAAAGTCAAACTTGCCCTAAAAAGTCAACTTTGCAAAAACTTGTAATTCTTGAATTTTGTGAACTTCAAACTTCTTCCATGATCAAATAAAGATCAAATACACTCAAAATGATGAAGATCACCCCTTGGTTGGGTCATTGGGGGCCTCAGATGCCCTGATTTTGCACTGACTTGTCTGAAAAGTCAACTCTTGATCAGATGACTTCCCCATGGAATTTCTTCATGAAAATTGATATGCACACTCCCTATACCATATAAATACCAATAGAAACAAGAATGACCAAAAAATTTGAAGTTATGGCCTCTGAAACCAAAACCCTAATTTTAGGTCATCTGTGCAGTCAAACCTGGCTCTGCTTCCATACCAAACCCAGTTCTTGTGATTCTTTGGCATTCTTGACTTTGAGAGGATATAATATGATGCTTGAACACACATGGACCCCCTTGAAATGATTGATGACCTTTGGAGTGGCTCAAGAAGCTCTTGGATTGCTTAGATCACAAACCCTAGATGCAGATGACTTAGAACCAATGCAAAGACTCAAAATTGTGATATGAGATGTTATGATTGTGTTTATGCATATGAAATGATCATAAGCCATGGTGTAGATGGGTGAGGGCAAATTTGGGGTGTTTACAGCTTGGTCTCACACTCAAGAGAAATAAATGAATGAGTATCACTAGTGTCAATAATATCAATCAACTCAACATCATTAATAAAGCATGTACCTCAAATCAAGTTATCCTTCTTGGGAACTTTTGAGCCACTCAAAGTGAACACCCTGCCATTAGTCTGGGCAACTGTAGCAATCTTCTTCAGTTTCTGACACTGAGTACTGATGTTTCCCTCTTCACCATAGTTGAAACAAGTCGGTCCTTCATTTGTTAAATCACCAACCTGATGACCTCTCTTGCCGCATCGGTAGCACCTCATCACTTGGTTGTTGCACACATCAGACTTGTGACCTGATTCTCCACATTTGTAACACTTAAGAGGAATGAAACCTGCTCCCTCACTTGGCTTCTTCCCCTTTAAAACCTTTTGTTTTCCCTTATCATCTAGAGTCACATAAGGTTTTCCTCAAAATTGGCCTTTCTCTTCTTCTCACCCAAGTGCTTATAGTGAGCAAATCAAGCTCGACTATCCTCATCATAAATCCTACTCTTATCCACAAACTCAGTATACTTACGAATCTGCTGACATCCAATCCCTTGCTTGATTTCTTGTATCAACTCATTCTCGAACATGAGACACTTGGAAAGTTCAGCATCAACACGGTTGTAGTGAGGACAAAACTTCACCAGCTTCTCGAACTTCGTAGAATATTGTTCCACAGTCATGTTTCCTTGCTTAAATTTAAGGAATTCCACTTACTTCTTACCACGAGCATCCTCAGGAAAATACTTTCCCCGAAATTTTTCTTTAAACATAGCCCAAGTCACCATAATTCCAATATCTTCTAATCATTGGCGGGTATTATCCCACCAGTTCTCAGCTTCTTCCAACAGCATGTGAGTACTAAATTGTACCTTCTGAACATCAGTGCACACCATCACTCATAAAATCTTCTTAATCCCCTTAAGCAACTTTTGTGCGCTATCCGTGTCATGAGTACCCTCAAACATCGGCGGATTATTCCCCTTAAACTTCTTCAAAGCATGAAACTCATCAAGAACATTGTTCTGAGTCGTAGCTTGAGCAACTGCAACCACCGCATCTTCAAGAGCATGATTTACAACCATTCTGCATATCACCAACAACTTCCAAAAAACGAATCATCAACATTATACTCAAACGCAAGAAGCGACAATGACTAACAACGACAAGACTCGACCGGACAGACCGACCTACTCTGATACCACTAATGTAACACCTTTTTTACTCCAACACAATTATACGGATAATTCTTATTAAAATCAGAGTAAAACCACTAAAGGGAGTCACATTTTAATTCAAAAACATCAAACGTTTGTGTCCTGTCTGTAACACGGTGGGAGAACTGACTTTAGTTATGTTGCGGATAGCAAGAGTCGCCACCGACTTTTATTTTATCCAAAAGGAAAGGCATAAAAGAACAGGAAAGACCTTTTAAAAGATTTTTGGGTCCGGGGGGTAGGTTATGTAAAGGGAAGGTGTTAGCACCCTTTACATCCATGGTTATCCATGGGCTCTTAGTTACTTAGCTCACTTTAAAATGTTTTTGAAAATATGAAGTGTGTGAATAGAAATTTTCATAAGAGTTTGATAATGATCCATGTACGGATGCGTAAAAAACTTGTGTTTGAAAATTGTTTGAAATTTGTGAAGTGTTTGAAAAGTTTTTAAATATTGAGCAAGTAACCATGAGGAACCTACCCTAAAGTTTAAGTCTTTCTGTTCTTGAATCCTTTAAATGGTAAGACTATCCCTATTATTAAGGAATAGGTAGTCATTACCTTGGATGTGAGGGACATATGAAGGGACATCTGTTTATGCAGGCAACTGTAGGATGTATTAAGCAATTTTGGAGGGACTATCATCATTATTCGAAAGGGACAAGATCACTATGAAGGCAACCATTTAAGGGACTTGATCTTTGATTGTGAAGGGACTAGATGACTTTACTTTGAGGGACTTTTTGCTTTATACACCCTACTTAACCTTATGATTAGGCAACAATGAGAGGTAACCCTAGAAAGTGAGATGGCGATCAAAGATCGACTTACGTGTGTGAGTGTTCAATTTTGATATTTATCTTTTAATTAGTGATCTAAATTCAATTTTAAATGACATACATGTTTACACTCCCTATTTTTACTAACCATGGCATAAAATAAATAATTTGAACATTTTAAAATATTACATCCAGGAGCAATTACAATAATAATTATAAAAACAATTTAAATAAATAATCAAAATAAATAAATAAGCAATAAACAAAATAAATAAGCAATTATAATTGGGTTAGTAATAATAATAATTAAAAAATAAATGGGGTTAATAATAAATAATTATAAGAAAGACAGGTTAGTACAAATATACAAAAATATATAGAATTTAAAAGAACATTTTTAAATTAAATAAGCAATTTTTAAGAATTTTTAAGAAATAAATAATAAAGGAATTATAATAATGATAATAAACAATATAATAATTATTTACAAAAAAAGAACAAAATTAATTATTTAATTAAGTATTAGAAAAATTAATTAAGTTAATATTTAAAATTAAATAAGAATTAGGGTTAGAGATTTAAAAATAAAATTAGGGTTTATAATTTGAATTACCATATTAATTTGATTATTTACAAAATTTAATTATATTAAACAAAATATATACATGATTAAAAAAATGATCATACAATTATATTTATAAATTTAAAGATTATAATAAAATTTATTCACTAATTACAATATAAACAAGAATTATAATTAGGGTTTTTTAGAAAATTATTAAGATTAATTAGGATTTAATAAAAAATTAGGGTTTTATATACAAAAATATTAGTTTTTTTTTTAATATACAATATTAATTATATACATATGAATATATTAAAAACATAATATAAGTTTTATAAAAGAAAAATAATTTATATATATTGTTTAGAAATTTATTGAGATTAATTTAGAAAAATAATATAAAAAATAATAAAAGAAACAAAATAATAAAAGAAAACAAAACCAAAAAACAGGACCTGGGATTTGAACCCAGGTCCTTTACCTGGATAACTAGAGGCATAACCACTGGGCTGGTGCGTACTAGCTGATGGTAAACCACTTCAAGTTTGTTTTGTTGCTTGATCCTGGCAAATTCATGAAAAAAATAAAACAACACAAAAGGCCTGGGGGAATCGAACCCAGGACCTTTCAAGCAATACACAAACACGTTACCATTCCTGCTGGGTGAGCGTATCTGGCAATGTAATGACTATAATGAATTATATATTAAACCTGCTAATTAAATGAAAAAACAAGCAAAAAATGTTGAACCCAGGATTCGATCCCTAGACCTTGGCTTCATACGCGCGTCCCCTTAACCAAATGAGCTATCATGCAATGTTGAGAAAACACAACCAACACAGAATAAAATATTATAACCATTTTCAAAAACTGAACTTGGCGCGCAGGGAGTCATCTTCAACCTCCTGACCTTCGCATTTACCTGCGAATTCTTCCACGAATTTTCCTGCGTGCTAATTCCTGCCAATTCTCAATCATCATGAAAACAGTAAGATTTTCTCAAATTGATGCATAAAATATGATCCTCAAGGTCCATACAACACAACCATGTCTTCTAAATTCATTTACATTTAGTGAATCGAAGAACCCTAAATTAGGTTTGCAAACCCTAGCTATGGCCGAATGTGATTCCTGCACGAAAACTCAAAACCAAACAACCAGAATCGTTCTATGATACATTATGAACAATCTTAAATCATCAAAAACAGTTTATATCAAGTGTAACCATGAATTCTAAAAAACTTGAAACACACATAAAAATTTGATTCAGTTGGGTGCATTCATGCTGTTTTTGATGCATATGATTATTGGGACATGTTCAATGATGTTCAGGGATCATGGCTGTGTCTTCAAAATACCTTCAAATGCTTTGGAAGGTTGAAACCGAATTTGAGTTTGGAGAGGTTTTTTTTTGAGATGCAAACTTACACTTTTTGAGCTGGAAAATCGTGGCTTGTGTTAGGATTCAATCATGTACTTATAGAGCATTGCATTAGGTCAGAAAAATTGGATATTTGTGTAGAAGATTTGATCCAAAGAGATTCAAAAAGATAGCCTTTGAAAAATCAAATATTTTTGTATGAACACCTTCTATTTTAGGCCAATCAACATGATCTTCTTTCCACTTTAATTCCAATCATCTTAATGAATTTCTAGAAGCTCAATCATATTTAAATCTTTGACTTTTATATTTTATTTTAATTTAAAATGATTTTTAATGAATTAAATCAAAATAAATAAAAATAAAATGATAAAAAATCTGATTTTTGTTGACTTGGGTCGTGCATGAGGTTATAGTATGGATTGGGTCATCATTTGGCAAGCCCATTTGGAAGAAATTGGTTTTAGACCTCCATTTTCTTCATAAACCAACCAAAAACTTCCCAACTTTGCAAGGGCACACATCCTTCAATTTTAATGCTATGAAGGTGTTATTGGATATTTTGGAAAGCTTTAAGAGTCCTCTAACCAACCCCACTGATTTCATGTCCATATCATTTACCATTCTCAAGTTATGCCCTTTTGAAGTTGTTGACTTTTTGTTGACTTTCAAAAGGACCTATAATGTCTTAGCTCATACCTTCCAAATGAAGCATTTTTGGGCTTGGCTTGGGAGACACAAAGTTGTAGAGAATTCAATTTCCTTCAAAATGAGCTTTGGATGGAGACTTGGTGATGAAGCATGTGAAAGTTATGGCTGGTCAAAGTTCAGTTGACTTTTACTGAGGAAACCCTAATTTAGAAACTCCTGATTCTTGATGATCTGAAATCTCCTTGATGAATCATGATCAACCCTTGATAAAATGATGAATTTTACTTCATATACTTGATGTTGGAAAAAAATCATGAAGTTTTACTTTGGTTTGACCACAGTTGACCTCAGTTTGACTTTTTAACTGCTTTGATTGATTTTGACTTACCTGATCATCTGACTGAGCAAACTTTTGAGAAAAGTCTTGAAACTTGTCATGGGGGTTCTTACACACATATAAGATGTTATGAAGCTCACTTGAAGTCTTGGAAGTTCATTTAGCCTGATTAAAGTCAAAACCCTAGTTTTGGATGCACTGCTTAGGAGGTGCATTGTCTGAGGGATTTGTCAACTCTTCTGACCAATTGTGAACTTTGTGAACCTTGTGAACCATCATAAGATGTCTTGTGAACCTCATGGGAGGTCTTGTGAACCTTGTGAACCTTGTGAACCTCCTAAAGTAGCTTGTATACTTCATGAACCTCATGAAAGGTCTTGTAAGCATTGTGAATCTTGTGAATCTTGTGAACCTCATAAAGTGACTTGTAGACTTCATGAACCTCATGAAAGGTCTTGTAAGTATTGTGAATCTTGTGAACCTTGTGAACCTTCTTAGCACACAAAGTCTTGTATTGTGAGGGCAAATTTTGGGGTGCAACAGTTGCCCCTGTTCAATTTTCTGAAACCTGAGGGGTTAGATTGGTATATTTGCCAGTCGTGACCTGGAAGGTTGAAGGGGGATTGAACACAAAAGCCCAAAAATTTGCACTCACCAGTGCGTAGAGTGATACTGATGACTAGTTGAATATGCTTGAGTGGGCTTAAAGATGCCACTTGGAGAAAAGTTCTTCAGATACATTTCTTGGAGGATAAAGCAGTCCAAAATATGGAGGTATAATGATAGCTTTCAGGAGGATAAAGCAGTCCTGAGGTAGTGATATGCTTTCAGGAAGATACAGCAGTCCTGAGGTAATGATATGCTTTCATAAAGATAAACAACGTTCTGAAGTAGGGGTGATAGCTTTCAGGAAGATAAACAACGTCCCGAGGAGATAATATGCTTTCAGGAGGATAACAACGTCCTGAGGAAGTGATGATGTTGTCAGGAGGTTAAAGCAGTCCTGAGGTAGGAGTGATAGCTTTCGGGAAGATAGACAACGTCCCGAGGAGATAATATGCTTTCAGGAAGGTAACAACGTCCTGAGGAAGTGATGATCTTTGGGAAGATAACAACGACCCAAAGTAATAATATGCTTTCAGGAGGATAACAACGTCCTGAGGTGATGATATGCTTTCAGAAAGATGAACAACATTCTGAGGTATGAATATGCTTTCAGGAGGATAAAGCAGTCCTGAGGTGGTGATATGCTCTCAGGAGGATAAAGCAGTCCTGAGGTATAAGAAGCTTTCAGGAGGATAAAGCAGTCCTGAGGTGATGATAACCTTTGGGAAGATAAACAACGGCCCAATGATCACAATTTGTTGATGAAATTTGCTGGTTGGAGAATTATCCTGAAAACAAGGTAGCATTCTGTATGATAATATTAGTTTATGCCTTATGTATGCATGTATAATATGATGCACTTAAGTGATGTATTATGTATCTATGAATATGTATGTTATGGTATGATGTAAATGATGTATGTATGATATGATGTTGCTGGAAGCGTCTGGATATCTTTGTATAACAACTGTTGGCCAGGGAAAATAAATCCCAGTTTGTTGCTGAAGAGTATGGGGAATTCGTTCCCGTCTCGTGTGATAAGAAGGTATACAGAACCTCCCGTATACTGGGGATAGCAAGGTATATATAACCTCCCGTCTGCTGGGGATAGTAAGGTATACATAACCTTCGTCTTTGTTTGATAGTAGGGTAGATATAACCTCCCGTCTTCGTTCGTCGTACTATTATTGGAAAGTAAATTCCCGAATGTCCGTATGAGGATAAAAGAGATGGATATAAATTCCAGGGGAGTTGTGACTTTATGAAGATGGATTTGCCCTACTGAGGGTTTGTAACTGTTTTGTAGAGATGAACCGGTGAAGCTTCGTTGAAATCCTTCCCTCGTTCGTCCTTAGTAAATACTATTACTGCATTTTCATGCATTTCTGGTAAACATCAATCATATTAAGCATACATGCATTTCTGGTAAACATCAATCATATTCAAAAGCATAATACATTCAAACACAACCAATGGACGTTTCGCTTATGTAAATAGGGTAAAAGTAAATCTGGATTCAAAGATGGAATTTTATTTATATCAAAAAGTGACTGTACATAGGTAAGTATATACAAGGAGACATAAACCCTAGTAAGAGGATTTTGTCATAAAATTTTGCAAAACAAAGAAAATCAGCTATGTGAGAAATAATCCTATTGAGTTTCAATTCTACTATTGCCATTATTTTCAAGCATCTCATCTTCTGCTGTTGAGACGGAGACGATTGGATTGAGCTTTATCTATTTGAGCTTGAGTAAGTATCACAACTGGTTTCATGGGTGATCCAAACGAGACATAGTCATACGCTTTAATCCCTAACTTTTGCCTGGATTGCCCTTTCAGGTTTTCAATCCACCGGGATACCCTTTTTTGCCCAAGCCGCCTTTTCAGGTTTTCGACTTGCCGGGTGTACATCTTTTTATATATATCCCTAATTTTTGCCTAAACCCTTTTGGTTTGCCGGGATGCCCTTATTTTTGCCTAGGCCTGTCAACCTAGCGGGTCTCTTTTCATGCGTAGTATTTTTTAACTATGTCTGTGTTTACAGGCTGTGGGAAATCTTCACCATCCATAGTAGTGAGTATCATAGCACCTCCTGAAAACACTGTCTTGACTACAAATGGTCCTTCATATGTAGGAGTCCACTTGCCCCTAGGATCACCCTGTGGTAATATGATACGCTTGATTACCAAGTCACCGGCCTGATATACCTTTGGCTTAACCTTCTTATTAAAATCTTTGATCATTCGCTTCTGGTACATCTGGCCATGACAAACTGCTGCTAACCTCTTCTCATCAATCAAATTTATCTGGTCCAGTCGAGTCTGAATCCACTCATCTTCATCCAAGCCTGCATCCTTCATAATTCTTAAGGAGGGAATCTGAACTTCAATGGGCAGAACTGCTTCCATACCATAGACCAAGGAGAATGGGGTTGCCCCTGTTGAAGTACGTATTGTGGTACGATAACCATGAAGAGCAAACGGCAACATCTCATGCCAATCCTTGTAAGTAACAGTCATCTTCTGTACAATCTTCTTGATGTTCTTATTAGCAACTTCAACTGCCCCATTCATCTTTGGACGATACGGAGAAGAGTTGTGATGCTTAATCTTGAACTGCGTGCAGAGATCAGTAATCATAGTATTGTTCAGATTAGAGCCATTGTCAGTGATAATCCTTTCAGGGATGCCATACCTACATATGAGATTATTCTTAATGAATCGAGCCACAACATTCTTAGTAACAGATGCAAATGAAGTTGCCTCTACCCACTTCGTGAAGTAATCAATAGCAACCAGGATGAAACGATGCCCATTAGAAGCCGTAGATTTGATCTCACCAATCATATCAATGCCCCACATGGCAAAGGGCCAAGGAGCAGTCAACACATTCAATGGTGATGGAGGTATATGTACTTTATCAGCATAGATTTGACACTTGTGACAAGTTCTGGAGTGTTGATAGCAATCAGCTTCCATGATAGACCAATAGTAACCTGCTCTCAATATCTTCTTTGCCATAGTATGACCACTAGAATGAGTGCCAAAGATCCCATCATGCATGTCTTCCATAATCTCAGTTGCTTCTTTCTTATCCACACAACGAAGCAAAGTTGAATCATGATTGCGCTTGTACAAAATGCCATTACTCAAAAAGAACTTAGCAGAGAACCTTCTCAGAAATTTCCTATCTTTGACAGATGCCCTTTCAGGGAACTCCTGAGCTTCAAGATATCTTTTCACTTCATAGAACCAAGGCTTCTCCTCTGCCCCTTCTGTATCAATTTCATTGCAGTATGCAGGCTTTTCAAATCTATCAATAGTAATCTTGGGAGCTTCATCATCCCAACTGATCTCAAACATAGATGCCATGGTAGCTAATGCATCTGCCAACTGATTCTCTCTCCGTGGAATATGTCCAAAGGTAATCTCTTTGAAACGTGGGATCAAAGACAAAACATGCTCTCTGTAAGGAATGAGATTATCATGCTTGGTATCCCAATCTCCTTTAATCTGACTAACTACCAGGGCTGAATCTCCATATACATCAAGGAACTGAATCTTCATATCAATAGCAGCTTTAATACCCAGGATACATGCCTCATACTCAGCCATGTTATTGGTACAATAGAAACAAAGTCTGGCAGTAATCGGGGTATGACAACCTTCAGGGGAACTAATCACAACACCAACACCATTACCAAGTGCATTAGAGGCACCATCAAAAACCATAGTCCATCGGGATCCTTGTTCAGGTCCGTCATATTGTCCAGGTTCTTTGGTAATAATCATAATGTCTTCATCAGGGAACTCAAAACTCATTGACTGGTAATCATCCACTGCTTGATGAGCCAAATGATCAGCAAGAACACTTCCCTTGATGGCCTTCTGAGTAGTATATTGTATATCATATTCTGTCAAGATCATTTGCCATCTTGCAATTCTTCCGGAGAGAGCAGGTTTCTCAAATATGTACTTGATTGGATCCATCTTTGAAATCAATAAGGTAGTATGAGTCAACATATACTGTCTTAGTCGGCGAGCAGCCCATGCCAAAGCGCAGCAAGTTTTCTCGAGCAGTGAGTATCTTGTTTCACAGTCGGTAAACTTTTTGCTAAGGTAGTATATTGCCTGCTCTTTTCGACCAGACTCGTCATGTTGTCCCAACACACACCCCATTGAGTTGTCTAACACAATTAAGTACATAATCAAGGGTCTTTCATCAACTGGTGGCATCAAAATTGGAGGTTCTAGCAGATATCTCTTGATTTCATCAAAGGCAGTCTGGCACTCATCATTCCATTCCATCACCTGATCTTTCTTCAACAACTTGAAGATTGGCTCACAGATGGCAGTTAATTGGGAAATAAATCTTGCAATGTAGTTCAATCGTCCTAAGAAACCTCTAACCTCCTTCTCAGTACGGGGAGCTGGCATCTCTCGTATAGCTTTCACTTTCGCTGGATCTACTTCAATACCTTTTCCACTGACTATGAAACCCAGGAGTTTACCAGACCTAACTCCAAAAGTACACTTGTTTGGGTTCAACCTCAACTTGTATTTCTTCAACCTTTCAAATAATTTATGCAAATGATCAAGATGTTGTTCTTCATTCTGAGATCTGGCTATCATATCATCCACATATACCTCTATCTCATGATGAATCATATCATGAAACAAAGCCACCATAGCACGCTGATATGTTGCCCCTGCATTCTTTAAACCAAATGGCATCACCTTATAACAAAAGGTGCCCAACTGTGTAACAAATGTTGTCTTTTCCATATCTTCAGGTGCCATCTTGATTTGATTGTAACCAGAGAAACCATCCATAAAAGAGAATACCTTGTGCTGAGCAGTGTTGTCTACCAGAACATCAATATGAGGAAGTGGAAAGTCATCTTTGGGGCTGGCTTTGTTCAAATTCCTGTAGTCTACACACATACGTACCTTACCATCTTTCTTAGGAACTGGTACCACATTTGCAACCCACTGAGGATAAGAAGTCACTGCTAAGAACCCTGCATTGAACTGTTTCATTCCCTCTGCCTTGATCTTTTCTGACATCTCAGGACGCATACGACGAACCTTCTACTTCTTTGGACGACAATCTTCTTTTACTGGTAATCGGTGAACCACAATGTCTGTATCCAATCCTGGCATATCTTCATAAGACCAAGCAAAGATCTCCACATAGTCGCGTAACATCTGAATCAATTTGCTCTTGACACTATCCTCTAAATCAGCCCCTATCTTGACTTCTTTCCTGTTTTCTTCAGTTCCCAAATTCACAACTTCGACTGGCTCTTCATGTGGCTGTATAGCTTTCTCTTCTTGTTGTAACAACCTAGCAAGCTCTACAGGTACTTCACAATCGTCCTCATTTCCGTCTTCAGTTTGATAGATCGGATTCTCGAAATTATAATTGGCAATAGTAGAACTGTTATCAACAGGATCCAGAGTGGATGAGGATCTGCATTTTAGTGATGTGGGTGTGTGTAAGAACACATAGCTGATAAAGCAACAAAATAAAAGAAAAGAAAGACAAGGAACACAATATTTACGAAAACGAAACGTCCACTGATTTTTATTGAATGAAGTATGCAAATGAAATGACAGCCCGTACCAAGCACACCATTGTGCCCCGGGTAAGGCACAAGGCTTAAGAGTTCAATTGTTTAAGAAATTACAAACTTAAAAGCAACAACACAGTAATAGTATTTACTCCTGACTAAAGGAGATAGGGATAACATCTTCAGCTTTCCAGTTATTGAGTCCAGCACCCACAGTAGGAAAAATCCAAGCATCCAGATTGTAGTCTTCATCATAGTCTCCCACAGCATTGATCTGATCTTTCATGACCCCTTGATTGGTGATACGAACAGCGCGAGCACGACGAACAGCCTTCTGGGACTCTGCAGTGAAACCCAAGCCAAATTTGTCAGACTTGTATGGGATATCAGGAAGCTGACCCCAAATAGTACAACCACCTTCATCTACCACAGCTCTAGCATCGTTGAGGGAGGCCATTTCCATTGTTGGAGGTACCCTGGTGACCACAGGAACTTTCTTGACAACCGGAGGAGCTACATAATCATTAACAATCCAAGGAACCACTTCAAATGTCTGACACGGAGTTTCAACATATTCACCTTCCATTTCCAGATACTTGAAGGTATTCACATGGCTGACAAAATATTCTTCTTCTCCATAGACAGTAACAACCTTTCCTTCTACCAGATATCTCAGCTTCTGATGCAATGTAGAGGTTACAGCACCTGCCCATGGATCCAGGGACGACCAAGCAAACAAGAGTACGAAGGACGAATATCCATCACATAAAATGTAGCATTAAAAATCTGAGAACCAACTTTGATTGGGAGATCAATTTCCCCATGCACTACTCTTTTAGAACCATCAAAAGCCTTCACCACAATACTACTGGGCTTCAGCACAACATCTTCAGGACTCAGCTTATTCAGGACTTCCTTGGGCAACACATTCAGAGAGGAACCATTGTCTATCAATACATGTGACAGGGTAGTGCCTCTGCATTCAATTGAGATATGCAGAGCCCTGTTATGATCCCTTTTGGCAGGGGTCAAATCAGCATCAGAAAACCCTAACCCATTATCATAGGTCAGGTGGGCAACACAATTCTCAAACTGGTCAACAGAAATTGCATTGGGTACATGAGCAGTCTTCAGAAACTTGATCAAAGCTTTGGCATGAGCCTCAGAACATAACAACAAGGACAGCATAGAAATCTTTGAGGGAGTATGCCCCAACTGATCAACAATGTCATAATCACTCTTGCGAATGATTTTCAGTACTTCTTCCATTTGCTTAGAGAGATCATCAGCAGCTGGCACATCAGTAGATATAGGTTCAATAACAGGACCTTTGCCCCGAGCATCAGTGGTAGAAGTAGCAGCAGGAGTAACTGCATTCTTGGAAGTCACTGGAGGAGAGAAGACTCTTCCACTACGCGTGATCTTACTAGACCCAGCAATATTATCAACATCAACAGGCACATCAGCTAAGGGTTCCTGCTTAACACCATGGATATAAACATCAGACCCATAATGCCAAGGCACAGCTTTATCAGACGTATACGGAATAGGACCAGGAGTGGTAATGACCATAGGAGCCACTCTAGCTTCAGCAACAATCTTCACAGGGCCTTCAGCAGTAATCTTAATTGGACCCCTATGAGTGATTTTAACAGGACCTTTGGAAGTGATCCTCACCGGCACTTTATCAACCATGTCAACTTCTTCAGTCTTCCTACCTTTAGTAATATGATCCACCATACTCTCTACAGACGATGGAGTCCTCTCAAACACTATGGTATAGTTATTCATGAGACGTTGAATTCCGTCCTTCAACCTCCAACAACTATCTGGATTATACTCACAATAGACACAATCTTCACGACAACCCGGAAAGAACCCAGCTTGTACTAACTTCTTCTTGATAACAGACAATGGTGTAACCAAATCTGCAACTGAGGAAATATGTGAATCTTCATCAATGGCATTGACAGTCTTCTCGTGATTTGGCATGGGAGCAGTAATCACATTTGGAGTACCCGGAGGGTCAAACTCAATTTCTCCAGCCTCAATCATATCTTGAATTTTGTTCTTCAAGACCCAGCAGCTATTAGTATCATGTCCCTGACAGTTTGAATGATATGCACATCGTGCATTGGGATTGTACCTGGGAGAGGTAACATTGGGATTCTGAGGAGCCTCTTTCAGAGTAATAAGTTCAGCCTTCAACAAGTGTTGCAATGCCTGAGCCATTGACATGTTGATCTTTGTGAACTGCCTTCTAGCCCTCTGTTGGTTGTCCTGTGGCTGCTCTGTTGTTGCAGGGGTTGGATTTGAAATATGAACTGCACTCACAGACTGATGCCTTCTATTACGATCAGGTTGACCATAAACAGCATTGGATTCTTTCTTCCCAGTGGGAGGCTTCTTTGCAGCACCTGATGAAGAAGTACCCACTTGAATCTTGCCACTCTTTATACCATTTTCCACGCGCTCTCCTGTCATTATCAACTCAGTGAAGCCAGATGATGAGCTTCCAATGAGATGACTGTAAAAAGGACCATTCAGCGTACACATGAACATATCAACCAATTCCCTGTCAGTTAAAGGGGGTTGAACTCTTCCAGCTAAATCTCTCCACTTCTGAGCATACTCCTTGAAACTTTCTTTGGCACCCATAGACATGCTTTGCAGCTGCATGCGAGTGGGAGCTAAATCAGCATTGTATTGATATTGCTTATAGAAAGCTTCAGCAAGATCATTCCAATCCCTGATGTTGACACTCTCCAATTGATAATACCACTCCAACTGAGCTCCAGATAAGCTCTCTTGAAAGAAATGGATCCACAACTTCTTATCAGCAGTGTGAGGTTGGATTCTTCTGACATAAGACCTTAGATGCAGCTTGGGACAAGAGACCCCATCATAAACAACAAAGGTAGGAACCTTGAAACCAATGGGTATGACTACCCCATATATCAGACTCAAATCTTCAAAATCCAGCCCAGATGACTTCTGCAACTCCATAGCATCCATTCTATCCATCAGCATCTTGAATTTGTCCTCATTAAGCTCATGGTAGTAATTAGCCTCAGAATTAGAATCCCCCATAGTGTTGTGGAGACTTCCTCCCTCTTTTTCAGACTCTTCAGATTCATAGTCTTCAACTGGTTCTTTGGTCTTAGCAAGACCTTTGAATCTTCTTCCCATGTTGATCAGGCCACCTGACCTTCTAGTCTTCTTAGTCTTCTTGGCCAGCAGCGTCTTCAATTCATCCTGCCCCTTGGTCAGGTTCAAGATCAGCTCTTGGAACTGTGCATTTTGTGCCTGGAGATCCTTAACTGATTGTTCAAGAGCCATTGCTGAAATAAACAGCGAGAAGATGAGAAACCTGTGCACAATTATAAACCTGTGATGTAATGAAATGATATGTGAATGCATATGCAATGTTTTCAAGGATCGCAGGATTTAAATTCGCTTAAACAAACAAGAAGGTAAACTTTTATTAGTAATAAATTTGTTTTGCCTCTTGGGCTTACAAAAAATGAAATGAAATAAGTACAAAAGATGGGGTTTTAAGTCTCCCATGGACGTTTCCTCTTTGTGTTGAGGTATGAGTTGAGATTCCGTTCCTCGTGAAGTTGCTTTGTTAGTTCCAGGATTCTTTCTTGGCTTGCTTTGTAATGAGCCTCGAAAGTATCCCTTTGCTCCTTCAGTTGGATCCAGGATCTCTGCAAGTCTTCCATGTCAGTAGGCATGTCTGGGTGAAGGATGGTATAAGCAGTGTCTCCTTCAGCAACAGGTTCCATGGTAACTGGCAGGATAGCAGGATATGGCATCATGAGAGTCTGAGCCCGAGATCGCACCCATCTGAGATAAGCCTCCATAGGAATAGTGTACTTAGGCTCCAGTGTCTTGCTGTCAACCCTGTTTACTTTTCCCCATGCTCGTATGAATCTCTGACGGTAACCTTGAAGATCGTTGTCGTAGTCAAACACAATGCCCTGGATTAACATGTCATGTGGGCCATCACTCCGAGCGTAACCAAACTGTCGTAAAGCTAGAGAGGGGTTGTAGGTGATGCCTCCTCTTATGCCTAGAAGTGGCACATTAGGAAACTCCCCACAATGGTCAATGATGGTGACATTCTCCATAGATCTGGAGCACCAATGGATATCTGAATGAGAGAGTGACATAATCCTCTTGGACCACCTGAACCCTTGCTCATTCTTCATTGTTGAGCGAGGAAGGTGAGAAATAAACCACCTAGAGAGTAAAGGTATGCAGCACATCAAAGTTCCTCTTGCTCTTGTAGTACGGGTATGAAGAGAATGTAGGATGTCTCCAAGCAATGTAGGCACTGGATTGTGACTCAGAAATATATTGATGGCGTGAACGTCTATGAACTGATCTGGATTGGGGAACAATACTAAGCCATAAATCAGCAAGGCTAAGATCTCCTCAAAAGCATCATAACTCATGTCCTTCAAGAACACTTGAGCTTTATCCATTAATACTTTAGCAAGAATACCCTTGACTCCGCTTCTTGTTTCTAGAACAATGTCAGACTTCTTCAGATGCAGAGCTGCAGCAATAACCTCTGGTTTAAGCTCCTTCTCCAAGCCTGTGAAGGGTCTTTGATCAAGAACAGGTATACCCAAAAGTTTAGAGAACTCTTCCATTGTAGGGACCAGCTGATAGTCAGGGAATGTAAAGCAATGGTGCTTAGGGTCAAAGAACTGAAACAGCACACTCATCATGTCTTCATTGAACCCTGAAGTGACTAGATCCAATAGGTGACCATGTCTCTTGATAAATTGGGAATGATCAGATACTTGGGAAACCAACTCTTTAAGCTTAGCAGGTATGCCCACAAAGTTGATCCTGATGGTGTTTCTACAAACAGAAGCCATGACCTGCAACAAAGAACAAAGATAAATCCTTTGGTCCTTGAAATGGTTAGTGAAAATGCTATGCTTATGATGCATGATGATGTCATGATGTTATGTTCAATCACAAACATGTGGCACACACAAACAAGTCACACAATAGCCCTAGGTTTAAAGGCTTGCATGAGGTTTAAAGGTAAGTACCCTCCCCTAAAGTTAGTTGGTTCATCATGTCCTACAAAAGTAACCAGGTTCTAAGGGATCTCAATATCATTGATCCTTCACAAGGGTGGTTGTTCAGTAGGCAACTTACTTGCCAACCAAAACCCTCCAAGTTCAGAATCTCAATGAGCGTAGTATCGAGTATCAACCAACTTCAGTCTGCACCAAAGCCGGTTATCTCACTACTTTTCTAAAGGCCAAGATGGGATAACTAGGGTTCTAAAAGTTAGTTAGTGCATTGACAACACATGGCAGCCTCATATTATCCTCAACTTGACTTAAGGAACATAAGCACCAACCAAGAAGTCACACTAACTATGGCCACCAGATCAACCTTATCAGTATACGCCGTACAGTTTCCTTGGTCTATTGCCATTTACCTAAGGTACACTAGATCCGGGTTAGGATCTTTCACACATAAGAGCCCAACAAGATAATATAAATCAAACAAGGCAAATAATTTAAAGTGATCTAATTCCTAAGGGTACCCCTCTTTAATATTAATCCCCAGCAGAGTCGCCAGTTCTGTAACACGGTGGGAGAACTGACTTTAGTTATGTTGCGGATAGCAAGAGTCTCCACCAACTTTTATTTTATCCAAAAGGAAAGGCATAAAAGAACAGGAAAGACCTTTTAAAAGATTTTTTGGGTCCGGGGGGTAGGTTATGTAAAGGGAAGGTGTTAGCACCCTTTACATCCATGGTTATCCATGGGCTCTTAGTTACTTAGCTCACTTTAAAATGTTTTTGAAAATATGAAGTGTGTGAATAGAAATTTTCATAAGAGTTTGATAATGATCCATGTACGGATGCGTAAAAAACTTGTGTTTGAAAATTGTTTGAAATTTGTGAAGTGTTTGAAAAGTTTTTAAATATTGAGCAAGTAACCAGTAACCATGAGGAACCTACCCTAAAGTTTAAGTCTTTCTGTTCTTGAATCCTTTAAATGGTAAGACTATCCCTATTATTAAGGAATAGGTAGTCATTACCTTGGATGTAAGGGACATATGAAGGGACATCTGTTTATGCAGGCAACTGTAGGGTGTATTAAGCAATTTTGGAGGGACTATCATCATTATTCGAAAGGGACAAGATCACTATGAAGGCAACCATTTAAGGGACTTGATCTTTGATTGTGAAGGGACTAGATGACTTTACTTTGAGGGACTTTTTGCTTTATACACCCTACTTAACCTTATGATTAGGCAACAATGAGAGGTAACCCTAGAAAGTGAGATGGCGATCAAAGATCGACTTACGTGTGTGAGTGTTCAATTTTGATATTTATCTTTTAATTAGTGATCTAAATTCAATTTTAAATGACATACATGTTTACACTCCCTATTTTTACTAACCATGGCATAAAATAAATAATTTGAACATTTTAAAATATTACATCCAGGAGCAATTACAATAATAATTATAAAAACAATTTAAATAAATAATCAAAATAAATAAATAAGCAATAAACAAAATAAATAAGCAATTATAATTGGGTTAGTAATAATAATAATTAAAAAATAAATGGGGTTAATAATAAATAATTATAAGAAAGACAGGTTAGTACAAATATACAAAAGTATATAGAATTTAAAAGAACATTTTTAAATTAAATAAGCAATTTTTAAGAATTTTTAAGAAATAAATAATAAAGGAATTATAATAATGATAATAAACAATATAATAATTATTTACAAAAAAAGAACAAAATTAATTATTTAATTAAGTATTAGAAAAATTAATTAAGTTAATATTTAAAATTAAATAAGAATTAGGGTTAGAGATTTAAAAATAAAATTAGGGTTTATAATTTGAATTACCATATTAATTTGATTATTTACAAAATTTAATTATATTAAACAAAATATATACATGATTAAAAAAATGATCATACAATTATATTTATAAATTTAAAGATTATAATAAAATTTATTCACTAATTACAATATAAACAAGAATTATAATTAGGGTTTTTTAGAAAATTATTAAGATTAATTAGGATTTAATAAAAAATTAGGGTTTTATATACAAAAATATTAGTTTTTTTTTTAATATACAATATTAATTATATACATATGAATATATTAAAAACATAATATAAGTTTTATAAAAGAAAAATAATTTATATATATTGTTTAGAAATTTATTGAGATTAATTTAGAAAAATAATATAAAAAATAATAAAAGAAACAAAATAATAAAAGAAAACAAAACCAAAAAACAGGACCTGGGATTTGAACCCAGGTCCTTTACCTGGATAACTAGAGGCATAACCACTGGGCTGGTGCGTACTAGCTGATGGTAAACCACTTCAAGTTTGTTTTGTTGCTTGATCCTGGCAAATTCATGAAAAAAATAAAACAACACAAAAGGCCTGGGGGAATCGAACCCAGGACCTTTCAAGCAATACACAAACACGTTACCATTCCTGCTGGGTGAGCGTATCTGGCAATGTAATGACTGTAAACACCCCAAATTTGCCCTCACCCATTCACACCATGGCTTGTGATCATCCTCATATGCATAAACACAAACATGTCACCTCATATCTCATTTTTGATTCACTGCATAGCTTCTAAGGCATCTGCACCTAGGGTTTGTGATCTGAGCAATCCCAAAGCATCTTGAGCCATTCCAAAGGCCACCAATCAACTCAAAGGGGTCCATGTGTGTTCTTATGTCATATTCCATCTCTTCAAAGTCAAAAATGCAAAGGAATCACAAGAACTAGGGTTTGAGTGGATGCAGAGCCAGGCTGAACTGCACAGTTGACCTAAAATTAGGGTTTTGGTTTCAGAGGCCATAACTCCAAATTTTTTGGTCATTCTTGTTTCCATTGGTCTCTATATGGTATAGGGAGTATGCATATCAATTTTCATGAAGAAATTCCATGGGGAAGTCATCTGATCAAAGGTTGACTTTTCAGACAAGTCAGTGCAAAATCAGGGCATCTGAGGCCCCCAATGACCCAACCAATGGGTGATCTTCATCATTTTGAGTGTATATGATCTTTATTTGATCATGGAAGAAGGTGGAAGTTCATAGAAATCAAGAATTTAGGGTTTTTGCAAATGTTAACTTTTTGGGCATAGTTGACTTTTCAAGAATGCATCATTTTGGGTCATTTTTCAAGCCATGATTCTTGATCCAAAAAGGCTTCAAATGGAAAAACTTTGGTCATGAAAGTTGTAGATCTCATCTTCCCCTTTTCAAAAAGTACAAGAACATGATCAAACTCTTCTTGGATCAAAAGTTATGGCAATGCAAAGTTGGCAAAAATCATTGATTTTCAAGGCATGCTTCAAATGGAAATTTTGCAAAGTCATGAACCAATGCATTATGTGACTTCTAATTCACTACAAACCAGCATACAAACATCATATAAGTCCTAAAATTCAGAATGAACTAGGCATTGCTCATGTTTCATGACTTTTGGAACAAGAAAATCACATGTGAACCAAGTTACAACAACTTGCAAAAGCACTCATAACATTCCACCAACTTGCTGCCTTGAATGCTGGACCAAGCCTAGCCTTTCCCTTCACTTTGCTGCGCAGACCATGCCCTTTGTACTTGGCTAGAAGTTGCCCATGCCCTATCTTACAAGAAGTTGACATTTTTGCAAAAGTGGCTACACCTATCCATAAAGCACAAGTCACATCCTCTGACCAATTGGATTAGTTTATACTATCCATTTGCAAACCATTTCATGTACTAAGCCAGCCTGAAACATCCTCATTGATCACATTCACAAAAATCACCCCACATTGCATAAGCCTTCGAATCTCTCTGTCCAGCTTGCAAACACTTCAACCATTTTCACCATTCAACTCACCTTGCTCCATAGACCACCCAGCACCAAGAACCCAAGCCTGAAACAGCCTGAACATCTCACTGCCATTTCTCACTCCATTTTGCAATTTCATTCGAAACTCTCACCATAGCTCACAAACACACAAACAAACACCACAGACCTTCTCCATTCATCCTCAGGATCACAAACAACCATTCACCATGACCTGAAACTCTCTATTTCACCATTGCCATTTCTGACCAAGCTTGAGCAGAAGCTGTCGAATCTCTTTATCCAGCCAACATAAACTTCTTTTGAGCATTCAAACATCTTCTGGGGATCAAGTGGAGTGGATTGCACAAGGAGAAGTGGCCAGAAAGTCTTCAAACTGAAAGCTTCAAATCTCAGGTAGCTTGAAAATTATTTTTCCAGAAATCATTTTTCTTGTTGCAAACTTGTTCTATGTGATTCACTGATTATCCTGATGTCTTTGGTTTTGAAAATGGCTTTGATTTGAGGGTTTAATTTGTCTCTGAAGCTTGCGTGCCCTAGAACTTGTTCTCTTCGATTCAGCTTGTTTAGGAAGAATAAATTTGTTTTGAGAGAGGGGTTTGATTCGTGAGAGGTTGGAGATCATTTCCCAATTCATAGATTTTGTTTTTGTTACGTTTTGAGAGAGTTGGTGAGTTTCCCGGTGAGGTGCTGGCCGGAGAAGACGACCGGAAGTCTTCTCCGGCCACCTGAGTCATTAAACCCTAATCTCAGGTCATTAACTCTAGTTTGAATTTGAGCCATGGATGTGCGTTGACCTGTTGACTTCCCTCTCTTTTGGATGGCCCAGATCATTTCATTTGCCCTAATCTCTCTCATTAGCTTTAATTAATTCGTAATTAAATTAATTAAATCAGGTGCAATCCACACCCTTCATTCACGCGCCAGTCAACACTTTCAAACTCAGAATCAATCTCAGCCATCCTTTCCTTTGACTTTCTTTTTTATTTGATTTTTAATTCATTTTATTTCATTAAACTTGTACAATTATTTTAAAATAGCAAAAAATACATAAAAATTATGAAACTTTTTCCTCTGAGTTTTAATAATTTTTATGACACAAAAATATTTTTATTTTATTTTTCATCATTAAAAAAGTATTTTTAAATATTTAAAAGATTATTTTTAATTGATTAATGGGAATTAATTAATTAAAAATACTTTTAGGTATTTAAAAATTACAAAAAAATTCATGAAATGTTCTAAGACATTTAGAAACATTGTCCAACCTTCAAACCAAATTTCTTTTTCGATCTTGATGCATTTTAAGAATTTTTCATTGAATTAAATCATATTTTGTGCATTATTTTGATCATGGATTCAAAAATTCATTTCTGCCTATTGGAGAAGAGTTGGACATTGGTTCTTCTTGCATTGTTTTGTGTTTGGCATGTAGTTTCTAGGATAAAATGGTCATGATTTGATCTTGCATTTTCCAATTGTTTGGCATTTCTTTTGTTAAGAACCCTAAAAAACCCTAATAACTTGTAAAAATCATATCTTGAGATTGGTTAAGAGTTGAGAGTTCCCCTTTGGGCAGTGGTTCATTATAGGTTTGAGGTTTCTTTGGGTACCATTTTCCATTTTTTATCTTAGAGTTTGCTTCTGTTTTGGGTTTTTGTTTGTTGTTTGATTCATGAACCCTAATTTGGGCTTTCTTTTGCATCCTTCTTGCATTTCCTTGCATAACATGACTTGCTTTTGCATTTTGTGCATGCCTATGATTCATTTGACATCTTAAGACATATAGAAAGCATGTTTGATCATTGCATTACATATTTGCCATGCCATTTGTCTTGTATGCTTCACAACTTTCCATGCTTGTTCATGCTCCTTAGCTTGCATCATTTGCATTCATAATCTTGTATGAGCATCTCCATGTCTTGCCTCATGATTGCAGCACTTCATAACATCATAATCATCATCAACATGCTTCTGGTTTGGTCTAGCATCATACCATTTCATCCCATCTAGCATTGCATTGCATTTCTTTCTAACATTTCAGGTGGTAAGTAAACTTGAGAAGTGAATTTGCCTTCACTTCTCATAACTTGTCTTTTCATCTCTCTTGCATCCATTGCTGCATTCCTATTTGTGTTTGAGATTGAGCTTACTCATTCTTGTTCTTCTTACTTTCTTTCTTCAAGTGACTTGACTTCTTGAATAAAGCAAGTTGCTTTGCTTCTCTTGATCCTGTTCATCTGCTTCCTGGTGGTTTCTCTGAAGATCTCTCCTGAAAACCTCACAAACCTTAGGACCAACCAAGCATGATAATGAATTAGGGTTTTGATTAGTCCCCCTCATAGTTTTACCTTTGTGTCTCTCTTTGAGTCTTCTCTCCTCATCTCATAATCAGGGACTAAACCCTAAAGGCTCTAAGACTTTGTGGTTAGGGTTATGCCTGCATCCTTCTCTTAGGATGGAGTGTATAACTTTAATCCTAAGTATTAAACCCTTAAGGTGTTTAAATCTCTTAATCAATTCACTTAATAAGTATCAAGGCATCACACTTGTAACTTGGGCCTTGCATTAGGGTTCTAATTCTTCCTTAATTGGTTAAGAAGGACTAACCCTAGTGTTAATGGACAAGTCCCCCTCAAGTTGTCTTACAAACCATAAAATTCACTTCATCATCATATCTTTAAATAAAATCCACTTAATCAAAGGCTTGTTTTGTCATGAGTTTAATCCCTAATCATGGATTAAGTTGAGGAGCTTTCCTCAGCTTAAACATTCTCATCTATTATCCTTCTATTAGGATGGTGTAATGAGTCTGTTTAATCCCTGATTATGGCTTAACCTCATTACTTAACACTAAACAAAAACACCAAAAACATCTAATTAATCACAAGTAGGTTAATGATCTTAATCCTACATCAAAGGTGATTAAGTGTGAGAATCTGACTTCACACTTAAGGTATTCTCATTACCCCTAATCAGAGGGAAGATGTGATGAGTTTACTAGATCCATTGGTTTAGGTTTAAGCTCATTAACTTATGACAAACTTTCAAAAGCAATAAAAGACTGAAAAATCAAAAACAAACAATAATCGTCTCCTCCGGGATTCTTTTCTCATCACCTTCACTCATAAACGAGAACTTGCTTCTTCCGTCTAATGCAAGACAGTTTGCATCTGTGCCAGAAAGATCATACACTTGAGCATAGGCAAGTAAGCAGTTCACAAGTCAATTCATCTTTCAGTCTCTTTGGGTCGAACTACGGTGTTCTGACTTCCTCATTGCACGAGAGGATACGTAGGCATAACTTAACAGTTATCGAACAAAAGTCTCTGTATATTCCCCCTCCTTTCAGCATTATTCTTTAAGCCTCATTGTCATGAGCATTTCACTCTTGTCCTTACACTGACACTGTATATATTACACTTCACTTCCTTTACACTGACACCAGTACATCCTTTTCCATCTCTTTTGCACACAAATTGCACTGACACTACCCCTTTAAACACAAATCTTTTAAGCGTGGATCCCGTCGAGTACGGCGGACAATCTGGGTGCTAATACCTTCCCAGGTTGTAACCAACCCCCTTTCTTAGTCTCTCTGGTTCGCAACCGTCTTATCCATATCTTTCCAGGTCTATGCAGCATTGCCTTTCCTCCGGGATAAAAATGCCTAGCTGGCGACTCTATTCATCTCCAGTGAGTTCACGGCTGTGTGTTCTCATTGTTCCTTTCGCCGACCGTTCGCGTCTGTACCTTTATCTGGGCCTGGTCCCATTTATCGGGAGCGACAGCTTGGCGACTCTGCTGGGGATCCTTATACTGCAACCAGGGCTTCTGGTTCTTTTTGTGGGTTCCTCCTAGCGCTTGATTGATTTGTGTTTACTGGGGTGTTATGTGCTTGTATTTATTTTTGTTTATTGCTTTATGTACAGTTACTTTACTGCTTTCTTTATTGCATTTATTTATATCATACTGTCATTGCTGCTGGCTGGATCTGGTTGTTTGCCTTGGTGGGTGGGTGATTCATTGAGAGTTAAGGTCCTATACCTGGGACCTGAGTGACACCTAGGCTAGAGTGAATCATATTCTTTCCCATTCCATTTCGGTCTGGTGCGGGAATATGAAACACGGTTCAGATATGGGTTTCTTCTTGAGAACTCTGTGTTGCAGATTTCCTGCAATGCTAGGGCTATCTGGGAAGCCTGCTAAGTCTGGATGACCTTTTAGTATTGACCTTCAGAAACTGAGGTGAATTAGAGGAGGAATTGTTATGGTTATTGTAAACACTATACCTCCGGGTTAGAAGTGTTTACACTTCTCATAACTGATCCAAGTCTGAGGATCCTTGTTCTAGATCACCACCTGTGAGGGGGTTGGGCTGTTTACAGGTTTGCAGGTACCTTGACCTCAGAATACCCTGTTACTTTGACTTTGTTAAGAATACTCCATGTTGGATAGTTCTTGTGATTCTAAAACCTTGGACTTGTGGCTCTTTATTTGAGCCCCCCACCCTGGTTACTGGATCTATAAACCTCATCTGGGTTTCTTACACACTTGGACCTATATCAGGGCAGTTAATCAGATCCAGCTCAGTCACAAACCCTTGCATTTCATTTGCATACATACTCATTGCATCATATTAACATGTGCTTATTTGTGTTTCAGGGTATCCATTTTTCATCTGGTTTTGGTTTTGACCCCATCTGCAGTTTTGACCTATCTCCACCAGCACTAGCTTCAGCTTGTCAGCCATATACTTCAAATACTTGCACTAGCCAGCCAGTGGCCCACTCCTCAGCATCTTCATCAGCACTCTACTCAGTCTTCAGCATCATGGCTCCAAAGAAAAGTAACATCACCTATCATTTCTTCCAACCAGACTTATCAGACATCAGGAGGATCCAAACCCTGATCACTCCAGATCACATACCTTTGTTCAGGGAGCATTATGGGGATATACTTGACTTGGTCATGGATCTGGACCCATCCCAAAGGAGTTTGATCCACACCTGCATTCAGTTTTATGACCCCCCATTGAGATGTTTCACCTTTCAAGACTTTCAGTTGGGGCCTCTTTTAGAAGAATACTCATCTTTGGTTGGTTTGCCTATCAAGAGGGAAATCCCTTTCAACCCTGAAATGGTCTTTCCCAGCAATGGAGAGGTGGCAAAAGCTCTGCACCTGGAACCTGCTTTGATTGAGCAGCATATGACCTCTAAAGCTGGGATCCCTGGTTTTCATCTTGACTTCCTGATTTCCCAAGCTAGTCTGAAGGCCTCCCTAGGGGAGTGGAGAGCTGTTTGTGCTCTGTTGGCCTTAAGTGTATATGGAATTGTGTTGTTTGCAGATGAGCCTCGATTCATCAGCAAGAATGCAATCCATTTGTTCATCCTGAAGAACCCAGTGCCAACTTTGCTAGGAGATCTCTATTACTCAGTACATCAGAAGAATGAGAAGCAGAGGGGAAGGCTAGTGAGGTGTTGTGCTCCATTATTCCATGCTTGGCTTCTTAAGCATCTACCCAGGACAGATGCATTTCTAAATCCTCATCAGCAAAGCAACTGGGCTAAGAGGCTCACTACTCTCACTTCAGCAGATATCAGATGGTGTACTCAAAGCACCAAGGGCAGAGATATAATCACCAGCTGTGGGCACTTTCCCAATGTGCCCTTAATAGGAGTTAAGGGAAGTATCAGCTACAACCCTCTACTGTTCAGGAGGCAATTGGGTTATGCATTGGTCCACACTCCTAGGGTACAGGACTTGGTTGAGACCCTCTACTGTGAGAACAAGATTAGTCTGGCAACTGTTAGGCAGGCTGCCTGGGCCTGGGATCATGTTCAAACCAAGGGAATCACCATTTTAGGGAAGTGCAATAATGTGGCATCAGTCCAATATTATGAGTGGTCCCATGCCAGGGCCCAATTCTCTGGAATGCCCTTCACCATAGAAGACATGCCTGAGTCATCTTCAGCACCACCCCCTGCCACTATCAGTTTGGAGGAGTTTGAGAGCTTGAAAGAAAGAAATGAGAAGTTAACCCAGGCTTTGCAGAAGACCCTCCGGGAGAGGAGTGAAGGTGTGAGGGAGATTGAAAGATTGGAGAAGTTGAGAGTGGAACACTTGACTAAAATTGAGAAGTCTGGAGATGAACAGATTCTGAAGAATGCTTGTAAAGAAGCCCAGTTCCAGAGAGCAAGAACAGACTTGTATTTGAAAGAGAGTCAGGCCAGGTGGGTCCGGATCACTGAGGCCCGTACTCTAGAAGACAAGAGAGTCCAGGACAAGATGGAGCAGATGGAAAAAGCCCTGGCAGCAGCCCAGAGGGAGGTATCAGAACTAAAAGTCAAAGCTGGAGTGAAGAAGTCCAAAGATCAAAGCCAGAACAAGAAGTTGACTGCAGCTGTTGCAACAAGAAACCTTCTCATCAGAGGTCTCACGGAGCGTCCGGCTGATCCTGTGACCGAAGCACTTCTCAAGGAAGTTCGTGAGGATGAGTTTGGCCTTGGAGTTTGATCATTTGCTTGTTGTTGTTTCTATTCCATGTACTTTTGCTTTTGTGATGTACTTTGACCCCTTTAAGGGCTTGTGTTGTAAAATGAACAAGTTGTATTATTTCGCATTTTGTAATATATTTGTGTTAGTTTCCATCTGGGTTACTTCAAAAGCAACTTCAACAGCAACATCTTCAAGGGTCTGGAAGGGTCAAAACTGAAGGCCAAACCGGATACCTTGAGAGCAAATAAGCATAACTGCATTGCATGCTAACCCTTTTGTTTGTTTTGTAGGTTTTTGTTTTGTTGTTGCTAACCTCTGTTGTGATATTCAGGAATTATTGCTCGCCGCCGGGTATTTCCTCTCAACAGGCCACACAGGTACCCAACTAGAAACAACCTTCCGGGAATTCAGATGGATCAGATGCAGCAGGACCTTACGGAGGTCAGAAACCAGATGGCCAACGAAAGGGTGGAGATGAGAACTCAGATAACACAGTTCATGGAAGTGATGAACAACTTAGCTCAAAGCCAGGAGAGGCTCAGAGCTTTGGTAGAAGGGAGGAATCAAGAGGAGCCCCATGTGGGGACTGCAGGCACAAGTAACAACGAGAGGGTCCAACCTCATGTCAATCCCCCGGTTTTCGGACCCCATCTCCATCCAGAGGCCAACATCCCAGTCAATATACAAGGGACTGCCACAGCAGGGAGAGTACTTCAAGAAGATCCTCAGGAGGACCAATTTACAGTAATGGGTGCTGGAGAGGAAACTTATGATAGACGATTGGAAGAAATAGCTGAGAAGTTGAGATCACTGGAGTCTCAAAATTCTTTGGGCTTCGACGTCATGGACATGGGATTGGTAGACGGGGTCAGGATCCCCCATAAGTTCAAACCTCCCGGTTTCGAAAAGTATAATGGGACTTCATGCCCCCGGACTCATCTACAATCATTTCTGGGAAGGCTGAAGGCCTATACAATGGATGAGAAGCTTTGGATGTTCTACTTCGAAGATAGCTTGACTGGAGCATCAAGGGAATGGTATTCCCATTTGACAAGGGCAACTGTGAGATGCTGGAAGGACCTGGCAGAGGCCTTCATCAGACAGTATCAGTATAATCTAGATATGGCACCCAACAGGACTCTCCTAATGGGAATGTCACAGTCGTCAAGGGAAAGTTTCAGAGAATATGCTCAAAGATGGAGACAGCTTGCTGCTGCTGTCCAGCCACCTATGTCTGAGAGAGAAATGGCAGACATGTTTATGAACACTCTCCAGGGAACGTATATTGACAGGTTAGCTGCTTTCTCTTCCACCAGCTTCGCAGATGTTGTCATAGCTGGGGAGAGAATTGAAAGCCTGTTGAAAATGGGAAAGATCTCCGATAACGGTGCAAGCTCGTCCAGTAGTACAAGAAAGCCTTTTGCAGGCCCGAGAAGAACTGGCGAGACTAATGCCATCCACACCAACAGGGGTAGGCCCCAATATGTTCAAAGGACAATAGCAGCAGTCACTATCCCTGCTCCAGCTCATCCTCAGCCAGTCTATCAACCTCCGCAACAAAACTTCCAACAACAACCCCAGTATCAGCAGAATCAATATCCTCCAAGGAACTACAACAGCAACAACACCAACAACAACAATCAACAGAGGCCATTCCAACAGAGGCCATCTCAAGCTAATAGAGTAATCGACCCGATCCCAATGCCGTATGCTGCCTTGCTGCCACAACTTCTGAAACTCAACCTAGTTGAGCTAAGAACGTTGGCACCTTCGGATCCCAACAGTCTACCAAGGAACTATGACTCCAATGCTAGGTGTGCTTTTCATTCAAACGCACCTGGTCACAGTACAGAAAAATGCAGGGCTCTGCATATGAAGGTACAAGACTTGGTAGACTCCAAGGCTCTGAATTTTGCACCTCCGCCCAATGTCAATAAAAACCCTATGCCAAACCATGGTGGTCCCCGAATTAATGCTATCGAAGAAGACCAACCGTCTTATTTGATAACTAGTGTGGATCAGATCAGGACACCATTGGTGGAAATCAAAGCTCAACTCCGTGAAAGCAATATATTCCCGGGGTGTGAACTAGGGTGCCCCTACTGCAATATTTCATGGAATGGGTGTGAGGACCTAAGGAATGGCATTGACAGCCTTATTCAGAGTGGCCTGCTCCAGATCACTACATCATTTCCGGCAAATCCGACAACTTCATCAACAACGGTTTCAGAACCTCCTACAACTGCAGCAACTATTGTTCCCGACAATTCACCAGCAACATCAACAAGTGCTTCACCTGTCCTTCCAAATGATCAGTTTTCAACAGTTTCTCCTGCTACAACTTCAGCTTCATTCCATTTCGAATCTCCATCAACAACAACATCAGTCCTTCCAACAACACCTCCTACAACACCAGCAATCAATCATGAAGATGTCTCCACTGTTACCATATTCTACGATCCTGAAAATAACTCCGCCTACCATTCAGAAGGTGTTGCTCCCGCCAGAGCACCGGTTACAATCTTTTATGATCCGCAAACAATTACAGTCCCTTCAGCAGCAGCAATCAGTCCAGTCACTGTCACGGTGCCTGGACCAGTACCATATGAAAGCAATAGGGCCATCCCTTGGCACTATGGCTCTGACGTGTACTGTGAAGGGAAAAGAATCACTCTTGAAACATCAACACCTGCACCACAAGTAGATAATGTGGGGGGAGGCGGAGGCTTCACTCGAAGCGGACGTCTCTTCGCTCCACCAATTCAAAGACCTACAGCCGAAGCAGAAGCTGCTACCAAGGCAAAAGGGAAGAGCCCGGTGCAGGAAGATCAAGCTGTTAAAGAAGCCCTGAAGACTCCATTCGATCAGGAAGTTGATGAGTTTATGCGGATCATCAAAAAGAGTGATTACAAAATTGTGGATCAACTTCACCAGACGCCATCCAAAATCTCTATCCTCTCACTGCTTATGTGCTCCGAAGCCCATCGGAATGCACTACTTAAAGTCTTGCACGCAGCTTACGTGCCTGAAGAGATTACTGTCAACCAATTGGAAACCGTGGTTGGAAATGTTACTGCTAGCAATGGGCTAGGGTTTACCAATTCTGACTTGACAGCGGATGGCCGCAATCACAACAAAGCCTTGCACATAACCATGGAATGCAAAGGAGCTGTCCTTTCTCATGTGCTGGTGGACACAGGTTCTTCCCTGAATGTCTTACCGAAGAAGGCTCTGGTGAAGTTGGAATATGATGGTTTGGCATTGAGACCCAGCAACCTGGTAGTAAGAGCCTTTGATGGTTCTAAGAGATCGGTGCTGGGAGAGATTGAGCTGCCCGTGACAATTGGCCCACAGACCTTTAAAACTATCTTTTATGTGATGGACATTCAGCCCGCCTACAGCTGTTTGTTGGGTAGACCCTGGATTCACGCCGCCGGCGCAATAACGTCTACCCTTCACCAAAAGTTAAAATTTGAGTGGGAAGGCCAAGTTGTCACAATCTGTGGAGAGGAGGACATTTTTGTCAGCCACCTGGCAACCTATAAGTACATTGAAATGGATGGGGAGATCCATGAAACAATGAGCCAGGGGTTTGAAGCTTTGAATGTGAATGAGGCATCTGCTGTATCTGGTACTCCAATGTCATCATACCAACAAGCCCGGAAGGTTGTTGAGGAAGGAACTGCCCAAGGCTGGGGAAAACTGCTATTGGTGGAGAAAAAAGAAGACAAGTTTGGGTTGGGTTACAGACCAACTCAACATCAAGCAAAGGCTGCTGGAGAGCCTGGTTTTGTCAGTGGGGGGATGCTCACCCCTGATGCTATCAACTGTCTGGAAGACGAGCTGGAAGAGGAGCGCAATCTGGAGAATTGGATTCGTCCAAAGATCCCGGGGAGCAGTGTCTCGAACTGGTCTTCCCAGGAAATTATAAGGGTTACTCGATCAGAGTAATTATTATTTCCTGTATTTTTATTAGCATGCATCAAAGTCTTGCATCTTGCCCAAGATGACAAGACTCATTTTGTAATCAGGGCCATATGTACTTTTGTGCAAACAAGATTAAATTAATGAAATATCAGACATCTTTTTGCAAACAAGTCTTTTTCTTTTCTGTTCACTGTTTTTTCCATTTTTCTTTTTTGTACAAAAATAAATGGCGGTGTTTTCAAAATGATAACTTCATTTCACTTTTCTAAATAAGACTAAAATCAGATCACTAAAATGAACCAATTAAACCCTTGCAGAGAGTGCCTTCCAGACAGCACCGACAACAGCACGGCTATGACATCGTATGACTTTGACAATCCAATCAATCAAGCTGATGAAGGGGTTGATGAAGAGTATGAGCTTCCTGAAGAGCTAGCCAGGTTGTTGAGACAAGAGGAAAAGGTCATTACTCCTCACCAGGAGGAGGTTGAAGTGATTAATCTTGGTACTGACGAAGACGTGAAAGAGGTTAAAATCGGGGCCTGCCTGCAAGACTCAGTGAAGAGACAACTGATAGATCTGCTTCAAGAGTATGTTGATGTGTTTGCTTGGTCGTATCAAGACATGCCGGGGTTGGATACCGACATTGTTGTGCACAAGCTGCCTTTGAGGGAAGAATGCCCACCAGTCAAGCAGAAGTTGCGCCGAACTCGCCCCGACATGGCTATGAAAATCAAGGAAGAGGTACAAAAGCAATGGGACGCCGGGTTCCTTGCTGTGACTAGCTATCCGCCATGGGTTGCTAACATAGTACCTGTGCCTAAGAAGGATGGCAAAGTAAGGATGTGTGTTGACTACCGGGATCTGAACAGAGCAAGCCCGAAAGATGATTTCCCATTACCTCACATTGATGTATTGGTTGACAACACGGCTCAGTTCTCGGTGTTCTCCTTCATGGATGGATTTTCAGGATACAACCAGATCAAAATGTCACCGGAAGACATGGAGAAGACAACATTCATCACACCTTGGGGCACGTTCTGCTACAAAGTAATGCCATTTGGGCTTAAGAATGCCGGTGCAACATATCAACGGGCTATGGTGACACTATTCCACGATATGATCCACAAGGAAATCGAGTGTTATGTGGATGACATGATCGCCAAGTCCCTTACAGAGGAAGACCATCTGGTAAACCTGCTCAAATTATTCAAGCGTCTGAGGAAGTACCAACTGAAGTTGAACCCCAACAAATGCACATTCGGGGTGAGATCTGGTAAGCTGCTGGGTTTCATTGTAAGCGAGAAGGGGATTGAGGTTGACCCTGATAAAGTCAAAGCCATCCAAGAGATGCCTGCACCGAAAACTGAGAAAGAAGTTCGAGGGTTCTTAGGTCGATTGAATTACATTTCAAGGTTCATATCTCACCTCACAGCAACCTGTGAACCCTTGTTCAAGCTGCTAAGAAAAGAACAAACGGTCAGGTGGAACGAAGACTGCCAAAGGGCTTTTGACAAGATCAAAGAATATCTGCAAGAACCTCCAATCCTTATGCCGCCAGTTGAGGGAAGACCTCTGATTATGTACTTGACAGTATTAGAAGAGTCAATGGGGTGTGTGCTGGGCCAGCATGACGAGTCTGGTCGAAAAGAGTATGCAATATACTACCTAAGCAAAAAGTTTACCGACTGTGAACAGCGTTATTCACTGCTCGAGAAAACTTGTTGTGCTTTAGCGTGGGCTGCTCGCCGACTAAGACAGTATATGTTGACCCACACTACCTTGTTAATCTCAAAAATGGATCCAGTTAAGTACATTTTCGAGAAGCCAGCTCTTACCGGACGGGTTGCAAGATGGCAGATGATTCTCACAGAATACGACATACAGTACACATCTCAGAAAGCCATCAAGGGCAGTGTACTATCTGAATATCTTGCTGAGCAACCCATTGATGATTACCAGCCAATGAGGTTTGATTTCCCTGATGAAGACATCATGTTCATTAAATCAAAAGACCATGAAGAGCCTATTCACACTGAAGGGCCTGACCCGGAGGAAGAATGGACTATGATGTTCGACGGGGCTGTTAACATGAATGGCCGTGGTGTTGGTGCAGTGCTCATTACACCCAAAGGAGTTCACATGCCTTTCTCGGCAAAACTCACTTTCAACTGCACTAACAACGAAGCTGAATATGAAGCTTGCATTATGGGTCTTGAGGAAGCCATTGACCTCAGGATCAAGACATTAACCGTATTCGGAGATTCAGCTTTGGTAATCAACCAGACCAACGGAAAATGGTACACACACCAAGATCATCTGTTACCTTACAGGGATTACACAAGGAGGTTACTGACTTTCTTCACAACAGTCAAACTTGAGTATATCCCTCGGGACGAGAATCAGTTTGCAGATGCCTTGGCTACCATTTCGTCCATGATCAAAGTTCAAGCTGCTAACTTTGTACCTCAGATATCAGTGTCGAGACTTGATAGACCAGCATATGTATTTGCAGCAGATATTGTTAAGGATGATAAGCCTTGGTTCCACGACATCAAGTGCTTCTTGGAGGATCAAACATACCCACCTGGGGCATCTTCCAATGATAAGAAGACTTTGAGAAGGCTTGCTGGAAGTTTCTTTCTGAACACTGATGGGTCTTTATACAAAAGGAGCTTTGATATGGTACTCCTCAGATGTGTTGACAAGACGGAAGCAGATTTACTGATGCATGAAGTGCATGAAGGCTCTTTTGGTACCCATGCTGGAGGACATGCAATGGCCAAGAAGTTGTTAAGATCAGGCTATTACTGGATCACAATGGATGCAGACTGTTGTGCTTACGCCAGAAAATGCCACAAATGCCAGATCTACGCAGATAAGGTGCATGTGCCTCCTAATCCTTTGAACATCATGTCTTCACCCTGGCCCTTTGCTATGTGGGGCATTGATATGATTGGCAAGATTGAGCCAACTGCTTCAAATGGCCATAGATTCATCCTGGTTGCCATTGATTATTTCACCAAGTGGGTTGAAGCAACCTCATATGCAAATGTTACGAGGCAAGTGGTAGCCCGATTTCTGAAAAGAGATATCATCTGTCGGTATGGAGTGCCCGAGCGAATCATTACTGATAATGGTTCCAATCTAAACAACAAAATGATGGCAGAGCTGTGCCGGGACTTCAAGATCCAACATCACAATTCTTCTCCTTACAGGCCGAAGATGAATGGCGCTGTTGAGGCAGCGAATAAGAATATCAAGAAGATTGTGCAAAAGATGGTAGTCACATACAAAGACTGGCATGAAATGCTACCGTTTGCCTTGCATGGGTACCGCACGTCAATCAGAACGTCCACTGGGGCAACACCGTATCAACTTGTATATGGTATGGAAGCAGTCCTGCCGGTTGAAGTTGAATTACCCTCCCTACGGGTACTGATGGATGTTAAACTGAGTGAAGCAGAATGGGTTCGGTCCCGATTCGAACAACTGAGTCTGATCGAAGGGAAAAGATTGGCTGCAATCTGTCATGGGCAGTTATATCAGAAGAGAATGAAGAAGGCCTTCGATCAGAAAGTCAGGCATCGAGAGTACCAAGTAGGGGATCTTGTGTTGAAAAGAATCCTCCCTCCTCATACAGACCACAGGGGCAAATGGACTCCAAATTATGAAGGACCATTCGTTGTAAAGAAAGTTTTCTCTGGTGGAGCACTGATGCTCAGTGTAAACACCCCAAATTTGCCCTCACCCATTCACACCATGGCTTGTGATCACCCTCATATGCATAAATACAATCATACAATCTCATATCTCATGTTTGATTCACTGCATAGTTTCTAAGTCATATGCACCTAGGGTTTGTGATTTGAGCAATCCCAAAGCTTCTTGAGCCACTCCAAAGGCCACCAATCATCTCAGAAGGGTCCATGTGTGTTCTTGTATCATGTTACATCCTCACAGAGTCAAAATTGCAGAGGAATCACAAGAACTAGGGTTTGAGTGGATGCAGAGCCAGGTTGAACTGCACAGTTGACCTAAAATTAGGGTTTTGGTTTCAGAGGCCATAATCTCAAATTTTTTTGGTCATTCTTGTTTCCATTGGTCTCTATATGGTATAGGGAATATGCATATCAATTTTCATGAAGAAATTCCATGGGGAAGTCATCTGATCAAGAGTTGACTTTTCAGACAAGTCAGTGCAAAATCAGGGCATCTGAGGCCCCCATTGACCCAACCAATGGGTGATCTTCATCATTTTGAGTGTATATGATCTTTATTTGATCATGGAAGAAGGTTGAAGTGCATAAAATCAAGAATTTAGGGTTTTTGCAAAAGTTGACTTTTTGAGGCATAGTTGACTTTTCAAGAATGCCTCATTTTAGGCCAATTTTCAAGCCTTGATTCATGATCCAAAGATGCTTCAAATGGAAAAACTTTGGTCATGAAAGTTGTAGATCTCATCTTTCCCTTTTCAAAAAGTACAAGAACATGATCAAACTCTTCTTGGATCAAAAGTTATGGCATTGCAAAGTTAGCAAAAATCATTGGTTTTCAAGTTATGCACCAAATGGAAATTTTGCAAAGTCTTGAACCAATGCATTATGCAGCCTCTAATTCATGTCAAACCATTATGTAAACATCCTCTAAGTCACAAAAATCAGATTTGGATCAAGTTTGCTCATGGTTTGGTTCATGTAACTTGACTTTTCTCATGAAAATCCATAAAGCTAACCAAGTTGCAAAACACTCATGACCTTTTCACCAACTTGCTGCATTGATCTTTGAGTCAAGCCAGCCTCTCACACTCACCATGCTGCACCAGAACCCAACTTGTACTTGCCTAAACTTGAGCCATGCCCTATCTTACACAAAAGTGGACTTTGAGCAAAAGTAGCCACACCTATCTCTGCAGGCCAGGTCACATCCCCCAGCCACTTGCAATTGTTTATTGAATCAATTTGCTGGCCATAAGACATAGGAACCAAGGCTGAAACATAACCATTCATCACATTCACAAAAACTCACCTCATTGCAAGTTCATTCGAATCACTCTCCACAGTCTTCAAACACTAGAACTCTCATCATCACTCAACTCACCACACCTCATAGACAAGAAACATCCCAAGCATAAGCCAAAAACAAGCCTGAAAACTCCATTGCCATCATTCACCTCAAACTGCAGTTTCATTCGAAACTCTTATCCTAGCTCACAAACACACCAACCAACACCACAAACCTTCTCAACACACTTCATAGATCACAAACAACCCCTTTTCACAGCCTGAGAGTGCCAGAATCTCATCTGCCATTGTTGACTGAACTGAAGCAGTTCCTTTCGAATCTTCTTTTCCAGCCAACACAAACTCATTTTGAGCATTCAAACACACTTAGTGGACCAAGAGGAGTAGCTTGCACTGAAGGAAGAGGCCTGAAAGTTCCTAAATTGAAAGTTGCAAATCTCAGGTAGCTCGAAATTAATTTTTCCAGAAATGATTTTTCTTGTTACAAACTTGTTCTTTATGCTCTCCTGATCATCCTGATGCTTTTAGTTTTTGAAATGGTTGTGTTTTGAGAATTTAATTTGTGTTTGAAGCTTACGAACCCTAGAACTTTCCCTCTTCGATTCAGATGATTTAGGAAAGATAAATTTGTTTTAGGTTAGGGTTTTGATTCGTGAGGGTGTTAGAAACGTTTCCCAATTCATAGATTTCATTTATATTACGTTTTGAGGAAGTTGGGTGATTTTCAGGTGAGCTTCTGGCCGGAGAAGACGACCGGAAGTCTTCTCCGGCCACCTGAATGTAATTAGGGCATAAACCAGTAATTAATGTTAGTTTGAATACGAGCCGTTGATTCCCGTTGACTGGTTGACTTCCCACCCTTTTTGATGGCCAGGATCTGTTTCATTAGCCCTAATCACATTAATTTATTTAATTAATTAGGATTAAGAAGTTTGAATCTGGACCACTAGATGATGCGCCAAGTCAACCCTCTCGTTTCCAGGACCAATCCCAACCATCCAATCTGATTACTTTCATTTTCTTTTAATTTTAATTCATTTCCTTTTCATTTAAATTGTACATTTATTTTAAAATAGTTAAAAAATCATAAAAATTATGAAACTTTTTCTTTAAGGTTCTATTAATTTTTATGACACAAAAATATTTTTATATTATTTTTTATCATTAAAAAAGTATTTTTAAATATTTAAAAGATTATTTTTAATTGATTAATGGGAATTAATTGATTAAAAATACTTTTAGGTATTTAAAAATTACAAAAAAATTCATGAAATGTTCTAAGACATTTAGAAACATTGTCCAACCTTCAAACCAAATTTCTTTTTTGATCTTGATGCACTTTAAGAATTTTTCATTAAATTAAATCTTTTTTTATGCATTATTTTGATCATGGATTCAAAAATTCATTTCTGCCTATTGGTGAAGGTTGAGACATTGATTCTTCTTGCATTGTCTTTTGTTTAGCATGTGTTTTCAAGGATAAAAAGGCCATGATTTGTTCTTGCATTTTCAAATTGTTTGGCATTTGTTTTGTTAAGAACCCTAAAAAACCCTAATAACTTGTAAAATTCATATCTTGGGTTTGGTTGAGAGTTGAGAGCTCCCCTTTGGGCAGTGGTTTGTTATAGGTCTAGGGTTTCTTTGAGTGCCATTTTCCATTTTTTATCTTAGGGTTTGCTTCTGTTTTTGGTTTGTGTTTGATTGTTTGTTTCATAAACCCTAATTTGGGCTTTCTCTTGCATCCTTCTTGCATTCTTTTGCATAAGTTGACTTGCCATTGCATTTTGTGCATTCTTATGATTCATTTGACATCTTAAGACATGTATGAAGCATCATTGATCATTGCATTACATCTTTTCCATGCCATTTGCCTTGTATGCTTCATAACATTTCATGCTTGTTCATGTTCCTTAGCTTGCATCATATGCATTCATGGTCTTGTATGAACATCCCCATGTCATGCCTCATGTTTTCAGCACCTCATGACATCATAATCATCATGTACATGCTTCTGGTTTGGTCTAGCATCATGCCATTTCATCTCACCTTGCATTGCATTGTGTTTCTTTCTAACATTTCAGGTGGTAAGTAAACTTGAGAAGTGAATTTGCCTTCACTTCTCATACCTTTTCTTCTCATCACCCTTGCATCCATTGCTGCATCTTTACTTGTGCTTAAGTTTGAGCTTGTTCATCCTTCTTCCTCCCACTTTCTTTCTTCAAGTGACTTGACTTCTTGAATGAAGCAAGTCACTTTGCTTCTCTTGATCCTGTTCATCTGCTTCCTGGTGGTTCCATTGAAGATTGTTCTTGAAAACCTCACAAACCTTAGGACCAACCAAGCATGATAATGAATTAGGGTTTTGATTAGTCCCCCATAGTTCTTACCTTTATGTCTTTTTGTGTCTCTCTTCTCATCTCATAATCAGAGATTAAACCCTCAAGGCTCTAAGACTTTGTGATTAGGGTTATGCCTGTATCCTTCTTTTAGGATGGAGTGTATAACTTTAATCCTAAGTATTAAACCCTTAAGGTGTTTAAATCTCTTAATCAACTCATTTAATAAGTATCAAGACATCACACTTGTAACTTGGGCCTTGCATTAGGGTTCTAATTCTTCCTTAAGTGGTTAAGAAGGACTAACCCTAGTGTTAATGGACAAGTCCCCCTCAAGTTGTCTTACAAATCATAAAAAAAACATTTCTTCATCATATCATTAAATAAAATCCACTTAATAAAGGCTTGTTTTGTCATGGGTTTAATCCCTAATCATGGATTAAGTTGAGGAGTTTTTCTCAACTTAAACATTCTCATCTATTATCCTTCTTTTAGGATGGTGTAATGAGTCTGTTTAATCCTTGATTATGGCTTAACCTCATTACTCAACACTAAACAAAAATCACCAAAAACATCTAAATAATCACAAATAGGTTAATGATCTTAATCCTACACCAAAGGTGATTAAGTGTGAGAATCTGACTTCACACTTAAGGTATTCTCATTACCCCTAATCAGAGGGAAGATGTGATGAGTTTACTAACCCATTGGTTTAGACTTAAGCTCATTATCCTATGACAAAATCCAAAAAGAAATAAAAGACTGAAAACACAAAAACAAACAATAATCGTCTCCTCCGGGATTCTTTTCTCATCTCATTCACTCACAATCGAGGACTTGCTTCTTCCGTCTAATGCAAGACAGTTTGCACCTGAGCCAGACAGGTCATACACTTGAGCATTGACAAGCAAGCAGTTCACAAGTCAATTCATCTTTCAGTCTCTTTGGGTCGAACTACGGTGTTCTGACTTCCTCATTGCACGAGAGGATACGTAGGCATAACTTAACGGTTATCGAACAAAAGTCTCTGTATATTCCCCCTCTTTCAGTATCTTTCTTTAGCCTCATGATCTTGAGCATCTTATTCTTGTTCTTACACTGACACTTTCATACTTCACATCACTTTCTTTTACACTGACACCTGTACATTCCTTTCCAGCCATTTTATATACACAGATTGCACTGACACTACCCCTTTATAACACAAATCTTTCAAGCGTGGATCCCGTCGAGTACGACGGACAGTCTGGGTGCTAATACCTTCCCAGGTTGTAACCAACCCCCTTTCTCAGTCTCTCTGGTTCGCGACCGTCTTATCCATTTCTTTCTAGGTCTATGCAGCATTACCTTTCCTCCGGGATAAAAATGCCTAGCTGGCGACTCTTTTCATCTCCAGTGAGTTCACGGCTGTGTGTTCTCACTGTTCCCTTCGCCGACCGTTCGCGTCTGTACCTTCATATGACCCGGTGTCATTTGTCGGGAGCGACAGCTTGGCGACTCTGCTGGGGATCCTTATATTGCAACCAGGGCTTCTGGTTCTTTTTGTGGGTTCCTCCTAGCGCTTGATTGATGTGTGTTTACTGGGGTGTTATGTGCTTGTTTGTGCTTGTATTTATTTTTGTTTATTGCTTTATGTACAGTTGCTTTACTGCTTTCTTTATTGCATTTTGTATATATATCATACTGTCATTGTTGCTGGCTGGATCTGTTTGCTTTGATGGGTGGGTGTTTCATTGAGAGTTAAGGTCCTATACCTGGGACCTGAGTGACACCTAGGCTAGAGTGAATCATATTCTTTCCCATTCCATTTCGGTCTGGTGCGGGAATATGAAACACGGTTCAGATATGGGTTTCTTCTTGAGAACTCTGTGTTGCAGATTTCCTGCAATACTAGGGCTATCTGGGAAACCTGCTAAGTCTGGATGACCTTTTAGTATTGACCTTCAGAAACTGAGGTGAATTAGAGGAGGAATTGTTATGGTTATTGTAAACACTGTACCTCCGGGTTAGAAGTGTTTACACTTCTCATAACTGATCCAAGTCTGAGGATCCTTGTTCTAGATCACCACCTGTGAGGGGGTTGGGCTGTTTACAGGTTTGCAGGTACCTTGACCTCAGAATACCCTGCTACTTTGACTTTGTTAAGAATGCACCATGTTGGATAGTTCTTGTGATTCTAAAACCCTGGACATGTGGCTCTTTATTTGAGTCCCCCACCCTGGTTACTGGATTTATAGACCTCCATCTGGATTTCTAGAACACACATGGATCTAGACCAAGGCAGTTAATCAGATCCAGCTCAGTCACAAACCCTTTGCATATCATCTGCATTCACACTCATTGCATCATATTAACATGTGCTTATTTGTGTTTCAGGGTATCCACCTTTATCTGGTTTTGGTTTTGACCCCATCTGCAGTTTTGACCTGTCTCCACCAGCATCTTGCTTCAGCTTGTCAGCCATATACTTCAGTTACTTGCACTAGCCAACCAGTGGCCCACTTCTCAGCATCTTCATCAGCACTTATTCTACTCAGTCCTCAGCACTCATGGCTCCAAAGAAAAGCAACATCACTTACCATTTCTTCCAACCAGACTTATCAGACATCAGGAGGATCCAAACCCTGATCACTCCATAGCACATACCTCTGTTCAGAGAGCATTATGGGGATATACTTGACTTGGTTATGGATATGGACCCATCTCAGAGAAGCCTAATCCATACCTGCATTCAGTTCTATGACCCCCCATTGAGGTGTTTCACCTTTAAAGACTTTCAGTTGGGACCTCTTTTAGAAGAATACTCAGCATTGGTTGACTTGCCTATCAAGAGAGAAATTCCTTTCAATCCTGAAATGGTCTATCCCAGCAATGGAGAGATAGCAAAAGCTTTACACCTGGAGCCTGCTTTGATAGAACAGCATATGACATCTAAAGCTGGGATCCCTGGTTTTCATCTTGACTTCCTGATTTCTCAAGCTAGTTTGAAAGCCTCCCTGGGAGAGTGGAAAGCTGTTTGTGCTCTGTTGGCCTTAAGTGTGTATGGAATTGTGTTGTTTGCAGATGAGCCTCGATTCATCAGCAAGAATGCAATCCATTTGTTCATCCTGAAGAACCCCGTGCCAACTTTACTGGGTGATCTCTATTACTCAGTCCATCAGAGAAATGAGAAGCAGAGGGGAAGGTTAGTGAGGATTTGTGCTCCATTATTTCATGCTTGGCTTCTCAGGCATCTACCTAGGACAGATGCATTTCTAAACCCTCATCAGCAAAGCAACTGGGCTAAGAGGCTCACTACTCTCACTTCAGCAGATATCAGATGGTGTACTCAGAGCACCAAGGGCAGAGATATTATCACAAGCTGTGGACACTTTCCCAATGTGCCTTTGGTAGGAGTTAAGGGAAGTATCAATTACAACCCTCTGCTGTTCAAGAGGCAGTTAGGCTATGCACTGGTCCATGCTCCTAGGGTGCAGGATTTGGTTGAGACCCTCTACTGTGAGAACAAGATTAGTTTGGCTGTTGTTAGGCAGGCTGCCTGGGCCTGGGATCATGCTCAGACTAAGGGAATCACCATTTTGGGGAAGTGCAATAATGTGGCATCAGTCCAATATTATGAGTAGTCCCATGCTAGGGCCCAATTCTCTGGAATGCCCTTTACCATAGAAGACACGCCTGAGTCATCTTCAGCACCACCCCCTGCCACTATCAGTCTGGAGGAGTTTGAAAGCCTGAAGGAAAGGAATGAGAAGTTAACTCAAGCCTTGCAGAAGACCCTCAGGGAGAGGAGTGAAGGTGTGAGGGAGATTGAGAGATTGGAGAAATTGAGGGTGGAACACTTGACCAAGATAGAGAAGTCTGGGGAGTATATCAACAAGTCTAAAGCTGGTGAGCAGATTCTGAAGAATGCTTGTAAAGAAGCCCAGTTCCAAAGAGCAAGAGCAGACCTATATTTGAAAGAGAGTCAGGCCAGGTGGGTCCGGATCACTGAGGCCCGTACTCTAGAAGACAAGAGAGCTCAAGACAAGATGGAGCAGATGGAAAAGGCCCTGGCAGCAGCCCAGGAAGAAATATCAGAGCTGAAAATCAAAGCAGGATTGAAGAGGTCTAAGGACCAAAGTCAGAGCAAGAAATTGACTGCAGCTGTTGCAACAAGAAACCTTCTCATTAGAAGTCTCACGGAGCGCCCGGTTGATCCTGTGACCGAAGCACTTCTCAAGGAAGTTCGTGAGGATGAGTTTGGCCTTGGAGTTTGATCATTTGCTTATTGTTATTCCTTTTCCATGTACTTTTGCTTTTTGTGATGTATTTTGGCCCCTCTGAGGGTTTGTGTTGTAAAATGAACAAAATTATTTCACCTTTGTAATATATTTGTGTTGGGGTTCACATCAAAAGCAACTTCAACAGCATCATCATTCAAGGGTCTGGAAGGGTCAAAACTGAAGACCAAACCGGATACCTTGATAGCAAATAAGCCTAACTGCATTGCATGCTAACCCTTTTGTTTGTTTTGTAGGTTTTTGTTTTATTGTTACTAACCTCTGTTGTGAATCTCAGGCATTATTGCTCGTCGCCGGGTATTTCCTCTCAACAGGCCACACAGGTATCCAACTAGAAACAACCTTCCGGGAATTCAGATGGATCAAGTTCAACAAGATCTTGCTGATGTCAGAAATCAGCTAGCCAATGAAAGATTGGAGATGAGAACACAGATGACGCAGTTCATGGAGGTTATGAACAACATGGCTCAGAGTCAGGAGAGACTGAGGGCCATGGTGGAAAGGCAGAACCAAGATGAGCCTCATGTGGGGACTGCAGGCACAAGTAACAATGAAAGGGTGCAACCACATGTGAATCCCCCTGTGTTTGGTCCACATCTACATCCTGAGATTAATATTCCTGCCAACATCCAAGGAACAGCTACTGCAGCCAGAGTACTTCAAGAAGATCCTCAGGAGGACCAATTTACTGTAATGGGTGCTGGAGAGGAAACTTATGACAGGAGATTGGAAGAAATAGCTGAGAAGTTAAGATCCTTAGAATCTCAAAATTCTTTGGGTTTTGACGTGATGGATATGGGCTTAGTAGACGGGGTTAGGATTCCCCACAAGTTCAAGCCTCCATGTTTTGAAAAGTATAATGGGACTTCTTGTCCTCGAACCCATCTGCAATCTTTTCTCGGAAGATTAAAAGCTTACACCATGGACGAGAAATTGTGGATGTTCTACTTCGAAGATAGCTTGACTGGAGCTTCTAGGGAATGGTATTCCCATCTGACGAGAGCAACTGTGAGATGCTGGAAGGACCTGGCAGAGGCCTTCATCAGACAGTATCAATATAATCTGGATATGGCACCCAATAGGACCCTCCTAATGGGGATGTCACAATCATCCAGAGAGAGCTTCAGAGAATATGCTCAAAGATGGAGACAGCTTGCTGCTGCTGTCCAGCCACCAATGTCTGAAAGAGAAATGGCAGACATGTTTATGAACACTCTTCAGGGAACGTATATTGACAGGTTGGCTGCTTTCTCTTCCACTAGCTTCGCAGATGTTGTCATAGCTGGGGAGAGAATTGAAAGCCTATTGAAAATGGGTAAAATTTCTGATAATGGTGCTAGTTCGTCCAGTGGCACAAGAAAGCCTTTTGCAGGCCCGAGAAGAACCGGCGAGACCAATGCCATTCACACCAACAGGGGTAGGCCCCAATATGCTCAGAGGTCAATAGCAGCAGTCACTATCCCTGCTCCAGCCCATCCTCAGTCAGTCTATCAACCTCCTCAACAAAACTTCCAACAACAACCTCAGTATCAGCAGAATCAGTATCCTCCAAGGAACTTCAACAACAACTCCAACAACAACAATCAACAGAGGCCATTCCAACAAAGGCCATCTCAAGCTAACCGAGTGATCGACCCGATCCCAATGCCGTATGCTGCCTTGTTGCCACAACTTCTGAAACTCAACCTGGTTGAGCTAAGAACGTTGGCACCTCCGGATCCCAACAGTCTACCAAGAAACTATGACTCCAATGCTAGGTGTGCTTTTCACTCGAACGCACCTGGTCACAGTACAGAAAAATGCAGGGCTCTGCATATGAAGGTACAAGACTTGGTAGACTCCAAGGCTCTGAATTTTGCACCTCCGCCCAATGTCAATAAAAACCCTATGCCAAACCATGGTGGTCCCCGAATTAATGCTATTGAAGAAGACCAACCGTCTTATTTCATAACCAGTGTGGATCAGATCAGGACACCATTGGTGGAAATCAAAGCTCAGCTCCGTGAAAACAATATATTTCCGGGGTGTGAACTAGGGTGTCCCTATTGCAATATTTCATGGAATGGGTGTGAAGACCTGAGGAATGGCATTAACAGCCTTATTCAGAGTGGTTTGCTACAGATCACTACATCATTTCCGACAAATCCAGCAACTTCATCAACAACGGTTTCAGACCCTCCTACAACTGCAGCAACTAATGCTCCCAACAATCCATCAACACCATCAACAAGTACCTCACCTGTCCTTCCGAATGATCAGTTTTCAACAGTTTCTCCTGCTACAACTTCAGCTTCATTCCATTTCGACTCTCCATCAACAACAACAACAGTCCTTCCAACAGAACCTCCTACAACACCAGCAATCAATCATGAAAATGTCTCTACTGTTACCATATTCTACGATCCTGAAAATAATTCCGCCTACCATTCAGAAGGTGCTGCTCCCGCCAGAGCACCAGTTACAATCTTTTATGATCCACAAACAATTACAGTCCCTTCAGCAGCAGCAATCAGTCCAGTCACTGTCACGGTGCCTGGACCAGTACCATATGAAAGCAATAGGGCCATCCCTTGGCACTATGGCTCTGACGTATACTGCGAAGGAAAAAGAATCACTCTTGAAACATCAACACCTGCACCACAGGTAGACAATGTGGGGGGAGGCGGAGGCTTCACTCGAAGCGGACGTCTCTTTGCTTCACAAGTCCAAAGACCTACTGCCGAAGCAGAAGTTGCTGCCAAGGCAAAAGGTAAAGGCCCGGTGCAGGAAGATCCAGCTGCCAAAGAAGCCCTGAAAACTCCATTTGATCAGGAAGTTGATGAGTTTATGCGAATCATCAAAAAGAGTGACTACAAAATTGTGGACCAGCTTCACCAGACGCCATCCAAAATCTCTATCCTCTCACTGCTTATGTGCTCCGAAGCCCATCGGAATGCACTACTGAAAGTACTGCATGCAGCTTACGTGCCCGAGGAGATTACTGTCAACCAATTGGAAACCGTTGTTGGAAATGTTACTGCTAGCAATGGGCTAGGGTTTACCAATTCTGACTTGACAGCGGATGGCCGCAACCACAACAAAGCCTTGCACATAACCATGGAATGCAAAGGAGCTGTCCTTTCTCATGTGCTGGTGGACACAGGTTCTTCCCTGAATGTCTTACCGAAGAAGGCTCTGGTGAAGCTTGAATATGATGGATTGGCATTGAGACCCAGCAACCTGGTAGTAAGAGCCTTTGATGGTTCAAAGAGATCGGTTCTGGGAGAGATTGAGCTGCCTGTGACAATTGGCCCACAGACCTTTAAAACTATCTTTTATGTGATGGACATTCAGCCCGCCTACAGCTGTTTGTTGGGTAGACCCTGGATTCACGCTGCTGGCGCAATAACGTCTACCCTTCACCAAAAGTTAAAATTTGAGTGGGAAGGTCAAGTTGTCACGATCTGTGGAGAGGAGGACATTTTTGTTAGCCACCTGGCAACCTACAAGTACATTGAAATGGATGGAGAGATCCATGAAACAATGAGCCAGGGGTTTGAAGCGTTGAATGTGAATGAAGCATCTGCTGTATCTGGTACTCCAATGTCATCTTACCAACAAGCCCGGAAGGTTGTTGAAGAAGGAACTGCCCTAGGCTGGGGCAAGGTTTTAGCTGTGGAGGAGAAGAAGGACAAGTTTGGGTTGGGTTACAGACCAACTCAACATCAAGCAAAGGCTGCTGCAGAGCCTGGTTTTGTCAGTGGGGGGATGCTCACCCCTGATGCTATCAACTGTCTGGAAGACGAGCTGGAAGAGGAGCGCAATCTGGAGATTTGGATTCGTCCAAAGATCCCGGGGAGCAGTGTCTCGAACTGGTCTTCCCAGGAAATTATAAGTGTTACTCGAGCAGAGTAATTATTATTTCCTGTATTTTTTTATATAGCATGCATCCAAGTCTTGCATCTTGCCCAAGATGACAAGACTCATTTTGTAACCAGGGCCATCTGTACTTTTGTGCAAACAAGATTAAATTAATGAAGTATCAGACATCTTTTTGCAAACGAGTCTTTTTCTTTTATGCTCACTGTTTTTCCATTTTTCTTTTTGTACAAAAATAAATGGCGGTGTTTTCAAAATGATAACTTCATTTCACTTTTTTCTGAAAGCAAGATTAAAATCAATCACTAAAATGAACCAACTTAACCCTTGCAGAGAGTGCCTTCCTGACAGCACCGACAACAGCACGGCTATGACATCGTATGACTTTGACAATCCAATCAATCAAGCCGATGAAGGGGTTGATGAAGAATTTGAGCTTCCTGAAGAGCTAGCCAGGTTGTTGAGACAGGAGGAAAAGGTTATTACTCCTCACCAGGAGGAGATTGAAGTGATCAATCTTGGTACGGAAGAAAATGTGAAAGAAGTTAAAATTGGGGCCTGCCTACAAGACTCAGTGAAGAGACAGTTGACAGATCTGCTTCAAGAGTATGTTGATGTGTTTGCTTGGTCGTATCAAGATATGCCAGGGTTGGATACCGATATAGTTGTGCACAAGTTGCCTTTGAGAGAAGAGTGCCCACCGGTCAAACAGAAACTGCGCCGGACTCGCCCAGACATGGCTATGAAAATCAAAGAAGAGGTACGAAAGCAATGGGACGCCGGGTTCCTTGCTGTAACTAGCTATCCGCCGTGGGTTGCTAACATAGTACCTGTGCCTAAGAAAGATGGCAAAGTTAGAATGTGTGTTGATTACCGGGATCTGAACAGAGCCAGCCCGAAAGATGACTTCCCATTACCTCACATTGATGTATTGGTGGATAACACGGCTCAGTTCTCGGTATTCTCCTTCATGGACGGATTTTCAGGATACAATCAGATCAAGATGTCACCTGAAGACATGGAAAAGACAACATTCATCACACCTTGGGGCACGTTCTGTTACAAAGTGATGCCATTCGGACTGAAGAATGCTGGTGCCACATATCAACGGGCTATGGTGACATTATTCCACGATATGATCCACAAGGAAATAGAATGTTATGTGGATGATATGATCGCCAAGTCCCTTACTGAAGAAGATCATCTGATGAATCTGCTGAAGTTGTTCAAGCGTCTGAGGAAGTACCAACTAAAGCTGAACCCCAACAAATGCACATTCGGGGTGCGATCCGGTAAGCTGCTGGGCTTTATTGTAAGCGAGAAGGGGATTGAGGTTGACCCAGATAAAGTCAAGGCTATACAAGAAATGCCTGCACCGAAAACCGAGAAAGAAGTTCGAGGGTTCTTAGGTCGATTGAATTACATCTCGAGGTTCATCTCTCACCTTACGGCTACCTGCGAACCCTTGTTCAAGTTGTTAAGAAAGGAACAGACGGTCAGGTGGAATGAAGACTGCCAGAAGGCTTTTGACAAGATCAAGGAATATCTGCAAGAACCTCCAATCCTTATGCCTCCAGTCGAAGGAAGACCTCTGATTATGTACTTGACAGTGTTAGAAGAGTCAATGGGGTGCGTGCTGGGCCAGCATGACGAGTCTGGTCGAAAAGAGTATGCAATTTACTACCTAAGCAAAAAGTTTACCGACTGTGAACAACGTTATTCACTGCTCGAGAAAACTTGCTGTGCTTTAGCGTGGGCTGCTCGCCGACTAAGGCAGTATATGTTGACCCACACTACCTTGTTAATCTCAAAAATGGACCCAGTCAAGTACATATTCGAGAAACCAGCACTTACCGGACGGGTTGCAAGATGGCAAATGATCCTCACAGAATATGACATCCAATACACATCTCAGAAGGCTATCAAAGGCAGTGTACTATCTGAATATCTTGCTGAGCAACCCATTGATGACTACCAGCCAATGAGGTTTGACTTCCCTGATGAAGACATCATGTTCATTAAAGCAAAAGATCACGAAGAGCCTATTCACACTGAAGGGCCTGACCCGGAGGAAGAATGGACTATGATGTTTGATGGGGCTGTTAACATGAATGGCCGTGGTGTTGGTGCAGTACTCATTACACCTAAAGGAGTTCACATGCCTTTCTCGGCAAAACTCACTTTCAACTGCACTAACAACGAAGCTGAATACGAAGCTTGCATTATGGGTCTTGAGGAAGCCATTGACCTCAGGATCAAGACATTGACCGTATTCGGAGATTCAGCTTTGGTAATCAATCAGACCAACGGAAAATGGTACACCCACCAAGATCATCTGATACCTTACAGGGATTATACAAGAAGGCTACTGACTTTCTTCACAACAGTCAAGCTTGAGTATATCCCTCGGGACGAGAATCAGTTTGCAGATGCTCTTGCTACCATTTCATCCATGATCAAAGTTCAAGCTGCTAACTTTGTACCTCAGATTTCAGTGTCTAGACTTGACAGACCAGCATATGTATTTGCAGCAGATGTTGTAAAAGATGATAAGCCTTGGTTCCACGACATTAAATGCTTCTTGGAGGATCAGACATACCCACCTGGGGCATCTTCCAATGATAAGAAGACTTTGAGAAGGCTTGCTGGTAGTTTCTTCCTGAATGCTGATGGGTCTTTATACAAGAGGAACTTTGACATGGTACTCCTCAGATGTGTTGACAAGACGGAAGCAGATTTGTTAATGCATGAAGTGCACGAAGGATCCTTTGGTACCCATGCTGGGGGACATGCAATGGCTAAGAAGTTGTTAAGATTAGGCTATTATTGGATCACAATGGATGCAGACTGTTGTGCTTACGCCAGAAAATGTCACAAATGCCAGATCTACGCAGATAAGGTGCACGTGCCTCCTAATCCATTGAACATCATGTCTTCACCCTGGCCCTTTGCTATGTGGGGCATTGATATGATTGGCAAGATTGAGCCAACTGCTTCAAACGGCCACAGATTCATCCTGGTCGCCATTGACTATTTCACCAAGTGGGTTGAAGCAGCCTCATATGCAAATGTTACAAGACAAGTGGTAGCCCGATTTCTGAAGAGAGACATCATCTGTCGGTATGGAGTGCCCGAGCGAATCATTACTGATAATGGTTCCAACTTGAACAACAAAATGATGGCAGAGCTGTGCCGGGACTTCAAAATCCAACATCACAATTCTTCTCCTTACAGGCCAAAGATGAATGGTGCTGTAGAGGCGGCAAATAAGAATATTAAGAAGATTGTGCAAAAGATGGTAGTCACCTACAAAGACTGGCATGAAATGCTACCGTTCGCCTTGCATGGGTACCGCACATCAATCAGAACATCCACTGGGGCAACGCCGTATCAGCTTGTGTATGGTATGGAAGCAGTCCTACCTGTTGAAGTTGAATTGCCTTCCTTACGGGTGTTGATGGATGTTAAACTGAGTGAAGCAGAGTGGGTTAGGTCCCGATTCGAACAACTGAGTCTGATCGAAGAGAAGAGATTGGCCGCAATCTGTCATGGGCAGTTATATCAGAAGAGAATGAAGAAAGCCTTCGATCAGAAAGTCAGGCACCGAGAGTACCAAGTGGGAGATCTTGTGTTGAAAAGAATCCTCCCTCCTCATACAGACCACAGGGGCAAATGGACTCCAAATTATGAAGGACCATTCGTTGTAAAGAAAGTTTTCTCTGGTGGGGCACTGATGCTCGGCACCATGGATGGTGAAGATTTCCCATCCCCTGTGAATTCAGATGCAGTTAAAAAATACTTCGCATGAAAATGACCCGCTGGACATACAAACAGAATGTAAGTTCAGACAAAAATAGGGCATCCCGGCGAGTCAAAAACAGAATAAAAGACTCGGGCAAAAATAAGGGAAATAATTAAGAAAATGTACACCCGCTGAGTTGAAAAGCCGCATTGGACAGCTCAGGCAAAAATGGGTATCCCGATGGATCGAAAACCCGAAAGGGCGATCCATGCAAAATAAGGGAATAAGCGAACGACTGCATTCTGAATTCGTCTGTATCATCTACAACTTGGTAAACTCCAAAGGATCAAGCTTCAATCAGAATCAACTCTCTCCAAAAAGCAAGACGAGAAGAACGTCATTGTCATACGAGTCATAGCAGAAGAGGAAGCTCCTCAGAGCGTCATCAACACTGCCAGCACTTTATTTCTCAATTTGTAACTATTTCCTCATTTCAGGAGATGTGTTTCTTTGACTGTATCCAGCCAATTCAGGGCACGTAAATTAATAAAATCAGATTTTCGGTCATGTTTCGTTTTTACATTTATGTTTTGCAAAAGAGTTGTCGGATATCTCTAAAAATACAATTGCATAAGTACAGATGCCCTTCTCTAAAAAAATAATAACACATGCTTACAGGGAATGTGATTATTCTCAAGAGTACTTAACTCCTATGACGGAATCCAGTAAGGGATACCTCGGGACCTTTTGTACGTTCCATTATCTTTGCAGGATTGCAGGTATCCAGAACGCAACCTGGGGCATGCAGGTTACGCCTCAGCAAGTAGGCGAATCATTATCAACTCGGTCTATCTTCCACATGGCACTAGAAGGTGCCCATTTCCCCAGTGAAGTCGCCAGCCGAGTTGCCATTCTTCCTCAACAGAATACAGAAATCAGGGAATCATCTCCCCACAGAGCTTCAGCCTCTATCCAGAAGAGCAACGCATGAAGAGATCACAACAGAGTGAAGAAAGCTTCTACAAACCCCAGCTGGGTCTCTCATTTACAAGGATATGCCAACCGGTGACATATATCCCCAAGCAGATACATCATCAGATCTACCAATGATCTCATCCCCAGCTGGGAGGTCCACTTCAAGCAGATCGACCAGAGATCTTCGCAGCAGTGGGATCCGAATCCCGGATCTGTGCCCCTTTGCATAATCATGGCATCCGCATCATATTCCCCCCCCAGAGCGCGGCATTCCGTCTAATACGGAGCATTACGGCAAAAAAATCAAATGCATAGCATAATCATAAGTCATGTTGTGAATTAAACGCTTGTGAATACAGATTACTTTCCCCAAGAGTCCCCATCAGAGTCCCAGCAAAAGCAGTTGCCTCACAAATCACGAACACCCGTATATACACCTTTTGGCACCCGTCCGCGTCATCTTTCCCCAGTAAAGTCGCCTGAACACCCTTTACAAACAAATCACCCTCATTACAGATACTTCCTGACACCTGTTCGTGTCATGTCCCAGCAAAAAGCCAAAGACATCCTCTTTGCACTCACATATACTTATATACACGTTCTCGACACCCGTCCGTGTCATATCCCCAGCGCAGTCGCCTAGACTTTGTATAGCAGATACTTGTTAATATTATACTTTTCTCTTTCAACACTCGTCCGTGTCATTCTCCCCAGCAGATAAACACTCGTCTATACAATACAACACTCGCTACTCATTGGTACACTTATACAGATACTCGTCCGTATCTTGTATACATCATCACTCATATCCCCACAAAGTCGACAGTAGTCCTTGTTCTTTGTTAACCAGTTGGTACTCGTCCGTACCATCATCTCAGAACATCGCGTCTAGTGTTTGTTTCTGCATGATACTCGTCCGTATCATAGTCTTAGGGATGCTCGTCCGCATCTTTAATCCATACACCGCGTCAAACACTTGTGTCTTCTTGAATATAGATACTCGTCCGTGTCTACTATTCCCCAGAAGAGTCCTTTCAGATGCAACACTCGTCCGTGTTCTTGGTTAACCAGTTGATACTCGTCCGTATCATCATCTCTGAACATGTGTCAGTTTGTTTCTACATGATACTCGTCCGTATCATAGTCTTAAGGATGCTCGTCCGCATCTTTAATCTATACACGATACCAAACACTTATACCTTTTTGTTTCTTGGATGTAAACGCTCGTCCGTGTTTACATTTTCCCCAGTAGATCACCAACAAATTTTCTTTTTTATCTAACACTCGTCCTGTGTTATGATACCCCTGAGAGCAGCCGTACCCTGCTGAGTGGTCGTCCTCCACTCCTTGATGGTCGTCCTCCATCATGCTCATCCGATGGCCGTCCCCATCGTTGATTTTAGCAGCCGTCCCCTGCTAGGTGGTCGTCCTCCACCTTTTGATGATCGTCCTTCATCATTATTATCCAATGGCCGTCCCCATTGTTGATTTTGGTTATCTGGCATTCGTCCTATGTCATGAGAAACCCCGAGAGCAGTCGTACCCTGCTGAGTGGTCGTCCTCCACTTCTTGATGGTCGTCCTCCATCATGCTCGTCCGATGGCCGTCCCCATCGTTGACCTTTTCTATCCGATGGCCGTCCCCATCGTTGATATTTTCGGCAGCCGTACCCTGCCAGGTGGTCGTCCTCCACCTTTGATGGCCGTCCCCATCATATTTCTTTTGTCCCCAACAGAGCAGCCGTCCCCTGCTAGGTGATCGTCCTTCACCTTTGATGGCCGTACCCCATCATCTGTTTATTTCATTTATTCTTTAACCCGATGGCCGTCCCCGTCGTGGTCCCTTTTCCTTTTTAGCCCGATGGCCGTCCCCATCGTTGGTTACTTTACCTTTATGAACTTGATGGCCGTCCCCGTCATGTTTCATTAATCCTCAGAAATTTTACTTGATGGCCGTCCCCATCATGATTTTATTTTCCCCAGCTAGTTGGCCGTCCCCGTCTTAGCTTTACCTTTTATCTCCAGCATGTCGGCCGTCCCCGTCATTGCTTTATTTCCTGCACTTTACCAGCATGTCGGCCGTCCCCGTCATTGCTCCTTACCCAGCAGTCGTCCTCTGCTCGACGGTCGTCCTCCGTCGCCCATACTTTACGATATACTTATTTTGCCTTTACAATCTATATCCCTTTTCTTCTTCATTTTGTGAGTGCAAATTTTGGACTGTCTTTGGTATTCAATCACAAGTTATCTCGTTTGGCCTGTTAAGCCGTCGCTTACAACCTGCACAGCTAACTCATGTTTGAATAGGAGCAGCTGTAAACACCCCAAATTTGCCCTCACCCATTCACACCATGGCTTGTGATCACCCTCATATGCATAAATACAATCATACAATCTCATATCTCATGTTTGATTCACTGCATAGTTTCTAAGTCATATGCACCTAGGGTTTGTGATTTGAGCAATCCCAAAGCTTCTTGAGCCACTCCAAAGGCCACCAATCATCTCAGAAGGGTCCATGTGTGTTCTTGTATCATGTTACATCCTCACAGAGTCAAAATTGCAGAGGAATCACAAGAACTAGGGTTTGAGTGGATGCAGAGCCAGGTTGAACTGCACAGTTGACCTAAAATTAGGGTTTTGGTTTCAGAGGCCATAATCTCAAATTTTTTTGGTCATTCTTGTTTCCATTGGTCTCTATATGGTATAGGGAATATGCATATCAATTTTCATGAAGAAATTCCATGGGGAAGTCATCTGATCAAGAGTTGACTTTTCAGACAAGTCAGTGCAAAATCAGGGCATCTGAGGCCCCCATTGACCCAACCAATGGGTGATCTTCATCATTTTGAGTGTATATGATCTTTATTTGATCATGGAAGAAGGTTGAAGTGCATAAAATCAAGAATTTAGGGTTTTTGCAAAAGTTGACTTTTTGAGGCATAGTTGACTTTTCAAGAATGCCTCATTTTAGGCCAATTTTCAAGCCTTGATTCATGATCCAAAGATGCTTCAAATGGAAAAACTTTGGTCATGAAAGTTGTAGATCTCATCTTTCCCTTTTCAAAAAGTACAAGAACATGATCAAACTCTTCTTGGATCAAAAGTTATGGCATTGCAAAGTTAGCAAAAATCATTGGTTTTCAAGTTATGCACCAAATGGAAATTTTGCAAAGTCTTGAACCAATGCATTATGCAGCCTCTAATTCATGTCAAACCATTATGTAAACATCCTCTAAGTCACAAAAATCAGATTTGGATCAAGTTTGCTCATGGTTTGGTTCATGTAACTTGACTTTTCTCATGAAAATCCATAAAGCTAACCAAGTTGCAAAACACTCATGACCTTTTCACCAACTTGCTGCATTGATCTTTGAGTCAAGCCAGCCTCTCACACTCACCATGCTGCACCAGAACCCAACTTGTACTTGCCTAAACTTGAGCCATGCCCTATCTTACACAAAAGTGGACTTTGAGCAAAAGTAGCCACACCTATCTCTGCAGGCCAGGTCACATCCCCCAGCCACTTGCAATTGTTTATTGAATCAATTTGCTGGCCATAAGACATAGGAACCAAGGCTGAAACATAACCATTCATCACATTCACAAAAACTCACCTCATTGCAAGTTCATTCGAATCACTCTCCACAGTCTTCAAACACTAGAACTCTCATCATCACTCAACTCACCACACCTCATAGACAAGAAACATCCCAAGCATAAGCCAAAAACAAGCCTGAAAACTCCATTGCCATCATTCACCTCAAACTGCAGTTTCATTCGAAACTCTTATCCTAGCTCACAAACACACCAACCAACACCACAAACCTTCTCAACACACTTCATAGATCACAAACAACCCCTTTTCACAGCCTGAGAGTGCCAGAATCTCATCTGCCATTGTTGACTGAACTGAAGCAGTTCCTTTCGAATCTTCTTTTCCAGCCAACACAAACTCATTTTGAGCATTCAAACACACTTAGTGGACCAAGAGGAGTAGCTTGCACTGAAGGAAGAGGCCTGAAAGTTCCTAAATTGAAAGTTGCAAATCTCAGGTAGCTCGAAATTAATTTTTCCAGAAATGATTTTTCTTGTTACAAACTTGTTCTTTATGCTCTCCTGATCATCCTGATGCTTTTAGTTTTTGAAATGGTTGTGTTTTGAGAATTTAATTTGTGTTTGAAGCTTACGAACCCTAGAACTTTCCCTCTTCGATTCAGATGATTTAGGAAAGATAAATTTGTTTTAGGTTAGGGTTTTGATTCGTGAGGGTGTTAGAAACGTTTCCCAATTCATAGATTTCATTTATATTACGTTTTGAGGAAGTTGGGTGATTTTCAGGTGAGCTTCTGGCCGGAGAAGACGACCGGAAGTCTTCTCCGGCCACCTGAATGTAATTAGGGCATAAACCAGTAATTAATGTTAGTTTGAATACGAGCCGTTGATTCCCGTTGACTGGTTGACTTCCCACCCTTTTTGATGGCCAGGATCTGTTTCATTAGCCCTAATCACATTAATTTATTTAATTAATTAGGATTAAGAAGTTTGAATCTGGACCACTAGATGATGCGCCAAGTCAACCCTCTCGTTTCCAGGACCAATCCCAACCATCCAATCTGATTACTTTCATTTTCTTTTAATTTTAATTCATTTCCTTTTCATTTAAATTGTACATTTATTTTAAAATAGTTAAAAAATCATAAAAATTATGAAACTTTTTCTTTAAGGTTCTATTAATTTTTATGACACAAAAATATTTTTATATTATTTTTTATCATTAAAAAAGTATTTTTAAATATTTAAAAGATTATTTTTAATTGATTAATGGGAATTAATTGATTAAAAATACTTTTAGGTATTTAAAAATTACAAAAAAATTCATGAAATGTTCTAAGACATTTAGAAACATTGTCCAACCTTCAAACCAAATTTCTTTTTTGATCTTGATGCACTTTAAGAATTTTTCATTAAATTAAATCTTTTTTTATGCATTATTTTGATCATGGATTCAAAAATTCATTTCTGCCTATTGGTGAAGGTTGAGACATTGATTCTTCTTGCATTGTCTTTTGTTTAGCATGTGTTTTCAAGGATAAAAAGGCCATGATTTGTTCTTGCATTTTCAAATTGTTTGGCATTTGTTTTGTTAAGAACCCTAAAAAACCCTAATAACTTGTAAAATTCATATCTTGGGTTTGGTTGAGAGTTGAGAGCTCCCCTTTGGGCAGTGGTTTGTTATAGGTCTAGGGTTTCTTTGAGTGCCATTTTCCATTTTTTATCTTAGGGTTTGCTTCTGTTTTTGGTTTGTGTTTGATTGTTTGTTTCATAAACCCTAATTTGGGCTTTCTCTTGCATCCTTCTTGCATTCTTTTGCATAAGTTGACTTGCCATTGCATTTTGTGCATTCTTATGATTCATTTGACATCTTAAGACATGTATGAAGCATCATTGATCATTGCATTACATCTTTGCCATGCCATTTGCCTTGTATGCTTCATAACATTTCATGCTTGTTCATGTTCCTTAGCTTGCATCATATGCATTCATGGTCTTGTATGAACATCCCCATGTCATGCCTCATGTTTGCAGCACCTCATGACATCATAATCATCATGTACATGCTTCTGGTTTGGTCTAGCATCATGCCATTTCATCTCACCTTGCATTGCATTGTGTTTCTTTCTAACATTTCAGGTGGTAAGTAAACTTGAGAAGTGAATTTGCCTTCACTTCTCATACCTTTTCTTCTCATCACCCTTGCATCCATTGCTGCATCTTTACTTGTGCTTAAGTTTGAGCTTGTTCATCCTTCTTCCTCCCACTTTCTTTCTTCAAGTGACTTGACTTCTTGAATGAAGCAAGTCACTTTGCTTCTCTTGATCCTGTTCATCTGCTTCCTGGTGGTTCCATTGAAGATTGTTCTTGAAAACCTCACAAACCTTAGGACCAACCAAGCATGATAATGAATTAGGGTTTTGATTAGTCCCCCATAGTTCTTACCTTTATGTCTTTTTGTGTCTCTCTTCTCATCTCATAATCAGAGATTAAACCCTCAAGGCTCTAAGACTTTGTGATTAGGGTTATGCCTGTATCCTTCTTTTAGGATGGAGTGTATAACTTTAATCCTAAGTATTAAACCCTTAAGGTGTTTAAATCTCTTAATCAACTCATTTAATAAGTATCAAGACATCACACTTGTAACTTGGGCCTTGCATTAGGGTTCTAATTCTTCCTTAAGTGGTTAAGAAGGACTAACCCTAGTGTTAATGGACAAGTCCCCCTCAAGTTGTCTTACAAATCATAAAAAAAACATTTCTTCATCATATCATTAAATAAAATCCACTTAATAAAGGCTTGTTTTGTCATGGGTTTAATCCCTAATCATGGATTAAGTTGAGGAGTTTTTCTCAACTTAAACATTCTCATCTATTATCCTTCTTTTAGGATGGTGTAATGAGTCTGTTTAATCCTTGATTATGGCTTAACCTCATTACTCAACACTAAACAAAAATCACCAAAAACATCTAAATAATCACAAATAGGTTAATGATCTTAATCCTACACCAAAGGTGATTAAGTGTGAGAATCTGACTTCACACTTAAGGTATTCTCATTACCCCTAATCAGAGGGAAGATGTGATGAGTTTACTAACCCATTGGTTTAGACTTAAGCTCATTATCCTATGACAAAATCCAAAAAGAAATAAAAGACTGAAAACACAAAAACAAACAATAATCGTCTCCTCCGGGATTCTTTTCTCATCTCATTCACTCACAATCGAGGACTTGCTTCTTCCGTCTAATGCAAGACAGTTTGCACCTGAGCCAGACAGGTCATACACTTGAGCATTGACAAGCAAGCAGTTCACAAGTCAATTCATCTTTCAGTCTCTTTGGGTCGAACTACGGTGTTCTGACTTCCTCATTGCACGAGAGGATACGTAGGCATAACTTAACGGTTATCGAACAAAAGTCTCTGTATATTCCCCCTCTTTCAGTATCTTTCTTTAGCCTCATGATCTTGAGCATCTTATTCTTGTTCTTACACTGACACTTTCATACTTCACATCACTTTCTTTTACACTGACACCTGTACATTCCTTTCCAGCCATTTTATATACACAGATTGCACTGACACTACCCCTTTATAACACAAATCTTTCAAGCGTGGATCCCGTCGAGTACGACGGACAGTCTGGGTGCTAATACCTTCCCAGGTTGTAACCAACCCCCTTTCTCAGTCTCTCTGGTTCGCGACCGTCTTATCCATTTCTTTCTAGGTCTATGCAGCATTACCTTTCCTCCGGGATAAAAATGCCTAGCTGGCGACTCTTTTCATCTCCAGTGAGTTCACGGCTGTGTGTTCTCACTGTTCCCTTCGCCGACCGTTCGCGTCTGTACCTTCATATGACCCGGTGTCATTTGTCGGGAGCGACACTCAGCACCATGGATGATGAAGATTTCCCATCCCCTGTGAATTCAGATGCAGTTAAAAAATACTTCGCATAAAATGACCCGCTGGACATAAAAACAGAATGTAAGTCCAGGCAAAAATAGGGCATCCCGGCGAGTCAAAAACAGAATAAAAGACTCGGGCAAAAGTAAGGGAAAATGAGTAAAAAAATGTACACCCGCTGAGTTGAAAAGCCGCATTGGACAGCTCAGGCAAAAATGGGTATCCCGATGGATTGAAAACCCGAAAGGGCGATCCATGCAAAATAAGGGAATAAGCGAACAACTGCATTCTGAATTCGTCTGTATTGTCTACAACTTGGTAAGCTACGAAGGATCAAGCTTCAATCAGAATCAAATCTCTCCAGAAAGCAAGACGAGAAGAACGTCATTGTCGTACGAGTCATAGCAGAAGAGGAAGCTCCTCGAAAGCGTCGTCAGCATCGCCAGCACTTTATTTCTCAATTTGTAACAATCCCTTCATTTCAGGAGATATGTTTCTTTGACTGTATCTTGCCAATTCAGGGCACATGAATTAATAAAATCAGATTTTCAGTCATGTTTCGTTTTTTACATTTTATTTACAAAGGATGTCTGATGTCTCTAAAAAATCAATTGCATAAGTACAGATGTTTTTCTCCCAAAAATAATAATAATAAAACGCATGCTAGCAGGGAATATAATTACTCTCGAAAGTGCTTAACTCCTATGACGGAATTCAGTGAAGGATACCTCGGGACCTTTTGTGCGTCTCCTTATCTTTGCAGGATTGCGGGTATCCAGGACGCAACCTGGGGCATGCAAGTTACGTCTCAGCGAGCAAGCGAATCATTATCAACTCGGTCTATCTTCCACGTGGCACTGGAGAGCGCCCACTTCCCCAGCAAAGTTGCCAAATCAACATACGCTCAATCTCAGCATCAGAAATGCTCTATCCCCAGCTGAGCTGCCTCTTGTTGCTCTCCCCCAGCTGAGTTGCCTCTCATAATTCCCCAGCCGAGCTGCCATTTCATCCTCAGTTGAGTACAGGAGTCAGGGAATCATCTCCCCGCAGAATCTTCAGCCTCTGTCCAGAAGAGCAGCGCATAGAAGAGCACAACAGAGTGAAGAAAGCTTCTACAAACCCCAACTGGGTCCCATATTATAAGGATATGTCAACCAGTGACATGTATCCCCAAGCAGATACATCATTAGATCTACCAATGATCTCATCCCCAGCTGGGATGTTCACTTCAAGCAGATCAACCAGAGATCTTCACAGCAATGGGATCCGAATCCCGAATCTTCGCCTCGTTGCATAATCATGGCATTTGCATCATACTATCCCCTCAGAGCGTAGCATTCCGTCTAATACGGAGCATTACGGCAAAAATCAAACGCATAGCATAATCATAAGCCATGTTATGAATTAGCGCTTGTGAATAATAACCGTTCATCATTATTGTACAGAAAAACTCCCACCAGAGTCCCAGCAAAAGCAGTTGCCTCACAAATCACAAACACCGGTATGTGCACCTTTTTGGCACCCGTCCGTGTCATCTTTCCCCAGTAAAGTCGCCTGAACACTCTTTACAAACAAGATCACCTGTATTACAGATACTTCCTGACACCCGTCCGTGTCATACTCCCAGCAGAAAGCCAAAGACATCCTCTTTGCACTCACATATACCTATATACACTTTTCTTGACACCCGTCCGTGTCATATCCCCAGCGCAGTCGCTTACACCTTTATCACCCATATACTTGTTAATATTATACTTTTCTCTCTTGACACTCGTCCGTGTCACTCTCCCCAGCAGTTAAAACACTCATCTATACAATACAATACTCACTACTCATGGTACACTTATACAGATACTCGTCCGTATCTTGTATACGTCATCACTCATATCCCCACAGATTCGACAGTAGTCCTTGTTCTTTGTTAACCAGTTGGTACTCGTCCGTACCATCATCTCAGAACATTGCGTCTAGTGTTTGTTTCTACATGATACTCGTCCGTATCATAGTCTTAGGGATGCTCGTCCGCATCTTTAATCTATACACCGTGCCAAACACTTATGTCTTCCTGGATATAGATACTCGTCTGTGTCTACTATTCCCCAGAAGAGTCCTTTCAGATGCAACACTCGTCCGTGTTCTTTGTTAACCAGTTGATACTCGTCCGTATCATCATCTCTGAGCATGTGTCAGTTTGTTTCTACGTGATACTCGTCCGTATCATAGTCCTAAGGATGCTCGTCCGCATCTTTAATCTATACACAATACCAAACACTTATACCTTTTGATTTTTGGATGTAAACGCTCGTCCGTGTTTACATTATCCCCAGTAGATCACCAACAAATTTTCTTTTTATCTAACACTCGTCTTGTGTTACGATAAACCTTGAGAGCAGCCGTACCCTGCTGAGTGGTCGTCCTCCACTTCTTGATGGTCGTCCTCCATCATGCTCGTCCGATGGCCGTCCCCATCGTTGATATTTTAGCAGCCGTCCCCTGCTAGGTGGTCGTCCTCCACCTCTTGATGATCGTCCTTCATCAACTTTATCCAATGGCCGTCCCCATTGTTGATTTTGGTTATCTGACATTCGTCCTATGTCATGACAAACCTCGAGAGCAGCCGTCCCCTGCTGAGTGGTCGTCCTCCACTTCTTGATGGTCGTCCTCCATCATGCTCGTCCGATGGCCGTCCCCATCGTTGACCTTTTCTATCCGATGGCCGTCCCCATCGTTGATATTTTCGGCAGCCATACCCTGCCAGGTGGTCGTCCTCCACCTTTGATGGCCGTCCCCATCATATTTCTTTTATCCCCAACAGAGCAGCCGTCCCCTGCTAGGTGATCGTCCTTCACCTTTGATGGCCGTACCCCATCATCTGTTTATTTCATTTATTCTTTAACCCGATGGCCGTCCCCGTCGTGGTCCCTTTTCCTTTTTAGCCCGATGGCCGTCCCCATCGTTGGTTACCTTTGTTTTATGAACTTGATGGCCGTCCCCGTCATGTTTCATCAATCCCCAGAGAATTTTACAGCTTTATTTTGATGGCCGTCCCCATCATGATATTTTTCCAGCTAGTCGGCCGTCCCCGTCTTAGCTTTACCTTTTATCCCCAGCATGTCGGCCGTCCCCGTCATTGCTTTACTTCACATGCTTTCCCCAGCATGTCGGCCGCCCCCGTCACTGCTCTATACTCCACTTCACAATATACTTTATTTTTCATTTACAATCTATATCCCTTTTCTTCTTCATTCTGTGAGTGCAAATTTTGGACCGTCTTTGGTATTCAACCACAAGTTATCTTGTTTGCCTGTTAAGCCGTCGCTTACATCCTGCACAGCTAACTCATGTTTGAATAGGGGCAGCTGTAAACACCCCAAATTTGCCCTCACCCATTCACACCATGGCTTGTGATCATCCTCATATGCATAAACACAAACATGTCACCTCATATCTCATTTTTGATTCACTGCATAGCTTCTAAGGCATCTGCACCTAGGGTTTTTGATCTGAGCAATCCCAAAGCATCTTGAGCCATTCCAAAGGCCACCAATCAACTCAAAGGGGTCCATGTGTGTTCTTATGTCATATTCCATCTCTTCAAAGTCAAAAATGCAAAGGAATCACAAGAACTAGGGTTTGAGTGGATGCAGAGCCAGGCTGAACTGCACAGTTGACCTAAAATTAGGGTTTTGGTTTCAGAGGCCATAACTCCAAATTTTTTGGTCATTCTTGTTTCCATTGGTCTCTATATGGTATAGGGAGTATGCATATCAATTTTCATGAAGAAATTCCATGGGGAAGTCATCTGATCAAAGGTTGACTTTTCAGACAAGTCAGTGCAAAATCAGGGCATCTGAGGCCCCCAATGACCCAACCAATGGGTGATCTTCATCATTTTGAGTGTATATGATCTTTATTTGATCATGGAAGAAGGTGGAAGTTCATAGAAATCAAGAATTTAGGGTTTTTGCAAATGTTAACTTTTTGGGCATAGTTGACTTTTCAAGAATGCATCATTTTGGGTCATTTTTCAAGCCATGATTCTTGATCCAAAAAGGCTTCAAATGGAAAAACTTTGGTCATGAAAGTTGTAGATCTCATCTTCCCCTTTTCAAAAAGTACAAGAACATGATCAAACTCTTCTTGGATCAAAAGTTATGGCAATGCAAAGTTGGCAAAAATCATTGATTTTCAAGGCATGCTTCAAATGGAAATTTTGCAAAGTCATGAACCAATGCATTATGTGACTTCTAATTCACTACAAACCAGCATACAAACATCATATAAGTCCTAAAATTCAGAATGAACTAGGCATTGCTCATGTTTCATGACTTTTGGAACAAGAAAATCACATGTGAACCAAGTTACAACAACTTGCAAAAGCACTCATAACATTCCACCAACTTGCTGCCTTGAATGCTGGACCAAGCCTAGCCTTTCCCTTCACTTTGCTGCGCAGACCATGCCCTTTGTACTTGGCTAGAAGTTGCCCATGCCCTATCTTACAAGAAGTTGACATTTTTGCAAAAGTGGCTACACCTATCCATAAAGCACAAGTCACATCCTCTGACCAATTGGATTAGTTTATACTATCCATTTGCAAACCATTTCATGTACTAAGCCAGCCTGAAACATCCTCATTGATCACATTCACAAAAATCACCCCACATTGCATAAGCCTTCGAATCTCTCTGTCCAGCTTGCAAACACTTCAACCATTTTCACCATTCAACTCACCTTGCTCCATAGACCACCCAGCACCAAGAACCCAAGCCTGAAACAGCCTGAACATCTCACTGCCATTTCTCACTCCATTTTGCAATTTCATTCGAAACTCTCACCATAGCTCACAAACACACAAACAAACACCACAGACCTTCTCCATTCATCCTCAGGATCACAAACAACCATTCACCATGACCTGAAACTCTCTATTTCACCATTGCCATTTCTGACCAAGCTTGAGCAGAAGCTGTCGAATCTCTTTATCCAGCCAACATAAACTTCTTTTGAGCATTCAAACATCTTCTGGGGATCAAGTGGAGTGGATTGCACAAGGAGAAGTGGCCAGAAAGTCTTCAAACTGAAAGCTTCAAATCTCAGGTAGCTTGAAAATTATTTTTCCAGAAATCATTTTTCTTGTTGCAAACTTGTTCTATGTGATTCACTGATTATCCTGATGTCTTTGGTTTTGAAAATGGCTTTGATTTGAGGGTTTAATTTGTCTCTGAAGCTTGCGTGCCCTAGAACTTGTTCTCTTCGATTCAGCTTGTTTAGGAAGAATAAATTTGTTTTGAGAGAGGGGTTTGATTCGTGAGAGGTTGGAGATCATTTCCCAATTCATAGATTTTGTTTTTGTTACGTTTTGAGAGAGTTGGTGAGTTTCCCGGTGAGGTGCTGGCCGGAGAAGACGACCGGAAGTCTTCTCCGGCCACCTGAGTCATTAAACCCTAATCTCAGGTCATTAACTCTAGTTTGAATTTGAGCCATGGATGTGCGTTGACCTGTTGACTTCCCTCTCTTTTGGATGGCCCAGATCATTTCATTTGCCCTAATCTCTCTCATTAGCTTTAATTAATTCGTAATTAAATTAATTAAATCAGGTGCAATCCACACCCTTCATTCACGCGCCAGTCAACACTTTCAAACTCAGAATCAATCTCAGCCATCCTTTCCTTTGACTTTCTTTTTTATTTGATTTTTAATTCATTTTATTTCATTAAACTTGTACAATTATTTTAAAATAGCAAAAAATACATAAAAATTATGAAACTTTTTCCTCTGAGTTTTAATAATTTTTATGACACAAAAATATTTTTATTTTATTTTTCATCATTAAAAAAGTATTTTTAAATATTTAAAAGATTATTTTTAATTGATTAATGGGAATTAATTAATTAAAAATACTTTTAGGTATTTAAAAATTACAAAAAAATTCATGAAATGTTCTAAGACATTTAGAAACATTGTCCAACCTTCAAACCAAATTTCTTTTTCGATCTTGATGCATTTTAAGAATTTTTCATTGAATTAAATCATATTTTGTGCATTATTTTGATCATGGATTCAAAAATTCATTTCTGCCTATTGGAGAAGAGTTGGACATTGGTTCTTCTTGCATTGTTTTGTGTTTGGCATGTAGTTTCTAGGATAAAATGGTCATGATTTGATCTTGCATTTTCCAATTGTTTGGCATTTCTTTTGTTAAGAACCCTAAAAAACCCTAATAACTTGTAAAAATCATATCTTGAGATTGGTTAAGAGTTGAGAGTTCCCCTTTGGGCAGTGGTTCATTATAGGTTTGAGGTTTCTTTGGGTACCATTTTCCATTTTTTATCTTAGAGTTTGCTTCTGTTTTGGGTTTTTGTTTGTTGTTTGATTCATGAACCCTAATTTGGGCTTTCTTTTGCATCCTTCTTGCATTTCCTTGCATAACATGACTTGCTTTTGCATTTTGTGCATGCCTATGATTCATTTGACATCTTAAGACATATAGAAAGCATGTTTGATCATTGCATTACATATTTGCCATGCCATTTGTCTTGTATGCTTCACAACTTTCCATGCTTGTTCATGCTCCTTAGCTTGCATCATTTGCATTCATAATCTTGTATGAGCATCTCCATGTCTTGCCTCATGATTGCAGCACTTCATAACATCATAATCATCATCAACATGCTTCTGGTTTGGTCTAGCATCATACCATTTCATCCCATCTAGCATTGCATTGCATTTCTTTCTAACATTTCAGGTGGTAAGTAAACTTGAGAAGTGAATTTGCCTTCACTTCTCATAACTTGTCTTTTCATCTCTCTTGCATCCATTGCTGCATTCCTATTTGTGTTTGAGATTGAGCTTACTCATTCTTGTTCTTCTTACTTTCTTTCTTCAAGTGACTTGACTTCTTGAATGAAGCAAGTTGCTTTGCTTCTCTTGATCCTGTTCATCTGCTTCCTGGTGGTTTCTCTGAAGATCTCTCCTGAAAACCTCACAAACCTTAGGACCAACCAAGCATGATAATGAATTAGGGTTTTGATTAGTCCCCCTCATAGTTTTACCTTTGTGTCTCTCTTTGAGTCTTCTCTCCTCATCTCATAATCAGGGACTAAACCCTAAAGGCTCTAAGACTTTGTGGTTAGGGTTATGCCTGCATCCTTCTCTTAGGATGGAGTGTATAACTTTAATCCTAAGTATTAAACCCTTAAGGTGTTTAAATCTCTTAATCAATTCACTTAATAAGTATCAAGGCATCACACTTGTAACTTGGGCCTTGCATTAGGGTTCTAATTCTTCCTTAATTGGTTAAGAAGGACTAACCCTAGTGTTAATGGACAAGTCCCCCTCAAGTTGTCTTACAAACCATAAAATTCACTTCATCATCATATCTTTAAATAAAATCCACTTAATCAAAGGCTTGTTTTGTCATGAGTTTAATCCCTAATCATGGATTAAGTTGAGGAGCTTTCCTCAGCTTAAACATTCTCATCTATTATCCTTCTATTAGGATGGTGTAATGAGTCTGTTTAATCCCTGATTATGGCTTAACCTCATTACTTAACACTAAACAAAAACACCAAAAACATCTAATTAATCACAAGTAGGTTAATGATCTTAATCCTACATCAAAGGTGATTAAGTGTGAGAATCTGACTTCACACTTAAGGTATTCTCATTACCCCTAATCAGAGGGAAGATGTGATGAGTTTACTAGATCCATTGGTTTAGGTTTAAGCTCATTAACTTATGACAAACTTTCAAAAGCAATAAAAGACTGAAAACTCAAAAACAAACAATAATCGTCTCCTCCGGGATTCTTTTCTCATCACCTTCACTCATAAACGAGAACTTGCTTCTTCCGTCTAATGCAAGACAGTTTGCATCTGTGCCAGACAGATCATACACTTGAGCATAGGCAAGTAAGCAGTTCACAAGTCAATTCATCTTTCAGTCTCTTTGGGTCGAACTACGGTGTTCTGACTTCCTCATTGCACGAGAGGATACGTAGGCATAACTTAACAGTTATCGAACAAAAGTCTCTGTATATTCCCCCTCCTTTCAGCATTATTCTTTAAGCCCCATTGTCATGAGCATTTCACTCTTGTCCTTACACTGACACTGTATATATTACACTTCACTTCCTTTACACTGACACCAGTACATCCTTTTCCAGCTCTTTTGCACACAAATTGCACTGACACTACCCCTTTAAACACAAATCTTTTAAGCGTGGATCCCGTCGAGTACGGCGGACAATCTGGGTGCTAATACCTTCCCAGGTTGTAACCAACCCCCTTTCTCAGTCTCTCTGGTTCGCAACCGTCTTATCCATATCTTTCCAGGTCTATGCAGCATTGCCTTTCCTCCGGGATAAAAATGCCTAGCTGGCGACTCTATTCATCTCCAGTGAGTTCACGGCTGTGTGTTCTCATTGTTCCTTTCGCCGACCGTTCGCGTCTGTACCTTTATCTGGGCCTGGTCCCATTTATCGGGAGCGACAATGACTATAATGAATTATATATTAAACCTGCTAATTAAATGAAAAAACAAGCAAAAAATGTTGAACCCAGGATTCGATCCCTAGACCTTGGCTTCATACGCGCGTCCCCTTAACCAAATGAGCTATCATGCAACGTTGAGAAAACACAACCAACACAGAATAAAATATTATAACCATTTTCAAAAACTGAACTTGGTGCGCAGGGAGTCATCTTCAACCTCCTGACCTTCGCATTTACCTGCGAATTCTTCCACGAATTTTCCTGCGTGCTAATTCCTGCCAATTCTCAATCATCATGAAAACAGTAAGATTTTCTCAAATTGATGCATAAAATATGATCCTCAAGGTCCATACAACACAACCATGTCTTCTAAATTCATTTACATTTAGTGAATCGAAGAACCCTAAATTAGGTTTGCAAACCCTAGCTATGGCCGAATGTGATTCCTGCACGAAAACTCAAAACCAAACAACCAGAATCGTTCTATGATACATTATGAACAATCTTAAATCATCAAAAACAGTTTATATCAAGTGTAACCATGAATTCTAAAAAACTTGAAACACACATAAAAATTTGATTCAGTTGGGTGCATTCATGTTGTTTTTGATGCATATGATTATTGGGACATGTTCAATGATGTTCAGGGATCATGGCTGTGTCTTCAAAATACCTTCAAATGTTTTGGAAGGTTGAAACCGAATTTGAGTTTGGAGAGGTTTTTTTTTTGAGATGCAAACTTACACTTTTTGAGCTGGAAAATCGTGGCTTGTGTTAGGATTCAATCATGTACTTATAGAGCATTGCATTAGGTCAGAAAAATTGGATATTTGTGTAGAAGATTTGATCCAAAGAGATTCAAAAAGATAGCCTTTGAAAAATCAAATATTTTTGTATGAACACCTTCTATTTTAGGCCAATCAACATGATCTTCTTTCCACTTTAATTCCAATCATCTTAATGAATGTCTAGAAGCTCAATCATATTTAAATCTTTGACTTTTATATTTTATTTTAATTTAAAATGATTTTTAATGAATTAAATCAAAATAAATAAAAATAAAATGATAAAAAATCTGATTTTTGTTGACTTGGGTCGTGCATGAGGTTATAGTATGGATTGGGTCATCATTTGGCAAGCCCATTTGGAAGAAATTGGTTTTAGACCTCCATTTTCTTCATAAACCAACCAAAAACTTCCCAACTTTGCAAGGGCACACATCCTTCAATTTTAATGCTATGAAGGTGTTCTTGGACATTTTGGAAAGCTTGAATAGTCCTCTAACCAACCCCACTGATTTCATGTCCATGTCATTTACCATTCTCAAGTTATGCCCTTTTGAAGTTGTTGACTTTTTGTTGACTTTCAAAAGGACCTATAATGTCTTAGCTCATACCTTCCAAATGAAGCATTTTTGGGCTTGGCTTGTGAGACACAAAGTTGTAGAGAATTCAATTTCCTTCAAAATGAGCTTTGGATGGAGACTTGGTGATGAAGCATGTGAAAGTTATGGCTGGTCAAAGTTCAGTTGACTTTTACTTAGGAAACCCTAATTTAGAAACTCCTGATTCTTGATGATCTGAAATCTCCTTGATGAATCATGATCAACCCTTGATCAAATGATGAATTTTACTTCATATACTTGATGTTGGCAAAAAATCATGAAGTTTGACTTTGGTTTGACCACAGTTGACCTCAGTTTGGCTTTTTAACTGCTTGACTGATTTTGACTTACCTGATCATCTGACTGAGCAAACTTTTGAGAAAAGTCTTGAAACTTGTCATGGGGGTTCTTACACACATATAAGATGTTATGAAGCTCACTTGAAGTCTTGGAAGTTCATTTAGCCTGATTAAAGTCAAAACCCTAGTTTTGGATGCACTGCTTAGGAGGTGCATTGTCTGAGGGATTTGTCAACTCTTCTGACAAATTGTGAACTTTGTGAACCTTGTGAACCATCATAAGATGTCTTATGAACCTCATGGGAGGTCTTGTGAACCTTTTGAACCTTGTGAACCTCCTAAAGTAGCTTGTAGAATTCATGAACCTCATAAAAGGTCTTGTAAGCATTGTGAATCTTGTGAACCTTGTGAACCTCATAAAGTGACTTGTAGACTTCATGAACCTCATGAAAGGTCTTGTAAGTATTGTGAATCTTGTGAACCTTGTGAACCTTCTTAGCACACAAAGTCTTGTATTGTGAGGGCAAATTTTGGGGTGCAACATTGTCCCATAACACGGGTTTCAACATGTCAATCCAAGTAAATCATTCATTACGCAGCGGAAAACATAACATCAAGTAATCACCATAACATTTTCAAAATTCAACATATTTCAAAATCAAGTCAACTCAACATGATATAATTCTAACCAGAACTTAACTCATAAAATGAAACAAACAAAAGGAAACAACCTGATGTTACATGACATAGAGCAGGACACCTTATCTTACATCTAAATAGAAACAAAAGACGAAAAACTTCAGGCTACACTCCACACACCAAAATCTATCCTTCTTGAGTATTTGTACGTTACCCACGTATAGGTAACATTCAAACAGGCATGGTGAGTAATCATGAATCAATATACACGACATAAAGTAGAGATAAGCAAGCAACATTCATCATATATCATCACATCATAAATTCTCATCCATCATGTTACACAGCTTATCAAAACATCTATTTGTAATACGCCCAAAACGTTACATCTCCAATCAGACTGAAGTGTTCCCCACAGAATGCAACTTCATTTCCCAGTGTGGTTATTTCTACCAAGTCTTGTTTGTTATCCCTAGTTGAGTCTTGTTTCAGTACAACAATCTCATTTTTTGCGGTTGCGTCTCGGGCTCTTGTTTAAGTACAACGATCCTGTTCCTTTTGAGTCTCCATTTAAGTACAATAGTCTCGTCTTTGGGTCTTGTTTCAGTATAATAGTCTCATTTTTCCGCGTCCCCGTTTTAGTACAGCGGTTTCATGTCGGGTTATCATTTAAGTACAATGATCCCGTTCTTTTTGGTCTCGCCTCAGTACGATGGCTTCATTTTCTTGGTTATGGATCGGTTGATACCATTTCCTAGTTAGATCGGTTCATCTTATCTGAGTTGTAAATCGGTCGATATTACTTCTCTTCGAGTCGTAAATCGGATGATATTATGTTCTCGTTTTTTCCGGGTTATGGATCGGTTGATACCATTTCCTGGTTGGTTCGGTTGATCTTATTTGAGTTGTAAATCAGTTGATATTACTTCTCTTCGAATTGTAAATCGGATGATATTACGTTCTCGTTTTTCGGGTTATGAATCGGTTGATACCATTTCCCAGTTAGATCGGTTGATCTTATTTGAGTCGTAAATCGGTTGATGTTGCTTCTCTCCTTTGTCTTTCCAAGTCAATGTTTGTCTTTTTTCTGTGGCTTGATTCGCTCAGCAGTCACGTGTTAAGCCCTGTTTCGCCAACAGGCGCCATTTTCGTTGTGGCTTAATTCGCTCAGCAGTCACATTGTCGAGTTCTATTTCGTTAACGGTCTCGTTAAGTCCTGTTTCGCCAACAGGCACCTTCCGTGGCTTGATTCGCTCAGCAGTCGCGTGTTTTCTTTGTGGCTTGGTCTGCCCAGCAGTCACATTGTCGAGTTATGTTTCGCTAATGGTCTCATTAAGCCCTGTTTCGCCAACAGGCACCTTCTGTGGCTTGATTCGCTCAGCAGTCGCGTGTTTTCATTGTGGCTTGATTCGCTCAGCAGTCACATTGTCGAATTCTATTTCGCTAACGGTCTCGTTAAGCCGTGTTTCGCCATTATCCACCGAGTTTAAATTTCCAGGTTTTATTCGAGTATTCAATCACTCCATACCTTGAATGTCTAAAAGCTTTTGCAATTATTCATTTAAGCTTGCAGATGATTGAATAGGGGCAGTTGTAATACCTCAAAATTTGCCCTTGTTTTTTTACCACTAACTGGCTTATGGTTCACATTCATCTGCATTTCTATTAGGGCGTCACATTCACGATCATGCATTTCAGTGGCTCCTAAGGCGTGGGATCGAAGCATTTCCTGGGGATTTGGATTTCTTATTCAAATGGGATTTATCTAACTATTATACGTGATATTAGGGTAAAGGTGGAGTTTCCAATATAATGAACTATCTTATGGATATCAAGAAGAGGATTAGGGTTTCTTACTCATCATAATTGAGTTTGTCAAGTATTCAGCAATAAAAGATCGTAAGATGAGGATTTTAAGAATATGATTCGAGGGGCCATCAATGTGCTAATGTTTTATTAGTTGATTATTGCTCGTGACTCAGGTTACATGGTTTATGGATTGAAGTTCAGGATTTGCGGAGAATACATTTTTTACTCTGGATTAGAGGTTTGATATGAATTGAATGCATTGAAATATGGTCAGAAGGAACACTTAAAGATGTGAGATCGAGTCCGTCAGAATCGTTTGTTCATTTCGAATTTAACTGTCCATTCATCTTAATATCACCTTTTCGAATCTATATCAAATATCTATCTCTCGACCCAAGTCTTGCTAGGCCCAAGGTTCTTATTGTATACAATAAACCATTTTTCTTTTTTTAACATATCTATATCCATTGTCAACTCCCAAATTCAAATTCCATCAAAATTAATGATCTATTTAAATCATGCCATGAATCATCTTTACTAAATATCCATTTTATTGTTGGAAACTCAAACCTATCACACATTTTTTGTATCCATAATTGAACCCTTTAAACCATTTTCCCCCTAAAATCCACCCTTCAATAACCACTTTAGTACCTCATTATTTTCTGAATTTCAACTGAAAAAGCTAAAGGAGAACAAAAAGCAGAACCATAAGAAAATTGTAAAAAAAAAAGAAGAGAGAATACAGAAACAATAACACTTTGGGGGGCTAAGAGTAACTTCATAGATTCTCAGTTACAAGAAAAAATAACAAAAAATCTCTAATAGGATATATATCATCAAAAACGATTTTTACACCAGAAGAGGGTTACACTAGAAAAACTAAGAGAAATTGAGAAAGATTTCGGTTATATATAGTCAGAACTGCAGAACAATTGAAGAAAAAAAAGCTTAACCTACAAAAATTCAGTTAGAAAAACTGAGAATTCAGTTAACAGAAACTCAGAAAAAACTCTCCAATTTCTCTCTGATAATGGTCACCCTCAAGAAACCTCCATCTAAAAAACTTCTTCACACCATCACCTAACTATCTTTGATTTCAATCTCCCAAAAAACTTCAACTGCATCATCACCAATGATTCTTCATCACTCAATCTCCAAACCCTTAAACAATGGCAACAACCTTCAATCTGAAAACCTCCAAGGATTTCTCTCTCGATCGATCATCACCTTCAATCGAAGGCTTCAAAAACCAGCAAAAAACTGGTCTGAGATCGAACATCTCAGCAACAACAATGAAACAATATCAGAGAGTGTTCCGAGATCGCGAAGAAGAAGAAGTTACTTGATTGAATCAAGACAAGCGAGTTTGCGGAACTCATACCTGATTAGAACTTCATCAACTCTTCATTTTCCCGCACCATCATCTTCATCGATCAGCAAGCGATCTGCAAAACAAATTCAGAGACGAAGACATAGAGAAGAACAAGAGCGATACCGCAACGAAAAGGAGAGTAACAATAACGCAAAACTTCCATAATCCTTCATCATCATCACTTTTGGTTCCACCATCAATCTTCAAATCTTTACTTCAGGGATTTCAACTTCTTGATCATACTTCATCAGCCTCTTGCCCTCAATCTTCATCACTGGATCTCCAAGGCTCTCAAATGTCACGTTAAACCCTCAATCTTCATCATCACGAATTGGAAAAAACATGCAAGCTCAAATTTCATGATTCAATAACACTTCAACAAGAACGATTCATATTGAAGAATAAGAAGAATTTAAGATTAGTAAGGTGCAGATGCAAGAACAACGTACCGAGAGATTCAAATCTGGTTTGTGCAATTCGCTTCAATGTCATCATCATGCTTGGAGTAACATCAGTGCGTCTTTGATGCTTCGTTACGTGAAATCGCATGGAAGCTTCACCACCGCCGTCAATTAAAGCCATGTCATGGAGGTATCGGAACCTTGCATCGTCGTTAGGATTGTGTCGAAGCGGAAACAGATTGAAGGTGGTAGACGAAGAGGAAGTGAGAGCAAGCGATGGTGAGGCTGTTATTCTTTGACGGTGAGGGTTCCTCAAAGGATGATGGAGGGCGATGCCGACGAATCGATTTTGAACAGAGAAGAATGAATAAATTCGTTTAGGGTTTCAGTTGTTGTTGTTATTGTTCATAAAAGGGTGATCTTCACTTGATGAGGAAGAAGACGACGAATAGAGATGAAAAGTTCTGCCGCAGAGTTAAACAACGAAGAAGAAGAGTATATGGATGTGTCTCTTTTTTTTGGGTTTTCATAAGTTATTAGGTTAAAGAACCACATTGTGGATCGGGCCTTGGGCTCAACTCCAAGGAATCACTATTTACACCACCATATTCACATTCACACCCCACCTGTGTTGGCTGATATCGGATCGGGATTGGATCCTCATTAAATGGCTATCAGCACCTCCAAATTGCTCACAGACACCCCTCATGCGAGTTTACATGTGGAACTGGGCTTTGGGCCAGTTTGTTTCTATCACTGCCATTGAATTACAAAATCACCCCCTTGTTTCTTTTCTTTTTTTGAGAATTCCAATTAATTTCTTATTAAAAAATTTGTTAATTATTTTTCTTAGTAAATAATTTTTAATGGATTAACATCAGAACCATTTCTTGTTAATTTTAATTTTTTAGCTAGGATTTTATTGAGAATTTTAGTTTTGTCTTGGATTAATTTTAGATTAATTTGTTCATGCGTTTTTGACCGATATGGATCGATTTTGGTTATGGTGGAGCTTCACAAAGCAATTATGGAAGATGAGCATTTATTTTGCTTATGAAGATTACAAGACCTTGCTTGAAGTTTTTTTTTATTTCTTTTATGTGAAGAATCAGCACTTTGATCAAGTAAGTAATTTCGACTTTCCACTTTAACGCACCATTTTAGTAGTATGTGGCTTAGGATCATATAACTTAAGGTGCATATTGAGCCTACCCACATGAGGCACTGGATTTATTTATGATTTTTGATGTTATATGTCGATTTCGGAGCTTAGGGATTAGGTTACGAATTAGAGAATTCGGTTCCTTTCGCTTTCCCTTAAAATATTGTTTTTTGTCCGTTTCGTCGCAATTATTAAAAATAGTTTTAGGTGGGATAAAATTCTGGAAATATTCATGAGTGATTCTCATCCTCTTAATTAATTTTTCATATTTTTTGTTTCCATATTTGAAGAGTTTTAGTAATTAATTTGGATTTTTGATCACAAGCTGTCCCAAAAGGAATGGTTTTGACATAAGGGACCAAAAACCATTTTTCCCCATAGGTGTGAGACCTATTTTTTGTGTGTGATTAACCACTGGAATTTGTGACATTTTTATGCTACTTAGGCATTTTTTGATAATTTTTGGTGCCATTTTATATCCACTTTTTGGAGTTGTTTTTCGGCGATCATGCCTTGTTATCTTGCTCATCAAGTAATTGTTTTGGCACTTTGGTTCATAATTTTGTGAAATCCTTTTAGACCATGTTAGATACTGACTTCAAAATTCCATGAATTTAATTTCATAAATTTTAAAGGCTTTTTTCTATTTTTTCATGTCACTTAGATTGTAGGTCCAAATATGTGTTTATTTGCTCCATAATCTAAATGTTATGAAGGCATTCATGCCATTTGCTTGAGGCACCTTTTGGTAACTTCTAGGAGTTAATTATAGATCATTTATAGGTCTTTAATTCCAGTTATAGTTCACTTTTTGAACCATGTTTCATTTGGTTTGTTTTGGTGTTTAAAAGTGCATATTTATGTGAACTAATTTTGCCTTAAACTAGCTTCTCTTCTCCTCTAATTGTTAACATGAATTATGTGGAAATCGTAAATGGATATTAATGCACTCTAATGGCATCTCATATATTGTATGCTACTGACCCATAATCATCTCATGCATATTCACATGCCATTCATCTTTAACTTGCATCCTTTGTGATCTTGTGCGATGTTTGCTACACTTCTTCCCACATCTTCTTCTCCTTGCTCCATTGGACTAAACCATTGCATACATGATAGTATGATCATTAATCTACATTCCTATGAATTCACTACTGACTTTTATACTCATTTCATGTGTTAATTCATGCTTGAAAGCCATATGCACTCATACTTCATCCATAAGCCCTAACTTGCATTTAGGGGAACTTAGGTGAACTTTTTGTACATAGTTTGATATAGTTTGATCCTGTGAGGTATCATAGAATACCTAGGAACCTATAGCATATAGCTACTGACTTTAGAAGTCATGTAACCTTTAGGTACCTTCACCTTTAGACTTAGGTCTTATTTTGAACCCTAGTTCCATTTTAGGACGTTTATGGTGCTTAATCGCTTTTATACTTTGATTTTACTTTCATTATGCATTGTCATGCTAACTTTTGTTTTGTAGGGGGAAAGATTGAGGTAAGCCTCGCTTCATTCCTATCTCTTATGCATTTAATTTTCACTTGCCTTACATTTCATACTTGTGCTTTGCTCTTAGGCTTTCCCTTTCTTTAAGTCGAGTTCTAATTCTCTTTTCTTCTTTTCCTTTTCTTTCTTAAGATTAGAAAACTTCACAAACCATTAGGATCTCCCTTTTGTATATGATAATTAAATTAGGGTTGAGTCTTAGTCCCTTAGTTTTTGCCTTTTGCAACTTGAGTCCTTCTTTCTCTCCTCATGAAGAAAATAATAAAAATACTTAATAAAAATTGAACGTTCTTATACGCCACGAGACTTTGTTGCGGAGTGCTTATACGTGTCCTGTTTCGGGGCAAGGTGTAAGTACTTACCACGATGAATAGGTCTTAGTATGATAATGTTCACAAACAAATTCAAAACATTTCTCATAAAAGACAAAAATAAACAATAAGCGACTTTCCTGCAGGAACTTCTCATCTCATCTCATTCATTCTCTGCGCGAACTTGCGACAACTTGTCTCGCATGCAAGACGGTAAACGCACTCGTACCAGACGAGCCTGCAACACCTGAGCATAGACATACGCAGTTCCAGCATAAAAAAACACAAACAAATAGTTCCCGCCTGGTTAGGCGAACTACGTCGACTCTGATCCTCATTTTCCCGATGAGGTACGTAGGCAGCGAGGTAGGGCCCGTTCGAGCACATTCTTTATTTTCCCTACATTTTCTCCATCCTTTCTTTCCATTCCAATTCCCTTTCTCCTTTTCCATTCCCATTCCAGTTCCAGTAGCAGCACTTTATTTTCTCACCCTTTGAAGCAAGCAAGCAAGCGTGGATCCCGTCGGGTACGGCGGACAATCTGGGGTGCTAATACCTTCCTAGGTCGTAACTGACTCCCGAACCCAGATCTTTGGTTCGCAGGACCTTGTCCTTTCCTTCTTCCTCAGGTTTGTGCAGCATTACCTTTCCCGTTCCTTCGGGATAAAAATGTCTGGTTGGCGACTCTACCTTTTCTGCGTCACTTTCGCGTTTGTACTAGGATGAAAATACCGGGAGCGACACTATTCAACACAAATGCATCATGATATGCCGCCAAGAATGAAATGTAGTTTCATAAATACATGTGGTACCGATTTCAACATGTGATGGACACTGGGCCATCTACCCTCCACGAGGGAGCACAACATGAACAATATCACCCTGATCCACACTATGGGATCGAAGCCTCAAGCAACATAGTTATGCCATGAATGAAAGATGCAACAACAACATCATATCAACATGGTAAATCAACACTTGCATCCGCATTCACGAAAATTCATCATATAACACTACATATATCTTAACTTCATGTTCATCATATACATCATAAAATAATCCCTAAAAACATCAAGATAACATCTAACAACAGGTACAACACATCACAACATCATTACTTCATACCTACACACCAATGAATAATTTTTCAAAATTAAAATACAACATTTTCCATTGTCAGGTCGCGTTAAGCGTGCACACCCTCTCCCTAAGCGCGCAATTCACTAACTTTTGGAGTAGAAAATTCTTAAGAGTGTGCTAAGCATGATCGACCGTGCTAAGCGGGCAGCGCGATTTTCTGAATAAAACATTACGATAACAGTCTATCATCTGCTACGAAAACAACACCTAAAACCAGTCTTTTCAAATCATAGATTTTACCATTAAAACACACCATTATCACCTATACATCAAAACACAACAACATAACATCATAATTCTTCATAGTTCATCAAAATCTACTCATTAAGCGCTAGATTTCCCATAAAACCCCCAATTTCGCACAAAACCTAAACCATACATCATGAACATTGAAAGGTGATACTCCTCATACCTTAAAATGTCATTTTTTCACGGTCTCTCTTTGAATTCTCCGGAGATCCTATAAGCCATAGCCTCTCCTCCTTGTTCTTCTGAGCTTTTCTCCTCTTTTCTCCAGATGTTACGGATGATACAATCCTCCTCTCGCTAATCAGTATAACACATACCCCTAATACTCTTTCCAACTTTACCCTAAACTTAGTCTCCATAATTGACCAACATACCCCCAAGACCACTAATTACCTTATTTTAGTTAAATAATAATAATTTTAATAGTCTAAAATAATTATCCTTAATATTACTATTTATTAAAATAATTTTGAATAATCTCACCATCAACTCAACAACATTCAACAAACACCAAATAATCAACAACAACAAGTTACACAATTAAATCACAAAATCGGAGTGTTACACACACTATTAGGAGTCTTTTCAAACACTAAACTCGTGTCTTTGAACTTCTCGATTAATTCTAGTTCCTTCACCATAAGCATCGACATATGCAAGAACTTCCTACTCAAAGCATCAACCACTACATTTGCTTTACAACTCAAATCAAAATCATAATCCTTCAGTAGTTCTAGCCGCCTCATCTGCCTCTTATTTAACTCTTTTTGGTCGAACAAATACTTCATACTCTTATGATCACTAAACACCTCAAATCTAGAGCAAAAAAGATAGTGTCGCCAAATCTTCAACTTGAACACCACAACTGCCAATTCTAGATCATGCGTAGGGTAATTCCTTTCATGAACTTTTAGTTGTCTGGAAGCATAAGCAACAACCTGACCATTATGCATCAACACCCCACTAAGACCCATCTTCGATAAATCATAATACACCACAAAAGATTCACTCGGGTTAGGCAAAATCAACATCGGGGCGGTCGTCAATTTCTTCTTCAATTCTATAAAACTTTCTTCACATGCAACATCTCACACATAAGCTTTACCCTTTCGAATTAGTTGAGTAAACGGTGAGGCCAACTTAGAAAAACCTTCAATGAACTTACGATAATAACCTGGAAATCCAAAAAAAACTTCATATTTCATTAGCATACTTCGGAGTCTCCCATTATAACACAACATCAATCTTAGAAGGATTGACGACAATTCCACCACTTGAAATTATATGGCCAAGGAAACTCACTTCCGTCAACCAAAACTCACATTTCAAAAATTTTGCATACGATGTCTTTTCTCTCAGTACTTGCAACACATTTCTTAAATGCTTAGCATCTTCTTCTTATAATTTAGAGTAGATCAGAATATCATCTATGAAAATCACAACAAACTTGTCCAGTTACTCGTGAAATATTTGGTTCATATACTCCATGAATACACCTAGTGTGTTGGATACACCAAACGGCATCACTGTGTATTCATAGTGTCCATACCTCATTCTGAAAGTCGTCTTCGGAATATCATCTGGTTTAACACGAATATGATGATAACCAGAGCTCAAGTCAATCTTATTTAACACGAATCTGATGATAACCAGAACTCACCTTATTCAACTGCCAAAAATTGACACACAACATCATGTTATCTTCTTTCTTCTTTATCAACAACACAGGAGCACCCCACACAGAAACACTCGGTCGAACAAACTTCTTCTCAAGTAATTCTTCTAGATTCTTCAATTTAATTAACTCAGAAGTGGACATCCGATAAGGAGCCATCGACATCGAACTCGTTCCTGGTACCAAGTCCACCGCAAACTCTACTTCATGTTCAAGAGGCAAATCACTTATTTTGTCAAGAAATACATCTAGAAATTCACGAACAACGAGAAATTTGACACTTACAGTTTCACGGTCAACTTGTAATGATGCAAACATCGCAAATATTAAGGCTTCATCTTGTAAAAGTTCATCCACTTGCTTAGCAGATAAAAACATCAACTCGCCATTAGCATCAAACTCAGGAAACTCCACGGTCTTATTATAGCAGTTAATATGAACATAGTTAAACTCCAACCATTTCATACCAAGAATGACTTCAATTTGGTGCAAGGTTATACACACCAAATCCATCATGAAACTCTTCCCAAAAATAGTTAGAGGATATCTAGAACACATAAAAGTAGTAGTGAAAGAACCATTAGCAGGCATTTCTATCACCATACTATTGTCCATATCAGACAATCTCAAACCCAACATAGTATCACATTCAAGTGAAATAAACAAATGAGTAGCACCTTGTAAGCACATAATTTCGACACCATGAGTTAAGATGTAAAATTATGTTTTTACTAAGGAAATGGTCACCAGATAAAGGAGAAAGAAAATAAAGATATTCAGAAGAAGTTTTGATATTTTCGACAAGACCAGATGTTCAAATACTTCGACAGGAATATGAGGAATGTTTCAGCAGACAAAGTTTGAAGAACTTTCATTACAGTTCAGCATTTGACAGAATTTGAGGAATTGGTGTGCTTTTCGACATTTCGACAGAAGATAGGTTGGAAGATATTTCGACAAAGGCATTATCCTATAAAGTTTGAAGAGTTTTGTTCTCTTCGACAATTCGACAAAACGAAGAGATGCAGCGTTTCGTCACAAAGAGGAAGAATTCAAATTCAAAAGTTACAACATTTGGCAGTTGGACGCGTGGAAGCTTCAGGAAAAGAAGAATGCATGCAGTTTGACAAGTGTCAAATAGTTAGGATTTTTCCGTTTTAGGTTGTTATTTTATTTGTATATAAATAGGGTAGTTGTTGTAGAATCATGTGTGTGAAAAACTTGTACAATAATCCTGTAAAAAATACTCTAAGTACCCAGTGTGAGAGAAACGAGTTTGATATTTGGAGAAATGTACGTGTTGAACACCAATTTTATTCAAGTTATTTAAATTACAAGTCTTTTTCGTTCAATTCTTTTACTTCCAGTTTCTTTACTTTTCTGCAAAATTTATGGTCTTTTTGCCATTTTTCTTTACTTTTTGTTCAATTTTTAGTTTACTTTACTTTTACATTCAAACATTCAAGATTTTAAATCATTGACAAAACAAACCACAAACAATTATCAAACACTAAGAGTAATTTGACAAAAAAATTGCACATGTGTCCTAGGACTTGTTTGGTTGGTCCTGCAAGTAACTCAGTCCTGTAAAAGATTGGTTAACCAGAGGTTGTTCGTCAGAAATCACAGCGAAAAAATTGGCACGCCCAGTGGGACCAGTGCAATTGTAAAATTAATACAAATCCTCTTAGTTAGAAAGTTTCTTACTGCGTTGTATGATTCTTAGAAGCGGTAAATTAGCCGTAACCGACGTAGAAAGACCAAAAAGAACAAGAGGAAGAAAGATGGCTAATCCGCCAAATACTTCAAACAATCCTAATGAAATCATTCCAGTATCTAATCCTATCCCTTTGTCAGAAGGAAGTGCAGGTGTTGGCCCTGTTTTAGAACAGATTGTGCCTTCATCAGCAGATTCAATACCAGCGGTTTCAGGATCCCAAAATGCACCTGGTTCTTCCACAATGGGGAACCCAATGCCCATGGGAACGCCTCCTCCTGGAGGAAGTAACGTTAGGCCATTCTTTAATTATTCCATGCCCATGTTTGGTAGAGAACAACCATACAGAATGCCAACTTCAATGATGGCAAATTTACATAATTCATCACCATTGTTTTCTGATGCTATGGTTCAAATGTCTTCACCATTACAAGGGTCAGGATATGGTGGAAATGGGAGTAGATTAAATCAGATTCCACTAGGATTCCAAATGCCAACTATTACGAACCATTCTGCGCAAGTAATTCGTCAACAGATGGATGAAAGTAACCATGGTATGGTACAGGCATTGACACAACAAATGGGAGAAGTGTTCAACCCTTTAATACAAAACACTACCCAAACAAACCAGATATTGGCAGAACAAATGGCACGTATTGCTAGTTTCTTTGGAGTTCCTCAAACACAACAAAGAATACAAATAAATCAAAATCCTGTTAATAGGCCTGTCGAAGAAGAACCTACCATAAACCAAAGGCCATTAGGAAATCCTCAGGAAAATCCTAGGGACCAAGAGGTAGTAGTCGAACAGCCTCGTGTAGAAAATTATGTTCGACAGGAACCTAGGAGAATAATAGTTCAAAGAGACCAGAACGCTGATGAAATATTGCAGCAAATAATGCGTTGTAACAATTTGCCTGTCGAAAATAACATTGCAGCCATGGTCAAAAGAATAATGGCACAAAATGGGGTAAACGTAGGATTACAAAGGCCTAGTTATACTTCCCCTTTGTCTGAATACGTTTTGCAACAAGAATTACCACCAAGGTGGAAAGTCCCTAAATTCACCAAATTTTCAGGGGATACTAGTGAATCCACCATAGAGCACATAACACGTTATTTGATCGAAGCAGGGGAAATAGCCAATAATGAGAACTTAAGAATGAAATATTTTCCAAGTTCTTTGACAAAAAATGCTTTTACTTGGTTTACTTCCTTGCCTGCGAATTCAATATTTACATGGACCCAATTAGAAAGATTGTTCCATGAAAAATTCTATATGGGGAAAACTAAGATAATTAATCTTCATCAATAAGAAATGAGTTATCTCTTACTTGTACATCATCCATCTGGATCACATATGATGGATCATATACATATTTCCTCAATTGTGACGCATGAAACACATCATGCAAATTCGCAAGCGACTATGGTAACGCAATCTGATATGCTACCTCTCTGATCCTTTGTGAAATCTGATACGGACCAACAAAACACAGAGTGAGCTTTTTAGACTTCAAAGCTCGCCCGACACCAGTCACCGGAGTAACTTTCAAGAACACATGATCTCCCTCTTGGAACTCAAGTGCCTTCCTTCTCTTGTCATGATAACTCTTCTGATGACTCTACAAAGCCTTAATTCTCTCTTGGATCATCTTAATCTTCTCAATTGTCTCTTGCACTATCTCAGGTCCGAGTGCAACACTCTTTCCTGATTTGTACCAACATAATGGAGTTCTGCAATGCCTACCATACAACACTTCATACGGTGCATTGCCAATACTCGCGTGTGTAAACACCCCAAATTTGCCCTAACCCATTCACACCATGGCTTGTGATCATTTCATATGCATAGACACAATCATAATATCTCATACCACAATTTTGAGTCTTTGCATTGGTTCTAAGTCATCTGCACCTAGGGTTTGTGATCTGAGCAATCCAAGAGCCTCCTGAGCCACTCCAAAGGCCACCAATCACTTAAAAGGGATCCATGTGTGTTCTTATATCATATTACATCCTCTCAAAGTCAAAAATGCAAAAGGATCACAAGAACTGAGATTGGTATGGAAGCAGAGCCAAGTTTGACTACACAGTTGACCTAAAATTAGGGTTTTGGTTTCAGAGGCCATAACTCCAAATTTTTTGGTCATTCTTGTTTCTATTGGTCTCTATATGGTATAGGGAGTATGCATATCAATTTTCATGAAGAAATTCCAAGGGGAAGTCATCTGATCAAGAGTTGACTTTTCAGACAAGTCAGTGCAAAATCAGGGCATCTGAGGCCCCCAATGACCCAACCAAGGGGTGATCTTCATTATTTTGAGTGTGTATGATCTTTATTTGATCATGGAAGAAGGTTGAAGTTCACAAAAATCAAGAATTTGAAGTTTTTGCAAAGTTGACTTTTTAGGGCATAGTTGACTTTTAAGGAATTTGTCAATTTAGGTCATTTTTCAAGCCTTGCTTTTTGATCCAAAAATGCTTCAAATGGAAAAACCTTGGTCATGAAAGTTGTAGATCACATTTTTCCCTTTTCAAAAAGTACAAGAACATGACCTAATTCATCTTGGATCAAAAGTTATGGTGTGACAAAGTTGGCAAAAATCACTAATTTTCAAGTTATGCCCCAAAAGGAAAACTTGCAAATTCATGTGCCAAGCATTCTTGTGACTTCTAATTGACATCAAACCATTACACAAGCATCATGTAAGTCACAAAGTTCAGATTGGACCAAGATTTCCTCATGTTTCATGGCTTGTGGAATGAGGAAATTTCATGTGAACCAAAAGGAACCAACTTGCAAAACTCATGATCACACTTCACCAACTTGCTGCATTGGCCTTTGAACCAGCCATAGCCTCTCACCTCATCTTGCTGCGCAGCCCATGCCCCTTGTACCAAGCTAGAACTCAAGCCCATGCTTTCCTTACACAAAGTGGACTTTTTGCAAAAGTGAACATCCCAATCACAGCAGGCCAGGTCACATCATCTGACCAATAGGAGTCTTTTATGCAAAGCAAAGGCTAGCCATTTCATACATCAAGCCAGCCTGAAGCAAGCCCTAGGACAGCATACACAAAACTCACCCCATTGGCACTTCTCTTCGAATCTCTCTGCCCAGCTCACAAACATTCAAACAAGTTTCACTAATCATCTCACCATACTTCATTGAGCCCAAACCAACAAAGAACCAAGCCTGAATCCAGCAAGAACATTGTTTCTCCATTTTCACCCCAACCTGCAGTTCCCTTCGAAACATCTTCCACAGGCCATACACACTCAAACAAACTCCACAAACCTTCTCAAAACATCACCCTGATCACAAAGAACCACTCACGCTGGCCTGAAACAGCTTGAATCACCATCACCATTTTCAACTGAGCTTGAGCAGAAGCTGTTCTAACTCTTCAACTAGCCAGCATAAATTTCTTCCAAGCATTCAAGCATCATCAAGGGGTCATAAGGAGTGGATTTCACAAGGAGGGGAGGTCTGAAAGTTACCAGAGTGAAAGCTTCGAAACTCAGGTAGCTCAAGAACTTTTTTCCCAGAAATCATTTTTTAAGTTCTAAAGTTGTTCTATATGCTTCACTGATTGCTCTGATATCTTTAGTTTTAAAAATGGTGGAGAGATGAGAGTTTAATTAGTCTCTGAAACTTTTTTGCCCTAGTTCTTGTTTGCTTCGATTCAGCCATTCCAGGAAAAATAAATTTGTTTTGATTGAGGGTTATGATTCGTGAGTGAGTGGGAAACGTTTCTGTTCAATTGGATTTCATTTTCGTAACGTATGGAGTGAGTTTGAGGTTTGGGGTGAACGGAGAAGATGACCGGAACACTGTTCCGGTCATCTGAAAGTGTTTAACGGCGTAATTAGGGCATAAGCATTGATTAGCTGAGTTTGAATGAGGGCCGTGAGATCTGGCGCCAAGTCAACACGCGCGCGTTTTAGTTTGAATCTGGTCCCTAGGATCTGCTGACTTCTCATTAATTCAGTTTAAATTCATTTTTATTTTCATTTATTTCATTTGTTTTACATAATTTATTTAAAATAGTAAAAATTGCTTAAAAATTATGAAACTTTTTCTCAAGAGTTTCATTAATTTTTATGACACAAAAAATATTTTTATTTTATTTTTAGCATTTAAAAAGTATTTTTAAATATTTAAAAGTTTATTTTTAATTGATTAATGGAAATTAATTTATTAAAAATACTTTTAAGTATTTAAAAATCACCAAAAAATTCATGAAATGTTCTAAGACATTTAGAAACATTGTCCAACCTTCAAACCAAATTTATTTTTTGGTCATGATGCATTTTAAGAATTTCTCATTGAATTAAAATCATTTTTGTGCATTATTTTGATCCAAAGTTCAAAAAATCATTTCTGCCTATCCATGAAGAGTTGGACATTGATTCTTTTTGCATTGCATTGTGTTTAGCATGAAGTTTGTGAGATTAAATGGCCATGATTCAATCTTTCATTTTCAATTTGTTTGGCATTTCTTTTGTTTAGGAACCCTAAAACCCTAGCAAACTTGTGAAAATCATAACTTGAGATTGGTTAAGAGTTGGGACCTCTCCTTTGGGCATTGGGTTAGTATAGGATTAGGGGTCCTTTGGGTGGCATTTTCAATTTTTTGTAATGTTGTTTGCTTCTGATTTTTGTTTGTGTTTGATGTATGATTCATAAACCCTAATTTGGGCTTCCATATGCATCCATCTTGCATTCTCTTGCATAACATGACTTGCCATGACATTCCATGCTTCCATGTGATTCATTTGACATCATAAGACATATTGAAAGCATGTTTGATCATTGCATCATGTATTTGCCATGTTGTATGCCATGTGCACTTCATAACTTTTCATGAATGTCCATGCTTCCTAACTTGCTTCATTTGCATTCATAAGCTTGTATGATCATCCCCATGTGTTGTTTCATGTTTGTAGCATCTCATAGCATCATTAACATCATGTATATGCTTCTGGTTTTGTTTCTCATCATGTCATCTCATCCCATTTTGCATTGCATTGCATTTCTTTTCTAACCTTTCAGGTGGTAAGTAACTTTGAGAAGTGAATTTGCCTTCACTTCTCATAACTTCTCTTCATCTCCCTTTATTGCATCCATTGCTGCATTTTTGTTTGTGTTTGAGTTTGAGCTTGCTCATTCTTCTTCTTCCCACTTTCTTTCTTCAAGTGACTTGACTTCTTGAATGAAGCAAGTTGCTTTGCTCCTCTTGATCCTTTCATCTGCTTCCTGGTGGTTCCATTGAAGACTTCTCTTGAAAACCTCACAAACCTTAGGAACAACCAAGCATGACAATGATTAGGGTTTTGATTAGTCTCCCCTCTTAGTTTCACCTTTGTGTCTCTTTTGAGTCTTCTCTTCTCATCTCATAATCAGGGACTAAACCCTAAAGGTTTTAAGGCTTTGTGATTAAGCTTATGCCTGCATCCTTCTCTTAGGATGGAGTGTATAACTTTAATCCTAAGTGTTAAACCCTTAATGTGTTTAAATCTCTTAATCAATTCACTTAATAAGTATCAAGACATTACACTTGTAACTTGGGCCTTGCATTAGGGTTCTAATTTTTCCTTAAATGGTTAAGAAGGACTAACCCTAGTGTTAATGGACAAGTCCCCCTCAAGTTGTCTTACAAATCATAAAACTCACTTCATCATCATATCATTAATCTAAAATCCACTTAATCAAATGCTCGTTTTGTCATGAGTTTAATCCCTAATCATGGATTAAGCTGAGGAGCTTTCCTCAGCTTAAACATTCTCATCTATTATCCTTCTATCAGGATGGTGTAATGAGTATGTTTAATCCCTGATTATGGCTTAATCTCATTACTTAACACTAAACAAAAACAACAAAAACATCTAATTAATCACAAGTAGGTTAATGATCTTAATCCTACCCCAAAGGTGATTAAGTGTGAGAATCTGACTTCACACTTAGGGTACTCGCATTACCCCTAAACAGAGGGAAGATGTGATGAGTTTACTAAATCCATTGGTTTAGACTTAAGCTCATTAACTTATGACAAACTTTCAAAAGCAATAAAAGACTGAAAACACAAAAAACAAACAATAATCGTCTCCTTCGGGATTCTTTTCTCATCTCATTCACTCATAACCGAGAACTTGCTTCTTCCGTCTAATGCAAGACAGTTTGCACCTGAGCCAGACAGGTCATACACTTGAGCATAGACAAGTAAGCAGTTCACAAGTCAATTCATGTTTTCAGTCTCTTTGGGTCGAACTACGGCGTTCTGACTTCCTCATTGCACGAGAGGATACGTAGGCATAACTTAACAGTTATCGAACAAAAGTCTCTGTATATTCCCCCTCTTTCTAGCCTCATTCTTTTAGCCTCATGATCTTGAGCATTTCACTCCTGTTCTTACACTGACACTGTATATATTACACCTCACATTCTTTTACACTGACACCTGTACATTATTTTCCAGCTATTTTTCACACAAATTGCACTGACACTACCCCTTTAAAACACAAATCTTTTAAGCGTGGATCCCGTCGAGTACGGCGGACAATCTGGGTGCTAATACCTTCCCAGGTTGTAACCAACCCCCTTTCTCAGTCTCTCTGGTTCGCAACCGTCTTATCCATCTTTTTCTAGGTCTATGCAGCATTACCTTTCCTCCGGGATAAAAATGCCTAGCTGGCGACTCTATTCATCCCCAGTGAGTTCACGGCTGTGTGTTCTCACTGTTCCCTCTCGCCGACCGTTCGCGTCTGTACCTTTATCTGGGCCGGTCCCATTTATCGGGAGCGACAACGTGAAAAATGTTGTTGTAGGTCAAATCAATCAATGGCAAATGACTGTCCCAAACTCTCCCGTGGTCCAGGACACATGCCCTCAACAAATACTCTAAATATTGGATAGTCCTCTCCATCTGACCATCCGTTTGTGGATGATATGATACAATGCCTCGACGTAAATCATCCTCAACTTAGTACCCAAATCATCTTCTAAACTCTTCCAAAACCTCGACATAAACCGCAAGACTCTATCTGATACAATGCTCGATGATATTCCATGCAACTTCATAATTTCCTCAATATACATCCCAGTTAATTTCTGCATAGAATGATTAATCTTCATCAGCAAGAAATGAGTCGACTTAGTTAATCTATCTACAATCACCCAAATCGAGTATTTCCCTTTCACAGTCTTTGGCAAACCCGACACAAAATCCATGGAAATGCTATCCCATTTCCATTCTAGAATATTAAACGGTTGCATCATTCCATACAGTTTTTAATGTTCCACCTTCGACTTCTGACAAACCAAACATGAATACACAAATTTAGCAATATCTTTTTTCATACCCGGCCACCAAAATAATTTCTGCAAATCTTGATACAACTTTGTAGCACCAAGATGAATACTCAGCCTACTACGATCTCCTTCCTCATCAATCCAAAATTCACCTCTGTTACCTTGGTTAATTAAATTCAACTGATCAACCAACTTCAAATCATATTATTGTCCTACTCGAATTCTTTCCACAATATCACTAGTCAATTTTAACATCCCTAACTTCACACTATCGGAAGTAGTCTCACACAGCAAACTCATGTCTTTGAATTGCTCAATCATCTCGAGTTCTTTCACCATAAGCATCGATATATGTAATGTCTTCAGACTCAGAGCATCTGCAACCACATTCGCCTTACTAGGATGGTAACTCAAATCAAAATCAAAATCTTTCAACAATTCTAACCACCTTCTCTGCCTCATATTCAGTTCCTTCTAATCAAACAGATATTTCAAACTCTTATGATCACTGAACACCTCAAATTTCGAACCAAAAAGATAATGTCTCCAAATTTTCAACACAAACACCATTGTGTCCAACTCTAAATCATGAGTAGGATAATTCATTTCATGGACTCTTACTTATTTAGAAGCATAAGAAACTACTTGACCATTCTACATCAACACTCCTCCAAGTCCCATTTTTGAAGCATCACAATACACTACAAAAGACTCGCTCAAATTAGGCAAAATCAACACTGGAGAAGCCGTTAACTTCTTCTTTAACTCCACAAAACTATTTTCACCTGCACCAGCCAATCAGTGGCCCATTCTTCAGTGTTATCATCAGCATCTGTCTCTAATCATCTTCATTATCATGGCTCCCAAAAAGAGTAACATCACCTACCACTTCTTCCAGCCAGGGCTATCTGACATCAGGAGGATTCAGACCCTGATCACTCCAGATCACATACCATTGTTCAGGGAACACTACGGAGATATACTTGATATGGTTATGGATCTGGACCCTTCACAGAGAAGCCTGATCCACACGTGCATTCAGTTCTATGATCCCCCACTGAGATGCTTCACTTTTCAGGACTTTCAGCTGGGCCCTCTACTAGAAGAATACTCATCATTGGTTGGCATGCCTATCAGGGGTGGAATCCCTTTCAACCCTGAGATGGTCTTTCCTGGTAATGGAGAAGTAGCAAAGGCTTTGCATCTGGAACCTGTCCTGATTGAACAGCATATGACTTCCAAAGCTGGAATCCCTGGTTTTCATCTGGACTTCTTGATCTCTCAAGCTACCCTGAAAGCTTCTTTAGGAGAGTGGAAAGCTGTCTGTGCTTTACTGGCCTTGAGTATATATGGAATTGTGTTGTTTGCAGATGAGCCTCGATTCATTAGCAAGAATGCAATCCATCTTTTCATCTTGAAGAACCCAGTGCCCACTTTATTGGGGGACCTCTACTACTCAGTGCATCAGAGGAATGAAAAGCAGAGGGGAAGATTAGTGAGGTGTTGTGCTCCATTGTTCCATACTTGGCTTCTCAGGCATCTACCCAGGACAGATGCATTTTTGAATCCTCATCAGTAGAGAAACTGGGCTAAGAGACTCACTGCTCTAACTTCAGCAGATATCAAATGGTGCACCCAAAGCACCAAGGGCAAGGATATCATCACCAGCTGTGGGCATTTTCCCAATGTGCCCCTAATAGGAGTTAAGGGTAGTATTAATTACAACCCTCTGCTGTTCAAAAGACAACTGGGCTATGCACTGGTCCACACTCCTAAGGCACAAGACTTGGTTGAGACTCTTTATTGTGAGAACAAGCCTAATTTGGCTGTTGTTAGGCAGGCTGCTTGGGCCTGGGATAATGTTCAAACCAAGGGAATAACCATTTTGGGGAAGTGCAGCAATGTGGCATCAGCACAATATTATGAATGGTCCCATGCCAGGGCTCAATTCTCTGGAATGCCCTTTACCATAGAAGATATGCCTGAATCATCTTCAGCACCACCCCCTGCCACTATCAGTTTGGAGGAGTTTGAGAGCTTGAAGGAAAGAAATGAGAAGTTAACTCAGGCTTTGCAGAAGACCCTCCGGGAGAGGGGTGATGGTAGGTTGGAGATTGAGAGGCTAGAGAAGCTGAGAGTGGAGCATCTGGTTAGGATTGAGAAGTCTGGGGATTATATCAAAAAGTCCAAAGCTGGAGAACAAATTCTGAAGAATGCTTGCAAGGAAGCCCAGTTCCAGAGAGCAAGGACAGACTTGTATCTGAAGGAGAGTCAAGCTCGGTGGGTCAGGATCACCGAGGCTCGTACTCTGGAGGACAAGAGAGTTCAAGACAAGATAGAGCGGATGGAAGCTAGTGCAAAAGTGCAGCAAGAAGCCCTGGCAGCAGCCCAGAGGGAGATATCAGAGCTGAAGATCAAAGCCGGAGTGAAGAGGTCAAAGGACCAAAGCCAGCACAAGAAGCTAACAGCAGCTGTTACGACCCGGAATCTCCTCATCAGGAATCTCACGGAGCGTCCGGCTGATCCTGTGACCGAAGCACTTCTCAAGGAAGTTCGTGAGGATGAGTTTGGTCTTGGTGTTTGACCATTTGTTTGTTGTTGCTTTCATTCCATGTACTTTCATTTTCCTGTAATGTATTTTGACCCCTCAGAGGGCTTGTATTTGTAAACAAACTATGCACCATTTTGCTTTTGTAATATATGTATTAGTTTGTTCCATCCAAGTTTCACTTCAAAAGCAGCATCAACAGCATCTTCAAGGGTCTGGAAGGGTCAAAACTGAATGCCAAGCCGGATGCCTTGAAAACAAATAAGCATACTGCATTGCATACTAACCCTTTTGTTTGTTTTGTAGGTTTTTGATTTATTGCCACTAACTCTGTTGTGATGTTCAGGAACTATTGCTCGGCGCCGGGTATTTCCTCTCAACCGTCCGCACCGTTATCCGACCTGTAACAATCTTCCGGGCATCCAAATGGATCAGATGCAGCAGGACCTTACTGAGGTCAGAAATCAAATGGCGAACGAAAGATTGGAAATGAGAACGCAGATGACTCAGTTTATGGAAGTGATGAACAACATGGCTCAGAGCCAGGAAAGATTGAGGGCCATGGTGGAAAGGCAAAATCAAGAAGATCCACATATAGGGACTGTCGGCACCAGCAACAATGAAAGGGTCCAACCTCATGTTAACCCCCCTGTATTTGGCCCACACCTCCATCCTGAGGTCAACATCCCTGCAAATGTTCAAGGGACTGCCACTGCAGCCAGGGTACTTCAAGAGGACCCCCAAGAGGATCAATTCACAGTAATGGGTGCTGGGGAAGAAGCTTATGATAGAAGGCTGGATGAGATAGCTGAGAAATTGAGGTCCTTAGAGTCTCAAAACTCTTTGGGTTTTGACGTCATGGACATGGGCTTGGTAGACGGGGTCAGGATCCCCCATAAGTTCAAGCCTCCTTGTTTTGAAAAATATAACGGGACTTCATGCCCCCCGGACTCATTTGCAATCGTTTCTGGGAAGGCTGAAAGCCTATACTATGGATGAGAAGCTCTGGATGTTCTATTTCGAAGACAGCTTGACAGGAGCTTCAAGAGAATGGTACTCTCATCTGACGAGAGCCACTATCAGGTGTTGGAAGGACCTGGCAGAGGCCTTCATCAGACAGTATCAGTACAACTTAGATATGGCACCCAACAGGACCCTCCTAATGGGAATGTCACAGTCGTCAAGAGAAAGTTTCCGAGAATATGCCCAGAGATGGAGGCAATTGGCTGCTGCTGTTCAACCACCTATGTCTGAGAGGGAAATGGCAGATATGTTTATGAACACCCTTCAGGGAACATATATTGACAGGTTGGCTGCTTTCTCTTCCACTAGCTTTGTAGATGTTGTCATAGCTGGGGAGAGAATTAAGAGCCTGTTAAAAATGGGCAAGATCTCAGACAACGGTGCAAGCTCGTCCAGTAGTACAAGAAAGCCTTTTGCAGGCCCGAGAAGAACTGGCGAGACCAATGCCATCCACACCAACAGGGGCAGGCCCCAATATGTTCACAGATCAGTGGCAGCAGTCACCATTCCCGCTCCAGCTCATCCTCAACCAGTTTATCAACCTCCGCAACAAAACTATCAGCCACAACCTCAGTACCATCAACAGAATCAGTACCCTCCGAGAAATTACAACAATAGCAACACCAACAACAACAACCAGCAAAGGCCGTTCCAACAGAGGCCTTCTCAAGCCAACAGGGTAATCGATCCGATCCCTATGCCATATGCTACATTGCTGCCACAACTCCTGAAACTCAACCTAGTTGAGCTAAGGACGTTGGCACCTCCAGATCCCAACAGTCTACCCAGGAATTATGATTCCAACGCCAGATGTGCCTTCCATTCAAACGCACCTGGCCACAGTACAGAAAAGTGCAGGGCTCTACACATGAAGGTACAAGACCTGGTAGACTCAAAAGCTCTGAATTTCGCGCCACCACCTAATGTCAATAAGAACCCCATGCCAAACCACGGTGGTCCCAGGATTAACTCTATTGAAGAAGACAAGCCGTCTTATTTAATAACCAGTGTGGGTCAGATCCGGACACCGTTGGTAGAAATCAAGGCTCAGCTCCTCGAATGCCAAATGTTCCCGGGGTGTGAGTTAGGGTGTGCTTACTGCAATATTTCAGTCAATGGGTGAGATAACTTGAGGAATGGCATAGACGGTCTCATTCAGAGTGGCCAGCTTCAGATCACCACATCATTTCCTACAAATCCAGCGATCTCATCAGCAACAACTCCAGAACCTTCTACAACTGCAGCAACCATTGTTCCTGACAATTCTTCGGCTTCATCAACAAGTACTTCATCTATTATCTCAACTGATCAGTTATCAACAAATTTTTCTTCTACAACTCCAGCACCACTCCATTTTGAAACTCCTACAACAACAACATCCATCCTTCCACCAATGTCTCCTACAACACCAGCAATAAATCATGAAGATGTCTCAACTGTCACAATATTTTATGATCCTGAAAACAACTCTGCCTACAACTCAGAAGGTGCTGCTCCTATCAGAGCACCAGTCACAATTTATTATGATCCGCAGACTATCACAATTCCTTCCGCAGCTGCAATCAGTCCAGTCACTATCACGGTGCCTGGACCAGTACCTTATGAAAGCAGCAATGCCATCCTGTGGCATTACGGCTCTGACCTGTACTGTGAAGGACAAAGAATCACTTTTGAATCATCAACCCCTGCACCACAAATTGACAATGTGGGAGGAGGCGGAGGCTTCACTCGAAGCGGACGTCTTTTCGCTCCACAAATTCAAAGACCCACTGCCGAAGCAGAAGCTGCTGCTAAAGCAAAAGGAAAAAGCTTGGTGCAGGAAGAGCAGACTGTCAAAGAAGCTTTGAAAACACCCTTTGATCAAGAGGTCGATGAGTTCATGCGAATCATCAAAAAGAGTGATTATAAAATAGTGGATCAGCTTCATCAGACGCCTTCCAAGATCTCAATCCTATCATTGCTTATGTGCTCCGAAGCCCATCGGAATGCACTACTCAAAGTCTTGCACGCAGCTTACGTGCCTGAAGAGATCACTGTCAATCAGCTAGAAGCTGTAGTTGGAAATGTTAATGCTAGTCACGGACTAGGGTTCACCAATACTGATTTGACTACGGAAGGCCGCAACCATAACAAAGCCTTGCACATAACCATGGAATGTAAAGGGGCAGTCCTTTCCCATGTGCTGGTAGACACGGGGTCATCCCTCAATGTCTTACCTAAAAAGGCCCTGGTGAAGCTAGAATATGACGGGTTGGCGTTAAGACCCAGCAACCTGGTCGTGAGAGCCTTTGATGGTTCTAAGAGATCGGTTCTGGGAGAGATCGAGTTGCCCATAACGATTGGCCCGCAGACCTTCAAAACGATCTTCTACGTGATGGATATACAGCCTGCCTACAGCTGTCTATTGGGTAGGCCATGGATTCACGCCGCTGGCGCCGTGACCTCTACCCTTCACCAGAAGTTAAAATACGAGTGGGAGGGTCAAATCGTTACAATCTGTGGAGAGGAGGATATTTTTGTCAGCCACCTGGCTACCTATAAGTATATTGAGATGGATGGGGAGATCCATGAAACAATGAGCCAAGGTTTCGAAGCCTTGAATGTCAATGAAACATCTGCTGTGCCTGGTACTTCAATATCATCATACCAACAAGCCCGGAAGGTTGTTGAGGGAGGAAACGCCCAAGGCTGGGGCAAACTGTTATCGGTGGAGAAGAAAGAGGACAGATTTGGGTTGGGTTACAAACCAACTCAACAAGATCAAGCAGAGGCTGCGAAAGAGCCCAACTTTGTGAGTGGGGGGATGCTCACCCCTGATGCTGTCAACTGTCTGGAAGACGAGCTGGAAGAAGAACGCAACCTGGAAAGCTGGATTCGTCCAAAGATCCCGGGGAGCAGTATCTCAAACTGGTCTTCCCAGGAAATTATAAGAGTTACTCATGCAGAGTAATTATTATTTCTTGTATTTTTATAGCATGCATCAAAGTCTTGCATCTTGCCCAAGATGACAAGACTCATTTTGTAATCGGGCCATCTGTACTTTTTGTGCAACAAGATTAATCAATGAAATATCAGACATCTTTTTGCAAACGAGTCCTTTTTCTTTTCCGCTCACTGTTTTCCCATTTTTCTTTTTGTACAAAAAATAAATGGCAGTGTTTTCAAAATGACAACTTTATTTCACTTTTCTAAAACAAGATTAAAATCAAATCACTAAAATGAACAAACTGAACCCTTGCAGAGAGTGCCTTCCTGACAGCACCAACAACAGCACGGCTATGACTTCGTATGACTTTGACAATCCAATCAATCAAGCTGATGAAGGGGTTGAAGAAGAATATGAGCTTCCTGAAGAGCTAGCCAGGTTGTTAAGACAAGAGGAAAAGGTTATTACTCCTCACCAGGAGGAGGTTGAAGTGATCAATCTTGGTACAGATGAAGACGTGAAAGAAGTTAAAATCGGGGCCTGCCTGCAAGACTCAGTGAAGAAACAACTGATTGACCTGCTTCAAGAGTATGTGGACGTGTTTGCTTGGTCTTATCAAGACATGCCGGGTTTGGACACCGACATTGTTGTGCACAAGTTGCCTTTGAAAGAAGAATGCCCGCCGGTTAAACAGAAATTGCGCCGTACTCGCCCGGACATGGCTATGAAAATCAAGGAGGAGGTACAAAAGCAATGGGACGCCGGGTTCCTTGCTGTAACTAGCTATCCGCCGTGGGTTGCTAACATAGTACCTGTGCCTAAGAAAGACGGCAAAGTAAGAATGTGTGTTGACTACCGGGATCTGAACAGAGCCAGCCCAAAAGATGACTTCCCATTACCTCATATTGATGTATTGGTGGATAACACGGCTCAGTTCTCGGTATTCTCCTTCATGGACGGATTTTCAGGATACAACCAGATTAAGATGTCACCTGAAGACATGGAAAAGACAACATTCATCACACCCTGGGGCACGTTCTATTACAAAGTGATGCCATTCGGACTGAAGAATGCTGGTGCCACATATCAACGGGCTATGGTGACATTATTCCACGATATGATCCATAAAGAAATAGAATGTTATGTGGATGACATGATTGCCAAGTCCCTTACAGAGGAAGATCACCTGGTGAATCTACTGAAGTTATTCAAGCGTCTGAGGAAATACCAATTGAAGTTGAACCCCAACAAATGCACATTCGGGGTGCGATCTGGTAAGCTGTTGGGGTTTATCGTAAGCGAGAAAGGGATTGAAGTTGACCCTGATAAAGTCAAAGCCATCCAAGAGATGCCTGCACCGAAGACAGAAAAAGAAGTTCGAGGGTTCTTAGGTCGATTGAACTACATTTCACGGTTCATATCTCACCTCACTGCAACCTGTGAACCTTTGTTCAAGCTGTTAAGAAAGGAACAGGCGGTCAGGTGGAACGAAGACTGCCAAAGGGCTTTTGACAAGATCAAAGAATATCTGCAAGAACCTCCAATCCTTATGCCACCGGTTGAAGGAAGACCTCTGATAATGTACTTGACAGTATTAGAAGAGTCAATGGGGTGTGTGCTGGGCCAGCATGACGAGTCTGGTCGAAAAGAGTATGCAATATACTACCTAAGCAAAAAGTTTACCGACTGTGAACAACGTTATTCATTGCTCAAGAAAACTTGCTGTGCTTTAGCGTGGGCTGCTCGCCGACTGAGACAGTATATGTTGACCCACACTACTTTGTTGATCTCAAAAATGGACCCAGTCAAGTACATTTTCGAGAAGCCAGCTCTTACCGGACGGGTTGCAAGATGGCAGATGATTCTCACAGAATACGACATTCAATACACATCTCAGAAAGCCATCAAGGGCAGTGTATTATCTGAATATCTTGCTGAGCAACCCATTGATGACTACCAGCCTATGAGATTTGACTTCCCTGATGAAGACATCATGTTCATAAAAGCAAAAGATCATGAAGAGCCTGTTCACACTGAAGGGCCCGACCCGGAAGAAGAATGGACTATGATGTTTGATGGGGCTGTTAATATGAATGGTCGTGGTGTTGGTGCAGTACTCATTACACCTAAAGGAGTCCACATGCCGTTCTCGGCAAAGCTCACTTTCAACTGCACTAACAACGAAGCTGAATACGAAGCTTGTATTATGGGCCTTGAGGAAGCCATTGACCTCAGGATCAAGACATTGACCGTATTCGGAGATTCGGCTCTGGTAGTTAATCAAACCAACGGTAAATGGTACACCCACCAGGATCATCTGATACCTTACAGGGATTATACAAGGAGGTTACTGACTTTCTTTACAACAGTCAAGCTCGAGTATATCCCTCGGGACGAGAATCAGTTTGCAGATGCTCTGGCTACCATTTCACCCATGATCAAAGTTCAGGCTGCCAACTTTGTACCTCAGATTTCAGTGTCCAGACTTGACAGACCAGCATATGTGTTCGCGGCAGATGTTGTTAAAGATGATAAGCCTTGGTTCCATGACATTAAGTGCTTCTTGGAGGATCAAACATACCCATCTGGGGCATCTTCCAATGATAAGAAGACTTTGAGAAGGCTTGCTGGTAGTTTCTTCTTGAACACTGATGGGTCTTTATACAAGAGGAACTTTGATATGGTACTCCTCAGATGTGTTGATAAGACAGAAGCAGGCCTGTTGATGCATGAAGTGCACGAAGGATCCTTTGGTACCCATACGGGAGGGCATGCCATGGCTAAAAAGTTGCTAAGGTCAGGTTATTACTGGATCACAATGGATGCAGACTGTTGTGCCTACGCCAGGAAATGCCATAAATGCCAGATTTATGCAGATAAGGTGCATGTGCCTCCCAATCCATTGAATGTGATGTCTTCACCCTGGCCCTTTGCTATGTGGGGCATTGACATGATTGGCAAGATTGAGCCGACTGCTTCGAACGGTCACAGATTCATCTTGGTCGCCATTGATTACTTCACCAAGTGGGTTGAAGCAGCCTCCTATGCCAATGTTACAAGACAAGTGGTAGCCAGATTTCTGAAAAGAGATATCATCTGTCGGTACGGAGTTCCCGAGCGAATCATTACTGATAATGGTTCCAACTTGAACAATAAAATGATGGCTGAACTATGCCGGGACTTCAAGATCCAACATCACAATTCTTCTCCTTACAGGCCAAAGATGAATGGCATTGTTGAGGCAGCAAATAAGAATATCAAGAAGATTGTGCAGAAGATGGTAGTCACCTACAAAGACTGGCATGAAATGCTACCATTTGCCTTGCATGGGTACCGCACGTCAATCAGAACATCCACTGGGGCAACACCGTATCAGCTCGTGTATGGTATGGAAGCAGTCCTACTTGTCGAAGTTGAATTACCCTCTCTCCGGGTACTGATGGATGTTAAGCTAAACGAAGCAGAATGGGTCCGATCCCGATTCGAGCAACTGAGTCTGATTGAAGAGAAGAGACTGGCTGCAATCTGTCACGGGCAGTTGTATTAGAAGAGAATGAAGAGAGCCTTCGATCAGAAAGTCAGGCACCGAGAGTACCAAGTAGGAGACCTTGTGCTGAAGAGAATCCTCCCTCCTCATACAGACCACAGGGGCAAATGGACTCCAAATTATGAAGGACCATTTGTGGTAAAGAAAGTTTTCTCGGGTGGAGCACTGATGCTCAGCACCATGGATGGTGAAGATTTCCTGTCCCCTGTGAATTCAGATGCAGTTAAAAAATACTTCGCGTAAAAAATGACCCGCTGGACATAAAAACAGAATGTAAGTTCAGGCAAAAATAGGGCATCCCGGCGAGTCAAAAACAGAATAAAAGACTCGGGCAAAAATAAGGGGAATAAATAGAAAAAATTGTACACCCGCCGAGTTGAAAAGCCGCATTGGACAACTCAGGCAAAAATGGGTATCCCGATGGATTGAAAACCTGAAAGGGCGATCCATGCAAAATAAGGGAATAAGCGAACAATTGCATTCTGAATTCGTCTGTATCGTTTACAACTTGGTAAGCTTCAAAAGGATCAAGCTTCAATCAGAATCAACATTCTTCAGAAAGCAAGATGAGAAGAACGTCAAAAGTCATACGAGTCATAGTAAAGAGGAAGCTCCTTAAAGCGTCATCAACACTGCCAGCACTTTGTTTCTCAATTTGTAATAGTCTACTCATTTCAGGAGATTTGTTTCTTTGACTGTATCTCGCCAATTCAGGGCATTTGAATTAATAAAATCAGATTTTTCAGTCATGTTTCGTCTTGTACATTTTTATTTGCAAAGAATGTCTGATGTCTCTAAAAAACTGATTGCATAAGTACAGATGCTTTTCTCTAAAAAATAAAAACACGTGCTTACAGGGAATATACTTACTCTCAGAAGTGTTCAAACTCCTATGACGGAATCCAGTAAGGGATACCTCGGGACCACTTGTGCGTTTCTCTATCTTTGCAGGATTGCAGGTATCCAAAACGCAACTCGGGACATGAAAGCTTCGTTCCAGCAAGCTGACAAATCAACACTCATTCTTAGCACCCAGGTGTTTTCTCCCCAGCTGAGTTGCCAACATACTTTCCCCAGCTAGTTGCCACTTGTTGCTTCTCCCAGCCGAGTTGCCAATCATTCTTCCTCAATCAAGTACAAAATCCAGGGAATCATCTCCCCACAGAATCCTCAGCCTTTATTCAGAAGAGCAACGCATGAAGGAGTCACAACAGAGTACAGAAGGTTTCTACAAACCCCAGCTGGGTCCTATACTACGGGGATAGGTCTATCAGTGACCCGTATCCCCAAGCAAATATCATCTTATTAGATCTACCAATGATCTCATCCCCAGCTGGGACGTCTACTTCAACAGATCGATCGAGGATCTTCGCAGCAATGGGACCCTGATCCCGGTTTGGTATCTTTGCATAATCATAGCATTTGCATCATAATTCACCCGCAAAGCGTAGCATTCCGTCTAACACGGAGCATTACGGCGAAAATCCAACACATAGCATAATCATGAGCCATGTTCTAAACCAACACTTGTGAATAATGACAGTTCATCAACATCCCCACCGGAGTCCCCAGCAAAAGCAGTTGCCCCTCAAATCACAAACGCCAGTATATACTCATTTTGACACCCGTCCGTGCCATCTTTCCCCGGTAAAGTCGCCTGAACACTCTTTACAAACAAGATCACCCGTATTACGGACACTTCCTGACACCCGTCCGTGTCATACCCCCAGCAGAAAGCCAAAGACATCATCTTTGCACTCACCTATACTTGTATACCTATATTTTCTTGACACTCGTCCATGTCACCTTCCCCTGCACAGTAACCTAAACACTTTGTATATCAGATACTTGTTTATACTATACTCTTCTCCTTTCGACACTCGTCCGTGTCGCTCTCCCCAGCGAGTTAAACACTCATCTATACATCACTTACTACTCATATCACACTCATACAGATACTCGTCCGTATCTTGTATATACCTTTCATATCCCCACAGATTCAACACTAGTCCTTGTTCTTTGTTAACCAGTTGGTACTCGTCCGTATCATCATCTCAGAACATGCGTCAGGCGTTTGTTTCTACATGATACCCGTCCGTATCATAACCTATATGATACTCGTCCGCATCTTTAATCCATACACCGTGTCAAACCCTTATGTCCTCTTGAATATAGACACTCGACTGTGCCTACTATTCCCCAGAAGAGTCCTCTCAGATTCAACACTCGTCCGTGTTCTCTGTTAACCAGTTGATACTCGTCCGTATCATCATCTTTGAACACGCGTCAGTATTTGTTTCTACCCGATACTCGTCCGTATCGTAGTCTTAAGGATGCTCGTCCGCATCTTTAATCTATACACAATACCAAACACTTATACCTTTTGTTTCTTGGATGTAAACACTCGTCCGTGTTTACTACTCCCCAGTAGATCGCCAGCAAATATTTCCTTTTTATCTGACACTCGTCCTGTGTTATGATAAACCTTGAGAGCAGCCGTACCCTGCTAGGTGGTCGTCCTCCACCTCTTGATGGTCGTCCTCCATCATGCTCATCCGATGGCCGTCCCCATCATTGATATTTAGCAGCCGTCCCCTGCTAGGTGGTCGTCCTCCCACCTTTTGATGATCGTCCTTCATCAATTTTATCCAATGGCCGCCCCCATTGTTGATATTGGTTATCTGGCATTCGTCCTATGTCATGATAAACCCTGAGAGCAGCCGTCCCCTGCTAGGTGGTCGTCCTCCACCTCTTGATGGTCATCCTCCATCATGCTCATCCGATGGCCGTCCCCATCGTTGATATTTTCGGCAGCCGTACCCTGCCAGGTGGTCGTCCTCCACCTTTGATGGTCGTCCCCATCATGATTCCTTTATTCTCCAACAGAGCAGCCGTCCCCTGCTAGGTGATCGTCCTTCACCTTTGATGGCCGTACCCCATCATCTGTTTATTTCATTTATTCTTTAACCCGATGGCCGTCCCCGTCGTGGTCCCCTTTCCTTTTCGTTTAGCCCGATGGCCGTCCCCGTCGTGGTTTACTTTACTTTATGAACTTGATGGCCGTCCCCGTCATGTTTCATTAGTCCCCAGAAAATTTTACAGCTTTATCTTGATGGCCGTCCCCATCATCATTCTTTTATCCCCAGCATGTCGGCCATCCCCGTCATTGCTTTATTTTCCGCACTTTTCCCAGCGTGTCGGCCGTCCCCGTCATTGCTCTTTACCCAGCAGTCGTCATCTGCTCGACGGTCGTCCTCCGTCGCCCGCACTTTACAATATACTTTATTTTCTTTTTCAATCTATATCCCTTTTCTTCTTCATTCTGTGAGTGCAAATTTTGGACTGTCTTTGGTATTCAACCACAAGTTATCTTGTTTGCCTGTTAAGCCGTTGCTTACAACCTGCACAGCTAACTCATGTTTGAATAGGGGCAGCTGTAAACACCCCAAATTTGCCCTCACCCATTCACACCATGGCTTGTGATCATTTCATATGCATAGACACAATCATAATATCTCATACCACAATTTTGAGTCTTTGCATTGGTTCTAAGTCATCTGCACCTAGGGTTTGTGATCTGAGCAATCCAAGAGCCTCCTGAGCCACTCCAAAGGCCACCAATCACTTCAAAGGGATCCATGTGTGTTCTTATATCATATTACATCCTCTCAAAGTCAAAAATGCAAAAGGATCACAAGAACTGAGATTGGTATGGAAGCAGAGCCAAGTTTGACTGCACAGTTGACCTAAAATTAGGGTTTTGGTTTCAGAGGCCATAACTCCAAATTTTTTGGTCATTCTTGTTTCTATTGGTCTCTATATGGTATAGGGAGTATGCATATCAATTTTCATGAAGAAATTCCATAGGGAAGTCATCTGATCAAGAGTTGACTTTTCAGACAAGTCAGTGCAAAATCAGGGCATCTGAGGCCCCCAATGACCCAACCAAGGGGTGATCTTCATTATTTTGAGTGTGTATGATCTTTATTTGATCATGGAAGAAGGTTGAAGTTCACAAAAATCAAGAATTTGAAGTTTTTGCAAAGTTGACTTTTTAGGGCATAGTTGACTTTTAAGGAATTTGTCAATTTAGGTCATTTTTCAAGCCTTGCTTTTTGATCCAAAAATGCTTCAAATGGAAAAACCTTGGTCATGAAAGTTGTAGATCACATTTTTTTCCTTTTCAAAAAGTACAAGAACATGACCTAATTCATCTTGGATCAAAAGTTATGGTGTGACAAAGTTGGCAAAAATCACTAATTTTCAAGTTATGCCCCAAAAGGAAAACTTGCAAATTCATGTGCCAAGCATTCTTGTGACTTCTAATTGACATCAAACCATTACACAAGCATCATGTAAGTCACAAAGTTCAGATTGGACCAAGATTTCCTCATGTTTCATGGCTTGTGGAATGAGGAAATTTCATGTGAACCAAAAGGAACCAACTTGCAAAACTCATGATCACACTTCACCAACTTGCTGCATTGGCCTTTGAACCAGCCATAGCCTCTCACCTCATCTTGCTGCGCAGCCCATGCCCCTTGTACCAAGCTAGAACTCAAGCCCATGCTTTCCTTACACAAAGTGGACTTTTTGCAAAAGTGAACATCCCAATCACAGCAGGCCAGGTCACATCATCTGACCAATAGGAGTCTTTTATGCAAAGCAAAGGCTAGCCATTTCATACATCAAGCCAGCCTGAAGCAAGCCCTAGGACAGCATACACAAAACTCACCCCATTGGCACTTCTCTTCGAATCTCTCTGCCCAGCTCACAAACATTCAAACAAGTTTCACTAATCATCTCACCATACTTCATTGAGCCCAAACCAACAAAGAACCAAGCCTGAATCCAACAAGAACATTGTTTCTCCATTTTCACCCCAACCTGCAGTTCCCTTCGAAACATCTTCCACAGGCCATACACACTCAAACAAACTCCACAAACCTTCTCAAAACATCACCCTGATCACAAAGAACCACTCACGCTGGCCTGAAACAGCTTGAATCACCATCACCATTTTCAACTGAGCTTGAGCAGAAGCTGTTCTAACTCTTCAACTAGCCAGCATAAATTTCTTCCAAGCATTCAAGCATCATCAAGGGGTCATAAGGAGTGGATTTCACAAGGAGGGGAGGTCTGAAAGTTACCAGAGTGAAAGCTTCGAAACTCAGGTAGCTCAAGAACTTTTTTCCCAGAAATCATTTTTTAAGTTCTAAAGTTGTTCTATATGCTTCACTGATTGCTCTGATATCTTTAGTTTTAAAAATGGTGGAGAGATGAGAGTTTAATTAGTCTCTGAAACTTTTTTGCCCTAGTTCTTGTTTGCTTCGATTCAGCCATTCCAGGAAAAATAAATTTGTTTTGATTGAGGGTTATGATTCGTGAGTGAGTGGGAAACGTTTCTGTTCAATTGGATTTCATTTTCGTAACGTATGGAGTGAGTTTGAGGTTTGGGGTGAACGGAGAAGATGACCGGAACACTGTTCCGGTCATCTGAAAGTGTTTAACGGCGTAATTAGGGCATAAGCATTGATTAGCTGAGTTTGAATGAGGGCCGTGAGATCTGGCGCCAAGTCAACACGCGCGCGTTTTAGTTTGAATCTGGTCCCTAGGATCTGCTGACTTCTCATTAATTCAGTTTAAATTCATTTTTATTTTCATTTATTTCATTTGTTTTACATAATTTATTTAAAATAGTAAAAATTGCTTAAAAATTATGAAACTTTTTCTCAAGAGTTTCATTAATTTTTATGACACAAAAAATATTTTTATTTTATTTTTAGCATTTAAAAAGTATTTTTAAATATTTAAAAGTTTATTTTTAATTGATTAATGGAAATTAATTTATTAAAAATACTTTTAAGTATTTAAAAATCACCAAAAAATTCATGAAATGTTCTAAGACATTTAGAAACATTGTCCAACCTTCAAACCAAATTTATTTTTTGGTCATGATGCATTTTAAGAATTTCTCATTGAATTAAAATCATTTTTGTGCATTATTTTGATCCAAAGTTCAAAAAATCATTTCTGCCTATCCATGAATAGTTGGACATTGATTCTTTTTGCATTGCATTGTGTTTAGCATGAAGTTTGTGAGATTAAATGGCCATGATTCAATCTTTCATTTTCAATTTGTTTGGCATTTCTTTTGTTTAGGAACCCTAAAACCCTAGCAAACTTGTGAAAATCATAACTTGAGATTGGTTAAGAGTTGGGACCTCTCCTTTGGGCATTGGGTTAGTATAGGATTAGGGGTCCTTTGGGTGGCATTTTCAATTTTTTGTAATGTTGTTTGCTTCTGATTTTGGTTTGTGTTTGATGTATGATTCATAAACCCTAATTTGGGCTTCCATATGCATCCATCTTGCATTCTCTTGCATAACATGACTTGCCATGACATTCCATGCTTCCATGAGATTCATTTGACATCATAAGACATATTGAAAGCATGTTTGATCATTGCATCATGTATTTGCCATGTTGTATGCCATGTGCACTTCATAACTTTTCATGTATGTCCATGCTTCCTAACTTGCTTCATTTGCATTCATAAGCTTGTATGATCATCCCCATGTGTTGTTTCATGTTTGTAGCATCTCATAGCATCATTAACATCATGTATATGCTTCTGGTTTTGTTTCTCATCATGTCATCTCATCCCATTTTGCATTGCATTGCATTTCTTTTCTAACCTTTCAGGTGGTAAGTAACTTTGAGAAGTGAATTTGCCTTCACTTCTCATAACTTCTCTTCATCTCCCTTTCTTGCATCCATTGCTGAATTTTTGTTTGTGTTTGAGTTTGAGCTTGCTCATTCTTCTTCTTCCCACTTTCTTTCTTCAAGTGACTTGACTTCTTGAATGAAGCAAGTTGCTTTGCTCCTCTTGATCCTTTCATCTGCTTCCTGGTGGTTCCATTGAAGACTTCTCTTGAAAACCTCACAAACCTTAGGAACAACCAAGCATGACAATGATTAGGGTTTTGATTAGTCTCCCCTCTTAGTTTCACCTTTGTGTCTCTTTTGAGTCTTCTCTTCTCATCTCATAATCAGGGACTAAACCCTAAAGGTTTTAAGGCTTTGTGATTAAGCTTATGCCTGCATCCTTCTCTTAGGATGGAGTGTATAACTTTAATCCTAAGTGTTAAACCCTTAATGTGTTTAAATCTCTTAATCAATTCACTTAATAAGTATCAAGACATTACACTTGTAACTTGGGCCTTGCATTAGGGTTCTAATTTTTCCTTAAATGGTTAAGAAGGACTAACCCTAGTGTTAATGGACAAGTCCCCCTCAAGTTGTCTTACAAATCATAAAACTCACTTCATCATCATATCATTAATCTAAAATCCACTTAATCAAATGCTCGTTTTGTCATGAGTTTAATCCCTAATCATGGATTAAGCTGAGGAGCTTTCCTCAGCTTAAACATTCTCATCTATTATCCTTCTATCAGGATGGTGTAATGAGTATGTTTAATCCCTGATTATGGCTTAATCTCATTACTTAACACTAAACAAAAACAACAAAAACATCTAATTAATCACAAGTAGGTTAATGATCTTAATCCTACCCCAAAGGTGATTAAGTGTGAGAATCTGACTTCACACTTAGGGTACTCGCATTACCCCTAAACAGAGGGAAGATGTGATGAGTTTACTAAATCCATTGGTTTAGACTTAAGCTCATTAACTTATGACAAACTTTCAAAAGCAATAAAAGACTGAAAACACAAAAAACAAACAATAATCGTCTCCTTCGGGATTCTTTTCTCATCTCATTCACTCATAACCGAGAACTTGCTTCTTCCGTCTAATGCAAGACAGTTTGCACCTGAGCCAGACAGGTCATACACTTGAGCATAGACAAGTAAGCAGTTCACAAGTCAATTCATGTTTTCAGTCTCTTTGGGTCGAACTACGGCGTTCTGACTTCCTCATTGCACGAGAGGATACGTAGGCATAACTTAACAGTTATCGAACAAAAGTCTCTGTATATTCCCCCTCTTTCTAGCCTCATTCTTTTAGCCTCATGATCTTGAGCATTTCACTCCTGTTCTTACACTGACACTGTATATATTACACCTCACATTCTTTTACACTGACACCTGTACATTATTTTCCAGCTATTTTTCACACAAATTGCACTGACACTACCCCTTTAAAACACAAATCTTTTAAGCGTGGATCCCGTCGAGTACGGCGGACAATCTGGGTGCTAATACCTTCCCAGGTTGTAACCAACCCCCTTTCTCAGTCTCTCTGGTTCGCAACCGTCTTATCCATCTTTTTCTAGGTCTATGCAGCATTACCTTTCCTCCGGGATAAAAATGCCTAGCTGGCGACTCTATTCATCCCCAGTGAGTTCACGGCTGTGTGTTCTCACTGTTCCCTCTCGCCGACCGTTCGTGTCTGTACCTTTATCTGGGCCGGTCCCATTTATCGGGAGCGACAACGTGAAAAATGTTGTTGTAGGTCAAATCAATCAATGGCAAATGACTGTCCCAAACTCTCCCGTGGTCCAGGACACATGCCCTCAACAAATACTCTAAATATTGGATAGTCCTCTCCATCTGACCATCCGTTTGTGGATGATATGATACAATGCCTCGACGTAAATCATCCTCAACTTAGTACCCAAATCATCTTCTAAACTCTTCCAAAACCTCGACATAAACCGCAAGGCTCTATCTGATACAATGCTCGATGATATTCCATGCAACTTCATAATTTCCTCAATATACATCCCAGTTAATTTCTGCATAGAATGATTAATCTTCATCAGCAAGAAATGAGTCGACTTAGTTAATCTATCTACAATCACCCAAATCGAGTATTTCCCTTTCACAGTCTTTGGCAAACCCGACACAAAATCCATGGAAATGCTATCCCATTTCCATTCTAGAATATTAAACGGTTGCATCATTCCATACAGTTTTTAATGTTCCACCTTCGACTTCTGACAAACCAAACATGAATACACAAATTTAGCAATATCTTTTTTCATACCCGGCCACCAAAATAATTTCTGCAAATCTTGATACAACTTTGTAGCACCAAGATGAATACTCAGCCTACTACGATCTCCTTCCTCATCAATCCAAAATTCACCTATGTTACCTTGGTTAATTAAATTCAACTGATCAACCAACTTCAAATCATATTATTGTCCTACTCGAATTCTTTCCACAATATCACTAGTCAATTTTAACATCCCTAACTTCACACTATCGGAAGTAGTCTCACACAGCAAACTCATGTCTTTGAATTGCTCAATCATCTCGAGTTCTTTCACCATAAGCATCGATATATGTAATGTCTTCAGACTCAGAGCATCTGCAACCACATTCGCCTTACTAGGATGGTAACTCAAATCAAAATCAAAATCTTTCAACAATTCTAACCACCTTCTCTGCCTCATATTCAGTTCCTTCTAATCAAACAGATATTTCAAACTCTTATGATCACTGAACACCTCAAATTTCGAACCAAAAAGATAATGTCTCCAAATTTTCAACACAAACACCATTGTGTCCAACTCTAAATCATGAGTAGGATAATTCATTTCATGGACTCTTACTTATTTAGAAGCATAAGCAACTACTTGACCATTCTACATCAACACTCCTCCAAGTCCCATTTTTGAAGCATCACAATACACTACAAAAGACTCGCTCAAATTAGGCAAAATCAACACTGGAGAAGCCGTTAACTTCTTCTTTAACTCCACAAAACTATTTTCACATGCAACATATGACAGCCCGAACCCCTCACAAGGAAATCCCGGCACTACCACCTCACAATCTTCTCTACCCCCCTCTCTAGTAGAGATTTTGCCTTCCATGGGAATCGAACCTTGTACCCTGGGGTTCAAGTACAATTTCAATCCATTCCCACTACCAATTGAGCTACTAGCTCAAGTGGTAGTGGGAATGGAATGAACATGTACTTGAACCCCAACGTACAGGGTTCGATTCCCACGGAAGGCAAAAACTCTACTAGTGAGGGTGGTAGAGAAGATCGTGAGGTAATAGTGTCGGGAGCGCAGAAGGCTCGGGCTGTTACAAAAAAGGCGTTTTTTTTGTAATAGCCTGAACCCATCGCAAGGCAATCCCGGCACTGACCCCTCACGATCTTCTCTATGCCCCCCTCCCCTCAAGCTCAAGTGGTAGTGGGAATGGATTGAACATGTACTTGAACCCCAGGGTACAGGGTTCGATTCCCATGGAAGGCAAAAACTCTACTAGAGAGTGGGGTAGAGAAGATCGTTAGGTGGCAGTGTCAGGATTGTCTTGCGAGGGGTTTGGGCTGTTACACAACATCCCACACATAAGCCTAACTTTTTCGAGTTAATTGAGTCAAAGGTACGCCAATTTTGAAAAACCTTCAATAAACTTCCGGTAATAACCTGCCAATCCAAGAAAACTTTGGAGTTTTGTAGCAGACTTCGGAGTCTCCCAATTCAACACAGCATCAATCTTCGAAGGATCCATAGCAATTCCACCATTTGAAATCACATGAACAAGGAAACTTACTTCCTTCAACAAAATAACACTTTGACAAATTTTCATATAACTTATTCTCCCTCAAAATATGTAAAACAGTTCTAAGATGTTCAACGTGTTCTTCTTCCGACTTAGAATATATCAGAATATCATCAATGAAAACCACAATAGACTCTTCCAGATATGTATGAAAAATCATATTCATGTATTCTATATACACACCAGGTGCATTGGATACACCAAACGGCATCACAGTATATTCATAATGACCATATTGCATCCTGAAAGCTGTCTTCGGAATATCATCAGGCTTAACTCGAATTTGATGATAACCAGACCTCAAATCAATCTTGCTAGACACACAAGCCCCTACCTACTGATCCATCAAATTGTCGATTCTTATAAGTGGATACTTATTCTTAATATTCACCTTATTCAATTGTCGATAATCGACACATAACCTCATAATGTCATCTTTCTTCTTCACTAAAAACACTGGAGCACCCCACGGTGAAAAACTTGGTCGGACAAAATTCTTCTCAAGTAATTCCTATAATTGATTCTTTAAATCATGCAATTTGGATGCTGACATTCTATTAGGATTCATTGACATAGGACTACTACCTAGTACCAAATCCACTACAAACTTTACTTCATGTTTTGGAGTCAAATCACTTATGTTGTCCAGAAACACATCTGGAAATTCACTGACAACTGGTAATTCAACACCCCCAGCATCCTGATCAAATTGCAACGATGCAAACATTGCAAACATCTGAGCTTCATATCTTAGAAGTTCATCCATTTGTTTAGCAGACAAGAATGTCAACTCACCATGGTCACCAATCTCTGAAAACTCTACCGTCTTAGCATAACAATTGATATGCACAAAATTGAACTCTAACCAGTTCATCCCCAAAATAACATCGATTTGGTGCAAGGGTAAACACACCAAATCCATCAAGAAACTCTTCCCAAAAATAGACAAAGGACAACTTAAACACACACGAGTAGTAGGGACAAAACCATTTGCAGATGTTTCTATCACCATACCACCATTCATATCAGATAGTTTCAATCCTAGCTTGGTCGCACACTCAAGGGAAATAAATGAATGAGTATCACTAGTGTCAATAATATCAATCAACTCAACATCATTAATAAAGCATGTACCTCAAATCAAGTTATCCTTCTTGGGAACTTTTGAGCCACTCAAAGTGAACACCCTGCCATTAGTCTGGGCAGCTGTAGCAATCTTCTTCAGTTTCTGACACTGAGTACTGATGTTTCCCTCTTCACCATAGTTGAAACAAGTCAGTCCTTCATTTGTTAAATCACCAACCTGATGACCTCTCTTGCCGCATCGGTAGCACCTCATCACTTGGTTGTTGCACACATCAGACTTGTGACATGATTCTCCACATTTGTAACACTTGAGAGGAACGAAACCTGCTCCCTCACTTGGCTTCTTCCCCTTTAAAACCTTTTGTTTTCCCTTATCATCTAGAGTCACATAAGGTTTTCCTCGAAATTCGCCTTTCTCTTCTTCTCACCCAAGTGCTTATAGTGAGCAAATCAAGCTCGACTATCCTCATCATAAATCCTACTCTTATCCACAAACTCAGTATACTTACGAATCTGCTGACATCCAATCCCTTGCTTGATTTCTTGTATCAACTCATTCTCGAACATGAGACACTTGGAAAGTTCAGCATCAACACGGTTGTAGTGAGGACAAAACTTCACCAGCTTCTCGAACTTCGCAGAATATTGTTCCACAGTCATGTTTCCTTGCTTAAATTTAAGGAATTCCACTTACTTCTTACCACGAGCATCCTCAGGAAAATACTTTCCCCGAAATTTTGCTTTGAACATAGCCCAAGTCACCATAATTCCAATATCTTCTAATCATTGGCGGGTATTATCCCACCAGTTCTCAGCTTCTTCCAACAGCATGTGAGTACTAAATTGTACCTTCTGAACATCAGTGCACACCATCACTCATAAAATCTTCTTAATCCCCTTAAGCAACTTTTGTGCGCTATCCGTGTCATGAGTACCCTCAAACATCGGCGGATTATTCCCCTTAAACTTCTCCAAAGCATGAAACTCATCAGGAACATTGTTCTGAGTCGTAGCTTGAGCAACTGCAGCCACCGCATCTTCAAGAGCATGATTTACAACCATTCTGCATATCACCAACAACTTCCAAAAAACGAATCATCAACATTATACTCAAACGCAAGAAGCGACAATGACTAACAACGACAAGACTCGACCGGACAGACCGACCTGCTCTGATACCACTAATGTAACACCTTTTTTACTCCAACACATTATACGGATAATTCATATTAAAATCAGAGTAAAACCACTAAAGGGAGTCACATTTTAATTCAAAAACATCAAACGTTTGTGTCCTGTCCCATAACACGGGTTACAACATGTCAATCCAAGTAAATCATTCATTACGCAGCGGAAAACATAACATCAAGTAATCACCATAACATTTTCAAAATCCAACATATTTCAAAATCAAGTCAACTCAACATGATATAATTCTAACCAGAACTTAACTCATAAAATGAAACAAACAAAAGGAAACAACCTGATGTTACATGACATAGAGCAGGACACCTTATCTTACATCTAAACAGAAACAAAAGACGAAAAACTTCAGGCTACACTCCACACACCAAAATCTATCCTTCTTGAGTATTTGTACGTTACCCACGTAGAGGTAACATTCAAACAGGCATGGTGAGTAATCATGAATCAATATACACGACATAAAGTAGAGATAAGCAAGCAACATTCATCATATAGCATCACATCATAAATTCTCATCCATCATGTTACACAGCTTATCAAAACATCTATTTGTAATACCTCAAAATTTGCCCTCATTTTTTTACCACTAATTGGCTTATGGTTCACATTCATCTGCATTTCTATTAGGGCATCACATTCACGATCATGAATTTCAGTGGCTCCTAAGGCGTAGGATCGAAGCATTTCCTGGGGATTTGGATTTCTTATTCAAATGGGATTTATCTAACTATTATACGTGAGATTAGGGTAAAGGTGGAGTTTCCAATATAATGAACTATCTATATGGATATCAAGAAGAGGATTAGGGTTTCTTACTCATCATAATTGAGTTTGTCAAGTATTCAGCAATAAAAGATCATAAGATGAGGATTTTAAGAATATGTTTCAAGGGGTCCTCAATGCGCTAATGTTTTATTAGTTGATTATTGCTCATGACTCAGGTTACATGGTTTATGGATTGAAGTTCAGGATTTGCGGAGAATACATTTTTTACTCTGGATTAGAGGTTTGATATGAATTGAATGCATTGAGATATGGTCAGAAGGAACACTTAAAGATATGAGATACGAGTCCGTCAGAACCGTTTGTTCATTTCGAATTTAATTGTCCATTCATCTTAATATCACCTTTTCGGATCTATTTCAAATATCTATTTCTCGACCCAAGTCTTGCTAGGCCCAAAGTTCTTATTGTATACCATAAACCATTTTTCTTTTTTTAACATATCTATATCCATTGTCAACTCCCAAATTCAAATTCCATCAAAATTAATGATCTATTTAAATCATGCCATGAATCATCTTTACTAAATATCCATTTTATAGTTGGAAACTCAAACCTATCACACATTTTTTGTATCCATAATTGAACCCTTTAAACCATTTTCCCCCTAAAATCCACCCTTCAATAACCACTTTAGTACCTCATTATTTTTTGAATTTCAACTGAAAAAGCTAAAGGAGAACAAAATGCAGAACCATAAGAAAATTGTAAAAAAATAAAAAGAGAATGCAGAAACAATAACACTTTGGGGGGCTAAGAGTAACTTCACAGATTCTCAGTTACAGGAAAAAATAACAAAAAATCTCTAACAGGATATATATCATCAAAAAAGATTTTTACACCAAAAGAGGGTTACACTAGAAAAACCAAGAGAAATTGAGAAAGATTTCGGTTATATATAGTCAGAACTGCAGAACAATTGAAGAAAAAAAAGCTTAACCTACAAAAATTCAGTTAGAAAAACTGAGAATTCAGTTAACAGAAACTCAGAAAAAACTCTCCAATCTCTCTCTGATAATGGTCACCCTCAAGAAACCTCCATCTAAAAAACTTCTTCACACCATCACCTAACTCTCTTTGATCTCAATCTCCCAAAAAACTTCAACTACATCATCACCAATGATTCTTCATCACTCAATCTCCAAACCCTCAAACAATGGCAACAACCTTCAATCTGAAAACCTCCAAGGATTTCTCTCTCGATCGATCATCACCTTCAATCGAAGGCTTCAAAAACCTGCAAAAAAATGGTTCGAGATCGAACATCTCAGCAACAACAATGAAACAATATCAGAGAGTGTTCCGAGATCGCGAAGAAGAAGAAGTTACTTGATTGAATCAATACAAGCGAGTTTGCGGAACTCATACCTGATCAGAACTTCATCAACTCTTCATTTTCCCGCACCGTCGTCTTTATCGATCAGCAAGCGATCTGCAAAACAAATTCAGAGACGAAGATATAGAGAAGAACAAGAGAGATACCGCAACGAAAAGGAGAGTAACAACAATGCAGAACTTCCATAATCCTTTATCATCATCACTCTTGGTTCCTCCATCGATCTTCAAATCTTTACTTCATGGATTTCAGCTTCTTGATCACGCTTCATCAGCCTCTTACCCCTCAATCTTCATCATTGGATCTCCAAGGCTCCGCAAATGTCACGTTAAACCCTTAATCTTCATCATCACGAATTGGAAAAAACCTACAAGCTCACATTTCATGATTCAACAACACTTCAACAAGAACGATTCAGATTGAAGAAGAAGAAGAAGAAGAATGCAAGATTAGTAAGGTGCAGATGTAAGAACAACGTACCGAGAGATTCAAATTCGGTTCATGCAATTCGCTTCAATTTCATCATCATGCTTGGAGCGCCATCAGTGCGTCTCCGATGCTTCGTAACGGGAAATTGCACGGAAGCTTCACCACTGCCGACGAGTAAAGCCATGTCATGGAGGTATCGGAACCTTGCATCGCTGTTAGGATTGTGTCGAAGCAAAAATAGATTGGAGGTGGTAGACGAAGAGGAAGTGAGAGCAAGCGATGGTGAGGCTGTTATTCTTTGACGGCGAGGGTTCTTCAAAGGATGATGGAGGGCGATGTCGGAGAATCGATTTCGAACGGAGAAGAATGAATAAATTCATTTAGGGTTTCAGTTGTTGTTGTTATTGTTCATAAGTGGGTGATCTTCACTTGATGAGGAAGAAGACGACGAATGGAGATGAAAAGTTCTACCGTAGAGTTAAACAACGAAGAAGAAAATTATATGGTTGTATCTCTTTTTTTAGGGTTTTCATAAGTTATTAGGTTAAAGACCCACATTGTGGATCGGGCCTTGGGCTCAACTCCATGGAATCGCTATTTACACCATCATATTCACATTCACACCCCATCTGTGTTGGCTGATATCGGATCGGGCTTGAGTCCTCATTAAATGGCTATCAGCACCTCCAAATTGCTCATAGACACCCCTCCTGCGAGTTTACATGTGGAACTGGGCTTTGGGCCAATTTGTTTCTATTCACTGCCATTGGATTACTAAATCACCCCTTTGTTTCTTTTCTTTTTTTGAGAATTCCAATTAATTTCTTATTAAAAAGTTTGTTAATTATTTTTCTTAGTAAATAATTTTTCATGGATTAACATTAGAACCATTTCTTTTTAATTTTAATTTTTTAGCTTGGATTTTATTGAGAATTTTAGTTTTGTCTTGGATTAATTTTAGATTAATTTGTTCATGCGTTTTTTACCGATATGGATCGATTTTGGTTATGGTGGAGCTTCACATAGCAATTATGGAAGATGAGCATTTATTTTGCTTATGAAGATTGCAAGACCTTGCTTGAAGTTTTTTTTGGATTTCTTTTATGTGAAGAATCGGCACTTCGATCAAGTAAGTAATTTCGACTTTCCACTTTAACGTACCATTTTAGTAGTATGTGGCTTAGGATCATATAACTTAAGGTGCATATTGAGCCCTCTCACCTGAGGCACATGATTTATTTATGATTTTTGATGTTATATGTCGATTTCGGAGCTTAGGGATTAGGTTACGGATTAGAGAATTCGGTTCCTTTCGCTTTCCCTTAAAATATCGTGTTTTTCCCGTTTCGTCGCAATTATTAAAAATAGTTTTAGGTGGGATAAAATTCTGGAAATATTCATGAGTGATTCTCATCCTCTTAATTAATTTTTCATATTTTTTGTTTCCATATTTGAAGAGTTTTAGTAATTAATTTGGATTTTTGATCACAAGCTGTCCCAAAAGGAATGGTTTTGACATAAGGGACCAAAAACCATTTTTCCCCATAGGTGTGAGACTTATTTTTTGTGTGTGATTAACCACTGGAATTTGTGACATTTTTATGCTACTTAGGCATTTTTTGATAATTTTTGGTGCCATTTTATATCCACTTTTTGGAGTTGTTTTTCGGCGATCATGCCTTGTTATCTTGCTCATCAAGTAATTGTTTTGGCACTTTGGTTCATAATTTTGTGAAATCCTTTTAGACCATGTTAGATACTGACTTCAAAATTCCAGGAATTTAATTTCATAATTTTTAAAGCCTTTTTTTCTATTTTTCCATGTAACTTAGATTGTAGGTCCAAATATGTGTTTATTTGCTCCATAATCTAAATATTATGAAGGCATTCATGCCATTTGCTTGAGGCACCTTTTGCTAACTTCTAGGAGTTAATTATAGATCATTTATAGGTCTTTAATTCTTGTTATAGGTCACTTTTTGAACCATGTTTCATTTGGTTTGTTTTGGTGTTTCAAAGTGCATACTTATGTGAACTAATTTTGCCTTAAACTAGCTTCTCTTCTCCTCTAATTGTTAACATGAATTATGTGGAAATCATAAATGGCTATTCATGCACTCTAATGGCATCTCATACCTTGTATACTACTGACCCATAATCATCTCATGCATATTCACATGCCATTCATCTTTAACTTGCATCCTTTGTGATCTTGTGCGATGTTTGCTACACTTCTTCCCACATCTTCTTCTCCTTACTCCATAGGACTAAACCATTGCATCCATGATAGTATGATCATTAATCTACATTCATATGCATTCATTACTGACTTTGATACTCATTTCATGTGTTAATTCATGCTTGTAATCCATATGCACTCATACTTCATCCATAAGCCCTAACTTGCATTTAGGGGAACTTAGGTGAACTTTTTGTACATAGTTTGATATAGTTTGATCTTGTGAGGTATCCTAGCATACCTAGGTACCTATATCATGTAGATACTGACTTTAGAAGTCATGTAACCTTTATGTACCTTCACCTTTAGACTTAGGTCTTATTTTGAACCCTAGTTCCATTCTAGGACGTTTATGGTGCTTAATCGCTTTTATGCTTTGATTTTACTTTCAATATGCATTGTCATGCTAACTTTTGTTTTGTAGGGGGAAGATTAAGGTAAGCCTCACTTCATTCCTATCTCTTATTCATTTAATTTTCACTTGCCTTACATTTCATACTTGTGCTTTTCTCTTAGGCTTTCCCTTTCTTTAGAGATAACTTAACTTCCTTAGGAAGTAAGTCGAGTTCTAATTCTCTTTTCTTCTTTTCCTTTTCTTCCTTAGGATTATAAAACTTCACAAACCATTAGGATCTCCCTTTTGTATATGATAACTAAATTAGGGTTGAGTCTTAGTCCCTTAGTTTTTTCCTTTTGCAACTTGAGTCCTTCTTTCTCTCCTCATGAAGAAAATAATAAAAATACTTAATAAAAATTGAACGTTCTTATACGCCACGAGACTTTGTTGCGGAGTGCTTATACACATCCTGTTTCGGGGCAAGGTGTAAGTACTTACCACTATGGATAGGTCTTAGTATGAGAATGTTCACAAACAAATTCAAAACATTTCTCATAAAATACAAAAACAAACAATAAGCGACTTTCCTGCGGGAACTTCTCTTCTCATCTCATTCATTCTCAGCGCGAACTTGCGACGACTTGTCTCGCATGCAAGACGGTAAACGCACTCGTACCAGACGAGCCTGCAACACTTGAGCATAGACATACGCAGTTCCAGCATAAAAAAAACACAAACAAATAGTTCCCGCCTGGTTAGGCGAACTACGTTGACTCTGATCCTCATTTTCCAGATGAGGTACGTAGGCAGCGGTGTAGGGCCCGTTCGAGCACATTCTTTATTTTACCTACATTTTCCCCATCCTTTCTTTCCATTCCAATTCCCTTTCTCCTTTTATATTCCAATTCCAGTTCCAGTTGCAGTTTTATTCAGCAACAGTTTATTTTCTCACCCTTTGAAGCAAGCAAGCAAGCGTGGATCCTGTCGGGTACGGCGGATGATCTGGGATGCTAATACCTTCCCAGGTTGTAACCGACTCCCGAACCCGGATTTTTGGTTCGCAGGACCTTGTCCTTTCCTTCTTCCTTAGGTTTGTTCAGCATTACATTTCCCGTTCCTTCGGGATAAAAATTCCTGGCTGGAGACTCTACCTTTTCCGCGCCACTTTCGTATTTGTACTAGGATGAAAATCCTGGGAGCGACAGTTGGCGACTCTGCTGGGGACGAACCCAGAATCTCTGGTTTCCCTCGTAGAGTCAACCCTAGCACCTGTTTTTTTTTGTTTCTTTAGGTGTTTATTTGTTTTCTGCTGTGTGCTTTAGTTTAGTTTTACTATTTTCATTTACAGTTTTACTTTACAGCTTTACTTTACCGCATTTATTTACTGCTTTAAGTATTTATTTTCCATGCATCATATTATACTAGACTGTGTGGCTGTGCTGGTTTTTATTTTTTCTACGGAATGGGAGTTACTGTGAGATAAGCCAAATATCTGGCTTGAGTGCACTATAGGATTAGCGTGGACGTGTTGTACTCACATGGTTACATGATGAGTGGCGATGTGTTCCACACCCAGGTTGTGACCGTCTTGGAACTATCTTGTGTGGGGGTTTTGCCCCACTTAGGGATACAACCTTGATGGTTATGTGCAGCTGGGGACTGATCATTGAGAACCTTAGTGGAAACAACTCTCTCCAGTGATGACAGTGGCAGACCACATTTGTTGGCAAACCCACTCGCATCCGAGGGTCCATTGGGAACTCGCATAGGATGGCCTGGTTCTCTCATAGGAACACAGTCAAGGCAAATTGTTCGTATGACAATAGTATTGTACCCTTCAGGATGAATGTACTATTGTCTCTCGATTCCGTGCTTGAATCTGGGGACTTATGAGGGTTGCTTGTTTCCTTGGACTCAACTGAGACCTCCCTGAGTAGTACATAATGCCAAACTGATTCCCTGATTTGGTCATGAGCCATTTCTCGGAAATGGTGAACGTATTATTGCTATTCGGCTTTGAGAGTTCGTGATGTTGACCCGAGTAGCACACCCATGAGATTGGGAGGGGTTTACAGGTTTGCAGGAACCCTAAACTTCAACATACCCATTTTTCCAGTATTGTTCAGTGTTCTATGGTTCTTTGATTCTGAGATCCGGGATTTCTATTCATATAAATTGTTACTGTGATTACCATTGTGATCTTGATATTGTGATTGTTATTATGACTCTCCACAGACACTTGGCTCGTTGTTCAACTTCAACACCATCAGTGATTGTTCTATTATGTGATCCAGTTCTACAGTTATTGGGTTCTCAGTTATGGGGTTCTATACATAGATGATGTTGTTATTGTGGTTATATACAAATAGTTGGTTCACTGTTCAATTCCAACGTCAGACCATTGATCACATGTTTGTTGCATACATGACATCATAGCATTTCGGCACACATGTTCAGTTATTTCCGAGGATCACATATTTGAATCATTTTGTCGGATTTTTCTGTATCAAAACTTGAATCAAAGAAGATAAATTCCTCAGAAATAACTGAACATGGCATTTGCGTACATCCTTGCATTCCTGACAGGTGTTCAGAGACAGATTATTATCCTGACTTGGTTTCCCATCAAAATGGGAAACTTGAATCACAACTATCAAGGTATAACTTCGGGCGGAGGTAACTGAAAGGAAGACTCAGCTGGGGAAATTTAGGCCAGAGGTGCAAGTTTATTTTCAGAATCAGAAACTGTTGAAAGAGGAAGTCAACCAGACGAAGACTCGGAGAAGTCGGTTATAGAAATCCTGAATGCAGTGTCATGGAAATAAAGCTATTTTCATCCCTAGTGAGGGGAACTACGTCGCTCTGATTCTCCATTGGTCAATGGAGATACATAGGCAGGAGATCACATGAGATCTTTCCGAGCAACCTTATTTATTAACTTTATCAACCTCTTCCCTCCATATGCCATTTGTCAGCATCCAACCTGAGCTTCCCAAGAGAATCCTAGGGGCAGAGAATACGGGTAAAAGCCAGAACAACTTGAGAAGAATTTTGATCATATTCTGATGTCGTACGTGCAACAAGTTTCCTCATTTACTCAAATTCGAACTGGTTGAGCTAGTTGCATCAGGATCATCTCCGACAAAGCTTCCTTTGGGGTTTCAATGCCAAGTATGATTACCATTCTGGGGCACCTGGCCTTTTAATTGAAGATTTCAAGTATTTCAGAGGCAGAGGTAAATACAAGGTCGCGAATTCGATTGTCTCCAAGACTACTGTGTTCACACTAGGTAAAAGTGGGAATATGGCACCAAAATAATAATGGAATGAACATCCAGATTGTTGACTGTTGAAAGTCTCCAAGAGCAATAATTCCAGACGGAGTCAAGCCTCCTCAATAATGGCAACCACGATGTAAAGGCTAGATGCAAGTACCGCTCAGGGGCATTTAGGCATACCATTTGACAACTGTGATGCGTTCAGGCACAAGGTGCAAAATTTGATCGACTCAAAGGTCATCATGCCAGAAAGTATGCTCACATATTGAAGTCTCCTCATCAAATGGACCTCCCAATTTGCAAAGGCATTTTCAGAAGCAATAAGTCCAGACAGAGTCAAGTCTCCTCAATGACGGCAATGTTCAGCTTCTTTACTGCATTTTCATTTGTAGTTTATATTGTTTGTTTAAACATTTGTATGCATGCATGAAATTTATTTGTTTTTTAATGTTAACCATAATAAATGCACATGTTTTTCTTGAAGTAATACATTTGTATTCCCTCATGATTTTGTGTATGTGCATTGCAATACCAACTGTTATGCTTAAACTCTGTGAGGGAGGATGACGAAATGAAAATGCAAAAATCTCTAATTGTGTGCTTTTGAGAAAGACCCTGTTGATGATGTACAGGCATTGTTTTAAATCCTAAACATCGGAGATATAAGGGAGATAGACCCTCGCCAAACCATTTGAGCCTTGAATTAGGAGTTTATTTTCGCATGAAAAAACTCTTGCATTTAACCCAGGGGCAGGGTAGGTATCAGCTAGCTGGACCGATCGTTCAAATTTCGAAAAGGAGTGTACATCTGAGGATCCATTACCTTTCGTTGTACCAAATCAAGAGGTCCAATGACCAGAAACCACAATGGTTATCCCAAGCAAGAAGTTCAAAGACCGGATACCATAATGGTTATCCCTCATCAACCAAGAAGTGAGACAGTCACGAACAGTGTCACACGATTTGTTCAAAAAAAGAGAATGAGAAAAAAATGAAATAAAAATCCCGCTAAGTCGAAACTTGAAAACAAGCGACTTAGGAAAAAATTAGGGCATCCCGCTGGACTTCACAATCAAAGATTCACAAGAATCAGTCCAGGAAAAAGTTAGGGATAAGCAAAAGAATGCAAAAGCGAAAGACAAAAAGGATTACACAAGAAAGATCCTAAAAAGAGGAACAAAGTCGTGTGGCACATACACAAAAGAAAAATGGGTGACTGACTCCAAATGACAACCTGATTGGTGCTTAAACTGTTAGTGTAATTGGTTCCTCAACCATCACAAAACCCTTTTTGAGAGGTGAGCGCTTGTGAAAGCTAGTTGAATATAGGAATAGAGAACATCACTAAGATGGGTGGGCACAAATAAACTTCGAGCATGTATCCTTTGTTTTTATAACCGTGAACCAGGCCACGATACAACCCTCAAAAGCCCTAACTGAAACAGGGTTATTTTGAGAGCGTACTACCATGAGACCGCGTTCCTGGATCCTATGAGTTGTGCTAAAAGATCTGGGTTGGTGTTGCATATGCATGTTTTTCTTCTATCAAAAATCAATGTCGTATTTTAACCAGTGATTCACTCGCAAAAGTTGGCGACATCTTTTTACAGTAAAACTTCAAGACTAACATGTGTTTTGCATTAGAATTTTCATTCTCAAAATAAACATTTTCTGCTTGCATACATTTGTTTGGCATCATAAAAGTTTACATATGGAATCTCAGTCCAGAAGCTTAATCTTGCCAAGTTGAGAAGTCTGAAACTTCTGAAGGACGATCATATCGAGGTGCACTTTTCAAGAAAACTCCATTGAGTAGGGACTTTCCCAATAGTCATGGTAAGAGCATACTAATCTGAGGCAGTCACGTCGAGCAATCTCTCTTCAAAATTCCACCAAACTGGGGCAATCACTTCGAGATTCAAATTTCTCAAAGAGCCATTAGTCTGAGGCATGCGTGCAAATTTCAGCCAAACTGGGGCAATCACTTCGAGATTCAAATCTCTCCAGGAGTATGTAGTATGGATGTTTTCTTCAAAGCACAGTCAGTCAGATGTGATCACTTCAAGGCTCGTACTGGGGCAGGCCACCCCAAGAGCACTAGAAGTTACTTTCTCTCAAAGACGGTTAATCAGAGGCGCCTATCCAGAGCTCAATATACTGGGGGAGAATATCTCACAGTGATATGAGGTATTTCATGAATCCTCGCGAGGCAAATTCTTTCATAGACCGCTCAGTCTGGGGCAGTTATTTCGAGATCCGATGAATCTCTCCAAGAGTTTGAAGACACTGAGGCATTTCGTATGTCATGTTTTCTGTAAAATCCTCTTGAGACATTTTTCTTCCGATGGACCTTAATGTGAGGCGAGTTGAAAATTGAAAAGAACCATTGTTCACTCATGATTAGTTGGCAATCTATCAACCCAGGGGCTGGAAGCAAGGCCATTGTCAGCATAGTACTTCAAGAGTTGTTTCATCAGCAGGCTTCATTGATCAGAATTCCTTAGCAAGTCTCATTAGACCATCTCTTCTCCAGCAGAGCGACAAGGAGAAAGTTGCTTCCCGAGCAGAATGGTATCATAACCATCTCATCCCCGACATGAGATTGTATTCTCTCATCCCCAGCATGAGACCCTTCTTACCTCTCATTCTCAACGAGAGACGACCAAAGCTTTTATTTGCAACAGGAGTTATTCTCATTTGATATTATCCATCATCCCCAGTAGAGGTGGAAGTTGAAATCTCCCTTAGCAAGGCAACAGAAAGTTGGTGTCCTCCCCAAGTAGAGACTTCAATTCGATACAGGGGCAATCCCCAGCAGTACAAGGAATGTCTTTCCTCCCCAGCAGGATGCTTCATCAACAGTGCCATACATTTGGTTCCCCAGCCAAGTCAGAAGTTTTTCACTTCCCCAGCGGAGTTCAGCAAGTAGCGTACCTCTCGAATCAAGTTCATCCCCAACAGGGTCTTGGCTCTCCAATCCCAAAGTCCAATTTATTTTTGGAAATGGCGGCAGTTCAGAGCCGCCGTATCACTAGCAACGTTCCCCGCAGAGTTGTTTTCTCCTCACAAGGATTAACCAGATCAATGCAGTAATCATCAATTCTTCCCTAATCAAGCCATATGGGATACTTGCAATCTCCTTGTCAGGAGATATCTTTGCATTTGCATATGATAATCATCATTACATTTGCATCCTCAAAAGCGTAGCATTTCCATTATTATGGAGCATTACGCCATGGAAAAATTCAAACATATGCATACGAAGCATAAGCCAGTTGTGGTACCTTGCACAAACGCCCAAAACGTTACATCTCCAATCAGACTGAAGTGTTCCCCACAGAATGCAACTTCATTTCCCAGTGTGGTTATTTCTACCAAGTCTTGTTTGTTATCCCCAGTTGAGTCTTGTTTCAGAAAACAATCTCATTTTTTGCGGTCGCGTCTCGGGCTCTCGTTTAAGTACAACGATCCTGTTCCTTTCGAGTCTCCATTTAAGTAGAATAGTCTCGTCTTTGGGTCTTGTTTCAGTATAATAGTCTCATTTTTTTGCGTCCCCGTTTTAGTACAGCGGTTTCATGTCAGGTTATCATTTAAGTACAATGATCCCGTTCTTTTTGGTCTCGCCTCAGTACGATGGCTTCATTTTCTTGGTTATGGATCGGTTGATACTATTTCCTAGTTAGATCGGTTCATCTTATCTGAGTTGTAAATCGGTCGATATTACTTCTCTTCGAGTCGTAAATCGGATGATATTATGTTCTCATTTTTTTCGGGTTATGGATCGGTTGATACCATTTCCTGGTTGGTTCGGTTGATCTTATTTGAGTTATAAATCAGTTGATATTACTTCTCTTCGAATTGTAAATCGGATGATATTACGTTCTCGTTTTTCGGGTTATGAATCGGTTGATACCATTTCCCAGTTAGATCGGTTGATCTTATTTGAGTCGTAAATCGGTTGATGTTGCTTCTCTCCTTTGTCTTTCCAAGTCAATGTTTGTCTTTTTTCTGTGGCTTGATTCGCTCAGCAGTCACGTGTTAAGCCCTGTTTCGCCAACAGGCGCCATTTTCTTGGTGGCTTAATTCGCTCAGCAGTCACATTGTCGAGTTCTATTTCGTTAACGGTCTCGTTAAGTCCTATTTCGCCAACAGGCACCTTCCGTGGCTTGATTCGCTCAGCAGTCGCGTGTTTTCTTTGTGGCTTGGTCTGCCCAGCAGTCACATTGTCGAGTTCTGTTTCGCTAACGGTCTCATTAAGCCCTGTTTCGCCAACAGGCACCTTCTGTGGCTTGATTCGCTCAGCAGTCGCGTGTTTTCATTGTGGCTTGATTCGCTCAGCAGTCACATTGTCGAATTTTATTTCGCTAATGGTATCATTAAGCCCTGTATCGCCAACAGGCACCTTTTGTGGCTTGATTCGCTTAGTAGTATCGTATTTTTCTTTGTGGCTTGGTCCGCCCAGCAGTCACATTGTCGAGTTATGTTTCTCTAATGGTCTCGTTAAGCCCTGTTTCGCCAACAGGCACCTTCCGTGGCTTGATTCGCTCAGCAGTCGCGTATTTTTCTTTGTGGCTTGATCCGCCCAGCAGTCACATTGTCGAGTTCTGTTTCGCTAACGGTCTCGTTAAGCCTTGTTTCGCCAACAGGCACCCTCGTTGTGGCTTTATTCGCTCAGCAGTCACAGTGCAGGTTATTGCATTGATTCTATTCCACCTGGTTCTATTTCCGCTACCTATTCAGATGTCAAAACAAAAAATATAAATAAAGGGCAGATGGCATTTCTATTATCCACCGAGTTTAAATTTCCAGGTTTTATTCGAGTATTCAATCACTCCATACCTTGAATGTCTAAAAGCTTTTGCAATTATTCATTTAAGCTTGCAGATGATTGAATAGGGGCAGTTGTAATACCTCAAAATTTGCCCTTGTTTTTTTACCACTAACTGGCTTATGGTTCACATTCATCTGCATTTCTATTAGGGCATCACATTCACGATCATGCATTTCAGTGGCTCCTAAGGCGTGGGATCGAAGCATTTCCTGGGGATTTGGATTTCTTATTCAAATGGGATTTATCTAACTATTATACGTGAGATTAGGGTAAAGGTGGAGTTTCCAATATCATGAACTATCTTTATGGATATCAAGAAGAGGATTAGGGTTTCTTACTCATCATAATTGAGTTTGTCAAGTATTCAGCAATAAAAGATCGTAAGATGAGGATTTTAAGAATATGTTTCGAGGGGTCCTCAATGTGCTAATGTTTTATTAGTTGATTATTGCTCGTGACTCAGGTTACATGGTTTATGGATTGAAGTTCAGGATTTGCGGAGAATACATTTTTTACTCTGGATTAGAGGTTTGATATGAATTGAATGCATTGAAATATGGTCAGAAGGAACACTTAAAGATGTGAGATCGAGTCTGTCAGAATCGTTTGTTCATTTCGAATTTAATTGTCCATTCATCTTAATATCACCTTTTCGAATCTATATCAAATATCTATCTCTCGACCCAAGTCTTGCTAGGCCCAAGGTTCTTATTGTATACAATAAACCATTTTTCTTTTCTTTAACATATCTATATCCATTGTCAACTCCCAAATTCAAATTCCATCAAAATTAATGATCTATTTAAATCATGCCATGAATCATCTTTACTAAATATCCATTTTATTGTTGGAAACTCAAACCTATCACACATTTTTTGTATCCATAATTGAACCCTTTAAACCATTCTCCCCCTAAAATCCACCCTTCAATAACCACTTTAGTACCTCATTATTTTCTGAATTTCAACTGAAAAAGCTAAAGGAGAACAAAAAGCAGAACCATAAGAAAATTGTAAAAAAAAAAGAGAGAATACAGAAACAATAACACTTTGGGGGGCTAAGAGTAACTTCATAGATTCTCAGTTACAGGAAAAAATAACAAAAAATCTCTAACAGGATATATATCATCAAAAACGATTTTTACACCAGAAGAGGGTTACACTAGAAAAACCAAGAGAAATTGAGAAAGATTTCGGTTATATATAGTCAGAACTGCAGAACAATTGAAGAAAAAAAAGCTTAACCTACAAAAGTTCAGTTAGAAAAACTGAGAATTCAGTTAACAGAAACTCAGAAAAAACTCTCCAATTTCTCTCTGATAATGGTCACCCTCAAGAAACCTCCATCTAAAAAACTTCTTCACACCATCACCTAACTATCTTTGATCTCAATCTCCCAAAATACTTCAACTGCATCATCACCAATGATTCTTCATCACTCAATCTCCAAACCCTCAAACAATGGCAACAACCTTCAATCTGAAAACCTCCAAGGATTTCTCTCTCGATCGATCATCACCTTCAATCGAAGGCTTCAAAAACCAGCAAAAAAATGGTCTGAGATCGAACATCTCAGCAACAACAATGAAACAATATCAGAGAGTGTTCTGAGATCGCGAAGAAGAAGAAGTTACTTGATTGAATCAAGACAAGCGAGTTTGCGGAACTCATACCTGATTAGAACTTCATCAACTCTTCATTTTCCCGCACCATCATCTTCATCGATCAGCAAGCGATCTGCAAAACAAATTCAGAGACGAAGACATAGAGAAGAACAAGAGCGATACTTACATTGATCTTCAAATCTTTACTTCAGGGATTTCAGCTTCTTGATCATGCTTCATCAGCCTCTTGCCCTCAATCTTCATCATTGGATCTCCAAGGCTCCGCAAATGTCACGTTAAACCCTCAATCTTCATCATCACGAATTGGTAAAAACCTGCAAGCTCAAATTTCATGATTCAACAACACTTTAACAAGAACGATTCATATTGAAGAATAAGAAGAATGAAAGATTAGTAAGGTGCAGATGCAAGAACAACATACCGAGAGATTCAAATCTGGTTTGTGCAATTCGCTTCAATGTCATCATCATGCTTGGAGTGCCATCAGTGCGTCTTTGATGCTTCGATACGTGAAATCGCACGGAAGCTTCACCACCGCCGTCAAGTAAAGCCATGTCATGGAGGTATCGGAACCTTGCATCGTCGTTAGGATTGTGTCGAAGCGGAAACAGATTGGAGGTGGTAGACGAAGAGGAAGTGAGAGCAAGCGATGGTGAGGCTGTTATTCTTTGACGGCGAGGGTTCCTCAAAGGATGATGGAGGGCGATGCCGACGAATCGATTTCGAACAGAGAAGAATGAATAAATTCGTTTAGGGTTTCAGTTGTTGTTGTTATTGTTCATAAAAGGGTGATCTTCACTTGATGAGGAAGAAGACGACGAATGGAGATGAAAAGTTCTGTCGTAGAGTTAAACAACGAAGAAGAAGAGTATATGGATGTGTCTCTTTTTTTTGGGTTTTCATAAGTTATTAGGTTAAAGAACCACATTGTGGATCGTGCCTTGGGCTCAACTCCATGGAATCACTATTTACACCACCATATTCATATTCACACCCCACCTGTGTTGGCTGATATCGGATCGGGATTGGATCCTCATTAAATGGCTATCAGCACCTCCAAATTGCTCACAGACACCCCTCATGCGAGTTTACATGTGGAACTGGGCTTTGGGCCAGTTTGTTTCTATCACTGCCATTGAATTACTAAATCACCCCCTTGTTTCTTTTCTTTTTTTGAGAATTCCAATTAATTTCTTATTAAAAAATTTGTTAATTATTTTTCTTAGTAAATAATTTTTAATGGATTAACATCAGAACCATTTCTTGTTAATTTTAATTTTTTAGCTAGGATTTTTTTGAGAATTTTAGATTTGTCTTGGATTAATTTTAGATTAATTTGTTCATGCGTTTTTGACCGATATGGATCGATTTTGGTTATGGTGGAGCTTCGCAAAGCAATTATGGAAGATGAGCATTTATTTTGCTTATGAAGATTAGAAGACCTTGCTTGAAGTTTTTTTTTATTTCTTTTATGTGAAGAATCAGCACTTTGATCAAGTAAGTAATTTCAACTTTCCACTTTAACGCACCATTTTAGTAGTATGTGGCTTAGGATCATATAACTTAAGGTGCATATTGAGCCTACCCACATGAGGCACTAGATTTATTTATGATTTTTGATGTTATATGTCGATTTCGAAGCTTAGGGATTAGGTTACGAATTAGAGAATTCGGTTCCTTTCGCTTTCCCTTAAAATATCGTTTTTTGTCCGTTTCGTCGCAATTATTAAAAATAGTTTTAGGTGGGATAAAATTCTGGAAATATTCATGAGTGATCCTCATCCTCTTAATTAATTTTTCATATTTTTTGTTTCCATATTTGAAGGGTTTTAGTAATTAATTTGGATTTTTGATCACAAGTTGTCCCAAAAGGAATGGTTTTGACATAAGGGACCAAAAACCATTTTTCACCATAGGTGTGAGACCTATTTTTTGTGTGTGATTAACCACTGGAATTTGTGACATTTTTATTCTACTTAGGCATTTTTCATAATTTTTGGTCATTTTTGATCCACTTTGTGGAGTTGTTTTTCGGCCATCATGCCTTGTTATCTTGCTCATCAAGTAATTGTTTTAGCACTTTGGTGCATAATTTTGTGAAATAATTTTAGACCATGTTAGATACTGACTCCAACATTCAAGGGATTTAATTTCATAATTTTTAAATCCTTTTTTCTATTTTTTCATGTCACTTAGATTGTAGGTCCAAATATGTGTTTATTTGCTCCATAATCTAAATGTTATGAAGGCATTCATGCCATTTGCTTGAGGCACCTTTTGGTAACTTCTAGGAGTTAATTATAGATCATTTATAGGTCTTTAATTCCAGTTATAGTTCACTTTTTGAACCATGTTTCATTTGGTTTGTTTTGGTGTTTAAAAGTGCATACTTATGTGAACTAATTTTGCCTTAAACTAGCTTCTCTTCTCCTCTAATTGTTAACATGAATTATGTGGAAATCGTAAATGGATATTCATGCACTCTAATGGCATCTCATATCTTGTATGCTACTGACCCATAATCATCTCATGCATATTCACATGCCATTCATCTTTAACTTGCATCCTTTGTGATCTTGTGCGATGTTTGCTACACTTCTTCCCACATCTTCTTCTCCTTGCTCCATTGGACTAAAACATTGCATACATGATAGTATGATGATTAATCTACATTCCTATGAATTCACTACTGACTTTTATACTCATTTCATGTGTTAATTCATGCTTGAAAGCCATATGCACTCATACTTCATCCATAAGCCCTAACTTGCATTTAGGGGAACTTAGGTGAACTTTTTGTACATAGTTTGACATAGTTTGATCCTGTGAGGTATCATAGAATACCTAGGAACCTATAGCATATAGCTACTGACTTTAGAAGTCATGTAACCTTTAGGTACCTTCACCTTTAGACTTAGGTCTTATTTTGAACCCTAGTTCCATTTTAGGACGTTTATGGTGCTTAATCGCTTTTATACTTTGATTTTACTTTCAATATGCATTGTCATGCTAACTTTTGTTTTGTAGGGGGAAAGATTGAGGTAAGCCTCACTTCATTCCTATCTCTTATGCATTTAATTTTCACTTTCCTTACATTTCATACTTGTGCTTTGCTCTTAGGCTTTCCCTTTCTTTAGAGATAACTTAACTTCCTTAGGAAGTAAGTCGAGTTCTAATTCTCTTTTCTTCTTTTCCTTTTCTTTCTTAAGATTAGAAAACTTCACAAACCATTAGGATCTCCCTTTTGTATATGATAATTAAATTAGGGTTGAGTCTTAGTCCCTTAGTTTTTGCCTTTTGCAACTTGAGTCCTTCTTTCTCTCCTCATGAAGAAAATAATAAAAATACTTAATAAAAACTGAACGTTCTTATACGCCACGATACTTTGTTGCGGAGTGCTTATACGCATCCTGTTTCGGGGAAAGGTGTAAGTACTTACCATGATGAATAGGTCTTAGTATGAGAATGTTCACAAAAAAATTCAAAACATTTCTCATAAAAGACAAAAATAAACAATAAGCGACTTTCCTGCAGGAACTTCTCATCTCATCTCATTCATTCTCAGCGCGAACTTGCGACGACTTGTCTCGCATGAAAGACGGTAAACGCACTCGTACCAGACAAGCCTGCAACACCTGAGCATAGACATCCGCAGTTCCAGCATAAAAAAAACACAAACAAATAGTTCCCGCCTGATTAGGCGAACTACGTCGACTCTGATCCTCATTTTCCCGATGAGGTACGTAGGCAGCGAGGTAGGGCCCGTTCGAGCACATTCTTTATTTTCCCTACATTTTCTCCATCCTTTATTTCCATTCCAATTCCCTTTCTCCTTTTCCATTCCCATTCCTGTTCCAGTAGCAGCACTTTATTTTCTCACCCTTTGAAGCAAGCAAGCAAGCGTGGATCCCGCCGGGTACGGCGGACAATCTGGGGTGCTAATACCTTCCTAGGTCGTAACTGACTCCCGAACCCAGATCTTTGGTTCGCAGGACCTTGTCCTTTCCTTCTTCCTCAGGTTTGTGCAGCATTACCTTTCCCGTTCCTTCGGGATAAAAATGTCTGGTTGGCGACTCTACCTTTTCTGCGTCACTTTCGCGTTTGTACTAGGATGAAAATACCGGGAGCGACACTATTCAACACAAATGCATCATGATATGCCGCCAAGAATGAAATGTAGTTTCATAAATACATGTGGTACCGATTTCAACATGTGATGGACACTGGGCCATCTACCCTCCACGAGGGAGCACAACATGAACAATATCACCCTGATCCACACTATGGGATCGAAGCCTCAAGCAACATAGTTATGCCATGAATGAAAGACGCAACAACAACATCATATCAACATGGTAAATCAACACTTGCATCCGCATTCACGAAAATTCATCATATAACACTACATATATCTTAACTTCATGTTCATCATATACATCATAAAATAATCCCTAAAAACATCAAGATAACATCTAACAACAGGTACAACACATCACAACATCATTACTTCATACCTACACACCAATGAATAATTTTTCAAAATTAAAATACAACATTTTCCATTGTCAGGTCGCGTTAAGCGTGCACACCCTCTCCCTAAGCGCGCAATTCACTAACTTTTGGAGTAGAAAATTCTTAAGAGTGTGCTAAGCATGATCGACCGTGCTAAGCGGGCAGCCCGATTTTCTGAATAAAACATTACGATAACAGTCTATCATCTGCTACGAAAACAACACCTAAAACCAGTCTTTTCAAATCATAGATTTTACCATTAAAACACACCATTATCACCTATACATCAAAACACAACAACATAACATCATAATTCTTCATAGTTCATCAAAATCTACTCATTAAGCGCTAGATTTCCCATAAAACCCCCAATTTCGCACAAAACCTAAACCATACATCATGAACATTGAAAGGTGATACTCCTCATACCTTAAAATGTCATTTTTTCACGGTCTCTCTTTGAATTCTCCGGAGATCCTATAAGCCATAGCCTCTCCTCCTTGTTCTTCTGAGCTTTTCTCCTCTTTTCTCCAGATGTTACGGATGATACAATCCTCCTCTCGCTAATCAGTATAACACATACCCCTAATACTCTTTCCAACTTTACCCTCAACTTAGTCTCCATAATTGACCAACATACCCCCAAGACCACTAATTACCTTATTTTAGTTAAATAATAATAATTTTAATAGTCTAAAATAATTATCCTTAATATTACTATTTATTAAAATAATTTTGAATAATCTCACCATCAACTCAACAACATTCAACAAACACCAAATAATCAACAACAATAAGTTACACAATTAAATCACAAAATCGGAGTGTTACACACACTATTAGGAGTCTTTTCAAACACTAAACTCGTGTCTTTGAACTTCTCGATTAATTCTAGTTCCTTCACCATAAGCATCGACATATGCAAGAACTTCCTACTCAAAGCATCAACCACTACATTTGCTTTACAACTCAAATCAAAATCATAATCCTTCAGCAGTTCTAGCCGCCTCATCTGCCTCTTATTTAACTCTTTTTGGTCGAACAAATACTTCATACTCTTATGATCACTAAACACCTCAAATCTAGAGCAAAAAAGATAGTGTCGCCAAATCTTCAACATGAACACCACAACTGCCAATTCTAGATCATGCGTAGGGTAATTCCTTTCATGAAATTTTAGTTGTCTGGAAGCATAAGCAACAACCTGACCATTATGCATCAACACCCCACTAAGACCCATCTTCGATGAATCATAATACACCACAAAAGATTCACTCGGGTTAGGCAAAATCAACATTGGGGCGGTCGTCAATTTCTTCTTCAATTCTATAAAACTTTCTTCACATGAAACATCTCACACATAAGCTTTACCCTTTCGAATTAGTTGAGTAAACGGTGAGGCCAACTTAGAAAAACCTTCAATGAACTTACGATAATAACCTGGAAATCCAAAAAAAACTTCATATTTCATTAGCATACTTCGGAGTCTCCCATTATAACACAACATCAATCTTAGAAGGATTGACGGCAATTCCACCACTTAAAATTATATGGCCAAGGAAACTCACTTCCGTCAACCAAAACTCACATTTCAAAAATTTTGCATACGATGTCTTTTCTCTCAGTACTTGCAACACATTTCTTAAATGCTTAGCATCTTCTTCTTATAATTTAGAGTAGATCAGAATATCATCTATGAAAATCACAACAAACTTGTCCAGTTACTCGTGAAATATTTGGTTCATATACTCCATGAATACACCTAGTGTGTTGGATACACCAAATGGCATCACTGTGTATTCATAGTGTCCATACCTCATTCTGAAAGTCGTCTTCGGAATATCATCTGGTTTAACACGAATATGATGATAACCAGAGCTCAAGTCAATCTTATTTAACACGAATCTGATGATAACCAGAACTCACCTTATTCAACTGCCAAAAATTGACACACAACCTCATGTTATCTTCTTTCTTCTTTATCAACAACACAGGAGCACCCCACACAGAAACACTCGGTCGAACAAACTTCTTCTCAAGTAATTCTTCTAATTGATTCTTCAATTTAATTAACTCAGAAGTGGACATCCGATAAGGAGCCATCGACATCGAACTCGTTCCTGGTACCAAGTCCACCGCAAACTCTACTTCATGTTCAAGAGGCAAATCACTTATTTTGTCAAGAAATACATCTAGAAATTCACGAACAACGAGAAATTTGACACTTACAGTTTCACGGTCAACTTGTAATGATGCAAACATCGCAAATATTAAGGCTTCATCTTGTAAAAGTTCATCCACTTGCTTAGCAGATAAAAACATCAACTCGCCATTAGCATCAAACTCAGGAAACTCCACGGTCTTATTATAGCAGTTAATATGAACATAGTTAAACTCCAACCATTTCATACCAAGAATGACTTCAATTTGGTGCAAGGTTATACACACCAAATCCATCATGAAACTCTTCCCAAAAATAGTTAGAGGATATCTCGAACACATAAAAGTAGTAGTGAAAGAACCATTAGCAGGCATTTCTATCACCATACTATTGTCCATATCAGACAATCTCAAACCCAACATAGTATCACATTCAAGTGAAATAAACAAATGAGTAGCACCTTGTAAGCACATAATTTCGACACCATGAGTTAAGATGTAAAATTATGTTTTTACTAAGGAAATGGTCACCAGATAAAGGAGAAAGAAAATAAAGATATTCATAAGAAGTTTTGATATTTTCGACAAGACCAGATGTTCAAATACTTCGACAGGAATATGAGGAATGTTTCAGCAGACAAAGTTTGAAGAACTTTCATTACAGTTCAGCATTTGACAGAATTTGAGGAATTGGTGTGCTTTTCGACATTTCGACAGAAGATAGGTTGGAAGATATTTCGACAAAGGCATTATCCTATAAAGTTTGAAGAGTTTTGTTCTCTTCGACAATTCGACAAAACGAAGAGATGCAGCGTTTCGTCACAAAGAGGAAGAATTCAAATTCAAAAGTTACAACATTTGGCAGTTGGACGCGTGGAAGCTTCAGGAAAAGAAGAATGCATGCAGATTGACAAGTGTCAAATAGTTAGGATTTTTCCGTTTTAGGCTGTTATTTTATTTGTATATAAATAGGGTAGTTGTTGTAGAATCATGTGTGTGAAAAACTTGTACAATAATCCTGTAAAAAATACTCTAAGTACCCAGTGTGAGAGAAACGAGTTTGATATTTGGAGAAATGTACGTGTTGAACACCAATTTTATTCAAGTTATTTAAATTACAAGTCCTTTTCGTTCAATTCTTTTACTTCCAGTTTCTTTACTTTTCTGCAAAATTTATGGTCTTTTTGCCATTTTTCTTTACTTTTTGTTCAATTTTTAGTTTACTTTACTTTTACATTCAAACATTCAAGATTTTAAATCATTGACAAAACAAACCACAAACAATTATCAAACACTAAGAGTAATTTGACAACAAAATTGCACATGTGTCCTAGGACTTGTTTGGTTGGTCCTGCAAGTAACCCAGTCCTGTAAAAGATTGGTTAACCAGAGGTTATTCGTCAGAAATCACAGCGAACAAATTGGCACGCCCAGTGGGACCAGTGCAATTGTAAAATTAATACAAATCCTCTTAGTTAGAAAGTTTCTTACTGCGTTGTATGATTCTTAGAAGCGGTAAATTAGCCGTAACCGACGTAGAAAGACCAAAAAGAACAAGAGGAAGAAAGATGGCTAATCCGCCAAATACTTCAAACAATCCTAATGAAATCATTCCAGTATCTAATCCTATCCCTTTGTCAGAAGGAAGTGCAGGTGTTGGCCCTGTTTTAGAACAGATTGAGCCTTCATCAGCAGATTCGATACCAGCGGTTTCAGGATCCCAAAATGTGCTTGGTTCTTCCACAATGGGGCACCCAATGCCCATGGGAACGCCTCATCCTGGAGGAAGTAACGTTAGGCCATTCTTTAATTATTCCATGCCCATGTTTGGTAGAGAACAACCATACAGAATGCCAACTTCAATGATGGCAAATTTACATAATTCATCACCATTGTTTTCTGATGCTATGGTTCAAATGTCTTCACCATTACAAGGGTCAGGATATGGTGGAAATGGGAGTAGATTAAATCAGATTCCACTAGGATTCCAAATGCCAACTATTACGAACCATTCTGCACAAGTAATTCGTCAACAGATGGATGAAAGTAACCATGGTATGGTACAGGCATTGACACAACAAATGGGAGAAGTGTTCAACCCTTTAATACAAAACACTACCCAAACAAACCAGATATTGGCAGAACAAATGGCACGTATTGCTAGTTTCTTTGGAGTTCCTCAAACACAACAAAGAATACAAATAAATCAAAATCCTGTTAATAGGCATGTCGAAGAAGAACCAACCATAAACCAAAGGCCATTAGGAAATCCTCAGGAAAATCCTAGGGACCAAGAGGTAGTAGTCAAACAACCTCGTGTAGAAAATCATGTTCGACAGGAACCTAGGAGAATAATAGTTCAAAGAGACCAGAACGCTGATGAAATATTGCAGCAAATAATGCGTTGTAACAATTTGCCTGTCGAAAATAACATTGCAGCCATGGTCGAAAGAATAATGGCGCAAAATGGGGTAAACATAGGATTACAAAGGCCTAGTTATACTTCCCCTTTGTCTGAATACGTTTTGCAACAAGAATTACCACCAAGGTGGAAAGTCCCTAAATTCACCAAATTTTCAGGGGATACTAGTGAATCCACTATAGAGCACATAACACGTTATTTGATCGAAGCAGGGGAATAGCCAATAATGAGAACTTAAGAATGAAATATTTTCCAAGTTCTTTGACAAAAAATGCTTTTACTTGGTTTACTTCCTTGCCTGTGAATTCAATATTTACATGGACCCAATTAGAAAGATTGTTCCATGAACAATTCTATATGGGGCAAACTAAGATAATTAATCTTCATCAATAAGAAATGAGTTATCTCTTACTTGTACATCATCCATCTGGATCACATGTGATGGATCATATACATATTTCTTCAATTGTGACGCATGAAACACATCATGCAAATTCGCAAGCGACTATGGTAACGCAATATGATATGCTACCTCTCTGATCCTTTGTGAAATCTGATACGGACCAACAAAACACAGAGTGAGCTTTTTAGACTTCAAAGCTCGCCCGACACCAGTCACCGGAGTAACTTTCAAGAACACATGATCTCCCTCTTGGAACTCAAGTGCCTTCGACTTCTGACAAACCAAACATGAATACACAAATTTAGCAATATCTTTTTTCATACCCGGCCACCAAAATAATTTCTGCAAATCTTGATACAACTTTGTAGCACCAAGATGAATACTCAGCCTACTACGATCTCCTTCCTCATCAATCCAAAATTCACCTCCGTTACCTTGGTTAATTAAATTCAACTGATCAACCAACTTCAAATCATATTATTGTCCTACTCGGATTCTTTCCACAATATCACTAGTCAATTTCAACATCCCTAACTTCACACTATCGGAAGTAGTCTCACACAGCAAACTCATGTCTTTGAATTGCTCAATCATCTCGAGTTCTTTCACCATAAGCATCGACATATGTAATGTCTTCAGACTCAGAGCATCTGCAACCACATTCGCCTTACTAGGATGGTAACTCAAATCAAAATCAAAATCTTTCAACAATTCTAACCACCTTCTATGCCTCATATTTAGTTCCTTCTAATCAAACAGATATTTCAAACTCTTATGATCACTGAACACCTCAAATTTCGAACCAAAAAGATAATGTCTCCAAATTTTCAACACAAACACCATTGTGGCCAACTCTAAATCATGAGTAGGATAATTCATTTCATGGACTCTTACTTATTTAGAAGCATAAGCAATTACTTGACCATTCTACATCAACACTCCTCCAAGTCCCATTTTTAAAGCATCACAATACACTACAAAAGACTCGCTCAAATTAGGCAAAATCAACACTGTAGAAGCCGTTAACTTCTTCTTTAACACCACAAAACTATTTTCACATGCAACATATGACAGGCCGAACCCCTCACAAGGAAATCCCGGCGCTACCACCTCACAATCTATTAAGGATTATTTATAAAACCCAAACCAGACAGTCGAAAGAAAAATAAAGTATAGGGCTTTAAGCTACGTACTTTTTGGAAATGAGTTATTTAAAAAGACTGCAGAAGGAGTCTTACTAAAATGCTTAGGTGAGAGTGAAGCTTATATAGCTTTGTCAAACGTGCACAGTGGTGCATGTGGTGCACACCAGGCAGGTCACAAGATGAAGTGGTTACTATTTCGACAAGGGATGTATTGGCCAACAATGCTTAAGGACTGTGTCGAATTTGCAAAAGGGTGTCAATAATGCCAAATTCATGCAGGCATACCTCATGTACCTGCAAATGAGTTACACTCTATTATAAAGCCTTGGCCATTCAGAGGTTGGGCTTTAGATTTAGTTGGGGAAATTCGACCAGCTTCTTCAAAGGGGCAAAGATACATTTTGGTTGGAGTAGACTATTTTACTAAGTGGATTGAAGTTATACCACTGACGAATGTAGATCAGGAGGCAGTTATAGAATTCATCCAGAAACACATAATTCATAGGTTTGGAATACCAGAAACCATAACCACTGATCAAGGATCTCTGTTTACTGGGAAAAACATGCAGGCATTTGCAAAAGAAACGGGTTTTAAGTTGTTAACTTCGACACCCTATTATGCCCAAGCAAATGGACAGGTCGAAGCAGCCAACAAAGTTGTGATAAATCTGATAAAAAAGCATGTTGGTAAAAAACCTAAAAATTGGCACAAGACTCTGGATCAAGTTCTTTGGGCTTATCGAACGTCTCCTAAAGAGGCAACTAATTCTACCCCATTTAAGTTAACTTATGGGCATGATGAAGTATTACCAGTTGAAATCTATCTACAATCAATACGAATTCAAAGGCATCATGAAATTCCATCTGAGACTTATTGGAGTATGATGATGGATGAGTTAGTTGACTTAGATGAGGAGAGGTTGCGTGCTTTGGAGTTGATAAAGAGGCAGAAAGAAAGAGTCGAAAAGTTTTACAATAAGAAAGTAAAATTTAAAGCCTTTTTAGTTAGTGATCTTGTTTGGAAGGTAATTTTGCCTATGGACAAGAAAGATAGATTAATGGGAAAATGGTCTCCTAAATGGGAAGGACATTTCCAAATCTTAAGAGTTTTTTCAAATGGCACATATGAAGTCGAAGAAATAGAAAAAGATAAAAGGATACTGAAAATAAATGGCAGGTATTTGAAAAAATATAAGCCAACATTGCAAGAAATAAAAATAGAAATGGAATAAATTCATAAACTGAAAAAATATGTCTTCGCCAAACAGATGGCGTTGGTAACATTACAGATAAAAGCCTTGAAAGGCTGCCAAAACGAAACAAATGTAAAAACCTATTTCTATCACAAATTATCGTCGAAGAAAAGTTTCTTTGAGTTCGTCAAATCTCTTATGTTGAAGTTGAATTCGACGTTCACAAAGGCTTTTACCAACGGACAATTCGTCAATTTCTCGATTAAGTTGCTGAGCCATTTCTGCATGTTAAAGCCCCTTTTGAAGTTCTCTATCAATGTCCTCTTGGTTAGGTTGCTGAAGGTTGGCTTGGCGTTCTTTCTCTTGAAGGATTTTCTTCTGAAGTTCGACAATTTGAGCCTGGAAAGTCTGGATTTTGCTTTCACATTCAGCAGCAGCTTTCGAGTAGTCTTCCGAAAGTTTGTTTAATTCTGAGATTTTTTTGGTCGAAGAAGCTACAACATTCCACTCTGAAACTTGTTTCTCAGACTTAGTTGAGATGTTCTGGGAAAACTCCTTTTGGAGAAGTAAGTCAGCACTCACCGAGTCGATCAAAGAAATCAAGTCCATTACCAGATGGCTTTCCTCAGTAGAAGCCTCCAAGAGATTAGCTTGTTTAAGAAGTTTTTTCAGATCATATTGAGCAGAATGTTTTTCAACCAAAACTTTAAACAAGTCTGCGCCAAGAATTTTAGTCTTGATCTCATCCATGACAACATTAATTGATTGAACTTCAGAGGTAGCTCCAGAAGTTGTCGAACTGTTGTAGGAGGAATCCTGAAAGTTATGTCGAGAACTGAGAAGAGCCTTCAGATATTCTAGAGGTTTTTTCACTTTCAGACTCTCAATCTCTTCATGAGATAAGCTTGTCGAACCCGTTGTTGGAGGAGTTTTTGTTTGAATGGGAATAGGTTGGGCACTTCCTCCAGGATTCAAGCTAATATCTGATAGTTTCGACATATCTTCTTCCTCTTCGACAATCTTCTTGTCAGCTTCAGCTATATCAATTGGCCCTTGCATTTGTTCGTCTTGGTCCTTATCAGCTTTTTCTTCCGCGGTAAATCCTGGGCGAACAGGGGAATCGTTGTCAGAAGATTCTTGGTCGCTGATGTCGAAGTCACTATTGGTCTGAGGTCCATAAATACCAGTGCCTGGAGTGGCCTCTTCCAGAAGTCGCTCAGCCAAAGTTTTTTCAGAATCAGAAGACATAAGTATTTCTTGGACTTTGGAAGTCCCTTCGACATCAAGATCAACCTGAAGTCAACAGTAAAAGGAAATTAAAAGAAGAAACAATGCAAGTAAAAAATTTAATACTGTCAGTCGAAGTAAAAAATACCTGAGGAATCTCAGTATGGGTACTTGAATTCCCACTCTTTTCACTTTTTGAGTGAGTTTTGGTGATTGGACTGGTAGGGGAGTTTTTCTAGATTTGACGATAGATCTCTGAGATGCTACCGTTTTTATTTTTACACCTTTTTTTCTTTTGAGAGGCTGTGGCTCAAGGGATTCGTCTTCGGACTCTTCGACACCCACCTTTTTCTCTTCTTGTTTCCTCTTGGTTGTTGGTGTGCGAGTTATCTGAGGCATACAAAAAAGAAATTTGTTCAGTTTAAGAATAATGAAGTTTATATAAGAGAGGTTGAATGCTTTTGCGTGTCGAAACCTTCTTTGCAGCAACAGGTGATTTTTCGACCTGTTTGGTGGAAGTCCCTTCGCCAGGGGTTTTCCTGCTGGCAATCTTGACAGCTGAAAGGAAGGAAAATAAATAAAAATGGATATAAAACATATAAGAAAGTTAGAAATAAAAAGAGAAGTTGTATTTCTTCGACACCTTCAAGAATAGGAGATTCCACGCGAACGTGTTCTATTCCAATATGAAGGTGCCCTGGGAAGTTGTCCAGATGATACTTCGTCGGAACCACACGATCAGTAAGTTTTTTGCAAGACTCACGAAGCAGCTTTAAGTCAGACCCACACATAAACCAATCTGGAAATGGAGGGCGCAAGGCCACACCAAATTTCGTAGAAGGAAGTGGGGGAAACTTTGGAGGATACGTGTTAAACGCAAAGTTATAGCGTGCATGTGGTGGAATATATGGAGGCAACTCCAGCTTATCCATTTTTTCTGAAAACTTCTGTTTTAGGGTCACTGCTGCTTCGCCTATGGTTCGACGAAGATCATTTGGCCTGTAAATGGTTTCAAAATATTTTTGAAAATTTTGAATCTCTTTGATGTGTTTGTCCGTACCTTTCTTCTTTTTGTCCTGCACAAAAGCAAAAGCGTTCGTCAGGTGTGTTGTAAAAGCTTCTATGTCGAAGAATTTGGTAAGATAGTATTCTCTCCACCAGACGTCGAAGTCCTCAGTGCACAAATAGGTTGGTCGAAAAATCACAGGTCGGACTTCCAAGGTTTCGTCAAAAAACTTATGATACAGCTCTAAACTTTTTTCTAAGTTGTGAAAAGAATTGTAAAATAAAATAAAACCTTTCTTGGGATAGATAGGCTTGGTTTTTGTTTGGATTAACCCAAATTGTCTAGCCACTAAATTAGGCTGATAGACAATGAGAGAAATCTTTGTGTTATTCATGCTATGGTGAGAAAAGAAATGCCTTGGCATGAGGAATGATGCCCAGATAGATATGTATGAATCCTCTTCTTTCTGATGTTCTAAAGGAAGTTGTCTGATGAACCATTTAGGACCTATAGTCCTGTTGGCGAAAGGTGCCATGGATGGTGTGAAATTGTAGCGTTTGACAAACATCATCACGTAGCCGGTAAAGGCTTGTCGAAGGCTTATCCCTTCATCAGTTGGAGTCAGTTTGACCAGCCTAGGCCATTCGACACGCCTGTCCTTTATCTCTTCTTCGTCTATTTGGTTCTTTATGGGAATGCAGGTTTCAAAAGTAGCATTCAGCCACAATTGTAGAAGCCAAAAAGGGCCTGTCAGGCTGATATTTCCTTTTTCTTTGCTAGTCTTCAGGGCGTTTACACTTTCACTAAGGGATTCATAAAGATTCGCCAGAATCATTTCACTTAGACAAAGATTAACTCCGGCATGAAGTTGGTTAGAAATGGTGATGTAACTCTTGGCAACTTGAAGGGATCTAGTGCAGAAGACGAATTTTTCTAGCCACAAAGTTAGGAAAGCCACATGTTCCTTATTAGAAACCTCTTCAGTATCTTCACCATGGTGGTGCGCAATGAACAGGGAGTAACCAGCATGTTTGGTGTCAAAGCCTATAGGGTCTTTATTTAAATGCTCAGGGTTGAAAATTTCACCTATTGGACTAAGACCTGTGATGGATGCTAGATCAAAAAGGGTTGGGGTGACCATCCCACAAGGGAGGTGAAAATTGTTGTAAGTACTGTCCCAAAAATATAGGGAAGCCAACAACATGTTTTGGCAATAACGTGGTCCATCTCTCGACAATTGGATTAGGTCATAAATGCCTATTTTCTTCCAAAACTTTCCCTTAGCCCCTTCGACTCTATTTAACCAAGCTAAGTAATCCTTGGGGTCTTTTGTCAATGGAGGGCTCCTAAAAATCCTATTTTGATTTAGATATAAAAATCTAGGTCTGTCGAAGCTAAAGAGCTTTTAGGATTTTTGGAGGTTGTTTCCGTAGGTTGAGGTTTTCTACCTGCACCTATGGGTTTTGAAGTAGAGTAAGAAGGGTAAAATTCTTTTAAATGGTCCTGATCAGAGTTAGGATCAGAGAGTGGGCCTAACAGTGCTTGGCAAACTCCAGAGATTAAAACAGGGATAAGTACCTGAGATTGATAGATGCTAGCCTTTTCTCTCTCATTAGGAGGCTCTGGAATATATTGTTGTTTGTTTACCTGCACCGGCCCAGGTAGCGTGTGAGCATGAGGAAGATCAGTTGTTATTTTTGCTTTCTTATCACCTTGGTCAGCAACGTTCTTTGGAGGAGCCATTGTTGAGAGGAGTTTGAGCGAGAGTTGCAGAGGAAGTAATGGAATTGAAATATGGGTTTGATGAAGAAGAGAAAGTTCAAGAGCGTAAAAAATGAAAAGATTGGTAAAAAGAGGTATTTATAGGAAGAAAAGTGATAAAGTAAAAAGAAGAAGAAGAAAAAACGTTTCAGTTTTATGATGATCATGGGGTACGTGTCATGTTAATCAACGGTGATGATCAAAAAGTTTATAGTTGGAGAAAACCCATGATTATCTAGTTTGTAGGGTTATGGAAGATCGTGTCTAAAACGTGGGATAGATGAGACGTTTCAGAAAAAGTGTAATCATGGATTTTCTTGAGACTTAACGAAGTCACGTCACAGTTAATGAAGCTGACATGGTGTCAAAATAATTTCGACAGCAGAGGATGATTTCTCCAGAAGTTAGTCGAAACATCTTTGCTGGGGGGAAATTTGTAAGCACATAATTTCGACACCATGAGTTAAGATGTAAAATTATGTTTTTACTAAGGAAATGGTCACCAGATAAAGGAGAAAGAAAATAAAGATATTCAGAAGAAGTTTTGATATTTTCGACAAGACCAGATGTTCAAATACTTCGACAGGAATATGAGGAATGTTTCAGCAGACAAAGTTTGAAGAACTTTCATTACAGTTCAGCATTTGACAGAATTTGAGGAATTGGTGTGCTTTTCGACATTTCGACAGAAGATAGGTTGGAAGATATTTCGACAAAGGCATTATCCTATAAAGTTTGAAGAGTTTTGTTCTCTTCGACAATTCGACAAAATGAAGAGATGCAGCGTTTCGTCACAAAGAGGAAGAATTCAAATTCAAAAGTTACAACATTTGGCAGTTGGACGCGTGGAAGCTTCAGGAAAAGAAGAATGCATGCAGATTGACAAGTGTCAAATAGTTAGGATTTTTCCGTTTTAGGCTGTTATTTTATTTGTATATAAATAGGGTAGTTGTTGTAGAATCAGGTGTGTGAAAAACTTGTACAATAATCCTGTAAAAAATACTCTAAGTACCCAGTGTGAGAGAAACGAGTTTGATATTTGGAGAAATGTACGTGTTGAACACCAATTTTATTCAAGTTATTTAAATTACAAGTTTTTTTCGTTCAATTCTTTTACTTCCAGTTTCTTTACTTTTCTGCAAAATTTATGGTCTTTTTGCCATTTTTCTTTACTTTTTGTTCAATTTTTAGTTTACTTTACTTTTACATTCAAACATTCAAGATTTTAAATCATTGACAAAACAAACCACAAACAATTATCAAACACTAAGAGTAATTTGACAACAAAATTGCACATGTGTCCTAGGACTTGTTTGGTTGGTCCTGCAAGTAACCCAGTCCTGTAAAAGATTGGTTAACCAGAGGTTGTTCGTCAGAAATCACAGCGAACACACCTGTATCAATAATAGCAACCAACTCAACATTATTAATAAAATAAGTACCTCGAATCAAGTAATCCTTCTTAGGAACTTCTCAACCACTTAGAGCAAACACTAATCATAACATCATTAGGAAAAATCACCATATCATCAACGTCGATTACACACAACTATGCAATTCCACTTAGTATGAGATGTAATGTCATAAAATCATGTATGTGGTACCAAACAACATGGATGGACGCCGGGCTATCACCCTCCAAATGGACCACATCATAATTACCTCAATCCACACAATAGGATTGAAGCCAACATTGGACCGAAGTCCTAACATCATCACTAGATTGAAGTCCCCAAGTATGTTATGAATACATGATGCAAAACGTCATCGTAGTTACCGTCACAAGGTCATCAAGATTGAATCATCATCCATAAATTTCACCAATTATTTACGTTACCTCATATTTTAATCATATTATCATCAACCAAATACAACACATTACATACTCCATGGCATAAAAACAACAACAAAAAGGAACCACGGAACGAAACAAGAAAAAAAGAAAAAATATGCTTCTGCTCACCTGGCGCTCGTCTGGCGAAGCAGTCCCTTCACTTGAGGCTCGCCCGACGGAGCAGAGGCGAAACATCCCCCCATACAATTCCAGTGGCTCATATTTTTCACACATCGCTCGCGTCTGGTTCCGCCTGGAGACACTCAAGCGAGTATGTTTCACTAGACAAAACAACCCTTTCGCCTGACGAATGCCGCAAGATAGAAAGAAACCCTGTTGTGCATTTTTCTGCACAACCAGTCCCAAAATTCCTTACGAATCTCATATCCCTCAGCATGAAAAATACACATAATTCACATAGAAATCAACATACAATAACAACACATCATTATAGACATCACATACTTCATCCCTTACTTCTAACACTCGTCAAAGTCATCATATTTCATCAAACATCTCTTCTCAGGTTCCCAAATTTTCCAAAAAAAACAATTACCTATAAACATCTTAACTATATATCAAGAACAATGAAAAGTAATACTCCTCATACCTTAGAATTCGGTTTCTAATCTTCCTCTTGAATTCCACAGAGGTTGCTCAGAACCCTAGCCTCCTTCACTTCCTTTCTTCAGAGTGTTCTCCAAACTGATCGTTCCAATAACTAAACTTTTCACTCTCTAACTTCCTTTTTGACAAGCATGCCCTTGGGACCCCTATTATGATTTTTCCTACTTACCATCACTTAACCTCTTACAAACGATCATTTTACCCTTAATGTTTCTCTCTTATTTTAAATAATAACAATAATCTAAGTAATATTATTTTACTATCATTATTATCACATAATTCCAAATAATCACCCAACTCATCAAATCCTACAATATGCAACGTAAACACACAATACATCACAATATTTCACCAAAATTTACGGAAATCATTAATATTCATAATAAATCAATTAAATAAATATTCTAAATATTTGGGGTGTTACATGATGCATATGTGTGATGTTCCGATTATCGGGGGGGAAGTTCACCAGGTTTAGGTCGAACGGTTCAACAATGAGCATGCTTGATAGATTTCTCTTGTCATATGGTTTATTGTGAGTTTGGAATATTGCAAATCAAGCTAAAGGTAACAAAGATCTATCAGACCACTGTCTGATTTAGGTTAAAGGCAACTTCGTCAATTGGGGGCTAAAGCTCTTCAATTTTTTCAATTGTTGGTTGCTTCATGACCATTTTCTGCCTTGCATTCGTAAGTCTTGGATTGAGCTGAAGATTTGGGGTTCACTGAATTTTATTTTGAAATAGAAATTAAAGGGTTTGAAAGGTCTCTTAAAATTTTGGAACAAAGAAGTGTTTGGAGTTCTTGACTTGGATGTAGATTTAGCAGCGAAGTCTGATAAGAAGTTGGATGATGTTGCGAGTTCGTATGGTTTTTGTAATTTTGTGAGCACTGCTACGGAGGAAGAGGTTTCACATGTTTGGCAAACCATGAACTACAGGGAGAGTATTCTTCGGAAAAAATCGAGGCACCAATTGATTAGAGAAGGGGATGCTAATTCCAAGTTTTTTCATAAGTGTATGAAATAGAGGTTTAGTAATAATTGTGTTTCGGCGCCGCACATTGCTACAGGTTGGAAGGAGAGCATATATGAGATTAGGAAGGATGTCCATGACCACTTTCAGATTGTTTTTTATGAACCAGTTCTTATGAGGCCTTTTCTTGAGGATTTGGTTTTTAAAAGGTTAAGTGAGGTGGATAGGATGTTGCTCGAAGAACCGTTTTGCGAAGATGAGGTTGAGGAGATAATTTGGGCGTTAAATGTTGACGCCAACCCTGGGTCGGACGGTTTTGGTTTTTTTGAAGGTTGCTGGGAGATTATTAAACAGGGTGTCATGAGTTTCATCTAGCATTTCCACTCGAAGACTTCCCTTCTCAAAGTTGTTACCTATTCTTTTCTGGATTTAATTCCCAAGCATTCCAATCCTCAAATCTTTTAGGACTACAAGCCTATTTGATTGATAGGTCGTCTTTATAATATCCTATCCAAACTGCTCGCTGCGAGAATCAATAAGGCAGCTAATGGCTTAGTTTTTGAGTGTCAATCTGCTTTTAATTCACAAAGGCATATTAATGACGACATGTTGGTGGTCAATGAGGTTATGGACTATGCGAAGAGATTCAAAAAGGATTGCTTAGTAGTTAAGATTGATTTCAAACAAGCATGTGATTATTTATCTTGGGATTATTTAAGGAAGGTCTTGAAGACTATGAACTTTGGTCTGAAATGGTTGAAATGGATGGAGTCCTTAGTGTTCACAAGTTCTCTGTCAATTCTGGATAATGGCTGCCCCACTTTGGAGTTTCAAGTAAGCCGAGGATTGTGTCAGGGCGATCCTTTTTCACCCTTTCTTTTTATTTTGGCAACAGAAGGTCTTGCATGTATGATGTGTAATGCGGTGCTATCATGTTATTACAAAGGTCTCTCTTTGAACAATGCTCTTCATTTCGATATGATACAGTTCGCAAATGATACATGGTTTTGAAGTTCTTTCCGGGTTGAGTGTCAAGTTCTCAAAATCAAGAATTTTTTATTTAATCTAACAGACAAGTTTATGTAGGCAATGACAACATTTGTGGCTTATGAAATAGGGTTTGTTCTGCTCAAATTTCTTGGAGTGGTTGTGGGGTCTAGTCTTAGGCGACTTGGATATGGGATTCTGTTACTGGACAATATTCGAAAGAGGCTCTCAGTTTGGAATGGAAGACGCGTTTCATCAGGTGGTAGAATCGTTATGCTCAATTCGGTATTGGTAAACCTTCCTATTTATTTGTTTCATTCTTCAAAGCTCCAAAGAGTATCATCAAGCAAATAATTAGAATTCAAATAGAGTTTCTTTGGGGAAGAGGTGAAGACCGTCAAAAATTGTGTTGAACTAGTTGGGCGAAAATGTGCATGAGCAAATCAATGGGAGATCTTGGTATTAAACATTGTGGGTTGTTTAATCGAGTTTTACTTAGCAAATGGTTATGGAGGATCCTTGAAGGGCCAAACTCGATTTGGTTTGATTTGCTGAGTTTTAGGTTTGGTGACATAAAAGGTGTGCTTTTGAATAATTCTTTGCCCTCCTTACGGATGAACAATTCAATTTGGTGGAAGGATTTAATATCATTTCGATTCGATAATCAATTTGACAGAAATTGGTTTTCAAAATTTATTCGTTGCAAACTTGGTAATGGTGCGGATTTAAGTTTTTGGAATTCCACGTGGGTTGGGAATCGGCCTCTATGCAGTATTTTTCAACTAGCGTTCGATGATTGTGTGAATCGTTAGACAAAAGTATCAGATATTGGAGGTTGGTTCCAAGGAGTTTGGTGCTGGAATTTTGGGACAGTGGTTGTTTCAGATAACCTGGAGGCAGCCACCCAGCTTTCGGAGCTAGCAGTTTTGTTGGCAGATGTGGTACCATCGTTTGACAGTGCGCGGATCAGCGGATGAGTTTATTTGGTGGAAGAACAAGCATTGCTTCAGTGTTAATAACAGTTATTATGTTATGTCTTTTTTAATCGATTCGGAAAGTGGCAGTTTTTTGGATAATGAAACTCTTTTAAATTTGGAAAAAGTTGAAAAATCTCCTAAACCCAATAACTTGCAGATTTTTTGCTAGAGATTGTTGCAGGATTTCTTACCAATTAGAAGTCAACTTTTAGAATTTGAATTGTGCGTAAGTGATTCAGGTATTGAAGATGATTCCCATATCTTCATAATTATTTTTCTTGTCAAATTGATCTTTAAACTCTTAAAATAAATTATGTTAGTCTTTTTTGTCTTTTTAACAATAATATTAATAGCTAAATTCAACACTTATTAGATAAATATGATTAACAAGACACATTTTAATAATAAAGAAACTTATCTGAAATAAAATAATTAAAACATCAATATGTATTCACATATATAATTAAAGGATCAAATAAAGTATTTTAAAGAGAAGAAAAAATTAATTGAAAACATAAATTTCAATTATTTATATTAAATTTCTTCTATAATCTAGAAAACACTACAAATAGTATTGACACTTAGTGCGGTGATGACGTCAAACTCAATTATCAACTTCCGTTAAACTCAGAAATAGTGTTAAGATACTTAACCAAAATGCTAATGGGTTTTACAGTGAATTCTGAATAACACTAGTCAATTTATTAGTACTATTTCAGAACAAAGATTTACGGCAATTGATCACATTAAAATTACTGGGATTCAACTGTCAAAGGTACCAACTTTATACTTAAAATTGAACAACAATTCTCACTAACACGCATTGTTAGGTTTTAATTGTTAAAGCATTACCAGATCTAAACAATTTCAGCCTAGATAAACAAGAATTAAAAATATACGAATACATTTTGAAAACAATTGTGCTTATAAAATCAATCAACTCAAACAAAATAGGACCTTTTTAGTATGAATCCAAAACATTCAAGATTAATATTAAATAACAAGTAGATTCACTTCTTGAAATAACACATAATAGTAGATCGAGGCACTGCTACATCAAGATTCATAACAGATGAACCAAACCTTAAGTCTAACACTAACAGAGCAACATCTACATAACTAAAACACTGGGAATTTGAAATCTAAGCCCTCTCACCCCTGATTCTGCGAGCGAGTTGAATGTCCTTAGGCATGATAGTGACTCTCTTTGCATGAATGGCACAAAGGTTGGTGTCTTCAAACAATCCAACAAGATAAGCTTCAGCAGCTTCTTGAAGAGCAGAAACGGCACTGCTTTGGAATCGGAGATCAGTTTTGAAATCCTGAGCGATTTCTCTAACCAATCTTTGGAATGGAAGTTTCCTGATCAGAAGCTCTGTGCTCTTCTGATACTTCCTGATCTCTCTTAAAGCAACTGTTCCTGGACGAAATCTGTGAGGCTTCTTCACTCCTCCGGTCGCCGGAGCAGATTTCCGGGCAGCTTTGGTTGCGAGTTGTTTCCTTGGGGCTTTGCCTCCGGTGGATTTGCGAGCGGTTTGCTTGGTACGTGCCATTTCGATTCGAGAGAGAAAAAGAAGTGTTTGTTTGATTGTTAATTCACTCAATTGAGTTGGGAATTTGTGATGAGTGGGAAGTTAGCGTTTGGGTAATATATATTGGTGGAGAAATGAGGATAGAGCGGGAATTGGAAAAAGAAAATAGAAAATTTGGAGAGATTGTGATCGTTGATTAGAATCGATATCTACGGTTGCATGTCTCTGGGGGAAGGATATTGGGATCGCGATCCGTGTCATTTGAAGCCAACCAATAGGATTATCTCTTAATATTGTTTTTCTTTATTTATTTTCGATAAAAATAGGAAAGAGCATTGTATTGTACTCAACTCACATTTGAAGCTAACCGATTAATGAGTAAAAACTAGTAAACCAAAATTAATTGAATCTTAGTAACTAATATTACCTTTGTTTTTATCATAAATTATTTTAGATTTTTCGCTTATATGTATTTAATTGTGTACTTGTGAAATACAATGTGAATGATGATTGTGTTCGTGAGTAAAATACAATGTTCTGATTAGTGAAATATTGAATCTCTAGCTTTATGGGTAATGTGATATGGAAGAAACCCTACTTTTTCGCAAGTACATGGGAAGGAATTGTTCTTCCTCATAAATTGAAGAGATGATTTCCTCCCTTTTGGTATGATAAAATTGAATTCTCATAAGCATCTCATATACCACTTGTGGGTCAAATGGATTAGATGGTAATTATGGTTTCGGATCAGCGACCCTTGGTCGCCCTCGTCCAGTTATTCTAATGTCTTTGGGTTGCTTCTCTTCAGACTCAATAAGGTTATTGTAGTCCATAATTCCTCGAGCATGAGGTTTGCTAAAGGTGAAGTGATTAAATTAAATGTGTGACGATCTCTCTGAAATTGATGGTTGTGAGTCCCTCAAGCATTGTTGTATGCGAGTCTCTCAAGTGTTGTTAGGGTGTAAGTCCATCAAGCGTCGCTTGGGGAAGCATGTGTAGCAATAAATTTTTTGTCATGTTGAGTTTGTCTTGAGAAGGTACAGACGTTGTGAGAGAATGATCTTATCATAAGTGTCAAAACTGAGCCGAATATGGTTTATTTTTTAGCCATTAGCACGTATCTTGTAACACCCTAAATATTTTCCGCATAATTTATATAAAAATCGAAGTATTTTTCAACACAAACATATTTAGGATACCACAAAACAACAACAACAACCTGCTCATACATCAAGATATGTAACACATGCAATTTAAAATTATTATTATTAATTATAATAGTAAAATATGTCTAAAATTCAACTTCACATTGCAGCGGAAACTTCATCATTTTTTACAATTTTAATAATTGAAAATTTAACATGTTTGAAAACAACATAGTCAACATCAACATAGAGGTAATCAGATAATCCTCGACAAATAAAGCGAAGATAAAAGCATTCTAAAAACCTCAATGTTACACATCAGAGCAGACACACTGCGCCAAAAAGGACATTTAACGGCTCACCTTAGACAGCGCTTTATTAAGAAAACGTTGTTCAAGAAAAATAATAAAAGCGTTGTTAAAAGTAATACCTTAGACAACGCTTTTAGAAAAGTGATGTCTAAGATAGACCTTAGACAGCGCTTTTAAAGGTATATCTTAGACAGCGCTTTTGAGGAAAACCCTGTCTAAGGTCTTTTAATTTTAAAAAAATAAAATAAAAAAAGTTGTCTAAGGTTGACCTTAGACAACGCTTTTCAAAAGCGCTTTTTAAGGGCTACCTTAGACAATGATTTTGAGGAAAGTGTTGTCTAAGGTCTAATTAAATGAAAATATTAGAAAGCGCAGTTTCTATTTTCATATCTTTTATTTCCCTCTCCTACATCAGAGACGACTGCGAACGACGAATAAGCGACTGTAACCGTGCGAACCACCATGAGAACAACCGTGCTACTTCCTCCACTGTCACTGTCGTCGTACTCCTTCCTCCACCACCATCTTTGTTTCGATAAGATCGTCTGTTTCTATTAGGGCAAAAGTTTCTTCTTTTTCTCTTAACCCGCAAAAGTTTCTTCTTTTTCTGTTTTGATTGAGTTTTATGTTAGTGTACAAATGTTAGGGCAAGTATCTTGTTATCACATTGTTGGAATATTTTGGTTTGGCACATTGTTGTGACATAGGAGAAATTAAGAAATCATTGATAGTGTAATAACATAATAATGCATTAGGAAATGATGATTCATAAACACAAAATCAACTGCAACCAAAGAAATTTCAAAGTTATTCTTATTGTGTTCAATCGGCCTTTAAAAGGAAATACATACTAGAAGGAGTTGCATACCTAGATTAAGAATATGATTCAATTTTGTACTAAGGCATTTTGTCGGTTCATAATGATTGTGTTTAAGAATATGATTCAGTTTTTTACTGAGGCATTTTGTTGTATATGTCTAATTAAGAAATTGTATGTTATTGATAAATACTTTATCTTTCAAGTTTATGCATGAAACAAAAACATATGCACATTATCATATATCACGCCAAAATTTTGATTATTCACTCATTACACTAACATAAACATATCTAAGAATTAATTGATAGATATGATGACCTATACATGGAATGAGTATCCAGTTTGGTTGCAAATACGTGAAGCCTGGTAAAAGATAAATACGGTATATTTTAATTTTTTTCATAAGTTGAAGAAATAATAGTCACATTTGTGGGCTTGAATACTTAAGGTGCATAAATAGATAAGCTATAGGAAAATTAAAGGAGTGGTGACAATAAATAAGCTTAAACATTTAAGACCTTGTATAATGAATGTAAGCTTAATATAAGTTATATAATGCTTAATACTGAATGTTTAGGTAAAGTTTGGTTAATTTATAAGAAATTTTGGTTAATAGCATGCGATGGTAGAATAACATATCGGTGGTACGGTTTTTTAACGACATTCTAAGGTATTTTATTTTGTTTTCCTTAATAAGTAGGAAATCCATGGATAAAAAATGGATGTTTACCGATCGATTGACCAAAGAGTACGAGAATGAGGTTGCGGATTTCGTTAAGTTTGTTGTTCAACGCGTTAAAGACCCCAGTCGAATGAAATGTCCTTGCTTGGATTGTTGTTATATTGGTAAGGTCGACGCGGATGGATTGAAATCGCATTTACTGAGGCATGGAATTGATCGAAGTTATCAGTGTTGGAAATTTCACGATGAGAAAATTAATGAGAATGTTGAACTGAGTGGGAAAAGTAATACGATCATGCTTCAGACGACAAAGACAAGAAAACATACGATTGTGATCGAGTTGAAGAGATTGTAGAAGCACTTGAAGAAGATCTTCATGATTGTCCTAAAATGTTTGAGAGGTTGGTAAGCGATGCAGAGAAACCGTTGTATAAAGGTTGCACTAAATTCTCAAGACTATCTACGGTATTAAAGTTGTACAACTTAAAGGTGGGCAATGGATGGTCGGATAAAAGTTTCACAGAGTTGTTGGCCCTTATGAGAGAAATGCTATCGGTGAATAATGTTCTTCCTAATTGAACCTATGAGGCAAAAAAATGTTGTGCTCTATTGGCATGAGCTATGATAAGATACATGTTTGTCCAAACGATTGCGTTTTGTTTTGTAACAAATATGCATCGTTAACTGAGTGCCCTAAATGCGGTTTGTCTCGATATAAGAAAATATTGTCTCCAGCAAAAGTCTTATGGTATTTTCCTATAATTCCGAGATTTAGGCGCATGTTTCGTAGTGAAACCGATGCAAGATGTAACACCCCATAATTTATTTTAACTCTCCAAATAATATTATTTAATACCAATAAGATTTTTGGTTTATTCTACGAAATTTTAATGAAAAAACATTTAGAGTAAACGAAAATTTAAATTGGGTAACTGATATTATTTGTGACGAGGTTTTATTTAAATTGAGGATGAAGAGACATTTTTGGATACTCTCTATTTTTGGACTCATTGGTAAAAATGTAAGTTTTTATATATTTATATGTATAGAAAGAATATGAGAGAGAGAGAGAGATGGGAAGTTAGTAAAGAAAAAGAAGAAAAAGGAAAAGAGGAAAAGAAGAAGAGAAGAGAAGAAGAAGGAGAGAAACCCTAAAGCTTCAAATTCATCTTTCTCAATCATCCGTCCGTTGAATCGACTCTTTTCTTCCGTCAATCTTTTTATCTCGAGGTGGGTTCGTAGTTAGATACTTTTGTTTGATTCTTTTTTTGGGTTGAGTTGTGAAGTTTATGAGTTTTAGGTTTTGATAGAAATCTTGAAAACAAATGATGTAACGGTTGAAAACTCGATTAAACCTAACTATGTTGCCCACATTATGGCTATGAACATGTTTAGCATTGTGTTCCTATATTGGTTGATGTTTTGAATGAGTTTTGGCATGGAATAATATGTTCCTGTAAGCCTGAGTATTTCTGGAATCGCAGAGCTCGCTCAGCGAGCATATGAATTATGCAGAAATTTTGGTGATCTGGTATAGCGAGCTCATGCAGGGAGTTTCTCTCTCAGCGAGCTGAGGGCTCGCTCAGCTAGACCTGGAAGTTTCAGTTTTTGTTTTTAATTCATAAATTTTGATTCGGGCATCCGATTTTAGTGTTTCGTATATCAAATTGAAGCTAAAAATATTTACAAATTGATGATGCCAAAAGATGTTATTTTTACCCGATTTTTACCGACTTTCAAATGGCCAAAACCTTGTTAAATTGGAAAGTATGAGATCATGTATGTACCTTAGTTCCCTTTTATTATCGGTCCTTGTGTGAGATGGTTTGAGGAAATTGTGAGATTTATTTAGAAACGAACCCTTAGAGCCGAGAGAACTCTAAGATAGGGAACTCACTGAGATGTTTTATCTTACACCATGTTGATGTTGTTATTTCAGGTACTTCAGGTTCTGCAAATGGTAAAGATAAGGCGATTTGATTATCTTTACTTGTTTGATGGCTTTGTCTTCCGCTATGGACTTTTGAGATCTTCGGATCTAGTTCTTAGACTTTTATAATTTTTTTGAACATCTTGTATAATTTATAGCCTTGTTTTAGCACCTTATGTTGTAGTGGCTATACTTATGCAATGTGTTGCTAAGAACTTGTGTATTTCAATACCAAACTTGATTTTTATATATGAAAAAAATATGCTTTGAAGTATGTCTTTTATATATGGGTATTACACAAGACACTTGACTTGGCATGCAGATGAAAGAATTATTAATGGAAAGTATCGACATCCGGATAATTCACTACATTGGTCGAAAATTGATAATGATTATCCTGACTTTGGAAAAGAAGCAAGAAACCTTCGCTTGGCATTATCTACTGATGGAATGAACCCGCATGGTCTTCATAGTATCTCACATACCACATGGTATGTGATTCTTATGATTTATAACCTACCTACATGGTTATGTATGAAGCGTAAGTACATGATGTTATCTATGTTAATCTCTGGGCCTAAACAACCAGGGAATGACATAGACGTATACTTGACACCTTTGATCGAATATTTAAATATTTTGTGGGAGAAAGGTGTGGAGGTTTATGATGGATATAGGAAAGAAAGTTTCAATTTGAGGGTGATGTTGTTTGGCACAATTAATGATTTTCCAGCATACAGGAATCTATCTGGGTATAACATTAAAGGTCAACGTGTGTGTCCTGTTTGTGAAGATAGAACCGATACGATTCGATTGGAACTTTGGCAGAAGAATGTGTTTCTCGGTCATCGTAGATTCATACATTCTAAACATCGCTATCGTGGGCGGAGAAAAGCATTTAATGGAGACACCGAACAGCGTAAAGCTCCACCCGCATTGTCAGGTGACCAAGTTTTTGAAAAGGTGAAAGATGTGCGTACTGAGTTTGGCAAGCCTTTTGCATATAAGGTTGTCAAAGGTGGGTGGAAGAAGAGGTCGGTATTTTTTGAATTGCCATATTGGAAGTATTTGTACATGAGACATTTTGTCGATGTTATGCATATTAAAAAAATGTATTGGAAAGTGTTATCGGTATGTTACTCAATATAAAAGGAAAGTCTAAGGATGACCTTAAAGCAAGGGAGGACATGTTAAAAATGGGAATGAGAACTGAATTAGCACCCATGAAGAAAGGAAGACGAACATATCTACTACCTGCTGCTTTTACTCTATCTAGAAAGGAGAAAAAAATTTGTGTAAGTTTCTGAGTGAAGTTAAGGTTCCAGAAGGATACTCTTCAGATATTAGAAGTCGTGTGTCTATGAAAGACCTCAAGTTGAAGAGTTTGAAGACACATGATTTCCATGTTATAATGGAACATTTTCTACCAATAGGTATACGTTCTATTTTGCCAGAAAAAGTAAGAAGTGCCATAACTAAATTGTGTTTTTTCTTTAGGTCAATTTGTAGTAAGGTGATCGATTCTGAGATCTTACCAACACTACAAAAAGAGATAGTAATTACCTTGTGTGAGCTTGAAATGTATTATCCTCCCTCTTTTTTTGACATAATGGTTCATCTAGTTGTTCATCTTGTGAAAGAGACACAGTTGTGTGGATCAGCTTATATGAGATGAATGTACCTTGTTGAACGGTATATGAAAATATTAAAAGGGTACATGAAATACCGAAGTCGACCAGAGGGTTGTATTGTTGAACGATACATTGTTGAAGAAGTTGTTGAGTTTTGTACTGAATATTTGTCCAACGTTCAATCGATTGGACTCCCCAAAGCTCATATTTTCGGGAAAAAAGGAAGGTAAGAAATTAATTGGAAATAAAATTGTGACAGTATCAAGGGATGAACGGGATAAAGTGCATTTGTATTTTCTGCACAATGATAATGAGGTTGAGCCATATGTTGAAATGCACAAGGATGTACTTCGAAGGTTAAATCCGAACAGAAATGAAAATTGGATAGTACGAAAGCACAATCAAAGTTTCATACAATGGTTAAAGGATCATATTTATTCGAAACGCTCTTCAGATCCTGCTTCGATAACAGAAAGGTTGAGATGTTTGGAATATGGTCCAAGTTTGCATGTGTTTTCTCATAGCGCATACGCAATTAATGGATACACATTTTATACCAAAGAACAAGATGATAAGAGTACTATGCAAAATAGTGGTGTCACCGTGCTAGGTGAAGTAATGCATATTGTCGCTCCCGAAGATTTGCATCTCGGTGCAGACGCGAACGGTCGGCGAAAGGAGAGAATGAAGGTGAAGTGAATAGAGTCGCCAGCTAAGTATTTTTTATCCCAAAGGAAAGGTAATGCTGCATAAACCTAGAAAAAAGATGGATAAGACGGTTGCGAACCAGAGAAACTGAGAAAGGAGGTTGGTTACAACCTGGGAAGGTTTTATCACCCAGATTGTCCGTCGTACTCGACGAGATCCACGCTTAAAAGATTGTGTTTAAAAGGGGTAGTGTATGTGCTATCTGTGTGCAAAAGCTGGAAAAGAAATGTACAGGTTTCAGTGCAAAAAGAAGTGAAGTGCTCAGAAATGAGGCTTAGAAAAGAATGTTGAAAGAGGGGGAAGACACATAGACTTTTGTTCGATAACTGTTAAGTTATGCCTACGTATCCTCGCGTGCAATGAGGAAGTTAGAACACCGTAGTTCGACTCAAAGAGACTGAAAATGAATTGAATGTGAACTGCTTGCTTGTCTATGCTCAAGTGTATGACTCGTCTGGCTCGAGTGCTAACTATCTTGCATTAGACGGAAGAAGCAAGTTCTCATTTATGAATGAGTGTGATGAGAAAAGAATCCCGAAGGAGACGATTATTGTTTGTTTTTGTGTTTTCAGTTTTGTTATTGTTTTTGGTGTTTTGCATAAGTTAATGAGCTTGAGCTTAAATCAAAGGCTTACAAACTCATTATATCCTCCCTGATTAGGGATAATGAGCCTGCTTAAGTATGAGATAAGCATCTCAACTTAATTTCCATGATGATGTAGGATTAAGATCATTAACCTACTTGTTATTATTTAGATGTTTTTGGATTTTTTTTAGTGTTAAGTAATGAGTTTAATCTCTAGTCACAGATTAGTGAACTCATTACACCATCCTAATAGAAGGATAATAGATGAGAACACTTAAGCTGAGGAAGATACCTCAACTTAATCCATGGTTAGGGATTAAATTCATTGTATAACAAACATTTATTAAGTGGATTTTAATTAAGGTATGAGATTAAGAAATGGATTTTAAGTTTGTAAGACATCTTGAGGGGGACTTGTCCATTAAACACTAGGGTTAGTCCTTCTTAACCATAAGGAAGAATTAGAACCCTAATGTAAGGCCCAAGTTACAAGATAAAGTCTTGGTGATTATTAATGTGATTTGATTAAGAGGTTTAAACAAATTAAAGGTTTAACACTTAGGATTAAAGTTATACACTTCATCCTAAGAGAAGGATGCAGGCATAACCCTAATTCCAAAGTCCTAAAACTTTAAGAGTTTAGTCTCTGATTATTAAGATGAGAAGAGAGACTCAAGGAGACTCAAAGGTAAAAACTAAGGGGGACTAATCATAATCCTAATCATTATAATGCTTGGATATCCTATGGTTTGTGAGGCTTAAGAAAGATCTTCAAGGAAGCCACCAATGGAAGAAGCAGATGAAAGGAGGAGGAAACAGAAGAATAAGTTACTCACTTCCTAAGAAGATAAGTAACTTAAAGAAAGAAAATGAGAGAGATGGAACATAAGTGAATACAATTCACTTCAAAGACAAGTTGAAATGCATATGAAAGAAGATAAGAAGGAGTGATAGGTGAAGGCAAATCCACCTCCCAAAATAACTTACCAAACCTGAAAGTGTTAGTATGAATGCATAAAGTATAAAGCATAAAGAAATGAAGTGAAATGAGATGCAATGACCAAAGTCAGAAGTGTTCATGCTATGTAAATGTAATGTGAGATGATGCAAAGTCGTGCAATATGCATATGTGTGATCATACAAAGATGAGATGTCATGGAATCATGTTTAGAAGTTTGAAAACACATGAAAGTTTATGAAATGAAATGAATGCTAAACATGGCAAATGAATGAAGAAATGATAAAGCAAGGTTCTAACATGCCATAAGATGTCTAAGATGACATATGAATGCATGAAATGTCATGGCAAGTTCATGTGATGATGAATATGCAAGGTGAATGCAAATGAACATGAGAAATTAGGGTTTTATGGACATGTGAGATTCAAATGACTAAAACAGAAACAATCAACATGATAAAAATTTGAAATTAAGCTCAAACAAACCCTAATCCTATATTAGGTCACACCCCAAAGAAGAAGGTCAAAAGCCTAACCTATCAAAAGTTATGATTTCCCTAAGTTTTCTAGGGTTTTTGGGTGATTTAAAAGGAAAAATGCAAATCAAATTGAAAATGCAAGATAAATTCATGAGGAAAATGACCTATAAACTACATGCAATATGTAACACAATGCAAAAAGAATCAAGCTCAAACTCTTCTTGGTTAGGCAGAAATGATTTTTCAAAGTTAGGGTTCAAAAATGTGATTTTTATGACCCTTAATTCAAAGAAAATTGGTAAACTATGATCAAACCTAAAAAGAAATTTGTATGAAGAGTTTCAAAGTGTTTCTAAATGTATTGGAATGATCCGTGCTTTTTTTAGTGATTTTTAGAAACCTAAATTCATTTTTAATTAATTAAAATACTTTAATTAATTAAAAATAACATTTAAATATTTTAAAAAATACTTTTATAATGCAAAAAATAAAATAAAAATTATTTTTGGATTAAAAAAAATATTTAAAGTCAGAATGCAAAAGGAAATATTTTTGTGATGATTTTTGATATTTTAAAATAATTATGCAAAAGAAATGAAAATAAATGAAATAAAAATGAAAATAAATGGAAGTCAGTGCATCTGAAGGCTGAGGTTCAAACCTAGGTTGATTGCGCGCGCAGATGGGTGGATGAGATTCACTCTGATTAAATTATTTTAATTAAACTTAATTAAACTAATTAATTAAAAGATTAAAACTAATGAAGCATCTGGGTCGTCCACACACGCGGGAAGCTGGATCCAATGGCCCAGATTTAAATTAGCCTAATTAATTAGAAATTATGCCCTAATGACTTTCAGGTGGCCGGAGAAGACCTCCGGTCATCTTCTCTGGCCAGACTCCCTCCCTGAATCTCTCAAAACTCCACAAAAACTCACCACAAGCTCCAGAAATGATCCTTAACCATCAACAAACTCAAATCCAACAACAAAAACAATTAATCATGCATGAATGAAGAGAATCGAAGAAGAACAAAAATTAGGTCAAAGTTTCAGAGATACGGTTCATGCTTATTTCTTCATCATTTTCAAAACTAAACACATCCTCATGATCAGTGCAACACATAGAATCATATTTTAACAAGAAAACAAGCTTCTGGAAAAATTGTTCATGGAGGATACCTGAGTTGCAGTTCTTGGAAATGGAGCTTTCTAGGCCTTTCTTTTGTGCAATCCACCTCCTTTGGTCCCCCCGAGTCTATTGTGATGCTTGGAATGAGTTTATTTTGGCTGAATCATGAGTTCCAGCTCTGAGTATGCCGAAATCGTGTTTGAGTTTGAGAGTGTTTTAGGCTATGGTGATGGGTGGGAAATGATCCTGAGGTGATGCTGAGTTGAATGGTGAAGGAAATTTTAAGTTTGAGTGGTTGTGCTATGAAATTCGAAGAGGTGAAGGTTTCTTGAGGTTTTTGGCAATCTGAGTGTATGATAGCTTTTAGGCTTGTGTGTTGTATGAAATGAGTTGCTTAATGTCCACATAAACAATGTTGATTGGCCAGAGAGTTGTTGTGGCACAGGCTGATTGGTATGGGAGGTTTTGCAAAAAGTCAATATTGTGTACTATGAGGTATGGGCATGGGTCAGAGGTGTTTTCATGGGGTGTCTGGCCTCAGTTTGGTTCAAGGATGGCCATGGGATTGAATTTGATGTGCTGGAAGGCTTGGATGAAGAGTTCTCATGGATTTTGCAACTTTACCCCTTTTGTGTTTCTTGGATCACAAGCCATGGAAACCCTAGATTCAAAGCCCAATTCTGATCTTTTGAAGTTCCTTTGTCATGTTATGACATATTTGTGCACATTAGAGGTCATTAGAATGCTTGGCAAGTGAAATTGCAAAATTCCCTCTTTGGCATGAACTTGAAAATTATGTGATTTTTGCCAACTTTGGAAGGCCATATCTTGAGTTCTAGGATGAATCAAGACATGTTCTTGTACTTTTTGAAAAGGGAAATACCTAATCTACAACTTTCATGACCAAGAATTTTTCATTTGAAGCATTTTTGGTTATGAAAGAGGAGGTTGAAAAAATTTCCAAAAATGGAAAGTTTGCATTTCTATCTGAATTACCAAAGGTAACATTACCGAGTTCACGATGCCAGGGGCATATTATTGTGGTGCATTTTGTTTGTTTCTCTTGAGGTAGCTTTTTCAAATACTGCCATTTTGGGACAAGTCATCCTCAGCTAGGGGCAATGCTCTCTTTTCAAACCTAATTAGATCAAATTCAGTTACAAGCTCCTCAGCCATTGATCGAGGCGTACACGATCCACTGCAGTCTGAAAACACATTTCTCTCATTACATTGGCTTGATACTGGATTTCAGCAAAAGTCGTTGTTGAAATTAATTGTCTGTGCCAATAGTATCAGATGGTGTCAATATCATATCTTCGGATTCAGTCATGATAATTCCTAGAAAATTACTCGGGGAAGTCGAGAATATCAGAAGTTCTAAATCCATTGGTTACTTTGAATGAGTATATACTTTCAAAATTGATACAACTCTATTTCCGAATTCAGGTTTACTTTTCCCTTTTTACTTAGGCGAAAATGTCCATTGATTATGTTTGAATGTCTATATGCTTTTGAATATGATTGATGTTTACTAGAAATGCATAAAATAATATAGAATTACAATAATAGCATTTACTAAGGACGATTGGAGGTAGGAATCCCCAGTAAAGTTCATATCCAACGGATCTTCGCAAACTCATCCCCACAGAGTAACCTTTACGGATTTATTTTAGTGAAGTACTCCAAGTAGCCTCTTGTACTTCCAACTCTATGAGATCCCCTAGCAGATTTATCTCAAGCCTGGTATCCTCCGAAGAATTGACACTTGGTCGGATAAGTCTCTCAGGGGAATGTCTGTCTCTTTTATCCCCAGTCAGGGTATTCAGGAATTTAATCTTTCAATAAGAAGTACGACGAACGGGAAACGGAAGATCCTAAGTACAATATTTCGAAACAAGATGGGAACGATGTCTTCATATTCTTCAGCAATGAATCGAGATTTATTTTCCCCATCTAGCAGTTATTACATGAAGCTACTCATGTGCTTCAACTACATAATTCATACTTACATCATTTACATCATATCATGGCATACGTATCCATAATTCATATAACATTCTCACTCATATTAAGAACATTATGTCATACATGCAACAATCCTGCATAAACTAATCTTTCCTTTTCAGGATGGTTCACAGTCAAATAAACATTACCAACTCCCTGAGACAGTTCAGAGACAATCTATACGAAGATCTAGTGTTGATACTTAGTGCATGATACTTTCCAGAAGCAATTCAGAGTAATCGACACGAAGATTTAATTCTGATGCTTAATTCAGGAAATTGTCCTTGAGACAGTTCAGAGACGATCTATACGAAATTCTAGTGCTGATACTTAATGCAGGATACTTTCCAGAAGCAATTCAGAGATAATCGTTACGAAGATTTAATTCTGATGCTTAATTCAAGAAATTGTCCTTGAGATAGGTCAAAGACGTCTATACGAAGATCTAGTGCCGATACTTAGTGCAGGATACTTTCCAGAAGTAATTCAGAGATAATTGTTACGAAGATTTAATTCTGATGCTTAATTCAAGAAATTGTCCTTGAGAGAGGTCAGAGACGATCTATACGAAGATCTAGTGCTGATAATTAGTGCATGATACTTTCCAGAAGCAATTCAGAGATAATCGTTACGAATATTTAATTCTGATGCTTAATTCAAGAAATTGTCCTTGAGAGAGGTCAGAGACGATCTATACGAAGATCTAGTGCTGATACTTAGTGCATGATACTTTCCAGAAGCAATTCAGGGATAATCATTACGAAGATTTAATTCTGATGCTTAATTCAATAAATTTTCCTTGGGACAGTTCAGAGACGATCTATACAAAGATCTAGTGCTAATACTTAGTGCATGATACTTTCTAGAAGCAATTCAGAGATAATCGACACGAAGATTTATTTCTGATACTTAATTCAAGATATTTTCCCAGAGACAATTCAGAGACAATCTACATGAAGATCTAGTGTTGATATTTAACTCAGTCATGTTACAGAGACAGTTCAGAGATGATCTATACGAAGATCTAGTGTTGATACTTAGTGCAATAACAACAGGTAGATACTCCTACCTTCTGGTACTTTGGATGGCATCTATAAGCCCATATCCTAATACTTCGAATGGCATCTCTAAGCCCATTCAAGCAATATAACCAACCAACAATGTTACTCTGCGCACCTACGAGTGCAAATTTTTGGGCTTTAGTGTTCAATCCCCTTCAACCTTCAAGTCACGAATGGTGTACCTGCCAATCTAACGCCTCAGGTTTCAGAAAATTGAGCAGGGTCAGCTGTTGTACCCCAAAATTTTCCCTCTCACATTCAAGACCATGTGTCTCAAGAGGTCTCTTAATAGTCACAAGATTCTCAATTGGTCAAAAGGATTGAAGGTTTCATCAAACAAAGCCTCATCCTGAACAATGGATTAGAACTAGGGTTTTGAGTTTCCCCTAGAAAAGTGAACTTCCAAAGCCTCAATTGGACTTCATAACATCCCATATACCTTAAATAATCCTCATGATAAGTTTCAAAGCTTTCCTAACAAGTTTGGTCAGTCAGATGCTCAGATACCTAAAAATCAGTTAACTTGCTCAAAGAGTCAATTGTGGTCAACTCAAAGTCAAACTTCAAGATTTTTGATCAACATCAAGATAATGAGATAAAATTCATCATTTTATCAAAGGTTGATCATGATTCATCAAGGAAATCTCAGATCATCAAGAATCAGGAGTTGCTAAATTAGGGTTTTGTGTAGGAAAAGTCAACTGAACTTTGACCAGCCATAACTTTCACATACTTCATAAAAAAATTTCCTATCCAAAGCTCATTTTTAAGAAAATTCAATTATCTACAACTATGTGTCTCACAAGCCAATTCCAAAAATGCTTCATTTGAAATATATGAGCTAAAACATTATAGGTCCTTTTGAAAGTCAACAAAAAGTCAACTTTTTCCAAAGCTCACAATTTGAAAATGGTAAATGATATGGACATGGGACCAAAAGGGATGATTAAAGGATACTCTAATATTTCTAAAAAGTCATAGAACACCTTAATGACATTAAAATTTAGAAATTTATGTATTGTCAAAGTTGGGAAATTTTCAAGTGGTATATGAAGCAAAAAGGGTCTAAATTCAAAATTTTGTCAAATGGGCCCATAATATTGTAACCCAAACTTAAAAATGAGGTCATGCACGACCCAATGATCAATTGTTCTGATTTTTATCATTTTATTTTATATTATTTTGGATTTTAATCATTAAAATCCAATTTTAATTAAAATAAATTATGAAAATCAAATATTTGATCTAATACTTATTTTTGGATCAAAGATTTTATGATTAAGATGATTGAAATCATCCAAAAACGTGCAAGACCAATATAGTATGTGTTTATTTGATTTTTTGGACAATTATGGATGATTGATTTCTTCATTCACAAGCAACTCCCAAAACTCACTCAAGGCCCATTCGTTTTAACCTAATTCACGCTATTATAAAGGTATAACAAAAACACAAGGTTGATGACGAAATTTTGGGACCAAGAGAGCTACCTTCAAACTTCAAAAAGTTAAAGAAAACTCAAATTCAATTTCTTCAATTTTGACCTTTTTCAGGTGATTTGAAGGTTGAGATAGATTCCTGAGGTTGTTAAGAACGTGTCTGGATCATCATATGCGTCAAAAACTTCATGAATACTCCTAACTGAATCTTATTTTATTCTTGTTTATGCATTTTTTGATTTCATATATACACCTGTTTTAAACTGCATTTGATGATTGTTTATTGTTTGTGATGATGCAAGGATGGTTTCTGGGCAGTTAATTCGAAGCTTCACGGCAAAAAATGTGTAACACCATTGTTAGGGTTTCAAACTCCACATTAGGGTTTTCTAATTTAAGACCTTTAAACTATGTTTGATGATGTATTTGAAACGTGCAGGTCGTGGGCAATTGATTGATGTAAATATCTTGGATTAATTTTTCGTATTTAGAAATATTTGAATTTTGCAGGTCAATTAGCTACGAAAATTTCGTAGCTGATTTGAAGTTAAACCGTAGCAAAAATCATAGTTCAGAGGAAGAAGAAGACCTAACGCGCGCGAATTTGGAATTTGAAATTTATTTTGTTTTTATAATATATTCATGTTGGTCATATGCCACAGACGTGCGTCTGGCCTGGTGGCAAAGTGTTTGTCCTATGAGGTAAGGGTGGTGGGTTCGATCCCAGCCACCATCATCTTCTTTTGAGCAATTTCATTCTTTTTATGTTTTATTAATTATTATTATTATATTAATTCTAATTAATAATCAATAATTAAACTAATCACTCCTCCAATTATTTTCTAAAAAAACAAAACAAATTTTAATTAATCCTTATTTATTTTTCTTATAATATTTTTCATAAAATTATTTTTTATTATTATTATTATTATTAATCTTACCACTAAATTTGTAAATTAATTACATAATTAGGTTTAGGTTTTCTAAAAAAAAATTAATCAAACTTTTTCGTTAACCCAAAATTTTTAACCCAGATTTTTCTTAAAGGACTATAACCCTAATTAAAACCATAATTTTTATTCATTAAAATAATTTCTTTTCTTAATTTTATTTAATTTGTCTTATTTATTTATTTAGAAAATTGTATAGGTTGCATTTGTTTATGTAATTTATTTTTTTCGATTATTATGTAACTGTCCCGAAGCCGTGTAATAGCTTAGGACTTTATTTCTTGTTCATTTTATTTACGTAAATATTTAATTGATTGGTTAGTAACTTAGGGCATGAAAAGAACTAATTGAATAAAATTGGACTTAGAAAATTAAATTCAAGATAAATATTGGAAAATAACACTCACACACGTAAGTCGATCGTTCTATGATCGCCATCTGCACCTCCTAAGGTTTTCCCCTCTTGGTTGCCTTAATAAATGGTCAAGTCCCTCGAAAATGGGGGCGTCTTAAAAGCAAAGTCCCTTTAAATAGAAAAATCATCAAGTCCCTTCAGATTCAAAAAGATCTTAGTCCCTTCGAGGCTGCCTACAGAATAAATGATCTCGTCCCTACGGAATAAATGATGGTAGTCCCTATAAATTGCTAAAGACACCCCTACAAGTTGCCTTCATTGACCATACGATGATCCTACGCCCGTCCCTTAATTAATCCAAGGTAAATGACTACTTACTCCTTAATAGTAAGGACAGTCTTACCCTTGAAAGGAAATAAAAAAACATGAAAGACCATTCTAGGGTAGGTAGTTCTTAGTTACTTGCTCAAATTTCAAAAACTCTTTTTCACACCTCACTTTCAAACATTTTCAAACTCAAAGCTTTATATACATCCATACGAGGATCATTACAAAAACTTATGAAAATTCTAAACACACACTTCACTTTTCTTTTCAAACAAACTAGTGAGCTAAGTAACTAAGAGCCCATGGATAATCATGGATATAAAGGGTGCTAACACCTTCCCTTTATATAACCTACTCCCGGAACTCAAAAAATTTAAAAGGTCTTTCCTCTTCTTTTATACCCTTTCTTATTGGATAAAATAAGTCGGTGGAGACTCTTGCTATCCGCACATGTTTTTGTCAAACAAAAACACCAAGTCAGTTCTCCCACTGTGTTACAGAGCGCGTTTACCGTCTTGCAAATGAGACAAGTCGTCGCAAGTTCGCGTTGAAAGTGAGTGAGATGAGAAAAGAATTCTCGATAGAAAAGACGATTCTTCTATGTTTATTGTTTTTTAGAGAAGTGTTTTATGTTTATTGTTTGTGAACCTTCTCATACTAAGACTTGTTCATCGTGGTAGATGACTTACACCTCGCCCCAAAACAGGACGTGCATAAGTAACTCGCGACAAAGTCTTGTGTCGTACAAGAACATCCAACCTTTATTAGGTGTTTTGTTGTTTTTCTTTATGAGATGAGAAAGAAGGACTCAAGTTGCAAAAGGACAAACTAAGGGGACTAAGACACAACCCTAAATTGTTTATTCCATGGAGGTCCTAATGGTTAGCGTGACTTTCTAATCCTAATGAAAAGGAAAAGAGAAAAGCAATAGAATAAAACTTACTTCTTAATGAAGTTAAGTTGATTCTAACAAGAGGATTATCATGGAGTTGTGAAACTATGCAAAGAAAATGATAAAGCATATACATTTTGAAAGCATGAAAAATGTAAAAGAGATTAAGGTTTGTGAACTTACCTTCACCTCTCTACAAAACAAGGGTTATCATGATAAAACATGATAAAAAATATGATAAACAAATACCAAACAATTCCTAAGGGGTCTAGGACCTAAACTAGACTCAATCCTAAGTTTAATGGACCTAAAAATAATGTAAAGCAAAATTCAGCGGCCTATTACAGCTCCTAAATGTATAAACAATAGTGAGATGCAATGCACAATACACACAGCTTTTTACAACTCACAATCAACATGAAAAATAGGTGTAAAAAGTGCGAAAATGCAACAACCAACATATATAGCTACTGCATGAAAACACAACTATGAAATGCGAAAGGCAGATTTGCTTATTTTCATTTATGCACAAAACCAATGGTAAAATGCACAATTAACATGCAACATGATTAAATGGAATCAATGCACATGATTAAATGAATATTATTATTTTTAATGAGGGATTATGAAAAAATACACCAAAGCATTAACATATGCAACAAGTATGCATTTTTTTCATTATTGGCATATGAGCACAAAGATGTATATTATGACCATGCATCAACATAAATCAACAACATGACATATAACTTGATGCAAAAACAGAATTGGATCAATATGCAAGTATGATCAAAATGTAAACCAAATGCAACAACATGCACATTTACGGTTATGTGTAATGCAACATACAATATGCAATGCAATTATGGATCATGAAAATGAAACCAAAACAGAATGTGAAATACATATTAGCATGCTAAATGAAATACTTGAACATGGCAACAATGATTTACAAGACAATTTTATGCACAACCAACAAGTAAATGTACAATATGTAAAAAGTAACGGAAACGCGTCGAAATGACTCGAAACGGTGGAATGTGGTACCAAAAATGGTCTTAAAATTCCCTAAAATCATGATCTATCACTACATGAACGATCAAGACACAATTCAATGCAAACATGCAAAGAAACAAAAGCATTTTTTCTCTTTTCAACAGCGTTAACCGGTTAACGCTATAGGTTAACCGGTTAACGCCCTAAAATTTGCAATTCCAGGTGCGTTTTTTAACGTGTTAACCGGTTAACCAAATGCGTTAACCGGTTAACACTGAACATAATGGTGAAAAAAGTGTAGAAATAAGCACTTATGGTCATGAACCTACTTCTAAGGACCTCTAACACATACATGAACATGTTAACTCAAATTTTCTACTTAAAGGAGGTTTTCTAACACCTATTAGGGCCCAAATTAAGCTACAAATCTAGCTTCTAACAATTGAAATGCACAAATCGCAATCAAAACGTAATTGAACGGTAAAACGCAAACACAATCAATGAACATGCAAAGAATGCCGTTACGGCGAGATGAAGAGAATAAGTTAAAGCAAAAAGCGGTTTTAGATCACCAACCTACGAAGTAGAGGTTTGCTTCGGTGAGTGTTGCGGTGTAGATTGAAGTGCAAATGAAGAAGAAAACCGAAGATCCACAAATGCAAAATAAATGTGATTCGATCTTGATGCTTCTTGATTAATCACTTCCAATTCTCAAAATCAATCCAAAAACAGAATTGCTTCAAATAAGCTCCATAATTGATGATTGATGAATGTTTAGCTTCAAGTTATTCAAATTCCAATGAAGAATTTGAAGAACTTCTATAAAGAAGCTCTTGGTGAAAAGTGAAAAAGTGGGAGAATTAAGAAAGAAATGAGAGATTGAAGATGAAAATGGTGAGAATGAAGTTCTAACCCCTTGCTTTGGAATGATTAGGGCTTATATAGAGGTTAGGCATGACATGAGGTTTGGGAATGGAGCTTGCTTAGGCTTTAGGTTAGGTTTGGAGTTAGGTTAAGAGGTAGTTGGAGTTAGTTGGAGTTCTAGAATATTCCTTGGAATATTCCTTGGAATATGCTAGAAGAGTCTAGAAGAGGGTAGAATTTCCAAGGTAAATTGAAATGTGAAGGAGTGTGAAACAAAATGGAAAAGAATGAAGGAAAAAAAATGTGGAGGGATGTGAAGAACCAACCAATTTTCAAACTTTTTGCCCATTTTCTCGCCCTTTAACCGGTTAACCAAATGCGTTAACCGGTTAGCGGGAGAAAATTTTGTTTTCTCCTTTTCTTTGGTGGGTTAATCATGGAAATGGCTTGGATTATTTTTTTAGTGTTATTTTCTTCTCCTTGAGCTCCAATACTTGACAAGCCTTGCCCGATCACATGCCTCATGCACATGCAAATGCTCATGATTTATTTTTTTTATTTTTTTCAATTGCGATGTGATGCTTGGACGATCATGCAAAATGACGAAGCATAAACCACTTGAGGTTGACAATAAATTAAGAGGGCAATTTTAAGGTATTATAGTTGCCCCTATTTAATCATCTATAGACCTGAATCGATGATAGCAATGGCTTTCAGACCTTCAAGGTATGGAGTGATTGAATACCCGAATAAATTGGAAAATTTGGACTCTGTGAGAAAGAAAAATGATTGAGAGGAAATGTCATTCGCGGATGACAACTCAGCACATGGGATTGACCTCTGACAGGACGAAAGGAATGAGCTCATCGTACTTAGATGGTAACTCATGGGAAACGAGACCATCGTACTTAGACGGAATCGGGGATGAAACCATTGTACTGAAACAGAATCAGAAGGAACGAGATCGTTGTACTTAAACGATAACCCGAAACGTGATTGTTGTACTTAAACGAAAACGAAGAAACGAGGCCATTGTACTTAAATGGGAACTCGACAACACGAAACCATTGTACTTAAATGGAGTCGTAGACATGAAATCATCATAATTAGATGAAGTCAAGGAAAACGAGATTATTGTACTTAAACGAGAGACCGAGACGCGGCCGTTGTACTTAAACGAGACGCGAACAAGATGAGAGACTGTTGTACTGAAACAGACTCAACTGGGGAACCATTGTACTTAAATGGAGACTCAATTGGGGATGTCAAACAAGACTTGGTAGAAATAAATACATTGGGAAATGTACTTGGCATTCTGTGGGGATACTTTGATCTGATTGAAGAACTGATGTTCTGGGCTTCTATGCAAGGTACCAAAACTGGCTTATGCTTTGTATGCATATGTTTTAATTTTTTCATGGCATAACGCTCCATAATGATGGAAATGCTAAGCATTTTAAGGATGCAAATGTAATGATGATTAATAAATTCAAATGCAAAGAAGATCTCCGAATAAGGAGACAATAGGTATCCTTGACGACTTCGCTAGGGAAGAAACACTTGTTGTATTGATTGTGATGAATCGGCTCTGTGGGAAAGAGCAACTCTGTAGGGGATGGTGTTAATGATACACCGGCTCTGCACTGCCATCTTTTCCAAAGATAAATTGGGCTTTGAGATTGGAGAGCCAAGACCCTGTCGGGGATGAACTTGACTTGGAAGGAACGCTACCTGTAACAGCCCGGGCCCCTCGCAAGGCAATCCCGACACTGCCACCTCACGATCTTCTCTACCCCCCTCACTAGTAGAGTTTTTGCCTTCCGTGGGAATCGAACCTTGTACCCTGGGGTTCAAGTACATGTTCATTCCATTCCCACTACCACTTGAGCTAGTAGCTCAATTGGTAGTGGGAATGGAATGAACATGTACTTGAACCCCAGGGTACAAGGTTCGATTCCCAAGGAAGGCAAAAACTCTACTAGTGAGGGGGGTAGAGAAGATCGTGAGGTGGCAGTGCCGGGATTGCCTTGCGAGGGGCCCGGGCTGTTACAACAGCCCGAGCCTTCTGCGCTCCCAGCACTATTACCTCACGATCTTCTCTACCCCCCTCACTAGTAGAGTTTTTGCCTTCCGTGGGAATCGAACCCTGTACCCTGGGGTTCAAGTACATGTTCATTCCATTCCCACTACTAATTGAGCTACTAGCTCAATTGGTAGTGGGAATGGAATGAACATGTACTTGAACCCCAGGGTACAGGGTTCGATTCCCACGGAAGGCAAAAACTCTACTAGTGAGAGGGGTAGAGAAGATCGTGAGGTAATAGTGCCGGGAGCGCAGAAGGCTCGGGCTGTTACATAAAAAGCGCCGAACTCTGTTGGGGAAGTGATATCCATCTGACTCAGCTGGGGAAACAAATGTGTTGGTATCCTGCTGAGGAAGGGACCTGCTGGGGGGAATCCCTTATGTGCGACATCTTCTGCTTGGGGAAGAGATATACTGGGGATTCCTTCTGATGCATAATCTTCTACTTGGGGAAGAGATGCCAACGGGGATTGGACTTTGTTTGGCAGACCCGCTGGGGGAAATGGCAGACACTGCTGGGTAGAGAAGATAATTCGGGCTCTTCTGTATCCTTGCCTCTGCTGGGGAATGATGAATTCTCTCGTGCTGCTGGAGATAAGAAGACTCTGGTTGGGGAATCTCCTTGTTGAAGGAAGGCTCTCTGCTTGGGGAGCATGCTTTCTCTCTTTTTTTTTTCAATTCTGAACCTACTGGGGATAATGGAGAATGAAGTCTTGCATTGGGGATGAGAAGTTATGACATTCTTTCGTTCGAGGAGTATCTTTCCTTTGGCTGATTTGCAGGAGAAAACTTCCATTTCCAACCCTGCTAAAGAGGATAGAGAACTCAACGGGGGATATTTCCTGCCGGAAATAAGAGTTTGATCACCTCTTGCTGGGAGTGAGAGGTAGGACGTGTCTCATGCTGGAGATGAGAAGTGGAAGACGTCCTCCGCTGGGGATAAGAGATAATGATATTCTTCTGCTCCAGAAGTATCATTCTCTTTGTTGTTGCCCTGCTGGAGAGGTGATGATATGTCGAGACTTGCTAAGGAGTCACACTTCAAGACCTGCTAAGGGAGAGGTTTCTCGAAGCTCTGTGCCGACGATGGCTTTTGTTGGCAACGTCTGTACCTGCATGTCAATGAATACAATTGATAGTACCTGCGAAATAGAGAGTTAGTTTGGCCTGCATACCCCAGGGTCATGGTCTGAATCCATCCCAGTCACTCAACACATCAGATTTGTGTTAAATGTTTTTACTCTCCTGCACGTGTAATAAGACATTCATGCATTCACGAAGCAAGACTTATCATAATTCGTTGGACGTTTTTGCGATCAAACAGTGGTAGATGAAAAACAAAAACCGTTGGAAACAAATTTGAATGAAATTGCATTTTATTGATGAAAGAATGTGGATTTTCAACTCAGCAGGTGTACATCTTTTCAGATATTTCCCTAACTTTTTTCCCGAGCCTTTTGTTCTGTTTTTGGCTCGCCGGGATGCCCTTTTTCCCCTGGACTTTCATTCTGTTTTTTTGTCCAGCGGGTCTGTTATACGAAGTATTTTCTCACTGCGCCCGCGTTGAAAGGGGATTGGAAGTTTTCTCCATCCATGGTCGTTAGCATTAAGGCTCCGCCTAAGAAGACCTTTTTGACCCCGAATGGACCTTCATAGTTGGGTGTCCACTTGCCCCTGTGATTTTTGTTAGGAGTAAGAATCCTTTTCAGCACCAGATCGCCTGGTATGTACCGTTGAGGCCGTACTTTCCTGTCGAAGGCATGTTTCATTCGCCGCTGATACAACTGTCTATGGCATACAGCTGCAAGGCATTTCTCTTCAATGAGGCTCAACTGGTTGTACCTGGATCGGAGCCATTCAGCTTCGTCAAGTTTGACGTCCATCATTATTCTCAGCAAGGGGATCTCGACTTCTACCTGTAGGACTGCCTCCTTACTGTATACAATTGAGAATGGGGTTGCCCCTGTCGAGGTGCGCACCGATGTTCGATACCCATGCAGTGCAAATAGTAGCATCTCATGCCAGTCCTTGTATGTCACAACCATCTTCTGCATAATCATCTTTATGTTCTTATTGGCCGCCTCGACGGCGCCATTCATCTTCGGGCGATACGACGAAGAGTTGTGATGCTCTATTCTGAACTCCCAACATAGATCTGCCATCATCTTGTTGTTAAGATTAGAACCATTATCAGTAATGATTCTTTTGGGAATTCCATACCGGAAAATGATATCCCTCTTGATGAATCAGGCTACCACTTGTTTCGTGACATTGGCATAAGATGCCGCTTCAACCCATTTTGTGAAATAATCTATGGAAACTAGGATGAAGCAGTGACCGTTGGAAGCTGTTGGATCGATCTTGCCAATCATATCAATGTCCCACATGGCAAAGGGGCAAGGTGAAGACATGACGCTCAATGGATTTGGAGGTACATGGACCTTGTCAGCATAAATTTGCCACTTGTGGCACTTGCGGGAGTATTTACAGCAATCGGATTCCATGGTGATCCAATAATACCCCGATCTGAGAAGTTTCTTTGCCATAGCATGCCCTCCAGCATGGGTACCGAAGGAGCCTTCATGAACTTCTTGCATCAATAGGTTTGCTTCGTGTCTATCCACGCATCTGAGCAGAACCATGTCGAAGTTTTTTTTGTAGAGCACACCGTCTTGGTTTAAGAAGAACCCGTCTGCCAACCTCCTGAGGGTCTTCTTGTCTTTTCTTGACGCCCCTGCCGGGTATTCCTGAGACTTCAAAAATTGCTTTATATTGATTCGAGATACGTAATTCTCTTGGTGAACCTTGATCATGGAAGATAAGATTTCCAGAGCATCAACAAACTGATTCTCACCTCGAGGTATGTAGTGCAACTTGACCTTTGTGAAGAAAGTTAGCAACCTCCTGGTATAGTCCCTGTAAGGAGTTGATAAACCAGCCATTTGCCGTTAACTTGGTTTATGACCAGAGCAGAATCACCAAAGATCTCGAGGCTCTTGAATATCAAGTTGATTGCTTCCTCGATTCCCATTATGCAAGCTTCATACTCAGCTTCATTGTTAGTGCATTCAAATGTCAGCCGGGCAGTGAAAGGCATATGGATCCCTTCCGGCGAGATAATGATAGCACCAACTTCGTTGCCGTTCATGTTCACGGCTCCGTCAAACATCATACTCCATTTGGATTTGGGGTCTGGCCCCTCCTCCGGGAGTGGTTCTTCATAGTCTTTCGACTTGAGGAACATGATGTCCTCATCCGAAAATTCGAACTTCATCGGCTAGTAATCATCAATTGGCTGCTGGGCCAGATAATCTGATAGTACACTCCCTTTGATTGCTTTTTGTGAAGTGTATTGGATATCATATTCCATCAGAATCATTTTCCATCGGGCCACTCTTCCGGTTAGAGCTGGCTTTTCGAAGATGTACTTTACAAAGTCCATCTTTGAAATCAGTAGGGTGGTGTGAGTCAGCATGTACAGTCTTAGTAGGCAAGCAGCCAATGCCAAAGCGCAACGTATTTTTCTCGAGCAGTGCGTAACGGGTCTCACAGTCGGTAAACATTTTGCTAAGGTAATAGATTGCATGCTCTTTCCGACCAGACTCGTCCTACTGACCCATCACACAACCCATTAATCCTTCGAGAAAAATGAGGTACATGATTAGAGGTCTCCCTGGCACCGGAGGCATCATAATCGAAGGTTCTTCCAAGTACTCCTTAATTCTATCGAAAGCTTGTTGGCAGTCATCATTCCATTCGATGGCCTGATTCTTCCTCAGAAGCCTGAAAATAGGTTCGCATGTGGCTGTTAGGTGAAAGACTAACCTTACAATGTAGTTCAACCTCCCTAAGAAGCCGCGTACGTCTTTCTCAGTTTTTGGTTCAGGCATCTCCTGAATTGCCTTTACTTTTTCAAGGTCAACCTCGATTCCCCTTTCGCTGATGATAAAGCCCAACAGCTTTCCGGAACGCACCCCGAATGTGCATTTGTTCGGATTCAACCTCAGTCTGAATTTCCGAAGCCTGTCAAATAACTTGGCTAGGTTGACCAAATGTTCTTCTTCTGTCTGTGACTTCGCTATCATGTCATCAACGTAGACCTCAATCTCGTGATGAATCATGTCATGGAATAACGACACCATTTCACATTGGTATGTAGCTCCAACATTTTTCAAACCAAACGACGTCACTTTGTAACAGAAGGTGCCCCATGGGGTAATGAACATTGTTTTCTCCATGTCCTCTGGCGACATTTTGATTTGGTTGTAGCCTGAAAAGCCATCCATGAAGGAAAACACAGAGAACTGGGCAGTGTTGTCAACTAGCACATTGATGTGCGCCAACGGGAAGTCATCTTTGGGGCTGGCCCGATTCAAATCCCTGTAGTCCATGCACATTCTGAATTTACCATCCTTTTTGGGGACCGAAACGATATTCGCAACCCACGGTGGATATCTGGTTAAGGCCAAGAATCCGGCATCAAACTGCTTTTGAACTTCTTCTTTGATTTTGATGGCCATGTCTAGATGCATCCGTCTCAATTTCTGCTTGACCGGCGGATAGTCTTCCTTGAGAGGTAGCCTATGCACTACAATGTTGGTATCCAACCCTGGCATGTCCTGGTAGGACCAAGCGAAGACGTCGACATACTCTCGAAGCATAGAGATCAAGCGGCTCTTGACAGTTTCTTCCAACGCGGCCCTAATCTTAACCTCTTTTATGTCTTCCTCTGTACCCAGGTTTACCACCTCAATGGCTTCCGTGTGTGGCTGAATCATCTCCTCCTCTTGCTTGAGCAATCTGGCTAGCTCTTTGGGCAGTTTGTAATCTTCTTCACCTTCCTCGTCGGCTAGGTAAATCAGATTGTCGAAGTCATACTGAGCTATAGCAAGGTCGTTATTGATGAGACCCGATGAGGAGCATCTGTATGAATGATAATTCATGTTAGATTTTAGAAAGGGTGTGAGACATGGGAAAACGTTTCCATTTATTTTTTTTGAAAACAAAATGAAAATGAAAATGAAAGACAGGGAACAATATGATTGAATGCAAAACGTCCATTTATTAATGATTATGATATTGCAATATGAACAATGAGCCCTTACAATGAGATGCTATGCCTCGGGAAAGGCATAGAGCTTGTATACAGGAGAGTAAAAACATAAAACCATTACTCTTCTAGTCGAGTGACGGAGATGAATGCTTCGTCCGACCAGTTGTTGAGCTGCGTCCCTAGAACATAAGGCCTTATCCATTCCTCCAATTCGCAATCACTATCAATTATTTCTTCCTGCACGGAACAGACATTGTTGGGGTCAAACCATCCCACATTGTTGAAGGTAATTGGGTCTTTTCGACCTCTTTCACTTTGCCCTGATATTGATTGACCAGGATGGTAGCCAATTCCGAACATATCTTTCTTTTCTGGTACCTCGATCATCTTGCCCCAGCCCTCATTTGCACCTGATTCTACAACTTTTAGGGCTTGTTTGTAGGAGGCTATGGATGCTCCCCTCTTTGGGTCTTTTGATAAAGCAGCCGACGAGGATGCATTCTTAGATTTGATGGGCTCAAAAGCTTGGCAAGGGGTCTCGACGATTTATCCATCCATTTCCACGTATTTGAACGAGGCTAGGTGGCTGATGAAAATATCTTCTTCCCCACATACTGTCACAATTTTCCCCTCCTAGACAAATTTGAGCTTTTGATGGAGGATAGAAGATACAGCTCCGGCTGCGTGTATCCAAGGTCGTCCTAACAAATAGTTGTAGGCCGGTTAGATATCCATCACGTAAAAAGTAGCATTGAAGACTTGTGGTCCCACCTTGATCGGTAGTTACACCTCTCCGAACACTAACCTCCTCGAGCCATCGAATGCTCGGATGACCAAATCACCTGGCCTAAGCACAACCCCATCATAATCCAGCTTGATCAGTGCTTTCTCCGGTAATACATTCAATGACAACCCTGTGTCTACCAGCACATAGGAGATCACAACCCCTTTGCATTCCATGGAAATGTGCAAGGCGCGGTTCTGGTTGCGTCCCTCAGATGTTAGGCCCATATCCGTAAATCCCAACCCATGGCTAGAATTTACACTAGACACTACCGTCTCCAGCTGATTTACGGATATGTCTTGTGGCACATACGCGTTGTTCAGAATCTTCAATAGGGCTTTCCTATGCGAATCTGAACACATCAATAAGGATAAGATCAAAATCTTAGAAGGAGTCTGCTGTAAGTGATCCACAATCTTGTAGTCACTCTTCTTGATTATTTTCAGGAACTCTTTCGCATCCTTATCAAAAGTGATGTCAGGATCCGTCACAGGTGCATGTACATCATTTTTCATGGGCTGATTGCCTTTGGCTTTAGCTTGAGCTTCGGCATTATCCTTCGGTGGCAATACATTACTTCTCAGTGTCTCTGGAGCGAACAATCTTTCACTTCTGGTGAATTCTCTGACCCCAACATTCTCGACTTGGTGCGGAGAAGAACTGGATGCAGTCATGTTTTGCTTCTGGCCATTGTAATAGATTTCTCCCCCGTAATTCCAAGGGATAGCTTTATCACTATGATAAGGAGATGGTCCAGAAGTAGTAATGGTTATTGGAACCACCCTTTCCGGTGCAGGAACTTGTGCCAGATTGTAGAAGATCGTCACAGTTGATACCTCGTCTTCTTTCACGATCTTATCAAACTGCATGCTTCCTTCGTCCATTATCTTCTGTATACCTGACCTCAATCGAGCACAACCATCAATGGAGTTAACACAGTATGGGCAATCCTTTTCACAACCTAGAAAGATGTTTTTCTCAGCCAGGCAAGCTTTTACGGCCAACAATGAAGTGTTCAGGTCCTTGACATCAGATACCAGGTTCATACCTTCACCTCTATTGACAACCCCAATAGTCCTTCCATGATCAGGTATGGGATTCTGTAGCACATTTGGAGTTGGAGCAAAGTTGATCGCTTTAGAGTCTATTAGGTCTTGAACGACATGCTTCAAAGCCTTGCAATTCTCGGTACTATGGCCCGGAGCCCCAAAATGGAATTCATAACGAACATTGGCATCGTAGCCTTTAGGGATTTGCCACGGCCTCGGAGGCTACAGAGTTCTCAGTTGGCATGTAGTTTGTGAGATTAAATGGCCATGATTTGATCTTTCATTTTCAATTTGTTTGACATTTCTTTTGTTTGGAAACCCTAAAACCCTAGTAAACTTGTAAAAATCATAACTTGAGCTTGGTTAGGAGTTGAAGCTTCTCCTTTGGGCATTGGTTTAGTATAGGATTAGGGGTCCTTTGAGTGGCATTTTCGATTTTTTTATCTTATGTTTTGCTTCTGATTTTGGTTTTTGTTTGATGTATGGTTCATAAACCCTAATTTGGGCTTCCATATGCATTCATCTTGCATTCTCTTGCATAACATGACTTGCCATGACATTTCAAGCATCCATTTGATTCATTTGACATCATAAGACATATTGAAAGCATGTTTGATCATTGCATCATGTATTTGCCATGTTGTATGTCATGTGCACTTCATAACTTTTCATGTATGTTCATGGTTCCTAACTTGCTTCATTTGCATTCATGAACTTGTATGATCATTTCCATGTGCTGCCTCATGTTTGTAGCATCTCATAGCATCATTAGCATCATGTAAATGCTTCTGGTTTTGTTTCTCATCATGTCATCTCATCCCATTTTGCATTGCATTGCATTTCTTTTCTAACCTTTCAGGTGGTAAGTGACTTTGAGAAGTGAATTTGCCTTCACTTCTCATGCTTTCTTCTCATCTCTCTCTTGCATCCATGCTGCATTTTTTATATGTGTTTGAGTTTTAGCTTGCTCATTCTTCTTCTTCCCACTTTCTTTCTTCAAGTGACTTGACTTCTTGAATGAAGCAAGTTGCTTTGCTTCTCTTGATCCTTTCATCTGCTTCCTGGTGGTTCCATTGAAGACTCCTCCTGAAAACCTCACAAACTTTAGGAACAACCAAGCATGACAATGATTAGGGTTTTGATTAGTCTCCCCTCTTAGTTTTACCTTTGTGTCTCTTTTGAGTCCTCTCTTCTTATCTCATAACCAGGGACTAAACCCTAAAGGCTTTAAGGCTTTGTGATTAAGCTTATGCCTGCATCCTTCTATTAGGATGGAGTGTATAACTTTAATCCTAAGTGTTAAACCCTTAATGTGTTTAAATCCTTTAATCAATCCATCTAATAATCATCAAGACATCACACTTGTAACTTGGGCCTAGCATTAGGGTTCTAATTCTTCCTTAATTGGTTAAGAAGGACTAACCCTAGTGTTAATGGACAAGTCCCCCTCAAGTTGTCTTACAAATCATAAAATTCACTTCATCATCATATCATTAAGTAAAATCCACTTAATCAAAGGCTTGTTTTGTCATGAGTTTAATCCCTAATCATGGATTAAGTTGAGGAGCTTTCCTCAGCTTAAACATTCTCATCTATTATCCTTCTATTAGGATGGTGTAATGAGTCTGTTTAATCCTTGATTATGGCTTAATCTCATTAATTAACACTAAACAAAAACACCAAAAACATCTAAATAATCACAAGTAGGTTAATGATCTTAATCCTACACCAAAGGTGTTTAAGTGTGAGAAGCTGACTTCACACTTAAGGTATTCTCATTACCCCTAATCAGAGGGAAGATGTGATGAGTCTACTAAATCCATTGGTTTAGGCTTAAGCTCATTAACCTATGATAAACTTTCAAAAGCAATAAAAGACTGAAAACTCAAAAACAAACAATAATCGTCTCCTTCGGGACTCTTTTCTCATCTCATTCACTCACAAACGGGAACTTGCTTCTTCCGTCTAATGCAAGACAGTTAGCATCTGTGCCAGACAGATCACACACTTGAGCATTGACAAGCAAGCAGTTCACAAGTCAATTCATCTTTCAGTCTCTTTGGGTCGAACTACGGTGTTCTGACTTCCTCATTGCACGAGAGGATACGTAGGCATAACTTAACAGTTATCGAACAAAAGTCTCTGTGTATTCCCCCTCCTTCTAGCTTCATTCTTTTTTTAGCCTCATGATCTTGAGCATTTCACTCCTTTCTTACACTGACACATCATTTATACACTTCACACTTCTCATACACTGACACCTGTACATCCTTTTCCAGCTCTTTTACACACTAATCGCACTGACACTACCCCTTTAAAACACAAATCTTTCAAGCGTGGATCCCGTCGAGTACGACGGACAATCTGGGTGCTAATACCTTCCCAGGTTGTAACCAACCCCCTTTCTCAGTCTCTCTGGTTCGCAACCGTCTTATCCATATCTTTCTAGGTCTATGCAGCATTGCCTTTCCTCCGGGATAAAAATGCCTAGCTGGCGACTCTATTCATCTCCAGTGAGTTCACGGCTGTGTGTTCTCATTGTCCCTTTCGCCGACCGTTCGCGTCTGTACCCCATTTGACCTGGCTTCATTTGGTGGGAGCGACACCCGCGGCAAAGTCTCGTGTCATACAAGAACATCAAACCTTTATTAGGTGTTTTGTTGTTTTTCTTTATGAGATGAGAAAGAAGGACTCAAGTTACAAAAGGACAAACTAAGGGGACTAAGACACAACCCCAAATTGTTTATTCCATGGAGGTCCTATTGGTTAGTGTGGCTTTATAATCCTAATGAAAAGGAAAAGAGAAAAGCAATAGAATACAACTTACTTCTTAATGAAGTTAAGTTGATTCTAACAAGGGGATTAACATGGAGTTGTGAAATTATGCAAAGAAAATGCTAAAGCATACACACTTTGAAAGCATGAAAAATGTAAAAGAGATTAAGGTTTGTGAACTTACCTCCACCTCCCTACAAAACAAGGGTTAGCATGATAAAACATGATAAGAAATGTGGTAAACAAATACCAAACAATTCCTAAGGGATCTAGGACCTAAACTAGACTCAATCCTAAGTTTAATGGACCTAAAAATATTGCAAAGCAAAATTCAGCGACCTATTACAGCTCCTAAATGCACAAACAACAGTGATATACAATGCACAATGCACACATCTTTTTACAACTCACAATCAACATGCAAAACAGGTGTAAAAAGTGTTTAAATGCAATAATCAACATACATTTTACAGCTACTGCATGAAAACATAGCTATGAAATGTGAAAGGCATATTTGCTTATTTTCATTTATGCACAAAACCAATGGTAAAATGCACAATTAACACGCAACATGATTAAATGGAATCAATGCACATGATTAAATGAACATTATTATTTTTAATAAGGGATTATGAAAGAATACACCAAAACATTAACATATGCAACAAGTATGCATTTTTTCATTATTGGCATATGAGCACAAAGATGTATATTATGACCATGCATCAACATAAATCAACAACATGACATATAACTTGATGCAAGAACATAATTGGATCAATATGCAAGTATGATCAAAATGTAAACCAAATGCAATAACATGCACATTTACGGTTATGTGTAATGCAACATACAATATGCAATGCAATTATGGATCATGAAAATGAAACCAAAACAGAATGCTAAACACATATAAGCATGCTAAATGAAATACTTGAACATGGAAACAATGATTTACAAGTCAATTTTATGCACAACCAACAAGTAAATGCATAATATGCAAAAAGTAACGGAAACACGTCGAAACGACTCGAAACGGTGGAATGTGGTACCAAAAATGGTCTTAAAAATTCCCTAAAATCATGATCTATCACTACATGAACGATCAAGACACAATGCAATGCAAACATGCAAAGAAACAAAAGCATTTTTTCTCTTTTCAACAGCGTTAACCGGTTAACGCTATAGGTTAACCGGTTAACGCCCCAAAATTTGCAATTCCAGGTCCGTTTTTTAACGTGTTAACCAGTTAACCAAATGCGTTAACCGGTTAACACTAAACAAAATGGTGAAAAATAGTGTAGAAATAAGCACTTATGGTCATGAACCTACTTCTAAGGACCCCTAACACATACATGAACATGTTAACCTCGAATTTTCTACTTAAAGGAGGTTTTCTAACACCTATTAGGACCCAAATTAAGCTACAAATCTAGCTTCTAACAAATAAAATGCACAAATCGCAATCAAAATGTAATTGAACGGTAAAACGCAAACACAATCAATGAACATGAAAAGAACGTCGTTACAGTGAGCTGAAGAGAATAAGTTAAAGCAAAAAGCGGTTTTAGATCACCAACCTATGAAGCAGAGGATTGCTTCGTTGAGTGTTGCGGTGTAGATCGAAGTGCAAATGAAGAAGAAAACCGAAGATCCATGAATGCAAAATAAATGCGATTTGATCTTGATGCTTCTATATTAATCACTTCCAATGCTTAAAATCAATCCAAAAACAGAATTGCTTCTTCAAATAAGCTCCACAATTGATAATTGATGAAGGTTTAGCTTCAAGTTCTTCAAATTCCAATGAAGAATTTGAAGAACTTCTATGAAGAAGCTCTTGGTGAAAAGTGAAAAAGTGGGAGAATTGAGAGGGAAATGAGAGATTGAAGATGAAAATGGTGAGAATGAGGTTCCAACCCCTTGCTTTGGAATGATTAGGGCTTATATAGAGGTTAGGCATGGCATGAGGTTTGGGAATGGAGCTTGCTTAGGCTTTAGGTTAGGTTTGGAGTTAGGTTAGGAGGTAGTTAGAGTTAGTTGGAGTTCTAGAATATTCCTTGGAATATGCTAGAAGAGTCTAGAAGATGGTAGAATTTCCAAGGTATATTGAAATGTGAAGGAGTGTGAAACAAAGTGGAAAAGAATGAAGGAAAAAAATGTGGAGGGAAGTGAAGAACCAACCAATTTTCAAACTTTTTGCCCATTTTCGTGCCTGTTAACCAGTTAACCAAATGCGTTAACCGGTTAGCGGGAGAAAATTTTGTTTTCTCCTTTTCTTTGGTGGGTTAATCGTGGAAATGACTTGGATTATTTTTGTAGTGTTATTTTCTTCTCCTTGAGCTCCAATATTTGACAAGCCTTGCCCGATCACATGCCTCATGTACATGCAAATGCTCAAGATTTATTATTTTTATTATTTTTATTATTTTCGAATGCGATGTGATGCTTGGACGATCATGCAAAATGATGAAGCATAAACCACTTGAGGTTGGCAATAAATTCAGAGGGCAAATTTTAGGGTATTACACATGTGAACCAAATAATCTGGGTTCGGGAGTTGGTTACGACCTGGGAAGATATTAGCACCCCAGATTGTCCGCCGTACCCAACAGGATCCACGCTTGCAAAGAAATTGTTTCAAAGGGTAAAAGAATGAAGTTGCTGCAAAAGAAAAGGAACTGGATCTGGATAAAAGAAAAGAAATGGGGAAAATGTAGGGAAAATAAAAGAGTGCTCGAACGGGCCCTACCCCGCTGCCTACGTACCTCATCTGGACATAAGGATCAGAGTTACCGTAGTTCCCCTAACTAGGGGTGGAAAGATTGCTTGTGTTTTAAAGCTTGAACTACTTATGTCAATGCTCAAGTGTTGCAGGCTCGAACGACAAGTGTGTAACCGTCTTGCAAAGTGACAAGTAGGAGCAAGTTCTTACATTGAGAGTGAGTGGGATGAGAGTAGAAATTCTCGAAGGAAAGACGATTATTGTTTGTTTGTGTTTTTTAGAAGTTTTTATGAGTGTGGCACAAGGAAGTGAAAGCAAATCCTTTTCTAGGGAATGTGTCCTTATTACCACATTCCTAAATAGAATGAGTAATAAGTTCACCAAGAATGAAGAAGACCCTCAAACTTGCCTCCAAAGATTAGGGTTTGAATTCACTAACTTGTTGAATTTATTAAGTGTTTTTGTGAATTAAATGAGGAAATGTTTTTTATGGGTTTCTTTGTGAAAATAGTCTCATGATCGAAATTGTACATCATAGGTAAACTTATACCACCACCAAGATGGGGTGAATACAAGTATCCATGGAATAAGGCCATACACAAGAGACTACTTCAACCTTTTATTAAAGTGTTTTTTAGCTTTTCTATGAAGATGAGAAAGAGAGAACCAAAAGGAGAAAAGGTAAAATAACTAAGGGGAAACTAATCAAGACCTAAAGTTGTCATGCAAAGGATGATCCTAAGTTAGTGTGGCTTCAACTATCCTAGAGAAGAGAAGGAAAGAAGAAGAAAGAAGAAGAAGAAGGAAAGAAGAAGAAAGATGAAGAAGAAGGAAAGAAGTAGAAAATTAACTTACTTCTCTTAAAGAAGTTAAGTTGTTCTCTAAGGGGGATGAAAAGAAGTTGAGCAGATGATGACCTAAGCACATCTCAATCACAAGTTAAGAAAGCATAAAAAGAAGTGGATGAAGAAGTTGAGATGTGAAAGAAATAGGTGTGAAAGTGAAGAAAAAACAACCACAGGTAATCATGCAATCGCAGACAGGGCCTACTGTCGCTCCCGATAAATGAAACTAAGTCCAGATAAAGGTACAGACGCGAACGGTCGGCGAGAGGGACAATGAGAACACACAGCCGTGAACTCACTGGAGATGAATAGAGTCGCCAGCTAGACATTTTTATCCCGGAGGAAAGGCAATGCTGCATAGGCCTAGAAAAAGATGGATAAGACGGTTTGCGAACCAGAGAGACTGAGAAAGGGGGTTGGTTACAACCTGGGAAGGTATTAGCACCCAGATTGTCCGCCGTACTCGACGGGATCCACGCTTAAAAGATTTGTGTTTTAAAGGGGTAGTGTCAGTGCAATTTGTGTGTAAAAGAGCTGGCAAAAGATGTACAGGTGTCAGTGTAAAAGAAGTGAAGTGTATAATGATGTGTCAGTGTAAGAATGAGAATGAATTACTCATGATAATGAGGCTAAGAGAAAGATGCTGGAAAGAGGGGGAATATACAGAGACTTTTGTTCGATAACTGTTAAGTTATGCCTACGTATCCTCTCGTGCAATGAGGAAGTCAGAACACCGTAGTTCGACCCAAAGAGACTGATAGATGAATTGACCTGTGAACTGCTTACTTGCCTATGCTCAAGTGTATGATCTGTCTGGCACAGATGCAAACTGTCTTGCATTAGACGGGAGAAGCAAGTTCTCGTTTGTGAGTGAATGAGATGAGAAAAGAATCCCGAAGGAGACGATTATTGTTTGTTTTTGTGTTTTCAGTCTTTTATTGCTTTTTGGATGTTTGTCATAAGTTAATGAGCTTAAGCCTAAACCAATGGATTTAGTAAACTCATCACATCTTCCCTCTGTTTAGGGGTAATGAGAATACCTTAAGTGTGAAGTCAGATTCTCACACTTAATCACCTTTGGTATAGGATTAAGATCATTAACCTACTTGTGATTAATTAGATGTTTTTGTTGTTTTTGTTTAGTGTTGAGTAATGAGATTAAGCCATAATCATGGATTAAACAGACTCATTACACCATCCTAATAGAAGGATAATAGATGAGAATGTTTAAGCTGAGGAAAGCTCCTCAACTTAATCCATGGTTAGGGATTAAAATCATGACAAGACAAACCTTTATTAGATGGATTTTATTAATGATAGGATGATGAAGTGAGTTTTATGATTTGTAAGACAACTTGAGGGGGACTTGTCCATTAACACTAGGGTTAGTCCTTCTTAACCAATTAAGGAAGAATTAGAACCCTAATGCAAGGCCCAAGTTACAAGTGTGATGTCTTGATACTTATTAAGTGAATTGATTAAGAGATTTAAACACATTAAGGGTTTAACACTTAGGATTACAATTATACACTCCATCCTAAGAGAAGGATGCAGGCATAAGCTTAATCACAAAGCCTTAAAGCCTTTAGGGTTTAGTCCCTGATTATGAGATGAGAAGAGAAGACTCAAAAGAGACACAAAGGTGAAACTAAGAGGGGAGACTAATCAAAACCCTAATCATTGTCATGCTTGGTTGTTCCTAAGGTTTGTTAGGTTTTTAAGAGAAATCTTCAATGGAACCACCAGGAAGCAGATGAAAGGATCAAGAGAAGCAAAGTGACTTGCTTCTTTCAAGAAGTCAAGTCACTTGAAGAAAGAAAGTGAGAAGAGGAAGAATGAGCAAGCTCAAACTCAAACACATATAAAAATGCAGCAATGGATGCAAGAGAGATGAAAAGAAAAGTTATGAGAAGTGAAGGCAAATTCACTTCTCAACCTCACTTACCACCTGAAATGTTAGAAAGAAAAGCAATGCAATGCTAAATGAGATTTTTTTGACATGATGAAAAACAAAACCAGAAGCATGTTGATGATGATAATGATGTTATGAGATGCTACAAGCATGAGACAAGGCATGGAGATGTTCATACAAGATCATGGATGCAAATGATGCAAGTTAAGGAGCATGATCTTACATGAAAAGTTATGAAACATACATGGCAAACAAAATGGCAAATATGGGATGCAATGATCAAACATGCTTTATATATGTCTTAAGATGTCAAATGAATCAAATGGATGCTTGAAATGTCATGGCAAGTCATGTTATGCAAGAGAATGCAAGAAGGATGCAAATGGAAGCCCAAATTAGGGTTTATGGATCAAACAACAAACAAAAACCAAAAAACAGAAGCAAACCCTAAGATAAAAAATGGAAAATGCCACTCAAAGAAACCCTAATCCCATACTAAACCAAAGTCCAAAGGGGAGGTCTCAACTCTCAACCAATCTCAAGTTATGAATTTTCTAAGTTATTAGGGTTTTTAGGGTTCCTAAACAAAAGAAATTCCAAACAAATTGAAAATGAGGAATCAAATCATGGCCATTTGATCCTAGAAACTATATGCCAAACACAATGCAATGCAAGAAGAATCAATGTCCAACTCTTCATGAATAGGCAGAAATGAATTTTTGAACTTTGGATCAAAATAATGCACAAAAAATGATTTAATTCAATGGAAAATTCTCAAAATGCATCAAGATCAAAAAAGAAATTTGGTTTGAAGGTTGGACAATGTTTCTAAATGTCTTAGAACATTTCATGAATTTTTTGGTGATTTTTAGATACTTAAAAGTATTTTTAATAAATTAATTCTCATTAATCAATTAAAAATAATCTTTTAAATATTTAAAAATACTTTTTTAATGATAAAAAATAAAATGAAAATATTTTTGGGTCATAAAAATTAATAAAACTTATGGGAAAAAAGTTTCATAATTTTTACACATTTTTTACTATTTTAAAATAATTATGCAAGTAAAAGGAAAAGAAAATGAATAAAAATGAATATAATGGAAAGTCAACCAAATGAGGGGCCAGGATGGAATCTGGGAAGAGCCTGGTTGACTGCGCGCGCAGATCAAAGGCTGAAATTCAAACCTCTTAATTTCAATTAATTAAATTAATTAATCCTGATTATGAATTAATGACACGATCTGGACCACACACACGCGCGCGGGAAGCCAGATCCAAGGGTCCATATTTGAATTTTGCCCTAACCCTAATTAACTCACTAATTACTTTCAGGCTGCCGGAGAAGACTTCCGGTCGTCTTCTCCGGCCAGCATCTCCCCTGAAAATCCTCAAAACTCTAAAAACCTAACTAAAATGAAATCTAAGAATTGGGAAATGATCCCCACTCACTCACGAACCAAAACCCCTAATCAAAGCAAATTTATACTTCCTAACAAGGCTGAATCGAAGCAAGAAAGAATTAGGGCACGCAAGTTTCAGAGAGCAATTAAACTCTCATTTCATCACCATTTGCAAAACCAAAGGCATATTCATGATCAGGAAGACACAAAGAACAAGTTTAAAACAAAAGAAATGATTTCTGGAAAAATATTTCTTGAGGTACCTGAGATTCGAAGCTTTCACTCTGATGACTTTCTGGCCCTTTCTCCTTGTGCAATCCACTCCTTAGGACCCCTTGATGATGTTTGAATGCTTTGGAGGAGTTTATATTGGCTGGATGAGGAGTTTGACAAGCTTCTGCTCAAGCTCAGTTGGAAATGGCAGTGATGATTCAGGCAGTTTCAGGCCATTGTGAATGGTTCTTTGTGATCCAGATGGTGAGTGGAGAAGCTTTGTAAAGTTTGTTTGGATGTTTGTAAGCTGTGGAAGGTGATTCGAAGAGAAATGCAGGCTGAGGTGAAAATGGTGAAGTGGTTTTGTGGTTGGTTTCAGGCCTGGCTCTTGGCTGGTTTCTTCTCAATGAATCATGGTGAGATGCTTGGTGAAAATGGTTTGGATGTTTGGTGGCTGGGCAGAGAGATTCGAAGCAAAATGCAGCTAGGGTGTGTTTTGTGAATGTGTTCTTGTGAAGTGTTTCAGCCTTGCTTCTTCATATCTTTGGCTTGCCAAGGGATATTGTATTTTAATCTCATAGGTCAGATGATTTGACATGGCCTATAGTGATTGGTAAGTTTGCTTTTGCTCAAAGTCCACCTTTTATGTAAGAGAAGTATGGCTTGGTTCTAGGCTTAGTACAAGGCATGGGCTGCGCAGCAGGGGTGAGGGGGAAAGGCTAGCCAAAGTCAGCATCCAAAGGTTGCAAGTTGTAGGAAGTGTGATCATGAGTTTTGCAAGTTGTGGCTTTTTGGTTCACATGGAAAGATCTTGTCCCAAAAGCCATGAAACATGAGCAATGCCTAGTCCATTCTGAATTTTAGGACTTACATGATGTTTATGTGATGGTTTGATGCCAATTAGAAGTTGCAATTTGCCTTGGTACATGATTTTGCAATTTTCACACTTGGTGCATATCTTGAAAATAAGTGATTTTTGGCAACTTTGTCACACCATAACTTTTGATCCAAGAAGAGTTTGATCATGTTCTTGTACTTTTTGAAAAGGGAAAGATGTAATCTACAACTTTCATGACCAAAGTTTTTTCATTTGAAGCATTTTTGGATCAAGAATCAAGGCTTGAAAAATGACCTAAAATGAAGCATTCTTGAAAAGTCAACTATGCCCAAAAAGTCAACACTTGCAAAAACTCCAAATCCTTGATTTTTGTGAACTTCAAACTTCTTCCATGATCAAATAAAGATCATATACACTCAAAATGATGAAGATCACCCATTGGTTGGGTCATTGGGGGCCTCAGATGCCCTGATTTTACACTAACTTGTCTGAAAAGTCAACCCTTGATCAGATGACTTCCCCATGGAATTTCTTCATGAAAATTGATATGCATACTCCCTATACCATATAGAGACCAATGGAAACAAGAATGACCAAAAAATTTGGAGTTATGGCCTCTGAAACCAAAACCCTAATTTTAGGTCAACTGTGCAGTCAAACTTGGCTCTGCATCCATACCAAATCCAGTTCTTGTGATTCTTTTGGATTCTTGGCTTTGAGAGGATGTAATATGATGCTTGAACACACATGGACCCCTTTGAAGTGACTGGTTGCCTTTGGAGTGGCTCAAGAGGTTCTTGGATTGCTCAGGTCACAAACCCTAGGTGCAGATGACTTTGAATCTATGCAGTGAATCAAAAATGAGATATGATATGATATGATTGTGTTTATGCATATGAGATGATCACAAGCCATGGTGTGAATGGGTGAGGGCAAATTTGGGGTGTTTACAGCTGCCCCTATTCAAACATGAGTTAGCTGTGCAGGATGTAAGCGACAGCTTAACAGGCAAACAAGATAACTTGTGGTTGAATACCAAGGACAGTCCAAAATTTGCACTCACAGAATGAAGAAGAAAAGGGATATAGATTGTAAAGGAAAATAAAGTATATCGTAAAGCGGGAAACAACGCAATGACGGGGACGGCCGACATGCTGGGGATAAAAGGTAAAGCCGAGACGGGGACGACCGACTAGCTGGGGAAAATCAAATTATGATGGGGACGGCCATCAAGTTCATAAAGCAAGGTAACCAACGATGGGGACGGCCATCGGGCTAAAAAGGAAAAGGGACCACGACGGGGACGGCCATCGGGTTAAAGAATAAATGAAATAAACAGATGATGGGGGACGGCCATCAAAGGTGAAGGACGATCACCTAGCAGGGTACGGCTGCTCTGTTGGGTAATAAAGGAATTATGATGGGGACGGCCATCAAAGGTGGAGGACGACCACCTGGCAGGGTACGGCTGCCGAAAATATCAACGATGGGGACGGCCATCGGATAGAAGAGGTCAACGATGGGGACGGCCATCGGACGAGCATGATGGAGGACGACCATCAAGAAGTGGAGGACGACCACTCAGCAGGGTACGGCTGCTCTCGAGGTTTCTCATGACATAGGACGAATGCCAGATAACCAAAATCAACAATGGGGACGACCATTGGATAAAATGATGAAGGACGATCATCAAAAGGTGGAGGACGACCACCTAGCAGGGGACGGCTGCTAAAACAATGATGGGGACGGCCATCGGACGAGCATGATGGAGGACGACCATCAAGAAGTGGAGGACGACCACTCAGCAGGGTACGGCTGCTCTCAGGGTTTATCATGACACAGGACGAGTGTCAGATAAAAAGGAAAATTTGTTTGCGATCTACTGGGGATATAGTAAACACGGACGAGTATTTACAACCAAGAAGAGAAAGTACAAGTGTTTAGATGCATGTGTATAGATTAAAGATGCGGACGAGCATCCTTAAGACTATGATACGGACGAGTATCAGGTAGAAACAAACTGACACGTGTTCAGAGATGATGATACGGACGAGTATCAACTGGTTAACAGAGAACACGGACGAGTGTCGAATCTGAAAGAACTCTTCTGGGGATAGTAGATACAGACGAGTATCTTTATTCAAGAAGATACAAGTGTTTGACACGGTGTATGGATTAAAGATGCGGACGAGCATCCTTAAGGTTATGATACGGACGAGTATCATGTAGAAACAAACGCTTGACGCATGTTCTGAGATGATGGTACGGACGAGTACCAACGGGTTAACAAAGAACAAGGACTAGTGTCGAATCTGAGGGGATATAAAAAGGTATATACAAGATACAGACGAGTATCTGAGTAGTATGAGTAGTTAACTGCTGGGGAGAGCGACACGGACGAGTGTCAAAAGGAGAAGAGTATAGTATGAACAAATATTTGATACACAAAGTGTAGGTGACTGCGCTGGGGATACGACACGGACGGGTGCCAAGAAAGTGTATATAAGTAAATGTGAGTGCAAAGGGGATGTCTTTGGCTTTCTGCTGGTGATTTGACACGGACAGGTGTCAGGAAGTATCTGTAGTACGGGTGATCTTGTTTGTAAAATATATTCAGGCAACTTTACTGGGGGAGTGATGACACAGACGGGTGTCAAAAGGTGTATATACTGGCGTTTGTGATTTGTGAGGCAACTGCTTTTGCCGGGGACTCTGGTGGGGATTTTGAGGAAAGTATTCTGCATTCTGACGGATTGTCATTATTCACAAGTGTTCGATTCACAACATGACTTATGATTATGCTGTGTATTTGATTTTTGCCGTAATGCTCCGTTTTAGACGGAATGCTACGCTTTGTGGGTGAATATGATGCAAAATGCCATGATTATGCAAAGATACAGATCTGGGATTCGGATCCCGTTGCTGTGAAGATCTCTGGTTGATCTGTTTGAAGTGAATATCCCAGCTGGGGATGAAATCATTGATAGATCTGATGAGATGTATCTGCTTGGGGATCTAGGCCACTGATTGACATATCCTAGTAAAGAGGACCCAGCTGGGGTTTGTAGAAGCCTTCTGTACTCTGTTGTGACTCCTTCATGCGTTGCTCTTCTGAACGGAGGCTGATGATTCCGTGGGGAGGTGATTCCCTGACTTTTCATATTCTGCTGAGGAAGAATGATGGGCACTATGGCTGGGGAAAGTTGTTGGCAACTCAGCTGGGGAGAAAACACCTCTGGTGCCAAGAGTGAGTGTTGATCTGCCAGCTTGCTGGGATGTAACTTGCATGCCCCAGGTTGCGTTCTGGATACCTGCAATCTCGCAAAGATAAGGAAACGCACAAAAGGTCCCGAGGTATCCTTTACTGGATTCCGTCATAGGAGTTAAGCATTCTCAAGAGTAAGTATATTCCCTGCAAGCATGTGTTTCTATTTTTAGTGAAAAACATCTGTACTTATGCAATTAGTTTTAGAGACATCAGACATTCTTTGCAAACGAAATATGTACAAGACGAAACATGACTGAAAAATTTGATTTTATTAATTTTTGTGCCCTGAATTGGCAAGATACAGTCAAGGAAACAAATCTCCTAAAATAAGGAGATTGTTACAAATTGAGAAACAAAGTGCTGGCGATGTTGACGATGCTTTCAAAGGAGCTTCCTCTTCTGCTATGACTCGTATGACAATGACGTTCTTCTCGCCTTGCTTTCTGAAGTAGGCTAATTCTGATTGAAGCTTGATCCTTTTGAAGCTTTCCAAGTTGCAAGTGATACAGACGAATTCAGAATGCAGTTGTTCGCTTATTCCCTTATTTTGCATGGATCGCCCTTTCGGGTTTTCAATCCATCGGGATACCCATTTTTGCCTGAGTTGTCCAATGCGGCTTTTCAACTCAGCGGGTGTACATTTTTATTTATTTTCCCTTATTTTTGCCCGAGTCTTTTATTCTGTTTTGGACTCGCCGGGATGCCCTATTTTTGCCTGGACTTACATTCTGTTTTTATATCCAGCGGGTCATTTTTTATGCGAAGTATTTTTTAACTGCATCTGAATTCACAGGGGACGGGAAATCTTCACCATCCATGGTGCTGAGCATCAGTGCTCCACCAGAGAAAACTTTCTTTACCACGAATGGTCCTTCATAATTTGGAGTCCATTTGCCCCTGTGGTCTGTATGAGGAGGGAGGATTCTTTTCAGCACAAGATCTCCTACCTTGTACTCTCGGTGCCTGACTTTCTGATCGAAGGCTTTCTTCATTCTTTTCTGATACAACTGCCCATGACAGATTGCAGCCAACCTTTTCTCTTCGATCAGACTCAGTTGTTCGTATCGGGCCCGAACCCATTCTGCTTCGTTCAGCTTAACATCCATCAATACCCGCAGAGAGGGTAGTTCAACTTCAACTGGTAGGACCGCTTCCATTCCATACACAAGCTGATATGGTGTTGCCCCAGTGGATGTCCTGATTGATGTGCGGTACCCATGCAAGGCAAATGGTAGCATTTCGTGCCAGTCTTTGTAGGTGATTACCATCTTCTGCACAATCTTCTTGATATTTTTGTTAGCTGCCTCAACAGCGCCATTCATCTTTGGCCTGTAAGGAGAAGAATTGTGATGTTGGATCTTGAAGTCCCGGCATAGTTCTGCCATCATTTTATTGTTCAGGTTGGAACCATTATCAGTAATGATTCGCTCGGGTACTCCGTACCGACAGATGATATCTCTCTTTAGGAATCGGGCTACCACTTGCCTTGTAACATTTGCATATGAGGCTGCTTCAACCCACTTGGTGAAATAGTCGATGGCGACCAGGATGAATCTGTGGCCGTTTGAAGCAGTTGGCTCAATCTTGCCGATCATATCAATGCCCCACATGGCAAAGGGCCATGGTGAAGACATGATGTTCAAAGGATTGGGAGGCACATGCACCTTATCTGCGTAGATCTGGCATTTATGACATTTTCTGGCATAAGCACAACAGTCTGCATCCATTGTGATCCAATAATAGCCTGATCTTAACAACTTTTTAGCCATGGCATGCCCTCCGGCATGGGTACCAAAAGACCCTTCATGCACTTCATGCATCAGTAAATCTGCTTCCGTCTTGTCAACACATCTGAGGAGTACCATGTCAAAGTTCCTTTTGTACAAAGACCCATCAGTGTTCAGAAAGAAACTTCCAGCAAGCCTTCTCAAAGTCTTCTTATCATTGGAAGATGCCCCAGGTGGGTATGTTTGATCCTCCAAGAAGCACTTAATATCATGGAACCAAGGCTTATCGTCTTTGACAACATCCGCTGCAAATACATATGCTGGTCTATCAAGTCTGGACACTGAAATTTGAGGTACAAAGTTGGCAGCTTGAACTTTGATCATGGATGAAATGGTAGCAAGAGCATCTGCAAACTGATTCTCGTCCCGAGGGATATACTCAAGCTTGACTGTTGTGAAGAAAGTCAATAACCTTCTTGTATAATCCCTGTAAGGTATCAGATGATCTTGGTGGGTGTACCATTTTCCGTTGGTTTGATTGATTACCAGAGCTGAATCTCCGAATACAGTCAACGTCTTGATCCTGAGGTCAATGGCTTCCTCAAGACCCATAATGCAAGCTTCGTATTCAGCTTCGTTGTTAGTGCAGTTGAAAGTGAGTTTTGCCGAGAAAGGCATGTGAACTCCTTTAGGCGTAATGAGTACTGCACCAACGCCACGACCATTCATATTAACAGCCCCGTCGAACATCATAATCCATTCTTCTTCCGGGTCAGGCCCTTCAGTGTGAATAGGCTCTTCATGATTTTTTGCTTTAATGAACATGATGTCTTCATCAGGGAAGTCAAATCTCATAGGCTGGTAATCATCAATGGGTTGCTCAGCAAGATATTCAGATAGTACACTGCCCTTGATGGCTTTCTGAGAGGTGTACTGGATGTCGTATTCTGTGAGAATCATTTGCCATCTTGCAACCCGTCCGGTAAGAGCTGGCTTCTCGAAAATGTACTTAACTGGGTCCATTTTGGATATCAACAAAGTAGTGTGGGTCAACATATACTGTCTCAGCCGGCGAGCAGCCCACGCTAAAGCACAGCAAGTTTTCTCGAGCAGTGAATAACGTTGTTCACAGTCGGTAAACTTTTTGCTTAGGTAGTATATTGCATACTCTTTTCGACCAGACTCGTCATGCTGGCCCAGCACACACCCCATTGACTCTTCTAATACCGTCAAGTACATGATCAGAGGTCTTCCTTCAACTGGAAGCATAAGGATTGGAGGTTCTTGCAGATACTCCTTGATCTTGTCAAAAGCCCTTTGGCAGTCTTCGTTCCACCTGACCGTCTGTTCTTTTCTTAACAGCTTAAACAAAGGTTCACAGGTTGCTGTAAGGTGAGATATGAACCTTGAGATGTAGTTCAATCGACCTAAGAACCCTCGAACTTCCTTTTCAGTTTTCGGTGCAGGCATCTCTTGAATAGCTTTGACTTTATCAGGGTCAACTTCAATCCCTTTCTCGCTTACAATAAAGCCCAGCAGCTTACCGGATCGCACCCCGAATGTGCATTTGTTGGGGTTCAACTTCAGTTGGTACTTCCTCAGGCGCTTGAACAATTTGAGCAGATTTACCAGATGGTCTTCTTCAGTGAGGGACTTGGCAATCATATCATCCACATAACATTCTATTTCTTTGTGGATCATATCGTGGAATAATGTTACCATAGCCCGCTGATATGTTGCACCGGCATTTTTGAGCCCAAATGGCATTACCTTGTAGCAGAACGTGCCCCAGGGTGTAATGAATGTTGTCTTCTCCATGTCTTCTGGTGACATCTTGATCTGATTGTATCCTGAAAATCCATCCATGAAGGAGAATACCGAGAACTGAGCCGTATTATCCACCAATACATCAATGTGAGGTAAAGGGAAATCATCTTTCGGGATGGCTCTGTTCAGATCCCGGTAGTCAACACACATCCTTACTTTGCCGTCTTTCTTAGGCACAGGTACTATATTAGCAACCCACGGTGGATAGCTAGTTACAGCAAGGAACCCGGCGTCCCACTGCTTCTGTACCTCTTCCTTGATTTTTATTGCCATGTCTGGACGAGTACGGCGCAGTTTCTGTTTAATTGGCGGGCATTCTTCTCTCAAAGGCAGCTTGTGCACGACAATATCGGTATCCAACCCTGGCATATCTTGGTAAGACCAAGCAAACACATCTACATGCTCTTGAAGCAGGTCTATCAGTCGTCTCTTCACCGAGTCTTGCAGGCAGGCCCCGATTCTAACCTCTTTCACGTCTTCATCTGTACCGAGATTGATCACTTCAACCTCCTCCTGGTGAGGAGTAATAACCTTTTCCTCTTGTCTTAACAACCTGGCTAGCTCTTCAGGAAGCTCATATTCTTCATCAACCCCTTCATCAGCTTGATTGATTGGATTGTCAAAGTCATACGATGTCATAGCCGTGCTGTTGTCGGTGCTGTCTGGAAGGCATTCTCTGCAAGGGTTTAATTGGTTCATTTTAGTGATCTGATTTTAGTCTTATTTAGAAAAGTGAAATAAAGTTGTCATTTTGAAAACACCGCCATTTATTTTTTGTACAAAAAGAAAAATGGAAAAACAGTGAGCAGAAAAGAAAAAGACTCGTTTGCAAAAAGATGTCTGATATTTCATTAATTGATCTTGTTTGCACAAAAAGTACAGATGGCCCGATTACAAAATGAGTCTTGTCATCTTGGGCAAGATGCAAGACTTTGATGCATGCTATAAAAATACAGGAAATAATAATTACTCTGCATGAGTAACTCTTATAATTTCCTGGGAAGACCAGTTTGAGATACTGCTCCCCGGGATCTTTGGACGAATCCAGCTTTCCAGGTTGCGTTCTTCTCCCAGCTCGTCTTCCAGACAGTTGACAACATCAGGGGTAAGCATCCCCCACTCACAAAATTGGGCTCTTTCGCAGCCGCTGCTTGATCTTGTTGAGTTGGTTTGTAACCCAACCCAAATCTGTCTTCTTTCTTCTCTACCGATAGCAATTTGCCCCAGCCTTGGGAAGTTCCTTCCTCAACAACCTTCCGGGCTTGTTGGTATGATGATATTGGAGTACCAGACACAACAGATGTTTCATTCACATTCAAGGCTTCAAACCCCTGGCTCATTGTTTCATGGATCTCCCCATCCATCTCAATGTATTTATAGGTAGCCAGGTGGCTGACAAAAATGTCCTCTTCTCCACAGATTGTAACGATTTGACCCTCCCACTCATATTTTAACTTCTGGTGAAGGGTAGAGGTCACGGCGCCAGCAGCGTGAATCCATGGCCTACCCAACAAACAGCTGTAGGCGGGCTGAATGTCCATCACATAGAAGATAGTTTTAAAGGTCTGCGGGCCAATCGTTATGGGCAGTTCAATTTCTCCCAGAACCGATCTCTTTGAGCCATCAAAGGCTCTCACCACCAGGTTGCTGGGTCTCAACGCCAATCCGTCATACTCTAGCTTCACCAAAGCCTTTTTAGGTAGGACATTAAGGGATGACCCCGTGTCTACCAGCACATGTGAAAGGACAACACCTTTACATTCCATGGTTATGTGCAAGGCTTTGTTGTGGTTGCGGCCTTCCATTGTCAAATCAGTATTGGTGAACCCTAGTCCGTGACTAGCATTAACATTTCCAACTACTGCTTCCAGCTGATTGACAGTGATCTCTTCAGGCACGTAAGCTGCGTGCAGGACTTTGAGTAGTGCATTCCGATGGGCTTCGGAGCACATGAGCAATGATAGGATTGAGATCTTGGAAGGCGTCTGATGAAGCTGATCCACTATTTTATAATCACTCTTTTTGATGATTCGCATGAACTCATCAACCTCTTGATCGAATGGTGTCTTCAAGGCTTCTTTAACAACTTGATTTTCCTGCACAGGGCTCTTCCCTCTTGCCTTGGCAGCAGCTTCTGCTTCGGCAGTGGGTCTCTGAATTTGTGGAGCGAAAAGACGTCCGCTTCGAGTGAAGCCTCCGCCTCCGCCCACATTGTCTATTTGCAGTGCAGGGGTTGATGATTCAAAAGTGATTCTTTGTCCTTCGCAGTACAAGTCGGAGCCGTAATGCCAGGGGATGGCATTACTGCTTTCATAAGGCACGGGTCCAGGCACCGTGATGGTGACTGGACTGATTGCAGCTGTTGAAGGAACTGCGATAGTCTGTGGATCGTAATAAATTGTAACTGGCGCCCTAGTGGGAGCGGCACCTTCTGAGTTGTAGACGGAGTTGTCTTCAGGATCGTAAAATATGGTGACAGTAGAGACATCTTCATGATTGGCTGCTGGAGTTGTAGGAGACATTGTCGGAAGTATGGATGTTGTTGTTGTAGGAGATTCGAAATGGAGTGAAGCTGAAGTTGTAGCAGGAAAGATTGTTGAAAACTGATCGGTTGAGATGATAGCGGAAGTACTTGTTGATGAAGCAGAAGAATTGTCAGGAACAATGGTTGCTGCAGTTGTAGGAGGTTCTGAAACCGTTGCGGATGAGATTGCGGGATTTGTTGGAAATGATGTAGTGATCTGGAGTTGGCCACTCTGAATAAGGCCATCTATGCCATTCCTCAGATTATCGCACCCATTTACTGAGATATTGCAGTAAGCACAACCTAACTCACACCCCGGGAACATTTGACATTCCAAGAGCTGAGCCTTGATTTCTACCAACGGTGTCCTGATCTGTCCCACACTGGTTATTAAATAAGACGGCTTGTCTTCTTCAATAGCTTTAATTCTAGGACCACCGTGGTTTGGCATCGGGTTCTTATTGACATTGGGTGGTGGTGCGAAATTCAGAGCCTTGGAGTCTACCAGGTCTTGTACCTTCATATGCAGAGCTCTGCACTTTTCTGTGCTGTGGCCAGGTGCGTTTGAATGGAAGGCACACCTAGCGTTGGAGTCATAGTTCCTGGGTAGGCTGTTGGGGTCTGGAGGTGCCAACGTCCTTAGCTCAACTAGGTTGAGTTTCAGGAGTTGTGGCAGCAGGGTAGCATATGGCATAGGGATCGAATCGATCACCCTATTAGCTTGAGATGGCCTATGTTGGAATGGCCTTTGTTGACTGTTGTTGTTGCTGTTGCTGTTGTTGTAGTTCCTTGGAGGATACTGATTTTGCTGATGGTACTGAGGTTGCGGCTGATAGTTTTGCTGTGGAGGTTGATAGACGGGTTGAGGATGTGCTGGAGCAGGAATGGTGACTGCTGCTATTGACCTTTGAGCATATTGGGGCCTGCCCCTGTTTGAATGGATGGCATTGGTCTTGCCAGTTCTTCTCGGGCCTGCAAAAGGCTTTCTTGTACCACTGGACGAGCTTGCACCGTTGTCTGAGATCTTTCCCATTTTTAACAAGCTTTCAATTCTCTCCCCGGCTATGACAACATCTGCAAAGCTAGTGGAAGAGAAAGCAGCCAACCTGTCAATATATGTCCCCTGAAGGGTATTCATGAACATATCTGCCATTTCCCGTTCAGACATAGGTGGTTGAACAGCAGCAGCCAGTTGCCTCCATCTCTGTGCATATTCTCGGAAACTTTCCCTTGACGACTGTGACATTCCCATTAGGAGGGTCCTGTTGGGTGCCATGTCTAAGTTATACTGATACTGTCTGATGAAGGCCTCTGCCAGGTCCTTCCAGCATCTGATAGTTGCCCTTGTCAAGTGAGAGTACCATTCTCTTGACGCTCCGGTTAAGCTGTCTTCGAAATAGAACATCCAGAGCTTCTCATCCATTGTATAGGCCTTCAGCCTCCCCAGAAATGATTGTAAATGAGTCCGGGGGCATGAAGTCCCGTTGTATTTTTCAAAGCAAGGAGGCTTGAACTTATGGGGGATCCTGACCCCGTCTACCAAGCCCATGTCCATGACATCGAAGCCCAGAGAGTTTTGAGATTCTAAGGACCTCAACTTCTCAGCTATCTCATCCAATCTCCTATCATAAGCTTCTTCTCCAGCACCCATTACTGTAAACTGGTCCTCTTGAGGATCTTCTTGAAGTACCCTGGCTGCAGTGGCTGCCCCTTGAACATTTGCAGGAATATTGATCTCGGGATGCAGATGTGGCCCAAACACAGGGGGGTTAACATGAGGTTGTACCCTTTCATTGTTACTGGTGCCGGCAGTCCCTATGTGTGGATCCTCTTGATTTTGCCTTTCCACCATGGCTCTCAATCTTTCCTGGCTCTGAGCCATGTTGTTCATAACTTCCATAAACTGAGTCATTTGATTCCTCATTTCTAGCCTTTCATTTGCCATTTGATTTCTGACCTCGGTAAGGTCCTGCTGCATCTGATCCATTTGAATTCCCGGAAGGTTGTTTCGGGTTGGATAACGGTGCGGACGGTTGAGGGGAAATACCCGGCGCCTAGCAATAGTTCCTGAGGCATCACAACAGAGGTTAGCAACAATAAATCAAAACCTACAAAACAAACAAAAGGTTAGCATGCAATGCAGTTATGCTTATTTGCTCTCAAGGTATCCGGTTTGGCATTCAGTTTTGACCCTTCCAGACCCTTGAAGATGTTGTTGTTGTTGCTTGAAGAAAACTTAGATGAAGCAAACTAACACAAATGTATTATAGAAGGTGAAATAATACAACTTGTTCATTTTACAACACAAACCCTCTAAGGGGTCAAAATACATTACAAGAAAATAAAAGTACATGGAAAGAAAGCAACAACAAACAAATGGTCAAACACCAAGACCAAACTCATCCTCACGAACTTCCTTGAGAAGTGCTTCGGTCACAGGATCAGCCGGACGCTCTGTGAGATTCCTGATGAGGAGATTCCGGGTCGTAACAGCTGCTGTTAGCTTCTTGTGCTGAGTTTGTTCTTTGGACCTCTTCACCCCTGCTTTGATCTTTAGCTCTGATATCTCCCTCTGGGCTGCTGCCAGGGCTTCTTGTTGTTCTTTTGCATTAGCTTCAAGTTGCTCCATCTTGTCTTGAACTCTCTTGTCTTCCAGGGTACGAGCCTCGGTGATCCTGACCCACCGGGCTTGACTCTCCTTCAGATACAAGTCTGTCCTTGCTCTCTGGAACTGGGCTTCTTTGCAAGCATTCTTCAGAATTTGTTCTCCAGCCTTTGACTTTTTAATGTAATCCCCAGATTTCTCAATCTTAATCAAATGCTCTACTCTTAATTTCTCCAACCTCTCAATCTCCCTCATACCTTCACTCCTCTCCCGGAGGGTCTTCTGCAAGGCCTGGGTTAGCTTCTCATTTCTTTCCTTCAAGCTCTCAAACTCTTCCAAACTGATAGTGGCAGGGGGTGGTGCTGAAGATGACTCAGGCATGTCTTCTATGGTAAAGGGCATCCCAGAGAAATGGGCCCTGGCACGGGACCACTCATAATATTGTGCTGATGCCACATTGTTGCACTTCCCTAGGATGGTCACTCCCTTGGTTTGAACATTATCCCAGGCCCAGGCCGCCTGCCTAACAATAGCCAGACTAATCTTGTTTTCACAATAAAGAGTCTCAACCAAATCCTGTGCCCTAGGAGTATGGACCAGTGCATAGCCCAGTTGCCTTCTGAACAGCAGAGGGTTGTAATTAATACTGCCCTTAACTCCTATTAGGGGCACATTGGGAAAATGCCCACAGCTGGTGATGATATCCCTGCCTTTGGTGCTCTGAGTGCACCATCTGATATCTGCTGAAGTTAGAACAGTGAGTCTTTTAGCCCAGTTACTCTGCTGATGAGGGTTCAGAAATGCATCCGTCCTGGGTAGATGCCTGAGAAGCCAAGTGTGGAACAATGGAGCACAACACCTCACTAACCTTCCCCTCTGCTTTTCATTCCTCTGATGCACTGAGTAGTAAAGATCCCCCAATAAAGTTGGCACTGGGTTCTTCAAGATGAAAAGATGGATTGCATTCTTGCTAATGAATCGAGGCTCATCTGCAAACAATACAATTCCATATATGCTCAAGGCCAGTAAAGCACAAACAGCTTTCCACTCTCCTAGAGAAGCTTTCAGGGTAGCTTGAGAGATTAAGAAATCCAGATGAAAACCAGGGATCCCAGCTTTAGAAGTCATATGCTGCTCAATCAGGACAGGTTCCAGATGCAAAGCCTTTGCTACTTCTCCATTAGCAGGAAAGACCATCTCAGGGTTGAAAGGGATTCCACCTCTGATAGGTATACCAACTAATGAGGAGTACTCTTCCAATAAGGGGCCCAACTGAAAGTCTTGAAAAGTAAAACATCTCAGTGGAGGATCATAAAACTGAATGCAGGTGTGGATCAAGCTTCTCTGTGATGGGTCCAGATCCATAACCATATCAAGTATATCTCCATAACTTTCCCTGAACAAAGGTATGTGATCTGGAGTGATCAAGGTCTGAATCCTCCTGATATCTGATAGCTCTGGCTGGAAGAAGTGATAGGTGATATTGCTCTTTTTAGGAGCCATGATGCTGAGACTGAGTAGAGACAGGTGCTGATGATAATACTGAAGAAGTGGGCCACTGACTGGCTGGTGCAGGTGATAACTGAAGCAGATAGCTGATGAAGACAAGTCAAAACTGAAGATGGGGTCAAAACCAAAACTAAATGAAGATGGATACCCTGAAACACAAATAAGCAAATGTCAATATGATGCAATGATTATGTATGCAAATGAAATGCAAGGGTCTGTGACTGAGCTGGATCTGATCAAAATGCCCTGATATAGGTCCAAGTGTGTTCAAGAATTCCAGTTGGAGGTCTATAAATCCAGTAACCAAGGTGGGGGACTCAAATAAAGAGCCACATATCCAGGGTTTTAGAATCACAAGAACTGTCCCAAATTGAAGTATTCTTAAACAATCAAAGTAACAAGGTATTCTGAGGTCAAGGTACCTGCAAACCTGTAAACAGCCCAACCCCCTCACAGGTGGTGTTCTAAAACAAGGATCCTCAGACTTGGATCAGTTATGAGAAGTGTAAACACTTCTAACCCGGAGGTACAGTGTTTACAATAACCATAAAAGTTCCTCCTCTAACTCACCTCAGTTTCTGAAGGTCAATACTAAAAGGTCATCCAGACTTAGCAGGCTTCCCAGATAGCCCTAGCATTGCAGGAAATCTGCAACACAGAGTTCTCAAGAAGAAACCCATATCTGAACCGTGTTTCATATTCCCGCACCAGACCGAGATGGAATGGGAAAGAATATGATTCACTCTAGCCTAGGTGTCACTCAGGTCCCAGGTATAGGACCTTAACTCTCAATGAATCACCCACCCACCAAAACAAACAACAGATCCAGCCAGCAGCACAGTATGACAATATGATATAATGCAAAAGCAATAAAGAAAGCAGTAAAGCAAACTGTACATAAAGCAAAATAAGTACAAATATACAAGCACAAATAAGCACATAACACCCCAGTAAACACAAATCAATCAAGCGCTAGGAGGAACCCACAAAAAGAACCAGAAGCCCTGGATGCAGTATAAGGGTCCCCAGCAGAGTCGCCAAGCTGTCGCTCCCGATAAATGAAACTAAGTCCAGATAAAGGTACAGACACGAACGGTCGGCGAGAGGGACAATGAGAACACACAGCCGTGAACTCACTGGAGATGAATAGAGTCGCCAGCTAGGCATTTTTATCCCGGAGGAAAGGCAATGCTGCATAGGCCTAGAAAAAGATGGATAAGACGGTTTGCGAACCAGAGAGACTGAGAAAGGGGGTTGGTTACAACCTGGGAAGGTATTAGCACCCAGATTGTCCTTCGTACTCGACGGGATCCACGCTTAAAAGATTTGTGTTTTAAAGGGGTAGTGTCAGTGCAATTTGTGTGTAAAAGAGCTGGCAAAAGATGTACAGGTGTCAGTGTAAAAGAAGTGAAGTGTATAATGATGTGTCAGTGTAAGAATGAGAATGAATTACTCATGATAATGAGGCTAAGAGAAAGATGCTGGAAAGAGGGGGAATATACAGAGACTTTTGTTCGATAACTGTTAAGTTATGCCTACGTATCCTCTCGTGCAATGAGGAAGTCAGAACACCGTAGTTCGACCCAAAGAGACTGATAGATGAATTGACCTGTGAACTGCTTACTTGCCTATGCTCAAGTGTATGATCTGTCTGGCACAGATGCAAACTGTCTTGCATTAGACGGGAGAAGCAAGTTCTCGTTTGTGAGTGAATGAGATGAGAAAAGAATCCCGAAGGAGACGATTATTGTTTGTTTTTGTGTTTTCAGTCTTTTATTGCTTTTTGGATGTTTGTCATAAGTTAATGAGCTTAAGCCTAAACCAATGGATTTAGTAAACTCATCACATCTTCCCTCTGTTTAGGGGTAATGAGAATACCTTAAGTGTGAAGTCAGATTCTCACACTTAATCACCTTTGGTATAGGATTAAGATCATTAACCTACTTGTGATTAATTAGATGTTTTTGTTGTTTTTGTTTAGTGTTGAGTAATGAGATTAAGCCATAATCATGGATTAAACAGACTCATTACACCATCCTAATAGAAGGATAATAGATGAGAATGTTTAAGCTGAGGAAAGCTCCTCAACTTAATCCATGGTTAGGGATTAAAATCATGACAAGACAAACCTTTATTAGATGGATTTTATTAATGATAGGATGATGAAGTGAGTTTTATGATTTGTAAGACAACTTGAGGGGGACTTGTCCATTAACACTAGGGTTAGTCCTTCTTAACCAATTAAGGAAGAATTAGAACCCTAATGCAAGGCCCAAGTTACAAGTGTGATGTCTTGATACTTATTAAGTGAATTGATTAAGAGATTTAAACACATTAAGGGTTTAACACTTAGGATTACAGTTATACACTCCATCCTAAGAGAAGGATGCAGGCATAAGCTTAATCACAAAGCCTTAAAGCCTTTAGGGTTTAGTCCCTGATTATGAGATGAGAAGAGAAGACTCAAAAGAGACACAAAGGTGAAACTAAGAGGGGAGACTAATCAAAACCCTAATCATTGTCATGCTTGGTTGTTCCTAAGGTTTGTTAGGTTTTCAAGAGAAATCTTCAATGGAACCACCAGGAAGCAGATGAAAGGATCAAGAGAAGCAAAGTGACTTGCTTCTTTCAAGAAGTCAAGTCACTTGAAGAAAGAAAGTGAGAAGAGGAAGAATGAGCAAGCTCAAACTCAAACACATATAAAAATGCAGCAATGGATGCAAGAGAGATGAAAAGAAAAGTTATGAGAAGTGAAGGCAAATTCACTTCTCAACCTCACTTACCACCTGAAATGTTAGAAAGAAAAGCAATGCAATGCTAAATGAGATGAAATGACATGATGAAAAACAAAACCAGAAGCATGTTGATGATGATAATGATGTTATGAGATGCTACAAGCATGAGACAAGGCATGGAGATGTTCATACAAGATCATGGATGCAAATGATGCAAGTTAAGGAGCATGATCTTACATGAAAAGTTATGAAACATACATGGCAAACAAAATGGCAAATATGGGATGCAATGATCAAACATGCTTTCTATATGTCTTAAGATGTCAAATGAATCAAATGGATGCTTGAAATGTCATGGCAAGTCATGTTATGCAAGAGAATGCAAGAAGGATGCAAATGGAAGCCCAAATTAGGGTTTATGGATCAAACAACAAACAAAAACCAAAAAACAGAAGCAAACCCTAAGATAAAAAATGGAAAATGCCACTCAAAGAAACCCTAATCCCATACTAAACCAAAGTCCAAAGGGGAGGTCTCAACTCTCAACCAATCTCAAGTTATGAATTTTCTAAGTTATTAGGGTTTTTAGGGTTCCTAAACAAAAGAAATGCCAAACAAATTGAAAATGAGGAATCAAATCATGGCCATTTGATCCTAGAAACTATATGCCAAACACAATGCAATGCAAGAAGAATCAATGTCCAACTCTTCATGAATAGGCAGAAATGAATTTTTGAACTTTGGATCAAAATAATGCACAAAAAATGATTTAATTCAATGGAAAATTCTCAAAATGCATCAAGATCAAAAAAGAAATTTGGTTTGAAGGTTGGACAATGTTTCTAAATGTCTTAGAACATTTCATGAATTTTTTGGTGATTTTTAGATACTTAAAAGTATTTTTAATAAATTAATTCTCATTAATCAATTAAAAATAATCTTTTAAATATTTAAAAATACTTTTTTAATGATAAAAAATAAAATGAAAATATTTTTGGGTCATAAAAATTAATAAAACTTATGGGAAAAAAGTTTCATAATTTTTACACATTTTTTACTATTTTAAAATAATTATGCAAGTAAAAGGAAAAGAAAATGAATAAAAATGAATATAATGGAAAGTCAACCAAATGAGGGGCCAGGATGGAATCTGGGAAGAGCCTGGTTGACTGCGCGCGCAGATCAAAGGCTGAAATTCAAACCTCTTAATTTCAATTAATTAAATTAATTAATCCTGATTATGAATTAATGACACGATCTGGACCACACACACGCGCGCGGGAAGCCAGATCCAAGGGTCCATATTTGAATTTTGCCCTAACCCTAATTAACTCACTAATTACTTTCAGGCTGCCGGAGAAGACTTCCGGTCGTCTTCTCCGGCCAGCATCTCCCCTGAAAATCCTCAAAACTCTAAAAACCTAACTAAAATGAAATCTAAGAATTGGGAAATGATCCCCACTCACTCACGAACCAAAACCCCTAATCAAAGCAAATTTATACTTCCTAACAAGGCTGAATCGAAGCAAGAAAGAATTAGGGCACGCAAGTTTCAGAGAGCAATTAAACTCTCATTTCATCACCATTTGCAAAACCAAAGGCATATTCATGATCAGGAAGACACAAAGAACAAGTTTAAAACAAAAGAAATGATTTCTGGAAAAATATTTCTTGAGCTACCTGAGATTCGAAGCTTTCACTCTGATGACTTTCTGGCCCTTTCTCCTTGTGCAATCCACTCCTTAGGACCCCTTGATGATGTTTGAATGCTTTGGAGGAGTTTATATTGGCTGGATGAGGAGTTTGACAAGCTTCTGCTCAAGCTCAGTTGGAAATGGCAGTGATGATTCAGGCAGTTTCAGGCCATTGTGAATGGTTCTTTGTGATCCAGATGGTGAGTGGAGAAGCTTTGTAAAGTTTGTTTGGATGTTTGTAAGCTGTGGAAGGTGATTCGAAGAGAAATGCAGGCTGAGGTGAAAATGGTGAAGTGGTTTTGTGGTTGGTTTCAGGCCTGGCTCTTGGCTGGTTTCTTCTCAATGAATCATGGTGAGATGCTTGGTGAAAATGGTTTGGATGTTTGGTGGCTGGGCAGAGAGATTCGAAGCAAAATGCAGCTAGGGTGTGTTTTGTGAATGTGTTCTTGTGAAGTGTTTCAGCCTTGCTTCTTCATATCTTTGGCTTGCCAAGGGATATTGTATTTTAATCTCATAGGTCAGATGATTTGACATGGCCTATAGTGATTGGTAAGTTTGCTTTTGCTCAAAGTCCACCTTTTGTGTAAGAGAAGTATGGCTTGGTTCTAGGCTTAGTACAAGGCATGGGCTGCGCAGCAGGGGTGAGGGGAAAGGCTAGCCAAAGTCAGCATCCAAAGGTTGCAAGTTGTAGGAAGTGTGATCATGAGTTTTGCAAGTTGTGGCTTTTTGGTTCACATGGAAAGATCTTGTCCCAAAAGCCATGAAACATGAGCAATGCCTAGTCCATTCTGAATTTTAGGACTTACATGATGTTTATGTGATGGTTTGATGCCAATTAGAAGTTGCAATTTGCCTTGGTACATGATTTTGCAATTTTCACACTTGGTGCATATCTTGAAAATAAGTGATTTTTGGCAACTTTGTCACACCATAACTTTTGATCCAAGAAGAGTTTGATCATGTTCTTGTACTTTTTGAAAAGGGAAAGATGTAATCTACAACTTTCATGACCAAAGTTTTTTCATTTGAAGCATTTTTGGATCAAGAATCAAGGCTTGAAAAATGACCTAAAATGAAGCATTCTTGAAAAGTCAACTATGCCCAAAAAGTCAACACTTGCAAAAACTCCAAATCCTTGATTTTTGTGAAATTCAAACTTCTTCCATGATCAAATAAAGATCATATACACTCAAAATGATGAAGATCACCCATTGGTTGGGTCATTGGGGGCCTCAGATGCCCTGATTTTACACTGACTTGTCTGAAAAGTCAACCCTTGATCAGATGACTTCCCCATGGAATTTCTTCATGAAAATTGATATGCATACTACCTATACCATATAGAGACCAATGGAAACAAGAATGACAAAAAAATTTGGAGTTATGGCCTCTGAAACCAAAACCCTAATTTTAGGTCAACTGTGCAGTCAAACTTGGCTCTGCATCCATACCAAATCCAGTTCTTGTGATTCTTTTGGATTCTTGGCTTTGAGAGGATGTAATATGATGCTTGAACACACATGGACCCCTTTGAAGTGACTGGTTGCCTTTGGAGTGGCTCAAGAGGTTCTTGGATTGCTCAGGTCACAAACCCTAGGTGCAGATGACTTTGAATCTATGCAGTGAATCAAAAATGAGATATGATATGATATGATTGTGTTTATGCATATGAGATGATCACAAGCCATGGTGTGAATGGGTGAGGGCAAATTTGGGGTGTTTACACCTACACGAGGTAGGGATTCAGATATAACCAATACACTATTAACATAACAACGTGAGATAAAGTCGATTTTCCGTGGTACATAACGGAGAAGGTCCGTTGCCTCTTCAATACGCGCAAAAGAAATCGAGAATATCTCAAACCAGCAAACGGAGTTAACAGTCAAGCACATTTGTCAATTATCAGGGGATCATACAAAAGTCAAATGTAATCTTCCAGCATCCAGAATTAAAACTAAGAATCAGTCCGCATGATATCAAAGCCTAAGTGCAATTCGTATTCAGATATCTCATCAGTCCAAATAATCGATCACAAGGTCATCACCAAGTTATATCCTCCATCATCAAAATCAAGAAAGAAGCCTACAAAACATCAAATATAAAACTAAAACCAAGATTAGACAAAAACCTATAAAAACAAATTAATTAAAATCTAAACTATAAAAATTATGATCAAGGTTATAAAAATTAATATAGAATTAAAATCAAAATTCTAATCTAAGCTTATAACAGGTATTAATAAAATATAAATAAAAATTACCACCATATTAACCAAAAACTAATAATAAAATAAAATAAAATAAAATAAAAAGAGATGTGAGTGTGAGCCGCGAGAACTAGGGGTACAGAAGAGAAATCCAATGGGCTTAGATTGAGAAGCACAACACATGAAGCATACCCTGTGTCGCTCCCGAAACTTGCGTCCCGGTGCAGACGCGAACCGTAGGCGAGAAGAGGTTGAATTGAATAGAGTCGCCAGCTAGGCATTTTTATCCCGAAGGAATGGTAATGCAGCATAAACCTGGAAAGTGATGGATAAGATGGTTGCGAACCAGAGAGACTGAGAAAGGGGGTTGGTTACAACCTGGGAAGGTATTAGCACCCAGATTGTCCGTTGTACCGACGGGATCCACGCTTACAAGATTGTGTTTAAAAGGGGGTAAGTGTATGTGCTATCTGTGTGCAAAAGCTAGAGAAAGAAAGTACAGGTGTCAGTGCAAAAGGTGTGAATTGCTCAGGAACTGAGGCTTAGAAAAGAAAGCTGAAAGAGGGGGAAGACACAGAGACTTTTGTTCAATAACTGTTAAGTTATGCCTACGTATCCTCTCGTGCAATGAGGAAGCCAGAACACCGTAGTTTGACTCAAAGAGACTGAAAATAAATTGACAACGAACTGCTTGCTTGTCTATGCTCAAGTGTATGACTCGTCTGGCTCGAGTGCTAACTGTCTTGCATTAGACGGAAGAAGCAAGTTCGCGTTTGTGAATGAGTGTGATGATAAAAGAATCCCGGAGGAGACGATTATTGCTTGTTTTTGTGTTTTCAGTTTTTTATTGTTTTTGGTGTTTTGCATAAGTTAATGAGCTTAAGCTTAAATCAAGTGTTGTAAACTCATTATATCCTCCCTGATTAGGGATAATGAGCCTACTTAAGCATGAGATAAACATCTTAACTTAATTACCATGATGATGTAGGATTAAGATCGTTAACCTACTTGTGATTATTAAAATGTTTTTGGGTTTTTGTTTAGTGTTAAGTAGTGATTTTAATCTCTAGTCACAGATTAGTGAACTCATTACACCATCCTAATAGAAGGATGATAGATGAGAACACTTAAGCTGAGGAAGATACCTCAACTTAATCCATGGTTAGAGACTAAATTAATTATATAAAAAGCCTTTATTAAATGGATTTTAATTAAAGGATGAGATTAAGAAGTGGATTTTATGGTTTGTAATACAACTTGAGGGGGACTTGTCCATTAAACGCTAGGGTTAGTCCCTCTTAACCATAAGGAAGAGATAGAACCCTAATGTAAGGACCAAGTTACAAGATAAAGTCTTAGTGATTATTAATGTGTTTTGATTAAAAGGTGTAAACAAATTAAAGGTTTAACACTAAGGATTAAAGTTATACACTCCATCCTAAGATAAGGATGCATGCATAACCCTAATTCCAAAGTCCTAAAGCTTTAAGAGTTTAGCCTCTGATTATGGGATGAGAAGAGAGAATCAAGGAGACTCAAAGATAAAAAGCTATGGGGGAATATATACAACCCTAGAAGTTATCATGCTTGAATATCCTATGGTTTATGAGGCTTAAGAGAAAAGATCTTCAAGGCCACCAAGGAAGAAGCAGATGAAAAGAGAAGGAGGAAGAAGAACAAGTTGCTTACTTCCTGAAGAAGATAAATAACTTGAAAGAAATAAAATAAGGAGGAGAGAGCATAAGTGAAGCAGGTTCACTTAAAAGAAAAATAAGAATGTATATGAAGAGATAAAAAGAGGTGGGAGGTGAAGGCAAATCCACCTCCCAGATAACTTACCCAAAAGTTCCTGAAATGTTAGTATGAATGCATAAGACATAAAGCAAAAGGAAATGAAGTGAAATAAGATGAAAATACCAAAGTCAGAAGTGAATATGCATTATAAATGTGTTATGAGATGATGCAAAGTCCTACAAGATGCATATGAATGATCATACAAAGATGAGATGCAACGAAAGCATGTTTAGAAGCATGAAAACACATGGATGTTCATGAAATGAAATGAATGCAAGGCATAACAAAATGATGCAACAATGATCATGCAATGTTTAAAACATGTCCTAAGATGTCTAAGATGACATACAAAAGAATGGAATGGCATGGCAAGTTCACAAGTTCATGAAATGCAAAGGAGAATGCAAATGAAGATGCAAAATTAGGGTTTTAAGGCAACATGAGATGCATATGACCAAAACAGAAGCATACACCATGATAAAAAATTGAAATTGATCTCAAACAAACCCTAAACCTATACAAGATCACACCCCAAAGGAGAGGGTCAGAAGCCAATCCTAGTGAAAGTTATGAATTTTCTAAGTTTGCTAGGGTTTTTTTGGGTGCTTCTAAAGGGAAAATGCAAATCAAATTGAAAATGTAAGATAAAATCATGAGATAAATAAACTAAAAACTATATGCAATATGTGAAACAATGCAAGAAGAACCAAGTTCAAACTCATCATGGTTAGGCATAAATGAATTTTTCAAGTTAGGGTTCAAAAATGTGAAATTTAAGAACCCTAATTCAAAGAAAATTGTGAAAAGGTGATCAAACCTAAAACGAAATTTGTATGGTGAGTTTGAAAATGTTTCTAAATGTTTTGGAATGCTTCATGAACTTTTTGGTAATTTTTAGAAATCTAAATGCCTATTTAATTAATTAAAATCAAGTAATTAATTAAATAAAACATTTAAATATTTTAAAAATACCTTTTTAATACAAAAAATAAAATAAAAAGTGTTTTCAGGTTAAGAAAAATATTTAAAACATAAATGCAAGAAATGAGATTTTTTGAATGATTTTTGTTATTTTAAATAAATTGAACAAAAGAAATGAAATTAAAATGAATTAAATGGAAAGTATGCTGATCCAAGGCTCCAGATTCAAACTGAGGGGGGGAGGGGTTGACTGCGCGCGTGATCTAAGGGTCCAGATCAAATCTAGCTAATTGATTTTAATTAAATTAATTAATTATGGATTAATATTAATGAACTAATCTTGTCCATCCAAAAACGCACTAACCCTAAGATCTAATGGACTACATTTAAACTGACTAATTAAACCTTAATTAAACTCTAAACACTTTCAGGTGACCGGAGCAAGCTCCGGTCATCTTCTCTGGCGAGCACCTCACCCCAACTTCTTCCCTAGGCTACTCCAGACCCCCAAATTCTCCAGAAACAATCCCCAAACCATTCTAAACATGAATCATGCCATGAAAATTATTTATCATGCATCAAAGTGGTGAATCGAAGAAAAATATTTTTAGTTCAAAAGTTTCAGAGATACGGTTCATGCTCATTTCTTCACCATTTTTAAAAACAACAAGTGCAGTGTGATCAAGGGAACATGGGGAACATTTCTAGAACATAAAATAAAGCTTCTGGAAAAAAAGTTTGAGATGGCTACCGGAACTGAAGCTTTCACTCCTTGAGCTTACTGGCCTTTTCCTTTGTTCAATCCACCTCCAATGAACTCCCTGATGATATTGCAATGTTTATAACAAGTTTATGGGGCTTGGTTTGAGAGATTCGATTCTGATAACTCAGAAATCGTGTTTGTGTTGTGGAGTGTTTCAGGCCATTTCAAGGGTTGCTTTGTGTTCTATGAGTTATGTTGAGATGATTGGTGAAGTTTGTTTTGAGGTTTGTGGCTTGTGTAATGAGAATCGAAGGAATGAATGTTTATGGATTTTTTGGCAAACTCAGCTTGTGTGATGTTTCAGGCTCCAAGCTTGTGTCAAAATGAGCTCCTTGATGTCCACATAAGTCATGCTGATTGGCCAGAGAGTGGTTGTGGCACAAGCTGATTGGTATGGCTTGTTTTAAAAAAAGTCAAATTTTGTGGTACCATAAGCATGGGCTGGGTCATAGCTGGTTTTGAGGGGTGTCTGGCCTCAGCATGGTTCATGGAGGGCCTTTAGATCATAAGAGTGCAGCTGGATGGCCTTGATCAAGTGTTTGCAAGCTTTATGCATCTTGACAACTTTGAGATTTCTTGTGAATCAAGCCATGAAATCCATGCATTCTTGGGCCAATTCTGATGTTTTGAAGTTGCATTGACATGTTATGGTACATAGAAGTTGATTAGAGGTCATGAAATGACTTAGAACTTGAATTTGCAAAAATCCCTCTTTGGTGCACACTTGAAAATTACAAGATTTTTGCCAACTTTGAAACCTCATATCTTGAGTTCTAGGATGAATCAAGACATGTTCTTGTACTTTTTGAAAATGGGAAGACATAATCTAAACCTTTCATGTCCAAGGATTTTTCATTTGAAGCATTCTTGGTCATGAAAGAATAGGTTGGATATCTTTCCCAAAATGGAAAGTTTCCCTTACAAGTCATTTCCAAAAATAGCAAGTTTGCATTTGGCTCAAAATTCTTCAACTTTGTGAACATCCAACCACTTCAATGTTCAAATAAAGATCATAGAGACTCAAAATGATGGTGATGACCCTTTGGTACCCTTGATAGAGGCCTCAGATGCCCTGATTTTGACTTTACTTGCTCAAGAAGTTACCCAATGATCAGATGACTTCCACAGTGAATTTCTTCATCAAATTTGGTACACATGATCCTTATAACATATTAAGACCATTATAAACAAGAATGACAAAAAAATTTGGGATTAAGGCCTCTGAAACCAAAACCCTAATTTTAGGTCATTTGTGCAGGAAATCTTCAGTCTGCCTTTATGCCCTTGTCATTCTTTGTGATCCCTTAGCTTTTATGAACTTTGGGGAGCATATTATGATCATGGAACACACATGGACCCTCTTGGTAAGATTCAAGACCTTTGGGATGGCTCAGATCACTCCTTGGATTCATCTAATCACAAACCCTAGCTATGCAGATGAAATGTTTATGCAGTGAAATAAACTATGCAGTGAGATGATATGATATGCTTATGCTAATGCAAAAATGAAAGATCATAAGCCATGGTGTGAGAAAAAGTGAGGGCAAATTTGGGGTGTTTACAACTGCCCCTATTCAAGCATCAATTAGCTGTGCAGGGTGTAAGCGCCTGGCTTAACAGATAAACAAGATAACTTGTGGTTGAATACCAAAGACAGTCCGAAATTTGCACTCGCTGGGGAGAAGAAGAAAATGGATATAAATTGTAAAAGATAGTATATATTGAATATCAAGAGAAAGCGATGGAGGACGACCATCGAGCAAAGGATGACTCTTGGGGATAAAACGGTAAGTAAAGCAATGACGGGGACGACCGTCATACTGGGGAATAAAGAGATGAGGAAAGCACTGATGGGGACGGCCATCAGATTAACAAGTAAATAAACCGCGACGGGGACGGCCATCGGGTAAAAGAATAAATGAAATAATGATGAGGTACGGTCATCAAAAGAGGTGAATGACGATCACCTAGCAGGGGACGACTGCTGAAAATATCACGACATAGGACAAATGCCGGATAGAAAAGGTCAATGATGGGGACGACCATCAGATAAGCATGACGAAGGACGATCATCAAGAGGTGAAAGACGATCACCTAGCAGGGTACGACTGCTCTGGGGGTTATTTCGACATAGGACGAATGTCGGATAACAAAGATCAACGATGGGGACAGCCATCAGATAAAATGATGAGGGACGGTCATCATAAGGTGAAGGATGATCACCTAGCAGGGGATGGCTGCTAAAGGGTATCACGACTTAGGACGAATGCCGGATAGAAAATTCCAACAATAGGGGCTCCACTGGGGAAAGGATAAGAGACAGTCATCCGAAGGTGAATGACGATCACCTGGCAGGGGACGGTTGTCGAGAGCATCACGACATAGGACGAATGTCGGATATGAAAGGTCGTTTTTTTGTTTCTGTGGGGGTGTAAACACGGGCGAGTGCTTACGCTTTGAAATAAAAGGTATAAGTGTTTGATGGTGTGTATAGACTAAAGATGCGGACGAGCATCCTTAGGACCACGATACAGACAAGTATCGTTAGAAGCAAACGCCGACACATGTTTAAGGATGATGATACGGACGAGTACCAATCGGGTGAGCAAGGAACACAGACGAGTGTTGATCTGCCGAGGAGGTGATATATACAAGATACGGATGGGTATTAGAGGATTGTATATAAGTATGTACAAGTGTTTTACCTGTTGGGGAAATATGACACGGACGAGTGCCAACAAGATTGAGCAAGGGACACGGACGGGTGTTTGACTTGCTGGGGAAATATGACATGGACGAATGTCAAAAAAAAGAAAGTGTATAAGTTATGAACAAGTATCTGTATTGAGAGTGCAAAAGGTATTCTGGCTTTGTCGGCAGGGGATAAGTTTTTGGTATGTTACTGGTGGAGTGATTCCGTATATTTGCAGGTGACTGGCTCGAACCTAGCTTATGATCATGCAAATGTTTGATTTTTTCTGTAATGCTCTGTATTAAACGGAATGCTACGCTCTGTTTGGGGAGAAATGATGTGAATGCTATGATTATGGAAAAATGAGGGAACCGATCCGAGATCCGGATCCTGAGGGGAGAAAGATCTATGGGCGATCTGTCTGGAGGGAGAACTCTGCTGGGGAAACATCACTGGGCGCTCTGGGGGGGAGAATCCTTATGAGGATAATGATCTATGGGCGATCCGTGGGGGAGAGAAGATCACTGAACGATCTCTCTGGGGAAGTCTGTGGGGATCCCGGCTGGGGAAGCTTCTGCTTGGGGATGAGGAGGCTTTAGCAACTCCGTTGGGGAAAAGCAGTTCAGGCATTTCTCGGGAGATCTGCTGGGGAGAACAAAACTTCTGGGAAGTAATCTGTTGTAACTCCTTCGTCCAAGCGATACGCTGGGGATTAATGAGCTTCTCCGGGGGAATACTCTGAGGGGATGACAGATTCGTGGGGAAATACTTCATCAAGTACCCTGCTGCCGAGGTGATTGTTGATTTGGCTGGGGATAACGCATGACATGCCCCATGATGTGAGATTGTCTTGTCTTGAGTACCTGCAACCTGTTAAAAGAGAAACGCACAAGTGTCTCGAGGTATCCTCAACCGGATTCCACCATAGGAGTTAGATTTGTCTGAGAGCAACATATTTCCTGCAAGCATTTATCAAAATGGCTTATATGTTTTCATGCAAGGGTTGTATTATGAACTTTGGACATTTTGCAAACGAAACAAAAAATGTACAGAACAAAGTGTGACTGAATATTCTGATTTTATTAATTTGTGTGCCCTGAATAGGCAAGTACAGTCAAAGAAGCGAATCCCCCTGAAAGGAGGAGATTTTTGTAAATTGAGAAAATAAAAGTGTTGGCAATGTTGAAGTTGACACTCCAGTGAGCTTCTTTTGCTATGACCCGTATGACCTTGACGTTCTTCTTATCTTGCTTTTTGAAGAAGGTTGACTCTGACCAATGCTTTGTCCTTTCGAAGCTTGCCATGTTATGAGTGATACAGACGAATTCAGAATGCAGTTGTTCGCTTATTCCCTGATTTTGCGTGGATCGCCCTTTCGGGTTTTCAATCCACCGGGATACCCATTTTTGCCTGAGTTGTCCGATGTGGCTTTTCAACTCAGCGGGTGTACACATCTTTTTTTTTTCTTTTCAATTTTCCTTTATTTATTTTTTATTTTTTATTTCCTTTATTTTTGCCCGAGTCTTTTATTCTGTTTTTGACTCGCCGAGATGCCCTATTTTTGCCTGGACTTACATTCTATTTTTATGTCCAGCGGGTCATTTATGCGAAGTATTTTTTAACTGCATCTGAATTCACAGGAGATATGAAATCCTCGCCATCCATAGTAGTGAGCATCAGTGATCCACCAGAGAAATCTTTATTTACTATGAATGGGCCTTCGTAGTTTGACGTCCATTTGCCCCTGTGGTATGAATGAGGAGGAAGAAGTCTTTTCAGAACAAGCTCTCCCACTTGGTATTCCCGAGGTCTGACTTTTTTATCGAAGGCTTTCTTCATCCTTTTCTGGTATAACTGTCCGTGACAGATAACTGCTAGTCTTTTCTCTTAAATCAGGCTCAGTTAATTATATCGAGATCAGACCCATTCAACTTCGTCCAGTTTCACATCCATCATTACCCGTAAGGAGGGTAGTTCAACTTCAACCGGTAGGACAACTTCCATGCCATACACAAGCTGATAAGGTGTTGCCCCAGTAGATGTTCTGATAGAGGTTCGATACCCATGTAATGAAAATGGTAGCATTTCATGCCAGTCTTTGTAGGTGACTACCATCTTCTGCACAATCTTCTTAATATTTTTGTTAGCTGTCTCAACAACGCCATTCATCTTTGGCCTATAAGGAGAAGAGTTGTGATGTTGGATTTTGAAGTCCCGACAAAGTTATGCCATCATCTTGTTGTTTAAATTGGAACCATTATCAGTAATGATTCGCTCGGGAACTCCATATCGACAAATGATATCCCTTTTCAAAAATCGAGCTACCACTTGCCTGGTGATATTTGCATACGAAGCTGCTTCAACCCATTTGGTGAAGTAATCAATGGCTACCAAGATGAATCTATGACCGCTTGAAGCAGTCGGTTCAATCTTTCTAATCATATCAATGCCCCACATGGCGAAGGGCCAAGGTGAAGACATCACATTTAAAGGATTCGGAGGCACATGCACTTTATCTGCGTAGATCTGGCATTTGTGGAATTTCCTGGAATAAGCACAACAATCTTCATCCATTGTGATCCAATAGTATCCTGATCTTAACAACTTCTTTGCCATTGCATGTCCCCCGACATGGGTACCGAAAGAACCTTCATGTACTTCGTGCATCAGTAAGTCTGCTTCCTTCTTGACAACACATTTGAGCAAGACCATGTCAAAGTTTCGCTTGTACAAAGAACCATCAGTATTGAGGAAGAAGCTACCGGCTAGCCTTTTTAATGTCTTCTTATCATTTGACGATACCCCAGGTGGGTACGTCTGAGTCTCCAAGAAGCATTTGATGTCGTGGAACCAAGGTTTGTTGTTAGTGACAATATCCATAGAGAATACATATGATGGCTTGTCCAATCTGGATACCAAAATCCGAGGTACACAATTAGCATCTTGTACTTTGATCATGGATGAAATGGTATCCAAAGCGTCTGAAAACTGATTCTCATCTCGAGGGCTGTATTAAAGCTTAACTATTGTGAAGAAGGTCAATAATCTCCTCGTATAGTCACGGTAGGGAATCAGATGCTCCTGATGAGTGTACCATTTGTCGTTGGTCTGGTTGATTACCAAAGTTGAATCTCCGAATATATTCAAGGTTTTGATCCCGAGGTCAATGGCTTCCTCAAGACCCATGATACAAGCTTCGTGTTCTGCTTCATTGTTAGTGCAAGCAAAGGTGAGTTTTGCTGAGAAAGGCATATGGACTCCTTTAGGTGTAATAAGCACTGCACCAACTCTACGGCCGTTGCAATTAACTGCCCCGTCAAACATCATAGTCCATGCTTCTTCTGGATCAGGCCCTTCAGTGTGAATTGGCTCTTCACAATCTTTTGCTTTCAAGAACATGATGTCTTCATCAGGGAAATCAAATCTCATAGGCTGGTAATCATCAATGGGTTTCTCAGCCAGATAGTCAAACAATACACTGCCTTTGATGGCCTTTTGAGATGTGTACTGAATGCCATATTCTGTTAGGATCATTTGCCATCTTGCAACCCTTCCGGTAAGTGCTGGCTTCTCAAATATGTACTTGACGGGGTCCATCTTTAAGATTAATAAGGTAGTGTGAGTCAACATATACTGCCTTAGTCGGCGAGCAGCCCACGCTAAAGCACAACTAGTTTTCTCGAGCAGTGAATAACGTTGTTCACAGTCGGTAAACTTTTTGCTTAGGTAGTATATTGCATACTCTTTTCAACCAGACTCGTCATGCTGGCCCAACACACACCCTATTGACTCTTCTAATACTGTCAGGTACATGATTAGAGGTCTTCCTTCAACTAGAGGCATGATAATTGGAGGTTCTTGCAGATATTCTTTGATCTTGTCAAAAGCTCTCTGACAATCATCGTTCCACCTGACTGTTTGTTCCTTTCTTAACAGTTTGAACAAGGGCTCACAGGTTGCAGTGAGATGAGATATGAATCTTGAGATGTAGTTCAATCTACCTAAGAACCCTAAAACTTCTTTCTCAGTCTTAGGTGCATGCATTTCCTGAATATCCTTGACTTTATCGGGATCAACCTCAATTCCTTTTTCACTTACAATAAAACCCAGTAGCTTACCAGAACGTACCCCGAATGTGCATTTGTTGGGGTTCAACCTTAATTGATACTTCCTCCGGCGCTTGAACAATTTCAGCAGATTCACCAGATGATCTTCCTCTGTAAGGGACTTGGCAATCATATCATCCGCATAGCACTCGATTTTCTTATGGATCATATCATGGAATAATGTTACCATAGCCCGTTGATATGTTGCACCGGCCTTCTTTAGACCGAACGACATTACCTTGTAACAGAACATGCCCCAAGGCGTGATGAAAGTTGTCTTCTCCATGTCTTCAGGCGACATCTTAATATGATTGTATCCAGAGAATCCGTCCATGAAGGAAAATACCGAGAACTAAGCTGTGTTATCCACCAATACATCAATGTGAGGTAATGGGAAGTCATCTTTCGGGCTAGCTCTGTTCAGATCCCGGTAATCCACTCACATACGCACCTTGCCATCCTTCTTAGGTACGGGTACAATGTTAGCAACCCACGGCGGGTAACTAGTCACAGCAAGAAAACTGGCATCCCACTGCTTTTGTACTTCTTCATTGATTTTCATAGCCATGTTTGGACGAGTACGCCGCAACTTCTGTTTGACCGGCGGACAATCTTCTTTCAGTGGCAACCTGTGCATGACGATCTCTGTATCCAAACCCGGCATATCCTGATAAGACCAAGCGAACACATCGACATATTCTTGAAGCATATTGATGAGCTATTCTTTCACTAGAGCTTGTAGACTGGCCCTAATCTTCACTTCTTTCACATCTTCCTCGGTACCGAGATTGACAGTTTCAACCTCCTCCTGATGAGGAGCAATCACTTTTTCCTCCTGTCTCAACAACCTGGCCAACTCTTCAGGAAAATCATAGTCTTCATCAACCCCTTCTTCTGCTTGATTAATCGGATTGTCGAAGTCATACAAGGTCATAGCAGTGTCGTTGTCGGTGCAATCTGAAGGATTATCTCTGCAAGGGTTGAGATTTGTTCATTTTAGTGGTTGATTTTATTTTATTTAGAAAAAAGTGTGAATGGAGTTATTATTGAGAAAAGCATTGCCATTTATTGTTTTGTGCGAAAATAACAAAAATGAAAGACAGTGAGCGAAAAGATTGTTTGCAAAAGATGTCCATTGTTCATTAATCATTCATTTGCACAAAATACATATATGGCCCTATTACAAAATGAGTCCCGACATCTTGGGCAAGATGCAAGACTTGATGCATGCTTAAACAGGAAATAATAATTACTCTGCAGCAGTAACCCTTATAATTTCCTGGGAAGACCAGTTGAGGACTTGTTGGCCCAAGACTCTTGGACGAATCCAGCTTTCCAGGTTGTAGTCGCTTTCAGCCTCGTCTTCCATATTGTTGATAGCATCTGGGGTTAACATTCCCCCACTTACAAACTTGGGAGCTTCAACAGCCTCCTCTTGGACCTGTCGGGATGGTCTGTAACCCAACCCGAATTTGTCTTCCTTGATCTGAACTTGTAGCAGCTTGCCCCAGCCCTGGGAATTCCCGTCTTCAACAACCTTCCGAGCTTGTTTATAAGAAGAGATCGAAGTACTAGACACTTCAGTTGTTGCTTCATTGACATTGAGGGCCTCAAACCCTTGGCTCATTGTCTCATGGATTTCTCCGTCCATCTCAATATACTTGTAAGTAAGTAGATGACTGACGAAGATGTCCTCCTCCCCACAGATTGTGATAACTTGGCCTTCCCATTTGTATTTTAACTTCTGGTGAAGGGTCGATGTCACGGCGCCAGCGACATGAATCCAGGGTTGACCCAACAAACAGCTGTAGGCAGGCTGAATGTCCATCACGTAGAAGATAGTTTTGAAGATCTGTGGGCCAATTACCACAGGAAGCTCAATTTCCCCAAGAACCAATCTTTTAGAACCGTCAAAGGCTCTCACAACCAGGTTACTTGGACGCAGTGCAAGACCATCATATTCCATCTTGACCAAGGCTTTCTTTGGGAGAACATTGAGTGAGGACCCAGTGTCAACCAAGACATGAGAGAGAACAACACCTTTACACTCCAAGGTGATATGTAAAGCCTTATTGTGGTTACGGCCCTCCGTAGTTAGATCAGCATCGGTGAACCCTAGTCCATGACTAGTGTTGACATTAGAAACCACCATTTCTAGCTGATTAACTGTAATCTCCTCAGGCACATAAGCTGCATGCAAGACTTTAAGTAATGCATCCCGATGAGCTTCGGAACATAATAGCAGTGATAGAATGGAGATCTTGGAGGGAGTCTGATGGAGCTGGTCCACAATCTTATAGTCACTTCTCTTGATTATCCTCATAACTCATCCACATCCTGATCAAAGGATGTCTTCTGAGTTTCTTTTGTAGCTGGTTCTTCAGGCACCACACTCTTTCCTTTTGCTTTGGCAGCAGCTTCTGCTTCAGCATTAGTTCTTTGGAATTGTGAGGCAAAGAGACGTCCGCTTCGGGTGAAGCCTTTACCTCCCCCCACATTATCAATCTGTGGTGTAGAGGTATCAAGATCGACTCTCTTCCCGTTGCAGTAGAGGTCTGAACCATAGTGCCACGGCATAACATTGTCTTTTTCATATGGGACGGGTCCAAGTACCGTAATGGTGACTGGACTGACTGCGGTGGAAGTAGGAACTATTATTGTCTGTGGATCATAATAGATGGTAACAGGAATTCTGACTGATGGTGGTGGTGAAAGACTGAAGCTGGGTTGTTGTTGAGATTGTTGTTGAGATTGTTGTTGAAAGTTGTTGATGTTGGAATCGGAGACCATTGCCGGGTCATAATAAATGGTGACTGTGGAGATGCTATCATTGATGGTTGCTATTGTTGTAGAAGCAGATGCGATTGAACCAATGTCTGTTGAAGTTGTAGAAGGGATGGTTGTTGACTTTGTAGAAGAATCTGTTGGAATGATTGTTGTTGAAGATGTAGGAGAGATATCTGTTGAAGTTGTAGGAGTGATGTTTGCTGGTGTTGTAGGAGGAATGGTTGTTGATGTTGTAGAAGCTGGAACTGTTGATGTGATTTGCAAGATGCCTTCTCTGATAAGACCATTGATGCCACTTTTCAAACTTGCACAACCGTTGGTAGAAATTTTGCAAGCTTCACAAGAAGCCTCACAACCTGGAAACACTTGGCACTTAAAAAGCCGGGCTTTAACCTCGGCCAGAGGGGTTTGAATACTTGCAACATCGTCAATTAGGTTTATTGGTTGATCTTCTTTAATGGCATTTATCCTGGGCCCACCATGGCTAGGCATAGGATTCTTTGTGACATTTGGTGGAGGTGCAAAGTTTAAAGCTTTGGAAACAATCAAATCTTGGACCTTCATGTGCAGGGCCCTACACTTCTCTGTTGAATGACCAGGCGCATTGGAGTGAAAAGTACATCTGGCATTGACATCATAGTTCCTTGGGAGATTCTGGGGATCTGGTGGAGCCAGAGTCCTTAGTTCAATCAGATTGAGCTTCAGAAGTTGTGGTAGTAAAGCATCATAGGGCATCAGAATAGGATCGATTACCCTGTTGATTTGTGAAGTCCTTTGCTGGAAGGGACGTTGTTGTTGATTGTTATTGTTGTAAGATCTCTGTTGAGGAAATTGTTGTTGCGGTGGGAAGTGTTGTGATTGTGGAGGATACTGTTGTTGAGGTGTTGGAGCTGGAATGGTGATAACAGCTACTGATCTTGGCATGTATTGAGGCCTACCTCTGCCCATGTGCACTGAATTGGTCTCACTTGTCCTACGATGTCCTGCGAAAGGTTTCCTTGTATTGTTGGAACTAGCACCGTTGTTTGAGATTTTACCCATCTTCAATAGACTCTCAATTCTTTCACCAGCTATAACCACATCGACAAAGCTAGTGGAAGAAAATGCAGCAAGTCTATCTATATAGGTCCCTTGCAAGGTGTTCATGAACATATCCGCCATTTCTCTTTCGGACATTGGAGGCTGGACAGCAGCAGCAAGCTGTCTCCATCTTTGGGCATACTCCCGAAAGCTTTCTCTTGAAGACTGTGACATACCCATTAGGAAGGTTCTGTTGGGAGCCATATCCAAGTTATATTGATACTAGTGTATGAAAGCTTCGGCCAAATCCTTCCAGTTTCTGATTGTTGCTCTGGACAGGTGAGAATACCATTCACGGGATGCCCCAGTCAGACTGTCTTCGAAGTAGAACATCCACAACTTTTCGTCCATGGTATAAGCTTTCAAACTTCCTAGGAAAGATTGCAAGTGGGTATGAGGACAAGAGGTGCCATTGTACTTCTTAAAGCAAGGAGGTTTGAACTTGTGAGGAATTCTCACCCCTTCAACTAGACCCATGTCCATAACATCAAATCCCAATGAGTTTTGGGACTCCAAAGATCTCAGCTTTTCTGCTATTTCGTCCAGGCGACGATCATAGGCTTCATCTCCAGCACCAACTATTGTGAACTGTTCATCTTGAGGATATTCCTGTAAGATATGGCCTCCTGCAATTCCTTGGGTATTTCCAATGATATTGACTTCAGGATTTAGGTGGGGTCCAAATTCTGGTGGATTTGTCCGCGGCTGTCCATGATCATTATTACTAGTACCTCCAGTTCCTGGGTGGTTCTCCTCTGGAGTTTGCCGCTCGACTAACTCTCTTAATATTTCTTGGCTGAGCTAACCCACTCATCACTGCCATGAACTGGTTCATCTGATTTCTCATCTCAACTCTTTCATTAGCCATCTGAGTTCTTACGTCAGTCAAATCCTGCTGAACTTGATCCATCTGAACTCTCGGAAGGTTATTTCTTGTAGGGTACCTGTGGACTCTGTTGATGGGGAAAACCCTTCTACGAGCAATGTTTCCTGAAACAACAGCAAAGTGAGAAAACAACAACAAAAACACCTACAAAACAAAGAAATGAGGTTAGTATGCAATGCAGTATGTCTATTTGTCTTCCAAGGGTATCCGGTTTGGTTCTTTGGTTTTGACCTTCCAGACCACCGGGAATGAAGATGTTGAAGAGAAATGAAGCCCAAGAGATAATCCATAAACCATATATTACAAATGAAAAAGATACATAGTTTATGATTACAACAAATTCCCATGGTGGGTCAAAATACAATCAATCCAAGAAATACAACAGAATCACCATGAGAAATAAAGTACAACCAAAATAAAATACAAGTACAAAGAAATCAAACTTCCAGCCCAAAGTCATCCTCCTTGACTTCCTTCAGGAGAGCATCAATCAATGGTCCTACTGGATGCTCTATGATGGTCCTGATAAGAAAGTTCCTGGTGGCAATGGCACTTGTTAACTTCTGGTACTTGTTTTGGTCTTTTGATCTTTTCAACCCCGCCCGGAGTTTCAACTCGGAGATTTCCTTCTGCGCTGCTAACAAGACTTCCTGAATCTTCGTCTCATTGGCTTCCAACTGCTCTATCCTAGCCCGTGTCTTCTAATCTTCTTGCAAACGAGCCTCAGTGATCCTGATCCATCTAGCCTGACTCTCTTCCAAGTAGTGCTTAGCTCTGGCCTTCTGAATCTTAGCTTATTTGCAAGCATTCTTCAATACCAACTCCCCTGCTCGGGCTTTCCTGATGTACTCATCTGTCTTATCAATCTTAGTCACATGCTCGATGCGTAGCTTCTCTAACCTCTTAGTGTCCAGACGACTGTCATTCCTTTCCCAAAGGGTCTTCTTCAAGATTTCAGCTAACTGGGCATTCCTATCTTTTAGCTTCTCAAATTCCTCCAGACTCACTGTGGCTACATGCTCTGCTACTGATGGCCCTGACACATCTTCCAGGGTGAATGGCATGCGGGTGATCTGTCCTCTGATGCGAGACCAATCAATGTACTGAGCTGAAGCTATGTTGTTGCACTTCCCTAAGATAGCAGTCCCTTTTGTCTGTATGTTATCCCAAGCCCAAGCTGGTTGTCGGATGATGGCATGATTATTCTGAACATCACAGTAAAGAGTCTCTGCTAAATCCTGCTCTCTTGGTGGATGTACCAAGGTATACCCTAACTGCCTTTTGAAAAGTAAAGGATTGTAGTTGACGCAACCCTTCACTCCAATAAGAGGTACATTGGGATACTGCCCACAACTTGTAATCATGTCTATGCCCTTAGTGCTCTGAGTACACCACCTGATGCCTTCTGAAGTGAGAGCAATCATTCTCTTAGCCTAATTTCTTGACTGATGAGGATTCAGGAAAGCTTCGGTCTTTGGCAGGTGTCTCAATAACCAACAGTAGAAGAGAGGTGCATAACATCTGACTAATCTTCCCCTCTGCTTCTCATTTCTCTGATGTACTAAGTAGTAAAAATCTCCTAACAAGGTAGGAACTGGATTCTTCAGCAGGAAGATATGGATAACATTCTTGCTTACAAACTTAGGCCCGTCTGCAAACAAGATGATACCATATATACCAAGAGCCAGGAGAGCACAGACAATTTCTCACTTCCCAACTGCAGCATGACTGGTGGCCTGAGTGACCAAGAAGTCCAAATGGAGGCCTGAGATTCCAGCCTTGGTGGTCATATGCTGATCAATGATGGTGGTTTCCAAATTCAGGGCCTTAGCTATGTCTTCATTCCTAGGAGTAGTCATCTCAGGGTTGAAAGGAATTCCTCTCCTGATAGGGACACCCAACAACACGGAAAACTCCTCTAACAAAGGACCCATCTGAAAGTCTGGGAAAGTAAAACATCTGAGAGGAGGGTTATAAAACTGAAGGCAAGTGTGAGTTATGCTCCTCTATGATGCATACAAGTCCATGATCATGTCCATAATACTACCATAATGTTCCCTAAATAAAGGGACATGATCAGGAGTGATAAGTGTCTGAATCTGCCTGATGCCTGCTAGAGGGGGCTCAAAGAAGTGATAAGTGATGTCGCTCTTCCTGGATGAGTCCATACTGAAAATGGATGCTGATGAAGATAACTGAAGAAAATAACTGATGAAGACAACTGATGCAGATAGCTGAAGAAGACAACTATAGAAGATATCTGAAGAAGATCTCTGAGGAAGAAAACTGATGAAGATGACTGAGCAGAAGAACAGTCAAAACCAAACCAAAGAAGATATGGACACCTTGTAAAATAAATAGAAAAATGTTAAAATGATGCAAAATGATGTATGCAGAATGATATGCAAGGGTTTGTGATCAGGTGCTGGATTTTCCATTTGCTTTGAATAGGGTCCATGAGTGTTCATAAGTCCAGATGAAGGCTAGAGAACCAGTAACCAGGTGGAGGACTCAAATAAAGAGTCACAAGTCCAGGGTTTCATAAGACCAGTCCAAAATAGTGTAACCTTAAAACAATATTACTAACAGGGTATGATGAGGCCAAGGGTTCCTGCGAACCTGTAAACATCCCAACCCACTCACAGGTATTGTTCTAGAACAAGGATCCTCAGACTTGGATCTATTATGAGAAGTGTAAACACTTCTAACCCGGAGGTACAATGTTTACACTAATCATAAAGAATCCTCCTCTAATTTACCTCAGATGCTGAAGGTCATCTAAAAAGGTCATCCAGACTTAGCAGGCTTCCCAGATAGCTCTAGCACTACAGGAAATCTGTAGCACAGAGTTCTCAAGAAGAAACCCATGTCTGAACCGTGTTTCATATTCCCGCACCAGACCGAAATGGAATGGGAAAGAATATGAAGCCACTCTAATCCTATGTGTCACTCAGGCTCCCGATGTGGAACCTTGCTCACTGAGATACCCCTCCCACCAAGGTAAACCAACAAATCCAGCACATGATATGATGACCATAATATGAAATGCATAAACAGTAAATGAAAGCGATAAATAAAGCAATAAATAGAGTTGTACAGAAAGCAATAAATAAAGCAATAAATAAAAAGCACACATAACACCCCCATAAACACAAACAAACAAGCGCTAGGAGAAACCCACAAAAAGAACCAGAAGCCCTGGTTGCAAGATATCTTCCCCAGCAGAGTCGCCAAGCTGTCGCTCCCGAAACTTGCATCCCGGTGTAGACGCGAACCGTAGGCGAGAAGAGGTTGAATTGAATAGAGTCGCCAACTAGGCATTTTTATCCCGAAGGAATGGTAATGCTGCATAAACCTGGAAAGAGATGGATAAGACGGTTGCGAACCAGAGAGACTGAGAAAGGGGGTTGGTTACAACCTGGGAAGGTATTAGCACCCAGATTGTCTGTCGTACCCAACGGGATCCACGCCTACAAGATTGTGTTTAAAAGGGGGTAAGTGTATGTGCTATCTGTGTGCAAAAGATAGAGAAAGAAAGTACAGGTGTCAGTGCAAAAGGTGTGAATTGCTCATGAACTGAGGCTTAGAAAAGAAAGCTGAAAGAGGGGGAAGACACAAAGACTTTTGTTCCATAACTGTTAAGTTATGACTACGTATCCTCTCATGCAATGAGGAAGTCAGAACACCGTAGTTCGACTCAAAGAGACTGAAAATAAATTGATAATGAACTGCTTGCTTGTCTATGCTCAAGTGTATGACTCGTCTGGCTCGAATGCTATCTGTCTTGCATTAGATGGAAGAAGCAAGTTCTCGTTTGTGAATGAGTGTGATGCGAAAAGAATCCTAGAGGAGACGACTATTGCTTGTTTTTGTATTTTCAGTTTTTTATTGTTTTTAGTGTTTTGCATAAGTTAATGAGCTTAAGCCTAAATCAAGTGTTGTAAACTCATTATATCCTCCCTGATTAGGGATAATGAGCCTACTTAAGCATGAGATAAACATCTTAACTTAATTACCATGATGATGTAAGATTAAGATCATTAACCTACTTGTGATTATTAAAATGTTTTTGGGTTTTTGTTTAGTGTTAAGTAGTGAGTTTAATCTCTAGTCACAAATTAGTGAACTCATTACACCATCCTAATAGAAGGATGATAGATGAGAACACTTAAGCTGAGGAAGATACCTCAACTTAATCCATGGTTAGAGACTAAATTCATTATATAACAAGCCTTTATTAAATGGATTTTAATTAAAGGATGAGATTAAGAAGTGGATTTTATTGTTTGTAAGACAACTTGAGGGGGACTTGTCCATTAAACACTAGGGTTAGTCCCTCTTAACCATAAGGAAGAGATAGAACCCTAATGTAAGGCCCAAGTTACAAGATAAAGTCTTAGTGATTATCAATGTGTTTTGATTAAGAGGTGTAGACAAATTAAAGGTTTAACACTAAGGATTAAAGTTATACACTCCATCCTAAGATAAGGATACAGGCATAACCCTAATTCTAAAGTCCTAAAGCTTTAAGAGTTTAGCCTCTGATTATGGGATGAGAAGAGAGACTCAAGGAGAATCAAAGATAAAATGCTAGGGGGGAATATATACAACCCTAGAAGTTATCATGCTTGGAGATCCTATGGTTTATGAGGCTTAAGAGAAAAGATCTTCAAGGCCACCAAGGAATAAGCAGATGAAAAGAGAAGGAGGAAGAAGAACAAGTTGCTTACTTCCTGAAGAAGATAAATAACTTGAAAGAAAGAAAATAAGGAGGAGAGAGCATAAGTGAAGCAAGTTCACTTTAAAGACAAATAAGAATGCATATGAAGAGATGAGAAGAGGTGGGAGGTGAAGGAAAATCCACCTCCCATATAACTTACCCAAAAGTTCCTGAAATGTTAGTATGAATGCATAAGACATAAAGCAAAAGGAAATAAAGTGAAATGAGATGTAAAGACCAAAGTCAGAAGTGAATATGCAATGTAAATGTGTTATGAGATGATGCAAAGTCCTACAAGATGCATATGAATGATCATACAAAGATGAGATGTAATGGAAGCATGTTTAGAAGCATGAAAACACATGGATGTTCATGAAATGAAATGAATGCAAGGCATACCAAAATGATGCAACAATGATCAGGAAATGTTTCAAACATGTCCTAAGATGTCTAAGATGACATACAAAAGAATGGAATGGCATGGCAAGTTCATGAAATGCAAAGGAGAATGCAAATGAAGATGCAAAATTAGGGTTTTAAGGCAACATGAGATGCATATGACCAAAACAGAAGCATACACCATGATAAAAAAATTGAAATTGAGCTTAAACAAACCCTAAACCTATACAATATCACACCCCAAAGGAGAGGGTCAGAAGCCAATCCTAGTGAAAGTTATGAAATTTCTAAATTTGCTAGGGTTTTTTGGGTGCTTCTAAAGGGAAAATGCAAATCAAATATAAAATGTAAGATAAAATCATGAGATAAATAACCTAAAAACTATATGCAATATATGAAACAATGTAAGAAGAACCAAGTTCAAACTCATCATGGTTAGGCATAAATGAATTTTTCAAGTTAGGGTTCAAAAATGTGAAATTTAAGAACCCTAATTCAAAGAAAATTGTGAAAAGGTGATCAAACCTAAAAAGAAATTTGTATGGTGAGTTTGAAAATGTTTCTAATGTTTTGGAATGCTTCATGAATTTTTTGGTGATTTTTAGAAACCTAAATGCCTATTTAATTAATTAAAATCAAGTAATTAATTAAATAAAACATTTAAATATTTTAAAAATACTTTTTTAATGCAAAAAATAAAATAAAAAGTGTTTTCAGGTTAAGAAAAATATTTAAAACAGAAATGCAAGAAATGAGATTTTTTGAATGATTTTTGCTATTTTAAATAAATTGAACAAAATAAATGAAATAAAAATGAAATAAAAATGAATTAAATGAAAAGTATGTTGATCCAAGGCTCCAGATTCAAACTGACGGGGGAGGGGTTGACTGCGCGTGTGATCTAAGGGTCCAGATCAAATCTGGCTAATTGATTTTAATTAAATTAATTAATTATGGATTAATATTAATGAACTAATCTGGTCCATCCAAAAACGCGCTAACCCTAAAATCTAATGGCCTACATTTAAACTGACTAATTAAACCATAATTAAACTCTAAACACTTTTAGGTGACCGGAGCAAGCTCCGGTCATCTTCTCCGGTGAGCACCTCACCCCAACTTCTTCCCTAGGCTACCCCAGACCCCCAAATTCTCCAGAAACAATCCCCAAACCATTCTAAACAAGAATCAGGCCACAAAAATTATTTATCATGCATCAAAGTGGTGAATCGAAGAAAAACATTTTTAGGTCAAACATTTCAGAGATACGATTCATGCTCATTTCTTCACCATTTTTAACAACAAAAAGTGCAGTGTGATCAGGGGAACATGGGGAACATTTCTAGAACATAAAATAAAGCTTATGGAAAAAAAGTTTGAGATGGCTACCTGAACTGAAGCTTTCACTCCTTGAGCTTTCTGGCCTTTTCCTTTGTTCAATCCACCTCCAATGAACTCTCTGATGATGTTGCAATGTTTAGAACAAGTTTATGGGGTTTGGTTTGAGAGATTCGATTCTGATAACTCAGAGTTATTGATGGTGCGTGATTTGGGGATCTGAGCGGCGAACTTGGATGTGAGAATGACGATATCGCTTCCGTTTTCTCTGCTCGCGAATCTAATTTGTTCGTCCGATCTCGTCTCAGGTTCTGAGTTTCTCTTCAAATCTCTCGACCTTTCTCTGATTCATCTTATTCTTCTTCTTTTTTCAGTTTTTCTGGATCTGCTATTATTTTTGATGAAGTTTGACTGATGAATTCAAGGTTTGTTGTGTCTATTTGTGAAGGGTTGGGATTTGGTTTGTGTAGGTTTGAGTTGAAGGAATATTGAAGGAGAGTGAGTGAACATGGGTGGTGGTGTTTTGTTGTTCAGAGGTTGTGAAGAAGTTTGTTTCGGTTGAAGGAATGAACAAAGACGTTGATTTATAGTGATGGAGGCTACGAAGAAGGTGAGGGTTCTTGTTGCAAAACATTTTCTGTGTTTTTTGAGAATATGGTTGTGTGTTTGTAGAGAGGACGATTCGTATTGGAATGAAAAGGGATGAAGAAGGTGAATGAAATTGAATTTTATGCAGGTGAGTTATAGTGAGGATGAGGGTGAATGTATGGAGGTTGTTGGTTGTGAGTTGTTGATGTGTGAGGGTGAAGGCTAGTGATTTTTGTTTTGCAGGAAGGATTAAGGGTGAAGTTTGATGGTTTGAAGGAAGTTTTTGTGTTGATGTGCTAACAAAGATGGTGAGTGATAGTTGTTCTGGTTTGATGTGATATGAAGAAGATTTGTGTAGGTTGTTATGCGTTGCTTGTGTACGTGATTTGTGTGGGCCAAGGAAGAAAATTATTGATAGAAGAAAAAGGTGGTTGTGATGAGAATTGTTAGAAGTGAGACCATCAATTGTGCCTCTTTTCTGCAAGTTTGTTGTTGTGGGAGTGTTGTACGTTACAGTGTGTATGGAGTGGTGGGACCATGAGTTCGTGATCTTGTTGAAAAATGCGCTGATTTCCTTTTTTCATAGAAAACTCTCTCAATATCTTTTTCAGTTTATTATTTTTGGTAAATGGGCTTTGGATAGTAACAAAAAAGGTTAGGCTAAAAAAATAGATTGAATGGGCTAAAAAGAAAGAATGAACATGAATATAAAATATGGACTTGACAATTGTTTTGTGATATGATTCTAAATAATAAAAATGACTTTTTATTCTATCGGTGAGTTATTTGGGTTAATAGATGAAAATGGTTGATAATAATGGATTAGATAATGGAATATGATTTACGGAAGAAAAAATATCGAGTAATGGATAAGAATAAATGAACATGAAAAAAAAGGACAGAGAAATGGGTATGAACCAATATTCTAAAGAATGGACCGACTACCACCAATATGCACACAACCACAAAACCTCGATTTTCAACTCGAAACCAAACTTGCACCGCTTCCACAAAAACCGCTGATTAAGAATAAAGTAGCTACCACCGAACAATTCACCATGAATGAGGAATAATGACACAAACAACTTGTACTTGAAGGAATATCCTGATAATTTGAACGAGATTAGGTCAAACATCCGTCTGAATCGAATTGCGACTAAACAACCACACTTGAACTGAAACCCGAGTTCTTTGAGAAAGAAAATAGCCTGAGATGATGAGAAGAAAAGAAAGGCCTTGTGACTTGATGGAGAATAAAATAGCCTGATGATGGGACAAATACATAGTGAATAATCCTTGCAGACATAAAATCCTTGGATAACATTAATCAGGAAAATAAACCCTAATTTCTCAGAAAATATCGATCCCATGTCTCAGAAGCATATGCGAATGATTGAATGCAAAATGACCTAATGATGATGCGAATGAATGCAAAACAAAAAATAGGTAAAGCTAGAAAAACCATAGGGCAAATTTTGGGGTGTTACAATGGGTTAATGGAGATACGTAGGCAGAAGATCGTCAGGTCTTTCCGATCAACCTTATGGGACAACTTTATTCCCCAGCTTTACTCTTCCCTTCAGACGTCTCGTGTCAGAGTCAGAATAACATAGAAGAAGATGTATGATTTCCATGTTGGGCAGGCGGCCATTTATCTGAAGATTGGAAGTCCATGAAAAGATACTGATCACTGAAAGTATCCAAGACTGACCAATCTAGACGGAGTCAAATCTCCTCAACTACGGAAATATTCAGCTTCTTTACTGCATTTTCATTTGTAGTTTCTTTTATGTGCTAAACATTTAACTACATGTATGAAATTTTTTTACTTTTGAATGATGATCATAATAAAGCTCACATGTTTTGTCTTGAAGTAATTCATGCGTATTCATTTATAATTTTGTATGTGTGCATGGAAATACCAACTATCGTGCTTAAACTCTATGAGGAAGGATGACAAAACAAAAACGCAAGAATCTCTAATTGTGTGCTCTCAAATAAAACCATGTTGACGATGCACATGCTTTGTTTCAAATCCCTAAACACCGGAGATATAAGGGAGATAAACCCCCGCTAACTCCTTTAAGCCTAGAAGTAGGAGTTTCTTTTCACATGAAAAAAACCTCACATGTAACCCAAGGGCAGGGTAGGTGTCAGCTAGTTGGACCAAGCGTTCAAACTTTCATAAAGGAGTGTATTTGAGGATCCATTACATTTCATTATGCTAATCCAGAGGTCCAAAAACTAGAAACCACAATGGTTATCCAAATCAAGAGGTTCGAAGATCGGAAGCCACAATGGTTATCCTTCATCGACCAAAGAATGAGGCAATCACAACCCTCACAAAGCAATCAAGACAAACAATATCACACAATTTAAAAAAAAAAAGAGAACCAAAAAAAGAAAGAAATGAAAAAGCCCGCTAAGTCGAAACTTGAAAACAAGCGACTTAAGCAAAAATTAGGGCATCCCACTGGACTCCATAATTGCAAAAGATTCACAATCAGTCCAGGAAAAATTTAAGGATAAGCAAAAGAATGAATGACGAAAGACGAAAAGGATTAAACAAGAAAGACCCTTAAGCAAGAACAAAGTCGTGTGGCACAGACACAAAAGACAAAGGGGTGACTGACTCCAAACGATAACCTGATTGGTGCTTGAACCGTTAGCAACAATGGTTCCTTAACTAACACAAAATCTTTCTGAAAGGTGAGCGCTTGTGAAAGCTAGTTAAACATAGGAATGTAAGAAATCACGAAGAGGGGTGGGTACCTATAAACTTCAAGCCTATATCCTTTGTTTCTATAACTGTGAACCAGACCACGATACAACCCTCAAAAGTCCTAACTTAAACAGGGTTATTTGAGAGTGTACTACCACGAGACCGTATTCCTGACTCATACGAGTTGTGCTAAAAGATCTTGTTAGTGTTGCATGTGCATGCTTTCTTTTATTAAAAAATAATGTCGTATCTTAACTAGTGATTCACTCATAAAGGTTTGCGATACCTTTTCAATAAAGACTTCAATATTAACATGTGTGTTGCATTAGAATTGTCATTCTCAGAATAAACATTTTCTGCTTCCATACATTTGTTTGACATCATAAGAAGTTCACATACAAAAATTCAGTCCAGAAGCTTAATCTTGACAAGTGGAGAAGTCTGAAAATTTTAAAAGACAATCAGGTCGAGGTACACTTTTCCAGGAAGCTCCATTAAATAAGGACTTTCCCAACCAGTTGTGGTAAGAAGCCAGCTAATTCAGGGCTGTTACGTCGAGCAATCTCTCCAAAATTCAGTCAAATTTGGGCAATCACCTCGAGATTCAAATCTCTCCCAGAGCAATTAGCGTGTGTATTCCCTCAAAGATTAGCCAGTCAAGGGCCAAAACTACTCAAAGACTCGTACTGGGACAGGCCACCCCAATAGCACGGGAATTCATTCTTTCCCGAAGACAGACAATCAGAAGCACCTATCCAGAGTTCAGAGTACCAAGATATCTATACTACAAAAGGGTTTCTATGTCACCCTATTGCCATAACTCTCACCGATTGACTCCATTACCCATCTAGTGGTCATTTGTCAAGGCGATTCCCTTGTTCAGCACTTCCAACAGCTACAAGCTCATTTGTATTGACAATGGTTACCTCCTCATCAAGGTTATTATGCAAATTCATACGATTACTACGATACCTAAGAGTTTAAAGACACCATGTCTTTTGTAAAATCCTCTTAAGGTAAAGGCCAGGAAAAAGCAAATGATCCCCAACATGAGACTACTTGAAATCTTTCCTCCCCAGCAGGATGCATTTCGGTTTTGTTATTCCCAATAGACGGATGGAAGTTATCCCTAGTAAAGTCGCCAAACGTTTTCTCTTCAGCAGGTTTCTTTGATCCTGTTTCCTCAGTAGATCTAAGGAGGATCCCATTCCCCAGCAGATCTCAAATAAATCTTTCTTTTCCCTAGCAGAGCAATAAGGATTGGTAATCCTCAAATAGAGAGTCGTCTTCCCACGGTGAAGTATTTTTACAAGAACCCACGTATTCCCGGTATCCAGTTGAACGATTCCCTTCCCCCACAGAGGTTCGGGAAATTCAGGTAGATAGAGAGTTCTCTACAGCAGAGCCTTGACAAGACTTTTCCCAGCTAAGTCAAAAAGTTGTCGATCTCCCAGCAGAGTTATGGGTAAGATTCAATCCCTAGTAGTTGAAGTATCCCCTACCAGGGGCCTCAAATATAAAGTCCAATTTATTTTTGGCAAGGTGGTAATTCGAGACAAACAGATTATTCACGCTCTTCTCCAGCAGAGATGTTATCCATGCAGGGCTTCTTGAGATCGAATTAGCGATCATTTCATCCTCATCAGAGTTAGCAGGGACTTGTTACTTCCTCATTAGGAATCCCATTTGTACTTGCGGAATTTCACTGACATGCTTAAAACCTAGCATCCCCAGTGTCATGGGGCATCATGCCATGCAGTTCAACATATGCATACCCAACATAATCCAAGTTTGATATCTTACAAATTCCAGCCATAGACTGGCCAAAGTCCATCCTCTGGGTGGAAAATTCTTAAAGTCTAGCCATAGACTGGCCATAGTCCATCCATTGGGTGGAAAACTTCCAAAGTCCAGTCGTAGACTGGCCAAAGTCCATCCACTGGGTGGCGAAGTCCTGCAGTCCAATCGTAGATTGGCAAAAGTCCATCCTCAGGGTGGCAAATTCAAAAGTCTCCCGCAGTGAGCAAAAAGTCCCCCGTAGTGGGAAAAAGTCCCCCGTAGTGTGGAAAAAGTCCCCGTAGTGTGGCAAGAAGTCTCCCGTAGCGAGCAGAAAGTCTCCCATAGTGAGCAGAAGTCCCCCGTAGTGTGGCAAAAGTCTCCCGCAGTGAGCAAATAGTCCCCCGTATTGTGGCAACAGTCTCCCGCAGTGAGCAAGAAGTCCCACGCAGTGGGAAAAAGTCCCCCGTAGTGAGGCAAAAGTCCCCCGTAGTGTGGTAAGAAGTCTCCCGTAGCGAGCATTAAGTCTCCAGTAGCGAACAAAAGTCCCCCGTAGTGTGGCAAAAGTCCCCCGTAGTATGGAAAAAAAGGTCCCCCGTAGTGTGGCAGAAGTCTCCCGTAGCGAGCAAAAGTCCCCTGTAGTGTGGCAAAAGTCCCCCGTAGTGTGGAAAAAAGGTCCCCCGTAGTGTGGCAAGAAGTCTCCGTAGTGAGCAGAAGTCCACCCGCAACATGGCAAAGTATTTTTGAAGTCCAACTGGCAGAAGTCCACCCGCAGCGTGGCAAAGTATTCTTGAAGTCCAACCGCAGATTGGCGAAAGTCCACCCGTAGTGTAGCAAAGTATCCAAAAGTCCATCCACTGTGTGGCAAGGCAATAGTCGTTTGACTCCACCCAAAAGACAAGACATCATTAAGGAACTGTTGCAGCTTATCAAAAGTCCACCCGCAGTGTAGCAAGCTAGTAGCCGTCTGGCGTGATTTAAAAAGGCAGACTTTTAAAGTCCACCCGCAATGTGGCAAGTCAGTAGTCTTCTAACATCATTCGAAAGGCACTCCCCCATGTACAAATCTTCCTATCAGAATTATACTCGAGCATAGTTCATTGGTTGGGTTTATTTCCCTATTCTTCTTCTATAGAGTGCAAATTTTCTGGTTGTTTATGGTATTCAATCCCTGCATACCTCAAACATCTGAAAGCATTTTCTATCATCCATTCAGGTCTACAATGATTGAATAGGGGCAGCTGTAACACCCCAAAATTTTCCCTCTCATTTTCATGGCATTTAGCACGTCGCATTGCATATCCGCCCATACATTGCATAAATAAATAATAAAAATAAATAATTCATACAGTATTGGTTGGTGTGTAGGGCATGTGATCATGGTTTACTCAGTGGCAAGATCAAATGTCAGAGCCCAAGGTTAAATCTGGCTCAGAATGGACGGTGGAGACGCATCATAAGGGTTTCCCACCAAAAAGGGGGAAAATTCAAATTTTTCATCCGTTAACCGGTTAACGCCAGGGGTTAACCAGTTAGCGCGTGCGAAATTTTGAAAAATATTTCAAAATTCAGTTGGTGCTTCCCTTTTTCTTCCATTTTCCATTTTGTTTTGTGTTTCTACCAATTTCTAGCACTTTCCACCAAGTTCTAGACCCTTCTACCACTTTCCTATGGAATATTCCAAGGAATATTCTAAGAAATATTCTAGAAACCCTAACTAACTTTAACTAACTCCTAAGCTAGCTCCTAACCTCACTTTCCAAACCCAATGTCAAACCTAATTCCTAACCCAAGCCTCATTCCAAGCCCAACCTCTATATAAGCTCACTTCACTCCAAACCTCATAACTTTACCCTCACTTTCCAACTTCAACTTCATTTTCACCATTTCATCACATTTTTCATCTCAATTCTCTCTCAAATTTTCTCCCATCTTCAACCTTTCACCAAAGCTTCATTACCAAGATCTTTCAAGCTTTCACATTGAAACTCGAAAGATCGGAAGCTTAACCTTCATCCTCTTCACTGATTCAACGAATAATCGAAGGATTCGACACGGTTACAGTGTTTATTTCACTGTTCAGAAGTGTTTTGGATCAATTGCATTTATTTTGCACTCTAGTGGATCGAAGCTTGGAATCTTCGGTATTCTCTTCGTTTGTGCATCAATCAGCTTGCAACAATCACCAAAGCAAGCCTATGCTTTTTAGGTTGGTGGATCCGGAACCGTTTCTCAATTTAATTTATTTCTTTTCATCTTGCCGTAAGGAATTCTTTGATTCATTGATTGCTTTTGTGATTGTGATACATTATTAGATCTAACCGTTAGTAGCTAGAATTGTAGCTTGTTCATAGTGCTAATAGGTGTTAGAAGGCCACATGTAGGTAGCAATTTCATGCTAGCATGTTCATGGATGTATTAGGAGCTTTTGGAAGTAGGTTAATAACTAGAAGTGCTTTTTTCCTCACTGTTTTTGCATTCTGGTTCAGTGTTAACCGGTTAACACCCAGGGTTAGCCGATTAACACGTTGTTTTTTGCCCCTGAAACTAAATTTTTGAAGCCGTTAATCGGTTAACGCTGTGAAGATTTCCTTTTTAATGTTGTTTCATGGCATGTTTGTGCATCACTCTTCCTTTTACCCCCTTAGCTTGTTAGATCTTGATTTTAGGGATTGTTTAGGAGTTGAGTTAGCACAAGTTCATGTAGTTTTGGTAGCTTTCGACATGTGTTTCGTTAGTTTTCGCTTTTGTGCATAAGTGTGCATATATGTTCTTAGCATGTTAAGATCATTGTTTGCATGGTTTAGCATCACTCATAGCATGTTAATAAATGGGTACACTTCTGTTTTTTTTCATTGTATTCGAAATCCGTTCATGTTTTGGTTCAATCATGTGCATAATTGAGAAATTGGCATAATGTAAAAATAACATAAATCATTTAGTTTGCATCCACTAATTGCATGATGATGTTGCATTTCATTGTTAATAACTCATTGCATGTTGTTGCATTAATTTAGCATAATCATCACATTCCATTATGTGCATTAAAATTCATGTTTTGTGCATTTTAAAAATAATTGAAATCTGCCTTGTTTTCATAGCTGCATTTTGAAGCAGGAGCTGTAAAAACATGTTGCATTCATTCTGTTTTGATCTTTTACACCTATTTTGCATGTTGTTTGGTAGCTGTAATAGGTTGTTTGATTTCACATTGCATTTAGTAGCTGTTTGTGCTATAGGAGCTGTAGTAGTTGCTGGATTTTTGGCTTTGCCTAGTTTTAGGGCCCTTAGACTTAGGATTGAGTCTAGTTAGGTCCTAGATGCATTAGGATATGTTTGGTACTTGTTTACTTTCATTCCTTTTATCATAACTTTATCATACTAACCTTTGTTTTGTAGGGAGGTGGAGGTAAGTTTTTCACAACTTCTTCCTTTTAAAATTATTTACGCTTTCTAAGTGTGTTTGCTTTAGCATTTTGTGCTTAGTTTGTACAACTTCATGCTAATCCCCTTTAGAAACAACTTAGATTTCTTAGGAAGTAAATTGATTTCTAAGTCCTTCTTCTTTTCCTTTTCTCATTAGGATTAGAAAGCCGCACTAACCTAGGTTCATCCATTCATGACAACGCTTAGGAACACTAGTCCCCCTTTAGACTTCTACCTTTGGTTTGTTTGTTTTTCTTTCTTATCTCAAAGAAAACAATAAAAAGCACCGAATAAAGGTTGATCTTCTCGTACGCCATGAGACTTTGCCGTGGGTTACTTATACGCGTCCCATTTTGGAGTGAGGTGTAAGGCATCTACCACGTTGAATAAGTTTTAGTATGAGAATGTTTCACAAACAAATAAGCAAAAAAATTCTCTTAAAAGACAATAAACAAAGACATCACGTCTTCTCTTCTCATCTCCCATTCTTTGCGGACGATCGTGACTTGTCTCAACAGTTCGACAACAATACGGTAACGCCATCGATTCAGCGAGCCGACAACACATGAGTTAGAGCTATGGCAATGTCATCCTAAAAAAAACACAAACAAGTTTCCGCCTTAGTTAGGCGAACTACGTCGACTCTGATCCTCATTTTCCTAATGAGGTACGTAGGCAGCGGGGTAGGGCCCGTTCGAGCACACTTTTTATTTTACCTACATTTACCCTTCCGATCTCTTTTCCAGTTCTCTTTCTCATTCCATTCCAGTTAGCGATTTTTGTTCAGCAGCATCTTATTTCCCACCCTTTGAAACAAACTAACAAGCATGGATCACGTCGGGTACGACGGACAGTCTGGGGTGCTAATACCTTCCCAGGTCGTAACCGACTCCCGAACCCAGATCTTTGGTTCACAGGACCTTGTCATTTCCTTTTCTATTTGGTTTGTGCAGCATTACCTTTCCCATTCATTCGAGATAAAAATGCATGGCTGGTGACTCTACCTTTTCCGTGCTACTTTCGCGTTTGTACTAGGATGAAAATCCCGGGAGCGACACATGGTAACAACATTCACAACATGTTATGAACATAAATTCAACAATTATGCCAAAAAAGGAACCAAACGAAATGTGTGTCGAAAGTTATCGAAACTACATGCATCTGCACCTAAACAGTTCCTAAAAACTCCCTAAAATCATATACTAAAGGTCCATGCTGATTGGATGGGGAATGGATAACAAAAATGCAAGAAAAAACAAGAATTTTTCATTCTGGGTATTAGGTTTGGTACCTAGGCTAGGAGTTAGTTAAAGTTAGTTGGGAATATTCCTAGAATATTCCAATGACATATTCTTAGAATATTCCCTTGGCATATTCTTAGAATATTCCTTTGGAAGGTGGTAGAATATTCTAGAAATTGGTTAAAGTGCAAGGCAATGTGAAGTGGAAAAGGTGACGAATGCTATCCCAATTGAATTTTGAACTTTTCAGATTTTGCACGTGGTAACCGGTTACTACCTATGAGGTAACCTGTTACCGGTTCAAAAAAACCAGCTTTCTTCCCAAATTTCAATAGGTAACCGGTTACTACCTATGAGGTAACCAGTTACTTCAACCAAAATTTTAAATTTTCTTTTTGTGGGAAATCTTGGATACCCGGCCTCAGTCATACGTTCTAAGATTATTTTCCTTCTGAGACCTGATAAATGATATTATCACTGAATAACCCTTGATCACATGCCCTGTACCTTGACCAATGATGCATGCTCTATTCTTTATTCTTTATTTTTATTTTATGCAATGTACGAAAGAATATGCTAAATGACACGGGAACAAAGCATAAGCTACTTGAAATTGGTGATAAATAAGAGGACAAATTTTGGGGTGTTACAAACATGACAAAACTACTTGTGTTACACTCCCCACATATAAGCAACTTACACAATACAAAACCAACAAAACAGAAATTCACACTCTACACAAAAACTCTGCAAACCCACAATACATCCAAACACTCCCTAACTACACCCTGCCATAGGTGGACTTACAAGGAATGAGACTAAGCCGAAGGTAGACTCAAAAAAGTAAGACTAAGCCGAAGGTGAACTTACAAGGAGTGAGACTAAGCCGAAGGTAGACTCAAACAAAGATATGAAACCAAGCCAAAGGTGGAATTGTAAATGTAAGACTAAGCCGAAGGTAGACTTACAATGAGATTCGAGGACAAGCCGAAGGTGAACTCCAAAAAGTAAGACTAAGCCAGTGGTGGACTTACAAGGAGTGGGACTAAGCCAAAGGTAGACTCGAACAAAGATACAAAACCAAGCCAAAGGTGGAATCGTAAATGTAAGACTAAGCCGAAGGTAGAATTACGATGAGATTCGAGGACAAGCTGAAGATGAACTCGAAAAAGTAAGACCAAGCCGAGGGTGGACTTACAAGGAGTGAGACTAAGCCGAAGGTAGACTCAAACAAAGATACAAAACCAAGCCAAAGGTGGAATCATAAACATACTACTAAGACGAAGGTAGACTTACGATAATATTCTAGGACAAGCCGAAGGTGAACTCGAAAAAGTAAGACCATGCCGAGGGTGGACTTACAAGGAGTGAGACTAAGCCGAAGGTAGACTCAAACAAAGATACTAAACCAAGCCAAAGGTGGAATTGTAAATGTAAGACTAAGCCGAAGGTAGACTTACGATGAGATTCGAGGAAAAGCCGAAGGTGAACTCGAAAAAGTAAGACCAAGCCGAGGGTGGACTTACAAGGAGTGAGGCTAAGCCGAAGGTAAACTCGAACAAAGATACAAAACCAAGCCAAAGGTTGAATCGTAAATGTAAGACTAAGCCGAAGGTAGACTTACGATGAGATTCGAGGACAAGCCGAAGGTGAACTCAAAAACGTAAGACCAAGCCGAGGGTGGACTTACAAGGAGTGTCTTGAAAGATGACTCTGCAAGGGACAACAAGTACCTGAGGGTAAGATTAACAAATCCCTGACCCTTTGGTTATGTGTTGAGAAGAATGTCATTCTTGGACTACAACTCAAAGAAACAAAACTATCATACTTAGATGGATCGGAAAGCCTTTACCACACTTGGGAGATAAAGCAAACAAGACACATCGTGAGTGAGCTTGAAAAGAGAATACCATACTTGGATGATAACTCATAGATACGAAACCGGATTTGGACGGAATCGAAAAGCATTTATCCCACTTGGGAGATAAAGCGAACAAGACGCACCATGAGTGAGCTTGAAAAGTGAATATCATAATTTGGATGATAACTCGGATGGGAAGGACAAGTGTTGACTGGTGAAAGTAATAGTACTTAGGAATGAAATTGGCATTCTCTATGGGGGATACTTCGATTTAATTGAAGAAACAATGTTTCGGGCTTTTGTGATAGGTACCAAAATTAGCTTATGCTTTGTTTGCATATGTTTAACTTTTTCCATGGTGTAATGCTCCATAATGATGGAAATGCTACACTTTAAGGGATGCAAATGTAATGATGATTACTAAATAAAAATGCAAAGGGATCTCCTGATAAGGAGATAACAGGTCTCCCCATCCACCTTACTAGGGAAGAAATAATCACTGCATTGATATAATGAATCCATGTGAGGAAGAGAAACTTTGCTGGGGGATAGTGTTAATGATACACTGGCTCTGAACTGCCACCTTTGCCAAAAATAAATTGGACTTTGAGGTAGTTGAGGAATGAAGACCATGCTAGGGAGTATCTTGAACTGGCATGAACTTGATTGAGAGGTACGCCACCCGTGGAATTCCGTTAGGGAAGTAATAACCTTCTGACCTGACTGAGGAAAGGACTTGTCGATCCTTTGCTGAGGAAACAATCTACCGGGGAATCCCTCAAAATACAAATTTCTTTGTTTGGGGAAGAGATACCAATAAGTATTGGACTTTATTTGGCGACTTCACTGAGGAAAACTACAAACAATGTTGTGCAAGAAGGAACGCCATCTGACGTCTCACTATCTTCACTACGGCTAGGGAATAATGAATCTTCATGTACCGTTAGGGATAAGAAGACTCTGGTGGGGAATACCTCCATTTTAGGAGAAGAATCTCTGCTTGGGGAGAACATAATCAACCTTCTATTGTTACGCTGGGGAAAATTTCAATCTCCGACTCTACTAGGGATAATGGAGAACAACAGTGAGAACGCTTCCTGATGAAGATAAGAGTTTTAAGTCGGCTCTTATTGAGGATGAGAGATAAAAAGCGTCTCCTATTGGGAATAAGAGAATGCAAGGTGTCTCTCAACAAGGATAGCCTTTGCTAGGGGAGTACCCACCCTCTTCTTGTTGCTCTGCTGGAGACATAGCCCTATGGGCCTTGCTGAAGAATCTTGCTTATTAAAAAATGCCGAGTAAAGGCTCCTTGATGCTTTGGGAACCTCAACCATATTCTTGCTTCTATGTAGGGGAAAATATAGTCTAATGTGACTCGCTGTAAACTCATGCTTAATGAATCCTGGCAAGGAAGAAAATTTATATTTCCTTGTGTTGGTGATGGCTTCGTTGCTCTGTACCTGCATATTAGTGAGCGTAACTGATAGTCCCTGCAAAAGAGAAATTTAAACAAGCCTGCATGCCCCAGGTTTATGGTTTGAATTGACCATCCATGTTACTCAACATTTAAGATGCATGTAAAGTGTTTTTACCCTTAAGCATGTATTATAAAGCATCAATGTATTTGCAATGCAATATTTATCATAATTTGTCAGACGTTTTCGCAATCAATCAATGGTAGATGAAAACAAAAACAAATGAGCCAATTGGATGAAAATTCATTTTATTAATTGAAAAGTGGTCGTGAATAGGCATTACATCGGGAAGCAATCCCTAGAAAGAGGAAATTGCACAAAAGGAAAAACAAACTATCATAGTGGCAATGTGAAATTGGATCTCATCAAGTTCCAATCCGGCTATGATCCCTATGTCCTCGATACTTTTCGTGTACTTATCTTTTTGAGGAAGATAACATGACTGATTCTTAACCCTCAAATTGTCCATGATTGTAGATGGTGAGTCACAGATCACGCAAATCGCAGTTGCTCGTTTCAATCCCTCTTTTGCATTGACTCTCTTTCATATTTTCAATCCATCGGGATACCCTTTTTTGCCTGAGTTGTCAAATGTGGCTTTTCAACTCAACGGGTGTACATTTTTTTGTTTATTTCCCTAAGTTTTTCCCAAGCCTTTTATTCTGTTTTTGGCTCGCTGGGATTCCCTTTTTTGCCTGGACTTTTATTCTGATTTTGTCTATAGGGTCTCTTTTATACGAAGTATTTTTTAACTGCGTCTGCGTTGATAGGGGATAAAAAGTCTTCTCTATCCATGGTTGTTAACATTAAGGCTCCGCCTGAAAAAAAAACCCTTTTAACCACAAATGGACCTACATAGTTGGGTGTCCACTTGCCCCTGTGATTTGTTTGAGGAGGAAGGATCCTTTTCAGCACCAAGTCACTGGGTATGTAGCATTGAGGCCACACCTTTTGATCGAACGCCCATTTCATTCTTCGTTGATACATCTGTCCATGGCATACAATTGGTAAACGATTCTCTTCGATGAGGCTCAACTGGTTGAATATAGACTGGAGCCATTCAGCTTCATCAAGCTTAACATCCATCATTATCCTCAAGGAAGGGATCTTAACTTCAACTGGTAGGACTACCTCCATACCATACACTAGCAAAAATGGGGTTTCCCCTGTTGAGGTGCACACATATGTTCGGTACCCATGCAATGCGAATGGCAACATCTCATGCCAATCTTTGTATGTCACAACCATCTTTTGTACTATCTTCTTGATGTTTTTGTTAGCCGCCTCGACGACGCCATTCATCTTCGGGCGGTACAGAGAAGAGTTGTGATGTTCGATTTTGAAATCCCGACATAGATCTGCCATCATCTTGTTATTGAGATTGGAACCATTATCAGTAATGATTCTTTCGGGTATTCTGTATTGACAAATGATATCCCTCTTTATAAATCGGGCTACAACCTGCTTGGTAACATTTGCATACAATGCTGCTTCCACCCATTTGGTGAAGTAGTCAATGGCAACCAGAATGAAGCAATGACCATTTGAAGCGGTAGGCTTGATCTTTCCGATCATATCGATGCCCCACATGGCGAATTTCCAAGGTGAAGACATGACACTCAACGGATTAGGAGGAACATGCACCTTATCATCATAAATTTGACACTTATGGAATTTGTGGGAATACTTGCAGCAATTGGAATCCATGGTTATCCAATAATACCCCGATCTCAAGAGTTTATTCGCCATGGCATGTCCTCTAGCATGGGTACCGAAGGATCCCTTATGAACTTCCTGCATCAATATGCCTGCTTTGTGTCTATCCACGCATCTGAGCAAGACCATGTTGAAGTTACTTTTGTATAACACATCATCTTGATTCAAGAATAACCCATCGGCCAACCTTCTCAAGGTCTTCTTATCTTTGCTGGATGCCCCTGTCGGGTATTCCTGACATTTCAGGAAACGTTTGATGTCATAGTACCAAGGCTTATCATCGTTAACACCATCAGCTACAAACACATAAGCAGGCCTTTTGAGACGAGACACCACAATTCTGGGAACATAGTTCCATTGTTGGACCTTAATCATGGAGGATAAGGTTGCTAGAGCATCAACGAATTGATTCTCGTCACGAGGTACATAGTGAAGCTTTACCATCGTGAAGAAAGTCAACAACCTCCTGGTGTAATCCCTGTAGGGAATTAAATGTGGTTGATGAACAAGCCACCTTCCGTTAACTTGATTTATAACCAAAGCTGAATAACCGAAGATATCGAGGGTCTTAATTCAAAAATTAATCGCCTCCTCGATCCCCATTATACAAGCTTCATACTTCTTCCTCATTGTTGGTGCATTCAAACATCAACCGAGCAATGAAGGGCATGTGAACTCCTTCCGATGTGATAATGACACCACCAACTCCATTGCCGTTCATGTTAACGGCCCCATCAAACATCAGACTCCATTTGGACTCAGGGTCTGGCCCCTCCTCCAAGAGTGGTTCTTCACAATCTTTCGATTTGAGGAACATGATGTCTTCACCAGGGAACTAAAATTTCATTGGCCGATAGTCATCAATTGGTTGTTGAGCCAGATAGCCTGATAATACACTTACCTTGATAACTTTCTGAGAAGTATACTGGATGTCGTATTCAGTCAAGATCATTAGCCAACGGGCCACCCTTCCGGTCAAAGCTGGCTTCTTGAAGATGTCCTTGACATGATCCATCTTGGATATCAGTAAGGTCGTGTGAGTAAGCTTGTATTGCCTCAATCACTTAGCAGCCCATGCCAGTGCACAACATGTCTTATCAAGCATTGAGTACCTGGACTCACAATCGATGAATTTCTTGCTCGGGTAGTAGATGTCATGCTCTTTCCTACTTGTCTCGTCATGTTGACCGAGAACACAACCCATTGATCCTTCAAGTACTGTAAGGTACATAATCAGAGGCCTCCCTGGAACTGGAGGTATGAGGATTGGAGGTTATTGTAAATACTCTTTGATTCGGTCGAAAGCCAATTGACAATCATCATTCCACCTGACGGCCTGATTCTTTCTCAAGAGCTTGAATATTGGTTTGTACGTAGCTGATAGGTGAGATATGAACTGTGCAATGTAGTTCAATATTCCTAATAAGCCACACACTTCTTTCTTAGTTTTAGGCTCAGGCATTTCTTGAATTGCTTTAACCTTTGCAGGATCAACCTCAATCCCCTTTTCACTTACGATGAAACCAAATAGTTTAACGGAGCGCACTCCAAATGTACATTTGCTATCAACCTCAGTCTAAACTTCCGCAGCCTGTTGTAAACACCCAAATTTTCCCTCAATCATATCACACCATGGCTTGTGATCTTTCATTTTACATCAACATAAGCATACCACATCAGTGCATATTTGTTTCACTGCATAGTTCAATTTCATCTGCATCTAGGGTTTGTGATCTGAGCAATCCAAGATTCCATCTGAGCCACCCCAAAGGCCTCAAAGCATTCCAATAGGGTCCATGTGTGTTCTATCATCATATTATGTCCCTCAAAGTTCATGGAAGTCAAGAGATCACAAGAACTGGCAAGGCATGGAAGCAGAGCTAGGGTTTTCACTACACAGATGACCAAAATTAGGGTTTTGGTTTCAGAGGCCTTAACTCCAAATTTTTGGGTCATTATTGTTTCTAATGTTCTTAAGATGTTATAAGTATCATGTGTACCAAGTTTGATGAAGAAATTCATTGTGGAAGTCATCTGTTCACTGGGTAACTTCTTGAGCAAGTTAAGTCAAAATCAGGGCATCTGAGGCCCCCAACAATGGAACCAAAGGGTTATTTTCATCAAATTGAAGTTCTATGATCTTTATTTGATCTTAGAAGTGGTTGGAAGTTCACAAGATTGAAGAATTTTGAGCCATTTGCAAAGTTGCCAAAAATGGAAATGACTTGTAATGGAAACTTTCCATTTTGGGAAAGTTTTTCAACCTCCTATTTCTCAACCAAAAATGCTTCAAATGAAAATTTCTTGGTCATTAAAGTTGTAGATTAGGTCTTTCCCTTTTCAAAAAGTACAAGAACATGTCTTGATTCATCCTAGAACTCAAGATATGGCCTTTCAAAGTTGGCAAAAATCATAAATTTTAAGTTTCATGTCAAAGAGGGATTTTGCAAATTGGCATGTTAAGGCATTCTAATGACTTCAAATGTGTACAAACACTTCATAACATGATCAAACAACATCAAAGACTCAGAATTGGCCCAAGAATTGGATCATTTCATGCCTTGAATCACAAGAAACACCAAAGAGGGAAAAATTGCAAAAACACATAGAAACCCTAGCTGCAAGTGTTCCAGCTCATCAATTTCAATCCTATGGCCTTCCTTGATCTAAGATGAGGCCAGACACCCCAAAAACTCAGGCCTGCACCATGCCCATACCTCAAGTACACATTCTTGACTTTTTTTTGCAAATCACCCCATACCAATCACACTAGGCCACACCAACTCCTCTGACCAATCACACTTGCTTACACTAACCTTATGGATCACAAAGAACATAACACACAAGCCTGCAAGCATCCATAGCTCAGATTAAACAAAATCCCTCTCAAACTTCATCTCTTCGAATCTCTCAACTCACTCAACAAAAATAAAAAATTCCTTCACCAATCATCTCCACGTAACCCCAGGACCATTTCCCATCCCTCACATTAGCCTGAAACCATCTCAAACAAAAACACGATTTTTACATGCTCTGAACTGAAACCTTCAAAACAGTCCATACAAACTTGTTTTAAGCTTGCCAGAAGCACCAAGGGGTTCATTGGAGTGGAAAAGCACCAAGGAGGTGGCCAGAAAGCTCTAGATAGCAAAGCTTCATCTCAGGTATACCTCAAGAACATTTTTTCTAGAAATGCATTTTTAAGTTCTTAAATGAATCCTTATGATGTGCTGATGTATTTATTTTTCAAAATGGTTGAATATTGAGCATGTATGAAGTCTCTGAAAGTTTTAACCCTAAAAATGTTTTGCTTCGATTTGCCTTTTTGATGCATGATAAATGAATTTTGTTTGGGGATTTAGGTTCAATGATGTATGGGGATCATTTCTGGGCAGAAAAATTAGGTTTTAGAAGCTTGAGTAGAGAGATAGCATTTTGGCTGGTCGGAGAAGATGACCGGAGCACTGTTCCGGTCATCTTAAAGTGTTTAGGGTTAATGACGTGTAATTAGCTAGGTTTGAATTATGACCCTAGGATCTTGTGTTGGCGCGCGTTTTCAATGGTCCAGATCATTTCATTAGCCCTAATCTTAATTAATTAGCTTTAATTTATTTAATTAGGTCAATTTAAAATAAGGTCGTTAGATCTCATTTAATTAACAAGTTTAAGTCATAGCCTTAGGATCAGATTACCACAAGTCCACGTGACTTTGCATCCTGACCACCCATCCATCCAACTTGCAATCTCAGCCTCTCATCCTGCATACTTTTCATTTTATTTTTATTTCTTTCTATTTTATTTTATTCATTTATTTAAAATAGCAAAAATAATTAAAAAAATCTGAAATTTTTTATCATGACTTTTATTAATTTTCAAAAACCAAAAATATTTTTATTTTTATTTTTTGCATTAAAAAGTAATTTTAAATCATTTAAATGTTTTATTTAATTAATTCATTCATTTTAATTAATTAAAGATACATTTAAGTATTTAAAAATCACCAAAAAAATCAGAGAGCATCCCTAGACATTTAGAAACATTTACAAACTCGCCTTACAAATTTATTTTTGGTTTTGATCATACTTTGATATTTTTCAATGAATTAGGGTTCTTCAAAAGATCATTTTTCTAACCCTAGCTTCAAAAATTCATAACCCTAAACCTAAGTTGAGTTTGTGAATGGTTCTTTTTGCATTGTTCTATGCATGTCTTCTAGCATCTAAAAACATTTTTGTTTCATTTTTATCTTGCATTTTCAATTTGTTTGGCATTTTACATTGAGGATCACCCAAAAACCCTAGCAAACTTAGAAAATCCATAACTTCTTCTAGGTTTAGTTTCTGACCTCCCCCTTTGGATGGTAACCTAGTATAGGTTTAGGGTTCCTTTCAGTGCATTTTAAATTTTTTATCTTGTGCATTGCTTCTGTTTTGTTCATGTGCATCCCATGCTTCCATAAAACCCTAATTTTATATGTCCACTTGCATTCATCTTGCATATGTATCCATACATGAACTTGCCATGACATTTCTTGCATTCATATGTCATATTAGACATCTTAGGACATGTTAGAATCATGCTTGATCATTTCTTCATTCATTTTCCATGATTTGCATTCATTTCATTTCATTAACTTTCATGAACTTTCAAGCTGCAAAGCATGCTTACATGACATCTCATTCTTGTATGATCATACATATGCATTTTGTTTGCCTTTGCATCATCTCACATGACATAAACATTGAATAAACACTTCTGACTTTAGTCATTTCATCTCATTGCATCTCATTTCATTTCATTTCCTTATGCCTTGAACTTTATGCCTTCATACTAACACTTTCAGGTGGTAAGTCACTTTGAGAAGTGGATTTGCCTTCACTTCTCATTTCTTTCTATCCCTTTCATTTGAATCTTGCTGGTTTTGAAATGAACTTGTTCATTTGTGTTCCATTTCTCTCACTTTCTTTCCTTAAGTAACTTATCTTCCTCAATAAAGTAAGTAACTTATTTCTTCTGCTTCTTCCTCCTTTCATCTGCTTCTTCCATTGGTGGCTTCCTTGAAGATCTTTCTCAAGCCTTACAAACCATAGGAACATCCAAGCATGATAATAATTAGGGTTGTGATTAGTACCCCTTTAGCTTTTACCTTTGAGTCTCATTGAGTCTCTCTTCTCATCTCAATAGTCAGAGACTAAACACTTAAAGTTTTAGGACTTTGGAATTAGGGTTATGCCTGCATCCTTCTCTTAGGATGGAGTATATAACTTTAATCCTAAGTGTTAAACCTTTAATTTGTTTAAACCTCTTAATCTAATCATCTTAATAACCATCAAGACATAAGCTTGTAACTTGGGCCTTACATTAGGGTTCTATCTTTTCCTTTAGGTTAAGAGGGACTAACCCTAGTGTTTAATGGACAAGTCCCCCTCAAGTTGTCTTACAAACCATAAAACTCATTTCTTGATCTCATCCCTTAATTAAAATCCACTTAATAAAGGCTTTGCTATATAATGAATTTAATCCCTAACCATGGATTAAGTTGAGGTATCTTCCTCAGCTTAAGTGTTCTCATCTATTATCCTTCTATTAGGATGGTGTAATGAGTCCACTAATCTGTGATTAGAGATTAAACTCATTACTTAACACTAAACAAAAACCCAAAAACATCTAATTAATCACAAGTAGGTTAATGATCTTAATCCTACATCATCATGGCAATTAAGTTGAGATGCTTATCTCATACTTAAGCATTCTCATTATCCCTAATCAGGGAGGATATAATGATTTTGCAAGCCTTTGATTTAGACTTAAACTCATTAACTTATGCAAAACACCAAAAACAATAACAAAACTGAAAACACAAAAACAAACAATAATCGTCTCCTTCGGGATTCATTTCTCATCATACTTATTCACAAACGAGAACTTGCTTCTTCCGTCTAATGCAAGACAGTTAGCACTCGGGCCAGACGAGTCATACACTTGAGCATAGACAAGCAAGCAGTTCACAGTCAATTTAGCTTTCAGTCTCTTTGAGTCGAACTACGGTGTTCTGACTTCCTCATTGCACACGAGGATATGTAGGCATAACTTAACAGTTATCGAACAAAAGTCTTTGTGTCTCCCCCCTTTTCAGCTTTCTTTTCTAAGCCTCAGATCCTGAGCATTTCACTTCCTTTTGCACTGAAACATGTACATTTCTTTTCCAGCTATTGCACACAGATAGCACATACACCTACCCCCTTTAAACACAAACTCTTAAGCATGGATCCTGTCGAGTACGACGGACAATCTGGGTGCTAATACCTTCTCAGGTTGTAACCAACCCCCTTTCTCTGTTTCTATGGTTCGCGACCGTCTTATCCATATCTTTCTAGGTTTATCCAGCATTACCTTTCCTTCGGGATATAAATGCCTAGCAGGTGACTCTATTCATCTTCACCTTCATTTTCTCTTCTTGCCAACCGTTCGCGCTTGTACCGGGATGCAAATCTTCGGGAGCGACAACTTGGCGACTCTGATGGGGTACCTTTATATTGCAACCATGGCTTCTGGTTCTTTTTGTGGGTTTCTCCTAGCGCTTGTTTGATTTGTGTTTATGGGGGTGTTACATGCTACTCGTGCTTGTTGTTTATTGCTTTATTTGTTGCTTTCTGTACAGCTTTATTTATTGTTTTCATTTACAGTTTTATGCATTTCATACTGTTATTATCATCTGTGCTGGATCTGTGTTTACCTTGGTGGGGGGGATTGTTGAGTGATTAAGATTCCATACCGGGAGCCTGAGTGACACATAGGATAGAGTGGTTTCATATTCTTTCCCATTCCATTTCAGTCTGGTGCGGGAATATGAAACACGGTTCAAACATGGGTTTCTTCTTGAGAACTCTATGCTACGAATTTCCTGTAGTACTAGGGCTATCTGGGAAGCCTGCTAAGTCTGGATGACCTTTTATGACCTTCAGCGTATGAGGTGAATTAGAGGAGGATCCTTTATGGTTATTGTAAACACTGTACCTCGGGGTTAGAAGTGTTTACACTTTTCATAACTGATCCAAGTCTGAGGATCCTTGTTCTAGAACAATACATGTGATGGGGTTGGTATATTTATAGGTTTGCAGGAACCCTTTGCCTCATCATACCTAGTTACTAGTTTTGTTAAGGTTGTATCATTTTGGATTGTTCTTGTAAAACCATGGACTTGTGACTCTTTATTTGAGTCCCCCACCTGGTTACTGGTTTTCTAAGACTCCATCCGGACTTATGAACACACATGGACCCTATCAAGGTAGATAATAAATCCAACACTTGACCACAAACCCTTTGCATATCATTCTGCATACATAATTTTGCATCATTTAACATTTGTCTATTTGTTTTACAGGGTGTCCACATCTTATCTTTGGTTTGGTTTTAACCTGTTCTGCTGCTCAGATTCCCTCAACTATCTGCACCAGCACCTTCATCAGTTTGTCTTCATCAGAGACTCTTCTCCAGTTTGTCTTCATCAGAGACTCTTCTTCAGCATTTTTCAGTGGCCTTTATCAGCAGTTATCTCTCAGTCTTCTTCACCAGCATCCATTGTCAGCATGGACACTTCCAGGAAGAGCAACATCACCTCTCATTTCTTTGAGCCCCTTTTGACAGGCATCAGACAAATCCAGTCTCTCATCACTCCTGATCATGTCCCTTTATTCAGGGAGAATTATGGAGGCATATTGGACATGATCATGGACCTGGATGCATCCCAGAGGAGCATGATTCACACTTGCCTGCAGTTTTATGACCCTCCTCTCAGATGCTTCACTTTCCCAGATTTTCAGCTAGGACCATTGATGAAAGAGTTCTCCATGTTGTTAGGTGTCCCTATCAGGAGGGGGATTCCTTTCAACCCTGAGATGGTTGCTCCCAAGAATGAAGATATAGCTAAGGCTTTGCATTTGAAGTCCACCCTCATTGATCAGAGCATGACCACCAAGGCTGGGATCCCAGGCCTTCACTTGGATTTCTTGATCTCCCAGGCCACCCTGCATGCTGCAACAGGGAAATAGGATGATGTTTGTGCTCTCTTGGCACTCAACATATATGGGACCATCTTGTTTGTAGACGAGCCTAAGTTTGTAAGCAAGAGTGCTATCCACCTCTTCCTGTTAAGGAATCCAGTCCCTACCCTGCTTGGAGACTTTTATTATTCAGTGCATCAAAGGAATAAGAAGCAAAGAGGAAGATTGGTCAGATGCTGTGCACCCCTCTTCTACTGTTGGTTGTTAAGGAACTTGCCAAAATCAGACACTTTCTTGAATCCTCATCAGCCAAGGAAGTGGGCTAAGAGATTGATTGCCCTCATATCAGAAGACATCAGATGGTGCACTCAGGGCACCAAGGGCAAAAATATCATTACCAGCTGTGGGCAGTATCCCAATGTACCCTTGATTGGAGTAAAAGGTTGCATCAACTACAACCCTTTACTTTTTAAGAGACAATTAGGGTATGCATTGGTTCATCCCCCAAGAGGGCAAGATTTGATAGAAACTCTCTATTGTGACATCCAGCACAACCTTGCCATTGTCAGACAAGCTGTCTGGGCTTGGGACAACATTCAGACTAATGGTACAACTATTCTTGGCAAATGCAACAACATAACTTCAGCACAATATCTTGATTGGTCTCGCACCAGGGGACAGATCACCCGTATGCCATTCACCTTAGAGGATGTACCTGGACCATCAGCAGTAGAGCCTGCAGCTACTGTCAGCTTAGAGGAGTTTGAGAAGTTGAAAGAAAGGAATACTCAACTCTCTGAAGCCTTGAAGAAGACCCTCTGGGAGAGGAATGGCAGCCGTTTGGATAATGAAAGGTTAGAGAAGCTCCAGATTGAGCACTTGACCAAGATTGAGAAGACAGATGACTACATCAGGAAGGCTAGAGCAGGGGAGCTAGTACTGAAAAATGCTTTCAAAGAAGCTAAAACTCAGAAGGCTAGAGCTGAGCATTACTTAGAGGAGAGCCAGGCTAGGTGGATCAGGATCACTAAGGCTCGTGCACAGGAAGATCAGAGAACCCAAGCTAGGATAGAACAGTTGGAAGCTAGTGAGAAGAAGAATCAGGCAGTTTTGTTAGCAGCTCAGAAAGAGATCTCTGAGTTGAAACTCCAGGCGGGGTTGAAGAGATCATAGGATCAGGATAAACACAAGAAGTTGACCAGTGCCATTGCCACCAGGAACCTTCTTATCAGAACCATCACAGAGCACCCAATAGGTCCAGTTACTGAGGCTCTCCTGAAGGAAGTCAGAGAGGATGACTTTGGCCTGGACGTTTGATTTCTTTGTATTTGTATACTCTTTTGGCTGTACTTTTGATTTTGTTGTTGATTTTGACCCACCAATGGGAACTTTATTGTAATCAAACTATGTATTTTCACCTTTTGTAATATATGGTTTGTATTATTCTATGGGCTTTATCTCTCTTCAACATCAGCATTTCCTCGAGGTCTGGAAAGGTCAAAACCAAAGAACCAAACCGGATACCCTTGGAAGACAAATAGACATCCTGCATTGCATACTAACGTTTTCTCTTTGTTTTGTAGGTCTTTGTTTTGTTGTTGTTTCTCACTTTGTTGTGGTTTTAGGAAACATTGCTCGTAGAAGAGTGTTCCCTGTCAATAGAGCGCACCTGTATCCAACAAGAAACAACCTTCCGGGATTACAAATGGATCAGGTTCAACAAGACTTGACTGAAGTGAGAGCCCAAATGGCCAATGAGAGGACAAAGATGAGGGACCAAATGAATCAATTTATGACAATGATGACTGGATTGGCTCAGAGCCAGGAAAGACTGAGAGAGTTAGTCGAGCGACAAACTCCCGAAGAACACCATCCAGGTACAGGGGGTACCAGTAACAACGATTATGTACAACCTCGTACTGATCCACCAGAGTTTGGACCTCATCTGAATCCAGAGATCAATGCTATAAGAAACACCCAAGGTAACACTGGAGGTAGGGTTTCGCAGGAAGACCCTCAAGAAGAGCAGTTCACTGTGGTTGGGGCTGGAGACAAAGTTTACGATCGTCGGTTGGATGAAATAGCAGAGAAGCTAAGGTCTCTTGAATCCCAAAACTCTCTGGGTTTTGATGTCATGGACATGGGATTAGTGGAGGGGGTTAGAATTCCTCACAAGTTCAAACCTCCTTGTTTTGAAAGATACAATGGCACATCTTGCCCACGTACCCATCTTCAGTCTTTCCTAGGGAGATTGAAAGCCTACACCATGGATGAGAAGCTGTGGATGTTTTACTTTGAGGATAGCTTGACAGGGGCATCCCGGGAGTGGTACTCACATTTGACCAGGGCCACAGTAAGAAATTGGAAAGACTTGGCTGAAGCTTTCATTCGTCAATATCAGTATAATCTGGACATGGCTCCAAACAGAACCCTTCTGATGGGAATGTCACAGTCTTCCCGTGAAAGCTTTAGAGAGTATGCCCAAAGGTGGAGGCAACTGGTTGCTGCCGTTCAACCCCCGATGTTAGAAAGGGAGATGGCAGATATGTTCATGAATACTCTCCAGGGTACTTATATTGACAGATTGGCTGCGTTTTCTTCCATCAGCTTTGCAGATGTGGTGATAGCTGGGGAAAGAATTGAGAGCTTATTGAAAATGGGGAAGATTTCTGACAACGATGCTAGTTCAAGCAGTACAAGGAAGCCATTTGCTGGGCCCCGTAGATCTGGTGAAACAAATTTTGTGCACATGGGAAGAGGGAGACCCCAATATCTTCCCAGATCAGTTGCTGCCGTCACTATTCCTACTCCACCTCCTCAGTATACTCAACAACCACATCACTTTCCTCAACAGCCGCAGTTCCCTCAACAGAGAGCCTGCAACAACAACAATAACAACAATCAACAACAATGCCCTTTTCAACAGCGGCCATCTCAGATCAACAGGGTGATTGACCCTATTCCAATGCCATATGCCACATTGCTGCCACAACTCCTAAAGCTCAATCTTGTTGAGTTGAGGACATTGGCTCCACCTGATCCTCAGAACCTTCCAAGAAACTACGATGTCAACGCTAGGTGTGATTTTCATTCTAATGCACCTGGTCACTCCACGGAAAAATGCAGGGCTCTGCATATGAAGGTCCAGGATCTGGTAGATTCAAAGGCCTTGAACTTTGCACCACCTCCTAATGTCATGAAGAATCCTATGCCAAGCCACAGTGGTCCAAGGATTAATGCAATAGAAGAGGGCTCACCCATGATTTCAATTGAAGATACTGCAAGTATTCAGACACCTTTGGCAGAGGTTAAAGCTCAGCTTTTAAAAATGCCAGGTGTTTCCAGGTTGTGAGGCCTGTTGTGAATCTTGCCAGGTTTCCGTGAAAAGGTGTGCAAGCTTGAGGAATGGCATCAATGGCTTGATTAAAGAAGGCATTCTGCAAATAACCATAATTGCTTCTACAACACCAGCAACTCCTTTTTCAACGACAAGTTGTTCTCCTACAATTGCAAAGACAATTGTTCCTACAAACTTGTCTACAAAATCAGCAACCACTTCTTCCATCACTTCAACAAACAACAGTTCCATTGCATCTACTTCTACAACTACAGCAACCGCCAATAACGACGTCTCCACAGTTACCATCTATTATGACCCCGCAACGGTCCCTGTTCCCAACAATTATCAACAACAATCTCAGCAACAGTTTCAACAACAATCAAGCTTCAATCAATCACTACCAACATTCACCAGAAGTCCTGTCACCATCTTCTATGATCCACAAATGATAACGGTTCCCACCTCTGCAGCAGTCAGCCCAGTTACCATCATGGTGCCAGGGCCTATTCCATATGACAAAGACACTGATGTACCATGGCACTATGGTGCAGACCTTTACTGCAACGGAGAAAGATTCTTTCTCGATTCTTCGGTTCACACTCCCCAAGTGGATAATGTCGGGGGAGGCGGAGGCTTCACCCGAAGCGGATGCCTCTTTGCGTCACAAGCTCTAAGAACCAATACTGAGGCAGAGGCTGCTGCCAAAGCCAAAGGGAAAAGTGTGGCACCTGAAGAACCTGCACCAAAAGAAGCCCATAAATCATCCTTTGATCAAGATGTGGATGAATTTATGAGGATAATTAAAAGAAGTAACTACAAGGTTGTGGATCAGCTCCACCAGACTCCTTCCAAGATCTCAATCTTATCCCTGCTGTTGTGTTCCGAAGCTCATCGGGATGCACTACTTAAAGCTCTGCACGCTGCCTACGTGCCAGAGGAGATCACAATGAATCAGCTTGAGATAGTAGTGTCCAATGTCAATACTAGCCATGGGCTAGGCTTCACTAATGCTGTCTTGACGACAGAAGGACGTCACCACAACAAATCTTTACACATCACCCTAGAGTTCAAAGGGGTTGTACTCTCTCATTTTCTTGTAGACATTGGGTCTTCACTCAATGTCTTGCCGAAGAAAGATCTTGTCAAGCTCGAATATGATGGAATAGCTCTCCGACCAAGCAATCTTGTGGTCAGGGCCTTCGATGGCTCCAAGAGGTCTGTTCTTGGAGAGGTGGAGCTGCCTGTGATAATCGGTCCGAAGGTCTTTCAGACTACTTTCTATGTGATGGACATTCAACCGGCCTACAACTTTTTGTTGGGTCGACCATGGATTCACTCCGCTGGCGCAGTTACGTCGACCCTTCACCAGAAATTGAAATATGAGTGGGAAGGACAGATTATCACCATTTGTGGTGAAGAGGACATCTTTGTTAGACATCTGGCTACATACAAATACATTGAGATGGATGGTGAAATCCATGAAACCATGAGCCAGGGGTTCGAGGCTCTGAACGTCAATGAAGCAACGACAGAAGTATTTGCTACATCCCAGGAGGATAGGATGGGTACTTCGATTGTCTCCTATCAGCAAGCCCGAAAGGTTGTTGAAGATGGAAATGCCCACGACTGGGGCAAGCTGCTACCGGTGAAGAAGAAGGAGGACAAATTCGATTTGGGTTACAAACCATTCCGACAAGATCAAGCAGATGCTGCTAAAGAGCCCAAGTTCATCAGTGGGGGGATGCTCACCCTGAATGCTGTTAACAACGTGGAAGACGAGGCGGAAAGCGACCTCAACCTGGAGAGCTGGATACGTCCAAGGATCCCGGGGCACCAAGTCCTTAACCGGTCTTCCCAGGAAATTATAAGGGTTACTCCTGCAGAGTAATTATTATTTCCTGCCTTTTTTCAGCATGCATCAAGTCCTGCATCTTGCCCAAGGTGTCATGACTCATTTTGTAATAGGGCCATATTTGTATTTTGTGCAAATGGATTATCAATGAATATCGGACATCTTTTGCAAACAAGTCTCTTTTTCGCTCACTGTCTTTTCATTTTTTTACTTTTGTACAAAACAATAAAATGGCAATGTTTTCAAAATAATAACTTCATTTTACACTTTTTCTAAACAAGATTAAAATTGATCACTAAAACAAACCAATCTCAACCCTTGCAGAGATTATCCTCCAGATTGCACCGACAAAAACACTACTATGACCTTGTATGACTTCGACAATCCGATTAATCAAGCTGATGAAGGGGTTGAAGAAGACTATGAGTTACCTGAAGAGTTAGCCAGGTTGTTAAGGCGGGAAGAGAAAGTGATTACTCCTCATCAGGAGGAGGTTGAAATAGTTAATCTTGGTACCGAAGAGGATTTGAAAGAAATGAAGATTGGGGCCGGTCTGTAAGCTCCAGTAAAAGAACAACTTATTGACATGCTTCGAGAATACGTCGACGTCTTTGCTTGGTCCTATCAAGACATGCCAGGTCTAGATATGGATATTGTTATGCACAAGCTGCCATTGAAAGAAGATTGCCCTCCAGTGAAGCAGAAGTTACGCCGTACTCGCCCAGATATGGCCATGAAGATTAAGGAAGAAGTACAAAAATAGTGGGACGCCGGTTTCCTTGCTGTAACTAGTTACCTACCGTGGGTTGCTAACATTGTACCAGTGCCTAAGAAGGATGGTAAAGTACGTATGTGTGTGGATTACCAGGACCTGAACATAGCTAGCTCGAAGGATGATTTCCCATTACCTCACATTGATGTATTGGTCGACAACACAACCTAGTTCTCGGTATTTTCCTTCATGGATGGTTTTTCTGGGTATAATCAGATCAAGATGTCACCCGAAGACATGGAGAAAACTACCTTCATCACACCTTGGGGCACATTCTGTTACAAGGTAATGCCTTTTGGACTGAAGAATGTCGGCGCAACTTATCAACGGGCTATGGTAACATTATTCCACGACATGATCCACAAGGAAATTGAATGCTACGTGGATGACATGATTGCCAAGTCCCTCACTGAAGAAGATCATCTGGTAAATCTGCTGAAGTTGTTCAAGCGTCTGAGAAAGTATCAGCTGAAGTTAAACCCCAACAAGTGCACATTCGGGGTACGGTAAATTGCTGGGATTCATTGTAAGTGAAAAGGGAATTGAAGTTGATCTTGACAAAGTCAAAGCCATTCAGGAGATGCCTGCACCTAGGACTAAAAAGGAAGTTCGGGGGTTCCTAGGTAGATTGAACTACATATCAAGGTTCATATCTCATCTTACTGCAACCTGTGAACCCTTGTTCAAATTGTTAAGAAAGGAACAAACGGTCAGGTGGAACGAAGATTGTCAGAAGGCTTTTGACATGATCAAGGAGTACCTACAAGAACCTCCGATTCTTATGCCTCCAGTTGAGGGAAGACCTCTAATAATGTACCTGACAGTATTAGAGGGATCAATGGGATGTGTGTTGGGCCAGCATGACGAGTCTGGTCGAAAAGAGTATGCAATATACTACCTAAGCAAAAAGTTTACCGACTGTGAACAACGTTATTCACTGCTCGAGAAAACATGCTGTGCTTTAGCGTGGGCTGCTCGCCGACTAAGACAGTATATGTTGACTCACACTACTTTGTTGATCTCAAAAATGGACCCCGTCAAGTACATATTTGAGAAGCCATCACTTACCGGAAGGGTTGCAAGATGGCAAATGATTCTGACAGAGTATGACATTCAGTACACATCTCAAAAGGCCATCAAGGGCAGTGTATTGTCCGACTATCTAGCTGAGCAACCCATTGATGATTACGAACCTATGAGATTTGACTTCCCTGATGAAGACATCATGTTACTAAAAGCAAAAGATCATGAAGAGCCTGTTTACACTAAAGGGCCTGACCCAGAAGAAGAATGGACAATGATGTTTGATGGGGCTGTCAATATGAATGGTCGTGGAGTTGGTGCAGTGCTCATTACACCTAAAGAAGTTCATATGCCTTTCTCGGCAAAGCTCACCTTTGCCTGCACTAACAATGAAGCAGAATACGAAGCATGTATCATGGGACTTGAGGAAGCCATTGACCTCAGGATCAAGACATTGAATGTATTTGGAGATTCAGCTTTGGTGATCAATCAGACCAACGGCAAATGGTACACCCACCAAGAGCATCTGGTTCCATACCGTGACTACACGAGGAGATTATTGACTTTCTTCACAACAGTCAAACTTGAGTATATCCCTCGAGATGAAAATCAGTTTGCAGATGCTCTAGCTACCATTTCCTCCATGATCAAGGTTCAAACTGCCAATTATGTGCCTCGGATCTCGGTATCCAGACTAGACCGACCAGCATACGTATTCTCCATGGACATTGCTAAAGATGACAAGCCTTGGTTCCATGATATCAAATGCTTCTTAGAGGATCAAACATACCCACCTGGGGAATCATCCAATGATAAGAAGACATTAAGAAGGCTGGACGGTAGCTTCTTCCTTAATGCTGATGGTTCATTATACAAGCGAAACTTTGATATGGTGCTGCTCAGATGTGTTGATAAGAAAGAAGCAGACTTGCTGATGCACGAGGTGCATGAAGGATCTTTCGGTACCCATGCTGGAGGACATGCAATGGCTAAGAAATTATTAAGATCAGGGTACTACTGGATCACAATGGATGCATATTGTTGTGTCTATGCCAGAAAGTGCCACAAATGCCAGATTTATGCAGATAAAGTGAATGTGCCTCCAAATCCTTTGAACGTGATGTCTTCGCCTTGGCCCTTTGCCATATGGGGCATTGACATGATTGGAAAGATCGAACCAACTGCTTCAAATGGCCATAGATTCATCCTGGTAGTCATTGATTACTTCACCAAATGGGTTGAAGCAGCTTCATACACAAACGTCACCAGACAAGTGGTAGCCATATTTCTGAAAAGAGACATCATCTGTCGATACGGAGTACCCGAGCGAATCATTACTGATAATGGTTCCAATTTTAACAACAAAATGATGGCAGAACTGTGTCGGGACTTCAAAATTCAACATCACAACTCTTCTCCTTATATGCCAAAGATGAATGGCGATGTTGAGGCAGCTAACAAAAACATCAAAAAGATTGTGCAGAAGATGGTGGTTACCTACAAAGACTGGCATGAAATGCTACCATTTGCTTTGCATGGGTATCGAACCTCAATCAGAACGTCTACTGGGGCAACACCTTATCAGCTTGTGTATGGTATGGAAGCAGTCCTACCTGTTGAAGTTGAGCTACCCTCCTTATGAGTAATGATGGATGTAAAACTGGACAAAGCAGAATGGGTCCGATCCCGATATAATCAATTGAATCTGATCGAAGAGAAGAGATTAGCTGCAATCTGTCATGGGCAGTTATATCAGAAAAGGATGAAGAGATCCTTTGATCAGAAAGTCAGGCTTCAGGAATACCAAGTGGGAGATCTTGTGCTGAAAAGACTCCTTCCTCCTCATACAGACCACACGGGCAAATGGACTCTGAATTACGATGGTCCATTCATAGTAAAGAAGGTCTTCTCCGGAGGAGCACTGATGCTCACTAATATGGATGGTGAATATTTCTTGTCCCATGTGAATTCAGATGCAGTTAAAAGATACTTCGCATAAAATGACCCGCTGGACATAAAAACAGAATGTAAGTCCAGGCAAAAATAGGGCATCCCGGCGAGTCAAAACAGAATAAAAGACTTGGGCAAAAGTAAGGGAAAAAATAAAAAAAATGTGTACACCCGCTGAGTTGAAAAGCCACATTGGACAGCTCAGGCAAAAATGGGTATCCCGGTGGATTGAAAACCCGAAAGGGCGATCCACGCAAAATCAGGGAATAAGCGAACAACTGCATTCTGAGTTCGTCTGTATCATTCACAGCACGACAAGCTTCGAAAGGATAAAGCATCAGTCAAAATCAACCTTCTTCATAAAGCAAGATGAGGAGAACGTCAAGGTCATACAGGTCATAGCAAAAGGGAGCTCACTGGAGCGTCGTCAACATTGCCAACACTTTTACTTTTCTCAATTTATAGCAATCTCCTCATTCCAGGGGATTTGTTTCTTTGACTGTATTTGCCAATTCAGGGCACCCAAGTTAATAAAATCAGAGTTTTCAGTCACACCTCGTTTTTGTGCATTTTTGTTTCGTTTGCAAAATGTCCAATATTCATGATATAATACTTGCATAAAACAAATGAGCCATTTTAAAGAATGCGTGCAGGAAATAATTACTTTCAGGAAGGTTTAACTCCTATGAAGGAATCCGGTAAGGGATACCTCGGGATACCTGTGTGTTTCTTTTGTCTTAAAAGGTTGCGGGTATTCAATACGCAACATGGGGCATGCCAAGCATCAAATCCCCAGCATACCTCCTCCCCAAGCAATATATGAAATGCTTTTCCCCAGCAAAGTTGTCAAAGCCTCCTCACCCACACCGTAAGTCTATTCAACAGGAGCTTCCCCAGCCAAGATCCCCACAGAATTCTCTAAGGAAGACCGTTCAGTGATCTTTTCTTCCCCAAACAGAGTGCCAGATCTCTCACCCTCAGAAAAGTTAAAACGACTATCTCCCCACAGAATTTCCATTCTCTCCCCAGAAATGCAATACCTGAAACCCTTATGCAACAAAGTGACAAAAGCTCCCTTCTCCCCAGCTGAGTTCTCCTTGCGGATAGATCTATCAATGATCTATTTCCCCAAGCAGAGTTATATCTCCTAACAGGTTCACCAATGATATCTTCCCCAGCTGGGATATCTTTCCAAGCAGATCAGCCAGAGATCTTTTCTTCAGTGGGATCCGAGTCCCGGATCGGTTTCTCTTTTGCATAATCATAGCATTTGCATCATATTCACAAAATAAGCGTAGCATTACGGCAAAAATAAAACATTTGCATGATCACAAGCCAGGTTCGAGCTAGTCACCTGCGATTACCATCTGTATTTCGTCAGCAATATATATAAAAACTCACATCCCCTGCAAATAAAAGCCAAAGCGTCCCCTTTGCACTCTCCAATACAAATGCATGTTCATATATGCTCTTTTCGACACTCGCCCGTGTCGTATTATTCCCCGCAAATATAAGCCAAAGCATCCCCTTTACACCCTAAAATGCAGATACCTGCACACACTCTTTTCGACACTCGCCCGTGTCATTTTCCCCCAGCATGGTTGCCAAAACACCTGTTGCAAACCAAATGTTTGTTTATAACGCACTCTTTTCGACACCCGTCCGTGTCATCCTATCCCCACAGTTCGCCGAGCACCTTTTTGCACTCTCACATACAAATAGTTGTTCATAACTTATAGTATATACTTGACACTCGTCTGTGTCCTACATTCCCTAGCACATTGAACATTCGTCTATGTCCTGCTCATACTTCACCAATAAACCGATAATTACTCATTGCTTACACAGAAGTCTTCGATACTCGTCTGTATCTTGTTCATATATCACTCCTCACAGATTCGACACTCGTCTGTGTTCTTTGTTAACCAGTTAGTACTCGTCCGTACCATCATCTCTGAACATGCGTCAACGTTTGTTTCTACAGATACTCGTCTGTATCATGGTCCTAAGGATGCTCGTCCGCATCTTTAATCTATACACAACGTCAAACACATATACCCTTTTATTCTTAAGCGTAAGCACTCGTCCGTGTTTACCATTTCCCAGTAAGTCACCAACAGAATGACTTTTCTTCTATCCGACATTCGTCCTATGTCGTGATACTTTCGGCAGCCGTCCCCTGCCAGGTGATCGTCCTTCACCTTTGGATGACCGTCCCTCATCCTTTCCCCAGCGGAGCCTCCATTATTGGAACCCCTTTCTATTCGGCATTCGTCCTATGTCGTGATATGTTTAGCAGCCGTCCCGTGCTAGGTGATCGTCCTTCACCTTTTGATGACCGTCCCTCATAATTTATCTGATGGCCGTCCCCATCGTTGATCTTGATATCCGACATTCGTCCTATGTCGTGATAAACCCCGAGAGCAGCCATACCCTGCTAGGTGATCGTCCTTCACCTCTTGATGATCGTCCTTCATCATTCTTATCCGATGGCCATCCCCATCGTTGACCTTTTTCTATCCGACATTCGTCCTATGTCGTGATAAAGAGCAGTCGTCCCCTGCTAGGTGATCGTCCTTCACCTTTGATGACCATGCCTCATCATTATTTCATTTATTCTTTAAACTGATGGCCATCCCCATCGTTGTTTATTTTACTTTTCGAGCCTAGTGGCCGTCCCCATCACTACCTTTACTTTAATCCCTAGAGAATCTTGTTCCTTCACCTGATGGCCGTCCCCATCATGGTCTCTTTATCTCCCCAGCTTGTCGGCCGTCCCCGTCATTGCTTTACTTACCACTTTATCCCCAACAGTCATCCTCTGCTCGATGGTCGTCCTCCATCGCTTTCATTTGATAATAATACTATAGTATCTTTTACAATTTATATCCCTTTTCTTCTTCTATCCAGCGAGTGCAAATTTGGACTGTCTTTGGTATTCAACCACAAGTTATCTTGTTTGTCTGTTAAGCCAGGCGCTTACACCCTGCACAGCTAACTCATGTTTGAATAGGGGCAGCTGTAAACACGCCAAATTTTCCCTCACTCATATCACACCATGGCTTTTGATCTTTCATTTTACATCAACATAATCATACCACATCATTTCATATTTGTTTCACTGCATAGTTCAATTTCATCTGCATCTAGGGTTTGTGATCTGAGCAATCCAAGATTCCATATGAGCCACCCCAAAGGCCTCAAAGCATTCCAAGAGGGTCCATGTGTGTTCTATCATCATATTATGTCCCTCAAAGTTCATGGAAGTCAAGAGATCACAAGAACTTGCAAGGCATGGAAGCAGAGCTAGGGTTTTCACTACACAGATGACCAAAATTAGGGTTTTGGTTTCAGAGGCCTTAACTCCAAATTTTTGGGTCATTCTTGTTTCTAATGTTCTTAAGATGTTATAAGGATCATGTGTACCAAGTTTGATGAAGAAATTCATTATGGAAGTCATCTGTTCACTGGGTAACTTCTTGAGCAAGTTAAGTCAAAATCAGGGCATCTGAGGCCCCCAACAATGGAACCAAAGGGTTATTTTCATCAAATTGAAGTTCTATGATCTTTATTTGATCTTAGAAGTGGTTGGAAGTTCACAAGATTGAATAATTTTGAGCCATTTTCAAAGTTGCCAAAAATGGAAATGACTTGTAATGGAAACTTTCCATTTTGGGAAAGTTTTTCAACCTCCTATTTCTCAACCAAAAATGCTTCAAATGAAAAATTCTTGGTCATGAAAGTTGTATATTTGGCCTTTCCCTTTTCAAAAAGTACAAGAACATGTCTTGATTCATCCTAGAACTCAAGATATGGCCTTTCAAAGTTGGCAAAAATCCTAAAATTTCAAGTTTCATGTCAAAGAGGGATTTTGCAAATTGGCATGTTAAGGCATTCTAATGACTTCAAATGTGTACAAACACTTCATAACATGATCAATCAACATCAAAGACTCAGAATTGGCCCAAGAATTGGATCATTTCATGCCTTGAATCACAAGAAACACCAAAGAGGGAAAATTTGCAAAAACACATAGAAACCCTAGCTGCAAGTGTTCCAACTCATCAATTTCAATCTTATGGCCTTCCTTGATCCAAGCTGAGGCTAGACACCCCAAAAACTCAGGCCTGCACCATGCCCATACCTCAAGTACACATTCTTTACTTTTTGCAAATCACCCTATACCAATCACACTAGGCCACACCAACTCCTCTGACCAATCACACTTGCTTACACTAACCTTATGGATCACAAAGAACATAACACACAAGTCTGCAAGCATCCATAGCTCAGATTACACAAAATCCCTCTCAAAATTCATCTCTTCGAATCTCTCAACTCACTCAACAAAAATAAAAAATTCCTTCACCAATCATCTCCACGTAACCCCAGGACCATTTCCCACCCCTCACATTAGCCTGAAACCATCTCAAACAAAAACACGATTTTGACATGCTCTGAACTGAAACCTTCAAAATAGTCCATACAAACTTGTTTTAAGCTTGCCAGAAGCACCAAGGGGTTCATTGGAGTGGAAAAGCACCAAGGAGGTGGCCAGAAAGCTCCAGATAGCAAAGCTTCATCTCAAGTATACCTCAAGAACATTTTTTCTAGAAATGCATTTTTAAGTTCTTAAATGAATCCTTATGATGTGTTGATGATCCTGATGTATTTATTTTTCAAAATGGTTGAATATTGAGCATGTATGAAGTCTCTGAAAGTTTTAACCCTAGAAATGTTTTGCTTCGATTTGCCTTTTTGATGCATGATAAATGAATTTTGTTTGGGGATTTAGGTTCAGTGATGTATGGGGATCATTTCTGGACAGAAAAATTAGGTTTTAGAAGCTTGAGTAGAGAGATAGCATTTTGGCTGGTCAGAGAAGATGACCGGAGCACTATTCCGGTCATCTGAAAGTGTTTAGGGTTAATGACGTGTAATTAGCTAGGTTTGAATTCTGACCCTAGGATCTTGTGTTGGCGCGCATTTTCAATGGTCCAGATCATTTCATTAGCCCTAATCTTAATTAATTAACTTTAATTTATTTAATTAGGTCAGTTTAAAATATGGCCGTTGGATCTCATTTAATTAACCAATGTCATAGCCTTAGGATCAGATTACCACAAGTCCATGTGACTTTGCATCCTGACCACCCATCAATCCAACTTGCAATCTCAGCCTCTCATCCTGCATACTTTTCATTTTATTTTTACTTCTTTCTATTTTATTTTGTTCATTTATTTAAAATAGCAAAAATCATTAAAAAAATCTGAAAATTGTTATCATGGCTTTTATTAATTTTCAGAAACAAAAAATATTTTTATTTTTATTTTTTGCATTAAAAAAGTATTTTTAAATCATTTAAATGTTTTATTTAATTAATTAATTCTTTTTAATTAATTAAAGATACATTTAAGTAATTAAAAATCACCAAAAAAATCAGAGAGCATCCCTAGACATTTAGAAACATTTACAAACTCACTTTACAAATTTCTTTTTGGTTTTGATCATACTTTGATATTTTTCAATGAATTAGGGTTCTTAAAAAGTTCATTTTTCTAACCTTAGCTTCAAAAATTCATAACCCTAAACCTAAGTTGAGTTTGTGAATGGTTCTTTTTGCATTGTTCTATGCATGTCTTCTAGCATCTAAAAACATTTTTGTTTCATTTTTATCTTGCATTTTCAATTTGTTTGGCATTTTACATTGAGGATCACCCAAAAACCCTAGCAAACTTAGAAAAACCATAACTTCTTCTAGGTTTAGTTTCTGACCTCCCCCTTTGGATGGTAACCTAGTATAAGTTTAGGGTTCCTTTGAGTGCATTTTAAATTTTTTATCTTGTGCATTGCTTCTGTTTTGTTCATGTGCATCCCATGCTTCCATAAAACCCTAATTTTACATGTTCACTTGCATTCATCTTGCATATGTATCCATACATGAACTTGCCATGACATTTCTTGCATTCATATGTCATATTAGACATCTTAGGAAATGTTAGAATCATGCTTGATAATTTCTTCATTCATTTGCCATGATTTGCATTCATTTCATTTCATTAACTTTCATGAACTTTCAAGCTGCAGAGCATGCTTACATGACATCTCATTCTTGTATGATCATACATATGCGTTTTGTTTGCCTTTGCATCATCTCACATGACATAAACATTGCATAAACACTTATGACTTTAGTCATTTCATCTCATTGCATCTCATTTCATTTCATTTCCTTATGCCTTGAACTTTATGCCTTCATACTAACACTTTCAGGTGGTAAGTCACTTTGAGAAGTGGATTTGCCTTCACTTCTCATTTCTTTCTATCCATTTAATTTGCATCTTGATGGTTTTAAAATGAACTTGTTCATTTGTGTTCCATTTCTCTCACTTTCTTTCTTTAAGTTACTTATCTTCTTCAATAAAGTAAGTAACTTATTTCTTCTGCTTCTTCCTCCTTTCATCGGCTTCTTCCATTGGTGGCTTCCTTGAAGATCTTTCTCAAGCCTTACAAACCATAGGAACATCTAAGCATGATAATAATTAGGGTTGTGATTAGTCCCCCTTTATCTTTTACCTTTGAGTCTCCTTGAGTCTCTCTTCTCATCTCAATAGTCAGAGACTAAACACTTAAAGTTTTAGGACTTTGGAATTAGGGTTATGCCTACATCCTTCTCTTAGGATGGAGTGTATAACTTTAATCCTAAGTGTTAAACCTTTAATTTGTTTAAACCTCTTAATCAAATCATCTTAATAACCATCAAGACATAAGCTTGTAACTTGGGCCTTAGATTAGGGTTCTATCTCTTCCTTTGGGTTAAGAGGCACTAACCCTAGTGTTTAATGGACAAGTCCCCCTCAAGTTGTCTTACAAACCATAAAACGCATTTCTTGATATCATCCCTTAATTAAAATCCACTTAATAAAGGCTTTGCTATATAATGAATTTAATCCCTAACCATGGATTAAGTTAAGGTATCTTCCTCAGCTTAAGTGTTCTCATCTATTATCCTTCTATTAGGATGGTGTAATGAGTCCACTAATATGTGATTAGAGATTAAACTCATTACTTAACAGTAAACAAAAACCCAAAAACATCTAATTAATCACAAGTAGGTTAATGATCTTAATCCTACATCATCATGGCAATTAAGTTAAGATGCTTATCTCATACTTAAGCATTCTCATTATCCTTAATCAGGGAGGATATAATGATTTTGCAAGCCTTTGATTTAGACTTAAACTCATTAACTTATGCAAAACACCAAAAACAACAACAAAACTGAAAACACAAAAACAAACAATAATCGTTTCCTTCGGGATCCATTTCTCATCATACTCATTCACAAACGAGAACTTACTTCTTCCGTTTAATGCAAGACAGTTAGCACTCGGGCCAGACGAGTCATACACTTGAGCATAGACAAGCAAGCAGTTCACAGTCAATTTATCTTTCAGTCTCTTTGAGTCGAACTACGGTGTTCTGACTTCCTCATTGCACGCGAGGATATGTAGGCACAACTTAACAGTTATCAACCAAAAGTGTTTGTGTCTCCCCCCTTTTAAGCTTTCTTTTCTAAGCCTCAGATCCTGAGCATTTCACTTCCTTTTGCACTGACACTTGTACATTTATTTTCCAGCTTTTGCACACAGATAGCACATACACCTACCCCATTTAAAAACAAACTCTTAAGCATGGATCCCTTCGAGTACGACAGACAATCTGGGTGCTAATACCTTCCTAGGTTGTAACCAACCCCCTTTCTCAGTTTCTCTGGTTCGCGACCGTTTTATCCATATCTTTCTACGTTTATGTAGCATTACCTTTCCTTCGGGATAAAAATGCCTAGCTGGTGACTCTATTCATCTTCACCTTCATTTTCTCTTCTCGCCAACCGTTCGCGCTTGTACCGGGATGCAAATCTTCGGGAGCAACAGCTTGGCGACTCTGCTGGGGACCCTTTATATTGCAACCAGGGCTTCTGGTTCTTTTTGTGGGTTTCTCCTAGCGCTTGTTTGATTTGTGTTTATGGGGGTGTTACATGCTACTTGTGCTTGTTGTTTATTGCTTTATTTGTTGCTTTCTGTACAACTTTATTTATTGTTTTCATTTACAGTTTTATGCATTTCATACTGTTATTATCATCTGTGCTGGATCTGTGTTTACCTTGGTGGGGGGGATTGTTGAGTGATTAAGGTTCCATACCGAGAGCCTGAGTGACACATAGGATATAGTGGGTTCATATTCTTTCCCATTCCATTTCGGTCTGGTGCGGGAATATGAAACACGATTCAGACATGGGTTTCTTCTTGAGAAATCTGTGCTACGGATTTCCTGTAGTACTAGGGCTATCTGGGAAGCCTGCTAAGTCTGGATGACCTTTCATGACCTTCAGCATCTGAGGTGAATTAGAGGAGGATCCTTTATGGTTATTGTAAACATTGTGCCTCCGGGTTAGAAGTGTTTACACTTCTCATAACTGATCCAAGTCTGAGGATCCTTGTTCTAGAACAATACATGTGAGGGGGTTGGGATGTTTACAGGTTTGCAGGAACCCTTTGCCTCATCATACCTAGTTACTAGTTTTGTTAAGGTTGTATCATTTTGGACTGTTCTTGTGAAACCTTGGACTTGTGACTCTTTATTTTAGTCCCCCACATGGTTACTGGTTTTCTAAGACTCTATCCGGACTTATGAACACACATGGACCCTATCAAGGCAGATAACAGATCCAACACTTGACCACAAACCCTTTGCATATCATTCTGTATACATCATTTTGCATCATTTAACACTTGTCTATTTGTTTTACAGGGTGTCCACATCTTATCTTTGGTTTGGTTTTGATCTGTTCTGCTGCTCAGATTCCCTCAGCTATCTGCACCAGCACCTTCATCAGTTTGTCTTCATCAGAGACTCTTCTCCAGTTTGTCTTCATCAGAGACTCTTCTTCAGAATTTTTCAGTGGCCTTTATCAGCAGTTATCTCTCAGTCTTCTTCCCCAGCATCCATTATCATCATGGACACTTCCAGGAAGAGCAACATCACCTATCATTTCTTTGAGTCCCTTTTGACAGGCATCAGACAGATCCAGTCTCTCATCACTCCTGATCATGTCCCTTTATTCAGGGAGAATTATGGAGGCATATTGGACATGATCATGGACCTGGATGCATCCCAGAGGAGCATGATTCACACATGCCTGCAGTTTTATGACCCTCCTCTCAGATGCTTCACTTTCTCAGATTTTCAGCTAGGACCATTGATGAAAGAGTTCTCCATGTTGTTAGGTGTCCCTATCAGGAGGGGGATTCCTTTCAACACTGATATGGTTTCTCCCAAGAATGAAGATATAGCTAAGGCTTTGCATTTGGAGTCCACCCTCATTGATCAGAGCATGACCACCAAGGCTGGGATCCCAGGCCTTCACTTGGATTTCTTGATCTCCCAGGCCACCCTGCATGCTGCAACAGGGAAATGGGATGATGTTTGTGCTCTCTTGGCACTCAACATATATGGGACCATCTTGTTTGCAGACGAGCCTAAGTTTGTAAGCAAGCATGCTATCCACCTCTTCCTGTTAAGGAATCCAGTCCCTACCCTGCTTGGAGACTTTTATTATTCAGTGCATCAAAGGAATGAGAAGCAAAGAGGAAGATTGTTTTCTCATCACACTCATTCACAAGCGAGAACTTGTTTCTTCCGTCTAATGCAAGACAGTTAGCACTCGATTCAGACGAGTCATACACTTGAGCATAGACAAGCAAGCAGTTCACAGTCAATTTATGTTTTAGTCTCTTTGAGTCGAACTACGGTGTTTTGACTTCCTCATTGCACACGAGGATACATAGGCATAACTTAACAGTTATCGAACAAAAGTCTCTATGTCTCCCCCCCTTTTCAGCTTTCTTTTCTAAGCCTCAGATCCTGAGCATTTCACTTCCTTTTGCACTGACACTTGTACATTTCTTTTCCAGCTTTTGCACACAAATAACACATACACCTACCCCCTTTAAACACAAACTCTTAAGCGTGGATCCCGTCGAGTACGACGAACAATCTGGGTGCTAATACCTTCCCAGGTTGTAACCAACCCCCTTTCTCAGTTTCTTTGGTTCGCGACCGTCTTATCCATATATTTCTAGGTTTATGCAGCATTACCTTTCCTTCGGGATAAAAATGCCTAGCTGGCGACTCTATTCATCTTCACCTTCATTTTCTCTTCTCACCGATCGTTCACGCTTGTACCGGGATGCAAATCGTCGGGAGCGACACCTGTCAAACAACTTGGCCAAGTTGACTAAGTGCTCTTCCTCAGTTTGCGACTTCGCAATCACGTCGTCCACATAGACCTCGATATCGTGATGAATCATATAGTGGAAGAGAGTCACCATTGCCCGTTGGTAAGTTGCACCAGCATTCTTCAAACCGAACGACATCACTTTGTAGCAGAAAGTTTTCCAAAGAGTGATGAATGTAGTTTTCTCCATTTCACCTGGAAACATTTTGATTTGGTTATATCCCAAAAAGCCATCCATGAAGGAAAACACTGAAAATTGAGTTGCATTGTCGACCAACACATCAATGTGTGGCAATGAGAAACCGTCCTTGGGACTAGCTCTGTTTAAATCTTGGTAGTCAACACACATTTGAACTTTGCCATCTTTCTTCGGTACCGGCACGATGTTGGCATCCCATGTTGGATAACTCATAATAGCCAAGAATCCAACGTCAAAATGTTTTTGAACCTCTTCCTTGATCTTTATTTCCATGTCAGGTTGAGTTCTTTGCAGTTTCTGCTTTACTGGCGGGCAGTATTCTCGGAGTGGCAGCCTGTGCATTGTGATATCAGTGTCGAGCCCTAGCATATCTTGGTAAGACCAGGCGAAGACGTCAATATTCACGGAGCATGTCAATCAATCGACCTTTCACGGATTCTTCTAAAGCAGCCCAATCTTGACTTCTTTCTTTACCTCTTCGGTTCCCAGGTTTACAGTCTCAATGACCTCGTCATGTGGCTGAATCTCCCTCTCCTCTTTCTTTAGCAATCTGGCTAACTCCTCGGGTAATTCACAATCTTAATCACCTTTCTAGTTGGCTTGGTAAATCGAATTGTCAAAGTCATGGCGAGCCATAACAAGATTTTCGTTGATGAGACCCAATGGGGTGCATATGCATGAATGATGATTCATACTAGATTTTAGAGAGCAGGAAAGACATGAAAATGAAAATGCACATTGCCATTTATTGCGAAAATAAAAAAAAATGAAAGACAGGGAACATCATGAATGAATGCAAAAACGTCCATTTTATTAATGATTAATATTGCAAATTGAAACAATGCAAAGCCCTTATAATGAGCTACTATGCCTTGGGAAAGACATAGAGCTTTCATACAAGAATAAAATCACAAAACAATTACTTTTGGTGCTGGGTAACAATGATGATTTCTTCAGATGACCAATTATTGAGTTCCACTTCTGGGACACTCGGCTTGATCCACTCGTCAATTTCGCAGTCGCTATCAATTATGTCTTCATGAATAGCATAGACACTGTTGTGATGCACCCATCCAATGCTGGAGAAAGTGATCGGGCCTTTACGACCTCTGGCACACTGAGCTGATGTTGATTGAACAAGGTTGTAAATGATTTCGAACATGTCCTCCTTCTTGGGGACCTCTATCATCTTGCCCCAACCTTCGTTAACCCCTGATTCCACCACCTTCAGAGCTTGCTTATAGGATGCAATGGATACACCCTTCTTCTTCTCTTATGAAAGGGACGCTGCTAAGGATGACACCGCTTCAGTCTTGACCGGCTTGAAAGCCTGACAAGGGGTCTCATATATCTCACCGTCCATCTCCACATATTTGAAAGAAGATAGATGGCTAATGAAGATGTCCTCTTCCCCACATATCATGACAATTTTCCCTTCCCAGAAAAACCTTAGCTTCTGATGAAGATTCGAGGATACTGCCCCAACTGCAAGAATCCAGGGACGCTCGAGTAAACAATTGTATGCTGGCTGGATGTCCATGATATAGAAGGTCGTGTTTAACACCTATGGGCATACCTTGATCGATAATTCCACTTCTCCAAAAACTAACCTTTTGGAACCATCAAACACTCTGACTACCAAGTCACTTGGCCTGAGCACCACTCCATCGTAGTCTAGCTTAATTAACGCCTTCTTTGGAAGCATAATTAGAGAGGACCCCGTATCAACAAGCACGTGGGAAATCACAATCCATTTGCATTCCATTGAAATCTGCAGAGCTCTGTTGTGATTGTGCCCCTCCTTAGTTAGGTCAAGGTTTGTGAATCCTAACCCGTGATTAGCGTTCACTCTAGAAAAAATTGTCTCGAGTTGGTTCACTGATATTTCTTGTGATACATAGGAATTATTCAGAATTCTCAGCAACGCCTTTCTATAGGATTCATAACACATCAATAAAGATAAAATTGAGATTTTGGAAGGAGTTTGTTGCAGATGGGCGACTATCTGGTAGTCTCTCTTCTTTATAATCCTCAAGAATTCCTCAGCTTCTTTATTAAAGGTAGTGTCAAGATCCAAAATAGGAACATCATTCGTCACAACTTGCTTGCCTTTGGCCTTAACTTGGGCTTCTGCATCATTACTTAAGGGCATCACACTGTTCCTCAATGTTTGAGGCGCGGACAATCTTCCGCTCCTCATAAATCCTCCGACTCCTAAATTTTTGACCTGATGTTGAGCTGTGCTGGAGGTGGTGACATATTGTTTTTGGCCGTTGTAATAAACCTCTGTCCTATAATGCCATGGGACGAATTTTTCACTTTGATACGGCACAGGCCCTGGTGTGGTGAACGTGACTGGTGCTACTCTCGCTGGCACCGGAGCTTCGATTGGGGTATAGTAGATAGTAACTATGGAAACTTCATCTTCTTTAACAACCCGGTCAAACTCAATGCTTCCGTCGTCATTCATCTTCTGGATCCCTGATTTCAATCTGTCACATCCATTGGTAGATTCTTCTCATTATGGACAAACTTTCCCACAGCCTGGGAAGAGACATTTCTTTGTCAAACCGCCTTTCATTAATAGTAATGGAGTCTTGAAAGAATTAACATCATGAACCAAATTCAAACTATCACTATCATCTATGGCTCTTACAGTTCTTCCTTGCGGAGGCATGGGGTTTTTCAGGACATTGGGAGTAGGAGCAAAGTTGATGGCCTTCGATTCCAATAAATCTTGCACCTTATGCTTAAGGGCTTTGCAGTTTTCTGTAGTATGACCTGGAGCTCCGGAATGAAACTCACAGTGAGCATTAGCATCATATCCATCCAGAATTTTCCCTGGATTTGGAGGCTGTAAAGTTTTGATCTGAATCATCTGCAACTGAAGTAGATTCTATAAGATTTGAGAGTATTACATTGGTGGAACCTCAAAATTTCTTTCGGCCATCTTAGGCCTTGGTTAGTACCCCTGTCGGGCCCCTCTTGGCTGTTGCTGGTTGGTGACAGAAGGGATGGTGATGGATGCTGCTTGATAGTAAGAATTCTGATTTCCTCTTCTTCACTGAGCATAAACTGCCCCAATTTCTCCATATCCTCTCTTTGAAAATGGCTTCTTGGTCCCAGAAGTAGAAGCTCCACCATTTTGGATCTTTCCCTATTTCATCCAGTTTTCAACCCTCTCACCAATCAGTATAATATAGGAAAAGCCACTCGAAGAACACCCAGCTAGATGCTCCATGAAATTCCCTAGAAGAGTATCCATGAATAGATCCACCATTTCTCTTTCGAGCAAGGGTGGTAGTACTCTCGCTGCCAACTCGCGCCACCTCTACGCATACTCTTTGAAGCTCTTAGAATTTTTCTGGGAAAAGCTCTGCAACTGAGTTCTGCTCAGGGCCATATCAATATTATACTGGTATTGCTTGAGGAATGCCTCCCCGAGTTCCTTCCAGCTGCATACAACAGTCCGTTCTAACTTCATGTACCACTCGAGAGAACCTCCAGACAAGCTGTCTTGGAAGAAGTACATCCAGAGTTTTTCATCTTTGGTATAGGCAGCTATCTTGCGATAGTAAGCCTAAATATGAGTCTTCGGACAAGAATTCCCGTTGTATTTATCAAATCTCGGAGCTTTGAACTTTGGCGGGATGATCAAAACTTGCACCAATCCCATGTCGGAGACATCAATACCCTAGGTATCTCTGCACTCAAGAGCTCTGACCTTTTCTGATAGCATCTTAAAGTCCTGATGATTACCCCTTATACCGAGTCCCAAGTCCTCATTCAACAAAGATAATTGGTTGGCCTGATTATCTTCTATATTATGAACCGAAATATGAATACCCTCCGGGGTATGAGGCCCGTTAGCTCCTGTTGGCCCAGCAGCGGCGTTAACTGGGTTGCCTTGTGCATCCAGATTAACTCCGACGACCGGAATCTACACTTGTGACTGATCAAGCCTCTGGAAAACAACCCTCAACTCTTGTTGACTTAGGGCAACCCCTACATCATATTCATGAATTCATTCATGCGCGTACGGAGTTCAGTCAACTCAGCTTGAACAGTGTCCATGACGTTTCTTTGATTCCGACGGGTGGCGTACCTGTGAAGACGACAATTTGCAATCCTTCCTAAATAAATAGATAAGTTAGGGAACCCGAATAACCTGCAAAGAAAAAATGAAAAGATGATATGAATGCATGCAAATGTTGTGTTCTTTCATTCTCAAGGTTGTTTATGTCCCCATTCCAGTATTCAAGAATAAGAAAATCAAGATGGCCCTTGAGATTTGGGGTTTTTGGGAAGATAATATCATATGAAGTTCAGATTAGATAATTGTGAAGAACCAGTGTCTGGAACACGTGTCGGTGCAAGGATAACAATCATAAATTGAAACCATATCAGGTAAATGGAATTACTGAAGGAGTGTGAAACACATGGAAGGGGGGTTGGAATTGGGTTTTCAAAAAATAAAGATGACTTAAAATGACAATTTGATTTATCCTGGTTCGTTTGAACTCAAACTACATCCAGTCTACCCGCCAAGGTGATTTTGCCTCTATCAACGAGGTCTTAATCCACTATTCAAATTTGAATACAAACACAATGACCTACTATCAATGTCTTCTTGAGTCTACTGACTTAAACTAGTCACTCAAGGAAAAACAACTTATCTTTTACAAAGATTAACAAAATAACTCAATATTGCTTCTAACAAGCTATAATCACTAGGTGATTTGTTACAAGATATTTTAGAGCAAGATAATATTTGTGCGTATGATAGATATAACATGAGAACCAGGGCTTCAAAACTTCAGGTAGATTTCTTTATATAGTGGTTTGAAATATCTAGCCGTTGGGAACATCTGGAGCTTGATTTGGATAATTGTTAATTGCTTTAAAGTCCTTCCAAAAGAGGAGATTCTTGTTCCCAACCTTTATTCTGCTTTTCTTTAAATAGTCTTTAATGAGAGTATCAGAATCTTCTAAGCATGAATCAGAGTATCAAAAATTGAATATGCAGCTTTAATGACGTCTTAATTGATAACTTCTCTTTAACACGTTTATCTTATATACAATAGCGCAAGGTTGCTTCAACTCCAAGATGCTTTCCTTTTAAGAAATTCCTTATAAGAACTTCTACTGCTTCTTCAATGCACATTAACTATAAGTTATTTGCAACTCATATTATAACTTCTATTCTTTTATGAAAGTATTGTTATCATCAAAACTATAGTAGAAGATTAGAATCAAAATTGTTCTAACGATCTCCCCCTTTTTTATGATGACAAAACATTTATTTTGATTCAAGAATAGATATCAAAAGTTAGAAAAAAAATCCCTTTAATTTTGAGATATATTATTTAAGAGTTTTTCATTGGAAGTTCTTTTAGCATTTTAATTCTTCCATAAGAAGTTCTTTGCCTTAGCTCCCACTGAGTTGATTACTTAACCTGTTTCTTTTTAAAATCACAACTTAAACAGTTTAATCAGAATATTAATATGTTAGAGGCTAATCTTGATAAACTGTTATAGATCAAAATATTCTATGTTTCTCCCCCTTTTTGTCATTACTCAAAAAGTTTAAAAGTGTAGAAGTAAAACATGTATTAAAAGAGTCAAAATAGAAACATTTTTCATTAATCAGAGGCAGAGACAAAAACATGGAACAAGGAAACAAACAAAGAAACAAAAAAAACATAGAACAAAAATCAGGGTTGGGGATTCATCTTGGTAACTAATGCTTCTAGGAGTGACTTGATCTCAGAAGATGATTCCACTTGTTTACCAATCATAGTCTTCAACTCAACATTAGTTTCATCTTGTTTATCCAAACTCTACTTAACCATTTCATTTTCTTTCTTCAGTTCTTCTAGAGTCTTCAATACAAGAGAAGTTGGTAATGAGTCTTCAGTAGTTGCAGCAGCTTGAGCAGATTGTTCTTCAGAGGTTCCCTCAGCAGAAGGTACTTGAACAATATCATTTCCCTTGACTTCTTCAGAAGGAACTAAAATCATCTGAAGATCGGAATATGATTCCTTAGGTTCTGGTTCACTCCAGGTCTTATCATCCAGAAGATGAGTCTTCTTCTTTTCAATGCTTGTGACCACTTCTTTGAGGTTCTCATAGAAGTTCTGATGAGCGATATCATAGCAGATATCTTTCAGCTTTTTGGTCTCAGTATTGAACCATTTTCTGAATGAGGCCCAGAGGAAATTAGAAGCTGCATGATCAGGGAGTTCTGAGCAAGCAACCTTCAGATTCTCTAACCTGATTTTCATGCCTGCTTCAAAAGCTAGAAATAGTGAGTCAATGTCTGATTTTGTTGGTTTTGGTTTTGGTACAAGAATAACTATTTTGTTGGTTACATAAGATAGTTTGTTTAGAGCATCTATGTCTATGGATGTTGTTAGAGGATCTTCTGGTTCAGAGTTTGAAGGAGGAGTGTCTGGTATTGTGATATAGGTGAGGGTGTTTGGTGGAGTAGATTCATAAGAGGATAGAGAATTTTCTCTAATGGGGGATAAGTCAAAAACAAGTGTGTGGAAATCAGAGTTCAGAGGATGGAAAGCGCTGGGTGGTTGTACTTCAGGTGATTGAGCAGGATTATTTGGTTGGGATTCAAAGGGTTGAAAAGCATCAATGTCAGATAGAACATGTTGAAGTTCTGAGTGAGTTTCAACAAAGTTATGTGGGTTTGAATCAGATGGAGGTGTTGGGTCTATTGGAATGTCAAAGTCATCCAGAGTTTGTGGTTGAGTGGCTGTATTTTCTGGTCGAGTGAGTGGGGGTATGACAAAAGGTATTGGTTCAGTGAAGGAATGAGTTCAGAGGGAGTGGTTTCAGTTGGGATTTCAGACGTGACCACTGTTACTGCTTCTATTACAGAAATAAAATCAGATTGAGAAGATGAAGAGTTACCTTTCTTTCTGATTGTTTTAGGAGCCTTATGAGAAGTTCCTTCAGCAGCTTTTCTCTTCTTGTTCTTCTTCAGAGCAACTTCTGGTGCTGGTATTCTGAGTTCTTCAGGGTTGAACATAGGGTCCACACCATCCAACTTGCAGGAATCTAAATATCTGACTACAACCTCTGGAGGTGTATCAGAAGAGAACAGAGGAAAATTCTGCAGAGGCATTTTCCTTGTAGTGATAACTTCTCTGGAGTGAAGAATTGGGTCCTTCTTGATTGAATCAATGAACTTCATCTTCTTGATGTTCTTAGCATTTAGAGGCTTTCCTACATCTATTTCCAATATATCAATCTGCTGTGCTTCAACCAGATGGTCCACCAACTTGTTTTCAGTAAGGATATCAGAAATTAATCTTCCTAGAGGTATCCAGTCCCTCTTTGTCTTCTCTCATTCTCTTGTTTCCTTGACGCTGTTTTTCAGATGATTGAACAAAGAATGAGTAAGATTAACCTTCTTGTTCTTAGAGATGAAATACATAAGGAACTACTGATCCATGTTGATGTAGTCAGGAGAGTTTGTTGCTTTTCTATGGCAGATGCTTCCTAGAATGATCTTAGCCCAGATTCTTAGAGGATCCTTCAGATCCTTGATCTTGTTAGAGGGTTGTCCATGAGTGAATATTTCTCTATCCACTAACTTAGTATCTGAGAGCTTGTCCATCTCACTGCATTTAATCGCATTGCCATCAGATTGAATCAACTTAGCAATGTGATCTTTAGAAATGATGATCCTCTTCCCCAGAACATAAGAAGTCACATGAGAGTTTGATGCGCTAGCAAAAACCCAGAATTCCTTGACAAGTTTGGGGAAAACTGGTCCCATTAAGCGATTAAAATATTTCTCCCAACCTTGAGCTTGAACAACAGGAAGAAAATCAAATCCATTTTCTCTTAAACTGTCAAAATCCACAAACAGTTCACACAACACTTCTAATTTGTCTGCAGGAGTGAGAAGAGTTCTGACTGGAGATATGTGTAGCACTTCTGAAGAAGGATCCTTTGATGGTTGAGAAGATGAAGCCATAGGTACCAAGATAAAAGGGTTTAGGGTTTTTTTATAAAAATTTGCAGAGAATAGTGAGTGAAAGTGAAAGTGAAAAGAGAGAATGAGGAGTGAAAACGTGAAGGTGGAAATTAAAAGTGAAAAGTGAGAGTGAAAAGTGAGTTTATATAGAAATAAAGTGCATTTAATAAAGAACACAATTAGTGGAAATAATAAATGCCCAAAACATCATGATTAGAAAGTAATAAATGAGATCTAACAAGGGGAAGGCATAAAGATCTTGGAGCAGTTACCAAAGAGATTTGTGACTCAATTGTGTCTATTCAGCCCTTTCAGTTTCCCAGAACTTGAATGCGTGTCCTTCTGTAGAGGACAGTTGTCTGATTGCATGTTTTGTCCTGCTTTAGATTTTGAACACGTATTCTGATTCTTTTAGGATTCCTCAGAGCTTTATTGACACGTGTTGATGTCAAGATCTGCATGTTATTCTTTTGAAACAGAAGTTCTCAGAGATAAACAGTCAGATCATTAAAATAACTTCTGAATGAATAAAGAAAAAAATTAATTCAGAACTTCTGAGAGTTAAAAACATATAATTAAACATTTTCATTATGGACATAATTCCATACGAAGATTGGTCAGAATGAAATTAAATCTATCTTTAGCAAGGGGTTTTGTAAAGATATCAGCCCATTGGTGATTTGTATCTATGAATTTTAAAAATAAAATCCCTTTTTGAGTATAGTCCCTAATGAAATGATGTTTAACTTCTATGTGTTTAGCTCTAGAGTGTAAAATAGAATTTTTAGAGAGACAAATAGCAGAAGTATTATCATAGAGGATGGGAATGTTACTCTCATAAATATTGAAGTCCTCAAGCGGATTTTTCATCCAGAGCATCTGAGTACTGCATCCAGCTGCTGCAGTTGATAATGCTATGGTTGACTGCCTTTTGCTAGACCAAGAGATTAGATTGTCTCCCAGAAATTGACAACTTCCAGAAGTACTTTTTCTTTCTGTTTTGTCTCCAGCAAAATTAGCATCACAATATCCTACATGCTTGTAATCTTTGGATCTTATGTAGCATATACCAAGATTAGTAGTACCTTTCAGATATCTAAAGATTCTCTTAACTGTTGTTAAGTGAGTTTCTCTAGGATCTGATTGGAATCTAGCACATAAACATACGTTGTATAGAATATCTGGTCTAGATGCAGTTAGATAGAGAAGAGAGCCAATCATACCTCTGTAGATCTTCTGATCTACTTTCTTACTTACCTCTTCCTTCTCCAGAATACACGTGGTATGCATATGAGTCTTAGAGATCTTACTATCTGATAAGTCAAATTTCTTCAGAAGTTATTTGACATATTTGCTTTGATGTATGTATGTTCCTTCTGATGTTTGATTGATTTGGATTCCCAGAAAGAACTTTAATTCTCCCATCATGCTCATCTCAAATTCTGCCTGCATAGACTTAGCAAATTCCTTTCCCAAGGCACTTTTAGTAGAACCAAATATAATATCATCTACATAGATTTGGCAAATCAGAATATCATTTTTAATGGTTTTACTGAAAAGAGTTGTATCTACTTTCCCTCTGATAAAATTATTTTCCAGAAGAAAATTACTTAGTCTTTCATACCAAGCTATGGGAGCTTGTTTCAAAACATATAAATATTTTTTAAGTTTAAGGACATGTTCTGGAAATTTTGTATTTTCAAAACCAGGGGGTTGGTGCACATACACTTCTTCATCAATGTAACCATTTAAAAATGCACTCTTGACATCCATTTGATAAATAATGATGTCATGATTAACAACAAATGAAATTAAGAGTCTAATTGATTCTAACCTGGCGACTGGTGCAAAGGTTTTTGTATAGTCTATTCATTCTAGTTTACTATAACCTTGTGCTACCAGCCGTGCCTTGTTTCTAACAACTTCTCCTTGTTCATTTAGCTTGTTTCTGAATACCCACTTGGTGCCAATAATGTTGAATCCTTTAGGTCTAGGCACTAAGTCCCACACGTCATTTCTGGTGAATTGATTGAGTTCATCTTGCATTGCAAGTATCCAATCATTTTCTGAGAGTGCTTCTTCAACAGAAGTTGGTTCAATCAGAGAGACTAGTCCCATTAGAGATTCTTCAGAATTTATGAATGATGAACTTGTTCTGATTGGATCATCCTTCTTTCCCAAGATCTTATCTTCTGGATGATTCAACGTGCTTCTGGATTGTTTCTTCTGAGAGGGTTCTTCATAACTTGTTGGAGTGGTTGTCTTGTCTTGTTCTATAGATGATTGATCTTCAGATGTTCTGTCTTTTGTGATTTCAACTTCTATATCTGCAAGAGATTCATTCTGCTTTGGTTTTTCAGATACAAACTTATCATCAAATCTGACATAGATAGATTCTATCACAATTCGTGTTTCTGTATTGTATACTCTTTATCATTTTGAACATTCAGAGTATCCCAACATGTAACACTTTTGTGCCTTAGAATCAAACTTGTTCAGAGGATCATTAGTATTCAGAATAAAACAAGTACATCCAAAAGGATGAAAATATGAAATTTTGGGCTTTCTGTTCTTCCACAATTCATAAGGAGTCTTCTCTAGAATAGGTCTTATAGAGATTCTATTCTGAATGTAGCATGCTGTATTTACTGCTTCTGCCCAAAAATGTTTAGCCATGTTAGTCTCATTGATCATGGTTCTGGCCATCTCTTGCAATATTCTGTTCTTACGTTCTACAACCCCATTTTGTTGTGGAGTTCTAGGACAAGAGAAATTGTGAGAGATGCCATTTTCATTAAAAAATGATTCCAATTTTTTGTTTTCAAATTCCCCACTATGATTAATTTTGACTTTAACAATTCTACACTCTTTTTCATTTTGAACTTGTTTGCAGAAGTTAGAAAATACAGCAATTGACTCATCCTTGTGTCTAAGAAACTTTACCCATGTCCATCTGCTATAGTCATCTACGATCACTAATCCATACTTCTTGCCACTGACTGAAGCAGTTTTCACTGGTCCAAACAAGTCAATGTGCAGAAGTTCTAATGGTCTAGAGGAAGATACAACATTTTTAGATTTAAAAGCAGGTTTTGAAAATTTTCCTTTCTGACATGCTTCACACATAACTTCTGAGTTAAACTTCAAGTTTGGAAGTCCTCTGACCAGATTGAGTTTGTTATTTGAGACAATCTTCTCATATTAACATGTCCCAATCTTCTGTGCCAGACCCATTGCTCAGTTTCCACAAACATTAGACATTTTACATTCTGACTTTTCAGTTCAGAGAGTTTTATTTTATATATGTTGTTCTTTCTCTTTCCACTAAAAAGGATTGTTCCATCTTTCTGACTAACAACTTTACAGAACTTTTGATTGAAGATTATGTCATAACCATTATCACTTAATTGACTTATGGATAATAGATTATGCATTAATCCTTCCACTAGCAGAACATTAGAGATAGAGGGAAGGGTGCCATTACCAATAGTCCCAGAGCCAATAATCTTTCCTTTTTGATTGCCTCCAAAACCTACATAGCCTCCAACTTTCAGCTCAAAATTTGGAACATATGCTTTCTTCCCGTCATGTGTCGTGAGCATCCAGAGTCCAGGTACTAAGTTTGGTGTTTCAATTTGGTTGTTAAAGACATCTGCAACATACACAATTTTATCTTTGGGCACCCATATCTTTCCGGGTCCTTGTTTGTTAGTTTTTACAAAATTCTGATTGTTTTTAAGTTTCACATCAGAACCTGTAGACCAAGATGACTCACTAGTATATTTTAGATCATGATTATGACCATAGGTAAAATGAGAAATTAAAGGAGTATTCACTTTTATGACCATGTCATCAACCTTTTTAAATTTCAAAGTTTCCTATCCTTTAGTTTTCACATAGCCTATACCTCTTCTACCATTTCTGCTAACTCCATAGATCATAGAGGCAATTTTGCTTCTGTCTACATTTTTAGCTAGAAATTTTTGAAAACTGTAATCATATAACTTTATGATATTTTCAGAGCTAGGTAGAACTTCTGATTCAGATTGCTTCTGAGCTTTAAGTGTTTCAAAAGAATTTTTACATTCAAAAATATTTTCTTTTAGCTCAGAGTTTTCTGACTTGAGTTTTCTAACTTCTTCCAATTCAGATACTAGACTTTGTTTCATGTCTTTGTATTTGAATTAAAGCTTCTGATATTTTTCAAGAATTTCTGAGAGGCTATCTTCTAATTGAGATCTAGAAAATTTAGAGAATACCTCCTCTGTGTCAGAATCTGACTCTGATTCTGATGAGTGAACATCTTCTAGTATTTTTTCCATTAATGCAATATTTGTATGTTCATCTTGTGAGTTTGAATCTACTTCAGATGATTCTAAATCATCCCATGTTGCCATGAAACTCTTTTTCTTTTCTCTATTGAATTTCTTTCTGGGTTTCTATTTCTGGAGTTTAGGACAATCACTCTTGTATTGTCTAGGTTCTTTGCATTCGTAACATACTACTTCTTTGCTTCTAGATTTACTATGACCAGAGGATGCTTCAAAGTGATTACTTGATCTTCTGGGGTTTCTGAACTTCTTCTGACGATGCTTCCAGAGTTGTTAAACTCTTTTGGATAGAAGAGATAGTTCATCTTCTTCTGATGAGCCTCCAGAGCTTTCTTCTTCTTCTTCTGCCTGCAAAGCTTTAGAATCATATTTTTTAGATTTAAGAGCAACAAACTTACCTTTCTTCCGGGGTTCATCTTCTTCTAGTTCTATCTCATGACTTCTTAGAGAGCTGATCAGTTCTTCCAGAGATATCTCGTTCAGATTCTTTGATAGCTTCAAAGCAGTGACCATGGGTCTCCAAGCCTTTGGCAAGCTTCTGATGATCTTCTTCACATGATCTGTTGTTGAGTAGCCTTTGTCCAGAACTTTCAGTCCAGCAACCAAAATTTGAAACCTTGAGAACATCTTAATTGTTTCATCTTCTTCCATCTTGAAAGCTTCATACTTTTAGATGAGAGCCAAAGCTTTTGTCTACTTGACTTGAGTGTTGCCTTCATGTGTCATCCTTAGGGAGTCAAACATATGTTTGGCTGATTCTCTATTTGTGATCTTCTCATATTCTATATAGGAAATAATACTCAGAAGTATGGTTTTGGCCTTGTGATGGTTTCTGAATTCCTTCTTCTGTTGAGCTGTCATGTTCTTTCTTTCAATCTTCTGACCGTTTGCTCCAACAGGATGAGTGTATCCATCTGTCACCATATCCCAAAGATCTCCATCCAGAGCCAGAAAGAAACTTTCCAGAACATCCTTCCAGTAGTCAAAATTGTCACCATTGAACACTGGAGGTTTTTCGTTGATCTTATCATTTTGGTAGTCATTGTTCTTATTGCCTGCATCTGCCATTGTATTTTATCTTCTGGATCTTATACTGACACGATTAAGTGTATAACTCAGAACCTAGTGCTCTGATGCCAATTGAAGGAGCGTGAAACACAAGGAAGGGGGTTGGAATTAGGTTTTCAAAAATAAAGATGACTTAAAATGACAATTTGATTTATCCTGGTTCGTTTGAACTCAAACTACATCTAGTCCACCCGCCAAGGGGATTTTGCCTCTATCAATGAGGTCTTAATCCACTATTCAAATTTGAATACAAACACAATGACCTACTGTCAATGTCTTCTTGAGTCTACTGACTTAAACTAGTCACTCAAGGAAAAACAACTTATCTTTTACAAAGATTAACAAAGTAACTCAATATTGCTTCTAACAAGCTATAATCACTAGGTGATTTGTTACAAGATAATTTAGAGCAAGATAATATTTGTGCGTATGATAGATATAATGTGAGATTCAGGGCTTCAAAACTTCAGGTAGATTTCTTTATATAGTGGTTTGAAATATCTAGCCGTTGGGAACATCTGGAGCTTGATTTGGATAATTGTTAATTGCTTTAAAATCCTTCCAAAAGAGGAGATTCTTGTTCCCAACCTTTATTCTGATTTACTTTAAATAGTCTTTAATGAGAGTATCAGAATATTCTAAGCATGAATCAGAGTATCAAAAATTGAATATGCAGCTTTAATGACGTCTTAATTGATAGTTTCTCTTTAACACGTTTATCTTCTATACAATAGCGCAAGGCTGCTTCAACTCAAAGATGCTTTCTTTTTAAGAACTTCCTTATAAGAACTTCTACTGCTTCTACAATGCACATTAACTATAAGTTATTTGCAACTCATATTAGAAATTCTATTCTTTTATGAAAGTATTGTTATCATCAAAACTATAGTTGAAGATTAGAATCAAAATTGTTATAACAATTACAAGAATAATGAAAGATCTCCCCGAAGGGCACTGGTGTTTACAATAAGCATAACCGCAGGAATATAAAAGATTCCCAAAACTGGTTTATGGGTAATATAGTACAGACAAAAGAATCTAAGCCCTATGCAAATCAACATGCTTTAGACTCCAACTAAGACATTTGACATTCTCGAACAATTGGGCAACATTCGGATGACTTGGGTCTTCAATAAGCTTTTGTATGAGCAAATCCCCTTTATCAAAGGAAACATGGAGTTCACTGATCTACTGTAGGAAGATCTCTTCATTTCCCCTGCTAAGACCAGACTCGGATCTGGCCTTCTTGACCTCTACACAGACTTTGAGCTCTTTCACCTCCTTTTGAACATCCTAAATTTCTTGTTGTCCCTATGTTATCTTCTGGATGTAATTTCTATGCTGCTTGTGGGCTAGCTGGAGATACTCTTTCTAGTCACCCAATTGTTCTTGAAGATCTTCAATCTTCTCCATGTATTAAGTTTCTACTTCCTTCTGCTTCTTCAGGTCGGCCTCCCATTTTTCTTGCCAGAGAGTTATTATTTCATTGGTTTCAATCAGAGACTTCCTGTCCTTTTGACGCTCATTCGTTTTGCGAATTTCAGCCAAACCCTTTTTCTTGAAGTAACACTCTCTTTCCTCAAAGTCTATCTGCCTGACCTTCACCATTTCTTCAGCTTTTTGAACCCTTTCCTCTTACCTCTGATTAAGGGTCACCATCCTCTAATAAGAACTATGGGCTTCCTGATACTCTGCCCTGAGTTATTGAACCAAAGCTTCTAGCTTTTGGTACTCCTCCAGAGGCACAATAGCCTTAGGTTCAACTACTGAAGGGGAAACTTGTGCAACGAAGGGTAACATGACCACCTGGGCTTTCTCATTTAACCATGCGTCGTACTCGGGAAACTTCTGGTTATTGCTTTTGCCCAAACATGCTATGCCTCTCCTTCAAATGAGCTTCCAAGAGCCTGCAACTTTCCAAACCAGTTGAAGGTTGTCCTTTACTGGGAAGTAAAAGGTCTGAGTTAACTCCGACTCCTCAGTAATATCTTTAAGTGCATACCCTAATTGCCTTCTCAAGAGAATCATGTTAAAATTGATGTCCCTGATTACTCCTAAGAGTGGCACATTGGGATAACTCCCACAACTGGTGATGAAGTTCCACCCTTTCAATCTCATGGTGAACCAGTTGATGTCATTGGCAGATAACATACTTAACCTCTGGGCCCAGATCAGGCTAGGATCAATGAAGGCTTCAGTACTTGGCAGGTGTCTTATGAACCACCCGTGAAACAAAGGAGTGCAACACCGTACCAAACCTCCTCGTTTTTTCTCATTCTTATAATGCACTAAATAGTAGAGATCTCCCAACAGAGTGGGCACATGATTCTTCAGCACAAAGAGATGAATATCATTCATGTCTACAAACTTATCGATATCTGCAAACAGAATGATCCTATAGATAGAAAGGGCCAGAATAGCACAAACATGGTTCCATTGAGTTTTAGCAGCAAGCTCCTCAGGCTTCTTCACCAAAAATTCCATAGAAAAATCAGATACTCCCCCTTTGGTGGTACTCAGATTCACAGATACCACAGTCGGGCTCAAATAAAGAGCTTCAACAATATCAGTATGCGTTGGTCTAGCCATCTCTGAGTTGAAAGGAACCTGATCCTAAAGAGGAACCCTTAAGATCAAAGCATATTCCTCCAGTAGAGGACCCAACTGGAAATCATGAAATGTAAAGCATCTGAGTCGAGGGTCGTAGTACTGCAGTAGTGTATGAATGACGCTTCTCTCAGAACTATCCAGGTCTACCACCATATCCAGAATACCCCCGTAAGCCTTCCGGAAATCTTCAATATGATATGGGGTGATTAGAGACACCATCTTGTTTACCATGTCCGTCTTAGTGTCAAAGAACTTATAATGGATATTATTCTTTCTATAATCCTCCATCTCTAGAACAAGAAATCCGACAGGAGCTGGGAACAATATGTAAACCCTGAGAATGAAAAAGAACACAAATGATTAATGATGTGATGATGTTATGCAATGCAAGACATGTGATCGGTGACGTGTCTGTGTCGATGTTGATCAGATAACTAAGTGTTTGTGATGAGTCATAATAGTACTATTATCTTTGTGCAGAAATCCCAGAATTCAAAACCAAAGGACCATATGGAACTGGATCATATCACAAAGTAACACGGGTGAAGTGGGTATGTTGAAAGTTTAGGGTTCCTGCAAACCTATAAACCCCTCCCAATCTCATGGGTGTGCTACCTCGGGTCAACATCACGGACTCTCAAAGCCGAGCAGTGATAACACGTTCAACATCTCCGAGAAATTGTGTATTACCATCTCAGGGAATCAATTTAGTATTATATACTACTCAGGGAGGTCTCATCTGAGTCTAGAAAAAACAAGCATTCCTCATAAGTTCCCAGCCTCAAGCACTGAGATCAAGAAACACTAGTACATTCATCCCGAAGGGTACAATACTATCATCATACGAAAAGTGATTTAACTGAGTCCCTATGAAAGAACCAGACCATCCTATGTTAGTTCCCAGTGGGCCCACGGGTGCGAGTGGGTTTGCCAAAAAATGTGGTCTGCCACTATCACCACTGGAGAGGGTTGTTTCCACTAAGGTCCTCGATGATAGGTGCCCAGATGCACATAACTATCAAGGTCGTATCCTGAAGTGGAGGAAATCCCCACACAGAATATTTCCAAGACAGTCGTAGTCTGGGTGTGAAACACATCTCCACTCATCATGATGATATATCATGGAAGTACAATGTCTATCCATGCAAAAGTCTAGGGTGCACTCGAACCTTAGTATTGGGCTGCTCACTTAGTAACCCCATCCCACCAAAGAAAACCAGCACAGTCCAGACAATCCAGTATATATATGATGCATGGAAAATAAAATACTGAAAGCGATAATTAAACCTGTCAAGTAAAGTAGTAAAGCTAAACTAAAGCACACAACAACAAACAGTTAAACACCCAAAGAAACTAAAACAGACAAATGCTAGGATTGACTCTCAAATGGGAAACTAAATATTTTCCCAAAGAAACATAACTGTCGCTTCTGGGATTTTCATCCTAGTACAAACACGAAAGTGGAGCGGAAAAGGTAGAGTTGCTAGCCAGACATTTTTATCCCGATTGAATGGGAAAAGTAATGCTGCACAAACCGAAGGAAAAGGAAAGAACAAGGTCTTGCGAACTAGAGATTATGGGTTTAGGAATCAGTTACGAATTGGGAAGGTATTAGCATCCCAGATCGTCCGTCGTACCTGACGGGATCCACGCTTGTTTGTCTGTTTCAAAGGGTGAGAATAAAATTGTTGCTGAATAAAACCCGCTACTGGAACTGGAATAAGAGAGGGAACTGGAATAAGAGAATGAAAAGGTATGGAAAAATGTAGGGAAAATAAAGAATATGCTCGAATGGGCCCTACCCCACTGCCTACGTATCTCATGGAAATGAGAATCAGAGTCGACGTAGTTCGCCTAACTAAGGCGGGAACTTTGTTTTTTTTTTTATGATTTGAACTTCTTATGCCTATGCTTAAGTGTTGCAGCCTCTCCTTAAATGAGTGCATTACCATTTTGCAAAGATACAAGTCAAAGCAAGTTCTTTTGTTATGAGTGAAGAGATGAGAAAAGAATTCCCGTAAGAAAGACGTTTGTTGTTTGTTTACTGTCTTTTAGAAGAAGAAACGTTTTTTAGGTATTATTTGTGAAACATCCTCATGCTAAGACTTATTCATCATGATAGATACTTTACACCTCATCCCCGTATGGAATGCGTGCAAGTACCCCATGGCAGAGTCTCCTGACACATGAGAAAGCTCAACCTTTATTAGGTTTTTTATTTTGTTTTAGAGATGAGAAAGAAAACTCAAATTGAGAAAGGAAAAAAACTAAGGGAAACTAAGACTCGCCCTAAGTTGTTATTCAATTGAGATCCCATGGTTAGTGTGGTTTTCTAATCCTAAAGAGAAAAAGAAATCAAGTTCTAACTCACTTCAATGATCGAAGATGAGATTAAAACTCAAAGGGAATGAAGAAAGTGAAATGTCGAAGAAGCATAAAATGCTTATTGCAATCACACAAGATAATTTTAAAAGGATAAGGAATAAGGTGTATGTGGGATACCCTCCCACACATATGACTTACCATAACCCCCTACAAAACAAAAGTTAGTTAAAATTAATCCAAAATGGTAAAAGGAAAGAGGTAATTAAGTACCAAAAACTTCCTAGCATGGTTATGACCTAAACTAGACTCAATCCTAAGCCTAAGGATGCCTAAAGTTAAGCAAAACAAAATGTCAGCAGCTACAACAGCACTTCAGCATACAATCAGCTACCAAATGCAACTAAAATGAAAACAACCTATTACAGCTACCAAACAACATGAAAATAAGTGTAAAAAGTGTCAAAACAGAACAATACAACACACATTTAACAACCTCTGTTTTAAAGTACAGCGGTGAAAACATGGCAGAAGCACATCTTTCTTATAAAGAAAATGCATGAATCACAATGCATGGATATTCAATATACTACAATCATCAATTGATGCAATATAGTTAGTATAATGAACATGTATCTTATTACATCCTAATCTGAAATGAGCATCAACAATGGAATGCAACAAACAAACAAGCAAGAATGAATGCAAACATGTGAATTGTGCAATTTCAAGTAACATGCAATATTTTCAATTATGCTCACAAACATCCGAAACATGCATTGATCGCAAATACAGTGCAAAACAAAATTTTAACTCATCATTAACATGCTAACAATGAAGCTCAATCATGGTAACAACATTTAAAACATGTTATGAACACAAATTCAACAATTATGCCAAAAACGGAACCGAACGAAATGCATGTCGAAAGTTGTCAAAACTACATGCATCTGCACCTAAACAGTTCCTAAAAACTCCCTAAAATCATATACTAAAGGTCCATGCTGATTGAAGGGGGAATGGATAACAAAAATGCAAGAAAAAATAAGAATTTTTCATTCTGGTTCAGTGGTAACCGATTACTACCCATGTGGTAATTGTTGCAATGTAGAATTGATACGCGATAGGACAGAAAACCGAAGATCTGAAGCTTCTTCCCGTGAATGCGCAAAATAAATATGGTTGATGAAAATCTTCGAAAATCACTTCCAAAAGGTGAGATAAACACCAAAATGGTAGCAACTTCTTCAATAATCCGTGAAACCGATGTAAATGGTGGAGGCTTAGTTTCTAATTCTTCAAGTTTCAATGTAAAACTTGAAGAATTATGGAAGATGAAGCTTTTGTGAAATTGGGAAAATGGGAGAAAAATGAGAGAAATTGTGAAAAAATGATGAAGTGTCGATGTGAGGTTTGGTACCTAGGCTAGGAGTTAGTTAAAGTTAGTTGGGAATATTCCTAGAATATTCCAATGGCATATTCTTAGAATATTCCCTTGGCATATTCTTGGAATATTCCTTTGGAAGATGGTAGAAGATTCTAGAAATTGGTTAAAGTGCAAGGCAATGTGAAGTGGAAAAGGTGATGGATGCTATCCCAATTGAATTTTGAACTTTTCAGATTTTGCACGTGGTAACCAGTTACTACCTATGAGGTAACCGGTTACCAGTTCAAAAAAAACATCTTTCTTCCCAAATTTCAATAGGTAACCGGTTACATCAACCAAAATTTGAAATTTTCTTTTTGTGGGAAATCTTGGATACCCGACCTCGGTCATGCGTTCTGAGATTATTTTCCTTCTGAGACCTGATAAATGATATTATCACTAAATAACCCTTGATCAAATGCCCTGTGCCTTGACCAATGATGCATGCTCTATTATTTATTATTTATTTTTATTTTATGCAATGTACAGAAGAATATGATAAATGACACGGGAATGAAGCATAAGCTACTTGAAATATGTGATAAATAAGAGGACAAATTTTGGGGTGTTACAAACATGCCAAAACTACTTGTGTTACACTCCCCACACATAAGTAACTTACACAATACAAAACCAACAAAACAGAAATGCACACTCTACATAAAAAACTCTGCAAACCCACAATACATCCAAACACTCCCTAACTACAACCTGCCATAAACAAACAAAATATTCATACAAGACAACGACCACACCATCGTTACTATGACATACAACAAGCCTGCAACATAGATACAAAACAAATTTCAAAAAGATGAATTCACAACAAAAGGGAGGAGGGATTTGAAAAGGGAGATTTTTACACAAGCCTATAACAAGGGAGGAAAATTCAAAAGACAAAAAAACTTCTCTGTAAAATCACCTCGTCATCTACAACCTTGAGATTAATCTCTAATACTTCATGTTAAAAACCATACCATCATCTAACACCACAAAAATCCACACAAAACCTTAATCATACTTGTTCATATCCAAATATTTCTAAGACGGGTTGTGTACTCGGACACGAATGAAAATCATGGTTTGGGGCTTTATATGCATTTTACCTGGATCAGTCGACCTACAATAAATATCTATTAAGGGGACGAATATTTATTCCTTATAACCCAGTTTCCAAACACCCACTGTAATACCCCATATTTAATTAAGTGTTATGGATAATATTAATTAAGTTTAATAGGGTTCTGGTGTACTCTGAGAGTTTTCAGTTAAAATAATTAGAGCAACCGACGAACTCAAATTAATTAATTGAGTATTATCTGACTCAGAGGCCTTATTAAATATTCGACTCGAAGATATTTTGGATACTCTCAATTTGGACTCGTTAGAATACTAACTATTGTGTACCAGTATAATATACATTGTTTGGTTATAAAAGAAATAAATAAGTTATGTGTTATAAAAGGAAAAGAAAAGAAAGTTAGTAAGAAGAAGAAGAAAGAAAAAAGAAAGAAAGAAAGAAAGGGAGAAGAGAAGAGAAAGAAGGAAAAGAAGAGGAAAACCCTAGAAGAGGGAAAGAATGGATCATCACCATTTCTTCATCAAATCTTCATCTTCACAGACCTCCTCATCAATTGCAATGTGGGTTCATAGTTAGAAACTTTTCTTTTGAGTTTTGGTTGAGTTAATGAGTTTTAGGGTTTTTGTAGAAATCTTAGAAGTTGAAAGATTAAATGGTTAAAACTCGATTATATGAAAGTATGATGGCTAATATATGATGATATCCATGTTTAGTGTTTGATTCCTCTGTTGGGTGTTGATTTTGGATGAGTTTGGCATGGAAAAGAGTGTTTCATGTAAGCCATTTTTTTCTGGAAATCGCAGAGCTCGCTCAGCGAGCAGTTTGATTTTGCAGAAAAAATTGAGTTCTGGTATAGCTCGCTTAGCAAGCGGTTAATTTATGGAAAGGCTCAAATGCAGGAGCTTGCTCGCTCAGCGAGAAGACCCCTCGCTCATCGAGACTTGGGAGTGTTGTTTTTGTGATTTTAATTCATAACTTGTGATCCGGGTATCCGATTTTAGTGTTCTATATATCAATTCGAATCTAAAAACATTAAATAATTGATGATGCCAAAAGATATTATTTTTACCTAACTTTTTACCGACTTTTACCCTACTTTTCCGTTTAACCGTAATTTTGTTAGTTAAGGAATTGTGGTATTAATCAAATTGTGGAATATACAAAATCGTGAGGATTGAACGAAAGTAGAGACAATGAGATTATTGTGAGAATTGTTTAACGGTGATAATTGAACTAGAATGTTAGAATTATATGTTTAAGGACTTTATGATTTCAAGTACCAATAATGGAGAAAGAGTGATGAAATATTACCTTAAACCGATAATATGGTCTGTTATTGTGACTAGAACTCTTTAATGGTGTAACTTGTGAGATGAGTAGGTTTACCCTAGGTTGTTATAAACCATTAGCGTGCTATACACTAGGCCTTCGTAATAGTCTTGTGTAAGTCTTGAGGTGGGTAGATCTTGGTCCCACAGGAAGAATCCGTAAAGGCTAGAGGTTTGTATTACACGAGTCCTCCGTAGAGTCTTGAGTAAGTCTTGAGGTGGGTATTACATTGAGTCCCACGGGAAGCATCCGTAAAGGCTTGAGGTACCGTTTTGTGTCGTGGGTAGTAGCTTGTTTTTATGCATCACACTAGATCCCCAGTGAAGTCTTGAGTAAGTCTTGAGGTGGATGATATTGAGTCCCACGGGAAGCATCCGTAAAGACTTGAGGCGTGTATGTTACTAGATCCTCCACAAAGTCTTGAGTAAGTCTTGAGGTGGGTTTCTTTGAGTCCCACGGGAAGCATCTGTAAAGGCTTGAGGTGAGTACTACACTAGTTTATGCGAGAAGTCTTGAGTAAGTCTTGAGGTGGGTTGCTTTGAATCCCATGGGAAGCATCCGTAAAGACTTGGGTGAGCGTGATATCGAGTCCTCCTTAAAGTCTTGAGTATGTCTTGAGGTGGGTTATCTTTAGTCCCACAGGAAGCATCCGTAAAGATTTGAGGTAGATGTTTCACTCGTTTAGTGGTGTGAGCTTTGTATGAACCGTTTGTTCCATCTTGTACCAGATCCTTTTGAAAAGTAACCAAAGACTTGAGTTAGGTTTGATAGAACCTTGTGGAGCCGAGAGAACTCTAAGATAAGGAACCCACTGAGATGTTGTTATCTCACCCCACTATTGTTGTTGTTTTTTCAGGTTTCTTTTGCACGTTTGATTTACAAGTGGAGCTAAGCTAGAGATGTTTTAAGGGAAGCATAGCTTTAGTCTTCCGCTGTGTATTTCTGTATCTTTGTATAATAATGGATATTGTATTTGATCTTAGTATTGTTGTGTTAGCATAATTTCCATGTCTTGTACCATTGTTGTATAGACTTTTTATAGTTGGTCAAGAATGTGAATTATGCTATTAGGCACTTATGATGGTGTCAATACCAAAAATAACACTTGTATGATATACTTCTGGTGTACTTTTTCGGGACTTTTCTCACTTCATTCAATACCATTTTTGGATGTTGTGATCCTTTCTGTCCAATTGTCATTCTTGGACATTTTCGCCTCAACTGAGCCATGTGTTGGTCTCTAACATGTTGCTTTTCCCCTGTCGGAGTTTCATTCTCCTTATCCCCAACGTTTATTCTATTTCGTGTGTCGTTTTGTTACTTACATTTTTTCTCTGCATTTCATTTGCTTTCATAACATTTTCATTACATTTCATATGTTTTCATATCATTTCATATCGTTCATTTCATTCCATTTTATTTTATTCCAGTTTTTTGGCATCTTAGGGCCAAAAATTGGGTTTTTGATATTTAAGTATCTCCCACCTTAACGAAACGAAGATGTCAATCTTCATTATCTTTGGATTGAAGAAACTTAAATAGGGGCATCTGTCATACCCTAATTTTTGACCCTAAGATTTTTCGCATTTCATCTGCATCTTGCATACAAACAAGATTGTGCTGGTTGCTCGATTCTTCTTGGTATCAGAGCAGGTCGTATCCTCGACCTAATCTTGAAACATCATAAGTAAATCTTTCATGCCTCTTAAGTGTGTCTTTCCGGCATGATTCTTAATATCATAGTATGTAGTATTGGGTCTGATCAACCTAACGCTATGTATGTGATAGGTAGAATCATGGTTGTGCGACCATGAGGACTCCGAAGTGTTGTCGTAACTTGTGCTGTGAGAGTATAATCAAGCCAAGAGTTAGCGGAAGGAGATTTGGTTAACTCAGTTGGAGTCTTCATAAGAGTTTTATTTCCTGTAACATGGAGTTGCAGAGTAGTGTGTTGTTCGAGAAATCCTTTGGAAGGGATAAAGTCTGAAAGGAAATTACCTTTATCAGTAGAGTGGCCAAGGCATCAAGGAATATGTAAAGTCACTGGTAAATCGGTAATGGCCACTGGTATGGACGAGAACATTGAGAAATCTTATTCCACGAAAAGAGAAGATGTGTTGTGGAACGTGTGACGTAAGTTCGGGAATGAGTAAATTGTTAAGTGTTTCAGTTCTAAGATCCCGGTGGCATCGTAGGTGAACAAGAGTAATTCAAGAAGTGTATTTGGATAATGCCTTTTTGGATGGATTGAAGTTACAAGTAAATAATGTTCATTTTCTTTTGGGAACCTTGTCATACCCTAATTTTTGACCCTAAGATTTTTCGCATTTCATCTGCATCTTGCATACAAACAAGATTGTGCTGGTTGCTCGATTCTTCTTGGGTGTAGGATTATGCCTCACAAGGGATCACCATGGCTTTTGTTTTTATTTTCTTTATATTTGTTTACGTTTTTTAATAACTAACCAAAATACAAAAATATGTTTTAGTTCACTTATTCTTCTTCTTTGTGCTTTCAGGAGTTGCAGGGTTTTCAAAGGCCGACAATGTTGTTAATTCAAATGTGGTTGTTCAGTTATGATTCGATTCAGATGGAAGTTTGACCTAATCTTGGTCAAACTATCAGGAGATTGTTTCAAGTGCAAGTTATTTGTGTCGATGGTTATTTCTCAGGCAGTGCGTATTCAATGATAAGTTGTGTTGTGTGCGAAAATTCTCTGGTTTATTGAGTTGTGATTCATGAGAAGTTTGGTCCAGATTATCTTAATTGAGTGTTCATCAGTTCATCAGTGGATTTATTTTTCAGAGATCGATTCAGATATATTTGAAAAGATTCAGAAAATTAAAGGTGGAAGGTTGTGGCTTAATTGACAAGTTGTTCAGTGGTTTAGTGATGACTGTGATCAGTTTAATCAAGAGGTTGTGGTTTAGTATCCATATTTTCATTATTCAATCTATTTTGAGTATTCACTATCAATTTCCAATAACCATTCTACCTTCTTTTTTTCTTCCGATTTTTATCCATTTTTACCAAATATCAATAAATCCATTTTTTCTTCAATATCCATATTACCATTACAAAAAAATAATCCAATTTATTTTATTCTTCCATTATCCATTTTTTTCGATTAAACCATCATTTTTATAACCATTATCCATTTCTATCGATTATTCATTTTTCATTACCAAATAAATTCAATTCACAAAATTTTTTCCAAATTTCACTTCATTATCTTTTTCTTAATCAATTAATCCATATTTTTTTTTATTAAAGCCCTCTAGGCCCATAATATTTGTGAGGCCCATTACAATCTTTGAAAAAAAAAGGAAGCTAGTTGCTTCAATCTTCCATCAACCCAATTCCTTTCCAAGCTTTCCCAAATCCAGCTGAACAACTCCACACACTGGCCCACATGATTCACACCCTAACAAGCCAATTCACACAACTCACAATGAACTCTTCTCAACCCATACGCCGTACACACGTAATCAACAAAACCGCATCAGCTGCTAGCATTCAAAATGCACACAACCAGCATAGACTTATTCATCAAAACGACATCTACTTGTTTCAACTGCAACTTCAAAACACATTTAACTCGCACACGAGCACACGCGGAACTCACCATTCCAAAATGCATCACGTGAACAAGCCGTATGAACCAGTCTCAGCCGTGAACACTTCAACATAAAAGCCGCAGCGAGAACACGCAAACATCCACATGCAGGCCCATCCAACATACATCACGCATTCAGCATCACTCCAAAACATAAAAGAATAACACATAAAATACAGGCAGTTAACACGAAGACGGAGTGAGTTCAAAACGCTGCAACGAAGCACGTAAAACGCAGGAAATTGAAACTCATGCCAAGACCGCATAAAACGCAGACCCTGCATAAAACGCAACACACAAAACTCAACAAACTGAAACACAAAAAAAGATCGCAAAACGCAGTGGAAAGCAGAATAAAACGCAACAATTCAATTTTCCAATTCCTCTATTTAAGCACCTCAATTCCATTTCAATCTTAAGCTTAAAAGCCATACCTAAATTCTGCCTAAATTGATCTTCAAGTTTCAATTTCACTCTCTTCAAACTTCAATCAACCTTCAAATTCTGTTGAATCCACCATTAGCCTTCTTCCTTCATCAATCCTTCAATCAATCTCTCATCAATTTCATAAAATCTCACCAATTTCTTTCAATACCCCTTTCACTCATCACGATAAAATTCGAAATTAAATTAAGAAGAAGAAGAAGTTGTGTAATGTGTTTTTTTGTTCTTCTTGAGGTAACGGAGAAGGTGGTCGTCGCCGATTCGCGACCGTGCTTGAAGAGAAGGTACAACGGCGCGACTTACATGAGGAAGAAGAGGCATATTGTTTTCTGCGTTTTTTTTCTTTCCAATTGTATTTGTCCTATCTTTTTTATTTATTTATAAAAACATAACTTGTTATTGGGCCTAGCTTTAAGATCCATTGATTTCTATTCCTCTTCACACCTGTTAATGCGCTACCCCCTCCCCCTTTTTTCTTATAATTTTATTTTTTTATTTTTTGATATTTTGATATATTAATATTTTTTTTTAGAAAAAAAGAGAAGGAAATTTGTTTATAGTTTAAAAGTTCTTTAAACAAATCTCTAAAGAATATTTTAGAAGTCTTTAATAATTTCTTTGATTTTAGTTTAATGACAATTTTCTTTAGATTTCTTTTTTTGAAATTTATCCTTATTTCTTTCACCTCCTTTTCTTTTTTTGGTCGATGAGATCTCCGATTCGATGATTATTGGTTTTCGAAGATGTTTAATTTTCATTATTTCAAATCTATGGATGAATGATCATTTTGATCATTCTCCATACTTTGGAATCGTGATAGATTGCTTTCAATAATTCAATGTGAAATCTCGATTAGGATTAGACCGTTACCACTTTTTCTTTTCGTGCGACACGTTTTCGGAGGATGGTTCATTATATCATTTCTCTAACATGTATTAGCACAAATATTTTCTACCTTAATTGGTGGTGGCCGGCATCATTTGTAGGGTAATTACTCCGTAAATTACTCGGCGATTACTTAACATAGACCTAAATGTGTCCCGACTTCGGAATAAAAATCTAATTGGGTACTTGTACTTTTGTGGACCGGATCTCTTGTTGATTGCGTAATCCCAAAGTGGTTAATCATATTGCATTAAGAATCGAGACTTATGAATGTTTGATGCGTAGGTGCTTTGGGTTTCTCAATCGCCTTTCAAATTTCATTGAATTCGGTTCGATTTACCTTGATTAATCACTATAGTGTAAGATGCTAAGCGGATCCGGTTGCCTTTAGATTTAGGTTACTCTTTTGGTTATGGTTAATTAAGTTCACCATACCATTATTATGCAAATATTATTATACTATTAATATACTAACACTTTAATTCATTCTCACACCTTATCCTCTTTATTTCAATCTCTCGTTCTTTATCTCTTTTATTATGCTTTTTATTATACTATATCATTCACCATATTGTTTATGTTTATATTGTTATGCTTGTGATTTTTCCTTTGTCCATTTGGACACAAAAACATTAATAAAGGATTAAACATATAAAAGACTTGTGACTTCAACTTTGGACAATGGTTACTATCCTTAGCATTGGACTTGGAGTTTTGGACTTAGATTTTAGGATTTTGCCCTTTGCTTGAGCTATTATGGATTTAAGACCTTGACCTCGATTTGGTTCACTTGTTTATGAAGATGGAAATCCTATTGTTTCGAGGAATGTTCATCATGCGGTTTGATCGTTATTCTCTTAACTTTTACTTTAAGTCTTAGGATAGTCCCTTCATCTCCTCCCATTTCTTAAATTTTCAAATCTTCTTCCTATTTTCAAAACCTTATTTGTTTTCAAATTTCAAATGTTTTCATAATCAAACCTTGACTTAGGTCAAGCGATTTTTACCTTTTCATTTCGTTTCTTAATAAATGTTAAACCACATGAGCATATTGAAACTTTTCTTTTCAAAACTTTAAAAAATGCAAAACTCATTCAATTGTTTTTGTGCCCTCGTGCACTTTTTCTTTTCACATGTCTAAATATGATTCATTCTTTTTAGCGGAATTATTCGCTAAAGAATGACGACTTATCTTTACATTTTAAAATCAATTCAACACATTGTTTCTTTTCACATTTTGTACCACGAACTACGAGGTTTTGATCTCGCATTGCACTTTGTGGGTACGTAGGCATGAGACGATCGTCTCTTCAAACACAAAAATCTTAAAAAACATTTCTTTTCTCATCACTTCAATCTCTTTTAAACAAAACTTTTTCAAACCAAAAGCAATAAATATTTCAAAGGGCTCCCGTGGAGTACCAAGAACATTTTGGGTGCGTAAAATCTTCCCAATTTGTAACCTATCTCCTTACCCGTTCTCTGCTCGATTCTTTTAGCTTTTAGCTTTTAGATTCATTAGGTTTTATTCGCTCTTTTTCCCTTTTCCATTTGGAATAAAATAAAAGCGCGGTGACGACTCTGTTTACTTTAAGTTAAGTTAACCAATAGCTTACACTCATGATTTTACCGCTACAAACCTAAAGTTGTGGCGAAGCGTGAAAAGAAACGCAAGGATGTGACTACACGTTTCAAGTGAGACAAGTATACACCAGACGAAGGATAGAGGACCAGAGTTGTATATCCGGTTCTGTCCAAAGATACAAAGCTTATAGTGATACATCAAGATGTTATATTTTAGTAAGGGGTCAATTTGGAAATGCTGGATCACCCAAGGAATGATATAAGGCATAATATCAGAGAGAATAAGCTCTATTTAGTATTATGAGGTGTATGTGGTACGAACTTGATGAAGTTGTGATAAGTGTTAGAATAAGCACATTGGATTCGGGAAAATTTCTAGTAAGATGGATTATGTTTGGGTATGAGAGGATTACCACAGAGCGTGAAGTTAACACGGTATGGAAACGGTGTTAGCAGTGCGATATGAGAAGGTAACAACGAAATGTATTTTTGGATGAGTGTGCAATGGAACTGTAAGTTGTTGTTGAATCGTCGGTTGGTATGGTTGTAACTTTTGTATGTGATTGGAATAAGTTTGGGAGGTTTAGGTAACAATGAAGACCATAATTTTGCTTCTATGTTTGAAGTAATCGGATTGCCCTATGGGTAGCACCCGGTTACAGAATTGTATTTTCTAAATCTCTTTTAGCTACTGGAAGTCCAGGATTGCAATGAGTAATTGGTTACCCTCCTGGTAGTGACCGGCTATCATTGTTATGTTTTGAAAATTGGATTTTTCTAAGATGCGTACATTTGGACTTGGGTGCCCGAGTGAAGCGTACTTGGTACCAATGGGAAGTTATAGAGACTTTCTATGCGATGATCAGTAGAGGGTAAAGGAACCCCGATTAATGCATAGAGACATAAAGACTTTTCAGAGGAATGCTTGACCTCAGTCTTCAGGTGTAGGGGAAAATTCCCGTGTTTGTGAATAATCGAAGTATATGGAATTTGTCTCTAATGAGATTGAGAATGTTGTTGTTGTTTTAATCCTCGCCAAGGAATTAAAGAGAGAGGACAAGGTTGTATACTAGACATGAGGTGTTCATCATTTTGTTTTACCCGATAAGGATTGTGTGTTGGATTTGGTTTATGGACGAACTAAGTGTTAGTTTGCGACTAAAACCTTTTTGATGATGTCATTGTTGTCTTCCTACTAACGTCGTTGTATGAGTGGAATCGAACTTTTTTGTTGAGTATTCGTTATGTGACCGTAACAGGATGATAAGTCTACTTTGTCGCTTGTTGGAGTGTGTAAGCTGCATGTAGTGCCACGTTCTGTGTTGCATTGAGTTGCGATCGGTGGGCGATTGTTACACATGTTTAGAAACCGCGAGTGAGAATCATATTGCGAGTTAGTGTGAACTTGATTGGTAATTTTAAGTTGGATGGTTTGTTAATAAGATGAACGAGTTCAGTTATGTTCGACCGTTTAGCCTTGGATAGGTAATCGATTGGCACATGACTTTTGTGGAGGACTTTAGAGAATCATACCTTCTGAACTGTAAGTCCATTTTGGTTTCCGTTTGAATTATCAGAGGATAAGTGTTGGACTTTCCTTTGAGCATGATTTTGGTAGATAGTAAATGATCTGAATAATTGGTGTGTCATCGTTGCGACTATTGAAGAACTAAGTGCAAAGTTATATGAGGCTCATGAAATGTTGATCTTTCAGAAAATGTTTTGGTATTTGAATTATTGGGTGGATAAGAGATGAACAATTGATTATTTTTAGTATCATTATTTCTTAATATCAGTTATGGACTCCATAAGAGTAATAGCGGTTGTGTGCAGTTGAACCTTATTCAGAGATAATAAATTTTAGGTTACCCTTCCAGGTAAGAGTAAGAAATGAATGTCCCGAAGTTAAGCATGTAAATTGGATCGTTTAAGGAACAAGACCCTTGAGAGAAGTGAATTCGAACGATAATTTGCGTGATCCTAAAAGGTGAGTAAGTGGAATATTGTATGCAAAAGGCAAGTGCTATGGAAACTCGCAAGTGTACTAAGGATGATTTGAGTTTGGTATTGGTGACTCACTGGTTATTGTAAGTTCTGTGGTGTTACTGTGTTGTTATTGATGGAGACCTTGTGTCAACAGAAATCTTGAGTGAATGGAAATTTTGTAAAGAGAATTGATATGGAGCATAGTAACCATGGTCAGATTGGTTAAGCTTAATTAGGTAAATTGTATTAGTTATGATTGCAGTAGTACAACCCCGGTATCTCTGTCATTGAAGAGTATGGACCGATGTTATGATCTTTTAGTTGACAAGTGAATTGTTCTATCATTGCATATTTGCAAGTTCTTATTCTTTTTGTTGGTGAGAGCTCCGATGGATAAGTGTTTTCTCCGCAGACTATCAACTACTTAGTATTGTTTGAGAACTCATGGTATCTCCACTATTAGACTTTGGAAGCGTAGTGGAGGGAGACAGATAAAAGAGTTCAGTTAGATTATGAGAATTTGAAGAGATTTAATTATGAGTATCGAAGTAAGGGGGATTTTGGTTCTAAGTGTGCTGTCTATGGTAAGATACCGAAAGGATGAAGTATCCGATGTAAATGGTTACAATTTTGATATAAGACCAAGTGTAATTGGTGAAGAAGTCGTTTAACAACCTTTGAAATGGCTTTAATGATTGAAGGATTGTAATAAGAGTTTCGTTGGAAATTGTATGTAGTTAAGATTTCGCCAAGATACCTTGTGGAGTTTGGTCGAGTGTTGAATGTTCCGAGATCAAGTTGGAGTGTTATAATTTTGTGTAGTGATTCAATGAAAGGAATTAGAGTGGTATGTTTTCTCCGAGGGAGGAATAAGACTAAGTGTTTCGGTATGAAGCAGCAGATGTATTGCGGAAATAGTAAGTTGGAAGTTAACCCAATATTGGAAACGAGCGTATGAGTAAGGATGCGAGGTTTGATTTGTTATGAAACGGGGACTTTGAGCCGCGAAGTCAAATTGGAATTTGAGTATGTCAAGATATGTAATAGAATTAAGGATAAGTTTGGATCTAAGACAGTGTTGTAAACTGTCGTTGAGAATGAGTAAAGGAAATTCGAGGACGAATTTCAATTCAAGGAGGGGAGGATGTAATACCCCATATTTAATTAAGTGCTACGGATAATATTAATTAAATTTAATAGGGTTATGGTGTACTCTGAGAGTTTTTAGTTAAAATAATTAGAGCAACCGACGAACTCAAATTAATTAATTGAGTATTATCTGACTCAGAGGCGTTATTAAATATTCGACTCAGAGATATTTTGGATACTCTCAATTTGGACCCGTTAGAATACTAACTATTGTGTACCGGTATAATATACATTGTTTGGTTATAAAATAAAGAAATAAGTTATGTGTTATAAAAGGAAAAGAAAAGAAAGTTAGTAAGAAGAAGAAGAAAGAAAAAAGAAAGAAAGAAAGGGAGAAGAGAAGAGAAAGAAGGAAAAGAAGAGGAAAACCCTAGAAGAGGGAAAGCATGGATCATCACCATTTCTTCATCAAATATTCACCTTCCCCAACCTCCTCATCAATTTCAAGGTGGGTTCATAGTTATAAACTTTTCTTTTGAGTTTTGGTTGAGTTAAAGAGTTTTAGGGTTTTTTGTAGAAATCTTAGAAATTGAAAGATTAAACGGTTAAAACTCGATTAAATGAAAGTATGATGGCTAATATATGATGGTATCCATGTTTAGTGTTTGATTCCTATGTTGGGTGATGATTTTGGATGTGTTTGGCATGGAAAGGAGTGTTTCCCGTAAGCCATTTTTTTTGGAAATCGCAGAGCTCTCTCAACGAGCAGGCTCGCTTAGCATGCAGTTTGATTCTGGAGAAAAACCTGAGTTCTGGTATAGCTCGCTTAGCAAGCGAGTTAATTACTTAAAAGGTTCAAATACAAGAGCTTGCTCGCTCAGTAAGCAGACCCCTCGCTCAACGAGACCTGGGAGTGTTGTTTTTGTGATTTTAATTCATAACTTGTGATCCGGGTATCCGTTTTTAGTGTTCCACATATCGATTCGAATTTAAAAACATATAATAATTGTTGATGCCAAAAGATATTATTTTTACCCGACTTTATCCCTACTTTTACCCGACTTTTCCGTTTAACCGTAATTTTGTTAGTTAAGGAATTGTGGTATTAATCAAATTGTGGAATATCCGAAATCGTGAGGATTGAAAGAAAGTAGAGACAATGAGATTATTGTGAGAATTGTTTAACGGTGATAATTGAACTAAAATGTTAGAATTATATGTTTAAGGAATTTATGATTTCAATCACCAATAATGGAGAATGAGTGAGGAAATCTTACCTTAAACCGATAGTATGGCCTGGTATTGTGACTAGAACTGTTTAATGGTGTAACTTGTGAGATGCCTAGGTTTACCCTAGGTTGTTACGAACCATTAGCATGCTATACACTAGGCCTCCGTAATAGTCTTGTGTAAGTCTTGAGGTGGGTAGATCTTGGTCCCACAGGAAGTATCTGTAAAGGCTAGAGGTGTGTATTACACGGGTCCTTCGTAGAGTCTTGAGGTGGGTATTACATTGAGTCCCACGGGAAGCATCCGTAAAGGCTTGAGGTACCGTTTGTGTGTCGTGGGTAGTGGTTTGTTTTTATGCATCACACTAGATCCTCGGTGAAGTCTTGAGTAAGTCTTGAGGTGGGTGATACTGAGTCCCACGGGAAGCATCCGTAAAGAATTGAGGCGTGTATGTTACTAGATCCTCCGTAAGGTCTTGAGTAAGTCTTGAGGTGGGTTGCTTTGAGTCCCATGGGAAACATATGTAAATTCTTGAGGTGAGTACTACACTGGTTTACGCGGGAAGTCTTAAGTAAGTCTTGAGGTGGGTTGCTTTGAGTCCCACGAGAAGCATCCGTAAAGACTTAGGTGAGCATGATATCGAGTCATCCATAAAGTCTTGAGTAATCCTTGAGGTGGGCTATCTTTAGTCCCATGGGAAGCATCCGTAAAGACTTGAGGTAGATGTTTCACTCGTTTAGTGGTGTGAGCTTTGTATGGACCGTTTGTTTCATCTCGTACTGGATCCTTTTAAGAAGTAACCAAAGACTTGAGTTAGGTTTGATAGAACCTTGTAGAGCCGAGAGAAATCTAAGATAGGGAACCCACTGAGATGTTGTTATCTCACCCCACTATTATTTTTATTTTTTAGGTTTCTTTTGTAGGTTTGATTTACAAGTGGAGCTAGGCTCGGGATGTTTCAAGTGAAGCATAGTTTTAGTCTTCCGCTGTGTATTTATGTATCTTTGTACAATAATGTATATTGTATTAGATCTTAGTATTCTTGTGTTAGAATAATTTCCATGTCTTGTACCATTGTTGTATAGAATTTTTATAGTTGGTCAAGAATGTGAATTATGCTATTAGGCACTTATGATGGTGTCAATATCAAAAATAACACTTGTATGATATTATTCTAGATATATATTATATGGGCGTTACACCCACACATTTGTCATCCAGAAAGATGTAACGGTTTTGGCGCATCAATGTCGACCGTTATTAAACCTTCAAAGCTGAAAATAATGATGAAGGGTTACAAATTAAAGAGCCCGCAAAGGCAAAAGAGGAGGAGACATCTCTTGATGATATCCCTTAATGAAGGAGAAAATATAATGGGGCTCCCGCCATAGGGATAAGGAAAACAAAATCATCTTGAGACTTTCTACCTTAGCACTACTCTCGAATACCCCAAAGTGTTGCACAACACAGAAGACGTAGCTCTCCCTGATCAGAAAGGGGGGGGGGGGCTATCACCTTTGGTGTTCTAACCAAATTTGGCTAGAACATTTGGCGCCCACAGTGGGGCCTGGTAAAACTCTCCCAAACCACCCTTAAACTGAATTCAACATGTAAGATGATGAAAGCGATCCACCACCTACCATAATGCAACTATTAGCCATGATGGAGGATATGTGATAGCAGAACGGGTCATTGCAGGATAACGTGCACACACTATAACAAATGACTCATCCTAAAGAAGATGCCGAAGAAGAAGTACTTGAACTGCTACCTCTATCTCAAGAAATTTGGGATGATCATGTACCAAACAATTTCAAAGCACCACCACTAGTAACATATGATGGCAAGACAGACCCTCAAGAGCATGTTATAGTCGTGAACAATCAAATGGCTATTGTGGCGCCTACGAACTCATTAAAATGCAAACTCATATCAGACACCGTTAAGGGTGTAGCACTCAGGTGGTACACGAGTCTACCGCGTCTCTCTATTACGAGCTAATCGAACCTGAACAAAAAATTGGTACAACACTTCTCAGCAAGCAAGCGCCGGAAGGTGTCCACCACCACTCTCTTCGGTGTTCGGTGTAATGCACTGTTTATTTAATTATTTATTTAATTAAATATTGTTGTATATTTGGTATTGATTTGCGTTGAGTATCTAAGTTGGTTTTAATTAAATTAAGTTGATTAAGTCGATTAAGTTTATTTAAGTTGTGTCATTGTTATTTGGATTAAGTTAAGTTGATTAAGTTGTGGGTTTAATAGTAGAATTATGTTATTCTTGATAAGTGGGCCTATTGGTGAATAAGAGTAGTAATTGTGGAAGGTGGATGGTTTAGGTCCAATAAAAATTATTAAGATTAAAGTAATACCATAAGTTAATTAGAATTATAGAAAATAGGTTATCAGTGAAATAAGGAAAACAAGAAGTTGAGAAAAGAGGTTACATGTAGTGCTTAGGAGAGGAAAAGCTAGGGTTCCGATCAAAGTGTTAGAGTCGCCTTTAATCCAAGGTAAGGGTGTGGTTTTAAATTTATAATCAGGATTTTATGATGAATACATGTGGGATTGGGTATATAGATTGTTTCTGTCAGTTGTCGTGTTGTTTGGTTGAATAAGTTGTTTTCGTCGAATAAACTATTTTGGTTGAATAAGTTGTTTTAGTTGATTAAAAAAATTGAATTGTGTGTATGAATTTGTTGTGTTGCTATTGAATTTGTGTATTTGTTGATTGTTTAAGTAGTCGAAGAAGAATCTGGGAAAGAATTACAGAGATGGGGAAGAATAAGAGAAAACAGAGAGAACACATGGTTTTAGACTGTGGGACGACCGTCCCCTTTACCTGATGACCGTCATAGTCACAAGTGTGACGATGGTCACACAGATTATATAGGATTTTGGTTCTATGTTGTGGTTTATGTGTTTTCTGTCTATTGTCTTGCCTAATGAAAATTATAATTATTTTTCCAGAAATCTAATTAACCGAACATAGTAATTAGTTCCTCAAAACTTTAATTTGACTAAGTATCTAATGTTCGGAGGATTAATTGGATTTAGAAACATTGTAAGTTATAAGTAGCAGTAGTACTAGTTTTGTTGGACAATTGTTGATTAGCAGTAACATGATAATGGGCTAGTAATAAGTAGCAATAACAAATAATTTAATTAATTGGTTTTATTCGAAATTTGTGTGAATATGAATACAAAATAATTGGTTGCTCTTGTGTTGTGTTGCTTTGTTGTAAGTTGTAAAGTTGCTGGTTGTTGTTTTATGTTGCGGTGCCTTATGAATGGCAAGAATATATGTTGCAGGTGTAACACACGTATTTAATTAATTAATTTAATTAAATATTGTCGCGTGTTTTCCCGATTATTTGTTGTTGAATGTCGTTTAGTCGTTTGAGTCGTTTTGAGTTGGTATTCGTGTCATTTGTGTTGATAAGTTGATAAAAGCTGTTTAAGTTTGTTTTGCGTGTTGGTTAAGTTGTGTTTGGGTTGTTTAAGTTGATTAAGTCAGATTTGTTAAGCCGAGTAAATAAAATAAGTGTTATTGAGATAATATTAAGTTGGGCTTAGTTTTGTAGTGTGAGAATAGTAAGTTGGGGGTGCTAGTTTAGGCCCGTTAATAATTTAGTTGATTAGTGAGAGTTTAGTAAAAACAAAGCTGAAAACCTAATTAGGGATAATCAGAATTTTGTAAGATGAAGAACAAGTCTTAGAGGGAGATCAAGAAGAGGCTAGGTTGAGGATTTTCGCGGAGATTTCTACGGTGAATTCGAGCTGCCTTCAATCCAAGGTAAGGGTAGGGTTCAAATTCCATAACCGGGACTATATGATTTGTATCTAGGTTGGGTTTTCATGTGATTTTCGTTGCTGTTTTTGGTATGAAGTGTTGTTGTCAATTTTGTGTTGATAACTGGTGAAGAAGCATGTTGTTGTTGTATTTCTGATATAATCGTTGTTGTATTCTGTTGTCTATGTTGTTGGACTGGTTTATGTTGCAAGAATTCGTGTAGAAAGAAGTTAGGGTTCGTAAAATCAATCATAGAACTTGATAAATGAATAGATACAAAAGTGTTTTAGAGTAAAATCAATGTAGAAACCCAATTAGGCTTGAATAGAATGATGAAGTTGTGAAATTCCTTAGCAGAGTTGGAATTGTATGCATTCTGGTGGTTTGCGTAATAGATCTAGCCTTACGCGTATCAAGCAAGGCATTACGTGTAACATGTTCCCTTACACTTGCATTATGCATAACAGAATTGGGCATTACGCGTATGGAGATAGGCATTACGCGTATGGACAAAGTGAATGCATAAAAATGCAGTTTTTGGAGATTCGTCCTGTTTTCGCATCCATTTCGAGTTGGGTCGTTCTAAGACTTTAAGTAGGGATAAAATAAGTCGATTATAGTAGCTTTGAAGATTTAAAAATAATTAATTCAATAAACTAATTGACTAAGCTGTAAATTGTCGTTTTCCACGTTGAAGTTGTTATAAGTTGTTGTAAGTCATGTTGTCCCGATCTTGGGGAATATTATTAAGTTGCAGGTCCTATGACCAATGTTGATTCATGTTGCTGAGTTGTTAAGTTATTATGTTGCTATGTCGTTGATTATGTCAGTGTTGTTGTATGCCATTCATACTTGCATACATTTGCATATTTTCAAGTTGGAGCGAATGGTCGATTCAAGTTGGCCTGGATTGGCAAATAAGTTGTTAATGCCTCGATAAACTTGCAATGTTTCAAGTTGTGAGTTTACTCCAAATGGTAACACATGCATATATAAGTTGAGTCGCATTCGAGTTGCATTTTATTTATGTGGTTATCAGCTACTGGATGTAAGTTGTACGTTGATGGTTGCTTGTTGTGTGAAGTGGTGTGATTATATGATTATCTTGCTTACATATTGATTATTATAATCCTGTTTATGTTATTCGATATCTCACCCCTTCTATTTGAATGTTGCCCTCTGTTGGTAATGTGCATGTAACGAAGGGTCCAGTACTTAGTATCTTCGAGTTGGTGTTTGTCGCTCTAATACGTAGCACTCCGGGGGATAAACACATGTTTTATTTTGTGTTGGATTTCTATTTAGTTGAAAGTTGTTTTAGTTGTTATGTGTTAGAAAGCCTTGTTGAAGCATTTAATGTTGAGTTTATTGAAGTTGTTTTAAAGTTGTAACTTGTTGAATCCGCTGCGTTGTTTTCAAAGTATTTTATTAATAAATTTTTGGTTATTTGATTTGAGAGTTGAAAAATGTAATATCCCATGTTTGTTGATGAATTTTTATAAATCTGATTTAATTTTAAAATTCAGGTAGAAATGGGGTGTTACAGCAGGCCTATAGCCAAAGTTAAATGTTGTTGTGTTGCTTTGTAGTTATAATTTTTGTTGATTGAAGTTCATGTTGAGTCACATTACATAGCATTAATTAAGTTGGAGTTGTTGCTCAGTATGTTGGTCTGGATTGGCAAAATAGAGTTGAAGGCTTATGGCTTGTTATTAACGCCTCTATTAATTGGCAAGATTACAAGTTGGGAGTTCTGCTTCAATGGTACTACATGCATCATATTTGTCTAAGTTGCATTTATGAGTTGCATAGTATGTTGTTGTGTTGTATCTTGTGTTGTTTAAGTTGTTTGTGAATTATGGAGTGGGTGTTTATATAATCCAATTTAATATGTTATTTATCATATTCTTGATTATATTGTTTGATATATCACCCATTCTGTTTGAATGTTACCCTCTGTTGGTAACATGCAGGTAATCCAAAGTAGAGCTGAGTACCTTAGTATATTCGAGTCGGTGTTATCGCTCTGATACGTAGCACTCGGGAGGATAAAACATGTTTTATGTTGACGTTGGATTTGATTATGTTGCTGAATTTTTAGTTGTCTTTATTAAAGATTGTTGTTTTGAGTTATTTTGATGTTGAATACAAGTTTAGCTATTTTAAGTTGAATTTTATGAATCTGCCGCGTGATAATAAAGTATTTTGTTTTAAATACCAATCAAGTGTTGAATGTTGTTTTTAAATTTAGAAATGTATCATCTCATTTGAATTTTTGGAATTTTATACTCTGACTTTATTATTAATTATCAGGTAGAAATAAGGTGTTACATTATTGGTACCAGAGCAGGTCGGTCCGTCCGGCCAAGTTGTCGAGTCGTAGTCGTTTAACAATCGAGTATTGTTAGCTAGTTCTAAACTTTGGTTGTGTTGTAGTGATTAAGTTGAGATGGCTGGAAGGAACGATGTTGTGATGACGACCACTATGCAAGCAATGGCTTAGGCGATGCAGAATTTGCCGAACGCTGACGAGGATGTTGGATCTCGTAGTTTGGTGATGTTACAGAGGGAGAATCCGCCTACCTTTAAGGATAAGTATGATCCTCATGTGGAATTGGCTTGGTCAAAAGAGATCAAGAGAATATTTCGTGTGATGGATTGCACTCTAGTCTAGAAGGTTGGGTACGAGACTCATATGCTGGCAGTCGAGGCTGATGACTGGTGGCTAGAGAATCGTCAGAGATTGGACGCTGCAGGTGAGGAGATCACTTGGGTTGTATTCCAAAGGGAATTTATGAGGAAGTATTATCCAGAGGATGTTCTTGGAAAATAGGAAATTATGTTTCTCGAGCTGAAGCAAGGTAACGTGTCAGTTACTGATTATGATGCGAAGTTTGTTGAGTTGGCTAAGTTTTACCCGCACTATAATGAGACGAATGCTTAATTTTCAAAGTGAATCAAGTTTAAGAATGGGTTGCGTACTGAGATTAAGAAGGCAATTGGATATCATAAGATTCTTGTTTTCGCTGATTTGGTTGATAGTTGTAGAATTTATAAAAAGGATAACAATGCTCATTACAATATTATTAATGAGAGGAAGGGAAAGTACCAACAAAGTCGTGGAAAGCCTTATGATGCTCCCTGCTGGGAAAGGTAAACAGAAAGTGGCTGATGGTAAGAGGACTAGTGGGGGGATGCTCCTGCTGGTATTGCTTGTTTCAAATGTGGGAAACCCGGTCATAAGAGTAATGTGTGTACTGTTGAAGTGAAGAGGTGTTTCCGTTGTTGTAAGACTGGGCATGCAATATCTGAATGCAAACATAAATAGATGATTTTCTTCTAGTATGGTGAAGAAGGACACATTGGTAGTAGTCAGTGTCAGCAACCGAGGAAGGCACAAACTAGAAAAGTGTTCACGTTGGTTGGGACTTAGACAACTAACAAGGACAGACTCATCAGAGGTACGTGCTTCATTAATAGTACTACTTTAATTACTATTAATAATATTAGTGTTACTCATTGCTTTATTGGTACTAATTGTGTTAAAAGATTGGGTCTTAAGTTGTCTGCTATGAATGAAGAATTGGTCGTCGAGATTCCGACTAAAGGATCAATGACTACTTCTCTTATGTGTCTAAAGTGTTCATTATATATCTTCGATAGAGACTTTGCTGTTGATTTGGTGTGTTTTCCATTAACCGGAATGGATGTGATTTTAGGAATGAACTAGTTAGAATATAACTATGTTCATATCAACTGCTATAGCAAGTCGGTGAGGTTTTCTACTCCTGAGGAAGAGGGAGTTGGTTTGTTCTCTTTCAGAGAATTGCAACAATTGATGAAAGAAGAAGCTCAAATATTTATGATGATGGCGATGTTATCTATAGAGATAAAAGCTAAGATTGAGGAGTTGCAAATGGTGCGTGAATCTCCTGAAGTTTTCCCTGATGAAATTCCTGATGTGTCGCTAGAGAGGGAAATTGAATTTACAATTGATCTGGTACCTGGTACTAGACCTATGTCTATTGCACCGTACATGATGTCTACATCTGAATTGTCAGAATTAAAGAAGCAATTGGAAGAGCTACTTGAGAAGAAGTTTGTGAGACCAAGTGTATCGTTGTGGGGAGCTCCAATGTGTTTAGTAAAGAAGAAAGATGGAAGTATAAGACTTTGTGTTGATTATAGACAATTAAATAAAGTGACGATTAAGAACAAGTATCCACTTCCGAGAATAGATGATTTGATGGATCAGTTGGTCGGTGCTTATGTGTTTAGCAAGATCAATTTGAGATCGGGCTATCATCAGATTAAAGTGAAAAATGAGGATATTCAAAAGACGACATTCAAAACACGTTATGTACATTACGAGTATTCAGTGATGCCTTTTAGTGTTACTAATGCGCCGAGAGTATTTATGGAATACATGAACTGTATCTTTCATACCTATTTGGATCGTTTTGTGGTAGTGTTCATTGATTTACTCTAAGTCAGAAGAAGAGCAAGCAGAACACTTGAAACTAGTATTGCATGTTTTGAAAGAGAAAAAGTTGTATGCGAAGTTGTCTAAGTGTGAGTTTTGGTTGAAGGAAGTTAGTTTTCTTGGGCATGTCATTTCAGGTAGTGGCATTTTTGTGGATCTGTCTAAAGTAGATGTTGTGCTGCAGCAGGAAACTCCAAAGTCAGTCACTAAGATTAGAAGCTTTTTGGGTCTAGCTGGTTATTATAGAAGGTTTATCAAAGGTTTTTCTAATTTGGCGCTTTCATTAACTAAACTGACTTGTAAAAGTAAAGCTTTTGTATGGGACGTTCGATGTGAAGAAAGTTTTACGGAATTGAAGAAGAGGTTGACGGCTCCGATTTTGACATTACCGAATTAAGGAGAACTATTTGTGGTATATTGTGATCCTTCTATGATGGGTTTAGGAGTGTAATTATGCAGAATAATAAGGTAGTTTCTTATGCGTCAAGGCAATTGAGAAACCATGAAAAGAACTATCATACTCATGATTTAGAACTTGCTGCAGTTGTTTTTGTGCTAAAGATTTGGAGACATTATCTTTATGGTTCTAGATTTGAAATGTATAGTGACCATAAGAGTTTAAAGTATCTGTTTGATCAGAAGGAGTTGAATATGAGGAAATGAAGGTGGTTGGAGTAATTAAAATATTATGATTTCGGTTTGAACTATCATCCAATTAAAGCTAATATTGTAGCTGATGATCTAAGTCAGAAAACGTTGCATATGTCGGCAATGATGTTGGAACTAATCAAACAGTTCAGAGATATGAGTTTAGTTTGAGAAGTGACACCGAAGAGTGTTATGTTGGGAATGTTGAATATTAACAACAATTTTCTAGAAAGTGTCAGAGAGGCTCAAAAGTTAGATGTGAAGTTGGTAGATTCGATGGTAGGAATTGATCGGTATGAAAATAGTGATTTCAAGTTAGATGTGTAAGGTTGTTAACACCCCAAATTTTCCCTCACTCTTTCTCACATCATGGCTTGTGGTCTTTCTTTTCTTTGCACAAGCATACCATCTCATATTGCATATTTGTTTCATCTGCATAGTTTCATTTCATCTACATCTAGGGTTTGTGACCTAAGCAATCCAAGAAGTGATCTGAGCCATCCCAATGGTCTTGAAGCATGTCAAAAGGGTCCATGAGTGTTCCATACTCATATTATGTTCCCCCCAAAGTTCATAAAACTCAAGGGATCACAAAGAATGGAAAAGGCATAGAGGCAGACTGAAGATTTCCTGCACAAATGACCTAAAATTAGGGTTTTGGTTTCAGAGGCCTTAATCGCAAATATTTTGGTCATTATTGTTTCTAATGGTCTTAATATGTTATAGGGATCATGTGTACCAAATTTGATGAAGAAATTCGCTGTGGAAGTCATCTGATCAACTGGTAACTTGTTGTGCAAGAAAAGTCAGAATCAGGGCATCTAAGGCCCCTCCCAATGGTACCAAAGGGTCATCTTCATCAATTTGAGCTTCTATGATCTTTATTTGATCTTATAAGTAGTTAGAAGTTCACAAAGTTGAAGAAATTTGAGCCAAATGCAAACTTGCCATTTTTGGAAATGACTTGTAATGGAAACTTTCCATTTTGGGAAAGATATTCAACCTATTCTTTCATGACCAAAAATGCTTCAAATGAAAAATCCTTGGACATGAAAGTTGTAGATTATGTCATCCCATTTTCAAAAAGTACAAGAACATGTCTTGATTCATCCTAGAACTCAAGATACGAGGTTTCAAAGTTGGCAAAATTATTGTAAATTTCAAGTTCATGCCAAAGAGGGAATTTTGCAATTTCACTTGCCAAGCCATTTCATGACCTCTAATCAACTTCTATGCACCATAACATGTCAAGGCAACTTCAAAAGATCAGAATGGGACTTTGAACCTAGGGTTTTCATGGCTTGGTTCACAAGAAATCACAAAATGACCATTATACATAACTTTGCAAAAACCTAATGAAACTCCTCATCCACTTGTGCCAGCTGCATGAATTCAATCCAATGGCCATCCATGAACTCAACTGAGGCCAAGACACCCCTAAAGCCAGCTCTACGCCATGCCCATACCTCAAGTACACAAAATTTACTTTTTTTGCATAAGGGACCATACCAATCAAACTATGCCATCACCCACTTTCTGACCAATCAAGACATCATATACAAATATTATGCAAGCCATTTCACAAGACACATGAGCCTGAATCCTCACACATCTCAAATTGCCCAAAAATTCCATAGAACTTCATCTCTTCCAATCTCCCTCCTCAATTAACAAAATTCACTAATTCCTTCACCAATCATCTCCATTTGACCTAAAGATCATTTCCCACCCTTTGCCATGGCCTAAAAACCCCTCAATCAGAAATACGATTTCTGCATATTCAGAACTGAAACTCATAAACCAAGCCATACAAACTTGTTCTAAGCATTGCAACATCATCAGGGAGCTCATTGGAGTTGGATTGAACAAAGAAAGAGGTCGAAAAGCCCAGATTGAGAAAGCTTCATCTCAAGTAACCATGAAGAATAATTTTTCCAGAACTCCCATTTTAAGCTCTTAAATGATTCTATATGTCTCTCTGATCATGGTGATATGTTTAGTTTTCAAAATGGTTAAGAATCAAGCATGTATTGAACTTCTGAAAGTTTTGTGTATTTTTCCGTTTTGCTTCGATTCATGCTATTCTTGAAATATAAATGTTGTTTGTTGATAGATTCGTGTTTGTTGTTGTTCATTGATCATTTCTAGAGAGTTTAATGCATTGTTATGGCGTATTGAGAGAGATAGCATGGAGGTGTGGCCGAAGAGGATGACCGGAGCTTGCTCCGGTCACCTGGAAATCATTAGGGTTTGTAATTAGGGTTTAGTGCCAGTTTGAATGTAGGCCCTTGGATCTTGTGGTTCCCGCGTGTGTGAATGGCTCAGATTGTTTCATTAAAACCTTAATTTAGTTTAATTAGATTAATTAGGATTAATTAATATAATTTTTCCAGATTGAATCTCATCCACCCATTTGCGCGCCAGTCAACCAGCCTTCAAACCTGGGCCTTTGGATCATTTGACTTTCACTTTAATTCATTTTCTTTATATTTCTTTTGTTCATTTTATTTAAAACAACTAAAAACATCAAAAAAATCTCATAGTTTGCATTTTTGTTTCAAATAATTTTCTTAACCTGAAAACATTTTCATTTTTATTTTTTGCATTAAAAAATTATTTTTAAAATATTTAAATGTTATTTTTAATTAATTAATGGATTTTAATTAATTAAAAATGCATTTAGGTTTCTAAAAATCACCAAAAAAAATCATGAACCATTCCAATACATTTAGAAACATTTTCAAACTCACCATACAAATTTATTTTTAGGTTTGATCACAATATCACAATTTTCTTTGAATTAGGGTTCTTAAAAATCACATTTTCTAACCCTAACTTGAAAAATTCATTTCTGCCTAACCATGATGAGTTTGAACTTGGTTCTTTTTGCATTGTTTCACATATTGCATATATTTTCTAGGTTATTTATCTCATTATTTTATCTTGCATTTTCAATTTGATTTGCATTTTCCCTTTAGAAGCACCCAAAAACCCTAGGTAACTTAGAAAATTCATAACTTTCACTAGGTTTAGCTTCTGACCCTCTCCTTTGGGGTGTAATATTGTATAGGTTTAGGTTTTTTTTTGAGCTCAATTTCAATTTTTTTTCATGGTGTTTGCTTCTGTTTTGGTCATATGCATCTCATGTTGCCTTAAAACCCTAATTTTACATCTTCGTTTGCATTCACCTTTGCATTTCATGAACATGTGAACTTGTCATGCCATTCCATTCTTTTGTATGTCATCTTAGACATCTTAGGACATGTTTGAAACATTTCTTGATCATTGTTGCATCATTTTGGTATGCTTTGCATTCATTTCATCTCATGAATATCCATGTGTTTTCATGCTTCTAAACATGCTTCCATTGCATCTCATCCTTGTATGATCATTCATTTGCATCTTGTATGACTTTGCATCATCTCATATGCCTTTTACATTGCATTTTCGCTTCTGACTTTGGTCTTTGCATCTCATTTCACTTCATTTCCTTTTGCTTTATGTCTTATGCATTCATACTAACATTTCAGGAGCTTTTGGGTTAGTCATCTAGGAGGTGGATTTGCCTTCACCTCCCACCCCTTCTCATCTCTTCATATGCAATATTATTTGTCTTTGAAGTGAACTTACTTCAATTATGTTCTATCCTTCCTACTTTCTTTCTTTCAAGCTACTTATCTTCTTTAGGAAGTAAGTAACTTATCCTTTCTCTCCTTCTCTTTTCATCTGCTTCTTCCTTGGTGGTCTTGAAGATCTTTTCTCTTAAGCCTCATAAACCATAGGATATCCAAGCATGATAATTTTTAGGGTTGTATATAGTCTCCCTTATTCTTTTACCTTTGAGTCTCCTTGAGTCTCTCTTCTCATCACATAATCAGAGGCTAAACACTTAAAGCTTCAGGACTTTGAATTAGGGTTATGTTTGCATCCTTATCTTAGGATGGAGGGTATAACTTTAATCCTTAGTGTTAAACCCTTAATTTGTTTACACCTCTTAATCAAAACACATTAATAACCACTAAAACTTTATCTTGTAACTTGGGCCTTATATTAGGGTTCTATCTCTTCCTTATGGTTAAGAGGGACTAACCCTAGTGTTTAATGGACAAGTCTCCGTCAAGTTGTCTTACAAACATAAAACTCACTTCTTAATCCCACCTTTAATTAAAATCCACTTTAATAAAGGCTTGTTACATAATGAATGTAAGCCCTAACCATGGATTAAATTGAGGAGCCTTCCTCAGCTTAAGTGTTGTCATCTATCATCCTTCTCTTATGATGGTGTAATGAGTTCACTAATCCCTGATTAGAGATTAAACTCATTACTTAACACTAAACAAAAACCAAAAACATCTTAATAATCATAAGTATGTTAATGATCTTAATCCTGCATCATCATGGTAATTAAGTTGAGATGCTTATCTCATACTTAAGTAAGCTCATTATCCCTAATCAAGGAGGATATAATGAGTTTATGACCCTTGATTTAGGCTTAAGCTCATAATCCTATGCAAAACACCAAAAACAATAAAAATCTGAAAACACAAAAACAAACAATAAACGTCTCCTCCGAGATTCTTTTCTCATCACACTCATTCACAAACGAGAACTCGCTTCTTCCGTCTAATGCAAGACAGTTAGCACTCGAGCCAGACGAGTCATACACTTGAGCATAGACAAGCAAGCAGTTCACAGTCATTTACACCCAGTCTCTTTGAGTTGAACTACGGTGTTATGACTTCCTCATTGAACGAGAGGATGTGTAGGCATAACTTAACTATTATCGAACAAAAGTCTCTTTGTCATCCCCCTCTTTCAACTTTCTTTCATAAGCCTCAGTTCCTGAGCTATTCACACCTTTTACACTGACACATGCCCTTTCTTTCTCTAGCTTTTGCACACAGATAACACATACCCTACCCCTTTTTAAACACAATCTTGTAAGCGTGGATCCCGTCGAGTACGACGAACAATCTGGGTGCTAATACCTTCCCAGGTTGTAACCAACCCCCTTACTCAGTTTCTCTTGTTCGCAACCGTCTTATCCATCTCTTTCCAGGTTTATGCAGCATTACCATTCCTTCGGGATAAAAATGCCTAGCTGGAGACTCTATTCAATTCAACCTCTCCTCGCCTACGGTTCGCGTTTGCACCGGGACGCAAGTTTCGGGAGCGACAACTTGGCGACTCTGCTGGGGATCTCTTAGAACTAGTGTTTTGTTCTTGTGGGTTTCTCCTAACGCTTGTTTGATTGTGTTTATTGGGGGTGTTATGTGCTACTTGTGTTTTTGTTATTGCTTTATTTATTCCTTTCTATACAGCTTTATTTATCACTTTCATTTACTGTTTATGCATTTCATGTTATTGTCATCATATCATATGCTGGATTTGTTGGTTTGCCTTGGTGGGAGGGGTATCTCAGTGAGCAAAGTTCCACACCGGGAGCTTGAGTGACACATAGGATTAAAGTGGATTTATATTCTTTCCCATTCCATTTCGGTCTGGTGCGGGAATATGAAAACACGGTTCAGACATGGGTTTCTTCTTGAGAACTCTGTGCTACATATTTCCTGTAGTGCTAGACTATCTGGTAAGTCTGCTAAGTCTGGATGACCTTTTTAGATGACCTTCAGCATCTGAGGTAAATTGGAGAAGGATTCCTTATGATTCTTGTAAACACTGTACCCTCCAGGGTTAGAAGTGTTTACACTTCTCACAATCAGTCCAGACCTAATGATCATTGTTCTAGAACAACACCTATGAGTGGGTTGGGTTGTTTATAAGTTTGGAGGAACCCTTGACCTCATCATACCCTGTTATTAGAATTGTTTTAAGGTTACACTATTTTGGACTGGTCTTATGAAACCCTGGACTTGTGACTCTTTATTTGAGTCCCCCACCTGGTTACTGGTTCTTTAGCCTTCATCCGGACTTATAAACACTCATGGACCCCATTCAAAGCAATTGACAAATCCATCACCTGCTCACAAACCCTTGCATGTCATTCTGCATACATCATTTTGCATCATTTTAACATTTGTCTATTTGTTTTACAGGGTATCCACATCATCTTTGGGTTGGTTTTGACTGTTCTTCTGCTCAGCCATCTTCATCAGTTATCTTCCTCAGAGATCTTCTTCAGCTGATATTTTCTCCAGTTGTCTTCATCAATTATTTTCTTCAATTATATTCATCAGCATCCATTGTCAGTATGGACTCATCCAGGAAGAGCAACATCACTTATCATTTCTTTGAGCCCTCTCTAGCAGGCATCAGGCAAGTTCAAGCACTTACCACTCCTAATCATGTCCCTTTATTTAGGGAACATTATGGTGGTATTATGAACATGATCATGGATTTGGATGCATCACAGATAAGTATGATTCACACTTGCTTACAGTTCTATGACCCTCCTCTGAGATGCTTTCCCTTCCCAGACTTTCAGTTAGGCCCTCTATTGGAAGAATATTCTATGTTGTTGGGTGTTCCTATCAGGAGAGGAATCCCTTTCAACCTTGAGATGACTGCTCCTAAGAATGAGGATATAGCCAAGGCTTTGCATCTGGAGGTGGCTATTGTTAATGGGAATATGACTTCTAAGGCTGGGATCCCAGGCCTTCATTTGGACTTCTTAATCACTCAGGCTTCAGCGCATGCTACTAAAGGAAAATGGGAAGCTGTTTGTGCTCTCTTTGCTCTTAGTATCTATGGGATCATCTTGTTTGCAGATGATCCTAAGTTTGTGAGCAAGAGTGCTATTCATATCATTCTATTGAAGAATCTAGTTCCTACCTTGCTAGAGGATCTTCACTACTCAGTGCATCAAAGGAATGAGAAGCAGAGGGGAAGATTAGTCAGATGTTGTGCACCTCTCTTCTACTATTGGTTACTGAGACACTTGCCAAAGACGGAAACTTTCCTGAACCCTCATCAGTCAAGAAATTGGGCTAAGAGAATGATTTCTCTCACTTCAGAAGACATCAGGTGGTGTACTCAGAGCACCAAGGGCAGGGGCATAATTACAAGTTGTGGACATTATCCTAATGTGCCACTTATTGGAGTGAAGGGTTGCATCAACTACAATCCTTTGCTTTTTAAGAGACAATTGGGATATGCATTGATACATCCACCTAAGGAGCAGGACTTAGCAGAGTCTCTTTACTGTGCGATTCTGAACAATCATGCCATTGCCTGACAAGCAGCCTGGACTTGGGACCACATACAGACTAAGGGGACTGCCATTTTGGGGAAGTGTAACAACATAGCTTCAGCTCAGTACATTGAATGGTCTCACATCAGAGGACAGGTCACTCGTATGTCATTCACCCTGGAAAATGTACCAGGGCCATCAGCAATTGAGCCCATAGCCACAGTCAGTATGGAAGAATTTGAAAAGCTGAAAGAAAGGAATGCCAAGCTTGCTGAAGCCTTGAAGAACACCTTGTGGGAAAGGAATGATAGTCATCTGGACGTTGAGAGGTTAGAAAAGCTACGCATCAAGCATATGACTAAGATTGAGAATACAGATGAGTACATCAGAAAAGCCCGAGCAGGGGAACTTGTATTGAAGAATGCTTGCAAAGAAGCTAAGATTCAGAAGGCCAGAGCTTAGCACTACTTGGAAGAGAGTCAGGCTAGATGGATCAGGATCACTGAGGCCCGTTTGCAAGAAGATCAGAAGACACAGGCTAGGATAGAGCAGCTAGAAGCCAATGAGAGGAAAAGTCAGGAAGCCTTGTTAGTAGCACAGAAGGAAATCTCCGAGTTGAAACTCCGGGCGGGGTTGAAGAGGTCAAAGGACCAAGACAAGTACCAGAAGTTGACGAGTGCCATTGCAACCAGGAATCTTCTTATCATGACCATCATAGAGCATCCAGTAGGACCAATGACTGATGCTCTCCTGAAGGAATTCAAGGAGGATGACTTTGGGCTGGATGTTTGATTTCTTTGTACTTGTATTTTGGTTGTACTTTATTTCTCATGGTGATTCTGTTGTATTTCTTGGATTAATTGTATTTTGACCCACCGTGGGAATTTGTTGTAATCATAAACTATGTATCTTTTGCGTTTGTAATATATGGTTTATGGATTATCTCTTGGGCCTCATTTCTCTTCAACATCTTCATTCCTGGTGGTCTGGAAGGTCAAAACCAAAGAACCAAACTGGATACCCTTGGAAGACAAATAGGCATACTGCATTGCATACTAACCACATTTCTTTTGTTTTGTAGGTGTTTTGTTGTTGTTTTCTCACTTTGCTGTTGTAACAGGAAACATTGCTCGTAGGAGGGTCTTCCCCATCAACGGAGTCCACATGTATCCTACAAGAAACAACCTTTCGAGAGTTCAGCTGGATCAAGTTCAGCAGGATTTGACTAACGTGAGAACTCAGATGGCTAATGAAAAAGTTGAGATGAGAAATTTGATGAACCAGTTCATGGCAGTGATGACTGGGTTGGCTCAGAGCCAAGAAAGATTAAGAAAGTTGGTCGAACAACAAACTCCAGAAGAGAACCACCCAGGCACCGGGGGTACTAGTAATAATGACCATGGATAGCCACGGGCAAATCCACCAGAATTTGGGCCCCACCTTAATCCTGAAGTCAATATTGTTGGAAATACCCAAGGAGGTCGTATCTTACAGGAAGATCCTTAAGATGAACAGTTCACGGTAGTTGGTGTTGGAGATGAAGCCTACGATCGTCGCCTGGACGAAATAGCAGAAAAGCTGAGATCTTTGGAGTCCCAAAACTCATTGGGATTTGATGTTATGGACATAGGTCTAGTTGAAGGGGTGAGAATTCCTCACAAATTCAAGCCTCCTTGCTTTGAGAAATATAATGGTACCTCTTGTCCACGTACTCACCTGCAGTCCTTTCTGGGGAGACTGAAAGCTTATACCATGGAAGAAAAGTTGTGGATGTTCTACTTCGAAAACACTCTGACCGGGGCATCCCGTGAATGGTATTCTCACCTGTCCAGAGCAACAGTCAGAAATTGGAAGGATTTGGCCGAAGCTTTCATATGCCAATATCAATATAACTTGGACATGACTCCCAACAGAACCCTCCTGATGGGTATGTCACAGTCTTCAAGAGAAAGCTTCCGGGAGTATGCCCAAAGATGGAGACAATTAGTTGCTGCTGTTCAACCTCCAATGTCTGAAAGAGAAATGGCGGATATGTTCATGAACACCTTGCAAGGGACCTATATAGATAGACCTGCTGCATTTTCTTCCACTAGCTTCGCCAATGTAGTTATAGCTGGTGAGAGAATTGAGAGTCTGTTAAAGATGGGCAAAATTTCAGACAACGGTGCTAGTTCCAGCAATACAAGGAAACCTTTCGCAGGACCTACAAGAATAGAAGAGACCAAATCAGTTCATATGGGCATAGGTAGACCCCAGTACATGCAAAGATCAGTAGCTGCTATCACCATTCCAGCTCCAGCACCTCAACCACAATATCCTCCACAACCACAACAGTTGCCACCGCAACAACAATTTCCTCAACAAAGATCTTACAACAATAACAACCAACAACAAAGTCCTTTCCAGCAGAGGCCTTCTCAAATCAACAGGGTAATTGATCCCATCCCAATGCCCTATGCTGCTTTACTACCACAACTTTTAAAGCTCAATCTAGTTGAATTAAGGACTCTGGCTCCACCGGATCCTCAGAACCTCCCAAGGAATTACGATATCAACGCCAGATGTGCCTTCCACTCCAACGCACCTGGCCATACAACAGAGAAGTGCAGAGCCTTGCATATGAAAGTCCAGGACTTAGTTGATTCCAAGGCTTTGAATTTCGCGCCTCCTCCTAATGTCACTAAGAATCCTATGCCTAGCCATGGAGGCCCCAGGATAAATGCGATTGAGGAGGATCAACCAGTGAACCAAATTGAATATATTGCGAGCATGCGAACACCTCTGGCCGAGGTTAAAGCCCAGTTTTTGAAGTGCCAAGTGTTTCCGGGTTGTGAGGCCTATTGTGAAGCTTGCAAGATTTCCGCTAATGGTTGCGCAAATCTGAGGAATAGTATCAACGATCTTATCAAAGAAGGCATCTTACAGGTCACTTCAACAAATTCAACTCCTACAGCTTCAACAAAAATTCTTCCTACAATACCAGCAAACATCACCTCAAACATCGCTTCTACAACTTCAACAACAATCATTCCAACAAATTCCTCTACAACATCAACAACCATCCCTTCTACAACTTCAACAGACATTAGTTCAATCACATCCACTTCCATGACAACAACACCCACCAATGAAGACATTTCCACGGTTACCATCTACTATGATCCGGCAACAACCCATGTCCCAGATTCTTCCAACAACTCACATCAACTTCTTCATCAACAGCAACAACCTTCATCACCGTTACCATCTCCGGTCAGACTTCCCGTTACGATTTATTATGATCCACAGACAATAACAGTTCCTACTTCCGCCGTAGTCAGTCCAGTCACCATTACGGTACCTGGACCCGTCCCATATGAAAAAGACAATGTTGTTCCATGGCACTATGGTTCAGACCTCTACTGCAACGGGAAGAGAGTCGCTCTTGATACTTCTACACCATAGATTGATAATGTGAGGGGAGGTGGAAGCTTCACTCGAAGTGGACGTTTCTTTGCCTCACAATTCCAAAGAACAAATGCTGAAGCAGAAGCTGCTGCCAAGGCTAAAGGGAAAAGTGTGGTGCCTGAAGAACCTATTCCCAAGGAAACTCAGAAGACATCCTTTAATCAAGATGTAGACGAGTTCATAAGAATAATCAAGAGGAGTGACTATAAGATTGTGGACCAGCTCCACCAGACTCCTTCCAAGATCTCCATTCTATCACTTCTATTGTGTTCCGAAGCTCATCGGGATGCATTACATAAAGTCCTGCACGCAGCCTACGTGCCCGAGGAGATTACGGTCAATCAGTTGGAAACGGTCGTTGCCAATGTTAATACTAGTCACAGACTAGGTTTTACCAATGCTGATTTGACTATGGAGGGTCGTAATCATAATAAAGCGTTGCACATCACTCTAGAGTGTAAATGGGTTGTGCTTTCACATGTTCTAGTTGACACTGGGTCCTCACTCAATGTCTTGCCGAAGAAATCCCTTGTTAAGCTTGAATATGATGGTATAGCTCTCCGACCAAGCAATCTGGTGGTCAGAGCTTTTGATGGTTCCAAGAGGTCTGTTCTTGGAGAAGTGGAGCTGCCTGTGATAATTGGCCCACAGGTCTTTCAAACTACTTTCTACGTGATGGACATTCAGCCGGCCTACAGCTGTTTGTTGGGTCGGCCTTGGATTCACGCCGCTGGCGCAGTTACGTCGACCCTTCACCAGAAATTAAAATATGAGTGGGAAGGGCAAATTATCACAATCTGTGGGGAGGAAGACATTTTTGTTAGCCATCTGGCTACTTACAAATATATTGAGATGGATGGAGAAATCCATCAAACCATGAGCCAAGGTTTCGAAGCGCTGAACGTCAACAAGGCGACAACTGAAGTGTTTGCTGCATCCCAGGAGGATAGGATGGGCACTTCAATTGTCTCCTACCAACAAGCTCGGAAGGTTGTTGAAAGTGGGAACGCCCAAGGCTGGGGCAAGCTGCTACCTGTGGAGAAGAAAGAAGACAAATTCGGTTTGGGTTACCAACCATCCCGACAAGATGAAGCAGTGGCTGCTGAAGCTCCCAAATTTGTCAGTGGGGGAATGCTGACCCCAGATGCTGTCAATAATGTGGAAGACGAGGCTGAAAGCGACTTCAACCTGGAAAGCTGGATTTGTCCAAGAGTCCTGGGCCAACAAGTCCTTAACTGGTCTTCCCAGGAAATTATAAGGGTTACTCCTGCAGAGTAATTATTATTTCCTGTTTAAGCATGCATCAAGTCCTGCATCTTGCCCAAGGTGTCAGGACTCATTTTGTAATAGGGCCATATATGTATTTTGTGCAAATGAAGGATTAATGAACAATGGACATCTCTTGCAAACGATCTTTTTCTCGCTCATTGTCTTTCATTTTTGTTATTTTCGCATAAAAGAATAAATGGCAATGTTTTCTTAATGAACTTCATTTCACTTTTTCTTAAACAAGATTAAAATCAATCACTAAAATGAACAAAATCTCAACCATTGCAGAGATAGCCTTCCAGAATGTACCGACAACGGCACTGCTATGACTTCATATGACTTCGACAATCCAATTAATCAAGCAGATGAAAGGGTTGATGAAGACTTTGATTTACCTGAAGAGTTAGCTAGGTTGTTAAGACAAGAGGATAAAGTGATTGCTCCTCATCAGGAGGAGGTTGAAACTATCAATCTTGGTACCGAGGAAGATGTGAAAGAGGTGAAGATCGGGGCTAGTCTGCAAGCTCTAGTAAAAGAGCAACTCATCAGTATGCTGCGAGAATATGTCGATGTGTTCACTTTGTCCTATCAAGATATGCCAGGTATGGATACAGATATTGTTATGCACAGATTGCCTTTGAAAGAAGATTGCCCGCCGGTTAAACAGAAGTTGCGCCACACTCGCCCCAACATGGCCATGAAAATCAAAGAGGAAGTACAAAAGCAGTGGGATGTCGGTTTTCTTGCTGTAACTAGTTACCCGCCGTGGGTTTCTAACATTGTACCCGTACCTAAGAAGGATGGCAAGGTACGTATGTGTGTTGATTACCGGGATCTGAACAGAGTCAGCCCGAAGGATGATTTCCAATTACCTCACATTGATGTATTGGTGGATAACATAGCTCAGCTCTCGGTATTTTCTTTTATGGACGGATTTTCTGGATACAATCAGATTAAGATGTCACCTGAAGATATGGAGAAGACAACTTTCATCACACCCTGGGGCACGTTCTGCTACAAGGTAATGCTGTTTGGTCTGAAGAACGCCGGTGCAATGTATCAACGAGCTATGGTAACATTATTCCACGACATGATCCATAAGGAAATTGAGTGCTACGTGGATGACGTGATTTCCAAGTCGCAAACAGAGGAAAATCATTTGGTGAATCTATTGAAATTGTTCAAATGCCTGAAGAGGTATCAGCTGAGGTTAAACCCCAACAAGTGCACATTCGGGGTACATTCTGGTAAGCTGCTGGGATTTATTGTAAGTGAAAAAGGAATTGAGGTTGATCCCAACAAAGTCAAAGCTATTCAGGAAATGTCTGCACCTAAGACTGAGAAAGATGTTCGAGGGTTCTTAGGTAGATTGAACTACATATCAAGGTTCATATCTCATATCACTGCAACCTGCGAACCCTTGATCAAACTGTTAAGAAAGGAACAAACAGTCAGGTGGAACGATGACTGCCAGAGAGCTTTTGAAGAGATCAAAGAGTATCTGCAAGAACCTCTAATTCTCATGCCTCCAGTCGAAGGAAGACCTCTAATCATGTATCTGACAGTATTAGAAGAGTCAATGGGGTGTGTGTTGGGCCAGCATGACGAGTCTAGATGAAAAGAGTATGCAATATACTACCTAAGAAAAAAGTTTACCAACTGTGAACAACGTTATTCACTGCTCGAGAAAACTTGCTGTGCTTTAGCGTGGGCTGCTCGCCGACTAAGGCAGTATATGTTGACCCACACTACCTTATTGATCTCAAAGATGGACCCCATCAAGTACATATTTGAGAAGCCAACACTTATCGGAAGGGTTGCAAGATGGAAAATGATTCTAATAGAATATGACATTCAGTACACCTCTCAAAAGGCCATCAAGGGCTGTGTACTGTCTGACTATCTGGCTGAGCAACCCATTGAAGATTACCGGCCTATGAGATTTGATTTCCCTGATGAAGACATCATGTTCTTGAAAGCAAAAGATTGTGAAGATCCTGTTCACACTAAAGGGTCTGATCCAGAAGAAGCATGAACTATGATGTTTGATGGGGCAGTTAATTGCAATGGCTGCGGAGTTGGTGCATTACTTATCACACCCAAGGGAGTCCATATGCCTTTCTCAGCAAAACTCACCTTTTCCTACACTAACAATGAAGTAGAATATGAAGCTTGCATCATGGGTCTTGAGGAAGCCATTGACCTCAGAATAAAAACTTTGAATGTATTCGGAGATTCAGCTCTGGTAGTCAATCAGACCAACGACAAGTGGTACACTCATCAAGAGCATTTGATTCCCTACCGTGACTATACGAGTAGATTGTTGACCTTCTTTACAACAGTTAAGCTTGAATACATCCCTCGAGATGAGAATCCGTTTGCAGACGCTTTGGCTACCATTTCATCCATGATCAAAGTACAAACTGCTAATTATGTACCTCGGATTTTGGTATCCAGACTAGACCGACCGACATATGTATTCTCTGTGGACGCTGTCACTGACAAGAAGCCTTGGTACCATGACATCAAGTGCTTCTTGGAAACTCAGACATACCCACCTGGGGCATCATCAAATGATAAGAAGACATTGAGAAGGCTAGCCGGTAGTTTCTTCCTCAATACCGATGGCTCCTTATACAAGCAAAACTTCGACATGGTCTTGCTCAGATGTGTTGACAAGAAGGAAGCAGACCTACTTATGCACGAAGTTCATGAAGGATCTTTCGGTACCCATGCCGGGGGACACGCATTGGAAAAGAAATTGTTGAGATCAGGTTACTACTAGATCACAATGGATGCAGACTTTTGCGCATATGCCATAAAGTGCCACAAATTCCAGGTCTACGCGGATAAAGTGCATGTACCTCCAAATCCTTTGAATGTAATGTCTTCACCTTGGCCCTTCGCCATGTGGGGCATTGATATGTTTGGAAAGATTGAGCCAACTGCTTCAAATGGTCACAGATTCATCCTGGTGGCCATTGATTACTTTACCAAATGGGTCGAAGCAGCTTTGTATGCAAATGTCACCAGGCAAGTGGTGGCTCGATTTCTGAAAAGGGATATCATCTGTCGATATGGAGTTCCCGAGCGAATCATTATTGATAATGGTTCCAATTTGAACAACAAGATGATGGCAGAACTTTGCCGGGACTTCAAGATTCAACATCACAACTCTTCTCCTTACAGGTCGAAGATGAATGGCGCTGTTGAGGCCGCTAACAAGAATATCAAGAAGATTATGCAGAAGATGGTAGTCACCTATAAAGACTGGCATGAAATGCTACCATTTGCCTTGCATGGGTACCGAACCTCTATCAGAACATCTACTGGGGAAACACCTTATCAGCTTGTGTATGGTATGGAAGCAGTCCTACCTGTTAAAGTTGAATTACCTTCCTTACGGGTAATGATGGATGTGAAACTCGATGATGCTGAGTGGGTCCGATCTCGTTATAATCAACTAAGCCTGATCGAAGAAAAGAGATTAGCAGCTATCTGTCATGGGCAGTTATATCAGAAACGAATGAAGAAAGCCTTCGATCAAAAAGTCAGACCTCGGGAATACCAAGTGGGAGAACTTGTGTTGAGAAGACTTCTTCCTCCTCATTCAGACCACAGGGGCAAATGGACCCCAAATTACGAAGGCCCATTTATCGTAAAGAAAGTTTTCTCCGGTGGAGCACTGATGCTCACTACTATGGATGGCGAAGACTTCTTATCTCCTGTGAATTCAGATGCAGTTAAAAAATACTTCGCATAAATGACCCGCTGGACATAAAAACAGAATGTAAGTCCAGGCAAAAATAGGGCATCCCGGCGAGTCAAAAACAGAATAAAAGACTCGGGCAAAAATAAGGGAAAAATTGAAAAAAAAAAGTACTCCCGTTGAGTTGAAAAGCCACATCGGACAGCTCAGGCAAAAATGGGTATCTCGGTGGATTGAAAACCCGAAAGGGCGATCCACGCAAAATCAGGGAATAAGAGAACAACTGCACTTTGAATTCGTCTGTACCACTCACAACCGCATGGCAAGCTTTGAAAGGACAAAGCGTCGGTCTGAATCAACTTTCTTTAGAAAGCAAGATAAGAAGAACGTCAAGGTCATACGAGTTATAGCAAAAGGAAGATTGAAGCATCAACTTCAGCATTGCCAAAAAGGAATTTTATTTTTTCAAATTTTATAGCAATGTCCTCCTTTCAGGGATTAGCTTCCTCACTGTACTCGCTTATTTCGGGGCACACACATCAATAAAATCAAATATTCAGTCGCACTTTGTTTTGTACATTTTTGTTTCGTTTGCAAAATGTCCAAAGTTCGTAATACAACATTTGCATGAGAACATATAGGCCATTTTAAATAAATGCTTGCAGGAAGTATGTGCTTTTGAGCAACTCTAATTCCTATGACGGAATCCGGTTGAGGATACCTCGAGACACTTGTGCGTTCCCTTTATTTAAACAGGTTGCAAGAACTCAAGGCAGACAATCTTTCACAGCATGGGGCATATCAAGCATTATATCCCCAGTCAAGTCAAAATGGCTACTTGACAGAAGTATTCCCCCACGAAGCTGTTATCCCCTCAGAGGATCCCAAAGAAGTTCATTTTCTCCCCAGCGGAGTTGTCAAAGCCTCCTCATCCCCAGCATGAGACTCTTCAATAAAGGCTTCTATATTCGGGATCCCCATAGAGTGCTCCAAAAGAAAAGACCGTTCAGTGATCTTTTCTCCCCACAGATCGTCCCAGGATCTTCTATCCCCAGCGGATCGTCCAATGATCTTATATCTCCATAGGGTCGCCCGGAGGTCCTTTATCCCCGCGGGATCGCCCAAAGATCTTTCTCCCCGCAGGATCCGGATCTCAGATCGGTTCTCTCATTTGCATAATCATAGCATTCACATCATTATTTCCCCACACATAGCGTAGCATTCCGTCTAAAATGGAGCATTACGGCAAAAATCAAACATTTGCATGATCATAAGCCAGGTTTGAGCCAGTCACCTACAAATACATAAAAATCATGTTACTCGCAAATACAAAATACTTCACCATCAATATGCAAAACTTATCCCCCGCAGACAAAGCCGGAATACCTATTGCACTCTCAATACAGATACTTGTTCATAACTTATACATATTCTTTCTGACACTCTTCTGTGTCATACTTCCCCAGCAAGTCAAGCACTTGTCCATGTCCCTTTCTCAATATTTTGACACCCGTCCGTGTCCCACACATGTTTCCCCTACAGGTCATATTCATACAGAACCTCTGATACTCATCCGTATCCTGTATATATCACCTCCTCGGCAGATCAAACACTCGTCCGTGTTCCCTACTTAACTAATTGATACTCGTCCGTATTGTCATCCTTAAACACATGTCAACGTTTGTTTCTACCAATACTCGTCCGTATCATGGTTCTAAGGATGCTTGCCCGCGTCTTTGGTCTATACACACTGTCAAACACTTATACCTTTTATTTCAAAGCGTAAACACTCGTCCGTGTTTACATCCCCACGGAAACAAAAACAACTTTTCTATCCGACATTTGTCCTATGTCGCAATACTCCCGGCAGCCGTCCCCTGCCAGGTGATCGTCCTTCACCTTTGGATGACCGTCTCTCATCCTTTCCCCAATGGAGTCCCCATTGTTGGAACCTTCTATCTGGCATTCGTCCTATGTTGCGATATCTTTTTAGCAGCCGTCCCCTGCTAGGTGATCGTCCTTCACCTTATGATGACCGTCCCTCATCATTTATCCGATGGCCGTCCCCATCGTTGATCTTTGTTATCCGACATTCGTCCTATGTCGAGATAATACGTAGAGCATCCGTACCCTGCTAGGTGATCGTCCTTCACCTCTTGATGATCTTCCTTCATCATGCTTATCCGATGGCCGTCCCCATCGTTGATCTTTTCTATCCGGTATTCGTCATATGTCGTGATATTTTCAGCAGCCGTCCCCTGCTAGATGATCGTCCTTCACCTCTTTTGATGACTGTCCCTCATCATTTTTTCATTTATTTTACCCGATGGCCGTCCCCGTCGCGGTTTATTTACCTTTTAATCTGATGGCCGTCCCCGTCAGTGCTTCCCTCATCTCTTTATTCCCCAGCATGATGGTCGTCCCCGTCATTGCTTTACTTACCGTTTTTATCCCCAGCAGTCGTCCTCTGCTCGATGGTCATCCTCCATCGCTTCTATTTGATATTCAATCTATACTATCTTTTACAATTTATATCCCTTTTCTTCTTCTCCCCAGTGAGTGCAAATTTCGGGCTGTCTTTGGTATTCAACCACAAGTTATCTTGTTTGTTTGTTAAGCCAAGCGCTTACACCCTGCACAGCTAACACATGCTTGAATAGGGGCAGCTGTAAACACCCAAAATTTTCCCTCACTCTTTCTCACACCATGGCTTGTGGTCTTTCTTTTCTTTGCACAAGCATACCATCTCATATTGCATATTTGTTTCATCTACATAGTTTCATTTCATCTGCATCTAGGGTTTGTGACCTAAGTAATCCAAGAAGGGATCTGAGCCATCCCAATGGTATTGAAGCATTCCAAGAGGTTCCATGAGTGTTCCATGATCATATTATGTTCCCAAAAGTTCATAAAAATCAAGGGATCACAAAGAATGGCAAAGACATAGAGGCAGACTGAAGATTTCCTACACAGATGACCTAAAATTAGGGTTTTGGTTTCAGAGGCCTTAATCCCATTTTTTTTGGTCATTCTTGTTTCTAATGGTCTTAATATGTTATAGGGATCATGTGTACCAAATTTGATGTAGAAATTCACTATGGAAGTCATCTGATCAACTGGTAACTTGTTGTGCAAGAAAAGTCAGAATCAGGGCATCTAAGGCCCCTTCCAATGGTACCAAAGGGTCATCTTCATCAATTTGAGCTTCTATGATCTTTATTTGATCTTATAAGTAGTTAGAAGTTCACAAAGTTGAAGAAATTTGAGCCAAATGCAAACTTGCCATTTTTGGAAATGACTTGTAATGGAAACTTTCCATTTTGGGAAAGATATTCAACCTATTCTTTCATGACCAAAAATGCTTCAAATGAAAAATCCTTGGACATGAAAGTTGTAGATTATGTCATCCCATTTTCAAAAATTACAAGAACATGTCTTGATTCATCCTAGAACTCAAGATACGAGGTTTCAAAGTTGGCAAAATTATTGTAAATTTCAAGTTCATGCCAAAGAGGGAATTTTGCAATTTCACTTGCCAAGCCATTTCATGACCTCTAATCAACTTCTATGCACCATAACATGTCAAGGCAACTTCAAAAGACCAGAATGGGCTTTTGAACCTAGGGTTTTCATGGCTTGGTTCACAAGAAATCACAAAATGACCATTATGCATAACTTTGCAAAAACCTAATGAAACTCCTCATCCACTTGTGCCAGCTGCATGAATTCAATCCAATGGCCATCTATGAACTCAGCTGAGGCCAAGGCACCCCTAAAGCCAGCTCTGTACCATGTCCATACCTCAAGTACACAAAATTGACTTTTTTGCATAAGGGACCATACCAATCAAACTATGCCATCACCCACTTTCTGACCAATCAAGACATCATATACAAACATTATGCAAGCCATTTCACAAGACACATGAGCCTGAATCCTCACACCACTCATATTGCCCAAAAATTCCATAGAATTTCATCTCTTCGAATCTCCCTCCTCAGTCAACAAAATTCACTAATTCTTTCACCAATCATCTTCATTTGACCTAAAGATCATTTCCCACGCTTTGCCATGGCCTAAAAACCCTCAATCAGAAATACGATTTCTGCATATTCAGAATTGAAACTTATAAACAAAGCCATACAAACTTGTTCTAAGCATTGCAACATCATCAGGGAGCTCATTAGAGTTGGATTGAACAAAGAAAGAGGTCCAAAAGCCCAGATTGAGAAAGCTTCATCTTAGATAACCATGAAGAACAATTTTTCCAGAACTCCCATTTTAAGTTCTTAAATGATTCTATATGTCTCTCTGATCATGGTGATATGTTTAGTTTTCAAAATGGTTAAGAATCAAGCATGTATTGAACTTCTGAAAGTTTTGTGTATTTTTCCGTTTTGCTTCGATTCATGCTATTCTTGAAATATAAATGTTGTTTGTTGATGGATTCGTGTTTGTTGTTGTTCATTGATCATTTCTGGAGAGTTTGATGCATTGTTATGGCGTATTGAGAGAGATAGCATGAAGATGTGGCCGGAGAAGATGACCGGAGCTTGCTCCGGTCACCTGAAAATCATTAGGGTTTGTAATTAGGGTTTAGTGCCAGTTTGAATGTAGGCCCTTGGATATTGTGGTTCCCGCGTGTGTGAATGACTCATATAGTTTCATTAAAACCTTAATTTAGTTTAATTAGATTAATTAGGATTAATTAATATAATTTTGATAGATTGAATCTCATCCACCCATTTGCGCGCCAGTCAACCAACCTTCAAACCTGGGCCTTTAGATAATTTGACTTTCACTTTAATTTATTTTTAATTCATTTTCTTTATATTTCTTTTGTTCATTTTATTTAAAATAGCTAAAAACATCAAAAAAATCTCATATTTTGCATTTTTGTTTCAAATAATTTTCTTAACCTGAAAACATTTTCATTTTTATTTTTTGCATTAAAAACGTATTTTTAAAATATTTAAATGTTATTATTAATTAATTAATGGATTTTAATTAATTAAAAATGCATTTAGGTTTCTAAAAATCACCAAAAAAATCATGAACCATTCCAATACATTTAGAAACATTTTCAAACTCACCATACAAGTTTCGTTTTAGGTTTGATCACAATTTTACAATTTTCTTTGAATTAGGGTTCTTAAAAATCACATTTTCTTACCCTAACTTGAAAAATTCATTTCTGCCTAACCATGATGAGTTTGAACTTGGTTCTTTTTGCATTGTTTCACATATTGCATATAGTTTCTAGGTTATTTATCTCATGATTTTATCTTACATTTTCAATTTGATTTGCATTTTCCCTTTAGAAGCACCCAAAAACCTTAAGTAACTTAATAAATTCATAACTTTCACTAGGTTTAGCTTCTGACCCTCTCCTTTGGGGTGTGATCTTGTATAGGTTTAGGGTTTGTTTGAGCTCAATTTCAATTTTTGGTCATGGTGTTTGCTTCTGTTTTGGTCATATGCATCTCATGTTGCCTTAAAACCTTAATTTTACATCTTCATTTGCATTCTCCTTTGCATTTCATGAACATGTGAACTTGTCATGCCATTCCATTCTTTTGTATGTCATCTTAGACATCTTAGGACATGTTTGAAACATTGCTTGATCATTGTTGCATCATTTTGGTATGCTTTGCATTCATTTCATCTCATGAATATCCATGTGTTTTCATGGTTCTAAACATGCTTCCATTGCATCTCATCCTTGTATGATCATTCATTTGCATCTTGTATGACTTTGCATCATCTCATATGCCTTTTACATTGCATTTTCACTTCTGACTTTGGTCTTTCATCTTATTTCACTTCATTTCCTTTTGCTTTATGTCTTATGCATTCATACTAACATTTCAGGAGCTTTTGGGTTAGTCCTCTGGGAGGTGGATTTGCCTTCACCTCCCACCCCTTCTCATCTCTTCATATGCATTATTATTTGTCTTTGAAGTGAACTTACTTCAATTATGTTCTATCCTTCCCACTTTCTTTCTTTCAAGCTACTTATCTTCTTCAGGAAGTAAGTAACTTATCCAAGCATGATAATTTTTAGAGTTGTATATAGTCTCCTTTATTCTTTTACCTTTGAGTCTCCTTGAGTCTCTCTTCTCATCTCATAATCAGAGGCTAAACACTTAAAGCTTTAGGACTTTGAATTAGGGTTATGCATGCATCCTTATCTTAGGATGGAGTGTATAACTTTAATCCTTAGTGTTAAACCTTTAATTTGTTTACACCTCTTAATCAAAACACATTAATAACCACTAAGACTTTATCTTGTAACTTGGGCCTTATATTAGGTTTCTATCTCTTCCTTATGGTTAAGAGGGACTAACCTTAGTGTTTAATGGACAAGTTTCCCTCAAGTTGTCTTACAAACATAAAACTCACTTCTTAATCCCACCTTTAATTAAAATCCACTTTAATAAAGGCTTGTTACATAATGAATGTAAGCCCTAACCATGGATTAAGTTGAGGAGCCTTCCTCAACTTAAGTGTTCTCATCTATCATCCTTCTCTTAGGATGGTGTAATGAGTTCACTAATCCCTGATTAGAGATTAAACTCATTACTTAACACTAAACAAAAACCAAAAACATCTTAATAATCACAAGTAGGTTAATGATCTTAATCCTACATCATCATGGTAATTAAGTTGAGATGCTTATCTCATACTTAAGTAGGCTCATTATCCCTAATCAGGGAGGATATAATGAGTTTATGACCCTTGATTTAGGCTTAAGCTCATAATCCTATGCAAAACACCAAAAAACAATAAAAAACTGAAAATACAAAAACAAACAATAAACATCTCCTCCGGGATTCTTTTCTCATCACACTCATTCACAAACGAGAACTCGCTTCTTTCGTCTAATGCAAGACAGTTAGCACTCGATCCAGACGAGTCATACACTTGAGCATAGACAAGCAAGAAGTTCACAATCATTTACACCTAGTCTCTTTGAGTCGAACTACGGTGTTCTGACTTCCTCATTGCACGAGAGGATACATAGGCATAACTTAACTGTTATCGAACAAAAGTCTCTTTGTCATCCCCCTCTTTCAGCTTTCTTTCCTAAGCCTCAGTTCCTGAGCAATTCACACCTTTTACATTGACACCTGCCCTTTCTTTCTCTAGCTTTTGCACACAAATAGCACATACCCTACCCCTTTTTAAACACTATCTTGTAAGCGTGGATCCCGTCGAGTACGACGGACAATCTGGGTGTTAATACCTTCCCAAGTTGTAACCAACCCCCTTACTTAGTTTCTCTGGTTTGCAACCGTTTTATCCATCTCTTTCCAGGTTTATGCAGCATTACCTTTCCTTCGGGATAAAAATACATAGCTGGCGACTCTATTCAATTCAACCTCTCCTCGCCTACGGTTCGTGTTTGCACCGGGACGCAAGTTTCGTGAGCGACAAAGGTGTGTTAAGATTCTATGATCGAATTTGTATTCCTAATGATGCAGAGGTGAAGAAAGTGATTCTTGAGGAGAGTCATAGAAGTAAGTTGAGTATTCATCCAGGAGCTACAAATGTGTATCAATATTTGAAGAATGTTTTTGGTGGCCTAGGATGAAGAACGATGTAGCACGTTTTGTGTATGCATGTTTAACTTGTCAAAAGTCGAAAGTTGAACATTAGAAGCCTACAGGGTTGATGCAACTGTTAGAAGCTCCATAATGGAAATGGGATAACATTTCAATGGACTTTGTGACGGGATTGGCTAATACATCAAGAGGACATGATTCGATTTGGGTGATTTTTGGTAGGCTTACAAAGTCGACTCATTTTATTCATATTGACATTAGTTTTCCAGTGTCTAAGTTGGCATAGATTTATACTAGTGTGATAGTTAAGTTGCATGGTGTTCCTTTGTGTATTATGTCGAATAGAGATCTAAAGTTTACTTCTGATTTTTGGAAGAGTTTGCAAGTGTCGTTGGGTTCTAAGTTGAGTTTGAGTTCAGCGTATCATCCTCATTAAGATAGTTAGACCGAGAGAGCTATTTAGTCCATAGAGGATTTATTGAGAGTGTGTGTTCTTGAGCAAGGAGGTACGTGGGATACTTATCTTCCGTTGATAGAATTCACTTACAATAACAGTTACCATTCTAGTATTGGAATGAAACCTTTTGAAGTGTTGTATGGTCGGAGGTGTATGACTGCTTTGAGTTGGCATGAATCTGGAAAAAGTCTAGTATGTAACACCCTTCTAACCCCACAGAATAAAACACAATAATCACTTAATTAAATCAGAGTACATCTCAGAAGGTGCCACATTTTCTTCATAAAACGTCTTAACAACATCATTACTCCGTAACACAGGTTTTTAAAACATTTAGATTATTCATTTCTTTTATAAACCAGTAATCAAACTAGACGTTGCAACAAAATCATAACTTCATAAAACTTCATTTATTTCATCAAAACATCAAGACCCTAGGTCATTGTCAATAAACATCATTAACTAAAAATCAAAATCTAGTAACTCATAAAAATCATCCTGACATACAACATAGAATTCACTTTTGCGTGTCCCACCCAATGTTACATCTATCTGAGCAAGACACCATATCACTAAATAAGCGACGCGAAAACATGACTTCAAACTACATCCACGCAATAGGCTTATTCTTGAGTATCTGCAGGATGGCATAATAGACCATCACCAACGGCAGGCAGGGTGAGTAATCACAAATCAATATAATCGACATAAAGTAAAGATAATCATACAACAGTTTGTCATATAGCAACACAACAAAACTCTCATTCATCAACACATCATCAAACTCATCAAACATCTAGTCAACACATATGTATCATGTTATGCCACCAAGAATGAAATGCAATCCTCATAATATGCATGTGGTACCGATTTATCATCATGGATGGATATTGGGCCATCAACCCTCCATAAAGGAGCACAACATAAACAACAACACCCCAATCCACATAATGGGATTGAAGCCTCAATCATCACAAGTATGCCATGATTGCAACGATGCAACAACACCAACATAATCATCATAATCAACACTTGCATCGGCATTCATGTAAATATTCATCATAATCTTCACAAGACATCTATACCCCAGTCATGTAATATATCAACATATTTTCATCATCACATAGCAATAATAAACATCGTGTTATGGAATTACAACTCCATTTTACACCCAATCATCATAATTCATTTTATCAACATATTCGTCACGTAGCAAGTATAAACATCAAAATAGTCACAACATCTATTTACCCCGTCATAGAATCATTATTGTATCATCGTTCACATAACTCAAACCATCATATAAATCAACACATAATCATAATTCAACTTACAACTTAACTTCATTTCTATCACCAATTAATCACTAAAACATCAACATACATCGTGGCAATAATTCACAACAACATCATAGCAACATAAGACAGCAAAACAAGTCACCACTAATCATTTAGAACAAGAATTTTTTACCCAAAAGGTTCCAGGTCTCACTAAGCGAACTTCTCTCGGGTTGGGAAAGAAGTCTATTTTTCACTGCTTGCTAAGCGAGCATCTGCTCGCTAAGTGAGCTAGGCGATTTCAAAAATCTCAGTCTGCGATAACAACAAACACAACTATGATATTTCACCCCAAAAACACAGTTTTTCCATCATTTTAATCTCCAATTCAACAACATATCATATAGCAAACACACATACATCATATACAACATATAACACACCACAATTCATCAATATTCCTCAATTCTATTCACCAAATCCTAGGTTTTCTCTAAAACCCCCCAATTCTTCCTATTACCTAAACTCTACATCAAAATACATTGAAAAGCGATACTCCCCATACCTGAGAGTGAAGCTTTTACACAATCTTCATTAAAAATCTCTAGAAACCTGTTCAACCTTCGTTCCCCTTCTTTGTTCTTCAGACCTCTTCTCCCAAAACTGATCGTAAACTGATCATATCCCAAACCCTCAACTCCTTTTGTCAAAATTACCGCTAGGACCCCAAATACTCTTTTCCAACTTTTCTGTCAACTTAGTCTCCAAAATTTACCATTATATCCACAAGACCTCTAATTCTTCTATTTTAATTAAATAATAATAATCTGAATAATCTAAAATAGTTATCCTTAATATTACTATTTACTAAAATAATTTCAAATAATCTCATCCCCAATACAACAATATTCGACCCACACCAAATAATCGACAACAACAAGCTACAAAATTAAATCTTGAAATCAGGGTGTTACAACTCTCCCCCACTTAAGTAATTTTCGCCCTCGAAAATTCTGGTTGGGTTTCAACAAACGGTGTGGAATTTGGGTCAGAAGGAGGATTTGTGTCAATGGGAATGTCAAAGTCTTCAAGTGTTTGGGAGGAATGGTGTTCAGAAGGTCTGGGAGAAGATGGAATGTTTTCAGGTTGAGGGTTTTCAGAAGGAGGGATTTCAGAAGATGGGGTCTCAGAAGTAGGAATTGCAGAAGGAGGAGGGATATGAGGAGGGTTTTCAGATGTTGTGACCATTAATGAATCAATGACAAAAACGAAAGCTGAAGGTTTACCTTTCTTTTTAGCCACTTTTGGTGTCTTCTGAGAAGTTCCTTCAGAAGCTTTCCTTTTCTTTGTCTTCTTGAGAGAAACTTCTGGAGCTGGTCTTCTGAGATCTTCTGGATTGATCTCAGGAGTAGTGCCATCCTGTTTGCATGCCTCCAATATCTGGCGATGCCTTCTGGATGAGTGTCTACTGAGAAAAGAGGAAAATCTTTCAGAGGGATCTTCCTTGTGGGAATCACTTCCCTCGAGTGAAGAACTGGATCCTTCTTGATGTTATCAATGAATTTCATTTTCTTGAGATTCTTGGCATTGTGGGGTCTTCTGTAACACCCAAATTACCCCACGGAAATATTAATAAAAATCAGAGTAAAATTTTCATCGTCTATTCGAGTGTCACATTCAACTACAAAACTTTATAAAGGACTCAATGATACGTTTTCAAAAACAAATATTCAACATGTAGCGAAAATAATTTTCAAATTAACATCAATCAACTTCAGTTACAAAAATTGTTTTCCAAAAGAAATAACAAGTAAAGCGACGTCGTCCCGACTCCCAAAGCGACGTATCGGAGCCAAAACGCTAAAGACATGAAGTACACCGACTTCACTGACCACCACTCGACTTATCCTGCTCACCTGCACGTTACCAATATAAGGGTAACATTCAAACAGAAGGGGTGAGATACTTACATCACAAAGGGTAAATATAATAAGAATTTAAGCAAGTATCAGAAAATAATGCATAACTTCTCAACAACAATTATTACACCTCTCAACAACATCACATACCATAACAACACCTATACAACAACATCATATACTATCACAATATCATACACACCAACAACAACAATCATGCAATGAGACTCAACTTGACTCTATGCATGCGATACCATATTCAATCTCTATTTCAAGATCCCGTTACCGTCGAAACTCTTGACTCCTCTTTCATGGTCCAGTATGATCCCCATTTCATGATCACACCCTCAACCCCTATTTCATGGTAAAGCACGATCCCTATTACATGACCGCACCAACATCACAACAACGACTTACCCCACCTTGGTATATTATTCAACTATGCAACATGTTATGCAACATCAATGACATACATGCATACTGACAATACCTACATCATATAACTTCAACAACAACAATAATCACCTATCGCAACATCAATCAATACACTTCTAATCATTATTATCACAATTATCATGCGTTTCATAACATCTATTCACATAATTCAACTCATACCACAACAACTCAATAAAACATATACTACAACATACCACATACTCATATATCATTAATAGGCATATGAAACATATCAACACAACACTACTTGACACGACAACAACCTCAACATCAACGAACATCTAGATTATGTTTAGCCAAATTACACTAATTACCCATAAGATTTTGTGTATAAGCCTTCCTTCACCACTTCCAGCTACCCACATCAATCCCTAAGCATTACTAAGCAATTAAATAGTTTTCAGTAATTTTTTGGAATTAATTTTTTTTTCACGCTCCAGGGCTCGCTAAGCAAGGGTCACTGCTCGCTAAGCGACGAACTCCCTGACTCTGCTCGCTAAGCGAGCTCTGCGATTTCGCAAATCGCAGCTCTGTTCTCGACACTCAAACCTGCTACTAAAATCATCATACCCATCACCAATCACAGCCAGAATTCACAGTATTCATCAATTTCATCATCTAAGGCATACAATTATCAACTAATAACAATCAACAACACATAATTCCACATAATTTTACCTCAGTTCATTACAACTTCAATCCCTAATCCTCAACATACCTGATTCCCATTATAAAACCCTTAAGATGGAAGAATCCCACCCTTACCTTAGGTTTTGTCGAGAATTTCTTCTTCTTCACGAAATCTTCTTCACGATTAAGCCATTTCCTCTTCTTTTCTCTTTATAACTTTCACGATCGTTCTTGTTCTCTCTAACACGATTATGTTTTCCCTTTTTCCTTATTTCCAACATAACCCCTAAGACCTAACTTATGGTCTTCCACTTTTACCTTTACTACTTTTACCAATTGACCACCTTGTCCTCACCTCATATTTTATTCCATTTATTTTATTTATCACTTAATAATACAATTATCCACCACAATATAATTCTCATTTACAATTATATTTGATAATATATATTATTCTATACACACCAACACATAATAATCCGAATAAATAATTAAGTAAAATTCGGGGCGTTACAACTCTCCCCCACTTATAATGTTTTCGTCCTCGAAAACTTACCTCAAGCAAAGAGATTCGGATACGACTCTCGCATCCTGCTTTCCAATTCCCAAGTCATATGCCCACCAAAAGCTCCTCCCCAAAACACTCGCACAAGGATAATCTCCTTGCCTCTCGACTGTTTAATTCACCTCCCGATCATTAATTCGTCCTGGTAATGCTTCAATCGTAAGATTATATCTTACCTCAACTTCATCCATCGGTATCACATGTGACGGATCCAAAAGATACTTCCGAAGCTATGACACATGAAACACATCATGCAAATTTGACAACCTCGGTGGCAACGCCACTCTATAAGCAACATATTTGACTCTCGCCGAAATCTGATACGACCCAATAAACTTTGGAGTAAGATTCCTCGACTTCAAAGCTAGTCTAACACCGTTCACCGGAGTAACCCTAAAAAATACATGAACCCGTTCTTGAAACTCAAGATATTTTCTTCTCTTATCATGGTAACTTTTCTGCCTACTTTGTGAAGTCTTCATCTTATCTCGGATCAACTTCACCATCTCAGTAGTCTGTTTCACAATATCAGGTCCAAGTACAACACTCTCACCCGACTCATGCCAACACAAAGGTGTTCTACATCTTTGGCCATACAAAGCTTCAAACGTTTCCATTCCGATACTGAAATGATAACTATTGTTATACGTAAACTCAATCAACGACAAGTTACTATCCCAAGCACCTCCTTTTTCAAGCACATAAGCCCTCAACAAATCTTCCAAAGATTGTATCATCCTCTCCGCCTGTCCATCAGTCTGAGGATGATAAGCTGAACTCAACTTCAACTTCGACCCCAATTCCTCTTGCAAACTCTCCCAAAACCTCAAAGTAAACCTTAGATCTCTATCCGACACGATATTCAAAGGTATCCCATGCAACTTCACAATTATACCCACATATATCTCTGCCAATATCTACAAATAATAAGTTATACCAATCGAAATAAAATGTGTTGATTTCGTCAACCTATCAACAATTACCCAAATGGAATCATGCCCCCTTGGAGTAGTAGGTAACCCCGTAACAAAATCCATCAATATACTATCCCATTTCCACTCAGGTATATCCAACGGTTGCATCAAACCAACAGGTTTCTGATGTTCCACTTTCGACTTCTGATAAGTCAAACACACATACACAAATTGAGCCACATCTTGTTTCATAACGGGCCACTAAAATATCTTCTTCAAATCTTGATACATTTTCATCGCTCTTGGATGAATACTCAAACCACTCCTATGACCTTCTTCAAGAATCATTCTCTTCAAATCAATATCATCAGGGATGCAGATACAATCTCGAAATCTAAGTACTCCCTGTTCATCCACTCGAAACTCATTATTTCCAACTCTTTCATCACTAACCATCAAGTCCACCAGTTTCACATTTGACTTCTGACTTTCCCGAACACGATCAAGAAAATCATTATTAACTTTCAGCATTCCCAACATCACACTATGAGGTGTCTATTTGCAAACCAAACTCATATCCCTGAATTGCTCAATCAACTCCAACTCTCTAGCCATCATAGTTGACATATGCAATGTCTTCCGACTCAAGGCATCAGCTACCATATTAGCCTTACCCTGATGATAATTCAAACTAAAATCATAATCCTTCAGAAATTCTAACTAACGTCTAGGGATCATATTCAACTCTTTCTGGTAAAATAGATATTTCAAACTCTTATGATCACTATAAACTTCAAACCTCGAACCATACAAGTAATGTCTCCAAATGTTTAAGACAAAAACCACAGCTGCCAACTCCAAATCGTGAGTAGGATAATTCCTCTCATGAACTCTTAACTGAGGCGTAGCATACGCCATAACCTGACCATGTTGCATCAATACTCCGCCTAAACCAATCAAAGAAGCATCGCAATAAACCATGAATGGTTCATCCACTTTCGGCAAAATCAAAACGGGTGAAGTAGTCAACTTCTTCTTCAGCTTAATAAAACTCTTCTCACACTGATAATCCCATACAAATGCCTTGTTCTTACAAGTCAATTGGTTCAATGGAAGTGCCAACTTCGAACACCCCTCAATAAACCTCCGATAATAACCAGCCAATCCCAAGAAACTTCTAATCTCTGTCACTGACTTCAGAGTCTCCCATTGTAGCACTGCATCTACTTTGGGCGAATCCACAGTAATCCCTTGTTGCGATATCACATGACCCATAAAACACACCTCTTTCAACCAAAATTCACACTTCGACAATTTCATATAAAGCTTCTTCTCTTTCAATACTTACAACACAATTTGCAAATGTTCAGCATGCTCTTCTTCTGACTTAGAGTAAATCAGAATGTCATCTATAAACACAACAACAAATTAATCCAAATACTCATGAAAACCCGATTCATATAATCCATGAATACACCAGGTGCATTAGTAACTCCAAATGACATCACTACATATTCATAGTGTCCATACCGAGTCCTAAAAATGGTCTTCTGAATATCCTCGTCCTTCACTCTTATCTGATGATACCCCGATCACAAATCGATCTTACTGAACACACGAGCACCAACCAACTGATCCATCAGATCATCTATCCTTGGAAGCGGATACTTATTCTTAATCATCACCTTGTTCACTTGTCTGTAATCAATACACAACCTCATGCTACCATCCTTCTTCTTCACCAACAATACCGGTGCTCCCCACGGTGATACACTCGGTCTCACAAATTTATTTTCTAACAATTCCTCTAATTGTTTCTTCAACTCAGATAACTCGGAAGCCGACATACTATACGGTTCCATCGAAATAGGTCTTGTTCCTGACACAAGATCGATACTAAATTCCCCCTCTCGCTCTGGCGGCACATCTACAACATCATTTGGAAACACTTTCAGGGATATCTCTCACCACTTTCAATTCACTAATTGCCATATCATTCTCCACTGACAACGAGGCAAACAACGCCAAAAATTGCGCTTCATCATCTATAAGCTCTTTCAACTCTCGAGAAGACAAATAACCAGCTTCTTTTTCCTCTTCACTAGGAGTAAGAAACCGAACCGACTTACTGAAGCAATTAATATGAACATGGTTGTACTCCAAATAATTCATACCAAAAATCACATCCAAACGTCTCAACGACAGACAAACAAAATCTACACCAAAGTCCTTACCATAGATTGATACCAAACAATTCAGACATACAAGAGAAGTAGTTAACGACCCATCAGCAGGAGTCTCAATAACCATCTATCCTTTCATTGGAGACACAATAAGTCCTAATTTCCTCACACAATCAATAGAAATAAAATAGTGTGTCGCACCCATGTCAATCATAGCAATCAATGGAATACTATTAATATGACAAATATTTCTGATCAAGCGATCCTCGCTGGAAGTCTGTGTCCCTGTCAAAGCGAACACCTTTCCTCCAGTTGTAGCTTTTTAAGGCTTCTGACAATGCGTACTGATATGACCTTGCTCCCTACAATTGTAGCAAGTAACCAAATTTGCCTTGTATTTAGCAATCAAGTGTCCAGGGTGACCACACTTGAAACATTTCTTCACGTCACTCGTGCACTAACTGACACGATGACCCATCTCACCACACATATAACACTTAAGCAAAGTAGGAGCACCTCCCTCACTTGGCCTTTTTCCCTCATTCTGCTTTTGCTTACCCTTATCAGCAGAAGATGCATAAGGTTTTCCACGATTCACTTGCTGCTTACCTCTTCTCTAAGGTAAACCTTTGAAGTTCTCAGATCGAGCCTTACTGTCTTCTTCAAAGATTCTACAATAATCCACCAGATCCGGAAACCTACGGATTCTCTAATAACCAATCTCCTGCTTGATCTCAGGCCTCAAACCATTCTTGAATTTAACACACTTCGAGAAATCAGTAGTTGCTTCACTATAATACGGATAGAACTTCTCCAAATCAGTGAACTTCGCAGCGTACTCTGTCACGGACATGCTGCCCTACTTCATCTCTAAGAACTCGATTTCCTTCTTTCCCCGATCTATCACATAATACAACATAATCCAACAAGGATTTAGATTCAACAACAACAACATGACTACAACACATCAACAACGCTCAACACTCAACAACAACACAATAACTCAACGACTTTATGACTCGACGACTCAACTACTTGGTCGGACGAACCGACCTGATATTATACCACTTTGCAACACCCAAATTACTCCATGGAAATATTAATAAAACCAGAGTAAAAGTTTCATCATCTATTCGAGTCTCACATTAAACTACAAAAATTTATAAACGGCTCAATGATACGTTTTCAAAAACAAATATTATACATGCAGCGGAAATAATTTTCAAATTAACATCAATCAACTTCAGTTACAAAATTTTTTTTCTAAAAGAAATAACAAGTAAAGCGACATCGTCCTGACTCCCAAAGCGACGTATCCGAGCCGACACCCTAAATACATGAAGTACACTGACTTCATTGACCACCACTCGACTTATCCTGCTCACCTGCACGTTACCAACATAAGGGTAACATTCAAACAAAAGGGGTGAGATACTTACATCACACAGAGTAAATATAATAAGAATTTAAGCAAGTATCATAAAACAATGCATCACTTCTCAACAACAACTATTACACCCCTCAACAACATCACATACCACAACAACACATATACAACAACATCATATACACCAACAAAAACAATCATGCAATGAGACTCAACTTGACTCTATGCATTCGGTACCATATTCGATCTCTATTTCAAGATTCCGTTCCCGTCGGAACTCTCGACCCCTCTTTCATGGTCCGGTATGATCCCTATTTCATGATCACATCCTCGACCCCTATTTCATGGTCACGTACGATCCCTATTGCATGACCGCACCAACATCATAACAACGACATATCCCACCTTGGTATGTTATCCAACTATGCAACATGTCATGCAACATCAATGACATACATGCATACTCACAATAACTACATCATATAACATCAACAACAACAATCACCTATCGCAACATCGATCAATACACCGCTAATCATTATTATCACAATTATCATGCATTTCATAACATATATTCACATAATTTAACTCATACCACGACAACACAATAAAACATATACTACAATACACCACATACTCATATATCATTAATAGACATATGAAACATATCAACACAACACTACTCGTCACGAAAACAACCTCAACATCAATGAACATCAAGATTATGTTTAGCCAAATTACACTAATTACCTATACGATTTTGTGTATAAGCCTTCCTTCACCACTTTCAGCTACCCACATCAATCCCTAAGCATTACTAAGCAATTAAATAATTTTCAGTAAATTTTCGGAATTAAAAATTTTTTTTTTTCACGCTCCAGGGCTCGCTAAGCGACAAACTCCCTGACTCTGCTCGCTAAGCGAGCTCTGTGATTTTGCAAATCGTAGCTCTGTTCTCAGCACTCAAACCTGCTACTAAAATCATCATACCCATCACCAATCACAACCAGAATTCACATTATTCATTAATTTCATCATCTAATGCATATAATTATCAACTAATAACATTCAACAACATATAATTCCACATAATTTCTCCTCAATTCACTACAAATTCAATCCATAATCCTCAACCTACCCAATTCCCATTATAAAACCCTTAAGATGGAAGAATCCCACCCTTACCTTAGGTTTTGTCGAGAATTTCTTCTTCTTTGCGAACTCTTCTTCACGATTAAGCCCTTTCCTCTTCTTCTCCTCTTCACAACTTTCACGATCGTTCTTGTTCTCTCTAACACGATTATGTTTTCCCTTTTTCCTTATTTCCAACATAACCCTTAAGACCCAACTTATGGTCTTCCACTTTTACCCTAACTAATTTTACCAATTGACCACCTTGTCCTCACCTCATATTTTATTCCATTTATTTTATTTATCAATTAATAATACAATTATCCATCACAATATAATTCTCAATTACAATTATATTTGATAATATATATTATTCTATACACCAACACACAATAATCCGAATAAATAATTAAGTAAAATTTGGGGCGTTACATCTTCCAGCAACTGCTTCCAGATTATCAACTTGTTAGGCTTCAATAAGATGTTCTACCAGTTTTTTCTGTTAGAATATCTGAGATTAGCCTTCCCAGAGGTATCAAATCTCTTTTTGTCTTTTTCTCTTCTCTAGTTTCCTTGATGCTATTCTTCATATGATTGAACATGCTATGAGCTAGGTTAACTTTCTTGTTGGTTGAAATAAAATAGAGAAGGTATTGTTGATCAATGTTGATGTAATCTGGAGAACTTATGGGTTTTCTGTGACAGATGCAACCCAGAATGATCTTGGCCCATATTCTTTGAGGATATTTGAGATCCTTGATTTTATTTGAATGTTGCTCAGAAGTAAAAATCTCTCTAGAGATTGTTTTTAGGTCATAATTTTTATCCATGTCACTGCACTTAATCCCACTTCCATCAGATTCAATGAGTCTTTGATAACTCGAATTTGTATCGATTATTTAGTATAGTTTCCGATCATTTAACTTGTTAAATTATTTGTTTCAAACGATTTTATGTAAGTTTTGTATTTGCTTTGCAGATATTCAGTTAAACTTGACTTTTGGAAGCAAATAATGAAAAGGAGACTTATTGGACAAGAAATGAAGCAAAATAGAAGAAAACAGAAGGAAAAAAAATGAAGTTTTTGCACTTTTACTGTGGGAAAACCGTCATAGATGAGTGACGACTGTCACACACTCAAGATGACCGTCCCAAGTTCATGATGACCTTCCAAAGCCCAAGTTGCTCCTCACATATCGAAGTTGATCGTCACAACTTAATTTCCAGAAACCTATTTATGTATCAGAAGTCAAAACAGAAAGAGCCGTTGTTCGTCTTTTTCTCATTCAACAGAGAAGTTTTCTCCACCCTATTCAACCACAGTCCATCTTCATCAGTCAAGGCCCAAGCTAAATCCATTCAGTCAAATTCTTAACAAACCAAAGCTTAGAAGCTATAAATAGAAGTTCCCTCAAAGTGCAAAGGGAGCTTCACTTTGTTATCGAATTGTTGTCAGATTTTTGTTCGAAGTTCAAATTTATTTTCCAACATTGTTTCTATTTTTCCATTACCAAACCAAAGTGATAGTCTCTAACATTAGGAAACTATCACTTTTTAATTCTTTCTAGCCACATCATATTTGTTTTAGTTTTAGTTTTCTTCAAGTTTGGTTGATCAAGAACATTGCAACCAGGTTTCTATTTTTAATGCTTATTTGTTTAATTATTATGCCATTTATTATTATGCAATTCTTCTTCTTCTACCTTTCTTTGTTTTTATTTATATGTCTGGCTGAACTGTTAATCGCTATGTAATTGTATAACCGAAACAAATTCGATAGAATTAGGCTAATATCTTAAATTAAGTTGCTCTTCGATTTCGATTTCTTAATATAAACAACTTTCGTCACGAGAGTAAGAAAGTATAAAAGATTAGGATTAAGACCACAAGAGTGTGAAATCGTAATCGGATAGCTAAAATCGGGCATTGTTTTAAATACAACGGAAGCGCTTAAAAATCAATTAGAACCTTTAGGTTTCCAAAAAGTATTTCTAACTTGAATTGACACAGAGAGAGCGCTCAATTGAACTTAGGAGTATAGTAATAGGCAAGACCACGAGAGTGTGAGTTAACGACTTTTAAACTGACAGTTTCTACGGAAAGATAACTTAACAAACCTTAATAAGTCGACCCTTTATTGAATTCACGAAAGCGAATCAATTACATACCGATATCCTTATTATTAATTTAACTTAATTACTTTCTCTCCTTATAAAACTAAAAATATCACTCACCTTAGCTAAACATAGATAGCGCTAGGTTGATTATCGAGTCTCTATGGGATCGATATCTTTTATTACTATGCAATTAGGTTGTATACTTGCAGTTAGAATCTTTAGACTTGGAAATTCACGATCAAGTTTTTGGCACCGTAGCCGGGGGACTTAGATTTAGTCAATAGTGCAATTCGTGGTTGCGCCTCTAGACTAAGGCAAGAAATTTACCTTTCCTTTGTCGATTGTATGCCCAGTACTCGCTCTTGAGGCGAAGACTTAGAGCCCCAAATCAATGAAGTAGAACATTTCATAAGTTCGAGACGCCGAACCGAACCCAACGAAACCCTTTTTCCTGAAGATATCATACCAGAACCAGTCAACGAATCAATCATGGCTGAAAACGGAACCGCTCCACATTCACTCAAGTCCTATGCGACTCCAAATCAACAAGACCCACACAACAGTATTGTCGCACCAGCCATAACCCGAAACTATTTTGAACTGAAACCTTCATTGCTGCAAGCTGTACAATAGAACCAGTTTTTTCAGGAATCCTACGGATGACCCTAACGAACATCTGACAAAGTTTGTGCAATACGAAAATATCGTGAAATCAAATGGTGTAATCCAAGATGAAATAAGACTGAGACTCTTTCCATTCTCTTTAAGAGATAGAGCTTGGGCATGGTTACAATCGCTACCAACCAACTCTATCACAACATGGGCAGAACTGAAGAAAGTTTTCTTATCTCGTTATTTCCCGCTAAGCAAGACAACTATGATGAGAGCTCAAATTAACGGATTTCGATAGAAAGATGCCGAATCACTTTATGAAGCGTAGGAGAGATACAAGGATCTGTTAAGATTATGTCCACACCATGGGTTTGAAAATTGGGTAACCATCATTACCTTCTATAATGGACTTCTATACAACACTAGGATGACGATAGACATTGTCGTGGGCGGCACTCTTATGGGTAAACCATACGAAGAAGCCTATAACCTCATTGAGAACATGGCTCAAAATCATTGCCAATGGGGAGGAGAAAGAACACATGTAGAGAAGAACCAAACTAAGGGAGGAATGTACGAAGTGAACAGTTTCGATCACGTAAATGTAAATATGGATGCCATAGCTCAGAAAATCGATAACTTGACCATAACACCACCAGCCACCGTGGTTGCAGTAGCTCCAAATTGTGAAATTTGTGGAATCCCATGACACATATCACCAGAATGTCAACTTCTTTCCAGATTAACCACAAATCAGGTGAACTATGCTCAAGGAATTCCTTATTCTAATACCTACAACCCAAGATGGAAGAATCGTCCAAATTTCTCTTATAAGAACAACAATGCCTTTTATGCGCCTAACCAAGCACCAGCTGTACCACCGGGATACAAAAAAGCAACAAAACCCAATCCAAATGCTCCTAGGAAATCAAAACTTGAACTAATGATGGAAAACTTCATTGCCACACAAACTCAAACAAACAAGGATTTCCTGAACCAGAACATCCATACTAGTGAGTAGATCAAACAATTGGTGACCAAAGTAGTTGTATTAGCAACTCATAATAAGATGTTAGAAACCCAAATCTCTCAAGTAGCCCAACAACAAGCCTCCACTGCTTCCCCAGCTGGAACTTTTCCTGGACAACCACAACCAAATCCTAAAGGTCATGCAAATACAATTATACTAAGAAGCGGAAAAAATTGGACGGACCTGCTAATCCTAGAACCGAAAACCCAGCCATGTATCAACAACTTAAGAAATTGTCTGCGAAAAATAATAAACCACAGGAAAAGGAAGCTAAGGAACAAGAGGCCGAGGAAAAAGAAAAACCTTATGTACCTCCGCCACTGTATAAACCACCAATTCCGTACCCCCAACGGTTAACAAATTCTAAAACTATGGGACAGTTCAAGAAATTCGTAGAGCTTCTAAAACAGTTAAACATCACCATACCCTTTACAGAAGCTATTACTAAGATGCCCTCATATGCTAAATTTCTAAAAGAGATCCTATCTAACAAAAATAAAATCGAGGAGAATGAAACATTTACACTTACTACTGAGTGTAGCGCAATTATTCAAAATAACATGCCTCCTAAACTGAAGGATCCATGAAGTTTCTCTATTCCTTGTGTAATAGGAAAGTTCGTCATAGACAAAGCTCTATGTGATTTAGGAGAAAGTATAAGTGTTATGCCATTGTCAATTTGCAAGAAGCTCGATATGGGACAATTGAGACCAACCAAGATGTCAGTTCATCTAGCCGATCGCTCAGTAAAATTCCTGGTTAGTATTCTAGAGAACATTCTTGTAGGAATAGGTCAATTCTAAATCCCAACTGATGTCATAATCATGGACATCAAAGAAGATGCTACTACCCCTATCATACTAGGAAGACCATTCTTAACCACAACTGGAGCTATAATCAATGTGAAGAAAGGAAGGCTGACATTTGAAGTAGGTAAAGTGAAAGTCGAATTCATTCTAACCCAATTCCTCCAAGCTCCAACCATAGATGATACATGTTACCTTATAGACGTCATTGACGAGTGCAGACGAGAAATGGAAAAAGAAGAGACTACCTACTCTGACATAATGAAAATCCTATCTCCTGAGATCTTCTAAGATGATAATTGGAAACAACCTTACAAGGACGAAAGCCTAGTTGAATGCTTAACTCTTACACCTAACCAAATGACATGCCCAAAGAAACCCGATATTAAACTTAAGGCATTACCTAACAACCGTAGATACAAATTCCTCGATTCAAAACTTAAAAGACCAGTTATAGTAAATGCAGACTTAGGACATCTCGAGACCAAAAAACTTTTAGACGTTTTAAGAAAATACCCAACTGCGTTAGGCTATAACATATCTGATCTAAAAGGAATAAGTCCTTCAATATGTATGCACCGCATTATGCTAGAGGAAGTCTGTAAGACCTCTAGAGAACCTCAAAGAAGGATTAATCTGATTTTAAGTACTGTAGTCAGGGACGAGGTAAAGAAGTTACTAGACGCCGAAATTATATATCCAATATCCGACAGTCAATGGGTCAGCCCAGTGCTTGTCGTACCAAAGAAGGGAGGCATTACAGTCACTAAGAACTCAAAGGGTGAGTGTATAACACAAAGAGTAGTAATTGGGAGTAGAATGTGCATCAATTACCAAAAACTGAACAAAGCTACCCTGAAATATCACTTTCCTTTACCCTTCATCGATCAAATGTTGGAAAGATTAGCCAAACATTCTTACGTTTTCTACCTAGATGATTACTCAGGATTTTTCCAAATTCCTATTCATCCTGACGACCAAGAAAAGATAACATTCACTTACCCCTACGGAACATTCGCTTACCGTCGTATGCCATTCGGTTTATGTAACGCTCCAACAACATTACAACGATATATGATGGCGATTTTTTTTGATTTCATAGATGACATCATGGAAGTGTTTATGGATGATTTTTCCGTATGCGGACAAAGCTTTGAAGGATGTCTATCTAACTTAGAGATGGTACATGAGAGATGCGTGAAAGTAAATCTTGTACTAAATTGGGAAAAGTGTCATTTTACTGTCACACAAGGGATAGTTTTAGGACATGTGATATCTAACAGAGGCATCGAGGTAGATAAAGAAAAGATCGAAGAAAATATGTTAACCAGTTCAAACCTGCAGAAAAATACGCAGAAAACATGTTCGTTAACCGGTTAACCAAAGCGTTAACCGGTTAACACTGTGAAAATAACAACAAAACCTGTAGAAAAATCAGTTCCAACCAGTTTATCCAAATAATTCCACACCAGACCAGCAATCAATTATGCATGAAAAATTAGATCAATTCACATTAATCAATATCATTAGGCTCATGAACATTAACACATAGATCCGATTGCAAACCAACCAATCAATTCAAGCCAGACAAGCAAATACACAAGCACATGGTGGATCTAAACACAAGCATGCAAATAAGCTAAAAACAGAGCTAGATCTGAACTTAACCAACCTACAAAGCTGAGATATGCTTTGGTGATTGTTGTTTGAGCTAGAAATGATGAATCTCGCAAAAAACTTCGAAGATCCGGTGCTAATCTTCACACATCATTCAAAATAAATGCAAGCAAAGGATCTTGATGCAGAATTTTGGCTCCCAAAATCACTTCTAATCACCAAACCAGATCTGAACCAAGTAGTGAAGCCAACAAATTGATGCAAGGAAGCTATGGATGGAGGTCTAGTTCCAAGATCTACAAACTTTAAGGTAATGTTTTGTGATCTTCAAAGAGGAACTTTGAGTGATTTGGAAAACTGGGAGAGAAAATGTGAGAGAATGGTGAGAGAGTGATAAAAATTCAGAAAATGAAGAGTGTGAATTATGAGAGAGCTAGCTTTTGGTTTGGAGGGAAATGAAATAAATAGCTTTTAGGTTTGGGGCCTAAAATTTTGGTTTGGGATCCAAAAATATGGTTTGGGGTTAGCTTAGAAAGTGATTAGGATGTAGCTTTGGAATTAGGCTTGGTAAATGCTCTAGATCCTTCTCCATAATTCCCAATTAATTCAAATGAATAAAAATCAGAAGTATGAAAATTGGAGCCAAAAAACATGCTGAAAATTGCTCTTGGAATTCAAAATTCGCAGCCGTTAACCGGTTAACCAAAGCGTTAACCGGTTAACGCAAGTGAATTTTGAATTCTCCCTCCTTTTGGTGGGAAACTTCAAGAATAACCCGGCGCCAACCGTTTTGATCTGATTTTGATCCTCAATCTTTTTTTATGGCCTTGATCATGATACCAAGCTTGTGCAAAAGGTCTTATGAGCTTCTAGCCAGGTCACTTGCTCTTGACTTTGACTTGTAGTGCTTCGAATTTCCCGGATGATTGATCATATGCCTTATGCTAGAACATGTGAATGTTATGCTTCATTTTTCCTTGCAAAATGCTAAGGATATGACATGCTGATGATGATTATGATATAATGATGATGCTAAAAAAGAAGAGGGCAAATTTGGGGTGTTATAGCTGCCCCTATTCAAGCAACTGTTAATCTGAAAAGGACGATAGCACGACTACCGTTCGTTCAGGATAAACTGTGGTTGAATACCAAGAAAACCTGAAAATTGCACTCTGCTGGAGAATGCAGAAAATGGGAAATAAACCCAACCAAATGACGCTTTGGATGACTGAAATGAAGACGAAGCAGACGAGCTCCTTCCAAATTGAATTGTTAGACTGGATCAGAAACACTAGACAGACGAGTCTTCTTCGAGCAAAACTGTTATGTCAGGAACTGGACATATGAGCCCTCTTCAAACAAACCTGTTACGCCAGGAATTGGACATACGAGCCCTCTTCCAATAAAACTGTTACGCCAGGAACTGGACACACGAGCCCTCTTCATACATTTTACAAAGTGTATGACTTGAGACAGACGAACCTCCTTCGGATAAACCTGTTACGCCAGGACCGGTGATGCACTTAAGTCTGTGGGATAGACATGCATAATCAGGACAAACGAACCCTCTTCATATACCCTCTGTAGATATATGGTCTACGACAAATGAGTCTTCTTCAAATAACCTGTTACGCCAGATGCGACATTAGGATTGGACGAACCCTCTTCACGAATCTTGCGTAGATAAGTGATTTCTGAGACAGACGAACCTCCTTCGGATAAACTATTACGCCAGGACCGGTAACCATTTTGACTTTTAATCCCACCATCAGGACTTCAAACCTCTTCAACACAGACGAGTATTGGATGATCATCAAGAGAACACAGACGAGTGCCATAAGTCAATGATACAAACGAATATCAGACGATGATCTAAGAAACACAGACGAGCATTTTAGGCGATGATACAGACGAATATCCACCACGAATACCAGGAATCCAACACAGACGAGCGTTGGGAGTAGCAATATAGACGAGTACCAGAGTGATTATCCAACCAGTACATATGGATATAAGCTAACACAAATGAGTGTGAGGGTTGATACAGACGAGTATCCAAATGATGCAAACGAGCTTCAAACAAATAACAAACACAGACGAGCGTTGGGGAAAGCAGATGAGCAACAAGCAACTAACACACCGACGAGTACTGGGGCGTGCATACGAGCAACAAATGACTATCAAACATACACAAGCATTGAGAAATGCAGATGAGCGACGAGAAAATATCAAACACCGATGAGTATTGGGGCGTGCATACGAGCAACAAATGACTATCAAACATAGACGAGCGTTGAGAAATGCAGATGAGCGAAAAGAAAATATCAAACACCGACGAGTGCTGGGGCATGCATACGAGCATCAAACAGATACCAAACATGGACGCGTTCTAGGGAATGCAGACGAGCATCAAGTTGATATCAAACACAGACGAGCGCTGGTAGGGAATGCAGACTAGCATCAATCAGATATCAGACACGGACGAGCGTTGGGGCACGCAGACGAGCAAAAGCAAAGTGCCCTGATTAGCAGCAATAACCACAACTCTGCAGGGGAGAACTAGGCCAAGAGGCTTTGATGATGCTTGACTCTGGCTGAGGAGATGAACAACTGTCTGGGGAATATTTCGATAATGGGAGTAAATCCCAAACATGAACTCTGCAGGGATTGACCGTCTTCAGACTTGGCTGGGGAAAATGCTTGGTCAAGACTCTAGCTGGGGAGAAAATTTTGAAAATTCTGACTCTGTGGGGAAATCAGGCGCATAGCTGCTCGTTGGGGATAATTCACTTGTGGAAAAATACTTAGCTTGGGGGGAAACCTCTTCATTTAGGTCTGAAGTTCTGCTGGGGATTCCACCTGCTCTAGCTTAGCTGGGGAATATTCTCTGTTTGGGGAGATACGACACCACCCTGCAAAACCTACAACAACAGTATACACACGTGCCCTGGGGATTTTCATGGTATGATCTGTTCATCCGTTGTCACCCGACACTCAAAGATAGTTTTAAATGTTTCCCTACAATGTCATTTTTTCAGAAAAACAACATGTTTCAAATGCAATGTTCTTTTTGCCAAAAATTCAGGACATTTTTGCAAACAAAGTAACCACCACACAACACGACTCTTGACTGAATATTCATTTATTGAATGGCCTCTGAATAGGCAAAGTTTTACACCCGGAAGCGACTACCTGGAAAGAGGTAGCTACCATAAAATTGAGAAAATAAACTATCTTAATGGCAATGTACACGACATTCCAATGAGTTTCCTTCCTGCTATGACCAACATGTCTTCAAGACTTTCCGTTCTTGCCTTTGCTTTCTGAAGATGATGAGAGGACTGATTCCTACCCTTCTGATATTGTCAGACTATTTGAAACGATGATTTGGTTCAGATTACCCGGATCGCAGTTGTTCGCTTATTCCCTTGTTTTGCGTGGATCGCCCTTTCGGGTTTTCAATCCACCGGGATACCCTTTTTTGCCTAAGATGTCCAATGTGGCTTTTCAACTCAGCAGGTGTACATTTTTCATTTGTTTTCCCTAACTTTTGCCCGAGCTTTTTATTCTGTTTTTAGCTCGCCAGGATGCCCTTTTCTTGCCTGGAATTTAATTCTGTTTTTGTGTCCATTGGGTCTTTTTATGCGAAGTATTTTTTTACTGCGTCCGAGTAAACAGGAGATTGGAAGTCCTCTCCATCCATAGTAGTGATCATCAACGCTCCACCAAAGAAAACTTTCTTCACTATGAATGGGCCTTCGTAGTTTGGGGTCCACTTGCCCCTGTAATCTGAACCGGGAGGAATGATCCTCTTAAGAACAAGCTTGCCTACTTGATACTCCAGAGTACGTACTTGTTGGTCGAATGCTCGCTTTATCCTCCTCTGATAAAGTTGACCATGACAGATAGCCGCTAATCTCTTTTCCTTAATTAGGCACAACTGATTATATCGAGCACGTACCCACTTAGCCTCATCAAGCTTCACATCCATCATCACACGTAAAGAAGGAATTTCTACTTCAACGGGCATGACAACTTCCATGCCATACACCAGGGAGAAAGGAGTTGCCCCGATTGACGTCCTGACTGACGTTCCGTACCCATGCAGCGCAAATGGTAACATCTCATGCCAATCCTTGTAAGTGATAACCATCTTCTGCACAATCTTCTTAATGTTCTTATTAGCTGCCTCTACCGCACCATTCATCTTTGGCCGATAAGGAGAAGAATTGTGATGCTGAATCTGGAAGTCCTGACACAGTTCTGCCATCATCTTGTTGTTCAAATTGGAACCAATGTGAGGTAATGGAAAGTCATCCTTTGGACTTGCTCTGTTAAGATCCCGATAATCGACACACATCTGGACCTTGCCATCTTTCTTTGGTACAAGCACAATGTTAGCTACCCAAGGTGGATAACTAGTTACGACAAGAAATATAGCATCCCACTGCTTTTGAAATTCCTCCTTGATCTTCATCGCCATGTCAGGGCGAGTTCTTCTTAGCTTTTGTTTTACCGGAGGGCAGTCTTCCCTCAATGGCAGCTTGTGCACCACGATGTCAGTATCCAATCCTGGCATATCTTGATACGACCAGGCGAAGATATCCACATATTCACGCAACATACCAATTAATTCCTTCTTTACCTCGGCCTGCAGACTGGCCCCAATCTTTATCTCTTTCTTGACATCCTCAGACCCGATGTTGATGATCTCTATTTCTTCCTGATGAGGCTGAATGACCCTTTCCTCTTGTTTCAACAACTTAACCAATTCTTTCGGGAGTTCACAGTCTTCCTCAACCCCTTCGTCAGCTTGGTAGATAGGATTGTCGAAGTCATGCATAGTCATAGCAGAAACATTATCACAGGAATCCGAATGATCAACACTGCAGATAAGATGTGCTTATTTCAGAATCTGTTCTTTACAAGAGAGATGCTAACACACAAAAACACAGGAAAAAGAAAACATTGCTATTTTTTTTTTGTGAAAACTTAAAAAACGAAAGAAAGAGAACACAATTTGCTTGAAAAACTGTCCTTTATTTCATGAAAAAAATAAATGCATTAAAAGCATGATGACCCTACAAATGGATCCGTACACCTTGGGCAGAGTGCAGGATTTGACATGCAGTATGATAAAACGAAAACAAGAAAATTACTTTGACTGCCAAGTAACTTGAACAAAATCTTCAGCAGACCAGTTCTGGAACTCTTCCCCAGGTGCACATGGGTGAATCCAATGATCCAAGTCGCAGTCACTATCCCCATCTTCATCTATAGTACAAACGTGATTGTAGTCGAGCATCCCAGCGCTAGTGAATGTTATGGACTTACCACCTCGAGACCAGCTGGACTGACAAGGTTGATATCCGAGACCAAACTTGTCATCCTTCTTTTCCACTTCTAACAGCTTGCCCCAGCCCTGGGCATTTCCGGATTGGACCACTTCCTTAGCTTGCCTGTAGGAATAGATAGGAGTCCATTCCTTCTCATTGCTTTGAACTGCAGCAGCCAGAGACAAAGTACTAGCATTGACCGTCTCAAAAGCCTGGAAAAGTGTCTCATGGATCTCCCCATCCATTTCCACGTATTTGAAGGTCGACAGATGGCTTACGAAAATATCTTCTTCTCCGCATATAGTAACAACCTGGCCGTCTACCACATACTTTAGCTTCTGATGCAACGTGGAGGTTACTACGCCAGCAGCATGAATCCAAGGACGTCCTAGCAAACAGCTATAAGCGGGTTGAATATCCATAACATAGAACGTGCTCTTGAATACCTGAGACCTAATCTTTACCGGTAGCTCTTCCTCCCTAAACACCAACCTCCGTGACCCATCAAAAGCTTTCACAATCAAATCACTAGGTCGCAGAACAATACCATCAACATTCAACTTCATGAGGGCCTTCTTAGGGAGTACGTTGAGTGAAGAGCCTGTATCTACAAGGACATGTGATAGAACAACACCCTTACACTCCATGGTAATGTGTAAGGCCTTGTTGTAATTACGTCCCTCAAAAGTGAGATCGCTATCTGTGAATCCCATCCCATGGCTGGCGTTCACACTGGCTACCACGACCTCCAACTGGTTAACGGTTATATCCTGTGGTACATATGCCATTTGCAACACTTTCAACAAAGCCTCCCGGTGAGCTTGGGAACACATCAACAACGACATAATGGATATCTTGGACAGGGTCTGATTTAGCTGTTCAACCACCTTATAGTCACTTTTCTTAATTATTCTCATGAATTCCTCAACCTCTTTCTCAAAAGGGCTCTGACTAGCAGCAGGAGTTGTCACCTCTTCAGCCACTATCTGTTTACCCTTAGCCTTCGTAGAAGCTTCAACTTCAAGATCACTTCTAAGAGCTTGAGGAGCAAAGATACGTCCACTTCGTGTAAACCCACCAACTCCTCCGACATTCACCACAGTCAGGTCAATTATCACTGCTTTACTTTCCACCTTCTGACCTTCCACATACACGTCTGAGCCATAGTGCCAAGGAATGGCCTTGTTGTCAGTGTAGGGAATTGGCCTTGGAAAATTAATGGTTACTGGACTCACCTCTGGAACATAGATAGTCACCAGCTCTCTCTGGACATGAACTTCAGCAGGATCAAAATAAATTGTCACTGTTGACACACAATCACCTCTGTTGTCAACCCTGTCAAACTATAGAGATCACTCGTCGATCAAACTCTGCAACCCAACTTTCAAATCCCTGCAACCATTAACTGACTTCAAACAGTCCTCACAATCAGAATCACAACCTTGGAACACCTTCCCTTTCAACAATCTATCTTTCACCACTAACAGTGAAGTTTGCACTTCTTCTACGTTCAGAATCAGATTCAACCTCTTGCCACCATCAACAACGTTTATCCGGGCTCCTCCATGATTTGGAATGGGGTTCGACGTAACATTTGGAGGCGGTGCGAAGTTAATCGCTTTCGAGTCAATCAAATCTTGGACCTTATGTTGGGATTCCCTTCACTTCTCTGTTGAATGCCTGGGAGCTCCTGAATGAAATGCGCATCTTTCATTAGCATCATACCCCACTGGAAGTTCTCTATGTGGTGGTGCTAAGTTCTTCAACTGAACCAAATTCATATCTAGCAACCTTTGTAGCAGTACTGTGTACGTCATAGGGATGGCTTCAAGCACCCTGCTAGCTGGATGAGCTTATTTCTGTTGATAGGATCTTTGCTGATAGTTATTGAGATGCGGCTGTTGCTGTTGTTGTTGTGGTTGTTGCACAGGATTTGTGGGAATGGTGACAGCTGCCACCTGCTCATAAGATCTTTTGTATCCTTGGCCCCGGCCTCAGCCGTACATAGCATTAGTTTCTCCCTCCCTTCTCCTTGGAGGTCCATTAAAAGCTTTTCTGACACCACTTGAGCTACCTGCACCACTGTCCTGAATCTTCCCCATTTTCAACAAAGTCTCAACCCTTTCTCTGTCTATCACAATGTCGTTGAACTTTGTCGCTGAGCAAGACACCAATCTCTCAATAAACACACCCAACAATGTTCCCATAAACATATCCGCCATTTCATTCTCTAACAAAGGAGGTTGCACTCGAGCAGCAAGCTGACGCCACCTCTAGGCGTACTCTTTGAATCCTTCTTTAGCATTCTGAGACATTGTCTACAACTGGGTACAATTTGGAGCCATATCCAAATTATACTGATACTGTTTCATAAACGCCTCAGCTAAATCCTTCCAGCTTCGAATATTGACCCTGCTCAGCTTCATGTACCATTCCAAGGAAGCTCCTACAAGACTATCCTGAAAGTAATACATCCACAGCTTTTCATCATCTGTATGTGCAACAATCCTTCCTACAAAAGACTGAAGGTGAGTTTTTGGGCAAGCCGTGCCATTGTACTTATCAAAGTAGGGACCTTGAACTTGTAGGGAATTCTCACTCTTGGCACCAAGCCCAGATCAGTGATGTCGAACCCTAGAGAACTCTGAGACTGAATGGCGTGAATATGCTCAGCCATTTCTTCAAATCTCCTATTCATGTTAACCCCTTGGCCTTCTGCCTCATCCAGCAAGGTGAATTGCTCATCCTTCCCATCCATCTGCAGATTATTCACTCCATCATTGATAATAGTGACCCCTGGTTGCACCATAGGGATTTCCACGTGACGGGCGCCAGCCCCGTTGCGGTTACCTCCATCTGCTGTCCCATTGTTCCTGGCCTGATTATTCTCTACCAATTCGCGCAAGCACTCCTGATTTTGACCCATCCTAGCCATGAGGGTCATGAAGTTGTCCATTCTTGTCCTTAAGTCAGCCAAATTTGCTTGCATCTGATCCATTACTTTTTCTCTGTTCACCTTTGTAGGGTATCTATGCACAATTGATTGTCTTTGAACCTTCTTGGGAGCTATAGTGCCTAAAATCGACATAAACGTTAGAAAACTGATGACCTACCTGCAAAACAACAAACACATTATATGCATGCAATGTAACTATTCATGTTTCCACGTTTAGGCATTAATATGCCCCAGTTCTGGTATTTTGACAGAGAGTATTCCAGATGTCCTTTGGAAACTAGCTTTTCAAACTCCTTTGAGGAGTATTCAGACCCTGATGGATTCAAACAACTTTGTTCATTCAGAGATGGTAACTGGAAAGTAGCATTGTATAACATGAACAACCTACCGACAACCAGAGTCATAGACATAAAAATAATTCCCAAAGGGGTACAATTCAATACAAACAAAAGATAAAGCAAGACTCCTACAACAAACCTGTAGGTAGTCTACATGACAAATAACTAAAACTCTAGGCTAAAGGAAGATCAGGCTCCTTCTTCTGCAGTCATCACCTCTGTCCGGTTCTTCTTGACGTCTGCTCTCAGCTTAAGATTTGCAATCTCCTTCATTGCTTCCTCCAAGGCTGGTTGGCTCTGTACCAATTGCTGAGTCTTTTCCCTTCGTATTTTGTGAACTTGTTCCACTTCTTCTTTCTTGAAGGCCATCTACACCTCAAATAACTCTTCCTTTTCTCTGTATTTCTTCTGCTCCTGGTCCCTTTAGCCCTGTAACCAAGCAATGGATTGGCGAGCTTCTTTAAGAGTCTTCAAAGTCTTCTTACGCTCCGCTTCTCTTTTTGATTCCATTAGACCTAATTTCTGAAAATGAGCATCTCTCCTAGCAAACTCCTTTTCTTTAGCTTCTAGGGTGACCTGCATCCTCTGTATCTTCTCTTCTGCTTCATTTTTAGCACGATTGGCAAGGTGGTACAAGTTAACCATTTCAGAATTCTCTACTCGAACCTCGTGCAACTGAACTTCCAATTTCTTATAATCTTCAAGAGAAACAGTGGTCTGTACATGTACCTCTTTTGGATATAGTGGAGCCTCAACTGAAAATGGGAGGAAGAAAGTATCCACCCTACCTTGTATCCAAGCAGCAAAAGGGGGATAAGTCTTAGGATCCACTTTTCCAAATTCCTTCTTACCCTCTCTAACCTTTGTTTCCCAAGCTTGAGAAACCTGGATAATCAACTGCTCATTATCGTCAGCTGGAAAATACAAAGTCTTTGCTATTTCCTTGTCTGATGGAGGATCCTACAGTGGATAGCCAAATTGTTTTCTAGACAGCACGGGGTTATGACTTATTACTCCCTTCCTACCTAACAAAGGCACGTAAGGAAATCCACCACATCTTGTAATAAACTCCTTCCCCACTAGGTTTCTGCTACATCCCCAAGCTATATCATTAGATGTTAACCCCATCAATCTTCTAGCCCACTTCCAATCTTGCTTAAGATCCTTGAACGGTCCTGACTTTGGAAGCTTCTTAGCAAACCACTCAGCAAACAACGGAGCACAACAATTCACGTACCCCTTTCTCTTCTCATTTCTGTGGTGGACACCAAAGTAAAAGTCTCCCAACAGCGTAGGCACTGGGTTTTCTTTAATGAAAAGGGTGATAACCTCCAAGCTTACCCAACCTTTCTCTCCTGGGAAAAGACTTATCCCATATACCATTAATTCTAAAAATGCACTGAACTCTAACCACTTTCCTCCCAAAGCAAACACATGAGCTTCTGTGATAAGAAAATCCAGAGCAAACCCCTTTCCCTTGCTAGCTTCCAACTCCATCTTCACCCTAAGCATACTCAAATGATAGGCACCTGCTATATCCTTGTACGGGGGAAACTTCTCTGCATCATAATAAGGAACACCATTCTGTAACACCCCAAATTTGCCCTCTTCTTTTTAAGCATCATCACCACATCATATTCATCATAAGCATATCATATCTTTGGCATCTTTGCATGGAAAGATGAGGTATAATATTCTCATGACCTAGCATTAGGCATATGATCATCTATGGAGGGATTTGAGGCACCTCAAGCTATAACAAGAGGCCCAATGGATTTGCTCAAGTCCTATGAGGAGTCTATATTGCATTCACAAGCTTAAGATCATTCACAAAAGCCCAGGAGGTTGGAGGATCATCAGGGAATTCAAGCTAGGGCAAAGCTCCTACGCAATGACCCCAAATTAGGGTTTGAGTTTCAAGCATGAAAACTTTGTAACTTTGGCCATTTTATTTGGGCAAAGTCTTTCATATATTAAGAGGATCCTAGGGTTGAAATTTGGTGAGAAAACTCCTTGTGGAAGTCAGGTATTTCTTTAGTTGCTTGTAAATGAAGAAATTGGTCAACTGTGCATTCTAGAAGTCAACTGTGAAATTTCAAAGGGTCCAACCCTATTTTTCTAGTCAAGGGATGTTCTTATACATTAGAAGAGGTTTGGCAAGATCAAAGATCAAGAATCAAAAGGTTTTGAGGAGTTTTCCATTTTTGGCATGTGATTGGTCATGAAATTTGCCATTTTTAGTAACCTTTTACCCTAATTTTCAAAGTCACATAATTTGGTGAAAAAAGCTTCAAATGAATTGCCACCAAACATGAAAATTGAAGATTAAGGTCTCCCATTTTTAAAAAGTACAAGTACTTTTTCATAGCCCTCATAGTTTGTGAGATGAGGCCTTCGAAAGTCACTTGAATTCTAGGGCATGACATGAATTTCAAGCCTCCCTCAAATGCAAAACCTCATGTAACTTATTTTTAAGTGGTGTTATGGACAAAATAAGATTATAGTGCTTCAAGGAAATTCATGAGAAGAATTTTTGCCCAAGGAAACAAACAAATTCGTGCATGAGAGGTGGTGTATTTCACAAAAGGCAAAAATGCATGATCATGAGAAAAGCATGACACCAACATCTGAGGGGCAGGATCATCTCATCATGAATCAAGGGCTGGGATGAGAGATTAGCATGTGAAAAGAGGAATTAAATGCACGAGCAAATTGGTCATTATCATTCTTCATGCAATTTTGCAAAACAACCCCTATCACACAACTCATGCTACCACTTACCACAAAACCCTAATCAGTATGATGTGTGCATGATATAAAAGCCAATCAAACCCTAAATTCAAGCTAGCACTCTCTTATTTTTCAGATTCAAAGTTTCTTGCACAAGAGCAAAAGTTTTCGAATTTCTCTCCCCAAGCCACAACTCTCTCATTTCTCTTCATATTCTTCTTCTACAAGCTTCAAGGAACACGTTTCTCTCATCAATTAAAGCTGAAAGTGAGGAAACAAGAAGTTGCCATTCAGAGCAGTTTGCTTCGAAGCTCCAAATTCAGGCTCTCTCAAGCTTCCTCTTGCATTTATTTTGCAAGAGGAGATCAAAGTACACAGATCTGCAACATCTGGAATTCTATTTTGGTGATTTTGAAGTGGTTCCATCTCAGGTATGACTTGAAATCCATAGATCTAAAACTTGTTTTTCTTATGTGCATTGTGATCTGTGAACTTTGCTGAGTATTCTGCACTCTTTGGATTTGATTTTGAAGCATTATTGAGTGAAATATGTGGATTTAAAGTTTGGTGTATGATTTTGTTTTGTTTCGATCCGGCTTGTGTGGTGATCTAATGAAAAATCTAAGTGCATTTTTGGATTCAGTGAGGTTTGTTTGCTTGATCTAGACAATTTGAATTGTTTATGTGTGTCGCTCCCGACAAGTGACACCGGGTCAGATGAAGGTACAGACGCGAACGGTCGGCGAAGGGAACAGTGAGAACACACAGCCGTGAACTCACTGGAGAATGAATAGAGTCGCCAGCTAGGCATTTTTATCCCGGAGGAAAGGCAATGCTGCATAGACCTAGAAAAAGATACGGATAAGACGGTTTGCGAACCAGAGAGACTGAGAAAGGGGGTTGGTTACAACCTGGGAAGGTATTAGCACCCAGATTGTCCGCCGTACTCGACGGGATCCACGCTTAAAAGATTTGTGTTTTAAAGGGGTAGTGTCAGTGCAATCTGTGTGTAAAATGGCTGGAAAGCAATATGTACAGGTGTCAGTGTAAAGGAAGTGAAGTGTATAATGATGTGTCAGTGTAAGGAAAAGAGTATGCTCAAGATCATGAGGCTTAAGAGAATAATGCTGGAAGGAGGGGGAATATACAGAGACTTTTGTTCGATAACTGTTAAGTTATGCCTACGTATCCTCTCGTGCAATGAGGAAGTCAGAACACCGTAGTTCGACCCAAAGAGACTGAAAGATGAATTGACTGATGAACTGCTTGCTTGCCTATGCTCAAGTGTATGACCTGTCTGGCTCAGGTGCTAACTGTCTTGCATTAGACGGAAGAAGCGAGTTCTCGTTTGTGAGTGAGGATGATGAGAAAAGAATCCCGGAGGAGACGATTATTGTTTGTTTTTGAGTTTTCAGTCTTTTATTGCTTTTTGAAGTTTGTCATAAGATAATGAGCTTAAGCCTAAACCAATGGATTTAGTAAACTCATCACATCTTCCCTCTGATCAGGGGTAATGAGAATACCTTAAGTGTGAAGTCAGATTCTCACACTTAATCACCTTTGATGCAGGATTAAGATCATTAACCTACTTGTGATTATTTAGATGTTTTTGTGATTTTTGTTTAGTGTTGAGTAATGAGGTTAAGCCATAATCAAGGATTAAACAGACTCATTACACCATCCTAAAAGAAGGATAATAGATGAGAATGTTTAAGCTGAGGAAAACTCCTCAACTTAATCCATGATTAGGGATTAAACCCATGACAAAACAAGCCTTTATTAAGTGGATTTTAGATTAATGATATGATGATGAAGTGTTTTTTATGATTTGTAAGACAACTTGAGGGGGACTTGTCCGTTAACACTAGGGTTAGTCCTTCTTAACCACTTAAGGAAGAATTAGAACCCTAATGCAAGGCCCAAGTTACAAGTGTAATGTCTTGATATTTATTAGATGAATTGATTAAGAGATTTAAACACCTTAAGGGTTTAATACTTAGGATTAAAGTTATACACTCCATCCTAAGAGAAGGATGCAGGCATAACCCTAAGCACAAAGTCTTAAAGCCTTTAGGGTTTAGTCCCTGATTATGAGGTGAGAAGAGGAGACTCAAAGAGAGACACAAAGGTAAAAACTATGGGGGGAACTAACCAAAACCCTAATTCATTGTCATGCTTGGATGATCCTAAGGTTTGTGAGGTTTGCAAGAACAATCTTCAAAGGAGCCACCAGGAAGCAGATGAATAGGATCAAGAGAAGCAAAATGACTTGCTTCATTCAAGAAGTCAAGTCACTTGAAGAAAGAAAGTGGGGAGGAGAAGAATGAGCAAGCTCAAACTCAAACACAAATAAGAATGCAGCAATGGATGCAAGAGAGATGAAAAGAAAAGGTATGAGAAGTGAAGGCAAATCCACTTCTCAAGTTTACTTACCACCTGCAATGTTAGAAAGAAAATGCAATGCAATGCAAGGTGAGATGAAATGATATGATGCTAAGCAAAACCAGAAGCATGTTGATGATGATTATGATGTTATGAGGTGCTGCAAACATGAGGCAAGACAATGGGGATGTTCATACAAGATCATGAATGCAAATGATGCAAGCTAAGGAGCATGAACAAGCATGAAAAGTTATGAATCATACAAGACCAATGACATGGCAAATATGTAATGCAATGATCAATGATGCTTTATACATGTCTTAAGATGTCAAATGAATCATAAGAATGCACAAAATGCAAAGACAAGTCATGTTATGCAAGGAAATGCAAGAGGGATGCAAATGAAAGCCCAAATTAGGGTTTATGGATCAAACATCAAACACAAACCAAAAACAGAAGCAAAATCCTAAAGTAAAAATGGAAAATGATACCCAAGGAAACCTTAGACCTATAATAAACCACTGCCCAAAGGGGAGCTCTCAACTCTCAATCAAACTCAAGTTATGATTTTTGCAAGTTATTAGGGTTTTTAGGGGTTCTTAACAAAACAAATGCCAAACAATTTGAAAATGTAAGAACAATTCATGGCCTTTTTATCCTTGAAAATACATGTTAAACACAAGACAAAGCAAAAAGAATCAATGTCACAACCTTCACCAATAGGCAGAAATGAATTTTTGAATCCATGATCAAAATAATGCATAAAAAATGATTTAATTCAATGAAAAATTCTTAAGATGCATCAAGATCAAAAAAGAAATTTGGTTTGAAGGTTGGACAATGTTTCTAAATGTCTTAGAACATTTCATGAATTTTTTTGTAATTTTTAAATACCTAAAAGTATTTTTAATTAATTAATTCCCATTAATCAATTAAAAATAATCTTTTAAATATTTAAAAATACTTTTTGATGATGAAAAATAAAATAAAAAATATTTTTGTGTCATAAAAATTAATAAAACTCAGAGGAAAAAGTTTCATAATTTTTATGCATTTTTTGCTATTTTAAATAAATTGTACAAAACAAATGAATTAAAATGAATTAAAAATGAAATAAAATAAAAGTAATCAGGATGGGTGGCCAGGATGGGCTCTGGATTCAAAATGGTTGACTGGCGCGTGAATGGATGGTGGAGATTGCATCTGACTTAATTAAATTAATTACGAATTAATTAAAGTTAAATAAGTGGATTAGGGCTAATGAAGAGATCCTGGCCTTCTATCTGCGCGCGAAGTCAAACAAATCAACGCAATCAAGGGTCCAAATTCAAACTAACATTAATTATGCAATTAGGGCACAAATGACTTTCAGGTGGCCGGAGAAGACTTCCGGTCGTCTTCTCCGGCCAGCTCTCACCTGAGAACTACCCAAATCCCTCAAAATGCATCAAAAATGAAAAACAAGAACTGGGAAATGATCCTCACATCCTCACGAATCAAACCCCCATCCTAAAACACATTTATATTTCCTAAATCAACTGAATCGAAGAAAATAAGTTCTAGGTCACGCAAGCTTCAGACACAAATTAAATGCTTATATCACAACCATTCCAAAAACTAAAGGTACCAGAATGATCAGGATAACACAAAGAACAAGTTTGGAACAAAAGAAATGATTTCTGGAAAAAATTATTTTCGAGCTACCTGAGATTTGGAGCTTTTAGTTTAGGAACTTTCTGGCCACCTCTCTTTGTGCAATCCACTCCACTTGGTCCACAGAAGATGCTTGAATACTCAAAAGGAGTTTAAGTTGGCTGGTTGATGAGTTTCGAAAGCTTCTGTTCAAGCTCAGTCAACAATGGCTATAGTGATTCAGGCACTTTCAGGTCATGGTGAGGGGTTGTTTATGATCCTGAGGGTGAATGGAGAAGGTCTATGGTGTTTGTTTGTGTGTTTGCAAGCTGTGGCAAGAGTTTCGAAGGAACTTGCAGCTTGGGGTGAGAAATGGTTATGGAGTAATCTGGCTGTTTCAGGCTTGTGCTTTGGGTGGTTTCTACTCAGTGATACATGGTGAGTTGAATGGAGGAAAAAGTTTTAGTGTTTTGTGGCTGTGGAGAGGAATTCGAAGGAACTTGCAAAATGGTGAGTTTTTGTGTATGTTGTGAATGTGTGAGCTTCAGCCTTGCTTGAAGTGTGTTATGGTCAGCAAATTGTCCACATAACTCTCTCTCATTGGTCAGATGATGTGACCTGCCCTTTATTGATTGGGATGTTTACTTTTGCAAAATGTCAACTTGGTTGTAAGAGAGGCATGGGCTTGGTTCTAGGCAAGTACATGGGCATGGGATGGCGCAGCAATGTGAGGTGAGAGGCTAGCAAAGCTCAGCATCCAAGGCTGCAAGTAGGAGGGAGCATGATCATGAGTTTTGCAACTTGCTTGCTTTATGGTTCACATGTGATAAAGTCTTGTTATACAAACCAAACCATGAGCAAACTTGATCCAATTCTGATTTTTAGGACTTAGAGAATGTTTGTGTAATGGTTTGAAATGAATTAGAAGTCACATGATGCATTGGTCCAAGGTTTTGCAAAATTTCCATTTGGTGCATGACTTGAATTTTAGTGATTTTTGCCAACTTTAACAAACCATAAATTTTGATCCAAGATGAATTAGATCATGTTCTTGTACTTTTTGGAAAGGGAAAGATGAGATCTACAACTTTCATGACCAAAGTTTTTCCATTTGAAGCATTTTTGGATCCAAAATCATGGCTTGAAAAATGACATAAAATGATGCATTCTTGAAAAGTCAACTATGCCCAAAAAGTCAACATTTGCAAAAACCCTAAATTCTTGATTTCTATGAACTTCAATCTTCTTCCATGATCAAATAAAGACCATACACACTCAAAATGATGAAGATCACCCATTGGTTGGGTCATTGGGGGCCTCAGATGCCCTGATTTTGCACTGACTTGTCTGAAAAGTCAACCCTTGATCAGATGACTTCCCCATGGAATTTCTTCATGAAAATTGATATGCATACTCCCTATACCATATAGAGATCAATGGAAACAAGAATGACCAAAAAATTTGGGGTTATGGCCTCTGAAACCAAAACCCTAATTTTCAGTCAACTGTGCAGTTCATCCTGGCTCTGCATCCACTCAAACCCTAGCTCTTGTGATTCCTCTGCATTTTTGACTTTGAGGAGATGAAATATGATATAAGAACACACATGGACCCCTTTGAGTTGATTGATGGCCTTTGGAATGGCTCAAGATGCTCTTGGATTGCTCAGATCACAAACCCTAAGTGCAGATGACTTAGAAACTATGCAGTGAATCAAAAATGAGATATGAGATGATGTGGTTGTGTTTATGCATATGAAATGATCACAAGCCATGGTGTGAATGGGTGAGGGCAAATTTGGGGTGTTTACAATGTGTTGTTTTGTTCTTGATTTGAATTTTCCGGTGCCGGAGCCCTAGCTCCGGTCACCGGATTCTGGAAATGTTTCACCTGAGTTTGAAGGAAGAAGATGATGTGTTTGTCGTAGGATGCACGATCTGGACGATTCTTTTGTTGCCAGCACATTAATGAGAGGGCCTCCCTCTCACGTGATTTTATATTATCTGAATAATGCATTTTGTTTCTCACCTCACCATAGCTAGCGTGTTCTCACTGTCCTGGCCAATCATTGTGCATACTTGGTTTAATGAATGACTTGATCTTGTGCGTCCATCTGATCCATTGGTTTGCCATTTTTCCTGAATTAACTGAATTTCCACAATAATTGCTGTGAACTGCGCTGAACCTTTGGGCTTTACAATTGCTATTCCCCCCTGCGTGGAAGCCCAATGGGATTGAACTAGAATTGCTTGCTGAACGCACCCCCTGGCCTGTTTTCTTTATTTTATTTCTTTTTATTTTCATTTTATTTTCAGTTTGCTTTTCAATTTTTAAAAATAGTTTTAGGTCATCAAAAATTATAAAAATATTCATGAGTGATTGTTTTAGTTTTCTCTAATTTTTGGCATTTTTATTTTTCATTTATTTTTAATTTGTCACGTGGAAATTAATTGTTTCTTTTAATTAATTGTTTTTTATTCCATTTTTAAGCATGCTGCCTTGTTCATTTTTTATATTGGTCATTATTTTGAATTTTGAGATGATTCTTTTTGCTCTGGATTCATGATGAGATGTAGTTTATTGGTGGTTTTTGTTCTGATTTTTAGAATTTTGTTTAATTGATTTTTGTCTCTAACTTGTGCATGAAGCTTTCTAACCCTAATCCATGTTTGAACCCTCATTTGAATGGCTAAGCTTCTGATTTTGATTCCCTCCTTTTGGCATGTTGATATTGTGTGATTGAAGATCATTTGTGCAAGTTTTTGGAATTTTTGAATGTTTACTTGAATTGATTTGAATTTTTGTTCCTTACTTGTTCCTTTTTGCTTCTTTTGGATCATATGTTCACTCCTTAGCTTAGAAGGGCACTTATGCCAACTTCTCTAAGTTGTTTAGACCCATCTTAGGTTGTTGATACCCCTCTGGTCTTGAGTTGTGGTTTGTGCCTTGAGAAAGTTTGTGTTTGGTTGCTCTTAAAGTTCTTCCACACTTATGCATGCTCACTTCACTTCCTTTACTTCTTTCTTCTCATGATGTGAATACTTGACTATGTGCACTTCTTCTCATCGTCTCATGTGATCCTTAGGCACTTTCTTAACATGTTAGGGTTCTGGTTTGGCACTTTGTGATGTTTCTTTGACTATCTTGCTTTGTATTCTCTCATGTTCACTTTGTTTTGTCATAATGATTCCTAATGCTTCATGTTGAGTTATGTGGTTCTCTTCTCCTTCTTGTGCTTTGAGTTTGCATTTGGCATTTGTGTTTATGACTTCACTTCTGGTTGTGTGGCTTTAGCTTGACATTATGTTCATTTGGTGTTGCATTTATGTTTGTGTCACTAACCATTTCAGGGGCTTTGGTAAGTGAGAGGTGTGGATGTGATTCCCACATCTCCAAATCTTATCTCTTCTCTTCTCCTTATTATTTTTCTATTCTTGTGATTGTTGGGGCTTAGGCCTTACTTCCTCCCTCTTCTATTCTTCTTTCTTCTCTTTCTTTTCTTTCTTCTCCTCCTTTAGGATAGCAAACCTCACTAACCTAGGATTTTCTATGCATGATGACAATTAGGATTCATTAGTCCCCCATTAGATTTTACCTTTGAGATCCTTTTGGTGCTCTCTCTCTCTTCTCATCTTCAAACTTAACTTAAGTCACTTTAATAAATGACGAGTCTTCTCATGTGACACGGGACTTTGCTATGAGATACTTGCACGTGTTCCATTTCAGGGCGAGGTGTAGGGTATCCCTCGTGGTGGATAGGTCTTAGAATGAGATTACCTCACAAAGAAAAACATAAAAAAACAGTTCTTAACCAAAAATCACAAAAACACTTAATAAATGCCAGTAGGTCAGTGTGTCTGAGCCTTCACTTGTGGGACTAAATTTGGGGATTTCCTCCATAGATAGGTGTGCCTCTTGCGCATTCCATTTCGGGATGATGTGATACGTACACATCCCAGTGAGTAAGACTTAGGTACAGTTACCTATGCAAACCTCAAAGCAGAAAACTCATAAAAAACACAAACCAACAATAAGCGTCTTTCCTTCGGGAATTCTTTTCTCATCTCCTTCGCTCTGTCCGCGAACTTGATCCTACTTGTCACTTTGCAAGACGGTTACACACTCGTCGTCTGAGCCTGCAACACCTGAGCATTGACATAGGCAGTTCAAGCCTTAAGACACAAGCAATCTTTTCCACCCCTAGTTAGGGGAACTACGGTGACTCTGATCCTTATTGTCCAGATGAGGTACGTAGGCAGCGGGGTAGGACCCGTTCGAGCACAATCTTTAGTTTCCCTACATTTTTCCTTTTCATTTCTTTTTCAGTTCCCTTTTCGTTTATTTTACCCAGTTCAGTTCATTTTCTTTGCAGCAGCTTTCATTTCTTCACCCTTTGAAACAATTTCTTTGCAAGCGTGGATCCCGTCGGGTACAGCGAACGATCTGGGTGCTAATACCTTCCCAGGTCGTAACCGACTCCCGAACTCAGTCTCTTTGGTTTGTAGGACCCGTGTCCTTCCTTTTCTTTTCTTCTGGTTCGTGCAGCATTACAATTCTCGTTCCTTCGGGATAAAAATGCCTGGCTGGCGACTCTATCCTCTTTCCGCACCACTTTCGCGTTTGTACCAGGATGGAAATCCGGGGAGCGACAGCTGGCGACTCTGTTGGGGACCGAACCCAGAATATCTGGTTCCCTTGAGAGTCAATCCTAGCGCTTGCGTGTTTCTGTTCCTCTGGGTGTTAACTGTTTACTATTGTGTGTATTTTATTGTTATTTTATTTACAGTTTTACTTACAGCATTATTTACAGTTTTCAGTAATTATCTTCTGCATCATACTCTATACTGGACTGTCTAGACTGATTTTCTGTTTGGTGGGGTTCGGGTGATACTGTTTCGGAGAGATGAGCCAAATACCCGGCTTGAGTGCACTATAGGATTAGAGTGGACATATTGTACTCACATGTGACATGATGAGTGGCGATGTGTTTCACGTCCAGACTGCGACCGTCTTGGAAATATCTTGTATGGGGATTTCCTCCACTTCGGGATAGGACCTTGATAGTTATGTGCATCTGGGGACCGATTATTGAGAACCTTTGTGGAAACAACCCTCTCCAGTGGTGACAATGGAAGACCACATTTTGTGGCAAACCCATTTGCACCCGAGGGTCCACTGGGGACTCACATAGGATGGCCTGGTTCTCATATAGGAACTCAGTCAAAGCATCTGGTCATATGACAATAGTACTGTATCCTACGGGCTGAATGTACTATTGTTTCTCGATTTCAGCGCTCGAAGCTGGGGACTTATAAGGGATGCTTGTTTTTCCCGGACTCAGCTGAGGCCTCCCTGCATAGTACATAATGCCAAACCGATTCCCTGATTTGGTCATGAGCCATTTCTCGGAAATGTTGAAAGTATTATTGCTATTCGGCTTTGAGAGTCCGTGATGTTTGACCCGGAGCACACCCGTGAGATTGGGAGGGGTTTACAGCTTTGCAGGAACCCTTGACCTCATCATACCCTCGTTACCAGTACAGTCTTCTGATTTGACATGGTTACTTTGATTCTGGAGTTCTTGAGTTTATCTGGTTCTTGACTGGGTTTATCTGAGATTACCTGAGTGTTTATGGGTTATTATTCAGAGGCTTGGGGTTTATGATCACTTGGCTCTGACATCCGGAATCCAGACAGTCCTAGATTGATCATATGTCTTTGCATTTGCATTGCATCATTTCATCATTAATCATGTTTTGTTTTCATTCACAGGTTCATATCCTTGCTTCCGGTATCCTATTCAGAGATGGAAGATTCTCGCAAGCAGAACATTCATTTCAAGTTTTTCGACACTAAGGTTGGCCTATTAAAGAAGATGGTGAAGCTGATCACGCCCAATCATGTGGAAAGGTTCAGGAAGGCTTATGGGAGCATTCTGATGTGGTGGTGGAGTTAGATCCCTCTAAAAGAAGTGCCATTCACACTCTCCTTCAGTACTATGATCCTCAGCTTCGATGTTTCACTTTTCCTAATTTTCAGTTAGGTCCTTTGCTGGAGGAGTATGCTTTGATCTTGGGAGTTCCTGTTCGAGACCAGATTCTATTCAATGCTGAGATGGTTAGACCTACACCTGAAGCAATTGCCAAGGCTCTTTATTTGAGCACTTCTGCTGTGAATTCTATGACTATTATTAAAGGAGGTGTATCTGGTTTTTCTTTGGAGGCTTTAGTAAAGAAGGTTGAAGAGCTGGCTGTTAAGGAAGAGTGGGATTCTGTGTATGCCATTCTGGCTCTCTCTATTTATGGCATCATTTTGTTTGCAGATATGGAGAAGTTCATAGACATGAATGCCATCCATCTATTCTTGCTGAAGAATCATGTGCCTACGTTTCTCGGAGATTTGTATTACTCAGTGCACTATAAGACTGAAAAGAAAAGGGGAGGTTTAGTTCGCTGCTGCGCTCCTTTATTCCATATGTGGTTCATGAGGCATTTGCCCAGTACTGGGGTGTTTAGTGATCATACCTTGGTGTGGGCTCAGAAGCTGGAAAAGTTGTTTGCTAAGGATGTCAGATGGATTACTCAGAGGCTTCAGGGTGCACGTTTCATCACCAGTTGTGGGAGTTACCTCAATGTACCTCTGTTGGGAGTGACTGGGGGGATCAATTACAACCCAATCTTGTTGAGGAGACAGTTGGGGTATGCCTTGAGAGAGGTACCAAAAGAGTTGAGATTGGCCCCTATTTTCTATTTCTCGGTGAAGGACAATATGCCTTTAGTGAGGAAAGCTGCTGGAGCTTGGAAGTGCATCAAAGGAGAAGGAGTGGATTGCTTTGGGAAGTGTAGCAATCAAACTTTCCCGGAGTACGAGGCTTGGCTGAAGGATAGAGCCAGGAGGGTATTGCTGCCATTCTCACCTCCAGTTCCTCCAACTGCTGAGTCTAATGCCACTGTGCCTTTAAAAGAATTCAAGAAGTTGGAAGCACAGCTGCACGAGGTCAAGTTAGAGAATGCTGAAATGGTTAATTTGTATCACCTTTCCAATCGTGCCAAGAATGAAGCCGAAGAGAAATTGCAGAAAATGCAGATCACCTTAGAGGCTAAGGAGAAAGAGTTTGCTGGGAGAGAAGCTCACTTTCAAAGATTGGGTCTGATGGAATCAAAAAGAGAAGCGGAACATAAGAAGACTTCGAAGACTCTTAAGGAAGCTGGCCAGTCCATTGTTTGGTTGCAGGGCCAGAGGGAGCAGGAGTAGAAGAGGTATAAAGAAAAAGAAGAGTTTTTCGAAGTACAGATGACCTTTAAGAAGGAAGAAGTGGAACAAGCCCACCAGATCCGGAGAGAGAAGACTCAGCAGTTGGCAGAGAATCAGCAAGCCTTAGAAGAAGCGCTTAAGGAGATTGAAGACCTCAAGTTGATGGCTGGAGTCAAGAAGGCTAGGTCTGAGCTGGGACTTAGTGAAGGAGGATCAGGGTCTTCGGGCAGTAGTCTTGCTTTTTAGTTTGTTTTCCTAGTATTTGGATTACCTACAGACATGTTGTAGGAATTATGGTTGTTTGTTTTTCATTTTAGAAAACCTGTACCCTACGGGGAATTCTGTTACTTTTGCCTGGTAGGCTGATTTATGTTATGTAGTTTCATTCAGTTCTCTATTTTCTGTGCATGCTGTTATGGTCTGAATTTGATTTCTATGCAAAGGTTTCTGAAGGTCGAGGATCAACAACCATCTGGTTATCTTTGCTAAATACCGTAATCGGGGCATGAATGACCTGGAGTTTGAAAGCATAAACAATTGCATTGCATACATATCACCCTTCTTCTTGTTTTGCAGGTATGGCCACAGGTTCCTAATGTCTTTTCTGTTTCAGGCATTATAGCTCCCAGGAAGGTTCGAGAACAGCCGATCATACACAGATATCCCACAAGAGTCAACAGAGAAAGAGTCATGGATCAAATGCAGGCTGATTTAGCTGACTTGAGATTGAGAATGGACAATTTTATGACCCTTATGGCAGGAATGGGTCAGAATCAGGAACGTCTACGTGAGTTGGTAGAAAATAGTCAGGCCAGGAACAACGGGGCTGCTGATGGAGGTAATCGTAACGGTGCTGGCGCCCGTCAAGTTGAAATCCCTGTGGCACAGCCAGGGGTCACCATTATCAACGATGGACTGAACAACATACAGATGGATGGTCAAGACGAACAATTTACTTTGCTGGACGAAGCGGAAGGCCAAGGGGCTGAAATAAACAGAAAGTTTGAAGAGATGGCTGAACAGATCAAGGCTATTCAATCTCAGAGCTCTCTAGGGTTCGATATTACTGACTTGGGCTTGGTTCCAGGGGTTAGAATCCCTTACAAGTTCAAGGTCCCGACTTTCGAGAAGTACAACGGCACAGCATGTCCAAAGACTCACCTCCAGTCCTTTGTAGGAAGAATTGCTGCCCATACTGACGATGAGAAGGTATGGATGTATTACTTCCAGGATAGCCTAGTGGGGGCTTCCTTGGAGTGGTATATGAAGCTAAGTAGGGTCAACGTTAAGAGCTGGAAGGACTTGGCAGAGGCGCTCGTGAAGCAATACCAGTACAATTTGGACATGGCTCCAAATCGCACTCAACTGCAGAACATGTCTCAAAATGCTAAGGAGGGGTTTAAGGAGTATGCTCAAAGGTGGCGTCAGCTGGCTGCCAGAGTACAACCACCATTGCTGGAGAATGAGATGGCTGATATGTTCATGGGGACATTGCAAGGGGTGTTTATCGAGAGATTGGCGTCTTGTTCGGCAACCAAGTTCAATGATATAGTAATAGCAGGCGAGAGGGTCGAGACTCTGTTAAAAATGGGGAAGATTCAGGATACTAGTGCGAGCAGCTCGAGTGGCGTAAGAAAAGCTTTCAACGGACCCCCGAGAAGAAGGGAAGGTGAAACCAATGTTGTGTACAGCCGAGGACGGGGCCGAGGATATAGAAGATCATATGAGCAAGTGGCAGCTGTCACTATCCCTTCCAGTCCTGTGCAGCAGGTACAGACTCAACCTCAACAGCAGCAACAACAACAGCCACAACGTAACAATTATCAACAAAGATCGTATCAGCCGAGACAAGCTCGTCCGGCTAATAGGGTGCTTGAAGCAATTCCCATGACATACACTGCATTGCTGCAGAGATTGCTAGACCTGAACTTGATACAACTAAGGACATTAGCACCACCACCACCTGGAGAGCTTCCAGTGGGGTACGATGCCAATGCTAGATGCGCATTCCATTCAGGGGCACCCGAGCACTCAACTGAGAAGTGCAGGGCGCTACAGCATAAAGTTCAAGATTTGATCGACTCCAAGGCGATTAACTTTGCACCACCGCCTAATGTTACTTCAAACCCTATTCCAAACCATGGAGGGGCTAGAATAAATGTTGTTGATGGTGGTGAGAAGTTAAGTTTGATTCTGAGCGTAGAAGAAGTAAAGACTCCACTGCTGATAGTGAAGGAGAGGCTGTTAAAAGGACAAGTGTTTCCAGGATGCGGTTCTAATTATGAAAAGTGTTTGAATTCAGTGAACGGTTGTGAAGACCTAAAGGTGGGGTTGCAGAATCTGATTGATGAGGGGTCATTGCAGTTTGATAAAGTTGACAATGAAGGTGATTGTGTGTCCACTATAACAATCTACTATGATCTAGCTGAAATGCCTGCTAGAAGAGAACATGTGACTATTTACGCTCCAGAAGTCAGTCCTATTACTATTACTCTTCCTGGGCCTGTTCCTTATACTGATGATAAAGCCATCCCATGGCATTACGGCTCAGATGTGTATGTGGAGGGACAGAAGGTCGAGAGTAAGTCAGTAACAATTGACCCGACTGTGGTGAACGTCAGAGGGGTTGGTGGTTTCACGAGAAGTGGTCGTCTTTTTGCTCCCCCAGTTCTGAGAGGAGATCCAGAAGCTGAAGCTGCGGCAAAGGCTAAAGGAAAGCAAACAGCGATTGAAGAAACGACAACTCCTGTTGCTGGACAGGGTACCTTTGAGAAAGAAGTGTAGGAATTTATGCGAATAATAAAGAAGAGTGATTATAAGGTGGTTGAACAGTTGAACCAGATGTCGTCCAAAATATCAATTCTGTCTTTGCTGATGTGTTCTCTAGCACATAGAGAAGCCTTGCTGAAAGTGTTGTAGATGGAATACGTTCCTCAAGAGATAACAGTTAATCAATTGGAAGCTGTAGTGGGCAGTGTGAATGCAAGCCACGGGTTGGGCTTCACAGATAGAGACCTTACTTCAGAAGGCCGTAATCACAACAAAGCACTGCATATTACTATGGAGTGTAAGGGTGCTGTTTTGTCGCATGTCCTGGTTGACACAGGCTCTTCTCTTAATGTACTCCCGAAGAAAGCCTTAATGAAGTTGAATGTCGATGGTATCGTCTTGTGACCCAGTGATTTGATAGTGAAAGCTTTTGATGGGTCCAGAAGGTCTGTGTTCGGAGAAGTTGAGTTACCTGTGAAAATAGGGTCTCAAGTATTCAAGAGCACATTCTACGTCATGGATATTCAGCCCGCGTATAGTTGCTTGTTGGGACGTCCTTGGATTCATGCTGCAGGAGCAGTAACTTCCACTTTGCATCAGAAGTTGAAATACGTGGTTGATGGCCAAGTAATTACTGTGTGTGGGGAGGAAGATATCTTTGTGAGCCACCTATCAACTTTCAAATATGTAGAGATGGACAGAGAGATCCATGAAACACTGTGTCAGGCCTTCGAAGCAGTTAATTTTAGCATTTTGGCTCCGGTAGAGAGGAAAATGAGATAGAAGGTACCTCCATTCACTCCTACAAGCAGGCCAAGGAAGTGGTTCAATCTGGAAGCGCCCAAGGCTGGGGCAAGTTGCTGGAATTAGAGAAGAAAGATGATAAGTTTGGTCTGGGTTATCAGCCTGGTGGGTTTAACTGGCCTCAAAGTGGTAAAGCTATTACTTTCACAAGCGCTGGGATGCTCGATCGCAACCATATCTATGCAACAAGCGAAGAAGAAGACAATGATGGTGATTGGGACAACTGGATTCACCCGTGTGCGCCCGGAGAGGAGCTCAAGAACTGGTCTTCTGAGGACATCGTTCAAGTTACCTGGCAATCAGAGTAATTGATTTGTTTCCTTTTTTATCATGCTGCATGTCAATCCTGCACTCTGCCCAAAGTGCACGAATCCATTTGTAGGGCCACCATGCTTTTTATGCATTTATTTTACCATGAAATAAAGGACATTTTCAAGAAAATTGTGTTCTCTTTCTTTCGTTTTAAATTTTTCACAAAACAATCAAATGGAAATGAGTTTTTCCTTTTTTGTTTTTGTGTTTGCGTCTCTTTTGAAAAAAAAAGCACAGATTCTAAAATAAGCACATCATCTGTGCAGTGTTGATCATCCAGATTCTAGTGATAACGTTCCTGCTATGACCACGCATGACTTTGATAATCCTATCTACCAAGCTGATGAAGGGGTTTAGGAAGACTGTGAACTCCCCGAAGAATTGGTAGGTTGTTGAAACAAGAGGAAAGGGTTATTCAGCCTCATCAGGAAGAAATAGAGATCATCAACATCGGAACAGAAGAGTCAAAGAAAGAGATAAAGATTAGGGCCAGTCTATAGGCCGACGTAAATAAAGAGTTGATTGGTATGCTGCGTGAATATATGGATATCTTCGCCTGGTCGTATCAAGATATGCCAGGGTTGGATACTGACATTGTTGTGCATAGGCTACCATTGAGAGAAGATTGTCCTCCTGTGAAACAAAAACTGAGAAGAACTCGTCCTGACATGGCAATGAAGATCAAGGAGGAAGTTCAGAAACAGTGGGATGCCGGTTTCCTTACCGTAACTAGTTACCCACCCTGGGTAGCTAACATTGTGCCTGTACCAAAGAAAGACGACAAAGTTCGGATGTGCATTGATTACCGGGATCTAAACAGAGCAAGTCCAAAAGATGACTTTCCATTACCTCACATTGATGTGCTGGTAGATAACACCGCTCAGTTCTCGGTATTTTCCTTCATGGATGGCTTCTCCGGGTATAATCAAATTAAGATGGCACCGGAAGACATGGAGAAAACAACGTTCATTACCTCGTGGGGTACATTCTGCTACAAGGTCATGCCCTTTGGTTTGAAGAACGCCGAGGCAATGTATTAGCGGGCTATGGTCACATTGTTCCACGACATGATACACAAGGAGATAGAGTGCTATGTGGACGATATGATTGCTAGGTCCCGAGACGAAGAAGAGCATCTGGTCAATCTCAAGAAGCTGTTTGACAGACTGATAAAGTATAAGCTGAGGTTGAATCCAAACAAGTGCACTTTCGGAGTGCGTTCCGAAAAACTGCTAGGTTTCATTGTTAGCCAGAAAGGAATCGAGGTGGATCCTGTAAAAGTGAAAGCAATACAAGATATGCCTGCACCAAAAATAGAAAAAGAAGTGCGCGGGTTTTTAGGGAGGTTGAACTACATTTCACGGTTCATATCTCATCTAACTGCCACGTGCGAACCAATATTCAAATTGATAAGAAAAGAGCAAACAGTCAGGTGGAATGAGGATTGTCAGAGAGCCTTTGAAAAGATAAAAGAATATTTGCAGGAGCCTCCAGTTCCAGGAAGGCCGCTTATCATGTACTTGACTGTGCTAGAAGGGTCAATGGGGTGTGTTCTAGGCCAACATGACAAGTCTGGTCGAAAAGAGTACGCTATTTATTACCTTAGCAAAAAGTTTACCGACTGTGAATCCCGTTACTCACTGCTCGAGAAAACTTGTTGCGCTTTGGTATGGGCTGCTCGCCGACTGAGACAGTATATGTTGACCCATACCACACTGCTAATCTCAAAAATGGATCCTGTCAAGTATATCTTTGAGAAACCAGCGTTAACCGGAAGGGTTGCTAGGTGGAAAATGATTTTAACAGAATATGGCATACAATATACTTCTCAGAAAGCCATCAAAGGAAGTATATTGTCAGATTACCTTGCACAACAACCTCTTGAAGATGACTATCAGCCAATGAAGTTTGATTTCCCTGATGAGGAAATCATGTACCTCAAAGCAAAAGATTGCGAGGAACCACTTCCGGAGGAAGGGCCAGACCCTGAATCCAAATGGAAGTTGATGTTTGATGGGGCAGTCAATATCAACGGACGTGGAGTTGGTGTTGTTCTTATTACTCCTGAAGGTGTTCACTTTCCCTTCGCTGCCAGGATTACTTTTGGCTGCACCAACAATGAAGCGGAATACGAGGCGTGCATAATGGGAATAGAGGAGGCCATTAATCTTCGGATTAAGACCCTCGATATATTCGGAGATTCAGCCCTCATTATCAACCAGGTTACCGGCAAGTGGTATACACATCAAGAACACTTAATTCCTTATAGGGATTATGCCAGAAAACTATTGACGTTCTTTACAACGGTTAAGCTTCAGTATATACCACGAGATGAAAATCAATTTGCCGATGCATTGGCTACTCTTTCTTCGTCCATCAAAGTCTTGTGTTGGAACTATGTGCCCAAGATTGACATCTCCAGGCTTGACGCACCATCTCATGCTTTCTCTGTAGACGCCGTGTCTGATGAGAAACCTTGGTACTTTGATATCAAGCTCTTCCTAGAAAAGCAAGAATACCCACCAGAGGCATCATCCAATAACAAGAAGACTTTAAGGCGACTTGCAGCTAGTTTCTTCTTGAATACAGATGGGGTTTTGTATAAGAGGAACTTCGACATGGTCTTGCTCAGATGCGTGGATAGACACGAAGCAGGCCTGTTGATGCAGGAAGTCCACGAGGGATCCTTCGGTACTCATGCAGGAGGGCATGCTATGGCTAAGAAATTGTTGAGGTCGGGGTATTATTGGATGACAATGGATGCAGACTATTGTTCATACGCCCGCAAGTGCCATAAGTGCCAGATTTATGCAGACAAGGTGCATGTTCCTCCCAGCCCGCTCAACGTCATGTCATCTCCTTGGCCATTTTCTATGTGGGGCATTGACATGATCGGGAAAATAGAGCCTACTGCTTCAAATGGTCATCGCTTCATCTTGGTCGCGATCGATTACTTCACTAAGTGGGTTGAAGCAGTATCTTATGCCAATGTCACCCGTCAAGTGGTAGCAAGGTTTCTGAAAAGAGACATCATTTGCAGATACGGAGTTCCCGAAAGAATCATTACTGACAATGGTTCTAACTTAAACAACAAGATGATGGCAGAGTTGTGTCGGGACTTTCAAATTCAGCATCAAAATTCTTCTCCTTACCGACCAAAGATGAATGGCGCGGTAGAGGCAGCAAATAAGAATATCAAGAAGATTATGCAAAAGATGATTGTCACTTACAAATATTGGCATGAGATGTTATCATTTGCATTGCATGGGTACCGAACGTCAGTCAGGACGTCAACTGGGGCAACTCCCTTCTCATTGGTATATGGTATGGAGGCAGTCTTGCCTGTTGAGGTAGAAATTCCTTCATTACGTGTGATGATGGATGTGAAGCTTGATGAGGCTGAGTGGGTACGTGCTCGATACAATCAGCTATGCTTAATTGAGGAAAAGAGATTAGCGGCTATCTGCCATGGTCAGCTTTATCAGAGGAGAATGAAGCGAGCATTCGACCAACGAGTACATACTCGGGAGTATCAAGTAGGAGAGCTTGTGCTCAAAAGGATTGTTCCTCCAGGTTCAGATCACAGGGGCAAGTGGACCCCAAATTACGAAGGACCATTCATAGTGAAGAAAGTTTTCTCAAGAGGAGCAGTGATGCTCACCACTATGGATGGAGAGGATTTCCAATCCCCTGTTAACTCGGACGCAGTTAAAAAATACTTCGCATAAAAAAGACCCGCTGGACACAAAAACAGAATTAAAGTCCAGGCAAGAAAAGGGCATCCCAGTGAGCTAAAAACAGAATAAAAAAGCTCGGGAAAAAGTTAGGGAAAATAAATAAAAAATGTACACCCGCTGAGTTGAAAAGCCACATCGGACAACTAAGGCAAAAAAGGGTATCTCGGTGGATTGAAAACCCGAAAGGGAGATCCACGCAAAACAAGGGAATAAGAGAACAACTGCGATCCGAGTAATCTGAACCAAATCATCGTTTCGTACAGCCTGACAACATCAGAAGGATATGAATCAGTCCCTCATCTTCTCAGAAAGCAAATGCAAGAATGGAGAGTTTTGAAGACATGCTGGTCATAGCAAGAAGGAAACTCATTGGGATGTCGTGTCCATTGCCATTAGGATAGTTTATTTTCTCAATTTTATGGTAGCTACCTCTTTCCAGGTGATTGCTTCCTGATGTAAAAACTATTCCTATTTAGAGGCTTTTCAATAAAAGAATATTCAGTCAAAAAGCTGTGTTGTGTTTACTTTTATTTGCAAAAATGTCCTGAATTTTTGGCAAAAAATAGCATTGCATTTAAAACATGGTGATAATTTGAAGAAAATGACATTGCAGGGAAACATTTGAAATCTTCTTTGAGTGTCGGGTGACGATGGATGAACAGATCATACCATGCAAGTCCCCGGGGCACATATGTGTTTTTTGTTGTTGCAGGTTTTGTAGGATGGCGTCACATTATCCCAAACAGAGTTTTCCCCAACTAAGTCGTGGCAGGTGGGATCCCCAAGCAGATTATTTTTCGCCAGTGGAGTATGCCTAGCAGGCAGTGGGAGGCCCATTCCCCACAGAGTTTAACTGTCAAAACTCTTTTCACAAACAAAGGATATTTGGGGAAGCATCTCCCCAGCCGTGCTGAAAGATCGTCATTTCCCCACAGAGTTCCATGATTGAGATACAACCGTCATGGAAGTATTCTCCAGCACTCGTCCGTGTTCATACTTTATTGCTGCTCGTCTGCATTTCTCAACACTCGTCTGTGTTCCCACTTTGTTACTACTCATTTTCCTTCCCCAACAGTTGCCCATAGTTGTAATTATTGTTGCTCGTCTGCAATTCCCAACACTCGTCTGTGTTTGGTATTTATTGTTGCTCGTCTGCATTCCCCAACACTCGTCGGTGTTTGATAGTTGATTTTGCTCGTATGCATTCCCCAACACTTGTCTGTGTTTGTTATCTGTTTGAAGCTAGTTTGCATTGTTTGGATACTCGTCTGTATCATCCCTCACACTCGTCCGTGTTAGCTTATAACTATATGTGTTGATTTGATAATTACCCTAGTACTCGTCTGTATTGCTACTCCAATTGCTCATCTGTGTTAGATCTCTGGTATTCGTCTGTACCAGTGGTTGATATTCGTTTGTATCATCGCCTGAGGCACTCTTTTGTGTTTCTTGGGGCATTGTCTGATTTTCGTTTGTATTATTGACTTGCGGCACTCATCTGTGTTTTCTTGATGATTATCCAATACTCGTCTGTATTGAAGAGGTTTGAAATCCTGACGGTGGGATTAAACGTCAAAATGGTTATCGGTCACGGCGTAACAGGTATATCTGAAGGAGATTCGTCTATCTCAAGCACCTCTTATTTTTGTTGCACCTGGCGTAACAGGTTATCTGAAGAAGGCTCGTCTGTCTTAGACCATATATCCACAGAGAATATATGAGGAGGGTTCGTCTATCCTAATTATGCATGTCTATCCCACGGACTCAAGTGCATCACCGGTCCTGGCGTAATTGGTTTATCCGAAGGAGATTCGTCTGTCTTAAGTCATAGGTTTTGCGAGGTATATGAGGACTCGTATGTCCAGTTCCTGGCGTAACAGGATTGTTTCGAAGAGGACTCGTCTGTCAAAGTATTCTGATTCCAAATAACAGTCTCAACTTGGAAGAAGCGTCTGCTTTGTCCCCGTTTCAGTCACCAAAGCGTCATTTGGTTGGGTTTATTTCCCAGTTCTTGCATTCTCTAGCAGAGTGCAAATTTCAGGTTTTCTTGGTATTCAACCACATTTTATCTTGAACGGTCGATAGCCCGTGCTACCGTCCTTTTCAGATTAACAGTTGATTGAATTGGGGCAGCTGTAACACCCCAAATTTTCCCTCTTCTTTTTAAGCATCATCACCACATCATATTCATCATAAGCATATCATATCCTTGGCATCTTTGCATGGAAAGATGAGGCATAACATTCTCATGACCTAGCATTAGGCATATGATCATCTGTGGAGGGATTTGAGGCACCTCAAGCTATAACAAGAGGCCCAATGGATTTGCACAAGTCCTATGAGGATTCTATATTGCATTCACAAGCTTAAGATCATTCACAAAAGCCCAGGAGGTTGGAGGATCATCAGGGAATTCAAGCTAGGGCAAAGCTCCTACACAATGACCCCAAATTAGGGTTTGAGTTTCAAGCATGAAAACTTTGTAACTTTGGCCATTTTATTTGGGCAAAGTCTTTCATATATTAAGAGGATCCTAGGGTTGAAATTTGGTGTTAAAAATCCTGGTGGAAGTCAGGTATTTCTTCAGTTGCTTGTAAATGAAGAAATTGGTCAACTGTGCATTCTAGAAGTCAACTGTGAAATTTCAAAGGGTCCAACCCTATTTTTCTAGTCAAGGGATGTTCTTATAACATTAGAAGAGGTTTGGCAAGATCAAAGATCAAGAATCAAAAGGTTTTGAGGAGTTTTCCATTTTTGGCATGTGATTGGTCATGAAATTTGCCATTTTTAGTAACCTTTTGCCCTAATTTTCAAAGTCACATAATTTGGTGAAAAAAGCTTCAAATTAATTGCCACCAAACATGAAAGTTGAAGATTAAGGTCTCCCATTTTTAAAAAGTACAAGTACTTTTTCATAGCCCTCATGGTTTGTGAGATGAGGCCTTCGAAAGTCACTTGAATTCTAGGGCATGACATGAATTTCAAGCCTCCCTCAAATGCAAAACCTCATGTAACTTATTTTTAAGTGGTGTTATGGAAAAAATAAGATTATAGTGCTTCAAGGCAATGCATGAGAAGAATTTTTGCCCAAGGAAACAAACAAATTCATGCATGAGAGGTGGTGTATTTCACAAAAGGCAAAAATGGATGATCATGAGAAAAGCACGACACCAACATCTGAGGGGCAGGATCATCTCATCATGAATCAAGGGCTGGGATGAGAGATCAGCATGTGCAAAGAGGAATCAAATGCACGAGAAAATTGGTCATTATCATTCTTCATGCAATTTTGCAAAACAACACCTATCACACAACTCATGCTACCACTCACCACAAAACCCTAATCAGTATGATGTGTGCATGATATAAAAGCCAATCAAACCCTAAATGCAAGCTATCACTCTCTCATTTTTTAGATTCAAAGTTTCTTACACAAGAGTAAAAGTTTTCGAATCTCTCTCCCCAAGCCACACCTCTCTCATTTCTCTTCATATTCTTCTTCTACAAGCTTCAAGGAACACGTTTCTCTCATCAATCAAAGCTGAAAGTGAGGAAACAAGAAGTTGCCATTAAGAGCAGTTTGCTTCGAAGCTCCAAGTTCAGGATCTCTCAAGCTTCCTCTTGCATTTATTTTGCAAGAGGAGATCAAAGTACACAGATCTGCAGCATCTGGAATTCTATTTTGGTGATTTTGAAGTGGTTCCATCTCAGGTATGACTTGAAATCCATAGATCTAAAACTTGTTTTTCTTATGTGCATTTTGATTTGTGAACTTTGCTGAGTATTCTGCACTCTTTGGATTTGATTTTGATGCATTATTGAGTGAAATATGTGGATTTAAAGTTTGGTGTATGATTATTTTTTGTTTCAATCCGGCTTGTGTGGTGATCTAATGAAAAATCTAAGTGCATTTTTGGATTCAATGAGGTTTGTTTGCTTGATCTGGACAGTTTGAACTGTTTATGTGTTGTTTTATTCTTGATTTGAATTTTCCGATGCCGGAGCCCTAGCTCCGGTCACCGAATTCTGGAAATATTTCACCTGAGTTTGAAGGAAGAAGATGGTGTGTTTGTCGTAGGATGCACGTTCTGGACGGTTCTTTTGTTGCCAGCATATTAATGAGAGGGCCTCCCTCTCACGTGATTTTATATTATCTGAATAATGCATTTTGTTTCTCACCTCACCATAGCTAGCGTGTTCTCACTGTCCTGGCCAATCATTGTGCATACTTGGTTTAATGAATGACTTGATCTTGTGCGTCCATCTGATCCATTGGTTTGCCATTTTTCCTGAATTAACTGAATTTCCACAATAATTGCTGTGAACTGCGCTGAACCTTTGGGCTTTACAATTGCTATTCCCCCCTGCATGGAAGCCCAATGGGATTGAACTAGAATTTCTTGCTGAACGCACCCCCTGGCCTGTTTTCTTTATTTTATTTCTTTTTATTTTCATTTTATTTTCAGTTTTCTTTTCAATTTTTAAAAATAGTTTTAGGTCATCAAAAATTATAAAAAAATTCATGAGTGATTGTTTTAGTTTTCTCTAATTTTTTGCTTTTTTATTTTTCATTTATTTTTAATTTGTCACGTGGAAATTAATTGTTTCTTTTAATTAATTGTTTTTTGTTCCATTTTTAAGCATGTTGCCTTGTTCATTTTTTATATTGGTCATTATTTTGAATTTTGAGATGATTCTTTTTGCTTTGGATTCATGATGAGATGTAGTTTATTGGTGATTTTTGTTCTGATTTTTAGAATTTTGTTTAATTGATTTTTGTCTCTAACTTGTGCATGAAGCTTTCTAACCCTAATCCATGTTTGAACCCTCATTTGAATGGCTAAGCTTCTGATTTTGATTCCCTCCTTTTGGCATGTTGATATTGTGTGATTGAAGATCATTTGTGCAAGTTTGTGGAATTTTTGGATGTTTACTTGAATTGATTTGAATTTTTGTTCCTTACTTGTTCCCTTTTGCTTCTTTTGGATCATATGTTCACTCCTTAGCTTAGAAGGGCACTTGTGCCAACTTCTCCAAGTTGTTTAGAGCCATCTTAGGTTGTTGATACCCCTCTAGTCTTGAGTTGTGGTTTGTGCCTTGAGAAAGTTTGTGTTTGGTTGCTCTTGAAGTTCTTCCACACTTATGGATGCTCACTTCACTTCCTTTGCTTCTTTCTTCTCATGATGTGAATACTTGACTATGTGCACTTCTTCTCATCATCTCATGTGATCCTTAGGCACTTTCTTAACATGTTAGGGTTCTGGTTTGGCACTTTTTGATGTTGCTTTGACTATCTTGCTTTGTATTCTCTCATGTTCACTTTGTTTTGTCATAGTGATTCCTAATGCTTCATGTTGAGTTGTGTGGTTCTCTTCTCATTCTTGTGCTTTGAGTTTGCATTTGGCATTTGTGTTTATGACTTCACTTCTGGTTGTGTGGCTTTAGCTTGACATTATGTTCATTTGGTGTTGCATTTATGTTTGTGTCACTAACCATTTCAGGGGCTTTGGTAAGTGAGAGGTGTGGATGTGATTCCCACATCTCCAAATCTTATCTCTTCTCTTCTCCTTATTATTTTTCTATTCTTGTGATTGTTGGGGCTTAGGCCTTACTTCCTCCCTCTTCTATTCTTCTTTCTTCTCTTTCTTTTCTTTCTTCTCCTCCTTTAGGATAGCAAACCTCACTAACCTAGGATTTTCTATGCATGATGACAATTAGGATTCATTAGTCCCCCATTAGATTTTACCTTTGAGATCCTTTTGGTGCTCTCTCTCTCTTCTCATCTTCAAACTTAACTTAAGTCACTTTAATAAATGACGAGTCTTCTCATGTGACACGAGACTTTGCTATGAGATACTTGCACGCGTTCCGTTTCGGGGCGAGGTGTAGGGTATCCCTCGTGGTGGATAGGTCTTAGCATGAGATTACCTCACAAAGAAAAACATAAAAAACAGTTCTTAACCAAAAATCACAAAAACACTTAATAAATTCCTGTAGGTCAGTGTGTCTGAGCCTTCACATGTGGGACTAAATTTGGGGATTTCCTCCATAGATAGGTGTGCCTCTTGCGCATTCCATTTCGGGATGATGTGAGACATACACATCCCAGTGAGTAAGACTTAGGTACACTTACCTGTGCAAACCTCAAAGCAGAAAACTCATAAAAAACACAAACCAACAATAAGCGTCTTTCCTTCGGGAATTATTTTCTCATCTCCTTCGCTCTGTCCACGAACTTGCTCCTACTTGTCACTTTGCAAGACGGTTACGCACTCTTCATCCGAGCCTGCAACACCTGAGCATTGACATAGGCAGTTCAAGCCTTAAGACACAAGCAATCTTTTCCACCCCTAGTTAGGGGAACTACAGCGACTCTGATCCTCATTGTCCAGATGAGGTACGTAGGCAGCGGGGTAGGGCCCGTTCGAGCACAATATTTATTTTCCCTACATTTTTCCTTTTCATTTCTTTTTCAGTTCCCTTTTCGTTTCTTTTACCCAGTTCAGTTCATTTTCTTTGCAGCAGCTTTCATTTCTTCACCCTTTGAAACAGTTTCTTTGCAAGCGTGGATCCCTTCGAGTACGGCGGACGATCTGGGTGCTAATACCTTCCCAGGTCGTAACCGACTCCCGAACTCAATCTCTTTGGTTCGCAGGACCTGTGTCCTTCCTTTTCTTTTCTTCTGGTTTGTGCAGCATTACCATTCCCGTTCCTTCAGGATAAAAATGCCTGGCTGGCGACTCTATTCTTTTCCGCGCCACTTTCGCGTACCAGGATGGAAATCCGGGGAGCGACACATTCCTGATAGGAACCTTCAGGATGTTAAAAATCTCTTCCATGGTGGGAGCCAAGACATAGTCAGGAAACACAAAAATTCTCAACTGAGGATCATAAAACTGCAACAAAGAGTGGAGACTATCTCTCTAATCAACAGTAGGTTTTCCATGTAACCCAAGATCTTCCCATACCGGCTTCTAAAATCATCTGAAACCTTGTCATTCATCAAGCCCACCAGTTTCTGAATACTCTCAATTTCAGGTTGTGGGAAAGTGTAATGAGCATTTCTTTTTCTGGGTATCTCTTGGACTTCTGTCATCTGGAGAAATAATGAATACCAGAACTGGGTTCAATGGGTAAATGATAACCTGAAATGGAAACACAAACATTTAATGCAAGTATGATGCGATGCAAATGCAATGTAGGCATATGATCAACAACTGGGACTGTCCGGATACTGAAAACTGGACCCAAGTGACCAAGGACCAAGATCCTCTGAATAAAGTCCCATGAACAAGAACTCACTCTCAAATAAGCCTCAAAATCCAATATCAGATGACTTAAGAACTCCAGAATCCATGTAGCCATATCAAACCATAAGACTGCACTAGTAATGAGGTATGATGAGGTCAAAGGATCCTACAAACCTGTAAACCCCTCCCAATCTCACAGGTGTGCTCCGACTCAAACATCACGGAATCTCAAAGCCGAATAGCAATAATACTTTCACCATTTCAGAGAAATGACTCATGACCAGATTAGAGAATCAGTTTGGCATTATGTACTACTCAGGGAGGTCTCGGCGTGAGTCCGGGAAAAACAAGCATCCCTTATAAGTTCCTAGCTTCGAGCACTGAAATCGAGAAACAGTAGTACATTCATCCCGAAGGGTACAATACTATCGTCATATGACCAGATGCTTTGACTGAGTTCCTATAAGAGAATCAGGCCATCCTATGCGAGTTCCAAGTGAACCCTCGGGTGCGAATGGGTTTGCCACAAAATGTGGTATGCCATTGTCACCACTGGAGAGGGATGTTTCCACAAAGGTCCTCAATGATCGGTCCCCAGATGCACATAACTATCGAGGTCGTGTAATGATCCAAGAAAGATTCCTGCATCAAAACATTTCCAAGACAGTCACAAGTTTGGGTGTGAAACTCACTACTAACAACATAGCAAGATGCCATGAAGCCAAAGTGACTGTCCACGCTAAGTCCTAGGGTGCACTCGAGCCCCGGTTACGAGCTCATCTCTCAATAACAGTTCCCAATCCCACCAAAGAAACCAGTACAGCCAGACAGTCCAATATAATATATGATGCATGAAAATAAATACTGAAAACTGTAAATAAAGCTGTAAACAAACTGTAAATAAACAACAATAAAATACATAGACAATAGCAAACAATCAACACCCAATGAAACAGAAACACACAAGCGCTAGGAGAAATCTCAAGGGAAACCAAAGATTCTGGGTTCGATCCCCAGCAGAGTCGCGAGCTGTCGCTCCCTGGATTTCCATCCTGGTACAAACACGAAAGTGGTGCGGAAGAGGTAGAGTCGCCAGCCAGGCATTTTTATCCCGAAGGAATGAGAATGGTAATGCTGCACAAACCAGAAGAAAAGAAAGGAAGGACACGGGTCCTGCGAACCAAAGAAAGTGAGTTCGGGAGTCGGTTACGACCTGGGAAGGTATTAGCACCCCATATCGTCCGCCGTACCCGACGGGATCCATGCTTGCAAAGAAAATGTTTCAAAGGGTGAAGAAATGAAAGCTGCTGCAAAGAAGAGGAACTGAACTGGATAAAAAGAAAAGAAAAGGGGAAAATGTAGGGAAAATAAAAGAGTGTGCTCGAACGGGCCCTACCACGCTGCCTACGTACCTCATCTGGACAATGAGGATCAGAGTCGTCGTAGTTCCCCTAACTAGGGGTGGAAAGATTGCTTGTGAATTAAGGCTTGAACTGCCTATGTCAATGCTCAGATGTTGCAGGCTCGAACGACGAGTGTGTTACCATCTTTCAAAATGACAAGTAATGACAAGTTCGCGTACGGAGCGAAGGAGACGAGAAAAGAAGTCCCGAAGGGGAGACGCTTATTGTTTGTTTGTGTTTTTTAGAGTTTTTTTATGAATGTGGCACAAGAGATTGAACTCAAGCTCTTTTCCATGGAATGTGTACTTGCTACTACATTCCAAGATGGAATAATAGAACAAGCACACCAAGTAAGGAGAATTTATCCAAGACTTGTTTCCAAGATTAGGGCCTAAGCTCACTAACTTGTTGACTTTATTAAGTGTATGTATAGTTTAAAAAATGAAGAAGTCTTTTTTATGGTTTTTTCTTGATGAAGATGACTTCATGATCCGACTTGTGCATCATGCTAGACAAATGCACTATTCCAAGATGGAATGAATACATATGCCCCATGGAATAAGGCTAATACACAAGAAGTCACTTCTTTCCTTATTAATGTTTTTTAGGTTTTTGTTTTGAGATGAGAAGAGAGAGAGAGAACCAAAGAAGAAAAAGGCAAAAGTCTAAATGGGAAAGAATAAACCTAAAGTTATCATGCAAAAAGTGGTCCTAAGGTTAGTGCGGTTTGAAACTATTCTAAGAGAAAAGAAGACCAAAGGAGAGGAAAAAGAGAGGAGAAGAAAGAAATAGAACAACTTACTCCTCTAAAGGAGATAAGTTGCCTCTAAGGGGGAGGATACAAAGTTGAATCACATGATGGCATAAGGCACATCAAAAATCACGAAGTAGAAAGCAACTTAAAAAGAAAAGATGAAGAGTTGAAATGTGGATAAATATCCACACTTCGCTTACCATGAGCCCCTGAATGTTAGAAAATTCCCAGCAAATACTCATCATCACCATCACCGCAACTCATGGAATTAGCATGCTCAAAGTTCTAGAAGACAAAGTCAAACAAACATGCCAAACTTTGCACATACTTGCATTTACGTGTCGAGAACATGAAAGCATACATAAACCAGCAAGAAAATCACCCTAAACTAGCATATTCAATGATCATATAATGATCCATGGCAATTAAAGCAAGCAAGGGGATCAAACAAGCTCAAAATAGCTCAAATATGGCACTCTGCTTTAGTGTTAACCGGTTAACCAAAGAGTTAACCAGTTAACCAGATCAAACCTGCAGGAAAATATGCAGAAAACATGTGCGTTAACCGGTTAACCAAAGCGTTAACCGGTTAACACTGTGAAAACAACAACAAAACCTGCAGAAAAATCAGTTCAAACCAGCTTATCTAAATAATTCCACACCAGACCAGCAATCAATTATGCATGAAAAAATAGATGAATTCACATTAATCAATATCATTAGGCTCGTGAACATTAACACATAGATCCGATTGCAAACCAACCAATCAATTCAAGCCAGGCAAGCAAATACACAAGCACATGGTGGATCTAAACACAAGCATGCAAATAAGCTAAAAACAGAGCTAGATCTGAACTTAACCAACCTACAAAGATGGGATATGCTTTGGTAATTGTTGTTTGAGCTGGAAATGATGAATCTCGCGGAAAACTTTGAAGATCCGGTGCTAATCTTCACACATCATGCAAAATAAATGTAAGCAAAAGATCTTGATGCAGAATTTTGGCTCCCAAAATCACTTATAATCACCAAACCAGATCTAAACCAAGTAGTGAAGCCAGCAAATTGATGCAAGGAAGCTATGGATGGAGGTCTAGTTCCAAGATCTACAAAATTTAAGGCAAAGTTTTGTGATCTTCAAAGAGGAACTTTGAGTGATTTGGAAAATTGGGAGAGAAAATGTGAGAGAATGGTGAGAGAGTGATAAAAATTCAGAAAATGAAAAGTGTGAATTATGAGAGAGCTAGCTTTTGGTTTGGAGGGAAATTAAATAAATAGCTTTTAGGTTTGGGGCCCAAAATTTTGGTTTGGGATCCAAAAATATGGTTTGGGGTTAGCTTAGAAAGTGATTAGGATCTAGCTTTGGAATTAGGCTTGGTAAATGCTCTAGATCCTTCTCCATAATTCCCAATTAATTCAAATGAATAAAAATTAGAAGTATGAAAATTGGAGCCAAAACACATGCTGAAAATTGCTGCTGGAATTCAAAATTCGCAGCCGTTAACCGGTTAACCAAACCGTTAACCGGTTAACGCCAGTGAATTTTGAATTCTCCCTCCTTTTGGTGGGAAACTTCAAGAATAACCCAGCACCAACCGTTTTGATCTGATTTTGATCCTCAATCTTTTTTTATGGCCTTGATCATGATACCAAGCTTGTGCAAAAGGTCTTATGAGCTTCTGGCAAGGTCACTTGCTTTTGACTTTAACTTGTAGTGCTTCGAATTTCCCGGATGATTGATCATATGCCTTATGCTAGAACATGTGAATGTTATGCTTCATTTTTCTATGAAAAATGCTAAGGATATGACATGCTGATGATGATTATGATATAATGATGATGCTAAAAAATAAGAGGGCAAATTTAGGGTGTTACACTGGGGACATAAGTGTTCTTAATCAAACTCCTGCAGGGAATAATCATCATACTATTCCTGCTCCACTCGGGGAAAGAGTCAAGCCACTCTTGCTCTGATTGGGAAAGGAGTTATGCCACTCTTGCTCTGCTTGGGAAAGGAGTTATGCCACTCTTGCTCTGCTTGGGAAATGAGTTATGTCACTCTTGCTCTTCTTGGGAATGAGTGTAATACTCGCTGAAAATCGAATAGAAATCTGCTAGAAACCATCACACACAGACCTACTTGGGATCTTTGGAGATCATTCATCACTGAAATTTTGGGCTTTTCGACCCATGTGGGGATACCAGAAGTTAACAACATAGAGAACCATAGTTACGAAGGATTTTAAATCAATACACACCAACAGGTGAAAGATAATCTCTAAATTGACTGCTATACCAATACTCCTGCTAAGGGATGTAACCAACTCAAGCTGAGGAACAAGAACTCAACTGAGGATTCCCAATGCTTCTCAAGCCAAAGGTAAACTACTGAGGAAGAGATCAAAACTCAGTTGGGATTTTCAAGGATATCCCTTCCAGCAACTCTTCTGGGGAAGGAATCAGAACTATGAGCATTTACAATCCCCGTTCATGCTGGTAGGGCATAAAACATCATTAACATCAACATGCCAGGACCATTCAGGAATTCCGTAAGGACACAATCGGAACAAACCTTGCTTTGGGAGAGATAAGTTACACACATCTGGACTTTACCAACCTTGGGATCACTATTGATATCCTCTCTTTGTTCTCATATCAAAAGAAAATGTTCTTATAATCTTTAAGGATTAAATTTATTAAATTTGTTTCAAAAATCATCATCAATAATAAATTGAAATTTTGTATACAAAAACAACATAAAGAATTGCAAACAATTGGATAAAAGCACAAATTCATTGATAGAATGGTAGTCAGCAAATGGCATGACTCCATGGATCATTACAAGTTTGAAAAATGGTAAATACATGGAAAAGGGCTACATTGAATTACAATGATCACTATTCTCCCTATCAACTTTGAACTCCACTGTGTTTGAAACTTCAGTCAAGAATGAGTGAAATAGACTCTTTGATGGGAAAATATTCTGAGGGATAGAGTCTGAAATCCTCGGTCACTACAAGTGATCAGGTTTGTCGACGCAGTTACTTACCATGATCCCTAACTTTTTCCTAGATTTCCCTTTCGGGTTTTCAATCTACCGGGATAATTATTTCTGTTTATGTCTCTAATATTTTCCTGGACCGCCCTTTCGGGTTTTCAATCCACCGAGACACTCATTTTTGCCTAAGCCGCCCTATCAGGTTTTCGACTAAGCGAGTTGTTCTTTTATTTTTTTTAGGCGAAGTATATCTTGACTGCATCCACATTCACAGGATGAGTGATCTCCTCACCATCCACAGTTGTAAGAAATAATGAACCTCAAAAGAAGGCTTTCTTAATAACATATGGTCCATCATAGTTCGGAGTCCACTTGCCCCGAGAATTTGTAATGAAAGACTGGATCTTTTTGAGCACGAGGTCGCCTTCTCTGAATACACGATGTTTAACCTTCTTGTCAAAATATTTCTTCATTATTTGTTGGTACAACCGACCATGACACAAAGCTATTATTCTCTTTTCCTCGATTAAATTCAACTGATCAAATCTACTTTGACACCATTCAGCCTCAGTCAACATGGATTCCATGAGAACTCTCATTGATGGGATCTCAACCTCGACGGGGAGCACTACTTCTGTACCATAAACAAGTGAGAAAGGGGTTTCCCCTGTTGAAGTGCGGACATATGTGTGATGCCCATGCAAAGAAAAAGGGAGCATCTGATGCCATTCCTTATATGTCACAACCATCTTCTGAATGATCTTCTTAATGTTCTTATTCGCAGCTTCAACAACCCCATTCATCTTCAGTCTATAAGGAGAAGAATTATGGTGTTGAATCTTGAATTCTTCACAAAGCTCTTTCATCATCTTATTATTCAAGTTCGAACCATTATCAAAAATGATTCTATTTGAAACACCATATCTGCAAATAATGTTATTCTTGATAAACTGAACCACAACCTGCTTGGTCACATTAGCATATGATGTCGCTTCCACCCACTTGGTGAAGTAGTCAATTGCCACAAGAATAAAACGATGTCTATTCGAAGCCTCGGGTTCAATCATACCAATCATGTTAATTCCCCACATAGAGAAAGGCCACGGGGAAGAAATTACATTGAGATGAGTTGGCGGCACATGAATCTTATCAGTATACACTTGGCACTTATGACACTTTTTCACATACCTGCAACAATCAGATTCCATTGTCAGCCAATAGTAACCTGCTCTCAACATATTTTTAGCCATTGAATGCCCATTTTCTTGAGTAGCAAAAGATCCTTCATGAATTTCTTTCATTAACATGTCTGTTTCGTGTCTATCCACGCATCTGAGAAAGACCATGTCAAAATTCCTCTTATAAAGCACATTTCCATTCAGGAAGAAATTGCCTTCCAATCTCCTCAAAGTCCTCTTATCTTTATCGGATGCCCCAAGTGGGTATTCCTGACTCTGGAGAAAACATTTAATATCATGATACCAAGGCTTGTCATCATGGACCTCTTCAACTGCGAACACATGAGTTGGTCTTTCAAGCCGCATCACTCTGATCATGGGAACGTCATTCTACTGATGCACCTTTATCATAGAAGCTATAGTTTCCAAAACATCTGCCATCTGATTTTCATCACGAGGCACATAATGAAACTCAACTTTAGTGAAGAAAGTTGATATCCTCCTGGCATAATCTCTATAAGGGATCAAGTGAGGTTGATGAGTTACCCACTTACCCTTGATCTGATTGATTACCAAGGCAGAATCTCCGTACACATAGAGATGCTTAATTCTCAAATCAACAGCTTCCTCAAGTCCCATAATCCAGGCTTCATACTCAGCTTCATTATTGGTACAAGGGAAAGTCAACCTTGCAGTAAAAGGAATATGTGAACCATGGGGAGTAATGATCATTTCCCCAATTCCTCTTCTGCGTGCATTTACAGCACCATAAAAAACTAAACCCCATCGAGATCCAGCTGTCGTACCCCAAAAAATACGACCTCACGCGATCCGAAAAGGACGGGAGCCGCGTGCCGGATAGACTAAAGAGTCGCCACCTAATTCTATTTATTCCCGAAGAGGGAAAGGGAAGATATAGATACAACCCGGGAAGAAAAGGATGAGGACAAAGGTCAACGGAACCATTTCCTGGGTTCGGGAGTCGGTTATGCAGGGGGAAGGTATTAGCACCCCCTACATCCATCGTACTCGATGGGAACCATCTAAGTTATCACGCGCGAAAGGATGTCTATGCTTAAACGAATTGCTTGCTAGAGGGAAATGAGTTGAATTATAAGTTAGATTGAACCTAGGTGCTCGGCAAGGATGGAGATCCTTGTGCCTACGTACTCCCATGTGCAATGGGAAAGTCAGAGCCTCGTAGTTCAGCCTACTAAGGGTATTGGTTGTTGATTTTATTACCTTTCGTCGATGAAAGGGTTTAGGAGTTGAAATGCACTAAAGACTAGGGATAGTTTATCTCGTCCAACAAGACGAGCGTCTTGCGTCGAAAATAATCAGAGCGAGTAACGAGAGCTCGTTATCCTCCTTTCTACCGCTTAAGGCTCGTAGCGTACAGTTCTTCTCGTTTTATTAGAATGTTTTATTTCCTAAGACCGCTTGACGTGGGATCAAGGGTTTGGATCTAATCGAAACATTTTGGTTTTTTGAGGTTAGAGGGTAAATGCAAATGGAGGTTTATTTTGTGGTTTGTTAGCGAGGCACAAAGCGCTCGGCTCGTAAGGTGGAGTGAATCCTAATAAACGATAAAGATAACTGGAAATTAAAGTGTAAGTGTGCGAGTGAAATCGCTTGGCGTTAGACCAAGGATTCAGAATTAAATAAAATACAGAAAATAAAATGCGTACAAAGTAATGGGAGAGGGATACAAAATAAATACAGGGGATTGCGAGAAATAAAGAGGTCTCGTTGTAATTCGCCCAAGAGAAAGCGTGTGTGCAGTGTTTTTGAACTATTCGAAGGCGTTCGGCCTTTTTAATCAGAAACAACTATTCGAAGGCGTTGAACCTTTTTCATCGGAAACAACTATTCGAAGGCGTTGGACCTTTTTGGGATGCGTCGAAATTTAGTTCGTGAACTACCTTAGAATCGGTTTAAAGAAACCGTTCTATGAGGAGTCGAAACATTATTTTTTGAAATGCGATAATGAATAAATAAAATTGATTTGCAAAAAAATAAATTAAGATAGAATAATAAATTAAATAATCAAATAATATTAAGAATAATAAATAAATTAAATTAATTGAAATGTTTATTTGCCAAGATAATAAAAATAAATAATAATAAAAAAACTAATTACAAGGAGGGCCTCATATTGACCGAACATCACCGATTTAACGAAATCGGGCGAATATCGGCCTTTTGTTATGTCATTGGCCCTAAGATAATAATTAAATGGAGAAAATGCCAAATAATTCAGCAAACAATTATTTTAAGACAATTTTTTTGATAATAAGATAACAAGGCAAAAATCACAACAAAAACAGAAAAAAAATATTAAAATAGTAAATAGCTAAAATCTTAGGAAAATAATAATTATAGACAGATGAGAAAATAAACAAAATTAACAAAAGAAAAGGGGGTGGATTGTGTATGTTTTGCGTGTGGATAGTAATCAAATCGGGGCTTTCTAGGCTCAAACAAAACCAGCATCCAGCATGAGAAATTATAGTAAAAAAAATTTAAAGCAAAAGAAGAAAAATAAAACAACTAGGGGTGCGTTTACTGGTTTAAGGTATGCATCAGAATTTAAAAATAATGGGCTGAGCCCGACTCATTAATAACAACAACATCCTTAAAAGTATATTAGCACAAAATAAAATAAAAGACTAAAAACTAAACACAGTGACACCATGCTTTCACCAAATAGCTCACGGGAAAAGCATTTTTCAGAAGAAAAAGAAATACTGAGTCAAAAGAAACAAAACCTCACTCGCGGTTGTGGCTATGGATCCGACGGATGGGTGGCGCTCTCTTTCAAACGTCTCGCAGATCCGACTCTCACTCGACTTTTTCCGCAAAATCTCACTCGGTTTGGCTTGCGAGAGCTCTGAGTTTTCGGCGGTTTTGGGAGATCTCTGGCGAAAATATTTCGGATCACGGTGGTTCGAGTGCTTGACTGTGGATTCGCTTGTGAACTGCCTCACGGTTGTTGGTGTTTTGAAGAGTTTTCGGTTGCGGCTTGACTCTGTTTCAGCTTGGTGGTCAGAGTTGAGGTTAATTTTCCGCGGCGGTTTAAAGGGTGTGTTTGGTCGGACTCGGTTCTTGTGTGGTAACGGATGGCTGGCCGGAGGGTTTCTGTGTTCTGCGATTCTGTGTTTTTGAAAGGAAGTTGGTGACGGTTTATCACAGTTTTGGTGAGGTGAGTGATGCGGGTTGACGGCGGGGTTGATGAAGGTGTTTTTACAGTGGTGAGTTGGTGTTTATTTGAAGAAGATTTTTTAGTTGTTATTTTGTGTACTTTTTGAACGGATAAAGGGGATGTGGTGGTATTGTTTGAGCGTTATTGAAGGTGGTTTTTGGTGGCTTAGCGGAAGGTGAGGGCAGAAATTAATTTCTGCGAAAAAATGCAGTTTTGACAAATACTGTGGTTTGATTTTCTTTGCGTTTTTTTTTTGGCTAAGCTTGGTATTGGTGCTGTTTTTTTTTTGCAAGGATTTTCGGAGCTTTTCTTCTTCTTTCTCCTCCTTTTTTCTTTAGAAAACAACAATGTCTTATATAAGAGAATGAATGAGGGTGGAATAGGAACTTAGGCTAGATTTTGGATAGGATTGTGAGCTGTCAATTTGAAGTTGAATTTGTTCGAAGGTTGTTGTGGTGCTACTGTGTTGAGTGGGAGGATGAAGGAATTGTGTGCTGAGAATCTCTATTGTGGGGCCTGGTTGAAATGGATTTTTGTATTTTGTGGAAAGTGGATGGGTATTAGTAACAAGGTGGGGTCAGTTTGGCCATGTGCATTTGGTGTATGGTTGTATGTATTACCGAAAAAATAAATAAAAGAAGAAGATTGAAAATAATTGGTATGGCATGGCTGAGGAAATTGGCTTTGTCACTAAAATAAAAACATAAAGTGAAAGATAATACTAATAATTATTATGAATAGTAATAAATAATAATAATAATAATAATAATAAATAACACTAATAATAATAATAATAACTATAATAAAGAATATTGATGATAATAATGAAAATGATTAGAAAAACGGGGAAAGATAATAATAATACTATTTTTATAATTTTGTTAACTTATGGACTTAAGAAGAAAAACTAATGGGTTAAGAAAGATTTTGAATAAATAAAAAAAAACTTAAAATGAAAAGGATGAAAAGTGATATTCGGATAAAAGGACCGCATACAAAATACTGAGTTTAATCACTATACACACTGACCAATACCGCACACGCATGACTTGTCAAATTCAAACGACCCTGAATCTTCACACAAAAGGAAATGACACGTTTTTTTTTAAATTTTTGGATAATGGTTAAACAAAAATAAAATAAAATGGTACAAGTAGGACAAATTTGGGATATGACACCAGGCTCCGACCCTTCCTCAATCAAAGGTTCATCACAATATTTCATTTTCAAATACATTACATCCTCATCTGGGAAATCAAACTTGACAGGCTGGTAATCATCAATCGGTTGATGTGCCAAATGGTCAGCCAAGATACTACCTTTTATAGCTTTTTGAGCTCGGTACTTGATATCATTTACTGACAATAACATTTTCCAACGAGAAATCCTCCCAGTCAAAACAGGTTTTTCAAAGATATACTTGATCGGATCCATTTAAGAGATCAACCAAGTTGTATGATTCAGCATATACTGGCGAAGACGCTTTGCAGCCCAAGCTAAGACACAACAAGTTTTTTCGAGCGTGGAGTACCGAGACTCACAATCAGTGAATTTCTTACGCAAGTAGTAAATTGCATATTATTTTCTTCTAGATTCATCTTGCTGACCAAGCACACAACCCATGGAATCTTCCAACACAGTCAAGTACATAATCAAAGGTCTACCTTCCATCGGAGGAGACACGATAGGAGGTTTAAGCAGATATTCTTTGATACTTTCAAATGCCTTCTGACAATCATCTGTCCAGACACAACCTTGGTATTTCCGAAGCAACTTGAAGACCGGAGCACATGTGACAGTCATGTGAGAGATAAACCTTGAAATATAATTCAAACGGCCCAAGAAACCTCTTACTTGCTTTTCAGTTCTTGGAGCAGGCATTTCCCGAATAGCTTTCACTTTATCAGGATCAACTTCAATGCCTATTTGACTGACAATGAAACCTAAAAACTTTCCAGAACGTACACCAAACGTGCACTTGTTCGGATTCAAATGAAGCTTAAACTTCCTTATCCTCTAAAATAACTTCAGCAAATGTTCAACATGATCCTCTTCAGTCCTTGACTTAGCGATCATATCATCAACATACACCTCAATTTCTTTGTGCATCATATCATGGAAAAGTGTGGTCATAGCTCTTTGGTATGTCGCACCAGCATTCTTCAATCCAAAAGGCATCACTCTGTAGCAGAATGTTCCCCATGGTGTAATAAATATGGTCTTTTCCATGTCCTCGGGTGCCATCTTTATTTGATTATAACCGGAAAATCCGTCCATAAAGGAGAACACATCAAACTTAGTCGTGTTATCTACAAACACATCAATGTGTGGCAATGGAAAATCATCTCATGGACTAGCTTTATTCAAATCTCTGTAATCAACACACATTCAGACTTTTCCGTCTTTCTTTGGAACGGGCATAATATTGGCCACCCATTGAGGATAATTAGATGTCACAAGAAAACCTGCATCAATCTACTTTTGAACCTCCTCTTTGATCTTTACTGCCATATCAGGATGAGTTCTTCTCAACTTTTTCTTCACAGGTGGACATTCAAGCTTCAGCGGCAATCTATGCTCCACAATATTAGTATCAAGACCGAACATGTTCTGATAAGACCAAGCAAATACATCAACATATTCTCTAAGAAGCTCAACCATCCTCTTCTTAATCTCAGGACCAAGCAATTCTCCAATCTTGACTTCATTTTTATCATCTTCAGAACCCAAGTTGACAATCTCTATAGACTATCCATGAGGCTGAATAACCTTCTCCTCATGCTCAAGTAACCGAGAAATCTCATCAGGAATCTCTTCAACATCCTCTTCCTCAGCTTCGAACACAGGGGATTCAAAGTTGAGAGTGGGCATATGATCATTATTTTCAATGGGTTTATCAATTAATCTGCACAATGATTTTATTTTTATTTTAGAGTATGAACAAAAAGTGCAAACATTATGCAGATAAATAGTGATTATTTTTATTTTGGGTTTTTTATGTTACCATTTTTCTGAATAAAGCAAAAAGGAAAAACACATATGGAAATAACAAAATAACATTTTATTGATGATGATAAAATTTGAAACAAAGCCTGACAAACATCACTTTCACCTTGGGCAGAGTGAAAGGATTGTTTGAAAGAAAATAAAACAAATTACTTTGAAGCATGAACAATAGAAGGAACATCAACAACAATCCAGTTCTTGCAAATCTTTCCATGCGTGAAAAATTTAGGCATTTCTTCATCTTCATCATCTTCAATGATGGTAGCAGCGGAATGATCGTTGATAAACCCAACACTTCAAAATCCTTCCTGAATAGTTTTCGGGTCATTGAGAGCCACACCTGACGCAAAACCAATACCAAATCCTTCTTTGTTGTTAAAAGCATCAATAACTCGTCCCCAACCGTCAGATCGACCAGTTTCAAGCACACGCAGAGCATCTTTGAGATAAGACATTAGCATAACATTCTTCTTAGCAGCATTATCAACAACAGAAAGAGCCTGGAATGAAGTTCCCACCTCTTCTTCAACATCAATATAAGAAAAAGATGACAAATTGCTCACTAGCATCGCCTGTTCACCGCCAATAGTTACTAATTTCCCATCTTTCACAAGCTTCAACTTCTGATGGAGAGTAGATGTCACAGCTCCTGCCTCATGAATCCAGGGTCTTCCAAGGAGACAACTGTAAGCGGGACGTATATCCATTACTTGAAAAGTAATTTGGAATATAAATGGTCTAATCAGAATAGGAAGATTAACTTCACCAATCACAGTTTTCTTCGATCCGTCAAAAGCTTTCACAATAATCCCACTATGCCTCATGGGAGCGCCTTGGTACGCAAGCTTTGACAAAGTCAATTTCAGCATCACATTCAGCGAAGATCCGGTATCAACCAACACCTTAGACATAGCATCTTCCTGACAATTCACTGAAATATGCAAAGCCAAGTTATGGTTCCTTCCTTCTTCAGGAAAGTCATCATCACAGAAACTCAGATTGTTGCATGATGTGATATTAGCCATGATACTATCAAACTGATCAAGAACCACATCATGATCAACATAAGCTTAATCAAGAATCTTCTGCAAAGAATGCCTATGACCCTCAGAGCACATCAAGAGTGATAAAATTGATATCTTCGACAGAGTATGCAACAACTGCTCAATAATGTTGTACTCGCTCTTCTTTATCAATTTGAACACCTCATCTTCACAATATTTCAAACTGGAATCACCAAGTTGACCTGATCAGGCAACAACATCCCCAATTTGTTTATTCGCACTTGTATCTTCAGCTCTCTTCGGAGGATCCGAAGCATAAACTCTACCACTTCGAGTAACCTTTGTCACATCAGCAATGCTAACCACGAGCTTTGGAGAAGGAATAGGAACTTCCTTACCATTTTCTATCGTCGTAGAATTATACCGGTACGGAACAGCTTTATCAAACTCATATGACCTTGGACCAGGCAAATTGATCACTAAGGGAGTAACAACATATTTGCGGCTATCAAAATAAATAACCACCTTCTCAGGAGCAACCTTCTTAGGAATATTGATCTAAGGCACAATAACATTCACTTCATTGTCATACTTGTCTCTTTTCGCTGTTACTTCAATCAACTTATCATCCATCATCTTTTGAATGTCTCTCTTAACAATCACGCAACCATGAGGGTTCACCGAGCAAATGCAGAAACCAGCATAATCGTGATCAATATCATGATATTCACTTAAGAAAACATGCATCTCAACCAAAGACCTTCGAATATGGCGAACCTCATAAATCTTGAACAAACCAGGACAACCATAAACCATGTTCACAGACGCATTACCATGATTCGAAAGCGGATTTGTCTTCACATTTGGATTAACATCATTGAAAGACAGAACATTGCTCATTATCAATTTCTGCATTTCAAACTTCAATGGATAACAATTCTCAACATCATGCCCCGGGGCACCTTGATGAAAAGCACAATAAGCTTCTGGCTTATACCACCATGGGATAGACTCTAGAACTAGAGGTAGAGAACGTGTTTGCACAAGATTCTTTTCAATCAGAGATGGAAGCAAATCTGCATACATCATTGGAATGGGTTCAAAATCCGGCTTAGCACGACCCTGTTGATTTCCACTCTATTGCACAGAAGGCTATTGATAACGAGACTGATACTTTGGAGTTGTCGACACAGTTGGAGTCACATTAATCGTTGGAGTCATAGAGGCTACATGCTGATGATGATGGTGATTCTCACAACCACGAGGTCTTTTGTAACTTGCACGGGACACTGCATTAGTCTCGTCTTCTTTCTTCTTACCAAAGTTGAACCTCTTAGAACTTGAGCCAATACTGTAAACACCCCAAATTTGCCCTCACCCATTCACACCATGGCTTGTGATCATCTCATATGCATAAACACAATCATACCATCTCATATCACAATTTTGATTCACTGCATAGTTTCTAAGTCATCTGCATCTAGGGTTTGTGATCTGAGCAATCCAAGAGCTTCTTGAGCCACTCCAAAAGCCACCAATCACTTCAAAGGGATCCATATGTGTTCTTATATCATATTACATCTTCTCAAAGTCAATATTTCAAAAGAATCACAAGAACTGAGGTTTGCATGGAAGCAGAGCCAGGCTAGACTGCATAGTTGACCTAAAATTAGGGTTTTGGTTTCAGAGGCCATAACTCCAAATTTTTTGGTCATCCTTGTTTCTATTGGTCTCTATATGGTATAGGGAGTATGCATATCAAGTTTCATGAAGAAATTCCATGGGGAAGTCATCTGATCAAGAGTTGACTTTTCAGACAAGTCAGTGCAAAATCAGGGCATCTGAGGCCCCCAATGACCCAACCAATGGGCATTCTTCATCAATTTGAGTGTATATGATCTTTATTTGGTCATGGAAGAAGGTTGAAGTTCACAAAATCAAGAATTTGGAGTTTTTGCAAGTGTTGACTTTTTGGGCATAGTTGACTTTTCAAGAATGCTTCATTTTAGGTCATTTTTCAAGCCTTGATTCTTGATCCAAAAATGCTTCAAATGGAAAAACTTTGGTCATGAAAGTTGTAGATTACATCTTTCCCTTTTCAAAAAGTACAAGAACATGATCAAATTCTTCTTGGATCAAAAGTTATGGTGTGACAAAGTTGGCAAAAATCATTGATTTTCAAGATGTGCACCAAATGAGAATTTTGCAAAACCATGAACCAAGGATGTTTGTGACCTCTAGTTGACATCAAACCATGACACAAACATTCTATGTGACCTAAAAAATCAGAATTGGACCAAAGATCACATGTGTATGGTTTGTGTAACAAGGCATTTTCCATGAAGTTTCAAAAAGAGCCAACTTGCAAAACCACTCATTACACTTCCTACAACTTGCAACATTGGATGCTGACTTTGGCTAGCCTTTCCCCTCACCCTTGCTGCGCAGCCCCATGCCTTGTACTAGCCTAGAACCAAGCCATACTTCCCTTACACAAAAAGTGGACTTTTGGCAAAAGCAAACTTACCAATCAATAGAGGCCATGTCAAATCATCTGACCTATAGGATTAAAATATACTATCCAAATGCTGGCCATAACACACCTAAAGCCAAGCTGAAACACAATATACCATCACATTCACAAAAACACTCTCTCAAGTAAAAGCCTTCGAATCATCTTCCACAAGACGCAAACACACAAACCATTTCCATAGATCAAATCACCTTGCTTCACTGAGCCTAAACCAACAAGACTTGGGCCTGAATCAAGCAAGAACATCACTTCTCCATTTTCACTCCATAGAGCAAAACCATTCGAATCTCTCTGCTCAACTCACAAACATCCCAACAAGTTTCACCAATCAACTCACCTTGCTTCATGGACCAGAAACCAACCTTTGTTTTGGCCTAAGACCCTCCATATCACAAATACGATTTTCACACTCCCTTGGTCAGAGCTTCTGCAAACTCACTCAGGAGGCTGTTTAAACTCCAACCAAGTATCCAAAGCTTCAAAGGGGGATCATTGGGACCTGTTTGAGCCAAAGAACTAGCCAGAAGGTGCCAGAGATCAAAGCTCCAGTTCAGGTGAGCTTCATGAACATTTTTTCCAAGAACTCATTTTTAAGTTCTTAATTGGTTCTCTATGTTCCACTGGTCATGATGATATGTTTGGTTTCGAAAATCATTGAGTTTTGAGCATGTATGGTGTTTCTGAAAATTTTTGACCTAAACCCCTTTTGCTTCGATTCAGCTTTGTTATGCAAAATAAATTTGTTTTGGCTGGGGATTCTTGTTCTATGATGTGTGGGGATGATTTCTGGGCAAGAAAACTAGGTTTTAGAGAGCTAGGGTGAGAGTTGGCATTTTTCAGGGAGGATGCTGGCCGGAGAAGACGACCGGAAGTCTTCTCCGGCAACCTGAAAGTCATTAACTGCTAATTAGGGTTAGGGCACCAAGTTTGAACGTGGACCCTTGGATCTGGCTTCCCGCGCGCGTGTGTGTGGTCTGGATCATGTCATTAGTTCATAATCAGGTTTAATTTGTTTAATTAATTGTAATTAGGAAGTTTGAATGTGGGCCTTTGATCTGCGCGCGCAGTCAACCCAATTCAAACCCAGAGTGCATCCTGGCCCTCCATCCTGCATACTTCCACTTTATTTCATTTTTAATTCATTTATTTTATTTTGTTTTGTTCAATTTACTTAAAATAGTTAAAAATGTCTAAAAATTATGAAACTTTTTCTTAAGAGTTTTATTAATTTTTAGGACACAAAAATATTTTTATTTTTATTTTTAGCATTAAAAAAGTATTTTTAAATATTTAAAAGATTATTTTTAATTGATTAATGAGAATTAATTTATTAAAAATACTTTTAGGTATTTAAAAATCACCAAAAAATTCATGAAATGTTCTAAGACATTTAGAAACATTGTCCAACCTTCAAACCAAATTTCTTTTTTGATCTTGATGCATTTTGAGAATTTTTCATTGAATTAAAATCATTTTTGTGCATTAATTTGATCCATAGTTCAAAAAATCATCTCTGCCTATTCATGAGGAGTTGGACATTGATTCTTCTTGCATTGCATTGTGTTTAGCATGTAGTTTTTGAGATTAAATGGCCATGATCTGATTCCTCATTTTCAATTTGTTTGGCATTTCTTTTGTTTAGGAACCCTAAAAACCCTAATAACTTGTAAAAATCATAACTTGAGATTGGTTGAGAGTTGGGACTTCTCCCTTGGGCATTGGTTTAGTATGGGATTAGGGGTCTTTTGTGTGGCATTTTCCATTTTTTATCTTAGGGTTTGCTTCTGTTTTTGGTTTGTGTTTGATGTATGATTCATAAACCCTAACTTGGTCTTTCATATGCACCCATCTTGCATTCTCTTGCACAACATGACTTGCCAAGACATTTCAAGCATCTATGTGATTCATTTGACACCATAAGACATATAGAAAGCATGTTTGATCATTGCATCATGTGTTTGCCATATTGTATGCCATGTGCACTTCATAACTTTTCATGTATGTCCATGCTTCTAAGCTTGCTTCTTTTGCATTCATAAACTTGTATGATCATTTCCATGTGCTGCCTCATGCTCATAGCACTTCATAGCATCATTATCATCATCAACATGCTTCTGGTTTTGTTTCTCATCATGTCATCTCATCTCATCTTGCATTGCATTGCATTTCTTTTCTAACCTTTTCAGGTGGTAAGTGACTTGAGAAGTGAATTTGCCTTCACTTCTCATAACTTTTCCTTTCATCTCTCTTGCATCCCTTGCTGCATTTTTATATGTGTTTGAGTTTGAGCTTGCTCATTCTTGTTCCTCTTACCTTCTTTCTTCAAGTGACTTGACTTCTTGAATGAAGCAAGTCACTTTGCTTCTCTTGATCCTTTCATCTGCTTCCTGGTGGTTCCATTGAAGATTGTTCTTATAAACCTCACAAACCTTAGGAACAACCAAGCATGACAATGATTAGGGTTTTGATTAGTCTCCCATCTTAGTTTTACCTTTGTGTCTCTCTTGAGTCTTCTCTTCTCATCTCATAATCAGGGACTAAACCCTAAAGGCTTTAAGGCTTTTTGATTAAGTTTATGCCTGCATCCTTCTATTAGGATGGAGTGTATAACTTTAATCCTAAGTGTTAAACCCTTAATGTGTTTAAATCCTTTAATCAATTCACCTAATAATCATCAAGACATCACACTTGTAACTTGGGCCTTGCATTAGGGTTCTAATTCTTCCTTAAATGGTTAAGAAGGACTAACCCTAGTGTTAATGGACAAGTCCCCCTCAAGTTGTCTTACAAACCATAAAATTCACTTCATCATCATATCATTAAATAAAATCCACTTAATCAAAGGCTTGTTTTGTCATGAGTTTAATCCCTAATCATGGATTAAGTTGAGGAGCTTTCCTCAGCTTAAACATTCTCATCTATTATCCTTCTATTAGGATGGTGTAATGAGTCTGTTTAATCCCTGATTATGGCTTAACCTCATTACTTAACACTAAACAAAAACAACAAAAACATCTAAATAATCACAAGTAGGTTAATGATCCTAATCCTACATCATGGTGATTAAGTGTGAGAAGCTGACTTCACACTTAAGGTATTCTCATTACCCCTAATCAGAGGGAAGATGTGATGAGTTTACTAAATCCATTGGTTTAGACTTAAGCTCATTAACTTATGACAAAATCCAAAAACAATAAAAGACTGAAAACTCAAAAACAAACAATAATCGTCTCCTCCGGGATTCTCTTCTCATCTCATTCACTCACAAACGAGAACTTGCTTCTTCCGTCTAATGCAAGACAGTTTGCACCTGAGCCAGACAGGTCATACACTTGAGCATAGACAAGTAAGCAGTTCACAAGTCAATTCATCTTTCAGTCTCTTTGGGTCAAACTACGGTGTTCTGACTTCCTCATTGCACGAGAGGATACGTAGGCATAACTTAACAGTTATCGAACAAAAGTCTCTATATATTCCCCCTCTTTCTAGCTTCATTCTTTAAGCCTCATGATCTTGAGCAATTCATTCTTATTCCTTACACTGACACTGTATATATCAAACTTCACTTCTTTTACACTGACACCTGTACATTCTTTTCCAGCTATTGTATACACAAATTGCACTGACACTACCCCTTTAAAACACAAATCTTTCAAGCGTCGATCCCGTCGAGTACGGCGGACAATCTGGGTGCTAATACCTTCCCAGGTTGTAACCAACCCCCTTTCTCAGTCTCTCTGGTTCGCAAACCGTCTTATCCATGTCTTTCTAGGTCTATGCAGCATTACCTTTCCTCCGGGATAAAAATTCCTAGCTGGCGACTCTATTCATCTCCAGTGAGTTCACGGCTGTGTGTTCTCACTGTTCCCTTTCGCCGACCGTTCGCGTCTGTACCCCTTTTGACCCGGTGTCATTTGGCAGGAGCGACAGCTTGGCGACTCTGCTGGGGAACCTTATATTGCAACCAGGGCTTCTGGTTCTTTTTGTGGGTTCCTCCTAGCGCTTGTTTGATTTGTGTTTACTGGGGTGTTATGTGCTTATTTGTGTTTGTATTTTTGTATTTATTTTTTCTTTATGTACAGTTGCTTTACTGCTTTCTTTATTGCTTTTGTATATATCATACTGTCATGCTGCTGGCTGGATCTGGTCTTTGTTTTGGTGGGTGGGTGATTCAGTGAGAGTTAAGGTCCTATACCTGGGACCTGAGTGACACCTAGGCTAGAGTGAATCATATTCTTTCCCATTCCATTTCGGTCTGGTGCGGGAATATGAAACACGGTTCAGATATGGGTTTCTTCTTGAGAACTCTGTGTTGCAGATTTCCTGCAATGCTAGGGCTATCTGGGAAGCCTGCTAAGTCTGGATGACCTTTAGTATTGACCTTCAGAAACTGAGGTGAATTAGAGGAGGAACTTTTATGGTTATTGTAAACACTGTACCTCCGAGTTAGAAGTGTTTACACTTCTCATAACTGATCCGAGTCTGAGGATCCTTGTTCTAGAACACCACCTGTGAGGGGGTTGGGCTGTTTACAGGATTGCAGGTACCTTGACCTCAGAATACCCTGTTACTTTGTTTGATTAAGAATACTCCATGTTGGAACAGTTCTTGTGATTCTAAAACCCTGGACATGTGGCTCTTTATTTGAGTCCCCCACCCTGGTTACTGGATTTATAGACCTCCATCTGGAATTCTTGAATACACCTGGACCTATATCAGGGCATTTTGATCAGATCCAGCTCAGTCACAGACCCTTGCATTTCATTTGCATACATAATCATTGCATCATATTGACATTTGCTTATTTGTTTCAGGGTATCCATCTTCACTTTTGGCTAGTTTTGACCCCATCTTCAGCATTGACCTATCTTCATCAGCACCTGCTTCAGTTTAGCTATCTGCTTCAGCTATCACCTGCACCAGCCAATCAGTGGCCCCTTCTTCAGTATTATCATCAGCACCTATCTCTACTCAGTCTTCAGCATCATGGCCCCTAAAAAGAGCAACATCACCTATCACTTCTTCCAGCCAGAGCTATCTGACATCAGGAGGATTCAAACCCTGATCACTCCAGATCACATACCATTGTTCAGGGGAAGTTATGGAGATATACTTGATATGGTTATGGATCTGGACCCTTCACAAAGAAGTCTGATCCACACTTGCATTCAGTTCTATGATCCCCCACTAAGGTGTTTCACTTTTCAAGACTTTCAGCTGGGCCCTCTATTGGAAGAGTACTCATCATTGGTTGGTCTGCCTATCAGGGGTGGAATCCCTTTCAACCCTGAGATGGTCTTTCCTGGTAATGGAGAAGTAGCAAAGGCTTTGCATCTGGAACCTGTCCTGATTGAGCAGCATATGACTTCTAAAGCTGGGATCCCTGGTTTCCATCTGGATTTCTTGATCTCTCAAGCTACCCTGAAAGCTTCTTTAGGAGAGTGGAAAGCTGTTTGTGCATTATTGGCCTTGAGTATATATGGAATTGTATTGTTTGCAGATGAGCCTCGATTCATTAGCAAGAATGCAATCCATCTTTTCATCCTGAAGAACCCAGCACCCACTTTATTGGGGGATCTTTACTATTCAGTGCATCAGAGGAATGAAAAGCAGAGGGGAAGGTTAGTGAGGTGTTGTGCTCCATTGTTCCACACTTGGCTTCTCAGGCATCTACCCAGGACAGATGCATTTTTGAACCCTCATCAGCAGAGTAACTGGGCTAAGAGACTCACTGCTCTAACTTCAGCCGATATCAGATGGTGCACTCAAAGCACCAAGGGCAGGGATATCATCACCAGCTGTGGGCATTTTCCCAATGTGCCTTTGATAGGAGTTAAGGGTAGTATCGAATACAACCCTCTGCTGTTTAGACGACAACTGGGCTATGCACTGGTCCACACTCCTAAGGCACAGGACTTGGTTGAGACTCTTTATTGTGAGAACAAGATTAATTTGACTGTTGTTAGGCAGGCTGCTTGGGCCTGGGATAATGTTCAAACCAAGTGAGTAACCATTCCGGGGAAGTGCAACAATGTGGCATCAGCACAATATTATGAGTGGTCCCGTGCCAGGGCCCAATTCTCTGGGATGCCCTTTACCATAGAAGACATGCCTGAGTCATCTTCAGCACCACCCCCTGCCACTATCAGTTTGGAGGAGTTTGAGAGTTTGAAGGAAAGAAATGAGAAATTAACCCAGGCTTTGCAGAAGACCCTCCGGGAGAGGAGTGAGGGTATGAGGGAGATTGAGAGGTTGGAGAAGTTGAGAGTAGAGCATCTGACTAAGATTGAGAAGTCTGGGGATTATATCAACAAGTCTAAGGCTGGAGAACAAATTCTGAAGAATGCTTGCAAGGAAGCCCAGTTCCAGAGAGCAAGGACAGACTTGTATTTGAAGGAGAGTCAAGCCCGGTGGGTCAGGATCACCGAGGCTCGTACCCTGGAGGACAAGAGAGTTCAAGACAAGATAGAGCAACTAGAAGCTAGTACAAAAGAACAGCAAGAAGCCCTGGCAGCAGCCCAGAGGGAGATATCAGAACTGAAGATCAAAGCAGGGGTGAAGAGGTCAAAAGACCAAAGTCAGCACAAGAAGCTAGCAGCAGCTATTACCACCCGGAATCTCCTCATCAGGAATCTCACGGAGCGTCCGGCTGATCCTGTGACCGAAGCACTTCTCAAGGAAGTTCGTGAGGATGAGTTTGGTCTTGGTGTTTGACCATTTGTTTGTTGTTGCCTTCTTTCCATGTACTTTTATTTTCTTGTAATGTATTTTGACCCCTTAGAGGGCTTGTGTTGTAAAATGAACAAGTTGTATTATTTCACCTTCTGTAATATATTTGTGTTAGCTTGCTTCATCTGAGTTTTCTTCAAGCAACAACAACAGCATCTTCAAGGGTCTGGAAGGGTCAAAACTGAATGCCAAGCCGGATACCTTGAGAACAAATAAGCATAATTGCATTGCATGCTAACCCTTTGTTTGTTTTGTAGGTTTTTGTTTTATTGTTGCTAACTCTGTTGTGATGCTCAGGAACTATTGCTCGGCGCCGAGTATTTCCCCTCAACCGTCCGCACCGTTATCCGACCCGTAACAATCTTCCGGGCATTCAAATGGATCAGATGCAGCAGGACCTTACTGAGGTCAGAAATCAAATGGCAAATGAAAGGCTAGAAATGAGGAACCAAATGACTCAGTTTATGGAAGTAATGAACAACATGGCTCAGAGCCAGGAAAGATTGAGGGCCATGGTGGAAAGGCAGAATCAAGAAGATCCACATATAGGGACTGCCGGCACCAGCAACAATGAAAGGGTCCAACCTCATGTAAATCCCCCTGTATTTGGACCACACCTCCATCCTGAGGTCAATATTCCTGCAAATGTTCAAGGGACTGCCACCGCAGCTAGGGTACTTCAAGAGGACCCCCAAGAGGACCAGTTTACGGTAATGGGTGCTGGGGAAGAAGCTTATGATAGAAGGTTGGATGAGATAGCTGAGAAATTGAGGTCCTTAGAATCTCAAAACTCTTTGGGCTTCGACGTCATGGACATGGGCTTGATAGACGGGGTCAGGATTCCCCATAAGTTCAAGCCTCCTTGTTTTGAAAAATACAACGGGACTTCATGCCCCCAGACTCATTTACAATCATTTCTGGGAAGGCTGAAGGCCTATACTATGGATGAGAAGCTCTGGATGTTCTATTTCGAGGATAGCTTAACTGGAGCGTCAAGAGAATGGTACTCTCACCTGACAAGGGCAACTATCAGATGCTGGAAGGACCTGGCAGAGGCCTTCATCAGACAGTATCAGTACAACTTAGACATGGCACCCAACAGGACTCTCCTAATGGGAATGTCGCAGCCGTCAAGGGAAAGTTTCAGAGAATATGCCTAGAGATGGAGGCAATTGGCTGCTGCTGTTCAGCCACCTATGTCCGAAAGGGAAATGGCAGATATGTTCATGAACACCCTTCAGGGGACTTACATTGACAGGCTGGCTGCTTTCTCTTCCACTAGCTTTGCAGATGTTGTCATAGCTGGGGAGAGAATTGAAAGCCTATTGAAGATGGGTAAGATCTCAGACAACGGTGCAAGCTCGTCCAGTAGTACAAGAAAACCTTTTGCAGGCCCGAGAAGAACTGGCGAGACAAATGCCATCCACACCAACAGGGGCAGGCCCCCATATGTTCACAGGTCAATAGCAGCAGTTACTATTCCTGCTCCGGCTCATCCTCAACCAGTCTATCAACCTCCGCAGCAAAACTATCAGCAACAACCTCAGTACCACCAGCAATCTCAGTATCCTCCAAGGAATTACAACAACAGCAACACCAACAGCAACAATCAGCAAAGGCCATTCCAACAGAGGCCTTCTCAAGCCAATAGGGTGATCGATCCGATCCCAATGCCCTATGCAACATTGCTGCCACAACTCCTGAAACTCAACCTAGTTGAGCTAAGGACGCTGGCACCTCCAGATCCCAACAGTCTACCCAGGAATTATGACTCCAACGCCAGATGTGCCTTCCATTCAAACCCACCTGGCCACAGTAAAGAAAAGTGCAGAGCTCTGCATATGAAGGTACAAGACCTGGTAGACTCAAAAGCTCTGAATTTCGCACCACCACCCAATGTCAATAAGAACCCGATGCCAAACCACGGTGGTCCCAGGATTAATGCTATTGAAAGAGACAAGCCGTCTTATTTAATAACCAGTGTGGGCCAGATCAGGACACCGTTGGTAGAAATCAAAGCTCAACTCTTGGAATGTCAAATGTTCCCGGGATGCGAGTTGGGTTGTGCTTACTGTAACATCTCAGTAAATGGGTGCGATAATTTAAGGAATGGCATAGATGGTCTTATTCAGAGTGGCCAACTTCAGATTACCACATCATTTCCAACAAATCCAGTAATCTCATCAGCAACGGTTTCAGAACCTCCCACAACTGCAGCAACCATTGTTCCTGACAATTCTTCGGTTACATCAACAAGTACTCCATCTGTCGTCTCAACTGATCAGTTATCAGCAAATTTTTCTTCTACAACTTCAGCTTCACTCCATTTTGAAACTCCTACAACAACAACATCCTTTCTTCCGACAATATCTCCTACAACACCAGCAACAAATCATGAAGATGTCTCAACTGTCACCATATTCTATGATCCTGAAAGCAACTCTGCCTACAATTCAGAGGGTGCTGCTCCCATTAGAGCACCAGTTACAATTTATTACGATCCACAAACTATCACAGTTCCTTCAACAGCTGCAATCAGTCCAGTCACCATCACGGTGCCTGGACCGGTACCTTATGAAAGCAGTAATGCCATCCCCTGGCATTACGGCTCTGACTTGTACTGTGAGGGACAAAGAATCACTTTTGAATCATCAACCCCTGCACCACAGATAGACAATGTGGGCGGAGGCGGAGGCTTCACTCGAAGCGGACGTCTTTTCGCTCCACAAATTCAGAGACCCACTGCCGAAGCAGAAGCTGCTGCCAAGGCAAAAGGGAAGAGCCCTGTGCAGGAAGATCAAGCTGTTAAGGAAGCTTTGAAGACACCATTCGATCAAGAGGTTGATGAGTTCATGCGAATCATCAAAAAGAGTGATTACAAAATAGTGGATCAGCTCCATCAGACGCCTTCCAAGATCTCAATCCTATCATTGCTTATGTGCTCCGAAGCCCATCGGAATGCACTACTCAAAGTCTTGCACGCAGCTTACGTGCCTGAAGAGATCACTGTCAATCAGCTAGAAGCTGTAGTGGGGAATGTTAATGCTAGTCACGGACTAGGGTTCACCAATACTGATTTGACAACGGAAGGCCGCAACCATAACAAAGCCTTGCACATAACCATGGAATGCAAAGGTGTTGTCCTTTCCCATGTGCTGGTAGACACGGGGTCATCCCTCAATGTCCTACCCAAAAAGGCCCTGGTGAAGCTAGAATATGACGGATTGGCGTTGAGACCCAGCAACCTGGTGGTAAGAGCCTTTGATGGTTCAAAGAGATCGGTTCTGGGAGAGATTGAGTTGCCCATAACGATTGGCCCGCAGACCTTTAAAACTATCTTCTATGTGATGGACATTCAGCCTGCCTACAGCTGTTTGTTGGGTAGGCCATGGATTCACGCTGCTGGCGCCGTGACCTCTACCCTTCACCAGAAGTTAAAATACGAGTGGGAGGGTCAAATCGTTACAATCTGTGGAGAAGAGGATATTTTTGTCAGCCACCTGGCTACCTATAAGTACATTGAGATGGATGGGGAGATCCATGAAACAATGAGCCAGGGGTTTGAAGCTTTGAATGTGAATGAAACATCTGCTGTACCTGGTACTTCAATATCATCATACCAACAAGCCCGGAAGGTTGTTGAGGGAGGAAACGCCCAAGGCTGGGGCAAATTGCTATCGGTAGAGAAGAAAGAGGACAGATTTGGGTTGGGTTACAAACCAACTCAACAAGATCAAGCAGCGGCTGCGAAAGAGCCCAATTTTGTGAGTGGGGGGATGCTTACCCCTGATGCTATCAACTGTCTGGAAGACGAGCTGGAAGAGGAACGCAACCTGGAAAGCTGGATTCGTCCAAAGATCCCGGGGAGCAGTGTCTCGAACTGGTCTTCCCAGGAAATTATAAGAGTTACTCATGCAGAGTAATTATTATTTCCTGTATTTTTATAAGCATGCATCAAAGTCTTGCATCTTGCCCAAGATGACAAGACTCATTTTGTAATCGGGCCATCTGTACTTTTTGTGCAAACAAGATCAATTAATGAAATATCAGACATCTTTTTGCAAACAAGTCTTTTCCTTTTCCGTTCACTGTTTTTCTATTTTTCTTTTTGTACAAAAAATAAATGGCAGTGTTTTCAAAATGACAACTTTTATTTCACTTTTCTAAAGCAAGATTAAAATCAGATCACTAAAATGAACAAACTGAACCCTTGCAGAGAGTGCCTTCCAGACTGCACCGACAACAGCACGGCTGTGACTTCGTATGACTTTGACAATCCGATCAATCAAGCTGATGAAGGGGCTGAAGAAGAATATGAGCTTCCTGAAGAGCTAGCCAGGTTGTTAAGACAAGAGGAAAAGGTTATTACTCCTCACCAGGAGGAGGTTGAAGTGATCAATCTTGGTACAGATGAAGACGTGAAAGAAGTTAAAATCGGGGCCTGCCTGCAAGACTCAGTGAAGAGACAACTGGTTGACCTGCTTCAAGAGTATGTAGATGTGTTTGCTTGGTCTTACCAAGATATGCCAGGGTTGGTGTAAACACCCCAAATTTGCCCTCACCCATTCACACCATGGCTTGTGATCATTTCATATGCATAAATACAATCATATCCCCTCATATCCCATTTTTGATTCACTGCATAGTTCCTAAGTCATCTGCACCTAGGGTTTGTGATCTGAGCAATCCAAGAGCCTCTTGAGCCACTCCAAAGGCAACCAATCACTTCATAGGGACCCATGTGTGTTCATCTATCATATTACATCCTCTCAAAGTCAAAAATTCCAAAGAATCACAAGAACTAGGGTTTGAATGGATGCAGAGCCAAGTTTGACTGCACAGTTGACCTAAAAATTAGGGTTTTGGTTTCAGAGGCCATAACTCCAATTTTTTTGGTCATTCTTGTTTCCATTGGTCTCTATATGGTATAGGGAGTATGCATATCAATTTTCATGAAGAAATTCCATGGGGAAGTCATCTGATCAAGGGTTGACTTTTCAGACAAGTCAGTGCAAAATCAGGGCATCTGAGGCCCCCAATGACCCAACCAATGGTTGATCTTCATCATTTTGAGTGTATATGATCTTTATTTGATCATGGAAAAGGTTGAAGTTCACAAAAATCAAGAATTTGGAAGTTTTGCAAATGTTGACTTTTTGGGCATAGTTGACTTTTCAAGAATGCCTCATTTTTGGTCATTTTTCAAGCCTTAATTCTTGATCCAAAAATGCTTCAAATGGAAAAACTTTGGTCATGAAAGTTGTAGATCTCATCTTTCCCTTTTCAAAAAGTACAAGAACATGATCAAATTCTTCTTGGATCAAAAGTTATGGTGTGACAAAGTTGGAAAAAATCATTGATTTTCAAGGCATGCTTCAAATGTGAATTTTGCAAAACCATGAACCAATGCCTTTTGTAACTTCTAATTCACTTCAAACCAGTATACAAACATTCCATATGTCCCAAAAATCAGAATTGAACCAAAAATCACATGTTCATGGTTCATGTAACAAGACTTTTTTTTCATGAAGTTCAAAAAGGTGACAACTTGCAAAACCATCATGATGCTTCTCTCCACTTGATGCATTGGCTGCTGGACCTTCCCAACATCACACACACACCATGCTGCACCAGAACCATGCCTTGTACTAGCCTAGATCATGAGCCATACTTCTCTTACACAAAAGGTGGACTTTGAGCAAAAGCAAACTTACCAATCACTACAGGCCAGGTCACATCATCTGACCTATAGGATTAAAATACAATATCCTTTGGCAAGCAAAATATATCAAGAGGCCAAGCTGAAACAAGACATAACAACATATACACCAAAACACTCCCTTTTGCAAATTGCTTCGAATCTCTCTGCCCAGCCATCAAACATCCAAACTATTTTCACACCTCAACTCACCATGCTTCATTGAGCTCAAAGCAACCAAGAACCAGGCCTGAAACAAGCTGTAACCTCACTTCACCATTTTCACCCCAAGTTGCAGTTTCTTTCGAAACTCTCACCACAGCTCACAAACATCAAAACAAACTCCAAAAACCTTCTCCACTCATCATCAGGACCACACAGAACCACTCACATTGGCCTGAAGCTGCTTGCATCACCATTGCCATTTCCAACTGAGCTTGAGCAGAAGCTGCTCAAACTCTTCACACAGCCAACATAAACTTCTCCAAAGCATTCAAACATCATCTGGGGACCAAGTAGAGTGGATTGCACTGAAGGAAGTGGCCAGAAAGTCATCAGAGTGAAAGCTTCGAATCTCAGGTAGCTCAAGAAATATTTTTCCAGAAATCATTTCTTTTGTTCTAAACTTGTTCTTTGTGTCTTCCTGATCATGAATATGCCTTTGGTTTTGCAAATGGTGTTGAAATGAGAGTTTAATTGCTCTCTGAAACTTGCGTGCCCTAATTTTTTCTTGCTTCGATTCAGCCTTGTTAGGAAATATAAATGTGTTTTGATTGGGGGTTTTGGTTCGTGAGTGAGTGGGGATCATTTCCCAATTCTTAGATTTCATTTTAGTTAGGTTTTTGGGGTTTTGGGGATTTTCAGGGGAGATGCTGGCCGGAGAAGACGACCGGAGGTCTTCTCCGGCCACCTGAAAGTCATTTGTGCCCTAATCCTGTAATTAGTGTCATTTGAATCTGGGGCGTTAGATTAGGTTGACCAGTGGACTTCCCGCGCGCATGTGTGGTCCAGATCTGTTTGCTTAGCCCTAATCCACGTGTTAGCTTAATTAATCCATAATTAAATTAATTTAATCAGAATCAACCACAGCCCTTGGATAGCGCGCGTGGTCAACTCATTCAAATCCAGAATCAATCTCAGCCATCCTTTCTGATTACTTCCATTTAATTCATTATTAATTCATTTTCTTTTCATTTAAATTGCACAATTAATTTAAAATAGCAAAAATGTCTTAAAAATTATGACACTTTTTCTCATGAGTTTTAATAATTTTTATGACACAAAAAATATTTTTATTTTATTTTTATCATTAAAAAAGTATTTTTAAATATTTAAAAGATTATTTTTAATTGATTAATGGAAATTAATTTATTAAAAATACTTTTAGGTATTTAAAAATCACAAAAAATTCATGAAATGTTCTAAGACATTTAGAAACATTGTCCAACCTTCAAACCAAATTTCTTTTTTGATCTTGATGCATTTTGAGAATTTTCCATTGAATTAAATCATTTTTTGTGCATTATTTTGATCATAAGTTCAAAAAATCATTTCTGCCTATCTAGGAAGAGTTGGACCTTGATTCTTTTTGCATTGCATTGTATTTGGCATGTAGTTTTTGAGATAAAATGGCCATGATTTGATCTTGCATTTTTCATTTGTTTGGCATTTCTTTGGTTTAGGAGTCCTAAAAACCCTAATAACTTAGAAAAATCATAACTTGAGATTGGTTGAGAGTTGAGATCTCCCCTTTGGACTTTGGTTTAGTATAGGATTAGGGTTTCTTTGGGTGGCATTTTCCATTTTTTATCTTAGGGTTTGCTTCTGTTTTTGGTTCTTGTTTGTTGTTTGATCCATAAACCCTAATTTGGGCTTTCATTTGCATCCCTTTTGCATTCTCTTGCATAACATGACTTGCCATGACATTTCAAGCATCCATTTGATTCATTTGACATCTTAAGACATATAGAAAGCATGTTTGATCATTGCATCCCATATTTGCCATTTTGTTTGCCATGTATGTTTCATAACTTTTCATGTAAGATCATGCTCCTTAACTTGCATCATTTGCATCCATGATCTTGTATGAGCATCTCCATGTGTTGCCTCATGTTTGTAGCATCTCATAGCATCATTAACATCATGTATGTGCTTCTGGTTTTGTTTCTCATCATGTCATTTCATTTCATTTTGCATTGCATTGCATTTCTTTCACTAACTTTTCAGGTGGTAAGTCATTTTGAGAAGTGGATTTGCCTTCACTTCTCACAATTTCTTTTCATCTCTCTTGCATCCATTGCTGCATTTTATTTATGTTTGAGATTAAGCTTGCTCATTCTTCTTCTTCTTACTTTTTTTCTTCAAGTGACTTGTCTTCTTGAATGAAGCAAGTCACTTTGCTTCTCTTGATCCTTTCATCTGCTTCCTGGTGGTTCCATTGAAGATTTCTCTTGAAAACCTCACAAACCTTAGGAACAACCAAGCATGACAATGATTAGGGTTTTGATTAGTCTCCCCCTCTTAGATTTTACCTTTGTGTCATCTCTTTGAGTCCTCTCTTCTCACCTCATAAGCAGGGACTAAACCTTAAAGGCTTTAAGGCTTTGTGATTAAGCTTATGCCTGCATCCTTCTCTTAGGATGGAGTGTATAACTTTAATCCTAAGTGTTAAACCCTTAATGTGTTTAAATCTCTTAATCAATTCACTTAATAAATTATCAAGACATCACACTTGTAACTTGGGCCTTGCATTAGGGTTCTAATTCTTCCTTAACCGGTTAAGAAGGACTAACCCTAGTGTTAATGGACAAGTCCCCCTCAAGTTGTCTTACAAACCCTAAAATTCACTTCATCATCATATCATCAAATAAAATCCATCTAATAAAGGCTTTGTTTTGTCATGAGTTTAATCCCTAATCATGGATTAAGTTGAGGAGCTTTCCTCAGCTTAAACACTCTCATCTATTATCCTTCTATTAGGATGGTGTAATGAGTCTGTTTAATCCCTGATTATGGCTTAATCTCATTACTTAACACTAAACAAAAACACCAAAAACATCTAAATAATCACAAGTAGGTTAATGATCTTAATCCTGCATCAAAGGTGATTAAGTGTGAGAAGTTGACTTCACACTTAAGGTACTCTCATTACCCCTAATCAGAGGGAAGATGTGATGAGTTTACTAACCCATTAGTTTAGGCTTAAGCTCATTAACTTATGACAAATCCAAAAGCAATAAAAGACTGAAAACACAAAAACAAACAATAATCGTCTCCTCCGGGATTCTTTTCTCATCTCATTCACTCACAAACGAGAACTCGCTTCTTCCGTCTAATGCAAGACAGTTTGCACCTGAGCCAGACAGGTCATACACTTGAGCATAGACAAGCAAGCAGTTCACAAGTCAACTCACCTTTCAATCTCTTTGGGTCGAACTACGGTGTTCTGACTTCCTCATTGCAAGAGAGGATACGTAGGCATAACTTAACAGTTATCGAACAAAAGTCTCTGTATATTCCCCCTCTTTCCAGCCTTATTCTTTAAGCCTCATTGTCTTGAGCATTTCATTCTCCTTTCTTACACTGACACTTTCATACTTCACATCACTTATATACTTTGCACTGACACCTGTACATCCCTTTTTCAACTATTTTACACACAGATTGCACTGACACTACCCCTTTAAAACACAAATCTTTTAGGCGTGGATCCCGTCGAGAACGACGGACAATCTGGGTGCTAATACCTTCCCAGGTTGTAACCAACCCCCTTTCTCAGTCTCTCTGGTTCGCAAACCGTCTTATCCGTATCTTTCTAGGTCTATGCAGCATTGCCTTTCCTCCGGGATAAAAATGCCTAGCTGGCGACTCTATTCATCTCCAGTGAGTTCACTGCTGTGTGTTCTCATTGTCCCTCTCGCCGACCGTTCGCGTCTGTACCTTTATCTGGGCCTATTCCCATTTATCGGGAGCGACAGCTTGGCGACTCTGCTGGGGAAACTTATACTGCAACCAGGGCTTCTGGTTCTTTTTGTGGGTTCCTCCTAGCGCTTGTTTGATTTGTGTTTACTGGGGTGTTATGTGCTTATTTGTGTTTATTTTTTGTATTTATTTTTTGCTTTATGTACAGTTGCTTTACTGCTTTCTTTATTGCTTTTGCATTATATCATATTGTCATACTGTGCTGCTGGCTGGATCTGTTTTCTTTGGTGGGTGGGGTTCTATTGAGAGTTAAGGTCCTATACCTGGGACCTGAGTGACACCTAGGCTAGAGTGAATCATATTCTTTCCCATTCCATTTCGGTCTGGTGCGGGAATATGAAACACGGTTCAGATATGGGTTTCTTCTTGAGAACTCTGTGTTGCAGATTTCCTGCAATGCTAGGGCTATCTGGGAAGCCTGCTAAGTCTGGATGACCTTTTAGTATTGACCTTCAGAAACTGAGGTGAATTAGAGGAGGAACTTTTATGGTTATTGTAAACACTGTACCTCCGGGTTGGAAGTGTTTACACTTCTCATAACTGATCCAAGTCTGAGGATCCTTGTTTTAGAACACCACCTGTGAGGGGGTTGGGCTGTTTATAGGTTTGCAGGTACCTTGACCTCAGAATACCCTGTTACTTTGATTGTTTAAGAGTACTCCATTTTGGGTCAGTTCTTGTGATTCTAAAACCCTGGACATGTGACTCTTTATTTGAGTCCCCCACCTTGGTTACTGGATTTATAGACCTCCATCTGGAATTCTTGAACACACTTGGACCTATATCAGGGCATTTTGATCAGATCCAGCTCAGTCACAGACCCTTGCATATCATTTGCATACATAATCATTGCATCATATTGACATTTTCTTATTTGTGTTTCAGGGTATCCATCTTCACCTGGTTTTGGTTTTGACCCCATCTTCAGTTTTGACTTGTCTTCATCAGCTCTCTGCTTCAGTTATCACCTGCACCAGCCAGTCAGTGGCCCACTTCTTCAGTATTATCATCAGCACCTGTCTCTATTCAGTCTCAGCATCATGGCTCCTAAAAAGAGCAACATCACCTATCACTTTTTCCAGCCAGAGCTATCAGACATCAGGAGGATTCAAACCCTGATCACTCCAGATCACATACCATTGTTCAGGGAAAGTTATGGAGATATACTTGATATGGTTATGGATCTGGACCCATCACAGAGAAGCCTGATCCACACCTGCATTCAGTTCTATGATCCCCCACTAAGATGTTTCACTTTCCAAGACTTTCAATTGGGCCCTCTTTTAGAAGAATACTCATCTTTGGTTGGTGTGCCTATCAGGGCTGGAATCCCTTTCAACCCTGAGATGGTCTTTCCCAGCAATGGAGAAGTAGCAAAGGCTTTGCATCTGGAACCTGTCCTGATTGAGCAGCATATGGCCTCTAAAGCTGGAATCCCTGGCTTCCATCTGGATTTCTTGATCTCTCAAGCTACCCTGAAAGCTTCTCTAGGAGAGTGGAAAGCTGTTTGTGCTTTACTGGCCTTGAGCATATATGGAATTGTATTGTTTGCAGATGAGCCTCGATTCATTAGCAAGAATGCAATCCACCTGTTCATCCTGAAGAACCCAGTGCCCACTTTATTGGGGGATCTCTACTATTCAGTGCATCAAAGGAATGAAAAGCAGAGGGGAAGATTAGTGAGGTGTTGTGCTCCATTGTTCCACACTTGGCTTCTCAGGCATCTACCCAGGACAGATGCATTTCTGAACCCTCATCAGCAGAGCAACTGGGCTAAGAGACTCACTGCTCTAACTTCAGCAGATATCAGATGGTGCACTCAAAGCACCAAGGGCAAGGATATCATCACCAGCTGTGGGCATTTTCCCAATGTGCCTTTAATAGGAGTTAAGGGTAGTATCAATTACAATCCCCTGCTGTTCAGAAGGCAACTGGGCTATGCACTGGTCCACACTCCTAAGGCACAGGACTTGGTTGAGACTCTCTATTGTGAGAACAAGGTTGATTTGACTGTTGTTAGGCAGGCTGCTTGGGCCTGGGATAATGTTCAAACCAAGGGAGTAACCATTCTGGGGAAGTGCAATAATGTGGCATCAGCACAATATTATGAGTGGTCCCATGCCAGGGCCCAATTCTCTGGGATGCCCTTTACCATAGAAGACATGCCTGAGTCATCTTCAGCACCACCCCCTGCCACTATCAGTTTGGAGGAGTATGAGAGTTTGAAGGAAAGAAATGAGAAGTTAACTCAAGCTTTGCAGAAGACCCTCCGGGAGAGGAGTGAGGGTACGAGGGAGATTGAGAGATTGGAGAAGTTGAGAGTAGATCACCTGACTAAGATTGAGAAATCTGGGGATTACATTAAAAAGTCAAAGGCTGGAGAACAAATTCTGAAGAATGCTTGCAAGGAAGCCCAGTTCCAGCGAGCAAGGACAGACTTGTATTTGAAGGAGAGTCAAGCCCGGTGGGTCAGGATCACCGAGGCTCGTACTCTAGAGGACAAAAGAGTTCAAGACAAGATGGAGCAACTGGAAGCTAGTGCAAAAGAACAGCAAGAAGCCCTGGCAGCAGCCCAGAGGGAGATATCAGAGCTGAAGATCAAAGCAGGGGTGAAGAGGTCAAAGGACCAAACTCAGCACAAGAAGCTCACTACAGCTGTTACAACCCGGAACCTCCTCATCAGGAATCTCACGGAGCGTCCGGCTGATCCTGTGACCGAAGCACTTCTCAAGGAAGTTCGTGAGGATGAGTTTGGTCTTGGTGTTTGACCATTTGTTTGTTGTTGCTTTCTTTCCATGTACTTTTATTTTCTTGTAATGTATTTTGACCCCTTAGAGGGCTTGTGTTGTAAAATGAACAAGTTGTATTATTTCACTTTATGTAATATAGTTGTGTTAGTTTGCTTCATCTGAGTTTTCTTCAAGCAACAACGACAGCATCTTCAAGGGTCTGGAAGGGTCAAAACTGAAGGCCAAACCGGATACCTCGAGAACAAATAAGCATAACTGCATTGCATGCTAACCCTTTGTTTGTTTTGTAGGTTTTGTTTTATTGTTGCTAACCTCTGTTGTGATGCCTCAGGAACTATTGCTAGGCGCCGGGTATTTCCCCTCAACCGTCCGCACCGTTATCCGACCCGTAGCAACCTTCCGGGCATTCAAATGGATCAGATGCAGCAGGACCTTACTGAGGTCAGAAATCAAATGGCAAATGAAAGGCTAGAAATGAGGAATCAAATGACTCAGTTTATGGAAGTTATGAACAACATGGCTCAGAGCCAGGAAAGATTGAGAGCCATGGTGGAAAGGCAAAATCAAGAGGATCCACATATAGGGACTGCTGGCACAAGCAACAACGAAAGGGTACAACCTCACGTCAACCCTCCGGTATTTGGGCCACACCTCCATCCTGAGGTCAATATTCCTGCAAATGTTCAAGGGACTGCCACCGCAGCTAGGGTACTTCAAGAAGACCCCCAAGAGGACCAGTTTACAGTAATGGGTGCTAGGGAAGAAGCTTATGATAGAAGGTTTGATGAGATAGCTGAGAAGTTAAGGTCCTTAGAATCTCAAAACTCTTTGGGCTTCGATGTCATGGACATGGGCTTGGTAGATGGGGTCAGGATCCCCCATAAGTTCAAGCCTCCTTGTTTTGAAAAATACAACGGGACTTCATGCCCCCGGACTCATTTACAGTCATTTCTGGGAAGGCTGAAGGCCTATACAATGGATGAGAAGCTCTGGATGTTCTATTTCGAAGACAGCTTAACTGGAGCGTCAAGAGAATGGTACTCTCACTTGACAAGGGCAACTATTAGATGCTGGAAGGACCTGGCAGAGGCCTTCATCAGACAGTATCAGTATAACTTAGACATGGCACCCAACAGGACCCTCCTAATGGGAATGTCACAGTCGTCAAGGGAAAGTTTCCGAGAATATGCACAGAGATGGAGGCAACTGGCTGCTGCTGTTCAACCACCTATGTCTGAACGGGAAATGGCAGATATGTTCATGAACACCCTTCAGGGGACATATATTGACAGGTTGGCTGCTTTCTCTTCCACTAGCTTTGCAGATGTTGTCATAGCCGGGGAAAGAATTGAAAGCTTGTTAAAAATGGGAAAGATCTCAGACAACGGTGCAAGCTCGTCCAGTAGTACAAGAAAGCCTTTTGCAGGCCCGAGAAGAACTGGCGAGACCAATGCCATCCACACCAACAGGGGCAGGCCCCAATATGTTCAAAGGTCAATAGCAGCAGTCACCATTCCTGCTCCAGCTCATCCTCAACCTGTCTATCAACCTCCGCAGCAAAACTATCAGCAACAACCTCAGTACCACCAACAAAATCAGTATCCTCCAAGAAATTACAACAACAGCAACACCAACAACAACAGTCAACAAAGGCCATTTCAGCAGAGGCCATCTCAAGCTAACAGGGTGATCGATCCGATCCCTATGCCATATGCTACCCTGCTGCCACAACTCCTGAAACTCAACCTAGTTGAGCTAAGGACGTTGGCACCTCCAGACCCCAACAGTCTACCCAGGAATTATGACTCCAACGCTAGGTGTGCCTTCCATTCAAACGCACCTGGCCACAGCACAGAAAAGTGCAGAGCCCTGCATATGAAGGTACAAGACCTGGTAGACTCAAAAGCTCTGAATTTCGCACCACCACCCAATGTCAATAAGAACCCGATGCCAAACCACGGTGGTCCTAGAATTAACGCTATTGAAGAAGACAAGCCGTCTTATTTAATAACCAGCGTGGGTCAGATCCGGACACCGTTGGTAGAAATCAAGGCTCAACTCCTGGAATGTCAAATGTTCCCGGGGTGTGAGTTGGGTTGTGCTTACTGCAATATCTCTGTAAATGGGTGCGACAATTTGAGGAATGGCATAGACAGCCTTATTCAGAGTGGCCAGCTTCAGATCACCACATCATTTCCAACAAATCCATCAATCTCATCAGCAACGGTTTCAGAACCTCCTACAACTGCAACAACCATTGTTCCTGACAATTCTTCGGCTTCATCAACAAGTACTTCATCCGTCTTCTCAACTGATCAGTTTTCAACAAATTTTCCTGCTACAACTTCAGCATCACTCCATTTTGAACCTCCTACAACAACAACATCCATTCTTCCACCATTATCTCCTACAACACCAGCAACAAATCATGAAGATGTCTCAACTGTCACCATATTCTATGATCCTGAAAACAACTCTGCCTACAACTCAGAAAGTGCTGCTCCCGTCAGAGCACCAGTTACAATCTATTATGATCCTCAGACTATCACCGTTCCTTCAACAACTGCAATCAGTCTGGTCACCATCACGGTGCCTGGACCCGTACCTTATGAAAGCAGTAATGCCATCCCCTGGCATTACGGCTCTGACTTGTACTGTGAAGGACAAAGAATCACTTTTGAATCATCAACCCCTGCACTACAAATTGACAATGTGGGAGGAGGCGGAGGCTTCACTCGAAGCGGACGTCTTTTCGCTCCACAAATTCAGAGACCCACAGCCGAAGCAGAAGCTGCTGCCAAGGCAAAAGGGAAGGGCCCTGTGCAGGAAGATCAAACTGTTAAGGAAGCTTTGAAGACACCATTCGATCAAGAGGTTGATGAGTTCATGCGAATCATCAAAAAGAGTGATTATAAAATTGTGGATCAGCTTCACCAGACGCCATCCAAGATCTCTATCCTCTCACTGCTAATGTGCTCCGAAGCCCATCGGAATGCATTACTTAAAGTCTTGCACGCGGCTTACGTGCCTGAAGAGATCACTGTCAACCAGTTGGAAACCGTGGTTGGAAATGTTACTGCTAGCAATGGGCTAGGGTTCACCAATACTGACTTGACAGCGGATGGCCGCAACCACAACAAAGCCTTGCACATCACCATGGAATGCAAAGGAGCAGTCCTTTCTCATGTGCTGGTAGACACGGGGTCGTCCCTTAATGTCTTACCAAAGAAGGCTCTGGTGAAGTTAGAATATGAAGGATTAGCATTGCGACCCAGCAACTTGGTGGTAAGAGCTTTTGATGGTTCTAAGAGATCGGTTCTGGGAGAGATTGAGCTACCTGTGACAATTGGCCCACAGACCTTTACAACTATCTTTTATGTGATGGACATTCAGCCCGCCTACAGCTGTTTGTTGGGTAGACCTTGGATTCACGCCGCCGGCGCAGTAACGTCTACCCTTCACCAAAAGTTAAAATTTGAGTGGGAAGGCCAAGTTGTCACAATCTGTGGAGAGGAGGACATTTTTGTCAGCCACCTGGAAACCTATAAGTACATTGAAATGGATGGGGAGATCCATGAAACAATGAGCCAGGGGTTTGAAGCTTTGAATGTGAATGAAACATCTGCTGTGCCTGGTACTTCAATATCATCATACCAACAAGCCCGGAAGGTTGTTGAGGAAGGAACTGCCCAAGGCTGGGGCAAGCTACTACCGGTGGAGAAGAAAGAAGACAGATTTGGGTTGGGTTACAAACCAACTCAACAAGATCAAGCAGCGGCTGCAAAAGAGCCCAACTTTGTGAGTGGGGGGATGCTTACCCCTGATGCTATCAACTGTCTGGAAGACGAGCTGGAAGAGGAACGCAACCTGGAAAGCTGGATTCGTCCAAAGATCCCGGGGAGCAGTGTCTCAAACTGGTCTTCCCAGGAAATTATAAGAGTTACTCATGCAGAGTAATTATTATTTCCTGTATTTTTATAAGCATGCATCAAAGTTTTGCATCTTGCCCAAGATGACAAAACTCATTTTGTAATCGGGCCATCTGTACTTTTTGTGCAAACAAGATTAATTAATGAAATATCAGACATCTTTTTGCAAACGAGTCTTTTTCTTTTCGTTCACTGTTTTTCCATTTTTCTTTTTGTACAAAAAAATAAATGGCGGTGTTTTCAAAATGACAACTTCATTTCACCTTTCTAAATAAGACTAAAATCAGATCACTAAAATGAACAAACTTAACCCTTGCAGAGAGTGCCTTCCAGACAGCACCGACAACAGCACGGCTATGACTTCGTATGACTTTGACAATCCAATCAATCAAGCTGATGAAGGGGTTGATGAAGAATATGAGCTTCCTGAAGAGCTAGCCAGGTTGTTAAGACAAGAGGAAAAGGTTATTACTCCTCACCAGGAGGAGGTTGAAGTGATCAATCTTGGTACAGATGAAGACGTGAAAGAGGTTAGAATCGGGGCCTGCCTGCAAGACTCGGTGAAGGGACGACTGATAGACCTGCTTCAAGAGTATGTGGACGTGTTTGCTTGGTCTTACCAAGATATGCCAGGGTTGGATACCGATATTGTCGTGCACAAGCTGCCTTTGAGAGAAGAATGCCCGCCAGTTAAACAGAAACTGCGCCGGACTCGTCCAGACATGGCAATGAAAATCAAGGAAGAGGTACAGAAGCAGTGGGACGCCGGGTTCCTTGCTGTAACTAGCTATCCGCCGTGGGTTGCTAACATAGTACCTGTGCCTAAGAAAGACGGCAAAGTAAGAATGTGTGTTGACTACAGGGACCTGAACAGAGCCAGCCCGAAAGATGACTTCCCATTACCTCACATTGATGTATTGGTGGATAATACGGCTCAGTTCTCGGTATTCTCCTTCATGGATGGATTTTCAGGATACAATCAGATTAAGATGTCACCTGAAGACATGGAGAAGACAACCTTCATCACACCCTGGGGCACGTTCTGCTACAAGGTAATGCCATTTGGGCTCAAGAATGCTAGTGCAACATATCAACGGGCTATGGTAACATTATTCCACGATATGATTCATAAAGAAATAGAATGCTATGTGGATGATATGATTGCCAAGTCCCTCACTGAAGAAGACCATCTGGTAAATCTGCTCAAATTGTTCAAGCGTCTGAGGAAGTACCAACTGAAGTTGAACCCCACCCATTCACACCATGGCTAGTGATCATTTCATATGCATAAATACAATCATATCCCCTCATATCCCATTTTTGATTCACTGCATAGTTCCTAAGTCATCTGCACCTAGGGTTTGTGATCTGAGCAATCCAAGAGCCTCTTGAGCCACTCCAAAGGCAACCAATCACTTCAGAGGGACCCATGTGTGTTCATCTATCATATTACATCCTCTCAAAGTCAAAAATTCCAAAGAATCACAAGAACTAGGGTTTGAATGGATGCAGAGCCAAGTTTGACTGCACAGTTGACCTAAAAATTAGGGTTTTGGTTTCAGAGGCCATAACTCCAATTTTTTTGGTCATTCTTGTTTCCATTGGTCTCTATATGGTATAGGGAGTATGCATATCAATTTTCATGAAGAAATTCCATGGGGAAGTCATCTGATCAAGGGTTGACTTTTCAGACAAGTCAGTGCAAAATCAGGGCATCTGAGGCCCCCAATGACCCAACCAATGGTTGATCTTCATCATTTTGAGTGTATATGATCTTTATTTGATCATGGAAAAGGTTGAAGTTCACAAAAATCAAGAATTTGGAAGTTTTGCAAATGTTGACTTTTTGGGCATAGTTGACTTTTCAAGAATGCCTCATTTTTGGTCATTTTTCAAGCCTTAATTCTTGATCCAAAAATGCTTCAAATGGAAAAACTTTGGTCATGAAAGTTGTAGATCTCATCTTTCCCTTTTCAAAAAGTACAAGAACATGATCAAATTCTTCTTGGATCAAAAGTTATGGTGTGACAAAGTTGGTAAAAATCATTGATTTTCAAGGCATGCTTCAAATGTGAATTTTGCAAAACCATGAACCAATGCCTTTTGTAACTTCTAATTCACTTCAAACCAGTATACAAACATTCCATATGTCCCAAAAATCAGAATTGAACCAAAAATCACATGTTCATGGTTCATGTAACAAGACTTTTTTTTCATGAAGTTCAAAAAGGTGACAACTTGCAAAACCATCATGATGCTTCTCTCCACTTGATGCATTGGCTGCTGGACCTTCCCAACATCACACACACACCATGCTGCACCAGAACCATGCCTTGTACTAGCCTAGATCATGAGCCATACTTCTCTTACACAAAAGGTGGACTTTGAGCAAAAGCAAACTTACCAATCACTACAGGCCAGGTCACATCATCTGACCTATAGGATTAAAATACAATATCCTTTGGCAAGCAAAATATATCAAGAGGCCAAGCTGAAACAAGACATAACAACATATACACCAAAACACTCCCTTTTGCAAATTGCTTCGAATCTCTCTGCCCAGCCATCAAACATCCAAACTATTTTCACACCTCAACTCACCATGCTTCATTGAGCTCAAAGCAACCAAGAACCAGGCCTGAAACAAGCTGTAACCTCACTTCACCATTTTCACCCCAAGTTGCAGTTTCTTTCGAAACTCTCACCACAGCTCACAAACATCAAAACAAACTCCAAAAACCTTCTCCACTCATCATCAGGACCACACAGAACCACTCACATTGGCCTGAAGCTGCTTGCATCACCATTGCCATTTCCAACTGAGCTTGAGCAGAAGCTGCTCAAACTCTTCACACAGCCAACATAAACTTCTCCAAAGCATTCAAACATCATCTGGGGACCAAGTAGAGTGGATTGCACTGAAGGAAGTGGCCAGAAAGTCATCAGAGTGAAAGCTTCGAATCTCAGGTAGCTCAAGAAATATTTTTCCAGAAATCATTTCTTTTGTTCTAAACTTGTTCTTTGTGTCTTCCTGATCATGAATATGCCTTTGGTTTTGCAAATGGTGTTGAAATGAGAGTTTAATTGCTCTCTGAAACTTGCGTGCCCTAATTTTTTCTTGCTTCGATTCAGCCTTGTTAGGAAATATAAATGTGTTTTGATTGGGGGTTTTGGTTCGTGAGTGAGTGGGGATCATTTCCCAATTCTTAGATTTCATTTTAGTTAGGTTTTTGGGGTTTTGGGGATTTTCAGGGGAGATGCTGGCCGGAGAAGACGACCGGAGGTCTTCTCCGGCCACCTGAAAGTCATTTGTGCCCTAATCCTGTAATTAGTGTCATTTGAATCTGGGGCGTTAGATTAGGTTGACCAGTGGACTTCCCGCGCGCATGTGTGGTCCAGATCTGTTTGCTTAGCCCTAATCCACGTGTTAGCTTAATTAATCCATAATTAAATTAATTTAATCAGAATCAACCACAGCCCTTGGATAGCGCGCGTGGTCAACTCATTCAAATCCAGAATCAATCTCAGCCATCCTTTCTGATTACTTCCATTTAATTCATTATTAATTCATTTTCTTTTCATTTAAATTGCACAATTAATTTAAAATAGCAAAAATGTCTTAAAAATTATGACACTTTTTCTCATGAGTTTTAATAATTTTTATGACACAAAAAATATTTTTATTTTATTTTTATCATTAAAAAAGTATTTTTAAATATTTAAAAGATTATTTTTAATTGATTAATGGAAATTAATTTATTAAAAATACTTTTAGGTATTTAAAAATCACAAAAAATTCATGAAATGTTCTAAGACATTTAGAAACATTGTCCAACCTTCAAACCAAATTTCTTTTTTGATCTTGATGCATTTTGAGAATTTTCCATTGAATTAAATCATTTTTTGTGCATTATTTTGATCATAAGTTCAAAAAATCATTTCTGCCTATCTAGGAAGAGTTGGACCTTGATTCTTTTTGCATTGCATTGTATTTGGCATGTAGTTTTTGAGATAAAATGGCCATGATTTGATCTTGCATTTTTCATTTGTTTGGCATTTCTTTGGTTTAGGAGTCCTAAAAACCCTAATAACTTAGAAAAATCATAACTTGAGATTGGTTGAGAGTTGAGATCTCCCCTTTGGACTTTGGTTTAGTATAGGATTAGGGTTTATTTGGGTGGCATTTTCCATTTTTTATCTTAGGGTTTGCTTCTGTTTTTGGTTCTTGTTTGTTGTTTGATCCATAAACCCTAATTTGGGCTTTCATTTGCATCCCTTTTGCATTCTCTTGCATAACATGACTTGCCATGACATTTCAAGCATCCATTTGATTCATTTGACATCTTAAGACATATAGAAAGCATGTTTGATCATTGCATCCCATATTTGCCATTTTGTTTGCCATGTATGTTTCATAACTTTTCATGTAAGATCATGCTCCTTAACTTGCATCATTTGCATCCATGATCTTGTATGAGCATCTCCATGTGTTGCCTCATGTTTGTAGCATCTCATAGCATCATTAACATCATGTATGTGCTTCTGGTTTTGTTTCTCATCATGTCATTTCATTTCATTTTGCATTGCATTGCATTTCTTTCACTAACTTTTCAGGTGGTAAGTCATTTTGAGAAGTGGATTTGCCTTCACTTCTCACAATTTCTTTTCATCTCTCTTGCATCCATTGCTGCATTTTATTTATGTTTGAGATTAAGCTTGCTCATTCTTCTTCTTCTTACTTTTTTTCTTCAAGTGACTTGTCTTCTTGAATGAAGCAAGTCACTTTGCTTCTCTTGATCCTTTCATCTGCTTCCTGGTGGTTCCATTGAAGATTTCTCTTGAAAACCTCACAAACCTTAGGAACAACCAAGCATGACAATGATTAGGGTTTTGATTAGTCTCCCCCTCTTAGATTTTACCTTTGTGTCATCTCTTTGAGTCCTCTCTTCTCACCTCATAAGCAGGGACTAAACCCTAAAGGCTTTAAGGCTTTGTGATTAAGCTTATGCCTGCATCCTTCTCTTAGGATGGAGTGTATAACTTTAATCCTAAGTGTTAAACCCTTAATGTGTTTAAATCTCTTAATCAATTCACTTAATAAATTATCAAGACATCACACTTGTAACTTGGGCCTTGCATTAGGGTTCTAATTCTTCCTTAACCGGTTAAGAAGGACTAACCCTAGTGTTAATGGACAAGTCCCCCTCAAGTTGTCTTACAAACCCTAAAATTCACTTCATCATCATATCATCAAATAAAATCCATCTAATAAAGGCTTTGTTTTGTCATGAGTTTAATCCCTAATCATGGATTAAGTTGAGGAGCTTTCCTCAGCTTAAACACTCTCATCTATTATCCTTCTATTAGGATGGTGTAATGAGTCTGTTTAATCCCTGATTATGGCTTAATCTCATTACTTAACACTAAACAAAAACACCAAAAACATCTAAATAATCACAAGTAGGTTAATGATCTTAATCCTGCATCAAAGGTGATTAAGTGTGAGAAGTTGACTTCACACTTAAGGTACTCTCATTACCCCTAATCAGAGGGAAGATGTGATGAGTTTACTAACCCATTGGTTTAGGCTTAAGCTCATTAACTTATGACAAATCCAAAAGCAATAAAAGACTGAAAACACAAAAACAAACAATAATCGTCTCCTCCGGGATTCTTTTCTCATCTCATTCACTGACAAACGAGAACTCGCTTCTTCCGTCTAATGCAAGACAGTTTGCACCTGAGCCAGACAGGTCATACACTTGAGCATAGACAAGCAAGCAGTTCACAAGTCAACTCACCTTTCAGTCTCTTTGGGTCGAACTACGGTGTTCTGACTTCCTCATTGCACGAGAGGATACGTAGGCATAACTTAACAGTTATCGAACAAAAGTCTCTGTATATTCCCCCTCTTTCCAGCCTTATTCTTTAAGCCTCATTGTCTTGAGCATTTCATTCTCCTTTCTTACACTGACACTTTCATACTTCACATCACTTATATACTTTGCACTGACACCTGTACATCCCTTTTTCAACTATTTTACACACAGATTGCACTGACACTACCCCTTTAAAACACAAATCTTTTAGGCGTGGATCCCGTCGAGAACGACGGACAATATGGGTGCTAATACCTTCCCAGGTTGTAACCAACCCCCTTTCTCAGTCTCTCTGGTTCGCAAACCGTCTTATCCGTATCTTTCTAGGTCTATGCAGCATTGCCTTTCCTCCGGGATAAAAATGCCTAGCTGGCGACTCTATTCATCTCCAGTGAGTTCACTGCTGTGTGTTCTCATTGTCCCTCTCGCCGACCGTTCGCGTCTGTACCTTTATCTGGGCCTATTCCCATTTATCGGGAGCGACAGTTGGATACCGACATTGTTGTGCACAAGCTGCCTTTGAGAGAAGAGTGCCCACCGGTTAAACAGAAACTGCGCCGTACTCGCCCAGACATGGCAATGAAGATCAAAGAAGAGGTACAAAAGCAATGGGACGCCGGGTTCCTTGCCGTGACTAGCTATCCGCCGTGGGTGGCTAATATAGTACCTGTGCCTAAAAAGGACGGCAAAGTAAGAATGTGTGTTGATTACCGGGATCTGAACAGAGCCAGCCCGAAAGATGATTTCCCTTTACCTCACATTGATGTATTGGTTGATAATACGGCTCAGTTCTCGGTATTCTCCTTCATGGACGGATTTTCAGGATACAATCAGATTAAGATGACGCCTGAAGACATGGAGAAGACAACTTTCATCACACCTTGGGGCACGTTCTGTTACAAAGTGATGCCATTCGGACTGAAGAATGCTGGTGCAACATATCAACGGGCTATGGTAACATTATTCCACGATATGATTCATAAAGAGATAGAATGTTATGTGGATGACATGATTGCCAAGTCCCTCACCGAAGAAGACCATCTGGTAAATCTGCTCAAATTGTTCAAGCGTCTGAGGAAGTACCAACTGAAGTTGAACCCCAACAAGTGCACATTCGGGGTGCGATCCGGTAAGCTGCTGGGTTTTATTGTAAGCGAGAAAGGGATTGAAGTTGACCCTGATAAAGTCAAAGCCATCCAAGAGATGCCTGCACCGAAAACTGAGAAAGAAGTTCGAGGGTTCTTAGGTCGATTGAACTACATTTCACGGTTCATATCTCACCTTACATCAACTTGTGAACCCTTGTTCAAGCTGTTAAGAAAAGAACAAACGGTCAGTTGGAACGAAGACTGCCAAAGGGCTTTTGACAAGATCAAAGAGTACTTACAAGAGCCTCCAATCCTTATGCCTCCAGTTGAAGGAAGACCTATGATAATGTACTTGACAGTATTGGAAGAGTCAATGGGGTGTGTGCTGGGCCAACATGACGAGTCTGGTCGAAAAGAGTATGCAATATACTACCTAAGCAAAAAGTTTACCGACTGTGAACAGCGTTATTCACTGCTCGAGAAAACTTGCTGTGCTTTAGCGTGGGCTGCTCGCCGACTGAGGCAGTATATGTTGACCCACACTACTTTGTTGATCTCAAAGATGGACCCAGTCAAGTACATATTTGAGAAGCCAGCTCTTACCGGACGGGTTGCAAGATGGCAAATGATTCTCACAGAATATGGCATCCAATACACATCTCAGAAAGCCATCAAGGGCAGTGTATTGTCTGAATATCTTGCTGAGCAACCCATTGATGACTACCAGCCTATGAGATTTGACTTCCCTGATGAAGACATCATGTTCATTAAAGCAAAAGATCACGAAGAGCCTATTCACACTGAAGGGCCTGACCTGGAAGAAGAATGGACTATGATGTTTGATGGGGCTGTTAACATGAATGGTCGCGGTGTTGGTGCAGTACTCATTACACCCAAAGGAGTTCACATGCCTTTCTCGGCAAAACTCACTTTCAACTGCACTAACAACGAAGCTGAATACGAAGCTTGTATTATGGGTCTTGAGGAAGCCATTGACCTCAGGATCAAGACATTGACTGTATTCGGAGATTCAGCTCTGGTAATTAATCAAACCAACGGCAAATGGTATACACACCAGGATCATCTGATACCTTACATGGATTATACAAGAAGGTTATTGACGTTCTTCACAACAGTCAAGCTTGAGTATATCCCTCGGGACGAGAATCAATTTGCAGATGCTCTTGCTACCATTTCATCCATGATCAAAGTTCAAGCTGCTAACTTTGTACCTCAAATTTCAGTGTCCAGACTTGACAGACCAGCATATGTGTTCGCAGCAGATGTTGTTAAAGATAATAAGCCTTGGTTCCATGACATTAAGTGCTTCTTAGAGGATCAAACATACCCACCTGGGGCATCTTCCAATGATAAGAAGACTTTGAGAAGGCTTGCTGGTAGTTTCTTCTTGAACACTGATGGGTCTTTATATAAAAGGAACTTTGATATGGTACTCCTCCGATGTGTTGACAAGACAGAAGCAGATTTATTGATGCATGAAGTGCACGAAGGCTCCTTTGGTACCCATGCCGGAGGGCATGCCATGGCTAAGAAATTGTTGAGATCAGGGTATTACTGGATCACAATGGATGCAGACTGTTGTGCCTATGCCAGGAAATGCCACAAATGCCAGATCTACGCAGATAAAGTGCATGTGCCTCCCAATCCTTTGAACATAATGTCTTCACCCTGGCCCTTTGCTATGTGGGGCATTGATATGATTGGCAAGATTGAGCCGACTGCTTCAAATGGCCACAGATTCATCTTGGTCGCCATTGACTATTTCACTAAGTGGGTCGAAGCAGCCTCGTATGCAAACGTCACAAGACAAGTGGTAGCCAGATTTCTGAAGAGAGATATCATCTGTCGATATGGAGTGCCCGAGCGAATCATTACTGATAATGGTTCCAATCTAAACAACAAAATGATGGCAGAACTGTGCCGGGACTTCAAGGTTCAACATCACAACTCTTCTCCTTACAGGCCAAAGATGAATGGCGCTGTTGAGGCGGCCAATAAGAATATCAAGAAGATTGTGCAGAAGATGGTAGTCACCTACAAAGATTGGCATGAAATGCTACCATTTGCCTTGCATGGGTACCGCACGTCAATCAGAACATCCACTGGGGCAACACCGTATCAGCTTGTGTATGGTATGGAGGCAGTCCTACCTGTTGAAGTTGAATTACCCTCTCTACGGGTGCTAATGGATGTTAAACTGAACGAAGCAGAATGGGTTCGGTCCCGATACGAGCAACTGAGTCTGATCGAAGAAAGAAGATTGGCTGCAATCTGTCATGGGCAGTTATATCAGAAAAGAATGAAGAAAGCCTTTGATCAGAAAGTCAGGCACCGCGAGTACCAAGTAGGAGATCTTGTGCTGAAGAGAATCCTCCCGCCTCATACAGACCACAGGGGCAAATGGACTCCAAATTATGAAGGACCATTCGTGGTAAAGAAAGTTTTTTCCGGTGGAGCACTGATGCTCAGCACCATGGATGGTTAAGATTTCCCATCCCCTGTGAATTCAGATGCAGTTAAAAAATACTTCGCATAAAAATGACCCGCTGGACACAAAAACAGAATGTAAGTCCAGGCAAAAATAGGGCATCCCGGCGAGTCAAAAACAGAATAAAAGACTCGGGCAAAAATAAGGGAAATAATTGAAAAAATGTACACCCGCTGAGTTGAAAAGCCGCATTGGACAGCTCAGGCAAAAATGGGTATCCCGATGGATCGAAAACCCGAAAGGGCGATCCATGCAAAATAAGGGAATAAGAGAACAACTGCATTCTGAATTCGTCTGTATTGTCCACAACTTAGCAAACCTCGAAAGGATCAAGCTTCAATCAGAATCAGCCTCCTTCAGAAAGCAAGACGAGAAGAACGTCGAAAGTCATACGAGTCATGGCGAAAGGGGAAGCTCCTTAAAGCGTCGTCAACATCGCCAACACTTTGTAACAATCTCCTCATTTCAGGAGATATGTTTCTTTGACTGTATCTTGCCAATTCAGGGCACATGAATTAATAAAATCAGATTTTTCAGTCATGTTTCGTTTTGTGTATTTTTATTTGCAAAGAATGTCTGATGTCTCTAAAAAAAACTAATTGCATAAGTACAGATGTTTTTCTCTAAGAAAATAAAAACACATGCTTACAGGGAATATACTTACTCTCGAAGGTACTTAACTCCTATGACGGAATCCAGTAAAGGATACCTCGGGACCATTTGTGCGTTTCCTTATCTTTGCAGGGTTGCAGGTATCCAGAACGCAACTTGGGGCTGCAAGTTACATCTCAGCAAGCTGGCAAATCAACAAATAATCTCAGCATCCGAAATGCTCTATCCCCAGCTGAGTTGCCTCTCATTACTCTCCCCGGCTGAGTGGCCAACAACATTCCCCAGCTATAGTACCATTTATTCTTCCTCAGCAGAAGGCAGAAGTCAGGGAATCATCTCCCCACAGAATCCTCAGCCTCTATTCAGAAGAGCAACGCATGAGGGAGTCACAACAGAGTACAGAAGACTTCTACAAACCCCAGTTGGGTCTCATATTACAAGGATATGTCAATCAGTGACTTATATCCCCAAGCAGATACGTCATCAGATCTATCAATGATCTCATCCCCAGCTGGGATGTCCATTTCAAGCAGATCAACCAGAGATCTTCACATCAACGGGATCTGAATCCCGGATCTGTCCTTCTGCATAATCATGGCATTTGCATCATATTCACCCACAAAACGTAGCATTCCGTTTAATACGGAGCATTACGGCAAAAATCAAACATATAGCATAATCATAAGCCATGATATGAATCAAACACTTGTGAATAATAACCATTCATCAGAATACGGAATACTTTCCCCAAAATCCCCCAGAGTCCCCAGCAAAAGCAGTTGCCTCGCAAATCACAAACACCAGTATATACACCTTTTGACACCCGTCCGTGTCATCACTCCCCAGTAAGTCACCTGAACACTCTTTACAAACAAGATCACCCGTATTACAGATACTTTCTGGCACCCGTCCGTGTCATAACTCCCAGCAGAGAGCCAAAGACATCATTTTTGCACTCACATATACTTGTATACACGCCTTCTCGACACCCGTCCGTGTCACATCCCCAGTGTAGTCGCTTACACTTGTACAACCAATACACTTGTTAATACTATACTCCTCTCTTTTCGACACTCGTCCGTGTCACTCTCCCCAGCAGATAAACACCCATCTATACGCCACTCATACTTATTTTACTTATACAGATACTCGCCCATATCTCATATACACCGTTTACATCCCCACATATTCGGCATTGGTCCGTGTTCTTTGTTAACCAGTTGGTACTCGTCCGTACCATCATCTCAGAATATGCGTCAAGTGTCTGTTTCTACGTGATACTCGTCCGTATCATAGTCTTAAGGATGCTCGTCCGCATCTTTAATCCATGCACCGTGTCAAACACTTATGTCTTCTTGAATATAGATACTCGTCTGTGTCTACTATTCTCCAGAGGAGTCCCTTCAGATTCAACACTCGTCCGTGTTCTTTGTTAACCCGTTGATACTCGCCCGTATCATCATCTCTGAACATGTGTCAGTTTGTTTCTACATGATACTCGTCCGTATCGTAGTCTTAAGGATGCTCGTCCGCATCTTTAATCTATACACAACATCTAAACACTCATACCCTTTGTTTCTTGGATGTGAACACTCGTCCGTGTTTACCATTCCCCAGTAGATTGCAAACAAATTTTCCTTTTTTATCTGACACTCGTCCTGTGTCATGATAAACCTGAGAGCAGCCGTATCCTGCTAGGTGGTCGTCCTCCACCTCTTGATGGTCGTCCTCCATCATGCTCATCCGATGGCCGTCCCCATCGTTGATTTTAGCAGCCGTCCCCTGCTAGGTGGTCGTCCTCCACCTTTTGATGATCGTCCTTCATCATTTTATCCAATGGCCGTCCCCATTGTTGATTTTGGTTATCTGACATTCGTCCTATGTCATGAGAAACCTCGAGAGCAGCCGTCCCCTGCTAGGTGGTCGTCCTCCACCTCTTGATGGTCGTCCTCCATCATGCTCGTCCGATGGCCGTCCCCATCATTGACCTTTTTATCCGGCATTCGTCCTATGTCGTCGATATTTTCGGCAGCCGTACCCTGCCAGGTGGTCGTGCTCCACCTTTGATGGCCGTCCCCATCATATTTCTCTTATCCCCAACAGAGCAGCCGTCCCCTGCTAAGTGATCGTCCTTCACTTTTGGTGGCCGTACCCCATCATCTGTTTATTTCATTTATTCTTTAACCCGATGGCCGTCCCCGTCGCGGTCCCTTTTCCTTTTCTTTTAACCCGATGGCCGTCCCCATCGTCGGTTACCTTGCTTTATGAACTTGATGGCCGTCCCCGTCATGTTTCATTAATCCCCAGAGAATTTTACAGCTTTATCTTGATGGCCGTCCCCATCATAATATCTTATTTTTTCCCAGCTAGTCGGCCGTCCCCGTCTTTGCTTTACCTTTTATCCCCAGCATGTCGGCCGTCCCCGTCATTGCTTTATTTTCCGCACTTTTCCCAGCATGTCGGCCGTCCCCGTCATTGCTCTTTACCCAGCAGTCGTCCTCTGCTCGACGGTCGTCCTTCGTCGCCCACACTTTACGATATACTTTATTTTATTTTACAATCTATATCCCTTTTCTTCTTCATTCTGTGAGTGCAAATTTTGGACTGTCTTTGGTATTCAACCACAAGTTATCTTGTTTGCCTGTTAAGCCGTCGCTTACATCCTACACAGCTAACTCATGTTTGAATAGGGGCAGCTGTAAACACCCCAAATTTGCCCTCACCCATTCACACCATGGCTTGTGATCATCTCATATGCATAAACACAATCATACCATCTCATATCACAATTTTGATTCACTGCATAATTTCTAAGTCATCTGCATCTAGGGTTTGTGATCTGAGCAATCCAAGAGCTTCTTGAGCCACTCCAAAAGCCACCGATCACTTCAAAGGGATCCATATGTGTTCTTATATCATATTACATCTTCTCAAAGTCAAGATTTCAAAAGAATCACAAGAACTGAGGTTTGCATGGAAGCAGAGCCAGGCTAGACTGCACAGTTGACCTAAAATTAGGGTTTTGGTTTCAGAGGCCATAACTCCAAATTTTTTGGTCATCCTTGTTTCTATTGGTCTCTATATGGTATAGGGAGTATGCATATCAAGTTTCATGAAGAAATTCCATGGGGAAGTCATCTGATCAAGAGTTGACTTTTCAGACAAGTCAGTGCAAAATCAGGTTATCTGAGGCCCCCAATGACCCAACCAATGGGCATTCTTCATCAATTTGAGTGTATATGATCTTTATTTGGTCATGGAAGAAGGTTGAAGTTCACAAAATCAAGAATTTGGAGTTTTTGCAAGTGTTGACTTTTTGGGCATAGTTGACTTTTCAAGAATGCTTCATTTTAGGTCATTTTTCAAGCCTTGATTCTTGATCCAAAAATGCTTCAAATGGAAAAACTTTGGTCATGAAAGTTGTAGATTACATCTTTCCCTTTTCAAAAAGTACAAGAACATGATCAAATTCCTCTTGGATCAAAAGTTATGGTGTGACAAAGTTGGCAAAAATCATTGATTTTCAAGATGTGCACCAAATGAGAATTTTGCAAAACCATGAACCAAGGATGTTTGTGACCTCTAGTTGACATCAAACCATGACACAAACATTCTATGTGACCTAAAAAATAAGAATTGGACCAAAGATCACATGTGTATGGTTTGTGTAACAAGGCATTTTCCATGAAGTTTCAAAAAGAGCCAACTTGCAAAACCACTCATTACACTTCCTACAACTTGCAACATTGGATGCTGACTTTGGCTAGCCTTTCCCCTCACCCTTGCTGCGCAGCCCCATGCCTTGTACTAGCCTAGAACCAAGCCATACTTCCCTTACACAAAAAGTGGACTTTTGGCAAAAGCAAACTTACCAATCAATAGAGGCCATGTCAAATCATCTGACCTATAGGATTAAAATATACTATCCAAATGCTGGCCATAACACACCTAAAGCCAAGCTGAAACACAATATACCATCACATTCACAAAAACACTCTCTCAAGCAAAAGCCTTCGAATCATCTTCCACAAGACGCAAACACACAAACCATTTCCATAGATCAAATCACCTTGCTTCACTGAGCCTAAACCAACAAGACTTGGGCCTGAATCAAGCAAGAACATCACTTCTCCATTTTCACTCCATAGAGCAAAACCATTCGAATCTCTCTGCTCAACTCACAAACATCCCAACAAGTTTCACCAATCAACTCACCTTGCTTCATGGACCAGAAACCAACCTTTGTTTTGGCCTAAGACCCTCCATATCACAAATACGATTTTCACACTCCCTTGGTCAGAGCTTCTGCAAACTCACTCAGGAGGCTGTTTAAACTCCAACCAAGTATCCAAAGCTTCAAAGGGGGATCATTGGGACCTGTTTGAGCCAAAGAACTAGCCAGAAGGTGCCAGAGATCAAAGCTCCAGTTCAGGTGAGCTTCATGAACATTTTTTCCAGGAACTCATTTTTAAGTTCTTAATTGGTTCTCTATGTTCCACTGGTCATGATGATATGTTTGGTTTCGAAAATCATTGAGTTTTGAGCATGTATGGTGTTTCTGAAAATTTTTGACCTAAACCCCTTTTGCTTCGATTCAGCTTTGTTATGCAAAATAAATTTGTTTTGGCTGGGGATTCTTGTTCTATGATGTGTGGGGATGATTTCTGGGCAAGAAAACTAGGTTTTAGAGAGCTAGGGTGAGAGTTGGCATTTTTCAGGGAGGATGCTGGCCGGAGAAGACGACCGGAAGTCTTCTCCGGCAACCTGAAAGTCATTAACTGCTAATTAGGATTAGGGCACCAAGTTTGAACGTGGACCCTTGGATCTGGCTTCCCGCGCGCGTGTGTGTGGTCTGGATCATGTCATTAGTTCATAATCAGGTTTAATTTGTTTAATTAATTGTAATTAGGAAGTTTGAATGTGGGCCTTTGATCTGCGCGCGCAGTCAACCCAATTCAAACCCAGAGTGCATCCTGGCCCTCCATCCTGCATACTTCCACTTTATTTCATTTTTAATTCATTTATTTTATTTTGTTTTGTTCAATTTACTTAAAATAGTTAAAAATGTCTAAAAATTATGAAACTTTTTCTTAAGAGTTTTATTAATTTTTAGGACACAAAAATATTTTTATTTTTATTTTTAGCATTAAAAAAGTATTTTTAAATATTTAAAAGATTATTTTTAATTGATTAATGAGAATTAATTTATTAAAAATACTTTTAGGTATTTAAAAATCACCAAAAAATTCATGAAATGTTCTAAGACATTTAGAAACATTGTCCAACCTTCAAACCAAATTTCTTTTTTGATCTTGATGCATTTTGAGAATTTTTCATTGAATTAAAATCATTTTTGTGCATTAATTTGATCCATAGTTCAAAAAATCATCTCTGCCTATTCATGAGGAGTTGGACATTGATTCTTCTTGCATTGCATTGTGTTTAGCATGTAGTTTTTGAGATTAAATGGCCATGATCTGATTCCTCATTTTCAATTTGTTTGGCATTTCTTTTGTTTAGGAACCCTAAAAACCCTAATAACTTGTAAAAATCATAACTTGAGATTGGTTGAGAGTTGGGACTTCTCCCTTGGGCATTGGTTTAGTATGGGATTAGGGGTCTTTTGTATGGCATTTTCCATTTTTTATCTTAGGGTTTGCTTCTGTTTTTGGTTTGTGTTTGATGTATGATTCATAAACCCTAACTTGGTCTTTCATATGCACCCATCTTGCATTCTCTTGCACAACATGACTTGCCATGACATTTCAAGCATCTATGTGATTCATTTGACACCATAAGACATATAGAAAGCATGTTTGATCATTGCATCATGTGTTTGCCATATTGTATGCCATGTGCACTTCATAACTTTTCATGTATGTCCATGCTTCTAAGCTTGCTTCTTTTGCATTCATAAACTTGTATGATCATTTCCATGTGCTGCCTCATGCTCATAGCACTTCATAGCATCATTATCATCATCAACATGCTTCTGGTTTTGTTTCTCATCATGTCATCTCATCTCATCTTGCATTGCATTGCATTTCTTTTCTAACCTTTTCAGGTGGTAAGTGACTTGAGAAGTGAATTTGCCTTCACTTCTCATAACTTTTCCTTTCATCTCTCTTGCATCCCTTGCTGCATTTTTATATGTGTTTGAGTTTGAGCTTGCTCATTCTTGTTCCTCTTACCTTCTTTCTTCAAGTGACTTGACTTCTTGAATGAAGCAAGTCACTTTGCTTCTCTTGATCCTTTCATCTGCTTCCTGGTGGTTCCATTGAAGATTGTTCTTATAAACCTCACAAACCTTAGGAACAACCAAGCATGACAATGATTAGGGTTTTGATTAGTCTCCCCTCTTAGTTTTACCTTTGTGTCTCTCTTGAGTCTTCTCTTCTCATCTCATAATCAGGGACTAAACCCTAAAGGCTTTAAGGCTTTGTGATTAAGTTTATGCCTGCATCCTTCTATTAGGATGGAGTGTATAACTTTAATCCTAAGTGTTAAACCCTTAATGTGTTTAAATCCTTTAATCAATTCACCTAATAATCATCAAGACATCACACTTGTAACTTGGGCCTTGCATTAGGGTTCTAATTCTTCCTTAAATGGTTAAGAAGGACTAACCCTAGTGTTAATGGACAAGTCCCCCTCAAGTTGTCTTACAAACCATAAAATTCACTTCATCATCATATCATTAAATAAAATCCACTTAATCAAAGGCTTGTTTTGTCATGAGTTTAATCCCTAATCATGGATTAAGTTGAGGAGCTTTCCTCAGCTTAAACATTCTCATCTATTATCCTTCTATTAGGATGGTGTAATGAGTCTGTTTAATCCCTGATTATGGCTTAACCTCATTACTTAACACTAAACAAAAACAACAAAAACATCTAAATAATCACAAGTAGGTTAATGATCCTAATCCTACATCATGGTGATTAAGTGTGAGAAGCTGACTTCACACTTAAGGTATTCTCATTACCCCTAATCAGAGGGAAGATGTGATGAGTTTACTAAATCCATTGGTTTAGACTTAAGCTCATTAACTTATGACAAAATCCAAAAACAATAAAAGACTGAAAACTCAAAAACAAACAATAATCGTCTCCTCCGGGATTCTCTTCTCATCTCATTCACTCACAAACGAGAACTTGCTTCTTCCGTCTAATGCAAGACAGTTTGCACCTGAGCCAGACAGGTCATACACTTGAGCATAGACAAGTAAGCAGTTCACAAGTCAATTCATCTTTCAGTCTCTTTGGGTCGAACTACGGTGTTCTGACTTCCTCATTGCACGAGAGGATACGTAGGCATAACTTAACAGTTATCGAACAAAAGTCTCTGTATATTCCCCCTCTTTCTAGCTTCATTCTTTAAGCCTCATGATCTTGAGCAATTCATTCTTATTCCTTACACTGACACTGTATATATCACACTTCACTTCTTTTACACTGACACCTGTACATTCTTTTCCAGCTATTGTATACACAAATTGCACTGACACTACCCCTTTAAAACACAAATCTTTCAAGCGTGGATCCCGTCGAGTACGGCGGACAATCTGGGTGCTAATACCTTCCCAGGTTGTAACCAACCCCCTTTCTCAGTCTCTCTGGTTCGCAAACCGTCTTATCCATGTCTTTCTAGGTCTATGCAGCATTACCTTTCCTCCGGGATAAAAATGCCTAGCTGGCGACTCTATTCATCTCCAGTGAGTTCACGGCTGTGTGTTCTCACTGTTCCCTTTCGCCGACCGTTCGCGTCTGTACCCCTTTTGACCCGGTGTCATTTGGCGGGAGCGACAAATACTACTCTCTTTTCTCAACCGTCCTTCACGAACACCTTCTTCTAGTCGCATCCCCATGCTCACCATTTCAGTGAAGTCAGAAGGAGCACTTGCAATCATCTTCTCATAATAGAAAGAACCTAAAGTCTTCAAAAAGATCTTTGTCATCTATTTCTCTTTCAGAGGAGGAACAATATGAGCTTCTAGCTCGCGCCATCTCTGTGCATACTCTTTGAAAGTTTCTTTGTCCTTTTAGGACATAGCACGGAGCAGATCTCTATCTGGTGCCATATCAACATTATACTTGTATTGCCTCACAAAAGCCTCTCCCAAATCATTGAAAGTATGGATTTGGCTGCTATCAAGCTCATGTACCATCTCATGGCTGCACCAGTCAGACTATCTTGGAAATAATGAATCAGCAGCTGATCATTTTCTGTCTGAGCATACATCTTTCGAGCATACATAGTCAGATGACTCAGAGGACAGGTGTTGCCTTTATACTTCTCGAACTCAGGCAACCTGAACTTGTATAGAACCTTGACATTGGGAACCGAACAGAGATCATAAGCATCTTTACCAAATAAATCTTTGTGCTTCAAGGCTCACGTCTCTCTTTGTAACTCAACAAAATGGCCTTGAAAATCATCAAGTTTTTCAGTCACACCAGCGTCTTCAGTGGGCTCGGCATGGTAAATCACTTCATCATGGTGCGGAGTAGTGTGCACCACAGGCGGTGTAGTAGTCATTACTGGCTGAAGAGTAGTAAATGCAGCAGTCTCAGAAGGAGGATGATGATAACCATTAGTAGTGAAATTAGCCGGCATTCCCCACGGTGTACCAGGACGCATGCGGTAACGAGGAGAAATGACAGCTTCGGCAGGGACCGATGCAGTGATAATCTCATAGATGACTGTGTGCTAAACAGGAGAATTATGAGGATGGTGTGGCTGATTCTGAGTAGCCACCAAGCTTTACATCATGGAAGTAACTCTTTCCAAGCTATCCTTCAGATAATCAACTTCCTCGTGCAACTCGCGATTCTCTTGTTGTAAGGCTTCTGACATCTTCTTCTGATTAGCTCGAGTATCAACCGCGTGAGTCAGCTTGACAGGAGAACTGAATGAAGACCAAGAAACAACATAAGATCCCTGGAGAACACTCAAAAATCAAGACCGATGCGAGCATGATGCATGGTATGCGTATGCAAATGCAAAGATTTCAAAGGATTATAAGATAAATTGCAATATTTATAAAACAAGCATTTTTTTGAAGTACTAAAAACTCATTCTCATTAAAATTAGAGTCATGATTATAGGTGAAGTACAAGTCTCAACAATCCTAATACATGAGAGAAAAGTAAACTAGGCCTAGGGGATCACATCTAAAGAAGATCCAAATCCCGACTGGTACTTCATGCAAATCCTCTTAATCTCTTTCTTGTACCGATTCTCCATGTCTTCCTTATCCTTCACCAACTGGTCAACAATAGCCTTCCAAGCACTGGATGTAGGAGGAATATTAGATGGAGTACTAGAGGAAAATAAATCCTCTCTTGGCCTCTTCGTAACACGCCACTCAAGTAACTCAATGAGATCATCTTTCTCCTTCAGTTGCTCTTGCATCATCGTCTTCTCAAATAGCCATTCTTCTTTCTCTCTCTTCATCTTGTCCAATTTTTCTTGATGAGCAACCTTCTCATCAACGGGAGGAAGAAAAGCGGACAATGGAAGTATAGGAAACAAAGACTCTTCAGGTGTATAAGGAATCTTGAGCTTGGAAGCCCTAGATCAAACCCACTAGATGTAACACTCGAAGGGAGCAAGGTGTTGTCTTCCCAATTGACCCTTCTCTTTCCGATGTACCGCATGCCAAGAATGAACAATCCTTTTCTTCATTTCTACATGATATGCACCATTAAGAAAGAAGAAATTGGATAAGGAAAGGTTGCTTGGTATGTCCTTCAAGCAATATCCCAACTGTTGCCTAGAAAGAATAGGGTTGTAACTAATTCCCCCTAGTGTACCAAGAAGAGGTACATTAGGAAACTCTCCACAACTGTCAATAAGAACTCCAATATCATAATAGGAACAATACCAAGTCATATCCTTATGAGAAAGAGACATAATCCTTTGAGACCATCTTCACTTCTCTCTATTATCTTTGAAAACATCGGACTTTGGTAGGTGTGAAATAAATCACATATAGAGAAGAGGAACGCAACACATAATCTCTCTATCACCTTTGGAGGTCCTATAATGAAAGGCATGATACATGTCTCCAAGTAAAGTAGGTACCAGATTCCTCTTTAAGAAAATCTGAATGGCACTCTCGTCCACAATACCATCTAAGTTAGGAAATAAAATAATCCCATAAATGAGCAAAGCAAGAATAGCCTCAAATGCATCCTTATGACCTAAATTAAGAGAAGTAGAAGCTTTCCGCATTAAGAACTTAGCATTAATACCACAGACACTCCCTTTTGGAAGAAACTTCCCATTAAGATCGGACTCTTTGAGAAAAAGGGCTTTGGCGATGATTTTGGTCGTAAGTTCCTTCTCTAAACCACTGAAAAGCAATTCCTTGTCAAAAATAGGTAAACCCATCCAATGAGAGCACTCCTCCAAAGTCGACACAAGCTGATAATCAGGAAAGGTGAAACAATGATGCAACAGATCATAAAACTGAGCCAAGGTAGGGAGAATCCCCTTTAGTATATCAGTATCCAAAATAAACAAGAGCTTTCCATAATATTTCCGGAACTCCTGAGTGTCAACCACCAAAACTCCTAGATTTCTCAGCTCTACTAGATTAGGATTCTTGAAGTTGTACTTCTTTGTGTTTCTCCTTTCAAAATCCATAACCATAGACATCTGAAATTTTGCAAAAGTTCCTTATGATTCCTTTGAAATCTCAAGAACAATGCTTATGAATGCATGAGTTTATGTATGCAACAACCACAAACAAGATCACACAAAGCACACGGGTCTAGGTTCTGAGTCATGAGCATGAATTCAAGGTAACAGAACACCTCCCACACAGGTAAGTACTAAGGTTTTCTCTTCATTGTACCTGCAGAAAACAAAAAGGGTGCTAACAGAGGTGCCCGGAGTTAACAACCATCTTTAGAATATCATCGGTACGTTGGATTACTCCCCAACCGATAACATTCTTAAAATAGATCTTGTCCGAGTGTAGTATTCCGTGACAACCACCTTAGGTTTATACCCAGATAGTATCCGCACTACGTTCCTAAATTAGCTTGGATGGATTAAAGGTTCTACGGTCCTCAGTATGATCAACTCAAGGTCGGAAAATAATGCCACATATGATTACTCATCATGACATTGATAATCCAAGAGAGCCTAACCGAGTGGAGATTATCAAATTGATATAGCTTTGGACTACTCCAACGCTTATTGCTTCGAATATCACCGTCCTATCATAAGTTCAACTCATATCCGAGTTAGAATCTATCTCACTCACAGAGGATCACAAAAACCAAAACAAAACAAGCAAATAACAAACAAATCAAACCAAAGTAGTAAATAAATCAAAGTAGGCCGAATCCACTTAGAGATTACTCCCCAACAGAGTCGCCACTTTTCTGTAGTGGTAAAATCATGAGTGTAAGCTATTAGTTAACTTAACTCAAAGTAAACAGAGTCGCCACCGCGCTTTATTTTTATTCCAAGAGGAAAGGGAAAAAAGAGGGAATAAATCCTAATGAATCTAAAAGAAAAAAGCTAAATAAACACAACAGAGAAACATGTAAGGGGATAGGTTACAAAACGGGAAGGTTTTACGCACCCAAAATGTCAATGGTACTCCACGGGAGCCCTTTGAAATATTTATTGCTTTTGGTTTGAAAGATGTTTGTTAAATGAGAGTGGAGGGATGAGAAAAGAATTATTTTTTTAATATTTTTGTGTTTGGAGAGGTTTACCACCTCATGCCTACGTACCCACAAAGTGCAATGCGAGATCAAAACCCCGTAGTTCGTGGTACAAATAGTGGAAAAGGTTGGTTATGATTAATTTTATTAAGTAAAGAGAATTTGTCATCTTCAAGTGGATGGCCAAACAAACCACCATGAGAATGAAGGCATGGACTCATACATAATTATGGGGAGGGCGCCAACTCGGATAAAATCAATGAGTATGCCACTAAACCCCACGAATGAAAAGAGACTTAATTACATCAAACTATAACCATGGAGATTGAAAGACTTGCACCCGACTAAAGAACAATGACTCATAATCGACACTCTTTTTTAAAGGAAATAAACACAAGTGCACAAAGGCACAAAACAACTTGAATGAGTTTGATTCTTTTTATTTTTGAATTAAGGTCAACATGATTAGATTCATTGATTTTAAAAAGAAAAGAAAAAGGGTAAAAGTCCACTTGACAAAGTCAAGGTTTTGTTTATTAAAGAGGTGATGATTTTTAAAGAAGGAATCCTTTGAAAAAGGGAGAAGATTTTGAAAATTAAAGAAAGGGAGGAGATGAATGGACTATCCTAAAAAAAGAAAATAAGGAGATAACGGAAGAAAGATCTAACCAAACTTGATGATACTTCAAATTATGAGCATAAGAGTTCCATCCTTATAAGCTAGCAAATGGCCAAATAAAGGCAAATTCTAACTTCATGAAGATCAAAGCAAGGGAGAGGGATCCTAAAATCTAAGTCCAAAATCTTCATTCCAATGCCAAGGATAGTAACCAAAAAGTCCACAAATTAAAGTCACAAGTTTCTTAGAAGTTTAATCCTTTATTAATGTTTTCTGTCCAAATGGACAAATGGAAAATCAACAACAAAATAAGAGAAAATAATAAACATGATATGGATGAATAAAGCATAATAAAATAAAAGTAATAAAAGTGTTAGTAGCAAAAGCAATTAAAATGCAAGAATCTAAAATATTAATAATAATAATAGTATAATAATATTTACATAATAATGATATGGTGAATTTAATCAACCACAACCAAGAGAGTAACCAAAACCGAAAGGCAACCGGATCCGCTTAGCATCTTACACTATAGCGATCAATCAAGGCAAACTGAATCAAATTCAATGAAATTTGAAAGGCGATTGGGAGACCCAAAGCACCTACGCATCAAAAATGCATAAGTCTTAATTCTTAATGCAATATGATTAACCACTTTAGAATTACGCGATCAACAAGAGATCCGGTCCATGAAAGTGCAAGTACCCAATTAGATTTTTATTCCAAATTAGGGATAAATTTAGGTCTATGTTAAGAAATTGCCGAGTAATTTACGAAGTAATTACCCTACAATTGAGGCCGACCACTACCAATTAAGGTGCATAATGTTAGTGCTAATGCATATGAGATAAACGATATGTAAATCGCTATCCGGACTCAATACCGCACAAAACTAAAGGTGAATACCAAATTGAGTCGCACTCATGGTATTCTTCCATCCTTAAGTTCAATCACTCATCTCGGTAGATTCAAGCATGAAAATGTATCACTAACACAAAGTACCTTAAATGAATTGAATAATCCACTTAAAGGTAGTTTTGAATTAATGAACATTAACTACTCTAATCTACACCCAAAGTTCATTGAAATTAAGGAGAAATCACTCCCAAAAGTGCTTCCCAAGGTAATAATAAAAAGGAAGAAGAAGAAGAAGAAAGAGGAACCAAAAAGGGGCTTAAAACAAGCCAAAAAATCAGTTCAGACTTGTGTTAACCGGTTAACCCACGCAAGCAAAATCTGTGCAGTTTTAAAGAGGGTTAACCGGTTAACCAATTTACATTGTAAATAGTTAACCGGTTAACACTGAACCAGTAGCAGAAAAATGCAGAAAATTCAGCATGATCTATTTTTAAACCTTTTCTCAAACACTTGATGATCATGATCTTAATTTGCACGAATTTTAAAACCAAAATACAATGGAATCCCTGCAATCAAACAACAAATAAAGATCCAAAGGATCTAGGAATAAAGGCACCAAATATCTACATCTTGAATGATGATGATGAATATGGGTTTATGGAGTGAGTGAATTACCAAAAGCACTTCTTCAAATTGGACCAAATCAAGCTAGATTTATTGCAATGGATGAACAAAAAGAAGAATAGGATAAAGGTTTAGCTCATGTTAGTCAAGAATTAAATGTGAATTTTTGATAACTTCAAAAGAAAGAAAAAGAGCTTTAGTGAATTTTTGTTTTTGTTTTGGGAGAATGTTTTGCAAGGGTTTTTTTTGGCTCTCAAAAGCTTGGTGAATGAATGAAATTATGATCCTATTTAAAGACTTTAGGTATGGGAATTTTGTGAAATGGAGCTTACTTTGGTAATTAAAATTAGTCTTGGTAATTGCAAATTTGGTGGGAAATGGAAAATAGTGGTGATTAGTGAGTGTTTATTGTAGGAAAATAATGGTGATGTAGAGAAATCTGAAACCAATGGATCTAGAATATTCCAATTAAATCAATGATTTAATGGTGCTGAATTTGAATAAAATATTCAAATTTCACACTGGTTAACCGGTTAACGCATATGGTTAACCGGTTAACAAGGCCAAAATTTGAATATTTTATTCAAATGTGGTTGCTTGGTTGTTGTGTCCCGAATCCTTTTGTACGCCGAAGAATGCATGGAAATAAACACATGAACCTTGGAATTCCTTGAATGAATCAATTAACTTGGTAAATCCTTGATCAAATAATTTTGAATAATTTGCGGATCAACTTCGACTTTTGTTCTGTGAAATTTTACTCGAGCTGCAGGGCTGCTATTTTTGGCATTTTCAATGGTTCCTCTTCCTGGAAAAAATGTTAGTAAAAGGAAACAAATTTTTTTTGGATTTTGATTAATGGTTATTAAACATAAACAAATAAAGTAATTAAAGACCAACGGTGATCCTCTGTGAGGCCTAAACCTAACCCGAGAAGAACTGAGCAACTAGTGCGATCTTGTTTGTATGCAAGATGCAGTTGAAAATGTGAAGTAAAATTAGGGCAAAAATTAGGGTGCTTCACACTCCTTGCGGTGGACATGCAAGTACTTTAAAGACTTGTGTGAAGATCCTTCAATCAAGCCTATTTTGGCTCACTCTTTGGAAAGATGTTCACCTTGCCATTCTAAATTGTGATCGATGCCAACGCATTGGTAACATCTCGAGGTGCGATGAGATATCCCAAAAAGGAATTCTTGAAGTGGAAGTTTTTGATGTTTAGGGAATTGATTTTATGGGACCGTTCCCATCTTCTTTTGGAAATAAATTTATACTCGTCGCTGTCGGTTATGTTTCGAAATGGATCAAAACTATAACTTCTCCAACAAATGATACACGAGTAGTCATGAAGTTTTTCAAAAACATTATCTTCCCGAGATTCGGTGTACCAAGACTCGTCATAAGTGATGGAGGTTCCCATTTCATATCTAAAATATATTATAAGCTCTTATTAAAATATGGAGTAAGACACCGAGTAGCAACACCTTATCATCCGCAAACTAGCGGACAAGTAGAGGTCTTGAATAGAGAAATAAAACAAATTTTATAGAAAATTTTTGCTACATCGAGGAAAGATTGGTCTACCAAGCTACTCGAAGCTTTATGGTCCTACAAAACAACTTTTAAGACACCCATCGGAACCACACCTTTCAAACTAGTCTATGAAAAATCATGCCACTTGCCAGTAGAATTAGAGCATAAAGCCTATTGGGCAATTAAAAATATTAACTTTTTCTATACTGACGTATGTGAGAAACGTATTTTAGACTTAAATGAATTGGAAGAACTAAGACTAGACGCTTACGAGAATGCCCGCATATATAAGGAAAGAACCAAGAAATGGCATGACAAGCAAATTTCTAGAAAAGAATTTAGTGTGGGAGACATCGTTCTTTTATTCAACTCTAGACTCAGGTTGTTTCCTAGAAAATTAAGATCTAGATGGTCTGGTCCCTTCAAAATAACAAAATGTTTAATTAGTGGCGCTATTGAAATTAAGGGTAAGTCTAGTGCACCATTTATAGTAAATGGGCAACGCCTTAAACATTATAACTGCGTAGAAGACAAAGAATTTTCGACAGGTTGGAAACTGGAAGAAGTTCCATCGGAAACCTTAGATTAATATCCCTTAAGCTGTGTTGATCCCTGACATTAAACAAAGCGCTTTAGAGAAGTGCCATAATTTTTTGATTGTTAATTCCGTTTTTGTTTTTCAAAATTCTAATTTCCAAAATGCATTAAATTCATTGATTGCTGTGTTTGTTTTTTTTATTGTGTGATTCCAGGATTTTCAAAGTTTTCTACTCTTTCTCTATTTTCATTTTCACTAACTCTAAAAATTACTACCAATCTGATTGTGGACTTTAGAGATGGCACCCAGAGGCGCCATTATGAAGCTTTAGACAGGAGACCTATGGCCTTTACCAAATTTTCCCATGGACCTACCATGAAAGCTTTAGGCATATGTGCTAGCATTGATTATCTATTTAACCAACTAGGTTGGGAAGAGTTTGCACTTAGGAAACATAAGACCTATTATGAGCTAACCTTAGAATTTCTAATTTCACTGGTTTACGATCCCAATTGTGGAATAGGCTTTACAAGAGGGAAGATAGCATTCAGACTCTTTGGATACCCTTGTGAATTTAACATCTATGAGATGGCTAACCTTTTAGGTTTCCCAGATGACCCTACTAATTTCTCGGAACCACAGGAAAACTTGCTTGCACGGGATGAGCTATACCATTTTTTAACTAGCATCTCAGGACAACCTGATCATTATCTATACCCTATGATGTCCACTGAGATCCACAACCCAGCTATTAGGTATTTCCATATGATCCTAGCTCACACTTTGTTCGAAAATATTTAAAGGGATAATAATGTATCGAGAGATGAATTATTCATCATGTTTTTTGCTTTTACATCCAGGAGGGTTAATGGCACCACCCAATCCAATCCTGATAGGTGGCCTAGTTACCAAGATCGCTGATGCAATGGGATTTAGGACACTCCTTTCTCAGATTAACCCACTTGGAGAATTTAGGCCTATGAACATCACTTTTTGTTTTGAGAGAGCTATGTTGTATGATCGAGGACCTGAACGTTTTAAGCTTCTAGTCAATGGCGTGGTTGTACCATAATTGACTTTACCTGACCATGAACGTACAAGTGTGCATAATAAGCGCAACTGACTCTATGATCTAGACGAGCCAATTTATGAACCTGGATATGCTTGGTCTGAAGTTGAGATAGATCCTAAGACTCCTTCAAGTTACTATGATCCAGACTGCCCTGAGGATATAATTAAAGAAGAAGTGAAACCTAAACCTGCTGAGACACTTCCACCTGCTCCAACCAATCTTGAGCTTACCTTAGAGAATCTCTAAACTGAAATGCAAATCATGCAATATGACATCTGCGACTTGCATATAGACATCATCACATTGAGAGATATGGCTGTAGACCAATTCGACCATTTGAGAGAAGTGTTAGAGTCCATCCGCAACAATCGTGGCTAATTTTCAATATCAACACTTATCAGAATTTTCTTGCATTTTGTTACAATTCAACATTTTTATTTTAGTCTAATTTAATTTCTAGTTATTTTAATTTTTTCAGCTTATTTCGATTTATGACTATTGCAATTTCCTAAGTTTTAATAAAGAATTGGCTAAATTACAATTTTTGTCCCCCTGTTTTCACCAAACTCACGATTTTAGTCCCCCTATTTTCTTTTTAACAGTTTTGGTCCCACATCCCAATTTTAATCCAAAAAATACTTCCTGTTTATGTACTGTTCATGAACAGTGCATGATCCGTACATGAACAATGCATGAATAGTACATAAATAATACATGAATAGTGGATCAAAATTGGGATGGGTGACCAAAATTGTTTAAAAAGAAAATAGAGGGACTAAAACCGTGAGTTTGATAAAACAGAGGGACCAAAACTGTAATTCAGCCTAAAGAATTTTGGTTATGTTCTTATTTTGTCAGTGCCTCAGTTATAATTGATCAGTGTGTTACGAGTACTTTGTTTAAATTGAATGTTTAAATCCTTCTGCTACTTATAATGCACTAGTGTTTACTGTCAAATTAAATTGATCTGATACAATTATAATGCATTATCATTTAAATACCAATTATATTGCATTGTTATTAGTTTATAAGCTACTGATAAAAAATAATTTTCTACCTGCTATAACAATTAAGTTGTCTGAGAAAATAAATATAGTGAATTACGTACAGGATCAGGGAAGCCCATTAGGAGGCCTGGAATTTTTTATGGGTGACGACCGTCACCAAGCTGAGATGATCGTCTCACACCCTTGACGCTCGTCAGGTTTCCCAAACGACCATCACGAAGCCCAGAAACCCATAAAGGTCATCTGTAACGGTCATGAGACCATTGAAACCCCACTCATCCCTCACCTCCAACGTTCTGATTTTCTCCACCCCTATAAATATCCATTTTTCACTCTACTTTCTCACAACTACTCCAACCATTCCTTCTCGTAGCAAATTTAGCATTTTCTTAGCACCCACTTTTTGTTTCCATTTCTATAAATTAGTAGTAGTAGTGGCAGTTTTGTTCCAACCCATCTTATTCACAAAAATCAGCCTTTTTATTTTCATCTTCATCTATTTCATTTTCCAACCCTTCTAAAACCATGGCGGCCCAAACACCCATCAACATTCCTCCACGTGAAGGTGCTGTCGGAGAGCTCCAATGTGCACGTTTCACTGGGTACCGCGATAGAACGGTCGAAGTTACTCGTTACATTGACGAGGATTGCTTGACCCAACTTGGGCTCCTCGATAGTGTCAACTACTTGCTTGTGAATACCGGTCTCACGGTACTATTCAAGAGCAACAGTCCAACATACGCCACCCTCACTCTGGAATTCTTGAATTCCTATGAGTACAAGACTCCTATCGACGCGACAAAGTACCTGGTCAGTAATGCTACATTCCGCCTTTTCAAAACAAAGTATTCCATCACCAAGGAACAATTCAGCGAATGGTTCGGATTCCCGTAGGGCAAGAGTGTGCACCTAACCCTTCCAAGAGATGTAAACTAGAAAGCAGAAGCTTTCCAGCTTTGGGAAGAGTTATCAGGAGAGTGAAATTCGGTGTGGGATGAGTTATACGCCACTCATATCCAAAACCCCGTTGTTTGCTACTTTCAGAGGGTCTTGTCCAACATAGTTTTTGGAAGGTACAACAACCACAAAGTGAACCAGAGAGAGATGTTCTTGATCAGATATTCCTTCTTCAACATCCCTGTAAACCTTGTGGCCTTCATTCTTCACAACATCGAGAGTACCTAGAAAAGAGGGAAAACCCCTTTTTGTTTTGACGGGATGATCACCGACATCGCAATTTAGCTCGATCTAGGTGAATGTCTTAGTCAATTAATAGCAACTCCAGCCTTGTACCTTGATATGAAGTACTGCAAGAACAACCACCTCATTAGGAAAATAAGGGATAACAGGTAATACTTGGTTGTGAAAAATAGAGTTATCCGAAGCATCATCCTACCATGCCACCCCCTCACAGATGTGAAGATCAGAGCCAACTGGCACTATGATCTCGACGCCCCTTCACCAAGCACTGCTGCACTAGAAGAACAACCAGATGCAATGATTGATGAGATGCAACAGGCCATGGACGAGGAGGAAGCTTCTTAAATGCAAGCCACTGAGATCTTCAGCACTAGCACCTACACTAGACGCCGTTGTAGGAATCAACAACCCGCGTTTATGGATGACATCATGGCTGCGATCGTTCAGAGTAACGAGCTACATCAGAGGCACTACACAAAGATGACAGAAAGGAATGGGAAGAATGGAGCTTGAGCAGTCAACACAAGGAAGAAGAATCACTGCTAATACATAAGCATTTTGTGATTTAACAAGTCAGGTTTAGGCGCTACATGACTATATCCATCATGTGGGTATACCAGATCATGTAGCGATATATGGGTTGAGAGTCGTGAGAGGCAGAGCCAGAGGAAGAGGACAGCGGCCACCACAACAGGCGTCTAGTTTAGTTTTTATTATTTGTGTTGTTTTATTTTATTTAGTAGTGTACCTATATCTCGCAACATTGAGGACAATGTCCGAGATAATGTGGGAGAAGGGTATTAGATTTCCCTTTCATTGTATGAAAAATTATGAAATTAATCGAAGTATTTAGTTTTTAAATTCTCTCCAGTATTTTTAGCCATACCAAAAATTTTATTCCTTTAGGATGCTTTCATTTAACATACCCTACGAGTATATAGGTTGATAGGCTTTGTTAGGAAACTGTGAAAAAACTTAACAAAATTGATACAGTCTTGACACCTTAGACCCTTAGATATGTGAATTCGGGTTGGATACCTTTTATACCGAAATCTGAAGCTTTAGTTCTAAATTATCCCCGAGTAGTTTATATTAGCAGTCAGCACCGCCAGAACTACAAGCTACGTGGAGAGCCAATGCAAATAAGTGATTGATCGCAAATATGCCAAAAAGAAGAAAAAGAAAAATCTTAAGAATATGCAAACCGTTGGTAAAATAATCAAGCTGCACAAAAGGCAAAGCAAAAGACTGATGTTAGTTTATTCAGAGGAATCTGGTTCTGAACTCGGTAGGGAGGATTACTATTTGATCCCCCACAACTTGCATTCAGTATGTTAAAGGGTTACCGCACTTGTGTATCAGACCTCGTATGAAAAAAGGATCAAACTCACTAACAAGTTACTCCACTATGCACGTGTAAAGGTAAAGGGCTTAATGTGATTGCGTCAGAATGAAACTGGGTGAAACAGAGACAAGAGCATTAGGTTGAGCTATAATAGCATGATTCATATTGGTTTGTATAGGGGGTTTATGAACATTATACATTTTAGTATCATTAGTGTATCTTTGGTGTTTTAGTTACTATTAGTTCTTTTAGCATAAAGTCGCACAAACACGTATGGATAGGTAATGTGTTTCGTGTCTGCATATAAAGGATATTTTTCAAAACACATCTGATTGTTTGCTTGATGACAAGCAAAGATTCAAATCTGGGGGAGTTTGATAACTCAAATTTATATCGATTATTTAGTATAGTTTTCGATCATTTAACTTGTTAATTTATTTGTTTCGAACGACTTTACACAAGTTTTTTGTTTGTTTTGCAGATATTCAGTTAAACTTGACTTTTGGAAGAAAATAAGGAAAATGAGACTTGTTGGACAAGAAATGAAGCAAAACAGAAGAAAACAGAAGGAGAAAATGAAGTTTTTGCACTTTTACTGTGGGACGACCGTCATAGATGAGTAACGACTGTCACACACTTAAGATGACCGTCCCAAGTTCATGATGACCGTCCAAAGCCCAAGTTGTTAGTCAACTATCCAAGTTGATTATCACAACTTAATTTCCAGAAACCTATTTACGTGTCAGAAGTCAAAACAGAAAGAGTCGTTGTTCATCTTTTTCTCATTCAACAAAGAAGTTTTCTCCATCCAATTCAACCAAAGTCCATCTACATCAGTCAAGGCCCAAGCTAAATCCATTCCGTCAAATTCTTAACAAACCAAAACTTAGAAGCTATAAATAGAAGTCTTGTCAAAGTGCAAAAGGAGCTTCGTTTTGTTACCGAATTACTGTCAGATTTTTGTTCGAAGTTCAAATTTATTTTCCAGCATTGTTTCTATTTTTCCATTACCAAACCAAAGTGATAGTTTCCAACATTAGGAAACTATCACTCTTTAATTATTTCTAGCCACACCATATTTGTTTTAGTTTTCTTCGAGTTTGGTTGATAAAGAACATTATAACCAGGTTTATATTTTTAATGCTTATTTGTTTAAATATTATGCCATTTATTATTATGCAATTCTTCTTCTTCTACCTTTCTTCATTTTTATTTAATATGTCTGGCTAAACCGTTAATCGGTATGTAATTGTCTAACCGGAACGGATTCGATAGAATTAGGCTAATATCTTAAATTAAGTTACTCTTTGGTTTTGATTTCGTAATATAAAAAACTTTCGTTACGAGAGTAAGAAGGTATAAAAGATTAGGATTAAGACCACGTGAGTGTGAAATCGTAATCAGATAGCTGAAATCGGGCATTGTTTTAAATACAACATAATCACTTTAAAACCAATTAGAAACTTTAGGTTTCCAAAAAGTATTTCTAACTTGAATTGACACAGCGAGAGCGCTCAATTGAACTTAGGAGTATAGTAATAGGCAAGACCACGAGAGTGTGAGTTAACAACTTTTAAACCGACAGTTTCTACGGAAAGATAACTTAACAAACCTTAATAAGCCGACCCTTTATTGAATTCGCGAAGGCGAATCAATTACGTACCGATATCCTTATTATTAATTTAACTTAATTACTTTCTCTCCCTTTAAAACTAAAAATAGAACTCGCCTTAGCTAAACATAGTAACACTCAATAACGCTAGGTTGATTATCGAGTCTCTGTATGATCGATATCTTTTATTACTATGCGATTAGGTTGTATACTTGCAGTTAGAATCTTTAGACTTGGAATGTTTTGATTAGTCTTCCAATAAGATCTTCAGTAATGATGATCTTCTTCCCCATGACGTAAGATGTAACCTGATTGTTTGATGATGTAGCAAAAATCCAGAATTCCTTATCCCGTTTAGGGAAAATAGGACCCATAAGACGATCAAAGTACTTTTTCCAGCCTGAAATTTGATTTCCGGTGTGAGATCATAACCATTCTCCTTCATGCTTTAAACATCCACAAATAGTTCACAGAGAACTTCCAGATTTTCAATTGGAGTGAGTAGAGTTCTGAAGGGAGTAACATGAGTTTCTTCAAATGCTTGACTTGCAGAAGTTTGAACTTGTTGAGAAGATGAATAAGCTTGAGCTTGTTTAGAAGATGTGTCCATTCTTCACAAGAAGGTTTTGTAACAGAAACGAAGAAATTAAGAGAAAACAAAGAGAGCAAGAAAAGCAAGAAAGGAGTGAAAGTGAGAATGTGAAAGTGTTAGTGAGGTGAAAATGAGCACATATTATATATATATATATATATATATATATATATAGTTTTCAACAGATATAAAACATAATTAATGTGAAATTAAAACACAAACAAAATGATTAAAAGTATTAATGATTTTTTAAAAGGGAGATGGCATAAAAGATTTTTGAACAATTACCGATGTGACTAGCGCCTCAACTTTATCAACTCAGCCATTTCAGTTTCTCAGAGTTTGAACACGTATTGAACCTCAAAGGACACCTAAAGCTTAGATTGACAACTCTTGATGTTATGCATTGCATGTTCTGTCCTTTCTCAGAGTTTGAACACGTATTTAGCCTCAGAGGACACCTGGAGCTTAGGATGACAATTGTTGATGTTATGAACTGCATGTTCTGTCCTTGAAATGAAAGGTTCTTAGAGACGAACTTTTAGATCTTTCTGGATAGATTCTGATACAATTCACCTTCTTACTTCAGAAGAAATATTGGTCAGAAGTTCAAAAGAAGAGATGTTCTGAGAGTTATATATATATATATATATATATATATATATATATATATAGAAATAACATATTCATTATGGACCTAATTCCATACTGAGGTGTTTCAGAATGAAATTAAACCTATCTTCAACAAGGGGTTTTATGAAAACATCAACTCATTGATGGTCTGTGTCTATGAATTTTAAAGATAAGATTCCCTTCTAAGTATAGTCCATACTGAAATGATGCTTAATTTTTATATGTTTAGCTCTAGAATGTAAAACAGGATTTTTAGAAAGACAAATAGCAGAAGTATGATCACAGAGGATAGGGATATTACTCTCATAAATATTGAAATCCTCAAGCCGATTCTTCATCTAGAGCATCTGAGTACCGCATCTAGCTGCTGCTATATATTCATCTTCAGCAGTTGAAAGTGCAATTCTAGATTGTCATTTTATGGACCAAGAGATTAAGTTCTCTCCCAGAAATTGATAGCTTCCAGAAGTACTTTTTCTTTTTGTTCTACCTCCAGCAAAGTCAACATCGCAGTACCCAACAAGTTTGTATTCTCTAGATTTTCTATAGCAAAGGCCAAGATTAGTAGTACCTTTCAGATACTTGAAAATTCTCTTAACTACTGTTAAGTGAGATTCTCTAGGATCTGATTAGATTCTAGCACAGAGGCAAGCACTCTTCCTTTTCCATAATACATGTAGGATACATTGGAGTTTTGGATGGTTTACTTTATGACATATCAAATTTCTTCAGAAGTTATTTAACATATTTTCTTTGATATATGTAGGTTCCTTCTGATTTTTGATTGATTTGTATTCCCAAAAAGAACTTGATTTCTCCCATTAAGCTCATTTTAAATTCTGCATGCATAGTCTTAGCAAATTCTTTGCCCATAGAGCTTTTAGTAGATCTAAAAATTATATCATCTATGTAAATTTGAAAGATCAGAATATTGTTTTTAAATGTTTTACAGAAAATAGTTGTATCCACCTTCCCTCTAGAAAAGTTATTTTATAAGAGAAAGTTACTTAGTCTTTCATACCAAGATCTGGGAGCTTGTTTCAGACCATATAATGATTTCTTAAGTTTATAAACATATTATGGATGTTTTGGGTTTTCAAAACCAGGGGGTTGATGCACATAAACTTCTTCATCAATGTAACCATTTAAAAACGCACTCTTGACATCCATATGATAGAAAGTTAAGTCATTATTTACAACAAAAGAAATTAAAAGTTTGATAGATTCTAACCATGCAACTGGTGCAAAGGTTTCTGTATAGTCTATTCCCTCTTGGTGACTATAACCTTGTGCAACGAGTCGTGCTTTGTTTCTTACAACTTCTCCTTGTTCATTCAGCTTGTTTCTAAAAACCCATTTGGTTCCAATGATGTTTGTCGCTCCCCCGAAAAGACACCGGGTCAGATAGGGTACGACGCGAACGGTCGGCGAAAGGAGAAAAGGAATCAATTGAATAGAGTCACCAGCTAGGCATTTTTATCCCGAAGGAAAGGTAATGCTGCATAAACCTAGAAAGATATGGATAAGATGGTTGCGAACCAGAGAAACTGAGAAATGGGGTTGGTTACATCCTGGGAAGGTATTAGCATCCAAATTGTCCATCATACTCGACGGGATCCACGCTTAAAAGATTGTGTTTAAAGGGGTAGTGTATGTGCTATCTGTGTGCAAAAGCTGGAAAAGAAATATACAAGTGTCAGTGTAAAGGGGTAAATGCACAGGAACTGAGGCTTAGAAAGAATGCTGAAAGAGGGGGAAGACAAAGAGACTTTTGTTCGATAACTGTTAAGTTATGCCTACGTATCCTCGTGTGCAATGAGGAAGTCAGAACACCGTAGTTCGACTCAGAGAGACTGGAAGAATAAATTGACTGTGAACTGCTTGCTTGTCTATGCTTAAGTGTATGACTCGTCTGGCTCTAGTGCTAACTGTCTTGCATTAGACGGAAGAAACAAGTTCTCGCTTGTGAATGAGTGTGATGAGAAAAGAATCCCGTAGGAGACAATTATTGTTTGTTTTTGTGTTTTCAGTTTTGTTATTGTTTTTGGTGTTTTGCATAAGTTAATGAGTTTAAGCCTAAATCAAGGGCTTGTAAACTCATTATATCCTCCCTGATTAGGGATAATGAGAATACTTAAGTACGAGATAAGCATCTCAACTTAACTGCCATGATGATGTAGGATTTAGATCATTAACCTACTTGTGATTAATTAGATGTTTTTTGGGTTTTTGTTTAGTGTTAAGCAATGAGTTTAATCTCTAATCACAGATTAGTGGGCTCATTACACCATCCTAATAGAAGGATAATAGATGAGAACACTTAAGCTGAGGAAGATACCTCAACTTAATCCATGGTTAGGGATTAAATTCATTATGTAACAAGCCTTTATTAAGTGGATTTTAATTAAGGGATGAGATTAAGAAATGGATTTTAAGTTTGTAAGACAACTTGAAGAGGACTTGTCCATTGAACACTAGGGTTAGTCCTTCTTAACCATAAAGGAAGAATCAGAACCCTAATGTAAGGTCCAAGTTACAAGATGAAGTCTTGATGATTATTAAATGATTTGATTAAGAGGTTTAAACAAATTAAAGGTTTAACACTTAGGATTAAAGTTATACACTCCATCCTAAGAGAAGGATGCAGGCATAACCCTAATTCCAAAGTCCTAAAACTTTAAGAGTTTAGTCTCTGATTATTGAGATGAGAAGAGAGACTCAAGGAGACTCAAAGGTAAAAACTAATGGGGACTAATCACAACCCTAATTATTATCATGCTTTGATATCCTGTGGGTTGTAAGGCTTAAGAAAAAGGATCTTCAAGGAAGCCACCAATGGAAGAAGCAGGTGAAAGGAGGATGAAGCAGAAGAATAAGTTAATTACTTACTTCAATGAAGAAGATAAGTAACTTAAAGAAAGAAAGTGAGAAAGAATGAATACAAGTGAACAAGTTCACTTCAAAGAAACCAGAAAGATGCATATGAAAGAGATAAAGAGAAATGAGAAGTGAAGGCAAATCCACTTCTCAAAGTATCTTACCACCTGGAAATGTTAGCATGAATGCATAAAGTTCAAGGCATAAAGAAATTAAATGAAATGAGATGCAATGAGATGAAATGACCAAAGTCAGAAGTGTTTATGCAATGTTAATGTCATATGTTATGATGCAAAGGCATACAAATTGCATATGTATGATCATACAAGAATGAGATGTCATGTAAGCATGCTTTGAAGTTTGAAAACACATGGAAGTTAATGAAATGAAATGAATGCAAATCATGGCAAATGAATGAACAAATGATCAAGCATGATTCTAACATGTCCTAAGATGTCTAAGATGACATATGAATGCAAGAAATGTCATGGCAAGTTCATGTAATGATGCATATGGAAGATGAATGCAAGTGAACATGAGAAATTAGGGTTTTATGAAAGTATGAAATGCAAATGAACAAAACAGAAGCATATGACATGATAAAAAATTGAAATCAAGCCCAAACAAACCCTAATCTCATACTAGGTCACACCCCAAAGGAGAAGGTCAGAAGCCTAACCAATCACAAGTTATGAATTTCCTAAGTTTCTAGGGTTTTTGGGTGATTCAAAAGGGAAAAATGCAAATCAATTTAAAAATGCAAGATATATTTATGAGAAAAATGTCCTATAAACTACATTCTATATGAAACACAATGCAAAAGGAATCATCTTCAAACTCTTCTTGGTTAGGCAGAAATGATTTTTTAAAGTTAGGGTTCAAAAAATGATATTTAATGACCCTTAATTCAAAGAAAATCCCCAAATTATGATCAAACCTAAAAAAATATTTGTGTGAAGAGTTTGAAAATGTTTCTAAATGCAATGGGATGAATCATGATATTTTTGGTGATTTTTAGAAACCTAAATGTATTTTTAATTAATTAAAAGACTTTAATTAATTAAAAATAACATTTAAATATTTTAAAAATACTTTTTTAATGCAAAAAATAAAATAAAAATCATTTTCAGGTTGAGAAATATATTTAAAAACAGAATGGAAAAAGAAATATTTTTTGGATGATTTTTGCTATTTTAAAATAATTATGAAGATCTGATGGTCCAGATTCAAACTGGGGCTACAAACGTTGACTGGCGCGTGATCCAAAGGATGGGATTTAACCTGACTTAATTAATTGATTAACTTAATTAATTTAGTGATTAGGGCTAAGTGAGAGGATCCTGACCATCCACACACGCGGGAAACAACATCCAACGGCCTAAATTCAAACTAAACTAATTAATCAGAGATTAAGCCCTAATGACTTTCAGATGGCCGGAGGGGACCTCCGGTCATCTTCTCCGGCGAGTCAAAAACGTCATCTTCTTCCCTAAGCCATTAATCCCCATAAAAACTACCCAGAATCAATCCCCAAACATCATACATCATGAATCAACAAACAAACAACATTTATATTGCACAATGAGGCTGAATCGAATAAAAACAAATTTTAGGTCAAACTTCCAGAACATCGTATCATACTCATTTCTTGCTCATTTTTAAAATTAAACACATCCCCATGATCAGTGCAACATATAGAACAATATTTTAACAAGAAAACAAGATTCTGGAAAAAAATTTCATCATGGCTACCTGAGTTGAAGCTTTGCAAACTGGAGCTTTCTGACCTCTTCCTTTGTGCAAAAAGTCTCCTTTGATCCTCCTGAGGATAGTGGAATGCTTCAAAAGCTTTTATGATGGCTAGTTTGAAGGTTCCAGTTCTGGTGTAGCAGAAAATGAGGTTTGTGTTTGTGATGTTTCAGGCCATTCCAATGGTTGGTTTGTGTTCTATGGATGATTTCTGAATGGATGGTGAAAGAATTTCTGAAGTTTGATGGATGGTTTGAGAGAATCGAAGAGGGGAAGATTTTTGCAAGTTTTGTGTAATCTGAGTTCTAGGATGATTCAGCTGCTTATCTGTTATGAAATGTGTTCCATAAGGATAGTATATGTCAATGAGAGTGTTCAGAAAGTGGGTGGTGGCATAGTGTGATTGGTATGGGCCAAGTTGCAAAAAGTCAAGATTTTGTACTTTGAGGTATGGGCATGGTGCAGGCCTGAGTTCTTGGGGTGTCTGGCCTCAACTGACTTTGTGGAGAGCCATGGAAATGGTTTTGATGTGCTGGCACAAGTGGATGAAGAGATATTATATGTTATGCAAAATTCCAACTTTGATGTTTCTTGGATCACAAGCCATGAAATGACTCTAACCATGGGCCAATTCTGATATTTTGAGGTTTGTTTGACATATTGTGAAGTATTTGTGCCTATTAGAAGTCTTTAGAATGCTTGAATATGCCAATTTGCAAAATCCCTCTTTGACATGAAACTTGAAATTTTAGGATTTTTGCCAACTTTGAAAGGCCATATCTTGAGTTCTAGGTTGAATCAAGACATGTTATTGTACATTTTGAAAAGGGAAAGACTTAATCTACAACTTTCATGACCAAGAACTTTTCATTTGAAGCATTTTTGGTTGAGAAAGAGGAGGTTGAAAAACTTTCCCAAAATGGAAAGTTTGCATTTCAAGTCATTTCCATTTTTTGGCAAGTTTGCAAATGGCTCAAAATTCTTCAATCTTGTGAACTTCTAACCTCTTCTAAGATCAAATAAAGATCATAGAACTTCAATTTGATGAAAATACCCCTTTGGTTCCATTGTTGGGGGCCTCAGATGCCCTGATTTTGACTTAACTTGCTCAGGAAGTTACCCAGTGAACATATGACTTCCACAATGAATTTCTTCATCAAACTTGGTACACATGATCCTTATAACATTATAAGAACATTAGAAACAAGAATGGCCCAAAAATCTGGAGTTAAGGCCTCTGAAACCAAAACCCTAATTTTGGTCATCTGTGCAGTGAAAACCCTAGCTCTGCTTCCATGCCTTGCCAGTTCTTGTGATCTCTTGACTTCTATGAACTTTGAGGGATATAATATAATGATAGAACACACATGGAGCCTCTTGGAAAGATTTGAGGCCTTTGGGATGGCTCAGATGGATCTTGGATTGCTCAGATCACAAACCCTAGATGCAGATGAACTAGAACTATGTAGATGAAACAAATATGAAATATGAGATGGTATGCTTATGCTAATGCAAACATGAAAGATCACAAGCCATGGTATGATAAAGAGTGAGGTCAAATTTGGGGTGTTTACAGCTGCTCCTATTCAAGCATGAGTTAGTTGTGCAGGGTGTAAACGCTTGGCTTATCAGACAAGCAAGATAACTTGTGGTTGAATACCAAAGACATTCCAAAATTTTCACTCGATGGATAGAAGAAGAAAAGGGATATAAATTGTAAAAGAAAATATAATATGATTATCAAATGAAGGCGATGGAGGACGACCATCGAGCAGAGGACGACTGCTGGGGAAATAACGGTAAGTAAAGCAATGATGGGGACGACCGACAAGTTGGGAAAATAGAGAGATCCTGATGGGGACGGCCACTAAGTAAATAAGATTCTCTGGGGATTAAAGTAAAGGCAATGATGGGGACGGCTATCAGGCTTGAAAAGTAAAGTAAACAACGATAGGGACGACCATCGGTTTAAAGAATAAATGAAATAATGATGAGGGACGGTCATCAAAGGTGAAAGACGATCACCTAGCAGGGGACGGCAGCTCTTTATCACGACATAGGACGAATGTCGGATAGAAAAGGGTCAACAATGGGGACGGCCATCAGATAAGCATGATGAAGGATGATCATCAAGAGGTGAAGGACGATCACCTAGCAGGGTACGACTGCTCTCGGGGTTTATCACGACATAGGACGAATGTCGGATAACAAGATCAACGATGGGGACGGCCATCGGATAAATGATGAGGGACGGTTATCAAAAGGTGAAGGACGATCACCTAGCAGGAGACGACTGCTAAAAATATCACGATATAGGACGAATGCCGGATAGAAAAGGGTTCCAATAATGGAGACTCCGCTGGGGAAAGGATAAGGGACGGTCATCCAAAGGTGAAGGACGATCACCTGGCAGGGGACGACTGTCGAAAGTATCACGACATAGGACGAATGTCAGATAGGAGAAAAGTTGCTTTGTTGGTGACTTACTGGGGAACGGTAAACACGGAGGAGTGCTCACGCTCAGGAATAAAAGGTATAAGTGTTTGACGCTGTGTATAGATTAAAGATGCGGACGAGCATCCTTAGGACCATGATACAGACGAGTATCGGTAGAAATAAATGCTGACACGTGTTCAGAGATGATGATACGGACGAGTTTCAACTGATTAACAAAGAACACGGACGAGTGTTGAATCTGTTTGAGGAGTGGTATATAAACAAGATACAGACGAGTATCGAAGACTTCTGTATAAGTATTGGTGGATATTGGTTTGTTGGTGAAGTATGTGCAAGACACAGACAAGTATCTCAACTTAATGGGGAATGTATGACACGGACGAATGTGCAGTATGTACTATAAGTTATGAACTGACGTTTGTATGTGAGAGTGCAAAAAGGTGTTCTGGCGACCCGTGGGGATAGAATGACACGAACGGGTGTCGAAAAGAGTGTATTATAAATAAGTACTTGGTTTGCAACAAGTGTTTTGGAAACCATGCTAGGGGAATATGACATGGACGAGTGTCAAAAAGACCATATATAGGTATCCGTTTTTGAGAGTGCAAAGGGGACGCTTTGGCTTTTATCTGCAGGGGATATGAGGATTATATACTGATGGAACATTGATGGTAATTGCAGGTGACTGGCTTGAACCTGACTTGTGATCATGCAAATGTTTGATTTTTGCCGTAATGCTCCGTATTAAACGGAATGCTACGCTTATTTGGTGAATATGATGCTAATGCTATGATTATGCAAAAGAGAAACCGATCCGGGATTCGGATCCCGCTGAGATAAAGATCTCTAGCTGATCTGCTTGGAAGAGTGTCCCGGCTGGGGGAGATCATTGGGATCTGTCAAGAGATATAGCTCTGCTTGGGAAAATAGATCATTGGTAGATCTATCCGTAAGGAGAACTCAGCTGGGGAGGAGGAAGCTTTCGTCACTTTGTTGTGTAAGAGTTTCAGGCATTGCTCTTCTGGGGAGAAGCTGGAAACTCTGTGGGGATCTTGGCTGAGGAAGCTCCCGTTGAATAAACTTATGCTGGAGATGAGGAGGCTTTGACAACTTCGCTGGGGAAAAGCATTTCAGATATTGCTCGGGAGATCCTTCTTGGGGAGGAGGTAACTTCCGGGAAGTAGCATGCTGGGGATGCGATGCTTGATATGCCCCATGCTATGTATTGAATACCTGCAACCTGTTAATACAAAAGAAACACACAAGTATCCCGAGGTATCCCTTACCGGATTCCTTCATAGGAGTTAGACTTTCCTGAAAGTAATACATTTCCTGCAAGCATTTGTTAAAAACGGCTCATTTGTTTTATGCAAGTACTATATCATGAATATTGGACATTTTGCAAACGAAACAAAAATGTACAAAACGAGATGTGACTGAAAATTCTGATTTTATTAATCTGGGTGCCCTGAATTGGCAAATACAGTCAAAGAAACAAATCCCATGGAATGAGGAGATTGCTATAAATTGAGAAAAGTGAAAGTGTTGGCAATGTTGACGACGCTCTGGTGAACTTCCTTTGCTATGACCTGTATGACCTTGACGTTCTTCTTATCTTGCTTTCTGAAAAAGTTGATTCTGACAGATGCTTTATCCTTTCGAAGCTTGCCGTGTTGTGAGCGATACAGACGAATTCAGAATGCAGTTGTTCGCTTACTCCCTGATTTTGCGTGGATCGCCCTTTCGGGTTTTCAATCCACTGGGATACCCATTTTTGCCTGAGCTGTCCAATACGGCTTTTCAACTCAGCGGGTGTACATTTTTTCAATTTTCCCTTATTTTTGCCCGAGTCTTTTATTCTGTTTTTGACTCGCCGGGATGCCCTATTTTTGCCTGGACTCACATTTTGTTTTTATGTCCAGCGGGTCATTTTATGCGAAGTATTTTTTAACTGCATCTGAATTTACAAGGGATAAGAAATCTTCACCATCCATAGTAGTGAGCATCAGTGCTTCACCAGAGAAAACCTTCTTTACTATGAATGGACCATCATAGTTCGGACTCCATTTGCCTCTGTGGTCTGTATGAGGAGGAAGGAGTCTTTTCAGCACAAGATCTCCTAATTGGTATTCCCGAAGCCCGACTTTCTGATCGAAGGATTTATTCATCCTTTTCTGATATAACTGCCCATGACAGATGGCAGCTAGTCTTTTCTCTTCGATCAAATTCAGTTGATTGTACCAAGACCAGACCCATTCCGCCTCATCTAGCTTTACATCCATCATTACCCGTAAGGAGGGTAGCTCCACTTCAATAGGTAGGATTGCCTCCATACCGTACACAAGCTGATAAGGTGTTGCCCTAGTGGATGTTCTGATTGAGGTTCGATACCCATGCAAGGCAAATGGTAGCATTTCATGCCAGTCTTTGTAAGTAACCACCATCTTTTGCACAATCTTCTTGATGTTTTTGTTAGCGGCCTCAACAACGCCATTCATCTTTGGCCTGTAAGGAGAAGAGTTGTGATGTTGGATTTTGAAGTCCCGACACAGTTCTGCCATCATTTTGTTGTTCAAATTGGAACCATTATCAGTAATGATTCGCTCAGGGACTCCATATCGACAGATGATGTCTCTTTTCAGAAATCTGGCTACCACTTATCTGGTGACGTTTGCATACGAAGCTGCTTCGACCCACTTGGTGAAGTAATCAATGGCTACCAGGATGAATTTGTGACCATTTGAAGCAGTCGGTTCGATTTTTCCCATCATGTCAATGCCTCACATGGCAAAGGGCCAAGGTGAAGACATCACGTTCAAAGGATTTGGAGGCACATGCACTTTATCTGCATAGATCTGGCACTTGTGGCACTTTTTGGCGTAGGCACAACAGTATGCATCCATTGTGATCTAGTAGTAACCTGATTACAATAATTTCTTAGCCATTGCATGTCCTCTAGCATGGGTACTGAAAGATCCTTCATGCACCTCATGCATCAGCAAGTCTGCTTCTTTCTTATCAACACATCTGAGCAGCACCATGTCAAAGTTTCGCTTGTATAATGAACCATCAGTATTAAGGAAGAAACTACCGGCCAGCCTTCTTAATGTCTTCTTATCATTGGATGATACCCCAGGTGGGTATGTTTGATCCTCTAAGAAGCATTTGATGTCATGGAACCAAGGCTTGTCATCTTTAGCAATGTCCACGGAGAAAACGTATTTCGGTCGATCTAGTTTGGATACCAAAATCCGAGGCACATAATTGGCAGTTTGAACCTTGATCGTGGAGGAAATGGTAGCTAAAGCATCTGCGAACTGATTTTCGTCTCGAGGGATGTACTCAAGTTTGACTATTGTGAAGAAAGTCAATAATCTCCTTGTGTAGTCACGGTATGGAATCAGATGCTCTTGGTGAGTGTACCATTTTTCGTTGGTCTGATTGATCACCAAAGCTGAATCTTTGAATACATTCAATGTCTTGATCCTGAGGTCAATGGCTTCCTCAAGACCCATGATACACGCTTCGTATTCTGCTCCATTGTTAGTGCAGGCAAAGGTGAGTTTTGCCGAGAAAGGCATATGAACTCCTTTAGGTGTAATGAGCACTGCACCAACCCCACACCATTCATATTGATAGCCCCATCAAACATTGTTGTCCACTCTTCTTCTGGGTCAGGTCCTTCAATGTGAACAAGCTCTTCATGATCTTTTGCTTTTAAGTACATGATGTCTTCATCAGGGAAGTCAAATCTCATTGGCTGGTAATCATCAATGGGTTGCTGTAAACATCCCAAATTTTCCCTCACTCATTTCACCATGGCTTGTGTTTCTTTTCATTTGCATAATTTCAATCATATCATCTCATGTTGCATTTTTGCTTCACTGCATTGGTTCTAAGTCATCTGCATCTAGGGTTTGTGATCTGGGCAATCCCTGGGCTATCTGAGCCACTCTAAAGGTCTTCAATCATCTCAAGAGGGTCCATGTAAGTTCAAGCATCATATTATATCCTCCCAAGATCAAGGAAGTCAAAGAATCACAAGAACTGAGGGAAGCATGGAAGCAGAGCCAAGCTTAAACTACACAGATGACCTAAAATTAGGGTTTTGGTTTCAAAGGCCATAACTCCAAATTTATTGGTCATTCTTGTTTCTATTGGTCTCTATATGATATAAGGATCATGCATACCAATTTTCATGAATAAATTCAATGGGGAAGGCATCTGATCAATAGATGACTTCTTGAGCAAGTCAGTGTAAAATCAGGGCATCTGAGGCCCCCAATCATCCAACCAAAGGGTCATCTCCATCATTTTGGGTGTATATCATCTTTATTTGATCTTAGAAGCAGTTAGAAGTTCAAAAAATTGAAGAATTTCAAGCCATTTGCAAAGTTGTCATTTTGGGAAAGTGACTTGTAATGCAAACTTGCCATTTTGGGAAAGTTTTTCAACCTCCTCTTTTTGATTCAAAAATGCTTCAAATGAAAAATTCTTGGTCATGAAAGTTGTAGATTGGATCATTCACTTTTCAAAAAGTATAAGAACTTGATCTAATTCATCATAGAACTCAAGTTATGGCCTTGCAAAGTTGGGAAAAATCACAAAATTTCACTTATGTACAAAAGGGGGAAACTTGCAAAACCACTTGCCAAAGCATTTTGTGACTTCAAACACACTTCTAACCATTACACAAACATAGTAAATGACCTATAATTCATAATTTCCCAAAGAAATCTCAAGTTTCATGCCTTGATCATCAAGATTTTTCAAAGGGGCCAAAACTTCACATAATTGCAAAACACCCCATAACTTTCTTCCCTCATGCTGAATTGCCTCAAGATTGGATTTGTGGACATCCATGAAGTCAGCTGCGCAGGACACCCCATTGTCCTTGGCCTGCCATGAGCCCATACCTCCAAAGACAACTTTGTGGACTTTATGCATTTTGCTCCATACCAATCACACTTCTCCACAACAACTCTCTGACCTATCAAGGATTGATATGTGGACCTCAAGCAACTCAACACAACACACAACACAAGCTGAAACCTCAGAATCCTCAGCATACACAAAATCCTTCTAACTTGCAAAAGCTTTCGAAACTCATAGCTCAGCCAACAAATCTTCAAACTTTTTCCATCATTCAACTACACATTCATCACTGATCATTTCCCACCCTTCATTTTTCCTTGAAACACCTCAAATCAAAAACACGATTTTCACATTTCTTGAACTGAGTTTCAGCCAACTTCACATAGAGGCTGTTTAAACTCCAACCAAGCATTGCAAACTATTCAGGGGAGTCATTGGAGGTGATTTGAGGCAAATAACTGGTCAGAAAGCTCCTGGGTTGAAAGCTTCACTTCAGGTAGCCATGGAATTTATTTTTCCAGAACTTCCTTTTTATGTTATAGAATGATTCTATGTGTTCCCCTGATTGCCATGATATGTTTTGTTTCGAAAATGGTTGAGTTTTAAGCATTTCATAAGCTTCTGAAAATTCTGTTTGATTTTTCGTTTTGCTTCGATTCAAGCTGTTCATGTGAAATAAATGAAATTTGTTGGTTGATTCTTGTTTAGAGTGAGGTGAGGATCATTTCTGGAGAGTTTGATGCGTTTATTTTTACGTTTTGAGTGAGATATCATGTTTGGTTGGCCGGAGAAGATGACCGGAACACTGTTCCGGTCACCTGAGAGTCATTAGGGTTCAAATAAGGGTTTAGTTGCGTAATTAGTGAAGTTTGAATTATAGCCATTCAGATGCGCGCGCTAGTCAATTCCCGCGTCCCAACTTCAAACCCTGGCCCTTGCATCAGTTGACTTTCATTAATTCTCATTTTATTCTCATTTTATTTGCTTTTTCTTTATCATTTTATTAAAAATAGCAAAATGCATCTAAATTTTTTCATTTTTTGCATCATGACTTTAAATATTTTTCTCATTCTGAAAATAATTTTTATTTTTATTTTTATTTTTGCATAAAATTTGTATTTTTAAAGTATTTAAATGTTTATTATAATTAATTAATGGAAATTAATTAATTAAAATACCATTTAAGTTTCTAAAAATCACCAAAAAAATCACATTGCATCTTGACACATTTAGAGACATTATTAAACCATTCATACAAATTTCTTTTTGGTTCTTGATCCATTTTGACATTTTTCTTTGGATTTAGGGTTATTAAAAATCAATATTTTGACCCTAACTTAGAAAAATCTTTTCTTCCTAACCTTAGAGAGTTTGATAATGGTTCTTTTTGCATTGCATTCTACATATCATGTAGTTTCTAGGGTAAAATTGGCATGAATTTATCATTCATTTTCAATTTGTTTTGCATTTTTCCTTGTGAGGTACCTTAAAACCCTAGCAAATTTAGGAAAATCATAAGTCCTTTAGGGTTTAGCTTCTGACCTTCTCCTTTGGGTAGTGAACTTGTATAGGTTTAGGGTACCTTGGATCCCATTTTCAATTTTTTGTCTTGTCATTTGCTTCTGATTTTGAATTTTGCTTTGCATCTTGTACATAAACCCTAATTTTTGCCTTCATTTGCATTCATTCTTCATATGCTTGCATACATGAACTTGCCATGACATCTTAGGACATGTTGAAATCATGGTTGATCATTGCATCATCCATTTTCCATGTTATGTATCCTTTGCATTTCATAAGTTTTCATGAACTTTCATGCCTCCTTTCATGCTTCATTTGCATCCTCATTACTTGTATGATCATCCTCATATCTTAACATGCTTTCATACTATATCATAGCATCATTTGCATCATGATTATGCTTCTGACTTTGGTGTTCATCTTTGCATTTCATCTCATTTTCATTTCATTTCATTTCTTGTTGCTAACTTTTCAGGTGGTAAGTGTTTGAGAAGTGAATTTGCCTTCACTTCTCATAATCCCTTCTCATCTTTTTTATGCATCCATTGTTGCATTTTGCTTGTGTATTAGAGTGAACTTTCTCACTCATGTTCTTTCTCCTCCTTCTTTCTTCAAGCAACTTGTCTTCTTAAGTGAAGCAAGTTGTCTTGCTTCTTGCTGCTTCTTTTCATTCATCCTGTTTCTTCCATGGTGGCTTTTCCTTGAAGATCTTTTTGCATGCCTCATTAACCCTAGGAACACCCAAGCATGATCACAATTAGGTTTTGATTAGTTCCCCCATTAGTTTTACCTTTGTGTCATCTTTGAGTCTTCTCTTCTCATCTCTTAATCAAGGACTAAACCTTAAAGGTTTTAAGGCTTTGTGATTAGGGTTATGCCTGTATCCTTCTATTAGGATGGAGTGTATAAATTTAATCCTAAGTGTTAAACCCTTAATGTGTTTAAATCCTTTAATCAATCCATCTAATAAATCTCTGAGACATTAAGCTTGTAACTTGGGCCTTGCATTAGGGTTCTAATTCTTCCTTAATTGGTTAAGAAGGTCTAACCCTAGTGTTAATGGACAAGTCCCCCTCAAGTTGTCTTACAAACCATAAAATTCACTTCTTAATCTTACCATTAACTAAAATCCACTTTAATAAAGGCTTTGTTTTGTCATGAGGTTAATCTCTAATCATGGATTAAGTTGAGGAGCCTTCCTCAGATTAAATGTTCTCATTTATTATCCTTCTATTAGGATGGTGTAATGGGTCCATTAAATCCTTGATTATGGCTTAAACTCATTACTTAACACTAAATAAAAACATCAAAAACATCTAAATAAATGCAAGTAGGTTGTCGCGGTGAGAATCGGATACCAAGCTATTGATTAAGCTTGAATCGCAAAACTTTTATGTTCACCACCGACTTTAATTTAATCCAAAGGGAAAAGGGAAAAAGATCGTAAAAACCCTAAATGAGGAGAAACTAGGTTCGGGGGTTGATTATACCTAGGGAAGGTGTTAGAATCCTAAGCATCCGCAGTATCCTACGGGAACCTCTTGTTAATATTTGAATTATTGTTATTTATTGCTTGTTAAAATTATGGGAACCTAAGGTTTTATTTCTAATGGTTCTCGCACAACATCGCATCGATGCCTACGTATCGGGTATAGAATCAGAGCACTCGTAGTTCTCCTAAGGATTAACGAACACTTGGTTACGCTCAAGGTTCGCGGGGGAAGGTAAGTGTTATGGCAAACACTCACGTGACTTTAGCAAAGTCACCAAAAGTTGTAAAATAAAACACTAATGGTTAAGGTTGAAAATGGAACTAGGGATGGCTAAACTTCCTATGACATTAAGTCAACTGCAGGAGTTCTTTCCCTTTTGGATTTAAATGCGAAAAATTAAAGTAAATAAATGAGGGTGCAAGCTCCTAAGTCTAAGGCATAGGTTGCTACTTGCAAAAATAAATGACAGCAAATAAAGTAAATGGAAATGCGAGGTAAAAGGCTTAGTAACCAGGCTATGGCTCGATATATGGATCGAGAATGCTGAGGTGGAAGACAAGCGTGGTGCGTCAATTTGCTTAAGTTGGAAGGCTGTGAAGTGTAAAGACCGTGCAGATGGCGATCGTAAAACGACCGACTTACGTGTGTGAGTGAAGTGTGTAAAATTCACTTGGCGTTGGACCAAGGATTTATTATCTTGAAAATTAATGTGCGCATTCAATTTTATTTTAACAGATATATGGTCATGAGGTGAAGTAAAATAAATATAAACATAGCGTGCATACAACCAAAACACCGAAAGATTAAATTAAAACTCTCACTAAGGGATAAACTTAAATCTAAACCTCTCACACTAATAGGATCTAAAACTAAGCTAAACAATCTCTATCTTAAACGAAGAAGAACTATACAAATATTTTTTTGATTTTTAAATAAATAAATGATTAATTAAATATGTACTAAAAATAAGATAGAAAAGAAGAAATTGAATTCGAAATATTTTTTTATATTTTTTTTTATGTATATATAAATATCTAAATAAATATAAAATAAAATAGAAAAGAAAATTTTAAAAAGTCTTTTATTTATTTTATATATATATATATATAGATTCTTAACTAGAAAAGAAGATTTTGAAATTAATTTTTTTTTTTAATTTTATATAGATTTCTAACTAAATATAATAATAATAGAAAAGAAAATACTAAAATTTTTATATGGATATAAATTTCTAACTAAATGTAATAATAATAACAGAAAAGAAAATTTTAAAATTAAAAGCTTATTTATTTATTTTGTATATACATTTTAACTAATTATAATAATAATAGAAAAGAAAATGTTAAAATGAAAATGTTTTTTATTTATTTTATATGTACTTAAATGAGAAAATAAATTATCTAAACTTAATTAGTTAAAATATAAAGATTTAATTGAACTTATAAAATATTTTTTAGATTTTTTTTGAAAAAAAGAAAAGAGGTAAGGGGCTGATTAAGAGAAAACAGGGGTGCATATAGGAAAGCATATGGCCTTAGCCCATCATCGACATAACAAAATTAATTTTAAAAAGAAAGAAAGAAATAAAAAGAACAAGGCAAGGGTTCAGCGCTTGGGATGATGCTATGGATAGCAAAATCACACGGGCTTTACAAAGCCCAAAAAATAAAATAAAATAAATCTTAAAATAATTAAATAAATGAGGAAAGAAAAGTCAGGGAAAAACAAGATCCTCTTCTTCCACGTGAAATGAAAATTCCACCGGTCTCATTATTCTGGCTTCAAATCGCCGCAACAAATCCTCTCGCTCAACTCAAAAACACCGTCAACACGGCCTCTCCCTCGTTTCCAGAAAATGATTCGCCTCTCAATCGATCTCTCTCTCGAGGTTCGCTCAGATCGCGGCGGCACACCCTCAGTTCATCTCTCTCGCGCTTGTATTTCGCGGCGGCTTCAATCTCACTCTCGGCGGCGATTTTATGGCGACGACAACTTGTGTTGAGTTGGGGATGAGCGGCGATTTCCGGTAGTTGAAGGTAAGCGGTGGAGGTTTGGTGTTGTGAAGGTTGGTGATGGTAGGTTTTGAAGGAGGTTGAAGAAAGGGAGACAATGATGAGGTGGCCGGCGGATTTGTTTGGATGGGTCAGCGGCGACTTCTCTGGTTTCACGCGGTTGATGGTGGCGGCGGTATGGTTTCGGATTTGAAGCTCACAGCTTGTTTGGTTTGCTTTGTGTGCGATTCAAACTCTCACATGTTTCTTGTTTCTTTTGTTTGTTAATGGATTTTTTGTGATTCAGATGGTTGGGAGGAGCTTGGTGTGAACGAAGGTTTTGAGGTGGTGATGAAATTTCGTTGGTGAGATTGGAGTGGTTTCCGGTTTGTTTGCGACGGTGAGGTGGTGGTGTCTGGGTTGGGTCGCGGATTCACGGTGGTGTAAGTGAAGAGGATTGGTTTGTTCGTGGTTCGTTTTCCAAGCTTTTCACGGAGAGGTTTTCAGTTGTAGCGGATGAGTGCTTGAGGTTGATTCAGGTCTGAGCTTTGGCTTGTGTCAATCTCTTTCACAGTTTTGAAATATCATTGACGTCTCTCTCCGGATTTGTTCTAACAACGATTTTTCTCTTGTTTTTTTCGGTGGCGTAGGTACGGTTTCGTGAGTTTGGAAGGAAAGCTTTCACGTTGGATGGAGTTTTCGAATCTGTAATCACGGTGGTGGCTTCAGATTTGGTTCAGGCGAGGGTTGTTTTCAAATTTGTTCTGGTTTTCTCGTTCTAGTTCGCTTCTCAGCGGTTCAGTTTCAAGGCTTATTTTTGTTTATAAAAACTGCTCACTCTTGTTTAAACTTCTTCATCTATTTTTTTGATTTTTGTACAGGGTGTTGGCTGTGTTGTTGGAGAAGGTTTGCGAAGAGGTGGTGGAGTGACTTGGATTTAGAGATTAGCGGCGAAGGCAATGGAAGATGGTGAAGGTGGATGAGACGTAAGGGTGGTGATTTAGGCAAGGCGAAGATGCTGGTTGAAAGGGTTTGGTTCTGATTTGCGGTTTGCTGATTTTGACAGGTGAAGGTTGTTGGATGATTAGTGAACAGTTTTTTGTTGTTCTATATTTGTAATGGTGTTTTTGAAGAGTTTAAGGTTTCGTGTTTTTGGTGTTTGATGAAATATGGTTTAAAGGTGATTTTTCAAGGATTTGCAGGAGTTTTGAAGAACAACAAAGGTTCAAAGAGTTGTTGAATGGGTAATGGAAGCAGAGGTTTTGATGATGGTTCACTGAAAATGGTTATGAAGATTTTTGAAATAGATTCAGATTTCTTCTTCTTTAATCATTTTCTGGTTTTGATTTTGGTAAGTTTGGGATTAGGTCTGTTTTGCGGTTCTGATGAAGGGTGGAAAAGGTGGTGATAAGGATTGAATAAGCTAGAGGTTTGTTCTGTTAGAATGATGGTAAGGCTGTATGGTAGTTTATGTAAGGTTGAAGAGGGTGTGAAGGTTTATGAGCTTTGATGAAAATGATAATGATGGGTTAAGGTTTGTTGGTTCTGATTTGTGTGCGGTTTGGTGGTGAATGGGGGTTATCCGAATGCAGAATTTGTTTGGAGGTTATTATGTTGATGATGAAGAGGAAATGGTGATGTTCAAAAAGGTGAGCCGTGAGTTTGTATTGAAACAGGGGTTTTCAGTTGTAGCAACGTAAAAGGTTTTAAGAAGGTGAGAGTTTGTGGAATCTGAGTTATGGCTGATTTGAATGTTGGTGTTTGGATTATTAACAGGTTTGTGTTCAAGGTTTGAAATGGTGAAGGGTCTGTTTATTCTCCAAGTTTTTTTTCCTGTGTTTTGTTTGCAGGTCCGTTTGAGACGGGGATGCTGCGGTGGGGCTCGGATGAAAGGATGTGGCTCCAACGGAAAATAGTGTGAACCTCACTACTCTCCTTACTACCCCTAGGTTCTACCACACACACAAAAAATGCAGCTCACAGCACAAACAAAAGACATTTGAGTCAAAGTTACGAAACATTCTTAAATGGAAACAAAACAAGAACAGAGTTCTCACATATGAACAGGGCAAAAAAAACACAAAGGTATCAGGACAACAAAGGAGAAGAAAAGAAAACTCACAAAAGCGGAACTAGTCCGATCGATCTTTCTGGTGACAATGCACAGGTGACTCTCCTTTCTTTATACTTTGAACTTTTAAATTCCTCTCTTTCTTCTTCTGATGTTCTTCTGAAGTTTTTGGCTGCTGGTTTTTTGTATATGGAGCTGGTTTTGTATAGTGGCTATTCTGGTTCTGTATGTGTTTTTCTGAGAAAAAAAATGTAGGGTTGTATATGGCTGTTTGTTGAAGTGGCTGCTCTGGGTTATTTTAGTTATTTGATGGCTGTTCTGGTTGTTCTCTGTGTGTTTTTCTGGAAAAAAATGCAGGGTTGGTTTGAAGTGGTGGCTGCCCTCCCTTTGCTTTGCAATGTAACAGTGTTGTTATATATGACTTCATTAGGTTTTGTTTTTGATTTTTGAATTTTGTACCAGGTAACTTGTAGGTGAAGGGTTGGAGGAAAAGAGACAAAGTCTGGATGTTGCAGCAATAGTGGAGCAGAGTTTTGTGCTGCAGACCTGCTTGTGGGTGGCTGTGGAGCAGGCTGAATTTTTGTGCTTTGTGGGTGGCTGTGTTGTACATTTTTTGTGGTTGTAACATAAACAATTATTTGGAATAAAGTTGGATATTTAAACTGTGATTATAATTTGAAATTGAAGCTTAATATTTGAAATGGGAACTTTGAATTAGAAATTAAATATGAACTTGAATAGGAAGTGAATTAAAAAATTAGGAATTAAACTTAAAATTGAAAATAACTTAGAAACTAATAATTAAACTTGGAATTAAAATTGACTTAGAACTTAAGAAATAAATTTAGAGTTTAGAAAATAAATACGTGAATATGAATTGAAATGGAAAATTGGGATAAAAAATTAGAAAGGAGATGGGAAATAAATTGAATTGGACATTTGAAATTAGAACTTGCAATTGAAAATAAAATTTGAATTAAGAATGGAAATATAATTGGAAATGGAAATTGGGTTGAAAATTGGAATTAACACTTGAGCTTTTGAAAATGACTTAGAAATTTGAATTTTTAGAAAAGAACTTTGAATCTATGAATGATTGAAATTGAAAATGAAATTTGAAATAGGACTTGGAATGAAAATAGAAACTTGAACATGAATTGAAAATTACAAATAAAAATTGACATTAAATTTAGAAATAAAAACTTGAAAATGAAATAAAAAATTAATTTAGAAATGAGAACTTGAAAATGAATAGAAATAACAAATAAGTTTTAGAAAAAATTTGAAAATGAACTAAAAATTAGAGGTAGAAATTGAAATAAAATTTTAAAATAGGAACTTGAAAATAGAAACGAAAATAGAAATTAAAATTAAAAACACAAAAATGAATTAAAAAGTTATAAATGAGAAATAGAAATTAAATTAAAATGGAAGCTTATAAGTGAAAAGAAATTAAGAGTTAAAATTATAAATAACTTGAAAATGAGAAGAAAGCAACAGAAAATTAAATCTTGGAATTTCTCTTTTAAATGCGATGAATGTATGATGCGAGCAGTTAGGGGTAAAATTTGGGGTGTGACAGTTGCCCCTATTTAAATAACTTCACCAGATGGCGTGAGTGATGGTAGGCACTCATGAGATCAGGGTGAAAGGTATTTAAATACAGAAATAACCGGAAATTTTGCCCCTAAATGCAATGTTATGCTGGACTACAAAACTATCTAACTCTGTAACAACTATGCAATGAATGATGATTATGGTATGAATGATTGGAATGAGATAAATCGACGACCACAAGCCAAGACTCAACTGGGGATGACATACACTGGGGATAAAGAAACGAAAACGGAAAGTATTCAAAGTGATAAATCAACAGGTTCAAGTGTAACTCTTGACACTAAGAATAACAAAAGACGGGAACAAAAGAAAATCCAAAGCGTGGGATCAACGAACACAGACAAAAAAAAATAAAATTCAAAGTGACTGCACAATGGCTCGATGCGACCAACTGACACCAAGAATACAACAAACTAAACATTCAAAGAGAAAGTGCAGTGACTCTATGCGACCAACTGACACTAAGAATAACAACAAAAATATTCAAAATGAATGCCCAGTGGCTCGATGCGACCAACTGTCATTGGAAATGATAAACATAATATTCAAAGTGAATGCGCAGCGGCTTGATGTGACCAACTGTCACGGGAAATAGGAACGACACAAAATTCAAAGTGAATGCGCAGCGGCTCGATGCGACCAACTGACACTAAGAATAGAAATGACACAAAATTCAAAGTGAATGCGCAGCGGCTCTATGCGACCAACTGACACTAAGAATAACAACAAAAATATTCAAAATGAATGCGCAGTGGCTCGATGCGACCAACTGTCACTGAGAATGACAACAACAAACTTATTCAAGGCGAACGCGCAGTGGCTCGATGCGACCAACTGACACCAAGAATTCAATAAAATAAACATTCAAAGGGAATGTGCAGCGGCTCTATGCGACCAACTGTCACTGGAAATGATAAACATAATATTCAAAGTGAATGTGCAGCAGCTCTATGCGACCAACCGTTACTAAGAATACAACAAAATAATCATTCAAAGTGAATGTGCAGCGGCACTATGCGACCAACTGACACTAAGAATAACACCAACAAAATATTCGAAATGAATGCGCAATAGGTTCGAGACCTATTGACACTAAGAATAGAAGCCAAGACACACTCAAAGTGAATGCGCAACAGGTTAGAAAAACCGGTTGACACTAAGAATGATAAAGACCAAGTAGTCAAAGTATTCAAAAATGGTAAATTAGCAGGTTCAAATGTAACTGCCAACCACGAGGATAAGGAAGGAAATCACAGTGATTTAGTAGTGGCTCCATGCGACCAACTAACATTGGGGATAGAATGAAAATCTTCCAAAGATAGATCAACGGGTCTAAGCGACCGGCTAACGCAAAAAGTAACAACAAAATATGTTGGAGTTTTCAAATAAGATAAAAACACCCAACCTCTGGAAATTCCTTCAGGAACCATCAGGAGAAAGGTACAAGTATGTGCCAAAATCAAATGGACTTGGATTTTAAGCAACTGGTTTCATGATCCGCTTAAAAGATTTGTGCCAATGACCATTGGATTTCAAGGAGATATTGGTGGTCATAAAGACAAAACCAGCCACAATTAGAATTCCACGGGGAACACCAGCAATTACTGGGGACAAAAACATTGGTAAACCAAACTTCGGGTACCAACAACAATGAACTCTCAAATTGAACACTAATGATATCTGGACTGGGAGTTAGACAGACGACAACTGGGGAAAGACAAAGGCTAATGTCAAATGCGCATGATTGAGCATGATGCGAATGATCATGATATGCAAATGTTGACTCTAAAGAGATAAAGAGTTTTGACAAGACTCAAAGAGGAGTAGGCTCTCAACACCAATACTCAGATGAGCAATATGAAAAACACTGGGGAGATGTCTTCGAACTTGGAAATCATGCTTGGTCCAAGGATCCATCCAAGAATGTTATCAGTTTTGAACTTCTATGGGGATTTCTGAAATAATAGTATAAAAGTGTTGTTGCAAACCAGGACTTCTTGGGGAAACAGAAGGTTTTTTTTTTCAATTTTCCAAAGTCAAAGAAACTTAAAAGTTTTTCAGTGTGTTTTCAAAAAACATTTCCTTTTTTTTTTAAAACTTGTCACTTTCAGAGTTAAATTGTAATCAAGTGATGGCATTTGTATAACAAAAGAAAATAAGAAGCTGAACAACAAAATTCATAGGCAAAGTTTGTATTTTATTTAAGAATGGTAGCTTGCCAATGGCAAAAAAAAACTCCATGGAAAATTACAATTTGAAAATGGCAATGGGGAAAGGTCTACATTGAATCCAACGACCACTACAATCCCTAATAACTAAGACTGCCCGACACCTTGCTTCCGACAAAAGCAATTGGATTGGTCTTCCAGTATGATTCTTCAGTAATGGTAAACACCATCTGATACAGTCAAATGCCTTTGTCCCTAACTTTTGCCTGGACCGCCCTTTCGGGTTTTCAATCCACCAGGACGCTCTTTTTTTGCCTAAGCCGCCCTTTCGGGTTTTCAACTTAGCGAGCTCTTATTTTTTTCATTTTTATCCCTAACTTTTGCCTGGATCTCCTTCATAGGTTTTGATCCACCGGGATACCCATTTTTTCCTAGGTCGCCATTTCTGGTTTTCGACCTATCGGGTTTTGTTTAGGCATAATATTTTTTGACTGCATCAGAATTCACCGGGTGTTTCAACTGTTCACCATCCATAGTTGTAAGGATTAAGGAACCTCTGGAGAATGCCACCTTCACAACATATGGGCCTTCATAGTTAGGAATCCATTTTCCACGTATGTCTTTGTGGACTGGCAAGATTTTCTTGAGTACAAGATCTCCTTCTTTGAATTCTCGGAGACGGACTTTCTTGTCAAATGCTCTCTTGATGCGCTTTTGGTACAACTGGCCATGGCACATGGTGGTCATTCTCTTCTCATCGATAAGATTCAGTTGGTCAAACCTGTTCTGGACCCATTCAGCTTCCTCCAGTTTGGTTTCCATCAAGATTCTCAAAGATGGTATCTCTACTTCAATAAGGAGAACTGCATCCATCCCATACACCAGAGAGAAAGGGGTTGCCCCTGTTGAAGTGCGAACTGATGTTCTGTATCCGTGTAAAGCATATGGTAACATCTCGTGCCAATCTTTGTAAGTTTTTACCATCTTCTGTAGAATCTTTTTGATGTTCTTGTTTGCAGCTTCAACAGCTCCATTCATCTTCGGACGATACGGAGAAGAGTTATGATGTTCAATCTTGAATGTCTCACACAGCTCTTTCATTGTCTTGTTGTTCAAATTGGTCCCATTATCTGTGATGATTCGGCTTGGGATTCCATAACGGCAAATAATTTGATTCTTGATGAAACGGGCGACCACTTGCTTTGTCACATTGGCGTAGGAAGCTGCTTCTACCCATTTGGTGAAGTAATCAATTGCGACCAAGATAAACCGATGACCATTGGAAGCTTTAGGCTCAATTGCCCCTATCATGTCAATGCCCCACATTGAGAAAGGCCAAGGCGATGACAGAACATTCAAAAGTGTTGGAGGTACGTGCACCTTGTCGGCATAAATCTGGCATTTATGACACTTCCTGGCATACTTGAAACAATCTGATTCCATGGTCAACCAGAAGTATCCAGCTCTCAAAATCTTTCTGGACATGGCATGTCCATTGGCATGTGTTCCAAATGATCCTTCATGGATTTCCCTGATCAATAAGTCTGCTTCGCGCTTGTCCACACATCTGAGCAGAACCATATCATGATTTCTCTTGTAAAGCACATTGTTGTTGAGGAAAAACTTGGACGCCAATCTTCTTAAAGTCTTCTTGTCTAGATTTGTTGCATCAGCTGGGTACTCCTGATTCTGCAAATAGTTCTTGATGTCGTAGAACCACGGTTTCTCATCAGTTTCTTCTTCGACCAGTAGACAGTAGGCTGGTGCAGTTCTTCGCTCGATTGTAATGAGTGGAGCTTCATTAAGAAATCTGACTTGAAACATAGATGCCAACATAGCCAAAGCATCTGCAATTTGATTTTCTGCCCTTGGAACATGATGGAAAGTGACTTCATCAAAGTATTTGATCAATTCCACAATGTGGGCACGGTATGGGATCAACTTCTCGTCACGGGTCTCCCATTCACCTTTGACTTGGTATATTACCAAAGCTGAGTCTCCATATACATCAAGAATCTTGATTCTGGTATAGATTGCATCTTCGATACCTAGAACACACGCTTCATACTCAGCAATGTTGTTTGTACATTCAAAGCACAATCTAGCCGTGAAGGGAGTATAACCACCATCAGGATTCATCAAAACAACTCCTACACCATGCCCCATGTAGTTAGAGGAACCATCAAACATCATCTTCCAACGAGATCCTAGATCGGGACCTTCATCTGGACCTGGAACTTCACAGTCCTTTATCAACATAATGTCCTCGTACGGGAAATCGAATTTCAAAGGTTCATAATCTTCGACAGGATGATCAGCAAGGTATTCAGATAAAACACTGCCCTTAATAGACTTCTGGGTTACATACTGGATATCATATTCGGATAACAACATGTGCCAACGGGCGAGTCTTCCAGTCAAAGCAGGCTTCTCAAAGATATACTTTATTGGATCCATTTTCGAGATCAACAAAGTAGTGTGACAAATCATGTACTACCTGAGGCGTCTGGCCGCCCATGCCAAGGCACAACAAGTTTTCTCCAAAAGCGAATATCTGCTTTCACAGTCTGTGAACTTCTTGCTTAAGTAATAAATGGCGTGCTCCTTACGACTAGTTTCGTCTTGTTGGCCTAATACACAACCCATAGATCCCTCGAGCACAGTTAGGTACATGAAGAGAGGCTTCCCTGGAGTAGGTGGGATCAAGATAGGAGGTCCTTGTAGATAAACCTTAATCTTCTCAAAAGCCAGTTGACAATCCGGACTCCACTCAATTGCTTGATTCTTCCGGAGTAACTTGAATAAAGGCTCACAAGTAGCAGTCATGTTGGAGATAAATCTGGAGATGTAGTTCAATCTTCCAAGGAAACCTCTGACTTGCTTTTCTGTTTTTGGAGCTGGCATCTCTTGAATTGCTCTGACCTTATCTGGATCTACTTCAATTCCTTGCTGACTAACAATAAAACCAAGTAACTTTCCTGATCGGACTCCAAAAGTACACTTAGCTGGATTCAGACGCAGTTGGAACTTTCTGAGGCGCTCAAATAACTTCAAGAGATGATTCAAATGATCCTCCTCACTCTGTGATTTGGCAATCATATCACCCACATAGACTTCTATCTCTTTATGCATCATATCATGGAAAAGGGTGACCATTGCCCTCTGATAAGTGGCTCCTGCATTTCTGAGACCAAATGGCATAACTTTGTAACAATAAGTGCCCCATGGTGTGATGAATGTAGTCTTTTCCATATCGTCAGGATCCATCTTGATCTGGTTGTATCCTGAAAACCCATCCATGAAGGAGAAAACAGCAAATTTAGCAGTGTTGTCAACCAAAGTATCAATATGCGGGAGAGGGAAATCGTCCTTCGGACTGGCTTTGTTCAAATCCCTATAGTCCACACACATTCTGACTTTGCCATCCTTTTTAGGGACTGGCACAATATTGGCTACCCACTCAGGGTATTTTGCAACTGCAAGGAATCCAGCATCAAACTGTCTTTTGACCTCTTCTCGAATCTTCAGAGCCATGTCCGGTCTTGTTCTTCGGAGCTTTTGCTTTACTGGAGGGTAATCTGGTCGAAGAGGTAACTTGTGGACCACTATGTCCGTGTCTAAACCGGGCATATCTTGATACGACCATGCAAACACATCCGCATATTCTTTGAGAAGCTTGACCAATCTTTCTCTGACATCTGCCCCAAGTGTTGTACCAATCTTGACTTCCTTCTTGTCTTCATCAGTGCCAAGATTGATGGTCTCTACCTGCTCCTTATGTGGCTGGAGCTCTGTGTGCTCATACTCAACTAATCTTTCCAGTTCTTCGGGAATGTCACAATCTTCCTCACTTTCATCTTCCGCTTGGTAGATGGGCGAATCAAAGTTAGGAGAGAATGTAGAGTCATTGGATTCAACAGGGTTTTCGTTTATTCTGCATATGAGAATGATTTGCCTTTATTAAAAGTGGAAAATAGAGAAATGCAAGAGAAAAAACTTTTTTATTGGTTTTGAAAGATTGCCATTTTCTTTTAAAAGTGAAAAGAGAGAAAAACAGTAAATGATCAAAATAAGAGTTTAACAAAATGCCTTCATTGATAATAACTTTTGAAAATGAGAAGGGGCCCTACAAAATACTCCCATAGCCTTGGGCAGAGCTAGGGAACTTTGAAAACATTTAAAAACAATAAATTACTTTGACAATGGAAAAAACTCTGGGATCTCGACTGCCTCCCAATTGTCCAAGGCTTCTTCACACTGATACACCAAATGATTTACATCTTCATCTTCAGAACCTCCATCAATTGCATTGACCTGATAACCAGCACTGGAGAACACTTCTCGAATGGTCTTTGGACGTCCTTTAATGGAGATTGACGCTCCTTCCTTCACATGAGTTGGTTTGTAACCCAACCCGCAGCGATCTAGCTTCTGCTTGACTTCAATGACATCACCCCAACCTTCATAGCTTCTCTCTTCAATAGTGGAAATGGTACTCTTCAGCGATGCAAAAGATGGGATACCCTTCCCTTTTGGTTCCTCTACTTCCATAAGGACAGCATTGGCTATCTCAAGAGCTTGGAAAGAAGTTTCCAAAGCATCTTCATCAGCCTCAATATAGCTAAAGGATGAAAGGTTGCTAACCATGAGATCTTCTTCACCAGACACAGTTACCAGCTTATTATCGACTACAAACTTCATCTTCTGGTGTAAGGTAGAAGTGACTGCCCCAGCAGCATGGATCCAAGGTCTTCCCAGCAAACAACTGTAATTAGGATTAATGTCCATAACTTGGAAAGTGATTTTGAACACCTGTGGCCCAATCAAGATCGGTAAGTCTACTTCTCCAATAACAGTCCTCCTTGACCCATCAAAAGCTTTCACAATCAGTGCACTGGGCATCATCTCTTCCCCTTGATAAGATAACTTGGCAAGCGTTCTTTTCGGCAAAACATTCAATGAAGATCCTGTATCCACAAGAACTCTTGCTAAAGTATCCTCTTGACATTTTACAGATATGTGGAGAGCACGGTTATGGTCCAAGTCCTCCTTTGGAAGATCCTCCATACTGAAGCTGAGATTGTTACATGCAGTGATATTGGCAATGACTCCATCAAACTGATTCACTGTTATATCATGTGTAACATGGGCTTGGGCTAGTAATTTCTGGAGAGCACTCCGATGGGCCGGCGAATGCATAAGAAGTGATAGGATAGATATTTTGGAAGGCGTTTGATGTAGCTGATCAATAACCTTATAATCACTTTTCTTAATGATTCTGAGAAACTCTGCATCCTCTTCTCCCAAGACTACCCCTTTATCCTGGTTGACAACAGCTGGAATGACTTCTTTAGGCGGAACCGTACTGGCTTGCTGAGTATAAACACGACCACTGCGAGTTAAACGACCTGCACCCGCTATGTCAGCATTTGCCACTTTTGAAACTTCCTTCTGACTAGCTTTATCAATCTTCTGATGAACTTTCCCTGTATCATACTTCCATGGAACTGCTTTAGTGTCTTCATAAAGGAAAGGGTTACTCCTTTGTTCAAACCTTGGCTCAGGTATATTGAAAATGGGTATCACAGGCTCTGGCATATTAAAGATGGGTTGAACCCTTGAGGACTCAGGCAAGTTGAGCACTGGCACCAAGGTAGAATCAGATTCGGGCAAGTTGAAAATGGGTTCAATCACTGCCACTTCATTCCTCTTCATATGACCGCTCACTTGTAAGACACCTTCATCAATTAAATCTTGAACATCTTTTAAGACCAAATCACATCCCTTTGGGTTATTTGCACAAGCTTCACAATTCTTATGACAGCTCTTCAACATACCCACTTCTACTAACTTCGCATGGAAGTCTCTAAGCGGGGTCTTGATCTCTGTGGCGTTGAAAATCAAACCTTCGTCAGACTCGTCAACAATGGCATTTATGGACCCATGCTTGGGTAAAGGATTATCTTTGACATTCGGACCAGTATTCCCAAATGACAAAATGTTTTTCTCCATAAAATCTTTCACGATGTACTTCAAAGCATAACAACCCTCCAAATCGTGCCCCGGGGCACCTTCATGGAATAAACAGTGGGCATTTGAGTTGTAATTTGGTGGGAGCGGATTTGGTGGAGGACCCAAAGGCCTTGGAGTAACCAAACCTTTCTTCAGCAGTGAAGGATATAATTCAGTATAGGTCATAGGGATTCGAGGATTAGGAGGCCTTCCTCCTGGTCTTCTATTCTGAAAGTTGGGATTCGGATGAGGAGCTGGAGTCCTCTGCTGATAGGCTGAAGCATTGGGCGCTTGTTGATAGCCTGGATTGTTGAGCATTGGTTGATAAGGTGAAACCACTGGAGCCGCTTGCTGATACATCGGTACTGCTTGAGTTGGCCGATACATGGGGACTTGTGGATTAAATGACGGTTGAACCGCCGCTACATAAGGATGTTGGGCATACTGTGGTGGATGAGCATACTGCTGTTGAGCCACAGGTGGAGGTCTCTGCCAAAGCGGATTTCTTCTTTGACTTGTCATTATGGCATTCGTCTCACCCTCTTTCTTCTTGTGGAAATTACTGGTAAATTTCTTGACATTATTTCCACTGCCAGTGCTGGAACTGCCAGATGCACCACTCATCTTTCCACTTTTTAGTCCAAGTTCAACTTTGATTCCCACGGCTACAAGGTCAGAGAAGCTAGCAATTATGCTCCCCACCATTCTCTCAAAGAATTCTGGTCGCACAGTGTCAACAAACCAGTCAGCTAATTCTCTTTCAGTCAATGGGGGCTCTACTTGAGAAGCGGTCCCTCTCCACCTCTGAGCATATTCTTTAAATGATTCAGAATCTTTTTGTGACATACTCAACAATTGTCTCCTATCGGGAGCAAGGTCCATATTGTATTTGTATTGCTGGATGAAAGCGTCTGCCAAGTCTTGGAAACTGCGAATCTTCGACTGGTCTAGCGTTAGATACCATTTGGAGGAGATTCCCTTCAGACTGTCCTGGAAGCAGTGGATCATTAATTTATCATTGTCCACCTGTGCAGCCATTCTTCGATAGTACATCAAGAGATGGTTCTTAGGACAAGTCGTGCCTTCATACATATCAAAAGTGGGTATCTTGAACTTTGGAGGTATTACCAATCCAGACACCAGACACATCTCTCTAGCAGCGGCCCCAAAGATCTGGTCACCTTCAATCGCTCTTAACCTTTTTTCAAGGGTATCAAAATTCTCTTGCATCTTCTCATGTTTCTCGTCTCCGTTTTCAGACATATCTGGCGCTTCATACGCCTGATGGTCATTAAAGTATGGTTGAGCACGGGTGTGCACAATGTCTGGTGTAAAATTAGCAACTGCATGGTTCTCTTCATTAGTCACCGGAATAGTCTGTTGAGCAGCAAATCCATGAGGAGGAGGCACAAAACCTTGGGAAAGAAATGCCATACCCTGAGAAGGAGGTGCGAAACTTTGAGAAGCTAAACCTTGGGAAGGAGGGAAGAAACCCTGAGCAGCAAATCCTTGGGAAGAAGGAATAAAACTTTGAGAAGCAAAACCTTGAGAAGGAGGGACGAATCCATGAGTAGCCAGTCCTTGAGAAGAGGGAATGAAACTTTGAGAAGCAAAACCTTGAGAAGGAGGGAAGAAACCTTGAGTAGCAAGTCCTTGGGAAGAAGGAATAAAACTTTGAGAAGCAAAACCTTGAGGAGGAGGGACGAATCCATGAGGAAGCCCAAAAGGAGGCCAGGTCACAGCGGTAGTGACTGATGACGGAGGCTCAGTCGTTGCAGTAACAATTTCTGACACTACAGTCTGTTGGGTATCCATCTTCGCTCGAATGACCTGCAACATTTCCATCATCTGACCCATATTTCCACGAATATCAGTAAGCTCTTCGTTAACTCTGTCCATCTCTAGGTCTCTTTCAGCCATCCTCTTTCTGGCTTGAGCTCGAGTGTAGTATTTGCGTGAGAGCCTCAGTGTGAAAGCTGAATTGAGAGCAGATGACGGGGATGAGTTTTATATGAAAAAATGCAAATGAAATGCCAAATGTATGAATGCAATGCGAAAATAAAATTTTATTCAAGGAACTTTAAGAAACAATTTGCAAATACCAAGGAACACATAATAATCAAAAGGATATGATTTCATTAAATTCAAAAAGTGATACAAAGTCTTGAGTACACCTTCAAAAATCCCAAACAAAGCTTAATAAAAACAAAGACAACGTCCTAAGGAGATTCTCCTAAAAGCCTCAAGTTGAGCTTCTCGATTTGTGCCTTCATCTGAGCCCTTTCAAGCATAAGTTGATCCACGATCGACTTCCAAGAAGTGTCCCCTTGAGTGCTGGAGGAAAATAAATCCTCTTGCGCTTTCCTTTTCTTGTTGGAGAGCTCTTCTTCTTCCTTCACCTTCAGTTGTCTTCTAAGTTCTTCATTCTCACTACTGATGATCTGATGTCGATTCTTCCATGCATTCTTCTCTCGAATCTCTTTCTCCAGATCAATCTTCAGCTTCTCCGCATCATCCATAAAGATTAGAATGGGTTTCTTGAAGGTCATAGGATCCTGGCGAGGGTAAGGCATCTTCAGACTGATTGCCCTATCTCGTACCCATTGGAGATAAGGTTCCATAGAAACACAATTCGGCTTTCCCAAGCTACTCCTCCCCTTCCTATGGATGTACTTCCAAGCTTGCATAATCTGTTTCTTGAGCTCTGGTTCTTCGTCATCCTTAAAGAAAATTCCTTCCACTTCAACACTCTTAGGTTTGTCCTTCAACGGATACCCGAGTTGGCGGCGAGCCAAAACTGGATTATAGCTGATTCCTCCCTTAGCGCTAAGAAGAGGCACATTAGCAAAATCACCACAGCTATCAATAATCAATGCTCCATCATAAACACGATTGTACCAACTAATGTTAGAATGGGTAAGAGACATGATCCTTTGTGACCACCACAAACCATCCTTAAGATTTCGAAATGAAGCTGACTTAGGCAAGTGCAAAATAAACCACTCGTACAACAATGATGCACAATAAGTAATCATCCCTCCCTTATGGTGATTCCTCAGATGGATGGAATGGTAGGTGTCTCCGAGCAAAGTAGGGACCGGGTTCTTCTTCAGAAAGATTTTGATGGCGTTCAGGTCTACAAAGTCTTCGAAGTTTGGGAAAAGTAGCACTCCATATATTAGCAGAATAAAGGTCGCCTCAAAAGCTTTCATATCCTTCACACTAGCAAAATTCTTGGCCTTTTCTACCAAAAACTTTGTAGGGAATCCAAAAATCTTTCCTTTATAGGTCATATTTGCCTTGACCTCAGGAACACTCAAATATGTCGCCTTTGCAATCTCCGCTTCTTCAGGGTCCTTCTCTAGAACAGGGAATGGAAACTCATCCTTAACACGTGATCCCACCAGAAATGAATACTCTTCCAAAGTAGGCGCCAATTGGTAATCAGGGAACGTAAAACAATGGTAGAAAGGATCATAAAACTGGAGCATCACAGAGAGCAACCTTCTATCCCACTCAGTCTTAAGTAAGGCTAAAAGTCTCCTATGCTTCTCCATGAAGGCTTCTTGATCCAAAACCAAATCTCTTAATTTCCTTAGTTCTTCGAGTTTGGGAGTTTTGAATGTGTACTTGACAGTCTTTCTTCTTCCAAAGTCCATGATGATACCTACGATATTTGCAAAGATAGAGTTTCTGAGTTCCTTGAATAAATTGGTAAAAATGATGCTTCATGATGCGTGAATGCAATGAATACACAAGCACAAACAAGGCTTAGGTTCAAAGCTTGCATGAGGTCAAAGGTTCAACCCTCCCAAAAAAGGTATGTACTATGAGTTTATTTGTACCTGTACAACGGGTTCTAAAAGTTCCCAGAATCATTGTCCCATCTTTCGGATATTACCGACTTCCCAACTCAACTTGGTAATCAATAATATTCTCAAGAGAGTCTCATCCGAGTGTAGTATCGCGTATCAACTATTTCAGATTTGCACCCTCATAGTCATCGTACTACGTCCCTAAAAAGGCCAAGTGGGGGTAAATGTTCTACGGTCCTCAGCATTAATGGCTCTATGGTCGAATATAGTAATGCTTTCACGACTGAACTCGATCAACAAAACTACATCCGAGGAGGCCTCCGCTGAATGGTGGTGTCTCAAGTCAGCTTGGTCGGGACTCAACTCCCTACAAGCCTTCTTGAATATACCACCGTCCTATCTTATTTGCACTCAAATCCGGGTTAGGACTTATCTCACCATACATGGAACACCCAACAAAAATCCCAAATAATAACAAGCAATACAACAACAAATATTCAAATATACAAGGTGGGCTTAACCCTCAAAAATAGAGTCCCCAGTGAATTTGCCATTTCTGTCGCGGTGAGAATCGGATACCAAGCTATTGATTAAGCTTGAATCGCAAAACTTTTATGTTCACCACCGACTTTAATTTAATCCAAAGGGAAAAGGGAAAAAGATCGTAAAAACCCTAAATGAGGAGAAACTAGGTTCGGGGGTTGATTATACCTAGGGAAGGTGCTAGCATCCTAAGCATCCGCAGTATCCTACGGGAACCTCTTGTTAATATTTGAATTATTGTTATTTATTGCTTGTTAAAATTATGGGAACCTAAGGTTTTATTTCTAATGGTGCTCGCACAACATCGCATCGATGCCTACGTATCGGGTATAGAATCAGAGCACTCGTAGTTCTCCTAAGGATTAACGAACACTTGGTTACGCTCAAGGTTCGCGGGGGAAGGTAAGTGTTATGGCAAACACTCACGTGACTTTAGCAAAGTCACCAAAAGTTGTAAAATAAAACACTAATGGTTAAGGTTGAAAATGGAACTAGGGATGGCTAAACTTCCTATGACATTAAGTCAACTGCAGGAGTTCTTTCCCTTTTGGATTTAAATGCGAAAAATTAAAGTAAATAAATGAGGGTGCAAGCTCCTAAGTCTAAGGCATAGGTTGCTACTTGCAAAAATAAATGACAGCAAATAAAGTAAATGGAAATGCGAGGTAAAAGGCTTAGTAACCAGGCTATGGCTCGATATATGGATCGAGAATGCTGAGGTGGAAGACAAGCGTGGTGCGTCAATTTGCTTAAGTTGGAAGGCTGTGAAGTGTAAAGACCGTGCAGATGGCGATCGTAAAACGACCGACTTACGTGTGTGAGTGAAGTGTGTAAAATTCACTTAGCGTTGGACCAAGGATTTATTATCTTGAAAATTAATGTGCGCATTCAATTTTATTTTAACAGATATAGGGTCATGAGGTGAAGTAAAATAAATATAAACATAGCGTGCATACAACCAAAACACCGAAAGATTAAATTAAAACTCTCACTAAGGGATAAACTTAAATCTAAACCTCTCACACTAATAGGATCTAAAACTAAGCTAAACAATCTCTATCTTAAACGAAGAAGAACTATACAAATATTTTTTTGATTTTTAAATAAATAAATGATTAATTAAATATGTACTAAAAATAAGATAGAAAAGAAGAAATTGAATTCGAAATATTTTTTTATATTTTTTTTATGTATATATAAATATCTAAATAAATATAAAATAAAATAGAAAAGAAAATTTTAAAAAGTCTTTTATTTATTTTATATATATATAGATTCTTAACTAGAAAAGAAGATTTTGAAATTAAAAGTTTTTATTTTTGTTTTATATAGATTTCTAACTAAATATAATAATAATAGAAAAGAAAATACTAAAATTTTTATATGGATATAAATTTCTAACTAAATGTAATAATAATAACAGAAAAGAAAATTTTAAAATTAAAAGCTTATTTATTTATTTTGTATATACATTTTAACTAATTATAATAATAATAGAAAAGAAAATGTTAAAATGAAAATGTTTTTTATTTATTTTATATGTACTTAAATGAGATAATAAATTATCTAAACTTAATTAGTTAAAATATAAAGATTTAATTGAACTTATAAAATATTTTTTAGATTTTTTTTGAAAAAAAGAAAAGAGGTAAGGGGCTGATTAAGAGAAAACAGGGGTGCATATAGGAAAGCATATGGCCTTAGCCCATCATCGACATAACAAAATTAATTTTAAAAAGAAAGAAAGAAATAAAAAGAACAAGGCAAGGGTTCAGCGCTTGGGATGATGCTATGGATAGCAAAATCACACGGGCTTTACAAAGCCCAAAAAATAAAATAAAATAAATCTTAAATTAATTAAATAAATGAGGAAAGAAAAGTCAGGGAAAAACAAGATCCTCTTCTTCCACGTGAAATGAAAATTCCACCGGTCTCATTATTCTGGCTTCAAATCGCCGTAACAAATCCTCTCGCTCAACTCAAAAACACCGTCAACACGGCCTCTCCCTCGTTTCCAGAAAATGATTCGCCTCTCAATCGATCTCTCTCTCGAGGTTCGCTCAGATCGCGGCGGCACACCCTCAGTTCATCTCTCTCGCGCTTGTATTTCGCGGCGGCTTCAATCTCACTCTCGGCGGCGATTTTATGGCGACGACAGCTTGTGTTGAGTTGGGGATGAGCAGCGATTTCCGGTAGGTGAAGGTAAGAGGTGGAGGTTTGGTGTTGTGAAGGTTGGTGATGGTAGGTTTTGAAGGAGGTTGAAGAAAGGGAGACGGTGACGAGGTGGCCGGCGGCGGCGGCGGCTTCTCTGGTTTCACGCGGTTGATGGTGGCGGCGGTATGGTTTCGGATTTGAAGCTCACAGCTTGTTTGGTTTGCTTTGTGTGCGATTCAAACTCTTACAGGTTTCTTGTTTCTTTTGTTTGTTAATGGCTTTTTTGTGATTCAGATGGTTGGGAGGAGCTTGGTGTGAACGAAGGTTTTGAGGTGGTGATGAAATTTCGTTGGTGAGATTGGAGTGGTTTCCGGTTTGTTTGCGACGGTGAGGTGGTGGTGTCTGGGTTGGGTCGCGGATTCACGGTGGTGTAGGTGAAGAGGATTGGTTTGTTCGTGGTTCGTTTTCCAAGCTTTTCACAGAGAGGTTTTCAGTTGTAGCGGATGAGTGCTTGAGGTTGATTCAGGTCTGAGCTTTGGCTTGTGTCAATCTCTTTCACAGTTTTGAAATATCATTTGCGTCTCTCTCCGGATTTGTTCTAACAACGATTTTTCTCTTGTTTTTTTCGGTGGCGTAGGTACGGTTTCGTGAGTTTGGAAGGAAAGCTTTCACGGTGGATGGAGTTTTCGAATCTGTAATCATGGTGGTGGCTTCAGATTTGGTTCAGGCGAGGGTTGGTTTTCAAATTTGTTCTGGTTTTCTCGTTCTAGTTCGCTTCTCAGCGGTTCAATTTCAAGGCTTATTTTTGTTTATAAAAACTGCTCACTCTTGTTTTAACTTCTTCATCTATTTTTTTGATTTTTGTACAGGGTGTTGGCTGTGTTGTTGGAGAAGGTTTGCGAAGAGGTGGTGGAGTGACTTGGATTTAGAGATTAGCGGCGAAGGCAATGGAAGATGGTGAAGGTGGATGAGACGTAAGGGTGGTGATTTAGGCAAGGCGAAGATGCTGGTTGAAAGGGTTTGGTTCTGATTTGCGGTTTGCTGATTTTGACAGGTGAAGGTTGTTGGATGATTAGTGAACAGTTTTTTGTTGTTCTATATTTGTAATGGTGTTTTTGAAGAGTTTAAGGTTTCGTGTTTTTGGTGTTTGATGAAAGATGGTTTAAAGGTGATTTTTCAAGGATTTGCAGGAGTTTTGAAGAACAACAAAGGTTCAAAGAGTTGTTGAATGGATAATGGAAGCAGAGGTTTTGATGAGGGTTCACTGAAAATGGTTATGAAGATTTTTGAAATAGATTCAGATTTCTTCTTCTTTAATCATTTTCTGGTTTTGATTTTGGTAAGTTTGGGATTGGGTCTGTTTTGCGGTTCTGATGAAGGGTGGAAAAGGTGGTGATAAGGATTGAAGAAGCTAGAGGTTTGTTCTGTTAGAATGATGGTAAGGCTGTATGGTAGTTTATGTAAGGTTGAAGAGGGTGTGAAGGTTTATGAGCTTTGATGAAAATGATAATGATGGGTTAAGGTTTGTTGGTTCTGATTTGTGTGCGGTTTGGTGGTGAATGGGGGTTATCCGAATGCAAAATTTGTTTGGAGGTTATTATGTTGATGATGAAGAGGAAATGGTGATGTTCAAAAAGGTGAGCCGTGAGTTTGTATTGAAACAGGGGTTTTCAGTTGTAGCAACGTAAAAGGTTTTAAGAAGGTGAGAGTTTGTGGAATCTGAGTTATGGCTGATTTGAATGTTGGTGTTTGGATTATTAACAAGTTTGTGTTCAAGGTTTGAAATGGTGAAGGGTCTGTTTATTCTCCAAGTTTTTTTTCCTGTGTTTTGTTTGCAGGTCCGTTTGAGACGGGGATGCTGCGGTGGGGCTCGGATGAAAGGATGTGGCTCCAATGGAAAATAGTGTGAACCTTACTACTCTCCTTACTACCCCTAGGTTCTACCACACACACAAAAAACGCAGCTCACAGCACAAACAAAAGACATTTGAGTCAAAGTTACGAAACATTCTTAAATGGAAACAAAACAAGAACAGAGTTCTCACATATGAACAGGGCAAAAAAAACACAAAGGTATCAGGACAACAAAGGAGAAGAAAAGAAAACTCACAAAAGCGGAACTAGTCCGATCGATCTTTCTGGTGACAATGCACAGGTGACTCTCCTTTCTTTATACTTTGAACTTTTAAATTCCTCTCTTTCTTCTTCTGATGTTCTTCTGAAGTTTTTGGCTGCTGTTTTTTTTGTATATGGAGCTGGTTTTGTATAGTGGCTATTCTGGTTCTGTATGTGTTTTTCTGAGAAAATAAATGCATGGTTGTATATGGCTGTTTGTTGAAGTGGCTGTTCTGGGTTATTTTAGTTATTTGATGGCTGTTCTGGTTGTTCTCTGTGTGTTTTTCTGGAAAAAAATGCAGGGTTGGTTTGAAGTGGTGGCTGCCCTCCCTTTGCTTTGCAATGTAACAGTGTTGTTATATATGACTTCATTAGGTTTTGTTTTTGATTTTTGAATTTTGTACCAGGTAACTTGTAGGTGAAGGGTTGGAGGAAAGGAGACAAAGTCTGGATGTTGCAGCAATAGTGGAGCAGAGTTTTGTGCTGCAGACCTGCTTGTGGGTGGCTGTGGAGCAGGCTGAATTTTTGTGCTTTGTGGGTGGCTGTGTTGTACATTTTTTGTGGTTGTAACATAAACAATTATTTGGAATAAAGTTGGATATTTAAACTGTGATTATAATTTGAAATTGAAGCTTAATATTTGAAATGGGAACTTTGAATTAGAAATTAAATATGAACTTGAATAGGAAGTGAATTAAAAAATTAGGAATTAAACTTAAAATTGAAAATAACTTAGAAACTAATAATTAAACTTGGAATTAAAATTGACTTAGAACTTAAGAAATAAATTTAGAGTTTAGAAAATAAATACGTGAATATGAATTGAAATGGAAAATTGGGATAAAAAATTAGAAAGGAGATGGGAAATAAATTGAATTGGACATTTGAAATTAGAACTTGCAATTGAAAATAAAATTTGAATTAAGAATGGAAATATAATTAGAAATGGAAATTGGGTTGAAAATTGGAATTAACACTTGAGCTTTTGAAAATGACCTAGAAATTTGAATTTTTAGAAAAGAACTTTGAATCTATGAATGATTGAAATTGAAAATGAAATTTGAAATAGGACTTGGAATGAAAATAGAAACTTGAACATGAATTGAAAATTACAAATAGAAATTGACATTAAATTTAGAAATAAAAACTTGAAAATGAAATAAAAAATTAATTTAGAAATGAGAACTTGAAAATGAATAGAAATAACAAATAAGTTTTAGAAAAAATTTGAAAATGAACTAAAAATTAGAGGTAGAAATTGAAATAAAATTTTAAAATAGGAACTTGAAAATAGAAACGAAAATAGAAATTAAAATTAAAAACACAAAAATGAATTAAAAAGTTATAAATGAGAAATAGAAATTAAATTAAAATGGAAGCTTATAAGTGAAAAGAAATTAAGAGTTAAAATTATAAATAACTTGAAAATGAGAAGAAAGCAATAGAAAATTAAATCTTGGAATTTCTCTTTTAAATGCGATGAATGTATGATGCGAGCAGTTAGGGGTAAAATTTGGGGTGTGACATAGGTTAATGATATTAATCCTACACCATGGTGTTTAAGTGTGAGATGTTTATCTCATACTTAAGGTATTCTCATTATCCCTAATCAAAGAGAGGATATGATGAGTTTACTAACCTTTGGTTTAGGCTTAAGCTCATTAACTTATGACAAACACAAAAAGTAATAAAAGATTGAAAACACAAAAACAAACAATAATCATCTCCTCCGGGATTCTTTTTCTCACCTCATTCACTCACAAACGAGAACTTACTTCTTCCGTCTAATGCAAGACAGTTAGCACCTGAGCCAGACAGGTCATACACTTGAGCATAGACAAGTAAGCAGTTCACAAGTCAATTTATCTTTCAGTCTCTTTGAGTCGAACTACGGTGTTCTGACTTCCTCATTGCACAAGAGGATACGTAGGCATAACTTAACAGTTATCGAACAAAAGTCTCTGTATAATCCCCCTCCTTCCAGCATTATTCTTTAAGCCTCATAATCTTGAGCTTCATACTCTTTTCTTACACTGGCACTCTTTTATTTCATTTCACACTTCTTTTGCACTGACACTTGCATTCTTTCCCAGCTTTTGTACACAAAATAGCACTGACACTACCCCTTTAAACACAAACTTTCAAGCGTGGATCCCGTCGAGTACAACGGACAATCTGGGTGCTAATACCTTCCCAGGTTGTAACCAACCCCCTTTCTCAGTTTCTCTGGTTCGCGACCGTCTTATCCATCTTTTCTCAGGTTTATGCAGCATTACCTTTCCTTTGGGATAAAACGGCCTAGCTGGCGACTCTTTTCTTTTCATTTCTTTTCTCCCTTCGCCGACCGTTCGCGCTTGTACCGGGATGCAAATCTTTGGGAGCGACAGTTGCTCAGCTAGATAGTCAGACAGTACACTGCCCTTGATGGCCTTTTGAGATGTGTACTGAATGTCATACTCTGTCAGAATCATTTGCCATCTTGCAACCCTTCCGATAATCGCTGGCTTCTCAAATATGTACTTGACGAGGTCCATTTTTGAGATCAACTAAGTAGTGTGAGTCAACATATACTGTATTAGTCGGGGAGTAGCCCACGCTAAAGCACAACAAGTTTTCTCGAGCAGTGAATAACGTTGCTCACAGTCGGTAAACTTTTTGCTTAGGTAGTATATTGCATACTCTTTTCGACCAGACTCGTCATGCTGGCCCAACACACACCCCATTGATCGTTCTAATATTGTCAGGTACATTATTAGAGGTCTTCCTCCGACTGGAGGCATAAGAATCAGAGGTTCTTGCAGGTACTCCTTGATCATGTCAAAAGCCTTCTGACAATCTTCGTTCCACCTGACCGTTTGTTCCTTTCTTAATAGTTTGAACAGGGGCTCACAAGTTGCAGTAAGATGAGATATGAAACTTGATATGTAGTTCAATCTACCTAAAAACCCTCGAACTTCTTTTTCAGTCCTAGGTGTAGGCATCTCCTAAATGGCTTTGACTTTGTCAGGATCAACCTCAATTCCCTTTTCACTTACGATAAATCCCAGCAACTTACCAGAACGTACCCCGAATGTGCATTTGTTGGGGTTTAGCTTCAACTGATACTTTCTCAGGCGCTTGAACAACTTCAGCAGATTTACTAGATGATCTTCTTCAGTGAGGGACTTAGCAATCATGTCATCCACGTAGCATTCAATTTCCTTGTGGATCATGTCGTGGAATAATGTTACCATAGCCCGTTGATAAGTGGCACCGGCATTCTTCAGTCCAAAAGGCATTACCTTGTAACAAAATGTGCCCTAAGCTGTGATGAAGTTAGTTTTCTCCATGTCTTCGGGTGACATCTTGATCTGATTATACCCAGAAAAACCATCCATAAAAGAAAATACCGAGAACTGAGCTGTGTTGTCGACCAATACATCAATGTGAGGTAATGGGAAATCATCCTTCGGGCTAGCTCTGTTCAGGTCCCGGTAATCCACACACATATGTACTTTTCCATCCTTCTTAGGCACTGATACAATGTTAGTAACCCACAGAGGGTAACTAGTTATAGCAAGGAAACCGGCGTCCCACTATTTTTGTACTTCTTCCTTAATCTTCATGGCCATATTTGGGCGAGTACGGCGTAGCTTCTGCTTCACTGGAGGGAAATCTTCTTTTAATGGCAGCTTGTGCATAACAATATCCGTATCTAGACCTGGCATGTCTTGATAGGACCAAGCAAAGACGTCGACGTATTCTCGAAGCATGTCAATAAGTTGTTCTTTTACTGAAGCTTGCAGACTGGCCCCAATCTTCACTTCTTTCAAATCCTCTTTGGTACCAAGATTAACTGTTTCAACCTCCTCCTAATGAGGAGTAATCATTTTCTCTTCTTGCCTCAACAACCTGGCTAACTCTTCAAGCAACTCATAGTCTTCTTCAACCCCTTCATCAGCTTGATTAATTGGATTGTCGAAGTCATACAAGGTCATAGCAGTGCTGTTGTCGGTGCAATCTGGAGGATAATCTCTACAAGGTTGGAGATTGGTTCGTTTTAGTGATCAGTTTTAATCTTGTTTAGAAAAAATGAAGTTATTATTTTGAAAACATTGCCATTTTATTGTTTTGTACAAAAGTGAAAAATGAAAAGACAGTGAGCGAAAAAGAGACTTGTTTGCAAAAGATGTCCGATATTCATTGATAATCCATTTGCACAAAATTACAATATGGCCCTATTACAAAATGAGTCCTGACACCTTGGGCAAGATGCAGGACTTGATGCATGCTGAAAAAAGGCAGGAAATAATAATTACTCTGTAGGAGTAACCCTTATAATTTCCTGGGAAGACCAGTTAAGGACTTGGTGGCCCGGGATCCGTGGACGTATCCAGCTCTCCAGGTTGAGGTCTCTTTCCGCCTCGTCTTCCACGTTGTTAACAGCATCCGGGGTGAGCATCCCCCACTGATTAACTTGGACTCTTTAGTAGCCTCTGATTGATCTTGTTGGAATGGTTTGTAACCCAAACTGAATATGTCCTCCTTCTTCTCCACCGGTAGCAGCTTGCCCCAGCCTTGGGCGTTTCCATCTTCAACAACCTTCCGGGCTTGCTGATAGGAGACAATTGAAGTACACATCCTATCCTCCTAGGATGCAGCAAATACTTCAGTCGTCGCCTCATTGACATTTAGAGCCTCGAACCCCTGGCTCATGGTTTCATGGATTTCACCATCCATCTCAATGTATTTGTATGTAGCCAGCTGGATAACAAAGATGTCCTCTTCACCACAGATGGTGATAATTTGTCCTTCCCACTCATATTTCAATTTCTGGTGAAGGGTCGATGTAACTGCGCCAGCGGCGTGAATCCATGGTCGACCCAACAAACAGCTGTAGGCCGGCTGAATGTCCATCACATAGAAAGTAGTCTGAAAGACCTGCGGACCGATTATCACAGGCAGCTCCACCTCTCCAAGAACAGACCTCTTGGAGCCATCAAAAGCCCTGACCACCAGATTGCTTGGTCGGAGATCTATACCATCATATTCGAGCTTGACAAGAGCTTCTTCGGCAGGACATTGAGTGACGACCCAGTGTCAACAAGAACATGAGAGAGCACAACCCCTTTACACTCCAGGGTGATGTGTAGAGCTTTGTTGTGGTGACATCCTTCCGTTGTCAAGTCAGCATTGGTGAAACCTAGCCCATGGCTAGTATTAACATTAGACACCACTGTCTCAAGCTGATTCACTGTGATCTCCTCCGGCACGTAGGCAGCGTGAAAGACTTTAAGTAGTGCATCCCGATGAGCTTCGAAACACAACAATAGGGATAAGATGGTGATCCTAGAAGGAGTCTGGTGGAGATGATCCACAACCTTGTAGTCACTTCTTTTAATTATCCTTATAAATTCATCTACATCTTGATCAAAGGATGATTTATGAGTCTCTTTAGGTGCAGGTTCTTCAGGTGCCACACTTTTCCCTTTGGCTTTGGCAGCAGCCTCTGCCTCAGTATTAGCTCTTGGAACTTGTGACGCGAAGAGGCGTTCGCTTCGGGTGAAGCCTCTGCCTCCCCCGACATTATCCACTTGGGGTGTGAGAACCGAAGAATCAAGAAGTACTCTTTCTCCGTTGCAGTAAAGGTCTGCACCATAGTGCCATGGTACAACATTATCTTTGTCATATGGAATGGACCCTGGCACCGTGATGGTGACTGGACTAACATCAGTAGAGGTTGGGACTGTTATTGTCTGTGGATCATAAAGGATGGTGACAGGACTTCTGGTTGAAGTTGGTGGTGATTGATTGAAGCTTGGTTGTTGCTGAAACTGTTGCTGATAATGTTGTTGATAATTGTTGGAAACAGGGACCGTTGTAGGGTCATAATAGATGGTGACTGTAGAGACGTCGTTTTTAGTGATTGCTATAGTTGTAGAAGCGGATGTGATCAAACTGTTGTTTGTTGAAGTGATGGAAGAAGTGGTTCCTGATTTTGTAGACGAGTCTGTGGGAACAATTGTCTTTGCAGTTGTAGGAGAAATACTTGTTGTTGAAAAAGGAGTTGCTGGTGTTGTAGAAGCTGTTGTTGTTATTTGCAGAATACCTTCCTTAATCAAGCCATTGATGCCATTCCTTAAGCTTGCACACCCGTTCACAGAAATCTTGCAAGATTCACAACAGGCCTCACAACCTGGAAACACCTGGCATTTTAAAAGCTGAGCTTTAACCTCTGCCAGAGGTGTCTGAATACTTGCAGTATCTTCAATTAAACTCATGGGTGAGTCCTCCTCTATGGCATTTATCCTTTTCCCACCATGGCTGGGCATAGGATTCTTCATGACATTGAGAGGTGGTGCAAAGTTTAGGGCTTTTGAATCTACCAGATCCTGGACCTTCATATGCAGAGCCCTGCATTTTTCCGTCAAATGACCAGGTGAATTAGAATGAAAAGCACACCTAGCATTGACGTCGTAGTTTCTTGAAAGGTTATGAGGATCTGGAGGAGCCAATGTCCATAACTCAACAAGATTGAGCTTTAGGAGTTGTGGCAGCAATGTGGCATATGGCATTGGTATAGGGTCAATCACCCTGTTGATCTGAGATGGCCGCTGTTGGAAAGGGTGTTGTTGTTGGTTGTTGTTATTGTTGTTGTAGGCTCTTTGTTGAGGAAATTGTGGCTATTGAGGAAAGTGTTGTGGTTGTTGAGTATATTGAGGAGGTGGAGTGGGAATAGTGACAGCGACAACTGATATGGGAAGATATTGGGGTCTCCCTCTTCCCATATGTACATAATTTGTTTCACCAGATCTACGGGCCCCTGCAAATGGCTTCCTTGCACTGCTTGAACTGGCACCGTTGTCGGAAATCTTTCCCATCTTTAGTAAGATCTCAATTCTTTCCCCAACTATAACCACGTCTGCAAAGCTGGTGGAAGAAAATACAGCCAACCTGTCAATATAGGTCCCCTGGAGGGTGTTCATGAACATATTTGCCATCTCCCTTTCTGACATTGGGGGTTGAACGGCAGCAACTAGTTGCCTCCATCTTTGGGCGTACTCTCTAAAGCTTTCTCAATAAGACTGTGACATTCCCATCAGAAGGGTTCTGTTTGGAGCCATGTCCAGGTTATACTGATATTGACGAATGAAAGCTTTAGCCAAGTCTTTCCAATTCCTTACTATGGTTCTGGTCAAATGAGAATACCACTCTCGGGATGCCCCTGTCAAGCTATCCTCAAAGTAAAACATCCACAGCTTCTCATCCATGGTGTAAGCTTTCAATCTCCCCAGGAAAGACTGAAGATGGGTACGTGGACAGGATGTGCCGTTGTATCTTTTAAAACAGGGAGGTTTGAACTTGTGAGGAATTCTAACCCCCTCCACTAATCCCATATCCATGACATCAAAACCTAGAGAGTTTTGGGATTTCAAAGACCTTAGCTTTTCTGCTATTTCATCCAAACGACGATCGTAAACTTCGTCTCCAACCCCAACCACAGTAAACTGTTCTTCCTGAGGGTCTTCCTGCAAGGCCCTCCCTCCAGTATTACCTTGGGTGTTTCTTATAGCATTGATTTATGGGTTCATATGAGGTCCAAACTCTGGGGGATCAGTACGAGGCTATACCTGATCGTTGTTGCTAGTACCCCCTGTACCTGGATGGTTTTCCTCGAGAGTTTGCCGCTCGACTAACTCTCTCAGTCTCTCCTGGCTCTGAGCTAAACCAGTCATCATTGTCATAAATTGATTCATTTGGGCCCTCATCTCTGTCCTCTCATTGGCCATTTGGGCTCTCACTTCAGTCAAGTCTTGTTGAACCTGATCCATTTGTAATCCCGGAAGGTTGTTTCTTGTCGGATACCGGTGCACTCTATTGACATGGAACACTCTTCTATGAGCAATGTTTCCTGAAACCACAACAAAGTGAGAAACAACAACAAAACAAAAACCTACAAAACAAAGAGAAAATGTTAGTATGCAATGCAGGATGTCTATTTGTCTTCCAAGGGTATCCGGTTTGGTTCTTTGGTTTTGACCTTCCAGACCTCGAGGAAATGATGATGTTGCAGAGAGATAAGGCCCATGAAAATAATACAAACCATATATTACAAAAATGTGAAAATACATAGTTTGATTACAACAAAGTCTCCGTGGTGGGTCAAAATACAACAACAAAATAAAAAGTACAAACAAAAAGAGGTGCAAATACAAAGAAATCAAACATCCAGTCCAAAGTCATCCTCTCTGACTTCTTTTAGGAGAGCCTCAGTCACTGGGCCAACTGGGTGCTCTGTGATGGTCCTGATGAGAAGGTTCCTGGTGGCAATGGCACTGGTCAACTTCTTATGCTTATCCTGATCCTTTGATCTCTTCAACCCCGCCCGGAGCTTCAACTCAGAGATCTCCTTCTGTGCTGCTAACAAGGCCTCCTGACTCTTCTTTTTGTTGGCTTCCAACTGCTCTATCCTAACCTGGGTTCTTTGATCTTCTTGTGCACGAGCCTCAGTGATCCTGATCCACCTAGCCTGGCTCTCCTCTAAGTAATGCTCAGCTCTGGCCTTCGGAGTCTTAGCTTCCTTGCAAGCATTATTTAGTACTAACTCCCCTGCTCTAGCCCTTCTGATGTAATCATCTATCTTCTCAATCTTGGTCAAGTTCTCAATTTAGAGCCTCTCTAACCTTTCATTATCCAGACGGTTGTCATTCCTCTCCCAGAGGGTCTTCTTTAAAGCTTCAGAGAGTTGAGTATTCCTTTCCTTTAATTTCTCAAACTCCTCTAAGCTGACAGTAGCTGCAGGCTCCACTGCTGATGGTCCAGGTACATCTTCTAAGGTGAATGGCATACGGGTGATCTGTCCTCTGGTACGAGACCAGTCAAGATACTGAGCTGAAGCTATGTTGTTGCACTTGCCAAGAATAGTTGTCCCCTTTGTCTGAATATTGTCCCAAGCCCAGGCTGCTTGTCTGAAAATGGCAAGGTTATGCTGGATGTCACAATAGAGGGTTTCTGTCAAATCTTTCCCTCTTGGGGAATGAACCAAAGCATACCCTAATTGCCTTTTGAAAAGCAAAGGGTTGTAGTTGATGCAACCTTTTACTCCAATCAAGGGTACATTGGGATACCGCCCACAGCTAGTAATGATATATTTGCCCTTGGTGCTCTGAGTGCACCATCTGATGTCTTCTGATGCAAGGGCAATCAATCTCTTAGCCCAGTTCCTTGGCTGATGGGGATTCAAGAAAGTGTCTGACTTCGGCAAGTGTCTTAACAACCAACAGTAGAAGAGGGGTGCACAACATCTGACTAATCTCCCTTTTTGCTTCTCATTCCTTTGATGCACCGAATAGTAGAAGTCTCCAAGAAGGGTAGGGACTGGATTCCTCAATAAGAACAGGTGAATAGAACTCTTGCTTACAAACTTAGGTTCGTCTGCAAACAAGATAACTCCATATATGCTGAGGGCCAGAAGAGCACAAACAGTGTCCCACTTTCCTACTGCAGCATGCAGGGTGGCTTGGGAGATCAAGAAATCCAAGTGAAGGCCTAGGATCCCAGCCTTGGTGTTCATGCTCTGATCAACGAGGGTGGACTCTAAGTGCAAAGCTTTAGCTATATCTTAATTCTTGGGAGCAACCATCTCAGGGTTGAAAGGAATCCCTCTCCTGATAGGGACACCTAAAAACATGGAAAATTCCTCTAGCAAAGGGCCCAACTGGAAATCTGGGAAAGTGAAACATCTGAGAGGAGGGTCATAGAACTAGAGACATGTGTGGATCATGCTCCTCTGGGATGCATCCAGGTCCATGATCATGTCCATAATTCCTCCATAATGTTCCTTGAATAAAGGGACATGATCAGGAGTAATGAGAGACTGGATATGTCTGATGCCTGTCAGAGTGGGCTCAAGAAATGATAGGTGATGTTGCTCTTCCTGGAAGTGTCCATGCTGATAATGGATGCTGATGAAGAAGACTGAGAGTAACTGCTAACAAAGGTCACTAAAAGATGTTGAAGAAGAGTCTCTGCTGAAGACAACTGGTGAAGAGAGTTGTAAAGAATCTCTGATGAAGATAGCTGGTGCAAATAGCTGAGGGAATCTGAGCAGTAGAACAGGTCAAAACCAAACCAAAGATACAATGTGGATACCCTATAAAACAAATAGACAAATTTTAAATGATGCAAAATGATGTATGCAGAATGATATTCAAAGGGTTTGTGATCAAGTGTTGGATCTGTTATCTACCTTGATAGGGTCCATGTGTGTTCATAAGTCCGGACGGAGGCTTAGAAAACCAGTAACCAGGTGGGGGACTTAAATAAAGAGTCACAAGTCCAGGGTTTCACAAGAACTGTCCAAAATGATACAATCTTAACAAAACTAGTAACAAAGGTATGATTTGGCCAAGGGTTCCTGCAAACCTGTAAACATCCCAAACCCCTCACATGTATTGTTCTAGAACAAGGATCCTCAGACTTGGATCAGTTATGAGAAGTGTAAACACTTCTAACCCGGAGGTACAATGTTTACAATAATCATAAAGGTTCCTCCTCTAATTCACCTCAGATGCTGAAGGTCATAAAAAGTTCATCCAGACTTAGCAGGCTTCCCAGATAGCCCTAGTACTACAGGAAATCAGTAGCACAGAGTCCTCAAGAAGAAACCCATGTCTGAACTGTGTTTCATATTCCCGCACCAGACCGAAATGGAATGGGAAAGAATATGAAGCCACTCTATCATATGTGTCACTCAGGTTCCCGGTATGGAACCTTAATCACTCAATAATCCCTCCCACCAAGGAAACAACAGATCCATCACAGATGATGATAATAGTATGAAATGCCTAAAACTGTAAATGAAAGCAATAAGTTAATGAGTTAGCACTTGAGTTCCCTCCCACCAAGTGTACTGCTTGCTTGTCTATACTCAAGTGTATGACTCGTCTGGCTCGTCTGGCTCGAGTGCTAACTCATTCACAAGCGAGACAATAACTTATTGGTGAAAGCAATAAGTTCTCGCTTGTGAATGAGTGTGATGAGAAAAGAATCCCGTAGGAGACGATTATTGTTTGTTTTTGTGTTTTCAGTTTTGTTATTGTTTTTGGTGTTTTGCATAAGTTAATGAGTTTAAGCCTAAATCAAGGGCTTGTAAACTCATTATATCCTCCCTGATTAGGGATAATGAGAATACTTAAGTATGAGATAAACATCTCAACTTAACTGCCATGATGATGTAGGACTAAGATCATTAACCTACTTGTGATTAATTAGATGTTTTTTGGGTTTTTGTTTAGTGTTAAGTAATGATTTTAATCTCTAATCACAAATTAGTGGGCTCATTACACCATCCTAATAGAAGGATAATAGATGAGAACACTTAAGCTGAGGAAGATACCTCAACTTAATCCATGGTTAGGGATTAAATTCATTATGTAAAAAGCCTTTATTAAGTGGATTTTAATTAAGGGATGAGATTAAGAAATGGATTTTAAGTTTGTAAGACAACTTGAGGAGGACTTGTCCATTGAACACTAGGATTAGTCCTTCTTAACCATAAAGGAAGAATCAGAACCCTAATGTAAGGTCCAAGTTACAAGATGAAGTCTTGATGATTATTAAATGATTTTATTAAGAGATTTAAACAAATTAAAGGTTTAACACTTAGTATTAAAGTTATACACTCCATCCTAAGAGAAGGATGCAGGCATAACCCTAATTCCAAAGTCCTAAAACTTTAAGAGTTTAGTCTCTGATTATTGAGATGATAAGAGAGACTCAAGGAGACTCAAAGGTAAAAACTAAGGGGGACTAATCACAACCCTAATTATTATCATGCTTTGATATCCTGTGGGTTGTAAGGCTTAAGAAAAAGGATCTTCAAGGAAGCCACCAATGGAAGAAACAGGTGAAAGGAGGATGAAGCAGAAGAATAAGTTAATTACTTACTTCAATGAAGAAGATAAGTAACTTAAAGAAAGAAAGTGAGAAAGAATGAACACAAGTGAACAAGTTCACTTCAAAGAAACCGGAAAGATGCATATGAAAGAGATAAAGAGAAATGAGAAGTGAAGGAAAATCCACTTCTCAAAGTATCTTACCACCTGGAAATGTTAGCATGAATGCATAAAGTTCAAGGCATAAAGAAATAAAATGAAATGAGATGCAATGAGATGAAATGATCAAATTCAGAAGTGTTTATGCAATGTTAATGTCATATGTTATGATGCAAAGGCATACAAATTGCATATGTATGATCATACAAGAATGAGATGTCATGTAAGCATGCTTTGAAGTTTGAAAACACATGGAAGTTAATGAAATGAAATGAATGCAAATCATGGCAAATGAATGAACAAATGATCAAGCATGATTCTAACATGTCCTAAGATGTCTAAGATGACATATGAATGCAAGAAATGTCATGGCAAGTTCATGTAATGATGCATATGCAAGATGAATGCAAGTGAACATGAGAAATTAGGATTTTATGAAAGTATGAGATGCAAATGAACAAAACAGAAGCATATGACATGATAAAAAATTGAAATCAAGCCCAAACAAACCCTAATTCCATACTAGGACACACCCCAAAGGAGAAGGTCAGAAGCCTAACCAATCACAAGTTATGAATTTCCTAAGTTTATAGGGTTTTTGGGTGATTCAAAAGGGAAAAATGCAAATCAATTTAAAAATGCAAGATAAATTTATGAGAAAAATGTCCTATAAACTACATGCTATATGAAACACAATGCAAAAAGAATCATCTTCAAACTCTTCTTGGTTAGGCATAAATGATTTTTTAAAGTTAGGGTTCCAAAAATGATATTTAATGACCCTTAATTCAAAGAAAATCCCCAAGTTATGATCAAACCTAAAAATAAATTTGTGTGAAGAGTTTGAAAATGTTTCTAAATGCAATAGGATGATTCATGATTTTTTTGGTGATTTTTAGAAACCTAAATGTATTTTTAATTAATTAAAAGACTTTAATTAATTAAAATAACATTTAAATATTTTAAAAATACTTTTTTAATGCAAAAAATAAAATAAAAATCATTTTCAGGTTGAGAGAAATATTTAAAACCAGAATGCAAAAGGAAATATTTTTTGGATGATTTTTGCTATTTTAAAATAATTATGCAAAAGAAATGAAAATAAAATAAAATAAAATGAATTAAATGAGAAAGTATGAAGATCTGATGGTCCAAATTCAAACTGGGGTTACAAACGTTGACTGGCGCGTGATCCAAAGGCTGGGATTTAACCTGACTTAATTAATTGATTAACTTATTTAATTTAGTGATTAGGGCAAAGTGAGAGGATCCTGACCATCCACACACGCGGGAAACAACACCTAACGGCCTAAATTCAAACTAAACTAATTAATCAGAGATTAAGCCCTAATGACTTTCAGATGGCCGGAGGGGACCTCCGATCATCTTCTTCGGCGAGTCAAAAACGTCATCTTCTTCCCCAAGCCATTAATCCCCATAAAAACTGCCCAGAATCAATCCCCAAACATCATACATCATGAATCAACAAACAAACAACATTTATATTGCACAATGAGGCTGAATCGAATCAAAACAAATTTTAGGTCAAACTTTCAGAACATCGTATCATACTCATTTCTTGCTTATTTTTAAAATTAAACACATCCCCATGATCAGTGCAACATATAGAACAATATTTTAACAAGAAAACAAGATTCTGGAAAAAATGTTCATCATGGCTACCTGAGTTGAAGCTTTACAAACTGGAGCTTTCTGACCTCTTCCTTTGTGCAAAAAGTCTCCTTTGATCCTCCTGAGGCTAGTGGAATGCTTCAAAAGCTTTTATGATGGCTAGTTTGAAGGTTCCAGTTCTGGTGTAGCAGAAAATGAGGTTTGTGTTTGTGATGTTTCAGGCCATTCCAATGGTTGGTTTGTGTTCTATGGATGATTTTTGAATGGATGGTGAAAGAATTTCTGAAGTTTGATGGATGGTTTGAGAGAATCGAAGAAGGGAAGATTTTTGCAAGTTTTGTGTAATCTGAGTTCTAGGATGATTCAGCTGCTTATCTGTTATGAAATGTTTTCCATAAGGATAGTATAGGCCAATGAGAGTGTTCAGAAAGTGGGTGGTGGCATAGTGTGATTGGTATGGGCCAAGTTGCAAAAAGTCAAGATTTTGTACTTTGAGGTATGGGCATGGTGCAGGCCTGAGTTTTTGGGGTGTCTGGCCTCAACTGACTTTGTGGAGAGCCATGGAAATGGTTTTGATGTGCTGACACAAGTGGATGAAGAGATATTATATGTTTTGCAAAATTCCAACTTTGATGTTTCTTGGATCACAAGCAATGAAATGCTTCTAACCATGGGCCAATTCTGATATTTTGAGGTTTGTTTGACATATTGTGAAGTATTTGTGCCTATTAGAAGTCATTAGAATGCTTGAATATGCCAATTTGCAAAATCCCTCTTTGACATGAAACTTGAAATTTTAGGATTTTTGCCAACTTTGAAAGGCCATATCTTGAGTTATAGGATGAATCAAGACATGTTCTTGTAATTTTTGAAAAGGGAAAGACCTAATCTACAACTTTCATGACCAAGAATTTTTCATTTGAAGCATTTTTGGTTGAGAAAGAGGAGGTTGAAAAACTTTTCCAAAATGGAAAGTTTGCATTTCAAGTCATTTCCATTTTTTGGCAAGTTTGCAAATGGCTCAAAATTCTTAAATCTTGTGAACTTATAACCTCTTATAAGATCAAATAAAGATCATAGAACTTCAATTTGATGAAAATACCCCTTTGGTTCCATTGTTGGGGGCCTCAGATGCCCTGATTTTGACTTAACTTGCTCAGGAAGTTACCCAGTGAACAGATGACTTCCACAATGAATTTCTTCATCAAACTTGGTACACATGATACTTATAACATCCTAAGAACATTAGAAACAAGAATGGCCCAAAAATTTGGAGTTAAGGCCTCTGAAACCAAAACCCTAATTTTGGTCATCTGTGTAGTGAAAACCCTAGCTCTGCTTCCATGCCTTGCCAGTTCTTATGATCTCTTGACTTCTATGAACTTTGAGGGATATAATATGATGATAGAACACACATGGACCCTCTTGGAAAGCTTTGAGGCCTTTAGGATGGCTCAGATGGATTTTGGATTGCTCAGATCACAAACCCTAGATGCAGATGAACTTGAACTATGCAGATGAAACAAATATGCAATATGAGATGGTATGCTTATGCTAATGCAAACATGAAAGATCACAAGCCATGGTATGATAAAGAGTGAGGGAAAATTTGGGGTGTTTACAATGTTGAATCCTTTGGGTTTAGGAACTAGATCCCATACGTCATTTCTTGTGAATTTATTTAGTTATTCCTGCATTGCAAGTATCCAATCATTGTCTGAGAGTGATTAATCAATGGAAGTGGGTTCAATCAGAGAGACTAATCCCATTAGATATTATTCAGAGTTTTTAAATGAAGATCTTGTTTTGATTGGATCATCTTTCTTTCCCAGAATTTTATCTTCTAGATGAGCTAGTATGCTTCTGGATTGTGTCTTCTTAATGGGTTCTTCAGAATTTGTTGTGGTAATTATGTTGTATTTTTCAGTAGATGGTTGTTCTTCAGATGTTCTATTTTCTACACCTGTAATTTGAACTTCTATATATGCAAAAGATTCATTATGCTTTGGCTTTTGGAGGCCAAACTTCTCATCAAATATGACACAAATATATTCCGCCACAATGCGTGTTTCTGTGTTATATACTATGTATCCTTTCGAATGTTTAGAGTATACTAACATGAAACATTTTTGTGCCTTAGAATAAAACTTGTTTAGAGGATCATTAGTGTTCAGAATAAAACTAGTACATCCAAAAGGATGGAAATAAGAAATGTTGGGCTTTCTGTCCTTCCATAATTCATATGGAGTCTTCTCCAGAATAGGTCTTATAGATATTCTATTCTGAATATATCACGTTGTATTTACCACTTCTGCCTAAAAGTGTTTAGCCATGTTTGTCTCATTGATCATGGTTCTGGCCATCTCATGTAAAGTTTTGTTCTTTTGTTCTACAACTCCATTTTGTTGTGGAGTTCTAGGACAAGAGAAATCACGAGAGATACCATTTTCATTAAAAAATAGTTCCAATTTTTTGTTTTCAAATTCTCCACCATGATCACTTCTGACTTTTACAATTCTAAACTCTTTTTCATTTTGAACTTGTTTACAGAAGGTATAAAATACTGAGATTGACTCGTCCTTGTGTCTAAGGAACTTTACCCATGTCCATCTACTATAGTCATCTATGATCACTAATCCATACTTCTTTCCATTGATTGAAGCAATTCTCATTGTTCTAAACAAATAAATGTGCAAAACTTCTAATGGTCTAGAGGTAGAAACATTTTTTGATTTGAAAGCAGATTTAGCAAACTTGCCTTTTTGACATGCTTCACACAGAGCATATGAGCTGAACTTCAAATTAGGAAGTCCTTTGACCAGTTTAAGTTTGTTAATCTGAGATAATCTTCTCATACTAACATGGCCCAATCTTCTATGCCAGACCCATTACTCGTCATTAACATACATAAGGAATTTCACATTATGACTTTTTAGTTCAGAGAGTTTTATTTTGTAAATGTTGTTCTTTCTCTTTCCATTAAAAAGGATAGTTCCCTCTTTCTGACTAATAACTTTGCAGAACTTTTGATTAAAGATTATATCATAACCATTATCACTTAATTGACTTACTGATAACAAGTTATGCATTAATCTATCTACTAACAAGAAATTAGAAATAGAGGGAAGAGTACAGTTACCAATGGTTCCAGAGCCAATAATCTTTCCTTTTTTATTACCTCCAAAACCTATGTAGCCTTCAGCCTTAAGCTCAAGACTTGGGAACATACGCTTTATTCCCGTCATGTGTCGCGAGCATCCAGAGTCCAGGTACTAAGATCTGTGTTTCAATCTTGCCGTTAAAGACATCTGCAACATAGAGGATTTTATCTTTTGGTACCCATATGTTTTTGGGTCCTTTTTGTTAGAGTTTACATAATTTTGATTGAGTTTAGATTTCTCAATAGAATTTGTAAAATACGATGATTCACTAGTGTATTTTAAATCATGTTTGTGTCCATATGTGAAGTGAGAGTTTAAAGGTGTGTACTTTATGACCATATCATCAGCTTGTTTAGATTGATGTGGTGCTTCTCCTTTAGGTTTAACATATCATATGCCTTTTCTACCATTTATGCTAACTCCATAGATCATTAAAGCAATTTTTCTTATGTTTATGATTTTAGCTAGAAATTTTTGAAAACTGTGATCATACTGTAGTATGATGCTATCAGAACTAGGTAGAACTTCTGAGTCATATTCTTTCCGAGCTTTATATTTTTCATAAGAGTTTTCAAGTTTTGAAATGATATCCTTTAGCTCAGAGTTTTCTGCTCTTAGTTTCCTAGTTTCTTCAGATTCAGATACTAGACCATGTTTCACATTTTTTTTATTTGAATTGAAGTTTCTGATATTTTTCAAGAATTTATGAGAAGCTATCTTCTAATTGAGATCTAGATAGTTTAGAGAATACCTCTTCTGTTTCCGAGTCTGATCCAAATTCTGATGAGTTGGTATCATCTGATATGTTGGCCATTAAAGTGATGTTAGCATGTTCATCTTCTAATTCTGATTCAGCTTCAGAAGATTTTGAGTCATCCCAAGTGGCCATAAAACTTTTCTTCCTGTCTCTGTTGAATTTCTTCTTAGGCTTTTCTTTCTGTAGTTTAGGACAGTCACTTTTGCAATGCCCAGGTTCCTTGCATTCATAACACACTACTTCTTTGCTTATTGACTTCTTGTAACAAGAGGATGATTTAGAGTGATTGCTTGATTTTCTAGGATTTTTGAATTTCTTTTGTCTGTACTTCCAAAGTTGTTGAACCATTCTGGAAAGAAGTGATCATTCGTCTTCTTCTGATGAGCCACTAAAGCTTTCTTCTTCTTCCTGAAAAGCTTTAGATTCAGATTTGTTAGATTTAAGAGCAATAAACTTACCTTTCTTCCGAGGTTCATCTTCTTTAAGTTCTATCTCGTGACTTCTTATAGAGTTGATCAATTCTTCAAGAGATATTTCATTCAGATTCTTTGATAGCTTTAGAGCAGTGACCATGGGTTTCCATGCCTTTGGAAAGCTTCTAATTATCTTTTTCACATGATTTGTTGTTGAGTATCCCTTGTCCAGAACTTTAAATCCTGCAACCAGAATTTAAAACCTTGAGAATATTTTCTCAATTATTTCATCTTCTTCCATTTTGAACGCTTCATACTTCTGAATGAGTGCTAGAGCTTTAGTCTCCTTGACTTGAGTGTTGCCTTCAAGCATCATTCTCAGAGAGTCAAACATATGTTTGGCAGATTCTCTATTTGTGATTTTCTCATACTCTGTGTGAGATGGCATTCAAAATAATAGTTATGGCCTTGTGATGATTTATGAAATCTTTCTTTTGTTGGGATGTCATATGTTTTCTTTCAATCTTCTGACCATTGTCCCCATCTGGATGGGTGTAACCACCAATTACCATATCCCAGAGGTATCCATCATGAGCCAGAAAGAAACTTTCCAGAACATCCTTCTAGTAGTCAAAGTTCTCACAATCGAACACTGGAGGTTTGTCGTTGATCTTGTCATTCTGATTGTTATTGTTGTTCTGGATTTGTTCCGCCATAGTGTTTTTCTTAAGGATCTTTTTCTGACACGGTTAAGTGTTAGTACCCAGAACCAGGCACTCTGATGCTAATTGAAGGGACAAAGAACACAAGAAAGGGGGGGTTTAAATTGGGGTTTTCAAAAATAAAGGCAATAAACACAACAAATTTATCCTGGTTCGGTTGAACTCAAACTACATCCAATCCACCCGCCAAGGTGATTTTGCCTCGCTCAATAAGGACTTAATCCACTAATTAATATTTGATTACAAACACAGAGACCTACTTTCAATGTCTTCTTGAGTCTAATGACTAAGACTTTAGTCACTCAAGGAAAAACAATTATTTTGTATTACAATGTGTATGATATTGCTTCTAGAAAGTTATTATCACAACTGTGATATTCTTACACAAAATTAATACAAAATGAGAGTGAAGAAAAAATAGGAGTGTTTGTATATGCGCGCAAGAGTTCGTCCAATTTTCATCCAAGTAACTCCTTTAAATATAGATATTTGAACCGTTGGGGACACCTAAAATTATTTTTGTATGATGAAGAATGTCTTTGAAGAGTTTCCAATTATAGAGATTTTTGCCTGATAGTCGTTAAATCTTTAATACTCAATTAATGAGGCTGATTCTGAAATCAGAGTTTGCGTTATATGTGAATATTAGAGTTTGATTATAGGAGCAGCTTGTGCTAAGCATGATACACAGTCAGATCATGCATATAGACTTTGTGAATATTCTTTGTTGTAGAACTTCTATCATATGTGAAAAACTTCTTGTTGTTGCGTAAGAACTTCTATCATATGTAAAGAACTTCTTACTTTATATCAGAACTTCCTGCATATTAAAAATAATTAATTTTAAGGAGCATATTTTCTTCTTTTTAAAATAAAGTAACATTTGTTATCATCAAAACTAATTAGAGAGAGTAGAATCAATTCTTGTTCTAACATTAACTCCATTCTACCTTGTAATACCCCAAAATTTTCCCTCTTATTTATCATTGATTCTGAGTAGCTTATGCTTCGTTTCCGTGTCATCTTGCATATTCGTCCATACATTGCATAATATATATATATATATATATATATATATATATATATATATATATATATATATATATATATATATATATATATAAAGCATACATCATTGGTCGAGGTGCGGGGCATGTGATCAAGGGTTATTTGGCAATTATCGGGTCTCGGAAGAAAAATAATCTTAGAAAATATGACCAAGACTAGATACCCAAGACTTCCCACCAAAAATAACTTTTTCCAAAGTTTGGTTGAAGTAACTGGTTACCTCATAGGTAGTAACCAATTACTTCGTTCAAAAACTCAAAAATTTAAAAATCAGTTAGTGCTTGTTCCACCACTTTCCACTTCACTTTGCTTTGCACTTTCTAGCCAATTCTAGAATGTTCCACCACCTTCCAAAGGAATATTCCAAGAATATCCAAAGGAATATTCCAAGAATATTACAATGGAATATTCTAGGAATATTCCCAACTAACTTTAACTAACACTTAGCTTAGGACCCAAGCCTAAGGTCTAAGCCTCACACCTAACCTAAACGTAACTCTAAACCTAACATCTATCTAAGCCTTGTTCACTCTAAGCCTCAGAAAAGATTACACACATTTCACCATTTCTTATCAATTCTCTCATTTCTCTCCATTTCCAAACTCACACCAAACCTTCATCATTATCAAGATTCTTCAAGTTTTACATTGAAACTTGAAGAATCGGAAGCTAAGCCTCCACCATTTGCATCAATTCAGTGGATTATCAAAGAAGTTGCTACGTTTGCGGTGTTTATTTCACCTTTCAGAAGTTCTTTTCGATGATCGTGATCAATCGCATTTATTTTGCATATTCGCGGATCGAAGCTTCAGATCTCCGGTTTTCTCTTCTTTTGCCCATCGCTCGATATTACAACAATTTACAAATAAAGCCTCTATAACACCCCAAAATTTTCCCTCTCATTTCATGGCATTTATCATATCATATTGCATACATGATCCCACATCCTTGCATAAAATTTGAAGCATAACAATCATAGCTGGAGGCATAGGGCATGTGATCGATGATTGGTGGAATTGAGAATCATCCAAAGGCAATAGAAGGGTCACATGGCTTATCAACAATTTTCAAAGGGTTCAAAACATCCCACAAGATCTCAATTGATTGCTCAAGTGTTAGAAAAATGTGGATTAATCAAAGAATTCAAGCAATGCAACACCTCCTAACAAAAGGGGCTAAAATTAGGGTTTCTGATTAATGGGGCTTCCTAAGGAAATTTTGGTTCAAACTTGATCTCATTTTTTTCCACATGATGTCAAGTGTCTAGGGTTGAAATATTATCCATTGAATCATTTCAGAGGGTCTTCAATTGATCAGTTACTTGAGAATCAAGAAATTGGGGAAAAGTCAATTGTGTAGAGGAAAAAGTCAACTCCTGACTTTTTGAGGTCAAAATTATGAAATCGATGTTACAAGGAGTCAATGGACAAATTTTATCAATAAATGATAGAGGAATCGTCAAGAATCAAGAAAATCAAAACTTACCATTTTTGGAAAATTAGGGTTTCCAAATATGGCATGTTTTGACCATTTTTCAGTCATGTTCAAGAGAGGCCTTCTCCCAAAATAAAAGTCAAACAAAATTTCCACTTGGACTGTTTGAAAGAGGGCATCCTAAGCTTCAAATCCATAAATGCAACATGTTCATGGGATTAAAATTGAGAAATTTATGATCATTCAAAGTATGATCAAACTAGAGCAAAAACAAAGTCATGGAAAGCCTCCTGCGCGCGCCAGGTAATGCATTTCATTAAACATGTGAGGGGCAACATTCAAGGCAATTTACTCCATCAATATGACCTCAAATTAATTTTTCTCAAACATAAAAGTTGTTCATTTTTACATTCTCTACAACTTTCATGTTGGCCAAAAATTGATTTGATCAATGGTGCAAAAGATATGGAGAGTCAAAGTATGATGCTAACACTGATCAATACCATAGGCAAGCTTATCTCATGCAGGCCAATAATGCATTTTTGTGACATCATTGTATAAGCAAGCCTCTCAAATCATATTTTGATGATAACAACATTTTTATCAAGTCTTGATAGCAAGCAAAAAGGATCGTTCAAAACTCCATTCAAAAAGAGTTTGTAAAGTCAAAGTTTCGCACCGGAAGGTATATCTTATTTCTCATGAACCAATAATGTTTAATATGTGTTCAACTTAGGATACACTCACATTTCCTATTTTCAAACAAACCATTTCACATGCCTTTTCTTACTGATCAAATTTTTAAAACAATTTTTTCTGGTGTTTGATCAAGTAATCGGTTACCGTGTAGGTAGTAACCGGTTACTTCAGCCCAAATTTGAAAAATACTTTTAATGTTACAACATGTAACCAGTTACCCATTGGGTAGTAACCGGTTACCATTGTTCAAAATCCAGAAATTGTTTTATTCTATTTTGAATTGTGTCTTATACTTTTTCAAATTGAAGTGAGATATCCCTTCACATTTTGTACCTTTTCCAAGAGGTATCTTGTATCATATTTAAACTATTTTTGTGCATAATGTTTACACAACCTCCTAACAATCTTTCATAAAATCTCTAAACAAAAAAAAGTCATTCCTTTTGATTATTTTCAAATATTTCAAAGTGTTCATATTGTTCATCTTTTTCATACACTTTAGTGAACACTAATATTCATTGTTGTGAGTGAGAAATATAAAAGGAGAAGATCAACATTGCTTGATATTACAAAATTTCAACATTTCAACATTTCTACATTTCATTCAAAGATTAATTCTTGAATTGACTTACGATCCAGGATTGTTGGACGTCAGGGTTAATTCTTGCAAGAGGATTGTTCTTGCACATTGTTGATGTATAGTTGTTAGATAGTAGGCCTCACCGGTTTTAGTGCGATAGATTGTACGATCTGAAACTATAGTGGAAATCTCTTTCGGTTTGGAAATGGGACTTGATGTACCTTCGGATTATGAAGGGAACCAGGATAATTGCTTGTGTCTTTTACTTTCCGCATTACCGCTTTATTTTCTTAAACACATACAAGAGAAAAATCCATCCACCGATAAATAACCGCGAAAATTTCATATAACCTAATTCACACCCCCCTCTTAGGCTATCTCTGTAACTACAATTGGCATCAGAGCAAGTTATAGGTAACTTGTTCCTAGAAGATCCAGCATGGCTTCCGCAAGTACAAATCCGGTTTTCAAAGACGGTGGAAGTAGAAACAAGCCCCCACTCTTCTCCGGCGAATATTTTGATTTTTGGAAAATTAGAATGAAATCACATCTTGAAGCCCAAGGAGAAGGCATATGGGAAGCAATCGAAGAAGGTCCACACAATCCTGTAAACGTGATCAATTTAGTTGGAACCGCGAAGTTGAAAAACACATATGATGAAGACGATAAGAAAAAGATTCTAAATGAGAAAAAGGAAATCAACATACTCCAAAGCGCCCTCAGTATGGACGAGTTCTTTCGTGTATCACAATGTAAATCGGAAAAAGAGATTTGGGACACCTTGGTAGAAACGCATGAAGGAACTACTGAAGTAAAGAGATCGAGGCTAAACACATTGAGTCAAGAATATGAGATGTTCCATATGCAGCCCGGTGAATCTATTGTTTCCTTGTAGAAAAGATTTGTCCATCTAACAAATCATTTGATTGCTCTCGGGAAAACCTTCACCAATGATGATCTCAACCTGAAGGTCCTAAGATCTTTGACAAGGGAATGTAAACCGAAAGTGACCGCTATTTCGGAAAAGAAGAGTCTTTCAACGATGACATCCGCATCCTTATTTGGTAAAATTCAAGAGCACGAATTGGAACTTGGAAGGATGAAAGTCAAGAAAAGAAGTCCAAGGGAATTGCCTTAAAGGTTTATCCAAAAAATGACAAAGATGATGAGACGTCCGAAGATGAGAACTTTATGCTTCTTGTAAAGAAGCTTGGTAAGTTTTTTAATAAAAACAATTCCTCTTATCCTAACAAAAATAAACATTTCGGGAAAAGGGAAACATCCATATCAATGCAAGACATCACTTGTTATGAATGTGGAAAGCAAGGTCACATAAAGCCGGATTGCCCGAAACTTGCAAGGAAAGTAGGATTCAAAGGCAAGAAGGATTTCAAGAATAAGAAGGCTTATGTTGCTTGGGACGATAATGAGATAAGTTCCTCATCGGAATCGGAAAGCGATGAATGTGCGAATATGGCTCTTATGGCTTCACATCACTCCGATGAAGAAATCAATGAGGTTAGTAGCAATTTTTCAATTTATGAGAATGATGCACAAGAAGTTATAGATGAACTTCTAAAAGAATGCAAGACTTTGTATAAAAGCATTTCATCCCAAAAGAAACAAATTTCATCTTTAGAAGAACAAAATATCGATTTTGAAAAATATATTGAAAGTGAAAAACAAAAATTGATGGATGAAAAACAAAGTCTTGTATGCAAAAATTGTGAATCCTTATCCTTTCAAATTGTTCAACTTAAAAGTGTTTTAGAAAGATATGAAAAATGTCAAATTGGCTTGGAGGAAATTCTTAGACATCAAAGATATCCTAATGATAAAGGTGGTTTAGGATATTCTAAGTTTTCCAAACCAAGCACAAATGAGACCATTTTTGTGAAATAGTTGTTAAGGAAAAGGCAACCAATTTTAAAAGTGTGCATCAAAGTCATAAAAAGAAAATAATTGTTAAGAAAAAGAGTTATGTTCCTAGATATAAAAGTCACTTTCAACCTACTTGTTTTTATTGTGAAATCAAAGGGCATACACCTAATGCTTGCTATGTGCGCAATATTGGCGTTGCTAAAGGGCATTATGTGTGGGTTGAAAAGGGTACTAACTATCAAGGACCCAAAGTAATTTGGGTACCTAACAATACTTGATTTTGTTTTGTAGGTATGATTGAAGACAACTTTTAATCAATGGTATCTTGATAGAGGTTGTTCAAAGCATATGACGGGCTACATCAACAAATTTTCAAATCTATCTTTAAAGGCCAAAGGATACGTTACTTACGGTGATGATAATAAAGGAAAGATCCTTGGAGTAGGAACCATTGGTGCATCTCCATTTACAATCATCGAAGACATTCTTTATGTTGAAGGCCTTAAACACAACCTACTGAGTATAAGTCAATTGTGTGACAAAGGGTTCCGAATCAACTTCACAAAGGATGAATGTTTGATAGAACATGAAGTCACCCACGACATTTTTCTAAAAGGTAAAAGAATAAATAATATTTTTATGATTTTTTTGATGACTCTTCCTTGAAGGTAAAATGCCTATTGGAAAACAATAACGAGGCGTGGCTATGGCATAAAAGGTTCGCTCACATTCACATGGAGCACTTAAACAAATTGATAAAGCATGACCTAGTTGTTGGTCTTCCAAAGATAAAGTTCATCAATGATAAGCTTTGTGACGCATGTCAAAAGGGAAAGCAAACCTAGACAACTTTCAAGTCCAAGAAATTGGTGTCCACATCAAGACCACTTCAATTGTTGCATATGGATCTCTTCGGTCCATCAAGAACGAAAAGCTTCGGAGGTAATCTTTATGCTTTAGTTATTGTTGATGATTTTTCTTGATATACATGGACATTGTTTTTAGTGCAGAAAAGTGATGCTTTCAAAGAATTCAAGAAGTACGCAAAGCAAATACAAAACGAGAAGTCATTCACTATAGCCTCCATTAGAAGTGATCATGGTGGAGAATTCTAAAACTCATCCTTTGAAAAATTTTGCGAAGAACATGGAATTTCTCACAACTTTTCCGCACCAAGAACTCCTCAACAAAACAGTGTCGTAGAAAGGAAAAATAGGTCATTGGTGGAGCTTGCAAGAACAATGCTTAGAGACTCAAATCTTCCTAAGTACTTTTGGGCGGATGCGGTTAGCACAGCTTGTTTCGTAAGCAACCGTGTCAACATTCGACCAATTCTCAAGAAGACTCTGTATGAGTTATTCAAGGGTAGAAAACCGAACATATCATTCTTTCACATTTTCGGATGAAAATGTTTCATTCTCAACAACGACAAGGACAATCTCGGGAAGTTTGATGAGAAGTCCGACGAAGGTATATTCCTTGGTTATTCCATCTCTAGTAGAGCTTTTAGAATTTTCAATAAATGAACACTTACTATTGAAGTATCTATTCATGTTTCGTTTGATGAGACTAACCCCTTGAAAGAGGATAATATTATTGTGGATGATAATGATGGTATAGTAGATACGCCACAAAAACAAAAGGAGATATCAAAGGATCAAGCAATACCACAAGAATATGACTCACCAATCATTGAAGAACATCAAGATCTTCCGAAGGAATGGAGAACTCATAGAGACCACCCGATAGATAAAGTTATTGGTGATATTAGCCAAGGTGTTGCAACTCGACTAAACCTCAAGGATGCTTGTCTCAACATGGCTTTTGTGTCTCAAATTGAACCAACCAAAATCGATGAAGCCTTAGGAGACGATCAATGGATAATAGCAATGCAAGAAGAACTCAAACAATTCGAAAGGAATCAAGTTTGGAGTCTTGTACCAAGATCAAACAACAAGCACATCATAGGAACGAGATGGGTGTTAAAGAACAAACTTGATGAGAATGGGATCATAGCAGCAACTCCTTGATTTCAGTGTAAGACCTAATCTACAACTTTCAGGACCAATAATTTTTCATTTGAAGCATTTTTGGTTGAGAAAGAGGAGGTTGAAAAACTTTCCCAAAATGGAAAGTTTCCATTACAAGTCATTTCCAATTTTGGCAAGTTTGCAAATGGCTCAAAATTATTCAATCTTGTGAACTTCCATCTTCTTCTAAGATCAAATAAAGATCATAGAACTTCAATTTGATGAAAATATCCCTTTGGTTCCATTGTTGGGGGCCTCAGATGCCCTGATTTTGACTTAACTTGCTCAAGAAGTTACCCAGTGAACAGATGACTTCCACAATGAGTTTCTTCATCAAACTTGGTACACATGATCCTTAAAACATATTAAGAACATTAGAAACAAGAATGACCCAAAAATTTGGATTTAAGGCCTCTGAAACCAAAACCCTAATATTGGTCATCTGTGTAGTGAAAACCCTAGCTCTGCTTTCATGCCTTGCCAGTTCTTGTGATCTCTTGACTTCCTTGAACTTTGAGGGACATAATATGATGAAAGAACACACATGGACCCTCTTGGAAAGTTTTTAGGCCCTTGGGATGGCTCAGATAGATCCTTGGATTGCTCAGATCACAAACCCTAGATGCAGATGAACTTGAACTTATGCAGTGAAATAAAAATGCAATATGAAGTGGTATGCTTATGCTTATGCAAAAATGAAAGATCAAAAGCCAAGGTGTGATATGAGTGAGGGAAATTTTGGGGTGTTTACAGCTGCCCTTATTCAAACATGAGTTAGCTGTATAGGGTGTGAGCGCCTGGCTTATCAGACAAACAAGATAACTTATGGTTGAATACCAAAGACAGTCCAAAATTTGCACTCGTTGGATAGAAGAAGAAAAGGGATATAAATTGTAACAGGTATTATAGCATGATTATCAAATGAAGGCAATGGAGGACGACCATCGAGCAGAGCACGACTGCTGGGGGTAAATTGGTAAGTAAAGCAATGACGGGGACGGCCGACAAGCTAGGAAATAAAGAGACCATGACGAGGATGGCCATCAGGTAAAGAAACAAGATTCTATGGGGATTAAAGTAAAGGAAATGATGGGGACGACCATCAAACCTGGAAGGTAAAGTAAATAATGACGGGGAGGACCATCGGTTTAAAGAATAAATGAAATAAATGATGAAGGACGGTCATCAAAGGTGAAGGACGATCACCTAGCAGGGGACGGCTTCTCTTTATCGCGACATAGGACGAATGTCGGATAGAAAAGGTCGACGATGGGGACGGCCATCAGACAAAATGATGAAGGACGATCATCAAGAGGTGAAGGACGATCACCTAGCAAGGTACGGCTGCTCTCGGGGTTTATCACGACATAGGACGAATGTTGGATAGCAAGATCAACGATGGGGATGACCATCGGATAAATGATGAGGGACGGTCATCAAAAGGTGAAGGACGATCACCTAGCAGGGTACGGCTGCTCTTTATCGCAACATAGGACGAATGTCGGATAGAAAAGGGTTCCACTAACGGGGACTCTGTTGGGGAAAGGGGATGAGGGACGGTCATCCAAAGGTGAAGGACGATTATAACAGCCCGGGCCCCTCGCAAGGCAATCCCTGCACTGCCACCTCACGACGGCTGCCGAAAGTATCACGACATAGGATGTATGTAGGATAGAAGAAAAGTTTCTTTGTTGGTGACTTACTAGGGAACGGTAAACACGGACGAGTGTTCACGCTCAAGAATAAAAAGGTATAAGTGTTTGACGCTGTGTATAGATTAAAGATGCAGACGAGCATCCTTAGGACCATGATACGGACGAGTATCGATAGAAACAAACACTGACGCGTGTTCAGAGATGATGGTACGGACGAGTACCAACTGGTTAACAAAGAACACAGACGAGTGTCGGATCTGTTGAGGAGTGATATATATATAAGATACAGACGAGTATCAAAGACTTCTGTATAAGTACGAGTTTGTGGGTGAAGCATGAACAAGACACATACGAGTGTTTGATCTTCTGGGGAAGGTATGACACGGACGAGTGTCAAGTATGTACAAGTATAAACAAGAATTTGTTTTGAGAATGCAAGGGATATGCTTTAGCTTTCTGTGGGGATAGGATGACACAGACGGGTGTCGAAAAGAGTGTGTTATAAATAAGTACTTGGTTTGCAACAAGTGTTTTGGCAACCATGCTGGGGGAATATGACACAGACGAGTGTCAAAAGAGCATGTATAGGTAACTGCATTTGAGAGTGCAAAGGGGACGCTTTGGCTTATATCTGCAGGGGATATAAGTTTTTATATACATTGCTGATGAAGTACTGATGGCAATTGCAGGTGACTGGCTCGAACCTGACTTATGATCATGCAAATGTTTGATTTTTACCGTAATGCTCCATTTTAGACGGAATGTTACGCTTATTTGGTGAATATGATGCAAATGCTATGATTATGCAAAAGGGAAACTGATCCGGGATTCGGATCCCGCTGAAGATCTCTGGCTGATCTGCTTGGAGGGATAACCGAGCTTGGGGAGAGATCATTGGTAGACCTTCCAGGAGAGAGAATTCTGCTTGGGGAAATAGATCATTGGTAGATCCATCTGTAATGAGAACTCAGCTGGGGGGAAGGAAACTTCCGTCACTTTGTTGTGTAAGAGTTTCAGGCATTGCTCTTCTGGGGGAAGAAATGGAGACTCTATGGGGAGATAGTTCTTTTAAATTTGTTGAGGATGAGAGATCTGGCACTCTGTTGGGGAAAGAAAAGATCACTGAACGATCTTCCTAAAGAAACTCTGTGGGGATCCCAACTGGGGGAAGCTCCTGTTGAATAGATTTATGCTAGGAATGAGGAGGCTTTGACAAATTTGCTGGGGAAAAGCATTTCAGATATTTCTCTTTCGGGAATTAGCCTGCTGGGGATGCAATGCTTGGCATGCCCCATGTTGTGCATTGAATACCTACAACCTGTTAAGACAAAAGAAACGCACAAGTATCCCGAGGTATCCCTTACCGGATTCCGTCATATGAGTTAGGCTTTCCTGCAAGTAAATTTATTTCCTGCACGCATTTATTAAAAATGGCTCATTTGTTCTATGCAAGTGTTGTATTATGAATATTGGACATTTTGCAAACGAAACAAAAATGTACAAAACGAGGTGTGACTGAAAATCCTGATTTTATTAATTTGGGTGCCCTGAATTGGAAGATACAGTCAAAGAAACAAATCCCCTGGAATGAGGAGATTTCTATAAATTGAGAAAAGTAAAAGTGTTGGCAATTTTGACGACGCTCCAGCGAGCTTCCTTTGCTATGACTTGTATGACCTTGACATTCTTCTCATCTTGCTTTCTGAAGAAGGTTGACCCTGACTGATGTTTTATCCTTTCGAAGCTTGCCGTGTTGCGAGTGATACAGACGAATTCAGAATGCAGTTGTTCGCTTATTCTCTGATTTTGCATGGATCGCCCTTTCGGGTTTTCAATTCACCGGGATACCCATTTTTGCCTGAGCTGTCCAATGTGGCTTTTCAACTCAGCGAGTGTACATTTTTTCCCCTTATTTTTGCCCGAGTCTTTTATTTTGTTTTTTGACTCGCCGGGATGCCCTATTTTTGCCTGGACTTACATTCTGTTTTTATGTCCAGCGGGTCATTTTATGCGAAGTATTTTTTAACTGCATCTGAATTTACAGGGGATAAGAAATCCTCGCCATCCATAGTAGTGAGCATCAGTGCTCCACCAGAGAAAACCTTCTTTACTATGAATGGACCATCGTAGTTTGGAGTCCATTTTCGCATGTGGTCTGTATGAGGAGGAAGAAGTATTTTCAGCACAAGATCTCCCACTTGGTATTCCCGAAGCCTGACCTTCTGATCGAAGGCTTTCTTCATCCTTTTCTGATATAACTGCCCATGACAGATGGCAGCTAGCCTTATCTCTTTGATCAGATTCAGTTGATTGTACCGAGACCGAACCCATTCTGCTTCATCCAGCTTCACATCCATCATTACCCGTAAGGAGGGTAGCTCAACTTCAACAGGTAGGACTGCCTCCATACCATACACAAGCTGATAAGGTGTTGCCCCAATAGATGTTCTGATTGAGGTTCGATACACATGCAAGGCAAATGGCAGCATCTCATGCCAGTCTTTGTAAGTAACCGCCATCTTTTGCACAATCTTCTTGATGTTTTTGTTAGCTGCCTCAACAGCGCCATTTATCTTTGGCCTGTAAGAAGAAGAGTTGTGATGTTGGATTTTGAAGTCCCGACACAGTTCTGCCATCATTTTGTTGTTCAAATTGGAATCATTATCAGTAATGATTCACTCTGGAACTCCATATCGACAGATGATGTCTCTTTTCAGAAATTTGGCTACCACTTGTCTGGTGACGTTTGCATACGAAGCTGCTTCAACCCATTTGGTGAAGTAATCAATGGCTACTAAGATGAATCTGTGGCCATTTGAAGCAGTCAGTTCGATCTTTCCAATCATGTCAATGCCCCACATGGCAAAGGGCCAAGGTGAAGAGATCACGTTCAAAGGATTTGGAGGCACATGCACTTTATCTGCATAGATCTAATATTTGTGGCACTTTCTGGCATAGGCACAACAGTCTGCATCCATTATGATCCAGTAGTAACCTGATCTTAATAACTTCTTAGCCATTGCATGTCCCCCGGCATGGGTACCAAAAGATCCTTCATGCACCTCGTGCATCAGCAAGTCTGCTTCTTTCTTATCAACACATCTGAGTAACACCATATCAAAGTTTCGCTTGTATAATGAACCATCAGCATTAAGGAAGAAACTACCGGACAGCCTTCTTAATGTCTTCTTATCATTGGATGATGCCCCAGATGGGTATGTGTGATCCTCTAAGAAGCTTTTGATGTCATGGAACCAAGGCTTGTCATCTTTAGCAATGTCCACAAAGAAAACGTATGTCGGTTGGTCTAGTCTGGATACCGAAATCCGAGGCACATAATTGGCAATTTGAACCTTGATCATGGAGGAAATGGTAGCTAAAGCATCTGCGAACTGATTCTCGTCTCGATGGATGTACTCAAGTTTGACTGTTGTGAAGAAAGTCAATAATCTCCTTGTATAGTCACGGTATGGAATCAGATGCTCTTGGTGAGTATATCATTTGTCGTTGGTCTGATTGATTACCAAAGCTGAATCTCCGAATACATTCAAAGTCTTGATCTTGAGGTCAATGGCTTCCTCAAGACCCATAATACATGCTTCGTATTCTGCTTCATTGTTAGTGGAGGAAAAGGTGAGTTTTTCCGAGAAAGGCATAAGAACTCCTTTAGGTGTAATGAGCACTGCACTAACTCCACGACCATTCATATTTACTGCCCCGTCAAACATAATAGTCCATTCTTCCTTTGGGTCAGGCCCTTCAGAGTGAACAGGCTCTTCATAATCTTTTTCTTTCAAGTACATGATGTCTTCATCAGGGAAGTCAAATCTCATGGGCTGGTAATCATCAATGGATTGCTCAGCCAGATAGTCAAACAGTACACTGCCATTGATGGCCTTTTGAGATGTGTACTGAATGCCACTCTTTCAGAATCATTTTCCATCTTGTAACCCTTCCAGTAAGCGCTGGCTTCTCAAATATGTACTTGACGGGGTCCATTTTTGAGATTAATAAGGTAGTGTGAGTCAGCATATACTGTCTTAGTCGGTGAGCAGCCCACGCTAAAGCACAACAAGTTTTCTCGAGCAGTGTATAACGTTGTTCACAGTCAGTAAACTTTTTGCTTATGTAGTATATTGCATACTCTTTTCGACCAGACTCGTCATGCTGGCCCAACACACACCCCATTGATCCTTCTAATACTGTCAGGTACATTATTAGAGGTCTTCCTTCAATTGGAGGCATAAGAATCAGAGGTTCTTGCAGGTACTCCTTGATCTTGTCAAAAGCTTTCTGACAATCTTCGTTCCACCTGACTGTTTGTTCCTTTCTTAACAATTTGAACAGGGGTTCACAAGTTGAGGTAAGATGAGATATGAACCTTGGTGCAGGCATTTCCTGAATGGCTTTGACTTTGTCAGGATCAACTTTGATCCCCTTTTCACTTACAATGAATCCCAGCAGTTTTCCGGATCGTACCCCGAACGTGCACTTGTTGGGGTTTAGCTTTAGCTGATACTTTCTTAGACGCTTGAACAACTTCAGCAGATTTACTAGATGATCTTATTCAGTGAGGGACTTGGCAATCATGTCATCCACGTAGCATTCGATTTCTTTGTGGATCATGTCGTGGAATAATGTTACCATAGCCCGTTAATAAGTGGCACCAGTATTCTTCAGTCAAAAAGGCATTACCTTGTAACAAAACGTGCCCCAAGGTGTGATGAAGGTTGTTTTCTCCATGTCTTCAGGTGACATCTTGATCTGATTATACCCAGAGAAACCATCCATGAAAGAAAACACTGAGAACTGAGTTGTGTTGTCGACCAATACATCAATGTGAGGTAATAGGAAATCATCCTTTGGGCTAGCTTTGTTCAGGTCCTGGTAATCCACACACATACATAATTTGCCATCTTTCTTAGGCACTGGTACAATGTTAGCAACCCACGGCGGGTAACTAGTTACAGCAAGGAAATCGGCGCCCCATTGCTTTTGTACTTCTTCCTTAATCTTCATGGCCATATCTGGACGAGTACGGCGTAGCTTTTGCTTCACTAGAGGGCAATCTTCCCTTAATGGCAGCTTGTTCATAACAATATCCGTATCTAGACCTGGCATGTCTTGATAGGACCAAGCAAAGACGTCGACGTATTCTCGAAGCATGTTGATAAGCTGTTCTTTTACTGAAGCTTGCAGACTGGCCACGATCTTCACTTCTTTTAAATCTTCTTCGGTACCAAGATTAACTATTTCAACCTCCTCCTGATGAGGAGTAATCACTTTCTCTTCTTGCCTCAACAACCTGGCTAACTCTTCAGGTAACTCATAGTCTTCTTCAACCCCTTCATCAGCTTGATTGATTGGATTGTCGAAGTCATATAAGGTCATAGCAGTGCTGTTGTCGGTGCAGTCTGGAGGATAATCTCTGCAAGGGTTGAGATTTGCTCGTTTTAGTGATCAATTTTAATTTTTTTTCAGAAAAATGAAGTTATTTATTTTGAAAACATTGCCATTTTATTGTTTTGTACAAAAGTGAAAAATGAAAAGACAGTGAGCGAAAAAGAGACTTGTTTGCAAAAGATGTCTGATATTCATTGATAATCCATTTGCACAAAAATACAATATGGCCCTATTACAAAATGAATCCTGACACCTTGGGCAAGATGTAAGACTTGATACATGCTGGAAAAAAAAGGAAATAATAATTACTCTGCAGGAGTAACCCTTATAATTTCCTGGGAAGACCAGTTAAGGACTTGGTGCCCGGGATCCTTGGACGTATCCAGCTCTCCAGGTTGAGGTCGCTTTCCGCCTCGTCTTCCACGTTGTTAACAGCATCTGGGGTGAGCATCCCCCCACTGATGAACTTGGGCTCCTTGGCAGCCTCTGATTGATCTTGTCGGAATGGTTTGTAACCCAAACCGAATTTGTCCTCCATCTTCTCCACCGGTAGCAGCTTTCCCCAGCCTTGGGCATTTCCATCTTCAACAACCTTCTGGGCTTGCTGATAGGAGACAACTGAAGTACCCATCCTATCCTCCTGGGATGCAGCAAATACTTCAGTCGTCGCCTCATTGATGTTCCGAGCTTCGAACCCCTGGCTCTTGGCTTCATGGATTTCACCATCCATCTCAATGTATTTGTATGTAGCCAGATGGCTAACAAAGATGTCATGTTCACCACAAATGGTGATAATCTGTCCTTCCCACTCATATTTCAATTTATGGTGAAGGGTCGACGTAATTGCGCCAGCGGCGTGAATCCATGGTCGACCCAACAAACAGCTGTAGGCTGGCTGAACGTCTATCACATAGAAAGTAGTATGAAAGACCTGCAGACCGATTATCACAGGCAGCTCCACCTCTCCAAGAACAGACCTCTTGGAGCCATCAAAAGCCCTGACCACCAGATTTCTTGGTCGGAGAGCTATTCCATCATATTCGAGCTTGATAAGAGCTTTCTTCGGCAAGACATTGAGTGAAGACCCAGTGTCAACAAGAACATGAGATAGCACAGCCCCTTTGCACTCTAGGGTGATATGCAAAGCTTTGTTATGGTGACTTCCTTCCGTTGTCAGGTCAGCATTGGTGAAGCCTAGCCCATGGCTAGTATTAACATTAGACACCACTGTTTCAAGCTGATTCACTGTGATCTCCTCCGGCACGTAGGCAGCGTGTAAGACTTTAAGTAGTGCATCCCGATGAGCTTCGGAACACAACAGCAGGGATAAGATGGAGATCTTGGAAGGAGTCTGGTGGAGCTGATCCACAACCTTGTAGTCACTTCTCTTAATTATCCTCATAAATTCATCCACATCCTGATCAAAGGATGATTTATGAGTCTCTTTTGGTACAGGTTCTTCAGGTGCCACACTTTTCCTTTTGGCTTTGGCAACAGCCTCTGCCTCAGTATTAGCTCTTGGAACTTGTGACGCGAAGAGGCATCCGCTTCGGGTGAAGCCTCCGCCTCCCCCGACATTATCCACTTGGGGAGTGTGAACCGAAGAATCAAGAAGGACCTTTTCTCTGTTGGAATAAAGTTCTACACCATAGTGCCATGGTACAACATTGTCTTTGTCATATGGAATAGGCCCTGGCACCGTGATGGTGACTGGGCTAACTACGACAGAGGTTGGAACCGTTACTGTCTATGGATCATAAAAGATGGTAACAGGACTTCTGGTGGATGGTGGTGGTGAGGAATTGAAGCTTGGTTGTTGTAAACACCCCAAATTTGCCCTCACCCATTCACACCATGGCTTGTGATCTTTTCATATGCATAAGTTCAATCATAGCATCATATTGCATCTTTTGCTTCACTGCATTGTTTCAAAGTCATCTGCATCTAGGGTTTGTGATCTGAGCAATCCAAGAGCCACTTGAGCCACTCCAAAGGTCATCAATCACTTCAAAGGGGTCCATGTATGTTCAAGCATCATATTATACCCTCACAAGGCCAAAGAAGTCAAAGAATCACAAGAACTGAGAAAAGCATGGAAGCAGAGCCAGGTTTAACTACACATATGACCTAAAATTAGGGTTTTGGCTTCAAAGGCCATAACTCCAATTTTTTTGGTAATTCTTGTTCTATTGGTCTCTATATTGTATGAGGATCATGCTTATCAATTTTCATGAAGAAATTCAATGGGAAAGGCATCTGATCAAGAGATGACTTCTTGAGCAAGTCAGTGCAAAATCAGGGCATCTGAGGCCTCCAATGACCCAACCAAAGGGTGTTCTCCATCATTTTGAGTGTGTATGATCTTTATTTGATCATAGAAGATGTTAGAAGTTCACAAAATTGAAGAATTTCAAGCCATTTGCAAAATTGCCTTTTTGGGAAAGTGACTTGTAATGTAAACTTGCCATTTTGGGAAAGTTTTTCAACCTTCTCTAATTGATTCAAAAATGCTTCAAATGAGAAAACTTTGGTCATGAAAGTTGTAGAATGGATCATTCCCTTTTCAAAAAGTACAAGAACTTGCCCTAATTCATTTTGGATCACAATGGATGCAGACTGTTGTGCTTATGCCAGAAGGTGTCATAAATGCCAGATTTATGCGGATGAAGTGCATGTGCCACCAAACCCTTTGAATGTGATGTCTTCACCCTGGCCCTTTGACGTGTGGGGCATTGATATGATTGGCAAGATTGAACCGACCGCTTCCAACGGCCACAGATTCATCCTGGTAGCCATTGACTATTTTACCAAATGGGTTGAAGCAGCTTCCTATGCAAATGTTACAAGGCAGGTGGTAGCCCGATTTCTGAAGAGAGATATAATCTGTCGGTATGGAGTTCCCGAACGAATCTTTACTGATAATGGTTCCAAATTGAACAATAAAATGATGGCAGAACTATGTCGGGACTTCAAGATCCAACACCACAACTCTTCTCCTTACAGGCCAAAAATGAATGGCGCTGTAAGGCAGCAAACAAGAATATCAAGAAGATTGTGCAGAAGATGGTAGTCACATACAAAGACTGGCATGAAATGCTACCGTTTGCCTTGCATGGGTACCGTACGTCAATCAGAACATCCACTGGGGCAACACCGTATCAGCTTGTGTATGATATGGAGGCAGTCCTACCTGTTGAAGTTGAATTACCCTCTTTGCGGGTACTAATGGATATCAAACTGAATGAAGCAGAATGGGTCCGATCCCGATACGAACAACTGAATCTGATTGAAGAGAAGAGATTAGCTGCAATTTGTCATGGGCAGATGTATCAGAAAAGAATGAAGAAGGCCTTCGATCAGAAAGTCAGGCTCCGAGAATACCAAGTAGGAGATCTTGTGCTGAAAAGACTCCTCCCTCCTCATGCAGACCATAGGGGCAAGTGGACTCCGAATTATGATGGGCCATTCATAGAAAAGAAAGTTTTCTCAGGTGGTGCTTTGATGCTCAGTACTATGGATGGTGAAGACTTCCTGTCCCCTGTAAATTCAGATGCAGTTAAAAAATACTTCGCATAAAATGACCCGCTGGACATAAAAACAGAATGTAAGTCCAGGCAAAAATAGGGTATCCCGGCGAGTCAAAAACAGAATAAAAGACTCGGGCAAAAATAAGGGAAAATAAATAAAAAATGTACACCCGCTGAGTTGAAAAGCCACATTGGACAGCTCAGGCAGAAATGGGTATCCCAGTGGATTGAAAACCCGAAAGGGCGATCCACGCAAAACAAGGGAATAAGCGAACAACTGCATTCTAAATTCGTCTGTATCACGTGCAACATGGCGAGCTTCGAAAAGTTCGAACACCGGTCAGAATCAGCCTTCTTCAGAAAGCAAGATGAGAAGAAACGTCAATGTCATACGAGTCGTAGCAAAGGGGAAGCTCCTTAAAGCGTCACCAACATTGCCACCACTTCTTGTTTCTCAATTTGTAACAATCGCCTCATTTCAGGGGATCTGTTCCTTTGGCTGTATCTTGCCAATTCAGGGCACATAAATTAATAAAATCATATTTTCAGTCATATTTTGTCTCGTACATTTTATTTTTCATTTGCAAAATGTCCTATGTCATTAAGATATTGATTGCATAAATACAAATGTTTCCCTTCTAAAAATACGTGCTTACAGGAAATGTGCTTACTTCCGGGAGTGTCTAGACTCCTATGATGGGGTCCGGTAAGGGATACCTCGGGGTACTTGTGCGTTTCTTTGTCTTTACAGGATTTGCAGGTATCCAAAGCGCAGCATAGGGCATGAAAGCTTCTCCCCAGTAGGCTTCCCAAATCATTATTTCCTCAGCACACCTTCCAAACAGCACCAGAGATGCCTTCTCCCCATCAGAGTTGTCAGGCATCACTTCTCCAACATTTCCTTCAGAGTAGTACCAGAAGGTGCCCATATCCCCAACTGAGTTGTCCTCAGCAGGGTCCCCACAAGAAGTCTTTAGGAGGATCTTCCAGTTATCTCTCTCCTTCCCCAGCCAAGTGCTAGACAGGGAATCAGCCCCACAGAGATTCAGTCTCCATCCGGAAGAACAACGCTTGAAGATCTCACAACAAAGCAACGAAAGCTTCTACAGATCCCCAGCTGGGTCCCTTATTACCAAGATAGATTTATCAATGACCTACTTCCCCATGCAGAGTCATACATGTCAAATCTACCAGTGATCTCATCCCCAGCTGGGATATCCACTTCAAGCAGATCAGCCAGAGATCTCCACAGCAACGGGATCCGAATCCCGGATCGGTATATTTGCATAATCATAGCATTTGCATCATATTGTCCCCACAGAGCGTAGCATTCCGTCTAATACGGAGCATTACGGCAAAAATCAAACATTTTGCATAATCATAAGTCATAATTTGAATTGAGCACCTGTAGATTCTGACAGTCCATCAACAATATACAGAATGTTTCCCGATTCCCCGCCAGAGAGCAAAGGCATTTCCCTTACAGATACACACTCCTTTTGGCACTCGTCCGTGTCATCACTCCCCAGTAAAGTCGCCCGAGCATTCTTTACAAACAGACACTTATATATTACAGATACTTCTCGACACTCGTCTGTGTCATATCCCCAGCAGAAAGCCAAAGCGTCCCCTTTGCACTCACAGATTTATATACAATTCCTTGACACTCGCCCGTGTCACCTTCCCCAGCACAGTTGCCTAAACACTTTGCAAACCAGATACTTGTTTATAATACACTTTTTCCGACACCCGACCGTGTCCCACTCTCCCCAGCAAGTTGAGCACTCGTAGGCGTCTCACCTGTCACTTATAATAGATGCTCGTCCGTATCTTGTATATACTACCTGGTCTCCTCATATTCAACACTCGTCCGTGTTCTTTGTTAACCAGTTGATACTCGTCCGTATCATCATCTCTGAACACGCATCAAACGTTTGTTTCTACTGATACTCGTCCGTATCATAGTCTTAAGGATGCTCGTCTGCATCTTTAATCTATACACCGTGTTAAACACCTTTGTCTTCTTGAATTTAGACCCTCGTCCGTGTCTACCTCTTCCCCAGAAGAGTCCCAGCAAATTTTATTAAACTATTTCATTTCTATCTGACAGTCGTCCTATGTCATGATACCTTTCGGCAGCCGTACCCTTCCAGGTGATCGTCCTTCATCACCCCCAGTGGAGTCTCTATTCATTAGAACCCCTTCTTATCCGACATTCGTCCTATGTCGCGATATTTTTAGCAGCTGTCTGTCGCTCCCGACAAATGAAACAGGGTCAGATGAAGGTACAGACGCGAACGGTTGGCGAAGGGTATAGTGAGAACACACAGCCGTGAACTCACTGGAGAATGAATAGAGTCGCCAGCTAGGCATTTTTATCCCAGGAGGAAAGGCAATGCTGCATAGGCCTAGAAAAAGATGGATAAGACGGTTTGCGAACCAGAGAGACTGAGAAAGGGGGTTGGTTACAACTTGGGAAGGTATTAGCACCCAGATTGTCCGCCGTACTCGACGGGATCCACGCTTAAAAGATTTGTGTTTAAAGGGGTAGTGTCAGTGCAATTTGTGTATAAAGCGGGAAAAGAATGTACATGTGTCAGTGTATAAGTGATGTGAAGTATGAAAGTGTCAGTGTAAGAAAGGAATGAAATGCTCATGATAATGAGGCTCAAAGAATAATGCTGGAAGGAGGGGGAATATACAGAGACTTTTGTTCGATAACCGTTAAGTTATGCTTACGTATCCTCTCGTGCAATGAGGAAGTCAGAACACCGTAGTTCGACCCAAAGAGACTGAAAGATGAATTGACTTGTGAACTGCTTGCTTGTCTATGCTCAAGTGTATGACCTGCCTGGCTCAGGTGCAAACTGTCTTGCATTAGACGGAAGAAGCAAGTTCTCGTTTGTGAGTGAATGAGATGAGAAAAGAATCCCGGAGGAGACGATTATTGTTTGTTTTTGAGTTTTCAGTCTTTTATTGCTTTTGAAAGTTTGTCATAAGTTAATGAGCTTAAGCCTAAACCAATGGATTTAGTAAACTCATCACATCTTCCCTCTGATTAGGGGTAATGAGAATACCTTAAGTGTGAAGTCAGATTCTCACACTTATTCACCTTTGGTGTAGGATTAAGATCATTAACCTACTTGTGATTATTTAGATGTTTTTGGTGTTTTTGTTTAGTGTTAAGTAATGAGGTTAAGCCATAATCAAGGATTAAACAAACTCATTACACCATCCTAAAAGAAGGATAATAGATGAGAATGTTTAAGCTGAGGAAAACTCCTCAATTTAATCCATGATTAGGGATTAAAATCATGACAAAACAAGCCTTTGATTAAGTGGATTTTAGTTAATGATATGATGATGAAGTGAGTTTTATGATTTGTAAGACAACTTGAGAGGGACTTGTCCATTAACACTAGGGTTAGTCCTTCTTAACCAATTAAGGAAGAATTAGAACCCTAATGCAAGGCCCAAGTTACAAGTGTGAAGTCTTGATGATTATTATGTGAATTGATTAAAGGATTTAAACACATTAAGGGTTTAACACTTAGGATTAAAGTTATACACTCCATCCTAAGAGAAGGATGCAGGCATAAACTTAATCACAAAACCTTAAAGCCTTTAGGGTTTAGTCCCTGATTATGAGATAAGAAAAGAAGACTCAAAGAGAGACACAAAGGTAAAACTAAGAGGGGAGACTAATCAAAACCCTAATTCATTGTCATGCTTGGTTGTTCCTAAGGTTAGTGAGGTTTGCAAGAACAATCTTCAAAGGAGCCACCAAGAAGCAGATGAACAAGATCAAGAGAAGCAAAGTGACTTGCTTCATTCAAGAAGTCAAGTCACTTGAAGAAAGAAAGTGGGAAGAACAAGAATGAGCAAGCTCAATCTCAAACACATATAGGAATGCAGCAATGGATGCAAGAGAGATGAAAAGAAAAGGTTATGAGAAGTGAAGGCAAATTCACTTCCCAAGTTTACTTACCACCTGAAATGTTAGAAAGAAATGCAATGCAATGCAAAATGAGATGAAATGGTATGATGCTAAGCAAAACCAGAAGCATGTTGATGATGATTATGATGTTATGAGGTGCTGCAAACATGAGGCAAGGCATGGAGATGTTCATACAAGATCATGGATGCAAATGATGCAAGCTAAGAAGCATGGATACACATGAAAAGTTAGGAAGCATACAAAGCAAACAACATGGCAAATATGTAATGCAATGATCAAACATACTTTCTACATGTCTTAAGATGTCAAATGAATCACAAGAATGCTTGAAATGCTAAGACAAGTCATGTTATGCAAGAGAATGCAAAAGGGATGCAAGAGAAAGCCCAAATTAGGGTTTATGAAACAAACATCAAACAAAACTCAAAAACAGAAGCAAACCCTAAGATAAAAAATGGAAAATACCACCCAAAGAAACCCTAAACCTATACTAAACCAAAGTCCAAAGGGGAGGTCTCAACTTTTAACCAATCTCAAGTTATGATTTTTCTAAGTTATTAGGGTTTTTAGGGCTCCTAAACAAAAGAAATACCAAACAAATTGAAAATGAGGAAACAAATCATGGCCATTTAATCCTAGAAACTACATGCTAAACACAATGCAATGCAAAAAGAATCAATGTCCAACTCTTCTCAAATAGGCAGAAATGATTTTTTGAACTTATGATCAAAATAATGCACAAAATATGATTTAATTCAATGAACAATTCTTAAAATGCATCAAGATCAAAAAGAAATTTGGTTTGAAGGTTGGACAATGTTTCTAAATGTCTTAGAACATTTCATGAATTTTTTGGTGATTTTTAGATACTTAAAAGTATTTTTAATAAATTAATTTCCATTAATCAATTAAAAATAATCTTTTAAATATTTAAAAATACTTTTTTAATGATAAAAAATAAAATGAAAATATTTTTGGATCATAAAAATTAATAAAACTCAGAAGAAAAAGTTTCATAATTTTTATGCATTTTTTACTATTTTAAATTAAATATGCAATTTAAATGAAAAGAAAATGAAATAAAAATAAATAAAATGAAAGTAATCAGGATGGAGGGCCAGGATTGGGTCTGGATTCAAATTTGTTGACCAGCGCGCAAATGAAGGGCCCAGATGGCTTCTGATCAGATTAAATTAATTATGGATTAATTAAGTTAAACACGTGGATTAGGGCATAATGACTTGATCTGAACCATTCATTCACGCGGGGAGTCAAACATGTCAACGCATCCAACGCTCCTCATTCAAACTGGCATTAATGACCTGAGATTAGGGCTAATCACTCAGGCTGCCGGAGAAGACTTCCGGTCGTCTTCTCCGGCCAGCATCTCACCTGGAAATTTCCAAACTCCCTCAAAACGTAACAAAAACAAAATCTAAGAATTGGGAAATGTTCTCCAACCACTCACGAATCAAACCCCTCTCCCAAAACAAATTTCTTTTCCCTAACTAAGCTGAATCGAAGAAAATAAGAACTAGGGCACGCAAGCTTCAGAGAGCAATTAAACTCTCATTCCAGCACCATTTCAAAAACTAAGAGCACCAGGATATTCAGTGGAACATAGGGAACAAGTTTACAACATGAAAAATAATTTCTGGAAAAATAATTTTCAAGCTACCTGAGATTTGGAGCTTTCAACCTGATGACTTTCTGGCCACTCCCCTCAGTGCAATCCACTCCTTAGGACCTCTTGATGGTGTTTGAATGCTTTAGAACAATTTATGTTGGCTGGTTGATGAGTTTCGACAGCTTCTGCTCAAGCTCAGTCAGAAATGGCAATGGAGTTTCAGGCAGTTTCAGGTCATTGTGATGGGTTCTATGTGATCAGAACAATGAGTGGAGAAGATCTGTGGTATTTGTTTGGGTGTTTGTGAGCTATGGAGAGAGTTTCGAATGAAAATGCAGGCTGAGGTGAAGAATGGCAATGGGGGATTCTTGCTTGTTTCAGGCCTGGCTCTTGGTGGTTTTAGGTCTATGAAGTATGGTGAGTTGAATGGTGAAAATGGTTTGAGTGCTTGAAGGCTGGGCAGAGAGATTCGAAGCAATTTGCAATATGGAGTGTTTTGTGAATGTGTGTCTTGTGAATGGTTTCAGCCTTGCCTTGTACATGAAATGGCTTGCAAAGTGATAATGTATTTTAATCCTATAGGTCAGATGATGTGACCTGGCCTATAGTGATTGGTAAGTTTGCTTTTGCAAAAAGTCACATTTTGTGTAAGGCAAGCATGGCTCATGATCTAGGCTTGGTACAAGGCATGGGCTATGCGCATCAAAATGAGGGGAAAGGGTTAGCTTGGTTCAAGGGCCAATGCTGCAAGTTGGTGAAGAGAAATGAGTGGTTTTGCAACTTGTTGCTTTTTGAAACTTTATGAGAAAAGTCTTGTTACATGAACCATAACCATGGGCATTCTTGGTTCAAATCTGAATTTTATGACTTAGAGGATGTTTGCATACTGGTTTGAAATGAATTAGAGGTTGCAATTGGCCTTGGTCCATGATTTTGCAAAATTTCCATTTGAGGCATGCCTTGAAAATCAATGATTTTGGCCAACTTTGCCACACCATAACTTTTGATCCAAGAAGAGTTTGATCATGTTCTTGTATTTTTTGAAAAGGGAAAGATGAGATCTACAACTTTCATGACCAAAGTTTTTCCATTTGAAGCATTTTTGGATCAAAAATCAAGGCTTGAAAAATGACCTAAAATGATGCATTCTTGAAAAGTCAACTATGCCCAAAAAGTCAACATTTGCAAAAACCCTAAATTCTTGGTTTTTATGAACTTCAACCTTCTTCCATGATCAAATAAAGATCATATACACTCAAAATGATGAAGATCACCCATTGGTTGGGTCATTGGGGGCCTCAGATGCCCTGATTTTACACTGACTTGTCTGAAAAGTCAACCCTTGATCAGATGACTTCCCCAAGGAATTTCTTCATGAAAATTGATATGCATACTCCCTATACCATATAGAGACCAATGGAAACAAGAATGACCAAAAAATTTGGGGTTATGGCCTCTGAAACCAAAACCCTAATTTTCAGTCAACTGTGCAGTCAATCCTGGCTCTGCATCCACTCAAACCCTAGTTCTTGTGATTCTTTTGAATTCTTGACTTTGTGAAGATGGAATATGATACTTGAACACATATGGATCCCTTTGAAGTGATTGGTGGCTTTTGGAATGGCTCAAGAAGCTCTTGGATTGCTCAGATCACAAACCCTAGATGCAGATGACTTTGAATCTATGCAGTGAATCAAAAATGTGATATGGGATGGTATGATTGTGTTTATGCATATGAAATGATCACAAGCCATGGTGTGAAATGGGTGAGGGCAAATTTGGGGTGTTTACAGCTGCCCCTATTCAAACATGAGTTAGCTGTGCAGGATGTAAGCGACGGCTTAACAGGCAAACAAGATAACTTGTGGTTGAATACCAAAGACAGTCCAAAATTTGCACTCACAGAATGAAGAAGAAAAGGGATATAGATTGTAAAAGGAAAATAAAGTATATTGTAAAGTGTGGGCGACGGAGGACGACCGTCGAGCAGAGGACGACTGCTGGGTACATAGCAATGACGGGGACGGCCGACATGCTGGGAAAAGTATATGAACATATAGCAATGACGGGGACGGCCGACATGCTGGGGATAGAATGTAAAGCTAAGACGGGGACGGCCGACTAGCTGGGGAAAATAAAATCATGATGGGGACGGCCATCAAGATAAGGCTGTAAAATTCTCTGGGGATTTAATGAATCATCGACGGGGACGGCCATCAGGTTCACAAAGGTAAAGTAACCAACGATGGGGACGGCCATCGGGTTAAAAAGGAAAAGGGACCACGACGGGGACGGCCATCGGGTTAAAGAATAAATGAAATAAACAGATGATGGGGTACGGCCATCAAAGGTGAAGGACGATCACCTAGCAGGGGACGACTGCTCTGTTGGGAAATAAAGGAGATATGATGGGGACGGCCATCAAAGGTGGAGGACGACCACCTGACAAGGTACGGCTGCCGAAAATATCGCGACATAGGACGAATGCCGGATAAAAGGTCAACGATGGGGACGGCCATCGGACGAGCATGATGGAGGACGACCATCAAGAAGTGGAGGACGACCACTCAGCAGGGGACGGCTGCTCTCAAGGTTTATTACAACACAGGACGAGTGTCAGATAACCGAAATCAACAATGGGGACGGCCATTGGATAAAGTGATGAAGGACGATCATCAAAAGGTGGAGGACGACCACCTAGCAGGGGACGGCTGCTAAAAAGATCAACGATGGGGACGGCCATCGGACGAGCATGATGGAGGACGACCATCAGGAAGTGGAGGACGACCACTCAGCAGGGTACGGCTGCTCTCGGGGTATCATAACACAGGACGAGTGTTAGATAAAGGAAAAAAAAGCTTTGTTGGTGATCTACTGGGGATATAGTGAACATGGACGAGCGTTCACAACCAAGAAAGGGGAGTATAAGTGTTTGGTATTGTATAGATTAGAGATGCGGACGAGCATCCTTAAGACTATGATACGGACGAGTATCATGTAGAAACAAACTGACACAAGTTCAGAGATGATGATACGGACGAGTATCAACGGGTTAACAAAGAACACGGACGAGTGTTGAATCTGAAGGGATTCTTCTGGGGAATAGTAGACACGGACGAGTGTCTATATTCAAAAAGACAAAAGTGTTTTACACGGTGTATGGATTAAAGATGCGGACGAGCATCCTTAAGACTATGATACGGACGAGTATCATGTAGAAACAAACATTAGACGCAGTGTTCTGAGATGATGATACGGACGAGTACCAACTGATTAACAAAGAACAAGGACTACTGTCGAATCTATGGGGAGATAAGTGATGGTGTATACAAGATACAGACGAGTATCTGTATAAGTGTATCGTGAGTAGTGAGTATATAGATGAGTGTTTTAACTGCTGGGGAGAATGACACGGACGGGTGCCAAGAGAGAAAAGCGTAATATGAACAAGTATCTGCTATACAAAGTCTAGGCGACTGCTCTGGGGATATGACACGGACGAGTGTCAGGAAAGTGTATATATAGGTATGTGTGGGTGCAAAGAGGATGTCCTTGGCTTTCTGCTGGTAATATGACACGGACGGGTGCCATGAAGTATCCGTGATACGGGTGATTTTGTTATAAAGAGTGTTCAGACAACTTTACTGGGGAGTGATGATACTGACGAGTATCAATATGCTGGTATTTGTGAATATGAGGCAACTGTTTTCACCGGGACTCTGGTGAGGATTTCTGTACAATGATGATGAACGGTTATTATTCACAAGTGTTAATTCAGAACATGGCTTATGATTATGCTATGCGTTTGATTTTTTTGCCGTAATGCTCCGTATTAGATGGAATGCTACGCTCTGAGGGGATAATATGATGCAAATGCCATGATTATGCAAAGATATCAAACCGGGATTCGGATCCCGCCGCTGCGAAGATCTCTGGCTGATCTGTTTGAAATGGACCTCCCAGCTGGGGATGAGATCATTGATAGATCTGGTGAGATGTATCCACTTGGGGATCTATGCCACTAATTGACATATCCTTGTAATGTGGGGCCCAGCTGGGGTTTGCAGAGGCCTTCTTCACTCTGTTGTGATCTTCTATGCGCTGCTCTTCTGGATAGAGGCTGAAGATTCTGTGGGGAGATGATTCCCTGACTCCTGTATTTTACTGAGGAAGAATGATTGGTACTATAGCTGGGGATGATTGTTGGTAACTCATCCGGGGAGAGCAACAAGAGGCAACTCAGCTGGGAATATAGCATTTCAGATGCTGAGATTGAGTGTATGTTGATTTGGCAACTTCGCTGGGGAAATGGGCACCTTCCAGTGCCCCGTGGAAGATAGACCGAGTTGATAATGATTCACCAGCTTGCCGAGACGTGACTTGCATGCCCCAGGTTGCGTTCTGGATACCTGCAATCCTGCAAAGATAAGGAGACGCACAAAAGGTCCCGAGGTATCCTTTACTGGATTCCGTCATAGGAGTTAAGCGCTCTCAAGAGTAAGTATATTTCCTGCAAGCATGTGTTTTATTATTAGTGACAAACATCTGTATTCTTATGCAATCAATGTTCTTTCAAGATATCAGACATCTTTTGCAAAAAATGAAAAATGTACAAAACGAGACATGACTGAAAAATCTGATTTTATTAATTCAAATGCCCTGAATTGGCAAGATACAGCCAGAGAAACATATCTCCTGAAATGAGGAGATTGTTACAAATTGAGAAACAAAATGTTGGCGGTGTTGACGACGCTTTAAGGAGCTTCCTCTCCTGCTATGACTCGTATGACAATGGCATTCTTCTCGTCTTGCTTTCTGAAAAAGGCTGATTCTGATTGAAGCTTGATTTTGTTGGAGCTTTCCAAGTTGCAAGTGATACAGACGAATTCAGAATGCAGTTGTTCGCTTATTCCCTTATTTTGCATGGATCGCCCTTTCGGGTTTTCAATCCATCGGGATACCCATTTTTGCCTGAGTTGTCCAATGCGGCTTTTCAACTCAGCGGGTGTGCATTTTTTATTTATTTCCCTTACTTTTGCCCGAGTCTTTTATTCTGTTTTTGACTCGCCGGGATGCCCTATTTTTGCCTGGACTTACATTCTGTTTTTATGTCCAGCGGGTCATTTTTATGCGAAGTATTTTTTAACTGCATCTGAATTCACAGGGGACGGGAAATCTTCACCATCCATGGTGCTGAGCATCAGTGCTCCACTAGAGAAGACTTTCTTTACAACAAATGGTCCTTCATAGTTAGGAGTCCATTTGCCCCTGTGGTCTGTATGAGGAGGGAGGATTCTTTTCAGCACAAGATCTCCCACTTGGTACTCTCGATGCCTGACTTTCTGATCGAAGGCTCTCTTCATTCTCTTCTGATACAACTGCCCATGACAGATTGCAGCCAATCTTTTCTCTTCGATCAGACTCAGTTGTTCATATCGGGACCGAACCCATTCTGCTTCGTTCAGCTTAACATCCATCAGTACCCGTAAGGAGGGTAGTTCAACTTCAACAGGTAGGACTGCTTCCATACCATACACAAGCTGATACGGTGTTGCCCCAGTGGATGTTCTAATCGATGTGCGGTACCCATGCAAGGCAAACGGTAGCATTTCATGCCAGTCTTTGTAGGTGACTACCATCTTTTGCACAATCTTCTTAATATTCTTGTTTGCCGCCTCAACAGCGCCATTCATCTTTGGCCTGTAAGGAGATGAATTGTGATGTTGGATCTTGAAGTCCCGGCACAGTTCTGCCATCATTTTGTTGTTTAGATTGGAACCATTATCAGTAATGATTCGCTCGGGAACTCCGTATCGACAGATGATATCTCTCTTCAGAAATCTGGCTACCACTTGTCTTGTGACATTTGCATATGAGGCTGCTTCAACCCACTTAGTGAAATAGTCGATGGCGACCAGGATGAATCTGTGGCCGTTTGAAGCAGTTGGCTCGATCTTGCCAATCATGTCAATGCCCCACATGGCGAAGGGCCATGGTGAAGACATAATGTTCAAAGGATTCGGAGGCACATGCACTTTGTCTGCATAGATCTGGCACTTGTGGCATTTTCGGGCGTAGGCACAACAGTCTGCATCCATTGTGATCCAATAATAGCCTGATCTTAACAACTTCTTAGCCATTGCATGTCCTCCAGCATGGGTACCAAAAGAGCCTTCGTGCACTTCATGCATCAACAAATCTGCTTCTGTCTTGTCCACACATCTGAGGAGTACCATATCAAAGTTCCTCTTGTATAAAGACCCATCAGTGTTCAGAAAGAAACTTCCAGCAAGCCTTCTCAAAGTCTTCTTATCATTGGAAGATGCCCCAGGTGGGTATGTTTGATCCTCCAAGAAGCACTTAATATCATGGAACCAAGGCTTATCATCTTTGACAACATCTGCTGCGAATACATATGCTGGTCTATCAAGTCTCGATACTGAAATCTGAGGTACAACGTTAGCAGCTTGAACTTTGATCATGGACGAAATGGTAGCCAAGGCATCTGCAAACTGATTCTCGTCCCGAGGGATATACTCAAGCTTGACTGTTGTGAAGAAAGTCAATAACCTCCTTGTATAATCCCTGTAAGGTATCAGATGATCCTGGTGTGTATACCATTTCCCGTTGGTCTGATTGACTACCAAAGCTGAATCTCCGAATACGGTCAATGTCTTGATCCTGAGGTCAATGGCTTCCTCAAGACCCATAATGCAAGCTTCGTATTCTGCTTCGTTGTTAGTGCAGTTGAAAGTGAGTTTTGCCGAGAAAGGCATGTGAACTCCTTTGGGTGTAATGAGTACTGCACCAACACCACGACCATTCATGTTAACAGCCCCGTCGAACATCATAGTCCATTCTTCTTTTGGGTCGGGACCTTCAGTGTGAATAGGCTCTTCATGATCTTTTGTTTTAATGAACATGATGTCTTCATCAGGGAAGTCAAATCTCATAGGCTGGTAATCATCAATGGGTTGCTCAGCAAGATATTCAGACAATACACTACCCTTGATGGCTTTCTGAGAAGTGTATTGGATGTCGTATTCTGTGAGAATCATTTGCCATCTTGCAACCCGTCCGGTAAGAGCTGGCTTCTCAAATATGTACTTGACTGGGTCCATCTTCGAAATTAACAAAGTAGTGTGGGTCAACATATACTGTCTCAGTCGGCGAGCAGCCCACGCTAAAGCACAGCAAGTTTTCTCGAGCAGTGAATAACGTTGTTCACAGTCGGTAAACTTTTTGCTTAGGTAGTATATTGCATACTCTTTTCGACCAGACTCGTCATGCTGGCCCAACACACACCCCATTGACTCTTCTAATACTGTCAAGTACATGATTAGAGGTCTTCCTTCAACTGGAGGCATAAGGATTGGAGGTTCTTGCAGATACTTCTTGATCTTGTCAAAAGCCTTCTGGCAGTCTTCGTTCCACCTGACCGTCTGTTCTTTTCTTAATAGCTTGAACAAGGGTTCGCAGGTTGCTGTGAGGTGAGATATGAACCTTGAGATGTAGTTCAATCGACCTAAGAACCCTCGAACTTCTTTCTCTGTTTTTGGTGCAGGCATCTCTTGGATGGCTTTGACTTTATCAGGGTCAACCTCAATCCCCTTCTCGCTTACAATGAAACCCAGCAGCTTACCAGATCTCACCCCGAATGTGCATTTGTTGGGGTTCAACTTCAGTTCGTACTTCCTCAGACGCATGAATAATTTGAGCAGATTTACCAGATGGTCTTCCTCTGTAAGGGACTTGGCGATCATGTCATCCACATAACACTCGATTTCCTTGTGGATCATATCGTGGAATAGTGTCACCATAGCCCGTTGATAAGTTGCACCAGCATTCTTCAGTCCGAATGGCATCACTTTGTAACAGAACGTGCCCTAAGGTGTGATGAATGTTGTCTTCTCCATGTCTTCAGGTGACATTTTAATCTGGTTGTATCCTGAAAATCCATCCATGAAGGAGAATACCGAGAACTGAGCCGTGTTATCAACCAATACATCAATGTGAGGTAGAGGGAAATCATCTTTCGGGCTGGCTCTGTCCAGATCCCGGTAATCAACACACATTCTTACTTTGCCGTCTTTCTTAGGCATAGGTACTATGTTAGCAACCCACGGCGGATAGCTAGTCACAGCAAGGAACCCGGCGTCCCATTGCTTTTGTACCTCCTCCTTGATTTTCATAGCCATATCTGGACGAGTTCGGCGCAGTTTCTGTTTAACCGGTGGGCACTCTTCTCTCAAAGGCAGCTTGTGCACAACGATATCGGTATCCAACCCTGGCATGTCTTGATACGACCAAGCAAACACATCCACATACTCTTGAAGCAGGTCAATCAGTTGTCTCTTCACTGAGTCTTGCAGGCAGGCCCCGATTCTAACTTCTTTCACGTCTTCATCTGTACCAAGGTTGATCACTTCAACCTCCTCCTGGTGAGGGGTAATAACCTTTTCCTCTTGTCTTAACAACCTGGCTAGCTCTTCAGGAAGCTCATATTCTTCATCAACCCCTTCATCAGCTTGATTGATCGGATTGTCAAAGTCATACGATGTCATAGCCGTGCTGTTGTCGGTGCTGTCTGGAAGGCACTCTCTGCAAGGGTTAAGTTTGTTCATTTTAGTGATCTGATTTTAGTCTTATTTAGAAAAGTGAAATGAAGTTGTCATTTTGAAAACACCGCCATTTATTTTTTTGTACAAAAAAGAAAAATAGAAAAACAGTGAACGAAAAGAAAAAGACTCGTTTGCAAAAAAGATGTCTGATATTTCATTAATTGATCTTGTTTGCACAAAAAGTACAGATGGCCCGATTACAAAATGAGTCTTGTCATCTTGGGCAAGATGCAAGACTTTGATGCATGCTTATAAAAATACAGGAAATAATAATTACTCTGTATGAGTAACTCTTATAATTTCCTGGGAAGACCAGTTCGAGACACTGCTCCCCGGGATCCTTGGACGAATCCAGCTTTCCAGGTTGCGTTCCTCTTCCAGCTCGTCTTCCAGACAGTTGATAGCATCGGGGGTAAGCATCCCCCCACTGACAAAACCGGGCTTCTCAGCAGCCTTTGCTTGATGTTGAGTTGGTCTGTAACCCAACCCAAATTTGTCTTTCTTCTCTTCCACAGCTAAAACCTTGCCCCAGCCTGGGGCAGTTCCTTCCTCAACAACCTTCCGGGCTTGTTGGTATGATGACATGGAGATCCCAGATACAGCAGATGCTTCATTCACATTCAAGGCTTCAAATCCTTGGCTCATTGTTTCATGGATCTCCCCATCCATTTCAATATACTTATAAGTAGCCAGATGGCTAACAAATATATCCTCCTCCCCACAGATTGTAACAACTTGGCCTTCCCACTCAAATTTTAACTTTTGGTGAAGGGTAGACGTTATTGCGCCGGCGGCGTGAATCCAGGGTCTACCCAACAAACAGCTGTAGGCGGGCTGAATGTCCATCACATAAAAGATAGTTTTAAAGGTCTGTGGGCCAATTGTCACGGGCAGCTCAATCTCTCCCAGAACCGATCTCTTAGAACCATCAAAGGCTCTTACCACCAGGTTGCTGGGTCTCAACGCCAAACCATCATATTCTAGCTTCACCAGAGCCTTCTTTGGTAAGACATTAAGGGATGACCCCGTGTCTACCAGCACATGAGAAAGGACAGCTCCTTTGCATTCCATGGTTATGTGCAAGGCTTTGTTGTGGTTGCGGCCGTCCGCTGTTAAGTCAGTATTGGTGAACCCTAGCCCATTGCTAGCAGTAACATTTCCAACCACGGTTTCCAACTGGTTGACAGTAATCTCTTCAGGCACGTAAGCTGCGTGCAAGACTTTGAGTAATGCATTCCGATGAGCTTCGGAACACATCAGCAGTGAGAGGATAGAGATTTTGGATGGCGTTTGGTGAAGCTGATCCACAATTTTGTAATCACTCTTTTTGATGATTCGCATAAACTCATCAACTTCTTGATCGAACGGTGTCTTCAAGGCTTCTTTAACAGCTTGATCTTCCTGCACAGGGCTCTTTCCTTTGGCCTTGGCAGCAGCTTCTGCTTCGGCAGTAGGTCTTTGAATTGGTGGAGCAAAGAGACGTCCGCTTCGAGTGAAGCCTCCGCCTCCCCCCACATTATCTACTTGTGGTGCAGGTGTTGATGTTTCAAGAGTGATTCTTTTTCCTTCGCAGTACACGTCAGAGCCATAGTGCCAAGGGATGGCCCTATTGCTTTCATATGGTACTGGTCCAGGCACCGTGACAGTGACTGGGCTGATTGTTGCTGCTGAAGGGATTGTGATAGTTTGCGGATCATAAAAGATTGTAACTGGTGCTCTGGTGGGAGCAGCACCTTCTGAATGGTAGGCAGAGTTATTCTCAGGATCATAAAATATTGTGACAGTAGAGACATCTTCATGATTTGTTGCTGGGGTTGTAGGAGACAATGGTGGAAGAATGGATGTTGTCGTTGTAGGAGTCTCGAAGTGGAGTGAAGCTGAAGTTGTAGCAGGAAGATTTGTTGTAAACTGATCAGTTGAGATGATGGATGAAGCACTTGTTGATGAAGCCGAAGAATTGTCGGGAACAATAGTTGCTGCAGTTGTAGGAGGTTCTGAAACCGTTGCTGACGATATTGTTGGATTTGTTGGAAATGATGTGGTGATCTGAAGTTGGCCACTCTGAATGAGGCCATCTATGCCATTCCTCAAATTATCGCACCCATTTATCGAGATATTGCAGTAAGCACAACCCAATTCACACCCTGGGAACATCTGACATTCCAAGAGCTGAGCCTTGATTTCTACCAATGGTGTCCTGATCTGTCTCACACTGGTTATTAAATAAGACGGCTTGTCTTCTTCAATAGCGTTAATCCTAGGGCCACCATGGTTTGGCATGGGATTCTTATTGACATTGGGTGGTGGTGTGAAATTCAAAGCTTTCGAGTCTACCAGGTCTTGTACCTTCATGTGCAAGGCTCTGCACTTTTCCGTACTGTGGCCTGGTGCGTTGGAATGAAAAGCACACCTAGCATTGGAGTCATAGTTCCTGGGTAGACTGTTGGGATCCGGAGGTGCCAACGTTCTTAGCTCAACCAGGTTGAGTTTCAGAAGTTGTGGCAGCAAGGTAGCATATGGCATTGGGATCGGATCGATCACTCTGTTAGCTTGAGATGGCCTCTGTTGGAATGGCCTTTGTTGACTGTTGTTGTTGGTGTTGCTGTTGTTGTAATTTCTTGGAGGATACTGATTTTGTTGGTGGTACTGAGGTTGTGGTTGATAGTTTTGCTGAGGAGGTTGATAGACAGGTTGAGGATGAGCTGGAGCAGGGATGGTGACTGCTGCTATTGACCTTTGAACATATTGGGGCCTGCCCCTGTTTGAATGGATGGCATTGGTCTCGCCAGTTCTTCTCGGGCCTGCAAAAGGCTTTCTTGTACCACTGGACGAGCTTGCACCATTGTCTGAGATCTTACCCATCTTCAATAGGCTTTCAATTCTCTCCCCAGCTATGACAACATCGGCAAAGCTAGTAGATGAGAAAGCAGCTAGCCTATCAATATAGGTTCCCTGGAGGGTATTCATGAACATATCTGCCATTTCCCGTTCAGACATAGGTGGTTGAACAGCAGCAGCCAGTTGCCTCCATCTCTGTGCATATTCTCGGAAACTCTCCCTCGACGACTGTGACATTCCCATTAGGAGGGTTCTGTTGGGTGCCATGTCTAAGTTATACTGATACTGTCTGATGAAGGCCTCTGCCAGGTCCTTCCAGCATCTAATAGTTGCCCTTGTCAAGTGAGAGTACCATTCTCTCGACGCTCCAGTTAAGCTGTCTTCGAAATAGAACATCCACAATTTCTCGTCCATGGTATAAGCTTTTAATCTCCCGAGAAAAGATTGTAGATGGGTTCGAGGACAAGAAGTCCCATTATACTTTTCAAAACATGGAGGCTTGAACTTATGGGGGATCCTGACCCCGTCTACCAAGCCCATGTCCATGACGTCAAAGCCCAAAGAGTTTTGAGATTCTAAGGACCTCAACTTCTCAGCTATCTCATCCAATCTTCTATCATAAGCTTCTTCACCAGCGCCCATTACTGTGAATTGGTCTTCTTGAGGGTCCTCCTGTAGTACCCTCCCTGCTGTGGCAGTCCCTTGTATATTGACAGGGATGTTGGCCTCTGGATGGAGATGGGGTCCAAAAACCGGGGGATTGACATGAGGTTGGACCCTCTCGTTGTTACTTGTGCCAGCAGTTCCCACATGGGGCTCTTCTTGATTCTGCCTTTCCACCATGGCTCTCAATCTTTCCTGGCTCTGAGCCATGTTGTTCATAACTTCCATAAACTGAGTCATTTGATTCCTCATCTCTAGCCTTTCATTTGCCATTTGATTTCTGACCTCATGTCGCTCCCGACAAGTGACACCGGGTCAGATGAAGGTACAGACGCGAACGGTCGGCGAAGGGAACAGTGAGAACACACAGCCGTGATCTCACTGGAGGTGAAAAGAGTCGCCAGCTAGGCATTTTTATCCCGGAGGAAAGGCAATGCTGCATAAGCCTAGAAAAAGATGGATAAGACGGTTTGCGAACCAGAGAGACTGAGAAAGGGGGTTGGTTACAACCTGGGAAGGTATTAGCACCCAGATTGTCCGTCGTACTCGACGGGATCCACGCTTGAAAGATTTGTGTTTTAAAGGGGTAGTGTCAGTGCAATCTGTGTATAAAATAGCTGGAAAGAATGTACAGGTGTCAGTGTAAAAGAGCGTGAAGTGTAACATGTATAAATGATGTGTCAGTGTAAGAATGAGAATGAATTGCTCAAGATTATAAGGCTTAAAGAAATGAGCTGGAAAGAGGGGGAATGTACAGAGACTTTTGTTCGATAACCGTTAAGTTATGCCTACGTATCCTCTCGTGCAATGAGGAAGTCAGAACACCGTAGTTCGACCCAAAGAGACTGAAAGGTGAATTGACTGATGAACTGCTTGCTTGCCTATGCTCAAGTGTATGACCTGTCTGGCTCAGGTGCTTACTGTCTTGCATTAGACGGAAGAAGCAAGTCCTCGTTTGTGAATGAAGGTGATGAGAAAAGAATCCCGGAGGAGACGATTATTGTTTGTTTTTGTGTTTTCAGTCTTTTATTATTTTTTTTTAGATTTTGCCATAAGATAATGAGCTTAAGTCTAAACCAATGGATTTAGTGAACTCATCACATCCTCCCTCTGATTAGGGGTAATGAGAATACCTTAAGTGTGAAGTCAGATTCTCACACTTAATCACCTTCGGTGTAGGATTAAGATCATTAACCTACTTGTGATTATTTAGATGTTTTTGTGATTTTGTTTAGTGTTAAGTAATGAGGTTAAGCCATAATCAGGGATTAAACAGACTCATTACACCATCCTAAAAGAAGGATAATAGATGAGAATGTTTAAGTTGAGAAAAACTCCTCAACTTAATCCATGATTAGGGATTAAACCCATGACAAAACAAGCCTTTGATTAAGTGGATTTTATTTAATGGTATGATGATGAAGTGTTTTTTATGGTTTGTAAGACAACTTGAGGGGGACTTGTCCATTAACACTAGGGTTAGTCCTTCTTAACCAATTAAGGAAGAATTAGAACCCTAATGCAAGGCCCAAGTTACAAGTGTGATGTCTTGATATTTATTAGATGAATTGATTAAGAGATTTAAACACCTTAAGGGTTTAATACTTAGGATTAAAGTTATACACTCCATCCTAAGAGAAGGATGCAGGCATAACCCTAAGCACAAAGTCTTAAAGCCTTTAGGGTTTAGTCCCTGATTATGAGGTGAGAAGAGAAGACTCAAAGAGAGACCCAAAGGTAAAAACTATGAGGGGAGACTAATCAAAACCCTAATTCATTGTCATGCTTGGTTGGTCCTAAGGTTTGTGAGGTTTGCAAGAGAAATCTTCAAAGGAAACACCAGGAAGCAGATGAACAGGATCAAGAGAAGCAAAGTGACTTGCTTCATTCAAGAAGTCAAGTCACTTGAAGAAAGAAAGTGAGAAGGAGAAGAATGAGCAAGCTCAAACTCAAGCACACATAAAAATGCAGCAATGGATGCAAGAGAGATGAAAAGAAAAGGTATGAGAAGTGAAGGCAAATCCACTTCTCAAGTTTACTTACCACCTGCATTGTTAGAAAGAAATGCAATGCAATGCAAGATGAGATGAAATGATATGATGCAAAGCAAGACCAGAAGCATGTTGATGATGATTATGATGTTATGAAGTGCTGCAAACATGAGGCAAGACAATGGAGATGCTCATACAAGATTATGAATGCAAATGATGCAAGCTAAGGAGCATGAACAAGCATGAAATGTTATGAAACATACAAGACAAATGACATGGCAAACATGAGATGCAATGATCAAAGATGCTTTATACATGTCTTAAGATGTCAAATGAATCATAAACATGCACAAAATGCAAAGATAAGTCATGTTATGCAAGAGAATGCAAGAAGGATGCAAATGGAAGCCCAAATTAGGGTTCATGGATCAAACATCAAACACAAACCAAAAACAGAAACAAAACCCTAAGATAAAAATGGAAAATGGCATCCAAAGAAACCCTAAACCTATAATAGACCACTGCCCAAAGGGGAACTCTCAACTCTCAACCAAACTCAAGATATGAATTTTACAAGTTATTAGGGTTTTTAGGGTTCTTAGACAAAAGAAATGTCAAACAATTAGAAAATGCAAGAACAAATCAAGGCCTTTTTATCCTAGGAACTATATGCAAAACAAAAGACAAAGCAAAAAGAATCAATGTCACAACCTTCACCAATAGGCAGAAATGAATTTTTGAATCCATGATCAAAATAATGCATAAAAAATGATTTAATTCAATGAAAAATTCTTAAGATGCATCAAGATCAAAAAAGAAATTTGGTTTGAAGATTGGACAATGTTTCTAAATGTCTTAGAACATTTCATGAATTTTTTTGTAATTTTTAAATACCTAAAAGTATTTTTAATTAATTAATTCCCATTAATCAATTAAAAATAATCTTTTAAATATTTAAAAATACTTTTTGATGATGAAAAATAAAAATAAAAAATATTTTTGTGTCATAAAAATTAATAAAACTCAGAGGAAAAAGTTTCATAATTTTTATGCATTTTTTGCTATTTTTAATAAATTGTGCAAATTAAATAGAAAGAAAATGAAATAAAACAAAATAAAAGAGAAAGTAATCTGATCCAATGATCCAGATTCAAAGTTGAAACGAAAAGGTTGACTGGCGCGCTAATGAGTGGCCCAGATTGCTTCTGATTAAAATATAATTAATTAGTCTTAACACGTGGATTAGGGCTAATCAGAGAGATCCAGACCACACACACACGCGGGAGGTCAACTGGTCAAAGGGATCGTACGCTCCAGATTCAAACTTGAGTTAATTACACAATTAGGGCATAAACTACTTTCAGGTGGCCGGAGAAGACTTCCGGTCGTCTTCTCCGGCCAGCTCTCACCTGAGAACTACCCAAATCCCTCAAAACGCATCAAAAATGAAAAACAAGAACTGGGAAATGATCCTCACATCCTCACGAATCAAACCCCCATCCTAAAACACATTTATATTTCCTAAATCCACTGAATTGAAGAAAATAAGTTCTAGGTCACGCAAGCTTCAGACACAAATTAAATGCTTATATCACAACCATTTCAAAAACTAAAGGTACCAGAATGATCAGGATAACACAAAGAACAAGCTTGTAACAAGAAAAATGATTTCTGGAAAAATAATTTTCGAGCTACCTGAGATTTGAAGCTTTCAGTTTAGGAACTTTCTGGCCACCTCTCCTTGTGCAATCTACTCCTTAGAACCTCTTGATGATGTTTGAATGCTCAAATGGAGTTTAAGTTGGATAGTTGATGAGTTTCGAAAGCTTCTGTTCAAGCTTGATCAGAAATGGCAATGGTGAAATAGGCACTTTCAGGTCATGGTGAGGGGTTGTTTATGATCCTGAGGGTGAATGGAGAAGGTCTATGGTGTTTGTTTGTGTGTTTGCAAGCTGTGGCAAGAGTTTCGAAGGAACTTGCAGCTTGGGGTGTGAAATGGTTATGGAGTAATCTGGCTGTTTCAGGCTTGTGCTTTGGGTGGTTTGAGGTCTATGAAGTGTGTTGAGTTGGATGATGATGTTAGTTTGAGTGTTTTCAGGCTGTATAGAGAAGTTCGAAGGCTTTTGCAATGTGAAGGGATTTTGTGAATGTTGTGAATGAAGTGTTTTCAGCCTTGCCTTATGCTATGCTTTGCTTGCAAATTGTCCATATGACTCTCTCTCATTGGTCAGTTGATTTGACATGTGCTTTATTGATTGGTAAGTTGCCTTTTGCAAAAAGTCAAAAATTGTGTAAGAGAAGCATGGCTCATGATCTAGGCAAGTACATGGCATGGGCTGCGCAGCAAAGGGTGAGGTGAGAGGCTAGCCAAAGTCAGCATCCAATGTCATAAGTTGTAGGAAGTGGAATGAGTGGTTTTGCAACTTGTTGTAACTTGGTTCACATGTGATTTTCTTGTTCCAAAAGTCATGAAACATGAGCAATGCCTAGTTCATTCTGAATTTTGTGACTTGTAGAATGTTTGCATACTGGTTTGAAGTCAATTAGAAGTTACAAAATGCATTGGTTCAAGGTTTTGCAAAATTTCCACTTGGTGCATAACTTGAATTTTAGTGATTTTTGCCAACTTTAACAAACCATAAATTTTGATCCAAGATGAATTAGATCATGTTCTTGTACTTTTTGGAAAGGGAAAGATGAGATCTACAACTTTCATGACCAAAGTTTTTCCATTTGAAGCATTTTTGGATCCAAAATCATGGCTTGAAAAATGACATAAAATGATGCATTCTTGAAAAGTCAACTATGCCCAAAAAGTCAACATTTGCAAAAACCCTAAATTCTTGATTTTTATGAACTTCAATCTTCTTCCATGATCAAATAAAGACCATACACACTCAAAATGATGAAGATCACCCATTGGTTGGGTCATTGGGGGCCTCAGATGCCCTGATTTTGCACTGACTTGTCTGAAAAGTCAACCCTTGATCAGATGACTTCCCCATGGAATTTCTTCATGAAAATTGATATGCATACTCCCTATACCATATAGAGATCAATGGAAACAAGAATGACCAAAAAAATTGGGGTTATGGCCTCTGAAACCAAAACCCTAATTTTCAGTCAACTGTGCAGTTCATCCTGGCTCTGCATCCACTCAACCCTAGCTCTTGTGATTCCTCTGTATTTTTGACTTTGAGGAGGTGAAATATGATATAAGAACACACATGGACCCCTTTGAGTTGATTGGTGGCCTTTGGGAGTGGCTCAAGAGGCTCTTGGATTGCTCAGATCACAAACCCTAAGTGCAGATGACTTAGAAACTATGCAGTGAATCAAAAATGAGATATGAGATGATGTGGTTGTGTTTATGCATATGAAATGATCACAAGCCATGGTGTGAATGGGTGAGGGCAAATTTGGGGTGTTTACAGCTGCCCCTATTCAAACATGAGTTAGCTGTGCAGGTTGTAAGCGACGGCTTAACAGGCCAAACAAGATAACTTGTGGTTGAATACCAAAGACAGTCCAAAATTTGCACTCACAGAATGAAAAAGAAAAGGGATATAGATTGTAAGAGCAAAACAAAGTATATCGTAAAGTATGGGCGACGGAGGACGACCGTCGAGCAGAGGACGACTGCTGGGTAAGGTGGTATGTGAAGCAAAGCGATGACGGGGACGGCCGACATGCTGGTAAAGTGTATAAAGCAATGACGGGGACGGCCGACATGCTGGGGATAAAAGGTAAAGCTAAGACGGGGACGACCGACTAGCTGGGGAAAATAAAATATCATGATGGGGACGGCCATCAAGATAAAGCTGCAAAATTCTGAGGACTAATGAAACATGACGGGGACGGCCATCAAGTTCATAAAGGTAAAGTAACCAACGATGGGGACGGCCATCGGGCTAAAAAAGGAAAAGGGACCACGACGGGGACGACCATCGGGTTAAAGAATGAATGAAATAAACAGATGATGGGGTACGGCCATCAAAGGTGAAGGACGATCACCTAGCAGGGGACGGCTGCTCTGTTGGGTATAAAAGAAATATGATGGGGGACGGCCATCAAAGGTGGAGGACGACCACCTGGCAGGGTACGGCTGCCGAAAATATCAACGATGGGGACGGCCATCGGATAGAAAAGGTCAACGATGGGGACGGCCATCGGACGAGCAAGATGGAGGACGACCATCAAGAAGTGGAGGACGACCACTCAGCAGGAGACGGCTGCTCTCGAGGTTTATCATAACACAGGACGAGTGTTAGATAACCAAAATCAACAATGGGGACGGCCATTGGATAAAGTTGATGAAGGACGATCATCAAAAGGTGGAGGACGACCACCTAGCAGGGGACGGATGCTAAAATCAACGATGGGAACGGCCATCGGATGAGCATGATGGAGGACGACCATCAGGAAGTGGAGGACGACCACTCAGCAGGGTACGGCTGCTCTCAGGGGTATCATAACACAGGACGAGTGTTAGATAAAAAGAAAATTTGTTGGTGATCTACTGGGGAGATAGTAAACACGGAAGAGCGTTTACATCCAAGAAGCAAAAGGTATAAGTGTTTGGTATTGTGTATAGATTAAAGATGCGGACGAGCATCCTTAGGACTATGATACGGACGAGTATCATGTAGAAACAAGCTGACACATGTTCAGAGATGATGATACGGACGAGTATCAACAAAGAACACGGACGAGTGTTGCATCTGAAAGTATCCTTCTGGGGAATAATAGACACGGACGAGTGTCTATATTCAAGAAGACACAAGGTGTTTGACACGGTGTATGGGTTAAAGATGCGGACGAGCATCCTTAAGACTATGATACGGACGAGTATCATGTAGAAACAAACACTAGACGCAGTGTTCTGAGATGGTGGTACGGACGAGTACCAACTGGTTAACAAAGAACAAGGACTACTGCCGAATCTGTGGGGATATGAGTGATGATGTATACAAGATACGGACGAGTATCTGTATAAGCGTACCATGAGTAGTGAGCGTTGTATTGTATAGATGAGTGTTTATCTGCTGGGGAGGGTGACACGGACGGGTGTCAAGAGAGAAAAGTATAATATTAACAAGTATATGAGTGATGAAGGTGTACGCGACTGCGCTGGGGATATGACACGGACGGGTGTCAAAAAGGGTGCATATAAGGTATGTGAGTGCAAAAAGGATGTCTTTGGCTTTCTGCTGGGAGTTATGACACGGACGGGTGCCAGAATGTATCTGTAATGAGGGTGATTTGTTTGTAAAGGGTGTTCAGGCGACTTTACTGGGGAAAGATGACACGGACGGGTGCCAAAAGGTGTATATACGGGTGTTTGTGAATATGAGGCAACTGCTTTTGCTGGGACTCTGATGGGGATTCTGGGGGAAAGTGATCTGTATCCTGATGAATGGTTACTAGTCACAAGCGTTCAATTCACAACATGACTTATGATTATGCTATGTATTTGATTTTTGCCGTAATGCTCCGTATTAGACGGAATGCTACGCTCTGGGGGGGGTGAATATGATGCGGATGCCATGATTATGCAAAGGGGCACAGATCCGGGATTCAGATCCCATTGCTGCGAAGATCTCTGGATGATCTGCTTGAAGTGAACATCCCAGCTGGGGATGAGATCATTGGTAGATCTAATGATATATCTGCTTGGGGATATAGGTCACTGGTTGACATATCCTTGTAATGCGGGACCCAGCTGGGGTTTGCAGAAGCTTTCTGTACTCTGTTGTGACTTCTTCGTGCATTGCTCTTCTGGATAGAGGCTGAAGCTCTGTGGGGAGATGATTCCCTGATATCTGCATTCTGCTGAGGAAGAATAGCAACTCGGCTGGGGAAGTGAGAGGCAACTCAGCTGGGGAGAGCAACAAGAGGCAACTCAGCTGGGGATATAGCATCCTGAGTGTTAAGCCTGTTTGTTGATTTGGCAACTTTGCTGGGGGGAGCAATGGGGAGCAACTCAGCTGGGGATAGAGCATTTCGGATGCTGAGATTGAGTGTATGTTGATTTGGCAGCTCCGCTGGGGAAATGGGCACCTTCTAGTGCCATGTGGAAGATAGACCGAGTTGATAATGATTCGCCTACTTACTGAGACGTAGCTTGCATGTCCCAGGTTGCGTTCTGGATACCTGCAATCCTGCAAAGATAATGGAACGTACGAAAGGTCCCGAGGTATCCCTTACTGGATTCCGTCATAGGAGTTAAGTACTTTCGAAAATAATCACATTCCCTGTAAGCATGTGTTTTTATTTTCTAGAGAAGGGCATCTGTACTTATGCAATTGTATTTTTTAGAGATATCAGACAACTCTTTGCAAAACGTAAATGTAAAAACGAGACATGACTGAGAATCTGATTTTATTAATTCATGTGCCCTGAATTGGCAAGATACAGTCAAAGAAGCATGTCTCCTGAAATGAGGAGATTGCTACAAAATGAGAAATAAAGTGCTGGCGGTGTTGACGACGCTTTGAGGAGCTTCCTCTCCTGCCGTGACTCGTATGACAATGACGTTCTTCTCGTCTTGCTTTCTGGAGAGAGTTGATTCTGATTGAAGCTTGATCCTTTGGAAGCTTACCAAGTTGTAGGTGATACAGACGAATTCAGAATGCAGTTGTTCGCTTATTCCCTTATTTTGCATGGATCGCCCTTTCGGGTTTTCAATCCATCGGGATACCCATTTTTGCCTGAGCTATCCAATGCGGCTTTTCAACTCAGCGAGTGTACATTTTTTTCATTTATTTCCCTTACTTCTGCCCGAGTCTTTTATTCTGTTTTTGACTCGCCGGGATGCCCTGTTTTTGCCTGGACTTACATTCTGTTTTTATGTCCAGCGGGTCACTTTATGCGAAGTATTTTTTAACTGCATCTGAATTCAAAGGGGACGGGAAATCTTCACCATCCATGGTGCTGAGCATCAGTGCTCCACCGGAGAAAACTTTCTTTACAACGAATGGTCCTTCATAATTTGGAGTCCATTTGCCCCTGTAGTCTGTATGAGGAGGGAGGATTCTCTTCAGCACAAGATCCCCTACTTGGTACTCTCGGTGCCTGACTTTCTGATCGAAGGCTTTCTTCATTCTCTTCTGATATAACTGCCCATGGCAGATTGCAGCCAATCTTTTCTCTTCGATCAGACTCAGTTGTTCGTATCGGGACCGTACCCATTCTGCTTCACTTAGTTTAACATCCATCAATACCCGTAACGAGGGTAATTCAACTTCAACAGGTAGGACTGCTTCCATACCATATACAAGTTGATACGGTGTTGCCCCAGTGGATGTCCTGATTGATGTGCGGTACCCATGCAAGGCAAACGGTAGCATTTCATGCCAGTCTTTGTAAGTGATTACCATCTTTTGCACAATCTTCTTGATATTCTTATTTGCTGCCTCAACAGCGCCGTTCATCTTTGGCCTGTAAGGAGAAGAATTGTGATGTTGGATCTTGAAGTCCCGGCACAGCTCTGCCATCATTTTGTTGTTTAGATTGGAACCATTATCAGTAATGATTCGCTCGGGCACTCCATACCGACAGATGATATCTCTTTTCAGAAATCTGGCTACCACTTGTCTTGTAACGTTTGCATATGAGGCTGCTTCAACCCACTTAGTGAAATAGTCGATGGCGACCAGGATGAATCTGTGACCATTTGAAGCAGTTGGCTCAATCTTGCCAATCATATCAATGCCCCACATGGCAAAGGGCCATGGTGAAGACATGATGTTCAAAGGATTGGGAGGCACATGCACCTTATCTGCGTAAATCTGGCATTTATGGCATTTTCTGGCGTAAGCACAACAGTCTGCATCCATTGTGATCCAGTAATAGCCTGATCTTAGCAATTTCTTAGCCATGGCATGCCCTCCTGCATGGGTACCAAAAGATCCTTCGTGCACTTCATGCATCAACAAATCTGCTTCCGTCTTGTCAACACATCTGAGGAGTACCATGTCAAAGTTCCTCTTGTATAAAGACCCATCAGTGTTCAGAAAGAAACATCCAGCAAGCCTTCTTAAAGTCTTCTTGTCATTGGAAGATGCCCCAGGTGGGTATGTTTGATCCTCCAAGAAGCACTTAATGTCATGGAACTAAGGCTTATCGTCTTTTACAACATCCGCTGCAAATACATATGCTGGTCTATCAAGTCTAGACACTGAAATCTGGGGTACAAAGTTAGCCATTTGAACTTTGATCATGGATGAAATGGTAGCAAGAGCATCTGCAAACTGATTCTCGTCCCGAGGGATATACTCAAGCTTGACCGTTGTAAAGAAAGTCAATAACCTTCTCGTATAATCCCTGTAAGGTATCAGATGATCCTGGTGGGTGTACCATTTTCCGTTGGTTTGATTGACTACCAAAGCTGAATCTCCGAATACGGTCAATGTCTTGATCCTGAGGTCGATGGCTTCCTCAAGACCCATAATGCAAGCTTCGTATTCAGCTTCGTTGTTAGTGCAGTTGAAAGTGAGTTTTGCCGAGAAAGGCATGTGAACTCCTTTGGGTGTAATGAGTACTGCACCAACACCACGACCATTCATATTAACAGCCCCGTCAAACATCATAGTCCATTCTTCTTCCGGGTCGGGCCCTTCAGTGTGAACAGGCTCTTCGTGATCTTTTGCTTTAATGAACATGATGTCTTCATCAGGGAAGTCAAACCTCATAGGCTGGTAGTCATCAATGGGTTGCTCAGCCAGATATTCAGATAATACACTGCCCTTGATGGCTTTCTGAGATGTGTACTGTATGTCGTATTCTGTGAGAATCATCTGCCATCTTGCAACCCGTCCGGTAAGAGCTGGCTTCTCGAAAATGTACTTGACTGGGTCCATTTTTGATATCAACAAAGTAGTGTGGGTCAACATATACTGTCTCAGTCGGCGAGCAGCCCACGCTAAAGCACAGCAAGTTTTCTCGAGCAGTGAATAGCGCTGTTCACAGTCGGTAAACTTTTTGCTCAGGTAGTATATTGCATACTCTTTTCGACCAGACTCGTCATGCTGACCTAGTACACACCCCATTGACTCTTCTAATACTGTCAAGTACATTATCAGAGGTCTTCCTTCAACTGGCGGCATGAGGATTGGCGGTTCTTGTAAGTATTCTTTGATCTTGTCAAAAGCCTTCTGGCAATCTTCGTTCCACCTGACCGTTTGTTCTTTTCTTAACAGCTTGAACAAAGGTTCACAGGTTGCTGTGAGGTGAGATATGAACCGTGAAATGTAGTTCAATCGACCTAAGAACCCTCGAACTTCTTTCTCAGTTTTTGGTGCAGGCATCTCTTGGATGGCTTTGACTTTATCTGGGTCAACTTCAATCCCTTTCTCGCTTACAATAAAGCCCAGCAGCTTACCGGATCGCACCCCAAATGTGCATTTGTTGGGGTTCAGCTTCAATTGGTATTTCCTCAGACGCTTGAATAACTTGAGCAGATTTACCAGGTGATCTTCCTCTGTAAGGGACTTGGCGATCATATCATCCACGTAACACTCTATTTCCTTGTGGATCATATCATGGAATAATGTCACCATAGCCCGTTGATATGTGGCACCAGCATTCTTCAGTCCGAATGGCATCACTTTGTAACAGAACGTGCCCCAAGGTGTAATGAATGTTGTCTTCTCCATGTCTTCAGGTGACATTTTGATCTGATTGTATCCTGAAAATCCATCCATGAAGGAGAATACCGAGAACTGAGCCGTGTTATCTACCAATACGTCAATGTGAGGTAATGGGAAGTCATCTTTCGGGCTAGCTCTGTTCAGATCCCGGTAGTCAACACACATTCTTACTTTGCCGTCCTTCTTGGGCACAGGTACTATGTTAGCAACCCACGGCGGATAACTAGTCACAGCAAGGAACCCGGCGTCCCATTGCTTTTGTACCTCTATTTTGATTTTCATGGCCATGTCTGGGCGAGTTCGGCGCAGTTTCTGTTTGACTGGTGGGCATTCTTCCCTCAAAGGCAGCTTGTGCACGACAATGTCGGTATCCAACCCTGGCATATCTTGATACGACCAAGCAAACACATCAACATACTCTTGAAGCAGATCTATCAGCTGTCTCTTCACTGAGTCTTGCAGGCAGGCCCCGATTTTAACCTCTTTCACGTCTTCGTCAGTACCAAGATTAATCACTTCAATCTCCTCCTGATGAGGAGCAATAACCTTTTCCTCTTGTCTCAACAACCTGGCTAGCTCTTCAGGAAGCTCATACTCTTCATCAACCCCTTCATCAGCTTGATTGATTGGATTGTCAAAGTCATACGATGTCATAGTCGTGCTGTTGTCGGTGCTGTCAGGAAGGCACTCTCTGCAAGGGTTAAGTTTGTTCATTTTAGTGATTGATTTTAATCTTGCTTTAGAAAAAGTGAAATGAAGTTATCATTTTGAAAACACCGCCATTTATTTTTGTACAAAAAGAAAAATGGAAAAAACAGTGAGCAGAAAAGACAAAGACTCGTTTGCAAAAAGATGTCTGATATTTCATTAATTTAATCTTGTTTGCACAAAAGTACAGATGGCCCTGGTTACAAAATGAGTCTTGTCATCTTGGGCAAGATGCAAGACTTGGATGCATGCTATAAAAAATACAGGAAATAATAATTACTCTGTATGAGTAACTCTTATAATTTCCTGGGAAGACCAGTTCGAGACACTGCTCCCCGGGATCTTCGGACGAATCCAATTCTCCAGATTGCGCTCCTCTTCCAGCTCGTCTTCCAAACAGTTGATAGCATCAGGGGTAAGCATCCCCCACTGACAAAACCAGGCTCTGCAGCAGCCTTTGCTTGATGTTGAGTTGGTCTGTAACCCAACCCAAACTTGTCCTTCTTCTCCTCCACAGCTAAGACCTTGCCCCAGCCTAGGGCAGTTCCTTCTTCAACAACCTTCCGGGCTTGTTGGTAAGATGACATTGGAGTACCAGATACAGCAGATGCTTCATTCACATTCAAAGCTTCAAACCCCTGGCTCATTGTTTCATGGATCTCCCCATCCATTTCAATGTACTTATAGGTTGCCAGGTGGCTGACAAAAATGTCCTCCTCTCCAAAGATTGTGACAACTTGGCCTTCCCACTCAAATTTTAACTTTTGGTGAAGGGTAGACGTTATTGCGCCGGCGGCGTGAATCCAGGGTCTACCCAACAAACAGCTGTAGGCGGGCTGAATGTCCATCACATAAAAGATAGTTTTAAAGGTCTGTGGGCCAATTGTCACAGGCAGCTCAATCTCTCCCAGAACCGATCTCTTAGAACCATCAAAAGCTCTTACTACCAGGTTACTGGGCCTCAATGCCAATCCATCATATTCAAGCTTCACCAGAGCCTTCTTTGGTAAGACATTCAGGGAAGAACCTGTGTCCACCAGCACATGAGAAAGGACAGCTCCTTTGCATTCCATGGTTATGTGCAAGGCTTTGTTGTGATTGCGGCCATCCGCTGTCAAGTCAGAATTGGTAAACCCTAGCCCGTTGCTAGCAGTAACGTTTCCAACCACGGTTTCCAACTGGTTGACAGTAATCTCCTCAGGCACGTAAGCTGCGTGCAGGACTTTAAGTAGTGCATTCCGATGGGCTTCGGAGCACATAAGCAGTGAGAGGATGGAGATTTTGGATGGCGTCTGGTGAAGCTGATCCACAATTTTATAATCACTCTTTTTGATGATCCGCATGAACTCATCAACTTCCTGATCAAATGGAGTCTTCAGGGCTTCTTTGGCAGCTGGATCTTCCTGCACCGGGCCTTTTCCTTTTGCCTTGGCAGCAGCTTCTGCTTCGGCAGTAGGTTTTTGAACTTGTGAAGCAAAGAGACGTCCGCTTCGAGTGAAGCCTCCGCCTCCCCCCACATTATCTACTTGTGGTGCAGGTGCTGTTGTTTCCAGAGTGATTCTTTTTCCTTCGCAATACAAGTCAGAGCCATAGTGCCAAGGGATGGCCCTATTGCTTTCATATGGTACTGGTCCAGGCACCGTGACAGTGACTGGACTGATTGCTGCTGCTGAAGGGACTGTTATTGTTTGTGGATCATAGAAGATTGTAACTGGTGCTCTGGTGGGAGCAGCACCTTCTGAATGGTAAGCGGAGTTATTTTCAGGATCATAGAATATGGTAACAGTAGAGACATCTTCGTGATTGACTGCCGGTGTTGTAGGAGGTTCCGTTGGAATGACTGTTGTTGTTGCTGATGGAGAGTCGAAATGGAATGAAGCTGAAGTTGTAGCAGGAGAAACTGTTGAAAACTGATCATTTGGGAGGACAGGTGAAGTACTTGTTGATGGTGCTGATGAATTGTCGGGAACAATAGTTGCTGTATTTGTAGGAGTGTCTGAAACCGTTGTTGATGAAGTTGCCGGATTTGTCAGAAATGATGTAGTGATCTGTAGCAAGCCACTCCGAATAAGGCCGTCAATGCCATTCCTTAAATCTTCACACCCATTCCATGAAATATTGCAGTATGGGCACCCTAGTTCACACCCCGGAAATATATTGTTTTCACGGAGTTGAGCTTTGATTTCCACCAATGGTGTCCGGATCTGATCCACACTTGTTATTAAATAAGACGGTTGGTCTTCTTCAATAGCGTTAATTCGAGGACCACCATGGTTTGGCATTGGGTTTTTATTGACATTGGGCGGAGGTGCAAAATTCAGAGCCTTGGAGTCTACCAAGTCTTGTACCTTCATATGCAGAGCTCTGCATTTTTCTGTACTGTGACCAGGTGCGTTCGAGTGAAAAGCACACCTAGCATTGGAGTCATAGTTCCTTGGTAGACTATTGGGATCCGGAGGTGCCAGCGTTCTTAGCTCAACTAGGTTAAGTTTCAGAAGTTGTGGCAGCAAGGCAGCATACGGCATTGGGATCGGGTCGATCACTCGGTTAGCTTGGGATGGCCTCTGTTGGAATGGCCTCTGTTGATTGTTGTTGTTGGAGTTGTTGTTGAAGTTCCTTGGAGGATACTGATTCTGCTGATACTGAGGTTGTTGTTGGAAGTTTTGTTGAGGAGTTTGATAGACTGGCTGTGGATGAGCTGGAGCAGGAATGGTGATTGCTGCTATTGACCTCTGAGCATATTGGGGCCTACCCCTGTTGGTGTGAATGGCATTGGTCTCGCCAGTTCTTCTCGGGCCTGCAAAAGGCTTTCTTGTACCACCGGACGAGCTTGCACCGTTGTCTGAAATCTTACCCATTTTTAACAGGCTTTCAATTCTCTCCCCAGCTATGACAACATCTGCGAAGCTGGTGGAAGAGAAAGCAGCTAACCTGTCAATATAGGTTCCCTGAAGAGTGTTCATAAACATGTCTGCCATTTCCCTCTCAGACATTGGTGGTTGAACGGCAGCAGCCAATTGCCTCCATCTTTGAGCATATTCTCTGAAGCTCTCCCTCGAAGACTGTGACATTCCCATTAGGAGGGTCCTGTTGGGTGCCATATCTAGATTATACTGATACTGTCTGATGAAGGCCTCTGCCAGGTCCTTCCAGCATCTTATAGTTGCTCTTGTCAGATGGGAATACCACTCCCTTGATGCTCCAGTCAAACTATCTTCAAAATAGAACATCCACAATTTCTCATCCATTGTATAGGCCTTCAGCCTTCCTAGAAATGATTGCAAATGAGTCCGGGGGCATGAAGTCCCATTATACTTTTCGAAGCATGGAGGCTTGAACTTGTGGGGGATCCTGACCCCTTCTACCAAACCCATGTCCATGACGTCGAAGCCCAAAGAATTTTGAGACTCCAGCGATCTCAACTTCTCAGCTATCTCTTCCAATCGTCTATCATATGTTTCCTCTCCGGCACCCATTACTGTATACTGGTCCTCCTGAGGATCTTCTTGAAGTACTCTGGCTGCTGTGGCTGTCCCTTGAATGTTGACTGGGATGTTAGCCTCTGGATGGAGATGTGGGCCAAACACAGGGGGGGTAACATGTGGTTGCACCCTTTCATTATTACTGGTGCCTGCAGTTCCTACATGAGGCTCCTCTTGATTTTGCCTCTCCACCATGGCCCTCAGTCTCTCCTGGCTCTGAGCCATGTTGTTCATAACTTCCATGAACTGCGTCATCTGCGTTCTCATCTCTAACCTTTCGTTTGCCATCTGGTTTCTGACCTCCGTAAGGTCTTGTTGCATCTGATCCATCTGAATTCCCGGAAGGTTGTTTCTAGTTGGATACCTGTGTGGCCTGTTGAGAGGAAATACCCGGCGGCGAGCAATAATTCCTGAGCATCACAACAGAGGTTAGCAACAACAAAACAAAACCCTACAAAACAAATAAAAGGTTAGCATGCAATGCAGTTATGCTTATTTGTTCTCAAGGTATCCGGTTTGGCCTTCAGTTTTGACCCTTCCAGACCCTTGAAGATGATGCTGTTGAAGTTGCTTTTGATGTGAACCCCAACACAAATATATTACAAAGGTGAAATAATACAATTTGTTCATTTTACAACACAAACCCTCAAAGGGGCCAAAATACATCACAAAAAAAGCAAAAGTACATGGAAAAGGAACAACAACAAGCAAATGATCAAACTCCAAGGCCAAACTCATCCTCACGAACTTCCTTGAGAAGTGCTTCGGTCACAGGATCAGCCGGGTGCTCCGTGAGACTTCTGATGAGAAGGTTTCTTGTTGCAACAGCTGCAGTCAACCTCTTGTTCTGACTTTGATCTTTAGACCTCTTCAATCCTGCTTTGATTTTCAGCTCTGATATTTCCTCCTGGGCTGCTGCCAGGGCTTTTTCCATCTGCTCCATCTTGTCTTGAGCTCTCTTGTCTTCTAGAGTACGGGCCTCAGTGATCCGGACCCACCTGGCCTGACTCTCTTTCAAATACAAGTCTGTTCTTGCTCTTTGGAACTGGGCTTCCTTACAAGCATTCTTCAGAATCTGTTCACCAGCTTTAGACTTATTGATATAATCTCCAGACTTCTCAATCTTGGTCAAGTGTTCTACCCTCAATTTCTCCAATCTCTCAATCTCCCTCACACCTTCACTCCTCTCTCTGAGGGTCTTCTGCAAGGCTTGAGTTAACTTCTCATTTCTTTCCTTCAAGCTTTCAAACTCCTCCAAACTGATAGTGGCAGGGGGTGGTGCTGAAGATGACTCAGGCATATCTTCTATGGTAAAGGGCATTCCAGAGAATTGGGCCCTAGCATGGGACCACTCATAATATTGGACTGATGCCACATTATTGCACTTCCCCAAAATGGTGATTCCCTTAGTCTGAACATGATCCCAGGCCCAAGCAGCCTGCCTAACAACAGCCAAACTAATCTTGTTCTCACAGTAGAGGGTCTCCACCAAATCTTGTTCCCTAGGAATATGGACCAGTGCATAGCCTAATTGCCTTCTGAACAGCAGAGGGTTGTAGTTGATACTTCCCTTAACTCCTATCAAAGGCACATTGGGAAAGTGCCCACAGCTGGTGATCATATCTCCGCCTTTGGTGCTCTGAGTACACCATCTGATGTCTGCTGAAGTGAGAGTAGTGAGTCTCTTAGCCCAGTTGCTTTGCTGATGAGGGTTTAGGAATGCATCTGTCCTGGGTAGATGCCTGAGGAGCCAAGCATGGAATAATGGAGCACAAATCCTCACTAACCTTCCCCTCTGCTTCTCATTTCTCTGATGGACTGAGTAATAGAGATCACCCAGTAAAGTTGGCACTGGGTTCTTCAAGATGAACAAGTGGATTGCATTCTTGCTAATGAATCGAGGCTCATCTGCAAACAACACAATTCCATATACGCTTAAGGCCAACAGAGCACAAACAGCTTTCCACTCCCCCAAGGAGGCCTTCAAACTAGCTTGAGAAATCAGGAAGTCCAGATGAAATCCAGGGATCCCAGCTTTGGAGGTCATATGCTGTTCAATCAAAACAGGCTCCAGATACAAAGCTTTTGCTACCTCTCCATTGCTAGGAAAGGCCACTTCAGGGTTGAATGGGATTTCTCTTTTGATGGGCAAACCAACCAAAGATGAGTATTCTTCCAGAAGAGGCCCCAACTGAAAGTCTTGAAAGGTGAAACATCTCAATGGAGGATCATAGAACTGAATGCAAGTGTGGATGAGGCTCCTCTGAGATGGGTCCATATCCATAACCATGTCCAGTATATCCCCATAATGCTCTCTGAACAAAGGAATGTGATCTGGGGTGATCAGGGTTTGGATCCTCCTGATGTCTGATAAGTCTGGTTGGAAGAAATGATAGGTGATGTTGCTTTTCTTTGGAGCCATGATGCTGAAGACTGAGTAGAGTGCTGATGAAGATGCTGAAAGAATGAGCCACTGATTGGCTGGTGCAAGTATTTGAAGTATATGGCTGACAAACTGAAGCAGGTGCTGGTGGAGATAGGTCAATATAACAGATGGGGTCAAAACCAAAACCAGATGGAGGTGGATACCCTGAAACACAAATAAGCAAATGTTAATATGATGCAATGGGTATGTATGCAGATGAAATGCAAGGGTTTGTGACTGAGCTGGATCTGATTAACTGCCTTGGTATAGATCCATGTGTGTTCAAGAATTCCAGATGGAGGTCTAAAAATCCAGTAACCAGGGTGGGGGACTCAAATAAAGAGTCACAAGTCCAGGGTTTTAGAATCACAAGAACTATCCAACATGGAGCATTCTTAACAAAGTCAAAGTAACAGGGTATTCTGAGGTCAAGGTACCTGCAAACCTGTGAACAGCCCAACCCCCTCACAGGTGGTGATCTAGAACAAGGATCCTCAGACTTGGATCAGTTATGAGAAGTGTAAACACTTCTAACCCGGAGGTACAGTGTTTACAATAACCATAACAATTCCTCCTCTAATTCACCTCAGCTTCTGAAGGTCAATACTAAAAGGTCATCCAGACTTAGCAGGCTTCCCAGATAGCCCTAGCATTGCAGGAAATCTGCAACACAGAGTTCTCAAGAAGAAACCCATATCTGAACCGTGTTTCATATTCCCGCACCAGACCGAAATGGAATGGGAAAGAATATGATTCACTCTAGCCTAGGTGTCACTCAGGTCCCAGGTATAGGACCTTAACTCTCAATGAAACACCCACCCACCAAAGAAAAAAACCAGATCCAGCCAGCAACAATGACAGTATGATATACAAAAGCAATAGAGAAAGCAGTAAAGCAACTGTACATAAATCAATAAACAAAATAAATACAAGCACAAATAAGCACATAACACCCCCGTAAACACAAATCAATCAAGCGCTAGGAGGAACCCACAAAAAGAACCAGAAGCCCTGGTTGCAGTATAAGGGTCCCCAGCAGAGTCGCCAAGCTGTCGCTCCCGACAAGTGACACCGGGTCAGATGAAGGTACAGACGCGAACGGTCGGCGAAGGGAACAGTGAGAACACACAGCCGTGATCTCATTACACCATCCTAAAAGAAGGATAATAGATGAGAATGTTTAAGTTGAGAAAAACTCCTCAACTTAATCCATGATTAGGGATTAAACCCATGACAAAACAAGCCTTTGATTAAGTGGATTTTATTTAATGGTATGATGATGAAGTGTTTTTTATGGTTTGTAAGACAACTTGAGGGGGACTTGTCCATTAACACTAGGGTTAGTCCTTCTTAACCAATTAAGGAAGAATTAGAACCCTAATGCAAGGCCCAAGTTACAAGTGTGATGTCTTGATATTTATTAGATGAATTGATTAAGAGATTTAAACACCTTAAGGGTTTAATACTTAGGATTAAAGTTATACACTCCATCCTAAGAGAAGGATGCAGGCATAACCCTAAGCACAAAGTCTTAAAGCCTTTAGGGTTTAGTCCCTGATTATGAGGTGAGAAGAGAAGACTCAAAGAGAGACCCAAAGGTAAAAACTATGAGGGGAGACTAATCAAAACCCTAATTCATTGTCATGCTTGGTTGGTCCTAAGGTTTGTGAGGTTTGCAAGAGAAATCTTCAAAGGAAACACCAGGAAGCAGATGAACAGGATCAAGAGAAGCAAAGTGACTTGCTTCATTCAAGAAGTCAAGTCACTTGAAGAAAGAAAGTGAGAAGGAGAAGAATGAGCAAGCTCAAACTCAAGCACACATAAAAATGCAGCAATGGATGCAAGAGAGATGAAAAGAAAAGGTATGAGAAGTGAAGGCAAATCCACTTCTCAAGTTTACTTACCACCTGCATTGTTAGAAAGAAATGCAATGCAATGCAAGATGAGATGAAATGATATGATGCAAAGCAAGACCAGAAGCATGTTGATGATGATTATGATGTTATGAAGTGCTGCAAACATGAGGCAAGACAATGGAGATGCTCATACAAGATTATGAATGCAAATGATGCAAGCTAAGGAGCATGAACAAGCATGAAATGTTATGAAACATACAAGACAAATGACATGGCAAACATGAGATGCAATGATCAAAGATGCTTTATACATGTCTTAAGATGTCAAATGAATCATAAACATGCACAAAATGCAAAGATAAGTCATGTTATGCAAGAGAATGCAAGAAGGATGCAAATGGAAGCCCAAATTAGGGTTCATGGATCAAACATCAAACACAAACCAAAAACAGAAACAAAACCCTAAGATAAAAATGTAAAATGGCATCCAAAGAAACCCTAAACCTATAATAGACCATTGCCCAAAGGGGAACTCTCAACTCTCAACCAAACTCAAGATATGAATTTTACAAGTTATTAGGGTTTTTAGGGTTCTTAGACAAAAGAAATGTCAAACAATTAGAAAATGCAAGAACAAATCAAGGCCTTTTTATCCTAGGAACTATATGCAAAACAAAAGACAAAGCAAAAAGAATCAATGTCACAACCTTCACCAATAGGCAGAAATGAATTTTTGAATCCATGATCAAAATAATGCATAAAAAATGATTTAATTCAATGAAAAATTCTTAAGATGCATCAAGATCAAAAAAGAAATTTGGTTTGAAGATTGGACAATGTTTCTAAATGTCTTAGAACATTTCATGAATTTTTTTGTAATTTTTAAATACCTAAAAGTATTTTTAATTAATTAATTCCCATTAATCAATTAAAAATAATCTTTTAAATATTTAAAAATACTTTTTGATGATGAAAAATAAAAATAAAAAATATTTTTGTGTCATAAAAATTAATAAAACTCAGAGGAAAAAGTTTCATAATTTTTATGCATTTTTTGCTATTTTTAATAAATTGTGCAAATTAAATAGAAAGAAAATGAAATAAAACAAAATAAAAGAGAAAGTAATCTGATCCAATGATCCAGATTCAAAGTTGAAACGAAAAGGTTGACTGGCGCGCTAATGAGTGGCCCAGATTGCTTCTGATTAAAATATAATTAATTAGTCTTAACACGTGGATTAGGGCTAATCAGAGAGATCCAGACCACACACACACGCGGGAGGTCAACTGGTCAAAGGGATCGTACGCTCCAGATTCAAACTTGAGTTAATTACACAATTAGGGCATAAACTACTTTCAGGTGGCCGGAGAAGACTTCCGGTCGTCTTCTCCGGCCAGCTCTCACCTGAGAACTACCCAAATCCCTCAAAACGCATCAAAAATGAAAAACAAGAACTGGGAAATGATCCTCACATCCTCACGAATCAAACCCCCATCCTAAAACACATTTATATTTCCTAAATCCACTGAATCGAAGAAAATAAGTTCTAGGTCACGCAAGCTTCAGACACAAATTAAATGCTTATATCACAACCATTTCAAAAACTAAAGGTACCAGAATGATCAGGATAACACAAAGAACAAGCTTGTAACAAGAAAAATGATTTCTGGAAAAATAATTTTCGAGCTACCTGAGATTTGAAGCTTTCAGTTTAGGAACTTTCTGGCCACCTCTCCTTGTGCAATCTACTCCTTAGAACCTCTTGATGATGTTTGAATGCTCAAATGGAGTTTAAGTTGGATAGTTGATGAGTTTCGAAAGCTTCTGTTCAAGCTTGATCAGAAATGGCAATGGTGAAATAGGCACTTTCAGGTCATGGTGAGGGGTTGTTTATGATCCTGAGGGTGAATGGAGAAGGTCTATGGTGTTTGTTTGTGTGTTTGCAAGCTGTGGCAAGAGTTTCGAAGGAACTTGCAGCTTGGGGTGTGAAATGGTTATGGAGTAATCTGGCTGTTTCAGGCTTGTGCTTTGGGTGGTTTGAGGTCTATGAAGTGTGTTGAGTTGGATGATGATGTTAGTTTGAGTGTTTTCAGGCTGTATAGAGAAGTTCGAAGGCTTTTGCAATGTGAAGGGATTTTGTGAATGTTGTGAATGAAGTGTTTTCAGCCTTGCCTTATGCTATGCTTTGCTTGCAAATTGTCCATATGACTCTCTCTCATTGGTCAGTTGATTTGACATGTGCTTTATTGATTGGTAAGTTGCCTTTTGCAAAAAGTCAAAAATTGTGTAAGAGAAGCATGGCTCATGATCTAGGCAAGTACATGGCATGGGGTGCGCAGCAAAGGGTGAGGTGAGAGGCTAGCCAAAGTCAGCATCCAATGTCATAAGTTGTAGGAAGTGGAATGAGTGGTTTTGCAACTTGTTGTAACTTGGTTCACATGTGATTTTCTTGTTCCAAAAGTCATGAAACATGAGCAATGCCTAGTTCATTCTGAATTTTGTGACTTGTAGAATGTTTGCATACTGGTTTGAAGTCAATTAGAAGTTACAAAATGCATTGGTTCAAGGTTTTGCAAAATTTCCACTTGGTGCATAACTTGAATTTTAGTGATTTTTGCCAACTTTAACAAACCATAACTTTTGATCCAAGATGAATTAGATCATGTTCTTGTACTTTTTGGAAAGGGAAAGATGAGATCTACAACTTTCATGACCAAAGTTTTTCCATTTGAAGCATTTTTGGATCCAAAATCATGGCTTGAAAAATGACATAAAATGATGCATTCTTGAAAAGTCAACTATGCCCAAAAAGTCAACATTTGCAAAAACCCTAAATTCTTGATTTTTATGAACTTCAATCTTCTTCCATGATCAAATAAAGACCATACACACTCAAAATGATGAAGATCACCCATTGGTTGGGTCATTGGGGGCCTCAGATGCCCTGATTTTGCACTGACTTGTCTGAAAAGTCAACCCTTGATCAGATGACTTCCCCATGGAATTTCTTCATGAAAATTGATATGCATACTCCCTATACCATATAGAGATCAATGGAAACAAGAATGACCAAAAAAATTGGGGTTATGGCCTCTGAAACCAAAACCCTAATTTTCAGTCAACTGTGCAGTTCATCCTGGCTCTGCATCCACTCAACCCTAGCTCTTGTGATTCCTCTGTATTTTTGACTTTGAGGAGGTGAAATATGATATAAGAACACACATGGACCCCTTTGAGTTGATTGGTGGCCTTTGGGAGTGGCTCAAGAGGCTCTTGGATTGCTCAGATCACAAACCCTAAGTGCAGATGACTTAGAAACTATGCAGTGAATCAAAAATGAGATATGAGATGATGTGGTTGTGTTTATGCATATGAAATGATCACAAGCCATGGTGTGAATGGGTGAGGGCAAATTTGGGGTGTTTACACCTCAGTAAGGTCCTGCTGCATCTGATCCATCTGAATTCCCGGAAGGTTGTTTCGGGTTGGATAACGGTGCGGACGGTTGAGGGGAAATACCCGGCGCCTAGCAATAGTTCCTGAGATTTCACAACAGAGGTTAGCAACAATAAAACAAAACCTACAAAACAAACAAAGGGTTAGCATGCAATGCGGTTATGCTTATTTGTTCTCAAGGTATCCGGCTTGGCATTCAGTTTTGACCCTTCCAGACCCTTGAAGATATTGTTGTTGTTGCTTGAAGAAAACTCAGGTGAAGCAAACTAACACAAATATATTACAGAAGGTGAAATAATACAACTTGTTCATTTTACAACACAAGCCCTCTAAGGGGTCAAAATATATTACAAGAAAATAAAAGTACATGGAAAGAAAACAACAACAAACAAATGATCAAACACCAAGACCAAACTCATCCTCACGAACTTCCTTGAGAAGTGCTTCGGTCACAGGATCAGCCGGACGCTCCGTGAGATTCCTGATGAGGAGATTCCGGGCCACAACAGCTGTTGTTAGCTTCTTGTGCTGAGTTTGGTCCCTTGACCTCTTCACCCCTGCTTTGATCTTCAGCTCTGATATCTCCCTCTGGGCTGCTGCCAGGGCTTCTTGTTGTTCTTTTGCATCGGCTTCAAATTGCTCCATCTTGTCTTGAACTCTCTTATCTTCCAGGGTACGAGCCTCGGTGATCCTGACCCACCGGGCTTGACTCTCCTTCAAATACAAGTCTGTCCTTGCTCTCTGGAACTGGGCTTCTTTGCAAGCATTCTTCAGAATTTGTTCACCAGCCTTTGACTTTTTGATATAATCCCCAGACTTTTCAATCTTAGTCAAATGCTCCATTCTCAACTTCTCCAATCTCTCAATCTCCCTCATACCTTCACTCCTTTCCCGGAGGGTCTTCTGCAAAGCCTGGGTTAGCTTCTCATTTCTCTCCTTCAAGCTCTCATACTCCTCCAAACTGATGGTGGCAGGGGGTGGTGCTGAAGATGACTCAGGCATGTCTTCTATGGTAAAGGGCATCCCAGAGAATTGGGCCCTGGCACGGGACCACTCATAATATTGTGCTGATGCCACATTATTGCACTTCCCCAGAATGGTTATTCCCTTGGTTTGAACATTATCCCAGGCCCAAGCAGCCTGCCTAACAACAGTCAAACTAATCTTGTTCTCACAATAGAGGGTCTCAACCAAGTCCTGTGCCTTAGGAGTATGGACCAGTGCATAGCCCAGTTGTCGTCTAAACAGCAGAGGGTTGTAGTTGATACTACCCTTAACTCCTATCAAAGGCACATTAGGGAAATGCCCACAGCTGGTGATGATATCCCTGCCCTTGGTGCTCTGAGTGCACCATCTGATGTCAGCTGAAGTTAGAACAGTGAGCCTCTTAGCCCAGTTGCTCTGCTGATGAGGGTTTAAAAATGCATCTGTCCTGGGTAGATGCCTGAGAAGCCAAGTGTGGAACAATGGAGCACAACACCTCACTAATCTCCCCCTCTGCTTTTCATTCCTCTGGTGCACTGAATAGTAAAGATCCCCCAATAAAGTTGGCACTGGGTTCTTCAAGATGAACAGATGGATTGCATTCTTGCTAATGAATCGAGGCTCATCTGCAAACAACACAATTACATATACACTTAGGGCCAACAAAGCACAAACAGCTTTCCACTCCCCCAGGGAAGCCTTTAGACTAGCTTGAGAAATTAAGAAGTCCAAATGAAAACCAAGGATTCCAGCTTTAGAGGTCATATGCTGCTCAACCAAAACAGGTTCCAGATGCAAAGCTTTTGCTACTTCTCCATTAGCAGGAAAGACCATCTCAGGGTTGAAAGGGATTCCACCCCTGATAGGCAAACCAACCAAGGATGAGTATTCTTCTAACAGAGGGCCCAACTGAAAGTCTTGAAAGGTGAAACATCTCAGTGGGGGATCATAGAACTGAATGCAGGTGTGGATGAGGCTTCTCTGTGAAGGGTCCAGATCCATAACCATGTCAAGTATATCCCCATAATGCTCCCTGAACAAAGGTATGTGATCTGGAGTGATCAGGGTTTGGATCCTCCTGATGTCTGATAAGTCTGGCTGGAAGAAGTGATAGGTAATGTTGCTTTTCTTTGGAGCCATGATGACAAATGTTGATGAAGATACTGAAGAGAAGGGCCACTGATTGGCTGGAATAGATAGCTGGTAGCAAGTGCTGATGAAGGCAGGTCAAAACTGAAGATGGGGTCAAAACCAAAACCAGATGAAGATGGATACCCTGAAACACAAATAAGCAAATGTTAATATGATGCAATGATTATGTATGCAAATGAAATGCAAGGGTCCGTGACTGAGCTGGATCTGATCAAAATGCCCTGATATAGGTCCATGTGTGTTCAAGAATTCCAGATGGAGGTCTATAAATCCAGTAACCAGGGTGGGGGACTCAAATAAAGAGCCACATGTCCAGGGTTTAGAATCATAAGAACTGTCCAACATGGAGTATTCTTAACAAATCAAAGTAACAGGGTATTCTGAGGTCAAGGTACCTGCAAACCTGTAAACAGCCCAACCCCCTCACAGGTGGTGTTCTAGAACAAGGATCCTCAGACTTGGATCAGTTATGAGAAGTGTAAACACTTCCAACTCGGAGGTACAGTGTTTACAATAACCATAACAATTCCTCCTCTAATTCACCTCAGTTTCTGAAGGTCAATACTAAAGGTCATCCAGACTTAGCAGGCTTCCCAGATAGCCCTAGCATTGCAGGAAATCTGCAACACAGAGTTCTCAAGAAGAAACCCATATCTGAACCGTGTTTCATATTCCCGCACCAGACCGAAATGGAATGGGAAAGAATATGATTCACTCAAGCCTAGGTGTCACTCAGGTCCCAGGTATAGGACCTTAACTCTCAATGAATCACCCACCCACCAAAACAAAGACCAGATCCAGCCAGCAGCATGACAGTATGATATATACAAAAGCAATAAAGAAAGTAGTAAAGCAACTGTACATAAAGCAAAAATAAATACAAAAATACAAACACAAATAAGCACATAACACCCCAGTAAACACAAATCAAACAAGCGCTAGGAGGAACCCACAAAAAGAACCAGAAGCCCTGGTTGCAATATAGGTCCCCAGCAGAGTCGCCAAGCTGTCGCTCCCGACAAATGAAACAGGGTCAGATGAAGGTACAGACGCGAACGGTCGGCGAAGGGTACAGTGAGAACACACAGCCGTGAACTCACTGGAGAATGAATAGAGTCGCCAGCTAGGCATTTTTATCCCAGGAGGAAAGGCAATGCTGCATAGGCCTAGAAAAAGATGGATAAGACGGTTTGCGAACCAGAGAGACTGAGAAAGGGGGTTGGTTACAACTTGGGAAGGTATTAGCACCCAGATTGTCCGCCGTACTCGACGGGATCCACGCTTAAAAGATTTGTGTTTAAAGGGGTAGTGTCAGTGCAATTTGTGTATAAAGCGGGAAAAGAATGTACAGGTGTCAATGTATAAGTGATGTGAAGTATGAAAGTGTCAGTGTAAGAAAGGAATGAAATGCTCATGATAATGAGGCTCAAAGAATAATGCTGGAAGGAGGGGGAATATACAGAGACTTTTGTTCGATAACCGTTAAGTTATGCCTACGTATCCTCTCGTGCAATGAGGAAGTCAGAACACCGTAGTTCGACCCAAAGAGACTGAAAGATGAATTGACTTGTGAACTGCTTGCTTGTCTATGCTCAAGTGTATGACCTGCCTGGCTCAGGTGCAAACTGTCTTGCATTAGACGGAAGAAGCAAGTTCTCGTTTGTGAGTGAATGAGATGAGAAAAGAATCCCGGAGGAGACGATTATTGTTTGTTTTTGAGTTTTCAGTCTTTTATTGCTTTTGAAAGTTTGTCATAAGTTAATTAGCTTAAGCCTAAACCAATGGATTTAGTAAACTCATCACATATTCCCTCTGATTAGGGGTAATGAGAATACCTTAAGTGTGAAGTCAGATTCTCACACTTAATCACCTTTGGTGTAGGATTAAGATCATTAACCTACTTGTGATTATTTAGATGTTTTTGGTGTTTTTGTTTAGTGTTAAGTAATGAGGTTAAGCCATAATCAAGGATTAAACAGACTCATTACACCATCCTAAAAGAAGGATAATAGATGAGAATGTTTAAGCTGAGGAAAACTCCTCAATTTAATCCATGATTAGGGATTAAAATCATGACAAAACAAGCCTTTGATTAAGTGGATTTTAGTTAATGATATGATGATGAAGTGAGTTTTATGATTTGTAAGACAACTTGAGAGGGACTTGTCCATTAACACTAGGGTTAGTCCTTCTTAACCAATTAAGGAAGAATTAGAACCCTAATGCAAGGCCCAAGTTACAAGTGTGAAGTCTTGATGATTATTATGTGAATTGATTAAAGGATTTAAACACATTAAGGGTTTAACACTTAGGATTAAAGTTATACACTCCATCCTAAGAGAAGGATGCAGGCATAAACTTAATCACAAAACCTTAAAGCCTTTAGGGTTTAGTCCCTGATTATGAGATAAGAAAAGAAGACTCAAAGAGAGACACAAAGGTAAAACTAAGAGGGGAGACTAATCAAAACCCTAATTCATTGTCATGCTTGGTTGTTCCTAAGGTTAGTGAGGTTTGCAAGAACAATCTTCAAAGGAGCCACCAAGAAGCAGATGAACAAGATCAAGAGAAGCAAAGTGACTTGCTTCATTCAAGAAGTCAAGTCACTTGAAGAAAGAAAGTGGGAAGAACAAGAATGAGCAAGCTCAATCTCAAACACATATAGGAATGCAGCAATGGATGCAAGAGAGATGAAAAGAAAAGGTTATGAGAAGTGAAGGCAAATTCACTTCCCAAGTTTACTTACCACCTGAAATGTTAGAAAGAAATGCAATGCAATGCAAAATGAGATGAAATGGTATGATGCTAAGAAAAACCAGAAGCATGTTGATGATGATTATGATGTTATGAGGTGCTGCAAACATGAGGCAAGGCATGGAGATGTTCATACAAGATCATGGATGCAAATGATGCAAGCTAAGAAGCATGGATACACATGAAAATTTAGGAAGCATACAAAGCAAACAACATGGAAAATATGTAATGCAATGATCAAACATACTTTCTACATGTCTTAAGATGTCAAATGAATCACAAGAATGCTTGAAATGCTAAGACAAGTCATGTTATGCAAGAGAATGCAAAAGGGATGCAAGAGAAAGCCCAAATTAGGGTTTATGAAACAAACATCAAACAAAACTCAAAAACAGAAGCAAACCCTAAGATAAAAAATGGAAAATGCCACCCAAAGAAACCCTAAACCTATACTAAACCAAAGTCCAAAGGGGAGGTCTCAACTTTTAACCAATCTCAAGTTATGATTTTTCTAAGTTATTAGGGTTTTTAGGGCTCCTAAACAAAAGAAATACCAAACAAATTGAAAATGAGGAAACAAATCATGGCCATTTAATCCTAGAAACTACATGCTAAACACAATGCAATGCAAAAAGAATCAATGTCCAACTCTTCTCAAATAGGCAGAAATGATTTTTTGAACTTATGATCAAAATAATGCACAAAATATGATTTAATTCAATGAACAATTCTTAAAATGCATCAAGATCAAAAAGAAATTTGGTTTGAAGGTTGGACAATGTTTCTAAATGTCTTAGAACATTTCATGAATTTTTTGGTGATTTTTAGATACTTAAAAGTATTTTTAATAAATTAATTTCCATTAATCAATTAAAAATAATCTTTTAAATATTTAAAAATACTTTTTTAATGATAAAAAATAAAATGAAAATATTTTTGGATCATAAAAATTAATAAAACTCAGAAGAAAAAGTTTCATAATTTTTATGCATTTTTTACTATTTTAAATTAAATATGCAATTTAAATGAAAAGAAAATGAAATAAAAATAAATAAAATGAAAGTAATCAGGATGGAGGGCCAGGATTGGGTCTGGATTCAAATTTGTTGACCAGCGCGCAAATGAAGGGCCCAGATGGCTTCTGATCAGATTAAATTAATTATGGATTAATTAAGTTAAACACGTGGATTAGGGCATAATGACTTGATCTGAACCATTCATTCACGCGGGGAGTCAAACATGTCAACGCATCCAACGCTCCTCATTCAAACTGGCATTAATGACCTGAGATTAGGGCTAATCACTCAGGCTGCCGGAGAAGACTTCCGGTCGTCTTCTCCGGCCAGCATCTCACCTGGAAATTTCCAAACTCCCTCAAAACGTAACAAAAACAAAATCTAAGAATTGGGAAATGTTCTCCAACCACTCACGAATCAAACCCCTCTCCCAAAACAAATTTCTTTTCCCTAACTAAGCTGAATCGAAGAAAATAAGAACTAGGGCACGCAAGCTTCAGAGAGCAATTAAACTCTCATTCCAGCACCATTTCAAAAACTAAGAGCACCAGGATATTCAGTGGAACATAGGGAACAAGTTTACAACATGAAAAACAATTTCTGGAAAAATAATTTTCAAGCTACCTGAGATTTGGAGCTTTCAACCTGATGACTTTCTGGCCACTCCCCTCAGTGCAATCCACTCCTTAGGACCTCTTGATGGTGTTTGAATGCTTTAGAACAATTTATGTTGGCTGGTTGATGAGTTTCGACAGCTTCTGCTCAAGCTCAGTCAGAAATGGCAATGGAGTTTCAGGCAGTTTCAGGTCATTGTGATGGGTTCTATGTGATCAGAACAATGAGTGGAGAAGATCTGTGGTATTTGTTTGGGTGTTTGTGAGCTATGGAGAGAGTTTCGAATGAAAATGCAGGCTGAGGTGAAGAATGGCAATGGGGGATTCTTGCTTGTTTCAGGCCTGGCTCTTGGTGGTTTTAGGTCTATGAAGTATGGTGAGTTGAATGGTGAAAATGGTTTGAGTGCTTGAAGGCTGGGCAGAGAGATTCGAAGCAACTTGCAATATGGAGTGTTTTGTGAATGTGTGTCTTGTGAATGGTTTCAGCCTTGCCTTGTACATGAAATGGCTTGCAAAGTGATAATGTATTTTAATCCTATAGGTCAGATGATGTGACCTGGCCTATAGTGATTGGTAAGTTTGCTTTTGCAAAAAGTCACATTTTGTGTAAGGCAAGCATGGCTCATGATCTAGGCTTGGTACAAGGCATGGGCTATGCGCAGCAAAATGAGGGGAAAGGGTTAGCTTGGTTCAAGGGCCAATGCTGCAAGTTGGTGAAGAGAAATGAGTGGTTTTGCAACTTGTTGCTTTTTGAAACTTTATGAGAAAAGTCTTGTTACATGAACCATAACCATGGGCATTCTTGGTTCAAATCTGAATTTTATGACTTAGAGGATGTTTGCATACTGGTTTGAAATGAATTAGAGGTTGCAATTGGCCTTGGTCCATGATTTTGCAAAATTTCCATTTGAGGCATGCCTTGAAAATCAATGATTTTGGCCAACTTTGCCACACCATAACTTTTGATCCAAGAAGAGTTTGATCATGTTCTTGTATTTTTTGAAAAGGGAAAGATGAGATCTACAACTTTCATGACCAAAGTTTTTCCATTTGAAGCATTTTTGGATCAAAAATCAAGGCTTGAAAAATGACCTAAAATGATGCATTCTTGAAAAGTCAACTATGCCCAAAAAGTCAACATTTGCAAAAACCCTAAATTCTTGGTTTTTATGAACTTCAACCTTCTTCCATGATCAAATAAAGATCATATACACTCAAAATGATGAAGATCACCCATTGGTTGGGTCATTGGGGGCCTCAGATGCCCTGATTTTACACTGACTTGTCTGAAAAGTCAACCCTTGATCAGATGACTTCCCCAAGGAATTTCTTCATGAAAATTGATATGCATACTCCCTATACCATATAGAGACCAATGGAAACAAGAATGACCAAAAAATTTGGGGTTATGGCCTCTGAAACCAAAACCCTAATTTTCAGTCAACTGTGCAGTCAATCCTGGCTCTGCATCCACTCAAACCCTAGTTCTTGTGATTCTTTTGAATTCTTGACTTTGTGAAGATGGAATATGATACTTGAACACATATGGATCCCTTTGAAGTGATTGGTGGCTTTTGGAATGGCTCAAGAAGCTCTTGGATTGCTCAGATCACAAACCCTAGATGCAGATGACTTTGAATCTATGCAGTGAATCAAAAATGTGATATGGGATGGTATGATTGTGTTTATGCATATGAAATGATCAAAAGCCATGGTGTGAAATGGGTGAGGGCAAATTTGGGGTGTTTACACTGTCCCCTGCTAGGTGATCGTCCTTCACCTCTTGATGATCGTCCTTCATCATTCTATCTGATGGTCGTCCCTATCGTTGATCTTGTTATCTGACATTTGTCCTATGTTATGATAAACCCTGAGAGCAGCCGTACCCTGCTAGGTGATCGTCCTTCACCTCTTGATGATCGTCCTTCATCGTGCTTATCCGATGGTCGTCCCCATCGTCGACCTTTTCATCCGACATTCGTCCTATGTCGTGATACTTTCGGCAGCCGTACCCTGCTAGGTGATCGTCCTTCACCGTTAGATGACCGTCCCTCATCTTATCCCCAACAGAGCAGCCGTCCCCTGCTAGGTGATCGTCCTTTGCCTTTGATGACCGTACCTCATCATCTGTTTTATTTATTTCCTCAAACCAATGGTCGTCCCCATCATTTATCTTTAATCCCCATAGAGTCTTATTTCTTTGCTTTATGGTCGTCCCCATCATAATCTCTTATATCTCCAGCTTGTCGGCCGTTCCCGTCATTGCTTTGTTTCCCGCATCTTCCCCAGCATGTCGGTCGTCCCCGTCATTACTTTATCCTCAGCAGTCGTCCTCTACTCGACGGTCGTCCTCCGTCGCCCGCACTTTATAAATATACTTTATTTTTCTTTTACAATCTATATCCCTTTTCTTCTTCATTCTGTGAATGCAAATTTTGGATTGTCTTTGGTATTCAACCACAAGTTATCTTGTTTGCCTGTTAAGCCGTTTCTTACATCCTTCACAGCTAACTCATGCTTGAATAGGGGCAGCTGTAAACACCCCAAATTTGCCCTCATCCATTCACACCATGGCTTGTGATCTTTTCATATGCATAAGTTCAATCATAGCATCATATTGCATCTTTTGCTTCACTGCATTGTTTCAAAGTCATCTGCATCTAGGGTTTATGATCTGAGCAATCAAGGAGCCACTTGAGCCACTCCAAAGGTCATCAATCACTTCAAAGGGGTCCATGTATGTTCAATCATCATATTATACCCTCACAAGGCCAAAGAAGTCAAAGAATCACAAGAACTGAGAAAAGCATGGAAGCAGAGCCAGGTTTAACTACACAGATGACCTAAAATTAGGGTTTTGGCTTCAAAGGCCATAACTCCAAATTTTTTGGTCATTCTTGTTTCTTTTGGTCTCTATATGGTATGAGGATCATGCTTATCAATTTTCATGAAGAAATTCAATGGGAAAGGCATCTGATCAAGAGATGACTTCTTGAGCAAGTCAGTGCAAAATCAGGGCATCTGAGGCCTCCAATGACCCAACCAAAGAGTGTTCTCCATCATTTTGAGTGTTTATGATCTTTATTTGATCATAGAAGATGTTAGAAGTTCACAAAATTGAAGAATTCAAGTAATTTGCAAAATTGCCTTTTTGGGAAAGTGACTTGTAATGTAAACTTGCCATTTTGGGAAAGTTTTTCAACCTTCTCTAATTGATTCAAAAATGCTTCAAATGAGAAAACTTTGGTCATGAAAGTTGTAGAATGGATCATTCCCTTTTCAAAAAGTTCAAGAACTTTCCCTAATTCATTTTGGATCAAAAGTTATTGGCATTGCAAAGTTGGACAAAATCACATAATTTCATGTTTTACACCAAAGAGGCAAAGTTGCAAAACCTCATGCCAAGCCTTTATGTGACTTCAATGTGACTTCTAACCTTTGCACAAACATAAACCAATGCCTAAAAATCAGAATGCACCAAAGAATTGTCCACTTTCATGACTTGTACATTAAGAAACTTCAAAAGGGCCAAATTTTGTGAAAATTGCAAAACCTCACACAAACCCTAATCCACTTGCTGCATTGCCTCAAGTTCATTTCCATGGTTCTCCTTGATTCAAGCTGCAGCCAAGCCATGCCTTGTACCTTGACTGAACCAGCCCATACCTCTCTTACACAAAAAGTTGACTTTATGCAAAATGACCCATACCAATCAAGCTAGGCCAGCAACAACTCTCTGACCTATCCCAACTTGATACATGTACCAAAAGAGACACAACACATAACACAACACAGCCTGAAACATCCCAGAAGCCAGCATCCTCAAAACTCACCTCTTATGCATTTTCATTCGAATCTCTCCATACAAGCCACAAACATTAAAACAAACTTCACAAAACCATTCACCATGTTCCTCTGATCATTTCCCAACCATCAATTTGCCCTGAAAAGCCCTCAAACAGAAACATGATTTTTCAATTCCCTTGAACAGAACTTCATCAAACTCTTAAATCAGCCACATTAAACTCCAACCAAGCTTCAAAGCTTCATCAAGAAGATCATTGGATCCATTTTGAAGCAAAGAAGCAGTCAGAAAGCTCCTGGATTGAAAGCTCCATTTCAGGTGAGCTCAAGAACTTTTTTTCCAGAAACTTGTTTTTAAGTTCCTAAATGAATCTATGTGATGTGTTGATCATGCTGATATGTTTAGTTTTGTAAATGGTTAAGTATTGAGTATGTATGAAGCTTCTGAATTTTTTTGATGTAAAAACATTTTGATTCGATTCAACTTTGATACGAAAAATAAATGTGTTTTGGTTGATGATTCTTGTTGTATGATGTATGGGGTTGGATTCTGGGCAGAGAGATTAAGTCTTAGTGGCCTAGGGAAGAAGATAGCAATTTTCAGGGAGAGGTGTGGCCGGAGAAGATGACCGGAGGTCATTTCCTGCCACCTGAAAGTCATTAACTCATTAATCACGTTTAGGGTTCAGTTTGAATGTGGACCGTAGATTTAGTTGACCAGGGTTGGCTCCCGCGCGTTTGAATGGACCAGATCTCTCATTAAAACCCTAATCCTAATTTATTAAATTAATTAATTAGGTTTAGTCAGTTTAAATGTGGACCACAGGATATGGCGCAGGTCAACTCCCTCCAAAACCAGTTTAAACCACAGCCCTTGGATTTGCATACTTCTCATAAATTCAATTTTTATTTCATTAAATTTGTTTTATCTTTTACGAATTATTAAAAATAGCAAAACATATTTAAAAATTCTGAAAATTTTTGTCAAACATTTCATTAATTTTTAGAACCCAAAAATATTTTTATTTTTATTTTTTGCATTAAAAATCATTTTTAAATTATTTAAATGTTTATTTTTTATTAGTTAATGAAAATTAATTAATTAAAAATGCATTTAGGTATTTAAAAATCACCAAAAAATTCACATGACATTTTCAAACATTTAGAAACATTATCAAACTCTCAAACCAAATTTATTTTTGGTTCTTCATGCATTTTGACCATTTTCATTGGAATTAAATTCATTTTAAGGAAATATTTTTGTTCAAACTTGGAAAAATCCATTCTGCCTAACCATTGAGAGTTTGATGATGGTTCTTCTTGCATTGCATCCTCAATAGCATGTAGTTTATAGGATAAAATTGGTTTGATTTGATTTTCCATTTTCAATTTGTTTTGCATTTTTCATTGTAAGGTACCTTGAAACCCTAGTTGACTTAGGAAAATCATAACTTCCATTAGGTTAAGAGTTAGGTTCCCTCCTTTGGACAGTGAACTTGTGTAGGGTTAGGTATCCCTTTGTCCCATTTTCAATTTTTTATCACATCATTTGCTTCTGGTTTTGAATTTTTGCATTGTATGTTGTATGTAAACCCTAATTTGTGCCTTCCTTTGCATCCATCTCTCATTTGCTTGCATTTAAGAACTTTCCTTGACATTTTGTGCTTCCACATGATTCATAATACATCTTAGGACATATTAGAACCATGTTTGATCATTACATCTTTCATTTGCCATGTTATATGTTCATTGCATTTCATAAACATTCATGAATCTTTATGGTTCAAAGCATGCCTCATTTGCATCCTCATCCTTGTATGCTCACTCTCATCTCTTGTCATGTGTTTGTATCATCTCTTAGAATCATTAACTTCATGAATATGCTTCTGACTTTGGTTTGCATCATGACATTTCATCTCATTTGCATTGCATTTCATTTCTTTTGCTAACTTTTCAGGTGGTAAGTTGTTTTTGAGAAGTGAATTTGCCTTCACTTCTCACAATCTCTTCTCATTTCTCTTGCATCATTGCTGCATTTTAGCTTGTGAATTGGAGTGAGCTTGCTCATTCATGTTCATCCCTTACTTTCTTCCTTCAAGCAACTTGTCTTCTTAAGTGAAGCAAGTTGTCTTGCTTCTCTCTGCTTCTTTCCCCTTTCATCTGCTTCCCCTTGGTGGCTTCCTTGAAGATTCTTTCTCTCTTAAGCCTCACAAACCCTAGGATCTCCAAGTATGATAACAGTTAGGGTTTGATTAGTCCCCCATTTAGCTTTTCCTTTGAGTCATCTTTGAGTCTTCTCTTCTCATCTCATAATCAAGGACTAAACCCTAAAGGTTTTAAGGCTTTGTGATTAAGCTTATGCCTGCATCCTTCTATTAGGATGGAGTGTATAACTTTAATCCTAAGTGTTAAACCCTTCATGTGTTTAAATCCTTTAATCAATCCACCTAATAATCACTAAGACATCAAGCTTGTAACTTGGGCCTTGCATTAGGGTTCTAATTCTTCCTTAATTGGTTAAGAAGGACTAACCCTAGTTTTAATGGACAAGTCCCCCTTAAGTTGTCTTACAAACCATAAAATTCACTTCTTAATCTTACCATTAACCAAAATCCACTTTAATAAAGGCTTTGTTTTGTCATGAGGTTAATCCCTAATCATGGATTAAGTTGAGGAGCCTTTCTCATCTTAAATGTTCTCATCTATTATCCTTCTATTAGGATCGTGTAATGATTCCGTTAAATCCCTGATTATGGCTTAAACTCATTACTTAACACTAAACAAAAACTCCAAAAACATCTAAGTAAATTCAAGTAGGTTAATGATCTTAATCCTACATCATGGTGATTAAGTGTGAGGTGCTTACTTCATACTTAAGGTATTCTCATTACCCCTAATCAGAGGGAGGATGTGATGAGTCTACTAACCCCTGGTTTAGGCTTAAGCTCATTAATTTATGACAAACTCCAAAAGCAATAAAAGACTGAAAACACAAAAACACAATAATCGTCTCCTCCGGGATTCTTTTCTCATCTCATTCACTCACAAACGAGAACTCGCTTCTTCCGTCTAATGCAAGTCAGTTTGCACCTGAGCCAGACAGGTCATACACTTGAGCATAGACAAGCAAGCAGTTCACAAGTCAATTCATCTTTCAGTCTCTTTGAGTCGAACTACGGTGTTCTGACTTCCTCATTGCACGAGAGGATACGTAGGCATAACTTAACAGTTATCGAACAAAAGTCTCTGTATTATTCCCCCTCTTCCAGCATTATTCTTTAAGCCTCATATTCTTGAGCATTTCACTCCTTCCTGACACTGACACTTCTTCATTTCACTTCACATTCCTTTTTGCACTGACACTTGCATTCTTTCCAGCTTTGATACACAGATTGCACAGACACTACCCCCTTAAAGCACAAATCTTTTAAGCGTGGATCCCGTCGAGTACGGCGGACAATCTGGGTGCTAATACCTTCCCAGGTTGTAACCAATCCCCTTTCTCAGTTTCTCTGGTTCGCGGCCGTCTTATCCATCTATTCTTAGGTCTATGCAGCATTACCTTTCCTTCGGGATAAAAATGCCTAGCTGGAGACTCTTTTCTTTTCTTCCTGAGTTCACCCTTGTGTGTACTCTTCTCTTTCGCCGACCGTTCGCGTCTGTACCCCTCTTGGCCATGTGTCATCAGGTGGGAGCGACAGCTTGGCGACTCTGTTGGGGATCCTTATACTGTAACCAGGGTTTCTGGTTCTTTTTGTGGGTTCCTCCTAGCGTTTGTCTGATTTGTGTTTACTGGGGTGTTATGTGCTAATTGTGTTTATATAGTTGCTTTATTTATTGCTTTATGTATAGCTTTATTTATTGCTTTCCTTTACAGTTTTACATATTTCATACTGTCATTATCATTGCTGGATCTGTTCTTCTGTCTTGGTGGGTGGGGTTTCATTGAGAGTTTAAGGTCCTATACCTAGGACCTGAGTGATACCTAGGTTAGAGTGGTTCATGTTCTTTCCCATTCCATTTCGGTCTGGTGCGAGAATATGAAACACGGTTCAGATGTGGGTTTCTTCTTGAGAACTCTGTGCTACAGATTTCCTGTAGTGCTAGGGCTATCTGGGAAGCCTGCTAAGTCTGGATGACCTTTTGTTATTGACCTTCAGAAACTGAGGTGAATTAGAGGAGGATCTTTTATGGTTATTGTAAACATTGTACCTCCGGGTTAGAAGTGTTTACACTTCTCATAACTGATCCAAGTCTGAGGATCCTTGTTCTAGAGCACCACCTGTGAGGGGGTTGGGCTTTTTACAGGTTTGCAAGTACCCTTGGCCACATCATACCCTGTTACTTGTTTTGGTTTAAGAGTACCTTATTTTGGACAGTTCTTGTGATTAACCCTGGACATGTGACTCTTTATTTGAGTCCCCCACCTTGGTTACTGGATTTCTAAACCTCCATCTGGACTTCTTGAACATACATAGGCCTTATATATCAAGATAGATAATCAGATCCAGCTCTTGATCGCAAACCCTTGCATATCATTTGCATACTCATCATTTCATCATTTTAACATTTGTTTATTTGTTTTTCAGGGTATCCACATTATATCTGGCTTGGTTTTGACCCCTTCTTCTACATAGATCTCTGCTTCACCAGTTGTCTGCTTCAGCTGTCTTCATCATCATCAGCCTCAGCCTATCAGTGGCTCATCTCCAGTATCAGTCTTGATCTTCATCAGCAGCTATCTTCATCAGCATCCATGGCTACTCCCAGGAAGAGCAACATTTCATACCATTTCTTTGAGCCTGTGCTGACTGGCATCAGACAGGTCCAGTCACTTATCACCCCTGACCACATCCCATTATTCAGAGAGCATTATGGAGGTATCCTGGATATGGTTATGGACCTGGACCCTTCCCAGAGAAGCATGATCCACACCTGCCTACAGTTTTATGACCCTCCTTTGAGATGCTTCACATTCCCAGACTTCCAGCTAGGGCCTTTACTGGAGGAGTTTTCCTTACTGATTGGAGTACCCATCGGGGGTGGGATCCCCTTCAACCCAGAAATGACTTTTCCCGGTAATGGAGAAGTGGAAAAAGCATTATACCTAGAACCTGTCTTGATTGAACAAAATATGACAACAAAAGCTGGAGTCCCTGGTCTTCACTTGGATTTCTTGATTTCTCAGGCCATCTTGAAGGTTTCATTGGGGGAGTGGAAGGCAGTTTGTGCACTGTTAGCCCTCAGCATATATGGGGTTATACTGTTTGCAGATGAGCCCAAATTCATTAGCAAGAATGCCATTCATCTTTTTCTTCTGAAGAACCCAGTGCCCACATTGCTAGGAGATTTCTATTACTCCATTCATCAGAGAAATGAGAAACAAAGGGGGAAGTTGGTGAGATGTTGTGCTCCTTTGTTTCATACCTGGATGCTTAGACACCTGCCTAAGTCAGATGCATTCTTGAACCATCACCAACAAAAGAATTGGGCTAGGAGACTTATTGCTTTTACTCCAGATGACATCAGATGGTGCACCCAGAGCACCAAAGGCAAAGACATAATCACTAGCTGTGGGCAATACCCAAATGTGCCTCTGATAGGAGTAAAGGGTTGCATCAACTACAACCCTTTACTGTTTAAGAGACAACTGGGCTATGCTTTGGTTCACCCTCCTAGAGTGCAAGATTTAGCTGAGACCCTGTATTGTGAGATAAAGCCTAATCTAGCTACTGTCAGGCAAGAATCCTGGGCTTGGGACAACATCCAGACAAAAGGGATGGCTATTCTAGGGAGGTGTAATAATGTTGCTTCAGCTCAGTACTATGATTAGTCCCGTACTAGAGCTCAGATTACTGGAATGCCTTTCACCATTGAGGATATACCTGGACCATCAACAGTACAGCCAGCAGCCACTGTCATCCTGGAAGAATTTGAGAAGCTGAAAGAAAGAAATGAGAACCTGTCTCAAGCTTTGAAGAAGAATCTTTGGGAAAGGAGTGATGGTCGTCTAGACATTGAGAGGTTGGAGAAGCTTAGGGTGGAGCATCTGGCCAAAATTGAGAAGACAGAGGACTACATCAAGAAAGCAAGGGCTGGGGAGCAAATATTGAAGAATGCCTGTAAAGAATCCAAGTTTCAACAGGTTAGGACTGAGCTATATCTGCAAGAGAGTCAGGCTAGGTGGGTCAGGATCACTGAAGCCCGGACACAGGAAGACCAGAACACTCAAGCTAGGATTGAACAGTTGGAGGCCAATGAAAAGAAGCAACAGGAAGCTTTGTTGGCAGCCCAGAAGGAGATTTCAGAGTTGAAGCTTAGGGCTGGATTGAAGAGATCAAAGGATCAGAACAGGCACAAGAAGCTGACCACCGCCATTGCCACCAGAAACCTCCTCATCAGGACTATCACAGAGCACCCAGCTGGTCCAGTGACTGATGCACTTCTGAAGGAGGTCAAAGAGGATGAGTTTGGACTAGATGTTTGATTTCTTTGCTTGTTGTTCATTTCCATTTGATGTACTTTTCTCTTTCTTTTGTATTTTGACCCTCCAGGGGCAGGTGTTGTAAAACAGACTATGTATTGTTCAGTATTTGTAATATATTTTAGTTTGCTTCCATTTTGGGATTTCTTTTTCAACAAAGTCAAAAGCATCTTCCTCGGGGTCTGGAAAGGTCAAAACCAAGAGCCAAGCCGGATACCTTGGAAAACAAATAAGCATACTGCATTGCATACTAACTTTTGTTTTGTTTTGTAGGTATTGTCTTTATTTTGTTTGTTTCTAACTCTGTTGTGTTTCAGGAAATATTGCTCGCAGAAGAGTGTTCCCTGTCAACCGTACGCACCGGTACCCTACTCGCAACAACCTTCCTAGTATTCAAATGGATCAAGTACAGCAGGACCTGACTGAGGTCAGAACTCAGATGGCTAATGAAAGAGTGGAAATGAGGAACCAAATGGCTCAATTCATGACTGTGATGACTGGCTTGGCCTAGAGCCAAGAAAGGTTAAGGGCATTGGTAGAAAGACAAACTCCCGAGGAACCTCATCCTGGCACTGGAGGAACCAGCAACAATGAGGGAGGTCAGCCTCATGTTAACCCACCAGTATTTGGACCTCATCTGGATCCGGAAGTCAACATCCCAAGGAATGTACAGGGCAACACTACTGCAGGCAGGATCTTGCAAGAAGATCCTCAAGAAGAGCAGTTTACTGTAATAGGGGCTGGAGATGAAGTCTATGATAGAAGGTTTGATGAAATTGCTGAGAAATTGAGATCTTTAGAGTCTCAAAACTCCTTGGGTTTTGATGTAATGGACATGGGGCTAGTGGATGGGGTGAGAATTCCCCACAAATTCAAACCCCCGTGCTTCGAGAAATACAATGGAACCTCCTGTCCACGAACTCACCTGCAGTCTTTTCTGGAGAGACTCAAAGCATACACCATGGATGAAAAGCTGTGGATGTTTTATTTTGAATACAGTTTGACTGGGGCTTCAAGAGAGTGGTATTCACACCTGACCAGAGCTGCTATCAGATGCTGGAAGGACTTAGCTGAAGCCTTCATCAGGCAGTATCAATACAATCTGGACATGGCTCCTAACAGGACCCTTCTGATGGGAATGTCTCAATCCTCCAGAGAAAGCTTCAGGGAATATGCCCAAAGGTGGAGACAGCTTGCTGCTGCTGTCAAACCACCCATGTCAGAAAGAGAAATGGCCGACATATTCATGAATACTCTGCAAGGAACATATATTGATAGGCTAGCCGCCTTTTCTTCCACTAGTTTTACTGACGTAGTTATAGCCGGTGAAAGAATTGAGAGTCTATTAAAAATGGGCAAGATCTCTGATAACGGTGCAAGTTCGTCTAGTAATCCCAGGAAGCCTTTTGTGGGACCTCGAAGGACCAATGAGACAAATTTCATTCATACAAGCAGGGGCAGACCTCAGTATGTTCATAGATCAGTAGCAGCTGTCACAATTCTAGCTCCGATTCCTCAGAAACCAACATATCAACAACAACAACCACAATATTAGCAGCAGGTCCAGTATCCGCCACAGAGAGCCTACAACAACAACAACAGTAATCAACAACAACGACCCTTTCAACAAAGACCATCACAGGCAAACAGGGTGATTGACCCTATCCCCATGCCTTATGCTGCCTTATTGCCACAACTCCTGAAGCTCAAATTGATTGAGTTAAGGACATTGGCACCACCTGATCCTTCCAATCTCCCAAGGAATTATGATGTCAACGCCAGGTGTGCTTTCCACTCCAATGCACCTGGCCATAATACGGAAAAATGCAGGGCCTTACAAATGAAAGTCCAAGATATGGTGGATTCTAAAGCCCTCAACTTTGCACCCCCTCCAAATGTCAACAAGAATCCTATGCCCAATCATGGAGGGCCGAGGATTAATGCCATTGAGGAAGACAAACCATCCACTTTAATCACCAGTGTTGCACAGATTCGAACACCTTTGGTCGAAATTAAAGCTCAGCTTCTAGAATGCCAAGTGTTCCCCTGGTGTGAACTCGGTTGTGGGTATTGCAACATTGCAGTCAATGGGTGTGATAATTTGAGAAGCGGCATAGATGGTCTTATCAAGGATGGAATCCTTCAGATCTCAACAACGGCGCCTACAAATCCAGCAATTCCCTTGACAACAATTCCCGATTCTTCTACAACAGCAGCAACAATCATTCCAACCGATTCATCAATATCATCAGCAATGGCTCCGTCCATCACTTCAACGAGTCAAGTTTCAACAACCCTTTCTTCTACAACATCAGCATCCATTTATTCAGCAGCATCTTCTACAACACCAACAGGGATTAATGAAGATGTCTTATCAGTCACCATCTACTATGATCCATCAAGTGTTCCTCCCAGCAGTAGTTTTCAACAAACAGTGGCACCTCCTACCAGATCACCAGTCACAATTTACTATGATCCACACACCATTACAGTACCCTCCTCTGCAGCAGTCAGTACAGTTACTATTACGGTGCCTGGACTCGTTCCCTATGAAAGCAGTAATGCCATACCATGGCATTATGGCTCTGATCTTTATTGCAACGGGGAGAAAATCACTCTGGATTCATCAACCTCTTCTCCACAAATTGATAATGTTGGGGGAGGCGGAGGCTTCACCAGAAGCGGACGCCTTTTTGCCTCACAAACACAAAGACCTAATGCTGAAGCAGAGGCTGCTGCCAAAGCAAAAGGAAAGAGTGTGGTACCTGAAGAGCCGACTCCCAAAGAAACTCAGAAGACATCTTTTGAACAAGATGTAGACGAGTTTATGAGAATCATAAAAAGAAGTGATTACAAGGTGGTGGATTAGCTTCACCAAACCCCCTCCAAGATCTCCATATTATCACTATTGATGTGCTCTGAAGCTCACCGGAACGCACTGTTGAAAGTCCTGCATGCAGCATACGTGCCAGAGGAGATTACTGTTAATCAGCTAGAAACTGTGGTAGCAAATGTCAACACCAGTCATGGACTGGGCTTTACCAATGCTGACTTAACAACTGAGGGACGTAACCAAAACAAGGCTTTACATATCACCCTGGAGTGCAAGGGTGCTGTTCTATCTCATGTACTAGTAGACACTGGGTCATCGCTCAACGTTCTACTGAAGAAAGCCTTAGTGAAGCTGGAGTATGATGGCTTGGCACTGCGCCCGAGTAATTTGGTGGTGAGAGCATTTGATGGCTCTAAACGATCAGTGCTTGGGGAGATTGATCTTCCTGTGATGAATGGCCCGCAGACTTTTAAAATTACCTTCTATGTGATGGACATTCAGCCGGCCTACAGCTGTTTGTTGGGTAGACCCTGAATCCATGCCACTGGCGCTGTTACGTCTACCCTTCACCAGAAGCTGAAATTCGAGTGGGAAGGACAGATCATCACCATCTGTGGGGAAGAGGATATCTTTGTTAGCCAGCTGGCTACGTATAAGTACATAGAGATGGATGGAGAAATCCATGAAACCATGAGCCAGGGGTTTGAGGCCTTAAACATTAATGAAGCATCTGCTGTACTGGGAACCTCCATAACGTCTTATCAGCAAGCCAGGAAGGTTGCTGAAGAGGGTACTGCCCAAGGCTGGGGCAAGCTGTTGCCCGTGGAAAATAAAGAAGACAGATTTGGGTTGGGTTACAAACCAACTCAACAAGATCAATCAGAGGCTGCTAGAGAGCCCAATTTTGTCAGCGGGGGGATGCTCACCCCGGATGCTGTGAACAATTTGGAAGATGAGTCAGAAGATGAGTGCAACCTGGAAAGCTGGATACGTCCAAGGACCCCGGGGATCCATGTCTCAAACTGGTCTTCCCAGGAAATTATAAGGGTTACTCCCACAGAGTATTTATTATTTCCTGTATTTTTAAGCATGCATCAAGTCTTGCATCTTGCCCAAGATGTCAAGACTCATTTTGTAATCGGGCCATCTTGTATTTTGTGCAAAGACCAATTAATGAATATCAGGACATCTTTTGCAAATGAGTCTTTTTCTTTTTCTTTTTCTTTTTCGCTCACTGTTTTTCATTTTTCACTTTTTGTACAAAAAATAAAATGGCAATGTTTTTCAAAATTCACAAACTTCATTTTCACTTTTTCTAAATAAGATAAAACTGATCACTAAAATAAACCAATCTAAACCCTTGCAGAAAGTGCCCTTCAGACTGCACCGACAACGACACTGCTATGACTTCGTATGACTTCGACAATCCGATCAATCGAGCTGATGAAGGGGTTGAAGAAGATTATGAGCTACCTGAAGAGCTAGCTAGGTTGTTAAGGCAAGAGGAGAAGGTTATCACTCCTCATCAGGAGGAGGTCGAAACGGTTAATCTTGGTACAGAAGAAGAAGTGAAAGAAGTCAAGATCGGGACCTGCTTACAAGATTCAGTGAAAGAGAAACTGATTGACATGCTTCGAGAATATGTGAATGTTTTTGCTTGGTCTTATCAAGATATGCCAGGGTTGGACACCGACATTGTCATGCATGAGCTACCTCTGAAAGAAGACTACCCACTAGTAAAACAGAAGTTGCGCCGTACTCGCCCAGATATGGCAATGAAGATAAAAGAAGAGGTACAGAAACAGTGGGACGCCGGGTTCCTTGCTGTGACTAGTTACCCGCCGTGGGTTGCTAATATTGTACATGTGCCTAAGAAAGATGGCAAGGTGAGAATGTGTGTGGATTATCGGGACCTGAACAGAGCCAGCCCGAAAGATGACTTCCCTTTACCTCACATTGATGTATTGGTTGATAATACGGCTCAGTTCTCGGTATTCTCCTTCATGGATGGGTTTTCAAGATACAATCAGATCAAGATGTCACCTGAAGACATGGAGAAGACAACTTTCATCACACCTTGGGGCACATTCTGTTACAAGGTGATGCCATTCGGACTGAAAAATGCGGGTGCCACTTATCAACGGGCTATGGTAACATTGTTCCATGACATGATCCACAAAGAAATTGAATGTTATGTGGATGACATGATTGCCAAGTCCCTCACAGAAGAAGACCACCTTGTAAATCTGTTGAAGTTATTCAAACGTCTGAGGAAGTACCAGTTGAAGTTAAACCCCAACAAGTGCACATTCGGGGTACGATCCGGTAAGCTGCTGGGATTTATCGTAAGTGAGAAAGGGATTGAAGTTGACCCTGATAAAGTAAAAGCCATTGATCACACTAAATTTCACCGTATTTCTGACTCCGATTTCGCATGCATTCTTAGCTTTTATTGTTATTTTGTTATGTTATTACTTTGTTTTCTTTTGTTTTCAGGTTTTTATTATAATCGGGGCTTGAATCGAGAAAAGGAGCGAAAAAGGAGTGGAAACGGACGAAAACCTAGAAATTCAGCGTTTTGCACTTACGGCACCCACCGTGGCGGGCGCCATGGGGTTAGCCATGACGTGGCCACATCTCAAGACCACTCCACAACTGCCAAGACCCACGATCCCCACTCTTCCATTCCCTATTAGTACTATGGCGGGCGCCATAGGCCTGTGGCGGGCGCCACAAGGCAAAAATTCAGTTCCCTCCACTTTTTAGTGGAGGGGCATCCTGGTCATTTCCCGCATTTAGTTTTCCTATAAATAGGACTTTAGTTTTTCGTTTTTCTTCATCCAAACTTAGATTTCTCTAGGCATATATCAGTTTCAAAGCAGTTACCATTCCACATCGGGGTGTTTCTGCAATCGAGTGATCGAGTCTGTAATCTGTCTGTGTGATCGAGTTTTGGAGCACTCTGGAGGAAGTTAATCCTGCCGCCATTTTAATTCCAGTTCGTATTTTACTTTTCCTCATTGCTTTACTTTTATTTATTTCTCGCACTGCTTTACTTTCTTTATTATCCGCACTCGCACTTTATTTTTTTTATTTCCCGCACTCGCTTTACTTTCGTTTATTATCCGCACTCGCACTAAATTCATTTACTTTCCGCACTCGCACTAAATTCCTTTACTTTCCGCACTCGCACTAAATTACTTTTATGAAAAATTATAAAAAGAACCTTTACTTTATCATGTCTAACTAATTCCATAAAGGTTAGGATGTAAGGATCGTAATTAAACCAGTAATCCGTATAATTGTTCGTGGAAACACTTAAGGGCTATTTTATCTTTCAATTCAAGTAATTGTTCTTGACTATTTCAAAAACAGCCAAAAGCGCTTTGTCTAGTTTATTAGGAGTTTTTAGATTAAAAAGAAAAGAGATTTTAAAACGATTTTCGGACGCGTTATGAAGTTTAGAGTCTGGTTCACAAGAACCTCTTTTTGCTAAGAAGTCCAGGTTAAAATACTTTTCAACTTAGTCAAGATACTATATTTCTTAAAAATAGGCTTACTACTCTAACGCAGTATGCACCTTTTTATCCGTGACAATAGGAGGGGTTGATTAGAGAGTACAACTCGGTTCTGAATACGCGAAAGCGACAGTTCCTGTTAAATTAGTTATTTTCAAAGGAGAAAACATTGCCCATAAGTAGTTCAATTAACAAGTACTGGATTATCATTGATTACGTGAATTACATTCGAGCCTGTCTTTTATTTATTATTTAAAATTATCAATTTATTTACCATTGCACCCTTCTTAAAACCCTTATATTTAGTTGCCTTAGATACACACTATAACAACAGGTACGATAGATTGACACTTGGTCTCTGTGGATTCGACAATCTTTTATATTACTCTGACGTGTTCGTACACTTGCGAAAAACACGCATCAGCCATTCAAGAAATGCCTGCACCAAAGACTAAAAAAGAAGTTCGGGGGTTTCTAGGTAGATTGAACTACATTTCACGGTTCATATCTCACCTTACAGCAACCTGTGAGCCTTTGTTCAAGCTGTTAAGAAAAGAACAAACGGTCAGGTGGAACGAAGACTGCTAGAGGGCTTTTGACAAAATCAAAGAATATCTACAAGAGCCTCCGATTCTTATGCCTCCAGTTGAAGGAAGACCTCTAATCATGTACTTGACAGTATTAGAAGAATCAATGGGGTGTGTGCTGGGCCAGCATGATGAGTCTGGTCGAAAAGAGTATGCAATATACTACCTAAGCAAAAAGTTTACCGATTGTGAACAACGTTATTTACTGCTCGAGAAAACTTGTTGTGCTTTAGCGTGGGCTGCTCGCCGACTGAGACAGTATATGTTGACCGACACTACTTTATTGATATCAAAGATGGATCCAGTTAAGTACATTTTTGAGAAGCCAGCACTTACCGGACGGGTTGCAAGATGGCAAATGATCCTCACAGAATATGACATTCAATACACATCTCAAAAGGCCATCAAAGGCAGTGTATTGTCTGATTATCTTGCCCAGCAACCCATTGATGATTACCAGCCTATGAGATTTGACTTCCCTGATGAAGACATCATGTTCATTAAAGCAAAAGATCATGAAGAGCCTATTCACACTGAAGGGCCTGACCCAGAAGAAGAATGGACTATGATGTTTGATGGGGCTGTTAATATGAATGGTCGTGGTGTGGGTGCAGTACTCATTACACCTAAGGGAGTTCACATGCCTTTCTCGGCAAAACTCACATTTAACTGCACTAACAACGAAGCTGAATACGAAGCTTGTATTATGGGTCTTGAGGAAGCCATTGACCTCAGGATCAAGACTTTGACTGTATTCGGAGATTCAGCTCTGGTAATTAATCAAACCAACGGCAAATGGTACACTCACCAGGATCATCTGATACCTTATCGGGACTATACAAGGAGGTTGTTGACTTTCTTCACAACGGTCAAGCTTGAGTATATCCCTCGAGATGAAAATCAGTTTGCGGATGCTTTGGCTACCATTTCGTCCATGATCAAAGTTCAAGCTGCCAATTTTGTGCCTCAGATTTCAGTATCCAGACTTGACCAACCAGCATACGTGTTCTCAGCAGAAGTTGTTAAAGATGATAAGCCTTGGTTCCATGACATTAAGTGCTTCTTGGAGGATCAGACATACCCACCTGGGGCATCTTCTAATGATAAGAAGACATTAAGAAGGCTAGCTGGTAGTTTCTTCTTGAATACTGACGGTTCCTTGTACAAGAGGAACTTTGACATGGTACTTCTCAGATGTGTTGATAAGACGGAGGCAGATTTGTTGATGCACGAGGTGCACGCAGGATCTTTTGGTACCCATGCGGGAGGGCGTGCGATGGCTAAAAAGTTGTTAAGATCAGGCTACTACTGGATCACAATGGATGCAGACTGTTGTCCTTATGCCAGAAGGTGTCATAAATGCCAGATTTATGCGGATGAAGTGCATGTGCCACCAAACCCTTTGAATGTGATGTCTTCACCCTGGCCCTTTGCCGTGTGGGGCATTGATATAATTGGCAAGATTGAACCGACCGCTTCCAACGGCCACAGATTCATCCTGGTAGCCATTGACTATTTTACCAAATGGGTTGAAGCAGCTTCCTATGCAAATGTTACAAGGCAGGTGGTAGCCCGATTTCTGAAGAGAGATATCATCTATCGGTATGGAGTTCCCGAACGAATCATTGCTGATAATGGTTCCAACTTGAACAATAAAATGATGGCAGAACTATGTTGGGACTTCAAGATCCAACACCACAACTCTTCTCCTTACAGGCCAAAAATGAATGGCGCTGTAGAGGCAGCAAACAAGAATATCAAGAAGATTGTGCAGAAGATGGTAGTCACATACAAAGACTGGCATGAAATGCTACCGTTTGCCTTGCATGGGTACCGTACGTCAATCAGAACATCCACTGGGGCAACACCGTATCAGCTTGTGTATGGTATGGAGGCAGTCCTACCTATTGAAGTTGAATTACCCTCTTTGCGGGTACTAATGGATGTCAAACTGAATGAAGCAGAATGGGTCTGATCCCGATACGAACAACTGAATCTGATTGAAGAGAAGAGATTAGCTGCAATCTGTCATGGGCAGCTGTATCAGAAAAGAATGAAGAAGGCCTTCGATCAGAAAGTCAGGCTCCGAGAATACCAAGTAGGAGATCTTGTGCTGAAAAGACTCCTCCCTCCTCATGCAGACCACAGGGGCAAGTGGACTCCGAATTATGATGGGCCATTCATAGTAAAGAAAGTTTTCTCAGGTGGTGCTTTGATGCTCAGTACTATGGATGGTGAAGACTTCCTGTCCCCTGTAAATTCAGATGCAGTTAAAAAATACTTCGCATAAAATGACCCGCTGGACATAAAAACAGAATGTAAGTCCAGGCAAAAATAGGGCATCCCGGCGAGTCAAAAACAGAATAAAAGACTCGGGCAAAAATAAGGGAAAATAAATAAAAAATGTAGACCCGCTGAGTTGAAAAGCCACATTGGATAGCTCAGTTAGAAATGGGTATCCCGGTGGATTGAAAACCCGAAAGGGCGATCCACGCAAAACAAGGGAATAAGCGAACAACTGCATTCTGAATTCGTCTGTATCACGTGCAACATGGCGAGCTTCGAAAAGTTCGAACACCGGTCAGAATCAGCCTTCTTCAGAAAGCAAGATGAGAAGAAACGTCAATGTCATACGAGTCGTAGCAAAGGGGAAGCTCCTTAAAGCGTCACCAACATTGCCACCACTTCTTGTTTCTCAATTTGTAACAATCTCCTCATTTCAGGGGATCTGTTCCTTTAGCTGTATCTTGCCAATTCAGGGCACATAAATTAATAAAATCAGATTTTCAGTCATATTTTGTCTCGTACATTTTATTTTTCATTTGCAAAATGTCCGATGTCATTAAGATAGTGATTGCATAAATACAGATGTTTCCCTTCTAAAAATACGTGCTTACAGGAAATGTGCTTACTTCCGGGAGTGTCTAGACTCCTATGATGGGGTCCGGTAAGGGATACCTCGGGGTACTTGTGCGTTTCTTTATCTTTACAGGATTTGCAGGTATCCAAAGCGCAACATAGGGCATGAAAGCTTCTCCCCAGTAGGCTGCCCAAATCATTATTTCCTCAACACACCTTCCAAACAGCACCAGAGATGCCTTCTCCCTATCAGAGTTGTCAGGCATCACTTCTCCAACATTTCCTTCAGAGCAGTACCAGAAGGTGCCCATATCCCCAGCTGAGTTGTCCTCAGCAGGGTCCCCACAAGAAGTCTTTAGGAGGATCTTCCAGTGATCTCTCTCCTTCCCCAGCCAAGTGCTAGACAGGGAATCAGCCCCACAGAGATTCAGTCTCCATCCGGAAGAACAACGCTTGAAGATCTCACATCAAAGCAACGAAAGCTTCTACAGATCCCCAGCTGGGTCCCTTATTACCAAGATAGGTTTATCAATGACCTACTTCCCCATGCAGAGTCATACATGTCAAATCTACCAGTGATCTCATCCCCAGCTGGGATATCCACTTCAAGCAGATCAGCCGGAGATCTCTACAGCAACGGGATCCGAATCCCGGATCGGTATCTTTACATAATCATAGCATTTGCATCATATTGTCCCCACAGAGCGTAGCATTCCGTCTAATACGGAGCATTACGGCAAAAATCAAACATTTTGCATAATCATAAGTCATGATTTGAATTGAGCACCTGTAGATTCTGACAGTCCATCAACAATATACAGAATGTTTCCCGATTCCCCTCCAGAGAGCAAAGGCATTTCCCTTACAGATACACACTCCTTTTGGCACTCGTCCGTGTCATCACTCCCCAGTAAAGTCGCCCGAGCATTCTTTACAAACAGACACTTATATATTACAGATACTTCTCGACACTCGTCTGTGTCATATCCCCAGCAGAAAGCCAAAGCGTCCCCTTTGCACTCACAGATTCATATACAATTCCTTGACACCCGCCCGTGTCACCTTCCCCAGCACAGTTGCCTAAACACTTTGCAAACCAGATACTTGTTTATAATACACTTTTTCCGACACCCGACCGTGTCCCACTCTCCCCAGCAAGTTGAGCACTCATAGGCGTCTCACCTGTCACTTATAATAGATGCACGTCCGTATCTTGTATATACTACCTGGTCTCCTCAGATTCAACACTCGTCCGTGTTCTTTGTTAACCAGTTGATACTCGTCCGTATCATCATCTCTGAACACGCGTCAAACGTTTGTTTCTACTGATACTCGTCCGTATCATAGTCTTAAGGATGCTCATCCGCATCTTTAATCTATACACCGTGTCAAACACCTTTGTTTTCTTGAATTTAGACCCTCGTCCGTGTCTACCTCTTCCCCAGAAGAGTCCCAGCAAATTTTATTAAACTATTTCCTTTCTATCTGACAGTCTTCCTATGTCATGATACCTTTCGGCAGCCGTACCCTGCCAGGTGATCGTCCTTCACCTTTTTGATGATCGTCCTTCATCACCCCCAGTGGAGTCTATATTCATTAGAACCCCTTCTTATCCGACATTCGTCCTATGTCGCGATATTTTTAACAGCTGTCCCCTGCTAGGTGATCATCCTTCACCTGTTGATGATCGTTCTTCATCATTCTATCTGATGGTCGTCCCTATCGTTGATCTTGTTATCTAACATTCGTCCTATGTTATGATAAACCCTGAGAGCAGCCGTACCCTGCTAGGTGATCGTCCTTCACCTCTTGATGATCGTCCTTCATCATGCTTATCCGATGGCCGTCCCCATCGTCGACCTTTTCATCCGACATTCGTCCTATGTCGTGATACTTTAGGCAGCCGTACCCTGCTAGGTGATCGTCCTTCACCGTTAGATGACCGTCCCTCATATTATCCCCAACAGAGCAGCCGTCCCCTGCTAGGTGATCGTCCTTCGCCTTTGATGACCGTACCTCATCATCTGTTTCATTTATTTCCTCAACCCGATGGTCGTCCCCATCATTTATCTTTAATCCCCATAAAGTCTTATTTCTTTGCTTGATGGTCGTCCCCATCATAATCTCTTATATCCCCAGCTTGTCGGCCGTCCCCGTCATTGCTTTGTTTCCCGCATCTTCCCCAGCATGTCGGTCGTCCCCGTCATTACTTTATCCCCAGCAGCCGTCCTCTACTCGACGGTCGTCCTCCGTCGCCCGCACTTTATAAATATACTTTATTTTTCTTTTACAATCTATATCCCTTTTCTTCTTCATTCTGTGAGTGCAAATTTTGGACTGTCTTTGGTATTCAACCACAAGTTATCTTGGTTGCCTGTTAAGCCGTTACTTACATCCTTCACAGCTAACTCATGCTTGAATAGGGGCAGCTGTAAACACCCCAAATTTTCCCTCACCCATTCACACCATGGCTTGTGATCTTTTCATATGCATAAGTTCAATCATAGCATCATATTGCATCTTTTGCTTCACTACATTGTTTCAAAGTCATCTGCATCTAGGGTTTATGATCTGAGCAATCCAAGAGCCACTTGAGCCACTCCAAAGGTCATCAATCACTTCAAAGGGGTCCATGTATGTTCAAGCATCATATTATACCCTCACAAGGCCAAAGAAGTCAAAGAATCACAAGAACTGAGAAAAGCATGGAAGCAGAGCCAGGTTTAACTACACAGATGACCTAAAATTAGGGTTTTGGCTTCAAAGGCCATAACTCCAAATTTTTTGGTCATTCTTGTTTCTTTTGGTCTCTATATGGTATGAGGATCATGCTTATCAATTTTCATGAAGAAATTCAATGGGAAAGGCATCTGATCAAGAGATGACTTCTTGAGCAAGTCAGTGCAAAATCAGGGCATCTGAGGCCTCCAATGATCCAACCAAAGGGTGTTCTCCATCATTTTGAGTGTGTATGATCTTTATTTGATCATAGAAGATGTTATAAGTTCACAAAATTGAAGAATTTCAAGCCATTTGAAAATTGCCTTTTTGGGAAAGTGACTTGTAATGTAAACTTGCCATTTTGGGTAAGTTTTTCAACCTTCTCTAATTGATTCAAAAATGCTTCAAATGAGAAAACATTGGTCATGAAAGTTGTAGAATGGATCATTCCCTTTTCAAAAAGTACAAGAACTTGCCCTAATTCATTTTGGATCAAAAGTTATGGCCTTGCAAAGTTGGACAAAATCACATAATTTCATGTTTTACACCAAAGAGGCAAAGTTGCAAAACCTCATGCCAAGCCTTTATGTGACTTCAATGTGACTTCTAACCTTTGCACAAACATAAACCAATGCCTAAAAATCAGAATGCACCAAAGAATTGTCCACTTTCATGACTTGTACATTAAGAAACTTCAAAAGGGCCAAATTTTGTGAAAATTGCAAAACCTCACACAAACCCTAATCCACTTGCTGCATTGCCTCAAGTTCATTTCCATGGTTCTCCTTGATTCAAGCTGTAGCCAAGCCATGCCTTGTACCTTGACTGAACCAGCCCATACCTCTCTTACACAAAAAGTTGACTTTATGCAAAATGACCCATACCAATCAAGCTAGGCCAGCAACAACTCTCTGACCTATCCCAACTTGATACATGTACCAAAAGAGACACAACACATAACACAACACAGCCTGAAACATCCCAGAAGCCATCATCCTCAAAACTCACCTCTTATGCATTTTCATTCGAATCTCTCCATATAAGCCACAAACATCAAAACAAACTTCACAAAACCATTCACCATGTTCCTCTGATCATTTCCCAACCATCAATTTGCCCTGAAAAGCCCTCAAACAGAAACACGATTTTTCAATTCCCTTGAATAGAACTTCATCAAACTCTTAAATCAGCCACATTAAACTCCAACCAAGCTTCAAAGCTTCATCAAGAAGATCATTGGAGCCATTTTGAAGCAAAGAAGCAGTCAGAAAGCTCCTGGATTGAAAGCTCCATTTCAGGTGAGCTCAAGAACTTTTTTTCCAGAAACTTGTTTTTAAGTTCCTAAATGAATCTATGTGATGTGTTGATCATGCTGATATGTTTAGTTTTGTAAATGGTTAAGTATTGAGTATGTATGAAGCTTCTGAATTTTTTTGACCTAAAAACATTTTGATTCGATTCAGCTTTGATACGAAAAATAAATGTGTTTTGGTTGATGATTCTTGTTGTATGATGTATGGGGTTGGATTCTGGGCAGAGAGATTAAGTTTTAGTGGCCTAGGGAAGAAGATAGCAATTTTCAGGGAGAGGTGTGGCCGGAGAAGATGACCGGAGGTCATTTCCGGCCACCTGAAAGTCATTAACTCATTAATCACGTTTAGGGTTCAGTTTGAATGTGGACCGTAGATTTAGTTGACCAGGGTTGACTCCCGCGCGTTTGAATGGACCAGATCTCTCATTAAAACCCTAATCCTAATTTATTAAATTAATTAATTAGGATTAGTCAGTTTAAATGTGGACCACAGGATATGGCGCGGGTCAACTCCCTCCAAAACCAGTTTAAACCACAGCCCTTGGATTTGCATACTTCTCATAAATTCAATTTTTATTTCATTAAATTTGTTTTATCTTTTACGAATTACTAAAAATAGCAAAACATATTTAAAAATTCTGAAAATTTTTATCAAACATTTCATTAATTTTTAGAACCCAAAAATATTTTTATTTTTATTTTTTGCATTAAAAATCATTTTTAAATTATTTAAATGTTTATTTTTAATTATTTAATGAAAATTAATTAATTAAAAATGCATTTAGGTATTTAAAAATCACCAAAAAATTCACATGACATTTTCAAACATTTAGAAACATTATCAAACTCTCAAACCAAATTTTGTTTTGGTTCTTGATGCATTTTGACCATTTTCCTTTGAATTGAATTCATTTTAAGGCAATATTTTTGTTCAAACTTGGAAAAATCCATTATGCCTAACCATTGAGAGTTTGATGATGGTTATTCTTGCATTGCATCCTCCATAGCATTTATTTTATAGGATAAAATTGGTTTGATTTGATTTACCATTTTCAATTTGTTTTGCATTTTTCATTGTAAGGTACCTTGAAACCCTAGTTGACTTAGGAAAATCATAACTTCCATTAGGTTAAGATTTAGGTTCCCTCATTTGGACAGTGAACTTGTGTAGGGTTAGGTTTCCCTTTGTCCCATTTTCAATTTTTTATCACATCATTTGCTTCTGGTTTTGAATTTTTGCATTGTATGTTGTATGTAAACCCTAATTTTTGCCTTCCTTTGCATCCATCTCTCATTTGCTTGCATTTAAGAACTTGCCTTGACATTTTGTGCTTCCACATGATTCATAATACATCTTAGGACATATTAGAACCATGTTTGATCATTACATCTTTCATTTGCCATGTTATATGTTCATTGCATTTCATAAACATTCATGAATCTTTATGGTTCAAAGCATGCCTCATTTGCATCCTCATCCTTGTATGCTCACTCTCATCTCTTGTCATGTGTTTGTATCATCTCTTAGCATCATTAACTTCATGAATATGCTTCTGACTTTGGTTTGCATCATGACATTTGTAGATGTTTAAGAATTGGCAGAATTTTTGACCAAACAAGAAATGTTAAATTCAGTTCAGAATGTCCTATCAGATGTTGGGACATTAGCAAACAGAGTATGTGAACTTATTTCAGGATGTTCTACCAGATGTTGGGACATTGTGTAAATAATTTAAGTTCAGTTTTCCAGGATGTCCCAACAGATGTTGAGACATCTCAGACCTGCTTCCAGAATTAATTATTGATTAACAGATCAGAGATATTTAAGGAGAGTTATCTGGAATTAATTAATTATGGACAAAAACAGAACAAGGCGCATCTGTAGGGAGTTTTATATTGAAGACTCAGATTAAAACAGAAGACCTAAATCACCTAGAATATAGGAAGTAACAAACCCTAAATTCAAGGTGACAGCTGCTGCACATTAGGGCTGGATCATTCTACAGAAAGCCCAAAATTCAGATACCTATTTAATCAACAGAAACTCATAGAATTGAGTACGAATTTCAGAAGACCAAATAGGGTGTCTAGTGTTTTAATAGCAGGTTGTTTAATTGTACCACTTTATAAGCTTTTAAGCAAAAGTGCATTTGTGACTTGATTGAAACTGTGAAGTAAGATCAAGCTGTATTGTTTGAAGGATGTCTTCAATTTCTGTAAACTTGTAAACTTGATCATTGTGTGATTGAGGGGGAGTGAGTAGGGTACTCTTATCTAAGTGAGTCTTAGGTAGAAATTGCATTGGGTAAGTATTAAGTGATAGATTAAACAGGGTGGTTTAAGTCTAGAATTAATATTACTAATAGTGGATTTCCTCCTGGCTTGGTAGCCTCCAGATGTAGGTGTGGTTATACACTGAACTGGGTTAACAAACTTCTGTGTTGTTTACTTTTCTTGCTGTTTAAGTTTTGGTTAAATTTGTCAAATGTCCTATTAAGTGTTGGGACATCTCTTAGGACATCTCATACCTGATCACAGAATTTCAATTGGCATCAGAGCAGGCACCCTGCCTGTTTATACTGGGTGAGATCTAGGGAATTCAAATTCTGTAACATGGACAGAGATTTAGGGTCAGTAAATAGACCACCTATTCTGGATGGATCAAATTATGACTACTGGAAGCCAAGAATGATTGCATTCTTAAGGTCACTTGACAACAGGGCATGGAGAGCAGTCAATGTTGGATGGGATTACCCTATCCAAGACACCAAAGATGGATCAAAAGTGCTGAAACCTGAAGAAGAATGGAGTAAGGAGGAAGAAGACTCAGCACTAGGCAACTCAAAAGCCTTAAATGCTTTATTCAATGGCATTGATAGGAATATTTTCAGACTTGTGCATCATTGTGAGCTGGCCAAAGATGTTTGGGATACTCTCAAAACAACTCATGAAGGAACATCAAAAGTAAAAATGTCAAGACTTCAACTTCTCACCACCAAGTTTGAAAACTTGAGAATGAAGGAAGATGAATCAATTCATGAGTTCTATATGAACATCTTGGATATAGCCAATACTTCTGGAGCTTTGGGAGAAAAGATGACTGATGAAAAGCTTGTAAGAAAGATTCTCAGATCTTTGCCAAAAAGATTTGATATGAAAGTCACTGCAATAGAAGAAGCTCAAGACATATGCTCCATGAAAGTTGAAGAACTCATTGGTTCCCTTCAAACTTTTGAGATGGGAATGAATGACACAAATGCTAAAAAGAACAAAAGCATAGCCTTAGTGTCAAATACAGATGAAGAAGAGGATGCTGAATCAGCAAATGATAAAAGCTTATCAGAAAACCTTGCCTTGCTTGGAAAACAGTTCAAACAAATTCTCAGAGGAATGGAAGGCAAATCCAAACCTAGTGGAAGAAACACAAACTCTGAGAACAGAAGACCTTATGATGCTAACAAAAGATTAAAGTATGCTGAAAAGACCAGTCAAGATAAAGGAGTCAAATGTCATGAATGTGAAGGATATGGACACATCAAGTTTGAATGTCCTACCTACTTAAAAAGGCAAAAGAAAGGACTCTCTGTGACCTGGTCTGATGAAGACTCAGGAGAGTCAGAAGAAGAATCAGCTAAGCATATTACTGCTTTAGCTGGACTGTGTGAATATGATAGTGATTCCAGTTGTGGAGAACTTACTTATGAGGAACTTGAGCAAGCATTCAAAGATCTATACAAAAGAAGCTCTGAAATATGCAGTGAAGTTATAAAGCTAAAGAAGCAGAATGAGAAATTAGAAGATGACAAAGCAAATGATCAGGAGATCATTGACACCTTAAAAAGTGAAATAAGCCTTCTCAACTCTAAATTGGAACATATGTCCAAATCTGTTAGAATGTTGAACAGCAGCTCAAACACACTGGATGTTATTCTCAGCAATAATAAACATTCAGGGGACAAAAGTGGACTGGGATATAACAGAGATGAAGCCAGCTCTAGCAAAACTACTTCAAAAACTACACAGTCAAACAAGATGTCCCAACAGATGCTCCAACATCAGAACACAAAGACAAACATAATGTTCCAACAGATGTCTCAACATTCTGGAAAGAACAAAATGAAGAAGAAGTATCAAAGATGGAGATGCCATCATTGTGGAAGATTTGGGCATATCAAACCTCACTGTTATAAGCTACATGGATATCCAAATCAGATGTATCAGCAACCTTCTAATCAGAAAGTAGAAGGTACCAAGAAAGTGCTGCATAGACATCAAAGAAATCAGCAACCTCCTAAGCAGAAGACAGAGGTCATCAAGAAGGTTTGGAGACCAAAAGCTGACATTCAGACTGATCAAAGCCACATACCCAAGAACCAGATCAACAATCAAGCTTGGAGATCAGCTGAACAACACACAAGGCAGAGACATCAAAAGAAATCTCAACTCATCTGGTCAAAGAAAAGTACTGCATTCATAGCACATACATCTCTGAGAGTATCAGCTAAAGAAGACTGGTACTTTGATAGTGGATGCTCAAGACACATGACTGGATTGAAGAATTTGCTAGTAAACTTAAAATCACATTCATCCAGGTATGTTACCTTTGGAGATGGAGCTAAAGGATAAATCAAGGGAGTTGGAACCTTGGATTGTCAAGATGTTCCAAGACTAGATGATGTGCTGCTAGTTAAAGGTTTAACTGCTAACCTGATCAGCATAAGTCAACTATGTGATCAAGGATACAGTGTAAACTTTACAAAATCTGAATGTATAGTGACTAACAAAGAACAAGAGGTTGTCATGAAAGGAGCCAGATCTAAAGACAACTGTTACATGTGGGAATCCCAAAATCTTAGTCTCACTTCAACCTGTTCTCTAGCTAAAGAAGAAGAAGTGAAACTGTGGCATCAAAGACTAGGTCATCTTCATTTCAGAGGCATAAAGAAGATCATATCTATGGATGCTGTAAGAGGTATTCCTAAACTAAAGATTGATGATGGCAAAATATGTGGTGAATGTCAAATAGGCAAGCAAACCAAGATGTCCCATCCAAAGCTCCAACATCTGACAACTTCCAAAGTTTTGGAACTTCTACATATGGATCTTATGGGACCTATGCAGGTTGAAAGTCTTGGTGGTAAGAGGTATGCTTATGTGGTGGTTGATGACTTTTCAAGATATACATGGATAAATTTTATCAAAGAAAAGTCAGATGTATTTGATGTATTCAAAGAATTATGTCAAAGATTACAAAGGGAAAAATCCAGCTGTGTGATCAGAATTAGAAGTGATCATGGAAAGGAATTTGAGAATCAAAAGTTCTTAGATTTCTGCTCTTCAGAAGGAATAAATCATGAATATTCTTCTCCTATCACTCCTCAACAGAATGGGATTGTTGAAAGGAAGAATAGAACCATTCAAGAATCAGCAAGAGCTATGATCCATGCTAAAAAGTTGCCTCTATACTTTTGGGCTGAAGCTATGAACACTGCCTGTTACATCCATAACAGAGTTACTTTAAGGAAAGGAACTTTGTCCACAATATATGAAGTCTGGAAGGGCAGAAAACCCACTGTGAAGTACTTTCATGTGTTTGGAAGTAAATGCTATATTCTGGCAGATAGGGAGCAAAGGAGAAAAATGGATCCTAAAAGTGATGAAGGGATTTTCCTTGGATACTCTATAAACAGCAGAGCCTATAGAGTATTTAATTACAGAACAAAGGTTATCATGGAGTCCATAAATGTGATAATTGATGATGCTTCTACAGATGTCCCAGAAGATGTTGGAACATCTGCTGATATCAAGATTGAAGCTGAAGAAAAGAATGATCAATATAACTTCACTCAAAATGATACAAGGTCAGAAGATTCAAGCAAACCTCCCTCCATCAGAATACAGAAGGATCATCCCAAAGACTTAATAATTGGTGATCCCAACAGAGGTGTAAGCACTAGATCAAGAGAAGTGATTTCAGGTTCTTGTTTTGTTTCCAAAATAGAACCTAAAAATGTCAAGGAAGCTCTTACTGATGATTACTGGATTTGTGCTATGCAAGAGGAATTAGGTCAATTCACAAGGAATGAAGTGTGGATTCTTGTTCCTAGACCTGATGACATAAATGTGATTGGTACAAAATGGGTGTATAAGAACAAGTCAAATGAACAAGGAGTTGTTACAAAGAACAAAGCTAGACTTGTGGCTCAAGGATACACTCAAATTGAAGGGGTAGACTTTGATGAAACCTTTGCACCAGTAGCAAGGCTTGAATCAATAAGACTACTGTTGGGAATTGCTTGTATCTTAAAGTTCAAGCTATTTCAAATGGATGTGAAAAGTGCCTTTCTTAATGGTTATCTTAATGAAGAGGTATATGTAGAACAGCCTAAAGGATTTGTTGATCCAAGTTGTCCAAATCATGTATACAAATTAAAGAAAGCTCTTTATGGTCTGAAGCAAGCTCCAAGGGCATGGTATGAAAGACTGACCACATTTCTTATCAAGCAAGGATACAGAAAAGGTGGGATTGATAAAACCCTGTTTGTTAAAGATGAAGAAGGAAATGTCATGATTGCACAAATATATGTTGATGACATTGTGTTTGGTGGGATGTCTGATAAGATGGTCAAACATTTTGTCAAGCAGATGGAATCTGAATTTGAAATGAGTCTAGTAGGTGAATTAACCTACTTTCTTGGTTTGCAAGTAAAGCAAATGGAAGACTCAATGTTTATTTCCCAAAGTAAGTACTCCAAGAACATAGTGAAGAAATTTGGAATGGAAAATGCTTCTCATAAAAGAACTCCTGCTCCTACACATTTAAAGCTGACTAAAGATGAAAAGGGTGAGAATGTAGATCAAAGTTTATATAGAAGCATGATTGGAAGCTTATTATACTTGACTGCTAGCAGACCAGACATTGCATTTGCAGTAGGAGTTTGTGCAAGATATCAAGCTGATCCAAAAGTCAGTCATCTCAATCAAGTCAAGAGAATCCTTAAATATGTTAATGGTACCTGTGACTATGGCATAATGTACTTTCATGGGTGCAAACCAATTCTCACTGGCTTCTGTGATGCTGATTGGGCAGGAAGTGCTGATGACAGAAAAAGCACTTCAGGAGGATGCTTCTTTCTAGGAAACAATCTGATTTCTTGGTTCAGTAAGAAACAGAATTGTGTATCCTTATCTACAGCTGAAGCTGAGTACATAGCAGCAGGTAGCAGTTGTTCTCAGTTGGTTTGGATGAGGCAGATGCTCACTGAGTACAATGTCCCACAGGATGTCATGACATTGTACTGTGACAACTTAAGTGCAATCAACATATCTAAGAATCCTATCCAACACAGCAGAACTAAGCATATTGATATCAGACATCACTTCATCAGAGATCTTGTAGAAGAAAAGGTGATTTCATTGGAGCATGTAGCTACAGATTTGCAATTAGCTGATATCTTTACCAAAGCATTGGATGCTACTCAATTTGAGAATTTAAGGGGTAAACTTGGAATATGTTTATGTGATATTTAGCAGTTAATGAGATGTGCCAACATGTCATATGACATTGCATGGCATAAGTTCCAGATGGCAAAGCTAGTCTGGTCTAGATCCTTGGGAATTCCATCCAAAATCATTTGGACTGTAACGGCTACATATTTAGTAACTACTTATAAGAAGCTATCAAGATTCTCATCATACCATCATAATCGAATCACATTCACCAGCTATTCTCCTGAGATCATAAACCCTAAAGTTTTTCTTTCATCTTCTTCAACAATGTCTCAAAACCCTAAAACAGCTGAGGAAATTCTCAACAAGGAAGACGTGGTTCATGCCACTCCAATCTCTGTTGTGCCAATGTCATCAACACCATTGGACGAGCTCAGGGGAAGCGCCTCTCACTCTAAAAAGGCAAGAACACCAAAGAGATGTAAAGATCAAATCAGAAGCAAAGCTAAAGGCATTCCCTCTCCTGCTAACATGTCCTCAAGATACTCCAAATATGTTGATGATTCCATCAAGGAGATTGTCAACCAAGTTTTCTCTGAACAAAGAGTGGTGAGAGGGATCTCTGTTCCTTTGAACACCATTCCTGCACCTCAAGAAGAACCAGCTCAAGATACAGAGGACACTGCTGCAGAACAAGATGTCCCAACAGATGTTGGAACATCTGAAGGTAAGAAAAAGAACTCATCTGATGTTGATCTGGAACAAACTGAGGACAAAGCCTCAAAAGAAAATGATGCAGAGGTCTCTGAAGAACAGGCTCAAGGCTCAAATGAAGATCAAATCCCTGCTGATCAACCAGCTGAAGAGGAGGCTGCTCAATCTCCTCCAGTGGTCAATCTGGAGCAGGACTCTGATGCAGAGATCATATCATCTGTGAAACCCAGCATTGCTAAAAGACTAAGGTCCAGGAAAGGAAAGATGCAAGCTGAACCTGTCATCCCTGAGAAAAAGAAGGCTAGTCCAAAGAAAGGCAAAGCTAAAGTCACTTTTGGGCCATCAAAACAATGGAGTAAAGTCCAAACCCAGAAAAGGAAAGCTGCCACATCATCAGATTCAGATGTTGGATCAGATGTCCCAACATCTCCTCCCAAGAAGAGACCAGCAACATCCAGAGCTTCAACTGCTGTTCCAGAAGCTCCCTTGGACAACATATCATTTCATCTTGTCTCTAGTGTCAACAGATGGAAGTATGTGTACCAAAGAAGGGTTGCCCTGGAAAGAGAACTGAGCAGCAATGCACTTGAGTGCACAGAACTCATTGACCTAATCTCTGCTGCAGGACTATTCAAGACAGTCTCAGAGTTCTCTCCCTGCTATGAACTTCTTGTCAAAGAGTTCATTGTGAATCTTCAGGAGGATTGCTCAAATGGTAAGTCCTCAGAGTTCAGAAAGGTATTTGTGAGAGGTAAGTGTGTTGAGTTCTCTCCCCAAATCATTAATCAGTATCTAGGAAGGGACACAGATGGACCCAATGAGCTAGGCAAGACAGATAATCAAATCTGTAAGGTGATCACTGCAAACCAGGTCAAAGCTTGGCCTGTGAAGGGAAAGCTCTCTGTGAGCATGCTTACCAGAAAGTATGCCATGCTTAACAGGATTGGAACTGCTAACTGGGTGCCTACCAACCACACTTCATCAATCTCAACTGGTCTGGCCAGATTCATCTATGCTGTGGGAACTCAAACCAAGATGGATTATGGAGCATATATTTTTGATCAGACTATGAAGCATGCCATCTCTACTGCAACAAAGCTGCCAATAGCTTTTCCATCATTGCTGTGTGGTATTGTTCTAAGTCAATACCCTGGGATTTTAAATGAGAAGGACACTGTCTGCAAGAGAGAGAGCCCCCTGGCTTTTCATTACAAATTATTCCTAAGTCACCATGCTGCAGATGTTGAAGCACCTTTTGGGACATCTGCTGATCCCTCCACTGCTAAGAATCCAATCTCCAGGAAGACTTTAATTGCTGAACTCAAAATCACCTGCAAAGAGCTTGAAGCTAGAAAGCAGAAGCTTGAGGAACTCATCAAAAGATTGGAAAGTGAAGAAGATCAGAATGCTGCATCTGGTGAAGACAGTGAGGCTGATGAAGAAAGTGAAGCTGATAAAGATGAAGACACTGAAGTGGAGGAAGCAACTGAGAGTGATGAATCTGAGTGATCAATGTATGTGAGGCAAATGTAATGACAGCAATGTAATGACAGTAATAGTGTCTTTGGCCCCTAATTTTGTGTCTACCAAGGGGGAGAACAACAACAAATTTGTACTGCTGTTTAATTTTTGAATGAAATCTGTTTGTTTCTGTCTGAACTGAATCAGTGTGTATTTCTGTTGCAACAAAATTGGATACATATATGTTTGAGGGGGAGTAATCTCAAATAAGAATCAACAGAAAAGTAATGCTATACTCTGATAAAAAGAACTTCTGCTGCACTCTGAAATCCAGAAAAGATGTTAGCCAAAAATTAGCCAAAGGGGGAGTTTGTAGATGTTTAAGAATTGGCAGAATTTTTGACCAAACAAGAAATGTTAAATTCAGTTCAGAATGTCCTATCAGATGTTGGGACATTAGCAAACAGAGTATGTGAACTTATTTCAGGATGTTCTACCAGATGTTGGGACATTGTGTAAATAATTTAAGTTCAGTTTTCCAGGATGTCCCAACAGATGTTGAGACATCTCAGACCTGCTTCCAGAATTAATTATTGATTAACAGATCAGAGATATTTAAGGAGAGTTATCTGGAATTAATTAATTATGGACAAAAACAGAACAAGGCGCATCTGTAGGGAGTTTTATATTGAAGACTCAGATTAAAACAGAAGACCTAAATCACCTAGAATATAGGAAGTAACAAACCCTAAATTCAAGGTGACAGCTGCTGCACATTAGGGCTGGATCATTCTACAGAAAGCCCAAAATTCAGATACCTATTTAATCAACAGAAACTCATAGAATTGAGTACGAATTTCAGAAGACCAAATAGGGTGTCTAGTGTTTTAATAGCAGGTTGTTTAATTGTACCACTTTATAAGCTTTTAAGCAAAAGTGCATTTGTGACTTGATTGAAACTGTGAAGTAAGATCAAGCTGTATTGTTTGAAGGATGTCTTCAATTTCTGTAAACTTGTAAACTTGATCATTGTGTGATTGAGGGGGAGTGAGTAGGGTACTCTTATCTAAGTGAGTCTTAGGTAGAAATTGCATTGGGTAAGTATTAAGTGATAGATTAAACAGGGTGGTTTAAGTCTAGAATTAATATTACTAATAGTGGATTTCCTCCTGGCTTGGTAGCCTCCAGATGTAGGTGTGGTTATACACTGAACTGGGTTAACAAACTTCTGTGTTGTTTACTTTTCTTGCTGTTTAAGTTTTGGTTAAATTTGTCAAATGCCCTATTAAGTGTTGGGACATCTCTTAGGACATCTCATACCTGATCACAGAATTTCAACATTTCATCTCATTTGCATTGCATTTCATTTCTTTTGCTAACTTTTCAGGTGGTAAGTTGTTTTTGAGAAGTGAATTTGCCTTCACTTCTCACAATCTCTTCTCATTTCTCATGCATCATTGCTGCATTTTAGCTTGTGAATTGGAGTGAGCTTGCTCATTCATGTTCATCCCTTACTTTCTTCCTTCAAGCAACTTGTCTTCTTAAGTGAAGCAAGTTGTCTTGCTTCTCTCTGCTTCTTTCCCCTTTCATCTGCTTCCCCTTGGTGGCTTCCTTGAAGATTCTTTCTCTCTTAAGCCTCACAAACCCTAGGATCTCCAAGTATGATAACAGTTAGGGTTTGATTAGTCCCCCATTTAGCTTTGCCTTTGAGTCATCTTTGAGTCTTCTCTTCTCATCTCATAATCAAGGACTAAACCCTAAAGGTTTTAAGGCTTTGTGATTAAGCTTATGCCTGCATCTTTCTATTAGGATGGAGTGTATAACTTTAATCCTAAGTGTTAAACCCTTCACGTGTTTAAATCCTTTAATCAATCCACCTAATAATCACTAAGACATCAAGCTTGTAACTTGGGCCTTGCATTAGGGTTCTAATTCTTCCTTAATTGGTTAAGAAGGACTAACCCTAGTGTTAATGGACAAGTCCCCCTCAAGTTGTCTTATAAACCATAAAATTCACTTCTTAATCTTACCATTAACCAAAATCCACTTTAATAAAGGCTTTATTTTGTCATGAGGTTAATCCCTAATCATGGATTAAGTTGAGGAGCCTTTCTCAGCTTAAATGTTCTCATCTATTATCCTTCTATTAGGATGGTGTAATGATTCCGTTAAATCCCTGATTATGGCTTAAACTCATTACTTAACACTAAACAAAAACTCCAAAAACATCTAAGTAAATTCAAGTAGGTTAATGATCTTAATCCTACATCATGGTGATTAAGTGTGAGGTGCTTACTTCACACTTAAGGTATTCTCATTACCCCTAATCAATGGGAGGATGTGATAAGTCTACTAACCCCTGGTTTAGGCTTAAGCTCATTAATTAATGACAAACTCCAAAAGCAATAAAAGACTGAAAACACAAAAACACATTAATCGTCTCCTCCGGGATTCTTTTCTCATCTCATTCACTTACAAACGAGAACTCGCTTCTTCCGTCTAATGCAAGACAGTTTGCACCTGAGCCAGACAGGTCATACACTTGGGCATAGACAAGCAAGCAGTTCACAAGTCAATTCATCTTTCAGTCTCTTTGAGTCGAACTATGGTGTTCTGACTTCCTCATTGCACGAGAGGATACGTAGGCATAACTTAACAGTTATCGAACAAAAGTCTCTGTATTATTCCCCCTCTTCCAGCATTATTCTTTAAGCCTCATATTCTTGAGCATTTCACTCCTTCCTGACACTGACACTTCTTCATTTCACTTCACATTCCTTTTTGCACTGACACTTGCATTCTTTCCAGCTTTGATACACAGATTGCACAGACACTACCCCCTTAAAGCACAAATCTTTTAAGCGTGGATCCCGTCGAGTACGGCGGACAATCTGGGTGCTAATACCTTCCCAGGTTGTAACCAATCCCCTTTCTCTGTTTCTCTAGCTCGCGACCGTCTTATCCATCTATTCTTAGGTCTATGCAGCATTACCTTTCCTTCGGGATAAAAATGCCTAGCTGGCGACTCTTTTCTTTTCTTCCTGAGTTCACCCTTGTGTGTACTCTTCTCTTTCGCTGACCGTTCGCGTCTGTACCCCTCTTGGCCATGTGTCATCAGGTGGGAGCGACAGTTGTTGCTGAAACTGTTGCTGAGATTGTAGTTGAAAGTTACTGGAGTTTGGGACCGTTGTAGGGTCATAATTAATAGTGACAGTGGAGATGTCGTTGTTGGTGGTTGTTGTAGTTGTAGAAGTGAATGAACTAGAACTGTTGTTTGTTGAAGTGATGGAAGAAATGGTTGCTGAAGTTGTAGACTAGTTTGTAGGAACAATTGTCTTTGCAGTTGTAGGAGGATCATTTGTTGTTGTTGAGAAAGGAGTTGCTGGTGTTGTAGAAGCAGTTGTGGTTATTTGCAGAATACCCTCTTTGATCAGGCCATTGATGCCATTCCTTAAGCTTTCACACCCATTCACAGAAACCTGGCAAGATTCACAACAGACCTCACAACCTGGAAACACCTGGCATTTTAAAAGCCGAGCTTTAACCTCTGCCAGAGGTGTCTGAATACTTGCAGTATCTTAAATTAAACTCATGGGTGATCCCTCTTCTATTGCATTTATCCTTGGCCCACCATGGCTGGGCATAGGATTCTTCATGACATTAGGAGGTGGTGCAAAATTTAGGGCCTTTGAATCTACCAGATCCTGGACCTTCATGTGCAGAGCCCTGCACTTTTCTGTGGAGTGACCAGGTGCATTAGAATGAAAAGCACACCTAGCGTTGACGTCATAATTTCTCGGAAGGTTCTGAGGATCAGGTGGAGCTAATGTCCTTAACTCGACAAGATTGAGCTTTAGGATTTGTGGCAACAATGTGGCATATGGCATTGGAATAGGGTCAATCACCATGTTGATATGAGATGGCCGTTGTTGGAAAGGGCGTTGTTGTTGGTTGTTGTTATTGTTGTTATAGGATCTTTGTTGAGGAAACTGTGGCTGTTGAGGAAAGTGTTGTGGTTGTTGAGTGTACTGAGGAGGTGGAGCAGGAATAGTGACGGCAGCAACTGATCTTGGCAGATACTGGGGTCTTCCTCTTCCCATATGTATAGAATTTGTTTCACCGGATCTGCGGGGCCCTACAAATGGCTTCCTTGCACTGCTTGAACTGGCACCGTTTTCGGAATCTTTCCCATCTTTAGTAAGCTCTCAATTCTTTCCCCAGCTATAACCACGTCTGCAAAGCTGGTGGAAGAAAATGCAGCCAACCTATCAATATAAGTACCCTGGAGAGTGTTCATGAACATATCTTCCATCTCTCTTTCTGACATTGGGGGTTGAACAGCAGCAGCTAATTGCCTCCATCTTTGGGCATACTCTCTAAAGCTTTCTTGGGAAGACTGTGACATTCCCATCAAAAGGATTCTATTTGGATCCATGTCTAGATTATATTGATATTGACGAATGAAAGCTTCTGCCAAGTCTTTCCAATTCCTAACCGTGGCCCTGGTCAAATGAGAGTACCACTCCTGGGATGCCCCTATCAAGCTATCCTCAAAGTAAAACATCCACAGTTTCTCATCCATGGTGTAGGCTTTCAATCTCCCCAGGAAAGATTGAAGATGGGTACGTGGGCAGGATGTGCCATTGTATCTTTCAAAACAAGGAGGTTTGAACTTGTGAGGAATTCTAACCCCCTCCACTAATCCCATGTCCATGACATCAAAACCCAGAGAGTTTTGGGATTCAAAAGACCTTAGCTTCTCTGCAATTTCATCCAACCAACGATCGTAAACTTCGTCTCCAGCCCCAACCATAGTAAATTGCTTTTCTTGAGGGTCCTCCTACAAAGCCCTCCCTCTAGTGTTACCTTGGGTGTTTCTTATAGCATTGATTTCTGGGTTCATATGAGGTCCAAACTCTGGGGGATCAGTACGAGGTTATACGTGATCGTTGTTGCTGGTACCCCCTGTACCTGGATGGTTTTCCTCGGGAGTTTACCGCTCGACTAACTCTCTCAGTCTCTCCTGGCTCTGAGCCAATCCAGTCATCACTGTCATAAATTGATTCATTTGGGCCCTCATCTTTGTCCTCTCATTGTCCATCTGGGCTCTCACTTCCGTCAAGTCTTGTTGAACTTGATCCATTTGTAATCTCGGAAGGTTGTTTCTTGTCGGATACTGGTGCACTCTATTGACGGGGAACACTCTTCTACGAGCAATGTTTCCTGAAACCACAACAAAGTGAGAAATAACAAAAACAAAAACCTACAAAACAAAGAAATGATGTTAGTATGCAATGCAGGATGCCTATTTGTCTTCCAAGGGCATCCGGTTTGGTTCTTTGGTTTTGACCCTTCTAGATCTCGGGGAATGATGATGTTGAAGAGAGATTAAGCCCACAAAATAATACAAAGCATATATTACAAAGAGTGAAGATACATAGTTTGATTATAATAAAGTCCCCATGGTGGGTCAAAATACAACAACCAAATCAAAAGTACAAACAAAAGGAAGTACAAATACAGGGAAATCAAACATCCAACCCATAATAATCCTCTCTGACTTCTTTCAGGAGAGCCTCAGTTACTGGGCCAACTGGGTGCTCTGTGATGGTCCTGATAAGAAGGTTCCTGGTGGCAATGGCACTGGTTAACTTCTTATGCTTATCTTGGTCCTCTGATCTCTTCAACCCCGCCCGGAGTTTCAACTCAGAGATCTCCCTCTGTGCTGCTAATAAAGCTGTCCGATTCTTCTTCTCACTAGCCTCTAGTTGTTCTACCCTAGTCTGGGTTCTTTGGTCTTCTTGTGCACGAGCCTCAGTGATCCTGATCCACCTTGCCTGACTCTCCTCTAAGTAATGCTTAGCTCTGGCCTTCTGATTCTTGGCTTCCTTGCAAGCATTCTTCAGCACTAACTCCCCTGCTCTAGCCCTTCTGATGTAGTCATTTGTCTTCTCAATCTTAGTCATATGCTCAACCCGGATCTTTTCTAACCTTTCATTATCCAGACGAATGTCATTCCTCTCCCAGAGGGTCTTCTTCAAAGCTTCAGAGAGCTGAGTATTCCTTTCCTTCAATTTCTCAAACTCCTCTAGACTGACAGTAGCTGCAGGCTCCACTGCTGATGGTCCAGGTAAATCCTCTAAGGCGAATGGCATGTGGGTGTTCTATCCCCTGGTACGAGACCAATCAAGATACTGAGCTGAAGCTATGTTGTTGCACTTGCCAAGAATAGTTGTCTCCTTAGTCTGAATATTGTCCCAAGCCCATGCTGCCTGTCTGACAATGGCAAGGTTGTGCTGGATGTCACAATAGAGGGTTTCTGTCAAGTCTTGCACCCTTGGGGTATGTACCAAAGCATACCATAATTTCCTCTTGAAAAGCAACGGGTTGTAGTTGATGCAACCTTTTACTCCAATCAAAGGTACATTGGGATATTTCCCACAGTTAGTAATGATATCTTTGCCATTGGTGCTCTGAGTGCATCATCTGATGTCTTCTGATGTAAGGGCAATCAATCTCTTAGCCCAGTTCCTTGGCTGATGAGGATTCAAGAAAGTGTTCGACTTCGGCAAGTGTCTTAACAACCAACAGTAGAAGAAGGGTGCACAGAATCTGACTAACCTCCCCCTTTGCCTCTCATTCCTCTAATGCACTAAATAGTAGAAGTCTCCAAGCAAGGTAGGGACTGGATTCCTCAACAGGAAGAGGTGAATAGCACTCTTGCTTACAAACTTAGGCTCGTCTGCAAACAAGATGACTTCATATATGATGAGTGCCAAGAGTGCACAAATAGTATCCCACTTCCCTGCTGCAGCATGCAGGGTGGCCTGGGAGATCAAGAAATCTAAGTGAAGGCCTTAAATCCCAGCCTTAGTGGTCATGCTCTGGTCAATGAGTGTGGACTCCAAATGCAAATCCTTAGCTATATCTTCATTCTTGGGAGCAGCCATCTCAGGGTTGAAAGGAACTCCCCTCCTGATAGGGACACCCAACAACATGGAGAACTCTTCTAGCAAAGGGCCCAACTGGAAATCTGGGAAAGTGAAACATCTGAGAGGAGGATCATAAAACTGCAAGCAAGTGTGGATCATGCTCCTCTGGGATGCATCCAGGTCCATGATCATGTCCATAATGCCTCCATAATGTTCCCTGGATAAAGGGACATGATCAGGAGTGATGAGAGACTGGATTTGTCTGATGCCTGTCAGAGTGGTAAGTGATGTTGCTCTTCCTGGGTGTGTCCATGCTGACAATGGATGCTGATGAAGAAGACTGAGGATAACTGCTGATAAAGGCAACTGAAGAAGGTGCTGAAGAAGAGTCTCTGATGAAGACAACTGGTGAAGATAGTTGAAAAGAATCTTTGGTGAAGATGGCTGGTGAAGGTGTTGACGCAGATAGCTGAAGGAATCTGAGCAGTAGAACAAGTTAAAACCAAACCAAAGATAAGATGTGGATACCCTATAAAACAAATAGATAAATGTTAAATGATGCAAAATGATGTATGCAGAATGATATGCAAGGGTTTGTGATCAAGTGCAGGATCTGTTATCTGCCTTGATAGGGTCCATGTGTGTTCATAAGTCCGGATGAAGGCTTAGAAAACCAGTAACCAGGTGGGGGACTCAAATAAAGAGTCACAAGTCCAGGGTTTCAAAAGAACAATCCAAAATGATGTGACCTTAACAATATCAGTAACAAAGGGTATGATGAGGCCAAGGGTTCCAGCAAACCTGTAAACATCCCAACCCCCTCACAGGTATTGTTCTAAAACAAGGATCCTCAGACTGGGATCAGTTATGAGAAGGGTTCCAAGGAATATTCCCTTTTCCAACCCTAACCCTAACTAACTTCCAAACCTAATTTTGGATCCCAAACCTAATTTGTGTGCCCCAAACCCAAACCTAGCTCCTAGCCTAGTCTCTATTTAAGCCATTTTCATCCAAACCAAAAGGGTTGAACACCATTTTCCAATTTTCACTCTTTGATAAGCACTTTTTCTCTCTCACTTTCCCTCTCCCTCTCACCAAAGCTTTTCAAATAAGCTCCTCAAGTTTCACATTAAAACTTGAAGATCTTAAAGCTTAAGCCCTTAACCTTCTTTGATTGTGGATTATAGAAGAAGTAACTACTGAATTTTGTGAGGATTATCGACTTATCGGAAGCACACGAAGATTCAAGCTCAAGAACGCATTTATTTTGCGATTTCTCGGTTTTCGGTTTTCTCTTTGATTCAAGCTCCGATTCTTGCAACAATCACTGAAGCACTCCTCTGCTTCGTAGGTTGGTGATCTTAACCACTTCTTCTTTAAGTTATTCTCTTCATCTCGCCACTTTTGGCATTCTTTAAGTGCTTTTCGCTTTGTTTAAAATCAATTCCGTTTCGATTATGTTTGCTTGTGATTTGTGATTTTGGTTGAATTTGGATTTAAGGTGTTAATAGATATAGGTTTTAGCATGTGTAAATAAGCTCAAATTAAGTAGAAATTCGTGTTAGCATGTTCCTAGGAATGTTAGGGATCATTAGAAGTGAGTTTGTGGCCAAAAGCACTTTTTTTCTCAACTTTTTTTACCTTCTGGTTCAGTGTTAACCGGTTAACCATTTGGTTAATCGGTTAACGGGTGCGTATTGGCCACAAAACAGGGCAGATTTAGGTTCGTTAACCGGTTAACCAATTGGTTAACCGGTTAACGCTGTTAATTTTTGATTTTTTTTGCTTATTTGATGGCTTAGTCCTAAGTTCTAGTGCCTTTGGTTTTCATACATGTTTAGGTATTGATTTTAGGGAATTTTTGGGTCCATTTCTAGTAGCTCATTCCCCTGTTTCGAGTCGTTTCGACACGATTCCGTTCATGTTGCGTTTTATGCATTTTTGTGTTCTTTGTGCATAGCTTAAGTTCTTGCATTTTGGTTGCTATGTTTGTGCATTATTTGGTATATAATAATCATGTTACATTTTGTTTTTACATCGTTGCATTGGATTAAATCATTTTGCATTTCATTATGTTGAGATATGTTGCATTTTGCATAATCATATGTATGTGTATTTGGTTGCATTTAGTTGCATGCTTGATCACATCATCCATATCAATTTAATTCTGAATTTTGCATTGAGTTTAGTATGTTTGTTGAGTTATCATATTGCATATTCATAATCAAAGGTCATCATGTTCATATGCCATGTTCATATGCATGATCATGTGCTATTTTGTGCATTACTTGTTGCATAATCCATATGATGCATGTTTGCATAATCATTCAATAAGGTTCATGTTCTTGCATTTATATGTGTTGATTTAGGTTCAAGAGCATGTTCATGAGAAATTTGGTGCATTTTGCATTGAGTTTGTGCATTAAAAGTGAAAATAATCAATTCTGGATTTTGCATTTCATAGCTGTTTTTTGCATAAGTGCTGTAAAATGTGTGCTGTTTGTTATGTGTACATGATGTTTGTAACCTCTTACACCTACTTTTTTCATACTGCATGCTGGCTGTAAAAAGTTGATTTGTATTATGCATTGTTTTCATAGTTGTTTGCGTTATAAGGGATGTAATAGGTGTTGTAGTTTTGTCCTAGCATTTTTTAGTTCCTTAAGGATTAAAAAAAAATAGAGTCTAGTTTAGGTCCAAGGTGCCTTAGAATTTAATTAGGATTTAATTAATGTGTTTTTGCTTATTTCTTTTAATAAAAATGTACATTAATCATTTGTTTTGTAGTGGGGAAGATTGAGGTAAGTTTACTTCACCTTATCCTTTTATTTTTTATGCATTTCTTTTATGCATTTTAATTCATTTTTCCTTCCATATTTGTGTTTGGTAGGATTCCCCATTGTTAGGATCAACTTATCTTCCTTAGGAAGTAAGTTGCATCCTTTTTCTTCTTTCTTTTCCTTTTGACCTCTAGGATTAGAAAACCTCACAAACCATAGGACCACACTTGTAAATAAATAACTTAGGGTTGGTCTTAGTCCCCCTTAGTTTTTTGTCCTTTTTCTGACTTGAGTATTTCTTTCTCATCTCATAAAGAAAAACAATAAAACACTTAATAAAAACCAAACGTTCTTGTACGACACGAGACTTTGTTGCGGAGTACTTATACGCGTCCTGTTTCGGGGCGAGGTGTAAATACTTGCCGCGATGGATAGGTCTTAGTACGAGACTGTTCACAAACAAAATTCAAAATACTTCCCATAAAAGACAAAAATAAATAGCAAGCGACTATCCTGCGGGAATTATCTTCTCATCTCATTGTCGCTCCCGCCTGATGACACGGGGCCAAGAGGGGTACAGACGCGAACGGTCGGCGAAAGAGAGAAGGAATGAATAGAGTCGCCAGCTAGGCATTTTTATCCCGAAGGAAAGGTAATGCTGCACAGACCTAGAAAGATATGGATAAGACGGTTGCGAACCAGAGAAACTGAGAAAGGGGGTTGGTTACAACCTGGGAAGGTATTAGCACCCAGATTGTCCGCCGTACTCGACGGGATCCACGCTTGAAAGATTAGTGTTAAAGGGGTAGTGTCAGTGCTATTTGTGTGCAAAAGCTGGAAAAGAATGCAAGTGTCAGTGTAAAAGAAATGTGAAATGAAATAAAAAAGTGTCAGTGTAAGGAAAGAATGAAATGCTCAAGACTATGAGGCTAAAAGAATAATGCTGGAGGGGGGGAATATACAGAGACTTTTGTTCGATAACTGTTAAGTTATGCCTACGTATCCTCTCGTGCAATGAGGAAGTCAGAACACCGTAGTTCGACTCAAAGAGACTGAAAGACAAATTGACTGATGAACTACTTACTTGTCTATGCTCAAGTGTATGACCTGTCTGGCTCAGGTGCTAACTGTCTTGCATTAGACGGAAGAAGCGAGTTCTCGTTTGTGAGTGAATGAGATGAGAAAAGAATCTCGGAGGAGACGATTATTGTTTTTTTTTGTGTTTTCAATCTTTTATTGCTTTTGGAGTTTGCCATAAGAAAATGAGCTTAAGCCTAAACCAATGGGTTAGTAAACTCATCACATCTTCCCTCTGATTAGGGGTAATGAGAATGCCTTAAGTATGAAATAAGCATCTCACACTTAATCACCATGATGTAGGATTAAGATCATTAACCTACTTGCCATTATTTAGATGTTTTTTTGGAGTTTTTGTTTGGTATTAAGTAATGAGTTTAAGCCATAATCAGGGATTTAATGGACTCATTACACCATCCTAATAGAAGGATAATAGATGAGAACATTTAAGCTGAGAAAGGCTCCTCAACTTAATCCATGATTAGGGATTAACCTCATGACAAAACAAGGCCTTTATTAAAGTGGATTTTAATTAATGGTGAGATTAAGAAATGGATTTTAGGGTTTGTAAGACAACTTGAGGTGGACTTGTCCATTAACACTAGGGTTAGTCCTTCTTTACCAATTAAGGAAGAATTAGAACCCTAATGCAAGGCCCAAGTTACAAGCTTGATGTCTTAGATGATTATTAAGTGGATTTATTAAAGGATTTAAACACATTAAGGTTTTAACACTTAGGATTAAAGTTATACACTCCATCCTAATAGAAGGATGCAGGCATAAGATTAATCACAAAGCCTTGAAACCTTTAGGGTTTAGTCCTTGATTATGAGATAAGGAGAGAAGACTCAAAGATGACACAAAGGCAAAACTAAATGGTGGACTAATCAAACCCTAATTGTGATCATTCTTGGTTGTTCCTAGGGTTTATGAGGCTTGCAAAAGGTCTTCAGAGAAACCACCAAGGAAGAAGCAGATGAAATGAAAAGAAGCAGAAAGAAATAAGACAACTTGCTTCACCAAAGAAGACAAGCTGCTTGAAGAGAGAAAGTAAGAGATGAACATGAATGAGAAAGCTCACTCTAATACAAAGGTAAAAATGCAGTAATGATGCAAGAGAGATAAGAAGAGATTGTGAGAAGTGAAGGCAAATTCACTTCTCAAAACAACTTACCACCTGAAAAGTTAGCAAAAGAAATGAAATGCACTGAAAATTAGATGAAATGCCATGATGTAAGACAAAGTCAGAAGCATGATCATGATGTTAATGATTCTAAGGGATGATGCAAACAGATGTCAAAAGTTGTGGATGACCATACAAGAATGAGGATGCAAATGAAGCATGCTTTGAACCATGAAAGTTCATGAAAGTTTATGTAATGAAATGAATGCACAACATGGAAAAGTAATGATGCAATGATCAATCATGATTCTAACATGTCCTAATATGCCTTATGGATCATGAGGATGCACAAAATGTCATAGCAAGTTCTTAAATGCAAGCAAATGAGAGATGGATGCAAAGGAATGCACAAATTAGGGTTTATGAACAACATTCAACACAAAATTCAAAATCAGAAGCAAATGATGTGACAAAAAATTGAAAATGGGATCAAAGGAACCCTAACCCTACACAAGTTCACTGCCCAAAGGAGGGGACCTAACTCTTATCCTAGTGCAAGTTATGAATTTCTCAAGTCCATTAGGGTTTCAAGGCACCTCACAATGAAAAATGCAAAACAAATTGAAAATGGAAGATAAATTCAAACCAATTTTATCCTATAAACTACATGCTATGAAGGATGCAATGCAAGAAGAACCATCATCAAACTCTCAATGGTTAGGCAGAGTGGATTTTTCCAAGTTTGAACAAAAATATTGCCTTAAAATGAATTTAATTCCAATGAAAATTGTCAAAATGCATCAAGAACCCAAAATAAATTTGTTTTGAGAGTTTGATAATGTTTCTAAATGTTTTAAAATGCAATGTGAATTTTTTTGTGATTTTTAAATACCTAAATGCATTTTTAATTAATTAATTTTCATTAACTAATTAAAAATAAACATTTAAATGATTTAAAAATGATTTTTAATGCAAAAAATAAAAAATAATAATATTTTTGGGTTCTGAAAATTAATGAAATGCTTGACAAAAATTTTCAAAATCTTTAAACATGTTTTACTATTTTTAATAATTCGTATAAATAAATGCAATGAAAATGAAAATAAAAATTAAAATAAATGAAAGTATGCACAATCCATGGCTGAGATTCAAACTTGGGGGTCAATGGTTGACTGCGTGCACTAATTGAGGGTCAGGATCTCTTCTGGCTTAATTAACTTAAATGTGATTTATTAAATTAATAAAAACAGATTAGGGTTTAATGGTGTGATCTGAGCCACACAAACGCGCGGGAGTCAACCCTGGTCAACTGAATCCACGGTCCAAATTCAAACTCTCATTAATTACGCTGCTAAACCTAATTAGGGCTTAATCAAACTCAGACGGCCGGAACAGTGTTCCGGTCGTCTTCTCCGGCGAACCAAAAACCCTAGCTTCCTCTACAGGCCACCCCAACCTAAATTAACTGCCCAGAAACGTTCCCCTTTCCAAACTAAACCTAAATCCATCATCAAACATCATTTATCAAGCATGAACAAAGAGAATCGAAGCCAAACACTTTCACGGGCAAAATTTCAGAGAGACATAAAATGCTTATTTTCACACCATTTTCAAATCTAAAAACACTAGAGTGATCCTCATGATGTGTACTTTCATTTTGTAACAAAAAAAACAAGCTCTGAAAAGTTGGAAATTTGAAGCTACCTGAGGTGAAGAACTGTGAAGATGAGCTTTCCAGACCCTTCTCTTATGCAAAATGTCTCCCCTGAACCTCCTGAGATCAATGGGATGCTCCAAACCTCTTGTTGGTGACTGATTTGTGAGTTTGAGTTCTGGTGTGGCAGATTTTACAGTTGGGATATATGAGGTTTCAAGCTGTTCCAATGGTGGATTTTGGTTCCATGGAAGGTGTATGATTCATTGGTGAAGGAAAAATGAAGGTTTGATGGCTGTGTGAAGGAATTCGAAGAAGGGGAGTTTTTTGACAGATTTTGTGAGGGTTGGCTTGTGTGTGTTTTCTGGCTTGTGTATTGCTTGCTTTATGTTCCATAACATATCCCTAGACTATTGGAAGAGGTCTAAGGAAGTGACATGTACTATGGGAATGGTATGGGGTGATTGGCCAAAAAGTCAAGGATTGTGTACTATGGGTATGGGCTATGGCAGAGGAAATCTTAGGGCTTGTCCTGCCTCAGCTTGAGTCAAGGAAGACCCTTGGATGATTCATGAAGGACTGCAACACTTGGATCACAAGATATCATGAGTTTTGCATTTTGGCATCTTGTCACATTTTGTGCTTTTTGGTCATGTGCAAGTGATATTTCTTGCTGCATTTTTGGTGTGAGATGTCTCATGAGGTCATGGAAGTGTTTTAAGACCAGCTAGAGATCATACAAACCTTTGGGAATCATTTTGCAAGAATCCCCCCTTTTGCACTTTTATGGAAAATGTCTTATGGTTACTTGAATTTTAAGACATGAAAGTGGGAAATTCCTTGGGCCAAAACTGAATTTTAGGTCATGCATTGTGTTTGTATGATGATTAGAGGTCACATTGAAGTCACATAAAGGCTTGTCATGAGAATTTGCAAGTTTTCCATTTTGTGCAAAAGTGAAATTTCAATGATTTTATCCAACTTTGCAAGGCCATAACTTTTGATCCAAAATGAATTAGAATGAGTTCTTGTACTTTTTGAAAATGGGAGGATCCATTCTACAACTTTCATGACCAACTTTTTCTCATTTGAAGCATTTTTGAATCAATTTGAGGAGGTTGAAAAACTTTCCCAAAATGGCAAGTTCACATTATAAGTCACTTTCCCAAAAAGGCAACTTTGCAAATGGCTTGAAATTCTTCAATTTTGTGAACCCCTAACATCTTCTATGACCAAATAAAGAACATATACATTCAAAATGATGGAGAACACCCTCTGGTTAGGTCATTCGGGGCCTCAGATGCCCTGATTTTACACTGACTTGCTCAAGAAGTCATCTCTTGATCAGATGCCTTCCCTATTGAATTTCTTCATGAAAATTGATATGCATGATCCTCACATCATATAGAGACCAATAGAAACAAGAATGACCAAAAAATTTGGAGTTATGGCCTCTAAAACCAAAACCCTAATTTTAGGTCATCTGTGCAGTTAAACCTGGCTCTACTTCCATGTTTTTCTCAGTTCTTGTGATTCTTTGACTTCCTTGACCTTGTGAGGATATAATATGATGCTTGAACATACATGGACCCTCTTGAGATGATTGAAGACCTTTGGAGTGGCTCAGCTGGCTCTGGGATTGCTCAGATCACAAACCCTAGATGCAGATGACTTTGAATCAATGCAGTGAATCAAAAATGTAATATGAGATGCTATGATTGAACTTATGCAAATGAAGAGATCACAAGCCATGGTGTGAATGGGTGAGGGCAAATTTGGGGTGTTTACAGCTGCCCCTATTCAAACATGAGTTATCTGTGTAGAATGTAAGCAACGGATTAACAGGCAAACAAGATAACTTGTGGTTGAATACCAAAGACAGTCCAAAATTTGCACTCACAGAATGAAGAAGAAAAGGGATATAGATTGTAAAAGAAAATAAAGTATATTTATAAAGTGCGGGCGACGGAGGGCGACCATCGAGCAGGGGACGACTGCTGGGGAAGAAGCAATGACGGGGACGGCCGACAAGCTGGGGATACAAGAGATTATGATGGGGACGGCCATCGGGTAAAGCCATAAGACTCTCTGGGAATTATAAGTAAATGATGGGGACGACCATCAAGTTCAAGGCATAAATGAAATAGATGATGAGGTACGGTCATCAGAGGTGAAGGAAGATCACCTGGCAGGGTACGACTGCTCTGTCGGGGATAAGATGAGGGACGGTCATCTAAGGGAGGTGAAGGACGATCACCTGGCAAGGTACGGTTGCCGAAAGTATCACGACATAGGACGAATGCCGGATAGGGAAGGTCGACGATGGGGACGGCCATCGGATAAGCATGATGAAGGACGATCATCAAGAGGTGAAGGACGATCACCTAGCAGGGTACGGCTGCTCTCAGGGTTTCTCATGACATAGGACGAATGTCAGATAACAAGATCAATGATGGGGACGGCCATCGGATAAAATGACGAAGGACGATCATCAGGAGGTGAAGGACGATCACCTAGCAGGGGACGGCTGCTAAAAATATTGCGACATAGGACGAATGTCGGATAGGAGGGGTTCTAATGAATAGAGACTCCACTGGGGGTGATGAAGGACGATCATCGAAAAGGTGAAGGACGATCACCTGGAAGGGTACGGCTGCCGAAAGGTATCATGACATAGGACGAATGTCAAAGGAAATAGTTTAATAAAATTTGCTGGGACTCTTCTGGGGGAACAGTAGACACAGACGAGTGTCTAATTTCAAGAAAACATAAGTGTTTGACACGGTGTATAGATTAAAGATGCGAACGAGCATCCTTAAGACTATGATACGGACGAGTATCAGTAGAAACAAACGCTTGACGCATGTTCAGAGATGATGATACGGACGAGTATCAACTGGTTAACAAAGAACACAGACGAGTGTTGAATCTGAGGAGATCAGGTATATATACAAGATACGGACGAGTATCTGTATGAGTAAAAAGGGTGAATGAAACACATACGAGTGCTCAGCTTGCTGGGGAGAGTGCGACACGGACGGGTGTCGGAAAAAGTGTATTATAAACAAGTATATGGTTCCCAAGTGTTTAGGTAACTATGTTGGGGAAGGTGACACGGACGGGTGTCAAGAAATTGTATATATATATATATATATATATATATATATATATATATATGAATCTGTGAGTGCAAAGGGGACGCTTTGGCTTTTTGCTGGGGATACGACACAGACGAGTGCCAAGGAGTGCCTACTTGCTTGGGCAATTTACTGGGGAATGATGACACGGACGAGTGCCAAAAGGAGTGTGTATCTGTATCTGTAAGGGAAATGCTTTTGCTCTCTGGTGGGGGATTGGGGAACATTCTGTATATTGTTGATGGACTGTCAGAATTTACAAGTGTTCAATTCGACTCATGGCTTGTGATTATGCAATATGTTTGATTTTTTGCCGTAATGCTCCGTATTAGACGGAATGCTACGCTTTGGGGGAAAATATGATGCGAATGATATGATTATGCAAAGGTACAGATTCGGGATTCGGATCCCGTTGCTGTGGAGATCTCTGGCTGATCTGCTTGAAGTGGATATCCCAACTGGGGATGAGATCATTGGTAAATCCGACATACAAGATTCTACATGGGAAGTAGGTCAATTGATAAACCTATCTTGATAATAAGGGACCCAGCTAGGGTCTGTAGAAGCTTTCGTCACTCTGTTGCGAGGTCTTCGGGCATTGCTATTTTGGGTAGAGATTGAAACTTTGTGGGGAAATGGTTCCCTGTCTAGCACTCGGTTGGGGAAGAAGAAAGATCACTGAAAGATCTTCCTAGAGATTTCTGCGGGGATCCTGCTGAGGATGATACTTCAACTCAGCTAGGGATATGAATACCTTCAGGTGCTGCTCTGAAGGAAATGTTGGAGAAGTGATGCCTGGCAACTCTGATGGGGAGAAGACATCTCTGGTGCTGTTTGGAAGGTGTGCTGAGGAAATAATGGCTTGGGCAGCCTACTGGGGGGAAGCTTTCGTGCCCCATGTTGTGTTTTTTGAACGCCTGCAAATCCTGTAAAGGTAAAGAAACGCACAAATATCCCGAGGTATCCCTTACCGGATTCCATCATAGGAGTTTAGACACTCCCGGAAGTAAGCATATTTCCTGTAAGCACATATTTTTAGAAGGGAAGCATCTGTATTTATGCAATTAATATCTTAATGACATCGGACATTTTGCAAATGAAAAATAAAATGTACGAGACAAAATATGATTGAAAATCTGATTTTATTAATTTATGTGCCCTGAATTGGCAAGATACAGCCAAAGGAACAAATCCCCTGAAATGAGGAGATTGTTACAAATTGAGAAACAAAAAGGTGTTGGCAATGTTGATGACGCTTCAAGGAGCTTCCCTTTTGCTATGACTTGTATGACGTCGACGTTCTTCTCATCCGACTTTCTGAAGAAGGCTGATTCTGACCGACGCTCGAACCTTTCGAAGCTTACCATGTTGTAAGTGATACAGATGAATTCAGAATGCAGTTTTTCGCTTATTACCTTATTTTTGCATGGATCGCCCTTTCGGGTTTTCAATCCACCGGGATACCCATTTTTGCCTGAGTTGTCCAATGCGGCTTTTCAACTCAGCGGGTGTACATTTTTTATTTATTTTCCCTTATTTTTGCCCGAGTCTTTTATTCTGTTTTTGACTCGCTGGGATGCCCTATTTTTGCCTGGACTTACATTCTGTTTTTATGTCCAGCGGGTCATTTTATGCGAAGTATTTTTTAACTGCATCTGAATTCACAGAGGACAGGAAGTCATCACCATCCATAGTACTGAGCATCAGTGCTCCACCAGAGAAAACTTTCTTTACTATGAACGGACCATCATAATTCGGAGTCCACTTGCCTCTGTGGTCTGTATGAGGAGGGAGGAGCCTTTTCAGCACAAGATCTCCTACTTGGTACTCTCGGAGCCTGACTTTCTGATCGAAGGCTTTCTTCATTCTTTTCTGATACAGCTGCCCATGACAGATTGCAGCTAATCTCTTTTCTTCGATCAGACTCAGTTGTTCGTATCGGGATCGGACCCATTCTGCTTCATTCAGTTTAACATCCATCAATACCCGTAGAGAGGGTAGTTCAACTTCAACAGGTAGGACTGCTTCCATACCATAAACAAGGTGATACGGTGTTTCCCCAGTGGATGTTCTGATTAACGTACGGTACCCATGCAAGGCAAATGGTAGCATTTCATGCCAGTCTTTGTAGGTGACCACCATCTTATGTACAATCTTCTTGATATTTTTGTTAGCTGCCTCAACAGCGCCATTCATCTTTGGCCTGTAAGGAGAAGAATTGTGGTGTTGGATTTTGAAGTCCCGGCACAGTTCTGCCATCATTTTGTTGTTCAAGTTGGAACCATTATCAGTAATGATTCACTTGGGCACTCCATACCGACAGATGATGTCTCTCTTCAGAAATCGGGCTACCACCTGCCTTGTAACATTTGCATAAGAGGCTGCTTCAACCCACTTGGTAAAATAGTCAATGGCTACCAGGATGAATCTGTGGCCATTTGAAGCAGTCGGTTCAATCTTGCCAATCATATCAATGCCCCACATGGCAAAGGGCCAGGGTGAAGACATCACATTCAAAGGATTCGGAGGCACATGCACCTTATCCGCGTAAATCTGGCATTTGTGACACTTTCTGGCGTAAGCACAACAGTCTGCATCCCTTGTGATCCAGTAATAGCCTGATCTTAGCAAATTTTTAGCCATAGCATGCCCTCCAGCATGGGTACCAAAAGATCCTTCGTGCACCTCGTGCATTAACAAGTCTGCCTCCGTCTTATCAACGCATCTCAGGAGTACCATAACAAAGTTTCTCTTGTAAAGGGAACCGTCAGTATTTAGGAAGAAACTACCGGCTAGCCTCCTTAAAGTCTTCTTATCATTGGAAGATGCCCCAGGTGGGTATGTTTGATCCTCCAAGAAGAATTTGATGTCATGGAACCAAGGCTTATCATCTTTGACAATATCTGCTGAGAATACATATGCTGGTCTGTCAAGTCTGGACACTGCAATTCGAGGCACAAAGTTGGCAGCTTGAACTTTGATCATGGATGAAATGGTAGCCAGAGCATCCGCAAACTGATTCTCGTCTCGAGGGATATACTCAAGCTTGACCGTTGTGAAGAAAGTCAATAACCTCCTTGTATAATCCCGGTAAGGTATCAGATGATCTTGGTAGGTGTACCATTTGCCGTTGGTTTGATTGATTACCAGAGCTGAATCTCCGAACACAGTCAAAGTTTTGATCCTGAGGTCAATGGCTTCCTCAAGACCCATAATACAAGCTTCGTATTCAGCTTCGTTGTTAGTGTAGTTAAAGGTGAGTTTTGCCGAAAAAGGCATGTGAACTCCCTTAGGTGTAATGAGTACTGCACCAACACCACGACCGTTCATATTAACCGCCCCATCAAACATCATAGTCTATTCTTCTTTTGGGTCAGGCCCTTCAGTGTGAATAGGCTCTTCATGATCTTTTGCCTTTATGAACATGATGTCCTCATCGGGGAAGTCAAATCTCATAGGCTGGTAATCATCAATGGGTTGCTCAGCAAGATAATCAGACAATACACTGCCCTTGATGGCCTTCTGAGATGTGTACTTAATGTCATATTCTGTGAGGATCATTTGCCATCTTGCAACCCGTCCGGTAAGTGCTGGCTTCTCAAAAATGTACTTAACTGGATCCATCTTTGAGATCAATAAAGTGGTGTGGGTCAACATATACTGTCTTAGTCGGCGAGCAGCCCACGCTAAAGCACAACAAGTTTTCTCGAGTAGTGAATAACGTTGTTCACAGTCGGTAAACTTTTTGCTTAGGTAGTATATTGCATACTCTTTTCGACCAGACTCGTCATGTTGTCCCAACACACACCCCATCGATTCTTCTAATACTGTCAAGTACATGATTAGAGGTCTTCCTTCAACTGGAGGCATAAGGATTGGAGGATCCTGTAAGTATCCCTTGATTTTGTCAAAAGCCCTCTGGCAGTCTTCGTTCCACCTGACCGTTTGTTCTTTTCTTAACAGTTTAAACAAAGGCTCACAGGTTGCTGTAAGGTGAGATATGAACCTTGAAATGTAGTTCAATCTACCTAAGAAACCCCGAACTTCTTTTTCAGTCTTAGGTGCAGGCATTTCTTGAATGGCTTTGACTTTATCAGGGTCAACTTCAATCCCTTTTTCACTTACAATAAATCCCAGCAACTTACCGGATCGCACCCCGAATGTGCATTTGTTGGGGTTTAACTTCAATTGGTACTTCCTCAGACGCTTGAATAAACTCAACAGATTCACCAGGTGGTCTTCTTCTGTGAGGGACTTGGCAATCATGTCATCCACATAACATTCAATTTCTTTATGGATCATGTCATGGAATAATGTTACCATAGCCCGTTGATAAGTGGCACCAGCATTCTTCAGTCCGAAGGGCATTACCTTATAATAGAACGTGCCCCAGGGTGTGATGAAAGTTGTCTTCTCCATGTCTTCATGTGACATCTTGATCTGATTGTATCCTGAAAATCCATCCATGAAGGAGAACACTGAGAAGTGAGCCGTATTATCAACCAATATATCAATGTGAGGTAAAGGGAAGTCATCTTTTGGACTGGCTCTGTTCAGATCCCGGTAGTCCACACACATCCTTACCTTGCCATCCTTCTTAGGCACAGGTACAATATTAGCAACCCACGGCGGGTAACTAGTTACAGCAAGGAATCCGGCGTCCCACTGTTTTTGTACCTCTTCTTTAATCTTCATTGCCATATTTGGGCGAGTACGGCGCAACTTCTGTTTTACTGGCGGGCAGTCTTCTTTCAGTGGCAGCTTGTGCATGACAATGTCGGTGTCCAACCCTGGCATATCCTAATAAGACCAAGCAAAGACATCCACATATTCTCGGAGCATGTCAATCAGTTGTTCTTTCACTGAGTCCTGCAGGCAGGCCCCGATCTTGACTTCTTTCACTTCTTCTTCTGTACTAAGATTAACCGTTTCGACCTCCTCCTGATGAGGAGTGATAACCTTCTCCTCTTGCCTTAACAACCTTGCTAGCTCTTCCGGTAGCTCATAATCTTCTTCAACCCCTTCATCGGCTTGATTGATCGGATTATCAAAGTCATACGAAGCCATAGCAGTGTTGTTGTCGGTGTAGTCTGGAGGGCATTTTCTGCAAGGGTTTAGATTTGTTCATTTTAGTGATCAATTTTATCTTACTTAGAAAAAGTGAAAATGAAGTTATTTATTTTGAAAAGCATTGCCATTTTATTTTTGTACAAAAAGTGAAAAATGAAAAACAGCGAGCGAAAAAGAAAAGACTCATTTGCAAAAGATGTCCTGATGTTCATTAATTGGTCTTTGCACAAAATACAAGATGGACCGATTACAAAATGAGTCTTGACATCTTGGGCAAGATGCAAGACTTGATGCATGCTTAAAAATACAGGAAATAATAATTACTCTGCAGGAGTAACCCTTATAATTTCCAGGGAAGACCAGTTTGAGACATGGCTCCCCGGGGTCCTTGGACGTATCCAGCTTTCCAGGTTGCGCTCATCTTCTGACTCATCTTCCAAATTGTTCACAGCATCCGGGGTGAGCATCCCCCCGCTGACAAAATTGGGCTCTCTAGCAGCCTCTGATTGATCTTGTTGAGTTGGTTTGTAACCCAACCCAAATCTGTCTTCTTTCTTTTCCACGGGCAACAGCTTGCCCCAGCCTTGGGCAATACCCTCTTCAACAACCTTCCTGGCTTGCTGATAAGATGTTATGGAGGTTCCCAGTACAACAGATGCTTCATTAATGTTCAGGGCCTCAAACCCCTGGCTCATGGTTTCGTGGATTTCTCCGTCCATCTCTATGTACTTATACGTAGCCAGCTGGCTAACAAAGATATCCTCTTCCCCATAGACGGTGATGATCTGACCTTCCCACTCGAATTTCAGCTTCTGGTGAAGGGTAGACGTAACAGCGCCAGCGGCATGGATCCAGGGTCTACCTAACAAACAACTGTAGGCCGGTTGAAAGTCCATCACATAGAAGGTAATTTTAAAAGTCTGCGGGCCAATCATCACAGGCAGATCAATCTCCCCAAGCACTGATCTTTTAGAGCCATCAAATGCTCTCACCACCAAATTACTCGGACGCAGTGCCAAGCCATCATACTCCAGCTTCACTAAGGCTTTCTTCGGTAGAACATTGAGCGATGACCCGGTGTCTACTAGTACATGAGATAGAACAACACCATTGCACTCCAGGGTGATATGTAAAGCCTTGTTGTGGTTACGTCCCTCAGTTGTTAAGTCAGAATTGGTAAAGCCCAGTCCATGACTGGTGTTGACATTTGCTACCACAGTTTCTAGCTGATTAACGGTAATCTCCTCTGGCACGTATGCTGCGTGCAGGACTTTCAACAGTGCGTTCCGGTGAGCTTCAGAGCACATCAATAGTGATAATATGGAGATCTTGGAGGGGGGTTGGTGAAGCTGATCCACCACCTTGTAATCACTTCTTTTTATGATTCTCATAAACTCGTCTACATCTTGTTCAAAAGATGTCTTCTGAGTTTCTTTGGGAGTCGGCTCTTCAGGTACCACACTCTTTCCTTTTGCTTTGGCCGCATCCTCTGCTTCAGCATTAGGTCTTTGTGTTTGTGAGGTAAAAAGGCGTCCGCTTCTGGTGAAGCCTCCGCCTCCCCCAACATTATCAATTTGTGGAGAAGAGGTTGATGAATTCAGAGTGATTTTCTCCCCGTTGCAATAAAGATCAGAGCCATAATGCCAAGGTATGGCATTACTGCTTTCATAAGGATCGGGTCCAGGCACCGTAATAGTGACCGGACTGATTGCTGCAGAGGAGGGTACTGTAACGGTGTGCGGATCATAGTAAATTGTGACGGGTGATCTGGTAGGAGGTGCCACTGTTTGTTGTTGAAAATTGCTGCCGAGAGGAACATATGACGGGTCATAATAGATTATAACTGCTGAGATATCTTCACTGATTTTTGCTGGTGTTGTAGAAGATTCTGCTGAATAAATGGATGCTGATGTTGTAGAAGAAAGAGTTGTTGACATTTTTGAAGTGATGGATGGAGCCATTGCTGATGATATTGATGAATCGGTAGGAATGATTGTTGTTGCTGTTGTAGAGGAATCAGGAATTGTTGTCAAAGGGATTGCTGGATATGTAGGCGCTGTTGTTGAGATCTGAAGGATTCCATCCTTGATAAGACCATCTATGCCACTTCTCAAATTATCACACCCGTTGACTGCAATGTTGCAATACCCACAACCGAGCTCACACCCGGGAAACACCTGGCACTCCAGAAGCTGAGCTTTAATTTCGACCAGAGGTGTCCGACTTTGTGCAACACTGGTGATCAAGGTAGATGGTATGTCTTCCTCAATGGCATTAATCCTCGGCCCGCCATGATAAGGCATAGGATTCTTGTTGACATTTGGAGGGGGTGCAAAGTTGAGGGCTTTAGAATCCACCAGATCTTGGACTTTCATTTGCAAGGCCCTGCATTTTTCCGTATTATGGCGTTGGAGTGGAAAGCACATCTGGCATTGACATCGTAATTCCTTGGGAGATTGGAGGGATCTGGTGGTGCCAATGTCCTTAACTCAACTAAGTTAAGCTTCAGGAGTTGTGGCAATAAGGCATCATAAGGCATAGGGATAGGGTCAATCACCCTGTTTGCCTGTGACGGTCTTTGCTGAAAAGGTCTTTGTTGTTGATTGCTGTTGCTGTTGTTGTAGGTTCTCTGTTGCGGATACTGAACTTGCTGTTGATAATGTGGTTGTTGTTGTTGTTGATATGCTGATTGCTGAGGAATCGGAGCTGGAATAGTGACAGCTTCTACTGATCTGTGGACATATTGAGGTCTGCTCCTGTTGGCATGAATGGCATTTGTCTCACCGGTTCTTTGGGGTCCCACAAAAGGCTTTCTAGGATTACTGGATGAACTTGCACCATTATCAGAAATCTTACCCATTTTCAACAAACTTTCAATTCTTTCACCAGCTATAACAACATCAGCAAAGCTAGTGGAGGAGAAAGCAGCCAGTCTATCAATATATGTTCCTTGCAACGTATTCATGAACATGTCGGCCATTTCTCTTTCCGACATGGGTGGCTGGACAGCAGCAGCAAGCTGTCTCCACCTTTGGGCATATTCTCTGAAGCTTTCCCTGGAGGATTGAGACATTCCCATTAGGAGGGTTCTGTTAGGAGCCATGTCCAGGTTATATTGATATTGTCTGATGAAGGCTTCAGCTAAGTCCTTCCAGCATCTGATAGTAGCTCTGGTCAGGTGTGAATACCACTCTCTTGAAGCCCCAGTCAAACTGTCTTCAAAATAAAACATCCACAGCTTTTCATCCATGGTGTGTGCTTTGAGTCTCCCCAGAAAAGACTGTAGGTTAGTTCGTGTACAGGAGGTTCCATTGTATTTCTCGAAGCATGGGGGTTTGAATTTGTGGGGAATTCTCACCCCATCCACTAGCCCCATGTCCATTACATCAAAACCCAAGGAGTTTTGAGACTCCAAAGATCTCAATTTCTCAGCAATTTCATCAAACCTTCTATCATAGACTTCATCTCCAGCCCCTATTACAGTAAACTGATCTTCTTGCAAGATCCTGCCTGCAGCAGTATTGCCCTGTACATTCCTTGGGATGTTGACTTCCGGCTCTAGATGAGGTCCAAATACTGGTGGATTAACATGAGGCTGACCTCCCTCATTGTTGCTGGTTCCTCCAGTGCCAGGATGAGGTTCCTCGGGGGTTTGTCTTTCTACCAATGCCCTTAATCTTTCTTGGCTCTGGGCCAAGCCAGTCATCAGAGTCATGAATTGAGCCATTTGGTTCCTCATTTCCACTCTTTCATTAGCCATCTGAGTTCTGACCTCATTCAGGTCCTGCTGTACTTGATCCATTTGAATACTAGGAAGGTTGTTGCGAGTAGGGTACCGGTGCGTACGGTTGACAGGGAACACTCTTCTGCGAGCAATATTTCCTGAAACACAACAGAGTTAGAAACAAACGAAATAAAGACAATACCTACAAAACAAAACAAAAGTTAGTATGCAATGCAGTATGCTTATTTGTTTTCCAAGGTATCCGGCTTGGTTCTTGGTTTTGACCTTTTCAGCCCCTGAGGAAGATGCTTTTGACTTTGTTGAAAAAAGAAAATCCCGAAATGGAAACAAACTAAAATATATTACAAATACTGAACAATACATAGTTTGTTTTTACAACACATGCCCCTGAAGGGTCAAAATACAACAAAAAAGAAAAGTACATCAAATGGAAATGAACAACAAGCAAAGAAGTCAAACATCTAGTCCAAACTCATCCTCCATAACCTCCTTCAGAAGTGCCTCAGTTACTGGACCAGCTGGATGCTCTGTAATAGTCCTGATGAGGAGGTTCCTGGTGGCAACGGCAGTAGTCAGCTTCTTGTGCCTGTTCTGATCCTTTGATCTCTTCAACCCAGCCCTAAGCTTCAACTCTGAAATCTCCTTCTGGGCTGTCAACAAAGCTTCCTGCTGCTTCTTCTCATTGGCCTCCAACTGTTCAATCCTGGCCTGAGTTTTCTGGTCTTCTTGTGTCCGGGCTTCAGTGATCCTGACCCACCTAGCCTGACTCTCCTGCAGATAAAGTTCAGTCCTGGCCTGCTAGAACTTGGCTTCTTTACAGGTATTCTTCAATATTTGCTCCCCAGCCCTTGCTTTCTTGATGTAGTCCTCTGTTTTCTCAATTCTAGCTAAATGCTCCACCCTAAGCTTCTCCAACCTTTCAATGTCCAGACGACCATCACTCCTTTCCCAAAGGGTCTTCTTTAGAGCTTGATACAGGCTTTCATTCCTTTCCTTCAGCTTCTCAAATTCTCCCAGGCTGACAGTTGCTGGAGGTTGTACTGTGGATGGTCCAGGTATATCTTCAATGGTGAAAGGCATTCCAGTAGTCTGAGCTTTAGTACGGGACCAATCATGGTACTGAGCTGAAGCAACATTATTACACCTCCCTAGAATAGCCATTCCCCTTTGTCTGGATGTTGTCCCAAGCCCAGGATGTTTGCCTAACAGCAGCTAGATTAGGCTTTATCTCACAATACAGGGTCTCAGCTAAATCTTGCACTCTAGGAGGGTGAACCAAAGCATAGCCCAGTTGTCTCTTAAACAGCAAAGGATTGTAGTTGATACAACCCTTTACTCCTATCAGAGGTACATTTGGATATTGCCCACAGCTGGTGATAATGTCCTTGCCTTTGGTGCTCTGGGTGCACCATCTAATATCATCTGAAGTCAAAGCAATGAGCCTCTTAGCCCAATTCTTCTGCTGGTGAGGATTCAAGAATGCATCTGACTTGGGTAGATGTCTGAGTAGCCAGGTATGAAACAAAGGAGCACAACATCTCACTAACTTCCCCCTTTGTTTCTCATTCCTCTGATGAATGGAGTAATAGAAATCTCCCAGCAATGTGGGTACTGGGTTCCTCAAAAGAAACAAATGAATGGCATTCTTGCTGATAAATTTGGGCTCATCAGCAAATAGTATGACCCCATATATGCTGAGGGCTAACAATGCACAAACTGCCCTCCATTCTCCCAAGGAGGCCTTCAGGATGGCCTGAGAAATTAAGAAGTCTAAATGAAAACCAGGGATCCCAGCTTTTGTTGTCATGCTTTGCTTAACTAAGGCAGGCTCCAGGTACAGTGCTCTTGCTACTTCTCCATTGCTGGGAAAAGTCATCTCTGGGTTGAAGGGGATTGCACCCCTGATAGATACTCCAATTAATGATGAAAATTCCTCCAGTAGAGGTCCTAGCTGAAAGTCTGAAAATGTGAAGCATCTCAAAGGAGGATCATAAAACTGCAAGCATGTGTGGATCATGCTCCTCTGAGAAGGGTCCAGGTCCATAACCATATCCAGGATACCTCCATAATGCTCTCTGAATAATGGGATGTGGTCAGGGGTGATAAGTGACTGGACCTGCCTGATACCAGTCAACACAGGCTCAAAGAAATGGTATGATATGTTGCTCTTCCTGTGAGTAGCCATGAGAGCTGATGAAGAGCTGAAGACAAGTGCTGATGAAGATCACAGGCTGATGCTGGTGATGAGCCACTGATAGGCTGATGCTGGTGATGAAGAGGACAGCTGAAGCAGGAAAATGATGAAGATAGCTGAAGCTGGCAAATGATGAAGATAGCTGAAGCTGAGGTCTATGCAAAAGAAGGGGTCAAAACCAAACCAGATATAATGGGGATACCCTGAAAAACAAATAAACAAATGTTAAATGATGCAATGATGATGTATGCAAATGATATGCAAGGGTTTGTGATCAAGCTGGATCTGATTATCTGTCTTGATATAAGCCCATATATGTTCAAGAAGTCCAGATGGAGGTTCAGAAATCCAGTAACCAAGGTGGGGGACTCAAATAAAGAGTCACATGTCCAGGGTTAATCACAAGAACTGTCCAAAATAAGGTACTCTTAAACCAAGACAAGTAACAGGGTATGATGTGGCCAAGGGTACCTGCAAACCTGTAAACAGCCCAACCCCCTCACAGGTGGTGTTCTAGAACAAGGATCCTCAGACTTGGATCAGTTATGAGAAGTGTAAACACTTCTAACCCGGAAGTACAGTGTTTACAATAACCATAAAAGATCCTCCTCTAATTCTCCTCGGTTTCTGAAGGTCATAATAAAGGTCATCCAGACTTAGCAGGCTTCCCAGATAGCCCTAGCACTACAGGAAATATGTAGCACAGAGTTCTCAAGAAGAAACCCACATCTGAACCATGTTTCATATTCCCGCACCAGACCGAAATGGAATGGGAAAGAACATGAACCACTCTAGCCTAGGTGTCACTCAGGTCCCAGGTATAGGACCTTAAACTCTCAATGAAACCCCACCCACCAAGATAGAAGAACAAATCCAGCAATGATAATGACAGTATGAAATATGAAAACTGTAAAGAAAGCAATAAATAAGGCTGTACGTAAAGCAATAAAGCAAACTAAATAAACACAATTAGCACATAACACCCCAGTAAACACAAATCAAACAAGCACTAGGAGGAACCCACAAAAAGAACCAGGAGCCCTGGTTACAGTATAAGGGTGCCCAGCAGAGTCGCTAAGCTGTCGCTCCCGCCTGATGACACGGGGCCAAGAGGGGTATAGACGCAAACGGTCGGCGAAAGAGAGAAGGAATGAATAGAGTCTCCAGCTAGGCATTTTTATCCCGAAGGAAAGGTAATGCTGCACAGACCTAGAAAGATATGGATAAGACGGTTGCGAACCAGAGAAACTGAGAAAGGGGGTTGGTTACAACCTGGGAAGGTATTAGCACCCAGATTGTCCGCCGTACTCGACGGGATCCACGCTTGAAAGATTTGTGTTTTAAAGGGGTAGTGTCAATGCTATTGTGTGTGCAAAAGATGGAAAAGAATGCAAGTGTCAGTGTAAAAGAAATGTGAAATGAAATAAAAGAGTGTCAGTGTAAGGAAAGAATGAAATGCTCAAGACTATGAGGCTAAAAGAATAATGCTGGAGGGGGGGAATATACAGAGACTTTTGTTCGATAACTGTTAAGTTATGCCTACGTATCCTCTCGTGCAATGAGGAAGTCAGAGCACCGTAGTTCGACTCAAAGAGACTGAAAGACAAATTGACTGATGAACTACTTACGTGTCTATGCTCAAGTGTATGACCTGTCTGGCTCAGGTGCTAACTGTCTTGCATTAGACGGAAGAAGAGAGTTCTCGTTTGTGAGTGAATGAGATGAGAAAAGAATCCTGGAGGAGACGATTATTGTTTTTTTTTGTGTTTTCAATCTTTTATTGCTTTTGGAGTTTGTCATAAGAAAATGAGCTTAAGCCTAAACCAATGGGTTAGTAAACTCATCACATCTTCCCTCTGATTAGGGGTAATGAGAATGCCTTAAGTATGAAATAAGCATCTCAAACTTAATCACCATGATGTAGGATTAAGATCATTAACCTACTTGCCATTATTTAGATGTTTTTTTTTAGTTTTTGTTTGGTATTAAGTAATGAGTTTAAGCCATAATCCGGGATTTAATGGACTCATTACACCATCCTAATAGAAGGATAATAGATGAGAACATTTAAGCTGAGAAAGGCTCCTCAACTTAATCCATGATTAGGGATTAACCTCATGACAAAACAAGGCCTTTATTAAAGTGGATTTTAATTAATGGTGAGATAAAGAAATGTATTTTAGGGTTTGTAAGACAACTTGAGGGGGACTTGTCCATTAACACTAGGGTTAGTCCTTCTTTACCAATTAAGGAAGAATTAGAACCCTAATGCAAGGCCCAAGTTACAAGCTTGATGTCTTAGATGATTATTAAGTGGATTTATTAAAGGATTTAAACACATTAAGGGTTTAACACTTAGGATTAAAGTTATACACTCCATCCTAATAGAAGGATGCAGGCATAAGCTTAATCACAAAGCCTTGAAACCTTTAGGGTTTAGTCCTTGATTATGAGATGAGGAGAGAAGACTCAAAGATGACACAAAGGCAAAACTAAATGGTGGACTAATCAAACCCTAATTGTGATCATTCTTGGTTGTTCCTAGGGTTTATGAGGCTTGCAAAAGGTCTTCAGAGAAACCACCAAGGAAGAAGCAGATGAAATGAAAAGAAGCAGAAAGAAATAAGACAACTTGCTTCACCAAAGAAGACAAGCTGCTTGAAGAGAGAAAGTAAGAGATGAACATGAATGATCAAGATCACTCTAATACAAAGGTAAAAATGCAGTAATGATGCAAGAGAGATAAGAAGAGATTGTGAGAAGTGAAGGCAAATTCACTTCTCAAAACAACTTACCACCTGAAAAGTTAGCAAAAGAAATGAAATGCACTGAAAATGAGATGAAATTCCATGATGTAAGACAAAGTAAGAAGCATGATCATGATGTTAATGATGCTAAGGGATGATGCAAACACATGTCAAGAGTTGTGGATGACCATACAAGAATGAGGATGCAAATGAAGCATGCTTTGAACCATGAAATTTCATGAAAGTTTATGTAATGAAATGAATGCACAACATGGAAAAGTAATGATGCAATGATCAATCATGATTCTAACATGTCCTAAGATGCCTTATGGATCATGAGGATGCACAAAATGTCATAGCAAGTTCTTAAATGCAAGCAAATGAGAGATGGATGCAAAGGAATGCACAAATTAGGGTTTATGAACAACATTCAACACAAAATTCAAAATCAGAAGCAAATGATGTGACAAAAAATTGAAAATGGGATCAAAGGAACCCTAACCCTACACAAGTTCACTGCCCAAAGGAGGGGACCTAACTCTTATCCTAGTGCAAGTTATGAATTTCTCAAGTCCATTAGGGTTTCAAGGCACCTCACAATGAAAAATGCAAAACAAATTGAAAATGGAAGATAAATTCAAACCAATTTTATCCTATAAACTACATGCTATGAAGGATGCAATGCAAGAATAACCATCATCAAAATCTCAATGGTTAGGCAAAATGGATTTTTCCAAGTTTGAACAAAAATATTGCCTTAAAATGAATTTAATTCCAATGAAAATTGTCAAAAAGCATCAAGAACCAAAAAGAAATTTGTTTTGAGAGTTTGATAATGTTTCTAAATGTTTTAAAATGCAATGTGAATTTTTTTGTGATTTTTAAATACCTAAATGCATTTTTAATTAATTAATTTTCATTATCTAATTAAAAATAAACATTTAAATGATTTAAAAATGATTTTTAATGCAAAAAATAAAAATAATAATATTTCTGGGTTCTGAAAATTAATAAAATGCTTGACAAAAATTTTCAAAATTTTTAAACATGATTTACTATTTTTAATAATTCGTATAAATAAATGCAATGAAAATGAAAATAAAAATTAAAATAAATGAAAGTATGCACAATCCATGGCTGAGATTCAAACTTGGGGGTCAATGGTTGACTGCGTGCGCTAATTGAGGGTCAGGATTTCTTCTGGCTTAATTAACTGAAATGTGATTTATTAAATTAATAAAAACATATTAGGGTTTAATGGTGTGATCTGAGCCACACAAACGCGCGGGAGTCAACCCTGGTCAACTGAATCCACGGTCCAAATTCAAACTCTCATTAATTACGTTGCTAAACCTAATTAGGGCTTTATCAAACTCAGACGGTCGGAACAGTGTTCCGGTCGTCTTCTCCGGCGAACCAAAAACCCTAGCTTCCTCTACAGGCCACCCCAACCTAAATTAACTGCCCAGAAACGTTCCCCTATCCAAACTAAACCTAAATCCATCATCAAACATCATTTATCAAGCATGAACAAAGAGAATCGAAGCCAAACACTTTCACGGGTAAAATTTCAAAGAGACATAAAATGCTTATTTTCACACCATTTTCAAATCTAAAAACACTAGAGTGATCCTCATGATGTGTACTTTCATTTTGTAACAAAAAAAACAAGCTCTGAAAAGTTGGAAATTTGAAGCTACCTGAGGTGAAGAACTGTGAAGATGAGCTTTCCAGACCCTTCTCTTATGCAAAATGTCTCCCCTGAACCTCCTGAGATCAATGGGATGCTCCAAACCTCTTGTTGGTGACTGATTTGTGAGTTTGAGTTCTGGTGTGGCAGATTTTACAATTGGGATATATGAGGTTTCAAGATGTTCCAATGGTGGGTTTTGGTTCCATGGAAGGTGTATGATTCATTGGTGAAGGAAAAATGAAGGTTTGATGGCTGTGTGAAGGAATTCGAAGAAGGGGAGTTTTTTGACAGATTTTGTGAGGGCTGGCTTGTGTGTGTTTTCTGGCTTGTGTATTGCTTGCTTTATGTTCCATAACATATCCCTAGACTATTGGAAGAGGTATGAGGAAGTGACATGTACTGTGGGAATGGTATGGGGTGATTGGCCAAAAAGTCAAGGATTGTGTACTATGGGTATGGGCTATGGCAGAGGAAATCTTAGGGCTTGTCCTGCCTCAGCTTGAGTCAAGGAAGACCCTTGGATGATTCATGAAGGACTGCAGCACTTTGATCACAAGATATCATGAGTTTTGCATTTTGGCATCTTGTCACATTTTGTGGTTTTTGGTCATGTGCAAGTGATATTTCTTGCTGCATTTTTGGTGTGAGATGTCTCATGAGGTCATGGAAGTGTTTTAAGACTAGCTAGAGATCATACAAACCTTTGGGAATCATTTTGCAAGAATCCCCCCTTTTGCACTTTTATGGAAAATGTCTTATGGTTACTTGAATTTTAAGACATGAAAGTGGGAAATTCCTTAGGCCAAAACTGAATTTTAGGTCATGCATTGTGTTTGTATGATGATTAGAGGTCACATTGAAGTCACATAAAGGCTTGTCATTAGAATTTGCAAGTTTTCCATTTTGTGCAAAAGTGAAATTTCAATGATTTTATCCAACTTTGCAAGGCCATAACTTTTTATCCAAAATGAATTAGAATGAGTTCTTGTACTTTTTGAAAATGGGAGGATCCATTCTACAACTTTCATGACCAAATTTTTCTCATTTGAAGCATTTTTGAATCAATTTGAGGAGGTTGAAAAACTTTCCCAAAATGGCAAGTTCACATTATAAGTCACTTTCCCAAAAAGGCAACTTTGCAAATGGCTTGAAATTCTTCAATTTTGTGAACCCCTAACATCTTCTATGATCAAATAAAGATCATATACATTCAAAATGATGGAGAACACCCTCTGGTTAGGTCATTGGGGGCCTCAGATGCCCTGATTTTACACTGACTTGCTCAAGAAGTCATCTCTTGATCAGATGCCTTCCCTATTGAATTTCTTCATGAAAATTGATATGCATGATCCTCACATCATATAGAGACCAATAGAAACAAGAATGACCAAAAAATTTGGAGTTATGGCCTCTAAAACCAAAACCCTAATTTTAGGTCATCTGTGCAGTTAAACCTGGCTCTGCTTCCATGCTTTTCTCAGTTCTTGTGATTCTTTGACTTCCTTGACCTTGTGAGGATATAATATGATGCTTGAACATACATGGACCCTCTTGAGATGATTGAAGACCTTTGGAGTGGCTCAGCTGGCTCTGGGATTGCTCAGATCACAAACCCTAGATGCAGATGACTTTGAATCAATGCAGTGAATCAAAAATGTAATATGAGATGCTATGATTGAAATTATGCAAATGAAGAGATCACAAGCCATGGTGTGAATGGGTGAGGGAAAATTTGGGGTGTTTACACTCATTCATTCACAACGCGAACTTGAGACGACTTGTCTCGCATGCAAGACGGTAAACGCACTCGTACCAGACGAGCCTGCAACACCTGAGCATAGACATGCGTAGTTCCAGCCATAAAAAATGCAAACATTTAGTTCCCGCCTTAGTTAGGCGAACTATGTCGACTCTGATCCTCATTATCCCGATTAGGTACGTAGGCAGCGGGGTAGGGCCCGTTCGAGCACATTCTTTATTTTCCCTACATTTTTTCCAGTCTTTCTTTTTGTTCTCTTTTTTCCAGTTCCCTTCTCATTTTTCATTCCCATTTCCAGCAGCGGTTCATTTTTTCAGCAGCAGTTATATTTTTTCTCACCCTTTGAAATAAAACAAGCAAGCGTGGATCCCATCGGGTACGACGGACGATCTGGGGTGCTAATACCTTCCCAGGTCGTAACCGACTCCCGAACCCAGATCTTTGGTTTGCAGGACCTTGTCCTTTCTTTCTTCCTCGGGTTTGTGCAACATTACCTTTCCCGTTCCTTCGGGATAAAAATGTCTGGCTGGCGACTCTACCTTTTCCGCACCACTTTCGCGTTTGTACTAGGATGAAAATCCCGGGAGCGACAGCTGGCGACTCTGCTGGGGACCGAACCCAGAATCTCTGGTTTCCCTTGTAGAGTCAATCCTAACGCCTGTTTGTTTTTGCTTTCTTTGGGTGTTTATATGCGTGTGCTGTTGTGTTTATTTACTGTTTTCATTTACAGTTTACTTTACCGCACTTATTTACCGCTTTCAGTATTTATTTTCCATGCATCATATTATACTGGACTGTCTGGCTGTGCTAGTTTTCATTTTTTCTGTGGGATGGGAGTTACTGTGAGATAAGCCAACTACCCGACTTGAGTGCACCATAGGATTAGCGTGGACAGACATTGTACTCCCATGGTATCTCACCATGATGAGTGGCGATATGTTCCACACCCAGACTGCGACCGTCTTGGAACTATTCTGTGTGGGGATTACCTCACTTCAGGGTACGACCTTGATAGTTATGTGCATCTGGTAACCGATCTTTGAGGACCTTAATGGGAACACCCCTCTCCAGTAATGACAGTGGCAGACCACATTTGTTGGCAAACCCACTCACATCCGAGGGTCCATTGCGAACTCGCATAGGATGGTCTGGTTCTCTCATAGGAATTCAGTTAAAGCAGACTGTTCGTATGACGGTAGTATTATACCCTTCGGGATGAATGTACTATTGTTTCTCGATTCAGTGCTTGAAGCTGGAGACTTGTGAGGGATGTTTGTTTTTCCGGACTCAACTGAGGCCTCCCTGAGTAGTACATAATGCCAAACCGATTCCCTGATTTGGTCATGAGCCATTTCTCGAAAATGGTGAACGTATTATTGCTATTCGGCATTGAGAGTCTGTGATGTTGACCCGAGTAGAACACCCATGAGATTGGGAGGGGTTTACAGGTTTGTAGGAACCCTAAGACCTTCAGCATACCCGCTTTGCCATTGGTTCAGTTTTGTGATCTGGATTTCTGGTTCTAAGATATGGATCCCGGATCAGAGGGATTGTTATTGTGATATGTGGATATTTGTGACCTCGCACCGACACCTGATTATATGATTGGCACATCACAGACACTTCACTGATCACATGCCTCGCCTTGCATAAGCATCATATCATCATTAATCATTTGTGTTTCTTTTATTCTCAGGGTCTACATTACCCCGGGTCAAAAAGAGAACTGTGCACTACAAATTCTTTGATACCAAAATGGACTTGATCAACCAAATGGTGTCTCTTATTACCCCGGGTCATCTGGGTTACTTCAATGAAAAGTATGGTGATATTCTGGATTTGGTATTCAACTTGGATAGCTCTCAGAGAAGCGCCATTCACACTTTGTTGCAGTATTATGATCCACGGCTCAGGTTTTTCACGTTTCATGACTTTCAGTTAGGTCCTTTGTTGGAAGAGTATGCTGAGATTATGGGAGTGTCAATCAAGGACCAGTTTCCTTTCAATTCAGAAATGACAAGACCGACTCATGCTGACATCGCTAAAGCTCTTTATTTGAGCCCATCAGAGGTATCTGCTGGTTTCCACCAAGGCAGGAGTACTTGGTTTTCCCTTAGAGTTTCTGGTCAGAAGAGCTGAAGAATGTGTCGTGGATAAACAGTGGGATTCAGTTTGCGCCATCTTGGCATTATCTGTGTACGGGATAGTTTTGTTTGCTGACATGGAGAAGATCGTGGATATGAATGATATTCATTTGTTTGTGTTGAAGAATCTGGTGCCTACTCTCCTAGGTGACTTGTATTATTCAGTGCACTATAAGAATGAGAAGAGACGAGGTGGCTTGGTTAGATGTCGTTGTTCTACACATGGTTTATGAGGCACATCCCTGTGAATGGAGTATTCAAGGATCCCAAAGTAATCTGGTCGCAAAAGCTAAGCGCGTTGACCGCCAAAGACATTAGATGGTTCACCTTAAGGCTAAAAGGGAAAAAGCTCATCTCCAGCTATGGAAAGTATCCTAATGTTCCCCTCTTAGGAGTAGCTGGGGGAATTAATTACAACCCCATACTCTTGAGAAGACAATTGGGATACGCTTTGAAGAATGTTCCCAAGGATTCGGAGTTGGATCAGACTTTTTATTTCCCTGTGAAGGATGATCTCCCTTTGGTACGGGAAGCTGCAGGTGCTTGGAAATTGATTAATAGAAAGGGTATAGAATGCTTGGGCAGGAGTAATAACCAAATGTTTCCCGAATTTGAAGCATGGGTAAGAGAAAAAGCTCAAGTGACTCTAATCCCTTTCTCTTCACCGTTACCACCACCTACCACGGTGCCTATAGAAGATTATCATAAGTTGGAAGCTTTGGTCAAGCAGCTTAGGTTTGAGAATCAGGAGGCCTATAATTCTTGTCAGAAATTGATGATTCAGAACCGTTAGTTAGAAGATAGAGCTCTCCGAGCTGAAGAAGCGGTTCGTCTTAAGCAGAAAGACTTCGAGGAAAGGGAGCTGCACTTCAAGAAGAGAGGATTGGACGAGATCCATAAGGCAAGTCAGCGCCAGAAGGATAAGAAAGAACTTAATGAGGCTAATAAAGCCATCACATTTTGGCAAGAGAAGTGGAGCGAGAATCAGAAGAAACAAAAGGAGGTAGAAGTTGAATTCGAGTTGAAGATCAAGAACCTCCAGGATGCTTTGGTTGAGCAAGAGAAGCTAGTTCGGAGAGAACAAGAGCAACAGAGAGAGTATCTTCGTCAGATGGAAAAGAGTCAACAAATATCTGAAGATGTCCAGAAAGAAGTTGAAGAGCTGAAGCTTCGTGCTGATGTGAAGAGGTCAAAGGCCGAGCCAGATACAAGCAAAGAAAATGAGGTGACTTTCCTGCAGCAGATTAAAGAGTTACATGCTTCCTTTGATCTAAGGGACCTCCTCATCCAGAGACTCATCCAGGAGCCTGGTCATCCGGATATCGTTCAATTATTCCAGAGTGTCAAGCGTCTTAGCTGGAGGCTGCAAGATTTCGAGTTCCCTAGGGTTTAGTTTCATGCTGTTGTACTTGGATTACCCACAGGCTTGTTGTGGGATTCCATTTACTGGATATACTTTGATGTACTTTGATTGGCACCATTCGGGGACTTTGTTGTTCCAAACTTCAGTTTATGTGATTGATTTGTTTTGAATCTCTTGTTTGTTATCTGTTGCACCGACACGGAGTAATGAGCACCAATTCTCCACGGCCGTCACTCTATTTGAACATCACTTGGGTATTCTTCCCAATTATTATTCTCTTAACACCAGAATGAGAAAGTAATTAAAGCCTTGGGAATAAAAGGAACACATTGCATTGCATACGCATCATTTGCATTCTTTCTTTGTTTTGAAGGTTTTTCTACAGGATGCTTAACTTATCTGTGTTACAGGCAAAGATTGCGAGAGCCGCCAAGACCCGACATCTTCGGCAGAATATTCCGCATCGCTACGCAACTCGTAACAACCAGAGGACAGTCATGGACACTATGCAAACAGAGCTTAATGAGTTTCGCACCAGAATGGGAGAATTCATGGTGATGATGCAAGGGATGGCTCAGGGACAGCAAGAGTTAAGGAATGCAGTTCAGTGGCTCAACCCTCCTCAGACTAATACTCCTGTGACTACTCCCGACGCCCAAGTGACTCCTCCCGACGCCCAAGTGACTCCTCCCAACACCAACAATGGCCCAGGCGGACCTCAAATTCCAGAGCATGGCACAACCACTTTCATTCTGATACAAGACAAGCAGGATGATCAGTTCCCTTCTTTCAATAACGACATGGGGTTCGGCGGAGAAGGAAATCTTCAGGACTTTTTGATGCTTGCTGAGAAAGTCAAAGCCCTCGAGTGTAGAGACACTTTGGGGATAGACGTGTCTGACATGGGTCTAGTCCCCGGGATGGTTATTCCTCACAAATTCAAGACGTCGACTTTTGACAAGTATAATGGTAGCTCCTGCCCAAAGACTCACTTGCAGGCATTCTACCGGAAAATTGCTGCCCATACTAGGGATGAAAAGCTCTGGATGTACTACTTCCAGGATAGTCTCTCCGGAGGGTCCTTTGAATGATATATGAAGCTAGAGAGAAGTTCTGTAAGAAGCTGGAAGGAATCAGGAGAAGCCTTCCTCAAGAAGTATCAGTATAATATTGACACGGCGCCCAGTCGCACCTAACTTCAGAGTCTGACTTAGAAGAATTCCGAGAGCTTCAAGGATTACGCTCAAAGGTGGCGTGAAGTGGCTGCTAGAGTGAAACCGCCTTTGTTAGAGAGAGATGGTAGACCTGTTCTTGGATACCCTTCTTGGGCATTTCATGGAATGCTAGGTGGATGTTCTTCAAGCGGATTCTCAGATATCATCTTGACTGGCGATAGGATAGAAAGTTGGATGAAGCAAGGGAAGATTCAGAATGGAGGCACTTCGAGTTCTGGGGTCAAGAAGCCCTTCGTGAAGAAGAGAGAAGGAGAGACCGGGGCAGTGTACGCGCAAAGGGGAGGAACTAACAGAGGATTTTATCAGCAAGTGACTCCTGTCACTATCGCAGCTCAACCTGTTCAACAACAGATCCAACAACCACAGCAACAACGCCAGCAAGGGTATCAACAAAGAGCTCCTCGTCCATATTACCCCCAGAAGCCTAGAGAAAGACATTTCGAAGCTCCGCCGATGTCCTATTCACAGCTTTTGAAGAACCTTCCACAACTTCAGATGATTCAACTCCGAACTCTACAACCTCCAAAGCCAGGCCAGATCCCCCAGGGTTATGATTCAAATGCCAGATGTGAATTTCATTCCGGAGCTCCCGGACATACCACAGAGAACTGTAAAGCGCTGAAGCATGTTGTTCAAGACCTACTGGATTCTAAAGCAATCAACTTTGCTCCTACTCCTAATGTAATTCAGAACCCCATGCCCCCTCACGGAAGTACGGTTGGGGCAGTTGATGAAGGGGAAAGTCTAAACCTGGTGCGCGATGTCAACAATCTGCAGACTCCATTGAATGTGGTTAAGGTTTGCTTATCAAAGAAAGGTATCTTCCCTGGGTGTGAAGAAGATTGTCCAGAATGTGCTGAAGCTACAAATGGGTGTGATCAGTTGAAAGCAGGTGAAATTCTGGGATCAGGTACGTGATGTCGAATGAGATGTTTAAACACTTGAAGACTTGAACAAAACTTAAAATGCAGGAAAATTAAACAACACAGGAAATTGTTAACCCAGTTCAGTGTATAACCACACTTACATCTGGGGGCTACCAAGCCAGGAAGGAAATCCAATATAAGTAATATTAATTCTAGACTTAAACCACTCAGTTTAATCTTTCACTTAATATCTACCCAAGGCAATTTCTACCTAAGACACAACTTAGATATGAGTACCAACTCACTCCCCCTCAATCACACAGTGATATGTTTACAAGTTTAATAAAATTGAAGTCATACTTCAAACAAAACAGCTTGATCTTACTTCACAGTTTCAATCAAGACACAAATATAATTTTGCTTAAAAGCTCATAAAGTGATACACATATACAACCTGCTATTAAAACACAAACACCCTATTTAGTCTTCTTAATTTCGTACTCTATTCTGAGAGTTTCTGTTGCTTAAATAGGTGCTTGGATTTTTGGGTTTCTGTAGGTTATCCAATCCTGATACGCATGTTGCCATCACCTTGAATTAGGGTTTGTTACTTCCTTGATTCTAGGTGAGTCAGTTCTTATGATTATACTGAAATCATATAACCAATCTCCCTACAGATGCGCCTTCTTCTGTTTTATCCATTCATAATTAATTCCAGATATCTTCCCTAAATTTACTCAGTTCTGTTAATCATTAATTAATTCTGGTAGCAGGTTTGAGATGTCACAACATCTGGTGTGACATCCTGAAAACTGAACTTACTTCATTAATTGATACAATGTCACAACATCTGGTGTGACATCCTATATACTGAACTTACTTCATTAACTGATACAATGTCACAACATCTGGTGTGACATCCTGAATTAAGTTCATTTACTTATACTCTGTTTGATAATGTCACAACATCTGATGTGACATCCTGAACTAAGTTCAACACTTCTTGTTGGTCAAAAATTCTGCCAATTCTAAACATCTACAAACTCCCCCTTTGGATAATTTTTGGCTAACATACTCTTCTGGTTCATCAGAGTGCATCAGAGTTTCTTTTATCAGAGTACAACAGTTCTTTTCTGTTGAGACATGTGTGAGTTTACTCCCCCTCAAACCTACATGTGTTTTGACTTGTTTCAACAGAAATTTTTCATTAAAAATACAACTTTAGTTCAGAAGCAAACAGAAGTCATTTTTCATTAATCATTAAGATGCAGCATACATTGTTGTTGTTGTTCAGTTCTCTTCTCCCCCTTGTTAGACATAAATTGGGGCCAAATTTTACATTGACAGAGAGAGTTACAAAATTACTAATTCAAAATACAATGCTGAAGCAGACATTACATATTCCTCACATACATTTTTCACTCAGAATCTTCATATTCTGTGTCTTCCTCTTCTTCAGTTTCCTCATCAGAATCAGCAGCCTTCTGAGCACTCTCTTCAATTTCTAGCCTTTGGATAATCTCCTCAAGCTTCTGCTTCCTGGCATCCAGTTCTTTGCATGTGTTCTTCAGCTCAGCAATCAAAGCAGCTTTGGATATAGGAGACTTTGCCTTTAAAGGTCCAGCAGATGTCCCAGAGGGAGCTTCAACATCAGCTGCATGATGACTTAATAATAGCTTGTAGTGGAAGGCCAGAGGACTCTCTCTTTTGTAGATTGAATCCTTCTCAGTGAGGATACCTGGATACTGGCTAAGGATTATTCCACACAGCAAAGAGGGGAAGGCAATAGGCAACTTTGTTGCAGATGTCCCAGCATGCTTCAATGTTTGATCAAAAATGTAAGACCCAAAGTCCAGCTTTGTTTGGGTGCCTACAGCATATATGAATCTGCCCAATCCAGTTCCTATTGAAGAAGTATGGTTGGTAGGGACCCAGTTTGCAGTGCCAATCCTATGAAGCATTGCATACTTCCTTGTTAGCAAGCTAACAGAAAGTTTGCCCTTGACTGGCCAAGCTTTGACTTGATTGGCAGTGATGACCTTGCAAACCTGGTTATCAGTCTTTCCCAGCTCATTAGGTCCATCAGATTCTCTTCCTAGATAGTGGTTGATAACCCTAGGAGAGAATTCTACACATCTCCCTCTTACATATACCTTTCTAAATTCATCTAACTTACCATCAGCACAGTCCTCTTGAAGGTTGACAATAAATTCCTTGACTAGCAGCTCATAGCAAGGAGAAAAGTTTGACACTGTTTTGAATAAGCCAGCAGAAGAAATGAGATCAATTACCTCAGTGCACTCAAGTGCATTGCTTCCCAGCTCTCTTTCAAGTGCTACCCTTCTTTGGTAGACAAATTTCCATCTGCTCACACTTGATACATGATGGAAAGAAATATTATCCAGAGGAGCTTCTGGAACAGCAGAAGTGGACCTTGAAGGTGCTGGTTTCTTCTTTGGTTGGGATGTTGGGACATCCTCTTCAACATCTGAATCTGGAGGAGTGAAAGCTTTCCTCTTTTGTGTATTCACTTTGCTCCATTGTTTGGTAGGACCAAAAGCAACTTTAGCTTTTTCCTTCTTTGGTGTAGGCTGCTTCTTCTCAGGATTTGTATGTCCTGCAGTCTTCTTTTCCTTCCTAGTTCTGAGCCTTTTGGCCATGCTAGGGGCCACAGAGGCAATGATTTCTGTGTCAGAATCATGCTCTATGTCAACAACAGAAGGAGGTTGAGCAGTCGCCTCTTCAATAGGTGGATCAACAGAGGCTTGATCATCAGTGAAGGCCTTGTGCTGGTCCTCAAATGTTTCATCATCATCATCAGAGGAGGCCTTGTGCTGGTCCTCATATGTTTCAACATCTATTGGGACATCCTGTTGAGCAGGAGTGTCCTCTTCAGCTTGATTACTCTGTTTTTCTTGTGGAGCTAGCATGGTGTTCAGAGGAATGGATATTCCACTCACAACTCTTTGCTCAGATAGAATCCTGTTCACAAGATCCTTGATTGAAGCATCCACATACTCAGAGGCTTTGGGAGTGGTGTTTGAGGATGAAGGCATCCCTTTTACTTTGCTGAAAACATGTTCCTTTGCCCTTCTAACAGTAGGAGTTCTTGGCTTTTGAGCAAGAGGAACACTTCCTCTGATTTCGTCTATTGGAGTTAAATCTATAGGTACCACATAGATGGGGGTTGCATGCACCACATCTTCTTAGTTGAGGATTTCTTCAGAGAGGTTAGGGTTTTGATGTTGAGACATTTTCGAATGTGGTGGAGGAAGAGGTTAAGTTTGATTGAGTTTGATGAGCTCTGAAAATCAGCTATAGCATGCAAGTTGTTTTGAGAGAATGATGAGAAGATGAATAGCTGAGAGCAAGCTGGGATTTTTATAAGAGCCGTTACTTGGAGAATTTTTAGGAGTGGAATACACAAGGTTTTTGACCAGACTGGTGTTGCCATCTGGTGATCATGCCACACGATGTCATATGACATGTTGGCACTTCTCCATAACTGCTATATTTCACATAAGCAGATTCCCAATTTACCCCTTAGGTTTTCAAATTGGGTAGCATCCAAAGCTTTAGTAAATATATCAGCCAATTGCAGATCTGTGGCTACATGTTCCAATGAGATCACTTTCTCTTCCACAAGATCTCTGATGAAATGATGCCTGATATCAATATGCTTGGTCCTGCTATGTTGGATGGGATTCTTTGATATGTTAATATCACTTAAGTTGTCACAGTACAATGTCATGACATCTTGTGGGACATTGTATTCAGTGAGCATTTGCTTTATCCAAACCAACTGTGAACAACTGCTACCAGCTGCAATATATTCAGCTTCAGCAGTGGATAAGGATACACAATTTTGTTTCTTACTGAACCAAGAAATCAAATTATTTCCTAGGAAAAAGCATCCTCCTGATGTGCTCTTTCTATCATCTGCACTTCCAGCCCAATCAGCATTACAGAAGCCAGTCAGAATTGGTTCACATCCATGGGAGTACATTATGCCATAGTCACAAGTGCCATTGACATATTTCAGAATTCTTTTGACCTGGTTTAGATGGCTAACTTTTGGATCAGCTTGATATCTTGCACATACACCTACTGCAAAGGCTATATCTGGTCTGCTAGCAGTCAGATATAATAAGCTTCCAATCATGCTTCTGTATAGGCTTTGGTCCACCTTCTCACCCTTGTCATCCTTTGTCAGCTTTAAATGAGTTGGGGCAGGAGTTCTTTTATGACTTGCATTATCCATCCCAAACTTCTTCACAGTGTTCTTGGCATACTTGCTTTGGGATATGAACATTGAATCTTCCATCTGCTTGATTTGCAGTCCAAGAAAGTAGGTTAGTTCTCCTACTAGGCTCATCTCAAATTCAGATTCCATTTGAGTGACAAAATGTTTAGCCATCCTGTCTGACATCCCACCAAAGACAATGTCATCAACATATATTTGAGAAATCATGACATTTCCTTCTTCATCCTTCACAAACAAGGTTTTGTCTATTCCACCTTTTTTGTATCCATGTTTTGTGAGAAAAGTAGTCAGCCTTTCATACCACGCTCTTGGGGCTTGCTTCAGTCCATAAAGAGCCTTCCTTAGTTTGTACACATGGTTTGGACAGCTTGGATCAACAAATCCCTTAGGTTGTTATACATATACTTCTTCATTAAGATATCCATTTAGAAAGGCACTCTTCACATCCATTTGAAATAGCTTGAACTTCAGAATACAAGCAATTCCTAAAAGTAGTCTGATTGATTCAAGCCTTGCTACTGGTGCAAAGGTTTCATCAAAGTCTACTCCTTCAATTTGTGTGTATCCTTGAGCTACAAGTCTAGCTTTGTTCTTTGTAACAACTCCCTGCTCATTTGACTTGTTCTTATACACCCATTTAGTGCCAATCACATTTATGTCATCAGGTCTAGGAACAAGATCCCACACTTCATTCCTTGTGAACTGACCTAATTCTTCTTGCATAGCCCAAATCCAGTACTCATCATTAAGAGCTTCCTTGATGTTTTTAGGTTCTATTTTTGAAACAAAACAAGAACCTGAAATCACCTCTCTTGATCTAGTGCTTACACCTCTGTTGGGATCACCAATTATTAAATCTTTGGGATGATCCTTCTGAATTCTGATGGAGGGAGGTTTGATGGATTGTTTTGTCCTTGCTTCAGTTTGAGTGAAGTCAGGATGATCACTCTTTATTTCAGCTTCAGTCTGACTGTCAGCAGATGTTCCAACATCATCTGTAACATCTGCAGGGGCATCATCAATTATCACATTTATGGACTCCATGATAACCTTGGTTCTAGAGTTAAATACTCTATAGGCTTTGCTGTTTATAGAGTATCCAAGAAAAATCCCTTGATCACTTTTAGGATCCATTTTTCTTCTTTGCTCACTATCAGCCAGAATATAGCAGTTACTTCAAAACACATGGAAGTACTTAACTGTTGGTTTTCTGCCCTTCCAGACTTCATAGATTGTGGACAAGGTTCCTTTCCTTAGAGTGACTCTATTATGAATGTAACAAGCTTTGTTCATAGCTTCAGCCCAGAAGTATAATGGTAACTTTTTAGCATGGATCATAGCTCTTGCTGATTCTTGGATAGTTCTGTTCTTCCTCTCAACAATCCTATTCTGTTGAGGGGTGATAGGTGAAGAGTATTCATGATTGATTCCTTATGAAGAACAGAAATCTGAGAATTTTTTATTCTCAAACTCCTTTCCATGGTCACTTCTTATTCTGACCACACAGCTTGCTTTTTCTCTTTGTATTCTTTGGCACAAATCTTTGAATACATCAAATACATCATACTTTTCTTTGATAAAATTTATCCATGTATACCTTGAAAAGTCATCAACCACCACATAGGCATACCTCTTTCCACCAAGGCTCTCAACCTGCATTGGTCCCATAAGATCCATATGCAATAATTCCAAAACTTTGGAAGTTGTCAGATGTTGGAGCTTTGGATGGGACATCTTGGTTTGCTTGCCTATTTGACATTCACCACATACTTTGCCATCATCAATCTTCAGTTTAGGAATACCTCTCACAGCTTCCATAGATATGATTTTCTTTATGCCTCGGAAGTGAAGATGACCCAGTCTTTGGTGCCATAGCTTCACTTCTTCTTCTTTGGCTAAAGAGCAAGTTGAAGTGAGACTGAAGTCTTGAGGTTCCCACATATAACAGTTGTCTTTAGATCTGGCTCCTCTCATGACAACCTTCTGTTCTTTATTAGACACTATGCATTCAGTTTTGGTAAAGTTAACAGTGTAACCTTGATCACATAATTGACTTATGCTAATCAAGTTAGCAGTCAATCCTTTTACCAGCAGCACATCATCTAGTGTTGGTACATCTGGATAGTCCAAGGTCCCCACTCCCTTGATTTCTCCTTTAGCTCCATCTCCAAAGGTTACATATCTGGATGAATATGACTTTAAGTCTACCAGTAAATTCTTCAATCCAGTCATGTGCCTTGAGCATCCACTGTCAAAGTACCAGTCTTCTTTAGTTGATACTCTTAGAGATGTATGAGCTATATATGCAACACCCTTCTTTGACCATTTTTTCTTGTAGTGAGGTTTCCTTTGATGCCTCTGCCCTGTGTATTGTTCATTTTTAGAGCTCCAAGGTTGTTTGTTGAACTTGTTCTTGGACATATAGCTTTGATCAGCATGAAGACTAGCTTTAGGTACCCATACTTTCTTGATGATCTCTGTCTTCTGTTTAGGGTGTTGCTGATATCTTTGATTTTGATGTTCATGCAGCACTTTCTTTGTAACCTCTATCTTCTGCTTAGGGGGTTGCTGATACATCTGATTTGGATATCCATGCAGCTTGTAGCAATGAGGTTTGATATGACCAAACCTAACACAATGATGACATCTCCATCTTTGATACTTCTTTTTCATCATGTTCTTTTCATGATGTTGGGACTTCTGTTGGAACATTATGTTTGACTTTATGTTCTTTTCATGATGTTGGAGCATCTATTGGGACATCTTGTTTGACTTTATGGAATTTGAAGTATCTTTGCTGGTGCTAGCCTCAACCTGTTGAGCTTTGTTAAATCCCAGTCCAGTTCTATCCCCTGAATGCTTATTGTTGTTGAGAATAACATCCAGTGTGTTTGAGCTACTGTTCAGCATTCTAACAGATTTGGACATATGCTCCAACTTGGAGTTGAGAAGGCTTACTTCACTTTTCAAAGTGTCAATGATCTCTAGATCACTTGTTTTTTCAGCCTTTAGTGCATCAATCTGCTTCTTCTGCTTTATACTCTCCATGCATATTTCAGTGCTCCTTTTAACCAGCATCTTGTATGATTCTTCTAGCTCTTCAAAAGTCAGCTCCTCATCACTGGATCCACTTTCAGAATCACATACTCCAGCTAGAGCAGTGATGTGCTTTGCTGATTCTTCTTCTAAATCACATCCTGAGTCTTCATCAGACCAGGTCATAGAAAGACCTTTCTTCTGCTTCTTTAGATAAGTAGGGCAGTCATTTCTGATGTGTCCATATCCTTCACATCCATGACATTTAATCCATTTATCTTGATTGGTCTTTTCATCATAACTTGACCTTCTATTAGCATCATAAGGTCTTTTATTCTTAGAAGAGTTTGAGTATCTTCCACTTGGTCTGGCCTTGCCATCCATCTTTCTGAGAATCTTGTTGAATTGTCTTCCAAGCATAGCAATGGTTTTTGATAAATTTTCTTCAGGTTATGCTTCATTATTTTCTTCTTCTTTATCAGTATTTGACACCAAGGCTATGCTTTTGTTCTTCTTTACAATTGTGTCATTCATTCCCATCTCAAATGTTTGAAGGGAACCAATGAGCTCTTCAACCTTCATTGTGCATATGTCTTGAGCTTCTTCTATTGTTGTGACTTTCATGTCAAATCTTTTTGGTAAAGATCTGAGAATCTTTCTTACCAGCTTTTCATCAGTCATCTTTTCTCCCAAAGCACCAGAAGTATTGGCTATTTCCAAGATGTTCATGTAGAACTCATGAATTGTCTCATCTTCCTTCATTCTCAAGTTTTCAAACTTGGTGGTGAGAAGTTGAAGTCTTGACATCTTCACCTTTGATGTTCCTTCATGAGTTGTTTTGAGAGTGTCCCAAAAATCTTTAGCCAGCTCACAATGATGCACAAGTCTGAATATGTTCCTATCAATGCCATTGAATAAAGCATTTAAGGCCTTGGAATTGCCAAGTGCTGAATCTTCTTCCTCCTTGCTCCATTCTTCTTCAGGTTTCAACACTTTTGTTCCATCTTTGTTGTCTTGGACAGGGTGCTCCCATCCTTTGTTGACTGCTTTCCAGGCCCTATTGTCAAGTGATCTTAAGAATGCTACCAGTCTTGGCTTCCAGTAGTCATAATTAGATCCATCCAATATAGGTGGTCTATTTACTGATCCTACATCTCTGTTCGTGTTTCCAGAATTTGCAGTCCCTAGATCTCACCCAGTTTAAACAGGCAGGGTGCCTGCTCTGATGCCAATTGAAATTCTGGGATCAGGTACGTGATGTCGAATGAGATGTTTAAACACTTGAAGACTTGAACAAAACTTAAAGTGCAGGAAAATTAAACAACACAGGAAATTGTTAACCCAGTTCAGTGTATAACCACACTTACATCTGGGGGCTACTAAGCCAGGAAGGAAATCCAATATAAGTAATATTAATTCTAGACTTAAACCACTCAGTTTAATCTTTCACTTAATATCTACCCAAGGCAATGTCTACCTAAGACACAACTTAGATATGAGTACCAACTCACTCCCCTTCAATCACACAGTGATATGTTTACAAGTTTAATAAAATTGAAGTCATACTTCAAACAAAACAGCTTGATCTTACTTCATAGTTTCAATCAAGACACAAATACAATTTTGCTTAAAAGCTCATAAAGTGATACACATATACAACCTGCTATTAAAACACAAACGCCCTATTTAGTCTTCTTAATTTCGTACTCTATTCTGAGAGTTTCTGTTGCTTAAATAGGTGCTTGGATTTTGGGCTTTCTGTAGGTTATCCAATCCTGATACGCATGCTGCCATCACCTTGAATTAGGGTTTGTTACTTCCTTGATTCTAGGTGAGTCAGTTCTTCTGATTATACTGAAATCATATAACCAATCTCCCTACAGATGCGCCTTCTTCTGTTTTATCCATTCATAATTAATTCCAGATATCTTCCCTGAATTTACTCAGTTTTGTTAATCATTAATTAATTCTGGTAGCAGGTTTGAGATGTCACAACATCTGGTGTGACATCCTGAAAACTGAACTTACTTCATTAACTGATACAATGTCACAATATCTGGTGTGACATCCTGTATACTGAACTTACTTCATTAACTAATACAATGTCACAACATCTGGTGTGACATCCTGAATTAAGTTCATTTACTTATACTCTGTTTGATAATGTCACAACATCTGATGTGACATCCTGAACTAAGTTCAACACTTCTTGTTGGTCAAAAATTCTGCCAATTCTAAACATCTACAGCAGGAATTCAGAGCATGATTAATGAAGGAGTGCTGCAGTTTGACAAGGTTGTGAAGGGAAGCGAAGTCTCTACAGTAACCATCTTCTACGATCCATCTCAAGTTCCTCCGCGGGTCAGAGTGGCACCGATAACCATCACCACAGCAGGACCCATAGTGTATCAGAGTGATAGAGCTATTCCTTGGAATTATGGTGGTGAAGTCTACTGTAACGGCCAGAAGCAAGAGTTGGCCACGTCTAGTACAACCCCAGCTCAAGTAGAAAATGTTGGAGTAGGGGGCTTTACTAGAAGTGGAAGGTTGTTTACGCCGGAAACACTAAGAAATAGTGTGACACCACCTAGAGACACTGCAGAAGCCCAGGCTAAGGCAAAAGGGAAGCAGCCAATGGTTGTCAATGAGCCCGCACCAGCGACTGATCCAGACCTTACCTTTGATAAAGAAGTCGAAGAAATTCTAAGGATTATCAAAAAGAGCGACTACAAGATTGTTGACCATCTGCAGCAGACTCCGTCGAAGATTTCCATCTTGTCCTTGCTCATGTGTTCTAATTCTCACAGGAAGGCTCTCTTGAATATTCTGAACAAGGCGTACGTGCCTCAGGATATTTCAGTAAATCAGTTGGAAGCGGTGGTATCCAGCGTCAACGCTAGTCACGGATTGGGTTTTACAGACTTGGCTCTGACTACTGAAGGGCGTGCTCATAACCGGGCATTGCATATATCTTTAGAATGTAAAGGTGCAGTACTCTCTCACGTGTTGGTAGATACTGGATCGTCAATGAACGTCTTGCCTAAGAAAGCACTGATGAAGTTGGATTATGACTGAGTAGTTTTAAAGCCTAGCGACCTGGTAGTTCGAGCATTTGATGGGTCGAGGAGATCGGTGTTCGGGGAGGTGGAGTTACCAATCAAAGTAGGTCCACAGATCTTCAATACCAAGTTCTACGTAATTGATATACAGCCTGCATACAGTTGTTTGCTTGGAAGACCTTGGATACATTCAGCAGGAGCGGTGTCTTCCACACTCCATCAAAAGCTAAAGTTCATCTGGGAGGGTCAAATTGTAACTGCCAGTGGGGAAGAAGACATTTTTGTGAGTCATCTAGCTTCATTCAAATATGTGGAGATGGATGGCGAAATAGTTGAGAACCCATGTCAGGCTTTTGAGCCCATGAAGTCTGAACAAGCATCTGTAGTGGCAGCTTCTCCTGAAGAACCGAAGAAGGGGGTTTCCATAGCCTCTTATAAGCAAGCCCTTGAATTGGTAGAATCTGGGGTACGAGAAGGCTGGGGCAGTCCAGTAGAAGTGTCGGAGAAGAAAGATATGTTCGGAATTAGTTACCATCCTGGGCAGTCATCGTCCGAACCAAATGCTAGAGGTCGTCAAGGCCCAATCACTTTCACGAGTGCGGGAATAGTGGATTATGGAAACATCAGCGTTGTACAGGATGACGTAGTGGATAGTGACTGTGATATAGATGAGTGGATCAGGCCTGCCGTTCCAGGGACTCAGCTTAGCAATTGGACATCAGAAAGGCTTATTTCAGTCACCTCTTTCGAAGAGTAATGATTTTTGTTTCTGTTTTTCCTGTATTCAAGCACTATGTCCTGCCCGAGGCATAGTAGCTTTTTGTAAGGGTTCTTATGTTCCTAACCCAATTTACAATCATAAATAAAGCTGACATTTCACATTCATTCATGTTGTTCTTTGTCTTTCATTTTTGTTTTTGTTTTTCAAAAAGAAAGAAAAGTTTTAAACCTGGCAATGTATCTCATTTTCTCAAGCTTTTTCTAAAGCCTTGCATGAATCACCATTCATGCAGGTGCTCATCACCGGATCTTATCAATGACAACCCTGTTATGGATGAGTTTGACTTCGACAATCCAATTTATCAAGCCGATGAGGAAGGTGAAGAGGATTGCGAACTGCCTGAAGAATTGGCCAGACTGCTTAAGTAGGAGGAGAAGATGATTCAACCGCACGAAAAAGCTGTCGAAGTAGTAAACCTGGGTACTAAAGAAGACAAGAAAGAAGTCAAGATCGGGGCCACATTAGAAGGATCTGTCAAGACTCTTTTGAATGCTTTGCTTCGGGAGTATGTTGACGTCTTCGCATGGTCCTACCAAGATATGTCGGGTTTAGACACTGACATCGTGGTACATAAGCTGCCTCTCAGAGAAGATTGTCCTCCGATAAAGCAGAAGTTGAGGCGCACACGTCCAGATATGGCAATTAAAATAAAAGAAGAAATACAAAAACAGTTTGATGTTGGCTTCTTGGCCGTGACCAGTTATCCTCCATGGGTTGCTAACATTGTGCCGGTTCCCAAGAAAGACGGTAAAGTCAGGATGTGTGTGGACTACAGGGATTTGAATAGGGCCAGCCCCAAAGATGACTTCCCTCTACCTTACATAGATGTACTTGTCGATAATACTACTCAGTTTTTCATGTTCTCCTTCATGGATGGATTTTCCGACTATAATCAGATTAAGATGGCTCCCGATGACATGGAAAAGACAACTTTCATCACTCCTTGGGGCACCTTCTGTTACAAGGTCATGCCATTTGGTTTGAAGAATGCTGGAGCTACTTATCAAAGGGCAATGGTGACGTTATTTCACGACATGATCCATCATGAAATTGAGGTTTATGTTGATGATATGATAGCGAAATCCCAAACAGAGGAAGAGCACTTGGTTAATTTAGCAAAGTTGTTTGACAGACTTCGGAAGTTCAGACTAAGGTTGAATCCGAATAAGTGCACCTTCGGGGTCCGTTCTGGCAAGTTACTCGGCTTCATTGTTAGTGAGCGAGGAATTGAGGTTGATCCAGCCAAAGTGAAAGCTATCCAAGAGATGCCTGAGCTGAAGACTGAAAACCAAGTGCGTGGCTTCTTAGGGAGGCTAAATTACATTGCACGGTTTATTTCTCACTTAACGGCCACGTGTGAGCCCATTTTTAAGCTTCTGAGGAAGAATCAGGCCATGAAATGGAACGAAGACTGCCAGCGAGCCTTTGACCGAATCAAAGAATACCTGCTAGAGCCCCCAATTCTTATGCCTCCAGTGCCAGGGAGACCTTTGATTATGTATCTTACTGTGCTTGAAGGATCGATGGGATGTGTGATGGGTCAGCAGGACGAGTCTGGTCAAAAAGAGCACGCCATTTATTACCTTAGCAAAAAGTTTACCGATTGTGAGACACGATACTCACTACTCGAGAAAACTTGTTGCGCTTTGGCATGGGCTGCTCGCCGACTAAGACAGTACATGTTGACTCACACTACTCTCTTAATTTCCAAGATGGATCCGGTGAAATACATCTTTGAAAAGCCGGCTCTGACGGGAAGAGTATCCCGGTGGCAGATGATATTAACGGAGTATGACATACAATACACTTCGCAAAAGGCAATTAAAGGAAGTGTGTTATCAGAATACTTGGCTCAGCAGCCAATCGAGGATTATCAACCCATGAGGTTCGAGTTTCCGGATGAGGACATCATGTTCCTCAAGTCGAAAGACTACGAAGAACCACTTCCGGAGGAGGGACCAGACCCTGAATCCAAATGGAAGTTGATGTTTGACGGGGCTGTGAACATGAATGGAAGTGGAGTAGGTGTTGTTGTCATCTCGCCAGAAGGGGTCCATACACCTTTAGCTGCTCGGTTGACTTTCGAATGCACTAACAATGAGGCGGAGTATGAAGCGTGTATCATGGGGATTGAAGAGGCAATCGACTTGTGAGTCAAAAACCTCGAAATCTTCGGAAATTCTGCTTTGGTGGTAAATCAAGTCAATGGCAAGTGGCTGGTTTATCAACCTCATTTGCTCCCTTACAGAGATTATGTCAGGAGGCTGTTAACTTTCTTCACCAAAGTCAATCTGAATTACATTCCCCGAGATGAAAACCAATTCGTCGATGCTTTGGCAACTTTGTCGTCCATGATTAAAGTTTGTCAAGAGAATTTCGTGCCTCAAATTACGGTCTCCCGTCTTGAAAGACCCGCTTATGTCTTTGCAGTCGACGACGGTGAAGATAACAAGCCTTGGTATCATGATACCAAGCAATTCCTAAAGGCTCAAGAATACCTGGCTGGGGCGTCTAGTAAGGATAAGAAGACCCTTAGAAGACTGGCAGGAGGTTTCTTCTTGAATTAAGATGGCGTGCTGTACAAGCGAAACTTCGACATGGTTCTGCTCAGATGCGTGGATAGACACGAAGCAGACTTGTTGATGCAAGAGGTCCATGAAGGTTCCTTTGGTACCCATGCTGGAGGACATGTTATGGCCAAGAAATTGTTGAGATCGGGATACTATTGGATTACCATGGAATCCGATTGCTGTAAATAATCCCTTAAATGCCACAAGTGTCAAATTTATGCCGACAAGGTCCATGTGACGCTGAATCCGTTGAGTGTCATGTCTTCACCATGGCCGTTTTCTATGTGGGGCATTGATATGATTGGCAAGATCGAGCCGACAGCTTCTAATGGTCATCGCTTCATCCTGGTTGCTATTGATTATTTCACGAAGTGGGTTGAAGCGGCGTCTTACACCAATGTCACTAAACAGGTGGTAGCCCGGTTTATTAAACGAGACATCATTTGCTGGTACGGAATTCCTGAAAGGATCATTACTGATAATGGTTCTAATCTTAACAACAAGATGATGGCTAGCTGTCGCTCCCGATAAATGGGAATGGCCCAAATAAAGGTACAGACACGAACGGTCGGCGAGAGGAGGATGCGAGAACACACAGGAGTGAACTCACAGGGAATGAAAAGAGTCGCCAGCTAGGCATTTTTATCCCGGAGGAAAGGCAATGCTGCATAGACCTAGAAAAAGATTGGACAAGACGGTTGCGAACCAGAGAGACTGAGAAAGGGGGTTGGTTACGACCTGGGAAGGTATTAGCACCCAGATTGTCCGTCGTACACGACGGGATACACGCTTAAAAGATTTGTGTTTCAAAGGGGTAGTGTCAGTGCAATTTGTGTATAAAAGAGCTGGAAAAGGATGTACAGGTGTCAGTGCAAAAGAAGTGTGAAGTGTAATATGAAGTGTCAGTGTAAAAAGAAAAAAAGGAAATGCTCATGATGATGAGGCTTAAAGAATAACTGAAAAGAGGGGGAATATACAGAGACTTTTGTTCGATAACTGTTAAGTTATGCCTACGTATCCTCTCGTGCAATGAGGAAGTCAGAACACCGTAGTTCGACCCAAAGAGACTGAAAGATGAATTGACTTGTGAACTGCTTACTTGTCTATGCTCAAGTGTATGACCTGTCTGGCTCAGGTGCAAACTGTCTTGCATTAGACGGAAGAAGCAAGTTCTCGGTTGAGAGTGAATGAGATGAGAAAAGAATCCCGAAGGAGGCGATTATTGTTTGTTTTTTTGAGTTTTCAATCTTTTACTGCTTGTTGAAGTTTGTCATAAGAGAATGAGCTTAAGCCTAAACCAATGGATTTAGTAAACTCACCACATCTTCCCTCTGATTAGGGGTAATGAGAATACCTTAAGTGTGAAGTCAGCTTCTCACACTTAATCACCTTTGATGTAGGATTAAGATCATTAACCTACTTGTGATTATTTAGATGTTTTTGTTGTTTTTGTTTAGTGTTAAGTGATGAGATTAAGCCATAATCAAGGATTAAACAGACTCATTACACCATCCTAATAGAAGGATAATAGATGAGGATGTTTAAGCTGAGGAAAACTCCTCAACTTAATCCATGATTAGGGATTAAATTCATGACAAAACAAGCCTTTGGTTAAGTGGATTTTATTTGATGATATGATGAAGAAGTGAGTTTTATGATTTGTAAGACAACTTGAGGGGGACTTGTCCATTAACACTAGGGTTAGTCCTTCTTAACCAATTAAGGAAGAATTAGAACCCTAATGCAAGGCCCAAGTTACAAGCTTGATGTCTTGATGATTATTAAGTGAATTGATTAAAGGATTTAAACACATTAAGGGTTTAACACTTAGGATTAAAGTTATACACTCCATCCTAATAGAAGGATGCAGGCATAAGCTTAATCACAAAGCCTTAAAGCCTTTAGGGTTTAGTCCCTGCTTGTGAGGTGAGAATAGAAGACTCAAAGAGACACAAAGGTAAAACTAAGTGGGGGGACTAACCAAAACCCTAATCATTGTCATGCTTGGTTGTTCCTAAGGTTTGTGAGGTTTACAAGAGAAGTCTTCAATGGAACCACCAGGAAGCAGATGAAAGGATCAGGAGAAGCAAAGTAACTTGCTTCATTTAAGAAGACAAGTCACTTGAAGAAAGAAAGTGAGAAGAAGAAGAATGAGTAAGCTCAAACTCAAACACATAACAAAATGCAGCATGGATGCAAGAGAGAGATGAAAAGAGAATGTGAGAAGTGAAAGCAAATCCACTTCCCAAAGTTACTTACCACCTGAAAAGTTAGTGAAAGAAATGCAATGCAATGCAAAATGAAATGAAATGACATGAGACAAATCAAAACCAGAAGCAAATATGAGATGATAGTGATGCTATGAGATGATGCAAATATGAATCATGGCATGGGGATGATCATACAAGCTTATGGATGCAAATGAAACAAGTTAAGAACCATGAACATACATGAAAAGTTATGAAATGCAAATGGCATACAACATGGAAAATGCAAGATGCAATGATCAAACATGCTTTCAATATGTCTTAAGATGTCACATGGATCAGATGGATGCACAAAATGCTATGGCAAGTCAAGGTATGAATGCAAATGCAAGATGGATGCATATGGAAGTCCAAATTAGGGTTTATGATCAATGCATCAAACAATAACCAAAATCAGAAGCAAACATTAAGATAAAAAATTGAAAATGCACTTAAAGGAACCCTAATCCTATACTAACTCACTGCCCAAAGGAGAAGTTCCAACTCTTAACCTAATAAAAGTTATGAATTTCCTAAGATTTTTAAGGTTTTAGGGTTCTTTAACAAGAAAAATGTCAAACAAATGGAAAATGAAAGATCAAATCATGCCCATTTAATCTTACAAACTACATGACAAACACAATGCAATGCAAAAAGAATCAAAGTCCAACTCTCAATGGTTAGGCATAAATGATTTTTTGAAGTTTGGATCAAAATAATGCTTTGAAAATGAATTAATTCCATGGAAAATTATCAAAATGCATCAAGATCAAAAAAGAAATTTGGTTTGAGGGTTGGACAATGTTTCTAAATGGTTTTAAATGTTTCATGAATTTTTTGGTGATTTTTAAATACCTAAAAGTATTTTTAATTAATTAATTCTCATTAATTAATTAAAAATAAACTTTTAAATGATTTAAAAATATTTTTTAATGCAAAAAATAAAAATAAAAATATTTTTGGGTTTTAAAAATTAATGAAGTCTTTGACAAAAATTTTCATAATTTTTAAATGATTTTTGCTATTTTAAATAAAATGTACAAATTAAATGACAAGAAAATGAAATAAAAATTAATTAAATAGAAAGTATGCACAATCCATGGCTGAGATTCAAACTTGGGGGTCAAAGGTTGACTGCGCGCGCTATTGGAAGGTCAGGATCTCTTCTGGCTTAATTAACCTAAATATGATTTATTAAATTAATAAAACAGATTAGGGTTTTAATGATGTGATCTGAGCCACACAAACGCGCGGGAGTCAACTCCAGTCAACTGCATCTACGGTCCAAATTCAAACCCTCATTAATTACAGGGATTAGCCCTAATCTTTTTCAGGTGGCCGGAGAAGACCTCCGGTCGTCTTCTCCGGTGGGAACCCCACCTGAAAATCTCCAAAATCCTCAAAACCTCACTAAAATGAAAACTAAAAGAACAGAAATCATCCCCATGTCCCCCTGAATCAAAACCCTAACTCAAAACTCATTTATCTTTCATCAATCACATGAATCGAAAGCAAACATTTTTAGGTCAGAAAAGTTTCAGAGTAAGATTAAATGCTTATTTCTCAACCATTTTCAAAACCAAGAACATCAGAGTGATCAGTGAATCATGAAGAACAACTTAGGAACTTAAAAATCCATTTCTGGAAAAAAAAAGTTCATGAAGCTACCTGAGTTTGAAGCTTTTCAGTTTGCAACTTTCTGACCTCCTCTCTTGTGCAAAATCACTCCTATGACCTCCCTTGTGCTTCTGAAAGGCTTGGAACAAATTTATTTGGGCTGGTTTGAGAGTTTGCAGAGGTTCTGTTCAATGGAGTGAGGAAATCGTATTTCTGATTCTTTGAGTTTCAGGCTGCTTTGAAGGTTGGTTTGGGTTCAGTGAAGCATGGTGAGATGATTGGTGAAGTTGGTTTGTGTGTTTGAGGCTTGTGTTGAGAGTTTCGAAAGCTTTTGCTCAAGAGGGTGAAAATGAGAATGCTGAGTTGTGGCTGTCTTCAGGCTTGCTTAATGTTATGTTTGGCTTGCAATTGATTCGTATAAACAATTCCCATTGGTCAGAAGATGTGATGTGTGCTTTTGTGATAGGTATGGGTGCTTTTGCAAAAATGTCAACTTTGTGTAAGAGAAGCATGGGCAACTTGCTAGCCTAGTACAAGGAGGGTGTGCTGCGCAGCATGATGTGAGGAAGGGCCTAGGATTGATCAGCCAACTAGCCAACAAGTGGATGAGAGGTTATCATGAGTTTTGCAACTTGACTTGCCTTTGGTTCTTATGAAAGAAACTTGATCCATGGGCCATAAAACATGTGATTCCTTGGGTGCATTCTGAACTTTGAATGTTGTGTGATCATGTTGTGTGAATTAGAAGCCCATTTGATGACTTAATTGGCCTTGATAAGTGAATTTGCAAATTTGCCTCTATGGTGCATGACTTGAAATTTAGTGATTTTTGCCAACTTTGACAAACCATAACTTTTGATCCAAAATGAATTAGGTCATGTTCTTGTACTTTTTGAAAAGGGAATGATCTATTCTACAACTTTCATGACCAAAGTTTTTTCCATTTGAAGCTTTTTTGAATCAAAAAGTAAGGGTTGAAAAGTTGCCTAAAATGACAAATTCATTAAAAGTCAAACTTGCCCAAAAAGTCAACTTTTGCCAAAGACTTGAAATTCTTGAATTTTGTGAACTTCCAACTTCTTCCATGATCAAATAAAGATCATATACATTCAAAATGATGAAGAACACCCTTTGGTTGGGTCATTGGGGGCCTCAGATGCCCTGATTTTGCACTGACTTGCTTGAAAAGTCAACTCTTGATCAGATGACTTCCCCAAGGAATTTCTTCATGAAAATTGATATGCTTACTCCCTATACCATATAGAGACCCATAGAAACAAGAATGACCAAAATTTTTGAAGTTATGGCCTCTGAAACCAAAACCCTAATTTTAGGTCATCTGTGCAGTCAAACCTGGCTCTGCTTCCATACCAATCTCAGTTCTTGTGATTCTTTGCCATTCTTGACTTTGAGAGGATATAATATGATACTTGAACACACATAGACCCATTTTAAGTGATTGATGACCTTTGGAGTGGCTCAAGAAGCTCTTAGGTTGCTCAGATCACAAACCCTAGATGCAGATGACTTAGAACCAATGCAGTGGATCAAAAATGTGATATGAGATGGTATGATTGAGTTTATGCATATGAAAGGATCACAAGCCATGGTGTGAAATGGGTGAGGGAAAATTTGGGGTGTTCACAGCTGCCCCTATTCAAACATGAGTTAGCTGTGCAGGATGTAAGCGACGACTTATCAGGCAAACAAAATAACTTGTGGTTGAATACCAAAGACAGTCCAAAATTTGCACTCACAGAAATGAAGAAGAAAAGGGATATAGATTGTAAAAGAAAATGAAGTATATTGTAAAGTGTGGGCGACGGAGGACGACCGTCGAGCAGAGGACGACTGCTGGGTAAAGAGCAATGACGGGGACGGCCGACATGCTGAAAAGTGTGGAAAATAAGGCAATGACGGGGACGGCCGACATGCTGGGGATAAAAGGTATCATGATGGGGACGACCATCAAGATAAAGCTGTAAGATTCTCTGGGGATTAATGAAAAATGACGGGGACGGCCATCAAATTCATAAAGTAAAGTAACCAACGATGGGGACGACCATCAGGCTAAACTGATGAAGGACGATCATCAGAAAAGGAAAAAGGACCACGACGGGGACGACCATCGGGTTAAAGAATAAATGAAATAAACGGATGATGAGGTACGGTCATCAAAGGTGAAGGACGATCACCTAGCAGGGGACGGCTGCTCTGTTGGGGATAAGATGAGGGACGGTCATCTAAGGTGGAGGACGACCACCTGGCAGGGTACGGATGCCGAAAATATCGCGACATAGGACGAATGCCGGATAAAAGGTCAACGATGGGGACGGCCATCGGACGAGCATGATGAAGGACGATCATCAAGAGGTGGAGGACGACCACCTAGCAGGGGACGGCTGCTCTCGAGGTTTGTCTTGACATAGGACGAATTCCAGATAACAAAAATCAACAATGGGGACGGCCATTGGATAAAATGATGAAGGACGATCATCAAAAGGTGGAGGACGACCACCTAGCAGGGGACGGCTGCTAAATATCACGACATAGGACGAATGTCGGATAGAAGATCAACGATGGGGACGGCCATCGGATGAGCATGATGAAGGACGATCATCAAGAGGTGGAGGACGACCACCTAGCAGGGGACGGCTGCTCTCAAAGTTTATCATGACATAGGACGAATGTCAGATAAAAAAGAAAATTTGCTTTGCTGGCTATCTACTGGGGATATAGTAAACACGGACGAGTGCTTACATCCAAGAAATAAAAGGTATAAGTGTTTTGACGTTGTGTATAGATTAAAGATGCGGACGAGCATCCTTAAGACTACGATACGGACGAGTATCAGGTAGAAACAAGTACTGACACGCGTTCAGAGATGATGATACGGACGAGTATCAACTGGTTAACAGAGAACACGGATGAGTGTTGAATCTGAGGGGACTCTTCTGGGGAATAATAGACACAGGCGAGTATCTATATCCAGGAAGACACAAGAGTGTTTTGACACAGTGTATGGATTAAAGATGCGGACGAGCATCCTTAAGACTATGATACAGACGAGTATCAGGTAGAAACAAACGCTTGACACATGTTCTGAGATGATGGTACGGACGAGTACCAACTGGTTAACAAAGAACAAGGACTAGTGTTGAATCTACAGGGATAGTGTATATAAGATGCGGACGAGTATCTGTATAAGTGTGAGTGGTGTATAGATGAGTGTTTAATCTGCTGGGGAGAGTGACACAGACGAGTGTCGAAAGGAGAAAAGCATGGTATAAACAGGTATACGATATACAGAGTGTTTAGGTGACTGTGATGGGGAAAGTGACACGGACGGATGTCAAGGAAATTATAAGTACAGGTGAGTGCAAAGAGGATGTCTTTGGCTTTCTGCTGGGGGTATGATACAGACGGGTGTCAAAAAGTATCTGTAATACGAGTGGTACTGTTTGCACAGAGTGTTCAGGCGACTTTACTGGGGAGTACTGACACGGACGGGTGCCAAAGGGAGTATATACTGGTGTTTGGGGATGTAAGGCAACTGTATTTGCTGGGGAATCTCCGCTGGGGATTTTGGGGGGAGTTTTCTATATGTTGATGGATTGTCATTATTCATAAGTGTTTGATTCAGGACACGACTTATGATTATGCAATATGTTGGATTTTTGCCATAATGCTCTGTATTAAACGGAATGCTACGCTTTGTGGGGTGAATATGATGCGAATGCCATGATTATGCAAGGATACCAGTCCGGGACTCGGATCCCGTTGCCACGAAGATCTATGGTCGATCTGCTTGAAGTGAACATCCCAGCTGGGGAAGAGGGCATTTGATAGATCTGATGAGATGCTATTGCTTGGGGATATAGGTCACTGATAGATCTATCCTTATAAATGAGAGACCCAGCTGGGGTTTGTAGAAGCTTTCGTCACTCTGTTGTGATTCCTTCATGCGTTGCTCTTCTGATTAGAGGCTGGAGCTTTGTGGGGAGATGGTTCCCTGACTTTTGTACTTAGTTGAGGAGGAAATGGCAACTCAGCTGGGGATATGGGCGCCTTCTGGTACTGCCCTGTTGGAGAAATGATGCCTGGCAACTCTGATGGGGAGAAGTAGCAAGTGGTAGTTCGGCTGGGGAGAAAACACTTTGGGTGCTAAGGCTGAGTGTTGATTTGTCAGTTTGCTGGAGTGAAGCTTTCATGCCCCAAATTGCATTCTGGATACCTGCAATCCTGCAAATATAGGGAAACACACAAATAATCCCGAGGTATCCCTTACCGGATTCCGTCATAGGAGTTTAGATACTTCTGAGAGTAAGTATATTTCTTGCGAGCATGTGACTTTTAGAGGGAAAGCATCTGTATTTATGCAATCAGTTTTTTTAGAGATATCAGACATTTTTGCAAAATAAAAAATGTACAAGACGAAACATGACTGGAAATCTAATTTTATTAATTCGTGTGCCCTGAATTTGCAATATACAGTCAAAGAAACAAATCCCCTGAAATGAGGAGATTGTTACAAAATGAGAAAACAAAAAGCTGGCAATGTTGACGACGCTTTCGAGGAGCTTCCCTCCTGCTATGACTCGTATGACATTTGACGTTCTTCTCATTTTGCTTTCTGAAGAAAGCTGATTCTGACAGAAGCTTGATCCTTCCGAAGTTTACCGAGTTGCAAGTGATACAGACGAATTCAGAATGCAGTTGTTCGCTTATTCCCTTATTTTGCATGGATCGCCCTTTCGGGTTTTCAATCCATCGGGATACCCATTTTTGCCTGAGTTGTCCAATGCGGCTTTTCAACTCAGCGGGTGTACACTTTTTTTTGTTTATTTCCCTTATTTTTGCCCGAGTCTTTTATTCTGTTTTTGACTCGCCGGGATGCCCTATTTTTGCCTGGACTTACATTCTGTTTTTGTGTCCAGCGGGTCATTTTATGCGAAGTATTTTTTAACTGCATCTGAATTCACAGGGGACGGGAAATCCTCACCATCCATAGTGCCGAGAATCAGTGCTCCACCAGAGAAAACTTTCTTTACTACAAATGGTCCTTCATAATTCGGTGTCCATTTGCCCCTGTGGTCTGTATGAGGAGGGAGGATTCTCTTCAGCACAAGATCTCCTACTTGGTACTCTCGGTGCCTGACTTTCTGATCGAAGGCTTTCTTCATTCTTTTCTGATACAGCTGCCCATGATAGATTGCAGCCAATCTCTTTTCTTCAATCAGACTCAGTTGTTCATATCGGGACCGGACCCATTCTGTTTTGTTCAGCTTAACATCCATTAGTACCCGTAAGGAGGGTAACTCAACTTCAACAGGTAGGACTGCTTCCATACCATACACAAGCTGATACGGTGTTGCCCCAGTGGATGTCCTGATTGACGTGCGGTACCCATGTAAGGCAAACGGTAGCATTTCATGCCAATCTTTATAGGTGACTACCATCTTCTGCACAATCTTCTTGATATTTTTATTTGTTGCCTCAACAGCGCCATTCATCTTTGGCCTGTAAGGAGAAGAATTGTGATGTTGGATCTTGAAGTCCCGGCACAGTTCGGCCATCATTTTGTTGTTCAAGTTGGAACCATTATCAGTAATGATTCGCTCGGGAACTCCGTATCGACAGATGATATCTCTCTTCAGAAATCTGGCTACCACTTGCCTTGTAACGTTTGCATAGGAAGCTGCTTCGACCCACTTGGTGAAATAGTCAATAGCAACCAAGATGAACCTGTGGCCATTCGACGCAGTCGGTTCAATCTTGCCAATCATGTCAATGCCCCACATAGCAAAGGGCCAGGGTTAAGACATCACATTCAAAGGATTGGGAGGCACATGCACCTTATCCGCATAAATCTGGCATTTATGGCATTTTCTGGCGTAGGCACAATAGTCAGCATCCATTGTGATCCAGTAATAACCTGATCTTAGCAACTTTTTAGCCATGGCATGTCCTCCAGCATGGGTTCCAAAGGATCCTTCGTGTACTTCATGCATTAACAAGTCTGCTTCTGTCTTATCAACACATCTGAGAAGTACCATGTCATAGTTTCTCTTGTACAGGGAGCCATCAGTGTTCAGAAAGAAACTACCAGCAAGCCTTCTCAGAGTTTTCTTATCATTGGAAGATGCCCCAGGTGGGTATGTTTGATCCTCCAAGAAGCACTTAATGTCATGGAACCAAGGCTTATCATCTCTGACGATGTCTGCTGCAAATACATATGCTGGCCTGTCAAGTCTGGACACTGAAATTTGAGGTACGAAGTTGGCAGCTTGAACTTTGATCATTGATGAAATGGTAGCCAGAGCATCTGCAAATTGATTCTCGTCCCGAGGGATATACTCAAGCTTGACCGTTGTAAAGAAAGTCAATAACCTCCTTGTATAATCCCTGTAAGGTATCAGATGATCCTGGTGGGTGTACCATTTGCCGTTGGTTTGATTGATTACCAAAGCTGAATCTCCGAATACGGTCAATGTCTTGATCCTGAGGTCAATGGCTTCCTCAAGGCCCATAATGCAAGCTTCGTATTCAGCTTCGTTGTTAGTGCAGTTGAAAGTGAGTTTTGCCGAGAAAGGCATGTGAACTCATTTAGGTGTAATGAGTACTGCACCAACACCTCGACCATTCATGTTAACAGCCCCATCAAACATCATAGTCCATTCTTCTTCCGGATCGGGCCCTTCAATGTGAACAGGCTATTCATGATCTTTTGCTTTTATGAACATGATGTCTTCATCAGGGAAGTCAAATCTCATAGGCTGGTAATCATTAATGGGTTGCTCAGCAAGATATTCAGACAATACACTTCCCTTGATGGCTTTCTGAGATGTGTACTGGATGTCATATTCTGTGAGGATCATTTGCCATCTTGCAACCCGTCCGGTAAGTGCTGGCTTCTCAAAAATATACTTGACTGGGTCCATTTTTGAGATCAACAAAGTAATGTGGGTCAACATATACTGTCTCAGTCGGCGAGCAGCCCACGCTAAAGCACAGCAAGTTTTCTCGAGCAGTGAATAACGTTGTTCACAGTCGGTAAACTTTTTGCTTAGGTAGTATATTGCATACTCTTTTCGACCAGACTCATCATGCTGGCCCAGCACACACCCCATTGACTCTTCTAATACTGTCAAGTACATTATCAGAGGTCTTCCTTCAACTGGAGGCATAAGGATTGGAGGTTTTTGCAAGTATTCCTTGATTTTGTCAAAAGCCTTCTGGCAGTCTTCGTTCCACCTGACCGTTTGTTCTTTTCTTAACAGCTTGAACAAAGGTTCACAAGTTGCTGTGAGGTGAGATATGAACCTTGAAATGTATTTCAATCGCCCTAAGAACCCTCGAACTTCCTTCTCTGTCTTTGGTGCAGGCATCTCTTGAATAGCTTTAACTTTATCAGGGTCAACTTCAATCCCTCTTTCGCTTACAATAAATCCCAGCAGCTTACCGGATCGCACCCCGAATGTGCACTTGTTGGGGTTCAGCTTCAGTTGGTACTTCCTCAGACGCTTGAATAACTTTAGCAGATTTACCAGGTGGTCTTCTTCAGTGAGGGACTTGGCAATCATGTCATCCACGTAACATTCGATTTCTTTATGGATCATATCGTGGAATAATGTCACCATAGCCCGTTGATATGTTGCACCAGCGTTCTTCAGTCCGAACGGCATCACCTTGTAACAGAACGTGCCCCAGGGTGTGATAAAGGTTGTCTTCTCCATGTCTTCAGGTGACATCTTGATCTGATTATATCCTGAAAATCCGTCCATGAAGGAGAACACCGAGAACTGAGCCGTATTATCCACCAATACGTCGATGTGAGGTAATGGGAAGTCATCTTTCGGGCTAGCTCTGTTCAGATCCCGGTAGTCAACACACATTCTCACTTTGCCGTCTTTCTTAGGCACAGGCACAATATTAGCAACCCACGGTGGATAGCTAGTTACAGCAAGGAACCCGGCGTCCCACTGCTTTTGTACCTCTTCTTTGATCTTCATTGCCATGTCTGGGCGAGTACGGCGCAGTTTCTGTTTAACCGGCGGGCATTCTTCTCTTAAAGGCAGCTTGTGCACAACAATGTCGGTGTCCAACCCTGGCATATCTTGATAAGACCAAGCAAACACGTCCACATATTCTTGAAGCAGGTCAATCAGTTGTCTCTTCACTGAGTCTTGTAAGAAGGCCCCGATTTTAACTTCTTTCACGTCTTCATCTGTACCAAGATTAATTGTCTCTACTTCCTCCTGATGAGGAGTGATAACCTTTTCCTCTTGTCTCAACAATCTGGCTAGCTCTTCAGGAAGCTCGTAATCTTCTTCAACCCCTTCATCAGCTTGATTGATCGGATTGTCAAAGTCATACGAAGTCATAGCCGTGCTGTTGTCGGTGCAGTCTGGAAGGCACTCTCTGCAAGGGTTCAGTTTGTTCATTTTAGTGATTTGATTTTAATCTTGTTTAGAAAAGTGAAATAAAGTTGACATTTTGAAAACACTGCCATTTATTTTTTGTACAAAAAGAAAAATGGAAAAACAGTGATCGGAAAAGAAAAAAGACTCATTTGCAAAAGATGTCTGATATTTCATTGATTAATCTTGTTGCACAAAAATTACAGATGGCCCGATTACAAAATGAGTCTTGTCATCTTGGGCAAGATGCAAGACTTGATGCATGCTATAAAAATACAGGAAATAATAATTACTCTGCAGGAGTAACTCTTATAATTTCCTGGGAAGACCAGTTTGAGATACTGCTCCCCGGGATCTTTGGACGTATCCAACTCTCCAGGTTGCGGTCGCTTTCATCCTCGTCTTCCAAATTGTTGACAGCATCGGGGGTTAGCATTCCCCCACTAACAAAGTTGGGCTCCTTAGCAGCCTCTGCTTGATCTTGTTGAGTTGGTTTGTAACCCAACCCAAATCTATCCTCTTTCTTTTCCACAGGTAGCAGTTTGCCCCAGCCTTGGGCAGTTCCTTCCTCAACAACCTTCCGGGCTTGTTGATAAGATGTCATTGAGGTTCCAGGTACAGCAGAAGTTTCATTTATGTTCAAGGCCTCAAACCCTTGACTCATTGTTTCATGGATCTCCCCATCCATCTCAATATATTTGTAGGTAGCCAGATGGCTAACAAAAATATCTTCCTCTCCACAGATAGTAACGACTTGGCCCTCCCACTCGAATTTTAACTTCTGGTGAAGGGTTGAGATCACGGCGCCAGCGGCGTGAATCCATGGTCTACCCAACAAACAGCTGTAGGCAGGCTGAATGTCCATCACGTAGAAGTTCGTTTTGAAAGTTTGTGGGCTAATCGTTATAGGCAACTCAATTTCCCCCAGAACTGATCTCTTAGAACCGTCAAAGGCTCTCACCACCAGGTTGCTGGGCCGTAATGCCAATCCGTCATACTCTAGATTCACAAGGGCTTTTTTAGGTAAGACATTGAGGGATGACCCTGTGTCTACCAGCACACGGGAAAGAACTGCACCTTTACACTCCATGGTAATGTGTAAAGCCTTGTTATGATTACGGCCTTCCGTAGTCAAATCAGTGTTGGTGAACCCCAGTCCATTACTAGCATTAACATTTCCAACCACAGCTTCCAACTGATTGACGGTGATCTCTTCTGGCACATAAGCTGCGTGCAAGACTTTTAGTAGTGCGTTCCGATGAGCCTCGGAGCACATAAGCAATGATAGAATAGAGATCTTGGAAGGCGTCTGGTGAAGCTAGTCCACTATTTTGTAATCACTTTTCTTGATGATTCTCATGAATTCATCAACTTCTTGATCAAAAGGTGTTTTCAAAGCTTCTTTAACAATTTGCTTTTCTTGCACCAAGCTCTTCCCTTTTGCCTTGGCAGCGGCTTCTGCTTCGGCGGTGGGCTTTTGAATTTGTGGGGCAAACAGACGTCCGCTTCGAGTGAAGCCTCTGCCTCCTCCCACATTATCTATTTGTGGTGCAGGGGTTGATGATTCAAGAGTGATTTTCTGTCCTCCGCAGTATAGATCAGAGTCATAATGCCAGGGGATGGCATTATTGCTTTCATAAGGTACTGGCCCAGGCACTGTGATAGTGATGGACTGATGGCAGCTGCAGAAGGGACCATGATAGTTTGTGGATCATAGTATATTGTGACTGGTGCTCTGATAGGAGTGGCACTTTGTGAGTTGTAGGCAGAATCATTTTCAGGATCATAATAGATTGTAACTGTTGAGATGCTTTCATTGTTTGCTGAAGTTGTAGGAGACATTGTTGGAAGGATGGGTGTTGTGGTTGTAGGAGATTCTGAATGAAGGGGTGTTGAAGTTGTAGAAGGGATGTTTGCTGATATCTGGTCCGTTGAAGTAACAGATGAAGCATTTGTTGACGAGATCGAAGAGTTGCTTGGAACAATGGTTGTTGTATTTGTAGAAGACTCGGGGATTGTTGTTAAGGAGATTGCTGGATTGGTAGGAATTGATGTTGTGATTTGAAGCAGGCCACTCCGGATGAGACCATCTATGCCATCTCTCAAGTTGTCACAACCATTCACTGAAATGTTGCAATAAGCACACCCTAGCTCACATCCTGGGAATGTTTGACATTCAAGGAGTTGAGCTTTGATCTCTACCAAGGGTGTCCGAATCTGACCCACACTGGTTATCAAGTAAGACGGCTTGTCTTCTTCAATAGCATTGATTATGGGACCTCCATGGTTTGGCATAGGGTTCTTGTTAACATTTGGTGGTGGTGCAAAATTTAGAGCCTTGGAATCTACCAAGTCTTGTACCTTCATGTGCAAAGCTCTGCACTTCTCTGTACTGTGGCCAGGTGCATTTGAGTGAAAAGCACATTTGGCGCTGGCGTCATAATTTCTGGGCAGACTGGCAGGATCTGGAGGTGCCAACGTCCTTAGCTCAACCAGATTGAGTTTCAGGAGTTGTGGCAATAATGTGGCATATGGCATAGGGATCGGATCGATCACCCTATTGGCCTGAGACGGTCTCTGTTGGAAAGGTCTTTGTTGATTGTTGTTGCTGGTGTTGTTGTAGTTTCTCTGAGGAGGATACTGAGTGTGTTGCTGATAATTTTGTTGCTGTGGTTGATAAGCTGGTTGTGGATGAACTGGAGCGGGAATGGTGACTGCTGCCACAGACCTATGAACATATTGGGGTCTGCCCCTGTTGGCATGGATAGCATTGGTCTCACCAGTTCTTCTCGGGCCCACAAAAGGCTTCCTTGTGTTGCTGGATGAGCTGGCACCGTTGTCAGAAATTTTGCCCATCTTTAACAGGCTCTCAATTCTTTCTCCTGCAATAACAACATCTGCAAAGCTGGTAGAAGAAAAGGAAGCTAGCCTGTCAATGTATGTTCCTTGGAGGGTGTTCATAAACATATCTGCCATCTACCTCTCTGACATAGGTGGCAGGACAGCAGCAGCAAGCTGTCTCCACCTCTGGGCGTACTCTCGGAAGCTTTCTCTGGATGACTGCGACATTCCCATCAGGAGGGTCCTGTTGGGTGCCATATCCAAATTATACTGGTATTGTCTAATGAAGGCCTCTGCCAAATCCTTCCAACACCCGATGGTTGCTCTTGTCAGATGCGAGTACCATTCCCTTGAAGCTCCCGTTAAGCTATCCTCAAAATAAAACATCCATAGCTTCTCGTCCATGGTATATGCCTTTAGCCTCCCCAGAAAGGATTGCAAGTGGGTCCGTGGGCAGGAAGTCCCGTTGTACTTCTCAAAGCACGGTGGTTTAAATTTATGGGGAATCCTGACCCCGTCCACTAAGCCCGTGTCCATAACATCAAGACCCAAGGAGTTTTGAGACTCCAAGGACCTTAATTTTTCCGCAATTTCATCCAGCCTTCTGTCATAGGCCTAATCCCCCGCTCCCATCACTGTGAACTGATCTTCCTGGGGGTCTTCCTGCAGCACTCTGCCTGTAGTAGCATTCCCTTGTACATTAGCAGGGATGTTGATCTCTGGGTGAAGGTGGGGTCCAAATACAGGGGGGTTGACATGAGGCTGAACCCTCTCGTTGTTGCTTGTCCCTGTAGTCCCTAGATGGGGGTCTTCCTGATTCTGCCTTTCTACCATTGCTCTTAATCTCTCTTGGCTCTGAGCCATATTATTCATCACCTCCATAAATTGTGTCATCTGAGCCCTCATTTCCAATCTCTCATTGGCCATTTGGTTCCTGACCTCTGTAAGGTCCTGTTGTACCTGGTCCATCTGTATACCCGGAAGGTTGTTGCGGGTTGGATATCTGTGTGGACGGTTGAGTGGGAACACCCGACGTCGAGCAATAGTTCCTGAGTTCACAACAGAGTTAGTACTAGTAAAACAAAAACCTACAAAACAAAACAAAAGGTTAGTATGCAATGCAGTATGCTTATTGTTTCCAGGGTATCCAGCTTGGCACTTGGTTTTTGACCCTTCCAGACCCTTGAAGATACTGTTGATGTTGCTTGAAGGAACCAAATGGAACAAACTGATATATATATTACAAAGAAATACTGATACATAGTTGTTCTTTTTACAATACATGCCCTCTGAGGGGTCAAAATACAACATAAGAAAATAAAAGTACATGAAATGAAAACAACAACAAGCAAAAGTCAGACACCAAGACCAAACTCATCCTCCTGAACTTCCTTGAGAAGTGCTTCAGTCACAGGATCAGCTGGACGCTCTGTGAGATTCCTGATAAGGAGATTTCTGGTAGTAACAACTGCAGTTAGTTTCTTGTGTTGACTCTGGTCCTTTGACCTCTTTACACTAGCTCTAATCTTCAACTCTGAGATCTCTCTCTGGGCTGCTGCCAGGGCTTCCTGTTGCTCTCTTGCACTAGCTTCCAGCTGCTCAATCTTGTCCTGAGTCCTCTTATCTTCCAGAGTACGAGCTTCGGTGATCCTGACCCACCTAGCTTGACTCTCCTTCAAATACAAATCAGTTATGGCCTTCTGGAACTGGGCTTCCTTGCAGACATTCTTCAAGATCTGCTCTCCAGCCCTAGACATCTTGATGTAATCCTCTGACTTTTCAATCCTGGCCAGATGTTCCACCTTCAGCTTCTCTAACCTCTCAATATCCAACCTACCATTACTCCTCTCCCAGAGGGTCTTCTATAGAGCCTGAGTCAACTTCTCATTTCTCTCTTTCAATTTCTCAAACTCCTCCAAACTGACAGTGACAGGAGGTGGTGTTGAGGATGGCCCAGGCATATCCTCCATGGTGAAGGGCATCCCAGAAAATTGAGCCCTGGCATGGGACCACTCATAGTACTGTGCTGATGCCACATTGTTGCACTTCCCCAGAATGGTTACTCCTTTAGTCTGAACATTGTCCCAGGCCCAGGATGCTTGCCTGACAATAGCCAGATTAGGCTTATTCTCACAGTAAAGAGTCTCAGCCAAGTCTTGTGCCTTAGGAGTGTGGACCAATGCATAACCCAGTTGTCTTTTGAATAGCAGAGGGTTGTAGTTGATGCAACCCTTTACCCCTATCAAGGGTACATTGGGAAACTGCCCACAACTGGTAATGATATCCCTGCCCTTGGTACTCTGAGTGCACCACCTGATGTCAGCTGAAGTTAAAGCAGTGAGTCTTCTAGCCCAGTTCCTCTGTTGGTGAGGATTTAGAAATGCATCATTCTTAGGCAAATGTCTGAGCAGCCAAGTATGGAACAAAGGAGCACAACACCTCACTAATCTTCCCCTATGCTTTTCATTCCTCTGGTGTACTGAGTAGTAGAAATCTCCCAGTAAGGTGGGCACTGGGTTCCTCAGGATGAAAAGATGGATTGCATTCTTACTAACAAACCTAGGCTCATCTGCAAATAAAATGACCCCATATATGCTAAGGGCCAATAAAGCACAGACTGCCTTCCACTCCCCTAAAGAAGCCTTCATGGTAGCCTGGGAGATCAAGAAATCCAGATGTAAACCAGAGACTCCAGCTTTGGTGGTCATGTTCTGCCCAATCAGAACTGGTTCCAAATGCAATGCCTTTGCCACCTCTTCATTACTTGGGAAAGCCATCTCTGGGTTGAAGGGGACTCCACCCCTGATAGGTACACCAACCAATGATGAATACTCCTCTAATAAAGGTCCCAACTGGAAATCCTGAAAAGTGAAACACCTCAGAGGGGGATCATAGAACTGTAGGCAAGTATGAATCAGGCTTCTCTGTGAAGGGTCCAAATCCACAACCACATCTAGTATGCCTCCATAGTGTTCTCTGAATAGTGGTATATGGTCTGGAGTAATCAGGGTCTGAATCTTCCTGATGTCATCTAGCTCAGGCTGAAAGAAATGATAGGAGATGTTACTTTTCTTTGGTGCCATGTTGTTGAAGCAGAGTTGAGATATGTGCTAATGATGGAGGATGATACTGATGATGGGCCACTGACAGGCTGAGACTGATGATGCAGGTAGTTGAAACAGGTAGCAGATAGCTGAAGTAGATACTGATGAAGATAGGTTTGTGCTGATGATGGGGTCAAAACCAAGCCAAAAATAAAGTATGGATACCCTGAAAAACAAATAAGCAAATGTTAAAATGATGCAATGATGATGTATGCAAATGATATGCAAGGGTTTGTGACTGAGCTGGATCTGATCAAGTGCTCTGATATAAGTCCAGGTATGTTCAAGAAATCCAGATGGAGGTCCATAAGTCCAGTAACCAAGGTGGGGGGACTCAAATAAAGTGTCACATGTCCAGGGTTTAGAATCACAAGAACTGTTCCAAAATGGAGTACTCTTAATCAAAACAAAGTAACAGGGTATACTGAGGTCAAGGGTACCTGCAAACCTGTAAACAACCCAACCCCCTCACAGGTAGTGCTCTAAAACAAGGATCCTCAGACTTGGATCAGTTATGAGAAGTGTAAACACTTCTAACCCGGAGGTACAGTGTTTACAATAACCATAAAAGATCCTCCTCTAATTCACCTCAGTTTCTGAAGGTCAATATAAAAGGTCATCCAGACTTAGCAGGCTTCCCAGATAGCCCTAGCACTACAGGAAATCTGCAGCACAGAGTTCTCAAGAAGAAACCCATATCTGAACCGTGTTTCATATTCCCGCACCAGACCGAAATGGAATGGGAAAGAACATGAACCACTCTATCCTAGATGTCACTCAGGTCCCAGGTATAGGACCTCAACTCTCAATAGAACACCCACCCACCAAAACAGATCCAGCCAGCACAATATGACAGTATGATATATGTAAAGCTATAAGGAAAGCAGTAAACAAGCTGCACATAAAGCAAAAAAATTAATACAAATAAGCACAAATAGCACATAACACCCCAGTAAACACAAATCAAACAAGCGCTAGGAGGAACCCACAAAAAGAACCAGAAGCCCTGGTTATAGTATAAGGGTCCCCAGCAGAGTCGCCAAGTTGTCGCTCCCGATAAATGGGAATGGCCCAAATAAAGGTACAGACGCGAACGGTCGGCGAGAGGAGGATGCGAGAACACACAGGAGTGAACTCACAGGGAATGAAAAGAGTCGCCAGCTAGGCATTTTTATCCCGGAGGAAAGGCAATGCTGCATAGACCTAGAAAAAGATTGGACAAGACGGTTGCGAACCAGAGAGACTGAGAAAGGGGGTTGGTTACGACCTGGGAAGGTATTAGCACCCAGATTGTCCGTCGTACTCGACGGGATCCACGCTTAAAAGATTTGTGTTTCAAAGGGTTAGTGTCAGTGCAATTTGTGTATAAAAGAGCTGGAAAAGGATGTACAGGTGTCAGTGCAAAAGAAGTGTGAAGTGTAATATGAAGTGTCAGTGTAAAAAGAAAAAAAGGAAATGCTCATGATGATGAGGCTTAAAGAATAACTGAAAATAGGGGGAATATACAGAGACTTTTGTTCGATAACTGTTAAGTTATGCCTATGTATCCTCTCGTGCAATGAGGAAGTCAGAACACCGTAGTTCGACCCAAAGAGACTGAAAGATGAATTGACTTGTGAACTGCTTACTTGTCTATGCTCAAGTGTATGACCTGTCTGGCTCAGGTGCAAACTGTCTTGCATTAGACGGAAGAAGCAAGTTCTCGGTTGAGAGTGAATGAGATGAGAAAAGAATCCCGAAAGAGGCGATTATTGTTTATTTTTTTGAGTTTTCAATCTTTTACTGCTTGTTGAAGTTTGTCATAAGAGAATGAGCTTAAGCCTAAACCAATGGATTTAGTAAACTCACCACATCTTCCCTATGATTAGGGGTAATGAGAATACCTTAAGTGTGAAGTCAGCTTCTCACACTTAATCACCTTTGATGTAGGATTAAGATCATTAACCTACTTGTGATTATTTAGATGTTTTTGTTGTTTTTGTTTAGTGTTAAGTGATGAGATTAAGCCATAATCAAGGATTAAACAGACTCATTACACCATCCTAATAGAAGGATAATTGATGAGGATGTTTAAGCTGAGGAAAACTCCTCAACTTAATCCATGATTAGGGATTAAACTCATGACAAAACAAGCCTTTGGTTAAGTGGATTTTATTTGATGATATGATGAAGAAGTGAGTTTTATGATTTGTAAGACAACTTGAGGGGGACTTGTCCATTAACACTAGGGTTAGTCCTTCTTAACCAATTAAGGAAGAATTAGAACCCTAATGCAAGGCCCAAGTTACAAGCTTGATGTCTTGATGATTATTAAGTGAATTGATTAAAGGATTTAAACACATTAAGGGTTTAACACTTAGGATTAAAGTTATACACTCCATCCTAATAGAAGGATGCAGGCATAAGCTTAATCACAAAGCCTTAAAGCCTTTAGGGTTTAGTCCCTGCTTGTGAGGTGAGAAGAGAAGACTCAAAGAGACACAAAGGTAAAACTAAGTGGGGGGACTAACCAAAACCCTAATCATTTTCATGCTTGGTTGTTCCTAAGGTTTGTGAGGTTTACAAGAGAAGTCTTCAATGGAACCACCAGGAAGCAGATGAAAGGATCAGGAGAAGCAAAGTAACTTGCTTCATTTAAGAAGACAAGTCACTTGAAGAAAGAAAGTGAGAAGAAGAAGAATGAGCAAGCTCAAACTCAAACACATAACAAAATGCAGCATGGATGCAAGAGAGAGATGAAAAGAGAATGTGAGAAGTGAAAGCAAATCCACTTCCCAAAGTTACTTACCACCTAAAAAGTTAGTGAAAGAAATGCAATGCAATGCAAAATGAAATGAAATGACATGAGACAAATCAAAACCAGAAGCAAATATGAGATGATAGTGATGCTATGAGATGATGCAAATATGAATCATGGCATGGGGATGATCATACAGGCTTATGGATGCAAATGAAACAAGTTAAGAACCATGAACATACATGAAAAGTTATGAAATGCAAATGGCATACAACATGGAAAATGCAAGATGCAATGATCAAACATGCTTTCAATATGTCTTAAGATGTCACATGGATCAGATGGATGCACAAAATGCTATGGCAAGTCAAGGTATGAATGCAAATGCAAGATGGATGCATATGGAAGTCCAAATTAGGGTTTATGATCAATGCATCAAACAATAACCAAAATCAGAAGCAAACATTAAGATAAAAAATTGAAAATGCACTTAAAGGAACCCTAATCCTATACTAACTCACTTCCCAAAGGAGAAGTTCCAACTCTTAACCTAATAAAAGTTATGAATTTCCTAAGATTTTTAGGGTTTTAGGGTTCTTTAACAAGAAAAATGTCAAACAAATGGAAAATGAAAGATCAAATCATGCCCATTTAATCTTACAAACTACATGACAAACACAATGCAATGCAAAAAGAATCAAAGTCCAACTCTCAATGGTTAGGCAGAAATTATTTTTTGAAGTTTGGATCAAAATAATGCTTTGAAAATGAATTAATTCCATGGAAAATTATCAAAATGCATCAAGATCAAAAAAGAAATTTGGTTTGAGGGTTGGACAATGTTTCTAAATGGTTTTAAATGTTTCATGAATTTTTTGGTGATTTTTAAATACCTAAAAGTATTTTTAATTAATTAATTCTCATTAATTAATTAAAAATAAACTTTTAAATGATTTAAAAATATTTTTTAATGCAAAAAATAAAAATAAAAATATTTTTGGGTTTTAAAAATTAATGAAGTCTTTGACAAAAATTTTCATAATTTTTAAATGATTTTTGCTATTTTAAATAAAATGTACAAATTAAATGACAAGAAAATGAAATAAAAATTAATTAAATAGAAAGTATGCACAATCCATGGCTGAGATTCAAACTTGGGGGTCAAAGGTTGACTGCGCGCGCTATTGGAAGGTCAGGATCTCTTCTGGCTTAATTAACCTAAATATGATTTATTAAATTAATAAAACAGATTAGGGTTTTAATGATGTGATCTGAGCCACACAAACGCGCGGGAGTCAACTCCAGTCAACTGCATCTACGGTCCAAATTCAAACCCTCATTAATTACAGGGATTAGCCCTAATCTTTTTCAGGTGGCCGGAGAAGACCTCCGGTCGTCTTCTCCGGTGGGAACCCCACCTGAAAATCTCCAAAATCCTCAAAACCTCACTAAAATGAAAACTAAAAGAACAGAAATCATCCCCATGTCCCCCTGAATCAAAACCCTAACTCAAAACTCATTTATCTTTCATCAATCACATGAATCGAAAGCAAACATTTTTAGGTCAGAAAAGTTTCAGAGTAAGATTAAATGCTTATTTCTCAACCATTTTCAAAATCAAGAACATCAGAGTGATCAGTGAATCATGAAGAACAACTTAGGAACTTAAAAATCCATTTCTGGAAAAAAAGTTCATGAAGCTACCTGAGTTTGAAGCTTTTCAGTTTGCAACTTTCTGACCTCCTCTCTTGTGCAAAATCACTCCTATGACCTCCCTTGTGCTTCTTAAAGGCTTGGAACAAATTTATTTGGGCTGGTTTGAGAGTTTGCAGAGGTTCTGTTCAATGGAGTGAGGAAATCGTATTTCTGATTCTTTGAGTTTCAGGCTGCTTTGAAGGTTGGTTTGGGTTCAGTGAAGCATGGTGAGATGATTGGTGAAGTTGGTTTGTGTGTTTGAGGCTTGTGTTGAGAGTTTCGAAAGCTTTTGCTCAAGAGGGTGAAAATGAGAATGCTGAGTTGTGGCTGTCTTCAGGCTTGCTTAATGTTATGTTTGGCTTGCAATTGATTCGTATAAACAATTCCCATTGGTCAGAAGATGTGATGTGTGCTTTTGTGATAGGTATGGGTGCTTTTGCAAAAATGTCAACTTTGTGTAAGAGAAGCATGGGCAACTTGCTAGCCTAGTACAAGGAGGGTGTGCTGCGCAGCATGATGTGAGGAAGGGCCTAGGATTGATCAGCCAACTAGCCAACAAGTGGATGAGAGGTTATCATGAGTTTTGCAACTTGACTTGCCTTTGGTTCTTATGAAAGAAACTTGATCCATGCGCCATAAAACATGTGATTCCTTGGGTGCATTCTGAACTTTGAATGTTGTGTGATCATGTTGTGTGAATTAGAAGCCCATTTGATGACTTAATTGGCCTTGAGAAGTGAATTTGCAAATTTGCCTCTTTGGTGCATGACTTGAAATTTAGTGATTTTTGCCAACTTTGACAAACCATAACTTTTGATCCAAAATGAATTAGGTCATGTTCTTGTAATTTTTGAAAAGGGAATGATCTATTCTACAACTTTCATGACCAAAGTTTTTTCCATTTGAAGCTTTTTTGAATCAAAAAGTAAGGGTTGAAAAGTTGCCTAAAATGACAAATTCATTAAAAGTCAAACTTGCCCAAAAAGTCAACTTTTGCCAAAGACTTGAAATTCTTGAATTTTGTGAACTTCCAACTTCTTCCATGATCAAATAAAGATCATATACATTCAAAATGATGAAGAACACCCTTTGGTTGGGTCATTGGGGGCCTCAGATGCCCTGATTTTGCACTGACTTGCTTGAAAAGTCAACTCTTGATCAGATGACTTCCCCAAGGAATTTCTTCATGAAAATTGATATGCATACTCCCTATACCATATAGAGACCCATAGAAACAAGAATGACCAAAAATTTTGAAGTTATGGCCTCTGAAACCAAAACCCTAATTTTAGGTCATCTGTGCAGTCAAACCTGGCTCTGCTTCCATACCAATCTCAGTTCTTGTGATTCTTTGCCATTCTTGACTTTGAGAGGATATAATATGATACTTGAACACACATAGACCCCTTTTAAGTGATTGATGACCTTTGGAGTGGCTCAAGAAGCTCTTAGGTTGCTCAGATCACAAACCCTAGATGTAGATGACTTAGAACCAATGTAGTGGATCAAAAATGTGATATGAGATGGTATGATTGAGTTTATGCATATGAAAGGATCACAAGCCATGGTGTGAAATGGGTGAGGGAAAATTTGGGGTGTTCACACTAGCTTGTGTCGAGACTTCAAAATAGAGCATCACAACTCTTCTCCATATCGCCCGAAGATGAATGGCGCCGTCGAGGCGGCCAATAAGAACATCAAGAAGATTGTGAAAAAGATGGTTGTGACATACAAAGACTGGCATGAGATGCTACCATTCGTGTTGCATGGGTACAGAACGTCAGTACGTACTTCAACAGGGGCAACCCCGTTCTCACTGGTGTATGGTATGGAGGCAGTCCTACCAATTAAAGTGGAAATCCCTTCGTTTAGGTTAATGATGGACATCAAGCTAGATGAAGTTGAGTGGCTCCGATCTAGATATAATCAATTGAGCCTCATTGAAGAAAAGCGTCTAGCAGTTGTATGCCATGGACAGTTGTATCAGTGACGGATGAAGCAGGCTTTTGACAAGAAGGTGCGACCACAGAGGTGCACGCCAGGGGACTTAGTGATGAAAAGGATTCTTCCTCCTCTCAATGATCACAGGGGCAAGTGGACACCCAACTATGAAGGACCGTTCGTGGTTAAAAAGGTTTTCTCAGGTGGAGCCTTGATGCTGACAACCATGGACGGAGAAGACTTCCAATCCCCTGTTAACGCAGACGCAGTAAGAAAATACTTCGTGTAAAAAGGACCCGCTAGATAAAAACAAAATAAAGATCCAGGCAAAAAATGGGCATCCCGGCGAGCCAAAAACAAAATAAAAGGCTCGGGCAAAAGTTAGGGAAATCTTAAAAAAATGTACACCCGCTGAGTTGAAAAGCCACATCGGACAACTCAGGCAAAAAAGGTTATCCCGGTGGATTGAAAACCTGAAAAGGAGATCCATGCAAGAGAGGGATTAACACGAACGACTACGATCTGCGAGATCCGTAACCTATCTACAGTTGAGGCTATCCTAAGGGTTGAAGATCAGTTCATTTACTTTTTCTCAATAGGTAGAGCGAGCGGAGCGTCTTGAAGACATACGAGTCATAACCGGGTTGAGACTTGATGAGATCCACTTCTCACATTTCAAATAGGATAGTTTTGTTTTCCTTTTTGGTTGTTTCCTCTTTCCAGGGAACTGCTTCCTTTGTACTGCCTATTCATGGCCATTTTTCCGAATCAATAAAATTCAACGTCAGTCAACTTGTGACTATTTTGCTTCTTGTTTTTATTCTTTCATCTAGCATTGATTGATTGCGAAAACGTCCAGCAAATTATGATTTATATTGTATTGTGAACATTTGAATGCTTTCTAACTCATGCAGGAGGACAAAAAAATTTAATACAACTCTGAAAGGGTGTCGAGATACCCAGATAATGGTTCATACTACGAGCCTGGGGAAGGCAGGTCCCAAACTAAGTTTCCATGTTGCAGGTACTATCGATTGTGTTCATGCAGGTACAAGTACCGGTGTTGCTAACAGAGGTAAAAGTGAATCCCCAGTGAAGTCGCCAAAACAGGAGCATATGTCTCCCAGGGTGTCTCCAATCTTCCCCAGCGGAGTTCAGCAAGGTAGCAGGAGGTGGGTGTCATCCCCAGGAGGAAGTTTCCCTTCAGACAGGGGCAATCCCCTACAGTACAAGGAGTGTCATTCCTCCCCAGCGAGTTGCTTCCTCAGCAGTGTCATGCCTTTGTTTCCCCATCTAAGTCAGAAGGTTTCACTTCCCAAACAGAGTTCAACGGGTAGCGTACCTAGCAAGAAGAGTGCGTCTCCAGTAGGATCTTGGCGCTCCAATCTCAAAGTCCAATTTATTTTTGGCAATGGAGGCCGTTCAGAGCCGGTGAATCATTGACAGCTTTCCCCGCAGAGTTGTCTCCTCCTCAGCAGGATGGATCAGATCGGTGCAGTGATTAGCGCTTTCCCCACAGAGTCGTTGCTTCCTCATCAGGATGAATCAAGATCAATGCAGTGATCATCATTTCCCCAGTCAAGCTATCTGGGATACTTGCAATTTCCTCATCGGGAGATCCCTTTGCATTTGCATTTGCATTTAGTAATCATCATTCCATTTGCATCCCCCAAAGCGTAACATTTCCATCATCATGGAGCATTACGCCATAAATTCAAACATATGCATGCCAGCATGGGCCAGTTTTGAGGTATATACGACATATTCTCAACCTGAAGTACTCCGCACAGAGGATACCAACATCATTTTTCAAACACCCTTGTCTTTTCAGATCAATGTTTGCCAATAATTCCGCGTCTTGTTTGGTACAACAGTCGCGTTGCAGGCTCTCGTTTTGTACAACGGTCCTGTTTGCCTGGGCTCTCGTTTATGTACAACGATCCCGTTCCATCTTATCCTATTTTCTTTGTATTTCTGGTTATCGACTGAGGCCGGTATCCCATTGCGTCTCCATTCGAGGATGGTTTCGTTTTAGATCCGAGGATCCTTTTGAGAATCGTCATTCGAGGATGGCATTCTATTCTTCAAGTCCTTCTGAGGTTGGTCTTGTCTGTGTTGTTGTGGCTATCATTCGAGGATGATAGACCATTTTAAGCTTATTGATTGAGGTCAGTTTGTCTCTTCTGCAAAGTCTGTCTGAGGCCAGTCTTTGTGTTTCTGGTTATCGACTGAGGCCGGTATGCCATTGCGTCTCCATTCGAGGATGGTTTCGTGTTAGATCCGAGGATCCCTTTTGTGAGTTGTCATTCGAGGATGGCATTTCTTTTCTTCAAGTCCTTCTGAGGTTGGTCTGGTCTGTGTTGTTGTGGCTATCATTCGAGGATGATAGACCATTTTGAGCTTATTGATTGAGGTCAGCTTGTCTCTTCTGCAAAGTCTGTCTGAGGCCAGTCTTTGTGTTTCTGGTTATCGACTGAGACCGGTATGCCATTGCATCTCCATTCGAGGATGGTTTAGTTTTAGATCCGAGGATCCTTTTGAGAATTGTCATTCGAGGATGGCATTCTTTTCTTCAAGTCCTTATGAGGTTGGTCTTGCTTATTGTTGTGGCTATCATTCGAGGATGATAGACCATTTTGAGCTTATTGATTGAGGTCAGTTTGTCTCTTTTGCAAAGTCTATCTGAGGTCAGTCTTTGTTGTTATTTTTGGTTATCGGCTGAGGCCAGTATACCACTGCGTCTCCATTCGAGGATGGTTTCGTGTTAGATCCGAGGATCTTTTGAGAGTTGTCATTCGAGGATGGCATTCTTTTCTTCAAGTCCTTCCGAGGTTGGTCTTGTTTGTTGTGGCTATCATTCGAGGATGATAGACCATTTTGAGCTTATTGATTGAGGTCAGTTTGTCTCTTTTGCAAGGTCTGTCTGAGGTCAGTCTTTGTTCTGTTTCTGGTTATCGACTGAGGCCGGTATACCATTGTGTATCCATTCGAGGATGGTTTCGTTTTAGATCTAAGGATCTTTTGAGAGTTGTCATTCGAGGATGGCATTCTTTTCTTCAAGTCCTTCTGAGGTTGGTCTTGTTTGTTGTGGCTATCATTCGAGGGTGATAGGCCATTTTGAGCTTATTGATTGAGGTCAGTTTGTCTCTTTTGCAAAGTCTGTCTGAGGTCAATCTTTGTGTTTCTGGTTACCGCCTGAGGCCGGTATTCCATTGCGTCCCCATTCGAGGGTGGTTTCATGTTAGATCCGAGGATCCTTTTGAGAATTTTCATTCGAGGATGGCATTCTTTTCTTCAAGTCCTTCTGAGGTTGGTCTTGTTTGTTGTGGCTATCATTCGAGGGTGATAGACCATTTTGAGCTTATTGATTGAGGTCAGTTTGTCTCTTTTGCAAAGTCTGTCTGAGGTCAGTCTTTGTGTTTCTGGTTACCACCTGAGGCCGGTATACCATTGCTTCCCCATTCGAGGGTGGTTTCGTGTTAGATCTGAGGATCCTTTTGAGAATTTTCATTCGAGGATGGCATTCTTTTCTTCAAGTCCTTCTGAGGTTGGTCTTGTTTGTTGTGGCTATCTTCGAGGTTGATAGACCATTTTGAGCTTATTTATTGAGGTCAGTTTGTGTCTTTTGCAAAGTCTGTCTGAGGTCAAACTTTGTGTTTCTGGTTACCTCCTGAGGCCGGTATACCATTGTGTCCCCATTCGAGGGTGGTTTCGTGTTAGATCCGAGGATCCTTTTGAGAATTTTCATTCGAGGATGGCATTCTTTTCTTCAAGTCCTTCTGAGGTTGGTCTTGTTTGTTGTGGCTATCATTCGAGGGTGATAGACCATTTTGAGCTTATTGATTGAGGTCAGTTTGTCTCTTTTGCAAAGTCTGTCTGAGGTCAGTCTTTGTGTTTCTGGTTACCGCCTGAGGCCGGTATACCATTGCGTCCCCATTCGAGGGTGGTTTCGTGTTAGATCCGAGGATCCTTTTGAGAATTGTCATTCGAGGATTGCATTCGTTTCTTCAAGTCCTTCTGAGGTTGGTCTTGTTTGTTTGTTGTGTCTATCATTCGAGGGTGATAGACCATTTTGAGCTTATTGATTGAGGTCAGTTTGTCTCTTTTGCAAAGTCTGCCTGAGGCCAGTCTTTGTGTTTCTAGTTATCGACTGAGGCCGGTATGCCATCGCGTCTCCATTCAGGGATGGTTTCGTTTTAAATCCAAGGATCCCTTTTGAGAATTGTCATTTGAGGATGGCATTCTTCCCAATATATTTTATTTCCCACAGAGTTCAAATTTCCAGGTTTCATTTGAGTATTCAATCACTCCATACCTTGAACGTCTAAAAGCTCTCGCAATTATTCGTTCAGGCCTGCAGATGATTGAATAGGGGCAGCTGTAATACCTCAAAATTTGCCCTCTCATTTCCTCAACATTTTGCACAACATTTTGCATACATAAATTCATAAAGTAACCCAAAACATTGCATCATATATAGCATAGCCGAGGCATGGGTATGTGATTAATGATCGGAGCAACCGAAAGCTATGAAGAGGCTACCAAAGGGCCATAAATCTTCTCAACCTTGTGCAAAGGGTTCACAATATCCCACAAGTCTTCACTTGAAGCCACAAGTCATGGAAAGTTTTGGTTTGATTGAAGGAGGAAAGCAGTGCAATATTTCCTGAGGGAAAATAGTCGAATTAGGGTTTCGTTTCTACGGGGCTTCCGCGTGAAGTTTTGATTCAAGAAGGATTCCTTTGACTTATATATGATGTCAAGTGCGTGAGTTTCAAATCTCGTCCACAAATTCATTTTGGAAGGGGTTCGACTGGCCAGACGACGGAAAATCAAGGAGTCGGAGAAAAGGCAACCGAGCTAGGTGAAAAGGGTCGACTCCTGACTTTTAAGATCGAGATCATGAAATTAGGGTTATAATGATCATATGGTTCAAAGTTGATCAAGAAATGATGGAGGAATCATAGAAAAATTAAAAGAAAAATCATTTGAAAGGTAGTTAGTTTCACCATTTTCCTCCACCTTTCCTTCCACTTCCTTTCATTCTTTCCATCTCATTTTTCCACTCCATTTCCCTTGGAAACTTCCACCACCTTCCACCATCTTCTAGAGTGTTCCAAGGAATATTCCAAGGAATATTCCCTTTTCCAACCCTAACCCTAACTAACTTCCAAACCTAATTTTGGATCCCAAACCTAATTTTTGGGCCCCAAACCCAAACCTAGCTCCTAGCCTAGTCTCTATTTAAGCCATTTTCATCCAAACCAAAAGGGTTGAACACCATTTTCCAATTTTCACTCTTTGATAAGCACTTTTTCTCTCTCACTTTCCCTCTCCCTCTCACCAAAGCTTTTCAAATAAGCTCCTCAAGTTTCACATTGAAACTTGAAGATCTTAAAGCTTAAGCCCTCAACCTTCTTTGATTGTGGATTATAGAAGAAGAAGCTACTGAATTTTGTAAGGATTATCGACTTATCGGAAGCACATGAAGATTCAAACTCAAGAACGCATTTATTTTGCGATTTCTCGGTTTTCGGTTTTCTCTTCGATTCAAGCTCCGATTCTTGCAACAATCACTGAAGCACTCCTCCGCTTCGTAGGTTGGTGATCTTAACCACTTCTTCTTTAAGTTATTCTCTTCATCTCGCCACTTTTGGCATTCTTTAAGTGCTTTTCGCTTTGTTTAAAATCAATTCCGTTTCGATTATGTTTGCTTGTGATTTGTGATTTTGGTTGAATTTGGATTTAAGGTGTTAATAGATATAGGTTTTAGCACGTGTAAATAAGCTCAAATTAAGTAGAAATTCGTGTTAGCATGTTCCTAGGAATGTTAGGGATCATTAGAAGTGAGTTTGTGGCCAAAAGCACTTTTTTTCTCAACTTTTTTTACCTTCTGGTTCAGTGTTGGCCACAAAACAGGGCAGATTTAGGTTGGTTAACCGGTTAACCAATTAGTTAACCTGTTAACGCTGTTAATTCTTGATTTTTTTGCTTATTTGATGGCTTTGTCCTAAGTTATAGTGCCTTTGGTTTTCATACATGTTTAGGTATTGATTTTAGGGAATTTTTGGGTCCATTTCCAGTAGCTCATTCCCCTGTTTCGAGTCGTTTCGACACGATTCCGTTCATGTTGCGTTTTATGCATTTTTGTGTTCTTTGTGCATAGCTTAAGTTCTTTCATTTTGGTTGTTATGTTTGTGCATTATTTGGTATATAATAATCATGTTGCATTCTGTTTTTGCATCGTTGCATTGGATTAAATCATTTTGCATTTCATTATGTTGAGATATGTTGCATTTTGCATAATCGTATGTATGTGTATTTGGTTGCATTTAGTTGCATGCTTGATCACATCATCCATATCAATTTAATTCTGAATTTTTCATTGAGTTTAGTATGTTTGTTGAGTTATCATATTGCATATTCATAATCAAAGATCATCATGTTCATATGCCATGTTCATATGCATGATCATGTGTTATTTTGTGCATTACTTGTTGCATAATCCATGTGATGCATGTTTGCATAATCATTCAATAAGGTTCATGTTCTTGCATTTATATGTGTTAATTTAGGTTCAAGAGCATGTTCATGAGAAATTTGGTGCATTTTGCATTGAGTTTGTGCATTAAAAGTGAAAATAATCAATTCTGGATTTTGCATTTCATAGCTGTTTTTTGCATAAGTGCTGTAAAATGTGTGCTGTTTGTTATGTGTACATGCTGTTTGTAACCTTTTACACCTACTTTTTTCATGCTGCATGCTGGCTGCAAAAAGCTGATTTGTATTATGCATTGTTTTCATAGTTGTTTGTGTTATAAGGGCTGTAATAGGTGTCGTAGTTTTGTCCTAGCATTTTTTAGTTCCTTTAGGATTAAAAAAAATAGAGTCTAGTTTAGGTCCAAGGTGCCTTAGAATTTAATTAGGATTTAATTAATGTGTGTTTGCTTATTTCTTTTAATAAAAATGTACATTAATCATTTGTTTTGTAGTGGGGAAGATTGAGGTAAGTTTACTTCACCTTATCCTTTAATTTTTTATGCATTTTAATTCATTTTTCCTTCCATATTTGTGTTTGGTAGGATTCCCCATTTGGAAACACCCCAAATTTGCCCTCACTAAGTTTTCACCATGGCTTGTGATTCTTTTCATTTGCATAAGTTCAATCATATCATCTCATAATACATTTTTGCTTCACTGCATTGGTCCTAAGTCATCTGCATCTAGGGTTTGTAATCTGAACAATCCCTGAGCCATTTGAGCAACTCCAAAGGTCTCTAATCATCTCAAGAGGGTCCATGAATGTTAAAGCATCATATTATATCCTCCCAAGGTCAAGCAGGTCAGAAAATCACAAGAACTGAGAAAGGCATGGAAGCAGAACCAAGCTTAACTACACAAATGACCTAAAATTAGGGTTTTGGTTTCAGAGGCCATAACTCCAAATTTTTTGGTCATTCTTGTTTCTAATGGTCTCTATATGTTATAAGGATCATGCAAACCAATGTTAATGAAGAAATTCAATGGGGAAGGCATCTGATCAATGGGTGACTTCTTGAACAAGTCAGTGTAAAATCAGGGCATCTGAGGCCCCCAATGACACAACCAAAGGGTCTTCTCCATCATTTTGGATGTGTATAATCTTTATTTGATCTTAGAAGAAGTTATAAGCTCACAAAATTGAAGAATTTCAAGCCATTTGCAAAGTTGCCATTTTGGGAAAGTGACTTGTAATGCAAAATTGCCATTTTGGGAAAGTTTTTCAACCTCCTCTTTTTGATTCAAAAATGCTTCAAATGAAAAATTATTGGTCATGAAAGTTGTAGATTGGATCATTACCTTTTCAAAAAGTACAAGAACTTGATCTAATTCATCATAGAACTCAAGTTATGGCCTTGCAAAGTTGGGAAAAATCACAAAATTTCACTTATGTGCCAAAGAGGGAAACTTGCAAAACCACTTGTCAAAACATTTTGTGACTTCAAACACACTTCTAACCATTACACAAACATAGTAAATGACCTATAATTCAGAATTGCACAAAGAAATCCCAAGTTTCATGCCTTGATCATCAAGATTTCTCAAAAGGGGCAAAACTTCACATAATTGCAAAACACCCCATAACTTTCTTCTCTCTTGCTGAATTGCCTCAAGAATGGATTTGTGGACATCCATGAAGTCTGCTGCGCACAGCCATGCCTCTGTCCCATCCTGCCACTTGCCCATACCTCAAGTACACCAACTCTTGACTTTGTGCATTTTGCCCCATACAAATCAGCATAGCCCACAACAACTACACTGACCTATCCCAGCCTGTTATGTGGCAAAGAAGCAAGCCATTTCACATAAGTTTGGAAGCTGAATCCTCCCATTGCTCAGCATAGCCAAAATCCCTCCAACTTGCAAAAGCCTTCGAATTTCATAACTCAGCCAACAAACATCCAAGCTTTTTCCACCATTCAACTCTACATTCATCACTGATCATTTACAACCCTTTACTTTGTCTTGAAACACACCCTATCCAAAACACGATTTTTACATTTTCTGAACTGAGCTTCAGCCAACTCCCTATAGAGGCCATTTAAACTCCAACCAAGCATTGCAAACTCTTGAGGGGAGTCATTGGAGTTGATTTGAGGCAAAGAACTGGTCAGAAAGCTCCTGGGTTGAAAGCTTCATTTCAGGTAGCCATGGAATTTATTTTTCCAGAACTTCCATTTTATGTTATAGAATGATTCTATGTGTTCCCCTGATTGCCATAATATGTTTTATTTCGAAAATGGTTGAGTTTTAAGCATTTCACAAGCTTCTGAAACTTTTGATGTGTTTTTCGTTTTGCTTCGATTCATGTTCTTGATGGTAAATAAATGATTTTTGTTGTGTGATTCTTGTTGGGAGTGAGGTGAGGATCATTTCTGGAGAGTTTGAGGGCTTGGGGTTGCGTATTGAGAGAGATTGAATGTTTGGCTAGCCGGAGAAGATGACCGGAACACTGTTCCGGTCACCTGGAAGTAATTAGGGCTCAGATTAGGGTTTTAATCATAATTAGGGAAGTTTGAATACTGGCCATTCAGATGCGCGCGCTGGTCAATTCCCGCGTCCTAACTTTAAACCTAGGCCCTTGGATTAGTTGACTTTCATATAAATTCATTTAATTGTCATTTTATTTGCATTTTCTTTACCATTTTATTAAAAATAGCAAAACTTATCTAAAAAATTTTATTTTTTGCATCATGGTTCTAAATATTTTTCTCATTCTGAAAATAATTTTTATTTTATTTTTTGCATAAAATTTGTAGTTTTAAAATATTTAAATGTTTATTTTAATTAATTAATGGAAATTAATTAATTAAAATACCATTTAAGTTTCTAAAAATCACCAAAAAAATCACATTGCATCTTGACACATTTAGAGACATAATCAAACCATTCATACAAATTTCTTTTTGGTTCTTGATCCATTTTGACATTTTTCTTTTGATTTAGGGTTCTTTAAAAGCAATATTTTGACCCTAGCTTGAAAAAAATCTTTTCTGCCTAATCATGAAAGGTTTGATAGTGGTTCTTTTTGCATTGCATTCCACATATCATGTAGTTTCTAGGATAAAATTGGCATGAATTTATCTTTCATTTTCATTTTGTTTTGCATTTTTCCTTAAGAGGTGCCTTAAAACCCTATCAAACTTAGGAAAATCATAACTTTCATTAGGTTAAGAGTTAAGTCTTCCCCTTTGGGCAGTGAACTTGTATAGGTTTAGGGTACCCTTGATTCTATTTTCAATTTTTTATCTTATGCTTTGCTTCTGATTTTGGATTTTTGCATTGCATATTGTATATAAACCCTAATTTTGCCTTCATTTGCATTAATTCTTCATATGCTTGCATACATGAACTTGCCATGACATTTTGTGCATCCATGTGACATATAAGACATATTAGGACATTTTGAAGTCATGTTTGATCATTGCATTATCCATTTGCCATGTTTTTGCTTTCATTTCATGTCATATGTATCCATGAACTTTCATGCTCCTTACATGTCTCATTTGCATTCTCATCTCTTGTATGAATATTCATATCACTTGACATGCTTTCATACCATCTTATAATGTCATTTGCATCATGAATATGCTTCTGACTTTGGTGTTCATATTTGCATTCCATCTCATTTTCATTTCATTTCTTGTTGCTAACTTTTCAGGTGGTAAGTGTTTGAGAAGTGAATTTGCCTTCACTTCTCATAATATCTTCTCATCTCTCTTATGCATCCATTGCTGAATTTTACTTTTGTATTAGAGTGATCTTGCTCATTCATGTTCCCTCCTCACTTTCTTTCTTCAATCAACTTATCTTCTTAAGTGAAGTAAGTTGATTTGTTTCTTTTTGCTTCTCTTCCTTTCATCTGCTCCTTCCTTGGTGGCTTCTCTGAAGATTTTCTTGAAAGCTTCAAAAACCCTAGGAATACCCAAGCATGATCACAATTAGGGTTTGATTAGTCCCTCCATTAGTTTTACCTTTGTGTCATCTTTGAGTCTTCTCTTCTCATCTCTTAATCAAGGACTAAACCTTAAAGGTTTTAAGGCTTTGTGATTAAGGTTATGCCTGTATCCTTCTATCAGGATGGAGTGTATAACTTTAATCCTAAGTGTTAAACCCTTAATCTGTTTAAATCCTCTAATCAATTCACTTGATAATCACTAAGACATCAAGCTTGTAACTTGGGCCTTGCATTAGGGTTCTAATTCTTCCTTAATTGGTTAAGAAGGACTAACCCTAGTGTTAATGGACAAGTCCCCCTCAAGTTGTCTTACAAACCATAAAATCCACTTCTTAACCTTATCATTAACTAAAATCCACTTTAATAATGGCTTTGTTTTGTCATGAGTTTAATCCCTAATCATGGATTAAGTTGAGGAGCCTTCCTCAGCTTAAATGTTCTCATCTATCATCCTTCTATTAGGATGGTGTAATGGGTCCATTAAATCCTTGATTATGGCTTAAGCTCATTACTTAACACTAAACAAAAACTCCAAAAAACATCTAAATAATCACAAGTAGGTTAATGATCTTAATCCTACATCATCATGGCAATTAAGTTGAGATGCTTATCTCATACTTAGGTATTCTCATTACCCCTAATCAGAGGGAGGATGTGATTAGTTTACTAGCCCTTGGTTTAGGCTTAAGCTCATTTTCTTATGACAAATATCAAAAAGCAATAAAAGATTGAAAACACAAAAACAAACAATAATCGTCTCCTCCGGGATTCTCTTCTCACCTCATTCACTCACAAGCGAGAACTTGCTTCTTCCGTCTAATGCAAGACAGTTTGCACCTGAGCCAGACAGGTCATATAATTGAGCATAGACAAGTAAGAAGTTCACAAGTCAATTTATCTTTCAGTCTCTTTGAGTCTAACTACGGTGTTCTGACTTCCTCATTGCATGAGAGGATACGTAGGCATAACTTAACAGTTATCGAACAAAAGTCTCTGTATATTCCCCCCTCTTCCAGCATTATTCTTTAAGCCTCATAATCTTGAGCTTCATACTCTTTTCTTACACTAACACTCTTTTATTTCATTTCACACTTCTTTTGAACTGACACTTGCATTCTTTCCCAGCTTTTGCACACAAAATAGCACTGACACTACCCCTTTAAACACAAATCTTTCAAGCATGGATCCCGTCGAGTACGACGGACAATCTGGGTGCTAATACCTTCCCAGGTTGTAACCAACCCCCTTTCTCAGTTTCTCTGGTTCACAACCGTCTTATCCATCTTTTCTTAGGTATATGCAGCATTACCTTTCCTTCGGGATAAAAATGCCTAGCTGGAGACTCTTTTCTTTTCATTTCTTTTCTCCTCTCGTCGACCGTTCGCGCTTGTACCAGGATGCAAATATTTGGGAGCGACAGCTTGGCGACTCTGCTGGGGAACCTTATATTGCAACCAGGGCTTCTGGTTCTTTTTGTGGGTTCCTCCTAGCGCTTGTTTGATTTGTGTTTACTGGGGTTTTATGTGCTATGTGTGTTTATTTGTTTTTGCCTTATTTACTGCTTTATGTACAGTTTTATTTACTACTTTCTCTACAGTTTTTATACATCATACTGTCATTATCATTGCTGGATCTGGTTTCTGTTTTGGTGGGTGGGGTTTCACTGAGTGATTAAGGTCCTATACCTGGGACCTGAGTGACACCTAGGCTAGAGTGGTTCATATTCTTTCCCATTCCATTTTGGTCTGGTGCGGGAATATGAAACACGGTTCAGATGTGGGTTTCTTCTTGAGAACTCTGCTACAGATTTCTTGTAGTGCTAGGGTTATCTGGGAAGCCTGCTATGTCTGGATGACCTTTATTATGACCTTCAGAAGCTGAGGTGAATTAGAGGAGGATCTTTTATGGTTATTGTAAACACTGTACCTCTGGGTTAGAAGTGTTTACACTTCTCATAACTGATCCAAGTCTGAGGATCCTTGTTCTAGAACACTACCTGTGAGGGGGTTGGGTTGTTTACAGGTTTGCAGGAACCCTTGGCCACATCATACCCTGTTACTGTTTTGTTTAAGAATACTCCACTTTGGACAGTTCTTGTGATTAACCCCGGACATGTGACTCTTTATTTGAGCCCCCCACCCTTGTTACTGGACTTCCAAACCTCCATCAGGACTTTTTTAACATACATGGGCCTTATGTCAAGACAGATAATCAGATCCAGCTTGGTCACAAACCCTTGCATATCATTTGCATATATCATCATTGCATCATTTAACATTTGTTTATTTGTTTTTCAGGGTATCCATATCATATCTGGTTTGGTTTTGACCCCTTCTTCTGCATAGACCTCTGCTCCAACTGTCTTCATCAGTTATTTGCTTCAGTTATCTCCATCCTCACCAGCATCAGCCTGTCAGTGGCTCATTTCCAGCATCAGTCTGTGATCTTCATCAGCACCTATCTTCAGCTTCTTCAGCAGCACTCATGACTACTCCCAGGAAGAGCAACATATCCTACCACTTCTTTGAGCCTGTGTTGACTGGTATCAGGCAGGTCCAGTCACTCATCACACCTGATCACATCCCATTGTTTAGAGAACATTATAGAGGTATCCTGGACATGGTTATGTACCTAGACCCTTCTCAGAGGAGCATGATCCACACATGCTTGCAGTTCTATGACCCTCCTTTGAGATGCTTCACCTTTCCAGACTTCCAGTTAGGGCCTCTACTGGAAGAGTTTTCTTTATTGATTGGAGTACCTATCAGAGGTGGAATCCCTTTCAACCCTGAGATGACAACTCCCAGAAATGAAGAGATAGCAAGGGCACTGTACTTGGAGCCTGCCCTGATTGAGTAAAGTATGACAACAAAGGCTGGGATCCCTGGTTTGCACTTGGACTTCTTGATTTCTCAGGCCATCCTGAAAGCTTCATTGGGAGAGTGGAGGGCAGTCTGTGCACTATTAGCCCTCAGCATATATGGGGTTATACTGTTTGCAGATGAGCCCAAATTTGTCAGCAAGAATGCCATTCATCTGTTTCTTCCAAAGAACCCAGTACCTACATTACTAGGGGATTTCTACTACTCCATTCATCAGAGGAATGAGAAACAAAGAGGGAAGTTGGTAAGATGTTGTGCTCCTTTATTTCATACCTGGCTGCTAAGACACCTGCCTAAATCAAATGCTTTCTTGAACCCCCACCAGCAGAAGAATTGGGATAAGAGGCTCATTGCCTTGACTTCAGATGATATTAGATGGTGTACCCAGAGCACCAAAGGCAAGGACATTATCACCAGCGGTGGACAATACCCAAATGTGCCTCTGATAGGAGTAAAGGGTTGCATCAACTACAATCCTTTACTATTTAAGAGACAATTGGGCTATGCCTTGGTTCACCCTCCCAGAGGACAGGATTTAGCTGAGACCATGTATTGTGAAGTGAAACCTAATTCAGCTGTTGTCAGAGAAGCATCCTGGGCTTGGGACAACATCCAGACAAAAGGAGTGGCTATTCTTGGAAGATGTAATAATGTTGCTTCAGCTTAGTACTATGATTGGTCTCGTACCAGAGCTCAGATTACCAGGATGCCTTTCATCTTGGAGGATATGCCTGGGCCATCCACAGTACAACCTGCAGCAACAGTAAGCCTGGAGGAATTTGAAAAGTTAAAGGAAAGGAATGAACAGCTATCTCAAGCCTTGAAGAAGACTCTTTGGGAGAGAAGTGATGGTCGTCTAGACATTGAAAGATTGGAAAAGCTCAGGGTGGAGCATATTGCCAAAATTGAGAAGACAGAGGATTACATAAGGAAAGCAAGGGCTGGGGAATAGATATTGAAGAATGCCTGTAAGGAGGCCAAAATTCAGAAGGCTAGGCCTGAGCACTATTTGCAAGAGAGTCAGGCCAGGTGGGTCAGGATCACTGAAGCCCGTACACAAGAGGACCAGAAGACTCAAGCCAAGATTGAACAGCTAGAGGCCAGTGAAAAGAAGCAGCATAAAGCTTTGTTGGCAGCTCAGAAGGAGATTTCAGAGTTGAAACTCAGGGCAGGATTGAAGAGGTCTAAGGACCAGGACATGCACAAGAAGCTTACCACTGCCATTGCTACCAGGAACCTCCTCATAAGGACCATTACAAAGCACCCAGCTGGTCCAGTGACTGAGGCACTCCTGAAGGAGGTCAGAGAAGATGAGTTTGGACTGGATGTCTGATTCTTTGCTTGTTGTTTGTTTCCATTTTATGTACTTTTCCTTTTGTTGTATTTTGACCCTCCATGGGCATGTATTGTAAAACAAACTATGTATTTTTCACCATTTGTAATATATTTTAGTTTGTTTTCATTTGGGCTTTTCTCTCAACAATATCAAGCATCTTCCTCGAGGTCTGGAAAGGTCAAAACCAAGAACCAAACCGGATACCTTGGAAAACAAATAAGCATATTGCATTGCATACTAACTTTGTTTTTATTTTGTAGGTTTTGTTGTTTTATTGTTTCTAACTTTGTTGTGATCTCAGGAAACATTGCTCGTCGCCGAGTGTTCCCTATCAACCGTGCGCACCGGTACCCGACTCGTAACAATCTTCCCGACATTCAAATGGAACAAGTACAGCAGGATCTGACTGATGTCAGAAATCAGATGACCAATGAGAGATTGGAGATGAGAAATCAGATGTCTCAGTTCATGGCAGTGATGACTGGCCTAGCCCAGAGCCATGAGAGATTAAGAGAGCTGGTGGAAAGGCAAACTCCTGAAGAGCCTCATCTTGGGACAGGAGGAACTAGCAATAATGAAGGAGGCCAGCCTCGTATTAACCCACCAGTATTTGGACCTCATCTGGATCCAGAGGTTAACATCCAAAGAAATGTTCAAGGTAATGCTACTGGGGGGCCAAATCCTACAGGAAGATCCTCAAGGAGAGCAGTTTACCATCATTGGAGCTGGAGATGAGATATATGACAGAAGATTGGATGAGATTGCCGAAAAGTTAAGATCTTTGGAATCTCAGAATTCTTTGGGCTTCGATGTGATGGATATGGGACTAGTGGATGGGGTGAGAATTCCCCACAAATTCAAGCCCCCATGTTTTGAAAAGTACAATGGTACCTCCTGTCCTCGCACTCATCTGCAGTCTTTCTTGGGAAGGCTCAAAGCTTATACTATGGATGAAAAGTTGTGGATGTTCTACTTTGAAGACAGTCTGACTGGGGCTTCGCGAGAATGGTATTCACACTTGTCTAGAGCCACCATAAGATGCTGGAAGGATTTGGCCGAGGCTTTCATACGTCAGTATCAGTATAACCTGGACATGGCTCCCAACAGGACCCTTCTAATGGGAATGTCTCAATCTTCTAGAGAGAGCTTCAGGGAATACACCCAAAGGTGGAGACAGCTTGTTGCTGCTGTCCAACCACCCATGTCAGAAAGGGAAATGGCTGACATGTGCATGAATACATTGCAAGGGACCTACATTGATAGACTGGCTGCTTTTTCCTCTACCAGTTTTGCTGATGTGGTCATAGCGGGTGAGAGGATTGAAAGCCTCTTAAAGATGGGCAAAATTTCCGACAGTGGTGCAAGTTCGTCCAGCAATCCAAGAAAGTCTTTTGTGGGACCCCGAAGGGCGGGTGAAACAAATTCCATTCATACAAGCAGGGGCAGGCCTCAATATACTCACTGGTCAGTAGCAGCTGTTACCATCCCAGCTCCAATGCCACAACAATCAGCATATCCTCAACAACAACAACCACAGTATCAACAACAAGTTCATTATCCGCAACAAAGGTCGTACAACAACAACAACAACAGTCAACAACAGCGTCCCTTCCAACAAAGGCCATCACAAGCAAACAGGGTAATTGACCCAATTCCAATGCCGTATGCTGCACTCTTGCCACAACTCCTGAAGCTCAACCTAGTTGAGTTAAGGACATTGGCACCTCCAGATCCTCTTAATATGCCAAAGAAATATGATGTAAATTCCAGGTGTGCATTTCACTCAAACGCACCGAGACATAATACTGAAAAATGCAGGGCCCTACAAATGAAAGTCCAGGATTTGGTGGACTCAAAAGCTCTCAATTTTGCGCCTCCTCCGAACGTTACAAGAAATCCAATGCCTAGTCACAACGGGCCTAGAATTAATGCTATTGAGAAGGGCAACCCATCCACATTAATTAACAGTGTTGCACAAATCCGAACACCCTTGGTTGAAATCAAAGCTCAGCTGTTAGAATGCCAAGTGTTCCCCGGATGTGATGTCGGCTGTGGATATTGCAACATTGCTGTTAATGGATGTGAGAGGCTGAGAAACGGCATAGATGGTCTCATTAAAGATGGAATTCTTCAGATTACGACAACAGCGACTATAACTCCAACAACTCCTTCATCAACAATCACAGATGCTCCTACAACGTCAACAACCATTGTTCCAACAGATTCTACTACAACTCCAACAATTATTTAGTCAATCACTTCAACGGATACAAGTTCAGTCACATTTCCTTCTACAACGACAACACCCATTATTCCATCAGTTCCTGCTACAACTTCAACACTAGTCCAATCAACTCCGTTTACAACAGTTAATGAAAGTGTCTCAACGGTTACGATATACTACGATCCTGCAGATATTCCTTCCAACAATTCACAACAAAATGCCACTCCTGTCAGAGCCCCAGTTACCATATATTATGATCCACACACTATTGTGGTCCCCTCTGCAACTGCTATCAGTCCAGTCACTATCACGATGCCGGGGCCAGTTCCTTACGAAAGCAATAATGCCATCCCTTGGCATTACGGCTCAGATCTATACTGCGAGGGGTAGAAAATCACTTTAGAATCATCAACTTCTTCACCTCAGATAGACAATGTGGGGGAGGTGGAGGCTTCACCAGAAGTGGACGTCTCTTTGCCTCGCAAATACCAAGGCCCATTGCTGAAGCAGAAGCTGCTACTAAGGCAAAAGGGAAGAGCGTGGTGCAAGAAGAACAAGTTGCTAAAGAAGCTTCGAAGACTCCTTTTGATCAAGAGGTTGATGAATTCATGCGGATCATCAAAAAGAGCGATTATAAGGTGGTAGACCAGCTTCACCAAACACCTTCCAAAATCTCCATACTATCATTGCTAATGTGCTCCGAGGCTCATCGGAACGCGCTATTAAAAGTCCTGCACGCAGCTTATGTGCCAGAGGAGATTACTGTCAATCAGTTAGAGGCCGTGGTTGGAAATGGCAACGCTAGTCATGGACTAGGATTTACCAACACTGATCTGACAACGGAAGGTCGCAATCACAACAAGGCTTTACACATTACCTTGGAGTGTAAGGGTGCAGTTCTTTCTCATGTATTGGTAGACACAGGGTCATCTCTCAATGTCCTACCCAAGAAAGACCTTGTGAAGCTGGAGTATGAAGGATTGGCACTACGCCCAAGAAACTTGGTAGTGAGAGCCTTTGACGGTTCTAAAAGATCCGTTCTGGGAGAGATCGAGTTGCCAATAATGATTGGCCCACAGGTTTTCAAAACGACCTTCTTTGTGATGGATATACAGCCTGCCTACAGCTGTCTATTGGGTAGACCATGGATACACGCTGCTGGCGCCGTGACGTCGACCCTTCACCAGAAGTTAAAATTTGAATGGGAGGGCCAAGTAATTACCATTTATGGGGAAGAGGATATCTTCGTTAGCCAGCTGGCTACTTTCAAATACATTGAAATGGATGGGGAGATCCATGAAACCATGAGCCAAGGGTTTGAAGCCCTTAATATTAATGAAACATCTGCTATGTCTGGGACCTCCATCATATCATATCAACAAGCCCGGAAGGTTGTTGAGGAAAGTACCGCCCAAGGCTGGGGCAAGCTGCTGCCCGTCGAGAAGAAAGAGGACCGATTCAGATTGGGTTACAGACCAACTCGACAAGATCAACCAGAGGCTGTAAAGGAGCCCAAGTTTGTCAGCGGGGGGATGCTCACCCCGGATGCTGTGAATAGTTTGGAAGATGAGTCAGAAGACGAGCGCAACCTGGAAAGCTGGATACGTCCAAGGATCCCGGGGAGCCGTGTCTCAAACTGGTCTTCCCAGGAAATTATAAGAGTTACTCCCGCAGAGTAATTATTATTTCCTATTTTTAAAGCATGCATCAAGTCCTGCGTCTTGCCCAAGATGTCAGGACTCATTTTGTAATCGGGCCATCTTGTATTTTGTGCAAAGATCAATTAATGAATATCAGGACATCTTTTGCAAATGAGTCTTTTCTTTTCCGCTCACTGTCTTTCATTTTTTATTTTTTGTACAAAACAATAAAATGGAAATGTTTTCAAAATATAAACTTCATTTTCAATTTTTCTAAAGCAAGATAAAACTTATCACTAAAATGAACAAATCTAAACCCTTGCAGAGAGTTCCCTCCAGACTGCACCGACAACAACACTGCTATGACTTCGTATGACTTTGACAATCTGATTAATCAAGCTGATGAAGGGGTTGAAGAAGATTATGAGCTTCCTGAAGAGCTAGCCAGGTCGTTAAGACAAGAGGAGAAGGTTATAACTCTTCATCAGGAGGAGGTTGAGACGGTTAATCTTGGTACAAAAGAAGACTTAAAAGAAGTTAAGATCGGGGCCTGCCTGCAAGATTCAGTGAAAGAGCAACTGATTGACTTGCTTCGGGAGTATGTGGATGTTTTTGCTTGGTCTTATCAGGACATGCCAGGGTTGGACACCGACATTGTTATGCACAAGCTGCCTCTAAAAGAAGATTGTCCATCGGTAAAACAGAAGTTGCGTTGTACTCGCCCAGATATGGCAATGAAGATAAAAGAAGAGGTACAAAAACAGTGGGACGCCGGTTTCCTCGCTGTAACTAGTTACCCGCCGTGGGTTGCTAACATTGTACCTGTGCCTAAGAAGGATGGCAAGGTGAGGATGTGTGTGGATTACCGGGATCTGAACAGAGCCAGCCCGAAAGACGACTTCCCATTACCTCACATTGATGTATTGGTCGACAATACGACTCAGTTCTCGGTATTCTCCTTCATGGACGGATTTTCAGGATATAATCAGATCAAGATGTCACCTGAAGACATGGAGAAGACAACTTTTATCACACCCTGGGGCACATTCTGTTAAAAGGTGATGCCATTCGGACTGAAGAATGCTGGTGCCACTTATCAACGGGCTATGGTAACATTATTCCATGACATGATCCATAAAGAAATTGAATGTTATGTGGATGACATGATTGCCAAGTCCCTCATAGAAGAAGACCACCTGGTGAATCTATTGAAGCTATTCAAGCGTCTGAGGAAGTACCAACTAAAGCTAAACCCCAACAAATGCACATTCGGGGTGCGATCCGGTAAGCTGCTGGGATTTATTGTAAGTGAGAAAGGGATTGAAGTTGACCCTGATAAAGTCAAAGCCATCCAGGAGATGCCTGCACCAAAGACTAAAAAAGAAGTTTGAGGGTTCCTAGGTAGATTGAACTACATTTCAAGGTTCATATCTCATCTTACAGCAACCTGTGAACCCTTATTCAAGTTGTTAAGAAAAGAACAAACAATCAGGTGGAACAAAGACTGTCAGAGGGCTTTTGACAAAATTAAGGAATACTTACAAGAGCCTCCAATCCTTATGCCTCTAGTTGAAGGAAGACCTCTAATCATGTACTTGACAGTATTAGAAGGGTTAATGGGGTGTGTGTTGGGCCAGCATGACGAGTATGGTCGAAAAGAGTATGCAATATACTACCTAAGCAAAAAGTTTACCGACTATGAACAACGTTATTTGCTGCTCGAGAAAACTTGTTGTGCTTTAGCGTGGGCTGCTCGCCGACTAAGACAGTATATGTTGACCCACACTACTTTATTAATCTCCAAGATGGACCCGGTCAAGTACATTTTTGAGAAGCCAACACTCACCGGACGGGTTGCAAGATGGCAAATGATCCTCACAGAATATGATATTCAGTACACCTCTCAAAAGGCCATTAAAGGCAGTGTATTGTCTGATTATCTTGCTGAGCAACCCATCGATGATTACCAGCCTATGAGATTTGACTTCCCTGACGAAGACATCATGTTCATAAAAGCAAAAGATCATGAAGAGCCTATTCACACTGAAGGGCCTGACCCAGAAGAAGAATGGACTATGATGTTTGATGGGGTTGTTAATATGAATGGTCGTTGTGTTGGTGCAGTACTCATTACACCTAAGGGAGTCCACATGCCTTTCTCGGCAAAGCTCACCTTTAACTGCACTAACAACGAAGCTGAATACGAAGCTTGTATTATGGGTCTTGAGGAAGCCATTGACCTCAAGATCAAGACTTTGACTGTATTCGGAGATTCAGCTCTGGTAATCAATCAAACCAACGGCAAATGGTACACTCACCAGGAGCATCTGATACCTTACCGGGATTATACAAGGAGGTTACTTAATTTCTTCACTACAGTCAAGCTTGAGTATATCCCTCGAGATGAAAATCAGTTTGCAGATGCTCTGGCTACCATTTCATCCATGATCAATGTTCAAGCTGCTAACTTTGTGCCTCGGATTTCAGTATCCAGACTTGACATACCAGCATATGTATTCTCAGCAGACCTTGCTAAAGATGAAAAGCCTTGGTTCTATGACATCAAATGCTTCTTGGAGGATCAGACATACCCACCTGGGGCATCATCCAATGATAAGAAGACATTGAGAAGACTGACTGGTAGTTTCTTCCTGAATACTGATGGTTCCTTGTACAAGAGAAACTTTCATATGGTACTTCTCAGATGCGTTGATAAGACAAAAGCAGACTTGCTGATGCACGAGGTGCACGAAGGATCTTTTGGTACCCATGCTAGAGGGCATGCTATGGCTAAAAAGTTGCTAAGATCAGGCTATTATTGGATCACAATGGATGCAGATTGTTGTGCTTATGCCAGGAAATGTCATAAATGCCAGATTTATGCAGATAAGGTACATGTGCCTCCAAATCCTTTGAATGTGATGTCTTCACCCTGGCCTTTTGCCATGTGGGGCATTGATATGATTGGCAAGATTGAGCCGACTGCTTCAAAAGGCCACAGATTCATCCTGGTATCCATTGACTATTTTACCAAATGGGTCGAAGCAGCTTCGTATGCAAATGTCACCAGGCAAGTGGTAGCCCGATTTCTGAAGAGAGACATTATCTGTCGGTATGGAGTGCCCGAGCGAATCATTACTGATAATGGTTCCAACTTGAACAACAAAATGATGGCAGAGCTGTGCCGGGACTTCAAGATCCAACATCATAACTCTTCTCCTTATAGGCCAAAGATGAATGGCGTTGTAGAGGCAGCTAACAAGAATATCAAGAAGATTGTGCAGAAGATGGTGGTCACCTACAAAGACTGGCATGAAATGTTACCATTTTCCTTGCATGGGTACCGTACGTCAATCAGAACATCCACTGGGGAAACACCGTATCAGCTTGTTTATGGTATGGAGGCAGTCCTACCTGTTGAAGTTGAATTACCCTCCTTGCGGGTACTAATGGATGTTAAGCTGAATGAAGCAGAATGGGTCTGATCCCGATACAATCAACTAAATCTGATTGAAGAAAAGAGATTAGCTGCAATCTGCCATGGGCAGCTGTACTAGAAAAGAATGTAGAAAGCCTTCGATCAGAAAGTCAGGCTTCGGGAATACCAAGTAGGAGATCTTGTGCTGAAAAGACTCCTCCCTCCTCATACAGACCACAGGGGCAAGTGCACTCCAAATTACGACGGTCCATTCATAGTAAAGAAAGTTTTCTCTGGTGGAGCACTGATGTTCAGTACTATGGATGGTAAAGACTTCCTATCCCCTGTGAATTCAGATGCAGTTAAAAAATACTTCGCATAAAAATGACCCGCTGGACACAAAAACAGAATGTAAGTCCATGCAAAAATAGGGCATCCCAGCGAGTCAAAAACAGAATAAAAGACTTGGGCAAAAATAAGGGAAAAACAAAAAGAATGCGTACACCCGCTAATTTGAAAAGCCGCATTGGACAGCTCAGGCAAAAATGGGTATCCCGGTGGATTGAAAACCCGAAAGGGCGATCCACGCAAAATAAGGGAATAAGCGAACAATTGCATTTTGAGTTCGTCTGTATCACTTACAACTTGGCAAGCTTCATGGGGTTAAAGCATCGGTCAGAATCAGCCTTCTTCAGAAAGCAGGATGAGAAGAATGTTAATGTTATACAAGTCATAGCAAAGGGAAGCACACTAAAGCGTCATCAACATTGCCAGCATCTTTTTGTTTCTCAATTTGTAACAATCTCCTCATTTCAGGGGATCTGTTTCTTTGACTGTACTTGCCAATTCAGGGCACACAAATTAATAAAATCAGATTTTCAAGTCACATTTGGTCTCGTACATTTTATTTCATTTGCAAAAAATGTCTGATATCCTTGATATATTGTTTGCATAAATACAGATGCGTCTTTTTCTAAATTACATGCTTACAGGAAATATATTTGCCCCCGGGAGTGTCTAAGCTCCTATGATGGAATCCAGTAAGGGACACCTCGGGATACTTGTACATTTCTTTGTCATACAGGATTGCAGGCAGTCAAAGTGCAACATGGGGCGTGAAAGCTTCTCCCCAGCAAACTAGCAAATCACTATTTACTCAGCACATCTCCCAAATGGCACCAGAGATGCCTTCTCCCCAGCTAAGCTGCCAGGCTTCAATCATCTTCAGCAGAATCACAAAAATCTCTAGGAAGGTCGTTCAATGGTCATTCCTCCTTAGCCAAGTGTTAGACAGGGAACCTTCTCCCCGTAGAGCTCCGGCCTCTATCCAGAAGAGCAATGCCTGAAGAACTCACAACAAAGTGACGAAAGCTTCCACGGACCCCAGCTGGGCTCCTCATTACCAAGATAGGTCTATCGGTGACTTATTTTCCCAAGCGGAGTTATATATATCAGATTTACCAATGATCTCATGCCCAGCTGGAACTTCCTTCCAAAGCAGATCAGTCAGGAATTTTCACCGCAACGGGATCCGAATCCGGGATCGGTATCTTTTGCATAATCATAGCATTCGCATCATATTTCCCCTCAGAGCGTAGCATTCCGTCTAATACGGAGCATTACGGCAAAAATCAAACATATTGCATAATCATAAGCCATGCTTTGAACAGGTACCTATATATACCAACATTCCATCATCAGTGATACACAAATACCTCTCAAATTCCCCAGCAGAAAGCCAAAGCATCTCCTTTGCACTCTCGAATACAAATATATGCTCCTATGGCACTCGTCCGTGTCACCACTCCCCAGTAAAGTCGCCCGAACTTCCTCTACAAATAGATATATCACTACACACTCTGTGGACACTCGTCCATGTCTACCATTCCCAGAAGAGTCCCCAGCAAATCCTTGGTAAAGGGAATTATTTCCTTTCTATCTGACATTCGTCCTATGTCATGATACTTTCGGTAGTCGTACCCTGTCAGGTGATCGTCCTTCACCTTTTGATGATCATCCCTCATCATTCCCCCAGCGGAGTCTCCATTATTGGAACCCTTTTCTATCTGACATTCGTCCTATGTCATGATAAACCCCGAGAGCAGCTGTACCCTGCTAGGTGATCGTCCTTCACCCTTTTGATGATCGTCCTTCATCATGTTTATCCGATGGTCGTCCCCATCGTCGACCTTTTCTATCCGGCATTCGTCCTATGTCATGATACTTTCGACAACCGTACCTTGCCAGGTAATCGTCCTTCACCTTAGATGATCGTTCCTCATCTTATCCCCAACAGAGCAGTCGTCCCCTGCTAGGTGATCGTCCTTCACCCTTGATGACCGTCCCTCATCATTTATTTCTTCAACCCGATGGTCGTCCCCAGCATTTACCTTTAATCCCCAAAGAACCTTGTTATTGTATTTGATGGTCGTTCCCATCATAATCTTTTCATTTCCCCAGCATGTCGGTCGTCCCCGTCATTGCTTCATCCCCAACAGTCGTCCTCTGCTCGACGGTCGTCCGCCGTCGCCCGCACTTTATAATCATACTTTTCTTTCATCTTATAATCTATATCCCTTTTATTCTTCTCCCCAGTGAGTGCAAATTTTGGACTGTCTTTGGTATTCAACCATAAGTTATCTTGTTCGCCTGTTAAGCCGTCGCTTACACCCTGCACAGCTAACTCATGTTTGAATAGGGGAAGCTGTAAACACCCCAAATTTTCCCTCACTAAGTTTTCACCATGGCTTGTGATTCTTTTCATTTGCATAAGTTCAATCATATCATCTCATATTACATTTTTGCTTCACTGCATTGGTCCTAAGTCATCTGCATCTAGGGTTTGTAATCTGAACAATCCCTGAGCCATTTGAGCAACTCCAAATGTCTCCAATCATCTCAAGAGGTTCCATGAATGTTCAAGCATCATATTATATCCTCCCAAGGTCAAGAAGGTCATAAAATCACAAGAACTGAGAAAGGCATGGAAGCAGAGCCAAGCTTAACTGCACAGATGACCTAAAATTAGGGTTTTGGTTTCAAAGGCCATAACTCCAAATTTTTTGGTCATTCTTGTTTCTAATGGTCTCTATATATTATAAGGATCATGCATACCAATTTTCATGAAGAAATTCAATGGGGAAGGCATCTGATCAATGGGTGACTTCTTGAACAGGTCAGTGTAAAATCAGGGCATCTAAGGACCCCAATGACACAACCAAAGGGTCTTCTCCATCATTTTGGATGTGTATGATCTTTATTTGATCTTAGAAGAAGTTATAAGCTCACAAAATTGAAGAATTTCAAGCCATTTGCAAAGTTGCCATTTTGGGAAAGTGACTTGTAATGCAAAATTGCCATTTTGGGAAAGTTTTTCAACCTCCTCTTTTTGATTCAAAAATGCTTCAAATGAAAAATTCTTGGTCATGAAAGTTGTAGATTGGATCATTCCCTTTTCAAAAAGTACAAGAACTTGATCTAATTCATCATAGAACTCAAGTTATGGCCTTGCAAAGTTGGGAAAAATCACAAAATTTCACTTATGTGCCAAAGAGGGAAACTTGCAAAACCACTTGTCAAAACATTTTGTGACTTCAAACACACTTATAACCATTACAAAAACATAGTAAATGACCTATAATTCAGAATTGCACAAAGAAATCCCAAGTTTCATGCCTTGATCATCAAGATTTCTCAAAAGGGGAAAAACTTCACATAATTGCAAAACACCCCAAAACTTTCTTCTCTCTTGCTGAATTTCCTCAAGAATGGATTTGTGGACATCCATGAAGTCTGCTGCGCACAGCCATGCCTCTGTCCCATCCTGCCACTTGCCCATACCTCAAGTACACCAACTCTTGACTTTGTGCATTTTGCCCCATACCAATCAGCATAGCCCACAACCACTACACTGACCTATCCCAGCCTGTTATGTGGCAAAGAAGCAAGCCATTTCACATAAGTTTGGAAGCTGAATCCTCCCATTGCTCAGCATAGCCAAAATCCCTCCAACTTGCAAAAGCCTTCGAATTTCATAACTCAGCCAACAAACATCCAAGCTTTTTCCACCATTCAACTCTACATTCATCACTGATCATTTACCACCCTTTACTTTGTCTTGAAACACACCCTATCCAAAACACGATTTTCACATTTTCTGAACTGAGCTTCAGCCAACTCCACATAGAGGCCATTTAAACTCCAACCAATCATTGCAAACTCTTGAGGGGAGTCGTTGGAGTTGATTTGAGGCAAAGAACTGGTCAGAAAGCTCCTGGGTTGAAAGCTTCATTTCAGGTAGCCATGGAATTTATTTTTCCATAACTTCCATTTTATGTTATAGAATGATTCTATGTGTTCCCCTGAATGCCATGATATGTTTTGTTTCGAAAATGGTTGAGTTTTAAGCATTTCACAAGCTTCTGAAATTTTTGATGTGTTTTCCGTTTTGCTTCGATTCATGTTCTTGATGGTAAATAAATGATTTTTGTTGTGTGATTCTTGTTGGGAGTGAGGTGAGGATCATTTCTGGAGAGTTTGAGGGCTTGGGGTTGCGTATTGAGAGAGATTGAATGTTTGGCTAGCCGGAGAAGATGACCGGAACATTGTTCCGGTCACCTGGAAGTAATTAGGGCTCAGATTAGGGTTTTAATCATAATTAGGGAAGTTTGAATACTGGCCATTCAGATGCGCGCTGGTCAATTCCCGCGTCCTAACTTTAAACCTAGGCCCTTGGATTAGTTGACTTTCATTTAAATTCATTTAATTGTCATTTTATTTGCATTTTCTTTATCATTTTATTAAAAATAGCAAAACTTATCTAAAAAATTGTATTTTTTGCATCATGGTTCTAAATATTTTTCTCATTTTGAAAATAATTTTTATTTTATTTTTTGCATAAAATTTGTATTTTTAAAATATTTAAATTTTTATTTTAATTAATTAATGGAAATTAATTAATTAAAATACCATTTAAGTTTCTAAAAATCACCAAAAAAATCACATTGCATCTTGACACATTTAGAGACATTATCAAACCATTCATACAAATTTCTTTTTGGTTCTTGATCCATTTTGACATTTTTCTTTTGATTTAGGGTTCTTTAAAAGCAATATTTTGACCCTAGCTTGAAAAAAATCTTTTCTGCCCAATCATGAAAGGTTTGATAGTGGTTCTTTTTGCATTGCATTCCACATATCATGTAGTTTCTAGGATAAAATTGGCATGAATTTATCTTTCATTTTCATTTTGTTTTGCATTTTTCCTTAAGAGGTGCCTTAAAACCCTAGCAAACTTAGGAAAATCATAACTTTCATTAGGTTAAGAGTTAAGTCTTCCCCTTTGGGCAGTGAACTTGTATAGGTTTAGGGTACCCTTGATCTTATTTTCAATTTTTTATCTTATGCTTTGCTTCTGATTTTGGATTTTTGCATTGCATATTGTATGTAAACCCTAATTTTGCCTTCATTTGCATTAATTCTTCATATGCTTGCATACATGAACTTGCCATGACATTTTGTGCATCCATGTGACATATAAGATATCTTAGGAAATTTTGAAGTCATGTTTGATCATTGCATTATCCATTTGCCATGTTTTTGCTTTCATTTCATGTCATATGTATCCATGAACTTTCATGCTCCTTACATGTCTCATTTGCATTCTCATCTCTTGTATGAACATTCATATCACTTGACATGCTTTCATACCATCTTATAATGTCATTTGCATCATGAATATGCTTCTGACTTTGGTGTTCATATTTGCATTCCATCTCATTTTCATTTCATTTCATTTCTTGTTGCTAACTTTTCAGGTGGTAAGTGTTTGAGAAGTGAATTTGCCTTCACTTCTCATAATCTCTTCTCATCTCTCTTATGCATCCATTGCTGCATTTTACTTTTGTATTAGAGTGATCTTGCTCATTCATTTTCCCTCCTCACTTTCTTTCTTCAATCAACTTATCTTCTTAAGTGAAGTAAACTGATTTGTTTATTTTTGCTTCTCTTCCTTTCATCTGCTCCTTCCTTGGTGGCTTCTCTGAAGATTTTCTTGAAAGCTTCATAAACCCTAGGAATAACCAATCATGATCACAATTAGGGTTTGATTAGTCCCCCCATTAGTTTTACCTTTGTGTCATCTTTGAGTCTTCTCTTCTCATCTCTTAATCAAGGACTAAACCTTAAAGGTTTTAAGGCTTTGTGATTGAGGTTATGCCTGTATCCTTCTATCAGGATGGAGTGTATAACTTTAATCCTAAGTGTTAAACCCTTAATCTGTTTAAATCCTCTAATCAATTCACTTGATAATCACTAATACATCAAGCTTGTAACTTGGGCCTTGCATTAGGGTTCTAATTCTTCCTTAATTGGTTAAGAAGGACTAACCCTAGTGTTAATGGACAAGTCCCCCTCAAGTTGTCTTACAAACCATAAAATCCACTTCTTAACCTTATCATTAACTAAAATCCACTTTAATAATGGCTTTGTTTTGTCATGAGGTTAATCCCTAATCATGGATTAAGTTGAGGAGCCTTCCTCAGCTTAAATGTTCTCATCTATCATCCTTCTATTAGGATTGTGTAATGGGTCCATTAAATCCTTGATTATGGCTTAAGCTCATTACTTAACACTAAACAAAAACTCCAAAAAACATCTAAATAATCACAAGTAGGTTAATGATCTTAATCCTACATCATCATGACAATTAAGTTGAGATGCTTATCTCATACTTAGGTATTCTCATTACCCCTAATCAGAGGGAGGATGTGATGAGTTTACTAGCCCTTGGTTTAGGCTTAAGCTCATTTTCTTATGACAAATATCAAAAAGCAATAAAAGATTGAAAACACAAAAACAAACAATAATCGTCTCCTCCGGGATTCTCTTCTCACCTCATTCACTCACAAGCGAGAACTTGCTTCTTCCGTCTAATGCAAGACAGTTTGCACCTGAGCCAGATAGGTCATACACTTGAGCATAGACAAGTAAGCAGTTCACAAGTCAATTTATCTTTCAGTCTCTTTGAGTCGAACTACGGTGTTCTGACTTCCTCATTGCACGAGAGGATACGTAGGCATAACTTAACAGTTATCGAACAAAAGTCTCTGTATATTCCCCCCTCTTCCAGCATTATTCTTTAAGCCTCATAATCTTGAGCTTCATAATCTTTTCTTACACTGACACTCATTTATTTCATTTCACACTTCTTTTGCACTGACACTTGCATTATTTCCCAGTTTTGCACACAAAATAGCACTGACACTACCCCTTTAAACACAAATCTTTCAAGCGTGGATCCCGTCGAGTACGACGGACAATCTGGGTGCTAATACCTTCCCAGGTTGTAACCAACCCCCTTTCTCAGTTTCTCTGGTTCGCAACCGTCTTATCCATCTTTTCTTAGGTTTATGCAGCATTACCTTTCCTTCGGGATAAAAATGCCTAGCTGGCGACTCTTTTCTTTTCATTTCTTTTCTCCTCTCGCCGACCGTTCGCGCTTGTACCAGGATGCAAATCTTTTGGAGCGACACCATTGTTAGGATCAACTTATCTTCCTTAGGAAGTAAGTTGCATCCTTTTTCTTCTTTCTTTTCCTTTTGACCTCTAGGATTAGAAAACCTCACAAACCATAGGACCACACTTGTAAATAAATAACTTAGGGTTGGTCTTAGTCCCCCTTAGTTTTTTGTCCTTTTTCTAACTTGAGTCTCTATTTCTCATCTCATATAGAAAAACAATAAAACACTTAATAAAAACCGAACGTTCTTGTATGACACGAGACTTTGTTGCGGAGTACTTATACGCGTCCTGTTTCGGGGCGAGGTGTAAATACTTACCGCGATGGATAGGTCTTAGTACGAGACTGTTCACAAACAAAATTCAAAATACTTCCCATAAAAGACAAAAACAAATAGCAAGCGACTATCCTGCGGGAATTCTCTTCTCATCTCATTCATTCACAACGCGAACTTGAGACGACTTGTCTCGCATGCAAGACGGTAAACACACTCGTACCGGACGAGCCTGCAACACCTGAGCATAGACATACGCAGTTCCAACCATAAAAAATGCAAACATTTAGTTCCCGCCTTAGTTCGGCGAACTACGTCGACTCTGATCCTCATTATCCCGATGAGGTACGTAGGCAGCGGGGTAGGGCCCGTTCGAGCACATTCTTTATTTTCCCTACATTTTTTCCAGTCTTTCTTTTTGTTCTCTTTTTTCCAGTTCCCTTCTCATTTTTCATTCCCATTTCCAGCAGCAGTTCATTTGTTCAGCAGAAGTTATATTTTTTCTCACCCTTTGAAACAAAACAAGCAAGCGTGGATCCCGTCGGGTACGACGGACGATCTGGGGTGTTAATACCTTCCCAGGTCGTAACCGACTCCCGAACCCAGATCTTTGGTTCGCAGGACCTTGTCCTTTCTTTCTTCCTCGGGTTTGTGCAACATTACCTTTCCCGTTCCTTCGGGATAAAAATGTCTGGCTGGCGACTCTACCTTTTCCGCGCCACTTTCGCGTTTGTACTAGGATGAAAATCTCGGAAGCGACAGCTGGAGACTCTGCTGGGGACCGAACCCAGAATATCTGGTTTCCCTTGTAGAGTCAATCCTAGCGCCTGTTTGTTTTTGCTTTCTTTGGGTGTTTATATGCGTGTGCTGTTGTGTTTATTTACTGTTTTCATTTACAGTTTACTTTACCGCACTTATTTACCGCTTTCAGTATTTATTTTCCATGCATCATATTATACTGGACTGTCTGGCTGTGCTGGTTTTCATTTTTTATGTGGGATGGGAGTTACTGTGACGATCTGGAGTGCTAATACCTTCCCAGGTCGTAACTGACTCCCGAACCCAGATCTTTGGTTCGCAGGACCTTGTCCTTTCTTTCTTCCTCGGGTTTGTGCAACATTACCTTTCCCGTTCCTTCGGGATAAAAATGTTTGGCTGGCGACTCTACCTTTTCCGCGCCACTTTCGCGTTTGTACTAGGATGAAAATCCCGGGAGCGACAGCTGGCGACTCTGCTGGGGACCGAACCCAGAATATCTAGTTTCCCTTGTAGAGTCAATCCTAGCGCCTGTTTGTTTTTTCTTTCTTTGGGTGTTTATATGCGTGTGCTGTTGTGTTTATTTACTGTTTTCATTTACAGTTTACTTTACCGCACTTATTTACCGCTTTCAGTATTTATTTTCCATGCATCATATTATACTGGACTCTCTGGCTGTGCTGGTTTTCATTTTTTTTCTGTGGGATGGGAGTTACTGTGAGATAAGCCAACTACCCGGCTTGAGTGCACCATAGGATTAGCATGGACAGACATTGTACTCCCATGGCATCTCACCATGATGAGTGGCGATGTGTCCCACACCCAGACTGCGACCATCTTGGAACTATTCTGTGTGGGGATTACCTCACTTCAGGGTACGACCTTGATAGTTATGTGCATCTGGTAACCGATCTTCGAGGACCTTAATGGGAACACCCCTCTCCAGTAATGACAGTGGCAGACCACATTTGTTGGCAAACCCACTCGCATCCGAGGGTCCATTGGGAACTCGCATAGGATGGCCTGGTTCTCTCATAGGAATTCAGTTAAAGCAGACTGTTCGTATGACGATAGTATTGTACCCTTCGGGATGAATGTACTATTGTTTCTCGATTCAGTGCTTGAAGCTGGAGACTTGTGAGGGATGCTTGTTTTTCCGGACTCAACTGAGGCCTCCCTGAGTAGTACATAATGCCAAACCGATTCCCTGATTTGGTCATGAGCCATTTCTCGGAAATGGTGAACGTATTATTGCTATTCGGCTTTAAGAGTCTGTGATGTTGACCCGAGTAGCACACCCGTGAGATTGGGAGGGGTTTACAGGTTTGCAGGAACCCTAAGACCTTCAGCATACCCACTTTGCCATTGGTTCAGTTTTGTGATCTGGATTTCTGGTTCTAAGATATGGATCCCGGATCAGAGGGATTGTTATTGTGATATATGGATATTTGTGACCTCGCACCGACAACTGATTATATGATTGGCACATCACAGACACTTCACTGATCACATGCCTCGCCTTGCATAAGCATCATATCATCATTAATCATTTGTGTTTCTTTTATTCTCAAGGTCTACATTACTCCCGGTTCCTGGTCATATCATTGCTTCAGAATGGAAGACGTCAAAAAGAGAACTGTGCACTACAAATTCATTGATACCAAAATGGACTTGATCAACCAAATGGTGTCTCTTATTATCCCGGGTCATCTGGGTTACTTCAAGGAAAAGTATGGTGATATTCTGGATTTGGTATTCAACTTGGATAGCTCTCAGAGAAGCGTCATTCACACTTTGTTGCAGTATTATGATCCACGGCTCAGGTGTTTCATGTTTCATGATTTTCAGTTAGGTCCTTTGCTAGAAGAGTATGCTGAGATTATGGGAGTGTCAATCAAGGACCAGATTCCTTTCAATTCAGAAATGACAAGACCGACTCATGCTGACATCACTAAAGCTCTTTATTTGAGCCCATCAGAGGTATCTGCTAATCTGGTTGCCACCAAGGCAGGAGTACTTGGTTTTCCCTTAGAGTTTCTGGTCAGAAGAGCTGAAGAATGTGTCGTGGATAAACAGTGGGATTCAGTTTGCGCCATCTTGGAATTATCTATGTACGGGATATTTTTGTTTGCTGACATGGAGAAGATCGTGGATATGAATTCTATTCATTTGTTTGTGTTGAAGAATCCGGTGCCTACTCTCCTAGGTGACTTGTATTATTCAGTGCACTATAAGAATGAGAAGAGACGAGGTGGCTTGGTTAGATGTTGTGCCCCGTTGTTCTACACATGGTTTATGAGGCACATCCCTGTTACTGGAGTATTCACGGATCCCAAAGTAATCTGGTCGCAAAAGCTAAGCGCGTTGACCGCCAAAGACATTAGATGGTTCACCTTAAGGCTAAAAGGGAATGAGATTATCTCCAGCTGTGGAAAGTATCCTAATGTTTCCCTCTTAGGAGTAGTTGGGGGCATTAATTACAGCCCCATACTCTTGAGAAGACAATTGGGATACGCTTTGAAGAATGTTCCCAAGGATTCGGAGTTGGATCAGACTTTTTATTTCCCTGTGAAGGATAATCTCCCTTTGGTACGAGAAGCTGCAGGTGCTTGGAAATTGATTAATAGAAAGGGTATAGAACGCTTGGGCAGGAGTAATAACCAAATGTTTCCCGAATTTGAAGCATGGGTAAGAGAAAAAGCTCAAGTGACTCTAATCCCTTTCTCCGCACCGTTACCACCACCTACCATGGTGCCTATAGAAGATTATCAGAAGTTGGAAGCTTTGGTCAAGCAGCTTAGGTTTGAGAATCAGGAGGCCTATAATTCTTGTCAGAAATTGATGATTCAGAACCGTCAGTTAGAAGATAGAGCTCTCCAAGCTGAAGAAGCGGTTCGTCTTAAGCAGAAGGACTTCGAGGAAAGGGAGTTGCACTTCAAGAAGAGAGGATTGGCTGAGATCCATAAGGAAAGTCAGCGCCAGAAGGATAAGAAAGAACTTAATGAGGCTAATGAAGCCATCACACTTTGGCAAGAGAAGTGGAGCGAGAATCAGAAGAAACAAAAGGAGGTAGAAGTTGAATTCGAGTTGAAGATCAAGAACCTCCAGGATGCTTTGGTTGAGCAAGAGAAGCTAGTTCGGAGAGCACAAGAGCAACAGAGAGAGTATCTTCGGCAGATGGCAAAGAGTCAACAAATATCTGAAGATGTCCAGAAAGAAGTTGAAGAGCTGAAGCTTCATGCTGATGTGAAGAGGTCAAAGGCCGAGCCAGATACAAGCAAAGAGAATGAGGTGACTTTCCTGCAGCAGATTGAAGAGTTACATGCTTCCTTCGATCTAAGGGACCTCCTCATCTAGAGACTCATCCAGGAGCCTGGTCATCCAGATATCGTTCAATTATTCCAGAGTGTCAAGCGTCTTAGCTGGAGGCTGCAAGATTTCGAGTTCCCTAGGGTTTAGTTTCATGCTGTTGTACTCGGATTACCCACATGCTTGTTGTGGGATTCCTTTTACTGGATATACTTTGATGTACTTTGATTGGCACCATTCGGGGACTTTGTTGTTCCAAACTTCAGTTTATGTGATTGATTTGTTTTGAATCTCTTGTTTGTTATCTGTTGCACCGACACGGAGTAATGAGCACCAATTCTCCACGACCGTCACTCTATTTGAACATCACTTGGGTCTTCTTCCAAATTATTATTCTCTTAACACCAGAATGGAAAAAGTAATTAAAGCCTTGGGAATAAAAGGAACATATTTCATTGCATACGCATCATTTGCATTCTTTCTTTGTTTTGCAGGTTTTTCTACAGGATGCTTAACTTATCTGTGTTTCAGGCAAAGATTGCAAGAGCCGCCAAGACCCGGCATCTTCGGCAGAATATTCTGCATCGCTACGCAACTCGCAACAACCAGAGGACAGTCATGGACGCTATGCAAACAGAGCTTAATGAGTTTCGCACCAGAATGGGAGAATTCATGGTGATGATGCAAGGGATGGCTCAGGGACAGCAAGAGTTAAGGAATGCAGTTCAGTGGCTCAACCCTCCTCAGACTAATACTCCTGTGACTACTCCCGACGCCCAAGTGACTCCTCCCAACACCAACAATGGCCCTGGCAGACCTCAAATTCCAGAGCATGGCACAACCACTTTCATTCTGATACAAGACAAGCAGGATGATCAGTTCCCTTCTTTCAATAACGACCTGGGGTTCGGCGGAGAAGGAAATCTTCAGGACTTTTTGATGCTTGCTAAGAAAGTCAAAGCCCTCGAGTGTAGAGACACTTTGGGGATAGGCGTGTCTGACATGGGTCTAGTCCCCGTGGTGGTTATTCCTCACAAATTCAAGCCGCCGACTTTTGACAAGTATAACGGTAGCTCCTGCCCAAAGAGTCACTTGCAGGAATTCTATCGGAAAATTGCTGCCCATACTAGGGATGAATAGCTCTAGATGTACTACTTCCAGGATAGTCTCTCCGGAGGGTCCTTGGAATGGTATATGAAGCTAGAGAGAAGTTTTGTAAGAAGCTGGAAGGAATTGGGAGAAGCCTTCCTCAAGCAGTATCAGTATAATATTGACATGGCGCCCAGTCGCACCTAACTTCAGAGTCTGACTCAGAAGAATTCCGAGAGCTTCAAGGATTACGCAGAAAGGTGGCGTGAAGTGGCTGTTAGAGTGCAACCGCCTTTGTTGGAGAGAGAGATGGTAGACCTGTTCCTGGATACCCTTCCTGGGCATTTCATGGAAAGGCTAGCTGGATGTTCTTTAACCGGATTCTAAGATATCATCTTGGCTGGCAAGAGGATAGAAAGTTGGATGAAGCAAGGGAAGATTCAGAATGGAGGCACTTCGAGTTCTGGGGTCAAGAAGCCCTTCGTGAAAAAGAGAGAAGGACAGATCGGGTCAGTGTACACGCAAAGGGGAGGAACTAACAGAGGATTTTATTAGCAAGTGGCTCCTGTCACTATCGCAGCTCAACCTGTTCAACAACATATCCAACAACCACAGCAACAACGCCAACAAGGGTATCAGCAAAGAGCTCTTCGTCCATATTACCCCCAGAAGCCCAGAGAAAGACATTTCGAAGCTCCGCCGATGTCCTATTCACAGCTTTTGAAGAACCTTCCAGAACTTCAGATGATTCAACTCCGAACTCTACAACCTCCAAAGCCAGGCCAGATCCCCGAGGGTTATGATTCAAATGCCAGATGTGAATTTCATTCCGGAGCTCCCGGACATACCACAGAGAACTGTAAAACGCTGAAGCATGTTGTTCAAGACCTACTGGATTCTAAAGCAATCAACTTTGCTCCTACTCCTAATGTAATTCAGAACCCCATACCCCCTCACGGAAGTACGGTTGGGGCAGTTGATGAAGGGGAAAGTCTAAACCTGGTGCGCGATGTCAACGATCTGCAGACTTTGTTGAATATGGTTAAGGTTTGCTTATCGAAGAAAGGTATCTTCCCTGGGTGTGAAGAAGATTGTCCAGAATGTGCTGAAGCTACAAATGGGTGTGAGCAGTTGAAAGCAGGAATTCAGAGCATGATTAATGAAGAGTGCTGCAGTTTGACAAGGTTGTGAAGGGAAGCGAAGTCTCTACAGTAACCATCTTCTACGATCCATCTCAAGTTCCTTCGCGGGTCAGAGTGGTACCGATAACCATCACCACGGCAGGACCCGTAGTGTATCAGAGTGATAGAGCTATTCCTTGGAATTATGGTGGTGAAGTCTACTGTAACGGCCAGAAGCAAGAGTTGGCTACGTCTAGTACAACCCCAGCTCAAGTAGAAAATGTTGGAGTAGGGGGCTTTACTAGAAGTGGAAGGTTGTTTACGTCGGAAACACTAAGAAATAGTGTGACACCACCTAGAGACACTGCAGAAGCCCAGGCTAAGGCAAAAAGAAAGCAGCCAATGGTTGTCAATGAGCCCGCACCAGCGACTGATCCAGACCTTACCTTTGATAAAGAAGTCGAAGAATTTCTAAGGATTATCAAAAAGAGCGACTACAAGATTGTGGACCATCTGCAGCAGACTCCGTCGAAGATTTCCATCTTGTCCTTGCTCATGTGTTCTGATTCTCACAGGAAGGCTCTCTTGAATATTCTGAACAAGGCGTACGTGCCTCAGGATATTTCAGTAAATCAGTTGGAAGCGGTGGTATCCAGCGTCAACGCTAGTCACGGATTGGGTTTTACAGACTTGGATCTGACTTCTGAAGGGCGTGCTCATAACCTGGAATTGCATATATCTTTAGAATGTAATGGTGTAGTACTCTCTCACGTGTTGGTAGATACTGGATCGTCGTTGAACGTCTTGCCTAAGAAAGCACTAATGAAGTTGGATTATGACGGAGTAGTTTTAAAGCCCAGCGACCTGGTAGTTCGAGCATTTGATGGGTCGAGGAGATCGGTTTTCAGGGAGGTGGAGTTACCAATCAAAGTAGGTCCACAGATCTTCAATACCACGTTCTACATAATGGATATATAGCCTGCATATAGCTGTTTGCTTGGAAGACCTTGGATACATTTAGTAGGAGCGGTGTCGTCCACACTCCATCAAAAGCTAAAGTTCATCTGGGAGGGTCAAATTGTAACTGCCAGTGGGGAAGAAGACATTTTTGTGAGTCATCTAGCTTCATTCAAATATATGGAGATGGATGGAGAAATAGTTGAGACCCCATGTCAGGCTTTTGAGCCCATGAAGTCTGAACAAGCATCTGTAGTGGCAACTTCTCCTGAAGAACCGAAGAAGGGGGTTTCCATAGCCTCTTATAAGCAAGCGCTTGAATTGGTAGAATCTGGGGTACGAGAAGGCTGGGGCAGTCCAGTAGAAATGTCGGAGAAGAAAGATATGTTCGGAATTGGTTACCGTTCTGGGCAGTCATCGTCCGAACCAAATGCTAGAGGTCGTCAAGGCCCAATCACTTTCACGAGTGCGGGAATAGTGGATTATGGAAACATCAGCACTGTACAGGATGACGCAGTGGATAGTGACTGTGACATAGATGAGTGGATCAGGCCTGCCGTTCCAGGGACTCAGCTTAGCAATTGGACATCAGAAAGGCTTATTTCAGTCACCACTTTCGAAGAGTAATGATTTTTGTTTCTGTTTTTCCTGTATTCAAGCACTATGTCCTGCCCGAGGCATAGTAGCTTTTTGTAAGGGTTCTTATGTTCCTAACCCAATTTACAATCATAAATAAAGCTGACATTTCACATTCATTCATGTTATTCTTTATCTTTCATTTTTGTTTTTCAAAAAGAAAGAAAAGTTTTAAACCTGGCAATGTATCTCATTTTCTCAAGCTTTTTCAAAAGCCTTGCATGAATCACCATTCATGCAGGTGCTCATCACCGGATCTTATCAATGACAACCCTGTTATGGCTGAGTATGACTTCGACAATCCAATCTACCAAGATATGCCGGATTTAGACACTGACATCGTGGTACACAAGCTGCCTCTCAGAGAAGATTGTCCTCCGGTAAAGCAGAAGTTGAGGCGCACACGTCCAGATATGGCAATTAAAATAAAAGAAGAAGTACAAAAATAGTTTGATGCTAGCTTCTTGGCCGTGACCAGTTATCCTCCGTGGGTTGCTAACATTGTGCCGGTTCCCAAGAAATACGGTAAAGTCAGGATGTGTGTGGACTACAGGGATTTGAATAGGGTCAGCCCCAAAGATGACTTCCCTCTACCTCACATAGATGTACTTGTCGATAATATTGCTCAGTTTTCCGTGTTCTCCTTCATGGACGGATTTTCCGGCTATAATCAGATTAAGATGGCTCCCGATGACATGGAAAAGACAACTTTCATCACTCCTTGGGGCACCTTCTGTTACAAGGTCATGCCATTTGGTTTGAAGAATGCTGGAGCTACTTATCAAAGGGAAATGGTGACGTTATTTCACGACATGATCCATCATGAAATTGAGGTTTATCTTGATGATATGATAGCGAAATCCCAAACAGAGGAAGAGCACTTGGTTAATTTATCAAAGTTGTTTGACAGACTTCGGAAGTTCAGACTAAGGTTGAATCCGAATAAGTGCACCTTCGGGGTCCGTTCTGGCAAGTTACTTGGCTTCATTGTTAGTGAGCGAGGAATTGAGGTTGATCCACCAAAGTGAAAGCTATCCAAGAGATGCCTGAGCCGAAGACTGAAAAGCAAGTGCGTGGCTTCTTAGGGAGGCTAAATTACATTGCACGGTTTATTTCGCACTTAACGGCCACGTGTGAGCCCATTTTTAAGATTCTGAGGAAGAATCAGGCCATGAAATGGAACGAAGACTGCCAATGAGCCTTTGACCGAATCAAAGAATACCTGCTAGAGCCTCCAATTCTTATGCCTCTAGTGCCAGGGAGACCTTTGATTATGTATTTTACTGTGCTTGAAGGATCGATGGGATGTGTACTGGGTCAGCAGGACGAGTCTGGTCGAAAAGAGCACGCCATTTATTACCTTAGCAAAAAGTTTACCGATTGTGAGACGCGATACTCACTACTCGAGAAAACTTGCTGCGCTTTGGCATGGGCTGCTCGCCGACTAAGACAGTACATGTTGACTCACACTACTCTCTTAATTTCCAAGATGGATCCGGTGAAATACATCTTTGAAAAGCCGGCTCTGACGGGAAGAGTAACCCGGTGGCAGATGATATTAACAGAGTATGACATACAATACACTTCGCAAAAGGAAATTAAAGGAAGTGTGTTGTCAGAATACTTGGCTCAGCAGCCAATCGAGGATTATCAACCCATGAGGTTCGAGTTTCCGAATGAGGACATCATGTTCCTCAAGTCAAAAGACTACGAAGAACCACTTCCGGAGGAGGGACCAGACCCTGAATCCAAATGGAAGCTGATGTTTGACGGGGCTGTGAACATGAATGGAAGTGGAGTAGGTGTTGTTGTCATCTCGCCAGAAGGGGTCCATACACCTTTAGCTGCTCGGTTGACTTTCGAATGCACTAACAATAAGGCGGAGTATGAAGCGTGTATCATGGGGATTGAAGAGGCAATCGACTTGCGAGTCAAAAAACTCGAAATCTTCGGAGATTCTGCTTTGGTGGTAAATCAAGTCAATGGCAAGTGGTTGGTTCATCAACCTCATTTGCTCCCTTACAGAGATTATTTCAGGAGGCTGTTAACTTTCTTCACCAAAGTCAAGCTGAATTACATTCCCTGAGATGAAAACCAATTCGCCGATGCTTTGGCAACTTTGTCGTCCATGATTAAAGTTTGTCATGAGAATTTCGTGCCTCAAATTACGGTCTCCCGTCTTGAAAGACCCTCTTATGTCTTTGCAGTCGACGATGGTGAAGATAACAAGCCTTGGTATCATGATATCAAGCAATTTCTAAAGGCTCAAGAATACCCGGCTGGGGCATCTAGTAAGGATAAGAAGACCCTTAGAAGACTGGCAGGAGGTTTCTTCTTGAATCAAGATGGCGTGCTGTACAAGCGAAACTTCGACATGGTTCTGCTCAGATGCGTGGATAGACACGAAGCAGACTTGTTGATGCAAGAGGTCCATGTAGGTTCCTTTGGTACCCACGATGGAGGACATGCTATGGCCAAGAAATTGTTGAGATCGGGATACTATTGGATTACTATGGAATCCGATTGCTATAAATACTCCCGTAAATGCCACAAGTGTCAAATTTATGCCGACAAGGTCCATGTGTAGCCGAATCCGTTGAGTTTCATGTCTTCACCATGGTCGCTCGCTATGTGGGGCATTGATATGATTTGCAAGATCGAGCCGACAGCTTCTAATGGTCATCGCTTCATCCTGGTTGCTATTGATTATTTCACGAAGTGGGTAGAAGCGGCGTCTTACACCAATGTCACTAAACAGGTGGTAGCCCGGTTTATTAAACGAGACATCATTTACTGGTACGGAATTCCTGAAAGGATCATTACTGATAATGGTTCTAATCTCGACAACAAGATGATGGCTGACTTGTGTCGAGACTTCAAAATAGAGCATCACAACTCTTCTCCATATCGCCCGAAGATGAATGGCGCCGTCGAGGCGGCCAATAAGAACATCAAGAAGATTGTGCAGAAGATGGTTGTGACATACAAAGACTGGCATGAGATGCTACCATTCGCGTTGCATGGGTACAGAACGTCAGTACGTACTTCAACAGTGGCAACCCCGTTCTCACTGGTGTATGGTATGGAGGCAGTCCTACCAATTGAAGTGGAAATCCCCTCGTTGAGGTTAACGATGGACATCAAGATAGATGAAGCTGAGTGGCTCTGATCCAGATATAATCAATTGAGCCTCATTGAAGAAAAGCGTCTAGCAGCTGTATGCCATGGACAGTTGTATCAGCGACGGATGAAGCAGGCTTTTGACAAGAATGTGTGACCACAGAGGTACACGCCAGGGGACTTAGTGCTGAAAAGGATTCTTCCTCCTCTCAATGATCACAAGGGCAAGTGGACACCCAACTATGAAGGACCGTTCGTGGTTAAAAAAGTTTTCTCAGGTGGAACCTTGATGCTTACAACCATGGACGGAGAAGACTTCCAATCCCCTGTTAATGCAGACGCAGTAAGAAAATACTTCGTGTAAAAAGGACCCGCTGGATAAAAACAGAATAAAGATCCAGGAAAAAAATGGGCATCCCGGCGAGCCAAAAACAGAATAAAAGGCTCGGGCAAAAGTTAGGGAAATCTTAAAAAAATGTACACCCGCTGAGTTGAAAAGCCACATCGAACAACTCAGGCAAAAAAGGGTATCCCGGTGGATTGAAAACCTGAAAAGGCGATCCACGCAAGAGAGGGATTAACATGAACGACTGCGATCTACGAGATCCGTAACCTATCTACAGTTGAGGCTATCCTAAGGCTTGAAGATCAGTTCATTTACTTTTTCTCAAGAGGCAGAGCGAGCGGTGCGTCTTGAAGACATACGAGTCATAACCGGGTTGAGACTTGATGAGATCCACTTCTCACATTGCCAATAGGATAGTTTTGTTTTCCTTTTTGGCTGTTTCCTCTTTCCAGGGAGCTGCTTCCTTTGTACTGCCTATTCATGGCCATTTTTCTGAATCAATAAAATTCAACGTCAATCAACTTGTGACTATTTTGCTTCTTGTTTTTGTTCTTTCATCTAGCATTGATTGATTGCGAAAACGTCCAGCAAATTGTGATTTATATTGTGTTGTGAACATTTGAATGCTTTCTAACTCATGCAGGAGGACAGAAACATTTAATACAACTCTGAAAAGGGTGTCGAGATACCCAGATAATGGTTCATACTACGAGCCTGGGGCAGGCAGGTCCCAAACTAACTTTCCATGTTGCAGGTACTATCGATTATGTTCATGCAGGTACAAGTACCGGTGTTGCTAACAGAGCTAAAAGCGAATCCCCAGTGAAGTCGCCAGAACAGGAGCATATGTCTCCCAGGGTGTCTCCAATCTTCCCCAGCGGAGTTCAGCAAGGTAGCAGGAGGTGGGTGTTATCCCCAGGCGGAAGTTTCCCTTCAGAAAGGGGCAATCCCCTACAGTACAAGGAGTGTCATTCCTCCCCAGCGAGTTGCTTCCTCAGCAGTGTCATGCATTTGTTTCCCCATCTAAGTCAGAAGGTTTCACTTCCCAAATAGAGTTCAACGGGTAGCGTACCTAGCAAGAAGAGTGCGTCTCCAGCAGGGTCTTGGCGCTCCAATCTCAAAGTCCAATTTATTTTTGGCATTGGCGGCCGTTCAGAGCCGGTGAATCATTGACAGCTTTCCCCGCAGAGTTGTCTCCTCCTCAGCAGGATGGATCAGATCGGTGCAGTGATTAGCACTTTCCCCACAGAGTCGTTGCTTCCTCATCAGGATGAATCAAGATCAATGCAGTGATCATCATTTCCCCAGTCAAGCTATCTGGGATACTTGCAATTTCCTCATCGGGAGATCCCTTTGCATTTGCATTTGCATTTAGTAATCATCATTCCATTTGCATCCCCCACAGCGTAGCATTTCCATCATCATGGAGCATTACGCCATAAATTCAAACATATGCATGCTAGCATGGGCCAGTTTTGAGGTATATACGACATATTCTCAACCTGAAGTACTCCGCACAGAGGATACCAACATCATTTTTCAGACACCCTTGTCTTTTCAGATCAATGTTTTCCAATAATTTCGCGTCTTGTTTGGTACAACAGTCGCGTTGCAGGCTCTCGTTTTGTACAACGGTCCTGTTTGCCTGGGCTCTCGTTTATGTACAACGATCCCGTTCCATCTTATCCTATTTTCTTTGTATTTCTGGTTATCTATGAGGCCGGTATCCCATTGCGTCTCCATTCGAGGATGGTTTCGTTTTAGATCCGAGGATCCTTTTGAGAATCGTCATTCGAGGATGGCATTCTGTTCTTCAAGTCCTTCTGAGGTTGGTCTTGTCTGTGTTGTTGTGGCTATCATTTGAGGATGATAGACCATTTTGAGCTTATTGATTGAGGTCAGTTTGTCTCTTCTGCAAAGTCTGTCTGAGGCCAGTCTTTGTGTTTCTGGTTATCGACTGAGGCCGGTAGGCCATTGCGTCTCCATTCGAGGATGGTTTCGTGTTAGATCCGAGGATCCCTTTTGTGAGTTGTCATTCGAGGATGGCATTTCTTTTCTTCATGTCCTTCTGAGGTTGGTCTTATCTGTGTCGTTGTGGCTATCATTCGAGGATGATAGACCATTTTGAGCTTATTGATTGAGGTCAGTTTGTCTCTTCTGCAAAGTCTGTCTGAGGCCAGTCTTTGTGTTTCTGGTTATCGACTGAGGCCGGTATGCCATTGCGTCTCCATTCGAGGAAGGTTTCGTTTTAGATCCGAGGATCCTTTTGAGAATTGTCATTTGAGGATGGCATTCTTTTCTTCAAGTCCTTCTGAGGTTGGTCTTTCTTATTGTTGTGGCTATCATTCGAGGATGATAGACCATTTTGAGCTTATTGATTGAGGTCAGTTTGTCTCTTTTGCAAAGTCTGTCTGAGGTCAGTCTTTGTTGTTGTTTTTGGTTATCGGCTGAGGCCGGTATACCACTGCGTCTCCATTCGAGGATGGTTTCGTGTTAGATCCGAGGATCTTTTGAGAGTTGTCATTCGAGGATGGCATTCTTTTCTTCAAGTCCTTCCGAGGTTGGTCTTGTTGTTGTGGATATCATTCGAGGATGATAGACCATTTTGAGCTTATTGATTGAGGTCAGTTTGTCTCTTTTGCAAGGTCTGTCTGAGGTCAGTCTTTGTTGTGTTTCTGGTTATCGACTGAGGCCGGTATACCATTGCGTCTCCATTCGAGGATGGTTTCGTTTTAGATCCAAGGATCTTTTGAGAGTTGTCATTCGAGGATGGCATTCTTTTCTTCAAGTCCTTCTGAGGTTGGTCTTGTTTGTTGTGGCTATCATTCGAGGGTGATAGACCATTTTGAGCTTATTGATTGAGGTCAGTTTGTCTCTTTTGCAAAGTCTGTCTGAGGTCAATCTTTGTGTTTCTAGTTACCGCCTGAGGCCGGTATACCATTGCGTCCCCATTCGAGGGTGGTTTCGTGTTAGATTCGAGGATCCTTTTGAGAATTTTCATTCGAGGATGGCATTCTTTTCTTCAATTCCTTCTGAGGTTGGTCTTGTTTGTTGTGGCTATCATTCGAGGGTGATAGACCATTTTGAGCTTATTGATTGAGGTCAGTTTGTCTCTTTTGCAAAGTCTGTCTGAGGTCAGTCTTTGTGTTTCTGGTTACCGCCTGAGGCCGGTATACCATTGCGTCCCCATTCGAGGAAGGTTTCGTTTTAGATCCGAGGATCCTTTTGAGAATTGTCATTTGAGGATGGCATTCTTTTCTTCAAGTCCTTCTGAGGTTGGTCTTGCTTATTGTTGTGGCTATCATTCGAGGATGATAGACCATTTTGAGCTTATTGATTGAGGTCAGTTTGTCTCTTTTGCAAAGTCTGTCTAAGGTCAGTCTTTGTTGTTGTTTTTGGTTATCGGCTGAGGCCGGTATACCACTGCGTCTCCATTCGAGGATGGTTTCGTGTTAGATCCGAGGATCTTTTGAGAGTTGTCATTCGAGGATGGCATTCTTTTCTTCAAGTCCTTCCGAGGTTGGTCTTGTTGTTGTGGATATCATTCGAGGATGATAGACCATTTTGAGCTTATTGATTGAGGTCAGTTTGTCTCTTTTGCAAGGTCTGTCTGAGGTCAGTCTTTGTTGTGTTTCTGGTTATCGACTGAGGCCGGTATACCATTGCGTCTCCATTCGAGGATGGTTTCGTTTTAGATCCAAGGATCTTTTGAGAGTTGTCATTCGAGGATGGCATTCTTTTCTTCAAGTCCTTCTGAGGTTGGTCTTGTTTGTTGTGGCTATCATTCGAGGGTGATAGACCATTTTGAGCTTATTGATTGAGGTCAGTTTGTCTCTTTTGCAAAGTCTGTCTGAGGTCAATCTTTGTGTTTCTAGTTACCGCCTGAGGCCGGTATACCATTGCGTCCCCATTCGAGGGTGGTTTCGTGTTAGATTCGAGGATCCTTTTGAGAATTTTCATTCGAGGATGGCATTCTTTTCTTCAATTCCTTCTGAGGTTGGTCTTGTTTGTTGTGGCTATCATTCGAGGGTGATAGACCATTTTGAGCTTATTGATTGAGGTCAGTTTGTCTCTTTTGCAAAGTCTGTCTGAGGTCAGTCTTTGTGTTTCTGGTTACCGCCTGAGGCCGGTATACCATTGCGTCCCCATTCGAGGGTGGTTTCGTGTTAGATTCGAGGATCCTTTTGAGAATTTTCATTTGAGGATGGCATTCTTTTCTTCAAGTCCTTCTGAGGTTGGTCTTGTTTGTTGTGGCTATCATTTGAGGGTGATAGACCATTTTGAGCTTATTGATTGAGGTTAGTTTGTCTCTTTTGCAAAGTCTGTCTGAGGTCAATCTTTGTGTTTCTGGTTACCGCCTGAGGCCGGTATACCATTGTGTCCTCATTAGAGGGTGGTTTCATGTTAGATCCGAGGATCCTTTTGAGAATTTTCATTCGAGGATGGCATTCTTTTCTTCAAGTCCTTCCGAGGTTGGTCTTGTTTGTTGTGGCTATCATTCGAGGGTGATAGACCATTTTGAGCTTATTAATTGAGGTCAGTTTGTCTCTTTTGCAAAGTCTGTCTGAGGTCAGTCTTTTTGTTTCTGGTTACCTCCTGAGGCCGGTATACCATTGCGTCCCCATTCGAGGGTGGTTTCGTGTTAGATCCGAGGATCCTTTTGAGAATTGTCATTCGAGGATGGCATTCTTTTCTTCAAGTCCTTCTGAGGTTGGTCTTGTTTGTTTGTTGTGGCTATCATTCGAGGGTGATAGACCATTTTGAGCTTATTGATTGAGGTCACTTTGTCTCTTTTGCAAAGTCTGTCTAAGTCCAGTCTTTGTGTTTCTGGTTATCGACTGAGGCCGGTATGCTATCGCGTCTCCATTCGAGGATGGTTTCGTTTTAAATCCAGGGATCCCTTTTGAGAATTGTCATTTGAGGATGGCATTCTTTCCAATATATTTTATTTCCCACAGAGTTCAAATTTCCAGGTTTCATTTGAGTATTCAATCACTCCATACCTTGAACGTCTAAAAGCTCTCGTAATTATTCGGTCAGGCCTGCAGATGATTGAATAGGGGCAGCTGTAATACCTCAAAATTTTCCCTCTCATTTCCTCAACATTTTGCACAACATTTTGCATACATAAATTCATAAAGTAACCAAAAACATTGCATCATATATAGCATAGCCGAGGCATGGGTATGTGATCAATGATCGGAGCAACCGAAAGCTATGAAGAGGCTAACGAAGGGCCACAAAGCTTCTCAACCTTGTGCAAAGGGTTCACAATATCCCACAAGTCTTCACTTGAAGCCATAAGTCATGGAAAGTTTTGGTTTGATTGAAGGAGGAAAGCAGTGCAATATTTCCTGAAGGAAAAGAGCCGAATTAGGGTTTCGTTTCTACGGGGCTTCCGTGTGAAGTTTTGATTCAAGAAGGATTCCTTTGACTTATATATGATGTCAAGTGCCTGAGTTTCAAATCTCGTCCACAAATTCATTTTGGAAGGGGTTCGACTGGCCGGACGACGGAAAATCAAGGAGTCGGAGAAAAGGCAACTGAGCTAGGTGAAAAGGGTCGACTCCTGACTTTTAAGATCGAGATCATGAAATTAGGGTTATAATGATCCTATGGTTCAAACTTGATCAAGAAATGATGGAGGAATCATAGAAAAATCAAAAGAAAAATCATTTGAAAGGTAGTTAGTTTCACCATTTCCCTCCACCTTTCCTTCCACTTTCTTTCCACACTTCCTTTCATTCTTTCCATCTCATTTTTCCACTTCAATTCCACTCCATTTCCCTTGGAAACTTCCACCACCTTCCACCATCTTCTAGAGTGTTCCAAGGAATATTCCAAGGAATATTCCCTTTTCCAACCCTAACCCTAACTAACTTCCAAACCTAATTTTGGATCCCAAACCTAATTTTTGGGCCCCAAACCCAAACCTAGCTCCTAGCCTAGTCTCTATTTAAGCCATTTTCATCCAAACCAAAAGGGTTGAACACCATTTTCCAATTTTCACTCTTTGATAAGCACTTTTTCTCTCTCACTTTCCCTCTCCCTCTCACCAAAGCTTTTCAAATAAGCTCCTCAAGTTTCACATTGAAACTTGAAGATCTTAAAGCTTAAGCCCTCAACCTTCTTTGAGTGTGGATTATAGAAGAAGAATCTACTGAATTTTGTGAGGATTATCGATTTATCGGAAGCACACGAAGATTCAAGCTCAAGAACGCATTTATTTTGTGATTTCTCGATTTTCGGTTTTCTCTTCGATTCAAGCTCCGATTCTTGCAACAATCACCGAAGCACTCCTCCGCTTCGTAGGTTGGTGATCTTAACCACTTCTTCTTTAAGTTATTCTCTTCATCTCGCCACTTTTGGCATTCTTTAAGTGCTTTTCGCTTTGTTTAAAATCAATTCCGTTTCGATTATGTTTGCTTGTGATTTGTGATTTTGGTTGAATTTGGATTTAAGGTGTTAATAGATATAGGTTTTAGCATGTGTAAATAAGCTCAAATTAAGTAGAAATTCGTGTTAGCATGTTCCTAGGAATGTTAGCGATCATTAGAAGTGAGTTTGTGGCCAAAAGCACTTTTTTTCTCAACTTTTTTTACCTTCTGGTTCAGTGTTAACCGGTTAACCATTTGATTAACCGGTTAACAGGTGCGTATTGGCCACAAAACAGGGCAGATTTAGGTTCGTTAACCGGTTAACCAATTGGTTAACCGATTAACGCTGTTAATTTTTGATTTTTTTGCTTATTTGATGGCTTAGTCCTAAGTTCTAGTGCCTTTGGTTTTCATACATGTTTAGGTATTGATTTTAGGGAATTTTTGGGTCCATTTCCAGTAGCTCATTCCCCCGTTTCGAGTCGTTTCGACACGATTTTGTTCATGTTGCGTTTTATGCATTTTTGTGTTCTTTGTGCATAGCTTAAGTTCTTGCATTTTGGTTGCTATGTTTGTGCATTATTTGGTATATAATAATCATGTTGCATTCTGTTTTTACATCGTTGCATTGGATTAAATCATTTTGCATTTCATTATGTTGAGATATGTTGCATTTTGCATAATCATATGTATGTGTATTTGGTTGCATTTAGTTGCATGCTTGATCACATCATCCATATCAATTTAATTCTGAATTTTGCATTGAGTTTAGTATGTTTGTTGAGTTATCATATTGCATATTCATAATCAAAGATCATCATGTTCATATGCCATGTTCATATGCATGATCATGTGCTATTTTGTGCATTACTTGTTGCATAATCCATGTGAGGCATGTTTGCATAATCATTCAATAAGGTTCATGTTCTTGCATTTATATGTGTTGATTTAGGTTCAAGAGCATGTTCATGAGAAATTTGGTGCATTTTGCATTGAGTTTGTTCATTAAAAGTGAAAATAATCAATTCTGGATTTTGCATTTCATAGCTGTTTTTTGCATAAGTGTTGTAAAATGTGTGTTGTTTTTATGTGTACATGTTGTTTGTAACCTTTTACACCTACTTTTTTCATGTTGCATGCTGGATGTAAAAAGCTGATTTGTATTATGCATTGTTTTCATAGTTGTTTGTGTTATAAGGGCTGTAATAGGTGTTGTAGTTTTGTCCTAGCATTTTTTAGTTCCTTTAGGATTAAAAAAAATAGAGTCTAGTTTAGGTCCAAGGTGCCTTAGAATTTAATTAGGATTTAATTAATGTGTGTTTGCTTATTTCTTTTAATAAAAATGTACATTAATCATTTGTTTTGTAGTGGGGAAGATTGAGGTAAGTTTACTTCACCTTATCCTTTTATTTTTTATGCATTTTAATTCATTTTTCCTTCCATATTTGTGTTTGGTAGGATTCCCCATTGTTAGGATCAACTTATCTTCCTTAGGAAGTAAGTTGCATCCTTTTTCTTCTTTCTTTTCCTTTTGACCTCTAGGATTAGAAAACCTCACAAACCATAGGACCACACTAGTAAATAAATAACTTAGGGTTGGTCTTAGTCCCCCTTAGTTTTTTGTCCTTTTTCTGACTTGAGTCTTTCTTTCTCATCTCATAAAGAAAAACAATAAAACACTTAATAAAAACCTAACGTTCTTGTACGACACGAGACTTTGTTGCGGAATACTTATACGCGTCCTGTTTTGGGGCGAGGTGTAAATACTTGACGCGATGGATAGGTCTTAGTACGAGACTGTTCACAAACAAAATTCAAAATACTTCCCATAAAAGACAAAAACAAATAGCAAGCGACTATCCTGCGGGAATTCTCTTCTCATCTCATTCATTCACAACGCGAACTTGCGACGACTTGTCTCGCATGCAAGACGGTAAACGCACTCGTACCGGACGAGCCTGCAACACCTGAGCATAGACATACGCAGTTCCAGCCATTAAAATGCAAACAATTAGTTCCCGCCTTAGTTAGGCGAACTACGTCGACTCTGATCCTCATTATCCCGATGAGGTACGTAGGCAGCGGGATAGGGCCCGTTCGAGCACATTCTTTATTTTCCCTACATTTTTTCCAGTCTTTCTTTTTGTTCTCTTTTTTCTAGTTCCCTTCTCATTTTTCATTCCCATTTCCAGCAGCGGTTCATTTGTTCAGCAGCAGTTATATTTTTTCTCACCCTTTGAAACAAAATAAGCAAGCGTGGATCCCGTCGGGTACGACGGACGATCTGGGGTGCTAATACCTTCCCAGGTCGTAACCGACTCCCGAACCCAGATCTTTGGTTCGCAGGACCTTGTCCTTTCTTTCTTCCTCGGGTTTGTGCAACATTACCTTTCCCGTTCCTTCGGGATAAAAATGTCTGGCTGGCGACTCTACCTTTTCCGCGCCACTTTCGCGTTTGTACTAGGATGAAAATCCCGGGAGCGACAGTACTCGACAGGATCCACGCTTAAAAGTTGGTGTTTAAAAGGGGTAGTGTATGTGCTAACTGTGTGCAAAAGCTAGAAAAAAAATATACAGGTGTCAGTGCAAAAGAAGTGAAATGTTCAGGATCTGAGGCTTTTAGAAGGAATACTGAGATAGAGGGATGACAAAGAGACTTTTGTTCGATAACTGTTAAGTTATTCCTACGTATCCTCTCGTGCAATGAGGAAGTCAGAACACCGTAGTTTGACTCAAAGAGACTGGATAATTTTGACTGTGAACTGCTTACTTGCCTATGCTCAAGTGTATGACTCGTCTGGCTCGAGTGCTAACTGTCTTGCATTAGAAGGAAGAAGCAAGTTCTCGCTTGTGAATGAGTGTGATGAGAAAAGAATCCCGGAGGAAACGATTATTGTTTGTTTTTGTGTTTTCAGTTTTGTTATTGTTTTTGGTGTTTTACATAAGTTGATGAGCTTAAGCCTAAATCAAAGGCTTGTAAACTCATTATATCCTCCCTGATTAGGGATAATGTGAATACTTAAGTATGAGATAAGCATCTCAACTTAATTACCATGATGATGTAGGATTAAGATCATTAACCTACTTATGATTAATTAGATGTTTTGGGTTTTTTAGTGTTAAGTAATGAGTTTAATCTCTAATCACAGATTAGTGAACTCATTACACCATCCTAATAGAAGGATAATAGATGAGAACACTTAAGCTGAGGAAGATACCTCAACTTAATCCATGGTTAGGGACTAAATTCATTAGATGACAAGCCTTTATTAAGTGGATTTTAATTAAGGGATGAGATTAAGAAATGAGTTTTATGATTTGTAAGACAACTTGAGGGGGACTTGTCCATTAAACACTAGGGTTAGTCCTTCTTAACCATAAAGGAAGAATTAGAACCCTAATGTAAGGCCCAAGTTACAAGATGAAGTCTTAGTGGTTATTAAGATGATTTGATTAAGAGGTTTAAACAAATTAAAGGTTTAACACTTAGGATTAAAGTTATACACTCCATCCTAAGAGAAGGATGCAGGCATAACCCTAATTCCAAAGTCCTAAAACTTTAAGAGTTTAGTCTCTGATTATGAAGATGAGAAGAGAGACTCAAGGAGACTCAAAGGTAAAAACTAAGGGGGACTAATCACAACCCTAATTATTATCATGCTTGGATGTTCCTATGGTTTTTAAGGCTTGAGAAAGATCTTCAAGGAAGCCACCAATGGAAGAAGCAGATGAAAGGAGGATGAAGCAGAAGAATAAGTTACTTACTTCAATGAAGAAGATAAGTAACTTAAAGAAATAAAGTGAGAGAGATGGAACACAAGTGAACAAGTTCACTCAAATGACAAATGATAATGCAAATGAAAGAGATAAGAGAATTGAGAAGTGAAGGCAAATCCACTTTTCAAAGTAACTTACCACCTGAAAGGGTTAGCATGAATGTATAAGATGTAAAGCATAAAGAAATGAAATGAGATGAGATGAAATGAGATGAAATGAAATGACCAAAGTCAGAAGCGTTTATGTAATGTTAATTTCATGTGAGATGATGCAAAGACATACACAATGCATATGAATGATCATACAAGAATGAGATGCAAATGGAAGCATGCTTTGAAGTTTGAAAATACATGAAAGTTAATGAAATGAAATGAATGCAAATCATGGAAAATGGATGAAGAAATGGTCAAGTATGATTATAACATGTCCTAAGATGTCTAAGATGACATATGAATGCAAGAAATGTCATGGCAAGTTCATGTATGGATGCATATGCAAGATGAATGCAAATGAACATGAGAAATTAGGGTTTTATGGAAGTATATGATGCAAATGAACAAGACAGAAGCATATGACATGATAAAAAATTGAAACCAAGCTCAAACAAACCCTAATCCCATACTAGGTCACACCCTAAAGGATAAGTTCAGAAGCCTAATCTATCAAAAGTTATGAATTTCCTAAGTTTCTAGGGTTTTTTGGGTGGTTCAAAAAGGAAAAATGCAAATCAAATTGAAAATGCAAGATAAATTTGTGATATAAATGACCTATAAACTATATGCAATATGCAAAACAATGTAAAAGGAATCATCTTCAAACTCTTCTTGGCTAGGCAGAAATGATTTTTTAAAGTTAGGGTTCAAAAAATGAGATTTAATAACCCTTAATTCAAAGAAAATTCACAAACTATGATCAAACCTAAAAATAAATTTATGTGAAGAGTTTGAAAATGTTTCTAAATGCAATGGGATGATTCATGATTTTTTTGGTGATTTGTAGAAACCTAAATGTATTTTTAATTAATTAAAAGACTTTAATTAATTAAAAATAACATTTAAATATTTTAAAAATACTTTTTTAATGCAAAAAATAAAATAAAAATCATTTTCAGGTTGAGAAAAATATTTAAAACAAGAATACAAAGTTTCATATTTTTGTGATGAGTTTTGATATTTTAAAATAAATATGCAAAAGAAATGGATAAAAATGAAATTAAAATGAATAAAATGCAAAGTAATCTGATCCCGAGGCCCAGATTCAAACTGGAAAGGGAGGGAATTGTCCACGCGCGCATCTGGACGGCCTACATTCAAACTAGCTTTTAATTATGTTTTTAATTAATTAATCAGGATTAAATGATAATGACTCAATCTGGACCACACGCTGCTAACCCTAATCCTCATCTAACGACCACAAACACATCTAGGGAATTAATCACAGATTAGGATTTAATGATTTTCAGGTGCCCGGAGAAGACCTCCGGTCATCTTCTCCGGCCAACCAAAACACCTAACTTCTTCCCTAGGCTAAATCAAAAGCTCTAAAGCTCCAGAATCACTGCCCTAACATCCCTAAGCAAGAATCAGCCATCAAAAACAATTTATCATTCACTAAAAACAAGATTCGAAGCAAATCGTAAAACTGAACAAAACTTTAAGAAGTTCAATACATGCTTAATATCCAACCATTTTCAAAACAAATTACATCAGGGTGATCAGTGAAGCATGAAGATTCATTTAGAAACTTAAAATGCAAGTTCTGGAAAAAATGTTCTTGAGGTTACCTGAGGTTGAGCTTTCTGATTCTGGGCTTTCTGGCCTTCTCCCTTGTGCAAATCAACTTCAATGAACCCCCTGAGGATGATGTGAAGCTTAGAACAAGCTTGCAATGGATGGTTTTGATGTTGCAACTCTGCTGCACCAGAAATTGTATTTGTGTTTGGTTGTGTTTCAGGTTATGGTGAAGGGTGGGAAATGCTCCTTAGGACATGAGGAGATGATTGGTGAAAGAAAATTGAAGTTTGAGTGGTTGAGGAGTGTGTTTCGAAAGCTTGAAGATTTTGAAAAAATTTGGGAAATCTGAGTTTCAAAGTGTTGCAGGCTTCAATGTTATGTGAAATGTGTTCCTTAGGGTTTGTATAATGTGTAGTGATTGGTTCAGAGAGTTGTTGTGGCATAGTGTGATTGGTATGGTGTGAAATGCAAAAAGTCAAGTTTTTGTACTTTGAGGTATGGGCATGGTGCAGGCCTGAATTCTTGGGGTGTCTGGCCTCAGGTGACTTTGTGGAGAGCCATGGAATTGGTTTTGGCATGCTGGCACAAGTGGATGAAGAGATTCATATCATTTTGCAATTCTTGAAAGTTTTGGCCCTTTTGAGATTTCTTGAAGTTCAAGGCATGAAAGTACATGGTTCAAAGCATAATTCTGATGTTTAGAGGCCCCATTGACATATTGTGAAGTGTTTGTGTCCATTTGAAGTCATTAGAATGCCTTAACATGCCAATTTGCAAAATCCCTCTTTGGCATAAAACTTGAAATTTTAGGATTTTTGCCAACTTTGAAAGGTCATATCTTGAGTTCTAGGATGAATCAAGACATGTTCTTGTACTTTTTGAAAAGGGAAAGACCTAATCTACAACTTTCATGACCAAGAATTTTTCATTTGAAGCATTCTTGGTTGAGAAAGAGGAGGTTGAAAAACTTTCCCAAAATGGAAAGTTTCCATTACAAGTCATTTCCATTTTTGGCAAGTTTGCAAATGGCTCAAAATTATTCAATCTTGTGAACTTACATCTTATTCTAAGATCAAATAAAGATCATAGAACTTCAATTTGATGAAAATATCCCTTTGGTTCCATTGTTGGGGGCCTCAGATGCCCTAATTTTGACTTAACTTGCTCAAGGAGTTACCCAGTGAACAGATGACTTCCATAATGAGTTTCTTCATCAAACATGGTACACATGATCCTTATAACATATTAAGAACATTAGAAACAAGAATGGCCCAAAAATTTGGAGTTAATGCCTCTGAAACCAAAACCCTAATTTTGGTCATCTCTGTAGTGAAAACCCTAGCTCTGCTTTCATGCCTTGCCAGTTCTTGTGATCTCTTGACTTCCTTGAACTTTAAGGGACATAATATGATGATAGAACACACATGGACCCTCTTGGAAAGTTTTGAGGCCCTTGGGATGGCTCAGATAGATCCTTGGATTGCTCAGATCACAAACCCTAGATGCAAATGAACTTGAACTTATGCAGTGAAATAAAAATGCAATATGAAGTGGTATGCTTATGCTTATTCAAAAATGAAAGATCACAAACCAAGGTGTGATATGAGTGAGGGAAAATTTGGGGTGTTTACAATGAGCCATTTCTCGGAAATGGTGAATGTATTATTTCTATTCGGCTTTGAGAGTTCATGATGTTTGACCCAGAGCACGCCCGTGAGATAGGAGGAGTTTACAGGTTTGTAGGAAACCTAAAATTCCAACATACCCACTTTTCCATTGTTACTTTGTGATATGATTTGGTTCTATATGGTCCTTTGGTTCTGAGATTCGGGATTTCTATTCAGAGAAATTGTTATACTATTATTGTGACCCTACAAAGACACCTTATTATATGATCAACACACCACATATATGTCACTGATCACATGCCTTGCCTTGCATAACATCATTACATCATTAATCATTTGTGTTTTATTAATTCTCAGGGTTTACACATTATTCCCAGTTCTGGTCGAACTTCTGATTCAAAATGGAAGACTTTAGAAAAAAGAACATTCACTATTAATTCTTCGATACCAAGATAGACCTGATTAACAAGATGGTGTCTCTTATTACCCCGGGTCATGTGGGATACTTCATGGGGATTTATAGAGATATTATAGATATGGTGATTGACCTGGATGGTGCTGAGAGAAGGGCCATTTATACCTTACTACAATATTATGATCATAGGCTCAGATGCTTCACATTTCATGATTTCCAGTTGGGTCCTTTTCTTGAAGAGTATGCTATGATTTTGGGGGTGCCACTTAAAGATCAAATTCCTTTCAATCCAGAGATGACAAGGCCTACTCATGAAGACATTTCCAAAGCTCATTATTTGAGCTTATATGAGGTGATTGCAAACTTGACTGCTACCAAAGTCGGGGTACTTGGTTTTTCTCTGGACTTCTTGGTTAAGAGGGCTGAAGAACTTGCTGATGTTGCTCAGTGGGATTATGTCAGTGTTATCCTGGCCTTGTCCATCTATGGGATCATCCTATTTACTTACATGGATAAATTCGTAGAACATGAATGTTATCCATCTTTTTTATGCTGAAGAATCTTATACCCACTCTCTTGGGTGACCTTTACTATTCGGTACATTAAAATAATGAGAAGAAAAGGGGAGGTTTGGTATGGTGTTGTGCTCCTCTATTTCACAAATGGTTTATGAGACACATGCCTATTACTGACACTTTTACTGACCCTAATATGATCTGGGCCCAAAAGCTGAGCATGTTATCTGCTAAGGACATTAGGTGGTTTACCTTGAGGCTGAAAGGGAAAAGCTTCATCTCCAGCTATGGGAGCTATCTCATTGTACCACTCTTAGGAGCAACTGGGGGCATCAATTACAATCCCATTCTCTTGAGAAGGCAATTTGGATATGCACTCAAAGATGTTCTTGAGGATTCAAAATTAGTTCAGACTTTCTACTTCCCTGTGAAGGATAGTCTTTCTTTGGTCCGAAAAGTTGCGGCTTCTTGGAAATTCATCCAAAGAAAAGAAGTAACTTGCTTGGGTAGAAGTAATAATCAGGTGTTTCCCGAGTATGAAGCTCGGATAAAAGAGAAAGCCCAAGTGACTCTAATTCCCTTCTCAGCACCAGTTTTACCTCTAGTGGTGGAACCAGAAGATATTGTGCCTTTGAAAGATTATCAAAAGTTAGAGGCTTTGGTCTAATAGAGAATCAAGAAGTTCATAAGTCCTACCAGAAGATAGTGATCCTGAATCAGAGACTGGAGGAAATGGCTCAAAAAGTTGAACAAGTAGTGAAGGACAAGCATAAAGATTTCGAAGAGAGAGAGAGAGAGAGAGAGAGAGAGAGAGAGAGAGAGAGCTCTATTTCAAGAAGAAGATGTTGGTTGAGACCCACAAAGAAAGTCAGCTCTAAAAGGACAAGAAGTCTCTGGACGAAGCCAACAAATTTGTGACTCTCTGGTAAACAAAATGGGATGACAATATGAAGAAGCAAAAAGAAGTGGTAGCTGGATACAAGCTGGAGATTAAAAATCTTCGGGAGTTACTAAGTGAACAGGAAGATCAACTCCAACAAACTTGCAAGCAGCGCATAGACTACGACCAGAAGATAGCACATGGTCAACAAGAAATTGAGAATGCTCAGAAAGAGGTAGAAGAGATCAAGGTCCAAGCAGAGGTCAAGAAAGCCAAACCTGAGCCAAGTCTTAACAAAGAGAATGAAGAGGTGTTCCTGCAGCAGATCAGTGAGCTACATGCCTCCTTTTATCAGAGAGATCTCCTCATTCAGAAGCTAATCCAGGATCCAGGTCATCCAGACATAGCTCAGTTATTCCAGGTGGTTAAGCGTCTCAGCTGGAGGTTGAAGGACATGGAGTTTCCTAGGGCTTAGTTTCATTTGCTTGTACCATGATTACCCACAGGCTTGTTGTGGGATTCCTTTATGCCTTTACTAGTTTCTTTTGCTGTAAGAATTGGCACCCTTCAGGAAATTTGTTGTTATTTTCAGACTTCATTTTATGCTATGGGATATGGTTTGAACCTCTGGTTGTTATCTTCACACTGACACGGGTTCCAGGCACTGGTTCCCCATAGTTATCCAATATGAGTTGCATGTGGGGTTTTCTTCCCCAAGATTCAGAGTTTTCAAAGGCCATCTGAATGTTTCTAAATACCGGAATGGGAATGTAAATAACCTTGAGAATGAAAGAACACAATATTTGCATGCATGCATATCATTTGCATTCTTTTTCTTTGCAGGTTATTTGGGTTTCTTAACTTATCTCTATTCTCAGGAAAGATTGTGAGAGCTGCAAAGAGCCGTCTTCATCGACACGACACTCCTCTGCACCAGTACGCCACTCGCCGCAACCAACGAAACGTCATGGACACTGTACAAACAGAACTGACTGAACTCCACACAAGGATGGATGGGTTTATGACTATGCTGTAGGGCATGGCCCAGGGGCAGCAAGAGCTAAGGGTTGTTGTTCAAAGGCTTGATCCACCACAGATGGACCTTCCAATTGTGACTTTGGATGACCAAGGCAACCCTATTCCAGCCAAAGGTAACAAGCCTCTTACTCTAGAAGGTATCCCCACTCTAGTTCATGTGGTAGATTAACAGGAAGATCAATTCACCTTGTTCAACGAGGATATGGGATTCGGTATGGGAGCTAAACCTCAGGACTTCCAAATGTTGGCAGGGAAGGTCAGAGCTTTGGAATGCAGAGATACTCTGGGCATTGATGTTTCTGACATGGGTCTGGTGCAAGGGCTGGTCATTCCTCCAAAGTTTAAGGCCCCGGAATTTGATAAATACAATGGGAGTTCTTGCCCCAAAACTCATCTACAGGCCTACTATCGCAAGATAACTGCTTATACCAGAGATGAGAAACTCTGGATGCATTTTTTCCAAGACAGTATGTCTGGGAGCTTGGGGAAGCATTCCTCAAGCAAAATCAGAATAATCTCGACATGGCCCCGAGTAGGACCCAACTACAGAGTCTCTCCCAGGAGAACTCTAAAAGCTTCAAAGAGTACGCGTAGAGGTGGCGTGAGATGGAAGCTAGGATTTAAAATAATGAAGCTTCTACTTCTGGGGTTAAGAAGCCATTTGTGAAGAAGAGAGTAGCTGAGGCTGGGCAGTGTACGCTCAGAGGAAGAGAGGAAACCAGAATTCCTACTATCAGGAAGCTTTTGTTACCATCCCCGCTACTACCAACCAACAACAGATATCACAGCCACAACAACCGCATCAGCAAAATTATCAGCAACAGAGGGCTCCTCGACAGTATTATCCACCTCGGCCGAGGGATAGGCACATTGAAACGCCACCGATGTCGTATTCTCAACTCTTGCAGAATCTACTTCAGTTACAAATGATTCAACTCAGAACTTTACAGCCTTCGAGGCCAGGGCAGATTCTAGAGGGGTATGATCCCAATTCCTATTGTGAGTTCCACTCCGGAGCCCCAGGTCATACTACCAAAAATTGTAAGGCCCTCAAGCATGTTATCCAGGATATGTTGGATTCCAAAACAATCAACTTTGCTCATACACCTAATGTTTTGCAAAACCCCATGCCTTCGCATGAAAGAACGGTGGGAGCCATTGAGGATGGGGAGTGTTTGAATCTGGTGTATGATGTCAGTTCCTTAAAGACTTCGCTACTAGCTGTGAAAGATTGTCTGGCCGAGAGAGGCATATTCCCAGGTTACAAAGAGGTGTGCTCAAAATGTGAAAACTCCGTTAATGAGTGTGACAAGTTGAGATCATGGATTTAGAGAATGATCAATGAAGGAAGTATTTAGTTTGATAGAATTGTCAAAGAAGATGAAGTTTCAATAGTTACCATCTATTATACACCAGTGAAGATTTCGGCACCAGCAAAAGTGGCACCTGTAACGTTTACCACTCCAGGTCCTATATCGTATCAAAGTGACAAGGATGTCCCATGGTACTATGGGGCTGAAGTTTACTATAACATTCAGAAACAGGACGTGCCCGCCTCCAACACTGCTCAGCACCAAGTTGAAAATGTAGGAGTCGGGGGGTTCACAAGGAGTGGGAGATTGTTCGCTCCCGAAACGTTAAGAAACAGCGTGGGGCCACTAAAGGATAGTGCAGAGGCTCAAGCAAGAGCAAAGGGGATGCAAGAAATAACCAGTGATTCTCCCGTTCCAGAACCTGACATCACATTCGATAAAGAGGTTGAGGAATTTATGAGGATCATCAAAAAGAGTGACTACAAGATAGTCGATCATTTGCAGCAAAATCCTTCCAAGATTTCGATCTTGTCTTTGTTGATGTGCTCAGACTCACACGGAAAGCTTTGCTAAGGATCCTAAGCAATGGGTACATACCACAAGAAATATCAGTAAACCAACTTGAGACGGCCGTTTCAAGTTGAATGTTAGCTGTAACACCCCCTTTCTATACCCCCCAAATAATCAATTAAATCATTTAGGCACATAATAAAAATTCCATCAGAGTATATTTGAAACATGGTATAAAAGGAGCATGCCACATTATACTTGAAGTTAAACATACAACACCTGCTCATTAAAGATATGCAACAAATGGGGTAACTTGTAACAGAAGGATTTCATCCTTACACCCGTATTCAATTGTTTTAAATAACAGCGAAAACAACATAACAATTTCAAACTTATATATTTATCATAAATATATCCACAAGTTTGATCCACCAAAATATTTCATGTTTACATAAAACATTCATCAACAAAATACATATACAAAATGTATCACAAAAGGAATCAAGCCGACCCTAGCTACTCGGTGCTACATATCAGAGCCGACCGACCAAAAGATGAAGACAAGCTTCACAAAAAGACCTTCAGCAACCTACTCTGCAATGCCTCATAGAGCATCATAAAACAACAGAAGGGTGAGAAACATTATCATAATAACATTGCATATAATTATATATCTCAACATATAAAATGCACACAAAACATGCTCTCACCACAATCACTTCTCATCACCTATATACATCATAATGTATACATCAATACCAATCAAACATATTAATTACGCACAATTCACCAATTCACATAAACTTATATTATTTATGTTTATTCCTTAATTTTATTCATTTCGCATAAACATACGTCTAGCTATGTTTAATCACACATATGCATTACAAATGTATAAGTCACATACATATACATATATCAAACATGCATATATACAAACAAGTATGTTTCATCACACATACTATCATCTCCATAATACTCCAAATAAACATATGCACATTCATGTTTATTTCTGCATAAAATGAAAAAATGCAACTAATAGAGACCGACACACGACTTTATGCCGATGCAATGCGGTACCAACTCAACATTTCAGCAAGTTCACTCAGGAACCAAATGGAATCATCGCTTGTTACCTAAAGAAACTCCCCGTCGGGAACACGATGTTCCCCATTGCTCACACCCCACATGGGCACACAATATTTATGGATTGCTCACACCCCACACGGGCACACAATCCAATCGCTCACACCCCACATGAACACACGATCAATGTGAATAAATCACCCATCGCTCACACCCCACACGGGCACACAATGTTTCTGGATTGCTCACACCCCACACGGGCACATAATCCGATCGCTCAGACCCCATATGGGCACACGATCTTGTTGTAGTCATCGCTCACACTCCAAATGAGCACACGATGCTACAACGGATTCACAAGGAACCCACAACACAAGAATACATACATTATGCTTCACATGCAAAATGACACACAACATTCTTGAAAATGCATACATATCACAATAATATCATGCACTCATCTCATTCAATTAGCATACATTGGTATTCAATTCAAACAATGTATTCATTTGCCACACGGCCATAACATCACATCAAACCCACAATTCCATAATTAATTCATTTACGTTTTATCGGAAAAGACGGGTGAAAGTCGGCTAAAAATTACCTTTCTTAGCATCATTAGTTTCAACATGTTTCTAGCTTCGAATCGATATAAAGAACGCCTAAAACGGATAACCGAAACTAAAGCTACAGATTAAAACATAAATTCCTCTCAAAACCTACAGGCTCGCTGAGCAAGAAAAACCCTGGAACTCTCGCTGAGCGAGGATAGCTCGCTGAGCGACAACAGCGATTTCCAGAATTTCTCAGCTGCGAACAGTCAACTCCAAACACTCCAAAACTCAATCAAACTCCACTAAACATGATCAACAACATGTATCTAACATCATACTTTGATTATAACGATTTCTAACCGATTAATCCACCAATTTCTCACATTTTCACTAAAACTCTAACTATTCATCTTCTCTAAACTTCATCAAAACTAAAACCCAATCATTATCACACATACATAATCATACACAATATTAAGATAAAAATGTTTATCAACCTTACCCGATTGTGTCGTCTACGCGGAGCAATCTTGATCAAAACCTAGCTTTTTTCCTCTTCTCTTCTCTCTAACACTTTTCTTTCTTTCTATTCTTATTCTTTCTTTACTATTTCTACACTTAACTCTATTCTTTCTATTTCTTTCCAACCAAATATTATTTTTCTCACAAAATATAATTCCATCTAATTCTAACTTATCACTAATTAGAAAAAGTCTAAAATACCCTTTTATCCAATTTTACCCGAAAATTCACACAACGGTAGAATCACATTAACACATCAACATATCATATCATCATGTTAATTCACAAATAAAACAATTATCATTCAAATAAAATAAAAGGTTCCACAAAAATGGGAATTATCGAATCGGGGCGTTACACTAGCCATGACATAAGGTTTACAGATATGGATCTGGCCGCTGAGGGACGCAACCATAACAGAGCTCTACACATTTCTATGGAATGTAAAGGTGATGTGCTCTCTCATGTGTTTGTTGACACGGGGTCATCCTTGAATGTACTTCCAAATAAAGCAATGATTAAGTTGGACTATGACGGAGTGGTGCTAAGGCCGAGTGACTTGATAGTTAGGGCATTTGACGGCTCCAAAAGGTCTGTATTCGGAGAAGTGGAATTACCAGTTAAGATAGGACCACATGTATTCAATACAACCTTTTATGTCATGGACATCCAACCCGCTTATAGATGTTTGCTTGGACGTCCCTGGATCCACGCTGCTGGGGTTATGTCTTCAACTCTCCACCAAAAGCTCAAGTTCGTTTGGGAAGGGCAGATTGTTACGATGTGTGGGGAGGAGGATATTTTTATCAGCCATCTATCTTCATTCAAATATATGGAGATGGATGGAGAGATTGTTGAGACTCCTTGTCAAGCCTTTGAGCCAATCCGAACTGAGGCTACATCATAATCAGCTGCTCTTTTAGAGGAAAAGAAGAAGGGGTGTCCATATCTTCCTACAAGCAGGCCTTGAAAGTTGTGGAATCAGGTGTGAAAGAAGGATGGGGCAAAATGGTTGAAGTTCCGAAGAAAGAAGACATGTTCAGGATTGGTTATAATCCTGGTCAGCCAATGTCAAGTCTGAGTGCTAGGGGTCAAAAGGGCCCGATTACCTTCACAAGTGTCGGTTGGGTGTGTTGTGCAAGAGGAAACAGTTGATAGTGACTGTGAATTGGATGTGTGGATAAAGCCATGTGTCCCGGGTGTCGAACTCCACAATTGGTCATCCGAAGCAATCGTCTCTGTCACTCAACAACAAGAGTAATAGTTTTGTGTTTCCATTCTTTGTTTGAAAGCTCTATGCCTTGCCCGTGGCATAGTAGCTTATTGTGAGGGTTCATTGTTTCATAATGAAATAATACAATCATTAATAAAATGGACGTTTTGACATTCATTCATGGTGTTCTTTTTATTTTTAAAATAAATGGAAATGTATGTTTTCCATGTCTCCCACTCTTTCTAAAATCTAGCATGAATCATCATTCATGCAGATGTACCCCATCGGGTCTCATCAGTGACGATCTTTCTATGGCTCATTATGACTTCGACAATCCAATTCATCTAGTCGACGAGGAAGGTGAAGAAGATTGTGAATTACTTGAGGAATTAGCCAGATTACTTAAGCAAGAGGAAAAAGGTGATTTAGCCACATGAAGAGACCATTGAGGTGGTGAACTTGAGAATCGAAGAGGACAAGAAAGAAGTCAAGACCGGGGATGCTTTAGAAGAATCGATAAAGAGTCGGTTGATCTCCATGCTCCGTGAATATGTTGACATTTTTGCCTGGTCTTACCAGGATATGCCAGGGTTGGACACCGATATCGTAGTACACAAGCTGCCACTCAGAGAAGACTGCCTTCCAGTGAAGCAGAAACTGAGAAGAAATCGACCCGACATGGAAATAAAAATCAAAGAAGAGGTTCAAAAGCAGTTTGATGCTGGATACTTGGCTGTGACGAGTTATCTTTCGTGGGTTGCAAACTGTCATACCCCAAATTTGTCCTACCTATGTCATTTTATTTTTGTCTAACCAATAAAAAAGATCTAAAAAAATAGGTCATTTGTTTTCCGAATTCAGGGATTATGCAAAATTTCAGTTTGAGTCGAGTGTGTGTGTGTGTGTGTGCAATGCTAAGAATCAGTGTTTTGTGTGTACTAATCATCATGAGGTGTTTTATATTTAAACCAGGGCTTTGTGTCGTGTAATCCATCCCACTATCCATTTTACTTTAAAATCAGGTTTCCAAGTCTACTTTTTATTCGCTTTCATATCCCTTTCATTTTCTCAAACAATATTCATATTCACATCCATAATTAATTTTTTTTTATCATCCATTTTTAAACTACATTGCATAAACTTTATTCATTTTTCTAAGCACATTACCATAAACAAAATTCTAAGAAAATCATAAATTTAGTTTACTTTTTAACTTTCATTACATAAACAATTATATAAAAAAACACTAAAAAAACATTTTTATTATCTTCCATTTTTATTATTATTGTTATTATTATTTTTACTTATTATTATTATTATTATTATTATTGTTATTATTATTGTTTCTACTTTTATTATTATTAGTTATTATTATTATTATTGTTATTATTATTAGTTAATATTATTATATTTTTGTTATTTGTTTTAAAACCAATTAAGCCACTTTCTTTTTCTACCCAAAATTTACACCAAGTTTTTTTAAGAATTCATGCAGGTCCTACTTTGTTTTATCAGCATAATATTTATCATCATTATCCCACTCATGTAGCATTTTTTTTCTTTTTTTCCAGCGCATACCCCACACTTTAATTCTTCAGCCACAAACAATTCACTCGATGCAGCCATCACCACCCAAATTCAAAAACTTAAATATTCCATAGACCCCACATCACACAATACACACTTTACATTTTTTTTACCACAATTAATCTGCAATTTTCATTACCAGCCATCACAACAATAAAGTGGCCCCACAACCCACGTGAATTTCTTTCAGCAACCAAACTCACAATCAACGCTTCTCCACTACCACGCACTCACCAACGGATTTCTTCCATAATCCATTGTACATGATCTTCTCACACAACCTGTAACTACAAAACTCAATAGGATATTCCTTAAACAAATTCTCTGATAAATTCCAATCTCCCTCTCAAAACTTATTCTATAAATAACACCTCTCATACTCTCAATCACCAAGCTTGGACAACATACATAATCCCAGTAAAAACCAAGAGCCAGGATTCAAAAAACCAGCAAAAATATTCAACTCTTCACCCATCAAAACTGAACAACAATGTTTAACCACTCCAAAATACTCTTCATAAACCACTCACCTTCACAAATTCATACACACAAAAAACTAACTCATACGTATCCAAAACATCGCAGACTGCAAACCACCAACACAACCATCGACCCTTCATAAACCTCCTCCATTAAACTCTTCCAATCAAACACTTTTCCTCAAATTTGTCACCACCACCACAACAAACCTCTGAACCGCACAAAACCGACGCCATAAATATGAGATTTGAAGCAGAACCGCATCTGAACGAATGAATCGCGAATCCGACTAAACACCATAATCGCAAAACCCCCTTTCAATAGACAACCATAAACTCACAATACACGCTGTGAATCAAACACAAACTCTCCGCTTGAACCGCGAGAAACACCACGAACCTGTCAAAGCTGAACGCAGAAATCAAACCACCGCCGAAACCATCGTGAGCGAAATCTAAAACACTAAAATGAGCGAGCGAGAAAACCTGAGACGAGATCCATTACCGCCACAAACAACCAAAATCTGGAAAATTGAAACCGAGTTGAGACGGTGAGAGAGAGGCAGTACCGATTCAAATGGTGGGTTCGCTATTTTGACTTTTGGATTTTATCGTGAACTGAATGCGAGAATACTTGTTCTCCATTTACTGATAGCTTTTTCTGCTGACCTTTTTTTTTTTACTCATTTCAAAGTTTTGTCTTGGGCTTAGGTTGCTAAGGCCCTTATAATTTCATAATCACACACCGGATCTTGCACTTACCCCTTCCCTCTTTAGCTCTTCTTTTATTTTATTGTTTTTCTTTTATATTATTTTCTTATTAATTCTTGTTTTTTTAAGGAGATTCTTTATTATTTTATGTTTTTTTTAAACTATTTTTTAGATTTGTTTTCCTTTCATTATGTTTTGATTCTCTTTGTCTTGAAAAATCTATAAAAAAATATATATATATTATAGTTTGTAATTTTTAATTTCTTATGGCTTTTCCTTTTGGAATTTTTGTTGACTTGTTGGTTGTTGAATGAATCATAAATGTTAGATCCATCCTTTTTTTAGGCCCACTCTCTAGTTTTTTCTTACCGTGCCAATGATATATTAAATGGTTAAGTTGTGTTCGATTTCATTAAATCGGAAAATTTGATCAATATGAGGCCATTTAGTTTATTTTATTTTATTTTATCGTTTTATTTTATTTTTATGGTCGATGAACATCTAATATCTTGAGATTCGTCGTAAGCTGGATCGACATCTCGATTAAATGATGAGACCTCTTTATTTTCCATCTTATTTCAAGTTTATTTTATTTTATTCATTTTATTGTTATTTATCGTATTTCCTTTCAATATCGACGCTCGACTCCTCATAGAACAGTTCTAAACATTGAATCAGTTCTAAGGTAGTTAAAGAGCTACATCGTGACGCTTTCAGTTTAATTTTGAGCTCCAACGGCTCCGTATAGTTTAGGACACTTCACACACACTTGCTCTTGGGCCAATACAATGAAACCTTTTATTTCGTGCAATCCTGTGTAACTTACATGTACCCCTCTCCCATTCCTTTGTACGCATTTTATTTATTTTTTGCATTTTATCGTTCGATCGCTAGGAGTACCCTTAGGGACTAGTTTAGATCTTTCGCTTAGTTCGCGAACCCTTGGTCCAACGCCAAGTGGTTGCACTCGCACACATCCACACTTTTTTTCAGTTATCGTTTCGGTTACTAGGATCCACCTAACCTTGTGAGCCGAGCGTATTGTGCCTCGCTAAAAAACCACAAAATAAAACTCCATTTACATTCACCCCCTAACCTCAAAAAACCAAAATGTTTCTTTTTAGATCCAAACCCTTGATTCAACGTCAATCGGTCATTAGGTAATAAAACACATTAATAAGACGAGAAAAATTGTATGCCATAAGCCTTAAGCGGTAGAAAGGAGGATTACAAGTTGTCGTTACTCACTCCGGTTATTTCGACGTCAGACGCTGGTCTGAATCGAGCAGAATAAACTACCCATAGTCTTTAGTGAAATTCGACTCCTAAATACTTTCATCGAAGAAAGATAATAAAATCACAACCATCAACCGTAGTAGGCCGAACTACGAGACTCTAACTTTCCCATTGCACGAAGAAGTGCATAGGCATAAGGATCTCAATCCTTGTCGAGCACCTAGGATCAATCAAACATATAATTATACTAATTTCCCTCTAGCAAGTATTTCATTAAGCATAGACATCCTTTCGCGCGTGATGACTTAGATGGTTCCCATCGAGTACAATGGATGTAGGGGTGTTAATACCTTCCCCCTGTATAACCGACTTCTGAACCCAGGCAATGGTTGCGAGACCTTTGTCTTTATCCTCTCTTTAGATGGGTTTTGTCTATATCTTACCTTTCCCGTTATGGGAATAAATGAGAATTAGGTGGCGACTCTCATGTCTTCCCAGCGTGCGATTCTTTTTAATTGTGAGGTCGTATTTTTCGGAGTGCGACAGCTAGCGACTCTGTTGCGGACTAGTTCACCCATATACGAGTTAAGCCTAGTCTAGGTTTCCATGCTTGTTTGGATGTTTTCCTTTTGTCTCTCCCAAAGATTTGCATCCCGGTACAAGCGCGAACGGTCGGCGAGAGGAGAAGATGAAGATGAAATGAATAGAGTTGCCAGCTAGGCATTTTTATCCCGAAGGAAAGGTAATGCTGCATAAACCTAGGGGATTGGTTACAACCTGGGAAGGTATTAGCACCCAGATTATCCGTCGTACTCGACGGGATCCACGCTTAAAAGATTTGTGTTTAAAGGGGTAGTGTTTGTGCTATCAGTGCAAGAAAGTGAAGTGAGGTGCTCAGGAATAAGGCTTAAAAGAATAATGCTGGAAGAGGGGGGAAGAGACAGAAACTTTTGTTCGATAACAGTTAAGTTATGCCTACGTATCCTCTCGTGCAATGAGTAAGTCAGAACACCGTAGTTCGACTCAAAGAGACTGAAAGATAAGTTAACTGATGAACTGCTTACTTGTCTATGCTCAAGTGTATGACATGTCTGCCTCAGGTTCTAACTGTCTTGCATTAGACGGAAGAAGCGAGTTCTCGCTTGTGAATGAAAATGATGAGTAAAGAATCCCGAAGGAGACGATTATTGTTTATTTTTGTGTTTTCAATCTTTTATTGCTTTTTGTGTTTGTCATAAGTTAATGAGCTTAAGCTTAAACCAAGGGTTAGTAAACGCATCATATCCTCCCTTTGATTAGGGATAATGAGAATACCTTAAGTATGAGGTAAACACCTCAAACTTAATTACCATGATGTAGGATTAAGATCCTTAACCTACCTGTGATTATTTAGATGTTTTTGGTGTTTTTGTTTAGTGTTAAGTAATGAGTTTAAGCCATAATCAAGGATTTAATGGACCCATTACACCATCCTAATAGAAGGATAATAAATGAGCACATTTAAGCTGAGGAAGATACCTCAACTTAATCCATGATTAGGGATTAACCTCATGACAAAACAAGCCTTTATTAAAGTGTATTTTAGTTAATGGTGAGATTAAGAAGTGAATTTTATGGTTTGTAAGACAACTTGAGGGGGACTTGTCCATTAACACTAGGGTTAGTCCTTCTTAACAAATAAAGGAAGAATTAGAACCCTAATGCAAGGCCCAAGTTACAAGCTATTGTCTTAGTGATTATTAAGATGGATTGATTAAGAGGTTTAAACAAATTAATGGTTTAACACTTAGGATTAAAGTTATACACTCCATCCTAAGAGAAGGATGCAGGCATAACCCTAATCACAAAGTCTTAAAACCTTAAAGGTTTAGTCTCTGATTATGAGATGAGAAGAGAGACACAAAGAAGACACAAAGGTAGAAACTAAAGGGGGACTAATCAAAACCCTAATTATTGTCATGCTTGGATGTTCCTATGGTTTTTAAGGCTTGCAAGAGATCTTCAGAGAAGCCACCAATGAAAGAAGCAGATGAAAGGGAGAGAAGCATAAGAAACAAGTTACTTACTTCACTGAAGAAGATAAGTTACTTGAAGGAAGAAAGTGAATGAACATGAGTGAACAATCTCACTCTAAAGCAAAGAAAAATGCAGCAATGATTCATAAGAAGAATGATGAAGATAAATGAGAAGTGAAGGCAAATTCACTTCTCAAATTAACTTACCACCTGAAATGTTAGCATAAAGAAAGGAATGAAATGAAAATGAAATGTATGCAAAGATGCAAACCAAAACCAGAAGCATAAACATGATGTAAATGATTCTATGAGATGATGCAAAGACATGTCAAGTGTTATGAATGATCATACAAGAGATGAGAATGCAAATGAAGCATGTAGGAAGCATGAAAACACATGAAAGTTCATGGAATGAAATGAATGCACATCATGGCAAATGAATGAAGAAATGATCAAGAATGGTTCTAATGTGTCCTATGATGTCTTAGAAGTCACGTGAATGCATTAAATGTCATGGAAAGTTCATGAATGGATGCATATGCAAGATGTATGCAAATGAACATGAGAAATTAGGGTTTTAATGCAACATGAGATGCAAAAGTCAAAAACAAAAGCAAAACACAAGATAAAAAATTGCAAATGATCTCAAAGGAAACCTAACCCCGTATGATATCACACCCCAAAGGAGAAGTCCTAACTCTTAACCTAAAGAAAGTTATGAATTTTCTAAGTTATCTAGGGTTTTAAGGTACCTTAAGAGGGAAAATGCCAATCAAATAAAAAATACAGGATAAATTCATGACACAAATATGCTAGATACTACATGCTATATGAAGATGAATGCAAAAATAATCAATGTCATACCCTTCATGGTTAGGAAGAAAAGAATTCTTGAAGTTAGGGATCAAAAATGGGATTTTTATGAACCCTAAATTCAAGAAAATTGTCAAGATTGAATCAAAACCAAAAAGAAATTTGTATGAATAGTTTGACAATGTTTCTAAATGTCCTAAGATGCAATGTGAATTTTTTTGGAATTTTCAGAAACATAAATGATATTTTAATTAATTAATTTCCATTAATTAATTAAAATAAACATTTAAATATTTTTAAAATGGTTTTTTAATGCAAAAAATAAAAATAAAAATGTTTTTGGGTGGAGAAAATTATTTGAATTAAAAATGCAGAAGGAAAATATTCTTAGGATTTTCTATGTATTTTTAATAATTTATGCAAAACAAATGCAATAAAATGAATTTAAAATGAAATAAAACAAAAGTCAAAGGATCCAATGGACAGGATTTGAACTGGGGAGGGGCTAGTTGACTGGCGCGCTATCTAAGGGCTGTAATTCAAACTGAGTTAATTTTAATTCTTTAATTAATTAATCATAATTAAACCTAAGTGGGATAATCTGGGCCGTATACACGCGCGCGAAACAAAGATAAAAGGGCTGAGATTCAAAGTTCCCTTATTACGCAGCTTAATCCTAATCTGAACCCTAAACACTTTCAGGTGACCGGAACAGTGTTCCGGTCATCTTCTCCGGTGAACCCAAAATCAAACTTCTTCCCTAGGTCATTTCTGGAGCTCTAAAGCTCCAGATCAACTCCTCTCACCTTCCTCAACCTAAACCTACACTCAAAACAAATTTATTCTTCATCAATCATGTGAATCAAGCCAAAACATATTTCACGAGCAAAGTTTCAGAGGTTCATAAAATCCTTAATATGCAACCATTTTCAAAAATAAATGCCTCAGCATGATCAGCACAACATAAGGAACATTTCTATAACCTAAAAATTCATTTCTGGAAAATTTGTTCTTAAGGTTACCTGAAGTGAAGCTTTCTCATTTTGAAGCTTCTTTTCCTCTTCTCTTGTGCAAACTCACTCCCCTTGACCTCCTGATGAAGCTTTGATGCTTGGAAGAAGTTTGTAATGGCTGGTTTGAGAGCTTGCAATCTTGCTGGTCAGAAATCGTGTTTTGGTTGTGGGGGGTTTTTGGTTGCAATGAAGGGTGGGAAATGGTCCTTTGATGAAGCTGAGTTGATTGATGAAAAGAGTTTGAAGTTTGAGTGAGTGTGATATGTGTTTCGAAAGTTTTTGCAAATGGGGTGATTTTTGAGAGCTTGAGGATTCTGAGGTTTCAGGCTGGCTTGTTGTGTGTTATGAGTTCCATAATGCTTGCATATGATGTTATGATTGGTCAGAGGAGTTGGTGTGGCATAGTGTGATTGGTATGGGTGTTTTTATACAAAGTCAACAAAACTTGTACTTGAGGTATGGGCTCTTGTGCAGCTGGCTTTTTGGCTTGTCTTGGTTCAGCAAAGATCAAGGAGAGCCATGGAATGCATTTTGTGGTGATTCAGCAAGTTTGTGAAAGGTTTTGTGCTCTTTTGCAAACTGGAAGAAGTTTGGCCCCTTTTGAATTTCTTGATGTTCAAGGCATGGAATGACATTATTCTTTGGGCAATTCTGATTTTTAGGCAATTCACTATGTTGTTATGATGCATAGAAGTGTATTAGAGGTCACAAAATGGCTTGGCAAGTGGTTTTGCAAAAAAATCCTCTTTGGTGTATTCTTGAAAATTATAGGATATTTGCCAACTTTGAAAGGCCATAACTTGAGTTCCATAATGAATTAGAACTTGTTCTTGTACTTTTTGAAAAGGGAATGATCCAATCTACAACTTTCATGACCGACAATTTTTCATTTGAAGCATATTTGGTTGAGAAAGAGGAGCTTGAAAAACTTTCCCAAAATAGAAAGTTTACATTACAAGTCATTTCCATTTTTGGCAATTTTTGGTTTAGCTCACTTTTCTTCAATTTCGTGAACTTCCAAGCACTTCAATGATCAAATAAAGATCATATAACCTCAATTTGATGAAAAATCCACTTTGGTTCCATTGGAAGGGGTCTCAGATGCCCTGATTTTGCTCTGACTTGCTCAAGAAGTTACCCAGTGAACAGATGACTTCCACAAGGAATTTATTCATCAAACTTGGTACACGTGATCCTTATAACTTATTGAGACCATTAGAAACATGAATGACCAAAAAATTTGGAGTTATAGCCTCTGAAACCAAAACCCTAATTTCATGTCATTTATGCAGTGAAACCCTAGCTCTGCTTCCATGCTTTCCAAGTTCTTGTGATTTCTTGGCTTCCTTGATCTTTGAGGGATATAAGATGATTATTGAACACACATGGACCCTCTTGGAATGATTAGAGACCTTTGGAGTGGCTCAGATGGATCCTTGGATTGCTCAAATCACAAACCCTAGATGCAGATGAACTTGAACTATGCAGATGATACAAAAATGCAATATGATGTGATATGCTTAAACTTATGCAAATATGAAAGATCACAAGCCATGGTGTGAACTTAGTGAGGGAAAATTTGGGGTTTTTACAGCTGCCCCTATTCAAACATGAGTTAGCTGTGCAGGATGTAAGCGCCTGGCTTAACAGACAAACAAGATAACTTGTGGTTGAATACCAAAGACAGTCCAAAATTTGCACTCACTGGGGAGAAGATGAAAAGGGATATAAATGGTAAAAGAAAGTATAGTATGATTATCAAATGAAGGTGATGGAGGACGACCATCGAGCAGAGGATGACTGCTGGGGATAAAGCAATGACGGGGACGGCCGATATGCTGGGAAAATAAAGAGACCATGATGGGGACGGCCATCAGGTAAGGAAATAAGATTCTCTGGGGATTAAAGTAAAGGTAATGATGGGGACGGCCATCAGGTTTGCAAAGTAAAGGTAAACAATGATGGGGACGGCCATCGGTTCAAAGAATAAGTGAAATAATGATGAGGGACGGTCATCAAAGGCGAAGGACGATCACCTAGCAGGGGACGGCTGCTCTTTATCACGACATAGGACGAATGTCGGATAGAAAAGGTCGACAATGGGGACGGCCATCGGATAAGCATGATGAAGGACGATCATCAAGAGGTGAAGAACGATCACCTAGCAGGGTACGGCTGCTCTCGGGGTTTATCATGACATAGGACGAATGTCAGATAACAAGATCAACGATGGGGACGACCATCGGATAAAATGATGAAGGACGATCACCTAGCAGGGGACGGCTGCTAAATACCACGACATAGGACGAATGTCAGATAGAAAGGGGTTCCAATAATGGAGACTCCGCTGGGTAAAGGATGAGGGACGGTCATCCAAAGGTGAAGGACGATCACCTGGCAGGGTACGGCTGCCGAAAGCATCACGACATAGGACGAATGTCGGATAAAAGAAAAGTTGCTTTGCTGGGGAATTTCTGGGGAATGGTAAACATGGACGAGTGATTATGCTTAGGAAATAAATGGTATAAATGTTTGACGCTGTGTATAGATTAAAGATGCGGACGAGCATCCTTAAGATTATGATACGGACGAGTATCCGTAGAAACAAACGCTGACGCATGTTCAGAGATGATGATACGGACGAGTACCAACTGGTTTACAAAGAACACGGACGAGTGTTGAATCTGTGGGGAATGAATAATATATATATAAGATACGGACGAGTATCTGTATAAGCATGAGTGAGTGTTTGTGAAGTATGAGCAAGACACGGACGAGTGTTCAACTTGCTGGGAAAAGGTGTGACACGGACGAGTGTCAGAAGAGAAAGTGTAAGTTCTGAACTTATGAGTGTATACAAGGTGTTTCGGCGACCTGTGGTGATAGGATGATACGGATGAGTGTCGAAAGGAGTGTATTATAAACAAGTGTTTGGTTTACAATAAGTGTTTGGGCAACTGTGCTGGGGAGCGGTGACACGGACGGGTGCCAAGAGAGTGTATATAGGTTTCTGTATTCAAAGAGGATGTTTATGGCTTATCTGCAGGGGGTGATATGACACGGACGAGTGTCAAGAAAGAGTATATATAAACATGTATCTGTGTTGGAGAGTGCAAAGGGGATGCTTTGGCTTTCTGTTGGGGAAATTGAGATGACACGGACGAGTGTCGAGAAGAACATGTTTTGGACAAGTATCTGTATTTGAGAGTGCAAAGGGACACTTTGGCTTTTATGTGCAAGGGATATATTTTGTATATTGCTGATGAAATATTGTTGGTATTTATAGGTGACTGGTTCGAACCTGACTTGTGATCATGCAAATGTTTGATTTTTTCCGTAATGCTCCGTATTAGACGGAATGCTACGCTTTGTGTGGAAATATGATGCGAATGTCATGATTATGCAAAAGAAAACGGTCCAGGATCCGGATCCCGCTGCGGTGAAGATCTCTGGCTGATCTGCTTGGAAGGGAATCCTAGCTGGGATGAGATCATTTGTAGATCTGATAAAAATAGGGTTCTGCTTGGGGAACTAGATCACTGATAGATCTATCCGGTAAGGAGATATCCCAGCTGGGGACGAAGAAGCTTCCGTCACTTTGTTGTGCGAGAAATTCAAGCATTGCTCTTCTAGAGAGAGGCTGGAACTCTGTGGGGAGATGGTTCCCTTGTCTTTGGGAGACCTGGCACTCTGTTTGGGAGAGGAAAGATCACTGACCGATCTTCCTAAAGTTTTCTGTGGGGATCCCGGCTTGGGATGAGGATGCTTTGACAACTCTGTTGGGGAAGAAGCATCTCCAGATGCTGCTTGGAGAATATGTGCTGGGGAAGGGATGCTTGGCATGCCCCATGTTACGTATTTGAATACCTGCAACCTGTTAAGACAAAGAAACGCACGAGTATCCCGAGGTATCCCTTACCGGATTCTGTTATAGGAGTGAGATGTTCCCGAGGGTAAATACATTTCCTGCAAGCATTTAATAATAATGGCTCATTTGTTTTATGCAAATATTATATTATGTATATTGGACATTTTGCAAACGAAACAAAAATGTACGAAACGAGGTGTGACTGAAAATCTGATTTTATTGATCTGGGTGCCCTGAATTGGCGAATACAGTCAAAGAAACAGATCCCCTAGAATGAGGAGATTGTTATAAATTGAAAAAGTAAAAGTGTTGGCAATGTTGACGACGCTTCAGTGAGCTTCCATTGTTATGACCCGTATGGCCTTAACGTTCTTCTCATCTTGCTTTCTGAAGAAGGTTGATTCTGACCGATGCTTTAACCTTTCGAAGCTTGCCATGTTGTGAGTGATACAGACGAATTCAGAATGCAGTTGTTCGCTTATTCCCCAATTTTGCGTGGATCGCCCTTTCGGGTTTTCAATCCACCGGGATAACCATTTTTGCCTGAGCTGTCCAATGCGGCTTTTCAACTCAGCGGGTGTACATGTTTTTTCAATTTTCCCTTATTTTTGCCCGAGTCTTTTATTTTGTTTTTGACTCGCCGGGATGCCCTATTTTTTCCTGGACTTACATTCTGTTTTTATGTCCAGCGGGTCATTTTATGCGAAGTATTTTTTAACTGCATCTGAATTCACAGGGGACAAGAAATCTTCACCATCCATAGTAGTGAGCATCAGTGCTCCTCCAGAGAAAACCTTCTTTACTATGAATGGACCATCATAATTCGGAGTCCACTTGCCCTTGTGATCTGTATGAGGAGGAAGAAGTCTTTTCAGCACAAGATCTCCCACTTGGTATTCCCGAAGCCTGACTTTTTGATCGAAGGCTTTCTTCATTCTTTTCTGATATAACTGCCCATGACAAATTGCAGCTAATCTCTTTTCTTCGATCAGATTTAGTTGATTGTACCGAGAACGGACCCATTCTGCTTCATTCAACTTTACATCCATCAGTACCCGTAAGGAGGGTAGTTCAACTTCAACAGGTAGGACTGCCTCCATACCATACACAAGTTGATATGGTGTTTCCCTAGTGGATGTTCTGATTGAGGTACGATACCCATGCAAGGAAAATGGTAGCATTTCATGCCAGTCTTTGTAAGTAACCACCATCTTCTGCACAATCTTCTTGATGTTCTTGTTAGCTTCCTCAACAGCGCCATTCATCTTTGGCCTGTAAGGAGAAGAGTTGTGATGTTGGATTTTGAAGTCCCGGCACAGTTCTGCCATCATTTTGTTGTTCAAATTGGAACCATTATCAGTAATGATTCGCTCGGGTACTCCATATCGACAGATGATGTCTCTTTTCAGGAATTTGGCTACCACTTGCCTGGTGACGTTTGCATACGAGGCTGCTTCAACCCACTTGGTGAAGTAATCAATGGCTACCAGGATGAATCTATGGCCATTTGAAGCAGTCGGTTCAATCTTTCCAATCATGTCAATGCCCCACATGGCAAAGGGCCAAGGTGAAGACATCACGTTCAAAGGATTCAGAGGCACATGCACTTTGTCTGCATAAATCTGGCATTTGTGACACTTCCTGGCATAGGCACAACAGTCTGCATCCATTGTAATCCAGTAGTAGCCTGGTCATAGTAATTTCTTAGCCATTGCATGTCCTCCAGCATGGGTACCGAAAGATCCTTCATGCACCTCGTGCATCAGCAGGTTTGCCTCCTTCTTATCAACACATCTGAGAAGCACCATGTCAAAGTTTCGCTTGTATAACGAACCATCAGCATTAAGGAAGAAACTACCATCCAACCTTCTTAATGTCTTCTTATCATTGGACGATGCCCCAGGTTGGTATGTTTGATCCTCTAAGAAACTCTTGATATCATGGAACCAAGGTTTGTCATCTTTAGCAATGTCCACAGAGAATACGTACGCCGATCGGTCTAGTCTGGATACTGAAATCCGAGGCACGAAATTGGCATCTTGAACCTTGATCATGGAGGAAATGGTAGCTAAAGCGTCTGCGAACTGATTTTCATCTCGAGGGATATACTCAAGTCTGACTGTTGTGAAGAAAGTCAATAATCTCCTCGTATAGTCATGGTATGGGATCAGATGCTCTTGGTGAGTGTACCATTTGTCGTTGGTCTGATTGATTACCAAAGTTGAATCTCCGAATACAATTAAAGTCTTGATCCTGAGGTCAATGGCTTCCTCAAGACCCATGATACAGGCTTCGTATTCAGCTTCGTTGTTAGTGCAGTTAAAGGTGAGTTTTGCCGAGAAAGTCATATGAACTCCCTTAGGTGTAATGAGCACTGCACCAACTCCACGACCATTCATATTGACAGCCCCATCAAACATCATCGTCCATTCTTCTTCTGGGTCGGGCCCTTCAGTATGAACAGGCTCTTCATGATCTTTTGCTTTCAGGGATATGATGTCTTCATCAGAGAAGTCAAATCTCATTGGCTGGTAATCATCAATAGGTTGCTCAGCTAGATAATCAGACAGTACACTGCCCTTGATGGCCTTTTGAGATGTGTACTAAATGTCATACTCTGTCAGAATCATTTGCCATCTTGCAACCCTTCCGGTAAGTGCTGGCTTCTCAAATATGTACTTGATGGGGTCCATCTTTGAGATCAACAAGGTAGTGTGAGTCAACATATACTGTCTTAGTCGGCGAGCAGCTCACGCTAAAGCACAGTAAGTTTTCTCGAGCAGTGAATAACGTTGTTCACAGTCGGTAAACTTTTTGCTTAGGTAGTATATTGCATAGTCTTTTCGACCAGACTCGTTATGCTGGCCCAACACACACCCCATTAATCCTTCTAATACTGTCAGGTACATTATTAGAGGTCTTCCTTCGACTGGAGGCATAAGAATTGGAGGTTCTTGTAAGTACTCCTTGATTTTGTCAAAAGCTTTCTGGCAATCTTCGTTCCACCTGACCGTTTGTTCTTTTCTTAACAATTTGAACATGGGCTCACAGGTTGCAGTAAGGTGAGATATGAGCCTTGATATGTAGTTCAATCTAACTAAGAACCCTCGAACTTATTTTTCAGTTCTAGGTGCAGGCATCTCCTGAATGGCTTTGACTTTGTCAGGATCAACTTCAATTCCTTTTTCACTTACAATGAATCCCAGCAGTTTACCGGAATGTACCCCGAATGTGCACTTGTTGGGGTTTAGCTTCAACTGATATTTTCTCAGACGCTTGAACAACTTCAGCAGATTCACCAGGTGATCTTCTTCAGTAAGGGACTTGGCAATCATATCATCCATGTAGCATTCAATTTCTTTGTGGATCATATCGTGGAATAATGTCACCATAGCCCGTTGATAAGTAGCACCGGCATTCTTCAATCCAAAATGAATTACCTTGTAACAGAATGTGCCCCAAGGTGTAATGAAGGTAGTCTTCTCCATGTCTTCGGGTGAAATTCTGATCTGATTATATCCGGAAAAACCATCCATGAATGAGAATACCGAGAACTGAGCCGTTTTGTCAACCAATACATCAATGTGAGGTAATGGGAAATCATCCTTCGGGCTAGCTCTGTTCAGATCCCGGTAATCTACACACATCCTTACTTTGCCATCCTTCTTAGGCACTGGTACAATGTTAGCGACCCACGGCGGGTAACTAGTTACAGCAAGGAAATCAGCGTCCCACTGTTTTTGTACCTCTTCTTTAATCTTCATGGCCATATCAGGGCGAGTACGGCGTAGCTTTTGTTTTACTAGAGGGCAATCTTCCTTCAAAGGCAGCTTGTGCATAACAATGTCGGTATCCAGACCTGGCATGTCTTGATAGGACCAAGCAAAGACGTCAGCGTACTCTCGAAGCATGTCAATAAGTTGTTCCTTCACTGAATCTTGCAGACTGGCCCCAATCTTCACTTCTTTCAAGTCTTCTTCGGTACCAAGATTAACTGTCTCAACCTCCTCCTGGTGAGGAGTGATCTCCTTCTCTTCTTGCCTCAACAACCTGGATAACTCTTCAGGCAACTTATAGTCTTCTTAAACCCCTTCATCAGCTTGATTAATCAGATTGTCGAAGTCATACAGGGTCATAGCAGTGCTATTGTCGGTGCAATCTGGAGGATAATCTCTGCAAGGGTTGAGATTGGTTCGTTTTAGTGATCAATTTTAATCTCCTTTTAGAAAAAGTGAAAATGAAGTTACTTATTTTGAAAACATTGTCATTTTATTGTTTTGTACAAAAGTGAAAAATGAAAAGACAGTGAGCGAAAAAGAGACTCGTTTGCAAAAGATGTCTTGATATTCATTGATTAATCATTTGCACAAAATTACAATATGGCCCTATTACAAAATGAGTCCTGACACCTTGGGCAAGATGCAGGACTTGATGCATGCTAAAAAGACAGGAAATAATAATTACTCTGCAGGAGTAACCCTTATAATTTCCTGGGAAGACCAGTTAGAGACTGGGTTCCCCGGGATCCTTGGATGTATGCAACTCTCCAGGTTGCGGTCGCTTTCCTCCTCGTCTTCCAGGTTGTTAACAGCATCGGGGGTGAGCATCCCCCACTGACAAATTTGGGCTCCTTGGCAGCCTCTGATTGATCTTGTCGGAATGGTCTGTAACCCAAACCGAATCTATCCTCCTTCTTTTCCACTGGCAGCAATTTACCCTAGCCTTGAGCAGTACCTTCTTCAACAACCTTTCGGGCTTGCTGATAAGAGATGATCGAAGTACCCATCCTGTCTTCCTGGGATGCAGCCAATACTCCAGTAGCCTCATTAACATTTAGGGCCTCAAACCCTTGGCTCATTGTCTCATGGATTTCACCATCCATCTCAATATATTTGTATGTAGCCAGATGGCTAACAAATATGTCTTCCTCACCACAGATGGTGACAATCTGTCCTTCCCATTCATACTTCAGTTTCTGGTGAAGGGTCGACGTTACTGCGCCTGCGGCGTGAATCCAGGGTCGACCTAGCAAACAGTTGTATGCCGGCTGTATGTCTATCACATAGAAAATGGTCTTGAAGACTTGTGGACCGATTATCACTGGCAACTCCACTTCTCCCAAAACAGATCTTTTAGAGCCATCAAAAGCCCGGACCACCAGGTTACTTGGACGGAGAGCTATCCCATCATATTATAGCTTGACAAGGGCTTTCTTGGGTAGGACATTGAGTGAGGACCCAGTGTCTACAAGCACATGAGATAAGACAACTCCTTTGCATTCCAAGGTTATATGCAAAGCTTTGTTGTGGAGACATCCTTCTGAAGCCAAATCAGCATCAGTGAACCCTAGCCCATGGCTAGTATTGACATTTGATACCACTGTTTCTAGCTGATTCACAGTGATCTCTTCTGGCACGTAGGCAGCATGCAGAACTTTGAGTAGTGCATCCCGATGGGCTTCGGAACACAACAGTAGTGATAGGATTGAGATCTTTGAAGGAGTCTGGTGGAGCTGGTCCATAACTTTATAGTCACTTCTTTTAATGATTCTCATAAACTCATCCACATCTTGATCTAAGGATGACTTATGAGTTTCTTTGGGTGCAGATTCTTCTGGTATCACACTCTTCCCCTTGGCTCTGGCAACAGCCTCTACCTCAGTATTGGTTCTAGGGACTTGTGAAGTGAAGAGACGTCTGCTTCGGGTAAAGCCTCCGCCTCCCCCAACATTATCCACTTGGGGAGTGAGAACTGGAGAATCAAGAAGGACCTTCTCTCCATTGCAGTATAGATCAGCACCATAATGCCATGGTATAGCACTGTCTTTGTCATATGGGATTGGCCTGGGCATCGTGATGGTGACTGGGCTTACTGCAGTTGTTGTCGGGACTACAATAGTCTGTGGATCATAAAAGATTGTAACAGGACCTCTGGTGGATGTAGGTGAAGGTGGATTGAAGCTTTGTTGAGACTGTTGTTGATTTTGCTGAAAGTTACTGGAGTTCGGGACCGTTGTCGGGTCATAGTAAATTGTAACAGTGGAATCATCATTGTTGGTTGTTGAAGTTGTAGTAGCTGGTGCAAATGAATTGTTGTGTGTTGAAGTGACAAATGGAATGATTGCTGAAGTTGTAGCCGAATCAGTTGGAACAATGGTTGTTGCAGTTGTAGAAGGATCAGTAGAAAAGATGGTTGTTGTTTTTGTAGAAGATTCACTTGTTGACAAAAGGGTTGTTGGTGTTGTAGAAATTGTGGTTGTAATTTTTAGAATGCCTTCTTCAATCAAATTATTGATGCCTTTCCTCAAGCTAACACACCCATTCTCAGAAAGTTTGCATAATTCACAGCAGGCCTCACAACCTGGAAACACTTGGCACTTTAAAAGCTGGGCTTTAACCTCTGCCAGAGGTGTTTGAATATATGCAATGTCTTCTATTAGACTCATGGGAGAACCATCCTCTACAGCATTAATCCTTGGCCCACTGTGACTTGGCATAGGATTCTTCATTACATTCGGAGGAGGTGCAAAGTTCAGGGCTTTTGAATCTACCAGATCATGAACCTTCATGTGCAGAGCCCTGCACTTTTCTGTAGAATGACCAGGTATGTTAGAGTGGAAAGCACACCTAGCATTAACATCATAGTTCCTTGGAAGGTTTGTAGGGTAGCATAAGGCATAGGAATAGGGTCAATTACTCGGTTGACCTGAGATGGTCGTTGTTGAAACGGGCGTTGTTGTTGATTGTTGTTGTTATTGTTGTATGATCTCTGTTGCAGAAACTATTGTTGTTGCGGAAAGTGTTGCGGTTGTTGAGCATACTGAGAAGGTGGAGCAGGGATAGTAACAACAGCAACTGTTCTGGGCATGTACTGGGGTCTCCCTCTTCCCATGTGCACAGAGTTGGTCTCACCAGATCTACGGGGCCCAGCAAATGGTTTTCTTGTACTGCTGGAACTGGCACCATTATCCGAGATCTTTCCCATCTTCAATAGGCTCTCTATTCTTTCTCCAGCTATCACCACATCAGCAAAACTGGTAGAAGAGAATGCAGCTAATCTGTCAATGTATGTTCCTTGAAGAGTATTCATGAACATGTCGGCCATTTCTCTTTCAGACATGGGTGGTTGAACTGCAGCAGCAAGTTGCCTCCACCTCTGGGCATATTCCCTGAAGCTTTCTCGGGAAGATTGAGACATCCCCATTAGGAGGGTCCTGTTTGGAGCCATGTCCAAGTTGTACTAATACTGACGGATAAAAGCTTCAGCCAAGTCTTTCTAGTTTCTTATTGTGGCTCTGATCAGGTGGGAGTACCATTCTCGGGATGCCCCTGTTAGACTATCCTCGAAGTAAAACATCCACAGCTTTTCGTCCATGGTGTATGCTTTTAGCCTTACCAAGAATGATTAAAGGTGGGTGCGTGGGCAGGATGTGCCATTATACCTTTCAAAACACGAGGGTTTGAACTTGTGAGGAATTCTCACCCCTTCCACCAGTCCCATGTCCATCACACAAAGCCTAGGGAGTTCTGGGATTCAAGAGACCTCAGCTTCTCAGCAATTTCATCCAGCCTACGGTCGTAAACTTCATCCCCAGCCCCAACAACTGTAAACTACTCTTCTTGAGGATCCTCTTGCAAGATCCTACCTCCAGCAGTGTTACCCTAAGTATTCCTTATGACATTAACTTCTGGGTTTAGATGAGGCCCAAACTCTGGTAGATCAGTGTGAGCCTGCCTGTGATCGTTGTTACTGGTACCCCTTGTACCTGGATGGTGTTCTTCAGGAGTTTGCCTTTCAACCAATTCCCTTAGTCTTTCCTGGCTCTGAGCTAAGCCAGTCATTACAGTCATGAATTGGGTCATTTAATTCCTCATCTCAACCTTTTCATTAGCCATTTGGGTCCTTACTTCATTCAAGTCTTGTTGTACTTGATCCATCTGGATTCCCGGAAGGATGTTTCTCGTCGGGTACCAGTGTATTCTGTTGACAGGGAACACTCTTCTGCGAGCAATGTTTCCTGAAACCACAACAAAGTGAGAAACAGCAGTAAAAACAAAAATCTACAAAACAAAGAAAATGTTAGTATGCAATGCAATATGCTTATTTGTCTTCCAAGGGTATCCGGATTGGTTCTTTGGTTTTGACCTTTCCAGGCCTCGAGGAAATGCTGATGATGTTGTGGAGATAGATAAAGCCCACCAAAAATAATACAAACTGATATATTACAAAGAGTGAAAATACATAGTTTGATTACAAATAACATTCCCATGGTGGGTCAAAATAGAACAACAAAAGAAAAAGTACAACAAAAGAAAAGTACAAGCAAAAAGAGTCAAACATCCAATCCAAAGTCATCCTCTCTGACTTCCTTCAGGAGGGCCTCAGTCACTGGACCCACTGGGTGCTCTGTAATAGTGCTGATAAGGAGGTTCCTGGTAGCAATGGCATTAGTTAACTTCTTATGCTTGTCCTGATCCTTTGACCTCTTCAACCCTGCCCGGAGCTTCAATTCAGATATCTCTCTCTGAGCTGCTAATAATGCCTCCTGATGCTTCTTCTCACTATCCTCCAACTGTTCTATCTTAGCTTGAGTCCTCTGATCTTCTTGTGCACGGGCTTCAGTGATCCTGATCCACCTAGTTTGGTTTTCCTCCAGATAGTGCTCTGCCCTAGCTTTCTGAGTCTTTGCTTCCTTGCAAGCATTCTTCAGTACTAGCTCCCCTGCTCTAGCCTTCCTGATGTAGTCATCTATCTTCTCAATCTTGGTCAAATGCTCAACCCTGAGCCTTTCCAATCTCTTATTATCCAGACGGTTGTCATTTCTCTCCCAGAGAGTCTTATTCAAGGCTTCGGCTAGCTGAGTGTTCCTCTCTTTCAGCTTTTCAAACTCTTACATGCTAATAGTAGCTGCAGGTTGTACTGTAGAAGGTCCAGGTACATCTTCTAAAGTGAAAGGCATCAGGGTGATCTGAGCTCTAGTACGGGACCAATCAGAATACTGTGCTGAAGCAATGTTGTTGCACTTGCCAAGGATGGTTGTCCCTTTAGTCTGGATGTTGTCCCAAGCCCAGGAAGCTTGTCTGACAATAGTAGAGTTAGGTTGGATCTCACAGTAAAGAGTTTCAGCCAAATCTTGTCCTCTAGGAGGATGAACCAAAGCATATCCTAATTGTCTCTTAAACAGTAAAGGGTTGTAATTGATGCAACCTTTCACTCCTATCAAAGGCACATTAGGATATTGCCCACAGCTAGTAATGATGTCCTTGCCTTTGGTGCTCTGAGTGCACCATCTGATGTCATCTGATGTCAAGGCAATAAATCTCTTAGCCCAATTCTTCTGCTGATGAGGGTTCAGGAAGGTATCTGACTTTGGCAAATGTCTTAGCAGCCAGGAGTAATAAAGAGGATCACAGCATCTGACCAGTCTTCCTCTTTGCTTTTCATTCCTCTGGTGTACTGAGTAGTAGAAGTCTCCTAGCAATGTAGGAACTGGGTTCCTCAATAAGAACAGGTGAATGGCATTCTTGCTCACAAACTTTAGCTCATCTGCAAACAACCCCATATATACTGAGGGCTAGAAGTGCACAGACAGCCTTCCATTCTCCTATTGCAGCATGCAGGGTAGCCTGGGAAATCAAGAAGTCTAGGTGAAGGCCTGGAACCCCAGCCTTGGTTTTCATGTTCTGATCAATGAGGGCAGGCTCCAAATGCAATGCCCTGGCTATGTCTTCATTTCTGGGAGCAACCATCTCAGGGTTGAAAGGAATCCCTTTCCTAATAGGAACTCCTAACAACAAGGAAAACTCCTCTAGCAGAGGTCCCAACTGGAAATCAAGAAATGTGAAACACCTGAGTGGAGGATCATAAAACGGCAAGCAAGTATGGATCATGCTCCTCTGAGATGCATCTAAATCCATGACTACGTCCAATATGCCTCCATAATGCTCTCTGAACAGTGGGATATGGTCAGGAGTAATGAGGGAATGGATCTGCCTGATGCCAGTCAGGGTGGGCTCAAAGAAGTGGTAAGTGATGTTGCTCTTTCTTGAAGTGTCCATGGGTGCTGGTGAAGAAGCTGAGAGCAACTGCTGATGAAGATCAATGACTGAGATGCTGGAGATGGGTCTCTGATGAAGATAGCTAGAGGAGAATCATTGACAAACTGATGAAAGTGCTGGAGAAGACAAACTGAAGGAGTCTAAGCAGCAGAAGGGGTCAAAACCAAACCAAAGATAAAGATGGATACCATGTAAAACAAATAAGCAAATGTTAAATGATGCAAAAATGATGTATGCAGATGATATGCAAAGGGTTTGTGATCAAGAGTTGGATCTGTTTATCTCCCTTGGTAAAAGTCCATGTATGTTCATAAGTCCGGATGGAGGCTTAGAAATCTAGTAACCGGGTGGGGGACTCAAATAAAGAGTCACAAGTCTAGGGTAATCACAAGAACTGTCCAAAGTGATGCATTCTTAAAACAAAACTAGTAACAGGGTATGATAAGGCCAAGGGTTCCTGCAAACCTGTAAAGATCCCAACCCCCTCACATGTAATGTTCTAGAACAAGGATCCTCAGACTTGGATCAGTCATGAGAAGTGTAAACACTTCTAACCCAGAGGTACAGTGTTTACAATAACCATAAAAGATCCTCCTCTAATTCACCTCAGATACTGAAGGTCATAAAAAGGTCATCCAGACTTAGCAGGCTTCCCAGATAGCCCTAGTACTACAGGAAATCTGTAGCACAGAGTTCTCAAGAAGAAACCCATGTCTGAACCGTGTTACATATTCCCGCACCAGACCGAAATGGAATGGGAAAGAATATGAAGCCATTCTAGCCTATGTGTCACTCAGGTCCCAGGTATAGGACCTTAATCACTCAATGAAACCCCACCCATCAAGGAAGAATACATATCCAGCACAATGATAATGACAGTATGAAGTATAAAAACTGTAAAAGAAAGCAATAAATAAAGTTGTACATAAAGCAATAAATAAAGCAAATAAACAAGCACAAGTAGCACATAACACCCCATAAACACAAACCAAACAAGCGCGAGGAGGAACCCACAAAAAGAACCAGAAGCCCTGGTTGCAGTATAAGGTTCCCCAGCAGAGTCGCCAAGCTGTCGCTCCCAAAGATTTGCATCCCGGTACAAGCGCGAACGGTCGGCGAGAGTAGAAGATGAAGATGAAATGAATAGAGTCGCCAGCTAGGCATTTTTATCCCGAAGGAAAGGTAATGCTGCATAAACCTAGGAAGGAATGGATAAGACGGTTGCGAACCAGAGAAACTGAGAAAGGGGGTTGGTTACAACCTGGGAAGGTATTAGCACCCAGATTGTCCGTCGTACTCGACGGGATCCACGCTTAAAAGATTTGTGTTTAAAGGGGTAGTGTATGTGCTATCTGTGTGCAAAAGCTGGAAACGAATGTACAAGTGTCAGTGCAAGAAAGTGAAGTGAGGTGCTCAGGAATAAGGCTTAAAAGAATAATGTTGGAAGAGGGGGGAAGAGACAGAGACTTTTGTTCGATAACAGTTAAGTTATGCCTATGTATCCTCTCGTGCAATGAGGAAGTCAGAACACCGTAGTTCGACTCAAAGAGACTGAAAGATAAATTGACTGATGAACTGTTTACTTGTCTATGCTCAAGTGTATGACATGTCTGGCTCAGGTGCTAACTGTCTTGCATTAGACGGAAGAAGCGAGTTCTCGCTTGTGAATGAAGATGATGAGAAAAGAATCCCGGAGGAGATGATTATTGTTTGTTTTTGTGTTTTCAATCTTTTATTTCTTTTTGTGTTTGTCATAATTTAATGAGCTTAAACCTAAACCAAGGGTTAGTAAACTCATCATATCCTCCCTTTGATTAGGGATAATGAGAATACCTTAAGTATGAGGTAAACACCTTAAACTTAATTACCATGATGTAGGATTATGATCCTTAAACTACCTGTGATTATTTAGATGTTTTTGGTGTTTTTGTTTAGTGTTAAGTAATGAGTTTAAGCCATAATCAAGGATTTAATGGACCCATTAAGCCATCCTAATAGAAGGATAATAGATGAGCACATTTAAGTTGAGGAAGATACCTCAACTTAATCCATGATTAGGGATTAACCTCATGACAAAACAAGCCTTTATTAAAGTGGATTTTAGTTAATGTTGAGATTAAGAAGTGAATTTTATGGTTTGTAAGACAACTTGAGGGGGACTTGTCCATTAACACTAGGGTTAGTCCTTCTTAACCAATAAAGGAAGAATTAGAACCCTAATGCAAGGACCAAGTTACAAGCTATTGTCTTAGTGATTATTAAGATGGATTGATTAAGAGATTTAAACAAATTAAGGGTTTAACACTTAGGATTAAAGTTATACACTCCATCCTAAGAGAAGGATGCAGGCATAACCCTAATCGCAAAGTCTTAAAACCTTAAAGGTTTAGTCTCTGATTATGAGATGAGAAGAGAGACACAAAGAAGACACAAAGGTAGAAACTAAAGGGGGACTAATCAAAACCCTAATTATTGTCATGATTGGATGTTCCTATGGTTTTTAAGGCTTGCAAGAGATCTTCAGAGAATCCACCAATGGAAGAAGCAGATGAAAGGGAGAGAAGCAGAAGAAACAAGTTACTTACTTCACTGAAGAAGATAAGTTACTTGAAGGAAGAAAGTGAATGAACATGAGTGAACAAGATCACTCTAAAGCAAAGAAAAATTCAGCAATGATGCATAAGAAGAATGATGAAGATAAATGAGAAGTGAAGGCAAATTCATTTCTCAAATTAACTTACCACCTGAAATGTTAGCATAAAGAAAGGAATGAAATGAAAATGAAATGTATGCAAAGATGCAAACCAAAACCAGAAGCATAAACATGATGTAAATGATGCTATGAGATGATGCAAATACAGGTCAAGTGTTATGAATGATCATACAAGAGATGAGAATGCAAATGAAGCATGTAGGAAGCATGAAAACACATGAAAGTTCATGGAATGAAATGAATGCACATCATGGCAAATGAATGAAGAAATGATCAAGCATGGTTCTAATGTGTCCTATGATGTCTTAGAAGTCATGTGAATGCATGAAATGTCATGGCAAGTTCATGAATGGATGTGTATGCAAGATGTATGCAAATGAACATGAGAAATTAGGGTTTTAATGCAACATGAGATGCAAAAGTCAAAAACAGAAGCAAAACACAAGATAAAAAATTGCAAATGAGCTCAAAGGAACCCTAACCCCATATGGTATCACACCCCAAAGTAGAAGGTCTAACTCTTAACCTAAAGAAAGTTGTGATTTTTCTAAGTTATCTAGGGTTTTAAGGTACCTTAAGAGGGAAAATGCCAATCAAATCAAAAATACAGGATAAATTCATGACAAAACTATGCTAGATACTACATGCTATATGAAGATCAATGCAAAAAGAATCAATGTCATTCCCTTCATGGTTAGGCAGAAAAGAATTCTTGAAGTTAGGGTTCAAAAATGGGATTTTTATGAACCCTAAATTCAAGAAAATTGTCAAGAGTGAATCAAAACCAAAAAGAAATTTGTATGAATGGTTTGACAATGTTTCTAAATGTTCTAAGATGCAATGTGAATTTTTTGGAATTTTCAGAAACCTAAATGATATTTTAATTAATTAATTTCCATTAATTAATTAAAATAAACATTTAAATATTTTTAAAATGGTTTTTTAATACAAAAAATAAAAATAAAAATGTTTTTGGGTGGAGAAAATTATTTGAATTAAAAATTCAGAAGGAAAATAATTTTAGGATTTTCTAAGTATTTTTAATAATTTATGCAAAACAAATGCAATAAAATGAATTTAAAATGAAATAAAACAAAAGTCAAAGGATCCAGTGGACAGGATTTGAACTGGGGAGGAGCTAGTTGACTGGCGCGCTATCTAAGGGCTGTAATTCAAACTGAGTTAATTTTAATTCATTAATTAATTAATCATAATTAAACCTAAGTGGGATAATCTGGGCCGTATACACGTGCGCGAAACAAAGATCAAAGGGCTGAGATTCAAAGTTCCCTAATTACGCAGCTTAACCCTAATCTGAACCCTAAACACTTTCAGGTGACCGGAACAGTGTTTCGGTCATCTTCTCCAGTGAACCCAAAATCAAACTTCTTCCCTAGGTCATTTCTGGAGCTCTAAAGCTCCAGATCAACTTCTATCACCTTCCTCAACCAAAACCTACCCTCAAAACAAATTTATTCTTCATCAATCATGTGAATCAAGCCAAAACATATTTCACGGGTAAAGTTTCAGAGGTTCATAAAATCCTTAATACGCAACCATTTTCAAAAATAAATGCCTCAGCATGATCAGCACAACATAAGGAACATTTCTATAACCTAAAAATTCATTTCTGGAAAATTTGTTCTTAAGGTTACCTGAAGTGAAGCTTTCTCATTTTGAAGCTTCTGGTCCTCTTCTCTTGTGCAAACTCACTCCCCTTGACCTCCTGATGAAGCTTTGATGCTTGGAAGAAGTTTGTAATGGCTGGTTTGAGAGCTTGCAATCTTGCTGGTCAGAAATCGTGTTTTGGTTGTGGGGGGTTTTTGGTTGCAATGAAGGGTGGGAAATGGTCCTTTGATGAAGCTGAGTTGATTGATGAAAAGAGTTTGACGTTTGAGTGAGTGTGTTGTGTGTTTTGAAAGTTTTTGCAAATGGGGTGATTTTTGAGAGCTTGAGGATTCTGAGGTTTCAGGCTGGCTTGTTGTGTGTTATGAGTTCCATAATGCTTGCATATGATGTTGTGATTGGTCAGAGGAGTTGGTGTGGCATAGTGTGATTGGTATGGGTGTTTTTGCACAAAGTCAACAAAACTTGTACTTGAGGTATGGGCTCTTATGCAGCTGGCTTTTTGGCTTGTCTTGGTTCAGCAGAGATCAAGGAGAGCCATGGAATGCATTTTGTGGTGATTCAGCAAGTTTGTGAAAGGTTTTGTGCTCTTTTGCAAATTTGAAGAAGTTTGGCCCCTTTTGAATTTCTTGATGTTCAAGGCATGGAATGACATGATTCTTTGGGAAATTCTGATTTTTAGGCAATGCACTATGTTGTTATGATGCATAGAAGTGTATTAGAGGTCACAAAATGGCTTGGCAAGTGGTTTTGCAAAAAATCCTCTTTGGTGTATTCTTGAAAATTATAGGATTTTTGCCAACTTTGAAAGGCCATAACTTGAGTTCAATAATGAATTAGAACTTGTTCTAGTACTTTTTGAAAAGGGAATGATCCAATCTACAACTTTCATGACTAACAATTTCATTTGAAGCATTTTTGGTTGAGAAAGAGGAGGTTGAAAAACTTTCCCAAAATAGAAAGTTTACATTACAAGTCATTTCCATTTTTGGCAACTTTTGGTTTAGCTCACTTTTCTTCAATTTTGTGAACTTCCAAGCACTTCAATGATCAAATAAAGATCATATAACATCAATTTGATGAAAAATCCACTTTGGTTCCATTGGTAGGGGTCTCAGATGCCCTGATTTTGCTCTGACTTGCTCAAGAAGTTACCCAGTGAATAGATGACTTCCACAAGGAATTTCTTCATCGAACTTGGTACACATGATCCTTATAACATATTGAGACCATTAGAAACAAGAATGACCAAAAAATTTGGAGTTATGGCCTCTGAAACCAAAACCCTAATTTCAGGTCAACTGTGCAGTGAAACCCTAGCTCTGCTTCCATGCTTTCCAAGTTCTTGTGATTTCTTGGCTTCCTTGATCTTTGAGGGATATAATATGAGGATTGAACACACATGGACCCTCTTGGAATGATTAGAGACCTTTGGAGTGGCTCATATGGATCCTTGGATTGCTTAGATCACAAACCCTAGATGCAGATGAACTTGAACTATGCAGATGAAACAAAAATGCAATATGATGTGATATGCTTAAACTTATGCAAATATGAAAGATCACAAGCCATGGTGTGAACTTAGTGAGGGAAAATTTTGGGTGTTTACACCTTTATGCATTACTTGTTTATTTTTATTGCTTCCTTTATCGCATTCCATCTTAAATATCTTGTGGCTCCTTAGTACTATGATTTGGATCGATACTTTGATTGCAAAAGAAAATTGAGATAAAGTTTCTATACCCAGGATTATGAGTACAAACATTAGGAGAGGTTGTGTAGTATTGGCTCCCGAGAGAAATGCTCTCGTGGACGGTTGATACGAAGACCTCTCTTGGAGTAGATTTTAGTGCGAATGCTGAGGACCGTCATATTGATGGCGTGGACGATCATTGTTTTTATTAGGATCGTCGACTCTAAGGACCTTAGAACCTTAAACTTTTGGGCTCAAACATAAGGTTGATGGTCGCATAGTATGGGGCACTGAGGGGTTACTCTCGTGCAATTCGATACAAAGACCTCACTCATAATAGACTGTCTCAATGGAGTTGATTGACTGTCGAACTGTCGACATGTCCAGCAAATAGTTGAGACAAGTCCATAACTCCGAGACTTTTGTTTGAAACCACGTGTCGATGGTTACGTAGTATGGGGAACCAAGAGGTTGCTCTCACGTAGTTCGATACGAAAACCTCACCCAAACAAGATTCATATGAGGGAGTCATTCAACCGTCATATTTATGGCGTGTCTGATGAACAGTCATATGAATTGACAACTTTGAGGTTCCAAAAACCTTTAGAGTCTACCTAGTGAGTTTCCAATCAGAGTATCCTCCATCTTTACCTTGGACTTATGAGATCTCGTGATTAAGGATCTTGGATTCTGACATTGCATATCATCTCATTTGAATTAATTGTTCATCTTGCATTTCATTCCAAATCTGAAAACTCATTCCATGCTCCTTTATCTTCAGTAAATCGAGTTGGTTTCCTAACGCCCATACCTAACTCGAGCCAATACTAGAATACTGATGGATCAGATTCAATAAGAGAAAGCTTCTATGAGGGAAGAGATTGACTCGGTCAAGAGCAAGATTGACCAGATTTATGAGACTATACAATCCTTATCCAGAATGGAGGAACGTCACGAAGCCGCCGCCGCAAGGAACAATGTTCTTGTGTAAGGATCTACCTCGCACTCAATGCCTTAAATTCCAGTTCTTAATCCTTTGGTCTATGGTAAGCCTCCAGGCTATACTCCTGCAATTGAAGAAGTAACATCTCAACCAATACCTACCTCTGGTGTTACTGTTGGTGTTATTCCTCAAGCTCAACCTATTCCAACTCAGGTTCAGATTCCTCATGCTGAAGAGGATCAACAATTTGAGTACGTGATGGATACTGTTGTTCCAATCACCAACCCTCATGCTATTCAAGAATCTGAAGTGATGAAGATGTGTCGCGAGTTAGCTGAAAAACTCTGAATCATGGAAGGATACAATTCAACCTCTCTGAGTGCCTCATACATGTGCTTAGTTCCAAATGTTGTGATCCCTATTAAGTTTAGGCTACCGGAATTCGAGAAATACAATGGCCTCATTTGTCCTGAACTCCATTTGAGGATATGTTGCAGAAAAATGGGAGACCATGCTAAAGATGATAAGCTCATGATCCATTGCTTCCAAGACAATCTGTCTGGAGCGTCTCTAGAATAGTACACGCAGCTCGAACGCAACAATGTGCGTACTTGGCTTGAACTATCTGATGCATTCAAAAGGAAATACAAGTACAACACTAACTTAGCTCCGAACCGTACCCAACTCCAGAGTATGGCTCAAAAGAAGAACGAATCCTTCAAAGAGTATGCACAACGCTGGAGGGAGTTAGCTGCCAGAGTGCATCCTCCATTGGTTGATCGTGAACTGATTGATATCTTCATGGGTACCTTGCAAAGGCAATACTACGAGAAGTTGATCAGCAGTGTGTCTTCAGGATTTTCAGAAATGGTGATCGTCGGAGAAAGAATCGAAGAAGGTCTGAAAAGTGGAAAGATTCAAGGAGGATCTAGCAGCCAAGCCAATGTTAAGAAGCCTTTCAACGGGTACAAAAAGGGCGAAGCAAATGCTATTTCTACTGCAAGTGGGAAGCCACAATAAAGTGCGCCTACCTCAATTCCTTACTACTAGTACCCATATGTTGCTGTTGCGCAATATGCTCTTGTGCCATATCAACCAGTTCCTCCAATGCCTTATCATCCAGCTATTCAAACTCCATTTCCACCTCAGATGCCTTACCAACAGCCTCCATATCCTCAAATTGTTGTTGCGCAATATGCACATGTTCCATACCAGCAACCGGCTTATCTTCAACAACCTCAGAATCAACAACAACGCGCTCCTCAACAGCGCCCAACAAATCAACAAAGAATACCTGACAGAGACTTTGATCCACTGCTTATGTCATATGGAGAAATCTTTAATGGGTTGATGGCAAATGGATCTCTTACTTTGAAGGATATGCCACCTCAAACTGGTATTCCCCGAGACTATGATGCCAATGCTCATTATGGGTATCACAAAGGTGCTCCAGGTCACACAATCGATAACTACAAAGCCTTCAAGCACAAGGTTCAAGACCTGGTTGACTATAAGTATCTCACCTTCACTCAAAGGAATCTGAATGTTCAGAACAATCCAATGTCGCTGCATGGGGCTAGCAAGTGAAAGCTTTTGAAGGGGTTGTCGAAAACCGAGCTGAGTAGTCTCTAACTTTGAAGAAGTCAATCAAATCAAGAGAAGTTCATTCCTCAAATAAAGGCTATCATATGCCATTTACCATTCTGCATTCTTGTTATTTTGTATTGTTTGTTTAAGTACTATTTGCTCTGAACATTATCATTTGTATTTCGTTTTGTTAATATTATGGTTATGCATGTTTTGAATTAGTCTATTCGCATTCGCTTATCATTTATCATTTAACACAAAAATCACAAAAATATTTCTTCACTTCACTTTAGCAAAGATTTGAGGGAGGATGATGAAAACTAAATACCTGTAACTGTTATGGTATGCTTTCGGATAAAACCTCGTCAATGATGTACAGGCATTTTTTCAAATCCCCAAACACTGGAGAGATAAGGAGTTAATCCCTAGTCAACCAATTCGAGCCTAGAAGTAGGAGTTTCTATCGGATACAAACCCTTACGCTTAACCCAGGGCAGGGTAGTTGTTCAGTTAACCTGACTACTCCTTCAAATTGCAAGATGAGACATCTTGTCGGAGGACCATCAACAAATGACTTGGCAGTCACAACATTCAACAAAAATACTACAAAAAAAGGAGGAAAAAAAAAAGAAAATCGCTAAGTCGAGCACCCAAAGAGAGACTTATGCGAGAACAAAAAATACAAAACCGCTAAATCGAGCACCCAAAGGGAGATTTAGGCGAGAAAAAATAAATTGTTAAGTCGAGCCCCCAAAGGGAGACTAAAGCAAAACAAAATATAAAAAAAAACCTAAGTTGAGCACCCAAAGGAAGACTTAGGCAAAAAAAATCAAAGAAAACCACTAAGTTGAGCACCCAAAGGGAGACTTAGTCAAAAAAAAAGAACGAATCAAGAAGAGGAGCTCAGATCCTCAGCAAAAACAAGAAAGCTCAGATCCTCAGCAAAAACAAGAAAAAGATCAGCGACCACCACATCAATAATCAAAGGGTCACCAATATCCAACAAAATAAAATGACAGCCACTTCAAGCAAACCTTAAAGCTTCATCTTCAATCTTTCAACGGAAAAACAAGTGCATGTGTAGAGTTAACTGAACGTAGGACTGAATAACATCACAAAGAAGGGGTGGGTACAAATCAAATTTTGAGCCTTATATCCTTTGTTTCTCAAACCATGAACCAGGCCACGTTACAACCCTCAAAAGACCTAATTGAGGCAGGGTTTATTCTGAAAGCATGCTACCAGCAAGTTTGCGTAAACTGACTCCCATATAATTGCTAATCTTGATAGCACATTCTTTTTGCTTCATCTTTTACTCACTTGCTAAATCAGCACCACGTTTGGACTAACAGTCCATTCGTCACACTATCACTATCATTCAATAAATTGACTTTTTTCAAAACTTACATGAACGTTGCATTAACACTACCATTTGTGTATGAAAATTTTAATTGCAATATAGTGCTTGGCATCAAAGCAATCCCAACAAGGGGAAATCAAAGAGGAACTTGAATTTCATTGGTGCTAACATGAATCAAGACTTCTTCAAAATCAACTCAATCAGAGGCAAGACCCTCAATAGCTCAATCAGGGGCAAATCACCTTCAAACATCTCAATCAGGGGTAGATGCCTACCAAATTCAGACACTGGGGCAGATCATGTCATGGTCATTCTCAAAGCTTCCCCAACATAATTCTTTCAAATACCCTACAGGCAGGGGCAAGCAAACAAAGACCAAATCTTCCTCTCTCTACTCCTCAACTGAACAAGCAGGTCTTTCCAGACATTGGCAACCATTCAAAGAAAATAGCAATCATCATGCGTCAATTAAGTCGCTTCGCTCATCAACAAGTGGCCAAACTTGGAGCATCCAGATCCATCTTCTGACCATACATCATCGAAGAGCGAGTGTCGGGGAATAAAACCCTTCCACCCACTCAAAGTCCAATCATAATTGGCAACTACCAGACCAAAAGTCCACCAAGCTGCCAACTTTCATCATTCCAATCACTCATATGTATCATTATGCACCATGAACATTTCACATGCATCATTTATATCAACACATCATATGCATCACCTACCACATACGCATCATTTGCATACATAAACGAATCAGAGTTTTCATATCCCCAACGTTTACATTTCAACCTACATCTCATTGCATAAACATTTGCATCATATTTCCATCATTATGGAATACCATTTTCAAAATCAAACAAGCATACAAGCATAAGTCAGGATCCAGGATCAAGCAAAGATTCTAGACCGTTCTCCTCAGCAAATTCAGTGGCCGTCCCCCATTGGATCATTTTCGTCAACCTTTTGTTAATAAAGCTCCGATTCTCAGCTTCAATCAGTTTTTCTCCAAACATTTTTTACCAAGTGGTATTTAGTGGTTGTCCCCCATTGGATCATTTTCTTCACCTTTTGTTGATTTCCCCAAGCAATTATACTCATCTTACCAGTATTTCCCAGTCGGGTCGTCATACCATCCTTTTGGTGGTAACGATTATTTTAATTTTTCTGTCACTCCACATCCAGATCGATCGTTGAAGATCGAGTGTCCGGGTCGTCATACCATCCTTTTGGTGGTAAAGATTATTTTAATTTTTTTGTCACTCGACATCCAAATTGATCGTTGAAGATCGAGTGTCGGGGTCATCATACCATCCTTTTGGTGGTAACGATTATTTTAATTTTTTTGTCACTCGACATCCAGATCGATCGTTGAAGATCGAGTGTCGGGGTCGCCTTATCATCCTTTTAGTGATAGCGATTATTTAACTTTTCTGTCACTCGACATCCAGATCGATCGTCGAAGATCGAGTGTCGGGGTCGTCTTATCATCCTTTTGGTGGTAGCGATTATTTAAATGTTCTGTCACTCGGCATCTAGATCGATCGTCGAAGATCGAGTGTCGGGGTCGTCATATCATCCTTTTGGTGATAGCGATTATTTAATTTTTGTCACTCGCCATCCTTTTGGTTTCGGGTCGCCTTATCATCCTTTTGGTGATAGCGATTATTTACCTTCAAGTTACCTGCACCCTTGTGGTGCGGGGTCACCTTATCATCCTTTTGGTGATAGCGATTTATTTATTTTCAATCAACCTACATCATTTTTATGTCACCCATATTTCTATTTTTTATCGCCAGCTCTTGTCATTACACTTTCTTTCTTTTCAGACAAATTTGGAGTCTTTCGGTATCTAATTGTCTTATACCTTGAAAGTATGAACGTGAGCCAGTTCACCTTACTCGATCTAAGCCAATTCGATAGGGGCGACTGTCATACCCCAAATTTGTCCTACCTGTGTCATTTTATTTCTGTCTAACCAATAAAAAAATCTAAAAAATAGGTCATTTGTTTTCTGAATTCAGGGATTGTGCAAAATTTCAGTTTGAGTCGAGTGTGTGTGTGTGTGTGTGTGTGTGTGCAATGCTAAGAATCAGTGTTTTGTGTGTGCTAATCATCAGAAAGTGTTTTATATTTAAATCAGGGCTTTGTATCATGTAATCCATCCCACTATCCATTTTACTTTAAAACCAGGTTTCCAAGTCTACTTTTTATTCGCTTTCATATCCCTTTCATTTTCTTAAACAATATTCATATTCACATCCATAATTAATTTTTTTATCATCCATTTTTAAACTACATTGCATAAACTTTATTCATTTTTCTAAGCTCATTTCTTACCATAAACAAAATTATAAAAAAAACATAAATTTCGTTTACTTTTTAACTTTCATTACATAAACAATTATATAAAAAAACACTAAAAAAACATTTTTATTATCTTCCATTTTTATTATTATTGTTATTATTATTTTTAATTATTATTATTATTATTATTATTATTGTTATTATTCTTTTTACTTTTATTATTATTAGTTATTATTATTATTATTGTTATTATTATTAGTTAACATTATTATATTTTTGTTATTTGTTTTAAAACCAATTAAGCCACTTTCTTTTTCTACCCAAAATTCACAGCACGTTTTTTTAAGAATTCATGCAGGTCCAACTTTGTTTTATCAACATAATCTTTCTCATCATGATCCCACTCATGTAACGTTTTGTTTCTTTTTTTCCAGCGCATAACCCACACTTTAATTCTTCAGCCACAAACAATTTACACAATGCAACCATCACCACCCAAATTCAAAAACTTAAGTATTCGATAGACCTCACATCACACAATACACGCTTTTATATTTTTTACCACAATTAATCTGCAATTTTTATTACCAGCTAGCACAACAATAAAGTGGCCCCACAACCCACGTGAATTTCTTTCAGCAACCAAACTCACAATCAACACTTCTCCATTACCACGCACTCACCAACAGATTTATTCCACAATCCATCGTACATGATCTTCTCACACAGCCTATAATTACAAAACTCAGCAGAATATTCCTTAAACAAATTCTCTGATAAATTCCAATCTCACCCTCTCAAAACGCATTCTATAAATAACAAGTCTCATACTATCAATCACCAAGCTTGGACATCATACATAATCCCTGCAAAAACCAAGAGCCAAGCTTCAAAAAACCAGCAAAAATATTCAACTCTTCACCCATCAAAATCGAACAACAACATTGAACCACTCCAAAATACTCTTCATAAACCACTCACCTTCACAAATTCATACACACAAAAAACTAACTCAAACGTATCCAAATAATCGCAGACTGCAAACTACCAACACAACCATCGACCCTTCATAAACCTCCGCCATTAAACTCTTCCAATCAAACACTCTTCCTCAAATCCGTCACCACCACAACAACAAACCTCTGAACCGCACAAAAGCGACTCCATAAATCTGAGATTCGAAGCAAAATTGCGTCTGAATGAATGAATCATGAATCCGACTAAACACCACAATCGTAAAACCCCCCTTTCAATCGACAAACCATAAACTCACAATCCATACCGTGAATCTAACACAAGCCCACCGCTTGAACCGCGAGAAACACCACGAACCTGTGAAAGCTGAACGTAGAAATCAAACCATCGTCGAAACCATCGTGAGCGAAATACGAAACACTGAAAAGAGAGGCGAGCGAGAAAACCTGAGACGAGATCTATTACCACCGTAAACAACCAAAATCCGGAAAATCGAAACTGAACTGAGATGGCGAGAGAGAGGCAGTATTGATTCAAAGGGTGGGTTCGTTATTTTGACTTTTGGATTTTATCATGAACTGAATGTGATAATACTTGTTCTCACTTTACTGATAGCTTTTTCTGATGACCTTATTTTTTTTTTTTACTCATTTCAAAGTTTTGTCTTGGGCTTAGGTTGCTAAGGCCCTTATAATTTCATAATCACACACCGGGTCTTGCACTGACCCCTCCCCCTTTAGCTCTTCTTTTATTTTATTGTTTTTCTTTTATATTATTTTCTTATTGATTCTTGTTTTTTTAAGGAGACTCTTTATTATTTTATGTTTTTTTAAAACTGTTTTTTAACAAATGATTTTTTAGATCTGTTTTCCATTCATTATGTTTTGATTCTCTTTGTCTTGAAAAATCTAAAAAAAAAATATTATAGTTTGTAATTTTTAATTTCTTATGGCTTTTTTAGATTTTTTGTTGACTTGTTGGTTGTTGAATGGATCATAAATGTTAGATCCTTCTTTTTTTTAGGTCCACTCTCTAATTTTTTCTTATCAGGCCGATGATATATTAAACGGTTAAGTTGTGTTCGATTTTATTAAATCGGAAAATTTGATCAATATAAAGCCATTTAGTTTAGTTTATTTTATTTAATCGCTTTATTTTATTTTTATGGTCGATGAACATCTAATATCTTGAGATTCATCGTAAGCCGACTCGACATCTCGATTAAATGATGAGACCTCTTTATTTTCCATTTTATTTCAAGTTTATTTTATTTTCTTGTTATTTTTTCGTATTTTATTTCAATATCGACGCTCGACTCCTCATAGAACGGTTCTAAACATTAAATCGGTTCTAAGGTAGTTAAAGAGCTACATTACGAAGTTTTCGGTTTAATTTTAAGCTCCAACGGCTCTGCATAGTTTAGGACACTTCACACACGCTTGCTCTTGGGCCAATACAATGAAATCTTATATTTCGTGCAATCCCGTGTAACTTACATGTACCCCTCTCCCATTCCTTTGTACGCATTTTATTTATTTTCCGCATTTTATCGTTTGATTGCTAGGAGTACCCTTAGGGACTAGTTTAGATCTTTCGCTTAGTTCGCGAACCCTTGGTCCAATGCCAAGTGGTTGCACTCGCACACATCCACACTTTTTTTAGTTATCGTTTCGGTTACTAGGATTCACCTAACCTAGCGAGTCGAGCGCATTGTGCCTCTCTAACAAACCACAAAATAAAACTCCATTTGCATTCACCCCCTAACCTCAAAAAACCAAAATGTTTCTTTTTAGATCCAAACCCTTGATTCAACATCAAGCGGTCATTAGGTAATAAAACACATTAATAATATGAGAAAAATTGTATGCCACGATCCTTAAGTGGTAGAAAGGAAGACTACGAGTTGTAGTTACTCACTCTGATTATTTCGACGTCAAACGCTGGTCCGGATCGAGCGAAATAAACTACCCATAGTCTTTAGTGCAATTCGATTCCTAAATCCTTTCATCGAAGAAAGGTAATAAAATCAACAACCATCAACCTTCTGAACTACGAGGCTCTGACTTTCCCATTGCACGAGGGAGTACGTAGGCACAAGGATCTCAATCCTTTCCGAGCACCTTGGATCAATCAAACTTATAATTATACTCATTTCCCTCTAGAAAGTATTTCGTTAAGCATAGAAATCCTTTCGCGCATGATGACTTAGATGCTTCCCATTGAGTACGATGGATGTATGGGGTGCTAATATCTTCCCCCTGCATAACCGACTTCCAAACCCAGGCAATGGTTGCGAGACCTTTGTCTTCATCCTCTCTTTAGACAGGTTTTATCTATATCTTCCCTTTCCCGCGATGGGAATAAATGAGAATTAGGTGGCGACTCTCATGTCTGCCCAGCGCGCGGTTCTTTAAAATCGCGAGATCGTATTTTTTGGGGTGCGACACAAACATTGTACCAGTTCCTAAGAAGGATGGAAAGGTTAGAATGTGTGTGGATTATCGAGACTTAAATAGGGCCAGTCCTAATGATGACTTCCTGTTGCCACATATTGACGTGCTAGTGGACAATACAACCCAATTCTCTGTGTTTTCCTTCATGGATGTCTTTTCAAGCTATAATCAAATCAAGATGTCTCCAGATGACATGGAGAAGACTACCTTCATTACCCCATGGGGCACATTCTGTTACATAGTAATGTCGTTTGGTTTGAAGAATGCTGGGGTAACATACCAATGGCAATGGTGACTCTTTTCCACTATATGATTCATCACGAGATTGAGGTCTATGTTGATGATATGATTGCAAAATCACAAACAGAAGAGGAGCATTTAGTCAACTTGGCCAAGCTATTCGACAGGCTGCGGAAGTTCAGACTAAGGCTAAACCCGAACAAGTGTATATTCGGGGTGCACTCTGGAAAGCTGTTGGGATTTATTGTAAGTGAAAGGGGATTGAGGTCGACCCTGCAAAGGTGAAAGAAATTCAGGAGATTCCTGAGCCTAGAACCAAGAAAGAAGTGTGTGGACTTTTAAGAAGATTGAACTACATTACACGGTTCATATCTCACCTAACAGTCGTCTGCGAACCAATCTTCGAACTCTTACGAAAGAATCAGGCCATCAAGTGGAATGACGATTGTCAATTGGCTTTCGATCTAATCAAGGAGTATTTGCAAGAACCTCCAATCCTCATACCTCCAGTTCCAGGGAGACCTTTGATCATGTGCCTCACAGTGCTCGAGGGATCAATGGGTTGCATACTGGGTTAGCATGACGAGTCTGGTCGAAAAGAGCATGCAATATACTACCTAAGAAAATATTTTACCGACTATGAGACAAGATACTCACTGCTCGAGAAAACTTGTTGCGTTTTGGCATAGGCTACTCGCCGACTAAGATAGTACATGTTGACTCATACCACCTTATTGATATCCAAGATGGACCCCGTCAAATACATCTTTGAAAAGCTAACTTGGACCGGAAGGGTAGCTCGATGGCAGATGATCTTAACCGATACGACATCCAGTATACTTCGTAGAAGGCTATCAAGGGGTGTATTATCATATTATCTGGTCCAACAACCAATCGAGGACTACCAACCAATGAGGTTCGAGTTCCCTGATGAAGACATCATGTTCCTCAAATCGAAAGATTGTGAAGAACCACTCATGGAGGAGGGGCCAAACCTTGAATCCAAATGGAGTTTGATGTTCAATGGGCCGTTAACATGAATGATAGTGGAGTTGGTGTTATTATCATCTCACCGGAAGGAGTTCACATGCCCTTCAATGCCCGGTTGACTTTCGAATGCACCAGCAATGAAGCAGAATACGAAGCCTGTATAATGGGGATAGAGGAGGCGATTAATTTGCGAATTAAGACTCTCGATATCTTCGGTGATTCAGCTTTGGTTATCAACCAGGTTAACGGAAATTTGCTCGTTCATCAACCACATATGATCTCCTATAGGGGCTACACCAGGAGGTTGTTGACATTCTTCACGAAGGTCAAGCTGCATTATGTACCTCGGGACGAGAATCAATTTACTGATGCTCTAGAAACCTTGTCCTCCATGATCAAGGTTCACCAAGAGAATTATGTGCCCAAAATTGAGGTGTCTCGTCTTGATAGACCGACATTGTGTTTGCAGTTGATGGTGTCGATGATGACCAGCCATGATACTACGATATCAAACAATTCTTGAAGTCTCAAAAGTACCCGACAGGGGAATCCAACAAAGATAAGAAGACACTTAGGAGTTTGGCAGGCGGCTTCTTCCTAAACCAGGATGATGTGCTTTATAAAAGGAACTTTGACATGGTCTTGCTCAGATGCGTGGATAGACACGAAGAAGACATGTTAATGCAAGAAGTTCACAAGGGATCCTTCGGTACTCATGCTAGAGGACATGTCATGGCAAAGAAACCTCTAAGGTCGGGGTATTATTGGATCACCATGGAATCTTATTGCTGCAAATACTCCCGCAAATTCCACAAATGTCAAATTTATGTTGATAAGGTGCATGTGCCTCCTAATCTGTTGAGTGTCATGTCTTCACCTTGGACCTTTGACATGTGGGGTATCGATATGATTGGAAAGATCGGTCCTACCGCTTCAAATGGTCACCGCTTCATCCTGGTTACCATTGACTATTTCACCAAGTGGGTAGAAGCGGAATCATATGCTAATGTCACCAAACAAGTGGTGGCTTGGTTCATAAAGAGTGATATTATTTGTCAATATGGAATTCCCGAGAGAATCATTACTAATAATGGTTCTAATCTCAATAACAAGATGATGGCCGAACTTTGTCAGGATTTCAAGATCGAACATCACAACTCTTCGTCGTACCGCCCAAAGATGAATGGAGCCGTCGAGGCAGCCAACAAAAACATCAAAAAGATTGTATAGAAGATGGTTATGACGTACAAAAATTGGCATGAGATGTTGCCATTCGCATTGCATAGATACCGAACATCTGTGCGCACCTCAACAGGGGCAACCCCATTCTCTCTTGTGTATGGTATGAAGGCAGTCCTACCAGTTGAAGTCGAGATTCCTTCTCTGAGAATAATGATGGATGTTAAGATGAATGAAGCTGAGTGGCTCTAATCCAGGTATAATCATTTGAGCCTCATTGAAGAGAAGCATTTAGAAGTTGTATGCCATGGACAATTGTACCAACGGCAAATGAAACGGGCGTTCGACCAGAAAGTGCAGCCTTAATGCTACATACCCGATGATTTAGTGCTGAAAATGATCCTTCCTCCTCTAACAGATCACAGGGGCAAGTGGACACCCAACTATGAAGGACCATTTGTGGTTAAAAAGGTTATCTCGAGCGGAGCCTTATTGTTAACAACCATGGATGGCGAAGACTTCTCATCCCCTGTCAATGTAGATGCAGTTAAAAAATACTTCGTATAAAGAGACCCGCTGGATAAAAACAGAATAAAGTCTAGGAAAAAAAGGGCATCCTGACGAGCCAAAAACAGAATAAAAGGCTCATGAAAAAATTAGGGGAAAAAATGAAGAAAAAAAAGGGTACACCCGCTGAGCTGAAAAGCCACATTGGACACCTCAGGCAAAAAAGGGTATCCCGGTAGATTGAAAACCCAAAAGGGCGATCCATGCAAAAGAGGGATTGAAACAAAAAACTGCGGTCTGCGAGATCTGCGATTCGTCATCTACAATCAAGGATAATCTGAGGGTTAAGAATCAATCCAATCGTCTTCCTCAAAAGCGAAGCATGCGGAAAGTCCTGAAGATATATAAGTCATAACCGTGTCAGAGCTTGCTGAGATCTGATTTTCACATTTCCATTAGGATAATTTATTTTTCTTTTTGTGCAATTTCCTCTTCCTATGGATTGCTTCCTGATGTAATTCATATTCATGGCCATTCTTTTCAATCAATAAAAGTGCAATTTCATTCAAATTTACTCTCACGTGTTTTTGTTTTTCATCTACCATTGATTGATTGCAAAAAACGTCCAACAAATTATGATAAATATTGCATTGCGAATACATGGATGCTTCGTAATATATGCATAAGAGAAAAAACACTTGGCATGAATTTGATTTGTTGAGTAACAGGGATGGTGCTTCAGACTGTGAACCTGGGGCACGCAGACCAAACTAACTCTCTTTTTGTAGGTACTATCAGTTGTGTTCACTAACATGCAGGTACAAGTGCTGGATAAAGTCATTGCTAGTACAAGGCATCAGGAAGTTATTCCTCAGCAGATCATTGAGCAAGATTCCTCAGTAGGTCTTATCAGACCACTTCTTCTTCAGCAGAGTAGCAAGAAGAGTTTTGATACTTCCTGAGCAGAAAGGTATCACTATTTCTCATCCCCAGCATGATACTCTTCTTACATCTCATTCTCAGTGAGAGACGATTAAAACTTTTACCTTTGGCAAGAAGCATTCTTAATGATCTCCATCATCCCCAGAAGAGTCGGAAATCGAGATATTCCCCAGCAAAGTAACATAAGGTTGATATTCTCCCCAAGCAGAGAGTTTTCCTTCAAGGAGAAGTATTCCCCACCAGAGTATTCTTATCCCTAGAAGCGCATGAAGATTCGATATTCCATAGTAGAGGTGAAGATATGACAGAGCCTAATGGTTTTCACTCCTTGCACAGTATTGTTCACAATTTTCCCCAAGGAACTCGTTATATGAAGTCCAATCCTCATTGGCGTCTCTTCCCCAAAAGAGAGTTTCGTGCTTGAGAAGCTCCCCAGCAGATTCTTCCTCAGCAGAGTATCAGTAAATCCATTTCCCCAGCCGAGTCAGAAGTGCACCACTTCCCCAATGGAGTTCTACGGGTGGCGTATCTCCTCAATTAAGTTCATCCCCAACAGGATCAACGTTCTTCAATTTCTCAAAGTCCAATTTATTTCTGGAAGTGATGGCAGTTCAGAGCCAGTGTATCATTGACACTATTCCCCACAGAGTTGCTCTTCCTCACAGGGATTCATTAAATCAATGCAGTGATTATTTTCCCCAATGAAGTTACCAGGGATACTTGTTTCCTCCTTATAAGGAGCACCTTACATTTGCATCTAGTAATCATCATTACATTTGCATCCTCAAAAAGCATAGCATTTCCATCATTATGGAGAATTACGCCATAAGAAAAATTCAAACATATGCATACGAGGCATAAGCCAATTTTGGTATATTCACAAAAGTCTGAAACATTGTTCCTTCAATCAGACTGAAGTATCTCCACGAAGAACGCTAAGTTTGTTCTGCAGCATTGTTACCCTTGCCTATCAGTACTCGTATCTTTGATTTATCATCTAGATTTGATGAGATCATTCCTTTTCGATCCTGTCTGAGGTCAGTTTCGTATTTTTGGGGTTATCGACTGAGGCCGGTATACCATTGCGTTTCCATTCAAGGATGGCTTCGTGTTAGATCCGAGGATCTTTTGTGAGTTGTCATTCGAGGATGGCAGTCTCTTCTTCAAGTCCTTATGAGGTTGGTCTTGTTGTTTTGGCTATCATTTGAGGATGGTAGACCATTTTGAATCTATTGATTGAGGTCAGTATGTCTCGTTTGCGAAGACTGTCTGAGGTCAGTCTTTGTGTTTCTGGTTATCGACCGAAGCCGGTATACCATTGTATTTCCATTCGAGGATGGTTTCGTGTTAGATCCGAGGATCTTTTGTGAGTTTTCATTCAAGGATGACAGTCTCTTCTTCAAGTCCTTCTGAGGTTGGTCTTATTGTTTTGGCTATCAATCGAGGATGGTAGACCATTTTGAGTTTATTGATTGAGGTCAGTATGTCTCTTTTGCAAAGTCTGTCTGAGGACAATCTTTATGTTTATGGTTATATGTCGCTCCCTGGATTTCCATCCTGGTACAAACGCGAAAGTGGCGCGGAAAATGTATAGTTGCCAGCCAAGTATTTTTATCTCGAAGGAACGGGAATGGTAATTCTGCACAAACTGAAGAAAATAAAAGGAAGGAAAAAGGTCCTGCGAAACAAAGAAACTGGGTTCTGGAGTCGATTATGACCTGGGAAGGTATTAGCACCCCAGATCGTCTGCCGTACCCGACGGGATCCATGCTTGCAAAGAAACTGTTTCAAAGGGGTGAAGACATGAAAGTTGTTGCAGAAAGAAAGACTGGAACCGGATAAGAAAATAAAAGAAAAGGGGAAAATATAGGGAAAATAAAAAAGTGCTCGAACAGGCCCTACCCTGCTACCTACGTACCTCATATGGACATGAGGATCAGAGTTGCCGTAGTTCCCCTAACTAGGGGAGGAAAATAATGCTTGTGTCTTAAGGCTTGAACTGCTTATGTCAATGCTCAAGTGTTGCAGGCTCGTACGAAGAGTGCGTAATAGTCTTGCAAAGTGACAAGTAGGAGCAAGTTCGTACATAAAGAGTGAAGGTGATGATAAAAGAAGTTCCCGAAGGAGAGACGCTTATTCTTTGTTTAGTGTTTTTTAGAATTTTTTTATGAGTGTGGCACAAGGAAGTGTAGGAAAATCCTTTTCTAAGGAAAGTGTCTTTATTACTACATCCCTAAATAGAATGAGTAACAAGTCCACCAAGAATGAAGAAGACCCTCAAACCTGTTTCCTAATATTAGGGTTTGAATTCACTAGCTTGTTTGAAATTATTAAGTGTTTTGTGAATTAAAATGAAGAAATGTTTTTTATGATTTTCTTTGTGAAGATAGTCTCATGATTGAACTTGTACATCATAGATAAACTTATGCCACCACCAAGATGGGGTGAATAAGAGTATCCATGGAATAAGGCCATTACACAAGAGACTCCCTCAATCCTTATTAGAGTGTTTTTTAGGTTTTTGTATGAAGATCAGAAGAGAAGAACCAAAAGGATCTCAAAGGTAAAATCTAAGGGGAAAGACTAATCCTAATGTTATCATGCATAAATGAACCTAGGTTAGTGTGGCTTCAACTATCCTAAAGAATAAGGAAATAAGAAAAGAGGAAGAAGAAAGAAGAAGAAAAGAAAATCAACTTACTTCTTTTAAAGAAGATAAGTTGTTCTCCAAGGGATGAAAAGATGTTAGACAAGTGATGACATAAGGCACATCTCAAAGACAAATAAGAAAGTATTACAAGAGAAGATAAGAAGGTTTTAAATGTGGATAGCATCCATACTTCACTTACCATTGCACTTACAAAAGGGGTTAGAAGCATATACAAAAGATAAGATGAAGATAAGTAAGATCAAATGAAGTTGAAATAAGCACAAGGTAAAACCAAACCATCACAACCAGAATTCAAACTTCATATTCAAGTGTCAATATCAAACACACAACATCATGCAAGAAGTGGAGCAAGAGGTCACACCAAAACATTACAAGTTAAGATGAAAGGAACAAAGGCAAAACATGAGATAAGAAAAGACATACAAGCTAAACAGCTTCCATAAACATCAAAGTCAGAAATCTATCATGGTAAATAGTGCCTAAGAAAGCAATTCAAACATCAATGGAAGCACACAAGCTCATACAAGATTAAACAAGTGAAGCATGTAGAAGTGAGAAGTGATGTAGACATTCATACAAGTGTGAAGCTTAATGAACAAGTATCTCAAAGAAAACCAAGATGAATCCTTCATACAAGGACCAGGGACATATCAACATATTAAAAGAACCCAAAGCAAACCTTAGGAGTTGGCACAAGTGCCCTCCTAAACTAACAAGCAAGCATAGGTCATGAAAACTTCAAAACTAGGTCAAGTTGAACACAAAATTCACAAAAAATGGAAACAAATCATAAAAAATCCACAAATGAGCATGAAGACACTTTGATCAATTAGAAACAACATACCAAAGCTACAAGCCAAAAAACAGAAGAAAACTATCTCAAATAAATGCCCAAAGTTCAATTAGGGTTTCATAAACTTCATCACAAAGCAACATGGCAAAACCTAAACAAATGAGTCCTAAAAAACATGAATAAAATCTAAAATAAACCTCAACATGTTAGGAATCAATATCAAAAATAAGCACATTCATATCTATTTCCAAGCTCAAGTTAAAAATTAAACAAGTCAGATCATACATAAAAGGAATTAAAACAAAAGAAATAAAATCAAGAATTAATTCAACAAGGAAAATTAATGAAAAGTGGAATTAAAAATTATAGTAAATTAAAGGAAATTAAAAGGAACATACACGAATCTCTCTCCACATCCAACGGCTACGTTATATTCACAAAAAAAAGCTGAGGCATATGACCAGCACATGTTTCATTAATGTGTTGGCACCATTACACGCGTATGATCAAAACAAATGTGAGGTCCAGATTCCATCCCTGACCATGAACCACCTGCACATCAACCTTCATCATGAACGCCGAATCCGGTGACCGGAGACCTAGCTCCATCACTGGAATATTCAAAGTATGAACAAATCATCACAGAAACATGCAAATAACTCCAGATCAAATCATTAGTCCATGGTTAACATTAATCCAACATTGAAATTCACAAACAATCATCAACAAGATCAGATCGAAGCAAAACATTCTCCATCATCAAACTTCAAATCATCATAAATCACTCAATACACATGCATTTTTAATTCTAAACACATCAGCATCATCAGCACAACTCATAGAGCATTAAGCACACAACAAAAACAACTTCTAGATCTGAGAATTTGAAGCTTACCTGAAGGTTGCAAATCTCAAAATAGGACAAGAGCTCATTCTAAATGTTGCAGATCTACTTGAATTGATCTCCTCTTGCAAAATAAATGCAAGATGGAGCTTGAGAGAAGCTGAAATGAGAGATTCGAATGCTTATGCTCTGAACTGCACCTCTATGATCATTCACTTTTAGCTTGAATCAATGGTTGAAATGAAATCCTTAGAGCTCAAGGATGAAGTTGATGTGAAGAAATGAAGAAGTGAGAGCTTGGAGAGAGAGATTCGAAGGAAAAAGCTTGAGAGCAAAAAAGTGTGAATCTGAGAAAAAAGAGAGTGTGTGGCTCAGAAATTGTGATGGTTTGCTTTTATATCATGCACTTATAACATTGATTAGGGTTTTTGAGAGAGTGAGAGCATGAAGCGTGTGATTCAAATGAAAATGCCACTTTGCATGAAAAGTATGAATGATCACTCCATGCGAGCATTCATCCAACCATGTGCATATTATGATTTCATATGATGCATTCTCCACCCTTGGATCAAAATTAAACCTCAAATTCACTTGAATCATACTTTATGTGTGATTTTGCAAAATTGCAAATCATGAAATACGTCTTGTACCACCCATGGGTTTCTCACTTTCTTTGCACAAAATGAATCCTCATGCAATTTATTAAAGGATCGTGATCATAATTGGTCCATACAATGCCTTTAAAATGAATTTCATACCAATTTTCAAAGTGGTGGAAACTTGGAAAAGTGGTAAAACCCTAAAATCAACCAATCTTCCAATGGCCATATCTTGAGTTCTACACATGCTTGATGCGTGTTTTTCGCAAGTGTACGAACACGTCAGAGTAATATAAAAGATTGTCAAATCCACAGAGACCAAGTGTCAATCTATCATTATATGTTGTTATGGTGTGTATCTAAGGCAATTGAAAATACAGGTTTTAAAGAGTGCGCAATGATAAGTAAAATAGTGAATTTAAATTAATTGATAAAGACAGGTTCGAATGCAATTCACATAATCAATTGATAATCAAGTACTTGCTAATAGAACTACTTATGGGCAATGTTTTCCACTTTGAAAAGAACTAATTTAACGGGAATTGTCGCTTTCGTGTATTCAGAACTGAGTTGTACTCCCTAATCAAACCCTCATATTGTCACGGATAAAAAGGTGCGTACTGCGTTAGAGTAGTAAACCTATTTTTAAGAAATATAGTATCTTAACTAAGTTGAAAAGTATTTTGACCTGGATTTTCTAGAAAAAAGAGGTTCTCACGAACCAGACTCTAAACTTCTTAACGCGTCCGAAAATAGTTTTAAAATCACTTTTCTTTTTAATCTAAAACCTCCTAATGAACTAAACAAAGCACTTTTGGCTGTTTTTAAATAGTTAGAAACAATTAAGTTAAATAGGCGTTGGACGGCTTTCGATCTTACCCAACGAAACTTTAAAGAACGTTGAAACTTATATTGAAAGTCAAGATAGCCCTTGAGCGTTTCTACAAACAGTTGTACGGATTATCGATTCAATTATGATCCTTACATTCTATCCTTTAGAAAATTAGTTAGACATGGTAAAGTAAAAGTTCATTTTAATATTTTCATAAAAAGTATTTAGTGCGAGTGCGGAAAGTAATTTAAATAAAGTGTGAGTGTGGGAAAGTAAATTAAAAGTAGTGCGAGTGCGGAAATAAGAGAAAGTAGTGTGAGTGCGAGAAATAAACAAAGTAAAGCGAGTGCGGGTAATAAAATAAAGTAAAGCAATGCGGAAAGTAAATAAAATAAAGCGAGTGCGATAAATAAAGAAAAGTAGTGTGAGTGCGAGAAATAAACAAAAGTAAAGCGAGTGCGAGAAATAAATAAAGTAAAGCGGGTGCGGAAAAATAAAATACGAACTGGAATTAAAATGGCGGCAGGATTAACTTCCTTCCAAAGTGCTCCAAGACTCGATCACTCGATTGTAGTAACACCCCGATGTGAAGTGATTACTACTTTAAAACTGATATATGCCTAAGTGATTCTAAGTTTGGATCATAAAAACGAAAATCTAAAGTCCTATTTATAGGCATATAAATACTAAGAAAAGACGGGGATGCCCTTGTAACCGAAAAATGGAGGGAAAACTCGTTTGCCTTGTGGCGCCCGCCACACACCTATGGCGCCCGCCATGAGTACAATATGGTGTGGAGAGTGGAGAATGTGGGGCTTGGCAGTTGGGGGAAGGCTTGAGACGTGTCCACGTCATGGCTGACCCCATGGCGCTAACCACAGTGGGTGCCACAAGTGCAAAATGCAGAATTACTTGATTTTTTCCGTTTTTAGCTCTTTTTCCGTCCCTTTTCTTGGTCGAGGCTCCGATTAAAGTAAAAACCTGAAAACAAAGGAAAACAAAGAAATAACATAACAAAATAATAATAAAAACCTAAAATGCATGCGAAATCGGAGTCAGAAACGCAGTGAAATTCAGTGTTATCAAATCCTCCCACACTTAGACCTTTGCTTGTCCTCAAGCAAACATTTAAAGTTCAACGAAGAAAACTGGTGTCAACGCGTGATTTGGGCTAAAAGGGCTTCTAAGTTCAAGCCAGGATGCAGTGACAGGTGCTAACTAAGTGAACTAAGTGAACCAAGGGTATCATAATGACACGGACATAAACTTCAATCCTATATTAACCAACCCATATCATCCCACAACACATAGGCCTATCTTTTCATCTTTTTTTTTGGTCCCTTTCATTCAGGCGCAATCACATTAAGCCCGTTATCCGTACATGCTTCATAGTAGAATGACCGGTTAGTTATTATGATCGAAAACATAGGGTTTCTGGCACATAAGCATATGTAAACCCTTTTATTTGACCTAAATGCAATTGTGGGGGATCGGATCGTAATCCACCCTACCAAGTTTAGTGGCAGATACTTCTGAACCAACTAACAATACGTGACTGCAATTTTTTTCTTTTTGTGGCATGAATTTTTTTCGTTTTCTCTTTTTTCGGTTTAAATGACTTTGTGAGGGTCACCTATCCCAGAGTTTGCCTTTTTCTCTTCTTCTTTTTTTAGCATTGGATCATTCACTTATGGTCATCGGTCCCCTACGTAGAGCATGCTTAAGTCGGAGCTGACTGTTAGAATAAACTACTTAGGACAATTTTTAAATGATAATAAAGGCCATGGTATGCGGGGTTTAGGAGTGATTCCTATATTCATGAAGTCTATGGTGCTAAAACAATACTGATGTTTCAAAAAGTTTACCTAAGTCACCACATCCTAATCCAAACCTGTCTTAAAGCCCAAAAAACACGTGGAACAACATTGTTTTCTTTTTGAATTTTTTTTTTGGTAAGGCTAAAGAAATGGGGGAAATGAGGGTGCACTAAAGATACACTGTACTGGTGACTCGTCAGACTCATGCATTATCTAAAAAACTTAAACTAAAAAGGAAGGAAGACAGAAAGCAAATAAATAAATAACTATGAAAAGGAAAAGACAGAAAGCAATAAAAGCAATAAAATCCCCTCCCACACTTAAATCAAACATTGTCCCCAATGTTGCGAAATAAGATAAGGAGAGTAAACTGGAAAACTACTGCGAAGGACCACTGGTGCCCTCGCCATCCTGCGGAGTATGCCTGGAACGATGGGATCTGTTGCGGTGCTGATCTCTCTAGTCTAGTCGTGCCGATAAGGCAGCCTGGGAACTTCGGACCTCTCGAAGGTTGCCTAGGATGGAACCCTGAGTGGCCTCCATAAGCTGGTGGTGTCGGCGGTTGACTTCTCGCTGACGGGACTGCTCTGCTGTGATATCGGTCAAGGTGCGGCAAACGTTCCCGTAGGAACGATCCGAAACCAATCACGATTGTTCCATATAGCCCATGTTGTCCGCCAGTTTTTGTGAAATGGTAGAGAGTAGGCTTTCTCGCCTTTCTTCTCTAGCCGTCATATCACGCCACATCTCCTCAGTGATATAAAATCCAGGAGTAACACCTGCAACAGGGTTAGAGGAAGATGGTGCGGTGTGTGGAGGTGAAGGATGATGGGGGGACACGTGAGATAGGGGAGAATTCTCTCTCTGATCATATTCTTCATCAGTGTCATGTCCCTCCCCATCAGGAACATTAGGAGGAAGTGGACCTAAAATAGGTGGAGCATTCAAATCATAGGTCCAATTCCTTTCATTACGTACATCGGTACGTCTACTGCAAGGCAAAGGAACAGATGGGATAGCTACACCATGAACCATCAATTCATAACCACCTTCTCTTCTCACTCGGCACAATTTCATGTCTTTTAGAAATTTTAAGTTAACTGTGCAAGGAGGTAGGGGTTCAAGTGTGGCTATCTCATTGTTCAGGTTAAGGGCCCGAGCAATAGACGTAACAAGTCCTCCAAAAACAATCGGTCTTGTTTTATTAATAGTTAAAGCCATGTGTGCGAGCATAAACGGGACCGGATTGATATGATTATTTGTGAGGCTTCCATGCAAAAATAGAAGCTCTTTAGCGTTTACCTTATTTGGATTCTCCCGGCCAAAAATAGTACATGCCAACAGATATCTGAAAACTCTGATGGTCGGGTTATGAATGGTCGATGTGAGTATTCCTTCAAAATAATTTATTGAAGTATTTGACAGTCTCTTCCAGAAGGAAAATACATCGGCCAACCATTCGGAATCCAAAGGAGCCTAACATATAGCACCTTTCCTCTGAGGGATTCCTAACAAGCCTGTTAGTTCGTCGATATTGTATTCATATTCAATTCCAAACTGTCTAAAATTAACAGTACCGGCCGTGCTAGCAGTGTTAGGACTGACAGCATATATTAAAGAACTCAAAAACTCAATTGTCAGCCTCTCATAGGTAGGTTCTTGATTCGCAAAAATATTGTGCAAACCTAAAAAATCTAATAAATGATAAACACTATGATACAGACCCAAAGAATACAGACAGATATCATCTACGTATCTAGTCGAGAGAATCTCTCGACTCTGAAGCTTTTGAATGATCCTTCTTTGCCTATCCCCGGGCTTTCCGTCTCGAAGAATAAATCCGTTGAACTCCATTGTTCTTGCTCCTTGATGAGTTAAAGGTGGTGAAGAGTGGTTTAAATATAAAATGGTAAAGGTGGAATTTTTATGGTTTGTAATGAATGAAAATGAAAATGTAATTTGGAAGGGTTTAATGGATGGTGAATGAATGATAATGGTGGGAGCTTTAATGGGGTTCAATGGGGTTTTGGAAGATGGAAAATATGGGTATTGGAAGTTTGAAAGCTCTCCAATCTCCTGATATAGAGCGTCTGCCTCTGTGGCGTGGGTGAGATCGGACACCTCGATTTGTAATGCCAAGTCTGCTACTTCCTGTTTGAGTCGAGCAGTCTCCCTGCAGAGCTCATAAATCTGGGTCTGTAAATCAGGCGGCTGCAAAGACATATTGTTAGACATAACAGAGATTCTAGGAGAAGGAGGTGTAGGGGTGTACTCAGCATCAGGAGGTGATTTTGGCTCCTCGACAGTCTCTCCATGACTCTCTAAAGCATAACTCCAATTAGATGGGCCGTGGACACTGGTCATCAGCGGGTCAGGTAATGTGAAGTAGTGTATCACTTCACCGTCAATCAGTAGTCTGAACATGTTGGGCTCAAAAGAGGCTCTCCTCATCATCCCTCTGTCAAGGAAAAAGTCGACATCCATGGTGGTGTAGCTGCAGAAGGTCCTGAGATGTAATAATTTGCGAGACAAACCCAATGCAGTAGCGATCTAAGTAACAATCCCACCGATATGTATAATGCCTACAGATGACCTGGCGACACTGGCAAGGCCCTTCAGCAGAAAGTTTCCACAAGCAACAGGGCGTGACTGAGTCGCACAAAACAGCAGGAAAATCTCCTCCTCACTCAGCAAAGTCTCTGTATCTGGCAAACCAAGGAAAGAGTGTGCTAGGATCATTTGGAAGTATCTTAATGCAGGGTTGTGGATGAAATGAGATAGCTGAGTGGAAGGATCCTGACTCCCTCCACCTGAGATGTCACTCCAAAACTTCTCCACTTCTCTGCTCATAAAGTACCCCATCGGTGTCTCTGGAATAGCATCAGGGGTAGTCTGGAATCCTAGTAAATCACCAAACTCTTTGTGAGAGAAAGAGTACTCAGTCCCGAACAACCTGAAAATAGCATGTCCATCGGGTCCAACCCAGGGATCATAATCGAACGAGTTGAGAAACTCTAGAGTCAAGTTCCTGTAAGTGTTGTTCATATCGTCGAACTGGTCCCACTGGAGTTGGTGGCATAAGAATCTGATGCTTGGCTTCATCCCCAAGGAATCCATGCAATCTTGGTTTGGGTACCGTGTGGGTTCCATAGGGCATCTCATATGTACATAGTAACACTCTCTCTGAGCGTCGTCTCTGAAGGCCACGTGCATGTCGTCGGGATTCTGCATTCTGCACAAGGTTAGCAAAAGGGTCCTGAAATCACATAAAACATTCAAACGTTAGTCCTGACAGAATAATAAAGAAAACAAATTAAAATAAAGTAAAAATAAATAAAAGTAAGTAAGATAAGAAAACCATGGGTTGCCTACCATGCAGCGCTTGTTTAACGTCGTTAGCTCGACGACCGGATTTTATACATCATTCGAAGGATTTGGTGGATCACTCAGAGTATGGCTGGAGTATGTTGTTGGAACGTCTCCTCCTTAATAGGGCTTCAGTCTCTGTCCATTGACAATGAACGATTTACATGTTTGGTTCTTGATTTCAATAGCTCCGGATCTTAGAATCTTAGATACTTCACAAGGGCCAGTCCATCTTGAACGAAGCTTCCCTGGAAAAAGTCGTAACCTAGAATTGAATAGGAGAACAAGATCACCTATTTTGAAGTCTTTTCTTATGATTCTTTTGTCATGCCAAGATTTTGTTCTTTCTTTGTATATAATGGCATTTTCATAGGCTGATTGTCTGAGTTCTTCTAATTTGTGGATATCAAGGATACGTTTTTCACCAGCAGTTAGGTAATCCAAATTCAAAGTTTTAATGGCCCAATAGGCTTTTTGCTCTAACTCAAAAGGTAAGTGACATGATTTTCCATAGACTAGCTGATAGGGGCTTGTTCCTATAGGGGTTTTGAAAGCGGTTATGTAGGCCCATAACGCTTCTTGTAGTTTCTGCGACCAATCTTTTCTAGATATAGAGACAGTCTTCTCGAGAATTTGTTTAATCTCCCTATTAGATACTTCCACTTGTCCATTAGTCTGTGGATGGTATGGTGTTGCTACTCTATGCTTAACTCCATACTTGCTCAAAAGTTTATCAAATATTCTTGATATGAAGTGTGATCCTCCATCACTTATGACTAAACGGGGTGTTCCAAATCTGGGAAATATATAATTTTTAAATAATTTGATGACTACTCTGGTGTCATTCGTGGGTGCGGAAATAGCTTCAATCCTCTTAGACACGTAGTCAATAGCTACTAAGATATATTGGTTTCCTAAATATGGTGGGAACAGTCCCATAAAATCTATACCTCATACGTCGAAGAGTTCTACTTCTTGGATATTTCTTCGAGGCATTTCATTACGTCTTGAAATATTTCATGTACGCTGGCATCTGTCACATTTGACAATGAAAACATGGACATCACGCCACATGGTAGGCCAGAATAGGCTAGCTTGAAGGATCTTGGTGTACGTCTTAGAGGTGCTTGCATGTCCACCATAGGGCGCGGAGTGTCAATGTTCAATTATATTATGTGCCTCATCTTCTGGGACGCAACGGCGGAAAATGCCATCTTTACCTCTCTTGAAAAGAAATGGTTCGTCCCAATAGAATTTTCTTACATCATTGTAGAACTTCTTCTTCCGGTGGTAACTTAGATCGGGGGTATGATGTCAGCAGCTAGAAAATTAACAAAGTCTTCATATCAGGGTACGTTACTTACAGCTAAGGATTTATGAGAGTGCTCATGAGGGTCTGGGTTATTGTCTTCAATAGTTTCTAGTTTGGCTATCAGTCTATCATAGGCAAAATCGTCATTAATGGGTATTGAGTCAGGTTTCAGGTATTCTATCCTAGAAAGGTGATCAGCTACTACATTCTCTGTGCATTTCTTATCACGGATATCTTAATCAAATTCTTGTAGTAATAGAATTCATCGAAGTAACCTAGGTTTGGCATCCTTTTTACTTAGCAGGTAACGGATGGCAGCATGGTCGGTGTAAACTATAATTTTGGCTCCTACTAGATAAGATCTAAATTTGTCTATAGTGAAAACTACAGCTAGGAGTTCTTTTTCATTTGTTGCATAGTTGAGTTGGGCAGCGTATAGGGTTCTATTGGCATAATAAATTACGTGTAACTTTTTATCTTTTCTCTGACCTAGAACGGCTCCAACGGTATAGTCACTAGCGTCACACATTATCTCAAACGGTTCTGACCAATCAGGGGGTTTCACTATAGGTGTTGAAATCAGAGCTTGCTTCAAGAGATTAAACGCTTCATTACATTTTTCATCAAAGATGAATTCAGCATCTTCCATTAAAAGGCCAGTTAAGGGTTTTGTTATTTTGGAGAAGTCCTTGATAAAACGTCGGTAGAATCCGGCATGTCTAAGAAAACTTCTTATTTCCCTAATAGTCTTCGGCGGTTTTAGATTCTATATGACTTCTATTTTAGCTTTGTCTACCTCTATTCCCTTTTCGGAGACTATATGTCCTAAAACAATCCCTTCGGTAACCATGAAATGACACTTTTCCCAATTTAGCACAAGGTTTACCTCCACACATCTTTCGAGGATTTTCTCAAGGTTGATAAGACAATTTTTGAAATCGAATCCACAAATCGAGAAATCATCCATAAATACTTCCATGATTCCATCTAGATAGTCTGCAAAGATAGACATCATGCAGCGTTGGAAAGTGGTTGGGGCATTGCAGAGTCCAAAAGGCATTCGTCTGTAGGCAAAAGTTCCAACAGGGCATGTAAAGATGGTTTTTTCTTGATCTTCAGGGTGAATAGGTATTTGGAAGAATCCTGAATATCCATCTAGGTAACAAAAGTAAGAGTGTCTGGCTAGGCGCTCCAACATTTGATCTATGAATGGTAAAGGGAAATGATCCTCCTTGGTTGCTTTATTTAATTTTTTATAGTCTATGCACATACGCCATCCTCCATCAGTTCTTTTTGCTACATGTTTGCCTTTCTCGTTTTGCACGATTGTGATGCCTCCCTTTTTAGGTACTACATGCACAGGACTTACCCATTTACTGTCCGAGATCTGATATATTATAACTGCCTCTAGTAATTTAAAAACTTCAGTCTTAACTACTTCACTCATCATAGGATTTATTCTTCTTTGGTGTTCTCTGGAAGGTTTTGAATCTTCTTCGAGCAAAATCCGATGCATGCATACGGATGGGCTTATCCCTTTTAGATCTGAGATCTTATATCCTAAGGCTAAGGGGTACTTCCGTAAAACATCTAACAATTGGTTCGTTTCCTCTTGGTCCAAGGTAGCACTGACTATAACTGGACGGTCCATTTCTTCATCAAGAAACTCATATCTCAGGTTCTTAGGCAGTTCCTTAAGTTTTACGGTTGGTTTCATGGGGCAAGGCATAGGATCTGGGGTTAGAGATAAACATGCGTGAAGGTTATCATCAATGTAGGTCTTTTTATAACTGTCATCTTCCCAAATAAGAGTCGATGGCAACTTTATCGATTCAGTTTCTTCTTGTTGTTTTAATTCCCTAATGCATTCATCAATGATATCTAAGGCATAACATGCATCTCCTATTACAGGTGCCATAAGAAATTTCGAAAGTACAAATTCTATCTTTTCGTTACCTACCTCAAAGGTTAGTTTCCCTTTTTTAACATCTATTATGGCTCCAGCGGTTGACAAGAATGGTCTACCTAGGAGGATTGGTATGTCATCATCTTCTTTAATGTCCATGACAACAAAATCAGTAGGGATAAACAGTTGACCTATCCTAACAGGGACATCTTCAAGTATGCCTATAGGGTATTTAACGGATCTATCGACTAATTGAAGTAACATCTTAGTAGGTTGTAATTCTCCTAAGTTTAACCTTTCACAAACTACTAAAGGCATTAAGCTCACACTAGCTCCCAAGTCTAGAAATGGAAAAATTTACGGGATCTTTATCTTTCTTTGCTAACTTATTCTCAGAAATAGAATTACATTCCAAGGGTTTCGGATCTTCAAGTCTACGTTTATTTGTAAGTATGTCTTTGAGAAACTTTGTGTAAGAAGGTATTTGGGTGATGGATTTTGTAAAGGGGATTTCTACGTGAAGTTTTTCTATAACCTTAACGAATTTCTGATACTGGTTATTGATCTAGGTTTGCTTTAGTCTTTGTGGGTATGGTATTGGTGGTTTGTATGGCGGTGGTGGTATATAGGTTTTGTTTCTAGGTTCTTCTCCTTTTTCTTGACTTTCCTGTTTTTCAGATTCCTCTGGTTCCTTCTCTTCATCTCTCTTAGAAGTCTCGAGCTCACTTAATCTTGGGTTAAAGGGTTCCTCATAAGCAGTCCCACTTCGTAGAGTAATGGCATTTGCTTTCCCTTTCGGGTTCTGTTATGGTTGTCCAGGGAACTGTCCTCCAGGTGTAGTCTGAGGGGCTTGGTTTAAAGCTACCTGAGAGATCTGGGTTTCAAGCATCTTGTTGTGAGTAATTATTTGGTCAACCTTGGTCCCTAACTGGGTAATCAGTTCGTTAACATGGACGTTTTGGTTCATGAACTCTTTGTTTTGTTGTGTCTGAGCGGTGATAAAATTTTCCATAATTTACTCAAGGCTCGGTTTTGGGGGCACAGGTTGCATAGGTTGGTTTGTTCTCGGGGCTTGGTAACCTTGTTGTCTCAGAGGTGCAGTGTTTTGGATAGGTTTATTATTTTTATAGGAGAAGTTTGGGTGATTACTCCATCCTGGGTCGTATGTGTTTGAAAATGGGTTCCCTTGGGTGTAGTTCACTTGTTCGGAGTTGGTCTTATTTAATAGACTTCATTCTGCGGATTGGTGTCCTTGCATCCCACATATCTCACAATTCGACAAAACTGCAGCTACAGTATTCGGGGTTGTATACATATGTTCAACTTTAAGGGCCAACGTGTCCATTTTAGCTTGCATCATGTCTATAGAGCTTAACTCATGTATTCCTCCTTGGGCTTCCTTCTTTTCCACTGTTGCTCTTTCTACTCCCCATGATTGATGGTTTTGGGCCATATCTTCGATAAGGGCGCTAGCTTCAGGGTAAGGTTTGTTCATCAATGTGCCACCTGCGGCAACATCGATGGTCATCTTAGTGTTATAGTGAAGTCCATTATAGAAGGTTTGAATGATTAGCCAATTTTCTAAACCATGATGTGGGCATGCTCTTAATAGCTCTTTATATCTCTCCCAGGCTTCGAACAACGATTCTCCTTGGTTTTAGGTAAATCTGTTTATTTGGTTTCGAAGAACAGCGGTCTTACTCGGGGGAAAATATCTAGAAAGGAATACTCTTCTAAGGGCTTCCCAAGTTGTTATGGAATTCGGTGGAAGGGAATCTAACCTTGATAGGGCTTTATCTCTGAGGTAAAAAGGAAATCATCTAAAGCGGATCGCCTCAGGAGGGGCTCCATTGGTTTTAAAGGTGTCTGCTAACTGGAGAAAGTTTTTTAAATGTTGATTTGGGTTCTCGGTAGCAAGACCTGCAAATTGTCTCTGTTGTACTAATTACAGCAAGGATGGTTTAAGTTCAAAATTATTAGTTGGGATAACGGAGTTTACAATACTGGAACTAGGTTCCTTGTTTGATGGTTGGGCGAAGTCCTTAAGAGGTCTTCGGTTTTGATCTTCGACCATAGCTCTCCTAATTCTATGGAAACATAAATGTGCGCAAGCGCGACGTTCAGGTTCAGCTAGAGGGTCTACTAAGCTTCCGGTACTGCGAGTATTTCGTATTGACTGGCAGGTAACAACCTTAGTCTAAACGGTATAACTACAGGGTACGAAGTTTGACGAAATTGGTCCCCGGCAACGGTGCCAAAAACTTGATGCGTGTTTTTCGCAAGTGTACGAACACGTCAGAGTAATATAAAAGATTGTCGAATCCATAGAGACCAAGTGTCAATCTATCGTTATCTGTTGTTATGGTGTGTATCTAAGGAAATTGAAAATACTGGTTTTAAAGAGTGCGCAATGATAAGTAAAATAGTGAATTTAAATTAATTGATAAAGACAGGTTCGAATGCAATTCACATAATCAATTGATAATCAATTACTTGCTAATAGAACTACTTATGGGCAATGTTTTCCACTTTGAAAAGAACTAATTTAACGGAAATTGTTGCTTTCGCGTATTCAGAACCGAGTTGTACTCCCTAATCAAACCCTCCTATTGTCACGGATAAAAAGGTGTGTGTTGCGTTAGAGTAGTAAACCTATTTTTAAGAAATATAGTATCTTAACTAAGTAGAAAAGTATTTTGACCTGGATTTCCTAGAAAAAAGAGGTTCTCACGAACCAGACTCTAAACTTCTTAACGCGTACGAAAATAGTTTTAAAATCACTTTTCTTTTTAATCTAAAAACTCCTAATGAACTAAACAAAGCCCTTTTGGCTGTTTTTGAAATAGTTAGAAACAATTAAGTTAAATAGGCATTGGACGGCTTTCGATCTTACCCAACGGAACTTTAAAGAACGTTGAAACTTATATTGAAAGTCAAGATAGCCCTTAAGCATTTCTACAAACAGTTGTACGGATTATCGGTTCAATTATGATCCTTACATTCTGATGGGCTAAAGACGTGTCTAATTATGTGTCTAGCGGTATCTGAACTGCAAGTGCACAGCCTATCGAAGTAATATTTAAGATTATCGATCCACAGGGACTCTATGGTTACTTAGTGCTAGATGGACTTCTAGTTTAGCTAAGGTGAAGGGTTGTCACGATTTTTTGTTGATTTTAAAATATTAAAGGCGGGGATTAAAATTAAGTTTTAATAAAATAATACTAAGGCGGTCGGTATGTAATTATACGAACTTAGGTGGGTCAATCTAACCTAGGCTTATAAAGGTGTTTACTTAATCTATTCGGTAGAAGTTACCAGTTTAAATACCCTCAACTCACACTCTCGTGGTCTTATCTCAGATCTTACCCCTAAAGCCCTATGCCTGCTCTCGCTAGCCCATAAGTGTTTAGAGATAATTTTTGGAAACTTAGTAGTTCTAATTTATTTTAAAGTGCTCTCGCTGTGTTTAATTTAAATGCCTAACTTTAGCTATCTGATTAAAATCTCACACTCTCGTGGTCTTGACCTAACCTAATACTCTTTTCTTACTCTCGTAACGAAAAGGTCGATTTTAATTAAAAAGTATCAGCCAGAATGTTAAGTTATTAATTATTTTAAGCCTATGATTAAATTTTACCGATTAAGTTTGTTTTAACTACATACCGCCCTAAGGTAATTAGCTACTCATTGATGTTGAACCAGACAGAGACAGAAAAACAAATAATAGAATACTCATGGCAGAAAAATAAATAAACATTATAAATATTAAAATTGCAATATAATAAAAACCTGGTCAACAAATATTATAGCAGACTCCTACTTCCACAGACCGGAAAGCTTGGAGTAATTGGCGGAAATCGAAAATAAAGCAAGTTCTGAAGGTTTAGAAACAAGTAAATGTATAACAATTTCCTGATGTTGGAAATTGTTATATGTTGGGTTTGGATACAATAAGAACGGAAAACTGAAAATAATACTGAAATAAAAGCAGGGTCGTAAAATAAATCGGCAGAGCTTCCGCAGAAAAATGAATAATAAATGCTCTGTAGTTTCTTCATAAAACTTGAACTATTTATAGAACAATTAATGGGCTTGATTTTTGGACTTTGTTGCATTGGGCCTTGCTGAAGTAGTGGAGGAAATATAGGAACGTGGCTAAAAAGTAGGCAAAAAGTTCTTCACGTAATGTTTTGATGTGGTCTCAGTCAATAACCTACGTTTCTACCTTGTCACGGTCGTGACAAGGTCTTCACGCTCGTGTTCCTTGTATTTTAAGTGTCACGGTCGTGACAATGTGATCACGGTCGTGATGGCTTCTTTTGGGGTGTCACGGTCGTGACAATGTGGTGACGACCGTGAGTGCAACAAATTATGCAGTTCTGCAGGCTTCTTCATTTCTTCATCTTTTTATGGTTGTTTTTGTTCCTTTTGCTCTTAATTCATGATTTAGCTCCATATATAATGTACCTGCAAAACGGTAAGGAAAACTCGAGAAATCGAGTGTTAAAACGATGATTATGCGATAAAACGTTAATGAAACTTAGCAATATAATCGATACGTTTTCTCGTTATCAAACTTCCCCAAACTTAAACCTTTGCTTGTCCTCAGGCAAATAGTCAGTTTGAAAATCGGCGGACAAGTTTTTATTGACGCATACACATAACAAACCGTACGAGGGATCGTTTTGTCGGATAATCCGGTACTTTGATAGAACACTACCGATACACTAATGACACAAGCAACAAGTTATGTCGTCGACTTCCCGTTAAACGAAACAATCGGTAATTTCTTTACGATTTCACCTAGAGTTTTTCGATCTTATTTCGCCCAGTTTCATTCTAGCGCAATCACATTAAGCCCTTTGCCTTAGCATGCACGTAGTGGAGTAGCCGGTTAGCGACTTTGATCCTTTTTAAGCACGGGGTCTGGTACACGAGTGTGGTAACCCTACATATATTATCCGATTTGGAGGTTGTGGGGGATCGAGCCGTAGCACGCCCTACCAAGTTCAGAACCAGTACCTCTGAACCAACCCACAATGGACTCCTTCTCATATTTCTCGTTTCTTATATGCGACCGTGTACTTTGGTGCAATTTCTTTTCATTTTGCATCGAGATGTGAAGGATCATTATTGATTAGGCATCAAACGCTTATATTCATCGGCTCCCCACGTGGTTTGTGTTCAGACGGTGCTGACTGCTAGTATAAACTACTAGGGGTTACTTTTGAACTGAAACTTAAGGTGTACTCGTAATGATAATCGGAATGGAATCGCTTAAGTGGGAAGTCAAAGGTGTCAAGATTGTATTGGTCTTGTCTAATCGTTCTCAGCTTCCTAATTACGATTCCGTAGGTAGGTCGGGTAATGCGAATAATTAAAGATTTTTTTCTGGTATGGCTAAATAAATGGGAAAAGTTCGAAACTAAAGAAATTAGCACAAATATTGCTCATTTCATTAACTTGCGAAAAGAAATACAACAGAATGGGAAAATGCGAAAAGGGAAAAATGCGGAAATGAAAGGTACCTCTCCCACACTATATCAGACATTGTCCTCAATGTTGTGATATAATAGCGGTAAAAGTACAGTACAAACGACAAAAACGAAAAAAAAACATAAGCAAAACTAAAACTAAGGCTGCTGAGGACCGCGGGCTCGGCTTCTGGTGCGAGAGCGTCTGAAAGGAGTCGCTTCAGGATCAGAACCGGTACCGGTGGCAGCAGTGATGTCAATGCGTAAGGCTTCTAGCTCGCTGAAAATTTCGTCGAGCTTCTCATTAGTAGATGTCTGGTTGCTTGCAATAGTGCGGAGTAAAGCATCATACTGCTCCTTCTGCCTTCGCTCCAGTGCGGCGTTCATCTGGTTCTGCTAATGAATCGCACGGAGGACTTCCTCAAGTGTGATTTTCGGTGCAGGAGGCTGTCGGGTAGATGACTCTGGTATATCCTGGACAAGCTCAGCTGCATCCATAGCGTCCTGCATCTCATCCGCTGGAGGATCTGCCTGATCATCATGGATAGGGGCGTGTTCGGCAGCATCTGGTGAAATAAAGAGCCAGTTGGCTCGGCTGGATGGGTCGATGCGGTCACGGGACGGCAGAATGATATGGTGAAAAATGGTGCCATGGACAACAGGGCTATACCTGCCATCCTCTCGCTGCACAATCAGGTGAGCGGACCTGCAATAGCTCTTGGTGAGGAGTTCTGCGGCTATGCCAGGCAAATTGTCGAGCAAGTCACTGAGCCCTAACTGAAAGGCGAGGGTGGTGACAATACCGCCAATGAAAAATGGGGTGGAGCCTCTTTGCGCAATAGCCTGGATGTGAGAAAGCATGAACGGGGCAGCGTTGATCGGCTCGTCATTGAGAGCGCAATGCAAGAATAGAAGCTCTTTGGAGTTGAGCTTATGGTTACTTTCTCGAGCGAATATGGTGTTGCAAATGACTCGGTGGAAATAAAGGATTGCCGGGTTGTGGATGTGTGTAGCATTGAGGCTTTGGAAGGCTGAGGCACGGGTATTGGTTATGTCGTGCCATAAAGTGAAAGCGGTTTCACTAAAATTATCCGGCACACGGAGGTGAGCTTCATTCCCGTGAGCGAAGCCTAGCAACTCGGCTATCCTTGTTTGCGAAAGTTCAAACTCCCGGCCAAACAATCTGAATTTAGCAACGCCGGTAAGCTGACTCTGAGAACCGGAACCGGTGATGTAACAGAACGAGCTTAGGAACTCCAGTGTCAGCAACTCGAATGTGGGCTGAGGCTGACTGCATAGAACCCATAGATTAACCTTCTTAAGCAGGTTCTTGACACTGTTGAGCATTCCGAGCTCTCTCAAACATTCAGTGTCGATATAACGCGTAGGTTGCACACCGCGGTTCTAGAATCGGATAAATCTTTCTCTCTGGGTTTCTCCAGCATCACCTTCTCTAAATTGAATGGCATCCATTGCATGCAAGAGCTAGAGTGAGAGATGAATATTTTTGATATTTGTGAAAAAATGATAAAATGAGAGAAATAATGATTCGGGTAAATATTGGAAGGTGAGAATGTGATAGGTGTGGTGATAATGGGAGGTTAATGAGTTTTAATTTGGTAATGGGAGGTTACGGAAGTTATGGAGAAAATGGGTGGTTTTTGGAAGTTATGGAGGAAGAAGAAGAAGAGGTCACGAAAAGAAACAGTTCTGTTTCTCACGAATCCTATAATTAGGGTTGTCACGGTCGTGACAGGGAGGTGACGGTCGTGACACGCTAAATGAGCACGTCACGATCGTTAGGGGGGTGTGACGACCGTGAGGGCTTGTTTCGTTGGATAATTTCCAGAAAACACTATCTCTTATGCTTCACATACTTTATAATAATTTATTTTATTTTTTTCTTCTCACTCAATAATACATTTAAACACCATATAGTAATTTATTTCAACATAATACTTTGCTAACTTGCATGGCATGAGAGATTTTTATATGATAGGAGTAAATGCAAGCATAACAGTATATAGAATAAAATTGATAAATTGATAAAAATGGAGAAATTTTGGAACTAGAAGTGCATTGCATATTGTAATTGAAAATGAAATTACATAAATGAAAATACGGTACGAAATTGTTTGCGAAAAATAAATCTAACTAGAAACGAAAACAATGAGAAAAATAAACTAAATCACTTATAGCATTTTCAAAAGCGTTTTTTCAAATCTTCGATCGCGGAGTTCAAGTGATAGAATTATTCGCAGGTTATGTCAGTCAAACCTATAATGTCCAATCGCATGCTCTTAATGTCTTCCTTAAATGAATTTATATCAGTTTGGTAAGCTTCAAGAGTGTTCATGATGTTCTGTAAGTTGTTAGCATAATCTCCTTGATTCACTTCAGGGGTCTCAATAACTTCGTCAATGTGGTTAATGTCATGGTAACCAGGAGGTGTCTCAGGGTCAGTTTCGACATCGGTCATTATATCATCTTTTATCTTGTAAGACTGAGGTGTTTCAGGAGTAGATGGATAATCAGGTGGGGTTAACTCATACAGCCAGTTATCCTTATTGTGAACACTTACTCTAGCATGGTTTGGCAGTGTGAACAGGGTTACTACCTCATTTCGGATTAGGTACTCGAAAGGTGGATGTCCTAAATTCCTTATGATATGGAGATTAAAGCAGAAGTTAAGATTCATAGGACGGATGGTACCTAAACGGTTGCATCTGTGCAATTGGTATCTAAGTCCTATGGCATCAGCAATCATGGTTACAAGACCTCCTACTAATATAGGTAAATCAGGTTCTTCTTGGATACGGGTGAAGGTTTGCATCATGAAAGGTACACCATTAACAGGTTGTCCATTAGTGAAACAAGACATAATGAATATCTCATCTTTAGATACTCCGGTAATGTTTTCTTCTTTTCCAAAGAAGGTGTGGGCAAGGATTTTATGGAAGTAACGGAGAGCAGGGTTATGGATCTTATCATTGTTCATGCTATTTGGTTCAGGGTGGTAGTTTCCGGTTAAAGTTCCCCAAAAGAAATCTAGCTCAATATCCATCAATTCTACCTGTGTGGTAGTAAAAGCAAAGGGTCCACTAGGGAAACCTAACAAGTCAGCTAGTTCTTTATGGTTAAAGTCATATTCTATTCCAAACAGGCGGAAACTGATAAATCCTTTCCTAAATCCAAAACCGCGCTCAGGTAGGTAAACTAGGGAGCTAAGGAACTCAAGGGTGGGCTCGCGGTAAGTCACAAACTTATGTTGGATCAATGCATTCTCCCATCCAAGTCGGTTAAACAAGTACAGGATGCTATCATGTATACCTAGGGTTTCCATAGTCTGATCATCCGGATATAGGGTCAAATCCATTTGCCTCTGTGATAACTCTTCAAACTTCATTCTTTGGTTTCTACCTCTAAATTTGGTTTCCATATGGTTTATTGGTTGGTTAGCCATGGTTAGTGCAAATATGGAGGAAACAAATCAGGGGGAGAAGGAAAGTGGAAAAGACTTTTAGAAAATCTGTAAAAAGTGATTTAAGATTAAAATAAGGAAATGAAATGCATAATTTAAAGGCAATACTAGTAATATGAAATAAAACTATAAAATGACAAAACAATTAAATAGTAAAACGATAAATAACAAAGAAAATAATAGAATGATAAAGGGAATGATTTAAATAATTAAATGAGTAAATGGGTTGCCTCCCACTAAGCGCTGTTTTTATCGTCAAAAGCCTGACGTAATGCTTAGGTTTAGATTAATCAGGGAAATTAGTGGACAACTCTAAAAGTCTTAGATTATTTGCATAATCTCTATTTTCAATTTTATGATAATGTTTTAAACGTTGTCCGTTTACTATGAATGGTTCACTATTCCTACCCTTAATTTCTATTGCTCCACTTGGGAATACTTTAGTTATTTCAAAGGGTCCTGACCATCTAGATTTTAATTTTCCAGGAAAGAGCCTAAGTCTCGAATTAAAGAGGAGTACAACGTCTCCCACACTAAATTCTTTCCTGGATAGGCGTTTATCATGCCATCGCTTAGTTCTTTCTTTATATATCTTAGCATTCTCATAAGCATCTAGCCTTAATTCCTCTAATTCGTTAATGTCTAGGATTCGCTTTTCTCCTGCAGCATTATAGTTTATATTGAGAGTTCTAATCACCCAATAAGCTTTGTGTTCTAGTTCTACCGGGAGGTGACAAGATTTTCCATAAACTAGTTTGAAAGGTGTAGTACCTATGGGTGTCTTGTAAGCGGTCCTATAAGCCCATAAAGCTTCATTAAGTTTAGATGACCAATCTTTCCGAGATATGGCGACAGTCTTTTCTAAGATTTGTTTAATTTCTCTGTTTGAGACTTCGACTTGTCCACTGGTTTGTGGATGATATGGTGTTGCCACACGGTGTCTTACTCCATACTTAGATAGTATTTTGTCAAAGATTTTTGAAATGAAGTGCAAGCCACCGTCACTTATGACGAGTCTAGGCACACCAAATCTGGGAAAGATTATATTTTTGAAAAGCTTTATTACTACTCGTGTGTCGTTTGTAGGAGAAGCTATAGCTTCAATCCATTTTGAAACATAATCAACAGCTACGAGTATGTAATTATTACCGAAAGATGATGGGAATGGTCCCATGAAATCTATTCCCCAGACGTCAAAGATTTCTACTTCTAAAATTCCTTTTTGAGGCATTTCATCTCTTCTTGAAATATTGCCAGTGCGTTGACACCGATCGCAATTTATAACAGCGATGTGGAAATCTTTCCATAAATTAGGCCAGAATAGGCCGGCTTGCAAGATTTTTGCACAAGTCTTGGAAGTACTTGCATGTCCACCATAAGGAGATGAATGGCATTGAGCAATGACATCTTCTATTTCTTCTTCGGGAATACATCGACGAAAAATTCCATCAGGTCCTCTCTTGAACAATAATGGTTCATCCCAATAATAATGTTTTAGATTGTGAAAGAATTTCTTTTTCTGTTGATAGGTTAAATCAGGTGGAAGAGCTCCTGCGGCTAGGTAGTTGACAATGTCAGCGTACCATGGCAGTCCTACAGTTGTCTGGATTGTTTCCACGGGTTCTGGTTCATTTAAATCTAACTGAGCTAGGTCGCTTCCTATTTGTGCTATCAGCTGTTCATACGGAAAATCATCGTTAATCGGCACTCGTTCGGGTTTAATACCTTCTATTCTAGATAAATGGTCCGCTACGACGTTTTCAGTACCTTTCTTATCTTTTATTTCGAGATCAAACTCTTGTAAGAGTAAAATCCATCTCAAGAGTCTTGGTTTAGTATCTTTCTTAGTCAATAGATATCGGATAGCAGCATGGTCTGTGTAAATGATTATTTTCGCTCCTACTAGGTAAGAACAGAATTTGTCAAGCGCAAAGACAACTGCTAACAATTCTTTTTCAGTAGTGGCGTAGTTCATCTGAGTAGAATCTAAGGTTCTACTGGCATAGTAAATCGCATGAAGTTTCTTTTCCTTCCTTTGGCCTAGAACTGCGCCTACAGCATAGTCACTCGCATCGCACATGATTTCGAAAGGTAATCTCCAGTCAGGGGGTTGCATGATTGGTGCGGTGATGAGGGCTGTTTTTATAGTTTCGAATGCTTTAAGACAATCTTCATTGAATATGAACTCAGCGTATTTCATTAATAAACCAGTAAGGGGTTTAGTGATTTTCGAGAAATCTTTGATGAATCGTCGGTAGAAACCGGCGTGTCCTAAAAAGCTTCGTATTTCTCGAACGGTTTTAGGGGGTTGAAGATCTTTTATGACTTCAATCTTAGCTTTATCAACTTCAATTCCCTTGTCGGATATTACGTGACCTAATACGATTCCTTCTTTGACCATAAAATGACATTTCTCCCAGTTAAGCACGAGGTTTACTTTTACACATCTTTCTAACACCATTTCTAAGTTTGATAGGCATCCTTCAAAACTTTGCCCGCATACAGAGAAGTCGTCCATGAACACTTCCATGATGTTGTCTATAAAATCTGCGAAGATTGACATCATACATCTTTGAAAGGTTGCAGGAGCGTTGCATAATCCAAAGGGCATTCGTCTATAAGAGAACGTTCCATATGGGCAAGTGAATGTAGTCTTCTCTTGATCATCTGGATGGATAGGGATTTGGAAAAATCCTGAGTAACCGTCAAGATAATAGAAATATGAATGCTTGGCTAATTGTTCTAACATTTGATCTATAAAGGGTAGTGGGAAATGATCTTTTCTAGTGGCTTTGTTTAGTTTACGATAATCTATGCACACTCTATGTCCCGTCACTACTCTTTGTGATATCAATTCGCCTTGAGCGTTTTTCACAACAGTGATACATCCTTTCTTTGGCACTACATGTATTGGACTAACCCATTCACTATCAAAGATTGGATATATTATTCCGGCATCCAGTAGTTTCTTAACTTCTTCTTTCACTACAGTGCTAAGGATTGGGTTAATTCTTCTTTGAGATTCTCTAGAGGTTCTGCAATCTTCTTCTAGCAGAATACGATGCATACAGACTGAAGGTCATATTCCTTTGAGTTCAGATATGTTATATCCTAATGCAGTTGGATATTTCTTCAAGACATCTAAAAGTTTTTTCGTTTCTATAGTTCCTAAACTGGAATTTATTATAACTGGTCTTTTACATTCAACGTCTAAGAATTTGTATCTTAGGTTATGAGGTAAAGTTTTTAATCCTAATGTAGGTTTATCTTTACTTGGCATGGGATCCGGTGTAAGTGCTAAACTTTCGCTTAGACTATCGTCTTGATACGGTGCACGCCAATTATCATCTTCGAAAATCGGAGGGATTTGAATTTTCATTATTTCAGAATAGGTAGTTTCTTTCAGTTCCATTTCTCTTACACATTCGTCGATTACGTCCAATAGATAGCATGTATCCTCTATAGCTGGTGATTGTAAGAATTGTGTTAAAATAAATTCAACTTTCTCTTCACCTACTTCAAAGGTTAGCTTTCCTCTTTTTACGTCTATTATAGCTCCGGCGGTAGCTAAGAATGGTATTCCTAGTATGATAGGCGTAGTGGAGTCTTCAGAGATGTCCATGATTATAAAATCAGTAGGGATGTAGAATTGTCCTATACGTACTGGGACGTTTTCTAGTATGCCTACAGGATATTTAACAGAGCGATTGGCTAGTTGAACAGACATTTTAGTTGGTCTAAGGTCTCCCATGTCTAGCCTTTTGCAAATCGTTAAGGGCATAACACTGATACTGGCTCCTAAATCGCATAGAGCTTTGTCAATGACGAATTTTCCTATTACACAGGGTATAGAGAAACTTCCTGGATCTTTTAGCTTAGGAGGCATATTATTCTGAATTATGGCGCTACACTCAGCAATAAGTGTAATTGTTCCGTTATCCTCTATCTTTTTCTTATTGGATAAGATTTCTTTTAAAAACTTAGCGTACGAGGGTATTTGAGTGATTGCTTCTGTAAACGGAATAGTAATATTCAACTGTTTCAGAAGTTCAACAAATTTCTTAAATTGACCCGTCGTCTTGGAATTTGTTAATCTTTGAGGGTACGGAATTGGTGGTTTATAGGGTGGTGGAGGCACATAAGGTTTTTCTTTCTCCACTACCTCTTGATTATTTTCTTCCTTTTCTTCTGGATCATTCAGCACTTCAGTCGGCTTATCCGGTTTTTGGTACATGGCTGGATTGTCAAGTCTTGGATCGGTAGGTCCGTCAAGTTCCTTGCCACTTCTTAGTATTACGGCATTGGCATGTCCTTCGGATTAGGTTGAGGTTGTCCAGGGAATACTCCAGCTGGTGCAGCAGTAGGTGCTTGTTGTTGAGCTACTTGTGAAATCTGAGTTTCAAGCATTTTGTTATGTGTAGCTAATGCATCTACTTTGCTCACTAATTGTTTAATCTGCTCACTAGTGTGAATGTTTTGGTTTAAGAAGTCCTTGTTCGCTTGAGATTGGTTAGCTATAAAGTTCTCCATCATCAACTCAAGGTTCGATTTTCTAGGGACATTAGGAGCAGTCTTTTGATATCCTGGTGGTGTAGCTGGTGCTTGACCTGGTGCGTATAAAGCATTGTTATTCTTATAGGAGAAGTTCGGATGATTCTTCCAACCTGGGTTGTATGTGTTTGAGTATGGGTTTCCTTGAGCATAATTCACTTGATCAGTGGGAGTTCCTGTCAATAGTTGACAATCATAAACTTCGTGCCCTGGGACTCCACATAACTCACAGTTAGGTGTTACTACAGCCACGGTGGCTGTTGGCGTTATGGCCAAGTTGTCGATCTTTTGGCTTAGTTGTTCAAACTTTGCATTGACTTGGTCCATACTACTCACTTCGTACATACCTCCTTTTGTTGGTTTCTCAGTTGTGACTCTCTCGTTTCCCCATTGGTAATGGTTTTGAGCCATACTTTCGATAAGTGTGTAAGCATCATTATATCCTTTGTCCATCAATGCACCGCCTGCGGCAGCGTCAATCGTCATTCTTGTATTGTACAAGAGTACATTATAGAAGGTATGGATGACCATCCATTCTACTAATCCGTGATGTGGACAAAGTCTCAGCAGATCTTTATAGCGTTCCCAAGCTTCGAATAGTGATTCGCTTTCCCTTTGCTTAAATCCGTTGATCTGGGCTCTCAGCATAGCTGTCTTGCTAGGTGGGAAATATTTGTTCAAGAAAACTCTCTTAAGTTCCTCCCACGTAGTTACTGAGTTCAAAGGCAGAGATTGAAGCTAGGCTCTTGCTCTGTCTCGAAGTGAAAAAGGAAACAAACGTAGTCTAATAGCTTCTTGGGTAACTCCATTAGCTTTTACGGTATCTGCGTATTGCACAAAGATCGAAAGATGAAGGTTCGGATCCTCGGTAGGATTTCCGGCGAATTGATTTTGTTGCACGGCTGATATCAATGAAGGTTTTAGTTCGAAATCGTTTCGGTTGATAGCCGGTGCTGCAATGCTTGAATGTGGTTCAGCTTGCGAAGGACTGGCGTAATACTTGAGTGGGTGATTCTGTTCTTCATCCATCTCTGCGTCCTTTGATGTAACGACTGGTTTAGGCGGATCTAAATGAAGATCTGGAATATTGTAACTTTTTTCGTAATCGAATATCCGTCTTCTTACGTGTAAGAAGCGTTCCGATTCAGGGATTAGAGGTTGCAAGTTTTCGCTTTTAGAGCAAGTATTTGGCATACACTCAGAAATTAAAATAAATTAAATAGTTGATACCTTAGTCTAGACAATGCTACCTAAAGTGCACTAGTAACTAAATTAAGGTCCCCGGCAACGGCGCCAAAAACTTGATGGGCTAAAGACGTGTCTAATTATGTGTATAGCGGTATCTAAACTGCAAGTGCACAGCCTATCAAAGTAATATTTAAGATTATCGATCAACAGGGACTCTATGGTTACTTAGTGCTAGATGGACTTCTAGTTTAGCTAAGGTGAAGGGTTGTCACGATTTTTTGTTGATTTTAAAATATTAAAGGCGGGGATTAAAATTAAGTTTTAATAAAATAATACTAAGGCGGTCGGTATGTAATTATACGAACTTAGGTGGGTCAATCTAACCTAGGCTTATAAAGGTGTTTACTTAATCTATTCGGTAGAAGTTACCAGTTTAAATACCCTCAACTCACACTCTCGTGGTCTTATCTCAGATCTTACCCCTAAAGCCCTATGCCTGCTCTCGCTAGCCCATAAGTGTTTAGAGATAATTTTTGGAAACTTAGTAGTTCTAATTTATTTTAAAGTGCTCTCGCTGTGTTTAATTTAAATGCCTAACTTTAGCTATCTGATTAAAATCTCACACTCTCGTGGTCTTGACCTAACCTAATACTCTTTTCTTACTCTCGTAACGAAAAGGTCGATTTTAATTAAAAAGTATCAGCCAGAATGTTAAGTTATTAATTATTTTAAGCCTATGATTAAATTTTACCGATTAAGTTTGTTTTAACTACATACCGCCCTAAGGTAATTAGCTACTCATTGATGTTGAACCAGACAGAGACAGAAAAACAAATAATAGAATACTCATGGCAGAAAAATAAATAAACATTATAAATATTAAAATTGCAATATAATAAAAACCTGGTCAACAAATATTATAGCAGACTCCTTCTTCCACAGACCGGAAAGCTTGGAGTAATTGGCGGAAATCGAAAATAAAACAAGTTCTGAAGGTTTAGAAACAAGTAAATGTATAACAATTTCCTGATGTTGGAAATTGTTATATGTTGGGTTTGGATACAATAAGAACGGAAAACTGAAAATAATACTGAAATAAAAGCAGGGTCGTAAAATAAATCGGCAGAGCTTCCGCAGAAAAATGAATAATAAATGCTCTGTAGTTTCTTCATAAAACTTGAACTATTTATAGAACAATTAATGGGCTTGATTTTTGGACTTTGTTGCATTGGGCCTTGCTGAAGTAGTGGAGGAAATATAGGAACGTGGCTAAAAAGTAGGCAAAAAGTTCTTCACGTAATGTTTTGACGTGGTCTCAGTCAATAACCTACGTTTCTACCTTGTCACGGTCGTGACAAGGTCTTCACGCTCGTGTTCCTTGTATTTTAAGTGTCACGGTCGTGACAATGTGCTCACGGTCGTGATGGCTTCTTTTGGGGTGTCACGGTCGTGACAATGTGGTGACGACCGTGAGTGCAACAAATTATGCAGTTCTGCAGGCTTCTTCATTTCTTCATCTTTTTATGGTTGTTTTTGTTCCTTTTGCTCTTAATTCATGATTTAGCTCCATATATGATGTATCTGCAAAACGGTAAGGAAAACTCGTGAAATCGAGTGTTAAAACGATGATTATGCGATAAAACGTTAATGAAACTTAGCAATATAATCGATACGTTTTCTCGTTATCACATTCTAACCTTTAGAAAATTAGTTAGACATGGTAAAGTAAAAGTTCATTTTAATATTTTTCATAAAAAGTATGTAGTGCGAGTGCATGAAAGTAAATTAAAAGTAGTGCGAGTGCGGAAATAAGAGAAAGTAGTGCGAGTGCGACAAATAAACAAAGTAAAGCGAGTGCGGGTAATAAAATAAAGTAAAGCAATGCGGAAAATAAATAAAATAAAGCGAGTGCGAAAAATAAACAAAAGTAGTGCGAGTGCGAGAAATAAAAAAAAGTAAAGCGAGTGCGAGAAATAAATAAAGTAAAGCGGGTGCGGAAAAATAAAATACGAACTGGAGTTAAAATGGCGGCGGGATTAACTTCCTTCTAAAGTGCTCCAAGACTCGATCACACAGACGTATACAGACTCGTTCACTCGATTGTAGTAACACCCCGATGTGAAGTGATTACTACTTTAAAACTGATATATGCCTAAGAGATTCTAAGTTTGGATCATAAAAACGAAAATCTAAAGTCCTATTTATAGGCATACAAATACTAAGAAAAGACGGGGATGCCCTTGTAACCAAAAAATGGAGGGAAAACTCGTTAGCCTTGTGGCGCCCGCCACACACCTATGGCGCCCGCCATGAGTACAATATGGTGTGGAGAGTGGAGAACGTGGGGCTTGGCAGTTAGGGGAAGGCTTGAGACGTGTCCATGTCATGGCTGACCCCATGGCACCAGCCACAGTGGGTGCCACAAGTGCAAAATGCTGAATTACTTGATTTTTGCCGTTTTTAGCTCTTTTTCTGTCCCTTTACTTGGTCAAGGTTCCGATTAAAACCTGAAAACAAAGGAAAACAAAGAAATAACATAACAAAATAACAATAAAAACCTAAAATGCATGCGAAATCGGAGTCAAAAACGCGGTGAAATTCAGTGTTATCAATGCTATGAACAAGTTCTTGTACGTTTTGGAAAAGTGAGAGAATGCCCTACAAGTTTCATGTTCAAAGAAAATCCATTTGGAGTCATCTTGATCATGAAAGAATCCATTGAAGATTAGGGAAAAAAATTACCCAAAATAGAAAGTTCTTATTCAAGTCACTTTCTAAATTTGGAAAATTCTTCATAACTTCTTGATTCTTAATTCTTGAGATCACCAAAGCCCTTCTTTAACCTTAGGAAGGTCCCTTGACTTGAAAAACATGATTTGAGGCCTTAAAATCCATTGATTGACTTTTCAATTGCACAGTTGACCCCTTTCTTCATCTGCAAGTATTTGATCAATTAGTTGACTTCCTCAATGAGTTTTTGCATCAAACCTCATACATAGACCTTGTATATGATATGAAAGCTTTTGACCATAAGAATTGGTCAAAGCTATGAGAATTCCATGATCTGAGGCAAAACCCTAATTAGGGTTTATCTGTGTAGGAGCATGTTGCACTATTGAATTTCTGATGATGTTTCACCCTTCTAGGGCTTTAGGGATGACCTTGAGCTTGTATAAGATATGAGGAGACCTTGTGAGCTTCTTGGCTCTTATCTTTACTTGGAAGATCAGGACTTTCTAGATGATTGATCATATGCCCTATGCTTGTGATCATGGATGCTTATGCTTCATTTTTCTATGCCAAATGCTGGGATATGTAGGCTATATGTTATGCTTATGATATGAAAATGATGTGAAATAAAGGGGGAAATTTTGGGGTGTTACAGCTACCCCTATTCAAGAAACTGTTAATCTGAAAAGGACGAGAGAAATCAGCTGTCAGCCGTTCGAGATGAACTGTGGTTGAATACCAGAATAACCAAAAATTTGCACTCTGCCGGAGAATAGAAGAAACGGGAAATAAACCCAACCAAAAGGAACAACTTGCTTGAAACCTTGACGAGGTGAAAAGGTAAGCCAGTAACCAAGAGGAAACCGTATATCTTGCGTAGATACATGACAAACAGAGCAGACGAGTCCCCTTCAGATAACTTGTGTGTCAGGTGAATGACATATAGGACAGACGATCCCTCCTCATATATCTTGAGTAGGTATATGGTACTTAAGATAGACGAATCTTCTTCAAATGACCTATGCGTCAGGCAAACAGTGGTGCACCTAAGTCTGTGGGATAGACATGCACAATCAGGATAGACGAACCCTTTTCATATATCCCGCGTAGATATATGGTGCCTAAGACAGACGAGTCTTCTTCGAATGACCTGTACGCCAGGAACCTAGTAATTATGCATACGTTCTGCTGAACTGCAACATTTTGACATTTAATTCCACCGTCATGACTTCAAACCTCTTCAATATAGACGAGCGTTGGATGATCATCAAGGTAAACACAAACGAGTTCCCTAAGTTAACAACACAGACGAGTATCAGACGGCGATCCAAGAAACACAGAAGAGTGCTCCAGGAAACGATACAGACGAGCATCAGCCACTGATACAGACGAGTACCGGATAATGATACAGATGAGTACCAGAACAGTATAGGAATCCAACATAAACGAGTGAATGAGAAATAGTACAGATGAGTACCAAACTGGTTATCAAACACAGATGAGTGCTTTCCAAAAGATAACACAGACAAGTGTTAAAAGATGATACAGACTAGTATGAAAAGGGTGAGAAACAAATGTGGGCGATCAAATAAAGTCAAAAGGTTAACACAGACGAGTGTTAAGAAAGATGCAGACGAGCATTATAGGATTATAAATTAAACACAGATGAGTGCCTGCTAAAAGGATAACACAGATAAGTGTTAAAAGATGATACAGACGAGTATCAGAGAAATATCAAACACATCTGAGTGAATGAAGCTAGAAAGCTACACAGACAAGTGTTAAAGATGATACAAACGAGTATCAAGGGAATTATACATCAAACACAGACGAGTGATTAAAAAAATTAACACAGACGAATGTTAAACACGATACAGACGAGTATCACAAGATTGTTGAACCAAACACAGACGAGTGATTGCACACATATAACACAGATGAGTGTTAGGGACGATACAGACGAGTATCAAAAGGACTGCTGGATTTAAGTGAAGATTTTGCAGGGGAGAATTATGTTTTCCACCCTGTTGGGGATGCTGTGAATCACTCTTTTAATGGAGATAGAAATTGTGAAGTGTCCTCTGCCAAGGAGAAACACTCTATCTGGGAAATGTTGTCTGGTAACATTTCCTAGTTGAACTGTGAACCTGCAACAACAAAGTACACACATATGTCTCGGGAAATTGCATGGTACGAGTTAATCATCCCATGTCACCTGACGTTCAAAGTGATTTTAAATGTTTTCCCTTCGCATGTCATTTATAAAACCATCGAGTTTAAATGCAATATTCTTTTATAAAAAATTCAAGACATTTTTGCAAACAAAGCAAGTAAAATAAAATAAGGGTAAAGCTTTTTTGACTGAATATTCTTTCATTGATGAGCCTATGAATAGGCGAATATTTACATCAGGAAGAAATCACCTGGAAAGAGGTAATTACTATAAATTGAGAAAAAAGAAATTATCTTAATGGCAATGTGCACAACATTCCAATGAGTTTCCTTCCTGCTATGACCAGTATATCTTCAAGATTTTCCGTTCCTCCCTTTGCTTTATGAAGAAGAAGATTTGACTGATTCCTACCCTTTTGAGATTTCCAGGTTAACTGAGACGATGATGTGGTACAGATTACCCAGATCGCACTCATTTGCTTATTCCCTAATTTTGCATGGATCGCCCTTTCGGGTTTCAATCCGTCGGGATACCATTTTTTGTTTGAGCTGTCCAATACGGCTTTTCAACTCAGCGGGTGTACACATTTTTCCCCTAAATTTTGCCTGAGATTTTTATTTTGTTTTTAGCTCGCCGGGATGCCCCTTTTTTGCCTGGACTCTTATTCTGTTTTTTGTCTAGCGGGTCATTTTATGCGAAGTATTTTTTAACTGCATCTGAGTTAACAGGGGACTGGAAGTCTTCGCCATCCATAGTAGTGAGCGTCAGTGCTCCACCAGATAAAACTTTCTTTACTATGAATGGGCATTTATAATTCGGAGTTCACTTGCCCCTGTGATCTGAACCTGAAGGAATAATTCTCTTGAGTACAAGCTCACCAACTTGGTACTCCCGAGTGCGTACTCGCTGATCGAATGCTCGCTTCATTCTCCTCTGATAAAGCTGACCATAACATACAACTGCTAATTTATTTTCCTCAATTAAGCATAAATGGTTATATCGAGAATGCACCTATTCAGTCTCGTCAAGCTTGACATCCATCATTACTCGCAAAGAAGGAATCTCGACTTCAACAGGTAAGACTGCCTCCATTCCATATACTGGGGAAAAAAGAGTTGCCCCATTAGACGTCCTAACTGACGTTCGGTACCCATGCAAGGAAAACGGTAACATCTCATGCCAATCTTTATAGGTGACAACCATTTTCTGCACAATCTTCTTAATATTCTTATTTTCCGCCTCGACCGCGCCATTCATCTTTGGCCGGTAAGGAGAATAATTATGGTGTTGGATTTTGAAGTCCCGGCACATCTCTGCCATCATTTGTTGTTTAGATCGGAACCATTATCAGTAATGATTCGCTCGGGAACTCCATATCTGCAGATAATGTCTTTCTTCAGAAATCTGGCCACCACTTGTCTGGTGATGTTGGCATAAGATGCTTCTTCTACCCACTTGATGAAATAATCGATTGCGACCAATATGAAGTGATGGTCGTTCGAAGCAGTAGGCTCTATTTTTCTGATCATGTTAATGCCCCACATGGAAAAGGGCCAAGGAGATGACATGACGTTGAGCGGGCTTGGAGGAACATGCACCTTGTCTGCATAGATCTGGAACTTGTGACATTTTCGGGTGTATGAACAATAGTCTACATCCATTGTTAACCAGTAATACCCCGACCTCAATAACTTCTTTGCCATTGCATGTCCTCCTGCATGAGTACCAAAAGATCCCTCGTGGACTTCCTGCATTAACAAGTCTGTTTCGTGTCTATCCACGCATCTGAGCAGGACCATGTCAAAGTTTCTCTTATACAGAACACCATCAGCGTTTAAGAAGAAACTAGCAACAAATCGCCTTAAGGTCTTCTTGTCATTGGAAGATGCCTCAGCTGGATATTCTTTACTTTCCAGAAAGTGCTTAATGTCATAATACCAAGGTTTCTCGTCAGACACTGCGTCTATAGAGAACACATAAGAAGTTATATCAAGCTTGGAGATGTCGATTCTGGGGACATAATTCCAACACAACACTTTAATAGACGAAGAGAGTGTGGCCAATGCATCGGCAAACTGATTTTCATCGCGTGGTATATACTAAAGCTTTACTGTTGTGAATAACATCAACAATCTTCTGGCATAATCCCTATAAGGAATTAAATGATCTTGGTCTGTATACCACTTGTCGGTAATTTGATTAATCACGAGGGCTGAGTCTCCGAATATATCGAGGGTCTTAATCCTAAGATTAATAGCCTCCTTTATTCCCATAATACACGCCTCATACTCTGCTTCATTGTTGGTGCAGCCAAAAGTTATTCTGGTGGCGAAGGGAAAATGAACACCTTTAGGAGTAATTAGAACATCACCAACTCCACGTCCATTGATATTAACTTCCCCATCAAACATCAACCTCCACTTAGATTCAGGGTCCGGCCCCTCCTCCGGGAGTGGTTCCTCGCAGTCTTTTGCTTTGAGGTACATGATGTCCTCATCAGGGAAGTCAAACTTCATTGGCTGATAATCATCTTCAAGGGGTTTCTGTGCAAGATAGTCTGAGAGCACACTTCCTTTGATGGCTTTCTGTGAAGTGTATTGAATGTCATATTGTTGCACCCTAATTTTTGCCCTAAGTTTTCTTCGCATTTTTTTTCATATACATCTTGCATACAAACAAGATCCCGTTGGTTGCTCGGTTCTTCTCGGGTTAGGTTTATGCCTCGCAGGGGATCACCGTTGTTTTTAATTACTTTATTTGTCTATGTTTACTAACCATTAATCAAAATTAAAAAAATATTTTTGTTTCCTTTTACTAACCTTTTTCATGAAGAGGAACCATGGAAAATGCCAAAAATAGCAGTCCTGCAGCTCGAGTAAATTTCACAGACAAAGATCGAAGTTGATCCGCAAATAATTCAAATTTATCTGATCAATAATTTCCCAAGTTAATTGATTCATTCAAAGGATTTCCAAGGTTCATGTGTTTATTTCTTCGACATACAAAAAGAATCGGGCCATAACAACCAAGAAATCACCTTTGAATAAAATATTTAATTTTTGACTTGGTTAACCGGTTAACCATATACGTTAACCGGTTAACCAGTGCGAAATTTGAATATTTTATTCAAATTCATCACCCTTAGATCATTGATTTAATTGGAATATTCTAGATCCATTGGTTTCTGATTTCTCTACATCACTTTGATCATTTCCTACCATAAACCCTCACTAATCACCACTCTTTTCCATTTCCCACCAAAATTGCAATTACCAAGCCTAATTTTAATTACCAAAGCAAACTCCATTCCACCAAATTCCCATACCTAAAGTATTTAAATAGAACCATAATTTCATTCATTCACTAAGCTTTTCATAGCCACAAAACCTCTTGCAAAATACTCCCCCAACACCAAAATTCTCCAAAGCTCACTTTCTTTCTTTTGAAGTTATCAAGAATTCACATTGAATTCTTGACTAACTTGAGCTAAACCTTCATCCTTTCCTTCTTTTATTCATCAATTTCAGTAGATCTAAGCTTGATTTGGTCCAATTTGAAGAAGTGCTCTTGGTAATTCCTCTCACTCCATAAACCCACTTTCACCATCAACATTCAAGATGTAGATCTTTGGTGTCTTTGTTTCTAAATCCTTTGGATCTTTATTTGTTGTTTGATTGCAGGGATTTCACTATATTTTGGTTGTAAAATTCGTGCAAATTCAGATCATGATCATTAAATGTTTGAGAAAAGGTTTTGAAAATGGATCAATGCTGAATTTCTGCATATTTTCTATTGTTGCTTCAGCGTTAACCGGTTAACCATATGCGCTAACCGGTTAACGCAAGTCAGAATTAAATTTTTGGCTTTTTTTAAGCCCTTTTTTATTCTTCTTTCTTCTTCTTCTTCCTCCTTTTATTTTTACCTTGGGATACACTTTTGGGAGTGATTTCTCCTTAATTTCAATGAACTTTGGGTGTAGATTAGAGTAGTTAATGTTCATTAATTCAAAACTACCTTTAAGTGGATTATTCAATTCATTTGAGGTACTTTGGGTTAGTGATACATTTTCATGCTTGAATCCACCAAGATGAGTGATTGAACTTAAGGATGGAAGAATACTATTAGTGTGGCTCAATTCGGTATTCACCTTTAGTTTCATGCGGTATTGCGTCCGGATGGCGATTTACATATCGTTTATCTCGCATGCATTAGCACTAACATTATGCACCTTAATTGGTGGTGGCCGGCCTCATTTGTAGGGAAATTACTTTGTAAATTACTCGGCGATTTCTTAACATAGACCTAAATTTGTCCCTAACTTCGGAATAAAAATCTAATTGGGAACTTGCACTTTCGTGGACCGGATCCCTTGTTGATCGCGTAATCCCAAAGTGGTTAATCATATTGCATTAAGAATCGAGACTTATGAATGTTTGATGCGTAGGTGCTTTGGGTTTCCCAATCGCCTTCAAACTTCATTGAATTCGGTTCAGTTTGCCTTGATTAATCACTATAGTGTAAGATGCTAAGCGGATCTGGTTGCCTTTCGTTTTTGGTTGCTCTTTTTGGTTGTGGTTGATTAAGTTCACCATACCATTCTTATGTAAATATTATTATACTGCTATTATTATATTATTTTAGATTCTTTCACTTTAATTGCTTTTGCTACTAACATTTAAATTCTTTCATTTTTATTGCTTTTATTTTATTATGCTTTATTCATCCATATCATGTTTATTATTTGCTCTTATTTTGTTGTTGATTTTCCATTTGTCCATTTGGACACAAAAACATTAATAAAGGATTAAACTTCTAAAAAACTTGTGACTTTAATTTGTGGACTATTGGTTACTATCCTTGGCTTTGGAATGAAGATTTGAACTTAGATTCTTAGGACACACTTCCTTTGCCTTGATCTTCATGAAGTTGGAATTTGCCTTTATTTGGCCATTTGCTAGCTTATAAGGATGAAACTCTTATGCTCATAATTTGAAGTATCATCAATTTTGGTTAGATCTTTTTTCCCTTATCTTCTTATTTTCTTTTTTAGGATAGTCCTTTCATCTCCTCCCCTTCTTTAATTTTCAAAATCTTCTCCCTTTTTCAAAGGATTCTTTTTTTAAATCATCACCTTTTTAATAAACAAAAACTTGACTTTTGTCAAGTGGCTTTTACTTTTTTTCTTTTTTTTTTAAATCAATGAATCTAATCATGTTGACCTTAATTCAAAAATAAAAAGAATCAAACTCATTCAAGTTGTTTTGTGCCTTTGTGCACTTTTGTGTATTTTCTTTAAAAGAGTGTCGATTATGAGTCATTATTCTTTAGTCGGGTGCAAGTCTCTCAATCTCCATGGTTGTAGTTTGATGCAATTGAGTCTTTTGTCATTCGTGGGGGTTTAGTGGCATACTCGTTGATTTTATCCGAGTTGGCGCCCTCCCCATAATGATGTATGAGTCCATGCCTTCATTCTCATGGTAGTTTGTTTGGCCATCCACTTGAAGATGACAAATTCTCTTCACTTAATAAAATAAATTATAACCCATCCTTTTCACTATTTGTATCACGAACTACGGGGTTTTGATCTTACATTGCACTTTGTGGGTACGTAGGCATGAGGTGGTAAACCTCTCCAAACACAAAAATATTAAGAAAAAATAATTCTTTCCTCATCCCTCCACTCTCATTTAACAAAAGCAGTAAATTTTTCAAAGGGCTCTCGTGGAGTACCACGGACATTTTGGGTGCGTAAAACCTTCCCATTGTGTAACCTATCCCCTTACCTGTTTCTCTGTTGTGTGTCTTTAGCTTTTTGCTTTTAGATTCATTAGGATTTATTCGCTCTTTTTTCCTTTTCCTCTTGGAATAAAAATAAAGCATGATGGCGACTCTGTTTACTTTGAGTTACGTCGGAAAAAGCATAAACTGAACTTTATTTTGATGAATAAAAATGAGAAAAATGAGATAATTTTCAGAACTGGATTTTTAAATAACCGTGTAAAATTGTCTCATAATTTTTACCGGGTTTGAGTTAAGTCTCGATGAGATGGGGTTGTTAACAAACTGAAGTTCCTGTGTATTGTCATGATGAAATAGATGAATATTTGATGTTTGATTTCTGATGTGAAATGAATGATGCGAGTTATTTTGATGAATTTTACGATGTAGCGCATCATTACATTTCATAACATTCACGATGGGGCTTCGGCCTATTTATAGCTTCAATCCCATTGTGTGGATTGGAGTTTCTCGATGATTACGATGTGCTCCCTTGTGGAGGGTTGATGGTCATGTATCCATCTCACGATGAATTGGTACCACATGCATAATTTCATATCATGATGGTTAGAGTTGCATACTTCTGGATGAATTCACGATGGTATTGTGTTGCTGAATTTTTATGATGAATTCCTGACTGTGTTGTTGTTACTGAATTTTATTGTCGATGACGTATGACATGTTGTTCTAATTTATTTATATTTCATATTCTTGTATGTTTATGATATATTATGATTACTCACCCTGCCTGCTTGGAAATGTTGCCTCCTTTGTGGGTAACTTGCAGATGATAAAGATTAGCATTACAATACAAGAGGAGTTTTTCAGAGTCTCAGAGCATACCTTAGTTTCCTTTAGAAGTGGTCTGGAGTGAATGTGTCCTGCTTTGTGTCATGTAACACCGGGATGGGTTTTGAATACTATTTGATTTTAGTTATGTTTTCATTTGAGAATATTTCTTACTTCATGATGTTAACTTGGGATGAATTATTTTGATTTTGAGGAAAGATTTATGATTAAATTATAAAGTTGAATTCCGCTGCGAGAAAGTTTATATATTGTTCAGGATGTTGTTTAACCCGTGTTACGGGACATGACACTTTATATTGATGTCATGATGAAATGTGATACCCTTGTTGATTTTCTCTGATAGTATTTAATTATTTCGTTTTGGGGTAGAAGGGTGTTACACATCACCCTTCCTCTAAAGGAGCACATCATAACATCATGTCACTCCAATCCACACAATGGGATTGAAGCTACCAATGGACCGAAGTCCCCTCATAATTCAATGCCATGAATGCAAGATGCAATATACATACATTATCCTCAAAACATCATAACATTACATCTGCATTCATTATTAATCAATCATTCCTCATACTCATTCATACCATCATATACATACTCATGGAACATCATACCACTTACTCATTTAACATCATACTCCTACATCATGAAATCATACCTCATATTTCAAAGAAAATCAAATAATTCATCATACATTATTAATTATTAATTCTACTCATATAGCCTCCAAAAACACATCATGTGACAACTCTACAACCTCATAGCAATATAGGAATACCACCTCATAAACAATTTTCAGGAAAAAAGACATTTTTCAAAGTTTCTCAGGGCTCGCTAAGCGAGACATCCTGCTCGCTCAGCACCCAACTCCCTGTCTGTGCTCGCTAAGCGAGCTTCACGAATTCTGCAGATTTTCTGCGATTTCCATAATCTTACCTCTGCGATAAAATCCCTCAAAATACAGAGTTTGACAGCAATACATCAGACAAACATCATCAACATCAACATTCCTCTTTATAACATCATACACATCATTAAAAACATCACAATTCACACAAAATCATTATCAACAAAAATCAATTCATCACAAAACCCCATAACCTAAAATCCATATCTCCAAAACCCCAATTCTATTCCCACATTATAATACTGAAAGGAAAATACTCACCCATACCTTAAGTTTTGTAATTCCTTCGTTAATCCTCGCGAAACTTCAAGCCTCTTACCCTAGCTTTTCCTTCCTTCGAGCTATTCTCCTTCTCTCTAAAAATATGATCGCCTCCAATTGATCATTCACAAAACCCCCTTTACTCTTTTGTCACTCTTGCCCCCAAGACCTCAATAGACCTTCTCCAAAATACCCTCACTAATTCTCAACCAAAAGACCACAATGCCCTTATCCTTTAATTCCTCTTTTTTTTTTAATTTTATCTCAAATAATAACCAAACCCACTAAATTTAATATTTTTAATATTAATAATATATTAAGTCATCCCCAAAACTCCAAAAAACATCAATAAACATCATAATTCACAAGAAAACACATCAATTAAATTAAAATCAACTTTGGGATGTTACACAACGCAGAACAAGAAAAATGACATGGACCCGTGTGACCATTGTCACACTTCCATGACCATCGTCACATGTGTGACGGTCGTAACATGAGGGTGATGATTGTCACTTCCCCAAGACGGGCGTCCCACCTTTTAGGACGGTCGTCCCACCTCAAATCTCTGCTCTTTGTTTCTCTCATTCTTCTCTGTTCTCTGTATTTTCTTATGTTCAGTCCCAAACAAATTTCCCAGTACACAAATATAACAACAACACAACAATAATCATACACCAAACCACACAAATTAACTATTCTACGACTAAATGAACAACATTGATCAACTTCGTTATTCAACATAATAATTCAACACACGGACATAAGCAATTTTGTAAAACTCAATCCCACATATTTTCATCAAATATCCCATTATAGAGTGAGAACCCCATCCTTACCTTGGATTGAAGGTCACTCTACTCTCCGATTGGATTCTCGCTCTTGCAGCCTCTACGCATTCTCTGTCAAACCCTTATTCCTCTTTCTGCAACTTTGCAACTTCCACGTTCTGCTCTTACTGCTACTCCATTTTCTTAATTAACCTCTAATACTCTTATAATTTCTCTTTTAATACATTGGGTTCAATTCTACACCCCACTATTTACTACTACACTCATCTTCTCTACAACTAACCATCTAATAAGCCCCATAATTATCTTATAATTCTAATCTACTAACACTATATTATTTCTACAACTTAAATCAACTTAATTAAATTAATTCAACTAAAATCAACATAGAAACTCAACACAACACAACTTAAATCGACATCTCTACAACTTAATCAACTTAATCCAAACAAACATATTACAAAAATATTTAATTAAATGATTAATTAAATAAATAGGGCGTTACACATAGCGTGTCAAGTCAATGCACATCCTATCATATGTGCATCGCTATCCTCTCATTTACCGAGCAATGACAAAATGGTTCGGTATCCGCAATTACCATCCCCCTCAACATTGATGATCCGGTTGATGTATTTGTGCATAAACATCGTCCTTTTCAAATATCGCTTGTATCGCTTCCTATTCGGCCAAAATGGAGATATTTGATTTACCTCCCTCTATGCAACCATCATCATCAAACTTTAGTCTTTTCCAATGAGGGAAAACTTCATCAATCTTTATTGGATCACCTATTTTCATCTTTTTTGCAATAACACAAGCACGTGGGAAACCATATATTTTTGCAATAGTACAACAACACTGCGCTATCCGAGCCTACATCTTCGGCTCGTTTGGCCTCGTGAAAGATGTAGTTCATCCCGGCCTAAGAAATGTTACCTACCAACTGAGAATAAATCACGTTGTCTTTAAATCGATGCTCAAATACCATAATGCTCCGACCAAAAGTTGTTTGTATTTCATTATGTTAATTGTTAATCATGAGATTTATTGAGTCCCAATCTCGACACAAATCTCCCTTGCTAGTTCCCAACCAAATTTTTAATGTTGCATGTGCCAACGCAACTCTATTAGTGGTTGTGTTTCCAAGGTTTCATACATTATCGGTCCACGCACAAACAATTTTTTCATTCACTTGATCAAGAATGGCGCATTCAACTTATTTCAACAAAGTTGAATACTTCTCACACACCCTCTAGAAATTTATGACGGAATGCGCATATAAATCTTTTGTGGACAAATTTATAATACAGTTCCAAACATCCATTATATTTTCAACAATCACACCAGACTTCACCAATTTTTCGTCTTCGAATACCATTTATTTCGTCCCTACCGCGGGTTTAACCTGACTTCTCACATTCTTTGTTATGTGATATCTACAAAGTAATGCATAAGAGAAGAGAATACCTTTGCAACCGCGTTCATCAAGGCGATATCGTGGTCCATAACAATAGCCTTGGCAACTCAAGATGATCTTGCAAAAGAGATTGACACACCTCTAAAGCCCAAGTAAAGTTATCCTCTTTTTCGCATTCCAAAAAATCAAAACCAACGGAATTTGTCTTCTCGGTGGATGTTACACCAACCATATCAAATAACAGAAGCTTATACTTGTTGATCTTGTAGGTAGAATCAAGAATAAGTATCGTCGAAAAAGTGTTGAACAACTTTATCGATTCCAGATGAGTCCAAAAAATGTCTCTAACCGTAACTCCATCGGCGCAAGTTCGGTACCGGAACACTTAATTGTTATCATCTAACAATTTTAACAGTTGTTGCTTCTCTGATCTGTCTTCCCTGGTAGTTTTGTTATTGCGGTACCCGAATGTTATAAACCTGCCTAGTATTTGAAATATTTTTTGGTTCCTTCTATTTCAATATGGCAAGGATATTTTTGAGTTGGTCAAGATTCAAGGTCATGTCATTGATGCATGTATTCTCTTCTGGTTTGAGCCGACATACACTAGGATGATCTTGTAACTTTGAGCACAATTCATGGTTATGCAAACCACAAATAACACTAAATCTCCACTTCTTTCTAGCCAACATGTAACCACAAATTTTAAAAGGACACTCGCATTTTCTACTACCCGTGTCGTCTCTTTTAAATTTCCGTAGTGGAACTTGATATATCCCGCTTCTTTCGCACAACAAATTTACAAAAGTGTTTCTTCTTTCCGATCCATTATTTGATCTTCCAATAACCACACATAAACCAAATGTAATTGTGGCCCTATGAATCCATGTAATCATGTTATCACGATTATTAAACTCTTGCTTGTGATTAAAATTATCCCCGACATTTATCGTCTTCACAACAACCCCTTGTACATTTGGAACCACATCATTTAAAGAAACTAATTATTTTGAAATGTTATTCGGGTGCACTATATATATTTGTAAATAATAAGAAAAACTAACAAAAACCACAAAATTGTTGAATGAAAACACAATTGATGAAACAACTAATGTCTCGTAGATGTACATGTGGAACTATTCTTCATGAACATGTTCCGGAGATGTACATCTGGAAGAAACATGACTTTTTTTTACAAAACTTTGATGATTAATGTGAGCAATGTAGTGGACAAAGTTGAATCTTTATCTAAAATTCAGTCTTCTCTTGCTCCTTTTGATTTGTTGCACGAAAAAGTTGGAGTTTTGGAGTGAAAATAATATTGATGATATAATGGTTTTTAGGTTGGTGAAGGTGAGTGTGAAAGAAGAAAAGGTAGCAATGGAACAATGGGGGGAGTGAGCATACATTCTAACCCTGAGAATCGGTCTGGTGGAGTCGAACCAATAGACCGACCGATTTTCCTTTTGGTATGATAATGGATAATTTTTTTACCTGATACCGAAAATTGATACTATATTGGATACTTTTTCCGAATACCCGAAGTAACGGTCCAGTTTCGATCCAAAAAAATTATCCATCATTATTTTTGTCTGATCTGGATTTACCCGATTACTTTTTCGGTCCAGTTCTCGGAATAGAAAATATCCTGACCGGACCGAAAACAACCCTAGTTGTGAACAACCACTTATAATTCTTGCATTTTTTATTATTTTATCTTGATCAATAATTATAACATTTGGATCATATTCTTGCATACATTCTAACCATCTTGTGAACAACCATGTATAAGTTGGTTCATATTCTTGCATACATTCTAACCATGTTGTGAATAACCACGTATAAGTTTTAGGATCTTCGTGCAGAATCCAGGATACTGGAATGACATAGGCAAAAGGCAAGTCGTTATAATATTTATATGCAGCCCTACACCTTGCATCTACCCAAAAAAACACATTTCATAAGCGATTTCCATCATCCACGTCCATTACATATTAAAATTGACTATTTTGTTTTGTCATTCTAACAAATAATTTTGTATAGCAATTCCAAATCATAGACGTATTACTGTCTATATAATTCCAAGTGCTTCAATAATCAAAATTCCGGCTTACATTAACCTATGTTTGATCATTAAATTCCAATCTCCTTTTCATATAAGATCCCATATTCTTATTTCATCTAAACTACTGTGCTTTATTGGGATCAATTCACAATTATGCCCAAATATAACTTGAAATTAGGGGTGTTCAAAACCGAATCAACCCAATAGAAAATCACAAATCAAACCAAACTGTAAAAAATTGCATTTAATTTGGATTAGCTCGGATCATCTTTTAATAAAATCGTACGGTTCGGTTTGGTTTGCAGTTTGTATTTTGCAAATTAAACTAAACCAAATCAAATCACATTATGTTATAATTCAAACTTCACTTATCTCACATGCAACCTAAAACTCAAATTCATTATGTCTTAACCTATGTTATCAATAGCGGTTGATGTCGGCCGCTATCCCGACGCTCCGCGACAAAAACGGCCTCTCCGCGTCAAGCAAAGTCGGTCCAACGCTTTCGGGCATAGCGGCGATAACGCAGGTTGTGCGGCCGCTTTTCTGGGTGCGGATAGGTGCGGTAGCGGCCGATATTCAAGAACTTGCAAAACCCTTTTTTTTGCCCATTTATTTAAGAACTTGAAAAAACCCTAATTTTTTTACCGATTCTTTCTCTTCTTTCCTTCGTGACTTCCTAACGGCTCTCTTCTCTCTTCTTCCTGCTTCCTGGCTCTCTTCTCATCGTTCTTCTTCTGCTTCCTGCTTCTGGCGCAACTTCATCTTCTTCTTCGTCAGGTATGGCTTTTTTCTTATGCTTTTTTTCTTCTTCCTTTATTTTTTTCCCTCTGTTTTTCTTCCTTTCTTCTCATCATATGCGTCTTCTTCTTCCTTTATTTTCCTCTTTTCTTATGTTCCTTATATCTCCCTCCTTTATTGTTTTCCGCTGTTCATATGTTTTTCATATATATTATGTTTTGTTTTTGTTCTGTTTATTTTCCAACAGCCATGACAAAAGAAAAGCAAACAAGCTTGAATGATGCTCTTGATAAGAAAGCAAGAGCATACTTGTTATAAGAATGAAATTGATTTCAATGTTGCAAATTTAGAAAGTTTCAAATTGATGGTTGAAGCAATTCGTAAGGCAGCTGCTCCTCCACCACCTCCACCTTCATCATCAATCTAAGTCAAAATCAAAGGAAGTGGTAGTGGATGAAGAGGATGCTAGTTATTTTAAGATTTTAATATAATGTTTAGTTATTTTAAGATTTTAAGAGTATGTTGGAAAGTTTTGCATAAAACTTATGGAATTGGAAGCATTTTATTGCTTGAGACTTTTTGAAATTAGTATGGTTTTAGTGTCCGCATCGTTATAATAGCGCCCACGTCGCTCCCCGCTTCCGCGTCGCGCCGCTTTTCAAGATTAACAACATAGGTCTTAACCTTACAATTACAAAATATTTTCTCTTACTCCCTTAGATTTTCAATTTCTACATTCTCAGATCTCTCATAGTATTGCGCATTCTTCTCATCTTATTTGTCATGTAAGTCTTACTATATTCTCTTCTAATCACGTTTTTATCTCTCATTTGTTCACTAATCTAACATCTCTTTTGATCTTTCTTTTTCGTCTTCTCTAATTTTCCTTCTCTATTTTTTATATTTTATTATAATATTTTTGATATTATTTATACTATTATTTTTTTCACTTTTGTTTAAATTGATTTTTGTATATTGAAGAAGAAAATTATCTATTTTTTTTTCACATTTGTATATTAAATAAGAAAATTTTGTCTAAATATGATTGGTTAGGTTATTATTTGATAATGTATGAATAACCAAACACAAAATTATGTTGTTGGTTCAATAAAAATATTTTAAAAAATCGAACCAACCAAATCAATCCAAATTGCATCGGTTTGATTTGATTTGATTCGGTTCTTTTAAGACAACTAAACCAAACCAAACATCATATTTTTTTCTCTTGCAATTTGAATGATTTTTAACAATAAAACTGCTCAAACAGCACCAATAATACCCCTACTTGAAATTACAATTGCTTCATTTAAAAACATACTTCATTCGATCACTGTTTTAAGTAAAGATTTTCTATTCAAATTCATTCTATAATTGATGTATATGATCTACATAGAGTTCAGATACAATAGTTGAATCGTAAAGGTAATAAGGGGAGTACATTCATTCAATCAAGCCTTACATTGTGTCTTTATAATAGATTTTTGATTCCATATTCTTTAAATTGGTCACTTACTTTCTAAAACGACTATATTCTAGAGCAACATGCATCCAAAGGAAATTAATACTCATAACTGACTGCCGTAATAGATCTACAGACATTATACCCAATAGAAAATTATCTTGATTCTTAAACTTCTAAAACATTTAACTCTATTATTATATCACTAATTTGAAGAGGAAAACTGTGGTACAATTTCTAACAAAACTTGATATTTAATAGAAAATATTTTTTGAGCATGACATTTCTAATGGTAATTCAACCAAAAGACAAGAAACAGAAGTCTAGCACCTAAAAAAATAATCAACTTCAAAAATTTTAACATAATACATGCCTCCTAGCCATGAGGCAAAATTACAAATAAAACTAGAATGCATTAAACAAAAACATTAATGGCAAAATCAAGCATCGGCAATGGTAACCTCAACTTCGACCCCAGGTTCAATGGTGATGGAGGTAATCTGCTTGACCACATCAGGTGAACTGTAGAGGTCAATGACTCTTTTGTGCACACGAAGCTCAAACCTGTCCCAGGTGTTTGTACCTAAAACATGAAACAATTCATCAACACAATGCATATTAAAAGTATGTTTAGACTTTATTTTCAATCATAAAATACACATTAGTTTGCAGAACAAATTATCATTGAATGAAAATTAAACAATATCAATAAACACATAGATTTGTCGGATGATAACAATTGGAGTACCAAGGAAAGCGAGTATTTCAAGATTTATGAATGTAATTCAAAGGAGGAAGGTAAAAGACACCGAAGGAGATTGGAGAAGAGGCCCAGGGTTCAAAACTTATAAACTAATAACATAGTCAATGAAAAGCTTTCCCTAAACCCTCTTCGCAAATTCAACTTTTTAAGGGGCAAATAAATATTATACAAACATAATTAGTACAAGTAAATAAAGCTCTTTTGATATAACATTCGGTACAATACAAACTTGGCAAATAAACAGTTATTAATATACAACCACGATTTGTGTAACTAAGGCAAAGCACAACCCGGTTGTGCAGTCACTATTGGATTCATAACCAGAACATATTATGATTTATATGAAAATACTAAATTCCAAAACTGAAATTCAGACCATCAAATACTGTTCTAATGTTCTGACTAGCAATTGTAGAAAATCTTGCACAAATTAAAGGTATAGCAATTATTGAAAGAAATAAAAACTTAGCATGTATATTAAACTCCACAAATTAAGACGCATGATATAAAATTAAAATAAAAAACTACCTTCTCCACAGGGTGATTTCCTGGTGGTAATGTGAAGGACCTTTGTTGGCATCCTCACTGGTCCTTTAACCCTAAGCCGCTTATCCTTAGCACCACGAACCAAGTCACTGCAAACTATCATAACAAACAAACACAAATGAGTTTATCATTAATAGAAAAAGAAAACTAGGGTTTGAAACAATTTGAGTAAAAAAATCATACCCTTCTCGAGATTCTGGACATGTTTAGAAGAAAGAGTGATCCTAATCTTATGGATCTGCTCTTGCGATTCTTCCAATCCAGGTTTAGTGGGTTTCGGTGCAGCGTAAGCCATTTTGTTTCCCCTTGTTACTGTAAACGCAATTGAAAATCATACACAGTGATTGAGTGATTGAATAAGAATGAATGAAAATTATATAGGAATATCCAACGGTGAGGAAACAGAAATACCTTGAGAAATGCGGCTGGCTCTGGTTTCTTCACAGCTGCTTGGGGAAGATGGAAGAGATTCTCGGCGATTTCTGGTTTATGTTCTCTTTCTTAGGGTTTTTCATTGGGCTAAATATATGGGCCGGTTTATCCTATAAGCGCATTTGTTATTACTTTCGTTTTGCACCCGTTTATTTTACTTTTTTTTTATAATTAAAATAATCTTATACATTTTTCTTTTACAGAAATATAATTTATACCTAAAATTCAGACTTATAGTTTAATACATGTATATATAAGTATATTTAGATATTAAAACTTTGGTGAAAAGCATATTTTAAACTTAAATATTATATATTATGTGAATATATAAAAACCTTTATATGATAAAAAAAGATTTTTATGGTATTCGATTTAAATATTTGAATTTCTGTGATTTATATATTGAGAGTAAAAGAGATTAGAAAACATTTGGAAAGAAAGTAAAAGATGCTTTTGGGAATTTAGAAGGTTAGTTTTTTTAAATTCATTTACTATCTCTTATAACAATTCTTGAAGTATAGTGAATTGGAGAGTTATTATTTCCCTAATAGAATATTTATTTGATCGAACTGGATAAACAAATTGTTTGTGTACTCGTCACGTTTATCTTCTTCTTATTTGTATAGATTTGATAACATTCTTTTGTGTGTATATTAATTTTGCTTGAGATCATTTATTTTGGTTATCGTTGTTCTTACGCATCAGAAAGGTCTAAGTATGGTTTAACCTTTCAATTTTGCAACAACCAATACCCATTATGGTACAAAGTGGTTAAGTTTACAATTGATCATCATGGGTTTTAAATGGGATATCGAGAAATTTTCTAGAGACAACCATTTTGAGTTGTGGAAAGTGAAAATACAACTACAAGCAATCTTAACTCAAATAAAGTGTGTAATATTTCTTTAATAACAATTAAAAAGTTAACTCTGATACTATGTATGATAGAAATATCAAACTTGAATTATGAATCTCGTATAGTACATCAAAAAGTCAATAGTTTCACATATGCAAAATTATAATGGTGCATGAATCTTGTCTACAAATCTTTAATCCAACTAAAGCATAATAGAACTTCAGTATTGCATCTTTAGCTAAACCCAACATTGAATACTTGTCAACTATATATCAGTTACTAGAACATACAATTGAATGCCCTAAATACCTCTATCTGTTCCAAAAGCTTACACTTTAAAAAGGACTAACATGTATTTGACAAATAGCTAAAGTAATAAAAATTATATACTGATTGTAGCTGACAAGTGGCTTCTCAAACTCAACTTCTCCCTTCACATTTTTGTTTCCCTCATTTCTTTTTGTTTCTCATTTCAAAACTCGTTCCTCCTTCTTCTTCCATTTCCTTTACTTTTTCTTTATTTTCTGTATTTTCCATTCTTTTTTATTCTTTCTTCTTCTTCCTCTAAAAAAACACATTGACAACCACAAGCAAAGGCTCACATCCTTCATCTACATCTTATATATTTTCTTTCTTCGTCAATAAATTTATGTTGAATCTTTTTACCCTTGAATTTCAGTTGTTTCATTCTCTGTCTACCCCCACATCATCCCTAGATTTAAGGATAACAACACCGAATCATTTTCCATTTCGATTTCTTCTTAATTTTATATTTTTTCTTGCTGAATATTTGGATTAACAGTACTTTGAACAAGTACTACTTTTAGGACATTGTAATCACAAAAGCAGACATTGATCGTAAACTTTCAAGTTGAGAGAAATCATCTGCCATACAAGGTCATGCTTTAGCTCTTACATTGTACTATCGTGACTGACCTACTAATCTAAGGACATTAGGACATAAGTAGGATTCTAATCAGCAGTCGTGGCTACCATACAAGGCCCTTTATTGTACCATAAATAGTTTGTTGGATTGTCCATGATATTATTTCTATGTAATTTTTTAACTATTAAGATGTTTAAATATTTAAATTCTAAATGTTTTTGCGTATATTTGAATCTAAATTGTGGTTAATGAATACCATATGTATTTGACTATCTTTGATTTTATTTTTCAACAAATTAAAATTGTGGTGGATGAAGTTTAAAATCACAATTAATTATGTTAAAGGAATGACTGGTAAATTGTGATATTTTGTTATTAATAGATTATGTAAAGGTAATGCATTAGTTTAAATGCATAAAATCATTTAAAAATTACATGCTGGCACTCATTTGCATATTTCTTTAATGTTGAAATGTGATTTGAATACTTCATGAAGTAGCACGAGATACAATCAGTTAGGTTCAGGCAAGAAAGCATGCATAAATATTGCTTTTGATATGCATTTAAGTACATTTTTTGTCGTAAAAAATAATTTAAACTTGTGCGGACGCACGAGTATTTAACTAGGTATCTATAATAATATAAACTATGTGGAGTAAGATATTAATCTTTGTGAGTTTCTTCTTGCAACATGTATTATATTTCCCATACATACCACGCTATGACATCACATTCTTTTGCCTCAAATAGCCAAACACTCATGCTTTTGCCATGCACACTATTTTGAATTCTTTGCCAAAGATAGAAATTTGAAATAACCACGTCATATCAGTCCCACGTTGTAATACCCCAAATTTTGACCAGATTTTTTTATTAAAAAAAACAATTTCATTTATCTGATTGTGTTTTTGCTTTGCATCGTCTGAATATCATATTGTGTCTTTTATCATGCATAATGCCCTAATTATCAGCCTGAATAAACCTGTCGGATTTACAGTCGAATCAGTCAAATTGAAGGTCGATTATACGTAAAATTAGTGAATAAAAATTTTTAAAATCGAGCATGCAGACGTCAATTTTCATGATCTTTTAATCGGTCTGCTTATTTCAAAATCTGACAAAACATTGTATTTTTCTCATACATATATTTTGCATTAATCATTTTGGTAAATTCATTTTTCGTAAACTTCGTTACTCGTCTTGTTTATTTGTATCATTTTCATCTTTAGTTAATAATTAGTTTATTTAATTTATTAGTTTTAACTAGTTTGTTTAATTGAGTTTTTTTTCTAATCTTTTAATTAAATTGGTTTCTTTTCTAAAATAGTTAATTTTATTTTTTATATCACATTTATTTTTGAATTTCAAAATATTTGTTTATTTTGTGTTTGTAGAAAACTTAGGATCTAAGTGTTGAAAAAGTTGTCTCTTATTTTCTTCTTTTGAAACCCTAGATTATATATTGTTACTTGAATCACTTTCTCATAAAAACACAAGTCGCCCATATCCCATGTCTCTCTCTCTCTCTCTATCACATGTGAATAAGATACATTCACAAAACACATTTGATTATTTGCCATCTCCATATACAACTCACATCTAATACTTCTTCTTCATTTTTCATCTACTGTAACGACTCATTGTTCCAACACAAAACCTTTTCAAACATAAACTAACATTCTAACAGCACACAACTTTCACCCTCAATCCTCAACACTAAACTTGGACAGAACTCCCTCTCATGTTCTTTCTCATCGACTACCACTATACCACTCAACCTCATTCACAAACTACAAAACCTTTGTTACACACCACCAATTCAAACCACATCACCAACATACACTGCCACGGAAGATATCAGAGAGAACGAAAGTAAAATGAGGAAGCAGACGGGATGAATAAATTTGCGTTGAAGGATTGCAAGACAATGAGAGATTTTGCAATCAAGAGAATAAACGAAATCACAGAGAAGCAATTTGAGGAGAGATGGGCGAGACATGTAACACCTCACTTTCCCATTTACACAATATGGTAAAATAATAAGAAAAATATCAGAGTTTTCAACAAAAGTATGATGCCACATCGTTCTTAAAACAAAACATGAAGTCTTAATCACTTCATTTATTACTTTATCATTAAAGAATGAAAACAATGGAAATCATTGTTATTAAACTCCACGACACACTTGCCAAAATAAGTCGAAACTCTGCGTAAGATTGTGGCCCTCAAAAGTTACAAACCAAAATGATATGTAACAAAATTCAATAAAACAACAAATGCAAATGAAATAAGCTCCCCAAAATCTCGTGTTACGTATCAGAGTGACTCCTAAGACTCGATCAAGCAACACGCACTCCATGTACAACTCAAGTACCTGAATTATTTATACTTCCAGGGAAGCACAGACACAACAAACAAGAAATGGGTGAGAATTACATTCAATAAAGAATAGTGTATAACACATGCTAAGGAGTAGTACTCACACACCCATGCAATCATTATGTAATCACAATACACATGTCACTTCTAGTTACAATCCACACACACACACACACATCATAATGCAATGTGACTCCATGACTTGACACAATGCATGTGGTACCAAAACACAATTCATTCAATCGAACCTGATTCCCAAAGAATCTGGATAATTCGCATACACTCCACTAAGCAACGAATTATCTCGATACGACTCCACAACTGAGTCTGGACCTACTATGTAACGCCCCGATTATTTATTTAATTATTTAATCTAAATAATTGGAATTTTAGTGTATTGTGTGTTGTGTGAAGTTGGTAGTGTGTTGAGGGAAGAAGTATATTTTAATATTTTATGAATTTAAATAATTTATATAATATTAAATAAATATTGGAAATATGAAGAGAAAATGGTATAATGGTAATTTGGTGAAGGGTAGTAAGGGAAAATAAGGAAAATCATGGTTGGGGTATAAGAGTTAAATTTGGAATAAGGAAAAGGGGAAATCAGTCGTGTTTTATGAACATGAAGAGAAATTGTGAACAGAGGAAGAAGGAAGGAGAAAGGGCAAAGCCTGAAGTGGAATTTCGGCTAGGAGAAGGAATCGTCCATCAAACTAAGGTAAGGGTGGGATTTCTTCATCTCCTAAGGGTTTAATAATCTGAATTTTAGGCAAAGTGTTGTTGAGTATAGAATATGGGGTTGGGTGATTTTGGATGAAAAGTGTACTAGATTGTTAGAAAATTGTTAATTGTATGATAATTGTATGAATTAGAGGTTTAGTTGTGATAATTCTATATTTTCTGGCTGAAAAACTGGTTTTTGGATGAATAAATCGTAGCAAGGTTTGGCTGTGTCGTAGAAGGAAAATCCCAAAAATCGTAGTCCTCGCTTAGCAAGTTGCAGCTTGCTTAGTGAGCAGAGGGAAACTTTGGACCGTTCTTGGCAGAGAGTTGCTCGCTTGGTGAGCAAGCCCTTCGCTTAGCGAGACCTGGAGTGAAAAATAAAATGTTTTAATTCTGAAAAAATTCTCTAAAATTCTTTAATTAACATATTAAGGGATGTGGATTGAAGTAGTGTTGTTAGGGTAGGTAGAGTTGGTTATGAGCTTAATTAGAAGGATAATGATCATAACTTGAAATGAACATGAATTAATATGTACATTTGTTGTTATTGTTGTTGTTGTTGTTGCTATGTGTGGTAAGTTGTTGTTGTTGCTACATGACGTTGATGTTGTTATGTGTTGTTGTTGTTGTTGTGGTTGTGGTTATATGATGTAGTAATTGTTAGATGTTGTTGTAGTTATTGATATATGGTGTTGATGTTGTTATGTGTTATTTTCGTCGTTGTGGTTATATGATGTAGTAGTTGTTAGGTGTTGTTGTAGTTGTTGATATATGGTGATGATGTTGTTATGTGTTGTTGCTGTCGTTATGGTTATATGATGTAGTAGTTGTTAGGTGTTGTTGTAGTTGTTGATATATGGTGGTGTTGTTATGTGTTGTTGTTGTCGTTGTGGTTATATGATGTAGTAGTTGTTAGGTGTTGTTGTAGTTGTTGATATATGTTGTCGATATTGTTATGTGTTGTTGTTGTCGTCGTGGTTATATGATGTAGTAGTTGTTAGGTGTTGTTGTAGTTGTTGATATATGTTTTTGATGTTGTTATGTGTTATTTTTGTCGTTGTGGTTATATGATGTGGTGGTTGTTAGGTGTTGTAGTTGTTGATATATGGTGTTAATGTTGTTATATGTTGTTGTTGTCGTTGTAGTTATATGATGTAGTGGTTGTTAGATGTTGTTGTAGTTGTTAATATATGTTGTTTGTGATGTTATTGCATGAGATAATTAATGTTGTATGTGGTTGGTGATGTTATTGTATGATGTATTTGTTGTTTTATGTTTATGTTGGTGTTATTGCATGGGATAGTTGTTGTTGTATGTTGTTGGTGATGTTATTGCATGAGGTAGATATTGTAGACATTGCATATTGTCATTGATGGTGCATGACATGTGCGTAGTTGGGGATGATGTACCAAGATAGGGCATATCCATCTGAATCCCAAGGGGGGCGGTGTGATGTTGGTACGGTCATGAAACAGGGATCGTATGTGACCCTGAAACATGGCTACATCAGGCGGTCATGAAACAGGGATTGTACGTGACCATGAAACATGGCTACATCAGGTGGTTCTATACCGTCTCACATCTCTTGATGCTTCCCATTGCAGATGGTGATCCTCTCAGACCAGCACATAAAGAGATATTAGAGGAGGAGCAGTCTTAGATGGACCACACTCAGGATCTGGTGCCTATATGTCTAGATGTAGTTAGGATTGGACGGGCAGGCATTGAGGTCGATTTCTTCCCTGAGGGATCTGATGCCATGTGTACTATGGAGGAGATGATTCTGGTGACATTTAGTGGCACACAGTACCGCAAACATCGTGCCAGGACTAGTGGGATAGGCAATTGAGGAGGACGCAAAGGCAGACAAGGCGGCAGAGGCAAAAGAGAGCGTGCACATGGGGCATGCAGAGGAGAGGGTGGAAAGGATATACTCCCGCATACACAATAGCTATATCTATTTTTTTATTACAATGATGTATTTATTTTGAATGATGACATTGATGTGTGAGAATATTTAGTGTTTTAATGATGTCAAAATGAGGGTGTTTCAGGAAGGCATATTGGATCACAAGATGTCGGCATGACAAAACATCGAAGAAGTGAATTTATGTTGTTTCAAAGAGAATGTGTTGACTTATCATCTTGAACAGGTCGACTCATTCAGTTAGGAAAATTTGAGTCGACTCATTTAATGATTTAGGTCGACTCAAATGAAGGCAATAAATATTTGTAACTCACGGGTCCCAACAGGCTGACTGGGGGCATAATTTAGGTCGACTCAAAGCTTTCAACAGGTCGACGCAAATGATCCTTCAGGTCGATGCATTCCTAAAGTTAGGCGCATGTCACATAACTTTCTCTCTCTTACTTATTTTTAAGAATTTCCATTAATTTTGTCTAAAAGTATAAATAGTTGCAGATTTTATTTGGTAAAAAAACAAGGAAAGTGAAAGATATACACTAGTGCTCTCTTCATTTTCTCCTTATCTAGCATTCATCAACAACTACATAATTATTTTTTGTTGATCAAAGTGCAAGATTCAAGGTGATAACATTCAAACGGTGAAATTGCGATTTCAATCTGGGTTGAGAGATTTGTGGGTTTTCCTTGAATAAACCTTGAGGGTTTGCTCTCCAAGATCATCGTGATTTGTGGGTTTTGCACACATCATTCATTCGTAGATTCAGCCAAGTGAAGAGGTTTGAAGATCAAGGGATTGTTCAACCATATCACGGTAACCAGAGGATTGCGAAGAACGGTGTGGGTTCACTATAATGCCCGTTTATTTAATTAATTATTTAATTAAATAAAATTGTATTATGTTGTGTCAATTTGCGTTGATTTGTGTATTTGAGTTGATTCAAGTTGATTTCCGGAATATTGAAATATTATGTTGATGGTTATAAGTTGGTTTGAGTCGAATTTAATTAACTGAGTTGATATAAGTTGTGGAAAACGATATGGAGTATTCTCCCGTTTATTGTCAAATATGTTGATTGGATTGTTTGGACCATTTGGTTGATAATCGGTAGTAAATCTATTAAGTCGGGATAACATAATTATTCGTGAAATTATTATTCGGTTGATTTTGTGTTGTGGTAAATTAAGTCGTTAAGTCGGAATAGTCAGAAGGTCGTGGAAATAATATTAGAAGAAATATTATTGATTATTGGAGTGTGTTGGCGATTGGGCTTAGATTGTGTCGGAGTTAGCAATTAGAGGGGTGCATTGGTTTGGCCCATTAGTTAAATTAATAGAGTAATATTATTTGATAAAAAGAAGAATTAGTTAGGTTGAGAAGTATCAGTAAGAAAAGGAAGATCGTGAGAATAGAAGAACAAGGAAAAGTTGGAGAAAGCGGTTAGGAGAATTATTGTCGTCAAAACGATTCAGAAGAGTCGATCGGAGGTTCGAACGACCACAAATTTAAGGTAAAGGTGGGGTTCAACTTTTATAATCGGGTTATGATAATTGATACGTAAAATTTGGGATCGGGTAGTTTTATAATGTTGATGTTTATTTAATTTATTATGATGTTGTGTTGTTGATGGAGTCGTATTGGTTGATTTGTGAAATTGTTAATTTGTCGATTTTTGTGAAATTTGTGGCTGAGTTAATTTTTATGATTGTTGCTGTTATTTTGTGGGATTTTGGAAAAACTAATTTGGGACGATGATATTGTGCACAAGTGCACGCAGACCACCCACCATTTAAATAGGAATGGCGCAGGCCACCCAAAATGGAATAAGGTGATGTGGCGGGAGCCACTTTTGGTGAGATGGAAGCCATGCTCCCTTATATGCATATGGCGCAAGCCATATTGACTTGGTGCCAACCACATTTTCTATGTGGCCACCATGAGACATATGTGGTGCTGGCCACCTTAGGTGAGGTATTATGGGTGGCGCAAGCCACCATGTACTAGGAGGGGCATCTTAATTTGCTTTATACATATTATTTATCTAATCCAATTTGTATTAGTCTTGTGGTTTTTAAATTTAAACTAATGAATCCCCTATAAATGATGTAACATAGCATTTTCTTAAATCATGATTTTGATTAAAAATCAGACTTTTGGAATAATAAGTTTAGGAATACTTAGGAATTGTAACGAACTGGAGATATGAATTTAATATAGTAGTATAGCAGTTTCTTGGTGGTAATAAGAAAAATGTTTTGTAACAGAAGCAGACTTTGTAAATCCTAATTTCATGACAAATGGATAAAATTGTAGCAGGAGCTTTGTATTAGTAAGCAGAAAAGTTAGAATGTTTTATTAAATCAGTACTAATAGCAGAAGCCGGACATTGTACTTTCAGTCGGTTTAGCCGAGTTAGGCGAAAAACTTAGTTGCCCGGAATTTAATGAAAATCGTCGGGGTAAGTTGGGTGGTTTAGTAGTTGATTTTGTTGTATTGTTATTGGTTGAAATGTTGTTGGAAAGTCGAGTTGTAGGTGCAGTTGATTTGATAAGTCATTCCGGTTTACGGAAAAACATAAGTTGTTCATGTTGGAGGCTTGATAAGCCAACGTTGATTTTAAGTTCTTCATGTCGTATAAGTTGTTTGTGTTGCTGATGTTGTTAAGTTGTTTGCATTGTGAAGTCGTGTATGTCATATAGTACATTTGCATATTATGTCGGAGTCGTTGCTCACACCACGTTGGCCTGGATTGACACTAAGTTGAAAGTTGAAGGCTTATGCCTTGATGCCTCGGTAAATTGGAAAAATTATTAAGTTGAAGGCTTATGCCTTGCAGATACCTTGATAACCTAGTATATTTTAAGTTGGGAGTCTTACTCCAATGGTACCACATGCATATGCATAGTCGAGTCGGATCATGTTGTAAGTTGATTAAGTTGTTTATGTTGATTTAAATTGATTAAGTTGTTTATGTGATTTAAGTTGATGAAGTTGTTTATGTTGATTTAAGTTGATTAAGATGTTTATGTTGATGAAATTGCATATACAATTATGCTGATAAAGTTGATTATGTTAATGTTAAAGAAGTTGAATATGTCGTGTATGTTTGTTGGAGTTGATGAAGGTGCTTATGTGGATTTTATAGTTGAAGTCAGTTATGTTGATTAGAATGAATAAGTCGTTCGTGTTGGATATATGTTTATGTTGATGAAGTTGTCGTATTAGTTTAGGTTGTTTATGATGATTAAGTTTGTTGAAGTTGTTAAGTTGAATATGTTGATTTTGTAGTAAATGTTGATAGGTGTAATAGGTGTCATACCCCAAATTTGTCCTACCTATATACCATTTTGTTTATGTTTATTAATCATATTAAAAAAAATCCAAAAATATGTCTTTTTCTTTTCTTCAGGGTTTGTGCGAGAAATCGGGATTCATTTTGAGATTGTCGAGTGCGTGTGCGTGCAGTGTGTTGTGTCGAGGTCATTTGTCCAATTGTCACCTTCATTTTCTATTTATCATTTTTCACCACAAAAATATCAATTACCAAAAGTCCAAAAAAAATGCATTTTTTATTTTTAAACTAAAAAAATTCAAATTTTCTTTTTATATTATCATAAGTTTTTTTTTAATTATTTTTATTATTTAGTCATTATCAAAAAAATACAAAAGATCATTTTTATTATTATTATTTCTTATTTTCTTTTTATTATTACTATATCTATTTATTTTTTTAATTATTATTATTATTATTATTATTATTATTATTATTATCATTTCTATTATTATTATTATTTTTCATAGAACCACATATTATTATTTTTATTATCCAAATTTGATTTTCATTTTATTATTATTTTTCTATTATTATTATTAATCATTATTATTAATATTATTATTATTTTATACTATTATTATACTCATTGTTATTATTATATTTATTATTAGTATACTTGTTATTATCAAAATCACACCATTTTTCATTTATCAAACAAAACCCACAAATATGCAAGTTGTTACCATTTTTAACTGACACATCACCCTTTTTCAAGCATCGTATAACAAATACATTGGTCCAATTTTTTTCTAACGGATTTTACCACCCTTTTATTTTTTTCCAGTAAATTATTGACCCCACACCACTGCAACAACTTTTCACAAAAATTATTCCATCACATATGATTCCAACTTACACAATGCTTCAAAACCAATTTCACCATAGCCCACTACTTTTCCACTCACAATTCATTCCTTCACTCTTGAGTACAATTCACGCACACAACACAACCACACACATGGCAAAGATTCCAATTTTACAGCTTGCAAATCCTTTCTCTCCGAGCAACAATTTCACCCTCAATCCTTATCCAATTTTTCCTCCCAATCCATTCTCTATATAATAGAACCTCTCACACTGCAAATGAGAAGCTTGGAAAGCACCTAGAAATCCTGCATAAAACCAAAAGACACCAAGCTTCAAAATAAAAATTCCAAAAAAAAGAGCTTCAGTCCACCAACAAACTCAACCTTCAAACGTTAAAATCCAGAACTCACCATTTTTATACCCCCTTTGAATCCTCACTCTCGAAAACTCATCACCAAAACCAAACCAATACACAAATCGTGAACACTCAGTCCCAAAACCATCGGACCTTCCATTTTATGCTTCATATTTCACAAACCTTCCATTTTCACAATATAAACCTTCAAATATCAACCCTTCACATTTCAACCATCGGACCTGGGAACTGAGACAAGGACTAAAACACATAACCCATTAACAGCAAACTCGAATAGATCCAAAATCCCAAACACGTTTCCCAAAACCACCATTTACTTCAATAAATCCAATCACCGCAAATAACCCTCATTACCCAAATAACAAAACCGAAATAAAACTTGCAGAGTTCTCATTCAAAAACCTTTCCTTAATCCAACTTTCAGATCACTCAACACAAACTCACAAACACTGAAATCTTCATAAAACACCAAACCTTCAAACACCAAAAAATGAAATAAACCGATCAAAAACACTCACCTCCGAAACATCGAAACGCGATTGAATGAGAGTTCCGCCATAAACCTGAGCGCACAAAAATAATTGAGAAAGATCGGATGAAAACCAAATCGTGTGAACAAATGCGAGAGCCGAATCGACTGCCGCGTGAGACCGAGAACCTCTGTGCGAAAGGTGAGTCTTTTTTCTTTTGTTTTACGCGATTTTGAGAAAGAAGAGGAACTTTTACGTTATTTTTCTTAGAAATACACGATGCTGATTTTTTACTTTAGCCTTTTATTTTATTGTTTTTTATTCATGACCTAGTTTTGGGATTGGGCTTATAAACCCAAATGAACCATTTTAATTCCACCACACACTTCTATAACACGCCACACTCCCCCTGTTATATTTATTTTGTATTTTATTTCTTTTATTTTCTAGTTTTAAAGATAAATATGTTGTTTGTTGTTGCTGGGCTCAACAAAGCCCACTGATTTCTCTACAATCCACACTTTTGATTTACACAATGAACCCCATCCCCTCTTTATTTTATTTTTTATTTTTATTATCTTGTTTCTATTTTAGTTCTTATAGTCGATTTTTTCTATTTTTTATTTGATAATAGTTTCTTTGTTTAAAAAATGTTTTAAAAAATATGTGTTATTAATTTCGATTTTTATTCGGGCCGATGATATATTAAAAGGTTAAGTTGTGTCTGATTTCATTAAGTCGGAAAATTTGATCAATATGAGGCAATTTAGTTTAGTTTATTTTATTTTATGGTTTATTTAATTTTTTATGGTCGATGAACATTCAAATATCTTGTTATTCGTTGCAAGTCGACTTGAAATCTCGATTAATGATGAGACCATTTTATTTTATTTTATTTAGTTTACTTTATTTTATTTTTTGCACTTTTATACAATATCAATGCTCGACTCCTCATAGAATGGTTCTAAACATTGAATCATTTCTAAGGTAGTTAAAGAGCTACATTTCGACACCTCCGATTAAATTTCAAGGTCCAACGCCTCCAAATAGTTAGGACACCACACAAACGCTTCCTCTTAGGAAAAATACAATGAACCCTTTTATTTCATGCAATCCCGTGTAACCTACATGTACCCCTCTCCCATTCCTTTGTACGCACTTTATTTATTTTCCGCATTTATCGTTTAGATCTCTAGGAGCGCCCTTGGGGACTAGTTTAGATCTCGCTTTAGTTCACGAACCCTTGGTCCAACACCAAGTAGTTTCACTCGCACACTTGCACTTTATTTTTCGTTTATGGTTTCGTTTACTAGGAGCACCTCTAGGGACTAGGAATCGGATCCACCTAACCTTGCGAGTTGAGCGCATTGTGCCTCACTAATAAACAAATAATAAACCTCCATTTTGCATTTACCCGTAAGTCGAGTGTTTTACGCATCATCGTGAAATCCCAATAAAAAACCAAAATGATTCTTTTTAGATCCAAACCCTTGATTCAACGTCAACCGGTCATAGGAAATAAAATACTTTAATAATATAAGAATAATTGTACGCCACGAGCCTTAAACGGCAGAAAGGAGGATAATGAGCTTTCGTTACTCACTCCGATTATTTTGACACCGGACACTGGTACGGATCGAGCGGAATAAACTACCCATAGTCTTTAGTACAATTCGACTTCTAAATCCTTTCATCAAAGAAAGGTAATAAAATGAACAATCACCACCCGTAGTAGGCCGAAATACGAGGCTCTGACTTTCCTATTGCACGAGGGAGTACGTAGGCACAAGGATCTCAATCCCTGCCGAGCATCTAGGATCAATCAAACTTATAATATAAACTCATTTCTCTCTAGAAAGTAACTAATTAAGTATAGACATCCTTTCGTGCATAACAACTTAGATGGTTCCCATCGAGTACGATGGATGTAGGGGGTGCTAATACCTTCCCCTTGCATAGCCGACTTCCGAACCCAGGAAATGGTTGCGAGACCTTTGTCTTTATCCTCCTTTTAGATGGTTTTTATCTATATATTCCCTTTCCCATTATGGGAATAAATGAGAATTAGGTGGTGAATCTCATGTCTGCCCAGCGCACGGTTCTTTTTAATCGCGAGGTCGTATTTTTCAGGGTGCGACAGCTGGTGACTCTGCTGGAGACCGGTTCACCCTTATGCGAGTTAAGCCTAGTCTAGATTTTCACGCTTGTTTGAATGTTTGCTTTATGTCTTACTTGTTTATTTTTTATATTGCTTTCTTTATCGCTTTCCATATTATATATCTCGTGGCTCCTTGGTATTGTAATTTGGATCGATACTTTGATTGCAAAAGAAACTTGAGGGAAATGCTCTATACCCAAGCTTATGAGTACAAAAAATTAGGAGAGATTGTGTAGTATGGGCTCCCGAGATAAATGCTCTCGTGGACGGTTGATACGAAGACCTCGCTTGGAGTAGATTCTGTGTGACATGGCATGGTTTTAATGTGTCAAAAACTTGGCATGATTGAAAGCTTGAGTGGTTCTAAATGAAAAAGCAAGGATTGGCATATTTGGAAAAATATACTGAATGAGCCGACTCAAATTCATCAATGAGCCGACTCATTCAGTGTTAAATTGATGACAAACGCACGGGTCCAAATAGGCTGCCTGATGCATCACTTTTGGTTGACTTATGTGTGTGGATGAGTCGACTCAAAACCCTTCATGAGTCGACTCATTCAATTGTAAATTGGTGGCAAACACACGGGTCCAAACAGGCTGCCTGGTGCATCACTTTTGGTCTACTCATGTATGAGGATGAGCCGACTCAAAACCTTTCATGAGTCGACTCATCAATAAGTGTTTTCTTCTCATTTTCCACGTGTCTCAATATGCTGCCTCTCTATTTATTTTGGTCGACTCATCTGTTAGTTTGAGCCGGCTCATTTAATGATTTGAGTCGACTCATTACAGTGCTGACTCACTTTTTCATTTAATTTTTTCCCTCTCTTATGTTTATTTCTCTAACCAATATAAATAGTTGTTTATTTCTTTTGAGAAGGTTCAACAAGGAAAGTGAAAGATATACACATAGATCTCTTCATCTTCTTCATTCTTGCATCAATCAAACAATCACACACAACAATCTCTGTTTGATCTTGGTGTTCGTTTTGAAGATAACGTTCAATCGTGAATCAAAATTTCAGATTGGGTTTAGAGTGTGTGGGTTTTCCTTGGAAAAATCCGAAGGGTTTTATCCTCCAAGATCATTGAAGATTTGGGGGTTTTGCACACATTGATAGTTCATAGATTCAGCCGAGTGAAGAAGATTGAAGATCAAGTGGATCGTTCTCTCATATCACGATAGACGGAGGATTGCGAAGGTCTTTGTGGGTTCACAATTGTGGGAGAAACTTAGCCGTGCTCAAAGTTTGGAGAATCGTGTTTTCTTGCAATAAGGGAGCAATTAATCGGAGGCTTTCTCGACACGCGTGGAAGACTTGATTCTACTTTGAACCAAGGGACAAGAAGAAGATTTGACAGCACATTCAACGTGGTTTGGTTTGTTGGTTCATTCATTTCTCTTCTTGTAAAACAATTGCGATTTAATAAAATTGCCCAATTCAATTTTGAATTGGGGGCAAAGTACTTCGAGCGAGGACGACGAAGGAACTGCCTCAACAAATTCCTTGTGTTCTTTTCATTTCTCGCATTTTACTTTTATTCATATTGATATTGTGTGCTTGAAAATTCTGGTGTATCAAATTAGTGCATTCAAAGTGTTTGATAAATTGTTTCACTCAAAAGTGATAACTAGAGTGGGTAAAATTATGCACTATTTGATACAACAAAATTGTCTTTGGTGAGTGTACTCCAAGTGTTTGGTAAAAAGCCTAATCACACAAAATCAATATCTTAGTGCTTGATTTCATCTCCAATCATTGTTAAGAATATTTTTATCAAGTGTTGAATAATCAAGTGAATCATTTGTGAAATATTAATTCTTCTAGTCATCATTTCATTCCAATTGGGTTTTACGCATATCCGATCTCCGGTGACTTCTAATTTGAACTAGACGATTTTCCGGGAAACTTCCGCAATTCTCTTTCAACTTAATTTTGAAAAGCTAATTTTAAAAAGGGATCTATTCAACCCCCCTTCTAGATCCGTGCTATCGTCTAACAAGTGGTATCAAGAGCACCGGTTCATCTAGTGCTTCACATACAACTTATTGGAAAATGGACAACGATCCAACGGGGGCGTACAATAGAGCTCCAGTTTTTACCGGAGAAAACTATAGTCACTGGAAAGATTGTATGCGCATCCATATCAACTTTGTTGATAGAAAAATTTGGAAAGTTATTCAAGAAGGCCCTTTTCAAATAACCATGGCCGGACCAAATAATGTCCAAATTAAAAAACCGGAAGCACAATGGGATTAAAAAACCGGAAGCACAATGGGATGATAATGATGAAAAGAAATATAGCTACGATTGGAAAGCTCGAAACATACTCATAGCTTCTTTGGGAGCGGATGAATATTTTCGAGTTTCTCATCACACATCGGCTAAAGCTATGTGGGAAGCCTTACAAGTTGCCCATGAAGGAACCGATGATGTTAAGCTTGCTCGAATTAATACTCTACAACATGAGTTCGATCGTTTTCACATGAGCCAAGGGGAAACCGTTGGTGAAATGGGAAAAAGATTTTCTCACTTGACAAATCGATTAAATGCTCTTGGTAAAACTACTCCTAATGATGTAGCAACTAACAAGATTTTGAGATGTCTTACTAGGGAATGGTTGCCAAAAGTTACGACAATCAAAGAATCCAATGATGTAAGAACTTTGGATCTAACTACTCTCATTGGAAAACTACAAGAGCACGAACAAGAGCTCTTAAACTTAAATGAGCATGAAGACAAAGAAAAGAAAGAAAAGATCGAGAAAAATAAAGATCATGAGAAGAAGAAGAAGTCTATCGCATTAAAAGCTTCTTCCTCAAAATCCTCCACAAATAAAGATAGTGGGAGTGATACGAGTGATGATGAAGACGAATCAAATGAAGATATGGGCTTATTCGTAAGAAGATACAATCAGTATCTCAAAAAGAATGAGATTTCTCATTCGGACAAGCGTCTCATCAACTATCGAAGAAAATCTAATCCTTCCAAGCAAAAGTATGTTAAAAGTAGTAAAGGCAAAGGATCTTGTTACAACTGTGGAAAACTGGGACATTACAAACCGGATTGCCCTATGTTAAAGAAAGACAAGGCAAAAGACAAATATCAAAGAAAAGGTAACAAGGCTAGAAGAGCATATATTGCTTGTGAAAGCGATAGTGAGTCGTCTAGCAAAGATACCTCAAGCGATGAGGAAGAGAGAGTAAATCTTTTCCTCATGGCTCATAAGAAAGGCAAGAAAGAGGTAAGACATGCTAAATATGATTATGCTGAAAAATTGTCTTATAATGATTTGCTTAGTACTTTTAATATTCTCCATCAAGAAGCTAAAGAAGCTTTCAAGCGCATTGCATCTGATAAAAGAATTTTTGCACATTTAGAGAAAAAGGTTTCGGATAGTGAAAATGCTATGAAAGCTCTTAAGGCATCGATGGTAGAATCTATAGTAGAAGACAAACGAGAATGGCACAACTTTCATAGTTGTGAAACATGTTGGATTTGGAAAAAGGAAGTCAAAACTCTTCAAGCCAAACTAGACAAGTTGTCACAACCAAAAATGACATTCACTATTGATCGTTCAAACTTTAGGGAATCAATGAACAATCCATATCAAAAATATACCTATGTTGTGAAGGATCAAAATAGTCAATGCAAATCTAAACCATTCTTGAAATGTCACTATTGTTGCAAGGAAGGTCATACAATTGCCAAATGTTGTTTTAGGAGATACTTGGTCCCTAAAGGCATTTGTCAATGGTTGCCTAAAAGCAACAAAATTTTCACTCACACTCTAGGACCCAATGAAAATTGGGTACCTTTCTCTCTTGTCTAATCATACAGGTGGAGTGTCTTGAGACTATGGAGAAACAGTGGTTTCTTGATAGTGGGTGCTCAAGACATATGACAGGTGATATTTCCCTATTCTATGACTTTGTGGCTAAGAAGAAGGGCTTTGTTACCTATGGTGATAACAATAAGGGAGCTATACTCGACAAAGGTAGTGTAGGTAATCCCTCTTCTACATTTATCTCTAATGTCCTTTTAGTTGAGGGTCTTAAACATAACCTTGTTAGCATTAGTCAATTATGTGATAAGGGATATAATGGCTCATTCTCTAAAGAAGGATGCATAATTGAACATAATGAAAACAAAGAGGATGTGTTTAAAGGAGTGAGGGTTAACAATGTTTATATGCTTGATTTGAATTCGATGACCTTGAGTGATCCTAAATGTCTTATTTCCAAAAATAAAGAGTCTTGGCTTTGGCATAGACGTTTAGCTCATATCCACTTTGACTTGCTAAATAAGGTTGTGTCCAAAAACTTAGTAGTCGGTTTGCCTAACATAAAGTTCACTAGAGATCATCTTTGTGATGCTTGCAAAATGGGAAAGCAAACTAAGATATCTTTTAAATCAAAAAATCTAGTCTCTACTTCTAGACCTCTTGAACTTCTACATATGGATCTTTTTGGTCCTTCTAGAATCAAAAGTATAGGAGGTAACTATTATGGTTTTGTTATTGTTGATGACTACTCTCGATTTTGTTGGAAAATCTTCTTAGTGAGTTTGAAAATCATCTCTTTGAAATTTTTTATGAAAACCATGGCATTGATCATAACTTCTCCGCTCCTAGAACACCACAACAAAATGGTGTTATGGAACGTAAAAATCGTGTGTTGGAGGAATTGGGAAGAACTATGATTAATGATAGCGGTCTTCCTAAATATTTTTGGGCCGATTCTATTAGCACTGCTTGCTATGTTTTGAATAGGATCACTATTCGACCTATTCTAAACAAAACGCCCTATGAACTATTAAAAGGAAGAAAGCCTAATGTTTCACATCTTCATGTTTTTGGTTGCAAATGTTTTGTGCTTAATAATGGAAAAGAAAATCTTGGTAAATTTGATTCAAAGGAGGATGAGGGCATCTTCCTTGGATAATCTAATTCAAGCAAAGCATAAGAATATTCAATAAAAGGTTGCTTATAGTTGAAAAATTTGTACATGTATCCTTTGATGAAACTTATCCAAATGTTGTCGGAAAAGGTAGTGTTGTTATTGGTGCAGGTGCCTCTTCTAGTGAGATTATTAAAGACATTGATATTTCTCGTGTTGAAACCTTTCTGGATGTTGTTAATAAGGAGCCGGTTGATGTGTCTAGTCTCAAAGATGAAGGTCAAGCATCCTTTCAAAATGATCTACCATTGGAATGGAAGATATCAAAAGATCATCCTATCGATAACATCATTGGAGATATCTCAAAGGGTGTCATTACTAGATCAAAACTAAGTAATTTTTGTTTTTTTCATGCCTTCATATCTCAAATTGAGCCTAAGAATGCCAAAGAAGCCTTACTTGATGAAAATTGGTTCCTAGCCATGCAAGAGGAACTAAATCAATTTAAAAGGAATGAGGCTTGGGACCTTGTTCCACCTCCGCTAAATCATCGAGTAATTGGCACCAAATGGGTTTTTAGGAACAAATTGGATGAAAACGGCACGATCATTCGCAACAAGGCTCGTCTTGTTGCTCAAGGGTATAACCAAGAGGAAGGCATAAACTATGAGGAAACTTATGCTCCTGTTGCCCGCCTTGAAGCTATACGCCTTTTACTTGCATTTGCTTGTTCACAAAACTTTAAACTATATAAAATGGATGTTAAGAGTGCCTTCCTTAACAAATATATAAATGAAGAGGTTTATGTGTGTCAACCTGAAATCTTTGAAAAACCAAATCATGTTTACAAACTAAAACGTGCTTTATATGGTCTCAAACAAGCTCCTAGAGCTTGGTATGAGCGCCTAAGCAAATTTTTAATCAATCAAGGGTTTTCAAGAGGAAAGGTTGACACTACTCTCTTTATTAAACGGGAAGGAAAACATTCTATATTAGTTCAAGTATATGTAGATGACATTATTTTTGGATCTACTAACATGAAGTTGGTTAAAGAATTTTCAAGTTCTATGCAAGGTGAGTTTGGGATGAGTATGATGGGGGAGTTAAATTTCTTCCTCGGACTTCAAATTAGACAACTTGAAGATGGAACCTTCATAAGTCATACTAAATATTGCAATGAGTTGCTCAAGAGGTTTGATATGACAAACTCCAAGTCTATTGATACACCAATGCCTACGGCGGCAAGTCTTGATCGTGATGAAAAAGGTAAGGATGTAGATATAAAAAGGTATCGAGGTATGATCGGATCTCTTCTTTATCTTACCGCATCGCGTCCCGATATTATGTTTAGTGTATGTATGTGTGCTAGGTTTCAATCTTGCCCTAAGGAATCACATTTAAAATCAGTTGAACGCATACTTAGGTATCTTTGTGGTACGTCTAAGTTTGGTTTATGGTATCCTAAGGGTAGTGATTATTCTTTGGTAGGTTTTTCCGACTCCGACTTTTCCAGTTGCAAAGTGGATAGGAAAAGCACTAGTGGAACTTGTCATTTCTTTTCAAACTCTCTTGTCAGTTGGCATAACAAAAAGCAAGTTTTTGTTGCCTTATCAACTGCAGAGGCGGAGTATATTGCAGCCAGAAATTGTTGTGCCCAAATCCTATGGCTAAAACAACAATTGCTCGACTTCAATATCTCTCTCAAACAAATTCCAATTTTGTGTGACAATACTAGTGCAATTAATCTTACCAAGAATCCTATTCTTCATTCACGCACTAAACATATTGAAATCAGGCATCATTTTCTTAGGGATCATGTAGAGAAAGGTGATGTGGTGTTTGAGCATGTTGATAGTGTAAATCAACTAGCCGATATTTTTACAAAACCACTCGCTACCGATCCTTTCTTCTTTATCCGTAGGGAACTTGGTGTTCTTGACATCTCGGATAGATCTTAGTAATCATTGCTTTGTTTATATATTATTCTTTGGCTCAACTTCTCTTGTCTCTAACATCTTGTTATGAAGTGTTATCGTTCATCCATTTCTCATATACTCGAGGTAATATCATTCTTCACTTGGTTACCTCAATATATATATATATATATATATATATATATATAGTAAGAGTGTGTTGCATGTCTTTTGTTTGTATATTTATCTATTTCTTCTATTCTCTTGGATTATGAGTGATTGTTTGTCAAATAATTAGCATAAATGATGATATTTTCATGTTTTAAGGTATTTTAAGTGGTTTTTGGTGAAATTTTGTGTTAAAAAATGTCGGGTCCCAACAGGCCGATTCATGAGTCGGCTCATGGAGCCTTATGAGTCGACCTCTCTGCTCCTGTGTGTCATACCCCAAATTTGTCCTACCCGCACCATTTTATTTTATTGTCTAACAGATATTCAAAAATCCAAAATATGTCACTTGTTTTTATTTTGTTTTTATACCCTATTTTGTCAATTATCTAATTTCATTCCTATCCAATATCCTTTTATATTTTATTCAAAAAAAATAATTACCATAAATCCAAAAAAAATGCATTTATTTCTTTTTTAAATAAAAAAATTCTAATCCTTTTTATTTTATTCACTATTTTAAATACTTACTATCCATTTTTAATCCATTTTAACCATTACTTTTAAAATTCATCACAAGTTATTATTATTATTATTATCATTTTTCATACTACCACATTTTATTAAAATATTTTATCATTGTTACTATTTTATTATTATCATTAGTATTACTTTTTTTTAAATTATTTTTTTATATATTATATTTATTATTATTTTCGGTTATTATTATAGCATCACAATTTCATAGCTCACACTTTCTACAACCAAGACCCCACCTCCATACGTTTCTTATTTTTTCAACACCACTACCTAACCAATACAACCATCACAAAAATTTCACGTGTGACAATATTTTATCAGACCTCATTTGTAAATATCTCATAAACTCATTATCTCTCTTCCTAAATCCATTTACTATTATTTAAACAAGATCACAAAAAAAATTTTAGTACTATTACTAGTTTATTATCTCTATTCTTAGTGTTATTATTATTTCTATTATTTTTATTTTATTTATTATTATTATTATTATTATTATTATTATTATTATTATTAATTCCATATAGTTATTTTTCTATCACTTTCTTTATTTTTCTGCCAGCACAATAAAACACATGCTATTATATCCCAATTTTGTCATACTGTTTTATTTTCGTTTTTTTACCTTTATTAAAAAAATCCAAAAAATATGTCATTTCTTCAGGATTTGTGCGAAATCGGAGTTTATTTAAGTTTGTTGGCGCGTGCGTGCGCAATGTTAAAAGTCGGTGCTGTGTGGACGTTTTTGTCCGTTTATCACTTTCATTTTTTTTCATTAGTTATTCCTATCACATTTTCTTATTATAACAAAAATTTACAAAAAAAAATCAATGTCTCTTTTATTTATTTTATTTTTATTTATTTTTAAAAAATATCTCTTTCTTATTATCATCCCACTCATTATTATTTATTCCAAAAAACACAAAAATCTTGTTATTATTACTACTAACTCTTTTTTATTCTTTTTAAATATCTTGTTATTATTACCAACTCTTTATAACTTCTTTTTTTTATTATTATTTTACTTCCCATTTGCATTTTGTTTTTATTATCATTTTATTATTATTATTATTATTATTATTTTTCAAATTCAAACGCATTATTTTTAAAACTTATTTACTAAGTTCCAAAATTTTAAAAAATTCCATTTACCAATTATTCTCTTTTTACTATCATTAATTTAGTTTTTATCCCATTATTATTATTATTAGTAAACTATTTTTTTTATCCAAATTTAATCATCCATCATTTTTATTTTACTTTCTTTTCTTTTTTAATCCATCACAAAACTTAGTTTATTATTTCTATTCTTAGTGTTATTATTATTATTTCTATCATTATTATTGATTTTCATTATTATAATTGTTATAATTACTATAGTTTTATTAATGTTTTTATATATTAGTAGTTTTATTTTTGAGATACTGTTATTATTATATTATTATTATTATTATTCTGTTTTGTTTCTCTGTATCCTTTTATACAGTTCACAACCACTATCCCATGTGATCCTCAACAACAAAAACAAATGGATTCTCCACTCACTCTACAATCTCACGCACAAATGCAACAAACATTCCAGCTGCAAATTTTATTCTGATCCAATACTTATGCAAATGCCCAAATCACCCTCACTAATTTCCTCTATTTAATCAACAATTTTCTTCACAAATGAGGAAGCTTGGACAAACAGAAAAATACCCGCAGAAAACAAGCTTCAAACATAAAAAAAAAAATTCAGAAAAATAACCTTTCACCATTAATAAACAAATACCACAAAACTCTGTATAAACCATAACCCCTTTTCGAACTTTTCACCTTCTATTTATCACCACAGATCCACTTTACTATTTTCGTTACCGTAACAACCACGATGCCATAAACTAACCTCAAAATCTTCCAAAACCACCACGGAAAACCAACCTCAACTCTGAACACCATCCTTAAACACAAACCTTCATACCTGCAAAATACAAATCGCACAACCCTCATAAAATCCCGAATCCATAAACCGTTCCCTTTCATCAATATCCTTCACGAAAACCAAACACAGACCATGCGAGTAAACTGCGAACACATGAACTCTGAAACCGTAAGATCGAGCGAGTGAAACCCAAACCGAAACCACCTCTGCCGTGAGATCTAAAAGCATCAGAACCGAGCGACCAAGCCATACCCATCGCGAAAACGCACAAATCTGCGCAAACCAAACACAGAGGGCGAGAAATCGTGAGATGAAATGCAGTGAGAGAGAGGTTGACGGAGTGAGAATCGTAAAGAAAAGGGGTTGGTTTCGTGAAACACTTTCCCTCTGTTAATGATTTTTTGTCGTTCCTCTGTTTTTTTAATATAAAACCCTCATGCTTTAATTTATTTTTTAGTTTTATCTTGTTCTCATTTTGGGCTCAGCCCAAGTATTCCGTTTATTCCACCCATACCCAGTCTCAAAGATTACACCATGTTTTTTCATTATTGTTTTTTTTCCTTCATTTTATTTATTTATTTATTATTATTATTTAATTTTATTATTTCAGTTTATATTATAAATGTTATTACTGCTTTATATATTATTTTATTTTTGCTTCATCATTTAAGAAAAAGTGTCTTAAAAATAATAATTTATTAATCGAAATCATTTGACTCTTATTTAATTTTTGTTGCATTTTTTTTTGCCAATGATATATTAAAAAATTAAGTTGTTGTCGATTTCATTAAGTCGGAAAAACTTGATTAATATGAGACCACTTAGTTTAGCTTATTTTGTTTTACCATTTTATTTAAATGTACTTTCTACTTTGACAATTTAATTAAGTTTATTTTATTTTTATCGTATCATTTAATTTAGTTTATTTTATTTTTATATTATCAATTTAATTTATTATTTTGCATTTGTTATTCTATTCTGATTTAATTTCCACAATTTATTTAGTCAATTTAATTAATTTATTTATTTTATCGCATTCCAACAAATTGTTTCGACTCCTCATAGAACGATTTCAATTTTAAATCGGCTCTAAGGAAGTAAACAAACTATATTTTGACGCGTCCGAATAAAAGGTCCAACGCCTCCGAGTAGTTGCCTTTAATTTATTTTCCGTAATTTTATCGCTTTAATCGATTCGCAAACCATGTAAGCCGAGCGCACCGTGCCTCGCCATCAAACCTTCCCAAACTTGAATATTCAGATCTTTTTATAATTAAATGACGGAATAACTGAATTCTGGAGTCTCGCATTCCTCGAATTCTTGAATGAACGCTCCTGAGGTTCGCCCCACGGGACGTGGTTCATTCGACTTTCCGTAATTAAAACGTTTAATCCATATATCAAATAACGAAAGAATCGAGTTCTGGAGTCTAGCATTCCTCGAATTCTTGAATGAACGCTCCTGAGACTCGCCCCATGGGACGTGGTTCATTCGCCATTTCGTTCCTAAAACACTAATCGAATCAAACATTTTTTAAACGAACATTGTTTAAATCCTTTCTATCTCGCAAACAAGCTAGCGCTTCCTCCTCCTATCGCGAGCAGACAAGCCAACGCTTAGCAGTTAGAATGCGGTCTAAGTAATCGTTCACTAAAAAAAATCAACCGACCAACCTTAATACCACAAACTACGAAGCTCTGACTTTCCCATTGCACAGGGGAATACGTAGGCACACGGATCTTACTCCTTGCCGAGCACCCTAGGAACAAAATAACCCATTTCTCCCATTAACCTTATATTAGAATCTTTCGCATTTACTTTTTATTATTCGAAGAAAACAAAAAGCATTAGTCAACATTAGATCGCAAGTTAAACTAACAGGTTCCCGTTGAGTACAATGGATGTAAGGGGTGCTAATACCTTCCCCTTACGGAATTGACTCCCGAACCTAGAATCTGGTTTCAAAGACCTTGTTCTATCCATTTTTCTAAAAAGGGTTTCTCGATATTTTCCCTTTCCTTAATTGGAATAAAATAAGTTCGGTGGCGACTCTGTTGTTTTAATTTTTATCCGCGGTATTTTTTATCGCGAGGTCGTATTTTTCGAGGTGCGATAGCTGGCGACTCTGCTGGGAACTTCAGAGAGTCAAGCCTAACTTAGTTTACTTTGCGATCAATGTTTACATTGCTTATCTATTTTCTTCATGCTTTTTATTTATGCTTGTTTATTTTCTCTCTCTTTATTATGATTATTATCATACCTGCTTGTTGGATCCTGGGTTGGCATCTGAGCTCTGAAAAAGAAGAGGAACACCTAGTTTAGAATTGGTAGTTATTAATGTTATTCTCCAAGGACTCGCTCCTTGCAAGCCTAGCATAAAATCTCCCCCTAGAGAGTAGACCTATTCGTAGATCTCGTCATAACGCAGCTAGCCTGTTGCTTGACTTGATTCATGAAAGGGTTGTGACTCTGGGACCCATTTTTAGAACTGGTTTCAATGTTGGCAGTTGCGTAGTGTTAGTCTCTGAGGACCCGTTCCTCATACGGCTAACATGAGAACTCCACTCAAGGTAGACCCTATCATTATTATTGTCATAATACAGCTAGCCTGTGGCAGGACGTTAGTACGATTAGCGTCTGTGACCTTGAGTATCTTATCCATAACCGTAGAAACTATCCTGTGAGTGGTTTTACGGGTAAAGAACTTAGAACAATCCTATAAGAGTCTACATGTTAAGGTTACTTTTATCAAGAGATACCGGTTATTTACTCGTTACTTTGGTTCACCTTAGAGCAGATTATACCCGTGATCCTGGATCTTACATTGCATCCATACGCATATTCATTTCATTTGCATTATTTGTTCATCTTGCATTTCATTCCAAAGCCGTAAACTTATTCCATGTTCCTTCATCTTCAGTAAATCAAGCTGGTTTCCCGATGCCCGTATCGTGCTAGACGCCCGTATCTAACTAGAGCCAACACTAGAAGACTGATGGATCAAATTCAACAAGAACAAGTTGCTATGAGAGAAGAGATTGACTCGATCAAGAGCAAAATTGATCAGATTTATGAGGCCATACAAGTCTTGGCCAGGATGGTTGTGTCTTATCAGCCTGTTCCTCCAATGCCTTGTCATCCAACTATTCAAGCCCTACTTCCGCCTCAGATGGCTTATCAACCGCGTCCACACCCTCTAATTGCTGTTGCGCAATATGCACCTAATTCATACCAGCAACCAGCTTATCCACCACAGGCTGGTCAACAACAACAACGCGCTTCTCAACAACGCCCACCATATCAACAAAGAGGATCGGACAGACACATTGATCCATTGCCTATGTGTAAACACCCCAAATTTGCCCTCGCTCTTTCTCACACCATGGCTTGTGATCTTTCATTTTTGTTTTAGTATAAGCATACCATCTCATGTTGCATATTTGTTTCATCTGCATAGTTCCATTTCATCTGCATCTAGGGTTTGTGATCTGAGCAATCCAAGAATCAATTTGAGCCATCCCAATGGTCTTGAAGCTTTCCAAGAGGGTCCATGTGTGTTCTGTGATCATGTTATTCTCCCCAAAGTTCATGAAAGTCAAGAAATCACAAAGATTGGCAAAGGCATGGAAGCAGAGCTAGGGTTTTCCTACACATATGACCTAAAATTAGGGTTTTGGTTTCAGAGGCCTTAACTCCAAATTTTTTTGGTCATTATTGTTTCTAATGTTCTTAAAATGTTATAAGGATCATGTGTACCAAGTTTGATGAAGAAAATCATTGTGGAAGTCATCTGATCATTGGGTAACTTCTTGAGCAAGTTAAGTCAAAATCAGGGCATCTGGGCCCCCCAACAATGGAACCCAAAGGACCATTTTCATCAAATTGAGGTTCTATGATCTTTATTTGATCTTAGAAGTAGTTGTAAGTTCACAAGATTGAAGAATTTTGAGCCAAATGCAAACTTGCCATTTTTGGAAATGACTTGTAATGGAAACTTTCCATTTTGGGAAAGATTTTCAACCTCCTCTTTCATGACCAAAAATGCTTCAAATGAAAAATTCTTGGACATGAAAGTTGTAGATTAGGTCTTTCCCTTTTCAAAAATTACAATAACATGCCTTGATTCATCCTAGAACTCAAGATATGGCCTTTCAAAGTTGGCAAAAATCACATAGTTTCAAGTTTCATGTCAAAGAGGGATTTTTGCATATTGGCATTTCAAGCTTCTAAGTGACCTCTAATGTGCACAAACACTTCATAACATGTCAAAGCAACTTCTAAACATCCAAATTGCCCAAGAATTTAGCATTTTCATGACTTGATCTTCAAGAAACTCCAAAGAGGGAAAATTGCATAAGCATTGAAATCTCTTCATCCAAGCATCACAACTCACTTCTATTGATCCAAGGGCTCCCCACAAACCATGCTGAAGCAAGACATGCCATAGAACCATTCCTGCCATGACCCATGCTCATATTCCAAACAATGTTAACTTTTTGCAAAATACATCATACCAATCAAGTTGTGCCACCACCCACTCTCTGACCAATCATAATGACTTATGCAAACCCTAAGGAGCTCATTTGAGGACACATTCAAGCCTGCAAGCTCTCACAAGCCTGCAAGCTCTCACAAGCCAGAATTCCCAAAATCACCTAAAAAATTCCCTTCTTCGATTCTCACACCTCAGCCATCAAAACTCACTCATTCTTTCACCATTCATCTCAAAATCACCTAAGGATCACAAAACACCCCTCACCATGGCCTGAAACCAGCTCAAACCAAAATACGATTTCTGCAAAACCAGAACCAAACACTTCAAAATAGCCATCACAAACTTGTTCTAAGCATTGCAACATCATCAGGGAGCTCATTGGGTTTGGTTTGCATCAAAGAAAAGGCCAGAAAGCTCCAAACTGAAAAGCTTCATCTCAGGTATACCTCAAGAACATTTTTTCCAGAACTTTCTATTTAAGTTAAAATATCAATCTTCATGTTCCCCTGATCACACTGATATGTTTAGTTTCGAAAATGATTGAGAAATGACCATGTATGAAGCTTCTGAAATTTTTGACCTAGAGCTTGATTGCTTCGATTCAGCTTTATGATGCGTGATAAATGTGTTTTGTTTGTTGATTCATGATGTATGATGTTTGGGGATCATTTATGGGCAAGAAATTTGGTGTTTGGTGACCTAGGGAGGAAGTTAGCATTTTGAGTGGCCGGAGAAGGTGACCGGAATTGAATTCCCACCCTTGGATCTTGTTTAAGTTAGCGTGTGGACGACCCAAATGAAGTCATTAACCCTAACCTTTAATTATATAATTTAATTATGATTATTTGAATTAATTAAATCAGAATCAATCCTGGCCATGAGATAGCGCGCGCAGTCAACTCCCCTCTCCCAAGTTCAAATCTCATCCCTTGGATCAACATACCTTCCATTTTATTTGATTTTATTTGATTTTATTTCATTTTTCTTTTCACATTTTATTAAAAATACCAAAACACATCAAAAAAATTCTCAAACTTTGCATTCTGGTTTTAAATATTTTTCTCAACCCAAAAATGATTTTTATTTTATTTTTTGCATTAAAAAAGTATTTTTAAAATATTTAAATGTTATTTTTAATTAATTAGATTTTAATTAATTAAAAATACATTTAGGTTTCTAAAAATCTCAAAAAAAATCATGAACCATTCCAATACATTTAAAAGCATTTTCAAACTCTTCATACAAATTTCTTTTTAGGTTTGATCATAATTTCACAATTTTCTTTGAATTAGGGTTCTTAAAAATCATATTTTCTAACCCTAACTTTAAAAAATCATTTCTGCCTAACCATGAAGAGTTTGAACTTGATTCTCTTTGCATTGTTTCACATATGTCATGTAGTTTCAAGGTTATTTTCCTCATGAATATATCTTTCATTTTCAAATTGATTTGCATTTTCCCTTGAGAATTACCCAAAAACCCTAGCAAACTTAGAAAAATCATAACTTTCAATAGGTTTGGTTTCTGACCTTCTCCTTTGGGGTGTGACCTAGTATGGGATTAGGGTTTTATTGAGCTTGGTTTCAATTTTTTATCATGTTGTATGCTTCTGTTTTGTTCATTTGCATCTCGTACTTTCATAAAACCCTAATTTCTCTTGTTCATTTGCATTCTCCTTTGCATATCATCATCATGTGAACACCATGACATTTCAAACATTCATATGTCATCTTAGACATCTTAGGAAATGTTAGAACATTTCTTGATCATTTCTTCATTCATTTTCCATGTCTTGCATTCATTCCATTCCATAAACATCCATGTGTTTTCAAGCTTCTAAGCATGCTTCTTTTGCATCTCATCTTTGTATGAACATTAATATGCACATTGTATGACATTGCATCATCTCATATGCCATTTTCATTGCATAATAACTTCCGACTTTGGTCTTTACATCTCATTTCATCTCATTTCTTTATGCTTTATGTCTTATGCATTCATACTAACACTTTCAGGTACTTTTGGTAAGTTATTTGGGAGGTGGATTTGCCTTCACCTCTCACTTCTTCTTATCTCACTCATATACATCTTTACATGTTCTTGAAGTGAACTTGTTCACTTATGTTCCATCCTTCTTACTTTCTTTCTTTAAGTTACTTATCTTCTTCAGGAAGTAAGTAACTTATTCTTCTTCTTCCTTCTCTTTTCATCTGCTTCTTCCATTGGTGGCCTTGAAGATCCTTCTCTCTTAAGCCTAAAAAACCATAGGATACCCAAGCATGATAACTTTTAGGGTTGTGAATAGTCCCCCTTAGACTTTTACCTTTGAGTCTCCTTGAGTCTCTCTTCTCATCTCAATAATCAGAGACTAAACTCTTAAAGTTTTAGGACTTTGGAATTAGGGTTATGCCTGCATCCTTCTCTTAGGATGAAGTGTATAACATTAATCCTAAGTGTTAAACCTTTAATTTGTTTAAACCTCTTAATCAAATCACATTAATAATCACTAAGATTTCATCTTGTAACTTGGGCCTTATATTAGGGTTCTATCTCTTCCTTATGGTTAAGAGGGACTAACCCTAGTGTTTAATGGACAAGTCCTCCTCAAGTTGTCTTACAAACCATTAAATTCACTTCTTAATCTCAACCTTTAATTAAAATCCATTTAATAAAGGCTTGTTATATAATGAATTTAATCCCTAACCATGGATTAAGTTGAGGTATCTTCCTCAGCTTAAGTGTTCTCATCTATCATCCTTCTATTAGGATGGTGTAATGAGTTCACTAATCTGTGATTAGAGATTAAACTCATTACTTAACACTAAACAAAAAACAAAAACATCTAATTAATCACAAGTAGGTTAATGATCTTAATCTTACATCATCATGGTAATTAAGTTGAGATGCTTATCTCATACTTAAGTAGGCTCATTATCCCTAATCAGGGAGGATATAATGAGTTTACAAGCCCCTTGAATTAGGCTTAAGCTCATTAACTTATGCAAAACACCAAAAACAATAACAAAACTGAAAACATAAAAAAACAAACAATAATCGTCTCCTTCAGGATTCTTTTCTCATCACAGTCATTCACAAACGAGAATTTGCTTCTTCCGTCTAATGCAAGACAGTTAGCACTCGAGCCAGACGAGTCATACACTTGAGCATAGACTAGCAAGCAGTTAACAGTCAATTTACTTTCAGTCTCTTTGAGTCGAACTACGGTGTTCTGACTTCCTCATTGCATGAGAGGATACGTAGGCATAACTTAACTATTATCGAACAAAAGTCTCTGTGTCTTCCCCCTCTTTCAGCATTCTCTTTTAAGCCTCAGTTCTTGAGCATTCACCTTTTTGCACTGACACTTGTATATTTTTTTCTCATCTTTTGCACACAGATAACACATACACTACCCCTTTAAACACAATCTTTTAAGCGTGGATCCCGTCGAGTACGACGGACAACCTGGGTGCTAATACCTTCCCAGGTTGTAACCAACCCCCTTTCTCAGTTTCTCTAGTTCGCAACCATCTTATCCATATCTTTTTAGGTTTATGCAGCATTACCTTTCCGTCGGGATAAAAATGCCTAGCTGGCGACTCTGTTCACTTCACCTTCATTTTCTCCTTTCGCCGACCGTTCGCGCTTGTACCGGGATGCAAATCTTCGGGAGCGATAGCTTGGCGACTCTGCAAGGGAAATTTTATATTGCAACCTGGGCTTCTGGTTCTTTTTGTGGGTTCCTCCTAGAGCTTGTTTGATTTGTGTACTTGGGCTCCAGAGTCTTGTTGTCAACCTTGTTCACTTTCCCCCATGCTCGTATGAACCTTTGACGGTAACCTTGCAGATCGTTGTCGTAGTCAAACACAATACCCTGAATCAACATGTCATGAGGACCATCACTCCGAGCGTAACCAAACTAACGTAGAGCTAAAGAAGGATTGTAGGTAATGCCCCCTCTTATGCCAAGGAGTGGCACATTAGGAAACTCCCCACAACGGTCAATGATAGTAACATTCTCCATAGATCTAGAGCACCAATGAATATCTGAATGAGAAAGTGACATAATCCTCTTGGACCACCTGAACCCTTGTTCATTCTTCATCACTGATCGAGGAAGATGAGAAATAAACCACCTAGACAATAGAGGTATGCAGCACATCAGAGTTCCTCGTGCCTTCGTAGTACGAGTATGAAGAGAATGCAGGATGTCCCCCAAGTAATGTAGGCACTAGATTGTGACTCAGAAATATGTTGATGGCGTGAACGTCTATGAACTGATCTGGATTGGGGAACAACACTAAGCCATAAATCAACAAGGCTAAGATCTCCTCAAAAGCATCATAGCTCATAGCCTTCAAGAATACTTGAGCCTTCTCTATCAACACCTTAGCAAGAATACCCTTAACTCCACTCCTTGTTTCTAGAACAATGTCTGATTTCTTCAAATGTAGGGCTGCAGCAATGACTTCAGGTTTAGGCTCCTTCTCTAAGCCTGTGAAGGGTTTCTGATCAAGAATAGGTGTACCTAGAAGTTTGGAGAACTCCTCCATTGTAGGAACCAACTGATAGTTAGGGAATGTGAAACAGTGATGTTTAGGGTCAAAGAACTGAAACAGAACACTCATCATGTCTTCATTGAACCCTGAAGTGACTAGATCCAGTAAGTGACCATGTCTCTTGATGAACTGGGAGTTTTCAGAAACTTGAGAGACCAACTCCTTGAGCTTAGGAGGTATTCCTACAAAGTTGATCTGGATAGTATTCCTACGAGCAGAAGCCATGACCTGCAACAAAGAACAAAGATAAATCCTTTGGTCCTTGAAATGGTTAGTGAAAATGCTATGCTTATGATGCATGATGATGCTATGATGTTATGCTCAATCACAAACATGTGGCACACACAAACAAGTCACACAATAGCCCTAGGTTTGAAGGCTTGCATGAGGTTTAAAGGTAAGTACCCTCCCCTGAAGTTTAGTTGGTTCATCCTGTCCTACAAAAGTAACCGGGTTCTAAGGGATCTCAATATCATTGATCCTTCACAAGGGTGGTTGTTCAGTAGGCAACTTACTTGCCAACCAAAACCCTCCAAGTTTAGAATCTCAATGAGTGTAGCATCGAGTATCAACCAACTTCAGTCTTCACCAAAGCCGGTTATCTCACTACTTTTCTAAAGGCCAAGATGGGATAACTAGGGTTCTAAAAGTTAGTTAGTGTATTGACAACATATGGCAACCTCATATTATCCTCAACTTGACTTAAGGAACATAAGCACCAACCAAGAAGTCACACTAACTATGGCCACCAGATCAACCATATCGGTATACGCCGTACAGTTTCCTTGGTCTATTGCCATTTACCTAAGGTACACTAGATCCGGGTTAGGATCTTTCACACATAATAGCACCCAACAAGTAAAATAAAGCAAACAAAGCAAGCAAGTTTAAAGTGACTTAATTCCTAAGGGTACCCCTCTTTTATTAAATCCCCAGCAGAGTCGCCAGTTCTGTAACACGGTGGGAGAACTGACTTTAGTTATGTTGCGGATAGCAAGAGTCGCCACCGACTTTTATTTTATCCAAAGGAAAGGGCATAAAAGAACAGGAAAGACCTTAAAAGATTTTTGAGTTCGGGGGGTAGGTTATGCAAAGGGAAGGTGTTAGCACCCTTTACATCCATGGTTATCCATGGGCTCTTAGTTACTTAGCTCACTTTAAACTGTTTTGAGAAAATGTAGTGTGTGATTAAAAATTTTCTTAAGTACTTTATAATGATCCTTATACGGATATATATAAAGCCTTTGTTTTGAAAATTGTTTAAAATGTAAAGTGTAATGAAGTAATTTGATGAAAAAAGTGAGCAAGTACTTAAGAGGAACCTACCCTAAGTTAAATCTTTACTGTTCTTAAATGTTCTTTCAATGGTAAGACTATCCCTATTATTAAGGAATAGGTAGTCATTACCTTGGATGTTAGAAGGGACAAGTGAAATGACATCTGTGATTAGGCAACTGTAAGGTGCATTAGCAATTCGAAAGGGACTTATCATCTTTTATTCGTAAGGGACAAGATCATTTACGAAGGCAACCATGAAGGGACTTGATCTTATTATCTTTAAAGGGACAAGATGATATTTAATAAGATAAGGGACTTTGCTTTATACACCTTACTTGACCTTTTATTTAGGCAACCTAAGAGGTATCCTTAAGAATGTGAGATGGCGATCAAAGATCGACTTATGTGTGTGCGTGTACAAGTTCATATATTTATCTTATCATTAGTGATCTAAATTCAATTTTAAACACAAACAAGTTTTCACACCCTATTTTACTAACCATAGCAATTTAAATAAATAATAAAAATTCTACAACTATTACATAATTTGCACAATTACATTATAATAATAAAATAATTTAAATGAATAAGCATATAATTAAATAAATAGGTTAGTAATAATAAGCAAAATAAATATAAAAGAGGTTAGTATAATAATATAATATAGAAAACAAATTAAAAGTTCAAATTTAAATAAATAATCATTTTTTAAGAATTTTAATAAAAGAAATAAATAATAATAACTATACACTAATAAATATGATTAATAGTTTAATTATATATATACATATTAGAAATATTTAATAATTACAATTACAAAAATAAGAAATTAAAGTCATAAAAGAAAATTAGGTTTTTTAAAGTAAATTAGGGTTTATAAAAAAATTAGGTTTTTTACATATACAAATATTAGGGTTAATTATTTAATCTAAACCTAATTAAATTATTTATTAAAAACACATACAATATTAATAATATATAATGAAATAAATATAAATAATTTTATTAATAAAGTTTGAATTTTTAACATATAAGTTTTTTTTTTAAATTATATATAAGAAAATAATATAAATATTTTATTTTTAGACATTTATTATTAATTAAATTAATCAAATACAATATAAACAAAACAAAATAAATGAAAAAAAAATGAGAAAAAAGAACTTACCTAGGGCTGGGATTCGAACCCAGGCCCTAGGCTTCACTTCTCCTGGACCAGCCTCCCTTCCACTGGGCTGCGCATGCGCAGGTGATGTTGAATGAGCATCAATGCGTTTTGTTTCTTAACCTGTAAAAATCATAAAAAAAGCAAAACAACACAAAATGGCCTGGGGAGGTTTCGATCCCAGGACCATGCCTTTACTAACAAACGCGCATACCAACTGAGCCAAGCTGTTCTTCTGAAATAATAACCACAACAATATCATAAAATATAATACCCAATTTTTAAATACGAATTTGGCGCCAGACTTCATCTTCCTCATTCAAATTACCTGCGAAATTTCCTAGGCTTTCTCCTGCGAGTTTTCCTGCAAATTTTCAAAACCAGAATCCTATGTTTTTCAAACATCAATCAAATCGTAATATCAATTCAAATTAAAAGCCCAGATCAATTATACAAGTCTCATAGATCACAACCATGTTCTTATATTTCGTTTAAAGGCCCTAAATGCTTGGTTCCCGATTTGAAGCTTCAAACCCTAGCAATGGTGAATTTCAACACAGTCCATAATAATTGAATTAAATCATCCAGAAAGTTTCTAAACATCACAACAAACACAAATCCACAGTTAGTTTTTAATATTAATGCACAAATCATTCAAATCGAAAAAATTTTAAAGATGAAGAAGATGTATTCGGTTTTCACGATTCAAGGCATGAATGAATAATGTTATGATCCAGAATCAATCCATGAACTCCAAGGAACATGTTGCAACCTTTGGTTTGTCTTGAAAGAGGCTCTAAGTATCAAACCGAATTGGTGTTTTTAGTGTGAAAATTGAAACTTTGTTCTTACCCTTGGAGGCTGCAATTTCGTCCCCTCTCATTGGCAATGTGTTTGTCTATATATATGGATTGAATTAGGTCAGAAAAATGCTATCACTCTTTGGACTTTTTGGATGTTTGAAGATTGAAAAAGATTTGTCATGAAATTTGATTTTCCTTTGATCCAACATTGCTATTTTGGGACAATCCTCATAACTTGTGTATCAATTAGATCCAAATGTTATTTATGACATTCTAGAAGCAAAATCCTTTTTCAAATATATGATTTTATATTTTATTTCAATTTAAATTGTATTTTAATGAATAAAATTCAAATAAATATGAAATAAAAAAATAAAAATCAGAAAATAGGTGGGTTGGGTCGTGCTTGATGATATTGTAAAGATGGGATGGCAATTTGGTGGGCTCATTTAGCAAAAATTGGTTTTAAGGCCTTATTTGCTTCATAAACTTCCCAAAAATTTCCCAACTTTGCAAGGGCACAAATCCTTCAATTTTAATGCTATGGGGGTGTTCTTATACATTTTGGAAATATTAAAGAGTCCTCTAACCAACCTCTTTGGTCTCATGTCCATATCTTTTACCATTCTCAAGTTATGCTCTTTTGAAGTTGTTGACTTTTTGTTGACTTTTAAAAGGACCTATAATGTCTTAGCTCATACCTTCCAAATGAAGCATTTTTGGGCTTGGCTTGTGAGACACAAAGTTGTAGAGAATTCAATTTCCTTCAAAATGAGCTTTGTATGGAAAATTTTTGATGAAGCATGTGAAAGTTATGGCTGGTCAAAGTTCAGTTGACTTTTCCTATGAAAACCCTAATTTAGAAACTCCTGATTCTTGATGATCTGAAATCTCCTTGATGAATCATGATCAACCCTTGATCAAATGATGAATTTTACTTCATATACTTGATGTTGGCAAAAAATAATGAAGTTTGACTTTGGTTTGACCACAGTTGACCTCAGTTTGACTTTTTAACTGCTTTAACTGATTTTAACCTATCTGATCATCTGACTGAGCTAACCTTTGAGAAAAGTCTTGAAACTTGTCATGGGGATTATTGAACACATATAAGATGTTATGAAGCTCGCTTGAAGTCTTGGAAGTCCATTTAGCCTGATTAAAGTCAAAACCCTAGTTTAGGATGCATTGCTTAGGAGAATGCATTGTCTGAGGGAATTGTCAAACTTTTTGACTAACTGTGAACTTTGCGAACCTTGTGAACATCATGAGATGTCTTGTGAACCTTGTGAAACTCTTAGTACACAATGAATTGTCTTGTGGAGGGAAAATTTTGGGGTGCAACAATTGGACATGATCATGGACCTGGATGCATCCCAGAGAAGCATGATTCACACTTGCTTGCAGTTTTATGACCCTCCTCTCAGATGCTTCACATTCCCTGACTTTCAGTTGGGACCTTTGTTGGAAGAGTTCTCCATGTTGTTAGGTGTCCCTATCAGGAGAGGGATCCCTTTCAACCCTGATATGTTTGCTCCCAAGAATGAAGATATAGCTAAGGCATTGCACTTGGAGCCTACCCTTAATGATCAGAGCATGACCACTAAGGCTGGAATCCCAGGTCTTCACTTGGATTTCTTGATCTCCCAGGCCACCCTGCATACTGCAGCAGGGAAGTGGGATGTTGTTTGTGCACTTCTGGCACTCAGCATATATGAAGTTATCTTGTTTGCAGACGAGCCAAAGTTTGTAAGCAAGAATGCTATTCACCTGTTCTTACTGAGGAACCTAGTTCCTACCTTGCTCGGAGACTTCTACTATTCAGTGCACCAAAGGAATGAGAAGCAAAGGGGAAGATTAGTTAGATGTTGTGCTCCTCTCTATTACTATTGGTTGTTAAGACACTTGCCGAAGTCAAACACTTTCCTGAATCCTCATCAGCCAAGGAACTGGGCTAAGAGATTGATTGCACTTACATCAGAAGACATCAGATGGTGCACTCAGAGCACCAAGGGCAAAGACATCATTATTAGCTGTGGGCAATATCCCAATGTGCCTTTGATTGGAGTAAAAGGTTGCATCAACTACAACCCTTTGCTTTTTAAGAGGAAATTAGGGTACGCTTTGGTTCATCCCCCAAGAGGGCAAGACTTGACAGAGACCCTCTATTGTGACATCCAGCATAACTCTACTATTGTCAGACAGGCAGCCTGGGCCTGGGACAACATTCAAACTAAGGGGACAACTATCCTTGGCAAGTGCAACAACATTGCTTCAACTCAGTATCTTGATTGGTCTCGTACCAGGGGGCATCTCACCTGGATGCCATTCACCTTAGAGGATGTACCTGGACCTTCAACAGTGCAGCCTGCAGCTACTGTCAGCCTGGAGGAGTTTGAGAAATTGAAGGAAAGAAATACTCAGCTCTCTGAGGCTTTGAAGAAGACCCTCTGGGAGAGGAATGACAATCGTCTGGATAATGAGAGGTTAGAGAAGCTCCGGATTGAGCACTTGACCAAGATTGAGAAGACGGATGACTACATCAGAAAGGCTAGAGCAGGAGAGTTAGTACTGAAGAATGCTTGCAAGGAAGCAAAGACTCGGAAGGCTAGGGCAGAGCATTATTTAGAGGAGAGCCAGGCTAGGTGGATCAGGATCACAGAGGCTCGTGCACAAGAGGATCAAAGGACCCAAGCTAAGATAAAGCAACTAGAGGTTAGTGAGAAGAAGAATCAGGCAGCTCTGATAACGACACAGAAGGAGATCTCGGAGTTGAAGCTCCGGGCAGGGCTAAAGAGGTCAAAGGATCAGGATAAGCACAAGAAGTTGACCAGTGCCATTGCCACCAGGAACCTCCTCATCAGGACTATCACAGAGTACCCAGTGGGTCCAGTGACTGAGGCTCTCCTGAAGGAAGTCAGAGAGGATGACTTTGGACTGGATGTTTGATTTCCTTGTATTTGTATTTCCTTTTGTTTGTACTTTTTATTTTGTTGTTGTATTTTAATCTACCATGGTAATGTTATTTTAATCAAACTATGTATCTTCACTCTTTGTAATATATGGTTTGTATTATTTGTGGGCTTAATCTCTTTTCAACATCATCATTTCCTCGAGGTCTGGAAAGGTCAAAACCAAAGAACCAAACCGGATACCCTTGGAAGACAAATAGGCATCTTGCATTGCATACTAACATCTTTTCTTTGTTTTGTAGGTTTTTGTTTTGTTGTTTCTCACTTTGTTGTGGTTTCAGGAAACATTGCTCGCAGAAGAGTGTTCCCTGTCAATAGAGTGCATCGGTATCCGACAAGAAACAACCTTCCGGGATTACAAATGGATCAGGTTCAACAAGACTTGACTGAAGTGAGGGCCCAGATGGCCAATGAAAGGACAGAGATGAGGGCCCAAATGAATCAAATCATGACAGTGATGACTGGTTTAGCTCAGAGCCAGGAAAGGCTGAGGGAGTTGGTTGAGTGACAAACTCCTGAGGAACACCATCCAGCTACAGGGGGTACCAGTAACAATGATCACGTGCAGCCTCGCACTGATCCCCTAGAGTTTGGACCTCATATGAACCCAGACATTAATGCCATAAGAAACACCCAAGGTAACGCTACTGGAGGAAGGGCCTTGCAGGAGGACCCTCAAGAAGAACAATTTACTATGGTTGGGGCTGGAGACGAAGTTTACAACCGTCGGTTGGATGAAACTGCAGAGAAACTAAGGTCACTTGAATCCCAAAACTCTCTAGGTTTTGATGTCATGGACATGGGATTGGTGGAAGAGGTGAGAATTCCTCACAAATTCAAACCCCCTTGTTTTGAAAGATATAATGGCACATCCTGCCCACGTACCCACCTTCAGTTTTTCCTGGGGAGATTGAAAGCCTACACCATGGACGAGAAACTGTGGATGTTTTACTTTGAGGATAGCTTGACATGGGCATCCCGGGAATGGTATTCTCACTTGACCAGAGCCACAGTAAGAAATTGGAAAGACTTGGCTGAAGCTTTCATCCGTCAGTATCAGTATAATCTGGACATGGCTCCAAATAGAACCCTTTCTGATGGGAATGTCAGAGTCTTCCCATGAAAGCTTTAGAGAGTATGCCCAAAGGTGGAGGCAACTAGCTGTTGCTGTTCAACCCCCGATGTCAGAGAGGGAGATGGCAGATATGTTCATGAATACTCTCCAGGGTACCTATATTGACAGATTGGCTGCATTTTCTTCCACCAGCTTTGCAGATGTGGTGATAGATGGGGAAAGAATTGAGAGCTTACTGAAGATGGGAAAGATTTCTGACAACGGCGCCAGTTCAAACAGTGCAAGGAAGCCATTTGCAGGGCCCCGTAGATCCGGTGAAACAAATTTTGTACATGTGGGAAGAGGAAGACCCCAATATCTGCCCAGATCAGTTGTTGTCGTCACTATTCCTACTCCACCTCCTCAGTATACTCAACAACCACAACACTTTCCTCAATAGCCACAGTTCCCTCAACAGAGATCCTACAACAACAATAACAACAATCAATAATGCCCTTTTCAGCAACGGCCATCTCAGATCAACAGGGTAATTGACCCTATTTCAATGCAATATGCTACACTGTTGCCACAACTCCTAAAGCTCAATCTTGTTGAGTTGAGGACATTGGCTCCACCTGATCCTCAGAACCTTCCAAGAAATTACTATGTCAATGCTAGGTGTACTTTTCATTCTAACGCACCTGGTCACTCCACGGAAAAATGCAGAGCTCTGCATATGAAGGTCCAGGATCTGGTAGATTCCAAGGCCCTGAACTTTGCACCACCTCCCAATGTCATGAAAAATCCTATGCCAAGCCACAGTGGGCCAAGGATTAATTCTATAGAGGAAGGCTCACCCATGATTTCAATTGAAGATATTGCAAGTATTCAGACACCTCTGGCAGAGGTTAAAGCTCAACTTTTGAAATGCCAAGTGTTTCCAGGTTATGAGGCCTGTTGTGAATCTTGCAAAGTTTCCGAGAACGGGTGTGAAAGCTTGAGGAATGACATCAATGACTTGATTAAGGAAGGCATTCTACAGATAACCACAACAGCTTCTACAACACCAACAACTCCTTTGTCAACAACAAATGATTCTCCTACAACTGCAACAACAATTGTTCCAACCAATTCATCTACAACTTCAGCAACCACCTCTTCCATTACTTCAACAAACAACAGTTCCATTTCATCTCCTTCTACAACTTCAGCAACCACCGACAATGACATCTCCATTGTTACTATCTATTATGACCCTACAACGGTCCCAAATTCCAGCAACTTTCAACAATCTCAGCAACAGTTTCAGCAACAACCAAGCTTCAACTCATCACCACCAACATCCACAAGAAGTCCTGTCACCATCTTCTATGATCCACAGACAATAACGATTCCAACCTCTGCTGCAGTGAGCCCAGTCACCATCACGGTACCAGGGCCTATTCCATATGATAAAGATAATGCTGTACCATGGCATTATGGTGCTGACCTTTACTGCAATGGAGAAAAAGTCCTTCTTGATTCTTCAGTTCCTACTCCCCAAGTGGATAATGTCGGGGGAGGCGGAGGCTTCACCCAAAGCGGACGCCTCTTCGCGTCACAAGCTCCAAGAACTAGTACTGAGGCAGAGGCTGCTGCCAAAGCCAAAGGGAAAAGTGTGGCACCTGAAGAACCTGCACCAAAAGAGACTCATAAATCATCCTTTAATCATGATGTGGATGAGTTTATGAGGATAATTAAAAGAAGTGACTACAAGGTTGTGGATTAGATCCACCAAACTCCCTCTAAAATCTCTATATTATCCCTGCTGTTGTGTTCCGAAGCTCATCGGGATTCACTACTCAAAGTTCTGCACTCTGCCTACGTGCCAGAAGAGATCACAGTGAATCAACTTGAAACAGTGGTGTCTAATGTCAATACTAGCCATGGGCTAGGCTTCACCAATACTGATTTAACAACAGAAGGACGTCACCACAACAAGGCTTTGCACATAACCCTGGAGTGCAAAGGAGTTGTACTCTCTCATGTTCTTGTAGACAATGGGTCCTCACTCAATGTCTTGCCGAAGAAAGCTCTTGTCAAGCTCGAATATGATGGAATAGCTATTCGACCAAGCAATCTGGTGGTCAGGGCTTTTGATGGCTCCAAAAGGTCTGTTCTTGGAGAGGTGGAGCTGCCTGTGATAATCGGTCTGTAGGTCTTTCAGACTACTTTCTATGTGATGGACATTCAGCCGGCCTACAGCTGTTTGTTGGGTCGACAATGGATTCACGCCGCTAGCGCAGTTACGTCGACCCTTCACCAGAAATTGAAATATGAGTGAGAAGGACAGATTATCATCATCTGTGGTGAAGAGGACATCTTTGTTATCCATCTGGCTACGTACAAGTACATTGAGATGGATGGTGAGATCCATGAAACTATGAGCCAGGGGTTCGAAGCTTTGAAAGTCAATGAGGCGACGACTGAAGTATTTGCTGCATCCCAGGAGGACAGGATGGGTACTTCAATTGTCTCCTATCAGCAAGCCCGGAAGGTTGTTGAAGATGGAAATTCCCAAGGCCGGGGCAAGCTGCTGCCGGTAGAGAAGAAGGAGGACAAATTCGGTTTGGGTTACAAACCATTCCGACAAGATCAATCAGAGGCTACTAAAGAGCCCAAGTTCATCAGTGGGGGGATGCTCACCCCAGATGCTGTTAACAACCTGGAAGACGAGGCGGAAAGCGACCGCAACATGGAAAGCTGGATACGTCCAAGGATCCCGGGGCACCAAGTCCTTAACTGGTCTTCCCAGGAAACTATAAAGGTTACTCCTGCATAGTAATTATTATTTCCTGCTTTTTTCAGCTTGCATCTGTCGCTCCCGAATATTTGCATCCCGGTACAAGCGCGAACAGTCGGTGAAAGGAGAAGATGAAATGAAGTGAATAGAGTCGCCAGCTAGGCATTTTTATCCCGAAGGAAAGGTAATGCTACATAAACCTAAAAAGAGATGGATAAGATGGTTGCGAACTAGAGAAACTGAGAAAGGGGGTTGGTTACAACTTGGGAAGGTATTAGCACCCAGGTTGTCCGTCGTACTCGACGGGATACACGCTTAAAAGATTGTGTTTAAAGGGGTAGTGTATGTGTTATCTGTGTGCAAAATATGAGAAAAGAATATACAAGTGTCAGTGCAAAAAGGAAGTGAGATGCTCAGGAACTGAGGCTTAAAAGAGAATGCTGAAAGAGGGGGAAGACGCAGAGACTTTTGTTCGATAACAGTTAAGTTATGCCTACGTATCCTCGCGTGCAATGAGGAAGTCAGAACATTGTAGTTCGACTCAAAGAGACTGAAAGATAAATTGAATGTGAACTGCTTACTTGTCTATGCTCAAGTGTATGACTCGTCTGGCTCGAGTGCTAACTATCTTGCATTAGACGAAAGAAGCAAGTTCTCGTTTATGAATGAGTATGATGAGAAAAGAATCCCGAAGGAGACGATTATTGTTTGTTTTTGTATTTTCAGTTTTGTTATTGTTTTTGGTGTTTGTCATAAGTTAATGAGCTTAAGCCTAAGTCAAGGGTTTGTAGACTCATTATATCCTCCCTGATTAGGGATAATAAGAATACTTTAAGTTTGAGATAAGCATCTCAACTAAACCTAGAAGGAGTTATGAATTTCCTAAGTTTCTAGGGTTTTTTGGGTGATCTTCAATGTAAAATTCCAAATAATTTGAAAATTCAAGATAAAAATGAAACAAAAATGTTTTTAGATGCTAGAGGACATGCATAGAACAATGAAAAAAGAACCATTCACAAACTCAACTTGGTTTAAAAGTTATAAATTTTTGAAGTTAGGGTTAGAAAATGAACATTTTTAAGAACCCTAATTCATTGAAAAATATCAAAGTATGATCAAAACCAAAAAGAAATTTGTATGGTGAGTTTGTAAATGTTTCTAAATGTCTAAGACTGCTCTCTGATTTTTTTGGTGATTTTTAAATACTTCAATGTATTTTTAATTAATTAAAATCAATTAACTAATTAAATAAAACATTTAAATGATTTAAAAATACTTTTTTAATGCAAAAAATAAAAATAAAAATATTTTTGGTTTCTGCAAATTAATAAAAGACTTGATAAAAAAGTTCATATTTTTTTGATCAATTTTACTATTTTAAATAATTATATGAAAAGAAATGGATAAAAATGAATTAAAATGAAATAAAAAGAAGAGTATGACAATCTAAAGGCTGAGATTTAAACTGGGGGGGGGGGGGGGGGGAACCATTGACCAGCGCGTAAACCAAGGGCTGAGATTCATTTTTGGCTAATCCTAATTAATTAAATTAAATAATCATAATTAAAACCTAATGACTTGATCCTATACGTCCAAACACGCGCGGGAAGGGCCATCCAAGGGCTGACATTCAAACTGGCCCTAAACCTTAATTAAAACCCTAATTACATTCAGATGACCGAAACAGTGCTCCGGTCATCTTCTCCGGCGAGACCTTCACTCTATCTTCTTCCCTAGGCTAACTCAAAGCCTCTAAATCTCCAGAAACAATCCCCTAACCTTCCTAAACATGAATCTACCCTCAAAACACATTTATCATTCATTAATCATGAGATTCGAAGCAAAACGTGAAACTGAACAGAAATTTCAGAAACTCAATACATGCTTAATACTCAACCCTTTTCGAAACAAATTACATCAGCATGATCAATGAAGCATGAGGAATCATTTAGGAACTTAAAAATACATTTCTGGAAAAAATGTTCTTGAGGTTACCTGAGTTGAAGCTTTCGAAACTGAGACCTTCTGGGCTCTTCTTTGGTGCTAAACCACTCCCCTTGATCCCCTTATGCTTCTGGAATGCTTGATAGAAGTTTATATAGGCTGCTTTGAAGGTTTCACTTCAGAGGTGAGTGAAATTATGTTTTGGATTCTTGAGGTTTTAGGCTTGTTTAAGGGTTGGGAAATGATCTGGAGGGTGTATGGAGATGATTGGTGAAGTTTGCTTGAAGTTTTGATGGCTGATTTATGAAATTCGAAGAGATGAAGTTTTGAGAGGATTTTTGACAATCTGAGTTATGGGATGATTCAGGGTAATGTGTTGTATGAAATGAGTCCCTTGAGGCATGTATGTGAAGCTGTGATAGGTCAGAATAGTTGGTGTGGGCTATGCTGATTGGTATGGGTGATTTTGCAAAAAGTCAAGGTTAGTTGTACTTGAGGTATGGGCACATGGCAGGCTTGGATTTAGGCATGGCTTGGCTCAGCAGAGATCAAGGAAGGCTTATGGATCAGATTTGATGAGCTGGAACAAGTGTATAGAAAGATTCATACCATTTTGCAAATTTGAGAAGTCTTGGCCCTTTTAAGATTTCTTGAAGTTCAAGGCATGAAAGTGTATGATTCTTGGGACAATTCTAATCAAAATGAGTTGTACTATGATGGTATGATGTTTATAGATGCATTATAGGTCATGAAATGGCTTGGCAAGTGGTTTTGCAAAAAATCCTCTTTGGTGTATTCTTGAAAATTATAGGATTTTTGCCAACTTTGTAGGATCATAACTTGAGTTCCATAATGAATTAGAACATGTTCTTGTACTTTTTGAAAAGGGAAAGACCTAATATACAAATTTCATGACCAAGAATTTTTCATTTGAAGCATTTTTGGTTGAGAAAGAGGAGGTTGAAGAACTTTCCCAAAATGGAAAGTTTCCATTACAAGTCATTTCCATTTTTGGCAATTTTTGGTTTAGCTCAAATTTCTTCAATTTTGTGAACTTCCAAGCACTTCAATGATCAAATAAAGATCATATAACTTCAATTTGATGAAAATTCCCCTTTGGTTCCATTGTTGGGGGCCTCAGATGCCCTGATTTTGCTCTGACTTGCTCAAGAAGTTACCTAATGAACAAATGACTTCCACAATGAATTTCTTCATCAAACTTGGTACATATGATCCTTATAATATATTAAGAACATTAGAAACAATAATGAACAAATAATTTGGATTTATGGCCTCTGAAACCAAAACCCTAATTTTGGTCATCTATGTAGTGAAAACCCTAGCTCTGCTTCCATGCCTTGCCAGTTCTTGTGATTTCTTGACTTCTTTGAACTTTGAGGGATATAATATAATGATAGAAAACACATGGACCCTCTTGGAACAATTGGATACCTTTGGAGTGGCTCAGATGGATCCTTGGATTGCTCAGATCACAAACCCTAGATGCAGATGAACTTGAACTATGCAGTGAAATAAAAATACAATATGAGATGGTATGCTTATACTAATGCAAACATGAAAGATCACAAGCCATGGTGTGGAATTAGTGAGGGAAAATTTGGGGTGTTTACAGCTGCCCCTATTTAAACATGAGTTAGCTGTGCAGGATGTAAGCGCCTGGCTTAATAGACAAACAAGATAACTTGTGGTTGAATACCAAAGACAATCCATAATTTGCACTCGCTAGGGAGAAGAAGAAAAGAGATATAATTTGTAAAAGACAGTATAGTATGCTTATTAAAATGCGGGTGATGGAGGACGACCATCAAGCAGAGGACGACTGATGGGGATAAAGCAATGACGGGGACGACCGACAAGCTGGGGAAAGGTAAAGATACCATGATGGGGACGGCCATCGGGTAAGGAAATAAGATTCTCTGGGGATTAAAGTAAAGGAAATGATGGGGACGGCCATCAGGTTTGCAAAGTAAAGTAAACAACGATGGGGACGACCATCGGTTTAAAGAATAAATGAAATATTGATGAGGGACGGTCATCAAAGGTGAAGGACGATCACCTAGCAGGGGACGACTGCTCTTTATCACGACATAGGACGAATGTCGGATAGAAAAGGTCGACGATGGGGACGACCATCGGATAAAATGATGAAGGACGATCATAAAGAGGTGAAGGACGATCACCTAGCAGGGTACGCCTGCTCTCGGGGTTTATCATGACATATGACGAATGTCGGATAACAAGATCAACGATGGGGACAACCATCAGATAAAATGATGAGGGACGGTCATCAAAAGGTGAAGGACGATCACCTAGCAGGGGACGGCTGCTAAATATCACGACATAGGACGAATGCCGGATAGAGAAGGGTTCCAATAATGGAGACTCCACTAGGGAAAGGATGAGAGACGGTCATCCAAAGGTGAAGGACGATCACCTGGCAGGGTACAGCTGCCGAAAGTATTGCGACATAGGACGAATGTCGGATAGGAGAAAAGTTGTTCTGTTGGGGAATGGTAAACATGGACGAGTGTTTACGCTTTCCAGAATAAAAGGTATAAGTGTTTGACACTGTGTATAGATTAAAGATGCGGATGAGCATCCTTAGGACCATGATACAGACGAGTATCGGTAGAAACAAACGCTGACGCGTGTTTAGAGATGATGATACAGACGAGTACCAACTGGTTAACAAAGAACACAGACGAGTGTCGAATCCGTGGGGAATAATATATACCAGATACAGATGAGTATCAGAGACTTCTGTATAAGTATGCGTGAGGATTGTTTGTTAGTGAAGTATGAGCAAGACACGGACGAGTGTTCAACTTGCTGGGGAAAGTATGACACAGACGGGTGTCGAAAGAGAATGTGTATAAGTTATGAACAAATATTTGTATGTGAGAGTGTAAAAGGTGTTCTGGCGACCTGTGGGGATAAGATGACACAGACAGGTGTCGAAAAAAAGGTGTTATGAATAAGGGTTTTGTTTGCACCAAGCGATTTGGCAACCATGTTGGGGAAAGGTGACACGGACGAGTGTCAAAAGAATATATATAGGTATCTGTATTTGAGAATGCAAAGGGGATGTTTTTTTTATATCTGCAGGGGAATGATATAACACAGACGAGTGTCGAAAGAGTATATATAAGCAAGCATTTGTGTTGGAGAGTGCAAAGGGGATGCTTTGGCTTTTATTTGCAAAGGATGTGAGCTTTATATATATTGCCGATGAAATACTGATGGTAAATGCACGTGACTGGCTCGAACCTGACTTGTGATCATGCAAATGTTTGATTTTTGCCGTAATGCTCCGTATTAGACGGAATGCTATGCTCTGTGGGGGAAAAATGATGTGAATGCCATGATTATGCAAAGGGAAACCGATCCAGGATTTGGATCCCACTGAAGATTGTCGCTCCCCCGAAAAGACACCTGGTCAGATAGGGTACAGACACAAACGGTCGGCGAAAGGAGAAGATGAAATGAAGTGAATAGAGTCGCCAGCTAGGCATTTTTATCTCGAAGGAAAGGTAATGCTGCATAAACCTAGAAAAAGATGGATAAGACGGTTGCGAACCAGAGAAACTGAGAAAGGGGGTTGGTTACAACCTGGGAAGGTATTAGCACCCAGATTGTCCATCGTACTCGACGGGATACACGCTTAAAAGATTGTGTTTAAAGGGGTAGGTATGTGCTATCTGTGTGCAAAAGCTGGAAAAGAATATACAAGTGTCAGTGCAAAAGGGTGAAGCAGAAGGAAGGAGGAAGAAGCAGATGAATAAGTTACTTACTTCATTGAAGAAGATAAGTAACCTAAGGAAAGAAAGTGAGAGATGAACATGAATGGGCAAGCCCACTCAAAGACAAATAAAAATGCAGCAAGAATACATATGAATAAGATGAAGAGAAATGAGAAGTGAAGGCAAATTCACTTCTCAAGTTAACTTACCACCTGAAAATGTTAGAACAATATGCATAAGGAAAGAAATGATATGAAATGATGCATATACAAAGGAAAAGATCAAAACCAGAAGCAATCACATGATGCCAATGATGATATGACATGATGCAAAGGCATACCAAGTGCTATGAATGTTCATACAAAGATGAGATGCAAATGGAAGCATGCTTTGAAGTTTGAAAGTTCATGAAAATTTAATGAAATGAAATGAATGCAAATCATGGAAAATGAATGAAGAAATGATCAAGCATGATTCTAACATGTCTTAAGATGTCTAAGATGGCATACAAGTGCTTATAATGTCATGACAAGTTCATATGTTCATGCAATGCAATGTAAGATGCAAGTATGGATGCTAAATTAGGGTTACATGAAAGGATGAGATGCAAATGATCAAAACAGAAACAATTCACATGATAAAAATTTACAAATGAGCTCAAACAAACCCTAACCCCACATGATATCACACCCCAAAGGAGAAGGTCTAACTCTCAACCTAAAAGAAGTTATGATTTTTCTAAGTTAACTAGGGTTTTTGGGTACCTTAAGAGGAAAAATGCAAATCAATTTTAAAATGAAAGATAAATTCATGACAAAAATATCCTAGAAACGACATGCTATATGGAAAACAATGTAAAAAGAACCATCATCAAACCATTCAAGGTTAGGAAGAAAAGATTTTTTTAAAGTTAAGGTTCTAAAAAGGGAATTTTATGAACCCTAAATTCAAAGAAAATGTCAAAACATGTTCAAAACCAAAAAGAAATTTGTATGAATGGTTTGACAATGTTTCTAAATGTCTTAAGATGCAATGTGATTTTTTTTGTGATTTTTGGAAACCTAAATGGTATTTTAATTAATTAATTTCCATTAATTAATTAAAATAAACATTTAAATATTTTTAAAATTATTTTTTAATGCAAAAAATAAAAATAAAAATGTTTTTGGGTGAAGAAAAATATTTGAATCAGAAATGCAAAGTTTGAATTTTTTTTGATATGTTTTGATATTTTAAAATAATTATGCAAGAAAATGGAATAAAATGAAAATAAAATCAATTTAAATGGAAAGTAATCCAATCTGATGGATGAGATTCAAACTGGGGAGAGAACCATTGACTGCGCGCTCAATCTAGTGGTCAGGATTCAAACTTGCTTAATTACCTAATTAAATTAATTAAATGGAAATTAGGGTTAACTGAAATGATCCAGGCCATACATTCACACACTAATCACCATCCTACGGCCAAAATTCAAACTGGGAAACTAAACCCTAATTAGGGTTCTAATTATTTTCAGGTGACCGGAGCAAGCTCCGGTCATCTTCTCCAGTGACCCCAAACATCAAACTTCTTCCCTAGGCTATTTCCAGAGCTCTAAAGCTCCAGATCACATCATCTAACAACCCTAAGCACGAATCAAGCATCAAAACACATTTCTCATTCATCATTCTCAAGATTCGAAGAAAAACATAAAAATGACGAAACTTTTAGACAACCATGAAATTCTTAATACGCAACCATTTTTAAAACTAAGCACATCACAATGATCAGGGAGACACAAGGAACAATTTAAGAACTTAAAATAGCATTTCTGGAGAAAAAAAGTTCATGATGTATACCTAGGCTTGAGCTTTCTCAGTTTGAGCTATCTGGGCCTCTCTCTTGTGCAAATGGCCTCCACTTAATCCCCTGATGATGTTGCAAGACTTTGAATGAGTTGAAATGAGCTGGTTTGAGTGGTTGCACCTCAACTGGTCTGAAATCGTGTCTTGTGTTTGTGGGGTTTCAGTCTTGTTTGATGGTTGGGAAAGGTTCTATTGATGATGATGAGTTGAATGATGAAGTTTGTTTGAGGTTTGAGTGGTTGGACATAGAAAATCGAAAGCTTGAAGGTGATTTTGTAAAACTTGGCTTATGATAGGTTCTGAGCTCCAATGTTATGTGAAGTAGCTTGCTTTGAGTCCACATAACATGTCTTGATAGGTCAGAAAGTGGGTGGTGGCCTGTTGTGATTGGTATGGGGCAAGTTGCAAAAAGTCAACAACTTGTGTACTTGAGGTATGGGCTTGTGTAGCAGTTGTTTTATGGCATGTCCTGGTTCAGAATTGATAAAGGAGAGCCATGGGATTCATTTTATGCAGCTGGATGGCTTAGAGGCATGGCTTTCATAGGTTTTGCAAGTGTTATGCAATTTGCCCCTTTTGTGATTTCTTGTGATGCAAGTCATAGAAACTTGTGATTCCTTGGGCAATTCTGATCACAATGAGTTGTATTATGTTTGTATGATGCTTAGAGGTTGATTAGAGGTCACAAAATGGCTTGGTATGTGAAATTGCAAAAAATCCTCTTTGGTGTGAAAGTGAAAATTATAGGATTTTTGCCAACTTTGCAAGGCCATAACTTGAGTTCCATAATGAATTAGGACATGTTCTTGTACCTTTTGAAAAGGGAATGATCCAATCTACAACTTTCATGACCAACAATTTTTCATTTGAAGCATTTTTGGTTGAGAAAGAGGAGGTTGAAGAACTTTCCCAAAATGGAAAGTTTCCATTACAAGTCATTTCCATTCTTGGCAACTTTTGGTTTAAATTTCTTCAATTTTGTGAACTTCCAAGCACTTCAATGATCAAATAAAGATCATATAACTTCAATTTGATGAAAATACCCCTTGGGTTCCATTGTTGGGGGCCTCAGATGCCTTGATTTTGCACTGACTTACTCAAGAAGTTACCCAGTGAACAGATGACTTCCACAATGAATTTCTTCATCAAACTTGGTACACATGATCCTTATAACATATTGAGACCATTAGAAACAAGAATGACCAAAAAAATTTGGAGTTATGGCCTCTGAAACCAAAACCCTAATTTCAGGTCATCTGTGTAGTGGAACCCTAGCTCTGCTTCCATGCTTTCCAAGTTCTTGTGATTTCTTGTCTTCCTTGATCTTTGAGGGATATAATATGCTGATAAAACACACATGGACCCTATTGGAATGATTGGAAACCTTTGGAGTGGCTCAGATGGATCCTTGGATTGCTCAGATCACAAACCCTAGATGCAGATGAACTTGAACTATGCAGTGAAATAAAAATACAATATGAGATGGTATGCTTATACTAATGCAAACATGAAAGATCACAAGCCATGGTGTGGAATTAGTGAGGGCAAATTTGGGGTGTTTACAACTGCCCCTATTCAAACATGAGTTAGTTGTGCAGGATGTAAGTGTCTGGCTTAACAGACAAACAAGATAACTTGTGGTTGAATACCAAAGACAGTCCAAGATTTGCACTCACTGGGTAGAAGAAGAAAAGGGATATAAATTGTAAAAGACAACCTAGCATTTATCAAATGAAGTTGATGAAGGACGACCATCGAGCAGAGGACGACTGCTGGGGAAAGCAATGACGGGGACGACCGACAAGCTGGGGAAATAAAGAGATCATGATGGGGACGGCCATCAGGTTTGCAAAGTAAAGTAAACAACGATGGGGACGGCCATCGGTTCAAAGAATAAATGAAATAATGATGAGGGACGGTCATCAAAGGTGAAGGACGATCACCTAGCAGGGGACGACTGCTCTTTATCACGACATAGGACGAATGTCGGATAGAAAAGGTCGACGATGGGGACGACCATCGGATAAGCATGATGAAGGACGATCATCAAGAGGTGAAGGACGATCACCTAGCAGGGTACGGCTGCTCTCGGGGTTTATCACGACATAGGACGAATGTGGGATAACAAAATCAACGATGGGGACGGCCACCGGATAAAATGATGAGGGACGGTCATCAAAAAGGTGAAGGACGATCACCTAGCAGGGGACGACTGCTAAATATCACGACATAGGACGAATGTCGGATAGAAAGGTTCCAATAATGGAGGCTCCACTGGGGAAAGGGATGAGGGACGGTCATCCGAAGGTGAAGGACGATCACCAGGCAGGGTACGGCTGCCAAAAGTATCACGACATAGGACGAATGTCGGATAGAAGAAAAGTTGCTTTGCGGGTGATTTGCTGGGGAATGGTAAACACGGACGAGTGCTTACGCTTAAGAAATAAAATGTATAAGTGTTTTGACACTGTTTATAGATTAAAGACGCGGACGAGCATCCTTAAGACCATGATACAGACGAGTATCGGTAGAAACAAACGCTGACGCGTGTTCAGAGATGATGATATGAACGAGTACCAACTGGTTAACAAAGAACACAGACAAGTGTCGAATCTGCGGGGAATGATATATATATATATATATATATATATATATATATATATACGAGATACGTACGAGTATCTGTATAAGTATGAATGAGTATTGTGAAGTATGAGCAAGACACAGACGAGTGTTCAACTTGCTGGGGAAAGTATGACACGGACGAGTGTCATGAGAGTGTAAAAGGTGTTTCGGCGACCTTGTGGGGATAGGATGACACGGATGGGTGTCGATAAGAGTGTATTATGAAGAAGTGTTTGGTTTGCAACTAGTGATTGGGCAACCATGCTGGGGAAAGGTGACAGGGACGAGTGTCAAAAGGGTATATATAAGTTTCTGAATGCAAAGATGTCTTGGCTTACATCTGCAGGGGAATGATATGACATAGACGAGTGTCACAAGAGTATATATGAACATGTATCTGTGTTGGGGAGTGCAAAAGGGACGCTTTGGATTTTATTTGCAAGGCATGTGAGCTTTTATATACATTATTGATGGTATTTGCAGGTGACTGGTTTGGACCATGCTTGTGATCATGCGAATGTTTGATTTTTTTCCGTAATGCTCCGTATTAAACGGAATGCTACGCTCTGTGGGAAAAATGATACGAATGCTATGATTATGCAAAAAAGAAACCGATCCGGGATCCAGATCCCGCTTTTGTGGAGATCCCTGGCTGATCTGCTTGAAGGAATATCCCAGCTGAGGGAAGAGATCTTTGGTAGATCTGATAAGATGTATAGCTTTGCTTGGGGAACTAGATCATTGATAGACCCATCTTGTTATGAGAAACCCAGCTGGGGAGGAAGCAGCTTTCGTCACTTTGTCGTGAGAGAGTTTCAAGCATTGCTCTTCTGGGGAGAGGTTGGAGATAGTTCTTTTATCTTTGAGAGACCCGACACTCTGTTTGGGGAAGAAAAGATCACTGAACGATCTTCTTAGAGGACTCTGTGGAGATCCCGGCTGGGGATGCTCCTGTTTAATAAACTTATGCTGGGGACGAGGAGGCTTTGACAACTCCGCTAAGGAAAAGCATTCCAGATACTGCTTGGAAGAAGTATGTTGGGGAAGTGATGCTTGGCCTGCCCCATGCTGCGTATTTGAATACCTGCAATCCTGTTAAGACAAAGAAACGCACAAGTATCCCGAGGTATCCCTTACCGGATTCCGTCATAGGAGTTAGATATTCCTGGAAGTAAGATTATTTCCTGCACGCACTTATTAAGAATGGCTCATCTATTTTATTCAAATATTATATCATGGATATTGGACATTTTGCAAACGAAATAAAAAATGTACAAAAACTCTGATTTTATTAATCTGGGTGCCCTGAATTGGCAGATACAGTCAAAGAAACAGATCCCCTAGAATGAGGAGATTGTTACAAATTGAAAAAGTAAAAGTGCTGGCAATGTTGACGACGCCCCGATGAGCTTCCTTTGCTATGACCTGTATGACCTTGACGCTCTTCTCATCTTGCTTTCTGAAGAAGGTTGATCCTGAGCGATGCTTTACCCTTTCGAAGCTTGCCGTGTTGTAAGTGATATAGACGAATTCAGAATGCAGTTGTTCGCTTATTCCCTAATTTTGCGTGGATCGCCCTTTCGGGTTTTCAATCCACCAAGATACCCATTTTTGCCTAGGCTGTCCAATGCGGCTTTTCAACTCAGCGGGTGTACATTTTTTTTCTTAATTTTCCCTTATTTTTGCCCGAGTCTTTTATTCTGTTTTTGACTCGCCGGGATGCCCTATTTTTGCCTAGACTTACATTCTGTTTTTATGTCCAGCGGGTCATTTTATGCGAAGTATTTTTTAACTGCATCTGAATTTATAGGGGATAAGAAATCTTCACCATCCATAGTAGTGAGCATCAGTGCTCCACCAGAGAAGACCTTCTTTAATATGAATGGACCATCGTAATTTGGAGTCCACTTGCCCCTATGGTCTGTATGAGGAGGAAAAAGTCTTTTCAGCACAAGATCTCCCACTTGATATTCCCGAAGTCTGACTTTCTGATCGAAGGCTTTCTTCATTCTTTTCTGATATAACTGCCCATGACAGATTGCGGCTAATCTCTTCTCTTCAATCAGATTTAGTTGATTGTACCGAGACTGGACCCATTCTGCTTCATTCAGCTTGACATCCATCAGTACCCGTAAGGAGGGTAGTTCAACTTCAACAGGTAGGACTGCCTCCATACCATACACAAGCTGATATGGTGTTGCCCCAGTAGATGTTCTGATTGATGTTCGATACCCATGCAAGGCAAATGGTAGCATCTCATGCCAGTCTTTGTAAGTAACCACCATCTTCTGCACAATCTTCTTGATATTTTTGTTAGCTGCCTCAACAACGCCATTCATCTTTGGCCTGTAAGGAGAAGAATTGTGATGTTGGATTTTGAAGTTCCGACATAGTTATGCCATTATTTTGTTGTTCAAATTGGAACCATTATCAGTAATAATTCGCTCGGGAACTCCATATCGACAGATGATGTCTCTTTTCAGGAATCTGGCTACCACTTGTCTGGTGACGTTTGCATACGAAGCTGCTTCGACCCATTTGGTGAAGTAATCAATGGCTATCAGGATGAATCTGTAACCATTAGAAGCAGTCAGTTCAATCTTTCCAATCATGTCAATGCCCCACATGGCAAATGGCCAAGGTGAAGATATCACGTTCAAAGGATTTGGAGGCACATGCACTTTATCTGCATAAATTTGGCCTTTGTGGCACTTTCTGGCATAAGCACAACAGTCTGTATCCATTGTGATCCAGTAGTAACCTGATCTTAACAATTTCTTTGCCATTACATGTCCTCCAGCATAGGTACCGAAAGATCCTTCATGCACCTCGTGCATCAACAATTATGCTTCTTTCTTGTCAACACATCTGAGCAAAACCATATCAAAGTGTCGCTTGTATAATGAGCCATCGGTGTTAAGGAAGAAACTACCGGCCAACCTTCTTAATGTCTTCTTATCATTGGATGATGCCCCAGGTGGGTATGTTTGATCCTCTAAGAAGAATTTGATGTCATGGAACCAAGGCTTGTTATCTTTAGCAATGTCCACAGAGAATACGTACGCTGGTCGGTCTAGTCTGGATACCGAAATCCGAGGCACAAAATTGGCAGTTTGAACCTTGATCATGGAAGAAATGGTAGCTAAAGCATCCGCGAACTGATTTTCGTCTCGAGGGATGTACTCAAGTTTGACTGTTGTGAAGAAAGTCAATAATCTCCTCGTATAGTCACGGTATGGGATCAGATGCTCTTGGTGAGTGTACCATTTGCCGTTGGTCTGATTGATTACCAAAGCTGAATCTCTGAATACAGTTAGAGTCTTGATCCTGAGGTCAATGGCTTCCTCAATACCCATGATACATGCTTCGTATTCAGCTTCGTTGTTAGTGCATACAAAGGTGAGTTTTTCCGAGAAAGGCATATGAACTCCCTTAGGTGTAATGAGCACTGCACCAACTCCACGCCCATTCATATTGACAGCCCCATCAAACATCATTGTCCATCCTTCTTCTGGGTCAGGCCCTTCAGTGTGAACAGGCTCTTCATGATCTTTTGCTTTTAGAAATAGGAAGTCTTCATCGGGGAAGTCAAATCTCATGGGATGATAATCATCAATGGGTTTCTCAGCTAGATAGTCAAACAATACACTGCCTTTGATGGCTTTTTGAGATGTGTACTGAATGTCATACTCTGTTAGAATCATTTGCCATCTTGCAACCCTTTCAGTAAGTGTCAGCTTCTCAAATATGTACTTGACGGGGTCCATCTTTGAGATCAATAAAGTAGTGTGAGTCAACATATACTGTCTTAGTCGGCGAGCAGCCCACGCTAAAGCACAACAAGTTTTCTCGAGCAGTGAATAACGTTGTTCACAGTCGGTAAACTTTTTGCTTAGGTAGTATATTGCATACTCTTTTCGACCAGACTCGTCATGCTAACCCAACACACACCCCATGGATCCTTCTAATACTGTCAGGTACATTATTAGAGGTCTTCCTTCAACTAGAGGCATAAGGATTGGAGGTTCTTGTAGGTACTCCTTGATTTTGTCAAAAGCCTTCTGAAAATCTTCGTTCCACCTGACTGTTTGTTCCTTTCTTAACAATTTGAACAGGGGTTCACAGGTTGCAGTAAGATGAGATATGAATCTTGATATGTAGTTCAATCTACCTAGAAACCCCCGAACTTCTTTTTCAGTCCTGGGTGCAGACATCTCCTGAATGGCTTTGACTTTGTCAGGATCAACTTCGATTCCTTTTTCGCTTACAATAAATCCCAGCAACTTACCAGAACGTACCCCGAATGTGCACTTGTTGGGGTTTAGCTTCAGCTGATACTTTCTCAGACGCTTGAACAACTTCAGCAGATTTACCAGATGATCTTCTTCAGGAAGGGACTTGGCAATCATGTCATCCACGTAGCATTCAATTTCTTTGTGAATCATGTCGTGGAATAATGTTACCATAGCCCATTTATAAGTCGCACCGACATTCTTCAGTCCAAATGGAAATACCTTGTAACAAAACGTGCCCCAAGGTGTGATGAAAGTTGTTTTCTCCATGTCCTCGGGTGACATTCTGATCTGATTATACCTGGAAAAACCATCCATGAAAGAAAATACCGAGAACTGAGCTGTGTTGTCGACCAATACGTCAATGTGAGGTAATGGAAAATCATCCTTTGGGCTAGCTCTGTTCAGGTCCCGGTAATCCACACACATCCGTACTTTGCCATCCTTCTTAGGCACTGGTACAATATTAGCGACCCACGACGGGTAACTAGTTACAACAAGGAAACCGGTGTCCCACTGTTTTTATACTTCTTCCTTAATCTTCATGGCCATATCCGGACGAGTACGGCGTAGCTTTTGCTTCACTGGAGGGAAATCTTCCTTTAATGGCAGCTTGTGCATAACAATATCCGTATCTAGACCTGGCATGTCTTGATAGGACCAAGCAAAGACGTCGACGTACTCTCGAAGCATGTCATTGAGTTGTTCTTTTATTGAAGCCTGTAGATTGGCCCCAATCTTCACTTCATTCAAATCCTCCTCGGTACCAAGATTAACTGTTTCAACCTCCTCCTGATGAGGAGTAATCACTTTCTCTTCTTGCCTCAACAACCTGGCTAACTCTTTCGGTAACTCATAGTCTTCTTCAACCCCTTCATCAGCATGATTAATTGGATTGTCGAAGTCATACAAGGTCATAACAGTGTTGTTGTCGGTGCAATCTGGAGTATAATCTCTGCAAGGGTTGAGATTGGTTCGTTTTAGTGATCAGTTTTAATCTTGTTTAGAAAAAGTGAAAATGAAGTTATTTATTTTGAAAACATTGCCATTTTATTGTTTTGTACAAAAGTGAAAAATGAAAGTTATTTATTTTGCAAAAGATGTCCGATATTCATTGATTAATCATTTGCATAAAATTACAATACGACCCTATTAAAAAATGAGTCCTGACACCTTGGGCAAGATGCAGGACTTGATGCATGCTAAAAAAGACAGGAAATAATAATTACTCTGCAGGAGTAACCCTTATAATTTCCTGGGAAGACCAGTTAAGGACTTGATTCCCCGAGATCCTTGGACGTATCCAGCTCTCCAGGTTGCGGTCGCTTTCCGCCTCGTCTTCCAGGTTGTTAACATCATCTGGGTGAGCATCCCCCCACTGATGAACTTGGGCTCTTGAGCAGCCTCTGATTGATCTTGTCGGAATGGTCTGTAACCCAAACCGAATCTATCTTCCTTTTTCTCCACTGGCAGCAGCTTGCCCCATCCTTGGGCATTACCATCTTCAACAACCTTTCGGGCTTGCTGATAGGAGACAATTGAAGTACCCATCCTGTCTTCCTGGGATGCAGCAAATACTTCAGTCGTCGCCTCATTGACATTCAGGGCCTCGAACCCTTGGCTCATTGTTTCATGGATTTCACCATCCATCTCAATATACTTGTATGTATCCAGATGGCTAACAAATATGTCCTCCTCACCACATATGGTGATAATCTGTCCTTCCCATTCATATTTTAGTTTCTGGTGAAGGGTCGACGTTACTGCACCTGCGGCGTGAATCCATGGTCGACCTAAGAAACAGTTGTATGCCGGCTGAATGTCCATCACATAGAAAGTAGTCTTAAAGACTTGCGGACCGATTATAACCGGCAGCTCCACCTCTCCAAGAACAGATCTTTTGGAGCCATCAAAAGCCCTGACCACAAGATTACTTGGCCGGAGAGCTATCCCATCATATTCGAGCTTGACAAGAGCTTTCTTGGGTAAGACATTGAGTGAGTACCAAAGTCTACAAGGACATGAGATAATACAGCTCCTTTGCACTCCAAGGTTATGTGCAAAGCTTTGTTGTGGTGACGTTCTTCAGTGGTCAAATCAGCATCAGTAAAACCTAGCCCATGGCTAGTATTGACATTAGACACCACTGTTTCAAGCTGATTCACTGTGATCTCTTCTGGCACGTAGGCAGCGTGCAGAACTTTCAGTAGTGCATCCCGATGAGCCTCGGAACACAACAACAGGGATATGATTGAGATCTTAGAAGGAGTGTGGTGGAGCTGGTCCACAACTTTATAGTCACTTCTTTTAATTATCCTCATAAACTCATCCACATCCTGATCGAAGGATGATTTATGAGTTTCTTTTGATGCAGATTCTTCTGGTATCACACTCTTCCCTTTAGCTTTGGCAGCAGCCTCTGCCTCAGTATTAATTCTGGGAGCTTGTGACGTGAAGAGACGTCCGCTTCGGGTGAAGCCTCTGCCTCCCCCGACATTGTCCACTTGGGGAGTGAGAACTGGAGAATCAAGAAGGACTTTTTCTCCATTGCAGTAAAGGTCAGCACCATAATGCCATGGTACATCACTGTCTTTGTCATATGGAATTGGCCCTGGCACTGTGATAGTGACTGGGCTTACTGCAGCAGAAGTTGGAACCGTAATTGTCTGTGGATCATAGAAAATAGTAATAGGACCCCTGGTGGGTGTTGGTGGTGATGAATTGAAGCTTGATTGCTGTTGAAACTGTTGCTGAGATTGTTGAAAGTTGTTGGAGTTTGGGACCGTTGTCGTGTCGTAATAAATTGTAATAGTGGAAACGTCATTATTGGTGGTTGCTGGGGTTGTAGAAGGATATGACATAGAACTGTTGTTCGCTGAAGTGATGGAAGAAGTGGTTGCTGAAGTTATTGATGAATCAGTAGGAACAATGGTTGTTGCAGTTGTAGGAGAATCACTCGGAACAATGGTTGTTGCATTTGTAGAAGATTCCCTTGTTGTTGACAAAAGGGTTGTTGGTGTTGTATAAGTAGTTGTGGTAATTTGCAGAATGCCTTCTCTAATCAAATCATTAATTCCACCCCTCAAGCTTGCACAACCATTCTCAGAAAGTTTGCATGATTCACAACAGGCCTCACAACCTGGAAACACTTGGCATTTCAAAAGATGGGCTTTAACCTCTGCCAGAGGTGTCTGAATACATGCAATGTCTAATATTAAACTCATGGGTGAGCCTTCCTCTATAGCATTAATCCTCGGCCTACTATGGCTTAGCATAGGATTTTTCATCACATTTGGAGGTGGTGCAAAGTTCAGGGCCTTTGAATCTACTAGATCCTGGACCTTCATATGCAGAGTCCTGCATTTTTCTGTAGAGTGACCAGGTGCGTTAGAATGAAAGGCACACATAGCATTGACATCGTAGTTTCTTGGAAGGTTCTGAGAATCAGGTGGAGCCAATGTCCTCAACTCAACAATATTGAGCTTTAGGAGTTGTGGTAGTAGTGTAACATATGGCATAGGGATATGGTCAATCACCCTGTTGATCTGAGATGGCCGCTGTTGAAAAGGGCGTTGTTGTTGATTGTTGTTGTTGTTGTTGTTATAAGATCTCTGTTGAGGAAATTGTTGTTGTTGCGGAAAGTGTTGTGGTTGTTGGGTATACTGAGGAGGTGGAGCAAGGATAGTAACAACAACAACTGTTTTGGGCACGTATTGGGGTCTCCCTATTCCCATGTGCACAGAGTTTGTCTCACCAGATCTACGTGGCCCAACAAATGGCTTCCTTGCACTGCTTGAACTGGCACCGTTATCAGATATCTTTCCCATATTCAGAAGGCTCTCTATTCTTTCTCCAGCTATCACCACATCTGCAAAGCTAGTGGAAGAAAATGCAGCCAATCTGTCAATATATGTTCCCTGGAGGGTGTTCATGAACATGTCAGCCATCTCTCTTTCAAACATAGGGGGTTGAACTGCAGCAGCCAGTTGCCTCCACCTTTGGGCATATTCCCTAAAGCTTTCATGGGAAGATTGAGACATTCCCATTAGGAGGGTCCTGTTTGGAGCCATGTCCAGATTATACTGATATTGACGAATGAAAGCTTCAGCCAAGTCTTTCCAATTCCTTACTATGGCTCTGGTCAAATGAGAATACCATTCCCGGGATGCCCCCGTCAAGCTATCCTCGAAGTAAAACATCCACAGTTTCTCGTCCATGGTGTATGCTTTTAATCTTCCCAAGAATGACTGAAGGTGGGTGCGTGGGCAGGATGTGCCATTATACCTTTCGAAAATAATTTGAAAATGCAAGATAAAAATGAAACAAAAATGTTTTTAGATGCTAGAGGACATGCATAGAACAATAAAAAAAGAACCATTCACAAACTCAACTTGGTTGAAAAGTTATGAATTTTTGAAGTTAGGGTTAGAAAATGAACATTTTTAAGAACCCTAATTCATTGAAAAATCTCAAAGTATGATAAAAAACAAAAAGAAATTTGTATGGTGAGTTTGTAAATGTTTGTAAATGTCTAAGAATGCTCTCTGATTTTTCTGGTGATTTTTAAATACTAAAATGTATTTTTAATTAATTAAAATCAATTAACTAATTAAATAAAACATTTAAATGATTTAAAAATACTTTTTTAATGCAAAAAATAAAAATAAAAATATTTTTGGTTTCTGAAAAATTAATAAAAGACTTAATAAAAATTTTCAGATTTTTTTGATCATTTTTACTATTTTAAATAATTATATGAAAAGAAATGGATAAAAATGAATTAAAATGAAATAAAAAGAAAAGTATGACAATCTAAAGGCTAAGATTTAAACTGGGGGGGGGGGACCATTGACCAGCGCGTAAACCAAGGGCTGAGATTCATTTCTGGATAATCCTAATTAATTAAATTAAATAATCAGAATTAAAACCTAATGACTCTATCCTATACGTCCAAACACGCACGGGAAGGGCCATCCAAGGGCTGACATTCAAACTGGCCCTAAACCCTAATTAAAACCCTAATTACATTCAGATGACCGGATCAAAGCCTCTGAATCTCCAGAAACAATCCCCTAACCTTCCTAAACATGAATCTACCCTCAAAACACATTTATCATTCATCAATCATGAGATTCGAAGCAAAACGTGAAACTGAACAGAAATTTCAGAAACTCAATACATGCTTAATACTCAACCATTTTCGAAACAAATTACATCAGCATGATCAGTGAAGCATGAGAAATTATTTAGGAACTTAAAAATAAATTTCTGGAAAAAATGTTCTTGAGGTTACCTGAGTTGAAGCTTTCGAAACTGGGACCTTCTGGGCTCTTCTTTGGTGCTAAACCACTCCCCTTGATCCCCTTATGCTTCTGGAATGCTTGATAGGAGTTTATATAGGCTATTTTGAAGGTTTCAGTTCAGAGGTGAGTGAAATCGTGTTTTGGATTCTTAAGGTTTCAGGCTTGTTTAAGGGTTGGGAAATGATCTGGAGGGTGTATGGAGATGATTGGTGAAGTTTGCTTGATGTTTTGATGGCTGGTTTATGAAATTCAAAGAGATGAAGTTTTGAGAGGATTTTTGACAATCTGAGTTATGGGATGATTCAGGGCAATGTATTATATGAAATGAGTCCCTTGAGGCATGTATGTGAAGCTGTGATAGGTCCGAATAGTTGGTGTGGGCTATGCTGATTGGTATGGGTGATTTTGCAAAAAGTCAAGGTTGGTTGTACTTGAGGTATGGGCACATGGCAGGCCTGGATTTAGGCATGGCTTGGCTCAGCAGAGATCAAGGAAGGCTTATGGATCAGATTTGATGAGCTGGAACAAGTGTATAGAAAGATTCATACCATTTTGCAAATTTGAGAAGTCTTGGCCATTTTAAGATTTCTTGAAGTTTAAGGCATGAAAGTGTATGATTCTTGAGCCAATTCTGATCAAAATGAGTTGTACTATGATGGTATGATGTTTAGAGATGCATTAGAGGTCATGAAATGGCTTTGCAAGTGGTTTTGCAAAAACTCCTCTTTGGTGTATTCTTGAAAATTATAGGATTTTTGCCAACTTTGTAGGATCATAACCTGAGTTCCATAATGAATTAGAACATGTTCTTGTACTTTTTGAAAAGGGAAAGACCTAATCTACAACTTTCATGACCAAGAATTTTTCATTTGAAGCATTTTTGGTTGAGAAAGAGGAGGTTGAAGAACTTTCCCAAAATGGAAAGTTTCCATTACAAGTCATTTCCATTTTTGGCAATTTTTGGTTTAGCTCAAATTTCTTCAATTTTGTGAACTTACAAGCACTTAAATGATCAAATAAATATCATATAACTTCAATTTGATGAAAATTCCCCTTTGGTTCCATTGTTGGGGGCCTCAGATGCCCTGATTTTGCTCTGACTTGGTCATCTATGCAGTGAAAACCCTAGCTCTGCTTCCATACCTTGCCAGTTCTTGTGATTTCTTGACTTACTTGAACTTTGAGGGATATAATATAATGATAGAACACACATGGACCCTCTTGGAACAATTGGAGACCTTTGGAGTGGCTCAGATGGATCCTTGGATTGCTCAGATCACAAACCCTAGATGCAGATGAACTTGAACTATGCAGTGAAATAAAAATACAATATGAGATGGTATGCTTATACTAATGCAAACATGAAAGATCACAAGCCATGGTGTGGAATTAGTGAGGGCAAATTTGGGGTGTTTACAGCTGACCCTATTCAAACATGAGTTAGCTGTGCAGGATGTAAGCGCCTGGCTTAACAGACAAACAAGATAACTTGTGGTTGAATACCAAACGCAGTCCACAATTTGCACTCGCTAGGGAGAAGAAGAAAAGGGATATAATTTGTAAAAGACAATATAGTATGATTATTAAGATGCGGGCGATGGAGGACGACCATCGAGCAAAGGACGACTGCTGGGGATAAAGCAATGACGGGGACGGCCGACAAGCTGGGGAAAGGTAAAAATACCATGATGGGGACGGCCGTCGGGTAAGGAAATAAGATTCTCTGGGTATTAAAGTAAAGGCAATGATGGGGACGACCATCAGGTTTGCAAAGTAAAGTAAACAACGATGGGGACGACCATCGGTTTAAAGAATAAATGAAATATTGATGAGGGACGGTCATCAAAGGTGAAAGATGATCACCTAGCAGGGGACGACTGCTCTTTATCACGACATAGGACGAATGTCGGATAGAAAAGGTCGACGATAGGGATGACCATCAGATAAAATGATGAAGGACGATCATCAAGAGGTGAAGGACGATCACCTAGAAGGGTACGGCTGCTCTCGGGGTTTATCACGACATAGGATGAATGTCGGATAACAAGATCAACGATGGGGACGGCCATCAGATAAAATGATGAGGGACAGTCATCAAAAGGGGAATGACGATCACATAGCAGGGGACGGCTGCTAAATATCACGACATAGAACGAATTTCGGATAGATAAGGGTTCCAATAATGGAGACTCCACTGGGGAAAGGATGAGAGACGGTCATCCAAAGGTGAAGGACGATCACCTGGCAGGGTACGTCTGCCGAAAGTATTGCGACATAGGACGAATGTCGGATAGGAGAAAAGTTGTTCTGCTAGGGAATGGTAAACACGGACGAGTGTTTACGCTTTCCAGAATAAAAGGTATAAGTGTTTGACGCTGTGTATAGATTAAAGATGCGGATGAGCATCCTTAGGACCATGATACAGACGACTATCGATAGAAACAAACGCTGACGCGTGTTCGGAGATGATGATACGGACGAGTACCAACCGGTTAACAAAGAACACGGACGAGTGTCGAATCTGTGGGGAATAATATATACCAGATACAAATGAGTATTAGAGACTTCTGTATAAGTATGAGTGAGGATTTTTTGTTAGTGAAGTATGAGCAAGACACGGACGAGTGTTCAATTTGCTGGGGAAAGTATGACACAGACGGGTGTCGAAAGAGAGTGTGTATAAGTTATGAACAAATATTTGTATGTGAGAGTGTAAAAGGTGTTCTGGCGACCTGTGGGGATAAGATGACACGGACAGGTGTCGAAAAAAGGTGTTATGAATAAGGGTTTTGTTTGCACCAAGCGATTTGGCAACCATGCTGGGGAAAGGTGACACGGACGAGTGTCAAAAGAATATATATAGGTATCTGTATTTGAGAATGCAAAGGGGATATTCTTTTTTATATTTGCAGGGGAATGATATGACACAGACGAGTGTCGAAAGAGTATATATAAGCAAGCATTTGTGTTGGAGAGTGCAAAGGGGACGCTTTGGCTTTTATTTGGGAGGGATGTGAGCTTTATATATATATATTGCCGATGAAATACTGATGGTAAATGCAGGTGACTGGCTCGAACCTGACTTGTGATCATGCAAATGTTTGATTTTTGCCGTAATGCTCCGTATTAGACGGAATGCTATGCTCTGTGGGGAAAAATGATGCGAATGCCATGATTATGCAAAGGGAAACCGATCCGGGATTTAGATCCCACTGAAGATTGTCGCTCCCCCGAAAAGACACCTGGTCAGATAGGGTACAGACCCGAACGGTCGGCGAAAGGAGAAGATGAAATGAAGTGAATAAAGTCGCCAGCTAGGCATTTTTATCCCGAAGGAAAGGTAATGCTGCATAAACCTAGAAAAAGATGGATAAGACGGTTGCGAACCAGAGAAACTGAGAAAGGGGGTTGGTTACAACCTGGGAAGGTATTAGCACCCAGATTGTTCGTCGTACTCGACGAGATCCACGCTTAAAAGATTGTGTTTAAAGGGGTAGGGTATGTGCTATCTGTGTGCAAAAGCTGGAAAAGAATATACAAGTGTCAGTGCAAAAGGGTGAATGCTCAGGAACTGAGGCTTAGAAAAAGAATACTGAAAGAGGGGGAAGACACAGAGACTTTTGTACGATAACACTTAAGTTATGCCTACGTATCCTCTCGTGCAATGAGGAAGTTAGAACACCGTAGTTCGACTCAAAGAGACTGAAAGATAAATTTGACTGTGAACTGCTTACTTGTCTATGCTCAAGTGTATGACTCGTCTGGCTCGAGTGCTAATCGTCTTGCATTAGACAGAAGGAGCAAGTTCTCGTTTTCAGAGTGAAGATGATGAGAAAAGAATCCCGGAGGAGACGATTATTGTTTGTTTTTGTGTTTTCAATCTTTTATTGTTTTTGGTGTTTGTCATAAGTTAATGAGCTTAAGCCTAAACCAAGGGTTAGTAAACTCATTATATCCTCCCTTTGATTAGGGATAATGAGAATACCTTAAGTATGAGATAAACATCTCAACTTAATTGCCATGTTGATGTAGGATTAAGATCATTAACCTACTTGTGATTATTTAGATGTTTTTTTTTGTTTTTTTTGTTTAGTGTTAAGTAATGAGTTTAAGCCATAATCAAGGATTTGTGAACTCATTACACCATCCCAATAGAAGGATAATAGATGAGCACACTTAAGCTGAAGAAGATAACTCAACTTAATCCATGATTAGGGATTAACCTCATGACAAAACAAGCCTTTATTAAAATGGATTTTTATTAAGGGTGAGATTAAGAAGTAAGTTTTATGATTTGTAAAACAACTTGAGAGGGACTTGTCCATTAAACACTAAGGTTAGTCATTCTTAACCAATAAAGGAAGAATTAAAACCCTAATGCAAGGCCCAAGTTACAAGTTAATGTCTTAGTGATTATTAGATGGATTGATTAAGAGGTTTAAACAAATTAAGGGTTTAACACTTAGGATTAAAGTTATACACTCCATCCTAAGAGAAGGATGCAGGCATAAACCTAATTCTAAAGTCCTAAAGCCTTAAAGGTTTAGTCTCTAATGAGGAGATGAGAAGAGAGACACAAAGAAGACTCAAAGGTGAAAACTAAGGGGGGACTAATCACAACCCTAATTATTATCATGCTTGGATGTTCCTATGGTTTGTAAGGCTTGAAAGAGATCTTCAAAGAAGCCACCACTGGAAGAAGCAGAAGGAAGGAGGAAGAAGCAGATGAATAAGTTACTTACTTCATTGAAGAAGATAAGTAACCTAAGGAAAGAAAGTGAGAGATGAACATGAATGGGAAAGCCCACTCAAAGACAAATAAAAATGCAGCAAGGATGCATATGAAGAAGATGAAGAGAAATGAGAAGTGAAGGCAAATTCACTTCTCAAGTTAACTTACCACCTGAAAATGTTAGCACAATATGCATAAGGAAAGAAATGATATGAAATGATGCATATACAAATGAAAAGGTCAAAACTAGAAGCAATCACATGCATGCTTTGAAGTTTGAAAGTTCATGAAAATTTAATGAAATGAAATGAATGCAAATCATGGAAAATGAATGAAGAAATGATCAAGCATGATTCTAACATGTCTTAAGATGTCTAAGATGGCATAAAAGTGCTTAGAATGTCATGACAAGTTCATATGTTCATGCAATGCAATGTAAGATGCAAGTATGGATGCTAAATTAGGGTTACATGAAAGGATGAGATGCAAATGATCAAAACAGAAACAATTCACATGATAAAAATTTGCAAATGAGCTCAAACAAACCCTAACCCCACATGATATCACACCCCAAAGGAGAAGGTCTAACTCTCAACCTAAAAGAAGTTATGATTTTTCTAATTTAACTAGGATTTTTGGGTACCTTAAGAGGAAAAATGCAAATCAATTTGAAAATGAAAGATAAATTCATGACAAAAATATCCTAGAAACTAAATGCTATATGGAAAACAATGCAAAAAGAACCATCATCAAACCATTCAAGGTTAGGCAGAAAAGATTTTTTTAAAGTTAGGGTTCTAAAGAGGGAATTTTATGAACCCTAAATTCAAAGAAAATGTCAAAACATGTTCAAAACCAAAAAGAAATTTGTATGAATGGTTTGACAATGTTTCTAAATGTCTTAAGATGCAATGTGTCATACCCCAAATTTGTCCTACCCGCACCATTTTTTTTACCGTCTAATCATTATTCAAAAAATGCATTTGTTTCTTTTCTCAAAAAAAAAAACCTCCTTTTATTTTTATAGATTATTCATTTCATTATCAAAAATACGAAAAAATATATATATCTTCTTTTATTTTTATTTTCTATTCTACTTTCATTTTCTTTCTTAAAAGTCCATTGTTCACACAAAATTACAAAAAATCTCATTTTCTATTGTTATTATTATTCCATTTTCTAAATATACACATTAAACCATTTTCCACTATTATTGTTATTATTATTAACTTTTTTTTTAATTTTTATTATCATTGTTATTATTTTATATTTTTTTATTCACCTTTTTATTATTCCTATTATTATTATTATATCTTTATTTTATATATATATATATATATATATATATATATATATATATATATATATATATATATATATATTTAATTATTATTTTTATTAACTTTTTATTATTATTATTATTATTAGTATTAGCCTTTCAAATTTTTTCTGTTATTACTATTATTATTAATATCTTTATTATTATTATTTTTTTCTTATAATCCTTATTATTATTTTTATTTATCACTATAATTATTACTGTTGCTATTAGTACTTCTATAATTTTGTTTATCCTTATTATCTTGTTTGTTCTACCACCAATATTTCCAGCCTGGTCCCCATGTGCCACAACCACATTTCCACGAAAAATTTGGTACCACCACTCACTAACGGTATCCCACACAAAAGGGCCACTCACACACAACTCACAACATCTTTTCCCTCTTCATCAGCATAAAACCTCACATAGTAGCCACAACAAACTTCACAAAAAAAGAAGAAGAAATTCTCTGCCTTAACCTCTATTTTCTTTAAATATCTCAGACACCAATCCCAAATTCTTCTAACTCATACCACAAAAAAAATGACCACCATGCTTTATTCACAAACCATTCTCACAAAACCTTCTGCACCATAATCGCCCTTCACCAGTACAACCATATCTCATTTCAATCAAAATCCAAACCAAAAAATCAAAAAAATGAAATATGCAGCTATCCTTCATACAACCATTTCACGAAACCAGCAAAACAATAAACAGATTACGAAAAAACTCGCGAAACACCAAATCTGAAAGCTGAGACTTGTTATTCACCATAAACCTGTTCCATCACCAAATAAATCCAGAAATAGCCCAATCCGTAAACCGAAACATCACTGAAACCGCTTCACACAAACACCCTGAAACAAACCTCCGTCGCTCACCTTCAAAAACCACCGAGCGAACATTACACACAACCGTGCCGGCCAACTCTTCACCTTCTTCATCCACTCATCAACCCGCAACCCGTAGCAAACTCAAACCTTATCGCCGCCGCGCACAACCCATCATCGTGGACCACCCGACCGGCCCTTCATTTCTTCCACCAACCGACGCCACCATCCACCGATCCGAAAACTGTTGCGGAAAGCTGAGCGAGAAACTGCGAAGAGACGGAGACGCACCGAGAGGAGAGCGGAGCTGTGCACCGCCGCCGAGCAAGCGAGAGGGTGGTTTTTCTTGGATTCTGCTGTTTTAAAGTGTGAGCATCGATGGATTCCCTTTTTTTTTTTTTTTTTTTTATCTTTTATGAATATGCTGATCCCTTTTTTTATTCTGAAAAATAAGAATGAGCTATTATGATAAAATAGACCATTTACTTTACATTTTAATTTTAATCTATGCTATTATGTTAAAATAGAACTTAATGTCTTTTTTTATATTTATTTAGTTTTATCAAAAATCCCTATGATGTTTCTAATAGACAATTGAATTTTTTTACTGCATGCTACTGAACACAGTACTACTCCCATCCCTCATATTTCTTTTATTTTATTTTGTTGTTTGTTTTCTTTTCTAAAGACTTAATATTGTTAATATTGTTTGTGAAATGGGCTAGGCCCTTTGGTTTTTTTTCTTATATAAAACTGCCAGATCTAACAACATACCCTCTTTGTATTTGTCTTGATTCTTATTTTAGTTCTATAATCATTTTTTCTAAGTTGTAGATAATCTCTTTATTTAGGAAACTATTTATAAAAAAAATAATACGCATTAATTACTTTTTTTTTGGGCCAATGACTTGACAAAAGGCCAATTTTCGCCCGATTACATTTAATCGGTGATGAGCGGTCAATATGAGGCCCTCTTTTTATTTTATTCTATTATTTTTTACTTTGAACAAAAAAACTTGTAATATAATTTATTTTTTTCATTATTTTCAACATTATTTAATTTATTTAGTTATTCAATTTATTATTCTATATTAATTTTCGCAATTCAATTTATTTATTTTCGCATTTAAAAAATTACGTTTCGACTCCTTATAGAATGATTCCGATTTTGAATCGATTCTAAGGTAGTTCACGAACAAAATTTCGTCGCGTCCCAAAAGGTCCAACGCTTTCGAATAGTTGCGCTCGATTAAAAGGTCCAACGCCTTCGAATAGTTGTGTCCCGATCAAAAAGGCCGAACGCCTTCAAACCGTTCAAAACACTGCACACACGCTTTCTCTTGGGCTAATTACAACGAGACCTCTTTATTTCTCGCAATCCCCTGTATTTATTTTGTATCCCTCTCCCATTATTTTGTACGCACTTTATTTTCCGTATTTTATTTAATTCCGAATCCTTGGTCCAACGCCAAGCGATTGCACTTGCACACTCGCACCTTTATTTATTTTGTTTCGTTTATTAGGATCCACCTTACTTTGCGAGCCGAGCGCTTCGTGCCTCGCTAACAAACCACAAAAATAAACTCCATTCGCATTCACCCTTTAAACCTCAAAAAAACCAAAACGATTCTTTTTAGATCCAAACCCTTGATCCAACGTCAAGCGGTCATAGGATAATAAAACACTTTAACAAAAACGAGAAGATTTGTACGCCACGAGCCTTAAGCGGTAGAAAGGAGGATAACGAGCTCTCGTTACTCGCTCTGATTATTTCGACGCAGGACGCTCGTCTTGTTGGGCGAGATAAACTATCCATAGTCTTTAGTGCATTTCAACTCCTAAACCCTTTCATCGAAGAAAGGTAATAAAATCAACAACCATTACCCTTAGTAGGCCGAACTACGAGGCTCTGACTTTCCCATTGCACACGGGAGTACGTAGGCACGAGGATCTCAATCCTTGCCGATCACCTAGGTTCAATCTAACTTATAATTCAACTCATTTCCCTCTAGCAAGCAATTCGTATAAGCATAAACATCTTTTCTCGCGCATTAACTTAGATGGTTTCCATCGAGTACGATGGATGTAGGGGGTGCTAATACCTTCCCCCTGCATAACCGACTCCCGAACCCAGGAAATGGTTCCATTGACCTTTGTTCTCATCCTTTTCTTCCCGGGTTGTATCTATATCTCCCATTTCCCTCTTCGGGAATAAATAGAATTAGGTGGTGACTCTTCAGTCCGTCCAGCGCGCGGCTCCCGTTCATTTCGGATCGCGTATGGTCGTATTTTTCGGGGTACGACAGCTGGCGACTCTGCTGGGGACTGGTTCACCCCTATGCGAGTCAAGCCTAGTCTAGGTTCCCGTGCTTGTTTGGATGTTTGCTTGTTTATTTTTATCGCTTTCTTTATCGCATTCCATATTATATATCTTGTGGCTCCTTGGTACTATAATTTGGATCGATACTTTGCAAAAGAAACTTGAGGGAAAAGCTTTATACCCGGGCTTACGAGTACAAACATAAGTTAGCGAGGTTGTGTAGTATGGGCTCCCGAGAGAACCACTCTCGTGGGTTGTCGATACGAAAACCTCACTTGGGGTAGATTCTGATGAGAATACTGACAACCGTCAAGTCCTTGACGTGTGTGCTCAGTTGCTTTCATTAGGGTCATTAACTCTGAGGACCTTTAGAACCTTTTGGTTAAAACATCGGTTGATGGTTGCGTAGTATTGGGCACCAGGGTTCGCCCTCGCGTGGCTCGATACGAAAACCTCACTTGGAATAGACTTACTCAATGGAGTTGATTGACTGTCAAGAATGTATGAAATTGACACGTGCATCAAACAGTTGAGAAAGTTCCATAACTCCAGGACTTTGTTTTAAATCTTGTGTCGATGATCACGTAGTATGGAGCACCAAGAGATTTCCCTCTCACGTGGCTCGATACGAAGATCTCACCCAAAATAGATTCATGTGGCGGAGTCAGTCAACCGTCATGCTTATGACGCGTGTGATGAACAGCCATATGAATTTATAACTTTGGGATCCCTAAAACTTTAGAGTCTACCCAGTGAGTTCTTGATCAGAGTATCCTCCATCTGTACCTTGGACTCATGAGACCTTGATCTTGTGATCCTGGATTCTGATATTGCATATCATCTCATTTGCATTATTTGTTCATATTGCATTTCATTCCAAAATCCGAAAACTCATTTCAAGTTCTTCCTTCTTCAGTAAATCAAGCTGGTTTCCTGACGCCCGTATCAAGCTAGACGACCGTATTCAACTAGAGCCAACACTAGAGGACTGATGGATCAGATTCGACAAGAACAAGCTGCTATGAGGGGAGAGATTGACTCAATCAAGAGCAAGATTGATCGTATTCATGAGGCCATGCAAGCCTTGGCCAGGATGGTTGTGTCTCATCAGCCTGTTCCTTCAATGCCTGTTCATCCAGCTATTCAAGCTCTGCTTCCGCCTCCGATGGTTTATCAACCGTGTCCTTATCCTCCAGGTGCAGCTACGCAATATGGACCTAGACCATACCAGCAACTGGCTTATCACCAACAGCCCGGTCAACAACAACAACGCGCTCCTCAACAACGCCCACCATATCAACAAAGAGGATATGATAGGCACATTGATCCCCTGCCTATGTCATACACCGAAATCTTTAATGGGCTAATGGCAAAAGGAACTCTTGTGTTGAAAGATATGCCACCTCAGACTGGTAATGCCCGAAACTATGACGCCAATGCTCGCTGTGAGTATCACAAAGGCGCTCCAGGTCACACCATCGAGAACTGCCATGCCTTTAAGCACTTGATTCATGATATGATCAACTCTAAGGACCTCACACTCACTCCGAGAAATGCAAATGTCCAGAACAATCCATTGCCACCACATGGTGCCAACAAATGAAGACATGTGAAGGGTTTGTGGAAGACCAAGCTAAGTAGTCTCCCACTTTGAAGCATTCAATAAAGAGAAGTTCAATTCCTCAAATCAAGGCAGCCAGCGCCATTTATTATTTCCGCATTCCTGTTGTTTTGTAATGTTTGTTTAAGTACTATTTGCTCTGAACATTGTTATCGTTTGTACTTGGTTATGTTAATGTTATGTTTATGCATGTTTTGAATCAATTTATTCGCATTCGCTCATTATTTATCATCTATCGCAAAAATCACAAAAATATTTCCCTCACTTCACTTTAGCAAATATTTGAGGGAGGATGATGAAAACAAAATACCCATAACTGTTGCGGTATGCTTTAGGATAAAATCTTGTCAATGATGTACAGGCATTCTTTCAAATCCCCAAACACTGGAGATATAAGGAGTTAATCCCTAGTCAACCCCTTCGAGCCTAGAAGTAGGAGTTTCTTTCGGATACAACCCTTACATTTAACCCGGGGCAGGGTAGTTGTTCAGTTAACCTGACTACACCTTCAAGTCGCAAGATGAGACATCCCGTCAGAGGACCATCAACAAATGACTTGGCAGTCACAGCATTCAAATAAAAAAAAAGGGAAAAGAAATGAAAATCACTAAGTTGAGCACCCAAAGGGAGACTTAGTCGAAAAATGAAACAAAGAAAAAAAATCAAAAGAGGAACTCAAATCCTCAGCAAAAGCAAAACAAAAATCAGTGACCAACAAAATCAAGAATCCAATGGTCGCCAGCAAAATAAGATGACTGTCATCTCCAAGCAAACTTTGAAGCTTCATCTTCACTCTTGCAATATCAAAACAAATGCATGTGTAAAGTTAACTGAACATAGGACTGGAGAACATTTCGAAGAAGGGATGGGTACAAATCAAACTTTGAGCCTTATATCCTTTGTTTCTCAAAACCCTTAACCAGACCATGTTATAACCCTCGAAAGACCTAATTGAGGCACAGTTTATTCTGAAAGCATGCTACCAACAAGGTTGCGTAAATTGACTCCCATATATTTGCTAATCTTCAATTTCGGTTGCACATTATTCTTGCTGCATCTTTTACGCACTTTCTAAATCAGCACCTCGTTTGGACTAACGATCCATTCATCACACTATCACAATCATTCAAATAAATTGACTTTTCAAAACTTACATGAACTTTACATTAACACCACCATTTGTGTATGAATAATTTAATTGCAATTTAGTGCTTGACATCATTACAATCCCAACAAGAGGCAATCAAAGGAGAAATTTGAACTTCATTGCCAACATGAATCAAGAATACTTCAACGGCTCAATCAGGGGTAGATTATCTTCAAACAGCTCAATCAGGGGCAGGTGCTTACCAAATCCAGACTCTGGGGCAGATCATCGTCAAAGCTTCCCCATCAATTTTATTTCAGATACCTTATAGGCAGGGGCAAGCAAACCGGGAGAAAATCTTCCTATCTCTCCTCCCCAACTGAACAGGCAGTCCTTGCCAGACGCTGGCAATCATTCAAAGCAAAATCAGTCTTCATGCGGCAATTAAGTCGCTTCGCTCACCAGCAGATAACCAAACCTGGAGCTTTCAGACCCATCTTCTGATCATGCATCGTCAAAGATCGAGTGTTGGGGAATCGAACCCTCCACCCACCCAAAGTCCAATCATTATTGGCAACTACCAAACCAAAAAGTCCACCAAGCTGGCACCTCTCAATCGCCCATATGCATCATTATGCATCATCAACATCATACGCATCATTTACATCAATCATTTGCAGCATATGCATCATTTGCATACCTAAATAAATCAGAATTTTATATATCCCCAACATTTTTTATTTACATCTCAGTGCATAAACACTTGCATCGTATCTCCATCCTTATGGAATACCATCTCAAAAAAAAATCAGCATAGTTGCATAATTCAGGATCTAGGATTAACACAAGTTTCCGGTCCTTTCCCCAGCGAAAGATCATGTCAATCAAAGATTCCAGGCATCCTCTTGGCGGATTCAATAGCCGTGTTTAAATTTCAGTCCATTTGCCTTATCATCCTCTGGTGATAAGTGATTTTATTTCCGTTTATTGCCTTATCTTCCTCAGTTGATAAGTGATTTTGTTTTCTGTCTATTGCCTTATCATCCTCTGTTGATAAGTGAGTTTATTTTTCTGTCATTTGCCTTATCTTCCTCAGTTGATAAGTGATTTTATTTTCTATCTGTTGCCTTATCATCCTCTGATGATAAGTGAGTTTATTTTCAGTTATTTGCCTTATCATCCTCTGATGATAAGTGAGTTTATTTTCAGTTATTTGCCTTATCATCCTCTGTTGATAAGTGAGTTTATTTTTTCTGTCTATTGCCTTATCATCCTCTGTTGATAAGTGAATTTATTTTTCTGTCTATTGCCTTATCATCCTCTGTTGATAAGTGATTTTATTTTCTGTCATTTGCCTTATCTTCCTCAGTTGATAAGTGATTTTATTTTCTGTCTGTTGCCTTATCATCCTCTGATGATAAGTGAGTTTATTTTCAGTTATTTGCCTTATCATCCTCCGGTGATAAGTGATTTGTGTTGTCAATTATTTCTTGCTGTGTCACCCATCATTTCCATTTTATTTTTATTTGCTATTTTCACAAATTCTTTCTTTGTCGGACAAATTTGGAGTCTGTTAATATCTAATTTATCTTATACCTTGAAAGATTGAACGCAAGCCAGTTCATCTTACTCGGTCTAAGCCAATTCGATAGGGGCATCTGTCATACCCCAAATTTGTCCTACCCGCACCATTTTTCTTACCGTCTAATCATTATTCAAAAAATGCATTTGTTTCTTTTCATAAAAAAAAACCTCCTTTTATTTTTATAGATTATTCATTTCATTATCAAAAATACGAAAATATATATATATCTTCTTTTATTTTTATTTTCTATTCTACTTTCATTTTCTTTCTTAAAAGTCCATTGTTCACACAAAATTACAAAAAATCTCATTTTCTATTGTTATTATTATTCCATTTTCTAAATATACACATTAAACCATTTTCCACTATTATTGTTATTATTATTAACTTTTTTTTAATTTTTTTTATTATCATTGTTATTATTTTATATTTTTTTTATTCACCTTTTTATTATTCCTATTATTATTATTATTATTATTATTATATCTTTATTATATATATATATATATATATATATATATATATATATATATATATATATATATATATATATATATGTATATATATATATATATATGTATATATATATATATATATATATATATATATATATATATATATTTATTTATTATTATTTTTATTAACTTTTTATTATTATTATTATTATCATTATCATTATTATTAGTATTATTATTAGTATTAGCCTTTCTAATTTTTTCTGTTATTACTATTATTATTAATATCTTTATTATTATTTTTTTCTTATTATCCTTATTATTATTTTTATTTATCACTATAATTATTACTGTTGCTATTAGTACTTCTATAATTTTGTTTATCCTTATTATCTTGTTTGTTCTACCACCAATATTTCCAGCCTGGTCCCCATGTGCCACAACCACATTTCCACGAAAAATTTGGTACCACCACTCGCTAACGGTATCCCACACAAAAGGGCCACTCACACACAACTCACAACATCTTTTCCCTCTTCATCAGCATAAAACCTCACATAGTAGCCACAACAAACTTCACAAAAAAAGAAGAAGAAATTCTCTGCCTTAACCTCTATTTTCTTCAAATATCTCAGACACCAATCCCAAATTCTTCTAACTCATACCACAAAAAAAATGACCACCATGCTTTATTCACAAACCATTCTCACAAAACCTTCTGCACCATAATCGCCCTTCACCAATACAACCATATCTCATTTCAATCAAAATCCAAATCAAAAAAGCAAAAAAATGAAATATGCAGCTATCCTTCATACAACCATTTCACGAAACCAGCAAAACAATAAACAGATTACGAAAAAACTCGCGAAACACCAAATCTGAAAGCTGAGACTTGTTATTCACCATAAACCTGTTCCATCACCAAATAAATCCAGAAACAGCCTAATCCGTAAACCGAAACATCACTGAAACCGCTTCACACAAACACCCTGAAACAAACCTCCGTCGCTCACCTTCAAAAACCACCGAGCGAACATTACACACAACCGTGCCAGCCAACTCTTCACCTTCTTCATCCACTCATCAACCCGCAACCCGCAGCGAACTCAAACCTTATCGCCGCCGCGCACAACCCATCATCGCGGACCACCCGACCGGCCCTTCATTTCTTCCACCAACCGACGCCACCATCCACCGATCCGAAAATTGTTGCGGAAAGTTGAGCGAGAAACTGCGAAGAGACGGAGACGCACCGAGAGGAGAGCGGAGCTGTGCACCGCCGCTGAGCAAGCGAGAGGGTGGTTTTTCTTGGATTCTGCTGTTTTAAAGTGTGAGCATCGATGGATTCCCTTTTGTTTTTTTGTATTTTTATCTTTTATGAATATGCTGATCCCTTTTTTTATTCTGAAAAATAAGCATGAGCTATTATGATAAAATAAACCATTTACTTTACATTTTAATTTTAATCTATGATATTATGTTAAAATAGAACTTAATGCCTTTTTTTATATTTATTTAGTTTTATCAAAAATCCCTATGATGTTTCTAATAGACAATTGAATTTTTTTACTGCATGCTACTGAACACAGTACTACTCCCATCCCTCATATTTCTTTTATTTTATTTTTTTGTTTGTTTTCTTTTCTAAAGACTTAATATTGTTAATATTGTTTGTGAAATGGGCTAGGCCCTTTGGTTTTTTTTCTTATATAAAACTGCCAGATCTAACAACATACCCTCTTTGTATTTGTCTTGATTCTTATTTTAGTTCTATAATCATTTTTTCTAAGTTGTAGATAATCTCTTTATTTAGGAAAATATTTATAAAAAAAATAATACGCATTAATTACTTTTTTTTGGGGCCAATGACTTGACAAAAGGCCAATTTTCGCCCGATTACATTTAATCGGTGATGAGCGGTCAATATGAGGCCCTCTTTTTATTTTATTCTATTATTTTTTACTTTGAACAAAAAAACTTGTAATATAATTTATTTTATTCATTATTTTCAACATTATTTAATTTATTTAGTTATTCAATTTATTATTCTATATTAATTTTCGCAATTCAATTTATTTATTTTCGCATTTAAAAAATTACGTTTCGACTCCTTATAGAATGATTCCGATTTTGAATCGATTCTAAGGTAGTTCACGAACAAAATTTCGTCGCGTCCCAAAAGGTCCAACGCCTACGAATAGTTGCGCTCGATTAAAAGGTCCAACGCCTTCGAATAGTTGTGTCCCGATCAAAAAGGCCGAACGCCTTCGAACCGTTCAAAACACTGCACACACGCTTTCTCTTGGGCTAATTACAACGAGACCTCTTTATTTCTCGCAATCCCCTGTATTTATTTTGTATCCCTCTCCCATTATTTTGTACGCACTTTATTTTCCGTATTTTATTTAATTCCGAATCCTTGGTCCAACGCCAAGCGATTGCACTTGCACACTCGCACCTTTTTTTTATTTTGTTTCGTTTATTAGGATCCACCTTACTTTGCGAGCCGAGCGCTTCGTGCCTCGCTAACAAACCACAAAAATAAACTCCATTCGCATTCACCCTTTAAACCTCAAAAAAACCAAAACGATTCTTTTTAGATCCAAACCCTTGATCCAACGTCAAGCGGTCATAGGATAATAAAACACTTTAACAAAAACGAGAAGATTTGTACGCCACGAGCCTTAAGCGGTAGAAAGGAGGATAACGAGCTCTCGTTACTCGCTCCGATTATTTCAACGCAGGACGCTCGTCTTGTTGGGCGAGATAAACTATCCATAGTCTTTAGTGCATTTCAACTCCTAAACCCTTTCATCGAAGAAAGGTAATAAAATCAACAACCATTACCCTTAGTAGGCCGAACTACGAGGCTCTGACTTTCCCATTGCACACGGGAGTACGTAGGCACGAGGATCTCAATCCTTGCCGAGCACCTAGGTTCAATCTAACTTATAATTCAACTCATTTCCCTCTAGCAAGCAATTCGTATAAGCATAGACATCCTTTCTCGCGCGTTAACTTAGATGGTTTCCATCGAGTACGATGGATGTAGGGGGTGCTAATACCTTCCCCCTGCATAACCGACTCCCGAACCCAGACAATGGTTCCGTTGACCTTTGTCCTCGTCCTTTTCTTCCCGGGTTGTATCTATATCTCCCCTTTCCCTCTTCGGGAATAAATAGAATTAGGTGGCGACTCTTCAGTCCGTCCAGCGCGCGGCTCCCGTTCATTTCGGATCGCGTATGGTCGTATTTTTCGGGGTACGACACAATGTGAAGTTTTTTGTGATTTTTGGAAATCTAAATGGTATTTTAATTAATTAATTTCCATTAATTAATTAAAATAAACATTTAAATATTTTTAAAATGATTTTTTAATGCAAAAAGTAAAAATAAAAATTGTTTTGGGTGAAGAAAAATATTCGAATCAGAAATGCAAAGTTTGAATTTTTTTGGATATGTTTTGATATTTTAAAATAATTATGCAAGAAAATGGAATAAAATGAAAATAAAATCAATTTAAATGGAAAGTAATCCAATCTGATGGATGAGATTCAAACTGGGGAGATAACCATTGACTGCGTGCGCAATCTAGTGGTCAGGATTCAAACTGGCTTAATTACCTAATTAAATTAATTAAATGGAAATTAGGGTTAACTGAAATAATCCAGGCCATACATTCACGCGCTAATCACCATCCTACAACCATAATTCAAACTAGGCGACTAAACCCTAATTAGGGTTCTAATTATTTTCAGGTGACCGGAGCAAGCTCTGGTCATCTTCTCCAGTGACCCCAAACATCAAACTTCTTCCCTAGGCTATTTCCAGAGCTCTAAAGCTCCAGATCACATCATCTAACAACCCTAAGCACGAATCAAGCATCAAAACACATTTCTCATTCATCATTCTCAAGATTCGAAGAAAAACATAAAAATGACGAAACTTTCAGACAGCCATGAAATTCTTAATGCACAACCATTTTTAAAACTAAGCACATCACAATGATCAGGGAGACACAAGGAACAATTTAAGAACTTAAAATAGCATTTATGGAAAAAAAAGTTCATGAGGTATACCTGAGCTTGAGCTTTCTCAGTTTGAGCTATCTGGACCTCTCTCTTGTGCAAATGGCCTCCACTTGATCCCCTGATGATGTTGCAAGACTTTGAATGAGTTGAAATGAGCTGGTTTGAGTGGTTGCACCTCAACTGGTCTGAAATCGTGTCTTGTGTTTGTGGGGTTTCAGGCTTTTTTGATTGTTGGGAAAGGTTGTATTGATGATGGTGAGTTGAATGGTGAAGTTTGTTTGAGGTTTGAGTGGCTGGACAGAGAGAATCGAAAGCTTGAAGGTTGAAGGTGATTTTGTGAAACTTGGCTTATGAGAGGTTCTGAGCTCCAATGTTATGTGAAGTAGCTTGCTTTGAGTCCACATAACATGTCTTGATAGGTCAGAAAGTGGGTGGTGGCTTGTGGTGATTGGTATGGGGCAAGTTGCAAAAAGTCAACAACTTGTGTACTTGAGGTATGGGCTTGTGTAGCAGCTGTTTTATGGCATGTCCTGGTTCAGCATTGATCAAGGAGAGCCATGGGATTCATTTTATGCAGCTGGATGGCTTAGAGGCATGACTTTCATAGGTTTTGCAAGTGTTATGCAATTTGCCCCTTTTGTGATTTCTTGTGATGCAAGTCATAGAAACTTGTGATTCCTTGGGCAATTCTGATCACAATAAGTTGTATTATGTTTGTATGATGCTTAGAGGTTGATTAGAGGTCACATAATGGCTTGGTATGTGAAATTGCAAAAAATCCTCTTTGGTGTGAAAGTGAAAATTATAGGATTTTTGCCAACTTTGCAAGGCCATAACTTGAGTTCCATAATGAATTAGGACATGTTCTTATGCTTTTTGAAAAGGGAATGATCCAATCTACAACTTTCATGACCAACAATTTTTCATTTGAAGCATTTTTGGTTGAGAAAGAGGAGGTTGAAGAACTTTCCCAAAATGGAAAGTTTCCATTACAAGTCATTTCCATTCTTGGCAACTTTTGGTTTAGCTCAAGTTTCTTCAATTTTGTGAACTTCCAAGCACTTCAATGATCAAATAAAGATCATATAACTTCAATTTGATGAAAATACCCCTTGGGTTCCATTGTTGGGGGCCTCAGATGCCTTGATTTTGCACTGACTTACTCAAGAAGTTACCCAGTGAACAAATGACTTCCACAATGAATTTCTTCATCAAACTTGGTACACATGATCCTTATAACATATTGAGACCATTAGAAACAAGAATGACCAAAAAATTTGGAGTTATGGCCTCTGAAACCAAAACCATAATTTCAGGTCATCTGTGTAGTGAAACCCTAGCTCCGCTTCCATGCTTTCCAAGTTCTTGTGATTTCTTGACTTCCTTGATCTTTGAGGGATATAATATGCTGATGGAACACACATGGACCCTCTTGGAATGATTGGAAACCTTTAGAGTGGCTCAGATGGATCCTTGGATTGCTCAGATCACAAACCCTAGATGTAGAGGAACTTGAACTTATGCAGTGAAGCAAAAATGCAATATGAGATGATATGCTTAAAATAATGCTAATATGAAAGATCACAAGCCATGGTGTGAAATTAGTGAGGGGAAATTTGGGGTGTTTACAAAGATTGGGTCTCTGGCTGATCTGCTTGGAGGGATATCCCAACTGGGGGAGATCATTGGTAGATCTGTTAGGAAATATAGCTCTGCTTGGGGGAAATAGATCATTGATAGATCTATCCCGTAAGCAGAACTCAGCTGGGGAGAAGGAAGCTTTCGTCACTTTGTTGTGCAAGAGTTTTAGGCATTGTTTTTCTGGGGAGGGAATGGAAACTTCTGTGGGGGGATTTAGCTAGGGATGCTCCTGTTGAATAGGCCTGTGCTGGGGACGAGGAGGCTTTGGAAATCCCACTGGGGAAAAGCATTCCAGATACTGTTCAGGGAGGAGGTATGCTGGGGAAGTGTGCTTGGCATGCCCCATTTTGCGTATTGAATACCTGCAACTTGTTAAGACAAAGAAACGCACAAGTATCCCGAGGTATCCCTTACCGGATTCCGTCATAGGAGTTAGATATTCCTGAAAGTAAATATATTTCCTGCAAGCATTTATTAAGAATGGCTCATGTTTTATGCAAATATTATATCATGGATATTGGACATTTTGCAAACGAAACAAAAATGTACAAAACGAGGTGTGACTGAAAACTCTGATTTTATTAATCTGGGTGCCCTGAATTGGCAGATACAGTCAAAGAAACAAATCCCCTGAAATGAGGAGATTATTACAAATTAAAAAAGTAAAAGTGCTGGAAATGTTGACGACGCTCCGATGAGCTTCCTTTGCTATGACCTGTATGACCTTGACGTTCTTCTTATCTTGCTTTCTGAAGAAGGTTGATTCTGACTGATGCTTTATCCTTCCGAAGCATTCTGTGTCGTGAACGATACAGATAAATTCAGAATGCAGTTGTTCGCTTATTCCCTGATTTTGCGTGGATCGCCCTTTCGGGTTTTCAATCCACTGGGATATCCATTTTTGCCTGAGTTGTCCAATGCGGCTTTTCAACTCAGCGGGTGTACATTTTTTCAATTTTCCCTTATTTTTGCCGGAGTCTTTTATTCTGTTTTTGACTCGCCGGGATGCCCTATTTTTTCCTGGACTTACATTCTGTTTTTATATCCAGCGGGTCATTTTATGCGAAGTATTTTTTAACTGCATCTGAATTCACAGGGGATAAGAAATCTTCACCATCCATAGTAGTGAGCATTAGTGCTCCACTAGAGAAAACCTTCTTTACTATGAATGGACCATCATAGTTTGGAGTCCACTTGCCCCTATGGTCTGTATGAGGAGGAAGAGGTCTTTTCAGCACAAGATCTCCCACTTGGTATTCCCGAAGCCTGACTTTCTGATCAAAGGCTTTCTTCATCCTTTTTTGATATAAATGCCCATGACAGATATCAACTAATCTCTTTTCTTCGATCAGATTCAGTTGATTGTACCGAGACCGAACCCATTCTGCTTCGTCCAACTCTACATCCATCATTATCCGTAAGGAGGGTAATTCAACTTCAACAGGTAGGACAACTTCCATACCATATACCAGTTGATAAGATGTTGCCCCAGTGGACGTTCTAATTGAGGTTCGATACCCATGCAAGGCAAATGGTAGCATTTCATGCCAGTCTTTGTAAGTAACCACCATCTTTTGCACAATCTTCTTGATGTTTTTGTTAGCTGCCTCAACAACGCCATTCATCTTTGGCCTGTAAGGAGAAGAGTTGTGATGTTGGATTTTGAAGTCCCAGCACAATTTTGCCATCATTTTGTTGTTCAAATTGGAACCATTGTCGGTAATGATTCGCTCGGGCACTCCATATCGACATATGGTGTCTCTTTTTAGAAATCTGGCTACCACTTGTCTAGTGACGTTTGCGTACGAAGCTGCTTCAACCCACTTGGTGAAGTAATCAATGGCTACCAGGATGAATCTGTGGCCATTTGAAGCAGTTGGTTCGATCTTTCCAATCATGTCAATTCCCCACATGGCAAAGGGCCAAGGTGAAGACATCACATTCAAAGGATTTGGAGGCACATGCACTTTATCTGCGTAGATCTGGCATTTATGGCATTTTATGGCATAGGCACAACATTCTGCATCCATTGTGCTCCAATAGTAACCTGATCTTAATAATTTCTTAGCCATTGCATGTCCTCCAGCATGGGTACCGAAAGATCCTTCATGCACCTCGTGCATCAACAAGTCTTCTTCTTTCTTATCAACACATCAGAGCAGAACCATGTCAAAGTTTCGCTTGTATAATGAACCATCAGCATTATGTCGCTCCCACCAAATGAAACCGGGTCAAATGGGGTACAGACGCGAACGGTCGGCGAAAGAGGGATGCGAGAACACACAGGAGTGAACTCACAGGGAATGAAAAGAGTCGCCAGCTAGGCATTTTTATCCCGGAGGAAAGGTAATGCTGCATAGACCTAGAAAGATATGGATAAGACGGTTGCGAACCAGAGAGACTGAGAAAGGGGGTTGGTTACAACCTGGGAAGGTATTAGCACCCAGATTGTCCGCCGTACTCGACGGGATCCACGCTTAAAAGATTTGTGTTTTAAAGGGGTAGTGTCAGTGCAATTTGTGTGTGAAAGGGCTGGAAAGCAAAATGTACAGGTGTCAGTGTAAAGGAAGTGTAAAGTGTATAAATGATGTGTCAGTGTAAAAGAGAAAGAGGTGAAATACTCATGATAATGAGGCTTAAAGGATGAGGCTGGAAAGAGGGGGAATATATAGAGACTTTTGTTCGATAACTGTTAAGTTATGCCTACGTATCCTCTCGTGCAATGAGGAAGTCAGAACACCGTAGTTCGACCCAAAGAGACTGAAAGATGAATTGACTTGTGAACTGCTTGCTTGTCTATGCTAAAGTGTATGAACTGTCTGGCCCAGCTGCAACCTGTCTTGCATTAGACGGAAGAAGCAAATTCTCGTTTGTGAGTGAATGAGATGAGAAAAGAATCCCGGAGGAGACGATTATTGTGTTTTTGAGTTTTCAGTCTTTTATTGCTTTTTGAAGCTTGTCATAAGTTAATGAGCTTAAGCCTAAACCAATGGATTTAGTAAAATCATCACATATTCCCTCTGATTAGGGGTAATGAGAATACCTTAAGTGTGAAGTCAGCTTCTCACACTTAATCACCATGATGTAGGATTAAGATCATTAACCTACTTGTGATTATTTAGATGTTTTTTGTGGTTTTTGTTTAGTGTTAAGTAATGAGAGTAAGCCATAATCAGGGATTAAACAGACTCATTACACCATCCTAATAGAAGGATAATAGATGAGAATGTTAAAGTTGAGGAAAGCTCCTCAACTTAATCCATGATTAGGGATTAAACTCATGACAAAACAAAGCCTTTATTAAGTGGATTTTAGTTAATGGTAAGATGATGAAGTGATTTTTAGGGTTTGTAAGACAACCTGAGGGGGACTTGTCCATTAACATTAGGGTTAGTCCTTCTTAACCAATTAAGGAAGAATTAGAACCCTAATGCAAGGCCCAAGTTACAAGCTTGATGTCTTGATGATTATTAAGTGAATTGATTAAAGGATTTAAACACATTAAGGGTTTAACACTTAGGATTAAAGTTATACACTCCATCCTAATAGAAGGATGCAGGCATAAGCTTAATCACAAAGCCTTAAAGCCTTTAGGGTTTAGTCCCTGATTATGAGGTGAGAAGAGAAGTCTCAAAGAGACACAAAGGTAAAACTAAGTGGGGAGACTAATTAAGACCCTAATCATTGTCATGCTTGGTTGTTCCTAAGGTTTGTGAGGTTTAAGAAAGAAATCTTCAGAGGAACCACCAGGAAGCAGATGAAAGTAGCAAAGAGAAGCAAAGTAACTTGCTTCATTTAAGAAGACAAGTCACTTGAAGAAAGAAAGTAAGATGGAGAAGAAAGAGCAAGCTCAATCTCAAACACAAAGATAAAATGCAGCAATGATGCATAAGAGAGATGAAAAGAAATTGTGAGAAGTGAAGGCAAATTCACTTCTCAAAGTAACTTACCACCTGAAAAGTTAGTGAAAGAAATGCAATTCAATACAAAATGAAATGAAATGGAAAGATGCATACCAAAACCAGAAGCATATATGGGATGATAATGATGCTATGAGATGATACAAACATGATACAAGGCATGGGGATGATCATATGAACTTATGGATGCAAATGGAGCAAGTTTAGAACCATGAACACACATGAAAAGTTATGAAATGCAAATGACATACAACTTGGCAATTACATGAAGCAATGATCAAACATGCTTTCAACATATCTTAAGATGTCTAATGAATCAAATGAATGCATAAAATGTCATGGCAAGTCAAGGTATGCAAGCAAATGTAAGATGAATGCAAAAGGAAGCCCAAATTAGGGTTTATGATCAATGCAACAAACAAAAACCAAAATCAGAAGCAAGCATCAAGATAAAAAATTGAAAATGCATTCAAGGGAACCCTAATCCTATACAAACTCACTGCCCAAAGGAGGGGTCCTAACTCTTAACCTAATTAGGGTTATGAATTTCCTAAGTTCTCTAGGGTTTTAGGGTACCTTGACAAGAAAAATGTCAAACAAAAGGAAAATGTAAGATCAAATCATGCCAATTTAATCCTACAAACTACATGCTAAACAAAATGCAATGCAAAAAGAATCAAAGTCCAACTCTCAATGGTTAGGCAGAAATGATTTTTTGAAGTTTGGATCAAAATAATGCCTTGAAATTGAATTAATTCCATGGAAAATTGTCAAAATGCATCAAGATCAAAAAAGAAATTTGGTTTGAGGGTTGGACAATGTTTCTAAATGTTTTTAAAGGTTTCATGAATTTTTTTTGGTGATTTTTAAATACCTAAAAGTATTTTTAATTAATTAATTCTCATTAATTAATTAAAAATAAACTTTTAAATGATTTAAAAATATTTTTTACGCAAAAAAAATAAAAATAAAAATGTTTTTGGTTTCTGGAATTAAATAAAAGTTTGTACAAAAAATTTCAGAATTTTTAAAATTGTTTTACTATTTTTAATTAAATGGACAAATTAAATGAAATAAAATGAAAAATAAAATGGATTAAATGGGTGGTAATCAGATCCAAGGGCCTAGGTTTGAACTGGCAGCGCGCGCGTTTGACTTGGCGCCACATCCAAGGGTTGGAATTCAAATTCGCTAATTAAATGATTAAGCCCTAATCCTGCCCTAATCACTCTCAGGCGACCGGAACACTATTCCGGTCGTCTTCTCCGGCCAGCTCAACTCTCAATCTCTCTCAATATGCCATGAAATCATTCCAAACTCTCCAGAATCAATCATTAATCATCACTAAACCTAAACCCCACCCCAAAATCCATTCATTTCCACTGAATCATGAGAAACGAATCAAAATGGAAAACAACACAAAAATTTCAGAGATCAAATACATCCTACACACGCAACCATTTTAAATGATTCAAAGCTTAAAATGATCAACACATCACATAGAATCAGTTTGTAACTCAAAACACGAGTTCTAGAAAAATGTTCTTGGATGATACCTGAGATGGAGCTTTCGATTCCAGAGCTTTCAGGCTGTTTCTTTGGCTCAAATCTACTCCACTGATCCTCCTAAGAAGCTTGCAAGGTTTGTTTGAAGTTTGCAATGGCTGGTTTGAGAGATGGCAGGAGTTCTGTTCAATGGCAGGTGGTGATCGTGTTTTTGATTCTTTGAGTTTCAGGCTATGGTGAAGGGTGCTTTGTGACCAGGAAGGTGTATTGAGTTGATTGGTGAAGTTTGTTTGTGTGTTTGTGGCTTGTGCAAGCAGTTTCGAATGCTCTTGCAAGATGAGGTGAAAATGAGAATGCTGTGCTATGGAGTGTTTCAGGCCTTTTTTTTGTTGCTTTGGCTTGCTTTTGGCTTGTATAGACAACTGTGATTGGTCAGAAGAAGTGATGTGTGCTTTATTGATAGGTATGGCTCAAGTTGCCAAAATGTCAAAGTTGTGTAAGAGAGGTATGGGCTACTTTATAGCCAAGGACAAAGGGTGTGTCCTACGCAGCATGATGTGGGGAGATGCCTAGGATGGTTCAGCAAGCTAGCAAGCAAGTGGATGATAAACTATGATGAGTTTTGCAAGTTGGTTCACTTTTGCTTCTTATGAAAAATCTTGATCCATAGGCCACAAAAATGAATGATCCCTTGGCCCATTATGATTTTTAAATGTTGTATGATCATGTTGTGAAGTTTAGAGGTCCATTTGATGACTTAATTTGCCTTGAGAAGTGAATTTGCAACTTTGCCTCTTTGGTAGAAACTTTGAAATTTTGTGATTTTTGCCAACTTTGACAAGCCATAACTTTTGATCCAAAATGAATTAGGTCATGTTCTTGTACTTTTTGAAAAGGGAATGATCCATTATACAACTTTCATGACCAAAGTTTTTCCATTTGAAGCTTTTTTGAATCAAAAAGCAAGGGTTGAAAAAGTTTCCCAAAATGGCAATTACATTAAAAGTCAAACTTTCCCAAAAAGTCAACTTTACAAAAGACTTGAAATTCTTCAATTTTGTGAACTTATAACATCTTCTATGATCAAATAAAGATCATATACAATAAACATGATGAAGAACACCCTTTGGTTGGGTCATTGGGGGCCTCAGATGCCCTGATTTTGCATTGACTTGCTTGAAAAGTCAACTCTTGATCAGATGACTTCCCCATGGAATTTCTTCATGAAAATTGATATGCATACTCCCTATACCATATAGAGACCAATAGAGACAAGAATGACCAAAAATTTGGAGTTATGGCCTCTGAAACCAAAACCCTAATTCTAGGTCATCTGTGCAGTCAAACCTGGCTCTGCTTCCATGCCATTCTCAGTTCTTGTGATTTCTTGGCATTCTTGACTTTGAGGGGATATAATATGATGCTTGAACCTACATGGACCTCTTTGAAGTGATTGATGACCTTTGGAGTGGCTCAAGAAGCCCTTGGGTTGCTCAGATCACAAACCCTAGATGCAGATGACTTAGAACCAATGCAGTGAATCAAAAATGTAATATGAGATGCCATGATTGAGCTTATGCATATGAAATGATCACAAGCCATGGTGTGAATGAGTGAGGGAAAATTTGGGGTGTTTACAGCTGCCCCTATTCAAACATAAGTTAGCTGTGCAGGATGTAAGCTACGGCTTAACAGGCAAACAAGATAACTTGTGGTTGAATACCAAAGACAGTCCAAAATTTGCACTTACAGAATGAAGAAGAAAAGGGATATAGATTGTAAAAGAAAATTAAGTATATTGTAAAGTGTGGGCGACGGAGGAAGACCGTCGAGCAGAGGACGACTGCTGGGTAAATAGCAATGACGGGGACGGCCGGCATGCTGGGATAAAGTGCGAAAAAATAAAGCAATGACGGGGACGGCCGACATGCTGGGGATAAAAGGAATTATGATGGGGACGGCCATCAAGTAAAGTTATAAGATTCTCTGGGTATCTAATGAAAAGTGACGGGGATGGCCATCAAGTTCATAGAGTAAGGTAACCAACGATGGGGACGGCCATCGGGCTAAACTGATGAAGGACGATCATCAGGAAAAGGAAGAGGGACCACGACGGGGACGGCCATCGGGTTAAAGAATAAATGAAATAAACAGATGATGAGGGACGATCATCAAAGGTGAAGGACGATCACCTAGCAGGGGACGGCTGCTCTGTTGGGTATAAGATGAGGGACGGTCGTCTAAGGTGAAGGACGATCACCTGGCAGGGTACGACTGCCGAAAGTATTGCGACATAGGACGAATGCCGGATAAAAGGTCAACGATGGGGACGGCCATCGGACGAGCGTGATGAAGGACGATCATCAAGAGGTGGAGGACGACCACCTAGCAGGAGACGGCTGCTCTCAAGGTTTGTCATGACATAGGACGAATGTCAGACAACCAAAATCAACAATGGGGACGGCCATTGGGTAAAATGATGAAGGATGATCATCAAAAGGTGGAGGACGACCACCTAGCAGGGGACGGCTGCTAAAAATCACGACATAGGACGAATGTCGGATAGAAAAGATCAACGATGGGGACGGCCATCGGATGAGCATGACGAAGGACGATCATCAAGAGGTGGAGGACGACCGCCTAGCAGGGTACGGCTGCTCTCAAGGTTTGTCATGACACAGGACGAATGTCAGATAAAAAGAAAATTTTGCTTTGTTGGCGATCTACTGGGGAATAGTAGACACGGACGAGTGCTTATATCCAAGAAAGAAAGGTATAAGTGTTTAGATGTTTGTGTATAGATTAAAGATGCGGACGAGCATCCTTAAGACTACGATACAGACGAGTATCGGGTAGAAACAAATACTGACACGTGTTCAGAGATGATGATACGGACGAGTATCAACTGGTTAACAGAGAACACGGACGAGTGTTGAATCTGAAGGGACTCTTCTGGGGAATAGTAGACACAGACGAGTGTCTATATTCAAGAAGACGAGAGTGCTTGACACAGTGTATGGGTCAAAGATGCGGACGAGCATCCTTAAGACTATGATACGGACAAGTATCAGGTAGAAACAAACGCTTGACGCATGTTCCGAGATGATGATACAGACGAGTACCATCTGGTTAACAAAGAACACAGACTAGTGTCGAATCTGCGGGGATATAAATGGTGTATACGGACGAGTATCTATATAAGTATGAGTGGTGTATAAATGAGTGTTCAACCTGCTGGGGAGAGTGACACAGACGAGTGTCAAAAGGAGAAGAGTATATTATAAACAAATATCTGGTATACAAAGCGTTTATGTTACTGTGCTGGGGAAAATGACACGGACGGATGTCAAGGAATTGCATGTATATATATCTGTGAGTGCAAAGGGGATGTCTTTGGCTTTTTGCTGGGGATATAACACGGACGGGTGCCACAAAGAGTATATACTGATGTTTGGGAGTGTAAGGCAACTGTTTTAGCTTTAGCTCTCCGTTGGGGAATCTGGGGAGCAATCTGTACGTTGTTGACGGATTGTCAAGTGTTTGGTTCAGAACATGGCTTATGATTATGCAATATGTTTGATTTTTGCCGTAATGCTCCGTATTAGACGGAATGCTACGCTCTGCGGGGTGAATATGATGCGAATGCTATGATTATGCAAGGATACCAAACCGGGATTCGGATCCCGTTGCTATGAAGATCTCTGGCCGATCTGGTTTGAAATGGGCATCCCAGCTGGGGATGAGATCATTGGTAGATCTGATGAGATGCATCTGTTTGGGGAAATGGGTCAATGATAGACCTATTCCAGTAGATGAGGGACCCAGCTGGGGTTGGTAGAAACTTTCCACTCTGTTGTGATTCCTTCCTGCGTTGCTATTCTGGATAGAGGCTGAAACTCTGTGGGGAAGTGGTTCCCTGGCTTTTGTACTTGGCTGAGGAGGGAGAATGATTGGCACCTCGGCTGGGAGAAGTGACAAGTGGAAACTCAGCTGAGGAGAAAACACTTTGGGTGCTAAGACTGAGTGAGTGTTGATTTGCCAGCTTGCTGGGGTAAAGCTTTTATGCCCCATGTTGCGCTTTTGGATACCTGCAATCTTGCAAAGATAGAGAAACGCACAAGTAATCCCGAGGTATCCCTTACTGGATTTCGTCATAGGAGTTAGGCACTTCTGAGAATAAGTATATTCCCTGCAAGCACGTGTTTTTATTTTTTTTATATTTTTTATATTTTTAAAGATAAGCATCTGTATTCATGCAATCAGTTTTTCTTAAGACATCAGACATTCTTTGCAAATAAAAATGTATAAGACGAAACATGACTGAAAATCTGCTTTTATTAATTCATGTGCCCTGAATCGGCAAGATACAGTCAAAGAAACATATCTCCTAAAATGAGGAGATTGTTATAAATTGAGAAACAAAAAGGTGCTGGCAATGTTGACGACGCTTTGAGGAGCTTCCCCTTTGCTATGACTCGCATGACATTTGACATTCTTCTCGTCTTGCTTTCTGAAGAAGGCTGATTCTGATAGAGGCTGGATCCTTTCGAAGCTTACCAAGTCGTAAGTGATACAGACGAATTTAGTACGCAGTTGTTCGCTTATTCCCTTATTTTGCATGGATCGCCCTTTCGGGTTTTCAATCCATCGGGATACCCATTTTTTCCTGAGTTGTCCAATGCGGCTTTTCAACTCAGCGGGTGTACATTTCTTTGTTTATTTCCCTTATTTTTTCCCGAGTCTTTTATTCTGTTTTTGACTCGCCGGGATGCCCTATTTTTGCCTGGACTTACATTCTGTTTTTATGTCCAGCGGGTCATTTTATGCGAAGTATTTTTTAACTGCATCTGAATTCATAGGGGACGGGAAGTCTTCACTATCCATAGTGCTGAGCATCAGTGCTCCACCCGAGAAAACTTTCTTTACTACAAATGGTCCTTCATAATTTGGAGTCCACTTGCCCCTGTGGTCTGTATGAGGAGGGAGGATTCTTTTCAGCACAAGATCTCCTACTTGGTACTCTCGGTGCCTGACTTTCTGATCGAAGGCTTTCTTCATTCTTTTCTGATACAACTGTCCATGACAGATTGCTGCCAATCTTTTCTCTTCAATCAGACTCAGTTGTTCGTATCGGGATCAGACCCATTCTGCTTCGTTCAGCTTAACATCCATCAGTACCCGTAGGGAGGGTAATTCAACTTCAACTGGTAGGACTGCTTCCATACCATACACAAGCTGATACGGGGTTGCCCCAGTGGATGTTCTGATTGACGTGTGGTACCCATGCAAGGCAAATGGTAGCATTTCATGATAGTCTTTGTAGGTGACTACCATCTTCTGCACAATCTTCTTGATATTCTTATTAGCTGCCTCAACAGCGCCGTTCATCTTTGGCCTGTAAGGAGAAGAATTGTGGTGTTGGATCTTGAAGTCCCGGCATAGCTCTGCCATCATTTTGTTGTTTAAATTGGAACCATTATCAGTAATGATTCGCTCGGGAACTCCGTATCGACAGATGATATCTCTCTTCAGAAATCTGGCTACCACTTGCCTTGTAACATTTGCATAGGAAGCTGCTTCGACCCACTTGGTGAAGTAATCAATAGCAACCAGGATGAATCTGTGGCCGTTTGAAGCAGTCGGTTCAATCTTGCCAATCATATCAATGCCCCACATGGCAAAGGGCCAGGGTGAAGACATCACATTCAAAGGATTGGGAGGCATATGCACTTTATCCGCATAAATCTGGCATTTATGGCATTTTCTGGCATAGGCACAACAGTCGGCATCCATTGTGATCCAGTAATAACCTGATCTTAGCAATTTCTTGGCCATGGCATGCCCTCCAGCATGGGTACCAAAGGATCCTTCGTGCACCTCGTGCATCAACAAGTCTGCTTCTGTTCTATCAACGCATCTGAGGAGTACCATATCAAAGTTTCTATTATACAGGGAACCATCAGCATTCAAGAAGAAACTACCAGCAAGCCTTCTTAGTGTCTTCTTATCATTGGAAGATGCCCCAGGTGGGTATGTTTGATCCTCCAAGAAGCATTTAATGTCGTGGAACCAAGGCTTATCATATTTGACAACATCTGCTGCGAACACATATGCTGGTCTGTCAAGTCTGGATACTGAAATTTGAGGTACAAAGTTGGCAGTTTGAACTTTGATCATGGACGAAATGGTAGCCAGAGCATCTGCAAACTGATTCTCGTCCCGAGGGATATACTCAAGCTTGACTGTTGTGAAGAAAGTCAATAATCTCCTTGTATAATCCCTGTAAGGTATTAGATGATCCTGGTGTGTGTACCATTTGCCGTTGGTTTGATTAACTACCAGAGCTGAATCTCCGAATACAGTCAATGTCTTGATCCTGAGGTCAATGGCCTCCTCAAGACCCATAATGCAAGCTTCGTATTCAGCTTCGTTGTTAGTGCAGTTGAAAGTTAGTTTTTCCGAGAAAGGCATGTGAACTCCCTTAGGTGTAATGAGTACTGCACCAACACCACTACCATTCATGTTAACAGCCCCATCAAACATCATAGTCCATTCTTCTTCCGGGTCAGGCCCTTCAGTGTGAACAGGCTCTTCATGATCTTTTGCTTTTATGAACATGATGTCTTCATCAGGGAAATCAAATCTCATAGGCTGGTAATCATCAATGGGTTGCTCAGCAAGATATTCATACAATACACTGCCCTTGATGGCTTTCTGAGATGTGTACTGGATGTCATATTCTGTGAGAATCATTTGCCATCTTACAACCCGTCCGGTAAGCGCTGGCTTCTCAAAAATATACTTGACTGGGTCCATTTTTGAGATCAACAAGGTAGTGTGGGTCAACATATACTGTCTCAGTCGGCGAGCAGCCCACGCTAAAGCACAACAAGTTTTCTCGAGCAGTGAATAACGTTGTTCACAGTCGGTAAACTTTTTGCTTAGGTAGTATATTGCATACTCTTTTCGACCAGACTCGTCATGCTGGCCCAACACACACCCCATTGACTCTTCTAAAACTGTCAAATACATGATTAGAGGTCTTCCTTCAACTGGAGGCATAAGGATTGAAGGCTTTTGTAAGTATTCCTTGATCTTGTCAAAGGCCTTCTAGAAGTCTTCGTTCCACCTGACCGTTTGTTCTTTTCTCAGTAGTTTGAACAAGGGTTCACAGGTTGCTGTAAGGTGAGATATGAACCGTGAAATGTAGTTCAATCGACCTAAGAACCCTCGAACTTCTTTTTCTGACTTTGGTGCAGGCATTTCTTGAATAGCTTTGACTTTATCAGGGTCAACTTCAATCCCCTTCTTGCTTACAATAAACCCCAGCAGCTTACCAGATCGCACCCTGAATGTGCATTTGTTGGGGTTTAACTTCAATTGGTACTTCCTCAGACGCTTGAATAGCTTTAACAGATTCACCAGGTGGTCTTCTTCAGTGAGGGACTTGGAAATCATGTCATCCACATAACATTCAATTTCCTTATGGATCATATCGTGGAATAATGTTACCATAGCCCGTTGATATGTTGCACCAGCATTCTTCAGTCCGAATGGCATCACCTTGTAACAGAACGTGCCCCAGGGTGTGATGAAGGTTGTCTTCTCCATGTCTTCAGGTGACATCTTGATCTGATTATACCCTGAAAATCCGTCCATGAAGGAGAATACCGAGAACTGAGCCGTGTTATCCACCAATACATCGATGTGAGGTAATGGGAAATCATCTTTCGGGCTGGCTCTGTTCAGGTCCCGGTAGTCAACACACATTCTTACTTTGCCGTCTTTCTTAGGAACAGGTACTATATTAGCAACCCACGGTGGGTAGCTAGTCACAGCAAGGAACCCGGCGTCCCACTGCTTTTGTACCTCTTCTTTGATTTTCATTGCCATGTCTGGGCGAGTACGGCGCAGTTTCTGTTTAACCGGCGGGCAATCTTCTCTTAAAGGCAGCTTGTGCATAACAATGTCGGTGTCCAACCCTGGCATATCTTGATAAGACCAAGCAAATACGTCCACATACTCTTGAAGTAGGTCAATCAGTTGTCTTTTCACTGAGTCTTGTAAGCAGGCCCCGATTTTAACTTGTTTCACATCTTCATCTGTACCAAGATTAATTGTCTCGACCTCCTCCTGATGAGGAGTGATAACCCTTTCCTCTTGTTTCAACAACCTGGCTATCTCTTCAGGAAGCTCATATTCTTCTTCAACCCCTTCATCAGCTTGATTGATTGGATTGTCAAAGTCATACGAAGTCATAGCCGTGCTGTTGTCGGTGTGGTCTGGAAGGCACTCTCTGCAAGGGTTCAGTTTGTTCATTTTAGTGATTGATTTTAATCTTGCTTAGAAAAGTGAAATGAAGTTGTCATTTTGAAAACATTGCCATTTATTTTTTGTACAAAAAGAAAAATGGAAAAACAGTGAGCGGAAACGAAAAAGACTCATTTGCAAAAGATGTCTGATATTTCATTGATTAATCTTGTTGCACAAAATTACAGATGGCCCGATTACAAAATGAGTCTTGTCATCTTGGGCAAGATGCAAAACTTGATGCATGCTTAAAAATACAGGAAATAATAATTACTATGCAGGAGTAACTCTTATAATTTCCTGGGAAGACCAGTTTGAGATATTGCTCCCCGGGACCTTTGGACGGATCAAACTCTCCAGGTTGCGGTCGCTTTCATCTTCGTCTTCCAAATTGTTCACAGCATCGGGGGTGAGCATCCCCCCACTGACAAAATTGGGCTCTTTAGCAGCCTCTGCTTGATCTTGTTGAGTTGGTTTGTAACCCAACCCAAATCTATCCTCTTTCTTCTCCACGGGCAGCAACTTGCCCCAGCCTTGAGCAGTCCCTTCTTCAACAACCTTCCGGGCTTGTTGATAAGATGTCATTGAGGTTCCAGGTACAACGGATGCTTCATTTATGTTCAAGGCCTCAAACCCTTGACTCATAGTTTCGTGGATCTCTCCATCCATCTCAATGTATTTGTATGTAGCCAGATGGCTAACAAAAATATCTTCTTCTCCACAGATAGTAACGACTTGGCCCTCCCACTCGAATTTTAACTTCTGGTGAAGGGTAGACGTAACTGCGCCAGCGGCGTGAATCCAAGGTCTACCCAACAAACAGCTGTAGGCCGGCTGAATGTCCATCACGTAGAAGGTCGTTTTGAAAGTTTGTGGGCCAATCGTTATAGGCAACTCAATTTCTCCCAGAACTAATCTCTTAGAACCGTCAAAGGCTCTCACTACTAAGTTGCTGGGACGTAATGCCAATCCTTCATACTCCAGCTTCACAAGGGCTTTTTTAGGTAAGACATTGAGGGATGACCCTGTGTCTACCAGTACATGGGAAAGAACTGCACCCTTACACTCCATGGTAATGTGCAAAGCCTTGTTGTGACTGCGGCCTTCCGTAGTCAAATCAGTGTTGGTAAATCCTAGTCCATGACTAGCGTTAACATTTCCAACCACAACTTCCAACTGATTGACTGTAATCTCCTTTGGCACATAAGCTGCGTGCAAGACTTTTAGTAGTGCATTCCGGTGAGCCTCGGAGCACATCAACAATGATAAAATGGAGATCTTAGAAGGTGTCTGGTGAAGCTGGTCCACTATCCTGTAATCACTTTTCTTGATGATTCTCATGAATTCATCAACCTCTTGATCAAAAGGGGTTTTCAAAGCTTCTTTAGCAATTTGCTCTTCTTGCACCATGCTCTTCCCTTTTGCCTTGGCAGCAGCTTCTGCTTAGGCATTGGGTCTTTGAATTTGCGGGGCAAAGAGACGTCCGCTTCGAGTGAAGCCTCCGCCTCCCCCCACATTGTCTATTTGTGGTGAAGAAGTTGATGATTCAAGAGTGATTTTCTGTCCTTCGCAGTATAGATCGGAGCCGTAATGCCAGGGGATGGCATTACTGCTTTCATAAGGTACTGGCCCAGGCACTGTGATAGTGACTGGACTGATAGCAGCTGCAGAAGGGACCATGATAGTATGTGGATCATAGTATATTGTGACTGGTGCTCTGACAGGAGTGGCGCTTTGTGAGTTGTAGGCAGAATCATTTTCAGGATCATAATAAATTGTAACCGTTGAGACATTTGCTGTTGAAGTTGTAGGAGACATTGTGGAATGGATGGGTGTTGCCGTTGTAGGAGGTTCTGAATGAAGGGGTGCTGAAGTTGTAGAAGGGATGTTTGCTGATGTTTGGTCTGTTGAAGTGACAGATGAAGCATTTGTTGATGAGATTGAAGAGTTGTTTGGAACAATGGATGTTGCGGTTGTAGAAGACTCGAGAATTGTTGTTAAGGAGATTGCTGGATTGGTAGGAATTGATGTTGTGATCTGAAGCAGGCCACTCTGGATGAGACCATCTATGCCATCTCTCAAGTTATTACACCCATTCACTGAAATGTTGCAATAAGCACATCCTAGCTCACATCCAGGGAACATTTGGCATTCAAGGAGTTGAGCTTTAATCTCTACCAAAGGTGTCCGGATTTGCCCCACACTGGTTATCAAGTAAGACGGCTTGTCTTCCTCAATAGCATTGATTCTGGGTCCACCGTGGTTTGGCATAGGGTTCTTACTGACATTTGGTGGAGGTGCAAAGTTTAGAGCTTTGGAATCCACTAGATCCTGCACTTTCATGTGCAAGGCTCTGCACTTCTCTGTACTGTGGCCAGGTGCATTTGAGTGAAAAGCACATCTGGCGCTGGCGTCATAATTTCTGGGCAGACTGGCAGGATCCGGAGGTGCCAATGTCCTTAGCTCAACCAGGTTGAGTTTCAGGAGTTGTGGCAGTAATGTGGCATAGGGCATAGGGATCGGATCAATCACCCTATTGGCCTGAGATGGTCTCTGTTGAAATGGTCTTTGCTGATTGTTGTTGCTGGTGTTGTTGTTGTTATAATTTCTCTGAGGTGGATATTGAGCTTGTTGCTGGTAGTGAGGTTGTTGCTGAGGTTGGTATGTCGGTTGTGGATGAATTGGAGCGGGAATGGTGACAGCTGCCACAGACCTATGAACATATTGGGGTCTGCCCCTGCTGGTATGGATAGCATTAGTATCACCAATTCTTCTTGGGCCCACAAAAGGCTTTCTTGAGTTGTTGGAAGAGCTTGCACCGTTGTCAGAAATTTTGCCCATCTTCAATAGGCTCTCAATTCTTTCTCCAGCTATAACTACATCCGCAAAGCTGGTAGAAGAAAAGGCAGCTAGCCTGTCAATGTATGTTCCTTGGAGGGTGTTCATAAACATATCTGCCATCTCCCTCTCCGACATAGGTGGTTGGACAGCAGCAGCAAGCTGTCTCCACCTCTGGGCGTACTCCCGGAAGCTTTCTCTGGATGATTGTGACATTCCACTCAGGAGGGTCCTGTTGGGAGCCATATCCAAGTTATACTGGTATTGTCTAACGAAGGCCTCAGCCAAGTCCTTCCAGCACCTGATGGTTGCTCTAGTCAAGTGAGAGTACCATTCCCTTGAAGCTCCTGTTAAGCTATCTTCGAAATAAAACATCCATAGCTTTTCATCCGTGGTATATGCCTTCAGCCTCCCCAGAAAGGATTGTAAGTGGGTCCGTGGACAGGAAGTCCCGTTGTACTTCTAAAAGCACGGTGGTTTAAATTTGTGGGGAATCCTGACCCCGTCCACTAAGCCCATGTCCATAACATCAAAACCCAAAGAGTTTTGAGACTCCAAGGATCTTAATTTTTCAGCAATTTCATCCAGCCTTCTGTCATAAGCCTCATCCCCAGCTCCCATCACTGTGAACTGATCTTCCTGGGGGTCTTCTTGGAGTACTATGCCTGTAGTAGCATTCCCTTGTGCATTAGCAGGGATATTGATCTCTGGATGAAGGTGGGGTCCAAATACAGGTGGGTTGATATGAGGCTGAACCCTCTCATTGTTGCTTATCCCACCAGTCCCTAGATGGGGGTCTTCCTGAGTCTGCCTTTCTACTAAAGCCCTCAATCTCTCTTGGCTTTGAGCTAAACCATTCATCACCTCCAGAAATTGTGTCATCTGATTCCTCATTTCCAATCTCTCATTGGCCATTTGGTTCCTGACCTCTGTAAGGTCCTGTTGTACCTGGTCCATCTGTATACCCGGAAGGTTGTTGCAGGTTGGATATCTGTGTGGACGGTTGAGTGGGAACACCCGACGTCGAGCAATAGTTCCTGAAGTCACAACAGAGTTAGTAACAAAAACAAAACAAAACCTAAAAAACAAACAAAGGTCAGTATGCAATGCAGTATGCTTATTTGTTTCCAAGGTATCCGGCTTGGCACTTGGTTTTGACCTTTCCAGACCCTTGAAGATGCTGTTGATGTTGCTTGAAAAATTCAGATAAAACAAACCAACACATATATTACAAAAAAGTAACTGATACATAGTTTGTTTCTTTTTACAATACATGCCCTCTGAGGGGTCAAAATACAACACAAAAAGGGAAAAGTACAATGAAATGAAAGCAACAACAAGCAAAAGTCAGACACTAAGACCAAACTCATCCTCCTGAACTTCCTTTAGAAGTGCTTCAGTCACAGGATCAGCTGGACACTCTGTAAGGTTCCTGATAAGGAGATTCCTGGTAGTAACAGCTGTAGTTAGCTTCTTGTGTCGACTCTGGTCCTTTGACCTCTTCACACCAACTCTAATCTTCAACTCTGAGATCTCTCTCTGGGCTGCTAGCAGGGCTTCCTGTTGCTCTTTTGCACTAGCCTCCAACTGCTCAATCTTGTCCTGAGTCCTCTTATCCTCCTGAGTACGAGCTTCGGTGATCCTGACCCACCTAGCTTGACTCTCCTTCAGATACAAATCAGTCATGGCCTTCTGGAACTGAGCCTCCTTGCAGGCATTCTTCAAAATCTGTTCTCCAGCCCTAGACTTCTTGATGTAATCCTCTGACTTCTCAATCCTGGCTAGATGCTCCACCTTTAGCTTTTCTAACCTTTCAATGTCCAAGCGACCATCACTCCTCTCCCAGAGGGTCTTCTGTAGAGCTTGAGTCAACTTCTCATTTATCTCTTTCAAATTCTCAAACTCCTCTAAGCAGACAGTGGCAGGAGGTGCTGTGGATGGCCCTGGTGCATCCTCAATGGTGAAGGGCATCCCAGAAATTTGTGCCCTGGCATGAGACCACTCATAGTACTGGGCTGAGGCCACATTGTTGCATTTCCCCAGAATGGTTATTCCCTTGGTCTGAACATTGTCCCAAGCCCAGGATGCTTGCCTGACAATAGCCAGATTAGGCTTAATCTCACAATAAAGGGTCTCAGCCAAATCTTGTGCTCTAGGAGGATGGACCAATGCATAGCCCAATTGTCTTTTGAATAGCAGAGGGTTGTAGTTGATGCAACCCTTCACTCCTATCAGAGGTACATTGGGGAACTTCCCACAACTAGTAATGATGTCCCTGCCCTTGGTGCTCTGAGTGCACCACCTGATGTCAGCTGAGGTCAAAGCAATGAGTCTTCTAGCCCAATTCTTTGGCTGGTGAGGATTCAAGAATGCATCAGTCCTAGGCAAGTGCTTGAGCAGCCAGGTATGGAACAGGGGAGCACAACATCTCACCAATCTTCCTCTTTGCTTTTCATTCCTTTGGTGAACAGAGTAGTAGAAATCTCCCAATAAGGTGGGTACTGGGTTCCTCAGAATGAAAAGGTGAATTGCATTCTTGCTAACAAACTTAGGCTCATCTGCAAATAATATGACCCCATATATGCTAAGGGCCAATAATGCACAGACTGCCTTCCATTCTCCTGAGGAGGCCTTCAGGATGGCCTGAGAAGTCAAGAAATCCAAATGTAGACCAGAGATTCCAGCCTTAGTAGTCATATTCTGCCCAATCAGAGAGGGTTCCAGATACAATGCTCTTGCCAACTCTTCATTACTAGGAAAAGCCATCTCAGGGTTGAAGGGGACTCCACCCCTGACAGGTACACCAACCAATGATGAATACTCCTCTAATAAAGGCCCCAACTGAAAATCCTGAAAAGTGAAGCACCTCATAGGGGGATCATAGAACTGCAGGCAAGTATGAATCAAGCTCCTCTGGGAAGAGTCCAAATCCATAACCACATCAAGGATGCCTCCATAGTGTTCTCTGAATAGTGGTATATGGTCTGGAGTAATCAAGGTCTGGATCTTCCTGATGTCAGCTAGCTCAGGCTGAAAGAAATGGTAGGAGATATTGCTCTTCTTGGGTGCCATGTTGCTGAAGAAGAGCTGAGACAGATGCTGATGATGGAGAATAACACTGAAGACGGGCCACTGACAGGCAGATGCTGGTGATAACAGTAGCTGAAGCAGGTAGGTCTATGCAGATAAAGGGGTCAAAACCAAGCCAAAATATAGTATGGACACCCTAAAAAACAAATAAGCAAATGTTAAATGATGCAATGATGATGTATGAAAATGATATGCAAGGGTTTGTGATCAAGCCGGATCTGATTACTGCCTTGATATAAGTCCATGTATGGTTCAAGAAATCCAGATGGAGGTTCATAAGTCCAGTAACCAAGGTGGGGGACTCAAATAAAGAGTCACATGTCCAGGGTTAAAATCACAAGAACTGTCCCAAAATGGAGTATTCTTAATCCAAACAAAGTAACAGGGTATGCTGAGGTCAAGGGTACCTGCAAACCTGTAAACAGCCCAACCCCCTCACAGGTGGTGTTCTAAAACAAGGATCCTCAGACTTGGATCAGTTATGAGAAGTGTAAACACTTCTAACCCGGAGGTACAATGTTTACAATAACCATAAAAGATCCTCCTCTAATTCACCTCAGTTTCTGAAGGTCATAATAAAGGTCATCCAGACTTAGCAGGCTTCCCAGATAGCCCTAGCACTACAGGAAATCTGTAGCACAGAGTTCTCAAGAAGAAACCCATATCTGAACCGTGTTTCATATTCCCGCACCAGACCGAAATGGAATGGGAAAGAACATGAACCACTCTAGCCTAGGTGTCACTCAGGTCCCAGGTATAGGACCTTAACTCTCAATAGAACCCCACCCACCAAAGCAACAAAACCAGATCCAGCCAGAACAGTATGACAGTATGATATATGTAAAGCTATAAAGAAAGCAGTAAACAAAACTGTGCATAAAGCAATAAAAGCAACTATATAAACAAAATTAGCACATAACACCCCAGTAAACACAAATCAAACAAGCGCTAGGAGGAACCCACAAAAAGAACCAGAAGCCCTGGTTACAGTATAAGGGTCCCCAGCAGAGTCGCCAAGCTGTCGCTCCCACCAAATGAAACCGGGTCAAATGGGGTACAGACGCGAACGGTCGGCGAAAGAGGGATGCGAGAACACACAGGAGTGAACTCACAGGGAATGAAAAGAGTCGCCAGCTAGGCATTTTTATCCCGGAGGAAAGGTAATGCTGCATAGACCTAGAAAGATATGGATAAGACGGCTGCGAACCAGAGAGACTGAGAAAGGGGGTTGGTTACAACCTGGGAAGGTATTAGCACCCAGATTGTCCGCCGTACTCGACGGGATCCACGCTTAAAAGATTTGTGTTTTAAAGGGGTAGTGTCAGTGCAATTTGTGTGTGAAAGGGCTGGAAAGCAAAATGTACAGGTGTCAGTGTAAAGTGTATAAATGATGTGTCAGTGTAAAAGAGAAAGAGGTGAAATACTCATGATAATGAGGCTTAAAGGATGAGGCTGGAAAGAGGGGGAATATATAGAGACTTTTGTTCGATAACTGTTAAGTTATGCCTACGTATCCTCTCGTGCAATGAGGAAGTCAGAACACCGTAGTTCGACCCAAAGAGACTGAAAGATGAATTGACTTGTGAACTGCTTGCTTGTCTATGCTCAAGTGTATGACCTGTCTGGCCCAGGTGCAACCTGTCTTGCATTAGACGGAAGAAGAAAATTCTCGTTTGTGAGTGAATGAGATGAGAAAAGAATCCCGGAGGAGACGATTATTGTTTGTTTTTGAGTTTTCAGTCTTTTATTGCTTTTTGAAGCTTGTCATAAGTTAATGAGCTTAAGCCTAAACCAATGGATTTAGTAAAATCATCACATCTTCCCTCTGATTAGGGGTAATGAGAATACCTTAAGTGTGAAGTCAGCTTCTCACACTTAATCACCATGATGTAGGATTAAGATCATTAACCTACTTGTGATTATTTAGATGTTTTTTGTGGTTTTTGTTTAGTGTTAAGTAATGAGAGTAAGCCATAATCAGGGATTAAACAGACTCATTACACCATCCTAATAGAAGGATAATAGATGAGAATGTTCAAGCTGAGGAAAGATCCTCAACTTAATCCATGATTAGGGATTAAACTCATGACAAAACAAAGCCTTTATTAAGTGGATTTTAGTTAATGGTAAGATGATGAAGTGATTTTTAGGGTTTGTAAGACAACCTGAGGGGGACTTGTCCATTAACATTAGGGTTAGTCCTTCTTAACCAATTAAGGAAGAATTAGAACCCTAATGCAAGGCCCAAGTTACAAGCTTGATGTCTTGATGATTATTAAGTGAATTGATTAAAGGATTTAAACACATTAAGGGTTTAACACTTAGGATTAAAGTTATACACTCCATCCTAATAGAATGATGCAGGCATAAGCTTAATCACAAAGCCTTAAAGCCTTTAGGGTTTAGTCCCTGATTATGAGGTGAGAAGAGAAGACTCAAAGAGACACAAAGGTAAAACTAAGCGGGGATACTAATTAAGACCCTAATCATTGTCATGCTTGGTTGTTCCTAAGGTTTGTGAGGTTTAAGAAAGAAATCTTCAGAGGAACCACCAGGAAGCAGATGAAAGTAGCAAAGAGAAGCAAAGTAACTTGCTTCATTTAAGAAGACAAGTCACTTGAAGAAAGAAAGTAAGATGGAGAAGAAAGAGCAAGCTCAATCTCAAACACAAAGATAAAATGCAGCAATGATGCATAAGAGAGATGAAAAGAAATTGTGAGAAGTGAAGGCAAATTCACTTCTCAAAGTAACTTACCACCTGAAAAGTTAGTGAAAGAAATGCAATGCAATACAAAATGAAATGAAATGGCAAGATGCATACCAAAACCAGAAGCATATATGGGATGATAATGATGCTATGAGATGATACAAACATGAGACAAGGCATGGGGATGATCATATGAACTTATGGATGCAAATGGAGCAAGTTTAGAACCATGAACACACATGAAAAGTTATGAAATGCAAATGACATACAACATGGCAATTACATGAAGCAATGATCAAACATGCTTTCAACATATCTTAAGATGTCTAATGAATCAAATGAATGCATAAAATGTCATGGCAAGTCAAGGTATGCAAGCAAATGTAAGATGAATGCAAAAGGAAGCCCAAATTAGGGTTTATGATCAATGCAACAAACAAAAACCAAAATCAGAAGCAAGCATCAAGATAAAAAATTGAAAATGCATTCAAGGGAACCCTAATCCTATACAAACTCACTGCCCAAAGGAGGGGTCCTAACTCTTAACCTAATTAGGGTTATGAATTTCCTAAGTTCTCTAGGGTTTTAGGGTACCTTGACAAGAAAAATGTCAAACAAAAGGAAAATGTAAGATCAAATCATGCCAATTTAATCCTACAAACTACATGCTAAACAAAATGCAATGCAAAAAGAATCAAAGTCCAACTCTCAATGGTTAGGCAGAAATGATTTTTTGAAGTTTGGATCAAAATAATGCCTTGAAATTGAATTAATTCCATGGAAAATTGTCAAAATGCATCAAGATCAAAAAAGAAATTTGGTTTGAGGGTTGGACAATGTTTCTAAATGTTTTTAAAGGTTTCATGAATTTTTTTTGGTGATTTTTAAATACCTAAAAGTATTTTTAATTAATTAATTATCATTAATTAATTAAAAATAAACTTTTAAATGATTTAAAAATATTTTTTATGCAAAAAAAATAAAAATAAAAATGTTTTTGGTTTCTGGAATTAAATAAAAGTTTGTACAAAAAATTTCAGAATTTTTAAAATTGTTTTACTATTTTTAATTAAATGGACAAATTAAATGAAATAAAATGAAAAATAAAATGGATTAAATGGGTGGTAATCAGATCCAAGGGCCTAGGTTTGAACTGGCAGCGCGCGCGTTTGACTTGGCGCCACATCCAAGGGCTGGAATTCAAATTCGCTAATTAAATGATTAAGCCCTAATCCTGCCCTTATCACTCTCAGGCGACCGGAACACTGTTCCGGTCGTCTTCTCCGGCCAACTCAACTCTCAATCTCTCTCAATATGCCATGAAATCATGCCAAACTCTCCAGAATCAATCATTAATCATCACTAAACCTAAACCCCACCCCAAAATCCATTCATTTCCACTGAATCATGAGAAACGAATCAAAACGGAAAACAACACAAAAATTTCAGAGATCAAATACATCCTACACACGCAACCATTTTCAATGATTCAAAGCTTAAAATGATCAACACATCACATAGAATCAGTTTGTAACTCAAAACACGAGTTCTGGAAAAATGTTCTTGGATGATACCTGAGATGGAGCTTTCGATTCCAGAGCTTTCAGGCTGTTTCTTTGGCTCAAATCTACTCCACTGATCCTCCTAAGAAGCTTGCAAGGTTTGTTTGAAGTTTGCAATGGCTGGTTTGAGAGATGGCAGGAGTTCTGTTCAATGGCAGGTGGTGATCGTGTTTTTGATTCTTTGAGTTTCAGGCTATGGTGAAGGGTGCTTTGTGACCAGGAAGGTGTATTGAGTTGATTGGTGAAGTTTGTTTGTGTGTTTGTGGCTTGTGCAAGCAGTTTCGAATGCTCTTGCAAGATGAGGTGAAAATGAGAATGCTGTGCTATGGAGTGTTTCAGGCCTTTTTTTTGGTTGCTTTGGCTTGCTTTTGGCTTGTATAGACAACTGTGATTGGTCAGAAGAAGTGATGTGTGCTTTATTGATAGGTATGACTCAAGTTGCCAAAATGTCAAAGTTGTGTAAGAGAGGTATGGGCTACTTTATAGCCAAGGACAAAGGGTGTGTCCTGCGCAACATGATGTGGGGAGATGCCTAGGATGGTTCAGCAAGCTAGCAAGCAAGTGGATGATAAACTATGATGAGTTTTGCAAGTTGGTTCACTTTTGCTTCTTATGAAAAATCTTGATCCATAGGCCACAAAAATGAATGATCCCTTGGCCCATTCTAATTTTTAAATGTTGTATGATCATGTTGTGAAGTTTAGAGGTCCATTTGATGACTTAATTTGCCTTGAGAAGTGAATTTGCAACTTTGCCTCTTTGGTAGAAACTTTGAAATTTTGTGATTTTTGCCAACTTTGACAAGCCATAACTTTTGATCCAAAATGAATTAGGTCATGTTCTTGTACTTTTTGAAAAGGGAATGATCCATTATACAACTTTCATGACCAAAGTTTTTCTATTTGAAGCTTTTTTGAATCAAAAAGCAAGGGTTGAAAAAGTTTCCCAAAATGGCAATTTCATTAAAAGTCAAACTTTCCCAAAAAGTCAACTTTACAAAAGACTTGAAATTCTTCAATTTTGTGAACTTCTAACATCTTCTATGATCAAATAAAGATCATATACAATCAAAATGATGAAGAACACCCTTTGGTTGGGTCATTGGGGGCCTCAGATGCCCTAATTTTGCACTGACTTGCTTGAAAAGTCAACTCTTGATCAGATGACTTCCCCATGGAATTTCTTCATGAAAATTGATATGCATACTCCCTATACCATATAGAGACCAATAGAGACAAGAATGACCAAAAAATTTGGAGTTATGGCCTCTGAAACCAAAACCCTAATTCTAGGTCATCTGTGCAGTCAAGCCTGGCTCTGCTTCCATGCCATTCTCAGTTCTTGTGATTTCTTGGCATTCTTGACTTTGAGGGGATATAATATGATGCTTGAACCTACATGGACCTCTTTGAAGTGATTGATGACCTTTGGAGTGGCTCAAGAATCCCTTGGGTTGCTCAGATCACAAACCCTAGATGCATATGACTTAGAACCAATGCAGTGAATCAAAAATGTAATATGAGATGCCATGATTGAGCTTATGCATATGAAATGATCACAAGCCATGGTGTGAATGAGTGAGGGCAAATTTGGGGTGTTTACACATTAAGGAAGAAACTACCGGCCAGTCTTCTTAATGTCTTCTTATCATTGGATGATGCCTCAGGTGGGTATGTTTGATCCTCCAAGAAGCATTTGATTTCATGGAACCAAGGCTTGTCATCTTTAGCAATGTCCACTCTGAATACGTATGCTGGTCGGTCTAGTCTGGATATCGAAATCCGAGGCACATAATTGGCAGTCTGAACCTTGATCATGGAGGAAATGGTAGCCAAAGCATCTGCGAACTGATTCTCGTCTCGAGGGATATACTCAAGTTTGACTGTTGTGAAGAAAGTCAATAATCTCCTCATATAGTCACGGTATGGAATCAGATGCTCTTGGTGAGTGTACCATTTTCTGTTGGTCTGATTGATTACCAAAGCTGAATCTCCGAATACAGTTAATGTCTTGATCCTGAGGTCAATGGCTTCCTCAAGACCCATGATACAGGCTTCATATTCAGCTTTGTTGTTAGTGCATGCAAAGGTGAGTTTCGCTGAAAAAGGCATATGAACTCCCTTGGGTGTAATGAGCATTGCACCAACTCCATGACCATTCATATTGACAACCCCATCAAACATCATTGTCCACTCTTCTTCCGGGTCAGGCCCTTCAGTGTGGACATGCTCTTCATGATCTTTTGCTTTTAGGAACATGATGTCTTCATCAGGGAAGTCAAATCTCATTGGCTGATAATCATCAATGGGTTGCTCAGCCAGATAGTCAGACAGTACACTGCCCTTGATGGCCTTTTGAGATGTGTACTAAATGTCATATTCTGTCAGAATCATTTGCCATCTTGCAACCCTTCCGGTAAGTGTTGGCTTCTCAAATATGTACTTGACGGGGTCCATCTTTGAGATCAACAAGGTAGTGTGAGTCAACATATATTGTCTTAGTCGGCGAGCATCCCACGCTAAAGCACAACAAGTTTTCTCGAGCAGTGAATAACGTTGTTCACACTCGGTAAACTTTTTTCTTAGGTAGTATATTGCATACTCTTTTCGACCAGACTCGTCATGCTGGCCCAACACACACCCCATTGATCCTTCTAATACTGTCAGGTACATTATTAGAGGTCTTCCTTCAACTGGAGGCATAAGAATCGGAGGTTCTTGTAAGTACTCCTTGATTTTGTCAAAAGCCTTCTGACAATCTTCGTTCCACCTGAACGTTTGTTCCTTTCTTAACAACTTAAACAGGGGTTCACAGGTTGCAGTGAGATGAGCTATGAACCTTGAAATGTAGTTCAATCTACCTAGGAACCCCCGAACTTCTTTTTCAGTCCTAGGTGCAGGCATCTCTTGAATGGCTTTGACTTTGTCAGGATCAACTTCAATTCCCTTCTCACTTACGATAAATCTCAGCAGTTTACCGGAACGTACCCCGAATGTGCATTTTTTGGGGTTTAGCTTCAACTGATACTTTCTCAGACGCTTGAACAACTTTAGCAGATTTACCAGATGATCTTCTTCAGTGAGGGACTTGGTAATCATATCATCCACGTAGCATTCAATTTTTTGTGGATCATATCGTGGAATAAAGTTACCATAGCCCGTTGATAAGTTGCACCGGCATTCTTCAGTCCGAAAGGCATTACCTTGTAACAAAATGTGCCCCAAGGTGTGATGAAGGTTGTTTTCTCCATGTCTTCGGGTGACATCCTGATCTGATTATACCCTGAAAAACCATCCATGAAGGAAAACACCGAGAACTGAGCTGTGTTGTCGACCAATACATCAATGTGAGGTAATAGGAAATCATCCTTCGGGCTAGCTCTGTTCAGATCCCGATAATCTACACACATCCGTACTTTTCCATCCTTCTTAGGCACTGGTACAATATTAGCGACCCACGGCGGGTAACTAGTCACATCAAGGAAACCGGCGTCCCACTATTTTTGTACTTCTTCCTTTATCTTCATGGCCATATCTGGGCGAATACGGTGTAGCTTCTGTTTTACTGGAGGGCAATCTTCTTTCAAAGGCAGCTTGTGCACAACAATATCCGTATCCAGACCTGGCATGTCTTGATAGGACCAAGCAAAGACGTCAACGTATTCTCGAAGCATGTCAATGAGCTGTTCTTTTATTGAAGCCTACAGACTGGCCCTAATCTTTACTTCTTTCAAATCCTCTTTGGTACCAAGATTAACTGTCTCAACCTCCTCCTAATAAGGAGTGATCACTTTCTCTTCTTGCCTCAACAACCTTGCTAACTCTTCAGGTAACTCATAGTCTTCTTCAACCCCTTCATCAGCTTGATTAATTGGATTGTCGAAGTCATACAAGGTCATAGCAAGGCCGTTGTCGGTGCAATCTGGAGGGTAATCTCTGCAAGGGTTGAGATTGGTTCGTTTTAGTGATCAATTTTAATCTTGTTTTTAGGAAAGTGAAAATGAAGTTATTTTGAAAACATTGCCATTTTATTGTTTTGTACAAAAGTGAAAAATGAAAAGACAGTGAGCGAAAAAGAGACTCGTTTGCAAAAGATGTCTGATATTCATTAATTAATCCATTTGCACAAAATTACAATATGGCCCTATTACAAAATGAGTCCCGACACCTTGGGCTAGATGCAGGACTTGATGCATGCTGAAAAAAGCAGGAAATAATAATTACTCTGCAGGAGTAACCCTTATAATTTCCTGGGAAGACCAGTTAAGGACTTGGTTCCCCGGGATCCTTGGACGTATCCAGCTCTCCAGGTTGCAGTCGCTTTCCGCCTCGTCTTCCAGGTTGTTAACAACATCTAGAGTGAGCATCCCCCACTGACGAACTTCGGCTCTTTGGCAGCCTCTGATTGATCTTGTCGGAATGGTTTGTAACCCAAACTAAATCTATCTTCCTTCTTCTCCACCGGCAGCAACTTGCCCCAGCCTTGGGCATTACCATCTTCAACAACCTTTCAGGCTTGCTGATAGGAGACAATTGAAGTACCCATCCTATCCTCCTGGGATGCAGCAAATACTTCAGTCGTCGCCTCATTGAAATTAAGGGCCTCAAACCCTTGGCTCATAGTTTCATGGATTTCACCATCCATCTCAATATATTTGTATGTAGCCAGATGGCTAACAAAGATGTCCTCTTCACCACAGATAGTGATAATCTGTCCTTCCCACTCATATTTCAATTTCTAGTGAAGGGTCGATGTTACTGCGCCTGCGGCGTGAATCCATGGTCGACCCAACAAACAGTTGTAGGCTGGCTGAATGTCCATCACATAGAAAGTAGTCTTAAAGACATGCGGACCGATTATCACTGGAAGCTCCACCTCTCCAAGAACAGATCTCTTGGAGCCATCAATAGCCCTGACCACAAGATTGCTTGGTCGGAGAGCTATTCCATCATATTCGAGCTTGGCAAGAGCTTTCTTGGGTAAGACATTGTGTGAGGACCCAGTTTCTACAAGAACATGAGATAGTATAGCTCCTTTGCACTCCAGGGTTATGTGCAAAGCTTTGTTGTGGTGACGTCTTTCTATGGTCAAATCAGCATCAGTGAAACCTAGCCCATGGCTAGTATTGACGTTAGACACCACTGTTTCAAGCTGATTCACTGTGATCTCTTCTGGCACGTAGGCAGCGTGCAAAACTTTGAGTAGTGCATCCCGATGGGCTTCGGAACACAACAGCAGGGATAGTATAGAGATCTTAGAAGGAGTCTGGTGGAGCTGATCCACAACTTTATAGTCACTTCTTTTACTTATCCTCATAAATTCATCCACATCCTGATCAAAGGATGATTTATGAGCCTTTTTTGGTGCAGATTCTTCAGGTATCACACTTTTCCCCTTGGCTTTGGCAGCAGCTTCTGCCTCAGTATTGGTTCCTGGAGCTTGTGACGCGAAGAGGCGTCCGCTTCGGGTGAAGCCTCCACCTCCCCCGACATTATCCACTTGGGGAGTAGGAACTGAAGAGTCAAGAAGGACTTTTTCTTCGTTGCAGTAAAGGTCAGTACCATAATGCCATGGTACAACACTGTCTTTATCATATGGAATTGGCCCTGGTACCGTGATGGTGATTGGGCTCACTGCAGCGGATGTTGGATCCGTTATTGTCTGTGGATCATAGAAGATAGTGACAGGACTTCTGGTGGATGTTGGTGGTGGTGAATTGAAGCTTGGTTGAAACTGTTGTTGAGATTGTTGAAAGTTGCTGGAATTTGGGACCGTTGTCGGGTCATAATAAATAGTAACTGTGGAGACATCATTGTTGGTGGTTGCTGGAGTTGTAGAAGAAGACGAAATGGAACTGTTGTTTGTTGAAGCGATGGAAGAAATGGTTGCTGAAGTTGTAGATGAATTAGTAGGAACAATTGTTGTTGCAGTTGTAGAAGAATAATTTATTGTTGTAAAAGGGGTTGCTGGTGTTGTAGAAGCGGTTGTGGTTATTTGCAGAATGCCTTCTTTAATCAAGCCATTAATGCCATTCCTCAAGCCTGCACACCCATTCTCGGAAAGTTTGCATGATTCACAACAGGCCTCACAACCTAAAAACACTTGGCATTTCAAAAGCTGGGCTTTAACCTCTGCTAGAGGTGTCTGAATACTTGCAATATCTTCTATTAAACTCATGGGTGAACCTTCCTCTATAGCATTAATCCTTGGTCCACTGTGTCTTGGCATAGGATTTTTCATTACATTTGGAGGTGGTGCAAAGTTTAGGGCCTTTGAATCTACCAGATCCTGGACCTTCATATGCAGAGCTCTGCATTTTTCCGTGGAGTGACCAGGTGCATTAGAATGAAAAGCGCACCTAGTGTTGACATCATAATTTCTTGGAAGGTTCTGAGGATCAGGTGGGGCCAATGTCCTCAACTCAACAAGATTGAGCTTTAGGAGTTGTGGCAGCAGTGTAGCATATGGCATTGGAATAGGGTCAATCACCCTGTTGATCTGAGATGGCCGCTGTTGAAAAGGGCATTGTTGTTGATTGTTGTTATTGTTGTATGATCTCTGTTAAGGAAACTGTGGTTGTTAAGGAAAGTGATGTGGTTGTTGAGTATACTGAGGAGGCGGAGTAGGGATAGTAACAACAGCAACTGATCTGGGCAGATATTGGGGTCTCCCTCTTCCCATGTGTACAGAGTTTGTTTCACCAGATCTACGGGGCCCAACAAATGGCTTCCTTGCACTGCTTGAACTGGCACCATTGTCAGAGATTTTTCCCATCTTAAGTAAGATCTCAATTCTCTCCCCAGCTATCACCACATCTGCAAAGCTGGTGGAAGAAAATGCAGCCAATCTGTCAATATAGGTACCCTGGAGAGTATTCATGAACATATCTGCCATCTCCCTTTCAGACATTGGGGGTTGAACTGCAGCAACTAGTTGCCTCCACCTTTGGACATACTCTCTAAAGCTTTCACGGGAAGATTGTGACATTCCCATCAGAAGTGTCCTGTTCGGGGCCATGTCCAGATTATATTGATACTGACGGATGAAAGCTTCAACCAAATCTTTCCAGTTTCTTACTGTGGCTCTGGTCAAGTGGGAGTACCATTCTCGGGATGCCCCTGCCAAGCTATCCTCGAAGTAAAACATCCACAGCTTCTCGTCCATGGTATATGCTTTCAATCTCCCCAAGAAAGACTGAAGATGGGTACGTGGGTAGGACGTGCCATTATATCTTTCAAAACACGGGGGTTTGAACTTGTGAGGAATTCTCACCCCTTCCACCAATCCCATGTCCATGACATCAAAACCTAGAGAGTTTTGAGATTCAAGCGACCTTAGCTTTTCTGCAATTTCATCCAACCGACGGTCGTAAACTTCGTCTCCAGCCCCTACCACAGTAAACTGCTCTTCTTGAGGATCCTCCTGCAAGACCCTTCCTCCAGTAGTGTTACCCTGGGTATTTCTTATGGCATTGATGTCTGGATTCAGATGAGGTCCAAACTCTGGTGGACCAGTGCGAGGCTGCACGTGATCGTTGTTACTAGTACCCCTTGTACCTAGATGGTGTTCCTCGGGAGTTTGTCGCTCAACCAACTCCCTCAGTCTTTCCTGGCTCTGAGCTAGACCAGTCATCACTGTCATAAATTGATTCATTTGATTTCTCATCTCAACCCTTTCATTGGCCATCTGGGCCCTCATTTCATTCAAGTCTTGTTGAACCTGATCCATCTGTAGTCCTGGAAGGTTGTTTCTTGTCGGGTACCGGTGTATTCTGTTGACAGGGAACACTCTTCTGCGAGCAATGTTTCCTGAAGCCACAACAAAGTGAGAAACAACAATAAAACAAAAACCTACAAAACAAAGAAGATGTTAGTATGCAATGCAGGATGCCTATTTGTCCTCCAAGGGTATCCAATTTGGTTCTTTGGTTTTGACCTTTCCAGACCTCGAGGAAATGCTGATGATGTTGCAGAGAGAGATAAAGCCCACCAAAAATAATACAAACCATATATATTACAAAGAGTGAGGATACATAGTTTGATTACAATAACATTCCCATGGAGGATCAAAATACATCAACAAAAAGAAAATACAATCAAAATGAAGTACAAACAAAAAGAGTCAAACATCCAGCCCAAAGTCATCTTCTCTGACTTCCTTTAGGAGGGCCTCAATCACTGGACCAACCGGGTGCTCTGTGATAGTCCTGATGAGGAGGTTCCTGGTAACAATGGCACTAGTTAACTTCTTATGCTTATCCTGATCCTTTGACCTCTTCAACCCCGCTCGGAGTTTCAATTCAGATATCTCCTTCTGTGCTGCTAATAATGCCTCCTGATTCCTCTTGTCACTAGCCTCCAATTTCTCTATCTTAGCTTGGGTCCTTTGATTTTTGTGTGCACAGGCTTCAGTGATCCTGATCCACCTAGCCTGGCTCTCTTCTAAATAATGCTCTGCCCTAGCCTTCTGAGTCTTTGCTTCCTTGAAGGCATTCTTCAGCACTAATTCCCCTGCCCTAGCCTTTCTAATGTAGTCATCCGTCTTCTCAATCTTGGTTAAGTGCTCAATCCAGAGCTTCTCTAACCTCTCATTATTTAAACGACTGTCATTCCTCTCCCAGAGAGTCTTCTTCAAGGCTTCAGAGAGCTGAGTATTCCTCTCTTTCAGTTTCTCAAACTCTTCCAGACTGACAGTAGCTGCAGGTTGCACTGTTGAAGGTCCAGGTACATCTTCTAAGGTGAATGGCATCTTGGTGATCTGTGCCCTGGTACGAGACCAATCAAGATATTGTGCTGAGGCTATATTGTTGCATTTGCCCAAAATAGCTGTCCCTTTGGTCTGAATGTTGTCCCAGGCCCAGGCTGCCTGTCTGACAACAACAGAGTTGTGCTGGATGTCACAATAGAGGGTCTCAGTCAAATCTTTCCCTCTTGGAGGATGAACCAAAACATACCCTAACTCTCTCTTAAAAAGCAAAGGGTTGTAGTTGATGCAACCTTTTACTCCAATCAATGGCACATTAGGGTATTGCTCACAGCTAGTAATGATGTCCTTGCCCTTGGTGCTCTGAGTGCACCATCTGATGTCTTCTAATGTCAGGGCAATCAATCTCTTAGCCCAGTTATTTGGCTGATGAGGGTTCAGGAAAGTGTCTGACTTTAGCAAATGTCTTAACAACCAGCAGTAATAGAGGGGTGCACAACATCTGACCAATCTTCCTCTTTGCTTCTCATTCCTCTGGTGTACTGAGTAGTAGAAGTCTCCAAGCAAGGTAGGCACTGAGTTCCTTAGTAAGAACAGGTGAATAGAATTCTTGCTTACAAACTTTGGCTCGTCTGCAAACAAGATAACCACATATATGCTGAGGGCTAGGAGTGCACAGACAGCATCCCATTTCCCTGCTGCAGCATGCAGGGTGGCCTGGGAGATCAGGAAATCTAGGTGAAGGCCTGGAACCCCAACCTTGGTGGTCATGCTCCGATCAATGAGGGCAGGCTCCAAATGCAATGCCTTAGCTATGTCTTCATTCTTGGGAGCAACCATCTCAGGGTTGAAAGGAATCCCTTTCCTGATAGGAACTCCTAACAACATGGAAAACTCTTCTAGCAGAGGTCCCAACTGAAAATCAGGGAATGTGAAGCATCTGAGAGGAGGATCATAAAACTGCAAGCAAGTATGGATCATGCTCCTCTGGGATGCATCCAGGTCCATGATCATGTCCAATATGCCTCCATAATGTTCTCTGAATAATGGGACATGATCAGGAGTAATGAGAGACTGTATCTGTCTGATGCCTGTCAGGGTGGGCTCAAAGAAGTGGTATGTGATGTTGCTCTTCCTTGAAGTGTCCATGCTGATGATGGGTGCTGGTGAAGAGTACTGAGGGTGACTACTAATTAAGGTCACTGAAGAAGATGCTGAAGAAAGGTCTCTGATGAAGACAAACTGGAGAGGAATCTCTGATGAAGACAAACTGATGAAGGTGCTGGAGAAGGAACACTGATGAAGATGCTGGTGTAGATAGCTGAAGAAGTCTTAGCAGCAAAATAGGTCAAAACCAAACCAAAGATAAGAAGGTGGATACCCTGTAAAACAAATAGGCAAATGTCAAATGATGCAAAGATGATGTATGCAGAATGATATGCAAAGGGTTTGTGATCAAGTGCTGGATCTGTTATCTGCCTTGATGGGGTCCATGTGTTCATAAGTCCGGATGGAGCCTTAGAAAACCAGTAACCAGGTGGGGGACTCAAATAAAGAGTCAAAAATCCAGGGTTTCATAAGAATTTTCCAAAGTGGTGCATTCTTAGAACAAAACTGGTAACAGGGTATGATGAGGCCAAGGGTTCCTGCAAACCTGTAAACATCCCAACCCCCTCACATGCAATGTTCTAGAACAAGGATCCTCAGACTTGGATCAGTTATGAGAAGTGTAAACACTTCTAACCCGGAGGTACAGTATTTACACTAACCATAAAAGATCCTCCTCTAATTCACCTCAGATGCTGAAGGTCATAAAAGTTCATCCAGACTTAGCAGGCTTCCCAGATATCCCTAGTACTACAGGAAATCCGTAGTACAGAGTTCTCAAGAAGAAACCCATGTCTGAACCGTGTTTCATATTCCCGCACCAGACCGAAATGGAATGGGAAAGAATATGAAGCCACTCTAGCCTATGTGTCACTCAGGTCCCCGGTATGGAACCTTAATCACTCAATGATCCCCACCCACCAAGGAAACAACAGATCCAACACATATGATAATGATAGTATGAAATGTATAAAAACTTTAAATGAAAGCAATAAATAAAGCTGTACATAAAGCAATAAATAAAGCAACAAATAAGCACAAGTAACACATAACACCCCCGTAAACACAAATCAAACAAGCGCTAGGAGGAACCCACAAAAAGAACCAGAAGCCCTGGTTGCAAGATTATTCCCCTGCAGAGTCGCCAAGCTGTCGCTCCCGAAGATTTACATCCCGATACAAGCACGAACGGTCGGCGAAAGGAGAAGATGAAATGAAGTGAATAGAGTCGCCAGCTAGGCATTTTTATCCTGAAGGAAAGGTAATGCTGCATAAACCTAGAAAGATATGGATAAGACGGTTGCGAACCAGAGAAACTGAGAAAAGGGGTTGGTTACAACCTGGGAAGGTATTAGCACCCAGGTTGTCCGTCGTACTCGACGGGATCCACGCTTAAAAGATTGTGTTTAAAGGGGTAGTGTATGTGCTATCTGTGTGCAAAAGTGTAGAAAAGAATATACAAGTGTGTAAGCACCCCAAATTTTCCCTCACCCATTTCACCATGGCTTGTGATCATTCTCATATGCATAAGCACAATCATAACATCTCATATCTCATTTTTGATTCACTGGATAGTTTCTAAGTCATCTGCACCTAGGGTTTGTGATCTGAGCAATCCAAGGGCATCTTGAGCCACTCCAAAGGCAACCAATCATTTCAAAGGGATCCATATGTGTTCATCTATCATATTACATCCTCTCAAGGTCAATATTTCCAAAGAATCACAAGAACTAGGGTTTGAATGGATGCAGAGCCAAGTTTGACTGCACAGTTGACCTTAAAATTAGGGTTTTGGTTTCAGAGGCCATAACCCCAAATTTTTTGGTCATTCTTGTTTCCATTGGTCTCTATATGACATAGGGGGTATGCATATCAATTTTCATGAAGAAATTCCATGGGGAAGTCATCTGATCAAGAGTTGACTTTCTGGACAAGTCAGTGCAAAATCAGGGCATCTGAGGCCCCCAATGACCCAACCAATGGGTGATCTTCATCATTTTGAGTGTATATGATCTTTATTTGATCATGGAAGAAGGTTGAAGTTCATAAAAATCAAGAATTTGGAAGTTTTGCAAATGTTGACTTTTTGGGCATAGATTGACTTTTCAAGAATGCCTCATTTTAGGTCATTTTTCAAGCCTTGATTCTTGATCCAAAAATGCTTCAAATGGAAAAACTTTGGTCATGAAAGTTGTAGATCTCATCTTTCCCTTTTCAAAAAGTACAAGAACATGATCAAACTCTTCTTGGATCAAAAGTTATGGTGTGACAAAGTTGGCAAAAATCATTGATTTTCAAGGCATGCTTCAAATGAGAATTTTGCAAAATCATGATCCAAAGCCAATTGTAACCTCTAATTCACTTCAAACCAGTATGCAAACATTCTACATGTCCTAAAAGTCAGAATTGGATCAAGGTTTCTCATGTTTTGGTTCATGTAACAAGACTTTTCTTCATGAAGTTCAAAAAGCAAGCAACTTGCAAAATCATCATGATCACTTCCTACAACTTGTGACATTGGCTGCTGACTTTGGCTAGCCTTTCCCCTCACCCTTGCTGCGCAGCCCCATGCTTGTACTTGCCTAGATCATGAGCCATACTTCTCTTACACAAAAGGTGGACTTTGAGCAAAAGCAAACTTACCAATCACCATAGGCCAGGTCACATCATCTGACCTATAGGATTAAAATACAATATCTCTTTGCAAGCCATTCCATACATCTAGCAAGGCTGAAACCATTCACAAGAGCACATACACCAAAACACTCCATTTTGCATCTTCCTTCGAATTTGTTTTCTCAGCTTGCAAACATAAAAACCATTTCCATAGATCAACTCACCATACTTCATAGACCTCAAACCATCAAGAGCCAGGCCTAAAACAAGCAAGAACACCCCATTGCCATTTCTCACCTCAACTTGCAGTTTCATTCGAAACTCTCTCCATAGCTCACAAACATCCAAACAAACACCACAAACCTTCTCCACCCATTGTTCTGACCACATGGAACCACTCACACAGGCCTGAAGCTGCCCATTTCACCATAGCCATTTCCAACTGAGTTGAAGCAGAAGCTTGTCAAACTCCTCATCCAGCCAACATAAATTCCTCTTGAGCATTCAAGCATCATCTGGGGATCAAGTGGAGTGGATTGCACAAGGAGAAGTGGCCAGAAAGTCATCAGAGTGAAAGATTCGAATCTCAGGTAGATTGAAAATCATTTTTCCAGAAATCGTTTTTCATGTTATAGACTTGTTCTCTATGCTTCACTGAGTATCCTGGTGCTTTTGGTTTTTGAAATGGTGATGAAATGAACATTTAATTGATCTCTGAAACTTGCGTGCCCTAAAACTTGTTTGCTTCGATTCAGCTTAGTTAGGAAATATAAATTTGTTTTGAGTGAGGGTTTTGGTTCGTGAGTGTGTAAGGATCATTTCCCAGTTCTTGGATTTCATTTTAGTTAGCTTTTTGGGGTTTTGGGGATTTTCAGGGGAGATGCTGGCCGGAGAAGACGACCGGAAGTCTTCTCCGGCCACCTGAAAGTAGTTTGTGCCCTAATCACGTAATTAACTCCAGTTTGAATTTGGGCCGTAGGATGCGTTGAAATGTTTGACTACCCGCGCGCATGTGTGGCCTGGATCTCTCTGATTAGCCCTAATCCACGTGTTTAAAATTAATTAATCATAATTTAATTAATTAACCCAGAAGCAACATGGACCCTTGGATCTGGCGCGTGGTCAATCCATTTAAACTCAGACTCAATCTCATCCCTCCATTCTGTTGACTTTCCTTTATTTTCATTTATTTTCATATTTTTCTTATTTGTTTTGTCCAATTAATTAAAAATAGCAAAAATGTCTTAAAAATCATGAAACTTTTTCTTAAAAGTTTTATTAATTTTTAAGACCCAAAAATATTTTCATTTTATTTTTTATCATTAAAAAAGTATTTTTAAATATTTAAAAGATTATTTTTAATTGATTAATGGAAATTAATTAATTAAAAATACTTTTAGGTATTTAAAAATCACCAAAAAATTCATGAAATGTTCTAAGACATTTAGAAATATTGTCCAACCTTCAAACCAAATTTCTTTTTTTATCTTGATGCATTTTAAGAATTTTTCATTAAATTAAATCATTTTTGGTGCATTATTTTGATCATAAGTTCAAAAATTCATTTCTGCCTATCTAAGAAGAGTTGGACATTGATTCTTCTTGCATTGTTTTGTGTTTAGCATGTAGTTTCTAGGGTAAAATGGCCATGATTTGATTCCTCATTTTCAATTTGTTTGGTATTTCTTTTGTTTAGGAACCCTAAAAACCCTAATAACTTAGAAAAATCATAACTTGAGATTGGTTGAGAGTTGAGACCTCCCCTTTGGACTTTGGTTTAGTATAGATTTAGGGTTTCTTTGGGTGGCATTTACCTTTTTTTATCCTAAGGTTTGCTTCTGTCTTTGGTTTTTGTTTGTTGTTTGTTTCATAAACCCTAATTTGGGCTTTCATTTGCATCCTTCTTGCATTCTCTTGCATAACATGGCTTGCCATGCCATTCCATGCCTCCATTTGACTCATTTGACATCATAAGACATATAGAAAGCATGTGTGATCATTGCATCATGTATTTGCCATGTTGTATGCTTTGTATGCTTCCTAACTTTTCATGTATATCCATGCTCCTTAACTTGCATCATTTGCATCCATGATCTTGTATGAACATCTCCATGTGTTGCCTCATGTTTGTAGCATCTCATTGCATCATTAGCATCATGTGTATGCTTCTGGTTTTGTCTTTCATCATGTCATCTCATCCCATTTTGCATTGCATTGCATTTCTTTTCTAACCTTTAAGGTGGTAAGTAACTTTGAGAAGTGAATTTGCCTTCACTTCTCATAACTTTTCTTTTCATCTCTCTTGCATCCATTGCTGCACTTTTGTTTGTGTTTGAGTTTGAGCTTGCTCATTCTTTTTCTTCCCACTTTCTTTCTTCAAGTGACTTGACTTCTTGAATGAAGCAAGTTGCTTTGTTTTTCTTGATCCTGTTCATCTGCTTCCTGGTGGCTCCTTTGAAGATTCCTCTTGTAAACCTCACAAACCTTAGGAACAACCAAGCATGACAATGATTAGGGTTTTGATTAGTCCCCCACTTAGCTTTTACCTTTGTGTCTCATTGAGTCTTCTCTTCTCACCTCATAATCAGGGACTAAACCCTAAAGGCTTTAAGGCTTTGTGATTAAGCTTATGCCTGCATCCTTCTATTAGGATGGAGTGTATAACTTTAATCCTAAGTGTTAAACCCTTAATGTGTTTAACTCCTTTAATCAATCCATTTAATAATCATCAAGACATCACACTTGTAACTTGGGCCTTGCATTAGGGTTCTAATTCTTCCTTAATTGGTTAAGAAGGACTAACCCTAGTGTTAATGGACAAGTCCCCCTCAAGTTGTCTTACAAACCATAAAACTCACTTCTTCATCATATCATTAATCTAAAATCCACTTAATCAAAGGCTTGTTTTGTCATGAGTTTAATCCCTAATCATGGATTAAGTTGAGGAGCTTTCCTCGGCTTAAACATTCTCATCTATTATCCTTCTATTAGGATGGTGTAATGGGTCTGTTTAATCCCTGATTATGGCTTAACCTCATTACTCAACACTAAACAAAAACACCAAAAACATCTAAATAATCACAAGTAGGTTAATGATCTTAACCCTACACCAAAGGTGATTAAGTGTGAGAATCTGACTTCACACTTAAGGTACTCTCATTACCCCTAATCAGAGGGAAGATGTGATGAGTTTACTAACCCATTGGTTTAGGCTTAAGCTCATTAACTTACGACAAACTTTCAAAAGCAATAAAAGACTGAAAACAAAAAACAAACAATAATCGTCTCCTTCGGGATTCTATTCTCATCTCATTCACTCATAAACGAGAACTTGCTTCTTCCGTCTAATGCAAGACAGTTTGCATCTGTGCCAGACAGATCATACACTTGAGCATAGGCAAGTAAGCAGTTCACAAGTCAACTCATCTATCAGTCTCTTTGGGTCGAACTACGGTGTTCTGACTTCCTCATTGCACGAGAGGATACGTAGGCATAACTTAACGGTTATCGAACAAAAGTCTCTGTATATTCCCCCTCCTTCCAGCTATATTCTTTAAGCCTCATGATCTTGAGCATCCTATCCCTGTTCTTGCACTGACACTTTCATACTTCACATCATTATACACTTCACTTCTTTTTACACTGACACCTGTACATCTTTTGCCAGCTCATTTATACACAGATTGCACTGACACTACCCCTTTAAAACACAAATCTTTTAAGCGTGGATCCCGTCGAGTACGGCGGACAATCTGGGTGCTAATACCTTCCCAGGTTGTAACCAACCCCCTTTCTCAGTCTCTCTGGTTCGCAACCGTCTTATCCATCCTCTTTCTAGGTCTATGCAGCATTGCCTTTCCTCCGGGATAAAAATGCCTAGCTGGCGACTCTTTTCATCTCCAGTGAGTTCACGGCTGTGTGTTCTCACTGTCCCTCTCGCCGACCGTTCGCGTCTGTACCTTCATATGATCCATTTTCATTTGTCGGGAGCGACAGCTTGGCGACTCTGCTGGGGACCCTTATACTGCAACCAGGGCTTCTGGTTCTTTTTGTGGGTTCCTCCTAGCGCTTGTTTGATTTGTGTTTACTGGGGTGTTATGTGCTTATTTGTGTTTGTATTTTTGTATTTATTTTTGCTTTATGTACAGTTGCTTTACTGCTTTCTTTATTGCTTTTGTATATATCATACTGTCATGCTGCTGGCTGGATCTGGTTTTGCTTTGGTGGGTGGGTGTTCCATTGAGAGTTAAGGTCCTATACCTGGGACCTGAGTGACACCTAGGCTAGAGTGAATCATATTCTTTCCCATTCCATTTCGGTCTGGTGCGGGAATATGAAACACGGTTCAGATATGGGTTTCTTCTTGAGAACTCTGTGTTGCAGATTTCCTGCAATGCTAGGGCTATCTGGGAAGCCTGCTAAGTCTGGATGACCTTTTAGTATTGACCTTCAGAAACTGAGGTGAATTAGAGGAGGAACTTTTATGGTTATTGTAAACACTGTACCTCCGGGTTAGAAGTGTTTACACTTCTCATAACTGATCCAAGTCTGAGGATCCTTGTTCTAGAACACCACCTGTGAGGGGGTTGGGCTGTTTACAGGTTTGCAGGTACCTTGACCTCAGAATACCTTGTTACTTTGATTGTTTAAGAATACTTCAATTTGGGACAGTTCTTGTGATTCTAAAACCCTGGACATGTGGCTCTTTATTTGAGCCCCCTACCTTGGTTACTGGATTTATAGACCTCAACTGGAATTCTTGAACACACCTGGACCTATATCAAGGCATTTTGATCAGATCCAGCTCAGTCACAGACCCTTGCATTTCATTTGCATACATAATCATTGCATCATATTGACATTTGCTTATTTGTGTTTCAGGGTATCCATTCCTCATTTGGTTTTGGTTTTGACCCCATCTTCAGTTTTGACTTGTCTTCATCAGCATCTGCTTCATCTATCACCAGCCAATCAGTGGCCCCCTTCTTCAGCATTGTCATCAGCACCTGTCTCTATTCAGTCTCAGCATCATGGCCCCTAAAAAGAGCAATATCACCTATCACTTCTTCCAGCCAGAGCTATCAGACATCAGGAGGATTCAAACCCTGATCACTCCAGATCACATACCATTGTTCAGGGAGAGTTATGGAGATATACTTGACATGGTTATGGATCTGGACCCATCACAGAGGAGCCTCATCCATACTTGCATTCAGTTCTATGATCCCCCACTGAGATGTTTCACCTTTCAAGACTTTCAGTTAGGCCCTCTTTTGGAAGAATACTCATCTTTGGTTGGTTTGCCTATCAGGGGTGGAATCCCTTTCAACCCTGAGATGGTCTTTCCTAGCAATGGAGAAGTAGCAAAGGCTCTGCATCTGGAACCTGTCCTGATTGAGCAGCATATGACTTCTAAAGCTGGGATCCCTGGCTTTCATCTGGATTTCTTAATCTCTCAAGCTACCCTGAAAGCTTCTCTAGGAGAGTGGAAAGCTGTTTGTGCTTTACTGGCCTTGAGCATATATGGAATTGTATTGTTTGCAGATGAGCCTCGATTCATTAGCAAAAATGCAATCCATCTGTTCATCCTGAAGAACCCAGTGCCAACATTATTGGGGGATCTTTACTATTCAGTGCATTAGAGGAATGAGAAGCAGAGGGGGAGGTTAGTGAGGTGTTGTGCTCCATTGTTCCATACTTGGCTTCTCAGGCATCTACCCAGGACAGATGCATTTCTGAACCCTCATCAGCAAAGCAACTGGGCTAAGAGACTCACTGTTCTAACTTCAGCTGACATCAGATGGTGCACTCAAAGCACCAAGGGCCGAGATATCATCACCAGCTGTGGGCATTTTCCTAATGTGCCTTTGATAGGAGTTAAGGGTAGTATTAATTACAACCCTCTGCTGTTTAGACGACAACTGGGCTATGCACTGGTCCATACTCCTAAGGCACAGGACTTGGTTGAGACCCTCTATTGTGAGAACAAGATTAGTTTGACTGTTGTTAGGCAGGCTGCCTGGGCCTGGGATAATGTTCAAACCAAGGGAATAACCATCCTAGGGAAGTGCAACAATGTGGCATCGGCATAATATTATGAGTGGTCCCGTGCCAGGGCCCAATTCTCTGGAATGCCCTTTACCATAGAAGACATGCCTGAGTCATCTTCAGCACCACCCCCTGCCACTATCAGTTTGGAAGAGTTTGAGAGCTTGAAGGAAAGGAATGAGAAGCTAACCCAGGCTTTGCAGAAGACCCTCCGGGAGAGGAGTGAGGGTATGAGGGAGATTGAAAGATTGGAGAAATTGAGAGTAGAGCATCTGAATAAGATTGAGAAGTCTGGGGATTATATCAAGAAGTCCAAGGCTGGAGAGCAAATCCTGAAGAATGCTTGCAAGGAAGCTCAGTTCCAAAGAGCAAGGACGGACTTGTATCTGAAGGAGAGTCAGGCTCGATGGGTCAGGATCACCGAGGCCCGTACTCTGGAGGACAAGAGAGTTCAAGACAAGATGGAGCAACTGGAAGCTAGTGCAAAAGAACAGCAAGAAGCCCTGGCAGCAGCCCAGAGGGAGATATCAGAATTGAAGGTCAAAGCAGGAGTGAAGAGGTCAAAGGACCAAACTCAGCACAAGAAGCTAGCAGCAGCTGTTACGACCCGGAATCTCCTCATCAGGAATCTCACGGAGCGTCCGGCTGATCCTGTGACCGAAGCACTTCTCAAGGAAGTTCGTGAGGATGAGTTTGGTCTTGGTGTTTGACCATTTGTTTGTTGTTGCTTTCTTTCCATGTACTTTTTATTTTCTTGTACTGTATTTTGACCCCTTAGAGGGTTTGTGTTGTAAAATGAACAAGTTGTATTATTTCACCTTCTGTAATATATTTGTGTTAGTTTGCTTCATCTGAGTTTTTTTCAAGCAACAACAACAGCATCTTCAAGGGTCTGGAAGGGTCAAAACTGAAGGCCAAACCGGATACCTTGAGAACAAATAAGCATAACTGCATTGCATGCTAACCCTTCGTTTGTTTTGTAGGTTTTGATTTATCGTTGCTAACCTCTGTTGTGATACCTCAGGAACTATTGCTAGGCGCCGGGTATTTCCCCTCAACCGTCCGCACCGTTATCCAACCCGAAACAACCTTCCGGGAATTCAAATGGATCAGATGCAGCAGGACCTTACTGAGGTCAGAAATCAAATGGCAAATGAAAGGCTAGAGATGAGGAATCAAATGACTCAGTTTATGGAAGTTATGAACAACATGGCTCAGAGCCAGGAAAGATTGAGGGCCATGGTGGAAAGACAGAATCAAGAGGATCCACATATAGGGACTGCCGGTACCAGTAACAATGAAAGGGTGCAACCTCATGTCAACCCTCCGGTATTTGGGCCACACCTCCATCCTGAGGTCAATATTCCAGCAAATGTTCAAGGGACTGCCACCGCAGCCCGAGTACTTCAAGAAGATCCTCAAGAGGACCAATTCACAGTAATGGGCGCTGGCGAAGAAGCTTATGATAGAAGATTGGATGAGATAGCTGAGAAGTTGAGGTCCTTAGAATCTCAAAACTCTTTGGGCTTCAACGTCATGGACATGGGCTTGGTAGACGGGGTTAGGATTCCCCACAAGTTCAAGCCTCCATGTTTTGAAAAGTATAATGGGACTTCTTGTCCTCGAACCCATCTACAATCTTTTCTCGGGAGATTAAAAGCTTATACCATGGACGAGAAATTGTGGATGTTCTATTTTGAAGATAGCTTGACTGGAGCTTCGAGGGAGTGGTATTCCCATCTGACAAGAGCAACAATTAGATGCTGGAAGGACCTGGCAGAGGCCTTCGTCAGACAGTATCAGTATAACTTAGACATGGCACCCAACATGAACCTCCTAATGGGAATGTCACAGTCTTCAAGGGAGAGTTTCCGAGAATATGCCCAGAGATGGAGGCAATTGGCTGCTGCTGTTCAGCCACCTATGTCTGAACGGGAAATGGCAGATATGTTCATGAATACCCTTCAGGGAACTTATATTGACAGGTTGGCTGCTTTCTCTTCCACTAGCTTTGCAGATGTTGTCATAGCCGGGGAGAGAATTGAAAGCTTGTTAAAAATGGGAAAGATCTCAGACAACGGTGCAAGCTCGTCCAGTAGTACAAGAAAGCCTTTTACAGGCCCGAGAAGAACTGGCGAGACCAATGCCATTCATTCAAACAGGGGCAGGCCCCAGTATGTTCAGAGGTCAATAGCAGCAGTCACCATTCCTGCTCCAGCTCATCCTCAACCCGTCTATCAACCTCCTCAGCAAAACTATCAGCCGCAACCTCAGTACCACCAACAAAATCAATATCCTCCGAGAAATTACAACAACAGCAACACCAACAACAACAGTCAACAAAGGCCATTCCAACAGAGGCCATCTCAAGCTAACAGAGTGATCGATCCGATCCCAATGCCATATGCTACTTTGCTGCCACAGCTCCTGAAACTCAACCTAGTTGAGCTAAGGACATTGGCACCTCCGGATCCCAATAGTCTACCCAGGAACTATGACTCCAACGCTAGGTGTGCTTTTCATTCCAACGCACCTGGCCACAGTACAGAAAAATGCAGGGCTCTGCATATGAAGGTACAAGACCTGGTAGACTCCAAGGCTCTGAATTTCGCACCACCGCCCAATGTCAATAAAAATCCTATGCCAAATCATGGTGGTCCCCGAATTAACGCTATTGAAGAAGACAAGCCGTCTTATTTAATAACCAGTGTGGGACAGATCAGGACACCATTGGTAGAAATCAAGGCTCAGCTCTTGGAATGTCAGATGTTCCCAGGGTGTGAATTGGGTTGTGCTTACTGTAATATCTCGGTAAATGGGTGCGATAATTTGAGGAATGGCATAGACGGCCTCATTCAGAGTGGCCAGCTTCAGATCACCACATCATTTCCAACAAATCCAGCAATATCATCAGCAACGGTTTCAGAACCTCCTACAACTGCAGCAACTATTGTTCCTGACAATTCTTCGGCTTCATCAACAAGTACTTCATCTATCATCTCAACTGATCAGTTTTCAGCAAATCTTCCTGCTACAACTTCAACTTCACTCCATTTCGAACCTCCTACAACAACAACATCCATACTTCCGACAATGTCTCCTACAACTCCAGCAACAAATCATGAAGATGTCTCAACTGTCACCATATTCTACGATCCTGAAAGCAACTCTGCCTACCATTCAGAAGGTGCTGCTCCCATCAGAGCACCAGTTACAATCTTTTATGATCCACAAACAATTACAGTCCCTTCAGCAGCAGCAATCAATCCAGTCACTGTCACGGTGCCTGGACCAGTACCATATGAAAGCAATAGGGCCATCCCTTGGCACTATGGCTCTGACGTGTACTGCGAAGGAAAAAGAATCACTCTTGAAACATCAACACCTGCACCACAAGTAGATAATGTGGGGGGAGGCGGAGGCTTCACTCGAAGCGGACGTCTCTTCGCCCCACAAATTCAAAGACCTACCGCCGAAGCAGAAGCTGCTGCTAAAGCAAAAGGGAAGAGCCCTGTGCAGGAAGATCAAGCTGTCAAAGAAGCCTTGAAGACACCGTTCGATCAAGAAGTTGATGAGTTTATGAGAATCATCAAAAAGAGTGATTATAAAATTGTGGATCAGCTTCACCAGACGCCATCCAAGATCTCTATTCTCTCACTGCTAATGTGCTCCGAAGCCCATCGGAATGCATTACTTAAAGTCTTGCACGCGGCTTACGTGCCTGAAGAGATCACTGTCAACCAGTTGGAAACCGTGGTTGGAAATGTTACTGCTAGCAATGGGCTAGGGTTCACCAATACTGACTTGACAGCGGATGGCCGCAACCACAACAAAGCCTTGCACATCACCATGGAATGCAAAGGAGCAGTCCTTTCTCATGTGCTGGTAGACACGGGGTCGTCCCTTAATGTCTTACCAAAGAAGGCTCTGGTGAAGTTAGAGTATGAAGGATTAGCATTGCGACCCAGCAACCTGGTGGTAAGAGCCTTTGATGGTTCAAAGAGATCGGTTCTGGGAGAGATTGAGCTGCCTGTGACAATTGGCCCACAGACCTTTACAACTATCTTTTATGTGATGGACATTCAGCCCGCCTACAGCTGTTTGTTGGGTAGACCCTGGATTCACGCCGCCAGCGCAATAACGTCTACCCTTCACCAAAAGTTAAAATTTGAGTGGGAAGGCCAAGTTGTCACAATCTGTGGAGAGGAGGACATTTTTGTCAGCCACCTGGCAACCTATAAGTACATTGAAATGGATGGGGAGATCCATGAAACAATGAGCCAGGGGTTTGAAGCTTTGAATGTGAATGAAACATCTGCTGTGCCTGGTACTCCAATGTCATCATACCAACAAGCCCGGAAGGTTGTTGAGGAAGGAACTGCCCTAGGCTGGGGCAAGGTTTTAGCTGTGGAGGAGAAGAAAGACAAATTTGGGTTGGGTTACAGACCAACTCAACATCAAGCAAAGGCTGCTGAGAAGCCCGGCTTTGTCAGTGGGGGGATGCTTACCCCCGATGCTATCAACTGTCTGGAATACGAGCTGGAAGAGGAGCGCAACCTGGAAAGCTGGATTCGTCCAAAGATCCCGGGGAGCAGTGTCTCGAACTGGTCTTCCCAGGAAATTATAGGAGTTACTCATGCAGAGTAATTATTATTTCCTGTATTTTTATAAGCATGCATCAAATTCTTGCATCTTGCCCAAGATGACAAGACTCATTTTGTAATCGGGCCATCTGTACTTTTTGTGCAAACAAGATCAATTAATGAAATATCAGACATCTTTTTGCAAACGAGTCTTTTTCTTTTCGTTCACTGTTTTTCCATTTTTCTTTTTTGTACAAAAAAATAAATGGCGGTGTTTTCAAAATGACAACTTCATTTCACCTTTTCTAAATAAGACTAAAATCAGATCACTAAAATGAACAAACTTAACCCTTGCAGAGAGTGCCTTCCAGACAGCACCGACAACAGCACGGCTATGACTCCATATGACTTTGACAATCCAATCAATCAAGCTGATGAAGGGGTTGAAGAAGAATATGAGCTTCCTGAAGAGCTAGCCAGGTTGTTAAGACAAGAGGAAAAGGTTATTACTCCTCATCAGGAGGAGGTTGAAGTGATCAATCTTGGTACAGATGAAGACGTGAAAGAGGTCAAAATCGGGGCCTGCCTGCAGGACTCAGTAAAAGGACAGCTGATTGACCTGCTTCGAGAGTATGTAGATGTGTTTGCTTGGTCGTACCAAGACATGCCAGGGTTGGATACCGATATTGTCGTGCACAAGCTGCCTTTGAGAGAAGAATGCCCACCAGTTAAGCAGAAACTGCGCCGAACTCGTCCCGACATGGCTATGAAAATCAAGGAGGAGGTACAAAAGCAATGGGACGCCGGATTCCTTGCTGTAACCAGCTATCCACCGTGGGTTGCTAACATTGTGCCTGTGCCTAAGAAGGATGGTAAGGTAAGAATGTGTGTTGACTACCGGGATCTGAACAGAGCCAGCCCGAAAGATGACTTCCCTTTACCTCACATTGATGTATTGGTGGATAATACAGCTCAGTTCTCGGTATTCTCCTTCATGGATGGATTTTCAGGATACAACCAGATCAAGATGTCACCTGAAGACATGGAGAAGACAACATTCATCACACCCTGGGGCACGTTCTGCTACAAAGTGATGCCATTCGGACTTAAGAACGCTGGTGCAACATATCAACGGGCTATGGTGACATTATTCCACGACATGATCCATAAAGAAATAGAGTGCTATGTGGATGACATGATTGCCAAATCCCTTACTGAAGAAGACCATATGGTAAATCTGCTCAAATTATTCAAGCGTCTGAGGAAGTACCAACTGAAGTTGAACCCCAACAAATGCACATTCGGGGTGCGATCCGGTAAGCTGCTGGGCTTTATTGTGAGCGAGAAAGGCATTGAAGTTGACCCTGATAAAGTCAAAGCCATCCAAGAGATGCCTGCACCGAAAACTGAGAAAGAAGTTCGAGGGTTCTTAGGTCGATTGAACTACATTTCACGGTTCATATCTCACCTTACAGCAACTTGTGAACCTTTGTTCAAGCTGTTGAGGAAAGAACAGACGGTCAGGTGGAACGAAGATTGCCAAAGGGCTTTTGACAAGATCAAGGAATACCTGCAAGAACCTCCAATCCTTATGCCTCCAGTTGAAGGAAGACCTCTGATTATGTACTTGACAGTATTAGAAGAATCAATGGGGTGTGTGCTGGGCCAGCATGACGAGTCTGGTCGAAAAGAGTATGCAATATACTACCTAAGCAAAAAGTTTACCGACTGTGAACAACGTTATTCACTGCACGAGAAAACTTGTTGTGCTTTAGCGTGGGCTGCTCGCCGACTAAGGCAGTATATGTTGACCCACACTACTTTGTTAATATCCAAAATGGACCCAGTTAAGTACATTTTCGAGAAGCCATCTCTTACCGGACGGGTTGCAAGATGGCAAATGATTCTCACAGAATATGACATACAGTACACTTCTCAGAAAGCCATCAAGGGCAGTGTACTATCTGAATATCTTGCTGAGCAACCCATTGATGACTACCAGCCTATGAGGTTTGACTTCCCTGATGAAGACATCATGTTCATTAAATCAAAAGACCATGAGGAACCTGTTCACACTGAAGGGCCTGACCCGGAAGAAGAATGGACTATGATGTTTGACGGGGCGGTTAACATGAATGGCCGTGGTGTTGGTGCAGTACTCATTACACCCAAAGGAGTTCACATGCCATTCTCGGCAAAACTCACTTTCAACTGCACTAACAACGAAGCTGAATACGAAGCTTGCATCATGGGTCTTGAGGAAGCCATTGACCTCAGGATCAAGACGTTGACTGTATTCGGGGATTCAGCTTTGGTAGTCAATCAAACCAACGGAAAATGGTACACCCACCAAGATCATCTGATACCTTACAGGGATTACACAAGAAGGTTATTGACTTTCTTCACAACAGTCAAGCTTGAGTATATCCCTCGAGACGAGAATCAGTTTGCAGATGCTCTTGCTACCATTTCATCCATGATCAAAGTTCAAACTGCTAACTTTGTACCTCAGATTTCAGTGTCCAGACTCGACAGGCCAGCATATGTATTTGCAGCAGATGTTGTCAAAGACGATAAGCCTTGGTTCCATGACATTAAGTGCTTCTTGGAGGATCAAACATACCCACCTGGGGCATCTTCCAATGATAAGAAGACTTTGAGAAGGCTTGCTGGAAGTTTCTTTCTGAACACTGATGGGTCTTTATACAAAAGGAACTTTGATATGGCACTCCTCAGATGTGTTGACAAGACAGAAGCAGATTTATTGATGCATGAAGTGCACGAAGGCTCCTTTGGTACCCATGCTGGAGGACATGCAATGGCCAAGAAGTTGTTAAGATCAGGTTATTACTGGATCACAATGGATGCAGACTGTTGTGCTTATGCCAGGAAGTGCCATAAATGCCAGATCTATGCAGATAAGGTGCATGTGCCTCCCAACCCTTTGAACATCATGTCTTCACCATGGCCCTTTGCTATGTGGGGCATTGATATGATTGGCAAGATTGAGCCAACTGCTTCGAATGGCCACCGATTCATCCTGGTCGCCATCGACTATTTTACCAAGTGGGTTGAAGCAGCCTCATATGCAAACGTCACAAGGCAAGTGGTAGCCCGATTCCTAAAGAGAGATATCATCTGTCGGTACGGAGTGCCCGAGCGAATCATTACTGATAATGGTTCCAACTTAAACAACAAAATGATGGCTGAGTTATGCCGGGACTTCAAGATCCAACACCACAATTCTTCTCCTTACAGGCCAAAGATGAATGGCGCTGTTGAGGCGGCAAATAAAAATATCAAGAAGATTGTGCAGAAGATGGTAGTCACTTACAAAGACTGGCATGAAATGCTACCGTTTGCCTTGCATGGGTACCGCACGTCAATCAGAACATCCACTGGGGCAACACCGTATCAGCTTGTGTACGGTATGGAAGCAGTCCTACCTGTTGAAGTTGAATTACCCTCCTTACGGGTACTGATGGATGTTAAGCTGAACGAAGCAGAATGGGTCCGGTCCCGATATGAACAGCTGAGTCTGATTGAAGAGAAAAGACTGGCTGCAATCTGTCATGGGCAGTTGTATCAGAAGAGAATGAAGAAAACCTTCGATCAGAAAGTCAGGCACCGAGAGTACCAAGTGGGAGATCTTGTGCTGAAAAGAATCCTCCCTCCTCATACAGACCACAGGGGCAAATGGACTCCAAATTATGAAGGGCCATTCGTGGTAAAGAAAGTTTTCTCTGGTGGAGCACTAATGCTCAGCACCATGGATGGTGAAGATTTCCCGTCCCCTGTGAATTCAGATGCAGTTAAAAAATACTTCGCATAAAAATGACCCGCTGGACACAAAAACAGAATGTAAGTCCAGGCAAAAATAGGGCATCCCGGCGAGTCAAAAACAGAATAAAAGACTCGGGCAAAAATAAGGGAAATAAATGAAAAAATGTACACCCGCTGAGTTGAAAAGCCGCATTGGACAACTCAGGCAAAAATGGGTATCCCGATGGATTGAAAACCTGAAAGGGCGATCCATGCAAAATAAGGGAATAAACGAACAACTGCATTCTGAATTCGTCTGTATCACTTGCAACTTGGAAAGCTCCAACAAAATCAAGCTTCAATCAGAATCAGCCTTTTTCAGAAAGCAAGACGATAAGAACGTCATTGGCATACGAGTCATGGCAGAAGAGGAAGCTCCTTAAAGCGTCGTCAACACCGCCAGCATTTTGTTTCTCAATTTATAACAATCTCCTCATTTCAGGAGATATGTTTCTTTGACTGTATCTTGCCAATGCAGGGCACATGAATTAATAAAACCAGATTTTTCAGTCATGTTTCGTTTTGTATATTTTTATTTGCAAAGGATGTCTGATGTCTCTAAAAAATCAATTGCATAAGTACAGATGCTTTTCTCCAAAAAATGATGATAATAAAACACATGCTTGCAGGGAATATACTTACTCTTGAGAGTGCTTAACTCCTATGACGGAATCCAGTAGAGGATACCTCAGGACCTTTTGTGCGTTTCCTTATCTTTGCAGGATTGCGGGTATCCAGAACGCAACTCGGGGCATGCGAGCTACATCTCAGCAAGCTGGAAAATCAACAAAAGATCTCAGCATCCGAAATGCTCTATCCCCAGCTGAGTTGCCTCTTGTTGCTCTCCCCAGCTGAGTTGCCTCTCATAATTCCCCAGCCGAGTTGCCATTTCATCCTCAGCTGAGTACAGGAGTCAGGGAATCATCCCCCCACAGAGTTTCAGCCTCTCTCCAGAAGAGCAACGCATGAAGAAGTCACAACAGAGTACAGAAGGCTTCCACAAACCCCAGCTGGGTCCTATTACAAGGACATGTCAATCAGTGACTTGTATTCCCCAAGCAGATACATCTCACCGGATCTACCAATGATCTCACCCCCAGCTGGGAGATCCATTTCAAACAGATCAGCCAGAGATCTTCGCAACAACGGGATCCGAATCCCGGTTTGATATCTTTGCATAATCATGGCATTTGCATCATATTTTCCCCTCAGAGCGTAGCATTCCGTCTAATACGGAGCATTACGGCAAAAGTCAAACGCATAGCATAATCATAAGCCATGTTCTGAATTAACACTTGTGAATAATAGCAGTTCATCAACATACAGAAGAAAAATCCCCACCAGAGTTACCAGCAAGAGAAGTTGCCTCACAAATCATCAAACACCAGTATATACACCTTTTGGCACCCGTCCGTGCCATCTTTCCCCAGTAAAGTCGCCTGAACACTCTTTACAAACAAATCACCCATATCACGGATACTTCATGACACCCGTCCGTGTCATATCACCAGCAGAAAGCCGAAGACACCCTCTTTGCACTCACACTTACTTATATACACTTTCTTGACACCCGTCCGTGTCATATCCCCAGCGCAGTCGCTTACACTTTACAACTCATATACTTGTTGATATCATACTTTTCTCCTTTTGACACTCGTCCGTGTCACCTTCCCCAGCAGATAAACACTCATCTGTATGTACTCATGCTATCTCATACTTATACAGATACTCGTCCGTATCTTGTATACACAACACATATCTCCCCACAGATTCAACAGTAGTCTTTGTTCTTTGTTAACCAGTTGGTACTCGTCCGTACCATCATCTCAGAACATTGCGTCTAATGTTTGTTTCTACATGATACTCGTCCGTATCATAGTCTTAAGGGTGCTCGTCCGCATCTTTAATCCATACACTGTGTCAAACACTTTTGTCTTCTTGAATATAGACACTCGTCTGTGTCTACTATTCCCCAGAAGAGTCCCTTCAGATTCAACGCTCGTCCGTGTTCCTTGTTAACCAGTTGATACACGTCTGTATCATCATCTCTGAACACGTGTCAGTTTGTTTCTACCTGATACTCGTCCGTATCATGGTCTTAAGGATGCTCGTCCGCATCTTTAATCTATACGCAACATCTAAATACTTACACTTTCCTTTCTTGGTTGTGAACGCTCGTCCGTGTTCACTATATCCCCAGTAGATCACCAACAAAGCTTTTTCTTTTATCTGACACTTGTCCTGTGTCATGATAACCCTGAGAGCAGCCGTACCCTGCTAGGTGGTCGTCCTCCACTTCTTGATGGTCGTCCTCCATCATGCTCATCCGATGGCCGTCCCCATCGTTGTTTTTAGCAGCCGTCCCCTGCTAGGTGGTCGTCCTCCACCTTTTGATGATCGTCCTTCATCATTTTTATCCAATGGCCGTCCCCATTGTTGATTTCGGTTATCTGGCATTCGTCCTATGTCATGAGAAACCTCGAGAGCAGTCGTACCCTGCTGAGTGGTCGTCCTCCACTTCTTGATGGTCGTCCTCCATCATGCTCGTCCGATGGCCGTCCCCATCGTTGACCTTTTCTATCCGATGGCCGTCCCCATCGTTGATATTTTCGGCAGCCGTACCCTGCCAGGTGGTCGTCCTCCACCCTTGATGGCCGTCCCCATCATATTTCTTTTATCCCCAACAGAGCAGCCGTCCCCTGCTAGGTGATCGTCCTTCACCTTTGATGGCCGTACCCCATCATCTGTTTATTTCATTTATTCTTTAACCCGATGGCCATCCCCGTCGTGGTCCCTGTTCTTTTTTAGCCCGATGGCCGTCCCCATCAGTGGTTACTTTGCTTTATGAACTTGATGGCCGTCCCCGTCATGTTTCATTAAATCCTCAGAGAATTTTACAGCTTTATCTTGATGGCCGTCCCCATCATGATTTTATTTCCCCAGCTAGTCGGCCGTCCCCGTCTTGGCTTCACCTTTTATCCCCAGCATGTCGGCCGTCCCCGTCATTGCTATTTACCCAGCAGTCGTCCTCTGCTTGACGGTCGTCCTCCGTCGCCCACACCTCACAGTATACTTTATTTTTCTTTACAATCTATATCCCTTTTCTTCTTCTTTCTGTGAGTGCAAATTTTGGACTGTCTTTGGTATTCAACCACAAGTTATCTTGTTTGCCTGATAAGCCGTCGCTTACATCCTGCACAGCTAACTCATGTTTGAATAGGGGCAGCTGTAAGCACCCCAAATTTGCCCTCACCCATTTCACCATGGCTTGTGATCATTCTCATATGCATAAGCACAATCATAACATCTCATATCTCATTTTTGATTCACTGGATAGTTTCTAAGTCATCTGCACCTAGGGTTTGTGATCTGAGCAATCCAAGGGCATCTTGAGCCACTCCAAAGGAAACCAATCATTTCAAAGGGATCCATATGTGTTCATCTATCATATTACATCCTCTCAAGGTCAATATTTCCAAAGAATCACAAGAACTAGGGTTTGAATGGATGCAGAGCCAAGTTTGACTGCACAGTTGACCTTAAAATTAGGGTTTTGGTTTCAGAGGCCATAACCCCAAATTTTTTGGTCATTCTTGTTTCCATTGGTCTCTATATGACATAGGGGGTATGCATATCAATTTTCATGAAGAAATTCCATGGGGAAGTCATCTGATCAAGAGTTGACTTTCTGGACAAGTCAGTGCAAAATCAGGGCATCTGAGGCCCCCAATGACCCAACCAATGGGTGATCTTCATCATTTTGAGTGTATATGATCTTTATTTGATCATGGAAGAAGGTTGAAGTTCATAAAAATCAAGAATTTGGAAGTTTTGCAAATGTTGACTTTTTGGGCATAGATTGACTTTTCAAGAATGCCTCATTTTAGGTCATTTTTCAAGCCTTGATTCTTGATCCAAAAATGCTTCAAATGGAAAAACTTTGGTCATGAAAGTTGTAGATCTCATCTTTCCCTTTTCAAAAAGTACAAGAACATGATCAAACTCTTCTTGGATCAAAAGTTATGGTGTGACAAAGTTGGCAAAAATCATTGATTTTCAAGGCATGCTTCAAATGAGAATTTTGCAAAATCATGATCCAAAGCCAATTGTAACCTCTAATTCACTTCAAACCAGTATGCAAACATTCTACATGTCCTAAAAGTCAGAATTGGATCAAGGTTTCTCATGTTTTGGTTCATGTAACAAGACTTTTCTTCATGAAGTTCAAAAAGCAAGCAACTTGCAAAATCATCATGATCACTTCCTACAACTTGTGACATTGGCTGCTGACTTTGGCTAGCCTTTCCCCTCACCCTTGCTGCGCAGCCCCATGCTTGTACTTGCCTAGATCATGAGCCATACTTCTCTTACACAAAAGGTGGACTTTGAGCAAAAGCAAACTTACCAATCACCATAGGCCAGGTCACATCATCTGACCTATAGGATTAAAATACAATATCTCTTTGCAAGCCATTCCATACATCTAGCAAGGCTGAAACCATTCACAAGAGCACATACACCAAAACACTCCATTTTGCATCTTCCTTCGAATTTGTTTTCTCAGCTTGCAAACATAAAAACCATTTCCATAGATCAACTCACCATACTTCATAGACCTCAAACCATCAAGAGCCAGGCCTAAAACAAGCAAGAACACCCCATTGCCATTTCTCACCTCAACTTGCAGTTTCATTCGAAACTCTCTCCATAGCTCACAAACATCCAAACAAACACCACAAACCTTCTCCACCCATTGTTCTGACCACATGGAACCACTCACACAGGCCTGAAGCTGCCCATTTCACCATAGCCATTTCCAACTGAGTTGAAGCAGAAGCTTGTCAAACTCCTCATCCAGCCAACATAAATTCCTCTTGAGCATTCAAGCATCATCTGGGGATCAAGTGGAGTGGATTGCACAAGGAGAAGTGGCCAGAAAGTCATCAGAGTGAAAGATTCGAATCTCAGGTAGATTGAAAATCATTTTTCCAGAAATCGTTTTTCATGTTATAGACTTGTTCTCTATGCTTCACTGAGTATCCTGGTGCTTTTGGTTTTTGAAATGGTGATGAAATGAACATTTAATTGATCTCTGAAACTTGCGTGCCCTAAAACTTGTTTGCTTCGATTCAGCTTAGTTAGGAAATATAAATTTGTTTTGAGTGAGGGTTTTGGTTCGTGAGTGTGTAAGGATCATTTCCCAGTTCTTGGATTTCATTTTAGTTAGCTTTTTGGGGTTTTGGGGATTTTCAGGGGAGATGCTGGCCGGAGAAGACGACCGGAAGTCTTCTCCGGCCACCTGAAAGTAGTTTGTGCCCTAATCACGTAATTAACTCCAGTTTGAATTTGGGCCGTAGGATGCGTTGAAATGTTTGACTACCCGCGCGCATGTGTGGCCTGGATCTCTCTGATTAGCCCTAATCCACGTGTTTAAAATTAATTAATCATAATTTAATTAATTAACCCAGAAGCAACATGGACCCTTGGATCTGGCGCGTGGTCAATCCATTTAAACTCAGACTCAATCTCATCCCTCCATTCTGTTGACTTTCCTTTATTTTCATTTATTTTCATATTTTTCTTATTTGTTTTGTCCAATTAATTAAAAATAGCAAAAATGTCTTAAAAATCATGAAACTTTTTCTTAAAAGTTTTATTAATTTTTAAGACCCAAAAATATTTTCATTTTATTTTTTATCATTAAAAAAGTATTTTTAAATATTTAAAAGATTATTTTTAATTGATTAATGGAAATTAATTAATTAAAAATACTTTTAGGTATTTAAAAATCACCAAAAAATTCATGAAATGTTCTAAGACATTTAGAAATATTGTCCAACCTTCAAACCAAATTTCTTTTTTTATCTTGATGCATTTTAAGAATTTTTCATTAAATTAAATCATTTTTGGTGCATTATTTTGATCATAAGTTCAAAAATTCATTTCTGCCTATCTAAGAAGAGTTGGACATTGATTCTTCTTGCATTGTTTTGTGTTTAGCATGTAGTTTCTAGGGTAAAATGGCCATGATTTGATTCCTCATTTTCAATTTGTTTGGTATTTCTTTTGTTTAGGAACCCTAAAAACCCTAATAACTTAGAAAAATCATAACTTGAGATTGGTTGAGAGTTGAGACCTCCCCTTTGGACTTTGGTTTAGTATAGATTTAGGGTTTCTTTGGGTGGCATTTACCTTTTTTTATCCTAAGGTTTGCTTCTGTCTTTGGTTTTTGTTTGTTGTTTGTTTCATAAACCCTAATTTGGGCTTTCATTTGCATCCTTCTTGCATTCTCTTGCATAACATGGCTTGCCATGCCATTCCATGCCTCCATTTGACTCATTTGACATCATAAGACATATATAAAGCATGTGTGATCATTGAATCATGTATTTGCCATGTTGTATGCTTTGTATGCTTCCTAACTTTTCATGTATATCCATGCTCCTTAACTTGCATCATTTGCATCCATGATCTTTTATGAACATCTCCATGTGCTGCCTCATGTTTGTAGCATCTCATTGCATCATTAGCATCATGTGTATGCTTCTGGTTTTGTCTTTCATCATGTCATCTCATCCCATTTTGCATTGCATTGCATTTCTTTTCTAACCTTTCAGGTGGTAAGTAACTTTGAGAAGTGAATTTGCCTTCACTTCTCATAACTTTTCTTTTCATCTCTCTTGCATCCATTGCTGCACTTTTGTTTGTGTTTGAGTTTGAGCTTGCTCATTCTTTTTCTTCCCACTTTCTTTCTTCAAGTGACTTGACTTCTTGAATGAAGCAAGTTGCTTTGTTTTTCTTGATCCTGTTCATCTGCTTCCTGGTGGCTCCTTTGAAGATTCCTCTTGTAAACCTCACAAACCTTAGGAACAACCAAGCATGACAATGATTAGGGTTTTGATTAGTCCCCCACTTAGCTTTTACCTTTGTGTCTCATTGAGTCTTCTCTTCTCACCTCATAATCAGGGACTAAACCCTAAAGGCTTTAAGGCTTTGTGATTAAGCTTATGCCTGCATCCTTCTATTAGGATGGAGTGTATAACTTTAATCCTAAGTGTTAAACCCTTAATGTGTTTAACTCCTTTAATCAATCCATTTAATAATCATCAAGACATCACACTTGTAACTTGGGCCTTGCATTAGGGTTCTAATTCTTCCTTAATTGGTTAAGAAGGACTAACCCTAGTGTTAATGGACAAGTCCCCCTCAAGTTGTCTTACAAACCATAAAACTCACTTCTTCATCATATCATTAATCTAAAATCCACTTAATCAAAGGCTTGTTTTGTCATGAGTTTAATCCCTAATCATGGATTAAGTTGAGGAGCTTTCCTTGGCTTAAACATTCTCATCTATTATCCTTCTATTAGGATGGTGTAATGGGTCTGTTTAATCCCTGATTATGGCTTAACCTCATTACTCAACACTAAACAAAAACACCAAAAACATCTAAATAATCACAAGTAGGTTAATGATCTTAACCCTACACCAAAGGTGATTAAGTGTGAGAATCTGACTTCACACTTAAGGTACTCTCATTACCCCTAATCAGAGGGAAGATGTGATGAGTTTACTAACCCATTGGTTTAGGCTTAAGCTCATTAACTTACGACAAACTTTCAAAAGCAATAAAAGACTGAAAACAAAAAACAAACAATAATCGTCTCCTTCGGGATTCTTTTCTCATCTCATTCACTCATAAACGAGAACTTGCTTCTTCCGTCTAATGCAAGATAGTTTGCATCTGTGCCAGACAGATCATACACTTGAGCATAGGCAAGTAAGCAGTTCACAAGTCAACTCATCTATCAGTCTCTTTGGGTCGAACTACGGTGTTCTGACTTCCTCATTGCACGAGAGGATACGTAGGCATAACTTAACGGTTATCGAACAAAAGTCTCTGTATATTCCCCCTCCTTCCAGCTATATTCTTTAAGCCTCATGATCTTGAGCATCCTATCCCTGTTCTTGCACTGACACTTTCATACTTCACATCATTATACACTTCACTTCTTTTTACACTGACACCTGTACATCTTTTGCCAGCTCATTTATACACAGATTGCACTGACACTACCCCTTTAAAACACAAATCTTTTAAGCGTGGATCCCGTCGAGTACGGCGGACAATCTGGGTGCTAATACCTTCCCAGGTTGTAACCAACCCTCTTTCTCAGTCTCTCTGGTTCGCAACCGTCTTATCCATCCTCTTTCTAGGTCTATGCAGCATTGCCTTTCCTCCGGGATAAAAATGCCTAGCTGGCGACTCTTTTCATCTCCAGTGAGTTCACGGCTGTGTGTTCTCACTGTCCCTCTCGCCGACCGTTCGCGTCTGTACCTTCATATGATCCATTTTCATTTGTCGGGAGCGACAAAGTGTCAGTGCAAAAAGGAAGTGAGATGCTCAGGAACTGAGGCTTAAAAGAGAATGTTGAAAGAGGGGGAAGACGCAGAGACTTTTGTTCGATAACAATTAAGTTATGCCTACGTATCCTTGCGTGCAATGAGGAAGTCAGAACACCGTAATTCGACTCAAAGAGACTGAAAGATAAATTGACTGTGAACTGCTTACTTGTCTATGCTCAAGTGTATGACTCGTTTGGCTCGAGTGCTAGCTGTCTTGCATTAGACGGAAGAAGCAAGTTCTCGTTTATGAATGAGTATGATGAGAAAAGAATCCCGAAGGAGACGATTATTGATTGTTTTTCTATTTTTAGTTTTGTTATTGTTTTTGGTGTTTGTCATACGTTAATGAGCTTAAGCCTAAGTCAAAGGTTTGTAGACTCATTATATCCTCCCTGATTAGGGATAATGAGAATACTTTAAGTGTGAGATAAGCATCTCAACTTAATTGCCATGATGATGTAGGATTAAGATCATTAACCTACTTGTGATTATTTAGATGTTTTTGTTTTTTTTTTAGTGTTAAGTAATGAATTTAAGCCATAATCAAGGATTAGTGAACTCATTACACCATCCTAATAGAAGGATAATAGATGAGAGCACTTAAGCTGAGGAAGATACCTCAACTTAATCCATGATTAGGGATTAAATTCATGACAAAACAAGGCCTTTATTAAAGTGGATTTAAATTAAGAGTGAGATTAAGAAGTGAGTTTTATGGTTTGTTAGACAACTTGAGGGGGACTTGTCCATTAAACACTAGGGTTAGTCCTTCTTAACCATAAAGGAAGAATTAGAACCCTAATGTAAGGCCCAAGTTACAAGTTAATGTCTTAGTGATTATTAGATGGTTTAATTAAGAGGTTTAAACAAATTAAGGGTTTAACACTTAGGATTAAAGTTATACACTCCATCCTAAGAGAAGGATGCAGGCATAACCCTAATTCCAAAGTCTTAAAACCTTAAAGGTTTAGTCTCTAATGATGAGATGAAAAGAGAGACACAAAGAAGACTCAAAGGTAAAAACTACGGGGGACTAATCACAACCCTAATTATTATCATGCTTGGATGTTCCTATGGTTTGTAAGGCTTGAGAAAGATCTTCAAGGAAGCCACCAATGGAAGAAGCAGATGAAAGGAGGAAGAAGCAGAAGAAATAAGTTACTTACTTCATTGAAGAAGATAAGTAACTTAAAGAAAGAAAGAAAGTGAGAGAGAAATAACATATGTGAACAAGTTCACTTCAAAACCAGCAAGATGCATATGAAATAGATGAAGAGAACTGAGAAGTGAAGGCAAATCCACTTCTCAAAGTAACTTACCACCTTAAAATGTCAGCACAGGATGCATAAGGAAAGAAATGAAATGGAATGATGCATATGAAAAGACAAAGATCAAAACCAGAAGTATACAAATGATGCCAATGATGCTATGACATGATGCAAAGGCATACAAAGTGCATGTGTGTGTTCATACAAGAGAATGAATGCAAATGAAGCATGCTTTGAAGTTTGAAAGTTCATGAAAGTAAATGTATGAAAATGAATGCAAATCATGGAAAATGAATGAAGAAATGATCAATCATGATTCTAACATGTCCTAAGACGCCTAAGATGACATATGAATGCATGAAATGTCATGGCAAGTTCATGTATGGATGCATATGCAAGATGAATGCAAATGAAGATGCAAAATTAGGGTTACATGAAAGGATGAGATGCAAATGGCAAAGACAGAAGCAAATGACATGATAAAAAACTGAAAACGCACTCAAAGGAACCCTAAACCTATACTAGGTTACCATCCAAAGGGGGGTGTCAGAAACTAAACCTAGAAGGAGTTATGAATTTCCTAAGTTTCTAGGGTTTTTTGGGTGATCTTCAATGTAAAATGCCAAATAATTTGAAAATGCAAGATAAAAATGAAACAAAAATGTTTTTAGATGCTAGAGGACATGCATAGAACAATGCAAAAAGAACCATTTACAAACTCAACTTGGTTTAAAAGTTATGAATTTTTGAAGTTAAGGTTAGAAAATGAACATTTTTAAGAACCCTAATTCATTGAAAAATCTCAAAGTATGATCAAAACCAAAAAGAAATTTGTATGGTGAGTTTGTAAATATTTCTAAATGTCTAAGAATGCTCTCTAATTTTTTTGGTGATTTTTAAATACTTAAATGTATTTTTAATTAATTAAAATCAATTAACTAATTAAATAAAACATTTAAATGATTTAAAAATACTTTTTTAATGCAAAAAATAAAACTAAAAATATCTTTGGTTTCTGAAAATTAATAAAAGATTTGATAAAAATTTTCAGATTTTTTTGATCATTTTTACTATTTTAAATAATTATATGAAAAGAAATGGATAAAAATGAATTAAAATGAAATAAAAAGAAAAGTATGACAAGCTAAAGGCTGAGATTTAAACTGGGGGGGGGGGGAACCATTGACCAGCGCGTAAACCAAGGGCTGAGATTCATTTCTGGCTAATCCTAATTAATTAAATTATATAATCAGAATTAAAACCTAATGACTTGATCATATCCGTCCAAACACGCGCGGGAAGGGCCATCCAAGGGCTGACATTCAAAATGGCCCTAAACCCTAATTAAAACCCTAATTATATTCAGATGACCGGAACAGTGCTCCGGTCATCTTCTCCGGCGAGACCTTCACTCTATCTTCTTCCCTAGGCCAAATCAAAGCCTCTAAATCTCCAGAAACAATCCCCTAACCTTCCTAAACATGAATGTACCATCAAAACACATTTATCATTCATCAATCATGAGATTCAAAGCAAAACATGAAACTGAACAGAAATTTCAGAAACTCAATACATGCTTAATACTCAACCCTTTTCGAAACAAATTACATCAGCATGATCAGTGAAGCATGAGGAATCATTTAGGAACTTAAAAATACATTTCTGGAAAAATGTTCTTGAGGTTACATGAGTTGAAGCTTTCGAAACTGGGACCTTCTGGGCTCTTCTTTGGTGCTAAACCATTCCCCTTGATCCCCTTATGCTTATGGAATGCTTGATAGGAGTTTATATAGGCTGCTTTGAAGGTTTCACTTCAGAGGTGAGTGAAATCGTGTTTTGGATTCTTGAGGTTTCAGGCTTGTTTAAGGGTTGGGAAATGATCTGGAGGATGTATGGAGATGATTGGTGAAGTTTGCTTGAAGTTTTGATGGCTGGTTTATGAAATTCGAAGAGATGAAGTTTTGAGAGGAGTTTTGACAATCTAAATTATGGGATGATTCAGGGCAATGTGTTGTATGAATGAGTCCTTTGAGGCATGTATGTGAAGCTGTGATAGGTCAGAATAGTTGGTGTGGGCTATGCTGATTGGTATGGGTGATTTTGCAAAAAGTCAAGGTTGGTTGTACTTGAGGTATGGGCACATGGCAGGCTTGGATTTGGGCATGGCTTGGCTCAGTAGAGATCAAGGAAGGCTTATGGATCAGATTTGATGAGCTGGAACAAGTGTATAGAAAGATTCATACCATTTTGCAAATTTGAGAAGTCTTGGCCCTTTTAAGATTTCTTGAAGTTCAAGGAATGAAAGTGTATGATTCTTGGGCCAATTATGATCAAAATGATTTGTACTATGATGGTATGATGTTTAGAGATGCATTATAGGTCATGAAATGGCTTGGCAAGTGGTTTTGAAAAAAAATCCTCTTTGGTGTATTCTTGAAAATTATAGGATTTTTGCCAACTTTGAAGGATCATAACTTGAGTTCCATAATGAATTAGAACATGTTCTTGTACTTTTTGAAAAGGGAAAGACCTAATCTACAACTTTCATGACCAAGAATCTTTCATTTGAAGCATTTTTGGTTGAGAAAGATGAGGTTGAAGAACTTTCCCAAAATGGAAATTTTCCATTGCAAGTCATTTCCATTTTTGGCAACTTTTGGTTTAGCTCAAATTTCTTCAATTTTGTGAACTTCCAAGCACTTCAATGATCAAATAAAGATCATCTAAATTCAATTTGATGAAAATTCCCCATTTGTTCCATTGTTGAGGGCCTCAGATGCCCTGATTTTGCTCTGACTTGCTCAAGAAGTTACCTAATGAACATATGACTTCCACAATGAATTTCTTCATCAAACTTGGTACGTATGATCCTTATAACATCTTAAGAACATTAGAAACAAGAATGATCAAAAAATTTGGAGTTATGGCCTCTGAAACCAAAACCCTAATTTTGGTCATCTATGTAGTGAAAACCCTAGCTCTGCTTCCATGCCTTGCCAGTTCTTGTGATTTCTTGACTTCCTTGAACTTTGAGGGATATAATATGATGATAGAACACACATGGACCCTCTTGGAACAATTGGAGACCTTTGGAGTGGCTCAGATGGATCCTTGGATTGCTCAGATCACAAACCCTAGATGCAGATGAACTTGAACTATGCAGTGAAATAAAAATACAATATGAGATGGTATGCTTATACTAATGCAAACATGAAAGATCACAAGCCATAGTGTGGAATTAGTGAGGGAAAATTTGGGGTGTTTACAACATCAAGTCCTGCATCTTGCCCAAGGTGTCAGGACTCATTTTGTAATAGGGCCATATTGTAATTTTGTGCAAATGAATTATCAATGAATATCAGACATCTTTTGCAAACGAGTCTCTTTTTTTCTCGCTCACTGTCTTTTCATTTTTCGCTTTTGTACAAAATAATAAAATGGCAATGTTTTCAAAATAATAACTTCATTTTCACGTTTTTTAAAACAAGGTTAAAATTGATCACTAAAACGAACCAATCTCAACCCTTGCAGAGATTACCCTCCAGATTGCACCGACAACAACACTGCTATGACCTTGTATGACTTCGACAATCCAATTAATCAAGCTGATGAAGGGGTTGAAGAAGACTATGAGTTACCTGAAGAGTTAGCCAGATTGTTGAGGCAAGAAGAGAAGGTGATCACTCCTCATCAGGAGGAGGTTGAAACAGTTAATCTTGGTACCGAAGAGGATTTGAAAGAAGTGAAGATTGGGGCCAGTCTGCAGGCTTTAGTAAAAGAACAGCTCATTGACATGCTTCAAGAATACGTCGACGTCTTTGCTTGGTCCTATCAAGATATGCCAGGTCTAGATACGGATATTATTATACACAAGCTGCCTTGGAAAGAAGATTGCCCTCCAGTGAGGCAAAAGCTACGCCGTACGCGCCCAAATATGGCAATGAAGATTAAGGAAGAAGTACAAAAACAGTGGGACGCCGGTTTCCTTGCTGTAACTAGTTACCCTCCGTGGGTTTCTAACATTGTACCAGTGCCTAAAAAGGATGGCAAAGTACATATGTGTGGATTATCGGGATTTGAACAGAGCTAGCCCAAAGGATGACTTCCCATTACCTCACATTGATGTATTGGTTGACAACACAACTCAGTTCTCGGTGTTTTCCTTCATGGATGGTTTTTCTGGGTATAATCAGATCAGGATGTCACCCGAAGACATGAAGAAAACAACCTTCATCACACCTTGGGGCACATTTTGTTACAAAGTAATGCCTTTTGGACTGAAGAATGCTGGTGCCACTTATCAACGGGCTATGGTAACATTATTCCACGACATGATCCACAAAGAAATTGAATGCTACGTGGATGACATGATTGCCAAGTCCCTTACTGAAGAAGACCATCTGGTAAATCTGTTGAAGTTGTTCAAGCGTCTCAGAAAGTACCAATTGAAGTTAAACCCCAACAAATGCACGTTCGGGGTGCGTTCTGGTAAGCTGCTAGGATTTATCGTAAGTGAAAAGGGAATTGAAATTTATCCCGACAAAGTCAAAGCCATTCAGGAGATTCCTGCACCTAGGACTGAAAAGGAAGTTCGGGGGTTCTTGGGTAGATTGAACTACATTTCAAGGTTCATATCTCATCTCACTGCGACCTGTGAACCCTTGTTCAAATTGTTAAGAAAGGAGCAAACAATTAGGTGGAACGACGATTGTCAGAAGGCTTTTGACAAGATCAAGGAGTACCTGCAAGAACCTCCAATTCTTATGCCGCCAGTTGAAGGAAGACCTCTAATAATGTACCTGACAGTATTAGAAGGATCAATGGGGTGTGTTTTGGGCCAGCATGATGAGTCTGGTTGCAAAGAGTATGCAATATACTACCTAAGCAAAAAGTTTACCGACTGTGAACAACGTTATTCACTGCACGAGAAAACTTGTTGTGCTTTAGTGTGGGCTGCTCGCCGACTAAGACAATATATGCTGACTCACACTACCTTGTTGATCTCAAAAATGTACCCCGTCAAGTACATATTTGAGAAGCCAACACTTACCAGAAGGGTTGCAAGATGGCAAATGATTCTGACAGAGTATGACATTCAATACACATCTCAAAAAGCCATCAAAGGCAGTGTGCTGTCTGACTATCTGGCTGAGCAACCCATTGATGACTACCAGCCCATGAGATTTGACTTCCCTGATGAAGACATCATGTACCTAAAAGCAAAAGATCATGAAGAGGCTGTTCACACTGAGGGGCCTGACCCAGAAGAAGAATGGACAATGATGTTTGATGGGGCTGTCAATATGAATGGACATGGAGTTGGTGCAGTGCTCATTACACCTAAAGGAGTTCATATGCCTTTCTAGGAAAAACTCACCTTTGCCTGCACTAACAACGAAGCCGAATACGAAGCCTGTATCATGGGTCTTGAAGAAGCCATTGATCTTAGGATCAAGACATTAACTGTATTTAGAGATTCGACTTTGGTAATCAATCAGACCAATGACAAATGGTACACTCACCAAGAGCATCTGATTCCATACCGTGACTACACGAGGAGATTATTGACTTTCTTCATAGCATTCAAACTTGAGTATATCCCTCGAGACGAAAATCAGTTCGCAGATGCTCTAGCTACTATTTCCTCCATGATCAAGGTTCAGACTGCCAATTATATGCCTCAGATTTCGGTATCTAGACTAGACCGACCATCATACGTATTTTCCATGGACATTACTAAAGATGACAAGCCTTGGTTCTACGATATCAAAAGCTTCTTAGAGGATCAGACATACCCTCCTGGGCATCATCCAATGATAAGAAGACATTAAGAAGGCTGGCTGGTAGTTTCTTCCTTAATGCTGATGGTTCACTATACAAGCGAAACTTTGACATGGTGCTACTCAGATGTGTTGATAAGAACGAAGCAGACTTGCTGATGCACGAGGTGCATGAAGGATCTTTCGGTACCCATGCTGGAGGACATGCAATGGCTAAGAAATTGTTAAAATCAGGTTACTACTGGATCACAATGGATGCAGACTGTTGTGCCTATGCCAGGAAGTGTCATAAATGCCAGATCTATGCAGATAAAGTGCATGTGCCTCCAAATCCTTTGAACGTGATGTCTTCACCTTGGCCCTTTGCCATGTGGGGCATTGACATGATTGGAAAGATTGAACCGACTACTTCAAATGGTCACAGATTCATCCTGGTAGCCATTGATTACTTCACCAAATGTGTTGAAGCAACTTCGTATGCAAACGTCACCAGACAAGTGGTAGCCAGATTTCTGAAAAGGGACATCATCTGTCGATATGGAGTACCCGAGCTAATCATTACTGATAATGGTCCCAATTTGAACAACAAAATGATGGCAGAGCTGTACCGGGACTTCAAAATTCAACATCACAACTCTTCTCCCTACAAGCCAAAGATGAATGGCGCTGTTGAGGCAGCTAACAAGAACATCAAAAAGATTGTGCAAAAGATGGTGGTTACGTACAAAGACTGGCATGAAATGCTACCATTTGCCTTGCATGGGTATCGAACCTCGATCAGAACATCCACTGGGGCAACACCTTATCAGCTTGTGTATGGTATGGAAGCAATCCTACCTATTGAAGTTGAGCTACCCTCCTTACGGGTACTGATGGATGTAAAGTTGAATGAAGCAGAGTGGGTCCGTTCTCGGTACAATCAACTGAATTTGATTGAAGAGAAAAGATTAGCTGCAATTTGTCATGGGTAGTTATATCAGAAAAGGATGAAGAAAGCCTTCGATCAGAAAGTCAGGCTTCAGGAATACCAAGTAGGAGATCTTGTGCTAAAAAGACTCCTCCCTCCTCATACAGACCACAGGGGAAAATGGACTCCGAACTACGATGGTCCATTCATAGTAAAGGTTTTCTCTGGTGGAGCACTGATGCTCACTACTATGGATGGTGAAGATTTCTTATCCCCTGTGAATTCAGATGCAGTTAAAAAATACTTCGCATAAAATGACCCGCTAGACATAAAAACAGAATGTAAGTCCAGGTAAAAATAGGGCATCCCGGCGAGTCAAAAACAAAATAAAAGACTCGGGCAAAAATAAGGGAAAATTAAAAAAATGTACACCCGCTGAGTTGAAAAGCCGCATTGGACAGCTCAGGCAAAAATGGGTATCCCGGTAGATCGAAAACCCGAAAGGGTGATCCACGCAAAATCAGGGTATAAGCGAACAACTGCATTCTAAATTCGTCTGTATCACTCACCACACGGTAAGCTTCGAAAGGATAAAGCATCAGTCAAAATCAACCTTCTTCAGAAAGTAAGATCAGAAGAACGTCAGGGTCATATAGGTCATAGCAAAGGAAGCTCACCGGAGTGTCGTCAACATTGCCAGCACTTTTATTTTCTCAGTTTATAGCAATCTCCTCATTCCAGGGGATCTGTTTATTTGACTATATTTGCCAATTCAGGGCACCCAGATTAATAAAATCAGAATTTTCAGTCACACCTCGTTTTGTACATTTTTGTTTTGTTTTCAAAATGTCCAATATTCATGATACAGTACTCGCATAATACAAATGAGCCATCTTTAATAAATGCTTGCATGAAATATATTTACTTTCAGGAATATATAACTCCTATGGCGGAATCCGGCTAAGGTAACCTCAGGACACTTGTGCGTTTTCCTTTGTCTTAACAGGTTATGGGTACTCAAGACAGATGATCTTTCGCAACACGAGGCATGTCAAGCATTACATCTCCAGCATACTACTTCCCAGAAGTTATCTCCTCCCCAAGCAGGATCTCCCGAGCAATGCCGGACAACTCTTCCACAACAAAGTGGTCAAAGAATTTTCTTTTCCCCACTAGAGATGCCAGAATTCTCTCACCCTCAGCAGAGATGGTGGAATTGATTCCCCATAGAATTGCCTCCCCGGAAGAGCAATACCTGAAACACATCCCCAACGGAGTGGCTGAAACTTCCTTCTCCCCAGTTGAGCTCTCCCTCCGGATAGATCAATCAATGACCACTGTTCCCAAGCAGAGTTCTCTCCCCAAGTAGATCAGCCAGAGATCTTTATCCCCGCAGGATCCGAGTCCGAGATCAGTTTCTCTCCCTTGCATAATCATAGCATTCGCATCATATTTACCAAAATAAGCGTAGCATTCCGTCTAATACGGAGCATTACGGCAAAAATAAAACATTTGCATAATCATAAGCCAGGTTCGAACTAGTCACTTGCAAATACCATCATCATTTCATCAACAAATATACAAAACTCATATCCCCTGCAGATAAAAGCCAAAGCGTCCCCTTTGCACTCTCAAATACAGATACCTATGCATGCTCTTTTTGACACTCGTCTGTGTCATCTTTCCCCACTAAGGTCGCCAGAACACCTTCTACAAGCAGATACTTGCTTCATACATGCTTTTCTCGACACTCGTCCGTGTCATCTTATTCCCCCAGAGATCGCCAAAATACCTTCTGCACTCTCAAATACAGATACTTGTTCATACTTGTACATACTCTTTTTGACACTCGCCCGTGTCATACTTCCCCAGCGGGTTAAACACTCATACATACTTATACGCAATCCTCTGATACTCGTCTGTATCTTGTATGTATCATCTCCTCAGCAAATCAACACTCGTCCGTGTTCCTTGCTTAACCGATTGATACTCGTCTGTATCATCATCCTTAAACATGTGTCAACGTTTGTTTCTATCGATACCCGTCCGTATCGTAGTCCTAAGGATGCTCGTCCGCATCTTTAATCTATACACACCGTCAAACACTTGTACCTTTTATTTTAAAAGTGTAAGCACTCGTCCGTGTTTACCATTCCCCAATAAGTCACCAACAAAACAACTTTCTTCTATCCGACATTCGTCCTATGTCGTGATACTTTCGGCAGCCGTCCCCTGCCCGGTGATCGTCCTTCACCTTTGGATGACCGTCCCTCATCCTTTTCCCCAGTGGAATCTCCATTGTTGGAACTTTCTATCTGACATTCGTCCTATGTCGTGATATATTTTTAGCAGCCGTCCCCTGCTATGTGATCGTACTTCAACTTTTGATGACCGTCCCTCATCGTTTATCCGATGGCCGTCCCCATCGTTGATCTTGTTATCCGACATTTGTCCTATGTCGTGATAATCCCCAAGAGCAGCCGTACCCTGCTAGGTGATCGTCCTTCACCTCTTGATGATCGTCCTTCATCATGCTTATCTGATGGTCGTCCCCATCGTTGAATCTTTTCTATCTGACATTCGCCCTATGTCGTGATATTTTCAGCAGCCGTCCCCTGCTAGGTGATCGTCCTTCACCTTTGATGACTGTCCCTCATCATTATTTATTCTTTCACCCGATGGTCGTCCCCATCGTTGTTTACTTTACTTTCCAAGCCTGATGGTCGTCCCCATCATTATGTTTCTCAATCCCCAGAGAGTTTTTATTTTTCTTACCCGATGGCCGTCCCCGTCGTGGTCCCTTTATTTCCCCAGCTTGTCGGCCGTCCCCGTCATTGCTTAACTTACCGATTTATCCCCAGCAGTCGCCCTCTACTCGATGGTCGTCCTCCATCGCTTTCATTGGATAATCATACTATACTACCTTTTACAATTTATATCCCTTTTATTCTTATCCCCAGCGAGTGCAAATTTCGGACTGTCTTGGATATTCAACCACAAGTTATCTTGTTTGTCTGTTAAGCCAGGCGCTTACATCCTGCACAGCTAACTCATGCTTGAATAGAGGAAGCTGTAAACACCCCAAATTTTCCCTCACTCTTTCTCACACCATGGCTTGTGATCTTTCATTTTTTTTAGTATAAGCATACCATCTCATGTTGCATATTTGTTTCATCTGCATAGTTCCATTTCATCTGCATCTAGGGTTTGTGATCTGAGCAATCCAAGAATCAATTTGAGCCATCCTAATGGTCTTGAATCTTTCCAAGAGGGTCCATGTGTGTTCTGTGATCATGTTATTCTCCCCAAAGTTCATGAAAGTCAAGAAATCACAAAGATTGGCAAAGGCATGGAAGCAGAGCTAGGGTTTTCCTGCACATATGACCTAAAATTAGGGTTTTGGTTTCAGAGGCCTTAACTCCAAATTTTTTTGGTCATTCTTGTTTCTAATGTTCTTAAAATGTTATAAGGATCATGTGTACCAAGTTTGATGAAGAAAATCATTGTGGAAGTCATCTGATCATTGGGTAACTTCTTGAGCAAGTTAAGTCAAAATCAGGGCATCTGGGCCCCCCAACAATGGAACCAAAGGACCATTTTCATAAAATTGAGGTTCTATGATCTTTATTTGATCTTAGAATTAGTTGGAAGTTCACAAGATTGAAGAATTTTGAGCCAAATGCAAACATGCCATTTTTGGAAATGACTTGTAATGGAAACTTTCCATTTTGGGAAAGATTTTCAACCTCTTCTTTCATGACCAAAAATGCTTAAAATGAAAAATTATTGGACATGAAAGTTGTAGATTAGGTCTTTCCCTTTTCAAAAAGTACAATAACATGCCTTGATTTATCCTAGAACTCAAGATATGGCCTTTCAAAGTTGGCAAAGAGGGATTTTTGCATATTGGCATTTCAAGCTTCTAAGTGACCTCTAATGTGCACAAACACTTCATAACATGTCAAAGCAACTTCTAAACATCAGAATTGGCCCAAGAATTTGGCATTTTCATGCTTGATCTTCAAGAAACTCCAAAGAGGGAAAATTGCATAAGCATTGAAATCTCTTCATCCAAGCATCACAACTCACTTCTATTGATCCAAGGGCTCCCACAAACCATGCTGAAGCAAGACATGCCATAGAACCATTTCTACTATGACCCATGCTATAGTCCAACCAAAGTTGACTTTTTGCAAAATACACCATACCAATCAAGCTGTGCCACCACCCACTCTCTGACTAATCACAATGACTTATGCAAACCCTAAGGAGCTCATTTGAGGACACATTCAAGCCTGCAAGCTCTCACAAGCCAGAATTCACAAAATCACCTAAAAACTTCCCTTCTTCGATTCTCACACCTCAGCCATCAAACCTCACTTATTCTTTCACCATTCATCTCAAAATCACCTAAGGATCACAAAACACCCCTCACCATGGCCTGAAACCAGCTCAAACCAAAATACGATTTCTGCAAAACCATAACCAAACACTTCAAAATAGCCATCACAAACTTGTTCTAAGCATTGCAACATCATCAGGGAGCTCATTGGGTTTGGTTTGCATCAAAGAAAAGGCCAGAAAGCTCCAGCTAAAAAGCTTCATCTCAGGTATACCTCAAGAACATTTTTTCCAGAACTTGCTATTTAAGTTAAAATATCAATCTTCATGTTCCCCTGATCACACTGATATGTTTAGTTTCGAAAATGATTGAGAAATTACCATGTATGAAGCTTCTGAAATTTTTGACCTAGAACTTGATTGCTTCGATTCAGCTTTATGATGCGTGATAAATGTGTTTTGTTTGTTGATTCATGATGTATGATGTTTGGGGATCATTTGTGGGCAAGAAATTTGGTGTTTGGTGACCTAGGGAGGAAGTTAGCATTTTGAGTGGCCGGAGAAGATGACCGGAGCTTAGCTCCGGTCACCTAAAAGTAATTAGGGCTTAATTAGGGTTAGCTGCCCAGATTGAATTCCCACCCTTGGATCTTGTTTAAGTTAGCGTGTGGACGGCCCAGATGAAGTCATTAACCCTAACCTTTAATTATTTAATTTAATTAGGATTATTTGAATTAATTAAATCAGAATCAATCCTGGCCATGAGATAGCGCGTGCAGTCAACTCCCCTCTCCCAAGTTCAAATCTCATCCCTTGGATCAACATACCTTCCATTTTATTTGGTTTTTATTTCATTTTATTTCATTTTTCTTTTCACATTTTATTAAAAATACCAAAACACATCAAAAAATTCTCAAACTTTGCATTCTGGTTTTAAATATTTTTCTCAACCCAAAAATGATTTTTATTTTATATTTTGCATTAAAAAAGTATTTTTAAAATATTTAAATGTTATTTTTAATTAATTAATGGATTTTAATTAATTAAAAATACATTTAGGTTTCTAAAAATCTCCAAAAAAATCATGAACCATTCCAATACATTTAGAAACATTTTCAAACTCTTCATACAAATTTCATTTTAGGTTTGATCATAATTTCACAATTTTCTTTGAATTAGGGTTCTTAAAAATCATATTTTCTAACCCTAACTTTAAAAAATCATTTCTGCCTAACCATGAAGAGTTTGAACTTGATTCTCTTTGCATTGTTTCACATATTGCATGTAGTTTCAAGGTTATTTTCCTCATGAATTTATCTTGCATTTTCAAATTGATTTTCATTTTCCCTTGAGAATCACCCAAAAACCCTAGCAAACTTAGAAAAATCATAACTCTCAATAGGTTTGGTTTCCGACCTTCTCCTTTGGGGTGTGGCCTAGTATGGGATTAGGGTTTGATTGAGCTTGGTTTCAATTTTTTATCATGTTGTATGCTTCTGTTTTGTTCATTTGCATCTCATACTTTAATAAAACCCTAATTTCTCATGTTCATTTGCATTCTCCTTTGCATATCATCATCATGTGAACACCATGACATTTCAAACATTCATATGTCATCTTAGGACATGTTAGAACATTTATTGATCATTTCTTCATTCATTTTCCATGTCTTGCATTCCCTCCATTCCATAAACATCCATGTGTTTTCAAGCTTCTAAGCATGCTTCTTTTGCATCTCATATTTTTATGAAAATTCATATGCACATTGTATGACATTGCATCATCTCATTTGCCATTTGCATTGCATAATCACTTCTGACTTTGGTCTTTACATCTCATTTCATCTCATTTCTTTATGCTTTATGTCTTATGCATTCATACTAACACTTTCAGGTACTTTTGGTAAGTTATTTGGGAGGTGGATTTGCCTTCACCTCTCACTTCTTCTTATCTCACTCATATGCATCTTTACATGTTCTTGAAGTGAACTTGTTCACTTATGTTCCATCCTTCTTACTTTCTTTCTTTAAGTTACCTATCTTCTTCAGGAAGTAAGTAACTTATTCTTCTTCTTCCTTCTCTTTTCATTTGCTTCTTCCATTGGTGGCCTTGAAGATCCTTCTCTATTAAGCCTAACAAACCATAGGATACCCAAGCATGATAACTTTTAGGGTTGTGAATAGTCCCCCTTAGACTTTTACCTTTGAGTCTCCTTGAGTCTCTCTTCTCATCTCAATAATCAGAGACTAAACTCTTAAAGTTTTAGGACTTTGGAATTAGGGTTATGTCTGCATCCTTCTCTTAGGATGGAGTGTATAAATTTAATCCTAAGTGTTAAACCTTTAATTTGTTTAAACCTCTTAATCAAATCACATTAATAATCACTAAGACTTCATCTTGTAACTTGGGCTTTACATTAGGGTTCTATCTCTTCCTTATGGTTAAGAGGGACTAACCCTAGTGTTTAATGGACAAGTCCTCCTCAAGTTGTCTTACAAACCATAAAATTCACTTCTTAATCGCATCCTTTAATTAAAATCCATTTAATAAAGGCTTGTTATATAATGAATTTAATCCCTAACCATGGATTAAGTTGAGGTATCTTCCTCAGCTTAAGTGTTCTCATCTATCATCCTTCTATTAGGATGGTGTAATGAGTTCACTAATCTGTGATTAGAGATTAAACTCATTACTTAACACTAAACAAAAACCAAAAACATCTAATTAATCACAAGTAGGTTAATGATCTTAATCCTACATCATCATGGTAATTAAGTTGATATGCTTATCTCATACTTAAGTAGGCTCATTATCCCTAATCAGGGAGGATATAATGAGTTTACAAGCCCCTTGATTTAGGCTTAAGCTCATTAACTTATGCAAAACACCAAAAACAATAACAAAACTGAAAACACAAAAAACAAATAATAATCGTCTCCTTGGGGATTCTTTTCTCATCACAGTCATTCACAAACGAGAACTTGCTTCTTCCGTCTAATGCAAGACAGTTAGCACTCGAGCCAGATGAGTCATACACTTGAGCATAGACTAGCAAGCAATTCACAGTCAATTTACTTTCAGTCTCTTTGAGTCGAACTACGGTGTTCTGACTTCCTTATTGCACGAGAGGATACGTAGGCATAACTTAACTGTTATCGAACAAAAGTCTATGTGTCTTCCCCCTCTTTTAGCATTCTCTTTTAAGCCTTAGTTCCTAAGCATTCACCTTTTTGCACTGACACTTGTACATTCATTCTCAGCTTTTGCACACAGATAGCACATACACTACCCCTTTAAACACAATCTTTTAAGCGTGGATCCCGTCGAGTACGACGGACAATCTGGGTGCTAATACCTTCCCTGGTTGTAACCAACCCCCTTTCTCCGTTTCTCTGGTTCGTAACCGTCTTATCCATATCGTTCTAGGTTTATGCAACATTACCTTTCCTTCGGGATAAAAAAGCCTAGCTGGCGACTCTGTTCACTTCACCTTCATTTTCTCCTTTTGCCGACCATTCGCGCTTGTACCGGGATGCAAATCTTCGGGAGCGACACTATGTCATACAACAAAATCTTTAACGGGATGATGGCGAAGGGATCTCTTACTTTAAGAGATATGCCACCACAAACTGGTAACGCTCGAGACTATGATGCTAATGCTCGCTGTGAGTATCACAAAGGCACACCAGGTCACACAATCGAAAATTGCAGAATGTTCAAGCACAAAGTTCAAGACCTGATCAACTCTAAGGATCTCACCTTTACTCAAAAGAATCTGAATATTCAAATCAATCCAATGTCGCCGCAAGTGGCCCATCAACGAATGCTTTTGAAGAAGTTGTTGAAGACCAAAACTGAGTAGTCTCCAACTTTGAAGAAGCAAGTTAAATCAAGAGAAGTTCAATTCCTCAAAACAAGGCAGTCATCGCCATTTATTATTCTGCATTCCTGTTATTTTGTATTGTCTGTGTAAGTACTATTTGCTTTATTCCTATTTGGTTTTGATAATATTTTGTTTATGCATGTTTTGAATCAGTCTATTCGCATTCGCTCATCATTTATCATTTATCACAAAATCACAAAAATATTTTCTCACTTTATTTTAGCAAATATTTGAGGGAGGATGATGAAAACGAAATACCCATAACTGTTGCGGTATGCTTTCGAATAAAACCTCGTCAATGATGTACAAGCATTTTTCTCAAATCCCCAAACACTGAAGAGATAAGGAGTTAATCCCTAGTCAACCACTTCGAGCCTAGAAGTAGGAGCTTCTTTCGAATACAAACCCTTACATTTAACCCGGGGCAGGGTAGTTTTTCAGTTAACCTAACTGCACTTTCAAATTGCAAGATGAGACATCCCATCGGAGGACCATCAACAAATGATTTGGCAGTCACGACATTCAATAAAATACAAAAAAAATAGAAAAGACCACTAAGTTGAGCACCCGAAGGGAGACTTAGTTGACAGAAAAATAGAACAAATCAAAAGAGGAGCTCAAATCCTCAACAAAAGCAAAACAAATATCAGTGACCACCAAATCAAGAATCAAAGGGTCACCAACAACAAAATAAGATGACTGCCATTTTCAAGCAAACTTTAAAGCTTCATCTTCACTCTTGCAAAGTCAAAACAAATGCATGTGTAGAGTTAACTGAACGTAGGACTGGAGAACATCACGAAGAAGGGGTGGGTACAAATAACTTTGAGCCTTATACCTTTGTTTCTCAAACCATGAACCAGACCATGTTACGACCCTCAAAAGACCTAATTGAGGCAGGGTTTATTCTGAAAGCATATTACCAACAAGGTTGCGTAAAATGACTCCTATATATTTGCTAATATCCAATCTTGATCGCACATTATTCTTGCTGCATTTTTTACGCACTTTCTAAATCAACACATCGTTTGGACCAACGGTCCATTCGTCACACTATCACAACATTCAAATATATTGACTTTTTCAAAACTCGCATGAACGTTAAATTAACACTACCATTTGTGTATGAATAATTTAATTGCAATTCAGTGTTTGACATCAGTGCAATCCCAACAAAAGGCAATCGAAAGAGGAATATGAATCAATACTTCTTCAAAATCAGCTCAATCAGGGGCAAAACCATTCTCAACAGTCCAATCAGGGGCAAAGCATCTTCAACAGCCCAATCAGGCGCAATTTATCTCAAGGTCCATTAATCAAGGGCAAAATCATTCTTAACAGCTCAATCAGGGGCAAAATCACCTTCAAAGGCTCAATCAGGGCAGACACCTACCAAATCTAGACACTGGGGCAGATCATGTCATGGTCATTCTCAAAGTTTCCCCACTAGAATTCTTTCCAATACCCTACAGACAAGGGCAAGCAAACAAGGAGCAAATCTTCCTATCTCTTTTCCCCAGCTGAATAAGCAGATCTTGATAGGCGTTAGTAATCATTCAAAGTAAAGCAATCTTCATGTTCCAATTAAGTCGCTCCGCTCATCAGCAAGTGACCGAACTTGGAGCATTCTGATCCATCTTCTGACCATGCATCGTTGAAGATCGAGTGTCGGGGAATCAAACCATCCACCCACCCAAAGTCCAATCGTTATTGGAAACTACCAGACCAAAAGTCTATAAAGCTGACACCTTTCATTTTCCAATCGCTCATATGCATCATTATGCATCATCAACGTCATACACATCATTTACATCAATCATTTACAACATACGCATCATTTGCATACCTAAATAAATCAGCTTTTCATATCCCTAACATTTCAACTTTCATTCCAGTGCATAAACATTTGTATTGCATTTCCATCGTTATGGAATGCCACTTCAAAAAAATCAAACATGCAAACATGCATAAGTCAGGATCTAGGATCGATCGAAGGTTTCAGACATCTCCTCATCAATTCTAGTGGGCATTCCCCATGGAACTTTTCTCTTTACTTTTTGTTAAATAAAGCTCCGATCCTCAGCTTCAGTTTTATTTCTCAAGATAATCTTTTTACCAAACATTATTCAGTGGTCGTCCCCCATTGGATAATTATCTTCAACCTTTTGCTCCCCAATCATTTTACTCATTTTACCAGTATTCCTCAACCAGATCGTTTATTTTCAGTCACCCGGTTTTCTCTTTTGTGACGGGGGTCGTTTATTTAATTTTCTATCGTTCGACATCCATATCGACCTAGCATCGAGTGATGGGGTCGCATTATCATCCTTGCAGTGGTAAGCGATTATTTAATTTTCTGTTACTCAGCATCGACCTAGCATCGAGTGATGGGGTCGTATTATCATCCTTGCGGTGGTAAGCGATTATTTAATTTTCTGTTACTCAGCATCGACCTAGCATCGAGTGCTGGGGTCGCATTATCATCCTTGCGATGGTAAGCGATTATTTAATTTTTTGTTACTCAGCATCGACCTAGCATCGAGTGTTGGGGTCGCATTATCATCCTTGCGGTGGTAAGCGATTATTTAATTTTCTGTTACTCAGCATCCGTATCGACCTAGTTCGAGTGCTGGGGTCGCATTATCATCCTTGCAGTGGTAAGCGATTATTTAATTTTCTGTTACTCAACATCGACCTAGCATCGAGTGCTGGGGTCGCATTATCATCCTTGCGGTGGTAAGCGATTATTTATTTTTTTGTCACTCGGCATCCATATCGACCTAGTTCGAGTGCTGGAGTCGCCTTATCATCCTTTTGGTGATAGCGATTTATTTACTTTCAGTTAACTTGTTTCCTTTCGGTGTCACCCATCTTTTCAGTTTTCAATGTTTAGCTTTTATCATTACACATTTTCTTTTGTCGGACAAATTCGGAGTCTGTATATCTAATTGTCTTATACCCTGAAAGTTTGAACGCAAACCAACTCATCTTACTCGGTCTAAGCCAATTCGATAGGGGCAACTGTCATACCCCAAATTTGTCCTACCCGCACCATTTTATTTTACTGTCTAACCGATATTCAAAAATCCAAAATATGTCATTTGTTTTTATTTTATTTTTATACCCTATTTTGTCCATTATCTAATTTCATTCATATCCAATATCCTTTTATATTTTATTCAAAAAAAATCAATTACCAAAAATCCAAAAAAATGCATTTATTTCTTTTTTAAATAAAAAATTCTAATCTTTTTTATTTTATTCACTATTTTAAATACTTACTATCCATTTTTAATCCATTTTAACCATTATTTTTAAAATTCATCGCATGTTATTATTATTATCATTTTTCATACTACCACATTTTATTAAAATATTCTATCATTGTTACTATTTTATTATTATCATTAGTATTACTTTTTTAAAATTTTTTTTATATATTATATTTATTATTATTTTCGGTTATTATTATAGCATCACAATTTCATAGCTCACACTTTCTACAACCAAGACCCCATCTCCATACGTTTCTTATTTTTTCAACACCACTACCTAACCAATACAACCATCACAAAAATTTCACGTGTTACAATATTTTATCAGACCCCATTTATAAATATCTCATAAACTCATTATCTCTCTTCCTAAATCCATTTACTATTATTTAAACAAGATCACAAAAAAATCGTTTTATTACTATTACTAGTTTATTATCTCTATTCTTAGTGTTATTATTATTTCTATTATTTTTATTTTTATTTTATTTATTATTATTATTATTATTATTATTATTATTATTATTATTATTATTATTATTATTATTATTAATTCCATATAGTTATTTTTCTATCACTTTCTTTATTTTCCTGCCAGGACAATACAACACATGCTATTATACCCCAATTTTGTCATACTGTTTTATTTTCGTTTTTTACCTTTATTAAAAAAAAATCCAAAAAATATGTCATTTCTTCAGGATTTGTGCGAAATCAGAGTTTATTTATGTTTGTTGGCGCGTGCGTGCACAATGTTAAAAGTCGGTGTTGTGTGGATGTTTTTGTCCGTTTATCACTTTCATTTTTTTCATTAGTTATTCCTATCACATTTTCTTATTATAACAAAAATTTACAAAAAAAAATCAATGTCTCTTTTATTTATTTTTTTTTATTTTTTTTTTTAAAAAAATATCTCTTTCTTATTATCATCCCACTTATTATTATTTATTCCAAAAAACACAAAAATCTTGTTATTATTACTACTAACTCTTTTTTATTCTTTTTAAATATCTTGTTATTATTACTAACTCTTTATAACTTCTTTTGTTATTATTATTTTATTTCCCATTTGCATTTTGTTTTTATTATCATTTTATTATTATTATTATTATTATTATTATTATTATTATTATTATTATTATTATTATTATTATTATTATTATTATTATTATTATTTTTCAAATTCAAACGCATTATTTTTAAAACTTATTTACTAAGTTCCAAAATTTTAAAAAATTCCATTTACCAATTATTCTCTTTTTACTATCATTAATTTATTTTTTATCCCATTATTATTATTATCAGTAAACTATTTTTTCTTAATCCAAATTTAATCATCCATCATTTTTATTTTACTTTCTTTTCTTTTTTAATCCATCACAAAACTTAGTTTATTATTTCTATTCTTAGTGTTATTATTATTTCTATCATTACTATTGATTTTTATTATTATAATTGTTATAATTACTATAGTTTTATTAATGTTTTTATATATTAGTAGTTTTATTTTTGAGGTACTGTTATTATTATATTGTTATTATTATTATTCTGTTTTGTTTCTCTGAAGGTGTATCCTTTTATACAGTTCACAACCACTATCCCATGTGATCCTCAGCAAAAACAAATGGATTCTCCACTCACTCTACAATCTCACGCATAAATGCAACAATCATTCCAGCTGCAAATTTTATTCTGATCCAATACTTATGCAAATGCCCAAATCACCCTCACTAATTTCCTCTATTTAATCAACACTTTTCTTCACAAATTGGACAAACAGAAAAATACCCGCAAAAAACAAGCTTCAAACATAAAAAAACCAAAAAAATTCAGAAAAATAACCTTTCACCATTAATAAATAAATACCACAAAACTCTGTATAAACCATAACCCCTTTCGAACTTTTCACCTTCTATTTATCACCACAGATCCACTTTACTATTTTCGTTACCGTAACAACCACGATGCCATAAACTAACCTCGAAATCTTCCAAAACCACCACGGAAAACCAACCTCAACTCTGAACACCATCCTTAAACACAAACCTTCATACCTGCAAAATACAAATCGCACAACCCTCATAAAATCCCGAATCCATAAATCGTTCCCTTTCATCAATATCCTTCACGAAAACCAAACACAGACCATGCGAGTAAACTGCGAACACATGAACTCTGAAACTGTAAGATCGAGCGAGTGAAACCCAAACCGAAAACCACCTCCGTCGTGAGATCCGAAAGCATCAGAACCGAGCGACTAAGCCATACCCATCGCGAAAACGCACAAATCTGCGCAAACCAAACACAGAGGGCGAGAAATCGTGAGATGAAATGCAATGAGAGAGAGGTTGACGAAGTGAGAATCGTAAAGAAAAGGGGTTGGTTTCGTGAAACAATTTCCCTCTGTTAATGATTTTTTATCGTTCCTCTGTTTTTTTAATATAAAACCCTCATGCTTTAATTTGTTTTTTAGTTTTATCTTGTTCTCATTTTGGGCTCAGCCCAAGTATTCTGTTTATTCCACCCACACTCAGTCTCAAAGATTACACCATGTTTTTTCATTATTGTTTTTTTTCTTCATTTTATTTATTTATTATTATTATTTAATTTTATTATTTCAGTTTATATTATAAATGTTATTACTGCTTTATATATTATTTTATTTTTGCTTCATCATTTAAGAAAAAGTGTCTTAAAAATAATTATTTATTAATCGAAATCATTTGACTCTTATTTAATTTTTATTGCATTTTTTTTGGCCAATGTTATATTAAAAAATTAAGTTGTTGTCGATTTCATTAAGTCGGAAAAACTTGATTAATATGAGGCCACTTAGTTTAGCTTATTTTGTTTTACCATTTTATTTCAATGTACTTTCTACTTTGACAATTTAATTAAGTTTATTTTATTTTTATCGTATCATTTAATTTAGTTTAGTTTATTTTTATATTATCAATTTAATTTATTATTTTGCATTTTTTATTCTATTCCGATTTAATTTCCACAATTTATTTAGTCAATTTAATTTATTTATTTTATCGCATTCCAACAAATTGTTTCGACTACTCATAGAACGATTTCAATTTTAAATCGGCTCTAAGGAAGTAAACGAACTATATTTTGATGCGTCCGAATAAAAGGTCCAACGCCTCCGAGAAGTTGCCTTTAATTTATTTTCTGTAATTTTATCGCTTTAATCGATTCGCAAACCATGTAAGCCGAGCGCACCGTGCCTCGCCATCAAACCTTCCCAAACTCAAATATTAAGATCTTTTTATAATTAAATGACGGAATAACTGAATTCTGGAGTCTCGCATTCCTCGAATTCTTGAATGAACGCTCCTGAGGCTCGCCCCACGGGACGTGGTTCATTCGACTTTCCGTAATTAAAACGTTTAATCCACATATCAAATAACGAAAGAATCGAGTTCTGGAGTCTAGCATTCCTCGAATTCTTGAATGAACGCTCCTGAGGCTTGTCCCATGGGACGTGGTTCATTCGCCCTTTCGTTCCTAAAACACTAATCGAATCAAACATTTTTTAAACGAACATTGTTTAAATCCTTTCTATCTCGCAAACAAGCTAGCGCTTCCGCCTCTTATCGTGAGCAGACAAGCCAATGCTTAGCAGTTAGAATGCAGTCTAAATAATCGTTCACTAAAACAAATCAACCGACCAACCTTAGTACCACGAACTACGAAGCTCTGACTTTCCCATTGCACAAGGAAATATGTAGGCACACGGATCTTACTCCTTGTCGAGCACCCTAGGAACAAAATAACCAATTTCTCCCATTAACCTTATATTAGAATCTTTCGCATTTACTTTTTATTATTCGAAGAAAACAGAAAGCATTAGTCAACATTAGATCGCAAGTTAAACTAAGAGGTTCCCGTTGAGTACAACGGACGTAAGGGGTGCTAATATCTTCCCCTTACGGAATCGACTCCCGAACCTAGAATTTGATTTCAAAGACCTTGTTCTATCCATTTTTCTAAAAAGGGTTTCTCGATATTTTCCCTTTCCTTAATTGGAATAAAATAAGTTCGGTGGCGACTCTGTTGTTTTAATTTTTATCCGCGGTATTTTTTATCGCGAGGTCGTATTTTTCGAGGTGTGACACTGTGAGCCGACTCCTTTCAAATTCAAATTGAGTCGACTCATTTTTGAATTTGAGCCGGCTCATTGTTGCCTCAACTGACGTGTGGCTGTCTTGAAAAGACGTGCCGCCTGTCATTTCATCTCCCTAGGTCGGCACATCAATGCCTCCATCCACTTTTGACTTTCCATTTATGATTTCTTTATTATTTTCTTCATTAAAACTTATTATCATTTCATCTTATCATTACCAACACATCATATTTTCATATGTACTTGTAATGATTATGAATATGGTTTCTGTTTTTGTTTGAATGAACTTCTATTTCTCTTTAATTCCATTGTTTTGTTTATTCTCACTATCTTTACTCGCTTTTCCAAATTGTATGTTTGTGGATGCGTGTTTCTATTGCAATTGGCTTCTCATTTGACATTTGGTTCTGCATGCTATCTCTATTGTTAGATTCACTCATATGTTTTCTCTTCTTTTTGATGTTGTCAAAGGGGGAGATGATATTGAGATTGATGTATATAAGATCGGGTCACATAATCAGGGGGAGCTTTTACACCAACATATGGCGATTGATTCATCAAGTTTTTGCCATCATAAAAAAGGGGGAGTTTGTGTGACATGGCATGGTTTTAATGTGTCAAAAACTTAGCATGATTGAAAGCTTGAGTGGTTCTAAATGAAAAAGCAAGGATTGACATATTTAGAAAAATATACTGAATGAGCCGACTCAAATTCATCAATGAGCCGACTCATTCAGTGTTAAATTGATGACAAACGCACGGGTCCAAACAGGCTGCCCGATGCATCACTTTTGGTCGACTCATGTGTGTGGATGAGTCGACTCAAAACACTTCATGAGCCGACTCATTCAATTGTAAATTGGTGGCAAACGCACGGGTCCAAACAGGTTGCCTGGTGCATCACTTTTGGTTGACTCATGTATGAGGATGAGCCGACTCAAAACCCTTCATGAGTCGACTCATCAATAAGTGTTTTCTTCTAATTTTCCACGGGTCTCAACAGGATGCCTCTCTGTTTATTTTGGTCGACTCATCTGTTAGTTTGAGCTGGCTCATTTAATGATTTGAGTCGGCTCATTACTGTGCTGACTCACTTTTTCATTTAATTTTTCCCCTCTCTTATGTTTATTTCTCTAACCAATATAAATAGCTGTTTATTTCTTTTGAGAAGGTTCAATAAGGAAAGTGAAATATATACACATAGCTCTCTTCATCTTCTTCATTATTGCATCAATCAAACAATCACACACAACAATCTCTGTTTGATCTTGGTGTTCGTTTCGAAGATAACATTCAATCGTGAATCAAAATTTCAGATTGGGTTTAGAGTGTGTGGGGTTTCCTTGGAAAAATCCGAAGGGTTTTATCCTCCAAGATATTTGAAGATTTTGGGGTTTTGCACACATTGATAGTTCGTAGATTCAGCCGAGTGAAGAAGATTGAAGATCAAGTGGATCGTTCTCTCATATCACGGTAGACGGAGGATTGCGATGGTCTTTATGGGTTCACAAGTGTGGGAGAAACTCAGTCGTGCTCAAAGTTTGGAGAATCGTGTATTCTTGCAATAAGGGAGCAATTAATCGGAGGCTTTCTTAACACGCGTGGAAGACTTGATTCGACTTTGAATCAAGGGACAAGAAGAATATTTGACAGCACATTCAATATGGTTTGGTTTGTTGGTTCATTCATTTCTCTTCTTGTAAAACAATTGCGATTTAATAAAATTGCCCAATTCAATTTCGAATTGGGGGCAAAGTACTTCGAGCGAGGACGACGAAAGAACTGCCTCAACAAATTCCTTGTGTTCTTTTCATTTCTCGTATTTTACTTTTATTCATATTGATATTGTGTGCTTGAAAATTCTGGTGTATCAAATTAGTGCATTTAAAGGGTTTGATAAATTGTTTCACTCAAAAGTGATAACTAGAGTGGGTAAAATTCTGCACTATTTGATACAACAAAATTGTCTTTGGTGAGTGCACTCCAAGTGTTTGGTAAAAAGCCTAATCACACAAAATCAATATCTTAGTGCTTAATTTCTTCTCCAATCATTGTTAAGAATAGTTTTATCAAGTGCTGAATTATCAAGTGAATCATTTGTGAAATATTAATTCTTCTAGTCATCATTTCATTCCAATTGGGTTTTACGCATATCCGATCTCCGGTGACTTCTAATTTGAACTAGACGATTTTCCGGGAAACTTCCGCAATTCTCTTTCAACTTAATTTTGAAAAGCTAATTTTAAAAAGGGATTTATTCAACCCCCTTCTAGATTCACGCTATCGTCTAAAAAATTCTAGTGTGAATGTTGACGACCATCATATTGATGGCGTGGACAATCAGTGTTTTCATTAGGATCGTCGACTCTAAGGACCTTAGAACCTTAAACTTTTGGGCTCAAACAAAAGGTTGATGGTCGCGTAGTATGGGGCACCGAGGGGTTACTCTCGTGTAGTTCGATACGAAGACCTCACTCAGAATAGATTGTCTCAATGGAGTTGGCTGACTATCGGACTGGTGACATGTCCAGCAAACAGTTGAGACAAGTCCATAACTCTAAGACTTTTGTTTGAAACCACGTGTCGATGGTTGCGTAGTGTGGGGCACCAAGAGGCTGCTCTTGTGTAGTTCGATATGAAAACCTCACCCAAACGAGATTCATATGAGGGAGTCATTCAACCGTCATATTTATGGCGTGTTTGATGAACATCCATATGGATTTACAACTTTGGGGTTCCTAAAACTCTAGATTCAACCTGGTGAGATCCTTGTGAGGAGAGCAAGCCTTATCCTCCATCCTTACCTCAGACTCATGAATTTCCGTGTTTTTTAATTTTGGATTAACTTAAGACCCTGATCTTGCGATCCTGGATTCTGAAATTTGCACCCATATGCATATCATGTCATTTTGCATTTGCATTGATTGTGCATCTTGCATTTCATCCAAAAAAAATCATTCAGCTGATTCCTTGACACTCCCACGCTGCTCAAGCCAACTTCAGATGAGTAATGGATCAGATTCAACAAGACCAAGTTGCCACAAGTGGCCCGTCAATGAATGCTTTTGAAGAGGTTATCGAAGACCGAGCTAAGTAGTCTCCAACTCTGAAGAAGTCAATCAAATCAAAAGATGTCCATTCCTCAAATCAAGGCCATCACATGCCATTTATCATTTATGCATTCTTGTTATTTTGTATTGTTTGTTTAAGTACTATTTGCTTTGAACATTGTTATTTCGTATATGGTTTTGTTAATATTATGTTGATGCATGTTTTGAATAAGTCTATTCACATTCGCTCATCATTTATCATTTATCACAAAAATCACAAAAATATTTCCTCACTTCACTTTAGCAAATATTTGAGGGAGGATGATGAAAACTAAATACCCATAAATGTTGTGGTATGCTTTCGGATAAAACCTCGTCAATGATGTACATGCATTTTTCAAATCCCCAAACACTGGAGAGATAAGGAGTTAATCCCTAGTCAACCACTTCGAGCCTAGAAGTAGGAGTTTCTTTCAGATACAAACCCTTACGCTTAACCTGAGGCAGGGTAGTTGTTCAGTTAACCTGACTACACCTTAAATCACAAGATGAGACATCCCATTGGAGGACCATCAACAAATGACTTCGCAGTCATAACATTCAACAAATTCAAAAAAGCAAAACTGCTAAGTCGAGCAGCCAAAGGGAGACTTAAGCAAGAGAGAACAAAAAGAAACCCCTAAGTTGAGCATCCAAAGGGAGACTTAGGAAAAAAATCAAGAAAACTGCTAAATCGAGCACCCAAAGGGAGATTTAAGCAAGAACAAAAAGAAGAAATCAAGAAAGCTGCTAAGTCGAGCACCCAAAGGGACACTTATGCGAGCAAAAAAAAATCAATCAAAGAAAACACTAAGTTGAGCACCCAAAGGGAGACTTAGTCAGCAAAAAGAAGAACAAATCAAAAGAGGAGCTCAGATCCTCAGCAAAAACAAAACAAAAATCATGTGACCATCATCAAGAATCAAAGGGTCACTAACATCCAACAAAATAAGACGACTTCCACTTCAAAAGCAAACCTTGAAGCTTCATCTTCACTCTTACAACATCAAAACAAGTGCATGTAGAGTTAACTGAATGTAGGACTGGAGAACATCACGAAGAAGGGTGGGTATAAATAAAACTTTGAGCCTTATACCTTTGTTTCTCAAACCATCAACCAGGCCACGTTACAACCCTCAAAAGACCTAATTGAGGTAGGGTTTATTCTGAATGCATATTACCAATAAGGTTGCGTAAACTAACTCCTATAGATTTGATAATCATCAATCTTGATAGCACATTCTTCTTACTGCATCTTTCACTCACTATCTAAATCAGCACCACGTTTGGGCTAACGGTCCATTCGTCACACTATCACAATCATTCAAATAAATTGACTTTTTCAAAACTTGCATGAACGTTGCATTAACATTACCACTTGTGTATGAACAATTTAATTGCAACTTAGTACTTGACATCAAAACAATCCCAACAAGGGGAAATCAAAAGAGGAACTTGAACTTCATTTGTGCTAACGTGAATCAAGACTTCCTTAAAATCTTATCAATCAGAGGCAAGACCCTCAACAGCTGAATCAGGGGCAAATCATCTTCAAACAGCTCAATCAGGGGCAGATGCCTACCAAATCCAGACACTAAGGCAGATCAAGTCTTAGTCACTTTCAAAGCTTCCCCACCAAGATTTATTTCAAACACCCTACAGACAGGGGCAAGCAAACAAGGAGCAAATCTTCCTATCTCTACTCCCAACTGAACAAGCAGATCTTGCCAGACGTTGGCAACCATTCAAAGTGAAAGCAATCTTTATGTGTCAATCAAGTCGTTTCACTTATCAACAAGTAAACTTGAAGCATCTAGATCCACCTTATGACCATACACTATTAAAGATCGAGTGTCAGGGAATCAAACCCTCCATCCACCCAAAGTCCAATCATCATTGGCACCTACCAGACCAAAAGTCCACCAAGCTGGCATCTTTCATCAAACCTATTCTAATCACTCATATGCATCATTATGCACCATCAACACTTCATTTGCATCATTTATATCAACACATCATATGCATCATTATGCATCACCTACCTCATTCGCATCATTTGCATACATAAATGAATCAAAATGTTCATATCCCCAACATTTACATTTCAACTTACATCTCATTGCATAAACACTTGCATCGTATTTCCATCATTATGTAATACCATTTCAAAATCAAACATGCATACATGCATAAGTCAGGATCCATGACCAATCGAAGATTCCAAGATTCTCCTCAGCAAATCCAGTGGGGATTCCCCATGGAACTTTTCTCTTTAACCTTTTGTTAATAAAGCTCTGATTCTCAGCTTCAATCAGTTTTTCTCCAAACAAATTTTTACCAAGTGTTATTCAGTGGTCGTCCCCCATTGGATCATTTTCCTCAACCTTTTGTTGATTTCCCTAAGCAATCTTTACTCATTATACCATTATTTCTCAACCAAATCATCATACCATCCTTTTGGTGGTAACGATTATTTATATTTCTGTCACCAGACATCCTTTTGGTGTCAGGGTCGTCATACCATCCTTTTGGTGGTAACGATTATTTACTTTTCTATCACTCGGCATCCTTTTGGTGTCGGGGTCGCCTCATCATCCTTTTGGTGGTAGTGATTATTTACATTTCTGTCACTCAACACCCTTTTGGTGTCGGGGTTGTCATACCATCCTTTTGGTGGTAACGATTATTTATTTTTTTGTCACTTGACATCCTTTTAGTGTCGGGGTTGCCTTATCATCCTTTTGGTGGTAGCAATTATTTACATTTCTGTCACTCGACATCCTTTTGGTGTCGGGGTCGTCATACCATCCTTTTGGTGGTAACAATTATTTACTTTTTTTGTCACTCGGCATCCTTTTGGTGTCGGGGTCGTCATACCATCCTTTTGGTGGTAACAATTATTTACATTTCTGTCACTCGACATCCTTTTGGTGTCGAGGTCGTCAAACCATCCTTTTGGGGCTAATGATTATTTACATTTTTGTCACTCGGCATCCTTTTGGTGTCGGGGTCATCATATCATCCTTTTGGTGGTAACGATTATTTAAATTTCTGTCACTCAACATCCTTTTGGTTTCGGGGTCGCCTTATCATCATTTTGGTGGTAGCGATTATTTAAATTTTTGTCACTCGTCATCCTTTTGGTGGTAGCGATTATTTAATTTCCAGTCACCCGACATCCTTTTGGTGTCGGGGTCGCCTTATCATCCTTTTGGTGGTAGTGATTATTTAAATGTTTGTCACTTATCATCCTTTTGGTGTCGGGTCGCCTTATCATACTTTTGGTGATAGCGATAATTTAATTTCAGTCACTCATCATACTTTTGGTGTCGGGGTCGCCTTATCATCCTTTCGGTGATATTTGTTTATTTTTCAGTCAACTTGCAACATTTTGGCGTCGGTATTCTTTCAAGTTTTAATCTTCAGCTCTTGTCACAATTTCATTCTTTGCGGACAAATTAAGAGTCTTTTAGTATCTAATTGTCTTATACCTTGGAAGTATGAACGCGAGCTAGTTCACCTTACTCGGTCTAAGCCAATTCGATAGGGGTATCTGTCATACCCCAAATTTGTCCTACTCGTATACCATTTTGTTTCTGTTTATTAATCATATTCAAAAAATCCAAAAAATATGTCTTTTTCTTTTCTTCAGTGTTTGTGCGAGAAATCGGGGTTCATTTTGAGGTTGTCGAGTGCGTGCGCGTGCAGTGTGTTGTGTGGAGGTCATTTGTCCAATTGTCACCTTCATTTTCTATTTATCATTTTTCATCACAAAAAAATCAATTGCCAAAAGTCCAAAAAAATGCATTTTTTTTTTATTTTTATTATTTAGTCTTTATCAAAAAAATAGAAAAAATCATTTTTATTATTATTATTTCCTATTTTTTTATTATTAATATATCTATTATTTTTATTATTATTATTATTATTATTATTATCATTTATATTATTATTATTATTATTATTATTATTCATAGAACCACATATTATTATTCTTAGGGTTAATAGGCATTTACACCCCTGTAATGTTAGCGAATTTTGCTTTTTCCCCCTCCATGCCTTTTGGCAAAGGTTTTTTCAAAAAAATCGTTGCCAAAACCTGCATTTGGCAACGGTAGGGGGTAAACCGAAACACGCTCATATTGCAGGGGGTGAATGTTTATTAACCCTTATTTTTATGATCCAAATTTGATTTTCATTTTATTATTATTTTTCTATTATTATTATTAATCATTATTATTATTAATATTATTATTATTATTATTATTATTATTTTATACTATTATCATACTCATTGTTATTATTATATTTATTATTTGTATACTTGTTATTATCAAAATCACACCATTTTTCATTTATCAAACAAAATCCACCAATATGCAAGCTGTTACCATTTTTAACTGACACATCACCCTTTTTCAAGCATCGTACAACAAATACATTGGTCCCATTTTTTTCTAACGGATTTTACCACCCTTTTATTTTTTTTCTAGTAAATTATTAACCCCACACCACTACAACAACTTTTCACAAAAAATATTCCATCACATATGATTCCAACTTACACAATGCTTCAAAACCAATTTCACCATGGCCCACTACCTTTCTACTCACAATTCATTCCTTCACTCTTCAGTAGAATTCACGCACACAACACAACCACACACATGGCAAAAATTCCAATTTTACAGCTTGCAAATCCTTTCTCTCTAAGCAACAATTTCACCCTCAATCCTTATCCAATTTTTCCTCCCAATCTACTCTCTATATAATAGAACCTCTCACACTGCAAATGAGAAGCTTGGAAAGCACCTAGAAATCCTGCATAAAACCAAAAGATACCAAGCTTCAAAATAAAAAATCCAAAAAAAAGCTTCAGTCCACCAACAAACTCAACCTTCAAACGTTAAAATCCAGAACTCACCATTTTTATACCTCATTCGAATCCTCACTCTTGAAAACTCATCACCAAAACCAAACCAATACACAAACCGTGAACACTCAGTCCCAAAACCATCGGACCTTCCATTTTATGCTTCATACTTCACAAACCTTCCATTTCACAACATAAACCTTCAAATATCAACCCTTCACATTTCAACCATCGGACCTGAGAACTGAGACAAGGACCAAAACACAGAACCCATTAACATCAAACTCGAACAGATCCGAAATCCCAAATGCGTTTCCCAAAACCACATTTTACTTCAATAAATCTAATCACCGCAAATAACCCCTCATTACCCAAATAACAAAACTGAAATAAAACTTGCAGAGTTCTCATTCAAAAACCTTTCCTTAATCCATCTTTCAAATCACTCAACACAAACTCACAAACACTGAAATCTTCATAAAACACCAAAGCTTCAAACACCAAAAAATGAAATAAACCGATCCAAAACACTCACCACTGAAACATCGAAACACGATTGAACGAGAGTTCCGCCATAAACTTGAGCGCACAAACAACGATTGAGAGAGATCAGACGAAAACCAAATCGCGTGAACAAATGCGAGAGCTGAATCGAGCGCCGCGTGAGACCGAGAAACATTGTGCGAAGGGTGGGTCTTTTTTCCTTTTGTTTTACGCGATTTTGAGAAAGAAGAGGAAATTTTACGTTATTTTTCTGAGAAATACACGATGCTGATTTTTTACTTTAGGCTTTTATTTTATTGTTTTTTATTCATGACCTAGTTTTGGGATTGGGCTTATAAACCCAAATGAACCGTTTTAATTCCACCACACACTTCTATAACACGCCACACTCCCCCTGTTATATTTATTTTGTATTTTATTTCTTTTATTTTCTTGTTTTAAAGATAAATATGTTGTTTGTTGTTGTTGGGCTCAGCAAAGCCCACTGATTTCTCTGCAATCCACACTTCTGATTTACATGATGAACCCCCTCCCTCCCTTCTTTATTTTTTTTCTTTTTATTATCTTGTTTCTATTTTAGTTATTATAGTCTATTTTTTCTATTTTTTATTTGATAATAGTTTCTTTGTTTAAAAAATGTTTTAAAAAATATGTGTTATTAATTTCGATTTTTATTCGGGCCGATGATATATTAAAAGGCTAAGTTGTGTTCGATTTCATTAAGTCGGAAAATTTGATCAATATGAGGCCATTTATTTTAGTTTAATTTATTGTATGGTTTATTTAATTTTTTTATGGTCGATGAACATTCAAATATCTTGAGATTCATCGCAAGTCGACTTGAAATCTCGATTAATGATGAGACCATTTTATTTTATTTTATTTAGTTTACTTTATTTTATTTTTTGCACTATTATACAATATCAATGCTCGACTCCTTATAGAACGGTTCTAAACATTGAATCGGTTCAAAGGTAGTTAAAGAGTTACATTTCGATGCCTCAGATTAAATTTAAAGGTCCAGCACCTCAGAATAGTTAGGACACCGCACACACGCTTCCTCTTGGGCAAAATACAATGAACCCTTTTATTTCATGCAATCCCGTGTAACCTACATGTACTCATCTCCCATTCCTTTGTACGCACTTTATTTATTTTCCGCATTTATCGCTTAGATCGCTAGGAGCACCCTTGGGGACTAGTATAGATCTCGCTTTAGTTCACGAACCCTTGGTCTAACACCAAATGGTTTCACTCGCACACTTGCACTTTACTATTTCGGTTATGGTTTTGTTTGCTAGGAGCACCCCTAGGGACTAGGAATCGGATCCACCTAACCTTGCGAGCCGAGCGCATTGTGCCTCGCTAATAAACAAACAATAAACCTTCATTTTGCATTTACCTTTAAGTCGAGTGCTTCGCGCATCGCTATCAAACCCCAATAATAAACCCTTGATTCAACGTCAAGCGGTCATAGGAAATAAAATACTTTAATAATATGAGAAGAATTGTACGCCACGAGCCTTAAGCGGTAGAAAGGAGGATAATGAGCTTTCGTTACTCACTTCGATTATTTCGATGCCGGATGCTGGTACGGATCGAGCGAAATAAACTACCCATAGTCTTTAGTACAATTCGACTCCTAAATCCTTTCATCAAAGAAAGGTAATAAAATGAACAATCACCACCCATAGTAGGCCGAACTACGAGGCTCTGACTTCCCCATTGCATGAGGGAGTACATAGGTGTAACACCCTAAAATTTGCCCTCTTATTTATTACCCTTAACTGGTTTATGTTTCACAGTCACCCGCATCTTACATTAGGTCATAAAATCATGATCATCCATTTTCATTGGCTCATAAGGCGCAAGATCAAAGCGTTTCCTTGTGATATGAATGTTCATATTTATTGGCGATTCATCTGGATAGTGCACTCGAGGCTAAGGCAAAGGGTGAGCTCCCACCAACATAAGAATTTACTTATCAAGGTTCATCAAATATCAAGTTCAATTCTTCCAGGACTCTCAACATCATCAAATGCCCAGCTAAGAAATCTGTGAATTAGGGTTTTGATTCATGATTATTGAGGAGCTCATCTACATCAAGCCAATAAAGCTAGTCTTCTCCAAAATTCACAAGGTTTTGAATTAGAGTTTACTTCTTTATATTTCTCATGAAATAAAGGTGTGAACTCATGTGGTAATTGAGGGATTGTGATTCTCTTAGTTGCTTGGTGCTCATGGTACAGATTGTTGATTAGGTTGACTGAAGTTTGGTTGATTGAATACGAGCTGATTTTGGATTTGGAATTTGATTGGGAGTTAACATGCTATAATTGGTCGGAAAGCAAGACACAAGTTCATAAAAAAAAACAAGTACATGATAAGCCCATACCTATAATCACATTTAAGTTCGATATCCAAAGACTCATTTTTTATTAATCGATTTCACTCTTCCATGCCCACACCATTTCCTTTAATTTTAAACTTCTTATGATCCATTTAGAACATTTTAATGGTCGCTAATAATGTTTGTGCCATTTCCAAATTTCATTGTTTATTCATTAATGTTAAACCCATTTATAGTCACATTGAGTTCAACCCATTACCACATATTAAAGGTCCATTTTTAGAAAATCATTTTTGATCTCAATTGAGAAATTTGGTTGACTTTATTTCTGCTCTACTGGTTATTCTAATGGACAATATTGTCATTTATAAGTATTTCGGTATGTCAGATTAATTTCAGTTTCACTTCAGATTCTCACTGATAACTTTGGTTCTATTATTTCAATTAGATTTATCGAAAGAGAGATATAAGAGATTCTAATATGGACTCCCTCACTCTATTTTTATATCAATAAAATATTAGGAGAAAAGTTACAAAAATTCTGTTTTGTAAAATCTATTGATGCATATGAGAAGAAGTTATCAGAAAATCAGTCCAAATGTAAACAAAACAAAAAAACAAAAGAATATAATTGATGAGGAATTTAGTTATATAACATAATTTACAAGAGAAAATCCAGTTACAAAAAATCCTAACAGAATTCGAACAGAATTTCTAACTGCAATCCTGCGAAGTAGCCTTCAATTCATCACCTATAAGAATTGGTTGCTGCAAATTGTATGGGGTTCACCTTTTTTCCTGGAGTCACTCCTCAACATCATCTTCTTCTCATTCGTTTTTTTCTTCATCTATCTCTCTCATTCTCCATATTCTTCACTCTGAAAATCTCCATTTTCACTTTCTCAACTTTATTCATCATCATCTTCACATCTCCATAACTCACTGCAATAACTCACATCAGTGGCAACCTGCAAATCACAAAACGATTCAGAAACGCGTATCAACAAAAAACACAGAACCGCGAAGGGCAAGAAAGAGTCATGATTGAAATAGAAAATGAGCAAAGAAGGTCGCAAGGTCGGAAAAGATTCAGAATGAAATCGAATAAAAGAAAAGGAGTAAAAGAAGAGTAAATTGCAGAATCAAAAAGAGATGGAACGAACGTGAAATACCCGAATCCAAAGAAACACCAGACTCTCTCAACTTTAATCTCCCACTAAATTCGATCCCGCTCCTTCACCTTCAATCTTTCGCACCTTCTTCTTCATCAATCGCAGGGCATCACAAATCTTCATCAACTTCAATCCACCTTCATCTTCATCAACGACCCTTAATTTTGAATCTTTTACAAACTCCATCACCTTCATCGATCTCAGGGGAACGAACGCAAAAAACCTTCTCTCTGCCGGTACTGATAGCAAAAGGGGAAGAAAGGATTCTCACACTCTCTGCAACTTCTAATAGAGAGCTTTCTTTATCTTTAAGAGCCTGTAAATCGCAACAGAGTTTGCCAACACCCGCTCCATCACGTCTTTATCAAACTCAAGCCTACAATTATCAAGAGGCTTCGATCATCAACTCAGATATGCAGTGAGAAGAAGAAGATTGATGAATCATAATCAAATTTCAAAGACATTAATCACGGATTCAAGATAGAAGAGGAAATCTGAGTTTACCAGGAGTTCTCTGACTTTCGTCTCTTCCAAATCATCACTTTTTCAATCTTCAACGCAAGAACACATACTTCGAGAATCTTCAATACCTTCAATAGACTTCATCGTGCGATATCAACAATTTTCCAGGACCACATCAATGTCATCGTATCATCAAGCAAATCGAGGACGAAGCCTAAACGCAACAAGAAGAAGTTCGCGGTGCCATATTCATCGCGCGACCTTCAAAGATCGCACAAACGATTCGGAGCTGTGAAAGTCAACATCCACCATTTCGATTGAAGGTACGATTGCTTTGATCCCCATTCAATTCGTTTCTCCACTTTGCTTCGGAATATCACGATTTGGGGATTTAGGAGGGATTTAGGTTAAGTTGTTTAAGGATGTGAGAAGAGGATGGAAAATAGAAAGGTGTTCGTGTTGAAGGTGGGCGGTTTAGAGAAATTGTCGGAGAAAGGCCACCACCGCCGGCAGGTTAGGGTTTGTGAAGGAGAATGCAGAGTTGTGGGAGATGAAGAGGGCGGCGAGTTTAGGAGAGAAAGAGAAAGACATTAGGGTTAGGGTCTATTTGTTTGTTTTGGTTTTAAGTTATAAAATGTGATTAGGATTTAGTAGTTAATCTGGGATTTGGAAGGTTAAAATAGTATGAGGAGATTAAACACTCTTAAATCACTATTAATGCCGACGGAAAAGCATAGTTAAGTCTCATTAAACCTATTAAAATCCACCGTAACTTTTAGTTGGTTTGTGAGGATAAGAAGAGATAGAGTTTTTTTTGGGTGGTCCACTTCGGCGGTGACACTTGTCACCGTCCGGTAGGACCACCAGATTTTCTTCACGTGCACTGCACCCCATCTTAACAACCATGTGTCCTCCATCTTAAGTTTCTTCATCACATCATCACCATAGATAATCAGATCCGGCGGCCGGGATGAGAGTCAAACAAGTTGACTGAAGACACATGTCATGCACCTCTTGGACCTGTGTATTTGGGCCCAGCGAATTTGCTTTTCGTGCCCCTTTATCAGGCCCATGTGTTTTTTAATTACAAAAGTTTCTATTTCTCACCTCCCTCTAATTTTTTTTTATGTTTTAACACCTTTTTAATTTAAATCCATAAAAAATAATAAAATTAATAATAAAATTCCACAAAAATTATAGGAGCTTTCTAACTCATTTTAGAAATTTTCTACATTTTTACTTTCTGAATTTTGTCATTTTTCAATTTAATTTCGATTTTCCATTTAATTAGTGTTATATTAAATTCTCACATGAGCACATAATTTTGTACATTTTATTTCTCCCACCTCATGTATGATTTTGGTCTCATTCTTTTTGCTATGATTAGAGGACCTATAATATAGCCTGGAATAATTTTTGGTATATTTTTTAGGCCATTTTATCCACTGTTTTGGTAGTGTTGTTTGTGTAAAATTGTGGTTGAATCTTGGGTAGATTTAGGTGACCATTTGACATAGTTAGGTTATGAATTTTTAGGATATATTTTTAACACAATGTTATAGTCAGGTTAGAGACCCTAGGGAATTAATTTCATATTTTTTCCAGGACTTTTTCTATTTTTAGTGCCTTGATCTCATTCAACTTTTTTCATTGTAAATCCATCTAAGTTAACTTAGGCTTTTATGGTGCATTAGGACATAGATTAATTAGGCTTGATCTTAGAGTAATAGAAGGCTTTAGTGTAGTTTAGCTACTGATTGTAGAATGTTGATATCATGTGAAATCCTTTAATTTTAGGGCTTAGGCTTAGAAATCGTTCAGATGTGTTTCCATGAAGCGATTAGCCATTATTTCGGTTTTATGCCTTATATGCTTTTGAAATTCTTATAACTTTTTCGACATATTGTTGCATATGCATCTTCATTTCATTTACTAACCTCTTCTTTTTGTGCAAGGTATTTTTCGAGGATTCGCTTATGGACTTGGTTTATTTTTATTATGCCTCGATTATATTTTTGTGGCTTGTACTTTGTGATGTAATAGCTTAGAAATTTTATGCTTATATAGTTCCCATAATTAGGATAGAAAAGATAAAACGAATCGATAGAAAACCAAATCTCAAAAATAAAATAAAGAAATACTCGATCCAACGTCAAGTAAATTTTCAAATAAATAAATAAAGCTTCATGTGACTTTAGGATTCCTCGATTACCATCGTTCCACTCCATTATACCAAAAGCAAGCCTTGTATGTTGCACACCATAAGACGTGCGTCTCAGCACCACGCAATCGACCCACCCGATCCATCGTTCCATCTCACTTATTATTCATACACGTTTTTACCAACCATGACGTATGAGGGCCATATTATTCATTATTACTTTTTGTACTCGCATTTCTAGTCTAATATCCTCTTAGGTAGCTTTAATCTTTCAAGCTTCACTAACCATAGGTCACCTTTAAACTCAATTAACTTAGGGTAAGTCTAGTTTCCCTTAAAGTTTGTCCTTTTTCAATTTGAGTCTCACTTCTTACTGTTGTACCCCAAAATTTTCCCTCACCTAGACCAGACATTGTGTACTAATATGTCCCAAGAGGTTCACAAGGTTCACAAGGTTCACAATTAGTCAGAAAGTTTGACAATTCCCTCAGACAAAGCATCCTCCTAAGCAATGCATCCTAAACTAGGGTTTTGAGTTTCATCAAGCTAAATGGATTTCCAAGGCTTCAAGTGAGCTTCATAACATTCTACATGTCTTCAAGAATCCCTATGTCAAGTTTCAAGGCTTTCCCAAAAGATTTGCTCAGTCAAATGATCAGATAGGCTAAAATCAGTCAAAGTAGTTAAAAAGTCAAACTAAGGTCAACTGTGGTCAAACCGAAGTCAAACTTCATGATTTTTTTCCAACATCAAGTATATGAAGTAAAATTCATCATTTGATCAAGGGTTGATCATGATTCATCAAGGCGATTACAGATCATCAAGAATCAGGAGTTTCTAAATTAGGGTTTTCATAGGAAAAGTCAACTGAACTTTGACCAGCCATAACTTTCACATGCTTCATCAAAATATTTCCATCCAAAGCTCATTTTGAAGGAAATTGAATTATCTACAAATTTGTGTCTCACAAGACAAGTCTAAAAATGCTTCATTTGGAAGGTATGAGCTAAGACATTATAGGTCATTTTAAAAGTCAACAAAAAGTCAACATCTTCCAAAGGGCATAATTTGAAAATGGTAAAGGATATGGACATGAGACCAAAGAGTTTGGTTAGAGGAATCTCTAAGCTTTCCAAAATGTCCAAGAACACCCTCATAGACTTAAAATTGAAGGAGATATGCCTTTGAAAATTGGGAAATTTTTGGGAAGTTTATGAAGAAAATGGGACCTTAAAACCAAATTTCTCCAAATGGGCTTGTAGTGTTATGATCCAATCCATACAAAGACCTCTAGCACGACCCAAAGCAACCAAATTCTGATTTTTTATTATTTATTTTGATTTTATCCATTAAAAGTCAAATTAAATCTAAATAAAATATAAAAATCAATATTTGGACATGATTCTTCTTCTAGAAAGTCTTAAAAAGCATTTAAAGTTGATTGGAATCATGTAAAATTAGATTGACCAAAGTTAGAAAGGTTTGATGAGATATTTTTCAATATTTGATAGTGTTAAACTTCATGATCAAGAAATCACTACAAAGCCCAAAAATCCAGCTTATTTTGACCTAATTCTCTTCCATACAAATAGACAAACTAAAGTCAATCACAAGGACACGAATTTGCTGCCTCCAAGAGCAAGAACAAAGCTTCAAATTTCACAAAAAAACTCACAATCGGATTCTTATTTGCAGGCCATATCAAAGTGTTTTGAAGGTTGCAACATGTTTCTTGAGTATCATTGATGTTATCTCAATGCTTTACATCATCAAAAACTCATCCAAATGCATAATCCGAATTCTCACTTTCTCATGTTTTTTTTTGAATTTTTCGTTTTCATATGTTAACCCATGATAAATTGTTTTTGAGTATTGATTTGTGTTGGTGACATTGCAAGGATCGTTTCTGGGTGATCAATTGAAGAAATCATGGCCATATGCGTTAAGACCGAAAACTAGGGTTCTTGAAAATTTCTTTTGGAGCGCATGATTGGATCACTTTCTGTTAAAATTAATGTGATATTTGTGTTCAGGGACCTCATATTAGTCAATTTGAACCATTGAAATTGTTTGATTCATTGTATATTAGATGTTTGATTTGTGCAGGGTTTTAGTGACGAAAATAATCTGTCACTATAAGCTATAGCGACGGAAAACCGTAACTATAGCCTAAACAGACGGCTGGAGGTTGAAGATGATGATTGGCGCGAAATTCTGTTTGAATATTTGTTTATTTTTATTATGTTTTGTTCAGGTAATGTTATCACAACGCGTTGGTGGCTTAGTTGGCAAGGCGTACATGTGTTTGGGGTGAGGACCAGGGTTCGAGTCTGGCCGAAGGAAATTTTGTTTTTAAATTCATTTATTTTGCATGTTTATAATAAAAGAATTGTGTTGCATATGGTATTCACCAGCGCGTGCTGGCTCAGCTAGTTTTGAAGAGTTGTTGTTGAGGTAAGGGACCTGGGTTCAAATCCCAGGTCCTATCTTTTTAGCCAATTTTTCATCTTTTTTTTCTTCTTATTTTCTATTTTTTTTCATATATTAACTTTATTTTGGTTAATTTATTAAATATAAATCAAAAAAATAATTTCTAAACAATATTATAATATTTTCTTATAAAAAATTTTATATTTTCAAAAATCATAATTTATTTTCTTAAATTTAAAATTGTTTCTATTTATTTTACAATATGTTTATATTTATTATCATGTATATATTTTTGTAAATAAATTAAATAATTAGGCTTAGATTAATTCCATAAACCCTAATTTTCAAAACCCTAATTTTATTAACCCTAATATTTAACCTAATTAATTTTTTTTCTAAACCATAATTAAAACATTAATCATTATTTTTAATATGTAAATAGTTTATTATTTGTTTATCATTATTAAACTTATTTTCTAATTAATTCTTAAAAAAGCTTTTCTAATATTAATTTTTCTTGTTAAATTTCTTATTTCATTTATCTTATTATTCTAACCTTTATTCTTATTTTATTACTAATATTTAATTATTGCTTATTTATTATTATTTATCATTATTATTATTTCTCGATTATATTGTAATTGTTCCAAAGTCTTGTAATATTTATAGGTTTATATTTTTGCTTTATTTATTATATATTTGTTGTATGGTTAGTAATTTAGGGAGTGTATAACTATGTGTAAATAAAATAACTTAGAGAATTAACTTAAATAAGATAAATATTTGAATATGAACACTCACACACGTAAGTCGATCTTTGATCGCCATCTTGCACTTCTTAGGGCTGCCTCTCAGTTGCCTAATTCAAAAGGTCAAGTAGGGTGTCTTAAGCAAGTCCCTTCATAAATAGCATTAAGTCCCTATAGTTTTAAAGATCAAGTCCCTTCGAGGTTGCCTACGATAAATGATCTTGTCCTTTCGAATAAAAGATGATAAGTCCCTACGAATTACTAAAGACATCCTACAGTTGCCTATATCCAGATGTCCCTACACATGTCCCGTAATACATCCAAGGTAATGACTACCTATTCCTTAATAATAGGGATAGTCTTACCATTGAAAGAACATAAGAACAGTAAAGACTTAATATATGGTAGGTTTCTCTCAGTTACTTGCTCATTTTTCCAAAATCACTCTTTACACCTCACTTTTCAAACAATTTTCAAAAACAAGGCTTTGTATACATCCATACGAGGATCATTACAAAGTACTTAGAATTTTTCTCATCACACACTACACTCTTGCAAACAAACAAAGTGAGCTAAGTAACTAAGAGCCCATGGATAACCATGGATATAAAGGGTGCTAACACCTTCCCTTTGTATAACCTACCCCCCGAACTCAAGTCTTTTAAAATAGGTCTTTCCTGTTCTTTTATGTCCTTTCCACTTGGATAAAATAAAAGTCGGTGGCGACTCTTGCTATCCGCAACATGACTAAAAGTCAGTTCTCCCACCGTGTTACAGAACTGGCGACTCTGCTGGGGACTTAATAAAAGAGGGGTACCCTTAGGAATTCGATCACTTAAATTGTTTGCCTTGTTTGCTTTATATTACTTGTTGGGCTTTAAGCGTGAAAGATCCTAACCCGGATCTAGTGTTCCTTAGGTAAATAGCAATAAACCAAGGAAACTGTACGGCGTATACCGATATGGTTGATCTGGTGGCCATAGTTAGTGTGACTTTTTGGTTGGTGCTTATGTTCCTTAAGTAAGTTAAGGATAATATGGGGCTGCCATATGTTGTCAATACACTAACTAACTTTTAGAACCCTAATTATCCCATCTTGGCCTTTACAAAGTAGTGAGATAGCCGGCTTTGGAGAAGTCTCAAGTTGGTTGATACTCGATGCTACACTCATTGAGATCCTAAACTTGGAGGGTTTTGGTTGGCAAGTAAGTTGCCTACTGAACAACCACCCTTGTGAAGGATCAATGATATTGAGATCCCTTAGAACCTGGTTACTTTTGTAGGACAGGATGAACCATCTAAACTTCAGGGAAAGGTACTTACCTTTAAACCTCATGCAAGCCTTCAAACCTAGGGCTATTGTGTGACTTGTTTGTGTGTGCCACATGTTTGTGATTGAGCATAACATCATAACATCATCATGCATCATAAGCATAGCATTTTCACTAACCATTTCAAGGACCAAAGTATTTATCTTTGTTCTTTGTTGCAGGTCATGGCTTCTTCTCGTAGGAATACTATCCGGATCAACTTTGTAGGAATACCTCCTAAGCTTAAGGAATTGGTCTCTCAAGTTTCTGAAAACTCCCAATTCATCAAGAGGCATGGTCACCTACTGGATCTAGTCACTTCATGGTTCAATGAAGACATGATGAGTGTCCTATTTCAATTCTTTGATCCTAAACATCATTGTTTCACATTCCCCGACTATCAGCTGGTTCCTACAATGGAGGAGTTCTCCAAACTACTAGGTATACCTATCCTTGATCAAAGACCCTTCACAGGATTAGAGAAGGAGCCTAAACCTGAAGTCATTGTTGCAGCCCTACATTTGAAGAAATCAGACATTGTCCTAGAAACGAGAAGTGGAGTTAAGGGTATCCTTGCCAAGGTATTGATGGAGAAAGCTCAATTGTTCCTGAAGGCTATGAGTTATGATGCTTTTGAGGAGATCTTAGCCTTATTGATTTATGGTTTAGTGTTGTTCCCTAAACCAGACCAGTTCATAGACATACATGCTATCAACATATTTCTGACTCATAATCTAGTGCCTACATTACTTGGAGACATCTTACACTCTCTCCATACCCGTACTACGAAGGCACGAGGAACTCTGATGTGTTGCATACCTTTATTGTCTAGGTGGTTTATTTCTCACCTTCCTCGATCAGTGATGAAGAATGAACAAGGGTTCAGGTGGCCTAAGAGGATTATGTCACTTTCTCATTCAGATATTCATTGGAGCTCTCGATCTATGGAGAATGTTACTATCATTGACCGTTGTGGGGAATTCCCCAATGTGCCACTCCTTGGCATAAGAGGGGGAATTACCTACAATTCTTCTTTAGCTCTACGTCAGTTTGGTTATGCTCGGAGTGATGGTCCTCATGACATGCTTATTCAGGGTATTATGTTCGACTACGACAATGATCTGCAAGGTTACCGTCAAAGATTTATACGAGCTTGGGGTAAAGTGAACAAGGTTGACAGCAAGACTCTAGAACCAAAGTACACTATTCCTATGGAACCTTATCTCAGATGGGTACGAGCACGTGGTCAGACTCTTATGATGCCATATCCAGCTATCCTGCCAGTTACCATGGAGCCTGTTGCTAAAGGTGATACTCCTTATATCATTTTTCATCCAGACATGCCCACTGACATGGAGGAGTTGCAGAGGTCCTGGATCCAGTTGAAGGAACAAAGGGATACTTTTGAGACTCATTTCAAAGCTAGTCAAGAAAGAATCCTGGAGCTGACAAAACAACTTCACGAGGAGCAGAATCTCAACTCATACCTCAACACAAAGAGGAAACGTCCATGGGAGACTTAAAACCCCATCTTTGTATTTATTTTATTTTGTTGTAAGCCCAAGAGGCAAACAAGTTTATTGCTTACTAATAAAAGTTTACTTTCTGGTTGTTTAAACAAATTTAAATCCTGCGGTCCTTGAAAACATTGCTTATGCATACCATATCATTGCATCACAGGTTTCTTATGAACAAATATCTTATCTTCTCGCTGTTTATTTCAGCAGAAATGGCTCTTGAACAGACTGTCAAAGATCTCCAGGCTCAGAATGCACAATTTCAAGAGCTGATCTTGAACTTGTCCAAGGGACAAGATGAGCTGAAGACATTGCTGGCTAAGAAGAAAAAGAAGACTAGAAAATCAGGAGGCCTTATCAACCTGGGTAGAAGATTCAGAGGTCCTATCAAGACAAAGGAAAAGGTTGAGGATTCTGAGTCTGAGAATTTTGAGAAAGAGGGAGGTAGTCTCCATGATACTGTGGAAGATTCTGATTCTGAAGTAAACTATTATCATGATCCTGCTAGTGAAGAGAAGTACAAGATGCTGGTAGACAGAATGAATGCTATGGAACTACAAAAATCTTCTGGGCTTGATTTTGAAGATCTGAGTTTATTTTCTGGAGTGACTACTCCTCTGTCCATTATCAAGAAGAAGCTGGTGCAGGCTGGTTTCTTTCCAGGTTGCAATGAAGACTGTTTCTATTGTGCCTACAAACCTGATAGCTGCTGGAGGTTGAAAGATGGTATTCAACGCCTCATGGACAATTACACTATATTGTTTGAGAGGACTCCTTCAGTGGAAAGTATGTGTGAACATCTGACTCGAAGTACGAAGCTTGAAGATATAACTATGGTTGATAAAGTGCCAGTGAAGATTACCTCCAAAAGTCCTGTCAGGATTACTTCTAAAGGTCCTGTCAGGATTACTGCTGAAGGCCTTGTGAAGACCGTTGCTGAAGCTAGAGTGGTTCCCATGATCATTACCACTCCTGGCCCTATTCCTTATACTTCTGATAAAGCTATACCCTGGAATTATGGTTCTGATGTTTATATCCATGGTGTTAAATAAGAACCTTTGACTGATGCACCTATTTCTGATGTTAATCTTGATGTTGATAATATTGCTGGATCTAGCAAGATCACCAAAAGTGGAAGAGTCTTCTCTCCTCAGGCTACCTCCAAAAGTGCAGTTACTCCAACTACTACCTCCACTGCTGGGCCAAGTACTGATGCCCGAGGCAAGGGTCCTATAATTGAACCTGTGCAAGCTGAGGCACCGACTGCTGAAAGTCTTTCTAGACAGATGGAAGAAGTACTGAAGATCATTCGCAAGAGTGATTATGATATTGTTGACCAGCTGGGGCATACTCCCTCCAAAATTTCCATGTTATCTTTGCTGCTATGTTCTGAGGCTCATGCTAAAGCCTTAATCAAGTTCTTGAAGACTGCTCATGTGCCAAATGAAATTTCTGTGGATCAATTCGAGAATTGTGTGGCACATCTGACTAGTGATAATGGGCTGGGCTTTTCTGATGCTAATTTGACTCCTGCCAAGAGAAACCATAACAGAGCTCTGCATATCTCCATTTAATGTAGGGGCACTACCTTGTCTCATGTGCTGGTGGACAATGGTTCTTCATTAAATGTGCTCCCTAAAGAGGTTCTGGACAAGCTCAGTCCTGAAGATGTTGTGTTAAGACAAAGCGATGTAGTGGTGAGGGCCTTTGATGGTTCAAGAAGAGTGGTACATGGAGAAGTAGACCTTCCAATCAAAGTAGGATCTCAAGTCTTCAACTCTAATTTCTATGTGATGGATATTCGTCCTGCGTATTCTGGTTTGCTTGGACGCCCCTGGATTCATGGGGCAGGTTCTGTGACTTCCACCTTGCATCCGAAGTTGAAATATCCGGTGAAGAACAAAATTGTCACTGTCTATGGTGAAGAAGAGTACATGGTGAGTCATGTGAATACTTTCAAATATGTAGAAATGGAATGTGAAATGGTTGAAACTCCATGTCGAACATTTGAAGTTGTTCCTTGCTCTGCTCCTGTTCCTCAGTCTGTCCCTGCTTCTGAAGGAGTTCCTATGGTTACTAACATACCTCCTGCAATGGCCTCTCTCAAAGATGCTAAGGCTGTGGTTGCAAAAGGTGGTTCTGCTATTTGGGGTCAGCTTCCCAACATCCCTTACAAGTCTGACAAGTTTGGTTTGGGTTTCACTGCAGAATCTCAGAGGGCTGTTCGTCGTGCTTGTGCTGTTCGTATCACTAATAAAAGGGTCATAAGAGATCAAATCAATGTTGTAGGTGACTGTAATGAAGACTACAACCTGAATGATTGGATATTTCCTACCATGGGTGATGGGATCAACAATTGGAAGACTGAAGACGTTATTCCTATCTCCTTTAGTCAGGAGTAAATACTATTACTGTGTTTTTATTTTAAGTTTGTAATTTCGAACAATAAAACCTTTTAAGCCTTGTGTCTTGCCCGGGGCACAATGGTATGCTTGTTTCGGGATGTCATTTCATTTGCATACTTCATTCAATAAAATCAATGGACGTTTCGTTTTCGTAAATATTGTGCTCCTTATCTTTTATTTATATTTCTGTTTTATCAGCTATGTGTTCTTACACACACCCACATCACTAAAATGCAGATCCTCATCCACTCTGGATCCTGTTGATAACAGTTCTACTATTGCCAATTATAATTTCGAGAATCCGATCTATCAAGATGAAGATGGAAAGGAGGAAGATTGTGAAGTACCTATAGAGCTTGCTAGGTTGTTACAACAAGAAGAGAAAGCTATACAGCCACATGAAGAGCCAATCGAAGTTGTGAATCTGGGAATGGAAGAAAACAGGAAATAAGTCAAGATAGGGGCTGAATTAGAGGATGGTGTTAAGAACAGATTGATCCAGATGTTACGTGATTATGTGGAGATCTTTGCTTGGTCTTATGAAGATATGCCAGGGTTGGATACAGACATTGTGGTTCACCGTTTACCGGTAAAAGAAGATTGTCGTCCAAAGAAGCAAAAGGTTCGTCGCATGCGTCCTGAAATGTCAGAAAAGATTAAAGCAGAAATGATGAAACAGTTTGATGCATGGTTCTTAGCTGTGACTTCTTATCCTCAATGGGTTGCAAACGTGGTACCAGTACCTAAGAAGGATGGTAAGGTATGCATGTGTGTGGATTATAGGGATTTGAATAAGGCTATTCCTAAAGATGACTTTCCGCTTCCACATATTGATGTTTTGGTAGACAACACTGCTCAACATAAGGTATTCTCTTTCATGGACAGTTTCTCTGGTTACAATCAGATTAAGATGGCACCCAAGGATATGGAGAAGACTACATTTGTTACACAATGGGGCACTTTCTGTTATAAGGTGATGCCATTTGGTTTGAAGAATTCTGGGGCAACATATCAGCGTGCTATGGTGGCTTTGTTTCACGATATGATTCATCATGAGATAGAGGTATATGTGGATGATATGATAGCCAGGTCCCAGAATGAGGAACAACACCTTGATCACCTGCATAAGTTGTTTGAGAGGTTGAAGAAATATAAACTGAGATTGAATCCAAACAAGTGTACTTTTGGAGTTAGGTCTGGTAAACTCTTGGGTTTCATTGTCAGTGGAAAAGGTATTGAAGTGGATCCTGCAAAAGTAAAAGCTATACAAGAGATGCCTGCTCCCCGTACTGAAAAGGAAGTTAGAGGTTTCTTGGGACGACTAAATTACATTGCAAGGTTTATTTCCCAACTAACTGCTACCTGTGAGCCAATCTTCAAGTTGTTGAAGAAAGATCAAGTAATGGAGTGGAATGACGAGTGCCAGATAGCCTTTGATGAAATCAAGAGATATCTTCTAGAACCTCCAATCTTGATGCCACCGGTTGATGGAAGACCCTTGATCATGTACTTAACAGTGTTAGACAATTCAATGGGGTGTGTGTTGGGGCAACATGACGAGTCTGGTCGAAAAGAGCAGGCAATATACTACCTTAGCAAAAAGTTTACCGACTGTGAAACAAGATACTCACTGCTCGAGAAAACTTGATGCGCTTTGGCATGGGCTGCTCACCGACTAAGACAGTATATGTTGACTCATACTACCTTGTTAATTTCAAAGATGGATCCAATCAAGTACATATTCGAGAAACCTGCTCTCTCCGGACGAATAGCAAGATGGCAAATGATTCTAACAAAATATGATATACATCACACTACTCAAAAGGCCATCAAAGGAAGTGTTGTAGCTGATCATTTGGCTCATCAAGAAGTGGATGATTATCAATCAATGAATTTTGAGTTCCCGGATGAAGACATTATGATTATTACCAAAGAACCTGGACAATATAACGGACCTGAACAGGGATCCTTATGGACTATGGTTTTTGATGGAGCTTCTAATGCACTTGGTAATGGTGTTGGTTTTGTGATCATTTCTCCTGAAGGTTCTCATACCCTAATTACTGCAAGACTTTGTTTCTATTGTACCAATAACATGGCTAAATATGAGGCATGTATTATGGGTATCAAAGCTGCCATTGAGATGAAAATTCAGTTCCTGGACGTATATGGAGATTCAGCCCTGGTAGTTAGTCAGATTAAAGGAGATTGGGATACCAAGCATGAAAATCTCATTCCTTACAAAGAGCACGTGTTGTCCTTGATCCCATATTTTAAAGAGATTACCTTTGGACATATTCCACGAGGAGAGAATCAATTGGCAAATGCATTAGCCACCATGGCATCTATGTTTGAGATTAGCTGGGATGATGAAGCTCCCAAGATTACTATTGACAGATTTGAGAAGCCTGCATACTACAATGAGATTGACACTGAAGAAGTAGAGGGAAAGCCTTGGTTCTATGAAGTAAAAAGATATCTTGAAGCTCAGGAATTCCCTGAAAGGGCATCTGTCAAAGATAAGAAGTTTTTGAGGAGGTTTTCTGCTAAGTTCTTCTTGAGTAATGGAATTTTGTACAAGCGCAATCATGATTCGACTTTGCTTCGTTGTGTGGATAAGAAGGAAGCAACAGAGATTATGGAAGACATGCATGATGGGATTTTTGGCACTCATTCTAGTGGTCATACCATGGCAAAGAAGATATTGAGAGAAGGTTACAATTGGTCTACCATGGAAGCTGACTGCTATCAACATTCCAAAACATGTCACAAGTGTCAGATTTATGCTGATAAGGTCCATATACCTCCAGCTCCATTGAATGTGTTGACTGCTCCTTGGCCTTTTGCCATGTGGGGCATTGATATGATTGGTGAGATCAAGCCTACTGCTTCTAATGGGCATCGTTTCATCCTGGTTGCCATCGATTACTTTACAAAGTGGGTGGAGGCAGCCTCATTTGCATCTGTTACTAAGAATGTTGTGGCTTGATTCATTAAGAATAATCTCATATGTAGGTATGGCATCCCTGAAAGGATTATCACAAACAATGTCTCTAATCTGAACAACACCATGATTACTGATCTCTGTACACAGTTCAAGATTAAGCATCACAATTCTTCTCTGTATCGTCCAAAGATGAATGGGGCAGTAGAAGCTGCTAATAAGAACATCAAGAAGATTCTACAGAAGATGACTGTTACTTATAAGGATTGGCATGAGATGTTACCATTTGCTCTTCATGGTTATCGTACTACAATACGTACTTCAACATGGGCAACCCCATTCTCCTTAGTCTATGGTATGGAAGTAGTTCTACCTATTGAAGTTCAGATCCCCTCCTTAAGAATCATGAAGGACGCAGGCTTGGATGAAGATGAGTGGATTCAGACTCAACTTGACTATATAAATTTAATTGATGAGAAATGGTTGGCAGCTGTTTGTCATAGTCAGATGTACCAAAAACGGATGATCAAAGCTTTTAATAAGAAGGTTAAGCAAAAGGTATATCAGGTTGGTGACTTGGTAATCAAGCGTATCATATTACCACAGGGTGATCCTAGGGGCAAATGGACCCCTATATATGAAGGACCATTTGTAGTCAAGAAGGTATTCTCAGGAGGTGCCATGATGCTTACTACGATGGATGGTGAAGATTTCCCACAGCCCGTAAAAGCAGACATAGTTAAAAAAATACTACGCATAAAAAGAGACCTGCTAGGTTGACTGGCCTAGGCAAATATAAGGGCATCCCGGCGAACCAAAAAGGTTCGGGCAAAAATTAGGGATATATATATATATATATATATATATATATATATATATATATATATATAAAAGATTGTACACCCGGCAAGTCGAAAACCTGAAAGGGCGGCTTGGGCAAAAAAGGGTATCCCGGTGGATTGAAAACCTGAAAGGGCAATCCAGGCAAAAGTTAGGGATTAAAGCGTATGACTATGTCTCGTTGGATCACCCATGTAACTCCAACTATTTATGTTACCTGAATCAAGTTCAAACAGATAAAGCTCAATCAAATCACTTCCATCTCAACAGCAAAGGATGAGATACTTGAAGATAATGGCAATAGTGGAATTGAAACTCAATAGGATTATTTCTCACATAGCTGCTTTTCTTTGTTTTTTGTAAAACTTTTTACTAGGATTTCTGTCTCCTTGTACAAACTTGCCTGTGTATAGGCTACTTTCCAAAATAAATAAAATCTCATCTTTGAATCCAGATTTACTTTTACCCTGTTTACCTAAACGAAAACGTCCATTGGTTGTGTTTGAATGTATGTATGCTTTTGAATATGATTGATGTTTACCAGAAATGCATAAAATGCAGTAATAGTATTTACTAAGGACGAACGAAGGTAGGAATTCAACGAAGTTTTGCCAGTCCATCCCCACAGAGTAATCATTTCAGATACTTCAAGTAACATCTCCCCTCGGATTTATGTCCATCTCTTTTATCCTCAGTCAGGATACTTAGGAACCTAATCCTTCAATAAGAAGTACGACGAACGAAGAAGGGAGGTTCTGAGTACCATATTATCAAATAAGATGGGAACGAAGTCCTCATATTCCTCAGCAACAAATCGGGATTTATTTTCCCCAGCCAGTAGTTGTTATACAAAGATATTCAGACGCTTCAAGCTACATGATTCATACATACATCATTTACATCATATCATAGCATACGCATCCATAATGCATAAAACATTTACTTAGGTACATCATGCCATACATGCATACATATTGCATAAACTAACCTTTTCTTTTCAGGATAGTTATAGGCAGATAAACACTATCAACTCCTCGAAACAGTTCAGAGACGATCTATACGAAGATCTAGTACTGATACTTAATTTAGGAATAATCGCTACGAAGATTCATTTCTGATGATCAATACTCAAGTTGTCCTTGGATGAGGTACTTAAGTGATCTATACGAAGATCTAGTGCTTAATCCAGGATATTTCCAGAGGAGATAATCGCTACAAAGATTTATTTCCGATGGTCTTTGGGATAGTGTGTAAATGATCTATACGAAGATTTAGCACTTAATCCAAGAGATTCTTTCAGAAGAAGTTCAGGGATAATCTCCACGAAGATTTAATCCTGATATTCTTTTATCTTTGGGATGGTATGGGTCTATATGAAGATCTATTACCTAATGCGGGATATTTTCCAGAAGAGATAATCGGTACGAAGATTTATTTCTAATGGTCTATGCAACCGTTTATCTGTGGGAAGGTACCTAAATGATCGATACGAAGATCTTGTACTTAACCCAAGATATTACCAAAAGTAATTTAGAAAAGATCGCCACGAAGATTTGATTCTGATGCTTAAATTAAAGAATGATTCAGAGACGGCCTGTACGAAGACCTAGTACTGATATCCAGTGACAACATAAAGATACTATCATATTATGGATGGCATCTATAAGCCCATCTCCAGTTCCTCTGAGTGGCATCTTTAAGCCCACTCCAACATATACAACCAATCAACAGTACTACTTTACGCACCGGCGAGTGCAAATTTTTGGGCTTTTGTGTTCAATCCCCTTCAACCTTCCAAGTCACGAATGACACACAGTCCAATCTAACTCCTCAGGTTTCACAAAATTGAATAGGGGCAGCTGTTGTACCCCAAACTTTGCCCTCACCTAGACCAGACATTGTGTACTAAGATGTCCCAAGAGGTTCACAAGGTTCACAATTAGTCAGAAAGTTTGACAATTCCCTTAGACAAAGCATCCTCCTAAGCAATGCATCCTAAACTAGGGTTTTGAGTTTCATCAAGCTAAATGGATTTCCAAGGCTTCAAGTGAGCTTCATAAAATTCTACATGTCTTCAAGAATCCCTATGTCAAGTTTCAAGGATTTCCCAAAAGATTTGCTCAGTCAAATGATCAGATAGGCTAAAATCAGTCAAAGTAGTTAAAAAGTCAAACTAAGGTCAACTGTGGTCAAACCGAAGTCAAACTTCATGATTTTTTGCCAACATCAAGTATATGAAGTAAAATTCATCATTTGATCAAGGGTTGATCATGATTCATCAAGGAGATTTCAGATCATCAAGAATCAGGAGTTTCTAAATTAGGGTTTTCATTGGAAAAGTCAACTAAACTTTGACCAGCCATAACTTTCACACGCTTCATCAAATTTTTTCCATCCAAATCTCATTTTGAAGGAAATTGAATTATCTACAACTTTGTGTCTCACAAGCCAAGTCTAAAAATGCTTCATTTGGAAGGTATGAGCTAAGACATTATAGGTCATTTTAAAAGTCAACAAAAAGTCAACATTTTCCAAAGGGCATAATTTGAAAATGGTAAAGGATATAGACATGATACCAAAGAGGTTGGTTATAGGACTCTCTAAGCTTTCCAAAATGTCCAATAACACCCTCATAGTCTTAAAATTGAAGGAGATATGCTTTTACAAAGTTGGGAAATTTTTGGGAAGTTTATGAAGCAAATGGGACCTTAAAACCAAATTTCTCCAAATGGGCTTGTAGTGTTATGATCCAATCCATACAAAGACCTCTAGCACGACCCAAAGCAACCAAATTCTAATTTTTTTATTATTTATTTATTATTTATTTTGATTTTATCCATTAAAAGTCAAATTAAATCTAAATAAAATATAAAAATCAATATTTGGACATGATTCTTCTTCTAGAAAGTCTTAAAAATCATTTAAAGTTGATTGGAATCATGTAAAATCAGATTGACCAAAGTTAGAAAGGTTTGATGAGATATTTTTCAATATTTGATAGTGTGAAACTTCATGATCAAGCAATCACTACAAAGCCCAAAAATCCATCTTATTTTGACCTAATTCTCTTCCATACAAATAGACAAACTAAAGTCAATCACAAGGACACGGATTTGCTGCCTCCAAGAGCAAGAAAAAAGCTTCAAATTTCACAAAAAAACTCACAATCAGATTCTTATTTGCAGGCCATATCAAAGTGTATTGAAGGTTGCAACATGTTTCTTGAGTATCATTTATGCTATCTCAATGCTTTACATCATCAAAAACTCATCCAAATGCATAATCCGAATTCTCACTTTCTCATGTTTTTTTCAATTTTTCGTTTTCATATGTTAACCCATGATAAATTGTTTTTGAGTATAGATTTGTGTTTGTGACATTGCATGGATCGTTTCTGGGTGATCAATTGAAGAAATCATGGCCATATGCGGTAAGACCGAAAACTAGGGTTCTTGAAAATTTCTTTTGGGAGCGCATGATTGGATCACTTTCTGTTAAAATTAATGTGATATTTGTGTTTAGGGACCTCATATTAGTCAATTTGAACCATTGAAATTGTTTGATTCATTGTATATTAGATGTTTGATTTGTGCAGGGTTTTAGTGACGAAAATAATTTGTCACTATAAGCTATAGCGACGGAAAACCGTAACTATAGCCTAAGCAGACGGCTGGAGGTTGAAGATGATGATTGGCGCGAAATTCTGTTTGAATATTTGTTTATTTTTATTATGTTTTGTTCAGGTAATGTTATCACAACGCATTGGTGGCTCAGTTGGCAAGGCGTACGTGTGTTTGGGGGTGAGGACCAGGGTTCGAGTCTGGCCGAAGGCAATTTTGTTTTTAAATTCATTTATTTTGCAGGTTTATAATAAAAGAATTGTGTTGCATATGGTATTCACCAGCGCGTGCTGGCTCAGCTGGTTTTGAAGAGTTGTTGTTGAGGTAAGAGACCTGGGTTCAAATCCCAGGTCCTATCTTTTTAGCCAATTTCTCATCTTTTTTTTCTTCTTATTTTCTATTTTTTTTTCATATATTAACTTTATTTTGGTTAATTTATTAAATATAAATCATAAAAATAATTTCTAAACAATATTATAATATTTTCTTATAAAAATTTTATATTTTCAAAAATCATAATTTATTTTCTTAAATTTAAAATTGTTTCTATTTATTTTACAATATGTTTATATTTATTATTATGTATATATTTTTGTAAATAAATTAAATAATTAGGTTTAGATTAATTCCATAAACCCTGATTTTCAAAACCCTAATTTTATTAACCCTAATATTTAACCTAATTAAATTTTTTTCGTAAACCATAATTAAAACATTAATCATTATTTTTAATATGTAAATAGTTTATTATTTGTTTATCATTATTAAACTTATTTTCTAATTAATTCTTAAAAAAGCTTTTCTAATATTAATTTTTCTTGTTAAATTTCTTATTTCATTTATCTTATTATTCTAACCTTTTTTCTTATTTTATTACTAATATTTAGTTATTGCTTATTTATTATTATTTATCATTATTATTATTTCTCGATTATATTATAATTGTCCCAAAGCTTTGTAATATTTATAGGTTTATATTTTTGCTTTATTTATTATATATTTGTTGTATGGTTAGTAATTTAGGGAGTGTATAACTATGTGTAAATAAAATAACTTAGAGAATTAACTTAAATAAGATAAATATTTGAATATGAACACTCACACACGTAAGTCGATCTTTGATCGCCATCTTGCACTTCCTAGGGTTGCCTCTCAGTTGCCTAATTCAAAAGGTCAAGTAGGGTGTCTTAAGCAAGTCCCTTCATAAATATCATCAAGTCCCTATAGTTTTAAAGATCAAGTCCCTTCGAGGTTGCCTACGATAAATGATCTTGTCCCTTCGAATAAAAGATGATAAGTCCCTACGAATTGCTAAAGACATCCTACAATTGCCTATATCCAGATGTCCCTACACATGTCCCTTAATACATCCAAGGTAATGACTACCTATTCCTTAATAATAGGGATAGTCTTACCATTGAAAGAACATAAGAACAATATAGACTTAATATAGGGTAGGTTTCTCTCAGTTACTTGCTCATTTTTCCAAAATCACTCTTTACACCTCACTTTTCAAACAATTTTCAAAAACAAGGCTTTGTATACATCCATACGAGGATCATTACAAAGTACTTAGAATTTTTCTCATCACACACTACACTCTTGCAAACAAACAAAGTGAGCTAAGTAACTAAGAGCCCATGGATAACCATGGATATAAAGGGTGCTAACACCTTCCCTTTGTATAACCTACCCCCCGAACTCAAGTCTTTTAAAATAGGTTTTTCCTGTTCTTTTATGTCCTTTCCACTTGGATAAAATAAAAGTCAGTGGTGACTCTTGCTATCCGCAACATGACTAAAAGTCAGTTCTCCCACCGTGTTACACTTACCTTTAAAGAAAAATAAAAAAACACTTAATAAAGGAAAATGTGTACAATGCGCCACGAGCCTTAAGCTATACGGGAAATGACTAGTGAAGGTCTCCTTCACTCTTCTAGGATACTTTACAAACGTTCCATTGGGGAGACCTTGGAAAGTATTCGCTCTTGTATCATAGTCTTTAGTGTTGTACATACGATAAACACAAAATCAAGACACTTCTTCTAAAAAACAATAAACCAACAAGACATCGCGTCTTCTCATCTCATCTCATACTCTTTGCGGACGAATGCGACTTGCCTCGACAGTTCAAACAGCGACACGGTAAACACCCTCGAGTCAGATCCGGTAACACCTGAGCTAGAACTATGGCAACGTCATCCTAAAAATCATAAGCAAGTTCCCGCCTTAGTTAAACGAACTATGGCGACTCTGATCCTCATTTTCCCGATGAGGTACGTAGGCAGTGGGGTAGGGCCCATTCGAGCACATTCTTTATTTTCCTTACGTTTCCCCCTTTCTTTCCATTTTCTTTTCGATCTCCTTCCCTAATTTCACTTTCATTCCAGACATCCATTCTTTCATTCAAGCAACATCTTATTTCTCACCCTTTGAAACAGACTAACAAGCGTGGATCCCGCCGGGTACGGCGGACGAATTGGGGTGCTAATACCTTCCTAATTCGTAACCGACTTCCGGAACCAGATCTTTGGTTCGCAAGGCCTCGTCCTTTCCTTTCTTCCTTAGGTTTGTGCAACATTACCTTTCCCATTCCTTCGGGATAAAAATGTCTGGCTGGCGACTCTACCTTTTTCGCGCCACTTTCGCGTTTGTACTAGGATGAAAATCCCGGGAGCGACAGTAGGCACACGGATCTCAATCCTTGCCGAGCACCTAGGATCAATCAAACTTATAATATAAACTCATTTCCCTCTAGAAAGTAACTCATTAAGTATAGACATCCTTTCGTGCGTGACAACTTAGATGGTTTCCATCGAGTACGATGGATGTAGGGGGTGTTAATACCTTCCCCTTGTATAACCGACTTCCGAACCCAGGCAATGATTGCGAGACCTTTATCTTTATCCTCCTTTTAGACAGGTTTTATCTATATCTTCCCTTCCCCTTATGGGAATAAATGAGAATTAGGTGGCGACTCTCATGTCTGCTCAGCGCATAGTTCTTTTTAATCGCGATGTCGTATCTTTCGGGGTGCGACAATAGGTTGGTAAAGTAAGTTGATAAAATATGGGTGATGGTTAAGTTGTTGTTGTTGTGGAGTGGTGGTAATTGTATGATTCATGTCTATGTATTATTTATCATACTTCGCTTATAAAATTCAATATCTCACCCCTTTTGTTTGAATGTTACTCTGATGTTGGTAACGTGCAGGTAGCTTGAAGGAAGATGGTTATCTTTGTTAGTTCGAGTCGGTGTTGATGCTCTGATACGTAACACTCGGGGGGATGAATGCTTAGTTGTTTTGTTGTTGTTTTAGTTAAAATATGTTGTTACTAACCTGTTTAAGTTGAATAACATGTTATATCATGTTTAGTTGAATATTTGAGAATTCATTGCTTAGTAGTAAAAGTTGTTTTGGTTTCAAATGAATAAAAGTTGTTGTTAAAGTTTCATCCAGATAAAAAGTGTTATGTATCACTATATTATTTGATTAAATGAAAATGAATATATTTTAAAGTTGAAATGTGGCATCCTGTTTTTATAGGTAAGTTGAATTTTTATTACTCTGATTTTGTAGATAATTGTCGGTTAGAAATGGGGTGTTACATTAGTGGTATCAGAACAGGTCGGTCCGTCTGGCCAATGTTGTCTAATGCTGTTGATTCCTTAGTATGCAACATGTGTGTGAAACATTGACGGTACTTGCTTGTTAGTTTCTAGTCGTTGTATGCAGGCGTCAGTTTGGATTAAGTGGGGGAGAAGCTTGCCTCCCAGAAATGTTGATGGTATGTAAAAGTTGGTTCAAGTTAATGTTGATTGCAAGAGTGAAATGTTGTTGAAGCAATGTTGTTGCGGACCGACGAGAGTATGGACTCATGAATTCGTATCGGTCGAGCTTGACATGTGCGTGGATTATGGATGAGGAATTGATAGAGAACAAGGAATTATTCCAATGGAAATGATAAATTGACGGATCAAGTTGGTGGATTAGTATGCCTTGAGTATAGGTGGATTAAAGTCGGAAGAATTTTAGAGTTAGATGAAAAGAAAGGATGTTGGTGAATTTTGGAATCAAGAGGGAGGTGGAACTTATGATTATCAATCTCAAATTCAGATTTTTGCAATTTTGGAGCAGTTCCCGGTAAAAAAGACAACTTTTTACTCGTGATTCTGATTGAAGCTATTATGGACTTTTTGGAAAGCTTACGAAATTCCCTACAGTTTCCATATAATATTTGCCTCCAGGAGGTTTGTGAAAAGGGAGATAATTGTGTTTTAATAGTTGGGTCTAATGCTAATTTTTGGAAAATTCTGCATACGGGAATTCTGGACCAGTCCAATTGAAATAATGATAACGTTTTATTCATAACTCAGATTTTAGTGATTCTTGAAGTTCTGGAATCTTCACGAAATCCTCTTCATTTTGAAATATAATTTTGTGATTAGGAAGTCTTTAATGACAAAGATAATTGTGTTCGAAGTTGAGCAATTATTGTTGAAAATTTGGAAGGATGAAGACGAGTGTGAAATATTGATAAGGAATAAAATACTGGTATTAGAAAGGATGCAACAGTATTAGAGAATGTGTAGAGATGCGATTTTTGTCAAATGATGATGGTTAAAGTGCTTATGTTAGATGATGGTAATGTTGAGAGGAAGACGGATGTTTGATTAGTGTTGTTAATTTTAACTTGGATGAAAGTTTTAATTAGAACGAACCGAATTGGATTGTACTCGATGTTGTAGCGACTTCGGTGTTAGAAAGATATTTAAAGTTGTGTTATGCTACGAGCATGTATAAGAGATTGTGTAGTGGATTTTGTACGTTTTGGTATAATTTACAAAGTCGGAATTAAGGAGACTAAGAAGAAGTTGGTAAGCCTTAGAGAGTTAGGGGAGCATTATGCTTACGGACCTTGGGCATAAGTTGAAGTACACTTTTGTGTTGGATAATGATGATTTATGCCACCATTATGGTTGTCGGATGTCTATTGACAAATTGAGGAACTGATCACCCTTAATCTATTATTGATAGTAGACGAAATCATAATTGATGGATAAATGTGTCGTGCCAACTAGTATAGTATGTACGTTGAATTGGTTGAAGTCAAGCCAAGTGCTTGAGGATTGTTTGATTTGTCGATGAAGATTCATATATAAGAATATTAGTTGGATTTAAGGATGATAGCATGAAGTTGCGTTGGATTGAATAGTAATATGGAAACTCATAATCAAATTCTGGTTAATTTGAGTGTTGTTTTGTGGGGAGTAAATTGACTTGTGACTTGAAGCTTTCTTGATATGATTCGAGAGGAAGTAGATGGAAATGTAAGATCATGATTTGACAAGAATGTCAAATAAATTTGAGTTACAAAGTATTAAAAGAAGTGAAATTATAAATTGGTTTATTAAAGTCAGATTTTTGGTTGGAACATGATGAGTTACTTGGTTGTGATAATTTGGATAAGAATTTATGAAGAATTGTGTCAATATGAGTAAGAGTTGATAATTTGGTTTTTTGGATTAGTTAGAAAGAAAAGATGATTTATCTGGTTGAAGTTAATTGTACACAGGAACCCTATGTTGTTGTAATGATGTTGTGCGTTTAAGATGATTTTAGAGGACGTGTTAATGAAAAATTATAAAGTTGTTATCTATGTTAATGATAATTGGGAATTCATGGGAAGTATAGGTTTATCTTATCCAAGATTTGGAAGTAGTCGCATTTGTAATTGTGTTGAACGTTCAGAGGTGTTGTCTTACGAATCTAAGTTCGAAGTATTTCAGTAACAAAAAAAGAGTTAGAATACTTGTTGGAATGAAATTTCCGAAGGGTTAAGTCGAAGGATTTGTTGATATGTCGATTTTGATTATTGGAAGTTGGAAATAAACAAAGTAGACTTGATATGTTGCAAGTAATCAGAGTGCGCAGCTATAACACGGTGGGAGAACTGACTTTCTATAAATGTTGCAGATAGCAAGAGTCGCCACCGACTTTTATTTTATTCGTGTGGAAAGGATATAAAAGAACAGGAAATACCTATTTTAAAAGACTTGAGTTCGGGGGGTAGGTTATATAAAGGGAATGTGTTAGCACCCTTTATATCCATGGTTATCCATGGGCTCTTAGTTACTTAGCTCACTTAATTGTTTTGAAAATGTGAAGTGTGTGTATTTAGAAATTTTTCTAAGTACTTTGTAATGATCCTCGTATGGATGTATACAAATCTTTTTTTTTGAAAATATTTGAAAAGAGTGAGGTGTGAAAAGCATTTTTTGAAGTGTGAGCAAGTAACTAAAAGGTACCTACCTTAGACTAGTCATTCATGTTCTTTTATATTCTTTCAAGGGTAAGACTGTCCCTATTATTAAGGAATAGGTAGTCATTACCTTGGATTTGTTTAAGGGACGGGCGTAGGGTCATCGTATGGTCAACGAAGGCAACCTAAGGGGGTTTCTTTAGCAACCTGGGAGAGACTATCATCTTTTACCGAAGGGACAAGATCATTATCGTAGGCAACATCGTAGGGACTTGATCTTTTAAACCGGGGAGGGACTTGATGATTTTTATTCGTAGGGACATTTTCTTAAGACACCCCCATTTTCGAGGGACCTGACCATATATTAAGGCAACTGAGAAGGGTAACCCTAGGAGGTGCAAACGGCGATCATAAATCGACTTACGTGTGTGAGTGATTTTATTCAGATATTTAATCTTTTTAATTAAATTATCTAAGTCCTTCTTTTTTTATCAAATTACATTTTGCACTCCCTATTTACTAACCATAAATTAGATAAAATAAATAAAATGCGAAAAAAACTGTAAATCCTACGCTATTACATCGCTTTGGGGTAGATACATAATAATCGGACAGAAAAAATAAATTACAGTAATAATAGCCTATACATTTTTCTAATAATTAAAATAAGACAAAAAATAAATAAAGAACAAGAAAGCAAAAATAAATTAATTAAGTTTTGAAATTAGGGTTAGGAAAAAATTAGATTTTTTAGAGAAAATTTGGATTTTATAGGAAAATATTAACCTAATTACTAATTAATTTAGAATTGAATTATTTACAAGAAAACTATTATTATCTAATTAAAATAAGAAAAGAAACAAATATTTTTTTAAAAAATAATTAGTGAAATTAATTTTAAGAAAATATTTAAGGGTTTATTAATGAATTTATTAAGAAAAAGATATGTTTAATTAATTTACAAATAATAATAAGAACTAAATTATTTAAGAAAATATTATTTGAGAAAAGTATTTAAAAAATATATATTTTGTTTATTCTTAAGAAGAAAGTTTAGTAATGGTTATTTTAATTAAATTAAATTAATTATGATTAATTACCTAATTAACCTAATATAGTATAATTATTAAAATGGAAACAAAAATAAGGAAAAGAAAGAAAAAGATTAGCGCACAAAAAGATGGGGGAGCCTGGGATTGAACCCAGGTCCCTATGCTTCAAACGCGTGTATTCCACCACCAGGCCATCTGCACAATTTGTGAATTATAACGCAAAGAAATATATATAAAATAAAACCAGTTTTTGAATTGCAGAATCGCGCGCCAAGACTTTGTCTTCCTCAGTCGTCCGTCTATTTTACCTTTACCTTCGGTTTTCCGTCACTAAAGGTTTTAATGACGGATTTTTGTCATTGCTATAAGACCTGCAAAATTAAACGTTACAAATACGATGAATAAATCAATTTTAATGGTCCAAATCAATCAATGTGAGGTTTCTAAACACAACTAGATCATCAATTTCTCAAGAAATCGCCTCCACCGTGCGCCCCTAAGTTGAAACCTCAAGAACCCTAATTAAGGTTTCGTCCCCATATGGCTATGAATCTTCAAATTGCTTGCCCAGAAACGTTCCTTGTAACATCACAAACAACACTATACAATCAATTAGAGTTTAAACACATATATATTCAGAATCGAAATTGAAAAAAAACAAGAAAAATAGCATTCGGTTTGTGCAATTTGGTATGATTTTGATGGTGTTGATGCTTGGTATACGTTTAAGAACTCCCAAAGAGCATGTTAGAACCTTCATAAATCTTTGAAAACTTATAAAATTGTAAAACCGATTTGAAGTTTTTTTTGTGACTTTTTGAAGTTTGAAACAATGTCTCCAACTCCCAGTTTTCGTCCCCCTTATGTTGGTTATGTTTGTGTATATGTATGGAATAGAATTAGGTTAAATATTGGGCTTTGGATCAAGGGTTTTGGTTACTTGAGCTTGAAGAAATCCCACTTCTATTTTTGTCAAAATATCAAATATATCATTACCATAAAAATCTTGCACGAAATTGGATGGCTTCAATCAACTTTAAATGTTGTATATTTGATTCTAGAACAAATATTTGATCCATTATTTGATTTTTCATATTTTATTTTTATTAAAATTGAATTTTAACAAATAAAATCCAAAATAATATAAAATAAAATTATAAAATCAGAATAAATGGTCATTGGGTCGTGCATGCCTTTATCTTTGAGATTGGGTTGCAATTTTATGGGCCCATTTGGAAAAATTTGAAGTTAAGGGCTTTTTTGCTTCATACACCCCTTGAAAATTTCCAAACTTTGACAAGGCACAACTCCCTCAATTTTAAGGCTATGAAGGTGTTCTTAGACTTTTTAGAAATATTAGAGTGTCTTCTAACCAACCTTTTTGGTCCCATGTCCTAATCTTTTACCATTTTCAAATTACGAGCTTTGGAAAAAGTTGACATTTTGTTGACTTTCAAAAGGACCTATAATGTTTTAGCTCATACCTTCCAAATGAAGAATTTTTAGGCTTGGCTTGTGAGACACAAAGTTGTATAGAATTCAATTTCCTTAAAAATGAGCTTTGGATGGTAATTTTTTGATGAAGTATGTGAAAGTTATGGCTGGTCAAAGTTTAGTTGACTTTTACTGTGAAACCCTAATTTAGAAACTTCTTGATTCTTGATGATCTGAGATTTTCTTGATGAATCATGATAAACCCTTGATCAAATTATTAATTTTACCTCATAATATTGATGTTGACAAAAAATCTTGAAGTTTGACTTTAAGTTGACCACAGTTGACCTCAGTTTGACTTTTTTACCAAGTTGACTGATTTTTGAATACTTGAACATTTGACTGGTCAAACTTATTGGGAAAGCTCTAACACTTGATATGGGGATTCTTGAAGACATGTGGGATATTATGAAGCTCACTTGAGACCTTGGAAGTCCATTTAGCTTGGATAAATTCAAAACCCTAGTTCTGGATCCATTGTTCAGGAGGAGGCTTAGTCCAATGAAACCTTCAATCCTTTTGACCAATTGTGAACCTTGAGAAATCTTGAGATACATTGCCTTAATTGTGGGAGGGAAAATTTTGCGGTACAACAACAATGAACACGTGGTGTAGTGAAGTTGTTAATATGTGAATAACAACGAGGTTGGTAGTTGGTTGTGTTGATGTTGTGTTTAAATGGTGTGTTCTTATGTTGTTGTGTTCTAGTTCTTAAACCGGTGAATTCTTAAGTTGGTTACTCGTTGTGTTGTGTTGATAGTTGTCAAGTGTATTACTTGAGTAGTATTCATGTTATTGTCGCCGTTGAGGTTATGAGTTGTTGTTTGTATTTTACGTGGGGTTGCCTTTCAGGGGTGAGAGTTGATTAGTCGGATGGAATAAGTAGTTAAAGTAGTTGAATCGGATAAATTTTCGAGGACAAAAATATTCTAAGTGGGGGAGAGTTGTAACGCCTGTTTATTTAATTAATTATTTAATTAAATATAATTGTATTATGTTTGTCAATTTGCATTGATTTATGTATTTGAGTTGATTCAAGTTGATTTCTGAAATATCGGAATATTACGTTGATGGTTATAACTTGGTTTGAGTCGAATTTAAATAAGTGAGTTGATATAAGTTGTGGAAAACGATATGGAATATTCTCACGTTTATTGCCAAATATTTTGATTGGATTGTTTGGACTATTTGGTTGATAATCGGTAGTTAATCTATTAAGTCAGGATAACGTAATTATTCGTGAAATTATTATTTGGTTGATTTTGTGTTGCAGTGAATTAAGTCGTTAAGTCAGAATATTAAGTCGGAAGGTCGTGGAAATAATATTAGAAGAAATATTATTGATTATTGGAGTGCGTTGGCGAATGAGCTTAGATTGTCTTGGAGTTAGTAATTAGAGGGGTGCATTGGTTAGGCCCATTAGTTAAATTAATAGATTAATATTATTTGATAAAAAGAAGAATTAGTTAGGTTGAGAAGTATCAGTAAGAAAAGGAAGATCGTGAAAATAGAAGAACGAGGAAAAGTTGGAGAAAGTGGTTACGAGAATTGTTGCCTTCGGAACGAGTCGGAAGAGTTGATCAGAGGTTCGAGTGACCACCAATTTAAGGTAAGGGTGGGGTTCGAATTTTATAATCGAGTTATGATAATCGATACGTAGAATTTGGGGTTGGGTAGTTTTATAATGTTTATGTTGATTTAATTCATTACAATGTTGTGTTGTTGATGGAGTCATATTGGTTGATTTATGAAATTGTTAATTTGTCGATTTTTGTGAAATTTGTGGCTGAGTTGATTTTATGATTGTTGCTGTCATTTTGTGGGACTCTGAAAAAACTAAGTTGGGACGATGATACTATGCACAAGTGCACGGGTGGAGCAGACCACCCACCATTTAAATAGGGGTGGCGTAGGCCACCCAAAGTGGAATAAGGTGATGGGGCGGGAGACACTTTTGGTGAGATGGGAGTCATGCTCCCTTATATGCATATGGCGCAAGCCATATTGACTTGGTACCAACCACATTTTCTGTGTGGCCACCAAGAGACATATGTGGCGCTAGCCATCTTAGGTGAGGTATTATGGGTGGCGCAAGCCACCCTGTACTAAGAGGGGCACCTTAATTTGCTTTATACATATTATTTATCTAATCCAATTTGTATTAGTCTCGTGGTTTTTAAATTTAAACTAATGAATCCCCTATAAATGATGTAACATAACATTTTCATAAATCATGATTTTGAATAAAAATCAGACTTTTGGAATAATAAGTTTAGGAATACTTAGGAACTGTAACGAACTGGAGATATGAATTTAATATAGCAGTATAGTAGTTTCTTGGCAGAAATAAGAAAAATGTTTTGTAACAGAAGCAGACTTTGTAAATCCTAATTTCATGACAGATGGATAAAATTGTATCAAGAGCTTTGTATTAGTAAGTAGAAAAGTTAGAATGTTTTATTAAATCAATATTAATAGAATAAGTCGAACATTTTACTTTCAGTCGATTTAGCCGAGTTAGGCGAAAAACTTAGTTTCCCGAAATTTAACGAAAATCGTCGGGGTAAGTTGGGTGGTTTAGTAGTTGATTTTGTTGTATAGTTTTTGGTTGAAATGTTGTTGGAAAGTCTAGTTACAGGGGTTGTTGGATTGATAAGTCATTCCGGTTTATGGAAAAATCTAAATTGTTTATGTTGGAGGCTTGATAGGCCAACGTTGATTTTAAGTTGTTCATGTCGTATAAGTTGTTTGTGTTGCTGATGTTGTTAATTTGTTTGCGTTGTGAAGTCATGTATTTCATATAGTACATTTTTATATTATATCGGAGTCGTTGCTCACACCACGTTGGTCTGGATTGGCACTAAGTTGAAAGTTGAAGGCTTATGCCTTGATGCCTCGGTAAATTGGAAAAATTATTAAGTTGATGACTTATGCCTTGAAGATACCTCGATAACCTAGTATATTTTAAGTTGGAAGTTTTACTCCAATGGCACCACATGCATATGCATAGTCGAGTCGCATCATGTTGTAAGTTGATTAAGTTGTTATGTTGATTTAATTTGATTAAGTTGTTAATGTTGATTTAAGTTGATGAAGTTGTTAACATTTAAGTTGATTAAGATGTTTATGTTAATGAAGTTGCCTATACAATTATGTTGATAAAGTCGATTATGTTAATGTTAAAGAAGTTGAATATGTCATGTATGTTTGTTGGATTTGATGAAGGTACTTATGTGGATTTTATGGTTGAAGTCAGTTATGTTGATTAGGATGAATAAGTCGTTCATGTTGGATATATGTTTATGTTAATGAAGTTGCTTATATGGTCATGATGATAAAGTTGTCGTATTAGTTTAGGTTGTTTATGATGATTATGTTTGTTGAAGTTGTTAAGTTGAATATGTTGATTTTGTAGTAAATATTGATAGGTGTAATAGGTTGGTAAAGTAATTTGATAAAATATGGGTGATGGTTAAGTTGTTGTTGTTGTTATGGAGTGGTGGTAATTGTATGATTCCTGTCTATGTATTATTTATCATACTTCGCTTATAAAATTAGATATCTCACCCCTTTTGTTTAAATGTTACCCCTATGTTGGTAACGTGCAGGTAGCTTGAAGGAATATGGTTATCTTTGTTAGTTCGAGTCGATGTCGATGTTATGATACGTAACACTTGGGGGGATGAGCGCTTAGTTGTTTTCTTGTTGTGTTATGTTGTTTTAGTTAAAATATGTTGTTACTAAGCTGTTTAAGTTGAATAACATATTATACCATGTTTAGTTGATTATTTGAGAATCCGCTGCTTAGTTGTAAAAGTTGTTTTGGTTTCAAATGAATAAAAGTTATTGATATAGTTTCATCTCGATCAAAAGTGTTAAGTATCACTGTATTATTTGATTAAATGAAAATGAATATGTTTGAAAGTTGAAATGTGGCATCCTGTTTTTATAAGTAAGTTGAATTTTTATTACTCTAATTTTGTCGATAATTGTCAGGTAGACATGGGGTGTTACGTTCATAAGTATCAAATCAGAGCGGTCGTGCTCGAAGTTTGGAGAATCGTGGATTCTTGCAAGAAGGGAGCAATTAATTGGAGGTTTGTTCGACACGCGTGAAGAACTTGATTCAACTAGAATCAAGGGGAAAAGAGAAACATAGCTACAACTACAATTAGGATTGGTTTGTCATTCCTATTTTCTATTTGTATAAACATTGCAATTTCAATACAAGGTCCCAATTCGGTTTTTGAATTGGAGGCAGAGGTACCCTTAGCAAGGACGGCAGGGGAACTGCCTAAACAAATTCGTGTATCCTTTGAATTTTTCATTCGGTAAATTTTCTACACAAGTTGAAATAATTGTGTTTTGAAATTTCTGTTTTTCCTAGTTTAGTGCACACCAAGTTTTTGTGAAATTGTTGCTATTATAATTACATAACAATCTTAGAGAAAATCCTGCACTAGACTATTTGGCAAAACATACTAAGTGTGGTGTGCACACCAAGTGTGCGATAAAATTCAAAACATATTATTTCTTGTTTGTTGTGCCTATTTCTTATTTCTATACATTGTTGGAAGTAGTTTAATAAATTTCTTCAAATTTAAGTGATTAATTTTCTTGGTATTGATTAGTTAATTCATCTTCATTATCCCATTTGGTTTGATAACGCATATCCGATCACCTGTCACTTAAGATAATTTAGATGTGATTTTTCTGGGGAACTTCCGCAAAATATTTTTCAATTAATTTTTGAAAATTAAAATATTTTAAAAGGGATCTATTAAACCCCCTTCTAGATCCGCTTCATCATCTAACAAGTGGTATCACGAGCACAAATTCATCTAGTGCTTCATATATAACTTCTTTGAAAATAGATAATGATCCAAAGGGGGCGTATAATAGAGCGCCCATTTTTACCAGAGATAACTATAGTCACTGGAAAGATTGTATGTGTATTCATATCAACTTTGTTGATAGAAAGATATGGAAGGTTATTCAGGATGGTCCTATACAAATAACTATGACCGACGTGAATAATGTAGAATTACCTAAACCCGAAGCACAATGGGATGAAAGATATGAAAATAACTATAGTTATGATTGGAAGGCTAGAAATATGATCATTGCCTCTTCGGCAGCCGATGAATATTTTAGAGTCTCACATCATACCACAACTAAACCTATGTGGGAAGCGTTATAGATTGCCCATGAGGGAACTGATGACATGAAACTAGCTAGAATCAATACATTGCAACAAGAGTTTGATCACTTTCACATAAACCAAGGGAAACCATTGGTGATTTGGGAAATAGATTTTATCATTTGTTAAATCTCTTAAGTGCTCTTGATAAACCCACTCCCAACGATGTAGCTACTAATAAAATTCTAAGATGTCTTAATAGGGAATGGTTATCAAAAGTAACGACTATCAAGGAAGCCAATGATGTAAGAACCTTGGATTTGACTAAGTTAATAGGCAAGCTATAAGAACATGAGCAAGAGCTATTGAATCTAAACGAGCATTGAGAAAGTGAAAAAAATGAAAAGAATGAGAAATCCAAAGACAACAAGAAGAAGAAGAAGTCTATCGCATTGAAGGCTTCTACTTCCAAACCATCCACCAACAATGAGTGTGAGAGTGAGTCTAATGATGAAGATGATAAATCAAATGAGGATATGGGGCTGTTTGTAAGAAGATACAATAGGTACCTTAGAAAGAATGAAATTTCTCATTCGGATAAACGTCTCGTCAATTATAGAAGGCAATCAAATCCCTCCAAGCAAGATCAAAGCAAGAGTATTAAGTCAAAAGGGTCATGCTATAATTGCGGAAAACCCAGTCATTATAAAATGGAATGTCCTATGTTGAAGAAAGACAAAGGTAAATATAAATATCAAAAGAAAGGTAGCAAGGCAAGGAGAGCTTATATCACATGGGAAAGCGATAGTGAAGTCTCGAGCAACAAAAACTCAAGTGATGAAGAAGAGAAAATGAACGTTTTTCTTATGGCTCATAAAAAGGGAAAAAAAGCAAGTAAGACATGCCAAATATGATAACTTTGAAAGATTGTCTTATTCCGATTTACTTAGTACTTTTAGAGTTCTCCTCGTGAAGCTAAATAAGCTTTTAAACGTTTAGCCTCCAATAAGCATATTTTTACACATTTGGAGATAAAGGTTGCCGACTCTCAAAAAGAGTTAGAAACTCTTAAGCGTTCCATGGTGGAGCCAATTAAGGAAGACAAGCTAGAATGGTTTAATTTCCATGGTTGTGAAACTTGTTGTATTTGGAAAAAAGAGGTCAAAACTCTTCAAACCAAACTAGACAAAGTATCACAACCAAAAATGACATTTGTTATTGATCGTTCAAATTTTAAAAATTCTATGAAAAATCCATATAAAAAATACACCTATGTGGTGTAGGATCAAATTAGAAAATGGGACACTAAACCAAACTTAACTTGTCTCTTTTATTGCAAGAGGGGGCATACTATTGCCAAATGCCGATTTAGGAGATTCTTAGTTCCTGAAGGCATTTTCCAATGGGTTCCCAAATGCAACCAAAGTTTTACTCACACACAAGGACCCAGTGAAAGTTGGGTACCTCTCTCTCTTGTTTAAAATTGTAGGTGGAGTGTCTTGAGGCTACGGAGAAAAGATAGTTTCTCGATAGTGGTTGCTCAAGACATATGACGAGTGATATTTCCTTATTCTATGACTTTGTGGCTAAGAAGAAGATATTTGTTACTTATGGTGACAATAACTAAGGTGAAATACTCGGAAAAGGTAGTGTAGGTAATCCCTCTTCTACATTTATCTCCAATTTCCTTTTAGTTGAAACCTTAAGCACAATCTTATTAGCATTACTCAATTATGTGACAAGGGATATAAAGTTTCCTTTTCAAAAGAAGGTTGTATAATTGAACATGATAATAAAAAGAACGATGTGTTTAAGGGCTTGAGTATTAATAATGTATAAATGCTTGACTTGAATGATGTGTCCACTAATGATCTTAAGTGTATAGTCTCCAAGAGTGATGACTATTGGCTTTGGCATAAGCGCTTAGCGCATATTAACTTTGACTTGATAAACAAGATCATTTCAAAAGATTTAGTAGTTGGTCTACCTAAAATAAAATTTAATAAAGATCACCTTTGTGATGCATGTCAACTGAGGAAGCAAACAAAGGTCTCTTTTAAATCCAAAAACATTATTTCAACGACTAAACCTCTTGAACTTCTTCATATGGATTTATTTGGTCCATCTAAGTCTAGGTGGAAACTATTATGGTTTTGTTATTGTAGATGACTACTCAAGATTTTGTTGGACCATTTTTTTAGCAAGTAAAAGTGACACCTTCTCGGCATTTGAAACGTTTGCCAAGTTGTCTCAAAATAAACTAAACACAAGAATTGTTACAATTTGAAGTGACCATGGAGGTGAATTTGAAAATCATATTTTTGAAGCGTTTTGTGATAAACATGGAATTGATAATAATTTTTATGCTCCTAGAACTCCGCAACAAAATGGTGTGGTGGAGCGTAAAAACCGCGTTCTAGAGGAGTTAGGAAGAACTATGATCAAGGATAATGGTCTTTCTAAATACTTTTGGGCTGACGCCATAAGTACGGCATGCTATGTGTTAAATAGGGTGATTATTTGTCCTATTCTCAATAAACGCCCTATGAACTCTTAAAAGGTAGGATGCCAAATGTGTCTCATCTTCACGTCTTTGGTTGTAAATGTTTTGTGTTAAATAATGGTAAAGAAAACCTTGACAAATTTGACTCAAAAGTGGATGAAGGTATCTTTCTCAGATACTCTAATTCAAGTAAAGCTTATAGAGTATACAACAAGAGATTACTTATCATTGAAGAATCTGTGCATGTTTCCTTTGATGAATCTTATCCAAAAGTTGTCGAAAAAGGTAGTTGTGTTATTGGTGCAGGTGTTTCTTCTAAGGACATTCTTAAAGATCAAGAAGCTTCATGTGTTGAACCCATTCCGAATAGAGTTGAGGAGGAGCCGGATAAAGGATTTGAAATCAAAGAGGATGATCATTCATCAAATAGAGATGATCTTCCTTTGGAATGGAAAACCTCAAAGGACCATTCCATTGACAATATTCTTAGAGATATTTCAAAGGGAGTCACTACATGATCAAGGATAAGTAATTTTTGCTATCATTATGCTTTTGTCTCTCAAATTGAGCCTAAAAACTCCAAAGATGCTCTACTCGATGAATATTGGTTTTTGGCTATGCAAGAGGAACTTAATCAGTTCAAAAGAAATGAGGTTTGGGATCTTGTCCCTCCTCCACGAGGTCATCGAGTAATTGGCACCAAATGGGTGTTTAGGAACAAGATGGAAGAAAATAGTATTATCACTCGCAACAAGGTTCGTCTTGTTGCTCAAGGGTATAACCAAGAGGAGGGTATTGACTATGAGGAGACTTATGCTCCGATTTCTCGCCTTGAGGCTATATGCCTTTTGCTTGCATTTGCATGCTCACAGAACTTTAAGTTATATCAAATGGATGTTAAGAGTGCTTTCCTTAATGGATACATAAATGAAGAAGTGTATCTATGTCAACCTCCCAGTTTTGAAATCCATGAGAATCCTAACTATGTGTACAAGCTTAAATGTGTTTCGTATGGCCTCAAACAAGCTCCTAGAGCTTGGCATGAACGCCTTAGCAAATTTTTATTAAATCAAGGATTTTCAAGAGGAAAGGTTTATACTACTCTGTAAACACCCCAAATTTTCCCTCACTCTTTCTCACACCATGGCTTGTGATCTTTCATATAGCATTACATAAGCATACCATCCCACTGCATAATTCATTTCATCTGCATCTAGGGTTTGTGATCTGAGCAATCCAAGAAGTGATCTGAGCCATCCCAAAGGTCTTGAAGCTTTCCAAGAGGGTCCATGTGTGTTCCATGATCACAATATGCTCCCCAAAGTTCATAAAGTCAAGAGATCACAAAGCATGGCAAAGGCATAAAGGCAGACTGAAGATTTCCTGCACAGATGACCTACAATTAGGGTTTTGGTTTCAGAGGCCTTAATCCCAAATGTTTTGGTCATTCTTGTTTCTAATGGTCTCAATATGTTATAAGGATCATATGTACCAAGTTTGATGAAGAAATTCATTGTGGAAGTCATCTGATCATTAGGTAACTTCTTGAGCAAGTAAAGTAAAAATCAGGGCATCTAAGGCCTCTATCAAGGGAACCAAAGGGTCATCATCATCACTTTGAGTCTCTATGATATTTATTTGATCTTAGAAGTGGTTAGAAGTTCACAATATTGAATAATTTTGAGTCAAATGCAAACTTGCTATTTTTGGAAATGACTTGTAATGGAAACTTTCCATTTTGGGAAAGATATTCAACCTATTCTTTCATGACCAAAATGCTTCAAATGAAAAATTCTTGGGCATGAAAGTTGTAGATTATGTCTTCCCATTTTCAAAAAGTACAAGAACATGTCTTGATTCATCCTAGAACTCAAGATATGGCCTTTCAAAGTTGGCAAAAATCCTATAATTTTCAAGTGTGCACCAAAGAGGGATTTTTGCAATTTCACTTGCCAAGCCATTTCATGACCTCTAATCAACTTCTATGTACCATAACATGTCAAAGCAAATTCAAAACATCAGAATTGGCCCAAGAATGCATGGATTTCATGGCTTGATTCACAAGAAATCTCAAAATGGCAATTATGCATAAAGCTTGCAAACACTTGAATCAAAGGCTACAGATCATCCCAAACCATCCCATGGTTCTCCTTGAAGCTGGATGAGGCAGGACACCCCTCAAAACCAGCTCTGACTCAGCCCATACTTATGGTACCACAACTTTTGAGTTTTTGCAAAATAAGCCATACCAATCAGCCTGTGCCACAACCACTCTCTAGCCAATCAACATGACTTATGTGGACATCAAGGAGCTCATTTCAGATAAGCTTGGAGCCTGAATCATCCCACAATTCAGATTGCTCAAAAATCCCCAAAACCTTCAAGCTTTCGAAACTCACTCCTCAGCCACTCAAACTCAAAATTTCTTTCACCATTCAACTCCACATAACCTAAGGATCATTTCCCACCCTTGCCATGACCTGAAACAAACCCAAACACAAACACGATTTCTGCATATTCAGAACTGAAACACATAAACCAGCCACCATAAACTTGTTCTAAGCATCACAGCATCCTCAGGGGGTTCATTGAAGTTGGTTAGCACCAAAGGAAGGGTCAAAAAGCTCTGAATCAGAAAGCTCCATCTCAGGTAACCATCAAGAACAATTTTTCCAGAAACTCTATTTTAAGTTCTTAAATGATTCTATGTGTTCCCCTGATAATGCTGATATGATTATTTTTGAAAATGGTTGAGAAACCAGGATGTATTGATGCAAAATAAATGTTGTTTGAGGCCTGATTCTTGTTTAGAATGGCTTGGGGGTTGATTCTGGAGAGTTTGGGGGTAGCCTAGGGAAGAAGATAGCATGAAGGTGTGGCCGGAGAAGATGACCGGAGCTTTCTCCGGTCACCTGTAAATAATTAGGGTTAGGATTAAGGTTAATCTCCCCAATTTGAATTCAGGCCCTTGGATCTTGCTTAGCGCGTGTTTGAGTGGTCATGATCATTTCATTAAAACCCTAATCTTTTAATTAATTAATTAATTAGGATTAATTAAATAAAATTCCAGTTTGAATCCTAACCTTTGGATAGCGCGCGGAGTCAACACCTTTTCCCTCAGTTCAAATCTCAGCCATTAGATCATCATACTTTCATTTATTTCATTTAAATTTCATTTTCTTTTCTTTTCTTTTGTTCATTTTATTTAAAATAGAAAAAACCATTAAAAAAATCTCAAACTTTGCATTTCTATTTTAAATATTTTTCTTAAACTAAAAACATTTTTTATTTTATTTTTTTCATTAAAAAGTATTTTTAAAATATTTAAATGTTTTATTTAATTAATTAATTGATTTTAATTAATTAAATACGCATTTAGGTTTCTAAAAATCACCAAAAAATTCATGCAGCATCCTTAAACATTTAGAAACATTTTCAAATTCACCATACAAATTTCTTTTTAGGTTTGATCACATTTTCACAATTTTCTTTGAATTAGGGTTCTTAAAAATCACATTTTCTAACCCTAACTTGAAAAATTCATTTCTGCCTAACCATGATGAGTTTGAACTTGGTTCTTTTTGCATTGTTTCACATATTGCATATAGTTTCTAGGTTATTTACCTCATATTTTTATCTTGCATTTTCAATTTGATTTTCATTTTCCCTTTAGAAGCACCCAACAACCCTAGCAAACTTAGGAATTTCATAACTTACACTAGGTTAAGCTTCTGACTTTCTCCTTTGGGGTGTGATCTTATATAGGTTTAGGGTTTGTTTGATCTCAATTTCAATTTTTTGTCATGGTGATTGCTTCTGTTTTGGTCATATGCATCTCATGTTGTCTTAAAACCCTAATTTTGCATCTTCATTTGCATTCTTCTTTGCATTTCATGAACTTATGAACTTGCCATGACATTTCAAGCATTTGTATGACATCTTAGACATCTTAAGACATGCTTGAACATTTATTGATCATTTCTTCATTCATTTTTTATGCTTTGCATTCATTTCATTTCATGAACATCCATGTGTTTTCATGCTTCTAAACATGCTTCCATTGCATCTAGTCCTTGTATGATCACTCATATGCATTTTGTATGACTTTGCATAATCTCATAACACATTTTCATTGCATAATAACTTATGACTTTGGTCTTTACATCCTTATTCCTCTCATTTCTTTGTGCTTTATGTCTTATGCATTCATACTAACATTTCAGGAACTTTTGGTAAGTTATCTGGGAGGTGGATTTGCCTTCACCTCCCACATCTTCTCTTCTCTTCATATGCATTCTTACTTGTCTTTAAAGTGAACATGCTTCACTTATGTTCTCTCCTTCTTACTTTCGTTTAGGTTACTTATCTTCTTCAGGAAGTAAGTAACTTATTCTTCTTCCCCCTTCTCTTTTCATCTGCTTCTTCCATGGTGGCCTTCCTGAAGATATTTTCTCCTAAGCCTCACAAACCATAGGATATCCAAGCATGATAAATTTTTGTGTATAGTCCCCCCTAGCATTTTACCTTTTGAGTCTCCTTGAGTCTCTCTTCTCATCTCTTAATCAAAGATTAAACTCTTAAAGCTTTAGGACTTTGAATTAGGGTTATGCCTGCATCCTTATCTTAGGATGGAGTGTATAACTTTCATCCTTAGTGTTAAACCTTTAATTTGTTTACACATCTTAATCAAATCACATTAATAATCACTAAGACTTTATCTTGTAACTTTGGCCTTACATTAGGGTTCTATCTCTTCCTTATGGTTAAGAGGGACTAACCCTAGTGTTTAATGGACAAGTCTCCCTCAAGTTGTCTTACAAACCATAAAATACACTTCTTAATCTCATCCTTTAATTAAAATTCATTTAATAAAGGCTTGTTATATAATGAATTTAATCCTTAACCATGGATTAAGTTGAGGTATCTTCCTCAGCTTAAGTGTTCTCATCTATCATCCTTCTATTAGGATGGTGTAATGAGTTCACTAATATGTGATTAGAGATTAAACTCATTACTTAACACTAAACAAAAACCAAAAACATCTAAATAATCACAAGTAGGTTAATGATCTTAATCCTACATCATCATGGTAATTAAGTTGAGATGCTTATCTCATACTTAAGTATGCTCATTATCCCTAATCAGGGAGGATATAATGAGTTTACAAGCCCTTGATTTAGGCTTAAGCTCATTAACTTATGCAAAACACCAAAAACATTAAAAAACTGAAAACACAAAAACAAACAATAATCGTCACCTTCGGGATTCTTTTCTCATCACACTCATTCACAAACGAGAACTCGCTTCTTCCGTCTAATGCAAGAAAGTTAGCACTTGATCCAGACGAGTCGTACACTTGAGCATAGACAAGCAAGCAGTTCACAGTCTATTTATTTTTCAGTCTTTTTGAGTCGAACTATGGTGTTCTGACTTCCTCATTGCACGAGAGGATATGTAGGCATAACTTAACAGTTATCGAACAAAAGTCTCTGTGTCTCCCCCCTCTTTCAGCATTCTTTTCTAAGCCTCAGTTCCTGAGCAATTCACCTTTTTGCACTGACACCTGTACTTTCTTTCCCTAGCTTTTGCACGCAGACATCACATACACCTACCCTTTTTAAACACAATCTTGTAAGTGTGGATCCCGTCGAGTACGACGGACGATCTGGGTGCTAATACCTTCCCAGGTTGTAACCAACCCCCTTTCTCAGTTTCTCTGGTTCACAACCGTCTTATCCATCTCTTTCCAGTTTTATGCAGCATTACCTTTCCTTCGGGATAAAAATGCCTAGCTGGCGACTCTATTCAATTCAACCTCTTTCTCTTTCGCCGACCGTTCGCGTTTGCACCAGGATGAAAATCCAGGGAGTGACATACTCTTTTCATTAAAAGGGAAGGAAAATATTCGATTTTAGTTCAAGTGTACGTAGATGATATCATTTTTGGATCTACTAATATGAAATTGGTCAAAGAATTCTCAAGTTCAATGCAAGGTGAATTTGAGATGAGTATGATGGGGGAGCTAAATTACTTTCTCGGACTTCAAATTAGACAACTTGAGGAAGGCACCTTTATAAGTCAAACAAAATATTGTAATGAGCTTCTCAAGCGATTTGATATGACGAATTCAAAGGCCATTGATACACCAATTCCTACCGCAACAAGTTTAGACCGAGATGAGAATGGTAAGGAGGTGGACATAAGATGTTATAGAGGTATGATCGTCTCTCTTCTTTACCTTACTGCATCTTGTCGGGATATCATGTTTAGTGTTTGTATGTGTGCTAGATTTCAATCTTGGTCTAAGGAATCACATTTAAAATCAGTCAAATGCATTCTTAGATACCTTTTTGGTACTCCTAAGTTTAGACTTTGATATTCTAAGGGTAGTGATTGTTCTTTGGTAGGTTATTTCGATTATGACTTTGCCGATTGCAAAGTGGATAGGAAGAGCACTAGTGGCACATGTCATTTCTTTTCAAACTCTCTAGTGAGTTCGCATAGCAAAAAGTAAGTTTATGTTGCTTTGTCAACTACGGAGGCGGAATACGTTGTGGTCGAAAATTGTTGTGCCTAAATTTTGTGGTTCAAACAACAATTGCTCGACTTCAATGTCAATCTTAAAAATATTCACATCCTATGTGACAACACTAGCGCAATAAACCTTTCCAAAAATCCAATCTTACATTCACGCACTAAGCACATTGAAATCCGTCATCATTTTCTTAGAGATCATGTAGAAAAAGGGGGCGTGGTATTTAAGCATGTTGAAAGTTCAAATCAACTTGCTGATATTTTTATAAAACCACTTGCCACAAAACCTTTCTTTCACATCCGTAGGGAACTTGGCGTTCTTAATATTTTGAATCGTTCTTAATGCATGAAATATGTTTATCATATATTATCACTTGAATTATTATATCGTGTCACTAACAAATAACTTTCTTGAGGAATATTAAATTGCTTTCCTTCATTACACTTCATAAGCAAGAGGTAATATTGTTCCTTTTCTATTTTCACTACAAGAAAAATAACATATTACGACGGTTAATTTGGCAGATTACGACGGTTAAAACCGCCGTAATTCACAAGTCACGACGGTTGCAACACGGTTGTAGAATCGTGCGTCGCGAGGCCATATTGTGTCGGTTGTCAAAACTGTCACACCAACCGTCGTTATCTCTTACGACGGGTAGGGAACTGACGTAATATGTATATTACGGCTGTTAAAACCGTCGTAACTTCCATTTGATTTTTTTTTTAATTATTGAATACGACGGTTCCAACCGTCGCAATTTCTTTTCCACACTGCAGATAAATTCGTAGCAAATTTCCATTCCGAAGGTGAATCCGCAGGTAATTTATTTTTAAAATTAAATAAAAATATATTTTGTAGAAATATGAACAAAATGGGCAGAAAATCACATATATTCTTCATTATAAATATTATATTACATTTATACAAATCACTTTATACAAAACACTTCATTCAACTAAGACATAAGTGATGCCAAATTTCTTCTGATCAACTTCTCCACCAAGCAACTTCATGTATCCACCACCACACTAAGCAACTTCATGTATCCACCACCACATACAAGCCTTTGTTCGTGTTTGACAGAAGATTGGAAGACAAAGGTGTTATCCTTGTTGGTGAATTCAGGGAATTCAGCTGAGATAGCATAGAATCAGTAATCTTCACTTGTTTGAATACTTGAGGAGATATATAAAACATTAAAAAAAGACTTAATATCATATTTCAATCAAATGTAAAACACCTGCAAAACAATAATAATTCACTACAATTTACATTACCTTTATCATTAGCATCTCCATTCCATTAATCAGAGGTGTAGTTCCATTTTCCAGCCAAATTCTCATCTTTCTTCCATTTAGATTTTACCCAACGACTTTCCCATCCATCTTTGGCAATCACTAATAATGTAGCAGCACACATGTGAGAAAATAGAAATATATGGATTTTAAGGTAAAATATATAAATATTAACAACAATAATATCATAGACTATGACTATCATCAACCAAACAGAAATTATCAAACATAGTTCTTAGCAGTTTTTTATAGATAATTAATCCATTTAAAACGTTTTAAAACAAAATGAAAATTAAATAATTAGAGTATTCATTATAAATCTAAATCTGGGTTTATGATATTAATCAAATAATGGTAGTATATTCTTTATAAATTTAAATTTGGGTTTATGATATTAATCAAATAATAATAGTATTATATGTCAACTCTTATGTGAATCTATGGAAAACCCACTTTTTCCTCAAGTAGCTTCATTTTAATTAAGAGGACTAAGCAAGTCAAGCCCCAGAATTCTAAAACCATACATAATTGGACATGGTTTGAACATTCTATCAGCATGGCATGTATCATTAGAAAATAGTGCATATCAGTTTGACATACTTTCAGTTACCTCAATGTCTTGTCCTCATCTCAGCCATATTGCAGTTCTGTTGAAAATGAGGAACTGTACCACTTCTATTAACTTGGTCAAATTGGTTTCATACTCCTCCAAAGTTGGCATTTTATCGTTACTATTTCCTGAACCAACAATAGCAATAACACTGTCAGCACTCTTATCCACCATGTGAACCTATAACCTCCAAAGAAATTATCAAAATAATGCAAGTTAAGAAGAAAAAGTGCAAAAATTAATGTGGAAAAAAATGATATAAACAAAAGTCAGAGTTTAATGGGCTAATACATATAATTGAATATAATATTTCCCAAACACAAGTCAACTGAAAAAAATCATAATAGATGCTAGCTCAATTTTTAAAAATACAATCAAAGCTAGATAGTACATATTCCTGTCCTTTTTATAAGAAATAAAAGACCAGATCATCAAGGCCAAGCAAAAGCATTTAAAGAAGTTAACATACATTATTATATTTTCAAAAATACATATAATAATCATTTATGCATCCACTTGTATAAAGAATTATCTAGGTTTCTAGTTAACATAAATCTCACAATAAAATACATGGGATGAGTACACAATAATTATGGTTCACGATTTATTTTTTTTATTTTTCTTTAAATTGTTATAAGCCACTCATATCCTAATTAAAGTAGATAAATATATGAAACACAACCAAATCACTTATACCTTATTTCAAGAAATAATTATAGGATAAAAACTAGTATGTGTTATAGACAGGTTGGAAATAAGACAAAAAACACTATTAAGCAAAATATATTTTAAATATCAACAAGGTAGAAAATGAAACTAGACATAATAGATTTCTTCACAAACACATTGCAATAGTGATAAGTGAAAGTGAAACACCTTAAACAAATATGAAATAGAAAGTGTACTATTTATATATTTTTATATGTAGACAACAAATAGATCAACATAAACAATACAATAATTAAAAAAAGGACTAATTATGTCGATAGAGTAGCAAACTATTGTCAATATCATCAACATTAAAGGGTAAATTATTGTTACACTAAATACACTATTGCCACCTCTTTAAAAGGTAAACTACTGCTATAACAAATCCATGTAACACTGCATGTGAATTTCATGATGCCACTGCTACCACTTTAAAGGGTAAACTACTTAGTATTTCAGTATGATAAACTATAGACATAAACACAAATCACTCACGTGTCAACAACTTCCTCAGGTTTTCCTTCTTTACAAACATTACCATTCAACAGAATGCGATTAGGCTTCATAGATGACTTTGGTAATTGCTTTTACGGGCATTCACATACACTATAGTCCTGCAACCAGCATATATCATCATCAAGACAAAAAGGGAAGTCACATTATAGCATTGAAAAAGTAGATAAACATGTAAGGACTAGTAAAAAAAGATCGCATTTAGAAAGACAGGTTAAATTTAAATATGATATTTGAAGAATACCACAATTGACATGTAAGCAATAGTAAAAATAGATCGCACGTGAATAGAAGAAAACCAATTGATCATACTTGTAGGGCATATCTAACTATATCCTTTTCCTTGTTAGCCTTTTGGGTTAATAAAATCCATATTTTATAATTAACTTTAACTAAAAAATGACAATGAAATCCTACTGATAATTGGACCTACTCAAATCAAGGATAATTGTTAAAACAAAAACTATTATATAAACTACGAGAATAATTGCTACTAGTACTAGTTCTCTTGTATCCTTTATAGCTTCATCTTCATTTGAATTAAGTGCGGATATATTGTATGAACGTCATTAAACTTGTTAAATTCAGGTTCACCAGTTCTTTTAAAATATAAGACATATATACATCTTTCAACTAGTATTGCTAACAGTGAATTCCAAAAATATCAATTTGATTAAATCTTACTACTACATAACAGTGATACAGTGCTGATATAACCACTACTTGATAACATAGTGTACTACATTAGGTATTGTGGAACAGTATTGATTTATTCAGATACCACTACACTAGTTAAAAACACAGATTGCTTAAGAAATATAACTTTTTTCACAACCATATAGATGCAAGTATAACCTAATAGTTATCTACAAGTATAAACTAATAGTTATCTACATGAATTTAAGAATAAATGTTGTAGGGTGCCCTGTAATATTAAGAATTCTAATGCAATACCATTTAGATAACCTAAATTTTCCATTTTTACCCATGGAATTGCAATAAACAATGCACATTGCTTCAAATTCACATTATATAGAAAAATTAAAGAAATTCAAAGACGCGTAAAAATAGCCAAATACCTTTATCGCATTGTTTCAGAAGTTACTATTGATTCTGACGATATCTAGATGCCTTTGATTTCTTCAAATGCATGTGTGGAAGATTGGGGAAGATAGATCAGATACAAGTCAATCGTAAGGTCACTCAAACTCCAATTCAGGATTCCAATCTTGCTTCTTTTGATGAAGGAAATTATCTCCATAAGAGATCGATTATTTGGCAGAGGTTTGTTCCCAAAATCAAAATCAAAAAATCAAAACAAACACAATCAATAATTGATTCTATGGGTATTAAAACAAATAAACCATAAATCCCCAAATCAAAACAAAACATCTTCATAGAAATCAAAAACATAAAATGTGAGTAAATCATACCTTCACTGAGTTTCTTTGTACATGAGATGTACAAGAAGAATGATTTTGTGATTATGAGATTAGACAAAATAAGAACTTTTTGGACAAATTGAATATGGTTTCAAATTGATGGAAAAAGGAAAAGGGTTTACGATTCTAAAAGAAAATGAAAGCGCGGTAGAAAATTGAAATCATAGCCACGTGAATCCAAATATTGGTAGTGAAGAACACGACGGATGCTGGAGAATGGTCGCGAAATTTCAGCGAGGTCGGTCTTGCAACCGTCGTGGGATACGAAGTTTTGTTTCTATCTTTCCATCTAAGTAATTTTATATATTTTTCCTTCAATTAAATGAAATTGTTTAATTATTTTGTTTAATAGTAATTATTTTTCTAAACAATTTTACTTCTATAACTAAAAAATTTAATTATTAATTATAATGTTTTTTATGTTTATTTAAATATGTATATTATATATTATAAAAAAATCAACTATTTAAAAATTAGATTATTATTATTTTTAAAATAAGAAACTATTTGATTTTTGTTTTATGAAAAATATATAATATTGAGTGAAATATATATTTATAATGTATTAAAAGTTTTTGGTCAAATACCACTATATAAAAAAATTAGTAATTATTTAAAATTCAAAATTAAATAGAAGACAAATGTTGTTTTGCATGGCTATATAAGTTTATTTATAATTTCATGGGATAAATTTAACTATTTGGTAGCCTAAAAATCAATCAAATGATTATGACAGTTGTCAAAACTGTCGTGTGAACTGTCGTAAAAATTCATAAAATGGCATATTGCGACAGTTGTACTCTAACTGTCGCAATCTAAGTGTCGCAAAATGATTAATTTCTTGTAGTGTTTACTCAAAATTATGATTCATCTATGGTAAATTTTGATTCTCATCCTTGAAGTAAAGTAATTGTTGTGTATGTGATCATGTGCTTGAATGTTATTTATCTCTTTTGTAGGTCAATATGTCATAAAATTAGGATATATGACACAAGAAAGCATTTTAGCATGTTATAAGAAGTTTTGGAGTGAAATCTTTGAAAATTTTGGTGTAAAAATGACTGGTATTCTCGGGTCCCAACAAGTCGACCCTTTGCGTCGACTCATGGACTCATTGCGTCAACCTATTGAATTGCTTACGTCGACTCAATTTGAATTTTGAAATGAGTCGACTCATTCATAGTTTTAGGTCGACACATTACTATTTCACGCTGACCAACACGTGTTGGAAAACACGTTTTTAGTCTTTGTGGCTTCCTTAGGTCGGTGCAACCTATTTATTTGCGCCATAATATTCTTTTTAATGATTTTTAATTTTCCTAATCATTTTATTATTCATTATTCATACTATCATTTCATTTCATACTCCTTACTCCTCTCAAGAATCATCAAACTTCTCTCTAGAACCCTAAAACTCCATATCCTTTCAAGAACATTCTTCATGTCTTCAAGAGTTAATGGTAAGAGAACATTGAGGGGCTCTTCTTCTCAGTCTACACTTTTGGTAAGTGCTTTATCTATTGTACCTTCCAATCTTAAGGATATCTATGATAAGAGGTTCAAGAATAGAAAAGTTATTAACCAATATGTTTACTCCAAGAGAACTGCTTGTCAGATGAATATCCCACATATTGTTGAACTGATTGATTTTCAAGAAATTAATCAGTTTTTGACTTGTTAAGTTGAGTATAATGAGGACATGGTTCGAATGTTTTATGTTGGTCTGGTTGGTAAGTTTAAGGGGTTTGAGTTTAATTTTAGAATGGTTGATAAAATGTATGTTGTCAATGCTCAGATTTCGAAGGATTTGTTCAGAATTGATCCTGCATCTATTGGTATTTTGATGACTGATTCTGATCAGGTTGATGGGTATGAATTTCATAGGGAATTGAATGGTATGATCAAAGATCCATTCATTGAGTCGATTGTCAATACTGAATTATTTCCGATTTCCACCACCACAGGCAAAGTTAATCCCACTGATTGCATTCTTCACTAGATTGTCTCCCACAACATCCGTCTAAAGAAAGGGGGGGTCTCGGATTGATATTCCTGAAGTTCAACTCATCTATATTCTTCAGAACAAGGTAAAAGTGAACTGACCTCATTACTTTGCTAGTCACATATTTTCTCTCAAGGAGAAGAAGGGAGTTGCTCTAGCCTATCCATCCATTGTTCAAGCAATTATCGACAGATCATAAATTGTTGTTGAAGGTATTTGATCGGTGGTTTTCACTCTCTGTTTTCCAATAGCATTTGTTGATTGTGTCCCTTAAATTGTCTTTAGTTGCATTGCATTTCATCGTTTTTCTAAGGTTTTGAGAGTTTAGTCAAGCATGTTTATTTTTTGCATTTTGTCACTTCTAGTTACTTGTTGATTTGATTTGGTTTTTTTATGTCATGTTTTCAGGTACACAGGAAGTCATTGATCGAACACACGTAGAATGGGAGTTCAGGTGCAAAAAATGGGAGTTTAGCGAAGATTCAGAAGCCTGACATGGGTGCCCGTATCAACTGACACAATCAGTGTCAGGAAGCCTGGGGAAGGAGATTGAATATAGAAGAAAAAAAAGCCAAATCAATAGCCTGACACGGCCACCCGTGTCGTAGGACACGACCCATGTCAGGTCTTATGGAGGGGATGTGCCCAAGCTTTGGCGATCCAGCAGCCTGACACGGCCCCATGTCATAGGACACGGCCTGTGTCAGGGCTCCTAAAGGAGGCATTTTTATTATTTTATTTTAATACACTTTAGTGATATCCGAGGGTATTTTGGGGGTTTCTCTTAGTTGTTTGGGGTCTGATACATTAGGTTGATTGTGTGAGGAGAAAAACACTTTTGATTTGACATTGGGGTATAAAGGGAATACCAAAGGGTATAAAGGCTTTTAAAGGGAATTGGGGTATAAAGGGAATACCAAAGGGTTTTCTTCCTATACAACCACTTTATAAGGGAATTGTGGAATAAACACTTTTGAAAAACACTTTTAAAAGTTTTGTATTCTTCCTATACAACCAAGGAATTGGGGTATAAAGGGAATACCAAAGAGTTTTCCTTAAAAGAATTTTTGAAAACTAACATTGAAAGCAGTAATGAGTTAGCCTTGTGGTGAAGTTTCTAATAATAATATTATTTGTCATTATAAGGGTTTTCATACATCTTCCCTAGTGTTATTCTCATATTTGTCATAACAACTTATTTTATTAAGTACTTTTACTTTGTTATTGTAATTTCAAAAGTCAGTCTTAAAACAACCCAAGGACTTTTTGGTTCAATTTTTTTTGCATAAAATTTATTTTTCCTACGCAGTCCTCAAGAGAACGAAATTGGAGAAAACCCCTTTTATTACTACATCGATAAAATAGTACATTTGCTATTTTAACGATCAGTATTCCCTTTACTTCTATCTCTGATAATAACCTTTTTCAGTAGAAGACTCTTAGCTTGATGGGTCATATGTGGGATCCTAAAGAGAGGCGTTATCAGTATATTATTCGAGCCGGTTATGGTGATGATCATGATGATGAAGGTGATGCTGAAGGTAATCAAAATCAATAAGAGGTTCTGGGTCCTGAAATTGATCCAAATGTTGCACAAATGGATACCAATGGAGCACATTTAGATAATGAAGATTGGCATCGAGTTTCTTCTGAAGATTCTGCTCCATATGAAAACCAAGGATGAGGTGAATGACAATATACCGGGTGGACTTATAATGCAACATCATTTTCTCCTCCGTCTCCACCGCCTCCACCACCTCATCAAGATAACAATGCCGATATCATGGAAATGCTTCAAAACATGCACTTGGAATAACAAAGCTTTTATGAGGCTCAATCTGAATGATATTCTGCTTTGGAGCAGCGACTTGGGGAGCAAGACACTTCCTTTGCTTCCTATATGGCCATTCAAGATGAGTGGTACACTACTTTGCAATGTCAACTCCATACTCAAAGTGAGAATTTTTATGCTTTTTTATCCAACTTCGTGGCCCGACTAAATGAGATCAATGGTTCCCATATTGCGCTTGTGAACTCCTTCAACATTCTTAACACAAATTTCATCCACTTAACCAACCAATATGAGCAAGATCGTCAACCGGATGGGTATCATCGCTGTCCTCATTCACAACGGGGTCCACGACATTGAGAGCATTTTGCATTTTCATTCCATAACATTTTCATATGCATATGATGCTTGTGTTTTGTTATATTTTCTAAGTGACAATGTTATTGGTTATTTTAGCTTTATATATATTGGCATGCTAAGCATTATTTTCTTTTGTTTATTTGTCTATTTTTTTTCTTTCATCTCTTATTGTGTGTATGTTGATGATTGAATAAAATTGCAATGTATGACTTTATATTTCTTTTCCGCTATTTGTGTTTCACCTTTAATCTGTTTTTCTCTTTTTGATGTTGTCAAAGGGGGATATGTGATTATGTAAATAAATCATCATGTCTGGCATATTGTAACACCCCAAAATTTGCCCTCATATTTATTACCCTTAACTGGTCTATGTTTCACAGTCACCCGCACCTTACATTAGGTCATAAAATCGTGATCATGCGTTTCATTGGCTCGAAGGGCAGGGGATCAAAACATTTTCTTGTGATCGGGACTCTCATATTCATAAGTGATATATATGGTCGTTACATTCAAGATTGAGACCCAGGTCGGGCTCGTATCATCGTGATCATACTCCCAGTTGGAAGTTCATCAAGGACCAGGGTTGTCTTTTTTTCTCATATGCTTAAAGCTTTATTTATTTCTTCCACCTCAAACTACTCCTCCATCAGGATATACCTTAAGAAGATTTGAGGTGTCTTGTTAGGATTGGGCAAGTGAAGACTCATTAATTGGTGTTAATCGTATCGAGATCCTCAAGTCAAGATTATCAGGATCATTACATAGTTCCATATTTCTAGATCTATCATTTATCAAAGAATTCACTGAGATTGAGGCCTTTTATTGGTTTCTTATAACGAAAGAAGTTGTTCGAGTGATACACAATTCCCTAGTTCATCTAATTTAAAGCTCATCTCTTTTGTCTAAACCACTTATTTTATTCATTTTTATCCATTCTCCACACTTTTTCTTTCTTACATACCATAAAACCAATAAAGCTCATTGTTTAAAATCCCAATTTCAAAAGTCCATGTTTCTATTTTTTATTTTTTTAATACATCTATATCCATTATTCAAATTCCAATATTCATGATTCAAATAAATTCAGTGTCCATTGTTCATATCCTAACTTCCATTTTGGTTCACTTGTTCAAATTCCATTTCTTAATTAAAAAGCCATTCAAGTGTCCATTCAAATCATCGTTATTAATAAATTCATATATTACAAGTTACAAAGTCTCACACGATTCTTATCCAAAACCATTTTTTCTCTAAGAAATCCATTTCTTAAGGCCCATCAACAATAATACATTGTCCTTTCTTTAGAGTTCATAAATTATTGCAAGGATTAACTTGGAAGAGGCCCCGTGTAAACACCCCAAATTTTCCCTCACTCATTTCACCATGGCTTGTGATTCTTTTCATTTGCATAAGTTCAATCATAGCATCCCATATTGCATTTTTGCTTCACTACATTGGTTCAAAGTCATCTGCATCTAGGGTTTGTGATCTGAGCAATCCCTGAGCTATCTGAGCCACTCCAAAGGTCTTCAATCATCTCAAGAGGGTCCATGTATGTTCAAGCATCATATTATATCCTCCCAAGGTCAAGGAAGTCAAAGAATCACAAGAACTGAGAAAGGCATGGAAGCAGAGCCAAGCTTAACTGCACAGATGACCTGAAATTAGGGTTTTGGTTTCAGAGGCCATAACCCCAAGTTTTTTGGTCATTATTGTTTCTATTAGTCTCTATATGGTATAATGATCATGCATACCAATTTTCATGAAGAAATTCAATGGGGAAGGCATCTGATCAATAGATGACTTCTTGTACAAGTCAAGGCAAAATCAGGGCATCTGAGGCCCCCAATCACCCAACCAAAGGGTCTTCTCCATAATTTTGAATGTGTATGATCTTTATTTGATCTTAGAAGATGTTAGAAGTTCACAAAATTGAAGAATTTCAAGCCATTTGCAAAGTTGCCATTTTGGGAAAGTGACTTGTAATGTAAACTTGCCATTTTGGGAAAGTGACTTGTAATGTAAACTTGCCATTTTGGGAAAGTTTTTCAACCTCCTCTTTTTGATTCAAAAATGCTTCAAATGAAAAATTTTTGGTCATGAAAGTTGTAGATTGGATCCTCCCATTTTCAAAAAGTACAAGAACTCATTCTAATTCATTTTAGAACAAAAGTTATGGCCTTGCAAAGTTGGACAAAATCACGTATTTTTCACTTTTGTGACAAAGAGGAAACTTGCAAAAATACTTGCCAAAACCAAATGTGACTTCAAATCAGCTTCTAATCTTCACACAAACATCATTCATGGTCCATAATTCAGATTTTCCCAAAGGATGTCTCATTTCTATGCCTTGAATTACAAGTTACATAAGGCATTTTTTCATGAATCTTCAAAATTGAATCTTTTGCAAAAGGAACTTTCAATGCTTGAATTGGACACTAATTGATCTCAAAGCATTCTAGCAACTTCATATGGTTCATTTTGCTGCATTTTTGTCCAAGAGTTCACAAGATTCTTTGCCTTGGTTCATAAGAAAGTTCAAAGAGGGAATTATGCAAGAACATTGAAAACTCTTGATCAAGACCATCCAACTCACAAAATCAGATCCAAAGGCCTTCCTTAACTCAAGCTGAAGCAGGAAAAGCCCTAAGATTTCCTCTGACCCGAGCCATACCTATGGTACACAAAATCTTGACTTTTTGCATTTTTCCCATGCCAATCAAACTGTGCCACTACCAACTCTCTGCCCAATCAGAGCCTCATATGTGGACCTCAAGCATTCCCAAACACAACACACACAAGCCTGCAACCTCCCATAAGCCAGGATTCCAAAAAACTGTCAAAAACTTCTCCTCTTTGAAACTCCTCCCACAACCACAAAACCTCCATTTTTTCTTCACCAACAAATCACCTACCATCCATAGAACAAGAATCAACCCTCAAAACAGCCAAAAACATCACATACAAAAACCTCAAAACCTGTTATACCAGAGCTGGAACTTCAAAACCAGCCATCCTCAAAGTTTTCTAAGCTCCATATCATCTTCAGGAGGTTCATAGGAGTGAGCTTGCATCAAGGGAAGACCCAGAAAGCTCAGAATCAGGGGGTCCCCATCTCAGGTAACATGATGAACTTTTTTCCCAGAAGCTAGCTTTTAAGTTCTTTTATGGTTCTATATGCTCCCCTGATCATGGGGATATGATTATTTTTGAAAATGGTTGAGAAACCACCATGTATGTGAGCTCTGAAACTTTTGCCCATTTTTACATTTTTGTTCGATTCGTGTTCATGGTGTGAAATAAATGAGTTTTAGTTGGGGATTTAGGTTTAGGGTTGTTAGAGGATCATTTTTGTGCAAGAAATTTGAAGTTTGATGGCCTGAGAGAGAAGCTAGGGTTTGGGCTCGTCGGAGAAGACGACCGGAACACTGTTGTGGTCGCCTGAAAGTGGTTTAGCTCTAATCCTGTAATTAAGTCAAGTTTAAATTTGGGCCCTTGATCTGGCTTTCCCGCGCGCTATGAACGGCCTGGATCTTGTGGTTTAGCCCTAATCCAATCATTAACATTAATTAATTAGAATTAAAATTTGAATTTTCCAGAATTAATCCTAGCCACTGAAACCCGCGCCAAGTCAACTCCCGCGTCTCAGCTTTGAATCTTGGCTCTTGGATCAGCATACTTCTCCTTTAATTCAATTTTATTTTCTTTTTTATTCATTTGTTTTGCACATTTTATTTAAAATAGCCAATCATTTCTAAAAAATCTCATTTTTTGCATCACACCTTAAAATATTTCTCCCCACCCAAAAATAATTTTTATTTTATTTTTTGCATAATTTTCGTATTTTAAAAATATTTAAATGATTATTTTAATTAGTTAATGAGAATTAATTAATTAAGATAGCATTTAGGTTTCTAAAAATCACAAGAAAATTCACATTGCATTTTAATACATTTAGAAACATTATCAAACTCTTCAAACAATTTTTTTTTGGTTCTTGACATATGTTGACATTTTTCTTTAGAATTAAAGTTCTTAAAAGTCATTATTTTTGTCTTAACTTAGAAAAATTCATTCTGCCTAACCATGAAGAGTTTGATGTTGGTTCTTTATGCATTGCATTCCTCATACCATGTAGTTTCTAGGGTAAAATTGGTTTGAATTTATCTTTCATTTTCAATTTGATATGCAGTTTTCCTTTTGAAGTGCCTTAAAACCCTAGCTAACTTTCGAAAATCATAATCCCCATTAGGTAAAGAGTTAGGTCCCCTCCTTTGGGCAGTGAACTTGTATAGGGTTAGGGGTCCTTTGTTCCCATTTTCAATTTTTTATCTTGTCATTTGCTTCTGATTTTGGATTTTGCTTTGTGTCTTGTGCATAAACCCTAATTCTTGTCTTCATTTGCATCCATCTTTCATTTGCTTGCATACATGAACTTGCCATGACATCTGGTGCATCAACATGACATATAAGACATCTTAGTACACATTATAATCATGTTTGATCATTGCATCATTCATTTTCCATGTTGTGCATTCATTTCATTTCATAAACTTTCATGAACTTTCATGGTTCAAAGCATGCTTCATTTGCATCCTCATCCTTGTATGATCATTCACATATCTTGACATACATTTGCATCATCTCTTAGCATCATTTACATCTTGAATATGATTCTTTTTTTGGTTTGCATCCTTGCATTCATTTCATTTTCATTTCATTTCATTTCCTTTGCTAACTTTTCAGGTGGTAAGTGCTTTGAGAAGTGAATTTGCCTTCACTTCTCACAATCTCTTCTCATCTCTCTTATGCATTCATTGCTGTATTTTACTTGTGGATTAGAGTGAGCTTGTTCACTCACATTCTCTCTTCACTTGCTTTCTTCAAGCAACTTGTCTTGCTTCTCTCTGCTTCTTCCTCCTTTCATCTGCTTCTTTCCTGGTGGCTATCCTCTTGAAGATATTTTGCAAGCCTCACAAACCCTAGGAATACCTAAGCATGATCATAATTAGGGTTTTATTAGTCCCCCATTAGTTTTACCTTTGTGTCATCTCTTTGTGTCTTCTCTTCTCACCTCATAATCAAGGACTAAACCCTTAAGGTTTTAAGGCTTTGTGATTAAGCTTATGCTTGCATCCTTCTATTAGGATGGAGTGTATAACTTTAATCCTAAGTGTTAAACCCTTAATGTGTTTAATTCCTTTAGTCAATCCACTAAATAATCACTAAGACACCAAGCTTGTAACTTGGGCCTTGCATTAGGGTTCTAATTCTTCCTTAATTGGTTAAGAAGGACTAACCCTAGTGTTAATGGACAAGTCCCCCTCAAGTTGTCTTACAAATCATAAAATTCACTTCTTAATCTTACCATTAACTAAAATCCACTCTAATAAAGGTTTTGTTTTGTCATGAGGTTAATCCCTAATCATGGATTAAGTTGAGGAGCCTTCCTCAGCTTAAATGTTCTCATCTATTATCCTTCTATTAGGATGGTGTAATGAGTCCATTAAATCCCTGATTATGGCTTAAACTCATTACTTAACACCAAACAAGAAACTCCAAAAACACCTAAATAAATGCAAGTAGGTTAATGATCTTAATCCTACATCATGGTGATTAAGTGTGAGGTGTTTACTTCATACTTAAGGTATTCTCATTACCCCTAATCAGAGGGAAGATGTAATGAGTTTACTAACCCTTGGTTTAGGCTTAAGCTCATTAACTTATGACAAATCTCCAAAAAGCAATAAAAGACTGAAAACACCAAAAACAAACAATAATCGTCTCCTTCGGGATTCTTTTCTCATCACACCCATTCACAAGCGAGAACTTGCTTCTTCCGTATAATGCAAGACAGTTAGCACTCGAGCGAGACGAGTCATACACTTGAGTATAGACAAGCAAGCAGTTCACAGTCAATTAATTTTCAGTCTCTTTGAGTCGAACTACGGTGTTCTGACTTCCTCATTGCACGAGAGGATATGTAGGCATAACTTAACAGTTATCGAACAAAAGTCTCGGTATATCCCCCCTCTTCCAGCATTATTCTTTAAGTCTCATAGTCTTGAGCTTCATTCTTTCCTTGCACTGACACTCTCATATTTCACTTCACATATCCTTTGCACTGACACTTGCATTCTTTTCCAGCTTTGTTACACAAAATAGCACTGACACTACTCCTTTAAACACAAACCTTTTAAGCGTGGATCCCGTTGAGTACGGCGGACAATCTGGGTGCTAATACCTTCCCAGGTTGTAACCAACCCCCTTTCTCAGTTTCTCTGGTTCGCAACCGTCTTATCCATCTTTCCTCAGGTTTATGCAGCATTACCTTTCCTTCGGGATAAAAATACCTATCTGGCGACTCTTTTCTTTTCAGTTCACCCTTGTGTGTTCTCTCTTTCGCCGACCGTTCGCGTCTGTACCCCTTTTGACCAGGTGTCATTTGGTGGGAGCGACAGCTTGGCGACTCTGCTGGGGACCCTTATACTGTAACCAGGGATTCTGGTTCTTTTTGTGGGTTCCTCCTAGCGCTTGTTTGATTTATGTTTACTGGGGTGTTATGTGCTAATTGTGTTTATTTATTTTCTTTATTTATTGCTTTATGTACAGCTTTATTTATCGCTTTCCTTTACAGTTTTTCATATTTCATACTGTCATTATCATTGCTGGATCCGGCTTCTGTTTTGGTGGGTGGGGTTCCATTGAGAGTTTGAGGTCCTATACTTGGGACCTGAGTGACACCTAGGCTAGAGTGGTTCATATTCTTTCCCATTCCATTTCGGTCTGGTGCGGGAATATGAAACACGGTTCAGATGTGGGTTTCTTCTTGAGAACTCTGTGCTGCAGATTTCCTGTAGTGCTAGGGCTATCTGGGAAGCCTGCTAAGTCTGGATGACCTTTATTATGACCTCCAGAAACTGAGGTGAATTAGAGGAGGATCTTTTATGGTTATTGTAAACACCGTACCTCCGGGTTAGAAGTGTTTACACTTCTCATAACTAATCCAAGTCTGAGGATCCTTGTTTTAGATCATTACCTGTGAGGGGGTTGGGCTGTTTACAGGTTTGCAGGTACCCTAGGCCACATCATACCCTATTCCTGTTTTGTTTAAGAATACTCCATTTTGGACAGTTCTTGTGGTTAACCCTGGACATGTGACTCGTTATTTGAGTCCCCCCACCTTGGTTACTGGATTTCTAAGCCTTCATCTGGACTTTTTGAACATACATGGACCTTATATCAAGACAGTTAATCAGATCCAGCTTGATCACAAACCCTTGCATATCATTTGCATACATCATCATTGCATCATTTAACATTTGTTTATTTGTTTTTCAGGGTATCCACATCATATCTGGTTTGGTTTTGACCCCTTCTTCTGCATAGACCTTTGCTCCATCAGTTATCTGCTTCAGCTATTCTCATCATCACCAACATCAGCCTGTCAGTGGCTCATTTCTAGCATCAGTCTGTGATTTTCCTTAGCACTCATGACTACTCCCAGGAAGAGCAACATATCCTACCATTTCTTTGAGCCTGTGTTGACTGGTATCAGGCAGGTCCAGTCACTTATCACACCTGACCACATCCCATTGTTTAGAGAGCACTATGGAGGTATCCTGGATATGGTTATGGACCTTGACCCTTCTCAGAGGAGCATGATCCACACATGCTTGCAGTTTTATGATCCTCCATTGAGATGTTTCACCTTTCTAGACTTCCAGCTGGGGCCTCTGCTGGAGGAGTTTTCTTCATTGATTGGAGTACCTATCAGGGGTGGAATCCCTTTCAACCCAGAGATACCAGCTCCCAGAAATGAAGAGCTAGCAAAGGCATTGTACCTAGAGCCTGCTTTGATTGAGCAAAATATGACAACAAAGGCTGGGATCCCTGGTTTGCATTTCGATTTCTTGATTTCTCAAGCCATCCTGAAGGCTTCTTTGGGAGAGTGGAGGGCAGTCTGTGCACTATTAGCCCTCAGCATATATGGGGTTATATTGTTTGCAGATGAGCCCAAATTTGTCAGCAAGAATGCCATCCATCTGTTTCTTCTAAAGAACCCAGTGCCTACATTGTTGGGAGACTTTTATTATTCCATCCATCAAAGGAATGAGAAACAAAGGGGGAAGTTGGTGAGATGTTGTGCTCCTTTGTTTTAGACCTGGCTGCTCAGACACCTACCTAAGTAAGATGCCTTCCTGAATCCTCACCAGCAGAAGAATTGGGCTAAGAGGCTCATTGCTTTAACTTCAGATGATATTAGATGGTGCACCCAGAGCACCAAGGGCAAGGACATTATCACCAGCTGCGAACAGTACCCAAATGTGCCTCTGATAGGAGTAAAGGGTTGCATCAATTACAATCCTTTGCTGTTTAAGAGACAACTGGGTTATGCTTTGGTTCACCCTCCCAGAATACAAGATTTAGCTGAGACCTTGTATTGTGAAATAAAACCTAATTCAGCTGCTGTCAGACAAGCATCTTGGGCTTGGGACAACATCCAGACAAAAGGGATGGCTATTCTGGGAAGGTGTAATAATGTTGCTTCAGCTCAATACTATGATTGGTCCCGTACTAGAGCTCAGATTACTGGAATTCCTTTCACCTTAGAAGACATACCTGGACCATCTACAGTACAGCCATCAGCAACTGTCAGCCTAGAGGAATTTGAGAAGCTGAAAGAAAGGAATGAGGACCTATCTCAAGCTTTAAAGAAGACTCTTTGGGAAAGGAGTGACGGTCGTCTGGACATCGAGAGATTGGAAAAGCTCAGGGTGGAGCACCTTGCCAAAATTGAGAAGACAGAGGATTACATCAGGAAAGCAAGAGCTGGGGAACAAATACTGAAGAATGCCTGTAAGGAAGCCAAGATTCAGAAGGCTATGACTGAGCTCTATCTGCAAGAGAGTCAGGCTAGGTGGGTCAGGATCACTAAGGCCCGTACACAAGAAGACCAGAAAACTCAAGCCAAGATTGAACAGCTAGAGGCCAATGAGAAGAGGCAGCAGGAGGCTTTGTTGGCAGCTCAGAAAGAGATTTCAGAGTTGAAGCTCAGAGCAGGATTGAAAAGGTCAAAGGACCAAAACAAGCACAAGAAGCTGACCTCTGCCATTGCCACCAGGAACCTCCTCATTAGGACCATTACAGAGCACCCGGCTGGTCCAGTGACTGAGGCACTCCTGAAGGAGGTCAGAGAGGATGAGTTTGGACTGGATGTTTGACCCTTTGTTTGTTGTTATTTCCATTTGATGTACTTCTTCTTTTTTTGATGTATTTTGACCCTCCATGGGCATATGTTGTAAAACAGACTATGTATTGTTCACCCTTTGTAATATATTTCAGTTTGTTTTCATTTGGGTTTTCTCTCAACAACATCAAGCATCTTCCTCGAGGTCTGGAAAGGTCAAAACCAAGAACCAAACCAGATACCTTGGAAAAAAAATAAGCATACTGCATTGCATACTAACTTTTGTTTTGTTTTGTAGGTTGTTGTTATTGTTTCTAACTCTGTTGTGATCTCAGGAAACATTGCTCGTCGCCGAGTGTTCCCTATCAACCGCACGCGCCGGTACCCGACTCGCAACAACCTTCCCGGTATTCAAATGGAACAAGTACAGCAGGATCTGACTGAGGTCAGAAATCAGATGGTTAATGAGAGGGTGGAGATGAGAAATCAAATGTCTCAATTCATGGCTGTAATGACTGGCTTGGCCCAGAGTCAAGAAAGGTTAAGAGAACTGGTAGAAAGACAAACTCCTGAGGAGCCTCATCTTGGAATAGGAGGAACTAGTAACAATGAACGGGGTCAACCTCGTATTGATCCACCAGTATTTGGACCTCATCTGGATCCAGAAGCTAACATCCCGAGAAATGTGCAAGGTAATACTACTGCGGGGAGAATCCTGCAAGAGGATCCCCAAGAAGAGCAGTTTATTGTTATAGGAGCTGGGGATGAAGTATATGACAAGAGATTGGACGAAATTGCTGAAAAGTTGAGATCTTTGTAGTCTCAGAATTCTTTGGGCTTCGATGTGATGGACATGGGGCTGGTGGATGGGGTGAGAATTCCCCACAAATTTAAACCCCCATGCTTTGAGAAGTACAATGGTACCTCCTGTCCTCTCACTCATTTGCAGTCTTTCCTAGGGAGACTTAAAGCTTATACTATGGATGAGAAGCTGTGGATGTTCTACTTTGAAGACAGTCTGACTGGGGCTTCAAGGGAGTGGTATTCACACTTGTCTAGAGCCACCATTAGATGCTGGAAGGATTTGGCTGAAGCCTTCATCCGACAATATCAATACAACCTGGATATGGCTCCCAACAGGACCCTTCTAATGGGAATGTCTCAATCTTCTAGAGAGAGCTTCAGGGAATACGCCCAAAGGTGGAGACAGCTTGCTGCTGCTGTCCAACCACCCATGTCAGAGAGAGAAATGGCTGACATGTTCATGAATACTTTGCAAGGAACCTATATTGATAGATTGGCTGCCTTCTCCTCTACCAGTTTTGCTGATGTGGTCATAGCTGGTGAGAGGATTGAGAGCCTCTTAAAAATGGGCAAGATCTCTGACAGTGGTACAAGTTCCTCCAACAACCCCAGAAAACCTTTTGCAGGACCCCGAAGGGCTGGTGAGACAAATTCCATTCATGCAAGCAGGGGCAGACCTCAGTATGTTCACCGGTCAGTAGCAGCTGTTACCATTCCAGCTCCAATTCCTCAACAGTCAGCATATCCTCAACAACAGCAACCACAGTATCAACAACAAGTTCAGTATCCGCAACAGAGAACCTACAACAATAGCAACAACAACCAACAACAGTGTCCTTTCCAACAAAGGCCATCACAGGCAAACAGGGTGATTGACCCAATTCCCATGCCATATGATGCACTCTTGCCACAACTCCTGAAGCTCAACCTAGTTGAATTAAGGACATTGGCACCTTCAGATCCCACCAATATGCCAAAGAACTATGATGCCAATGCCAGGTGTGCATTCCACTCAAACGCACCGGGGCATAATACTGAAAAATGCAGGGCCTTACAGATGAAAGTCCAAGACCTGGTTGACTCAAAAGCTCTCAACTTTGCACCTCCTTCGAATGTCACAAGGAATCCAATGCCTAGTCACAACGGGCCTAGGATCAATGCTATTGAGGAGGGCAAACCATTCACCTTAATCACCAGTGTTGCATAGGTCCGAACACCTTTGGTTGAAATCAAAGCTCAGCTTTTAGAATGCCAAATGTTCCCTGGTTGTGAGCTCGGCTGTGGGTATTGCAATATTGCAGTCAATGGGTGTGAAAGGCTGAGAAACACCATAGATGGTCTTATTAAGGACGGTATCCTTCAGATTACTACAACAACGCCTACAAATCCAACAAATCCTTCACCGGCAATCACAGATACTCCTACAACGTCAACGACCATTGTTCCAACGGATTCTACTACAACTCCAACAATTGCTCAATCAATCACTTCAACGGATACAAGTTCAGTCACCATCCCTGCTACAACTTCAACACCCATCCAGTCAACAGTACCTTCTACAACATCAGCAATAATTGATGAAAGCGTCTCAACGGTTACCATATACTATGATCCTGCAAATATTCCTGCCAACAACTCACAAAATGCCACACCTGTCAGAGCACCAGTTACCATATACTATGATCCACACACCATTGTGGCCCCTTCTGCAGCTGCTATCAGTCCAGTCACTATCACAGTGCCCGGGCCAGTTCCTTACAAAAGCAATAATGCCATCCCTTGGCATTATGGCTCAGATCTATACTGCGAGGGGCAGAAAATCACTTTAGAATCATCGACTTCTTCACCTCAGATAGATAATGTGGGGGGAGGCGGAGGCTTCACCAGAAGCGGACGTCTTTTTGCCTCGCAAATTCCAAGACCCATTGCTGAAGCAGAAGCTGCTGCTAAGGCAAAAGGGAAGAGCATGGTGCAAGAAGAACCAGTTGCTAGAGAAGCTTTGAAGACTCCTTTTGATCAAGAGGTTGATGAATTCATGAGAATCATAAAGAAAAGTGATTACAAGGTGGTAGACCAGCTTCACCAAACACCTTCCAAGATCTCCATATTGTCATTGCTAATGTGCTCCGAGGCTCATCGGAACGCACTATTGAAAGTCCTGCACGCAGCTTATGTGCCGGAGGAGATTACCATCAATCAGTTAGAGGCTGTGGTTGGAAATGTTAACGCTAGTCATGGACTAGGATTTACCAACACTGATCTGACAACGGAAGGTCGCAATCACAACAAGGCTTTGCATATTACCTTGTGTAGAACCTCAAATTTGCCCTCTTTATTTTAAACATCATAATACATCATTTGCATCATAAGCATATCATATATATAGCATTATAGCATGGGAAAATAAAGCATGACAAGCATCAAGCCCTAGCATGAGGCATATGGCCATCTGGGGAGGTGTTGGAGGCCATCTAAGCTAAGACAAGGTTTCCAATGGATTTGTGGGAGGCTTATGATGAGTCTAGACTCTTTTGGCAAGGCCAAGTTCACCTGCAAAAGCTCAGAAGATTGCTTAATCATCACAAGTTTTAAGACAATGCAAGGCTCCTAAGCAGTGCAACCAAATTAGGGTTTTGACTTCAAGAGCCTTAAACTCATAATTTTGGCCAATTCTTTTGGGCATTGTTTTCCATATGATAAGAGGTCCCTACATGTCAATTTTCATGAGAAAATTCCAAATGGAAGTCAGTCATTGCCTTAGTTGCTTGCAGATGAAGTAATTGGTCAAATGTGCCTGTAAAAAGTCAACTGTCTGATTTCAAGGGGTCCAAGCCACTTTTTCTTGCCAAGGGAGGTATTTACAATGTTATATGATGTTTGGGATGGTTGAAGATCAAGAATCATGGATATTTGGAGGTTTTTGCAAAAATGGTACAAAGTTGGTTTTTGAGATTTTCCAAATTTAGCAACTTTTGCCCTAATTTTCAAGTGAGCTTAGCATGGTCAAAAATTCTTCAAATGAACCCAACCCAAACATGAAAGTTGAAGACTAAGGCCTGCCATTTTCAAAAAGTACAAGTACATTTTCATGGGATTTATGGTTTGAGAGATAAAGCCCTCGAAAATTTCATGCATTTTAGGGCAAAATCACATTTCCATGCACACACCAAATGCAAGAGTGCTCAAAATTCATTTTCAAGTGCTGGAATGGATCAAGTGAGGTTACTAAGTTACAATGCAAGGCATTTAGATGATTTTGCTCAAGAGAAACTTGCATTTTGGTGCCAAGCATGGAAGTGGTCTCAAAAGTGCAAATTTAGCCAAATCATGAGAAGTATGTAATGGTTAGTTCTAAGGGCCAAAGTTGTTTATGTTCTGATCAAGTATTTGAAAAGGTTTGCACATGTGCCAAGAGGCCAAGCAAAGAGTGAGGTAGGTGAGCTTACCTCATACTTTTGCAAATGATGCAAAATCTCAAAAAAAGGCTCATGTATTCCAATTTCAAGTGCAAGGTGAGGCCACCATCTTTTTATTCATGACATATTAAGTTGTTAGCTCAAGAGAAATTGGAGGGTCCAAGCAAAGAATTTGACACATTTCACAAAATGCAAGTGCATGGGAATATGAGATCTTTGTTGTCACATGAGGTGTCAAATTTTTACCAAAGGGCAAGTTGTTATGGAATGAAGTTGCAAGCCCATTTGTGTACCATTTGGAGTCATTATTTCATAGTGCATAGTATGAAGAGGGTTTGGCCCAAAAGGGGTGCAAAAAGCATGCGTGGGATGAGAGATATCTCATGAGGGGCATTTTGGCAAAATGGTCAGAACAGCATAATGTATTGATCCAAGGGTCAGGTTTTCTCCATTTTTGAATTAAGGGATCATTAGAGGTCAGCATGTGCAAAGGGAGTGGGAAGAGCACGAGTGAATCATTCCACCACTCACCTCATGCAAGTTTTGCAAAATCACCTCATGCACACCATTCTCACGTGCCTTTGCTTGCCAACCCTAGCCACTAAAAACACATCATATATAAGTGAATTTTCCTCTTTGAATCGGGCAGAGAAAGAAGAATTTCATCAGACTCAAGCTTTGGCTCTTGCTGCATTTTCTCTCATAACTCCTCATCCATAGCTCCATTTACAAAGCAGACCCCATATTCTTGTTCCTGAAGCTTCATAGGACATAGATCAAGCTTCATTTCAAGCTAGAGAAAGGTTCTTATACCAGTCCAGTTCAAACCAGATTTCATCAAAGAGCAAAGTTGAGGCGATTTTGAAGCTTCTTTCACATTTATTTTGTGAAAGGAGGTTGCTAGAAGATCATCCCGAGCTGGATTTTGGCTTTCTTGGAGAAATTTGAAGCTGTGTGATCTCAGGTATGCCTCAAATCCATAGGTTTATAAATGATTTTGGTGATGTGCATTGTAATCTACTTGTTACACTGAGCATGTGGAACTTTTTGGTTTTGAAAATGATGTTGGAATGAGGTCGGGCTAGGGTTTTGAAGTTTCTAGATCCAAACTGTTTTGATTCTGTTCATGCTGTGTGTGCTGTTTTACATGTCTGTGATGATTGATTCATGTTGTGCTTAGTTAGAAGATCATTTTTGATGTTTGGTTCGTGTGTTTTCATGGAGAAATGGAGGAGATATGTTTCTCTGGTTTTGTTGTTTTGCTGGCTGCTTGTTCCTGTTTCATTCGAATGTTTCAGTTTGTTTCATGAGAATGAGGTTGAAGATGATGACGTGTTGGGTTGTGTTTGGGCATGTTTTGTTTTTGTCTTTTGGTGACTAAACCCTAGCATGACCGGTTGATGCCCATGTTCACATGTTTTGTGCATTTTGTTTGTTTTATTTTTTTGTGAAGCATGCCATAAGTCAAGATTGCCTGAGTTTCTTTTTATGCCTTGCATTTTCGCATGGGCCTGAGGCCAACATGCTATGCGCGCCCCCCTGCTGGGCCCAGGCAGTTAGCATGTGCTGACCAGCCTTGCTTTTTGCACTCCTACATCATTGTCATTATTCTTTTATTTTCTTCTCTTTTCTTCTTGCATTTTGGTTATTTTAAAATACTTCCCAACTTAGAAAAAAATCCATAAAAAATTATTGTGTATTCTTTAATTCATCTAGTTTTTTATCATTTTTTTTCAGATTTTTACTCTTATCCCACGTGGCCAAAATAAATCCAATTTTAGGCATTGTTTTGTTGTGAACTCCTATGGACCAATCTGCCTTGTCCAATTTCTATCTTCCTCATCCTTTAAGCTATGAACCTCATTCTTTTTGCATTCAAATCCTAAGACACTCTACTATCTTCATGATTTATCTTAGATTTTTTCACAAATTTCCTTGCTGGATTTTGATTGAGTTACTTGTGCATCAATTTTCTAAACCCTAGATGGTGATACCTTGCATCCTTGAGTTTCTTTGACCTAGTTTGGGGCTGAATTTTTGCAAACCCTTTTGGATTCTCATTTCCTTGTGTTTGAAGAGTACTTTGCTAGTTGGATAGATTTTTTAGGTGCTTGGATTTATTTCTTAGGTATTTTCTTCCTCACTTTGCCTTGTTCTACACCTTTTGAGTCTTATAGTTTCTTTTAAGTTTAGAAGGGCACTTGTGCCAACTTCTCCTCATCTTTTGGGATCCTTTAGAGGTCTAGGGTTGTTCCTGGTCTTAGGATAGGGTTTGAGTTTCCTTGAGCTTTGGTTTTTGATTCTCTTTTATGTGTATTATATCCTTAAGTGTTATGCATGCCTTCTTTGCATTTATTTCACTTCTAACCATCTTAGTGTGATCTTGTGCTGCTTTGTTCATCATCTTGTGAACTCTTTGCCATGCCCTTATGCTTGTATAACTTCTGACTTGTTGGTTCATGCCTTGGTTTTTATGATGTTACACTAACCTTGCAGGAGCTATGGTAAGTGAGAGATGTGGGAATTGAGTTCCACATCTCCATCTCCCATCTCTTCTCATTTTGTTTATAGGGACTAACATTTTCTTGTTGGGCTTAGGCCTTTCTCATCCCTTCTCCTATCTTTTTCTTCTCTTCTTCTTTCCTTCTTCAGTAGGATAGAAACCTCACTAACCTTTAGGATATCCATGCATGTGAATATTTAGGATTGTTTTTAGTTCCCCTTTAGAATTCTTCCTTTGAGATCCTTTTGGTTCTTCTTCTCTTCTCATCTCATAACTCTTAAAAAGAAAACACTTTAATAAATATGAAGTGATGCATTGATCCATAGCCTTATTCCATGAGATATGCTTATAGTCTTCCCATCTTGGGATAGTACATGTTTACCTTGTGATGCACAAGTCTGATCAAGGTATCTGCTTCATAAAGCATAAAAAACACTTCTTCATGTAAATAACCAAAAAGAAAAACACTTAATAAGTAAGCAAGCTAGTGAGCCTAAGCCCTAGTCTTTGGGTTCAAGTTTTGGGGATCTTCTCCTTACTTGAGTGTGCTTGTTCTATTATTCCATCTTGGAATGTAGTGACAAGTGCACATTCCATTGATGAGAGCTTGAGTTCATTTCCTTGTGACACACTCATAAGAGCTTCATAAAAAAACACAAACAAACAATAAGCGTCTTTCCTTCGGGAATTCTCTTCTCACCTCATTCGCTCCGTACGCGAACTTGCTCCTACATGTCACTTTGCAAGACGGTTACGCACTCGTCGTTCGAGCCTACAACACCTGAGCAATGGCATAGGCAGTTCAAGCCTTTAATTCACAAGCAATTTCTTTTCTACCCCTAGTTAGGGGAACTACGGCGTCTCTGATCCTCATTATCCTGATGAGGTACGTAGGCAGCGGGGTAGGGCCCGTTCGAGCACAATCTTTATTTTCCCTACATTTTTCTTTCGTTTCTTATTTCATTTCTTTTCTCAGTGTTTTTCCAGTCCATTTCTTTTCTGATGCTGCAGTTTTCATACCCTCACCCTTTGAAACAGTTTCTTTTGCAAGCGTGGATCCCGTCGGGTACGGCGGACGATCTGGGTGCTAATACCTTCCCAGGTCGTAACCGACTCCCGAACTCAGTCTCTTTGGTTCGCAGGACCTGTGTCCTTCCTCTTTCTTTTCTTCTGGTTTGTGCAGCATTACCATTCCCTTTCTTCGGGATAAAAATGCCTGGCTGGCGACTCTATTCTTTTTCCGCGCCACTTTCGCGTTTGTACCAGGATGGAAATCCGGGGAGCGACACCTTGGAGTGTAAGGGTGCAGTTCTCTCTCATGTATTGGTGGACACGGGGTCATCCCTCAATGTCCTGCCCAAGAAAGCCCTTGTGAAGCTGGAGTACGATGGATTGGCACTACGCCCAAGTAACTTGGTAGTAAGAGCCTTTGACGGTTCTAAAAGATCAGTTCTGGGGGAGATAGAATTACCAATAATGATTGGCCCACAGGTTTTCAAAACGACCTTCTTTGTGATGGATATACAGCCTGCCTACAACTGTCTATTGGGTAGACCATGGATACACGCCGCCGGCGCCGTGACGTTAACCCTTCACCAGAAGTTAAAATTCGAGTGGGAAGGCCAAGTCATTACTATTTGTGGGGAGGAGGATATTTTTGTTAGCCAGCTGGCTACTTTCAAGTACATTGAAATGGACGGGGAGATCCATGAAACCATGAGCCAAGGGTTTGAGGCCCTTAATATTAATGAAACATCTGCTGTACTTGGGACCTCCATCACATCATACCAGCAAGCCCGGAAGGTTGTTGAGGAAGGTACCGCCCAAGGCTGGGGGAAGCTGCTGCCCGTGGAGAAGAAAGAAGACCGATTCGGGTTGGGTTACAGACCAACTCGACAAGATCAACCAGAGGATGTAAAGGAGCCCATGTTTGTTAGTGGGGGGATGCTCACCCCAGATGCTGTGAATAGCTTGGAAGATGAGTCAGAAGACGAGCGCAACCTGGAAAGCTGGATACGTCCAAGGATCCCGGGGAACCATGTCTCAAACTGGTCTTCCCAGGAAATTATAAGGGTTACTCCTGCAGAGTAATTATTATTTCCTGTATTTTAAAGCATGCATCAAGTCCCGCATCTTGCCCAAGATGTCAGGACTCATTTTGTAATCGGGCCATCATGTATTTTGTGCAAAGATCAATTAATGAATATCAGGACATCTTTTGCAAATGAGTCTTTTCTTTTCCGTTCACTGTTTTTCATTTTCCACTTTTTGTACAAAAATAAAATGGCAATGTTTTTCAAAATGAATAACTTCATTTGCACTTTTTCTAAATAAGATGAAACTGATCACTAAAATGAACAAATCTAAACCCTTGCAGAAAGTGCCCTCCAGACTGCACCGACAACAACACTGCTATGACTTCGTATGACTTTGACAATCCAATCAATCAAGCTGATGAAGGGGTTGAAGAAGATTATGAGCTACCTGAAGAGCTATCTAGGTTGTTAAGACAAGAGGAGAAGGTTATCACTCCTCATCAGGAGGAGGTCGAAACGGTTAATCTTGGTACAGAAGAAAATTTGAAAGAGGTTAAGATCAGGGCCTGCCTGCAAGATTCAGTAAAGGAGCAACTGATTGACATACTTCGGGAGTATGTGGATGTTTTTGCTTGGTTTTATCAGGATATGCCAGGGTTGGACACCGCCATTGTTACGCACAAGCTTCCGCTGAAAGAAGATTATCCGCCAGTAAAACAGAAGTTGCGTCGTACTCGCCCAGATATGGCAATGAAGATAAAAGAAGAGGTACAAAAGCAGTGGGATACCGGTTTCCTTGTTGTGACTAGATACCCGCCGTGGGTTGCTAATATTGTACCTGTGCCTAAGAAAGATGGCAAGGTGAGAATGTGTGTGGATTACCGGGATCTGAACAGAGCTAGCCCGAAAGACGATTTCCCTTTACCTCACATTGATGTATTGGTCGACAATACGACACAGTTCTCGGTATTCTCCTTCATGGATGGATTTTCGGGATATAATCAGATCAAGATGTCACCTGAAGACATGGAGAAGACGACTTTCATCACACCCTGGGGAACATTCTGTTATAAGGTGATGCCATTCGGACTGAAGAATGCAGGTGCCACTTATCAACGGGCTATGGTAACATTATTCCATGACATGATCCACAAAGAAATTGAATGTTATGTGGATGACATGATTGCCAAGTTCCTTACAGAGGAAGACCACCTGATGAATCTACTGAAGTTGTTCAAGCGTCTGAGAAAGTACCAGTTGAAGTTAAACCCCAACAAATGCACATTCGGGGTGCGATCCGGTAAGCTGCTGGGATTTATTATAAGTGAGAAAGGGATTGAAGTTGACCCTAATAAAGTAAAAGCCATTCAAGAAATGCCTGCACCGAAGACTGAAAAAGAAGTTCGAGGGTTTCTAGGTAGACTGAACTACATTTCACGGTTCATATCTCACCTTACAGCAACCTGTGAGCCCTTGTTCAAGCTGTTAAGAAAAGAACAAACGGTCAGGTGGAATGAAGACTGCCAAAAGGCTTTTGACAAAATCAAGGAATACTTACAAGAGCCTCCGATCCTTATGCCTCCAGTTGAAGGAAGACCTCTAATCATGTACTTGACAGTATTAGAAGAGTCAATGGGGTGTGTGCTGGGCCAGCATGACGAGTCTGGTCGAAAAGAGTATGCAATATACTACCTAAGCAAAAAGTTTACCGACTGTGAACAACGTTATTCACTGCTCGAGAAAACTTGTCGTGCTTTAGCGTGGGCTGCTCGCCGACTAAGGCAGTATATGTTGACCCACACTACCTTATTGATCTCCAAGATGGATCCAGTCAAGTACATTTTTGAGAAGCCAGCACTTACCGGACGGGTTGCAAGATGGCAAATGATCCTTACAGAATATGACATTCAATACACATCTCAAAAAGCCATCAAAGGCAGTGTATTGTCTGATTACCTTGCTGAGCAACCCATTGATGATTACCAGCCTATGAGATTTGACTTCCCCGATGAATACATCATGTTCATAAAAGCAAAAGATCATGAAGAGCCTATTCACACTGAAGGGCCTGACCCGGAAGAAGAATGGATTATGATGTTTGATGGGGCTGTTAATATAAATGGTCGTGTTGTTGGTGTAGTACTCATTACACCTAAGGGAGTTCACATGCCTTTCTCAGCAAAACTCACCTTTAACTGCACTAACAACGAAGCTGAATACGAAGCTTGTATCATGGGTCTTAAGGAAGCCATTGACCTCAGGATCAAGACTTTAACTGTGTTCGGAGATTCAGCTCTAGTAATTAATCAACCCAATGGCAAATGGTACACCCACCAAGATCATCTGATACCTTATCGGGATTATACAAGGAGGTTGTTGGCTTTCTTCGCAACAGTCAAGCTTGAGTATATCCCTCGAGATGAAAATCAGTTTGCAGATGCTCAGGCTACCATTTCATCCATGATCAAAGTTCAAGCTGCCAACTTTGTGCCTCGGATTTCAGTATCCAGACTTGACAGACCAGCATATGTATTCTCTGCAGACCTTGCTAAAGATGATAAGCCTTGGTTCCACGACATCAAATGCTTCTTAGAGGATCAAACATACCCACCTGGGGCTTTTTCCAATGACAAGAAGACATTAAGAAGGCTAGCTGGTAGTTTCTTCCTGAATACTGATGGTTCCCTGTATAAGAGAAACTTTAATATGGTACTTCTCAGATGTGTTGATAGGGCAGAAGCAGACTTGTTGATGCGCCAGGTGCACGAAGGATCCTTCGGTACCCATGCTGGAGGGCATGCCATGGCTAAAAAGTTGTTGAGATCAGGTTATTACTAGATCGCAATGGATGCAGACTGTTGTGCCTATGCCCAAAAATGCCATAAATGCCAGATTTATGCGGATAAAGTGCATGTGCCTCCAAATCCTTTGAATGTGATGTCTTTGCCCTGGCCCTTTGCCATGTGGGGCATTGATATGATTGGCAAGATCGAACCGACTGCTTCAAATGGCCACAGATTCATCCTGGTAGCCATTGACTATTTTACCAAGTGGGTCGAAGCAGCTTCCTATGCAAATGTTACAAGGCAAGTGGTAGCCAGATTCCTGAAGAGAGATATCATCTGTCGATATGGAGTGCCCGAGCGAATCATTACTGATAATGGTTCCAATTTGAACAATAAAATGATGGCAGAACTGTGTCGGGACTTCAAGATCCAACACCACAATTCTTCTCCTTATAGGCCAAAGATGAATGGCGCTGTAGAGGCAGCTAACAAGAATATCAAGAAGATTGTGCAGAAGATGGTGGTTACCTACAAAGACTGGCATGAAATGCTACCATTTGTTTTACATGGGTACCGAACGTCAATCAGAACATCCACTGGGGCAATGCCGTATCAGCTGGTTTATGGTATGGAGGCAGTCCTACCTGTTGAAGTTGAATTACCCTCCTTGCGAGTACTAATGGATGTCAAGCTGAATGAGGCAGAATGGGTCCGATCCCGATACGAACAACTTAGTCTGATCGAAGAAAAGAGGTTAGCTGCAATCTGTCATGGGTAGCTGTATCAGAAGAGAATGAAGAAAGCCTTCGATCAGAAAGTCAGGCTTCGAGAATACCAAGTAGGAGATCTTGTGCTGAAAACACTCCTCCCTCCTCATACAGACCACAGGGGCAAGTGGACTCCGAATTATGATGGTCCATTCATAGTAAAGAAAGTTTTCTCTGGTGGAGCACTGATGCTCAGTACTATTGATGGTGAAGACTTCCTGTCCCCTGTGAATTCAGATACAAATAAAAAATACTTCGCATAAAAAATGACCCGCTGGACATAAAAACAGAATGTAAGTCCAGGAAAAAATAGGGCATCCCGGCGAGTCAAAAACAGAATAAAAGGCTCGGGCAAAAATAAGGGAAAATAAAAAAAATGTGTACACCCGCTGAGTTGAAAAGCCGCATTGGACAACCTAGGAAAAAATGGGTATCCCGGTGGGTTGAGAACCCGAAAGGGCGATCCACGCAAAATAAGGGAATTAGCGAACAACTGCATTCTGAATTCGTCTGTATCACTTACAACACGGCAAACTTCGAAAGGTTCAAGCTTCGGTCGGAATCAGCCTTCTTCAAAAGTAGGATGAGAAGAACGTCGATGTCATACGGGTCATAGCAAAAGGGAAGCTCCCCGAAGCGTCATCAACATTGCCAGCACCTTTTTGTTTCTCAATTTTGTAAACAATATCCTCATTTCAGGGGATCTGTTTCTTTGACTGTATCTTGCCAATTCAGGGCACACAAATTTATAAGATCAGATTTTTAGTCATATTCCGTTTCGAACATTTTATTTTCATTTGCAAAAATGTCCGATGTCCTTGATAATGATTGCATAAATACAGATGCGTCTTTTCTAAAAATTACATGCTTACAGGAAATATATTCGTTCCCAGGAGTGTCTAAACTCCTATGAGGGAATCCGGTAAAGGATACCTCGGGGTACTTGTGCGTTTCTTCGCCATAACAGGATTGCAGGTAGTCAAAGTGCAACATGGGGGCATGAAAGCTTCTCCCCAGCAAGCTACCAAATCACTATTTACTCGGATTTCAGATTTTTGTGTGAGAGAGAGGTTAATTTAGGTTGCAATTAGGTTAAAATCGGGATGGAGGAAGGGTGAAAGGTTGTTCGGGATTCTCCTTCGTCGTGTTCTCTTAGGCGACGGCGGTTCCGTGAGGAAGAGAGACGGTGGGCGCGGGTGGATTTCAATGATGATGGTGGTGTAGCAGCGACGCTAGGGTTGAGATGAGGGAGAGTCGTGTTTGTAAGAAAGGGAGACTAGGTGAGAGGATGAGGGCGGCGGCGGTACGGAAGAAGAAGGATCTAGGGTTTCTTTTGTTGTTGAAGAAGATGAACAATTAGGCGAGAGTGAGAGAAAGAGACGCATGAGGGAAATATGTTGGTATGAGTTTTATATTTTTTTTGTTTAAGTTATAATTAAGTTAATATTGATTATAGAATAAAAAGAATTAAAAATTCAGCAATTTCAATTAAGGCACCGTTAAAAACTAGTAAATATGTTAATTGCATCATTAAAACCAATTAAAAAGAATAATCATCCCTTAATCTGCCACCGTCATTTTTAAATTTGGTAGAGATAAAATCCTTTGGGGTGGTCCACTCCGGCGGTGACAAGTGTCACCGTCCGGTTGGACCACGGAATCCCATTACATACGGACCACCCCACTACAACTACCATGCGCCTCATTTACTAACAATTTTCCTTTTATGCAAGGTATTTTCCGAGGATTTGCTTATGGACTTGGATTATGTTTTGTCATGCCTCAATTATATTTTGTGTACTTTGTGATGTAATATTTGTATAGTTCCTATAATTAGGATAGAAAAGATAAAACGAATCGATAAGAAAACCAAAATCTCAAAAAAAGATAAAGAAATACTCGATCCAACGTCGAGTAAATTTTCAAATAAATAAATAAAGTTTCATGTGACTTTAGGATTCCTCGATTACCATCGTTCCACTCAATTATACCAAAAGCAAGCCTTGTATGTTGCACACCATAAGTCGTGCGTCTCAGCACCACACAATCAACCCACCCGATCCATTATTTCATCCCATTTACGTTTCATACACGTTTTTACCCACCATGACTTAGGAGGACCATATTGTTCACTGTTGCTTTTTTATACTCGCATTTCTAGTCCAATATCTTTAGGTAGATTTAATATTTCAAACCTCACTAACCATAGGTTATCTTCAAACTCAACTAACTTAGGGTAAGTCTAGTTTCCCTTAGAGTTTTTTTCCTTTTATAACTTGAGTCTCACTTCTCATCTTAAAAGAAAATCCAAAACACTTAATAAAGGAAAAGGTGTTCAATACGCCACGAGCCTTAAGCTATACGGGAAATGATTAGTGAAGGTCTCCTCCATTCTTCTAGGATGCTTTACAAACGTTCCATTGGGGGCGATCTTGGAAAGTATTCGCTCCTGTATCATAGTCTTTAGTGTTGTACATACAATAAACACAAAGTCAAAACACTTCTTCTAAAAGACAACAAACCAAGACATCACGTCTTCTCATCCCATCTCATACTCTTTTCGGACGAACGTGACTTGCCTCGACAGTTCAAATAGCGATACGGTAAACACCCTCGAGTCAGAGCCGGTAACACCTGAGCTAGAGCTATGGCAATGTCATCCTAAAAATCACAAACATGTTCCAGCCTTAGTTAGACGAACTACGGCGACTCTGATCCTCATTTATCCCAATGAGGTACGTAGGCAGTGGGGTAGGGTCCATTCGAGCACAATCTTTCTTTTTCCCTACATTTTCCCCCTTTATTTCCATTTTTCAATTCCATTTCTTTTCTCATTCCCGTTCCATTCCAGATAGCCATTCTTTCGTTCAAATAGCATATTATTTTTCACCCTTTGAAACAAACTTATAAGCGTGGATCTCTTCGGGTACGGAGGACGGATTGGGGTGCTAATACCTCCTCAATTCGGAACCGACTCCCGGACCCAGATCTTTGGTTCGCAAGGCCTCGTCCTTTTCCTTCTTCCTTAGGTTTGTGCAACATTACCTTTCCCATTCCTTCGGGGTAAAAATGTCTGGCTGGCGACTCTAACTTTTCCGCGCCACTTTCACGTTTGTACTAGGATGAAAATCCCGGGAGCGACAGCTGGCGACTCTGTTGGGGACCCGGAATCTCTGGTTTCCCCTTTGAGAGTTAATCCTAGCGCTTGTCTGTTTCTGTTTTCATTGGGTGTTTATTCATTCGCTGTTGTGCTTTAGTTTAGCTTTACTGTTTTGTTTATAGTTTATCACTTTACTTTACGACTTTATTTACAGCATTCTGCACTTTACTTTACTGTTGCATATACCGGCATATACTGTACTGGTTATTCTGGTTTTCCTTGGCGGGATGGGATTATTGTGAGATAAGCCAAATACCCGGCTTGAGTATACACATATGATTTAGAGTGGGCAGTCGTGTGGCTTGCGTGGTCTTGAGCACGTGTAGTTTTCACGAGTCCCACACCCAAATCAGGCTCTCTTGAGATATGTTCTATACTGCCTAGGCAGACCATAAAATGTTCCCACCTGAGCTGCTAACACTGGGAACCGATCATCGAGGACCTTAGTGGAAACAACCCTCTCCAGTGGTGACAGTGGCAGACCATATTTTGTGGCATACCCATTCGCACCCGAGGGCCCACTAGAAAATCGCATAGGATGAACTTGTTCTCTCATAGGAACCTAGTTAAAGCAGCTGGTCATATGACAGTAGTATTGTACCCTTCGGGATGAATGTACTATTGTTTCTCGACTTCAGTGCTTGAAGCCGGGAACTTATGAGGGATGCTTGTTTTTCTGGAATCAGCTGAGGCCTCCCTGGGTAGTACATAATGCCAAACTGATTCCCTGATTTGGTCATGAGCTATTTTTCGGAAATGGTGAACGTATTATTGCTACTCGGCTTTGAGAGTCCGTGATGTTGACCCGTAGTAGCACACCCGCGAGATTGGGAGGGGTTTACAGGTTTGCAGGAAAATTGACCTTCAACCTACCTTGTTCTTGATACTTGGGTTTTCTTTTGACACATACTTATGATCTGGTATTCTTGACAGTCGGTATTCAGGAAAATCAGAAGGCAGTACAACAATGCTCAGTATATGCAACAATGATCATATGCCATTGCATTGCATCACATCATCCGCATACTTGCATTCCTAACGCATGATTATTCATTTGCAGGGCTGCATATCACATCCTTGATTCCAGTTGTGGGTATTGATCTATGAGCATGGAATCCAAGAAAAAGACTAAGTGTATTATCTCCTACAAGGTTCATCAGCCTATTATGAAGGAAATCCTCAAAGTGAAAGCCTTATCTCCTCCAGAAGTTCTCAATGTCTTCAAGCAGGATTACGGGTGGATTTTGTATTTCATAGAGCCCATCAGTGACTATGCTTTCGGAGGGATGCACACCTTATTACAGTTTTATCATCCACAACTTAGATGTTTCGTACTTTCTGATTTCGTATTGGCACCTACATTAGAGGAGTACTCGAGCATCCTGAGAGTTTCCGTGAAGGACTGTGCACCTTTCTTTGGGACCAAGATTGACCCCGACTTCAAAGATGTAGCAACTGCTCTTTATTTGAGCAAGTCATTATTAGAAGACCGGATTGATAGCAAAGGAGGCTTCCGAGGATATCATTTGAGTTTCTTGTTAGATGAGGCTACTAAAGCTGCTGAAGCAAAAATTTGGAGTACCTTCAATGCGATCCTAGCTTTGTGTATCTATGGAATCACTTTGTTCCCGAACATGCCGAACTTCGTGGACGTCGATGATATTCGCATTTTCATAGAAAAAAATCGTGTTCCTACTCTCTTAGGTGATCTCTACCACTTTGTGCATTATAAGAATGAGAAGAGAAAGGGTGGAATGTTGAATTGTTGCGCGACTGTATTCTACAAGTGTTTCACACGCTTTCTTCCACAATCAGGGGCTTTTGAGAGGACGAAGAACACACTTGAATGATCGGAAAGACTGATGGGCTTGCAAGCAAAGGACATTGTCTGGGTTAATCAGGGATTGTGATGCATTGAAGTTCTTCATAGTTGCGGAGGATTCCCTAATGTTCCATTGATCGGGAGGAAAGGGGGAATTAATTATAACCCTTCCCTCACGGTTAGACAGTTCGGGACGCCTTAAAGGAGTCACCAGCTGTTGTAGACATCAAAGAGTCCTTGTACTTCCAATCAACAGACGGATTCGAGATTGCTCAGAAAGCTTCTAATGCTTGGCATAGTCGAAAGACAAGAGGGAAGAAGACTTTGGGAGTAGGGGATTATAGAATGTATCCACCGTTTGTAGAATGGCTAAGAGAAAGGGTTGAAGTGTTACTGTTACCATTTGGGCCTGCGCCTATTCTATATCCCACTGTCATTGAACATCCTACCATAGTTAGCATTGAAGAGTTCAACATGGTGAAGACGGAAAGAGACAGCTTGTTAAAGGAGAATGCATAGTTGAGTCAAGAGCTTGCTAAGGCTAATCATGCCAGACTTGAGATTGAGTGGAAAGCTAAAGAAGATGCTGAGAAGCATGTTATTGCAAGGAAACAATGTGAAGTTATGTTAGCTCGATATGCGAGGTTCGAGTTTGCTACTAGGAGTTCTTCCAAGGAACACATTGACACTAGAAGGCAACTGGATCAAAAGACATTGATGTTCGAGAACATGAAAAAGAGGCATGCTGCATACAGGATCAAAAGAGAGGAACAAGATAAAGTTCAAGCTGAAGAGATCGTGAGTAAGCTAAAGGAGAAAGATGAAGAGATGGCCGGTAAGTTGAGATAAAAGGACGCAGAACTTGCTAAAGCCCGAGAGGAAGCTGCTTATTACAAGCGAATGATGATCTACTATCAGAAGAAGCTGAAGAGGGTTGAGGACAACCAGGCGCAGATGAAGGAATTGATAGAAGTTCCAAAGGCCGGACCGATCGTTGACTCAGATTTAGATAGAGGATCGCAGTGACAAAGACATCTTTCTGTTTGCTTGTATGTTGTGGGATTACCACCAGGACTGTTGATGGAATCTTTTTATTGCACTTTTGTTTGAATCCATGCTTTGTGTGTTCTGACTATATCAACAAGTTCTTATCATAAAAATATCTCTTTATTATCCTTCCGTGTGCTCTCGCTTTGTGATCACCGACACATCTGGCACGTTTACAAAGCACGTGGGTCTTTGTATTCTCGGAATTGTTTGGCACGTCTGCTACACACACACCTTATATTATCAACACTTCTTGTTATTTTGCAGCAAAAGGAGCTTTTGTCTTCAACAAACCCACAGAACTGGAATCAGGGGATGGAATGCCCTAAAAATGAATCGACATGCCATAAGCATTCATTTCCTGCATATCATATTCTTGTGTTTTTTGCAGGTTACCCAGAGTTTCTAACTTATTCAACTGCAGGCAATATAGCTAGTCAACGCGTTCACCGATATCCGACTAAGAGAAACCGAGTAAGAATGGCTGAATGAATGCAGACAGATCTCAACGAGCTCCGTCAAAGGATGGATCAATTCATGGAAATGATGACTGGCATGGCCCAGAACCAGGAGCGTCTCAGGATGATGGTTGAGCAACCCCACGGGAATGTTAATACTGGAATACCGACTGAGAATGTGGATTCTAATGCTGCCCGTAATGGAGAGCCTAATCCAAATAGGACCGCAACACGTAATGCAGGTTTAAAAGACAATCAAGAGGACCAGTTCACTCTACTGGATGCTGATATGGGTAACATGAATGAGATCAACGATCGCAAGTATGAAGAGCTGGCAGAGAAGATCAAGGCCATGGAATGTCAGAATTCCTTGGGCATCGATGTAACCAGTCTCGGGTTAGTACCAGGAGTCAGAATCCCTCCTAATTTCAAGGCACCATCATTCGACAAGTACAATGGTAGCATGTGCCCTAGAACTCACATTCACGAGTACTTTGGAAGAATCTCGGCTCAGACTGATGACGAGAAACTTTGGATGCATTTCTTCCAAGATAGTTTATCTGGAGCTTCGTTGAGCTGGTACATGAAGCTGAGCAAGGTCTCTATCCGAAGCTGGAAAGATCTAGCTGAAGCATTTCTCAAGTAGTATCAATATAACATTGATATGGCTCCGAATCGCACTCAGTTGCAGAACATGTCTCAAGGACCTAAGGAGAGTTTTAAGCAGTATGCCCGGAGGTGGCGTGAGCTGGCCGTACAGGTTCAACCTCCGTTGCTCGATCGGGAAATGGCCGACATGTTTATGGGCACCTTGCAAGGTGTTTACTTGGATCGTTTGGCCACCTTCCCGTCCATTATTTTTTCTGATATCATCATTGCTGGAGAAAGAATAGAGAATTTTCTGAAATTGGGAAAGATTCAGGATGCAAGCAGTGCTAGTTCTTCTGGTGTGAGAAAGCCTTTCGGCAACGGCCAAAGAAGAAGAGAAGGCGAGACAAATGCTGTGTATAGAGGCCGAGATAGAAGTTACTCTCAACGTTACTACCAAGCAGCTGCAGTGACTATTACTCCACAGGTTCAACAACAACGACCACAGGGTCAACAACAACAGGTACGAAGACCATTTCAGCAAAGAGTGAGAGCAAGGGACCGTAAGATCGATCCTGTCCCATGCCCATATGTTGTATTACTCCCAGAGCTGCTAAAGTTGAACAGTGTCGAGCTTCGTACCATGAGACCTCCTCCTCCGGACAATCTACCTCCGAATTTTGATGCTAACGCCAGGTGCGAATTCCATTCGGGTGCCTAGGGGCACAATATTGAGAAATGTTGGGCTTTTCAGAACAAAGTACAGGACCTAGTTGACTCCAAGGCAATCAATTTCGCTTCTCTCCCAAATGTACTCCAGAATCCGATGCCTAGTCACAATGGAACCGGTGTCATGGTTGTTCTACCAGATGGTCCACGTTAAGCTGAAGTCTTCGAGTTAATCACCCAGGACGCCAGGGTATTCATGAAGCAAATAAAGCCAGCAGTATTCAAATACTCTCAGTGATGGCATTTATGTGTTTGCCTTTCTTCATTGTTCATTTTTCATCCCTATTAAGGGGAACTACGTCGCTCTGATTCTTCATTGGTCATTAGTCATTGGAGATACGTAGGAAGAAGATCGTCAGGTCTTTCCGAGCAACCTTATGGGGAAACTTTACTCCCCAGCTTCACTTTTTCCTTTAGACGTCTCGTGTCAGAGTCAGAATAACTAGAAGAAGAAATATTACAGCCATGGTTAGGTACACAGTTGCAATTTAAAGATTACAAGTTCGTGAAAGAGCTATTGATCACTGAAAGTATCCAAGACTGGCAGGTCCAGACGGAGCCAAGCCTCCTCAACTACGGCAATATTCAGTTTCTTTACTGCATTTCCATTTGTAGTTTCTTTTATATGCTAAACATTTGTCTACATGTATGAAATTTGTTTGCTTTTGAATGTTATCAATAATAAAACTCACATGTTTTTATTGAAGCAATTCATTCACATTCACTTATAATTTTGCATGTGTACATCGCAATACCAATTGTCGTGCTTAAACTCTATGAAGGAGAATGACGAAACAAAAACGCAAGAATCTCTAATTGTGTGCTCTCGAATAAGACCTTGTTGACGATGTACAAACTTTGTTTCAAATCCCTAAACACTGGAGATATAAGGGAGATAGACCCCTCGCTAACCCCTTTGAGCCTTGAAGTAGAGGTTTCTTTTTTGCATAAAAAACCCTCACATGTAACCCAGGGGCAGGGTAGATGTCAGCTAGTCGGACCAAGCGTTCAGGCTTTCATAAAGGAGTGTATTTGAAGATCCATTGCATTCTACTATGCTAATCAAGAGGTCCAAAGACCCGAAACCACAATGGTTATCCAAGTCAAAAGGTCCAAAGATTGAAAACCACAATGGTTATCCTTCGTCGAACAAAGAATGAGGCAGTCACAACCCTCACAAAGCAATCAAGGCAAATAGTGTCACACGACTTGTTCAAAATGCAAAAAGAAAAAGAAAAGAAAAAGCCCGCTAAGTCGAAACTTGAAAACAAGCGACTTAGGAAAAAGTTAGGGCATCCCGCTGGACTTCACAATCAAAGATTCATAAGAATCAGTCCAGGAAAAAGTTAGGGATAAAGAAAAATAATGCAAAAGCGAAAGATGAAAAGGATTACACAAGAAAGATCCTCAAATGAGAACAAAGTCGTGTGGCACAGACACGAAAGATAGAGGAGTGACTGACTCTCAACAATAACCTGATTGGTGCTTGAACCGATAGCAGCAATGGTTCCTAAATCAACACGAAACCCTTATGAAAGGTGAATGCTTGTGAAAACTAGTTGAACGTAGGAATGGAGAACATCACGAAGAGTGGGTGGGCACAAATACACTTCGAGCCTATATCCTTTGTTTTTGTAACCGTGAACCAGGCCACGTTACAACCCTCAAAAGTCCTAACTGAAACAGGGTTAATTTGAGAGCGTACTACTACGAGGCCGCGTTCCTGACTCCTTTGAGTTATGCTAAAAGACATTTGTTGGTATTGCATGTACATGCTTTCATTTAAAAAAGGTAATTTCGTATCTTAACTAGTGATTCGCTCACAGAGGTTTGCGACAACCTTTCTTAATAAAGACTTCAAGCTTGGCATGTGGGTTGCATTAGAATTTTCATTCTAAGAATAAACATTTTTTGCTTGCATACATTTGTTTGGCATCATAAATGGTTCACATGCGGAAATTCAATCCAGAAGCTTAGGCTTGCCAAGTTGAGAAGTCCAAAACTTCTGAAAGACAGTCATGTCAAGGTGCACTTTTTCGAGAAAGCTTCGTTGAGCATGGACTTTCCCAACCAGCCATGGCAAGAGCTAGCCAATCTGGGGCAGTTACGTCAAGCAATCTCTTCAAATTTTAGCCAAACTGGGGCAATCATTTCGAGATTCAAATCTTCAAGAGCAAAGATTAGTTAGTCAAGTGTAAAACTATTCAAGTACTCGTATTGGGGGAGGCCACCCCAATAGCACGAGAATTCATTCTTTCCCGAAGACAGACAATTGGAAGCATCTTCCCGGAGTTCAGAGTACAGAGACAGTTATATCCTCAAAGATTTTCTATGACATCCTCTTGTCATAACTCTTACTGAATGAGTCTTTTACACATATAGTGGATGCTTGTCAAGCCAATTATCTCGTTCAACACTTCTGACAGATACAAACTCATCTGCGTTGGCAATGATTACCTCCCCAGCAAGGTTACTATGCTGATTCATGCAGTCGTCACGATACCTAAGAGTTTAAAGAAACCAAGTCTTTTGTAAAATCCTCTTGAGATAAAATACATATAGAAGCAAATTATCCCCAGCGCGAGACAACTTGAATTCTTTTCCTCCCCAGCGGGACGTATCCCGGTTTTGTCATCCCCGACAGACAAATGGAAGCTATCCCCAGTAAGGTCACCAAGTTTTTTCCTTCAGATGGTTTCCTTGATCTCGGTTCCTCAACAAATCTAAGGCAATTCCTATTCCCCTAGAAGATTTCAGATAAATCATTCTCCTCCCCAGCAGATCCGTAAGAGTGGATAGTCCCCAATAGTTGAGGTATCCTTTGGCACGGTCCTCAAATCTAAAGTCCAATTTATTTTTGGCAAAAGTGATAATTCGGGGCGAATGAATTATTCACGTTCTTCTCCAATAGAGATGTTATCCCCACAGGAATTCTTGAGATCGAATCCACGATCATTGTGTTTCCCCACAGAGTTAGCAGGGACTTATTACTTCCGCGTCAGGAATTCTTTTTACATTTACACTAGTTCAGTGATGATACTCAAAACCTAGCATCCCCAGTGTCATGGGGCATCATGCCATGCAATTCAACATATGTATACCCAGTATAATTCAAGTTTGATATCTTGCAAATTCCAACCACAGACTGGCCAAAATCCATATTCGGGTGGAAAATTTCAAAAGTCTCCCACAACGAGCAAAAGTCCAGCCACAGACTGGCCAAAGTCCATCTTCGGGTGGCAAGTTTCAAAAATCTCCTACAGTGAACAGAAATCCACCCGCAGTGTGGCAAATCTCAATAGTCTCCCATAGCGAGCAAAAGTCCAGCCACAGACTGGCCAAAGTCCATCTTCGGGTGGCAAGTTTCAGAAGTCTCCTGCAGTGAGCAGAAGTCCACCCGCAGTGTGGAAAATTTCCAAAGTCCACCCGCAGTGTGGCAAATCATCCAGGGTCCACCCACAACATGGCAGATAGTATCTGAAATCCAACCGCAGATTGGCAGAAGTCCTCCCGCAGTGTGGCAGAATATCAAAAGTCCATCCACAGGGTGGAAAAGTATCTTAAAATTCGATCGCAAATTGTTGAAAGTCCACCCGCAGCGTGGCAAGTCATTATTCGCCTAACTCCATCCGATAATACACCATTAAGGCATTGTTGCAGCTTATCAAAGTCCACCCGCAGCGTGGCAAGCCAGTAGTCCTCTGGCATCATTCAAAAGGCATTCCCTATCTACTATTCTTCCCATCATAATTATATCCAAGCAGAGATCGTTCAGTTGAGTTTATTTCCCTGATCTTCTGCCACAGAGTGCAAATTTTCTGGTTGTTTTTAGTATTCAATCCCTGCATACCTCAAATGTCTGAAAGCAACTGCTATCATCCATTCATGTCTACAGTGATTGAATAGGGGCAACTGTAACACCCCAAAATTTTCACTCATATTTATTACCCTTAACTGGTCTATGTTTCACAGTCACCCACACCTTACATTAGGTCATAAAATCATGATCATGCGTTTCATTGGCTCGGAGGGCAGGGGATCAAAACATTTTGTTGTGATCGGGACTCTCGTATTCATAAGTGATACATATGGTCGTTACATTCAAGATTGAGACCCAGGTCGGGCTCGTATCATCGTGAGCATAGTCCCAGTTGGAAGTTCATCAAGGACCAGGGTTGTCTTTTTTTCTCATATGCTTAAAGCTTTATTTATTTTTGCCACCTCAAACTACTCCTCCATCAGGATATACCTTAAGAAGATTTGAGGTGTCTTGTTAGGATTGGGCAAGTGAAGACTCATTAATTGGTGTTAATCGTATCGAGATCCTCAAGTCAAGATTATCAGGATCATTACATAGTTCTATATTTCTAGATCTATCATTTATCAAAGGATTCACTGAGATTGAGGCCTTTTATTGGTTGCTTATAACGAAAGAAGTTGTTCGAGTGATACACAATTCCCTAGTTCATCTGATTTAAAGCTCATCTCTTTTGTCTAAACCACTTATTTTATTCATTTTTATCCATTCTCCACACTTTTTCTTTCTTACATACCATAAAACCAATAAACCTCATTGTTTAAAATCCCAATTTCAAAAGTTCATGATTCTATTTTTTATTTTTTATTTTTTTAATACATCTATATCCATTATTCAAATTCCAATATTCATGATTCAAATAAATTCAGTGTCCATTGTTCATATCCTAACTTCCATTTTGGTTCACTTGTCCAAATTCCATTTCTTAATTAAAAAGCCATTCAAGTGTCCATTCAAATCATCGTTATTAATAAATTCATATATTACAAGTTACAAAGTCTCACACGATTCTTATCCAAAACCATTTTTTCTCTAAGAAATCCATTTCTTAAGGCCCATCAACAATAATACACTGTCCTTTCTTTAGAGTTCATAAATTATTGCAAGGATTAACTTGGAAGAGGCCCCGCATATGTGATACACGCTCAGGTATTGCTCAGGTGTTGTTAACTATGCTCAAAAGTCTTCAAATTCAGTTATAAAAGTGACAATTGGAAAATTTTAGAACAAAGAAATCCAAAATCAATAACAAAAGCTGATAAATTTTCAGTTACAAATCCAAAAGAAGAAATCAATACAGCATAAAAATCATTAAAAAAAGAGTAGCAAAAGGCTGAAACTCAAAAAAGGAAGCAACAAGCTGAGAATTCAGTTACAGGAAAATGAAAGTTTCAGAATAAATAAATGGATAAAGCTCAGGACTTGATCAACGAATTGGGCTGAGTCTTCACCAGTGTGATGATCACCACAAGACTTCATAATCACTTCACAGCTTCAGGAAAGAAAGGCTCTGCATCATCAATTATAAAGTTTCGATCTTCATCTGTTCTTAACAACCGAAAACAATGATCAGAAAAAACTCAAATCAGTGCACACAAAAGGAAATAAAACAAAAGAGAGAAATCAGGATACCAATTCACTTACAACAAACTATAACAGATATTAACTAACTTGATAACAGAATTTCTAACTGCATACCTGAAAAATCCCCATAGTATCCCTCACTGCATCTGATATAAATCAAAAACTCAGTTTCTTCTGGACGGGCTCATATATTTTTCCACCATTTTTCTTCCTTCATCTTCTTCATTCTTCTTCTTCATTCAATATCCCTCTTAACTCTCAGAACTTCATCTTCCAATCTTCAATTCACAAGAACACTACAGCAACAGTGTAGCAAGATTTGGATCCTGTAAGTTCAAGTACACCGATCCCTATCAGATGCAAGGACACAAGAATTCTACAGATTCGCAACAGCAGTTCCAAATCAGAGAGGAAGGAGATTCGCATACCTGAACAAAACTTCAACAAGGCTACGACATCACATCTTCTTCAATCTCCATTCTAGACTTTTATCTCCTCCTTTTCGATCTTCAGAGTAGAACACATCACTCTTCATTATTAGTCCATCAACAATATGCAAAGAAATGGCGAACCATCAAACATCCTCTTCATCTTCGGCAAGTCACATCTTCCATAGCCTTCACTGCAAGATCAACAAAGAAATGATGTGGAATCAATAACATCGTTCAACAAAAATTCGCGACCGCAAAGTCTCGCAAAGAAATAGAACCGGAAAACGAGAAGAAGAAACAAAGCCGCACGTACCTGAACAAGTGTTTGGCGTATCATCGTTCATCAATCGGAGACGAAGTAAAACGCCACGGTGGTGTCGCGGATACGTATTCCACAGCTTCGATTCTTAAGGTACGAATCCGAATCTCATGTGTGAAGGGATGACGCATTTATTTAATGTTTTCGATCTTGATTGCACGATCTTGGTGCGTAGAGTTTGCCGTTAGGAGAGTGTTCGAATTTCAGATTTTTGTGTGAGAGAGAGGTTAGTTTAGGTTGCAATTAGGTTGAAATCGGGATGGAGGAAAGGTGAAAGGTTGTTCGGGATTCTCCTTCGTCGTGTTCTCTTAGGCGGCGGCGGTTCCTTGAGGAAGAGAGACAGTGGCCGCGGGTGGATGTCGATGATGACAGTGGTGTAGCAGCGGCGCTAGGGTTGAGATGAGGGAGAGGCGTGTTTGTGAAAGAGGGAGACTAGGTGAGAGGGATGAGGGTGGCGGAGGTAACGAAGAAGAAGGATCTAGGGTTTCTTTTGTTGTTGAAGAAGATGAACAATTAGGGGAGAGTGAGAGAAAGAGACGCATGAGGGAAATATGTTGGTCTGAGTTTTATATTTTTTTTGTTTAAGTTATAATTAAGTTAATATTGATTATAGAATAAAAAGAATTAAAAATTCAGTAATTTCAATTAAGGCACCGTTAAAAACTAGTAAATATGTTAATTGTATCATTAAAACCAATTAAAAAGAATAATCATCCCTTAATCTGCCACCGCCATTTTTAAATTTGGTAGAGATAAGATCCTTTGGGGTGGTCCACTCCGGCGGTGACAAGTGTCACCGTCCGGTTGGACCACCGAATCCCATCACATGCGGACCACCCCGCTACAACTACCATGCGCCTCAGGCCATCTGCGCTAGTGGGCCTTTGTAACTTGCTATCTGCAACCCCAAGGTTAAGCCCGTCTCATCGTTTTAACTAGAGAACTCACTTCCTACACCCATGTCTTATTCTTATTTTCTTTTTAAGTTTCTATTTTATATAGTTTTCATTTAAATTCACAAAAAATATTAAAATGCATAATAAAAATCCCCAAAAATTATAGTATACTTTTAATTCAATTTAGAACCTTTCCCAATTTTTACTTTCTGAATTTTGTTATTTTTCAATTTAATTTTGATTTTTCATTTAATTGATTTTCTATTGAATTCTTACATGAACACATAAATTTGTACATTTTATTTCTCCCACTTCCTGTATCATTTTTGAGCCATTTTTTTGCTATGATTAGAGGACAAATAATAGTACCTAGAATATTTTTGGTGTATTTTTTAGGCCATTTTATCCACTGTTTTGGTAGTGTGATTTGCGCAAAATTATGATTGAACCTTAGATAAGTTTAAGTGACCATTTAACATAGTTAGACTTTGAATTTTCAGGAGATTTTTTAACACAATGTTATAGTCAGGTTATAGGCCCTATGGAATTATTTCATATTTTTCCAAGACTTTTGATATTTTTGTTATTTTAATTCATTTCCATCATATTGTTGCATATTCATGTTCATTTCATTTACTAACAATTTTCCTTTTATGCAAGGTATTTTTCGAGGATTTGCTTATGGACTTGGATTATGTTTTATCATGCCTCGATTATATTTTGTGTACTTTGTGATGTAATATTTGTATAGTTCCTATAATTAGGATAGAAAAGATAAAACAAATCGATAAGAAAACACAAAATCTCAAAAAAAAGATAAAGAAATACTCGATCCAACGTCGAGTAAATTTTCAAATAAATAAATAAAGTTTCATGTGACTTTAGGATTCCTCGATTACCATCGTTCCACTCCATTATACCAAAAGCAAGCCTTTCATGTTGCACACCATAAGTCGTGCGTCTCAGCACAACACAATCAACCCACCCGATCAATCGTTTCATCCCATTTACGTTTCATACACGTTTTTACCCACCATGACTTAGGAGGACCATATTGTTCACTGTTGCTTTTTTATACTCGCATTTCTAGTCCAATATCTTTAGGTAGATTTAATCTTTCAAACCTCACTAACCATAGGTTATCTTCAAACTCAACTAACTTAGGGTAAGTCTAGTTTCCCTTAGAGTTTTTTTCCTTTTATAACTTGAGTCTCACTTCTCATCTTAAAAGAAAATCCAAAACACTTAATAAATGAAAAGGTGTACAATACGCCACGAGCCTTAAGCTATACGGGAAATGATTAGTGGAGGTCTCCTCCATTCTTCTAGGATGCTTTACAAACGTTCCATTGGGGGCGATCTTGGAAAGTATTCGCTCCTGTATCATAGTCTTTAGTGTTGTACATACAATAAACAAAAAGTCAAAACACTTCTTCTAAAAGACAACAAACCAAGACATCACATCTTCTCATCCCATCTCATACTCTTTGCGGACGAATGTGACTTGCCTCGATAGTTCAAACAGCGATACGGTAAACACCCTCGAGTCAGAGCCGGTAACACCTGAGCTAGAGCTATGGCAATGTCATCCGAAAAATCACAAACAAGTACCATCCTTAGTTAGACGAACTACGGCGACTCTGATCCTCATTTATCCCAATGAGGTACGTAGGCAGTGGGGTAGGGCCCATTCGAGCACAATCTTTCTTTTTCCCTACATTTTCCCCCTTTATTTCCATTTTTCATTTCCATTTCTTTTCTCATTCCCGTTCCATTCCAGATAACCATTCTTTCATTCAAATAGCATATTATTTTTCACCATTTGAAACAGACTTATAAGTGTGGATCCCGTCGGGTACGGTAATCGAATTGGGGTGCTAATACCTTCTCAATTTGTAACCGACTCCCGGACCCAGATCATTGGTTCGCAATGCCTCGTCCTTTTCCTTCTTCCTTAGGTTTGTGCAACATTACCTTTCCCATTCCTTCGGGATAAAAATGTCTGGCTGGCGACTCTAACTTTTCCGTGCCACTTTCGCGTTTGTACTAGGATAAAAATCCCGGGAGCGACAGCTGGCGACTCTGCTGGGGACCCGAAATCTCTGGTTTCCCCTTTGAGAGTCAATCCTAGCGCTTGTCTGTTTCTGTTTTCGTTGGGTGTTTATTCATTCGTTGTTGTGCTTTAGTTTAGCTTTACTGTTTTGTTTACAGTTTATCGCTTTACTTTACGACTTTATTTACAGCATTCTGCACTTTACTTTACTGTTTCATATACTGGCATATACTGTACTGGCTGTTCTGGTTTTCCTTGGCGGGATGGGATTATTGTGAGATAAGCCAAATACCCGACTTGAGTATACACATAGGATTTAGAGTGGGCATTCGTGTGGCTTGCGTGGTCTTGAGCACGTGTAGTTTTCACGAGTCCCACACCCAGATCAGGCTCTCTTGGGATATGTTCTATACTGCCTAGGCAGACCATAGAATGTTCCCATCTGAGCTGCTAACACTGGGAACCGATCATCGAGGACCTTAGTGGAAACAACCCTCTCCAGTGGTGACAGTGGCAGACCAAATTTTGTAGCAAACCCATTCGCACCCGAGGGCCCACTAGAAAATCGCATAGGATGACCTTGTTCTCTCATAGGAACCAAGTTAAAGCAGCTGGTCGTATGACGGTAGTATTGTACCCTTCGGGATGAATGTACTATTGTTTCTCGACTTCAGTGCTTGAAGCCGGGAACTTATGAGGGATGCTTGATTTTCTGGAATCAGCTGAGGCCTCCCTGAGTAGTACATAATACCAAACCGATTGCCTGATTTGGTCATGAGCCATTTTTCAGAAATGGTGAACGTATTATTACTACTTGGCTTTGAGAGTCTATGATGTTGACCCATAGTAGCACACCCGCGAGATAGGGAGGGGTTTACAGGTTTGTAGGAAAATTGACCTTCAACCTACCTTGTTCTTGATACTTGGGTTTTCTTTTGACACATACTTATGATCTGGTATTCATGACTGTCGGTATTCAGGAAAATCAGAAGGCAGTACAATAATGCTCAGTATATGCAACAGTGATCATATGCCATTGCATTGCATCACATCATCCGCATACTTGCATTCCTAACACATGATTATTCATTTGCAGGGATGCATATCACATCCTCGATTCCAGTTGTGGATATTGATCTATGAGCATGGAATCCAAGAAAAAGACCAAGTGTATTATCTCCTACAAGGTTCATCAATCTATTGTGAAGGAAATCCTCAAAGTGAAAGCCTTAGCTCCTCCAGAAGTTCTCAATGTCTTCAAGCAGGATTACGGGTGGATTTTGTATTTCATTGAGCCCATCAGTGACTACGCTTTCAGAGGGATGCACACCTTTCTACAGTTTTATGATCCATAACTTAGATGTTTCGTACTTTCTGATTTTGTATTGGCACCTACATTAGAGGAGTACTCGAGCATCCTGAGAGTTTCCGTGAAGGACTGTGCACCTTTCTTTGGGACCAAGATTGACCCCGACTTCAAAGATGTAGCAACTGCTCTTTATTTGAACAAGTCATTATTGGAAGACCGGATTGATAGCAAAGGAGGCTTCCGAGGATATCATTTGAGTTTCTTGTTAGATGAGGCTACTAAAAGCTGCTGAAGCAAAAGGTTGGAGTACCTTCAATGCGATCCTAGCTTTGTGTATCTATGGAATCACTTTGTTCCCGAACATGCCGAACTTCGTGGACGTCGATGCTATTCGCATTTTCATAGCAAAAAATCTTGTTCCTACTCTCTTAGGTGATCCCTACCACTCTGTGCATTATAAGAATGAGAAGCGAAGGGGTGGAATGTTGAATTGTCGCGTGACTGTATTCTACAAGTGGTTCACACGCTTTCTTCCACAATCAGGGGGTTTTGAGAGGACGAAGAACACACTTGAATGGTCGGAAAGACTGATGGGCTTGCAAGCAAAGGACATTGTCTGGGTTAATCAGGAATTGTGATGCATTGACGTTCTTCATAGTTGCGGAGGATTCCCCAATGTTCCATTGATCGGGAGGAAATGGGGAATTAATTATAACCCTTCCCTCATGGTTAGACAGTTCGGGTACGCCTTAAAGGAGTCACCAGCCGCTGTGGACATCACAGAGTCCTTGTACTTCCAATCAACAGACGGATTCGAGATTGCTCAGAAAGCTTCTAATGCTTGGCATAGTCGAAAGACAAGAGGGAAGAAGACTTTGGGAGTAGGGGATTACTGTTACCATTTGGGCCTGCGCCTCTTCTATATCCCACGGTCATTGAACAACCTACCATAGTTAGCATTGAAGAGTTCAACAAGGTGAAGACGGAAAGAGACAGCTTGTTAAAGGAGAAGGCACAGTTGAGTCAAGAGCTTGCTAAGGCTAATCACGCCAGACTTGAGATTGAGTGGAAAGCTCAAGAAGATGCTGAGAAGCATGTTATTGCAAGGAAACAGTGTGAAGTTGAGTTAGCTCGATATGCGAGGTTCGAGTTTGCTACTAGGAGTTCTTCCAAGGAACACATTGACACTAGAAGGAAACTGGATCAAAAGACCTTGATGTTCGAGAACATGAAAAAGAGGCATACTGCTTACAATATCAAAAGAGAGGAACAAGATAAAGTTAAAGCTGAAGAGATCATGAGTAAGCTAAAGGAGAAATATGAAGAGATGGCCGGTATGTTGAGAGAAAAGGACGCAGAACTTGCTAAAGCCCAAGAGGAAGCTGCTTATTACAAGTGAATGATGATTTACTATCAGAAGAAGCTGAAGAGGGTTGAGGACAACCAGGCGCAGATGAAGGAATTCATAAAAGTTCCAAAGGCCGAACCGATCCTTGACTCAGATTTAGATAGAGGATCGCAGTGACAAAGACATCTTTCTGTTTGCTTGTATGTTGTGGGATTACCATCTGGACTGTTGATGGAATCTTTTTATTGCACTTCTGTTTGAATCCATGCTTTGTGTGTTCTGACTATATCAACAAGTTCTTATCATAAAAAGATCTCTTTACTATCCTTCTGTGTGTTCTCGCTTTGTGATCACCGACACATCTGGCACGTTTACAAAGCACGTGGGTCTTTGTATTCTCGGAATTGTTTGGCACGTCTGCTACACACACACACCTTTATTATCAACACTGCTTGTTATTTTGCAGCAAAAGGAGGTTATGTCTTCATCAAACCCACAGAACTGGAATCAGGGGATGGAATGCCCTAAAAATGAATCGACATGCCATAAGCATTCATTTCCTGCATATCATATTCTTGTGTTTTTTGCAGGTTACCCAGAGTTTCTAACTTATTCAACTGCAGGTAATATAGCTGGTCAACGCGTTCACCGATATCCGACTAAGAGAAACCGAGTAAGAATGGTTTAACGAATGTAGACAGATCTCAACGAGCTCCGTCAAAGGATGGATCAATTCATGGAAATGATGACTGGCATGGCCCAGAACCAGGAGCGTCTCAGGATGATGGTTGAGCAACCCCACGAGAATGTTAATACTGGAATATCGACTGAGAATGTGGATTCTAATGCTGCCCGTAACGGAGAGCCTAATCCAAATAGGACCGCAACACGTAATGCAGGTTTAGGAGACAATCAAGAGGACCAGTTCACTCTACTGGATGCTGATATGGGTAACATGAATGAGATCAACGATCGCAGGTATGAAGAGCTGGCAGAGAAGATCAAGGCCATGGAATGTCAGAATTCCTTGGGCATCGATGTAACCAGTCTCGGGTTAGTACCAGGAGTCAGAATCCCTCCTATGTTCAAGGCTCCATCATTCGACAAGTACGACGGCAGCACGTGCCTTAGAACTCACATTCACGCGTACTTTGGAAGAATCTCGACTCACACTAATGACGAGAAATTTTGGATGCATTTCTTCCAAGATAGTTTATCTGGAGCTTCGTTGAGCTGGTACATGAAGCTGAGCAGGGTCTCTATCTGAAGCTGGAAAGATCTAGCTGAAGCATTTCTCAAGTAGTATCAATATAACATTGATATGGCTCCAAATCGCACTCAGTTGTAGAACATGTCTCAAGGACCTAAAGAGAGTTTTAAGCAGTATGCCCAGAGGTGGCGTGAGCTGGCCGCACAGGTTCAACCTCCATTGCTCGATCGGGAAATGGCCGACATGTTTATGGGCACCTTGCAAGGTGTTTACATGGATCGTCTGGCCACCTGCCCGTCCATTGGTTTTTCTGATATCGTCATTGCTGGAGAAAGAATAGAGAATTTTCTGAAATTGGGAAAGATTCAGGATGCAAGCAGTGCTAGTTCTTCTGGTGTGAGAAAGCCTTTTGGCAACGGCCAAAGAAGAAGAGAAGGCGAGACAAATGTTGTGTATAAAGGCCGAGATAGAAGTTACTCTCAAGGTTACTACCAAGCAGATGCAGTGACTATTACTCCACAGGTTCAACAACAACGACCACAGGGTCAGCAACAACAAGTACGAAGACCATTTCAGCAAAGAGCGAGAGCAAGGGACCATAAGATCGATCCTGTCCCATGCCCATATGTTGTATTACTCCCAGAGCTGCTAAAGTTGAACATGGTCGAGCTTCGTACCATGATACCTCCTCCTCTGGACAATCTACCTCCGAATTTTGATGCTAACGCCAGGTGCGAATTCCATTCGGGTGCCCAGGGGCACAATATTGAGAAATGTTGGGCTTTTCAGAACAAGGTACAGGACCTAGTTGACTCCAAGGCAATCAATTTCGCTCCTCTCCCAAATGTACTCCAGAATCCGATGCCTAGTCACAATGGAACCGGTGTCACGGTTGTTCTACCAGATGGTCCACATTAAGCTGAAGTCTTCGAGTTAATCAACCAGGACGCCAGTGTATTCATGAAGCAAATAAAGCCAGCAGTATTCAAATACTCTCAGTGATGGCATTTATGTGTTTACCTTTCTTCATTGTTCATTTTTCATCCCTATTGAGGGGAACTACGTCACTCTGATTCTTCATTGGTCATTAGTCAATGGAGATACGTAGGCAGAAGATCGTCAGGTCTTTCTGAGCAACCTTATGGGGCAACTTTACTCCCCAGCTTCACTTTTTCCTTCAGACGTCTCGTGTCAGAGTCAGAATAACTAGAAGAAGAAATATTACTGCCATGGTTAGGTACACAGTTGCAATTTGAAGATTACAAGTCCGTGAAAGAGCTATTGATCACTGAAAGTATCCAAGACTGACAGGTCCAGACGGAGCCAAGCCTCCTCAACTATGGCAATATTCAGTTTCTTTACTGCATTTCCATTTGTAGTTTCTTTTATATGCTAAACATTTGTCTACATGTATGAAATTTGTTTGCTTTTGAATGTTATCAATAATAAAACTCACATGTTTTTCTTGAAGCAATTCATTCGCATTCACTTATAATTTTGCATGTGTACATCGCAATACCAATTGTCGTGCTTAAACTCTATGAAGGAAAATGACGAAACAAAAACGCAAGAATCTCTAATTGTGTGCTCTCGAATAATACCTTGTTGACGATATACAGGCTTTGTTTCAAATCCCTAAACACCGGAGATATAAGGGAGATAGACCCTCACTAACCCCTTTGAGCCTTGAAGTAGAGTTTTTTTTTTGCATAAAAAACCCTCACATGTAACCCAGGGGCAGGGTAGATGTCAGCTAGTCGGGCCAAGCGTTCAGGCTTTCATAAAGGAGTGTATTTGAAGATCCATTGCATTCTACTATGCTAATCAAGAGGTCCAAAGACCCGAAACCACAATGGTTATCCAAGTCAAAAGGTCCAAAGATTGAAAAACACAATGGTTATCCTTCATCGACCAAAGAATGAGGCAGTCACAACCCTCGCAAAGCACTCAAGGAAAATAGTGTCACACGACTTGTTCAAAATGCAAAAAGAAAAAGAAAAGAAAAAGCCCGCTACGTCGAAACTTGAAAACAAGCAACTTAGGCAAAAGTTAGGGCATCCCGCTGGACTTCACAATCAAAGATTCACAAGAATCAGTCCAGGCAAAAGTTAGGGATAAAGCAAAATAACGCAAAAGTGAAAGACGGAAAGGATTACACAAGAAAGATCCTCAAATGAGAACAAAGTCATGTGGCACAGACACGAAAGATAGAGGAGTGACTGACTCTCAATAATAACCTGATTGGTGCTTGAACCGATAGCAGCAATGGTTCCTCAATCAACACGAAACCCTTATGAAAGGTGAATGCTTGTGAAAACTAGTTGAACGTAGGAATGGAGAACATCACGAAGAGTGGGTGGGCACAAATAAACATCGAGCCTATATCCTTTGTTTTTGTAACCGTGAACCAGGCCACGATACAAACCTCAAAAGTCCTAACTGAAACAGGGTTAATTTGAGCGCGTACTACTACGAGGCCGCGTTCCTGACTCCTTTGAGTTATGCTAAAAGACATTTGTTTGTATTGCATGTACATGCTTTCATTTAAAAAAGGTAATTCCGTATCTTAATCGGTGATTCGCTCATAGAGGTTTGTGACACCCTTTCTTAATAAAGACTTCAAGCTTGACATGTGGGTTTCATTAGAATTTTCATTCTAAGAATAAACATTTTTTGCTTGCATACATTTGTTTGGCATCATAAATGGTTCACATGCGGAAATTCAATCCAGAAGCTTAGGCTTGCCAAGTTGAGAAGTCCAAAACTTCTGAAAGACAGTCATGTTAAGGTGCACTTTTCCGAGAAAGCTTCGTTGAGCAGGGACTTTCCCAACCAGCCATGGCAAGAGCTAGCCAATCCGGGGCAGTTACGTCAAGCAATCTCTTCAAATTTTAGCCAAATTGGGGCAATCATTTCGAGATTCAAATCTCTTCAAGAGCAAAGATTAGTCAGTCAAGTGTAAAACTAATCAATTACTCGTATTGGGAGAGGCCACCCTAATAGCACGAGAATTCATTCTTTCCCAAAGACAGACAATAGGAAGCATCTGCCTGGAGTTCAGAGTACCGAGACAGTTATATCCTCAAAGATTTTCTATGACATCCTCTTGTCATAACTCTTACTGATTGAGTCTTTTACTCATATAGTGGATTCTTGTCAAGCCAATTATCTCGTTCAACACTTCTGACAGATACAAACTCATCTGCGTTGGAAATGATTACCTCCCCAGCAAGGTTACTATGTTGATTCATGCAGTCGTCACGATACCTAAGAGTTTAAAGAAACCAAGTCTTTTGTAAAATCCTCTTTAGATAAAATCCATATAGAAGCAAATTATCCCCAGCGCGATACAACTTGAATTCTTTTCCTCCCCAGCGGGACGTATCCTGGTTTTGTCATCCCCGACAGACAAATGGAAGCTATCCCCAGTAAGGTCACCAAGTTTTTTCCTTCAGATGGTTTCCTTGATCTCAGTTCCTCAACAGATCTAAGGCAATTCTTATTCCCCTAGAAGATTTCAGATAAATCATTCTCCTCCCCAGCAGATCCGTAAGAGTGGATAGTCCCCAATAGTTGAGGTATCCTCTGGCACGGTCCTCAAATCTAAAGACCAATTTATTTTTGGCAAAAGTGATAATTCGGGGCGAATGAATTATTCACGTTCTTCTCCAACAGAGATGTTATACCCACATGGCTTCTTGAGATCGAATCCACGATCATTGTGTTTCCCCACAGAGTTAGCAGGGACTTATTACTTCCGCGTCAGGAATTCTTTTTACATTTACACTAGTTCAGTGACGATACTCAAAACCTAGCATCCCCAGTGTCATGGGGCATCATGCCATGCAATTCAACATATGTATACCCGGTATAATTCAAGTTTGATATCTTGCAAAGTCCAGCCACAGACTGGCCAAAATCCATCTCCGGGTGGAAAATTTCAAAAGTCTCCCACAGCGAGCAAAAGTCCAGCCACAGACTGGCCAAAGTCCATCTTTGGGTGGCAAGTTTCAAAAGTCTCCCACAGTGAGCAGAAGTCCACCCGCAGTGTGGCAAATCTCTAAAGTCTCCCACAGCGAGCAAACGTCCAGCCACAGACTGGCCAAAGTCCATCTTCGGGTGGCAAGTTTCAGAAGTCTCCCGCAGTGAGCAGAAGTCCACCCGCAGTGTGGCAAATCATCCAGGCTCCACCCACAGCATGGCAGATAGTATCTGAAATCCAACCGCAGATTGGCAGAAGTCCTCCCGCAGTGTGACAGAATATCAAAAGTCCATCCACAGGGTGGCAAAGTATCTTAAAATTCGATCGCAAATTGTTGAAAGTCCACCCGCAGCGTGGCAAGTCATTATTCGCCTAACTCCATCCGATAATACACCATTAAGGCATTGTTTCACCTTATCAAAGTCCACCCGTAGCGTGGCAAGCCAGTAGTCCTCTGGCATCATTCAAAAGGCATTCCCTGTCTACTATTCTTCCCATCATAATTATATCCAAGCAGAGATCGTTCGGTTGAGTTTATTTCCCTGATCTTCTGCCACAGAGTGCAAATTTTCTGGTTGTTTCTAGTATTCAATTCCTGCATACCTCAAATGTCTGAAAGCAACTCCTATCATCCATTCATGTCTACAGTGATTGAATAGGGGCAGCTGTAACACCCCAAAATTTGCCCTCATATTTATTACCCTTAACTGGTCTATGTTTCACAGTCACCCGCACCTTACATTAGGTCATAAAATCATGATCATGCGTTTCATTGGCTCAGAGGGCAGGGGATCAAAACATTTTCTTGTGATCGGGACTCTCGTATTCATAAGTGATACATATGGTCGTTACATTCAAGATTGAGACCCAGGTCGGGCTCGTATCATCGTGAGCATACTCCCAGTTGGAAGTTCATCAAGGACCAGGGTTGTCTTTTTTTCTCATATGCTTAAAGCTTTATTTATTTTTGCCACCTCAAACCACTCCTCCATCAGGATATACCTTAAGAAGATTTGAGGTGTCTTGTTAGGATTGGGCAAGTGAAGACTCATTAATTGGTGTTAATCGTATCGAGATCCTCAAGTCAAGATTATCAGGATCATTACATAGTTCCATATTTCTAGATCTATCATTTATCAAAGGATTCACTGAGATTGAGGCCTTTTATTGGTTGCTTATAACGAAAAAAGTTGTTCGAGTGATACACAATTCCCTAGTTCATCTGATTTAAAGCTCATCTCTTTTGTCTAAACCACTTATTTTATTCATTTGTATCCATTCTCCACACTTTTTCTTTCTTACATACCATAAAACCAATAAAGCTCATTGTTTAAAATCCCAATTTCAAAAGTCCATGTTTCTATTTTTTATTTTTTATTTTTTTAATACATCTATATCCATTATTCAAATTCCAATATTCATGATTCAAATAAATTCAGTGTCCATTGTTCATATCCTAACTTCCATTTTGGTTCACTTGTCCAAATTCCATTTCTTAATTATTAAGCCATTCAAGTGTCCATTCAAATCATCGTTATTAATAAATTCATATATTACAAGTTACAAAGTCTCACACGATTCTTATCCAAAACCATTTTTTCTCTAAGAAATCCATTTCTTAAGGCCCATCAACAATAATACATTGTTCTTTCTTTAGAGTTCATAAATTATTACAAGGATTAACTTGGAAGAGGCCCCGCATATGTGATACACGCTCAGGTATTGCTCAGGTGTTGTTAACTATGCTCAAAAGTCTTCAAATTCAGTTATAAAAGTGACAATTGGAAAATTTCAGAACAAAGAAATCTAGAATCAATATCAAAAGCTGATAAATTTTAAGTTACAAATCCAAAAGAAGAAATCAATACAACATAAAAATCATTAAAAAAAGAGTAGCAAAAGGCTGAAACTCAAAAAAGGAAGCAACAAGCTGAGAATTCAGTTACAGAAAAATGAAAGTTTTAGAATAAATAAATGGTTAAAGCTCAGGACTTGATCAACGGATTGGGCGGAGTCTTCACCAGTGTGATGATCACCACAAGACTTCATCATCACTTCACAGCTTCAGGAAATAAAGGCTCTGCATCATCAATTATAAAGCTTCGATCTTCATCTGTTCTTAACAACCGAAAACAATGATCAGAAAAAACTCAAATCAGTGCACACAAAAGGAAATAAAACAAAAGAGAGAAATTAGGATACCAATTCACTTACAACAAACTATAACAGATATTAACTAACTTGATAATAGAATTTCTAACTACATACCTGAAAAATCCCCATAGTATCCCTCACTGCATCTGATATAAATCAAAAACTCAGTTTCTTCTGGATGGGCTCAGATATTTTTCCACCATTCTTCTTCCTTCATCTTCTTCATTCTTCTTCTTCATTCAATATCCCTCTTAACTCTCAGAACTTCATCTTCCAATCTTCAATTCACAAGAACACTACAGCAACAGTGTAGCAAGATTTGGGTCCTGCAAGTTCACAAACACCGATCCATATCAGATGCAGGGACACAAGAATTCTACAGATTCGCAACAGCAGTTCCAAATCGGAGAGGAAGGAGATTCGCATACCTGAACAAAACTTCAATAAGCCTACGACATCGCATCTTTTTCAATCTCCATTCTAGACTTTTATCTCCTCCTTTTCGATCTTCAGAGTAGAACACATCACTCTTCATTATTAGTCCATCAAGAATATGCAAAGAAATGTTGAACCATCAAACATCCTCTTCATCTTCGGCAAGTCACATCTTCCATAGCCTTCACTGCAAGATCAACAAAGAAATGATGTGGAATCAATAACATCGTTCAACAAAAATTCGAGACCGCAAAGTCTCGCAAAGAAATAGAACTGGAAAATGAGAAGAAGAAACAAAGCCGCACGTACCTGAACAAGTGTTTGGCGTATCATCGTTCATCAATCAGAGACGAAGTAAAAGGCAACGGTGGTGTCACGGATACGTATTCCACAACTTCGATTCGTAAGGTACGAATCTGAATCTTATGAGTGAAGGGATGACACATTTATTTAATGTTTTCGATCTTGATTGCATTATCTTGGTGTGTAGAGTTTTCCGTTAGGAGAGTGTTCGGATTTCAGATTTTTGTGTGAGAGAGAGGTTTGTTTAGGTTGCAATTAGGTTGAAATCGGGATGGAGGAAGGGTGAAAGGTTGTTCGGGATTCTCCTTCGTCGTGTTCTCTTAGGCGGCGGCAGTTCCGTGAGGAAGAGAGACGGTGGCCGCGGGTGGATGTCGATGATGACGGTGGTGTATCAGCGGCGCTAGGGTTGAGATGAGGGAGAGGCGTGTTTGTGAGAAAGGGATACTAGGTGAGAGGGATGAGGGTGGCGGCGGTAAGGAAGAAGAAGGATCTAGGGTTTCTTTTGTTGTTGAAGAAGATGAACAATTAGGGGAGAGTGAGAGAAAGAGACGCATGAGGGAAATATGTTGGTATGAGTTTTATATTTTTTTTGTTTAAGTTATAATTAAGTTAATATTGATTATAGAATAAAAAGAATTAAATATTCAGCAATTTCAATTAAGGCACCGTTAAAAACTAGTAAATATGTTAATTGCATCATTAAAACCAATTAAAAAGAATAATCATCCCTTAATTTGCCACCGCCATTTTTAAATTTGGTAGAGATAAGATCCTTTGGGGTGGTCCACTCCGGCGGTGACAAGTGTCACCGTCCGGTTGGACCACCGAATCCCATCACATGCGGACCACCCCACTACACCTACCATGCGCCTCAGGCCATCTGCGCTAGTGGGCCTTTGTAACTTGCTATCCGCAACCCCAAGGTTAAGCCCGTCTCATCGTTTTAACTAGAGAACTCACTTCTTACACCCCTGTCTTATTCTTATTTTCTTTTTAAGTTTCTATTTTATATAGCTTTCATTTAAATTCACAAAAAATATTAAAATGCATAAGAAAAATCCCCAAAAATTATAGTAGACTTTTAATTCAATTTAGAACCTTTCCCAATTTTTACTTTCTAAATTTTGTTTTTTTTCAATTTAATTTTGTTTTTTCATTTAATTGATTTTCTATTGAATTCTCACATGAACACATAAATTTGTACATTTTATTTCTGCCACTTCCTGTAACATTTTTGGCCCATTATTTTTGCTATGATTAGAGAACAAATAATAGTACCTAGAGTATTTTAGGTATATTTTTTAGGTCATTTTATCCACTATTTTGATAGTGTAATTTGTGAAAAATTATGATTGAACCTTAGAAAAGTTTAAGTGACCATTTGACATAGTTAGACTTTGAATTTTCAGGAGATTTTTTTAACACAATGTTATAGTCAGGTTATAGACCCTAGGGAATTAATTTCATATTTTTTCCAAGAATTTTGATATTTTTGTTATTTTAATTCATTTTCATCATATTGTTGCATATTCATGTTCATTTCATTTACTAACAATTTTCCTTTTATGCAAGGTATTTTCCGAGGATTTGCTTATGGACTTGGATTATGTTTTGTCATTCCTCGATTATATTTTGTGTACTTTGTGATGTAATATTTGTATAGTTCCTATAATGAGGATAGAAAAGATAAAATGAATCGATAAGAAAACCAAAATCTCAAAAAAAAAGATAAAGAAATACTCGATCCAACGTCGAGTAAATTTTCAAATAAATAAATAAAGTTTCATGTGACTTTAGGATTCCTCGATTACCATAGTTCCACTCCATTATACCAAAAGCAAGCCTTGTATGTTGCACACCATAAGTCGTGTGTCTCAGCACCACGCAATCAACCCACCCGATCCATCGTTTCATCCCATTTACGTTTCATACATGTTTTTACCCACCATGACTTAGGAGGACCATATTGTTCACTGTTGATTTTTTATACTCGCATTTCTAGTCCAATATCTTTAGGCAGATTTAATCTTTCAAACCTCACTAACCATAGGTTATCTTCAAACTCAACTAACTTAGGGTAAGTCTAGTTTCCCTTAGAGTTTTTTTTCCTTTTATAACTTGAGTCTCACTTCTCATCTTAAAAGAAAATCCAAAACACTTAATAAAGGAAAAGGTGTACAATACGCTACGAGCCTTAAGCTATACGGGAAATGATTAGTGGAGGTCTCCTCCATTCTTCTAGGATGCTTTACAAACGTTCCATTGGGGGCGTTCTTGGAAAGTATTCGCTCATGTATCATATTCTTTAGTGTTGTACATACAATAAACACAAAGTCAAAACACTTCTTCTAAAAGACAACAAACCAAGACATCACGTCTTCTCATCCCATCTCATACTCTTTGCGGACGAACGTGACTTGCCTCGACAGTTCAAACTGCAATACGGTAAACACCCTCGAGTCAGAGCCGGTAACACCTGAGCTAGAGCTATGGAAATGTCATCCTAAAAATCACAAACAAGTTCCATCCTTAGTTAGACGAACTACGACGACTCTGATCCTCATTTATCCTAATGAGGTACGTAGGCAGTGGGGTAGGGCCCATTCAAGCACAATCTTTCTTTTTCCCTACATTTTCCCCCTTTATTTCCTTTTTTCAATTCCATTTCTTTTCTCATTCCCGTTCCATTCTAGATAGCCATTATTTCCTTCAAATAGCATATTATTTTTCACCCTTTGAAACAGACTTATATGCGTGGATCCCGTCGGGTATGGCGGACGAATTGGGGTGCTAATACCTTCTCAATTCGTAACCGACTCCCGGACCCAGATCTTTGGTTCGCAAGGCCTCGTCCTTTTCCTTCATCCTTAGGTTTGTGCAACATTACCTTTCCCATTCCTTCGGGATAAAAATGTCTGGCTGGCGACTTTAACTTTTCCGCGCCACTTTCGCGTTTGTACTAGGATGAAAATCCCGGGAGCGACACATATATTCAGGGGGAACATGCTTTTTCATGTGATACTCTTGTGTTTGTAACAAATTTTGTCATCATCCAAAAGGGGGAGTTTGTGAGAATATTTGGTGTTTTAATGATGTTAAAATGAGGGTGTTTCAGGAAGGTATATTGGATCACAAGATGCTGTCATGACAAAAAAATCAAAGAAGTGAATTTTTGTTGTTTCAAAGAGAATGCGTCGACTCATCATCTTGAACATGTCGACTCATTTAGTTAGGAAAATTTGAGTCGACTCAGTTAATGATTTAGGTCGACTCAAATGAAGGCAATAAATCTTTGTAACTCACGGGTCCCAACAGGCTGACTGAGGGCATAATTTAGGTCGACTCAAAGCTTTCAACAGGTCGACGCAAATGATCCTTCAAGTCTACATATTCCTGAAGTTAGGCGCATATCACATAACTTTCTCTCTCTTACTTATTTTAAGACTTTCCATTATTTTTGCCTACAAGTATAAATAGCTGCAAGTTTTATTTGGTAAAAAAACAAGAAAAGTGAAAGATATACACAAGTGCTCTCTTCATCTTCTCTTTTTCTAACATTCATTAACAACTACACACATTAATTTTTTGTTAATCAAAGTGCAAGATTCATGGTGATAACGTTCAAACGGTGAAATTGCGACTTCAGTTTGGGTTGAGAGATTATTGGGGTTTTCTTGAATAAACCTTGAGGGTTTGTCCTCCAAGATCATTGTGATTTAGAGATTTTGCACACATCATTCGTTTGTAGATTCAGACGAGTGAAGAGGTTTGAAGATCAAGGGATTGTTCAACCATATCACAGTATCCGGAGGATTGCGAAGAACAATGTGGGTTCACAAGTATCAAATCAAAGCGGTCGTGCTAGAAGTTTGGATAATCATGGATTCTTGCAAGAAGGGAACAATTAATCGGAGGTTTGTTCGACACCCGTGAAGAACTTGATTCAACTAGAATCAAGGGGCAAATAGAAACATAGTTACAACTACAATTAGGATTTGTTTGTCGTTCCTATTTTCTCTTTGTATAAACATTGCAATTTTAATAAAATATCCCAATTCAGTTTTTGAATTGGGGGGCAGAGGTACCCTTAGCGAGGACGGTAGGGGAACTACCTAAACAAATTCGTGTGTCCTTCGCATTTTTCATTCGGTAAATTTTCTTCACAAGTTGAAATAATTGTGTTTTGAAAATTATGTTTTGCATAGTTTAGTGCAGACCAAGTGTTTGTGAAAATGTTTCTATCATAATTGTCGCTCCCAAAGATTTGCATCCCGGTACAAGCGCGAACGGTCGGTGAAATGAGAAGATGAAGGTGAAATGAATAGAGTCGCCAGCTAGGCATTTTTATCCCGAAGGAAAGGTAATGCTGCATAAACCTAGAAAGATATGGATAAGACGGTTGCGAACCAGAGAAATTGAGAAAGGGGGTTGGTTACAACCTGGGAAGGTATTAGCACCCAGATTGTCCGTTGTACTCGACAGGATCCATGCTTACAAGATTGTGTTTAAAGGGGTAGTGTATGTGCTATCTGTGTGCAAAAGCTGGAAAAGAATATACAAGTGTCTGTGCAAAAGGGAAGTGAAGTGCTCAGGAACTGAGGCTTAGAAAAGAATGCTGAAAGAGGGGGATGACAAAGAGACTTTTGTTCGATAATTGTTAAGTTATGCCTACGTATCCTCTCGTGCAATGAGGAAGTCAGAACACCGTAGTTCGACTCAAAGAGACTGAAAGATGAATTTGACTGATGAACTGCTTGCTTGCCCATGCTCAAGTGTATGACTCGTCTGGCTCGAGTGCTAACTATCTTGCATTAGACGGAAGAAGCAAGTTCTCGCTTATGAATGAGTGTGATGAGAAAAGAATCCCGAAGGAGACGATTATTGTTTGTTTTTGTGTTTTCAGTTTTGTTATTGTTTTTGGTGTTTTGCATAAGTTAATTAGCTTAAGCCTAAATCAAGGGGCTTGTAAACTCATTATATCCTTCCTGATTAGGGATAATGAGAATACTTAAGTATGAGATAAGCATCTCAACTTAATTACCATGATGATGTAGGATTAAGATCATTAACCTACTTGTGATTAATTAGATGTTTTCGGATTTTGTTTAGTGTTAAGTAATGAGTTTAATCTCTAATTATAGATTAGTGAACTCATTACACCATCCTAATAGAAGGATAATAGATGAGAACACTTAAGCTGAGGAAGATACCTCAAGTTAATCCATGGTTAGGGATTAAATTCATTATATAACAAAGCCTTTATTAAGTGGATTTTATTTAAGGGATGAGATTAAGAAATGAGTTTTATGGTTTGTAAGACAACTTAAGGGGGACTTGTCCATTAAACACTAGGGTTAGTCCTTCTTAACCATAAATGAAGAATTAGAACCCTAATGTAAGGCCCAAGTTACAAGATGAAGTCTTAGTTATTAATAAGATGATTTGATTAAGAGGTTTAAATAAATTAAAGGTTTAACACTTAGGATTAAATTTATACACTCCGTCCTAATTGAAGGATGCATGCATAACCCTAATACCAAAGTCCTAAAACTTTAAGAGTTTAATCTCTGATTATGAAGATGGGAAGAGAGACTCAAAGGTAAAAACTAAAGGGGGACTATATACAACCCTAAAGTTATCATGCTTGGTTATCCTATGGTTTGTGAGGCTCAAGAGAAGTCTTCAAGGAAGCCACCAAGGAGAAGCAAGATGAAAAGAGGAGGAAGCAGAAGAAATAAGTTACTTACTTCAATGAAGAAGATAAGTAACTTAGAGAAAGAAAGTGAGAGATAAACATGAGTGAGCAAGCCCACTCAAAGACAATTAAAAAATGCAGCAAATATGGATGTGAAGAAGATAAAGAGAAATGAGAAGTGAAGGCAAATTCACTTCTCAAATTAACTTACCACCTGAAATGTTAACATAAGATGCATAAGGAAAGAAATGGAATGGAATGATGCATATGCAAAGGAAAAGACCAAAATCATAAGCATACACATGATGCAAATGATGCTATGACATGATGTAAAGGCATACAAAGTGTATATGAATGATCATGCAAAGAATGAATGCAAATGAGGCATGCTTTGAAGTTTGAAAGTTCATGAAAGTTAATGAATGGAAATGAATGAAAATCATGACAAATGAATGAAGAAATGATCAAGCATGGTTCTAACATGTCCTAAGATGTCTAAGATGACATATGAATGCATGAAATGTCATGGCAAATTCATGTATGGATGCATATGCAAGATGAATACAAATGAAGATGCAAAATTAGGGTTTTAAAGAAGGATGAGATGCAAATGGCAAAGACAGAAGCAAATGACATGATAAAAAATTGAAAAATGCACTCAAAGGAACCCTAAACCTATGCTAGGTTATCATCCAAAGGGGGAGGTCAGAAGCTAAACCTAGAAGGAGTTATGAATTTCCTAAGTTTCTAGGGTTTTTAGGGTGATCCTCAATGTAAAATGCTAAACAAATTGAAAATGAAAGATATATTCATGCAAAAAATATCCTAGAAACTACATGATATACATAAAACAATGCAAAAATAATCATCTTCAAATTCTTCTTGGTTAGGCAGAAAAGATTTTTCCAAGTCAGGGTCCAAAAGTAGGATTTAAATGACCCTTAATTCAAATAAAATTCTCAAATGATCATCAAACCTAAAAAGAAATTTGTGTGAAAAGTTTGAAAATGTTTCTAAATGCAAAGGGATGATTCATGAATTTTTTGGTGATTTTTAGAAACTTAAATGGTATTTTAATTAATTAAATTCAATTAATTAATTAAAATAAACATTTAAATATTTTAAAAATACAATTTTTATGCAAAAAATAAAATAAAAATCGTTTTCTGATTAAGAAAAATATTTGGAATAAAAATGTAAAAGGAAATATTTTTGGGATTTTTCTAAGTATTTTAAAATAAATATGCAAGAAAATGCAATTAAAATGAAATAAAAATCAAATTAAATGGAAAGTATGACAATCTGATGGACCAGATTCAAAGCTGGGTGGAGGGAATTGACTGGCGCATAAATGAGTGGTCCAGATGCATTCTGACTAATTAATTCAAATTAAATTAATTAATTGAGGGTTAGGGTTTAATGACTGATCTGGGGCGTTCAAACACGCGTGGGAGACACAATCCAAGGGCCAGAATTCATAGTTGCCTAATCACCTGAGATTAGCCCTAATTAATCTCAGGTGGTCGGAGAAGACTTCCGGTCGTCTTCTCCGGCGAGACCTTCATCATATCTCTCTCAAAACCTCACTAAAACGCATCAAAATCTCCATATTCACTCAACTAAACATCCTAAACAAGAATCCAACAAAAAAAATCTATTTATTTTTCTTGAATCAAAAGAAACAAACAAAATCATTTTCACGGGCAAAGTTTCAGACAGTCAGTACATGCTTATTTCTTGATCATTTTCAAAACCAAACACATCCCCATGATCAGTGCAACATATAGAACAATATAAGAACCTAAAAACACGTTTCTGGGAAAAATGTTCTTGAGGTTACCTGAGTTGAAGCTTTCGAAACTGAAACTTTTTGGGCTCTTCTTTGGTGCTTTTCCACTCCCCTTGATCTCTTATGCTTCTGGAATGCTTGGAAGGAGTTTATATGGAGTGTTTTGAAGGTTTCAGTTCAGAGGTGAGGGAAATCGTGTTTTTGATTCTTGAGGTTTCAGGCTTATTTAATGGTTGGGAAATGATCTAGAGAGTGTATGGAGATGATTGGTGAAAGAATTTTGAAGTTTTGATGGCTGGTTTATGAATTTCGAAGAAATGAAGTTTTAGAGTGATTTTTAGTAATCTGAGTTGTGTGATGATTCAGGGCAATGTGTTGTGTGAAATGAGTTGCATAAGGCATGTATGTGAAGCTGTGATAGGTCAGAATATTTGGTGTGGGCTATGCTGATTGGTATGGGGTGATTTGGAAAAAGTCAAGGTTGGTTGTACTTGAGGTATGGGCACATGGCAGGCTTGGATTTGGGCATGGCTTGGTTCAGTAGAGATCAATGAATGCTTATGGATCAGATTTGATGAGCTGTAACAAGTGTATAGAAAGATTCATGCCATTTTGCAAATTTGAAGAACTTTGGCCCTTTTGGAATTTCTTGAAGTTCAAGGCATGAAAGTGTATGATTCTTGGGCCAATTCTGATATTTTGAAGTTTCTTGATCATGTTATGTCACATTTGAGCATGTTAGAAGTCATTAGAAGCCTTGGCAAGTGGTTTTGCAAAAAATCCTCTTTGGTGCATTCTTGAAAATTATAGGTTTTTTGCCAACTTTGAAGGATCATAACTTGAGTTCCATAATGAATTAGAACATGTTCTTGTACGTTTTGAAAAAGGAAAGACCTAATATACAACTTTCATGAACAACAATTTTTCATTTGAGGCATTTTTGGTTGAGAAAGAGGAGGTTGAAGAACTTTCCCAAAATGGAAAGTTTCCATTACAAGTCATTTCCATTTTTGGCAACTTTTGGTTTAGCTCAAATTTATTCAATTTTGTGAACTTCCAAGCACTTCAATGATCAAATAAATATCATATAACTTCAATTTGATGAAAATACCCCTTTGGTTCCATTGTTGGGGGCCTCAGATGCCCTGATTTTGCTCTGACTTGCTCAAGAAGTTACCTAATGAACAAATGACTTCCACAATGAATTTCTTCATCAAACTTGGTACACATGATCCTTATAGCATCTTAAGAACATTAGACACAAGAATGACCAAAAAATTTGGACTTATGGCCTCTGAAACCAAAACCCTAATTTTGGTCATTTGTGTAGTGAAAACTCTAGCTCTGCTTCCAAGCCTTGCCAGTTCTTGTGATTTCTTGACTTCTTTGACCTTTGGGAGATATAATATGATGATTTAAACACACATGGACCCTCTTGGAATGCTTGGAGGCCTTTGGAGTGGCTCAGATGGATCCTTGGATTGCTCATATCACAAACCCTAGATGCAGATGAACTTGAACTAATGCAGTGAAACAAAATGCAATATGAGGTGGTATGCTTATACTAATGCAAACATGAAAGATCACAAGCCATGGTGTGAAATTAGTGAGGGCAAATTTGGGGTGTTTACAATAATTACATAACAACCTTAGAGAAAATTCTACACCAGACTATTTGGCAAAACACACTAAGTGTGGTGTGCACACCAAGTGTTCGATAAAATTCAAAACACATTATTTCTTGTTTGTTGTGCCTATTTCTTCTTTCTATACATTGTTGGAAGTAGTTTAATCAATTGGTTCAAATTTAAGTGATTATTTTGCTTGATATTGATGAGTTAATTCATCTTCATTATCCCATTTGGTTTGATAACGCATATCCGATCACCGGTGACTTAAAATAATTTAGACGTGATTTTTTCGGGGAACTTCCGCAAAATATTTTTCAATTAATTTTTAAAAAGTAAAATATTTTAGAAGAGATCTATTCAACCGCCCCTTCTAAATCCGCGTCATTGTCTAACATGATGTGATATATATATATATATATATATATATATATATATATATATATATATATATATATATATATATATATATATATATATATATATATATATATATATATATATATATAATACTACTTTATTCACGTTTGTGCATTTATATATGATATTATTTTATTAATAAAAATGGTTTTATCTTTAAAAAAATTTGTTCAGCTAAAATTCTGCAGATGTATTTACGATTTTGTTTTCACATATGTATCAACAAACGGTTTCAACGTAAAAAAATTGGTGCGAACGGAAATATGAGATATACTTAAAAATATAGTAGATAACTGAGAATATTATGGAATGAATTGAGAAATTCTTATTATTTATTTATCGGGTAACTTTGAAATGGTATTTATATTTTGCCTTGTGAACATATATTAGCGTGATGCTATGATTGTTACCAAATAACTAAAAAATTAAGTCTTCGGAACTAAGACGAAGTTTATAATGATTTTAATTTGATTTCTCCAAGAATATTTCTAAATTAAATTACCCATCACAATAACATGTACCAAATCAAATGTCAAGTGGAGAAAGTAATGCCTTAAAATAGATTTAACTTTGGTGAGGCAATTAAGCAAATATACTAGTTATTATGAAAGAATGATCCACCGTCTAATACAAAATTAATTTCGGTAAAGATTAATTGTAAACCAATTCAATTTCTCTCTTTATTAAAGAAACAACTGGTTATAATAAATATCCAGAAATAAGACAAAGTCCAAATCTAAATTTGATTTAGCCAAGACTTTCCATTATAAAATTTGATTGACTTTTTTTGGGAAGATTTAGCACGGTAGTTGTTAAAGAATGGTTCATTCTTTAATATAAAATTAATTACTGTAAAGATCAAATGCAAACCACTTCAATATTGCAACCTTATAAATAGAAAGCTATACATGCAACATAATTCATTCTCACAAGCAAATAATAACTTACATAATAACAAAGAATCATTAAAGAGTAGTAGTGAGCTGCAAAATGAAAGTTCTTTACTTCTTTGTTGGCATCTTGGCTTTGACATCAGTTTCCTTTGCTTATGACCCAAGCCCTCTCCAAGACTTTTGTGTTGCAATCAAAGACCCTAAAGATGGTGGTATGTATATAATCCTCCCAAATCTTACTTTGAACTATTTTTTATTGTTTAATTAGCTTAAGTTGAGAATTAATATAATTTTTGCTTCATATCTTTTTTAGCTCCATTTATTAATATCAAGGTTTAAATTGGTCCATTAACTTTGTAAATCGTTATATATTAATCTTTCTTATTTAGTTAGTTACCAAAAACACTCACCAATTGGTCGCTAATTAGACGGAGACACTAATATAATATCTTTTTAAAGTTAAGAGATCAAAATGAATCTTTTTAAAGATAATTGACTAAAATGAACTATGAGATTCACATATAGGACAATATTAAACCTTTTTTATTTATTTCTTTTTAATATATTATTGTTTTGTTTTGACAATTTGCAGTATTTGTGAACGGAAAATTCTGTAAAGACCCTGCACTAGTTAAAGCTGAAGATTTCTTCAAACATATTGAACCTGCAAATCCCGTAAATGCATTGGGCTCTCAAGTGACTCCAGTATTTGTAGACCAACTGTTGGGACTAAACACACTTGGAATATCTTTGGCTCGCATTGATTTTGCACCTAAAGGTTTAAATCCACCCCACATTCACCCTCGAGGGACTGAAATCCTTACAGTTCTCGAAGGCACTCTTTATGTTGGATTTGTCACTTCCAATCAAGATAAAAATCGTCTTTTCACCAAAGTTCTTAACAAGGGTGATGTGTTTGTTTTTCCAATCGGTCTAATTCACTTTCAACTAAATGTGGGATATGGCAACGCTGTTGCCATCGCTGGACTTAGCAGTCAAAATCCAGGAGTTATCACTATTGCAAATGCTTTGTTTAAATCTGATCCCCTTATTTCCGATGAGGTTCTTACTAAAGCTTTTCAAGTTGATAAGAGCATCATTGATTATCTTCAAGGGCAGACTTGGTATGACAACAACTAGTTTGAAAACTTGATAAGTTCTTCAATCACCTTATACAATCAGCCTTATCTACTTGCGTGTTAGTTTTATTACTAAATAAAATGTATGGGTTGTCTATTTAAATACATAGTTGTTTTATTCTGAGTTTCATGTGGTTCAATAATAAATTATCGTTGTGATTTTTGTAATATATTAATTTTCTACCATGTCCTCTTCTCATGTAAATTTGATTATTCATAAGTGATATTTAGATTTAAGTTACTCTACATACTAGCAAGAAACAAACTTTAGAATAATGAAAATATAAATTAACATCAAAATCAGAAGACTGAGGATCTTGATGATAGAAATAAATCTAACTGTATAATTGTCTTGCCTTATTACTATCTTTGAGAGAAGATTCAAGAATTAATTGCCCTTGGGGAAAAAAGGTTATTGTTAAGCTTATAGGGCATCGTATTGGATGCAAAGCTTTGAAAAGACATTTGAAATAGATTTGGGTGAGGAAATGAGACATAAGTATTATACATTTGAAATAAAAGATGATCACTACCTTATAAAATGAGTGTGGAGTTTGAATTTCAACCCGGTTAGTGTAACATTCCGTCTACAGTATGGGTAAAAATTTCTGATCTACCAAATGAGTATTGTAACAATATATCTGTAATGATACATATCCATTTGGCATCAACTGACTTTTGACCTTTAGGACTAGAACCTGCTACGCTCCTCGAGAGTATTCAACTAAAAATTGACAAGCTCAAATCTAACATGGGCAATGTCAAGCTTAACATGGGCAAGCTTGTCACATACCTATTTTGGTCTTATTTATAGTAGTGACACGTTGAGACATGTTTTTGGGAATTGGTATAATTCCTTAATCATTGACACGCTCCCTTGATTTAAGGAACGACTCACCTCCTTTCTATACTAATAACCCAAACCTAGTAAGTATAGAAGACAAAGGAATTAGTCCCTCTTAATAATTGAGGGTATATAAATACAACATCCCAAGAGAAATTGTCTGTCATTTCTTCATCAGTACTTTTCTTTTCAGTAGAGTCTCCCCATCCAGTTATTTGGATGTCTTCAATCTTGATACGATAACTTTCAGGAGCAGTGTATTTTACTAGAAATCATATTTTCTGCTTGATTGTCCCAAGGTGTCTCATGTCTCTGAAGAGACCATTGAGTCATCTTCTTCAATAACATTAACTTCTGGTGGTGCAAAGTTGATGAATTCATGTCCAGCACCTCTTGTAGTTTCATTAAGACGATGCTTGACGTCTTTAGATTTTCAAGATAAGGTTTCCACAACTCTGGGAGGAAAGATGAATCTTTCTCAAGGTCATTCAACAAATATTCATTCTTTGGCTGACTCTTATACCCTGGAATTCCCGTGTAAGGCTCCCAGATGGGTAAATTGTCCATCGGATCATATGAAGTGTAGTCACAACTGTGCTCCGTTATAACATCTTCTTCTAATAAGTTGGGAGGAGCACAACATCCTTTAGGATTTCAATATCCATAGATCGTTCTGACATCAAGTTTTGGTATATATCTTGGATTGTATAATGGAAAACAAAATGGAATGTACTTTTCTTCTTGATATATATATATATATATATATATATATATATATATATATATATATATATATATATATATATATATCATTCCTTGTTGAAATATGTCTTCCATTATTCATGTGAATTGTTAGAGTCATTCTCTTCGATGGTGTGTAGTTCTTGAAAGATTGGGTGGAGGAAGCCTCCATTGTGAAATAAATTTTGAATATAACGAACGTCTTTGTCCTTCTTTGTGGGCATGGAAACTACAAGGGAGAAACCAATACCTTTTCTTGTCTTACTGTCAATAGGAACCACAACTTATCCCCATCATTTTATGTCTTTGCTTTCCACGACTTGGAGAACGTCTTTATAGGTGGAAATCAACGTTCCTTTTTCTGGACGATTCTCATTGTTCACAAAGAGTGATTGGAATTTAGTCCCGATGACTTCTTCTGGTTCCAAGTATGATAATGATGATAAATTGCTCACGATCAAAGCTTTTTTCTCAACATATCGTCACCATTTTGTTATTTTCCACAAACTTCAGCTTCTGGTGAAGTGTTGAAGTGACTGCTCTTGCTTTATGGATCCAGGGTCATCCTAGCAAACTACTATATATTGTACGAATATCCATGACTTGGAAAGTGATATGAAATCTACTTCGCCGATAACTACTTTCTTGGATTCGTCAAAAGCTTTGACTACGATCCCACTACCTCTCATGAGAGGTGTAACACGGTGGGAGAACTGACTTTTAATTTTTGTCACAAGATATGTTGTAGTAAGCAAGAGTCGCCACCGACTTTTAATTCATCCAATTTAGGAAAGTCGTAAAAGAATAGGAAAGACCTTTAAAAGATTTTGAGTTCGGGGGGTAATTTATACAAGGGGAAGGTGAGCACCCTTTGTATACATGGTTATCCATGGGATCTTAATTGCTTAGCTCACTTTATTTGTTTTGTTTGAAAAGTGTAGTGTGTGATTAAAATATTTTTGTAAAGATTTAACATTGTAATGATTCTTGTATGAATGTATACAAAGTGTTTACTTGTTTGAAAGTATTTTGAAAAAAAAAGAGTGTAGGGTGTAAAAAGTATTTGTTTTGAAAGTTGTGAGCAGGCTTTTAAGAGTTACTTACCCTAAGTTATAAAGTCTTTTCTCTTCATTTTCATTTCCTTAGGGATAAAATTGTCCTTACGATCAGTTAGTAAGTAGTATTATCCTTGGATTTGGAAGGGACAAATGTAGGATCATCGTTATGGTCACAGAAGGCAACATGTAGAGATACCTTAACAATTCAAAGGGACTATCATCATTCTTATAGGGATATGATCATTTATTCGAAGGCAACTCGAAGGGTCATCGAGGGACTATGATCTTCTATTCGAAAGGCAACCATGATGATTTATTTCTTTAGGCAACAAGTTAAGGTACTCCTACGTTAGAGGGACTTGACCATTTATTGTAAGGCAATAAAGAGAGGTTACCCTAGAGGTGTGAGTGTGCAAGTGTATTCAACTCAGTTATTTTAAATTGTGAAAATTAGGGTTAGTTAACAGTTGATTTTAATCTTATCATACAATCCTATTAAGCATACATCTAACAGATTATAGTGCGGAAAATAAACCCTAATTTAAACTATTACATGGCTTCGGGAGAGATACATAAATAAAACCTGACAGAAAACGTAAAGTGCGAAAAATAAAACCTAAAACTATTACAAGACTTTAGCAGTTACATTATTTTAACGAAAATAAAATTGTGCGAGAAAAATAAATTATTACTTATTTCGCGCATCCTATATTATTCTAAAACAATAAAATAAAATCGAGAAAAAAATATAAAGGAAATATTGATTAAGATTTTGATTAATTGATTTTTATTAAAAAAATGTTTGATAAAAAAAAATTAGTTTAATGAAATTAATTAAATTTGAATTAATTATGTAAAAGTAAATATTTTTTGATGTTTTATGATTTTATGAAAAAATATTAACAAATGACATATTTTTGATTGGTTAGAAAAAACATATTAATTTAGATTAAATGATATTTGAAAATAAAAGAAAAAGAAAAGAAATTAAAAATATAAATAAAAAGGAAAATAAGAAAAATGCCCAAAAAAAGAAGAAGGGGGGGGGGGACGCTGGGATCGAACTCAGGTCCTCTGGGTTACCAGCAAGCATTCCAACCACCATGCCACATGTTTCTAGCTGTTAGGAAATAGAACATAATTATTATATAATAAAAATGAATTTAAAAACGAAAAAGCGCGCGCATGTCATCTTCCTCCTCCAGTCGTCCAGGTTTTTACCTACGGTTTGGATTTCGTCACTAAAGCTTATAGTGACAGTTTTATTCGTCACTATAACACCCGCACACTTCAAAAATTAAAACTAAGCATTATAAATACCATATAAGCACATAGATCAGCTAGAAATAGTCTTCTGAATTCAATGTTCCAATCAATTTGGTCTAAAATTGCCTCTTGCTATGGTTCCCCAAATTCATGGCTTCCAACTCTAACAATGGCAAATCATAATTCTTGCACCTAAACTTCAATTTGATTGCCCAGATAGCTTGATCACATCATACAAAACACAAATATGCAAAGAGATTAGCTGTATCATGCATATAAATATGAAATCGAAAAATTGAAAGAAAAAAAAAGCAAATTCGGTTATGGCGTTTTATGAGGTTTTGGAGCAATGTGATGATTGGTACACCTTCAGAAGAGTAAGGAATGTTCTTGGACCTTCAAACCTCCTTGAGAATGGCTGCAACCCTAAAACCTAATCCAACTTACTCTTGAGTTTTTTGAAGTTTTGTATGCTCTCTTTGATAAAAAATTATGTCCTCTTGACATCTGCCCTTGTTATGTATATATAGAGGATGAATTTAGGTCAATTTGTGGGCTTGGATTCAAGTTATTTTGGGATGATGAGATTTGATTGAAATTAGATTTGAAAACTTTCTATTTTGACCATTATTGAGCTATCATGACTTTCCTCTTATTGGGCACGAATTTGAATCACATATTATGACAATAAACCTCAAAATTTGATCCCAAAATAATCCATAGATCAAATATTTGATTTTTCAATATTTATTTTAATTAAAATTGATTTTAAATGAATTAAATCCAATAAAATATAAAATAAACAAAGAAAATCAAAATATATGACTTATAGGTCGTGGATCATCTTAAGATTAAGTTTGGACAGTGAAAACATAGGCCCATTTGGCAAAAACTCAAGTTTGGTCATTGTTTGCCTTATACACCTCCTTAAATTTGCTCAACTTTAACAATGCATAACTTCATCAATTTTTGTCATATGAATATGCTCTTGGACGTTTTAGAAATCTTAAATTGTCCTTTAATCACTCCTTTTGGTCCCATGTCCATTTGATCTTCTATGTTCAAGTTATGAGCTTTTGAAAAAGTTGGCTTTTTGTTGACTTTTTTGAGGACCTGTAATGTCTTGGCCCATGTCTCTCAAATGAAGCATTTATGGACTTGGCTTGTGAGACACAAAGTTGTAAGGAATTTAATTTCATTCACAATGAGCTTTGGATGGGAAATTTCTGATGAAGCATGTGAAAGTTAGAGCTGGTCAAAGTATAGTTGACTTTCTCCTTAAGAAACCATAATTTATCAACTTTTGCCTTAAGATGAATTTGAGGTTTTATTGATGAATCATGATCAACCCTTGATCCAATGATGAATCTTACTTCATAATTTTGATGTTGACCAAAAATCTTAAAGTTTGACTGTATGTTGACCACATTTGACTTTTTACCCAAGTTAACTGATTATTGATTATCTGAGCATCTGACTGATCAAACTTGTAGGGCAAGTCTTGAAACTTGACATGAGGATCCTTTGAAATATATGGGATACCATGAAGTCCACTTGAGGCTTCGGAAGTCCACTTTACTTTCGGAAACACAAAACCCTAATTTGAGATCTATTGCTTAGGAGGAGGCTTTGTATGATGAAACCTTGAATTCCTTTGAACAATTGAGAATCTTATGAACATTTGGAGACCTCTTAAGACATATTGTCTTGAAGATATGAGGGAAAATTTTGGGGTACAACAACTTCCCCTGTTCAATTTTCTAAAACCTGAGGAGTTAGACTGGCGTGCACGCCATTCATGACCTGAAGGTGGAAGAAGATTGAACACTTAAAGCCCAAAAATTTGCACTCGCCAGTGCGCAAAGTAACACTGTTGGTTGATTGTATTACTTGAATGGGCTTAAAGATGCCATTCGGAGTATTTGGAGACAGGCTTATAGATGCCATCCAAAGTGTCTGTTGATAGGAGTATCAGGATGTGTCTATGTTTGACTATATCTGGATATTATTCTGGAATGAGTATCCGAACTAGATCTTTGTCTTGATCGTCTCTGAACTGTCTCTGGAAAATATCCTGAACAAAGTATCAGAACTAGATCTTTTTCTCGATTGTCTCTGAACTGTCTCTTGGAAAACATCCTGAACTAAGTATCAGAACTAGATCTTTGTTTTGATCGTCTCTGAACTGTCTCTCGAAAATATCCTTAACTAACTATCAGAACTAGATCCTTGTTTTGATCGTCTCTGAACTGTCTCTAGAAAACATCCTGAACTAAGTATTAGAACTAGATCTTTGTTTTGATCGTCTCTGAACTATCTCTGGAAAATATCCAGAACTAAGTATCAGAACTAGATCTTTGTTTTGATCGTCTTTGAACTGTCTCTGGAAAGTATCAGAACTATATCTTTGTCTCGGTCGTCTCTAAATTGTCTCTAGGAGACGACAATGTTCATCTGATCGCGGACTATCCTGAAAAGGCAAAGTTAGTTTTATGCGAGGTCATTTGATGTATGTAATACATTGTAAGATGATGTTCTTAACATAACGAGAATGTTCTATGCGTTATGAATGCAAATGTCATGATATGTTGTAGATGATGTATGGACAAATTATGTAGTCGAAGCACATTAGTGGCTTCATGTAACAATTGCTAGCTGGGGAAAATAAATCCTTGTTCATTGTTGGGGATGATGAAGATATTTACTCCAAATTGCAGTCGAGGAGAGTCGATCGTTCATCATGCTTTGTATTGAAGGATTAAGTTTCTAAATACCCTAACTGGGGATAAAAAAGATGGACATTCCTCCGATGTACTATCTGACCAGGTGTCAACCCTTCTGGTGGATAGCAGGCTTAATTGAATTCTGTTGGAGAATAGAATCTTGCCGGAGCTTTATAATGTTGGAAATACAATCTCTGTTGGGGAAAAAACTGCTTGAAATGATTTGCTGGAACAACTCTATAGAGATTACTGTGTGGGGATGAACCTATGGAGATCTGTTGGACATGAGCTCTGTTGGGGATTCCAACCTCCAAGAGTCCTTAGTAAATGTTATTATTATAATTTATATATATATATATATATATATATATATATTATTTTTGGTAAACATCAATCATATTCAAAAGCATACATTCATTCAAAATAACTAAGGGATTCAGAACTTCTGATATTCTCGACTTCCCCGAGTAATTTTCTAGGAATTATCATGACTGAATTCGAAAACATGATACTGACACCATCTGATACTATTGGCACAGACAATTAATTTCCATAATGGCTTTTGCTGAAACCCAGTATCAAGGAAATGTAATGAGAGAAATGTGTTTTCAAAATGTGGTGGATTGTGTACGCCCCGGGTAATGGTTAAGGAGCTTGTCACTGAATTTGATCTGATGAGATTTGAAAGAGAGCGTTGCTCCTAGCTGAGGAGTATTTGTCCTAGAATGGAAGTATTTTAAAGGATATGCCTCAAGAGAAATAAACGGAATGCCCCATAATAACATGCCCCTGGCATCGCGAACTCGGTAATGTTACTTATGGCAATTCAGATGAGGAGATCTGCCCCTGGCTATTAAGCATCATTGAATCTTGACCTGACTTTCCTAGATGAATTGGACAATAACATGGCATGCCCCCTTGTTTGGAAGATAATGACCGTGCCCCTTGTATACATTGGCTTTGATCCAACTGAGTCAGTCCCAGGAAGTAACTTTGTTTGTCAAGAGGACTTTGGTTTATTGAATGTTCATCATGTAAGCTTCTCTGCTATTAAATACTTAGTTATATGCAAATAATGAAACTCAAAATGAAACGCTTATGTCTGTCTTAAAGTTTTGAAAAATAATTATTTTAGAAAAACAATGTTTGTAAAAACTGTGATATTAACTCAAGATTTATAATAAGCCCTAAAGGAGTCAAGATACCTTTTTGTAGCAGTGCACTTTCGAACTAGCCATGCTTCAGTTAGGACTTTTAAAGGGTAGTAACGTGGCCTAGTTCATGGTTTAAGAAACAAAGGATAAAGGCTCAAATTTTATTTGTACCCAACCCATCCTTCATGATGTTCTTCAGTCCTATGTTCGGTTAACTTATGCATTGAGGCTCCAAAGGAGTTTGGAATTATAACACTGACATTTGCGATGGTTCAGAAACTAGATGTTTATTTGAGAAAAAACAGTCATCTTTTTTTTGTGTGGAGGATTTTTAGTGACCTTTTTTTCTTTTGACTTTGTTATCCATTCCTTTTGCCTGAACTGTTTGTTTCAAGATTACAGTCAGCGTGATGTCTCATTTTTTACTAAGTCCCCTTCATAGGTTTTGACTTATGAGCTTTTCTTTTGCTAGATATTGACTGTCGGACCTAGTTATTACAGGGAACCATCATTAGTTGTGTACAAAAGGGTCAACTAGCATAATTGAGTTAACCGAGGATCTACTCTGCCCCAGGTTATGATTAAGGGTTTTAATTTGCGTGAGAATGAAAACTCCTACTTCATAGGCTCAAAAGGGTTGACTAGGGATTAACTTCCTTATATCTCCATTGTTTAGGAATCGAAACAATGTCTGTACATCGTCAACATAGTTTGTTCAAAAGCATACTATATGAAATTATGGTTTCATCTTCAGCATCCTCCCTCTAAAGGCTTACAGCTTTAATAAGAGTTAAATATCACAAAAGAGAAGTAAGAAGCATATTTTAAATATAGTGAAACAACTGGATTAATTCAAAACAAACATATGCAATGCATTATCTTGAAAACAAAAGTTTGACATAATAGTAAGTGTTTAAACCAACAAAAGGAATTACAAATGAAAACTCAAATGTTCTCAAAGCTTCCTCCTCTAAACGTATCACTCCGGATGTCTGGAAGCTATGATGTTTGATGGATGATAGAAGAACTCAATCTGGTCTTCTGGAGTAACCTCAAGGACTCTTTCGTCAATCAGGTCTTGAATCTTATTCTTCAATTCCCAATAGTTATTAGTGTCATATCCATGACTATTGGAATGATATGCACACCTTGCATTGGGGTTATAGTGAGGAGAGGAAGTATTGGGATCCTGAAGAGGGTCTCTTAATACAACCAGATTCATCTCCAACAAGCATTGCAAAGTTTGCGACATTGGCATGTTGGTTTTAATAAACTGTCTTTTATGTTCCTTGTGTTGAGAAGAATTAACCTTATAAGACATTCTTCCTTTAATTGAAATACTATCACTAGTAACCTGTCTCTTTCCTTCTCTTATCCTCTTCTTCTTACGACCAAGTTAGCTTGTTTCACCGGAGGTTGACTGATGATTAGATTCCCGACTCTGTTGTCTTGAATTTTATTGATAAAGACTCTCAACTCTTCTTGCCCCTGGGCTAAGTTTTAGATAAGAGCCACCTTCCCATTCATCTGGATTCTCATCTCTGCCATCTTAGCTTGCAATTATTCCAACTGATCATCCTTGTTGTCTTCAGGATTCTTCTTTTTCATGTCCTTAGTGAGGAGGGCTTTCAACTCTTCTTGCCCCTTGGACAAATTTAGGATTACTTCTTGAAATTGAGCATTTTGGGTTTGGAGATCTTTGACAGTCTGTTCGATAGCCATATCAACTGAAATAAACAGCAAAAACATAAGAGACCTGTCATGGAAACCTGTTATGAAATGGTATGACATGTAAATGCATATGCAATTTTTTCAAGGACTCGTAGGATTTAAATTTGTTAAAGAAAAACAGAAACAAAATTTTTATTAGTAAGTTAAAAATATAACTACCCCTTGGGCTTACAATGAAGGAAAAACAAGAAAAGTTACGAAGAAAATAAAAACATTTGAGACTCAAGTCTCCCATGGACGTTTCCTCTTTGTATTAAGATATGTATTGAGGTTTCACTCTTCGTGAAGTTTCCTTGTTAGCTCCAACACTTTCTCTTTGCTAGAATAGAACTGATCCTCAAAGGTATGCCTTTCCTCTTTTAGTTGGATCTAAGATTTCTGTAGCTCTTCTAGGTCAGTAGGCATGTCTGGATGAAGAATAGTGTAAGGAACATCTCCTTCAATAATATGCTCAACGATCACCGGTAGAACATCAGGATATAGCATCATAAGAGTTTGAGCACGAGATCGCACCCATCTGAGGTAAGGCTCCATAGGGATGGAGTATTTTGGTTCTAGAGTGTTACTATTAATCTTATTCACCATGCCCTAAGCATGTATAAACCTTTGACGGTAACCTTAAGGATCATTGTCATAATCGAACACAATACCTTGAATAATCATATCATAAGGGCCGTCACTCCAAGCATAACCAAATTGATGTAGTGCTAAAGAAGGATTATAAGTAATGCCTCCTCTTATGCCAAAGAGTGGCACATTAGGGAACTCTCCACAGCGGTCAATGATAGTGATGTTTTCCATGGATCAGGAACACCAATGGATATCTGAATGAGAGAGTGACATTATCCTTCTAGACCACCTTAAACCTTGTTCATTCTTCATCACAGATCGAGGAAGGTGTGAAATAAAACAACTTGCTAGTAGAGGTATGCAACACATCAGAGTCCCTCACACAAGATTATGAGTCAGAAATATGTTAATTGCGTGCACATCTATGAATTGGCCCGGATTAGGGAACAATACCAAACCATAAATCAATAGGGCCAAGATCTCCTCAAAATCATAGTAACTATAACATCTAAAAATACCTGAGCTTTCTCTATCAATACTTTAACAAGAAGACCTTTAACTTCACTTCTTCTTTCCAATACAATATCTGACTTCTTCAAATGTAAAGTTGCTGCAATAATTTCAGGTTTAGGCTCCTTCTTTATACTTGTGAAAGGCTTTTGATCAAGAATAGGCACACCAAGTAGTTTGGAGAATTCTTCCATTGTAGGCACCAACTGATAATCGGGAAATGTGAAATAGTGATGTTTAGGGTCAAAGAATTGGAACAAAACATTCATCATGTCTTCATTAAACCCTGAAGTAACCAAACCAAGCAGACAACCATGCCTTTTGATGAATTCAGAGTTCTCAGGAACTTTTGAGACTAATTCCTTAATCTTCGAAGGTATCTGTACAAAGTTGATTCAGATAGTGTTTCTGCGAGTGGAAGCCATAACCTACAACAAAGGACAAAGATAAATCCCTTGGTCCTTGAAATAGTTAGTGAAAATGTTATGTTATGATGTCATGATGTTATGATGTTATGTTTATGTTTAAAGCAAGCAAATGGCAAACACAAACAAGTCACACAAGAGCCTTAGGTTTAAAGGCTTGCATGAAGTTCATAGGTAAGTACCCTCCCCACTAAAGTTTAGTTGGTTCAACCTGTCCTAGCAATAGTAACCAGGTTCTAAGGAATCTCAATATCACGGATTCTTCTCAAAGTTTATTTCAGTGTGGCAACTATTTCACCAACAAAAACATCCCAAGATTAGAATCTCAATGAGTGAAGCATCGAGTATCAACCAACTTTAGACTTCACCAAAGCCGACTATCTCACTACTTTCTACTGGCCAAGATGGGTCAATTAAGGTTCTAAAGGGAAGTTAGTGTAAATGACACCATATGGTAGCCTGATATTACCCTCAACTGTCTTGAAGAATATCAGTACCAACCAAAATGTCACACTAACTGTAGCTACTAGATCAACCATGGCGGTATACATCGTACAATTTCCTTGGTCTATTTCCACTTACCTAAGGTATCACTAGATCTGTGTTAGGATCTTTCTCACAGTAGCCCCAAAACAAGTACCCTTCAAAAATAAAGCATATAATTCAAACAAGTAAAATGATCTAACTCTAAGGTAACCCCTCTTTTTAAGAGATAAACACTCCCCAGCAGAGTCGCTAGTTCTGTAACACGGTGGGAGAACTGACTTTTAATTTTTGTCGCAAGATATGTTGTGGTAAGCAAGAGTCGCCATCGAATTTTATTTCATCTAATTTAGGAAAAGCATAAAAAAACATGAAAGACCTTTAAAAGATTTTGAGTTCGGGGGGTAAGTTATACAAAGGGAAGGTGTTAGCACCCTTTGTATCCATGGTTATCCATGAGCTCTTAATTGCTTAGCTCACTTTATTTGTTTTGTTTGGAAAGTGTAGTGTGTGACTAAAATATTTTCGTAAATATTTAACTTTGTAATGATTCTTGTATGAATGTATACAAAGTGCTTACTTATTTAAAAGTATTTTGAAAAAAAAGAGTGTAAGGTGTAAAAAGTATTTGTTTTGAAAGTTGTGAGCAGGCTTTTAAGAGTTACATACCCTAAATTATAAAGTCTTTCTCATCATTTTCGTTTATTTAGGGATAAAATTGTCCTTACTATCAGTTAGTAAGTAGTCTTTTCCATGGATTTGGAAGGGACATACATAGGGTCATCGTTATGGTCATAGAATGCAACATGTAGAGATACCTTAATAATTCTAAGGGACTATCATCATTCTTATAGGGACAAGATCATTTATTTGAAGGCAACTCGAAGGCTCATCGAGGGACTATGATCTTCTATTCGAAAGGAAACCATGATGATTTATTTCTTTAGGCAACAAGTTAAGGTACTCCTACGTTCGAGGGACTTGACCATTTATTGTAAGGCAATAAAGAGAGGTTACCCTAGAGGTGTGAGCGTGCAAGTGTATTCAGTTCAGTTATTTTAATTCTGAAACTTAGGGTTAGCTAATAGTTGATTTTAATCTTATCATACAATCCTATTAAACATACATCTAACAATTTATACGGCGGAAAATAAACCCTAATTTAAACTATTACATGGCTTCAGAAGAGATACATAAATAAAACCTGACAGAAAACGTAAAGTGCAGAAAATAAAACCTAAAACTATTACAAGACTTTAGCAGTTACATTATTTTAACGAAAATAAAATCGTGCGAGAAAAATAAATTATTACAAATTCCGCGCATCCTATACAATTCTTCTAAAACAATAAAATAAAATCGAAAAAAAATAGAAAGGAAATATTGATTAAGATTTTAATTAATTGATTTTTATTAAAAAAATGTTTGATAAAAAAAGAATTTGTTTAATGAAATAAATTAAATTTGAATTAATTATGTAAAAGTAAATTTTTTTTTGATGTTTTATAATTTTATGAAAAAATATTAACAAATGACATATTTTTTATTGGTTAGAAAAAACATATTAATTTAGATTAAATGATTTTTGAAAGAAAAAAAAAGAAATTAAAAATATAAATAAAAAGGAAAATAAGAAAAATGCCCAAAAAAAGAAGGGGGGGGGGGACGCTGGGATCGAACCCAGGTCCTCTGGGTTAACAACAAGCATTCCAACCACCAGGCCACGTGCTTCTAGTTGTTAGGAAATGAAACCGAATTATTATATAATAAAAATGAATTTAAAAACGAAAATGCACGCACAGGTCATCTTCCTTCTCCAGTCGTCCAGGTTTTTAACTACGGTTTGAATTTCGTCACTAAAGCTTATAGTGACGGTTTTATCTGTCACTATAACACCTGCATATTTCAAAAATTAAAACCAAGCATTAAAAATACCATATAAGCACATAAATCAGCTAGAAATCGTCTTCTGAATTCAATGGTCCAATCAATTTGGTCTAAAATTGCCTCTAGCTATGGTTCCCCAAATTCATGGCTTCCAACCCCAATAATGGCAGATCATGATTTTTGCACCTAAACTTCAATTCGATTGCCCGGATAGCTTGCTCACATCATACAAAACACAAATATGCAAATATATTAGATGTATAATGCTTATAAATATGAAATCGAAAAATTGAAAGAAACCAAATAAAGCAAATTCGGTTATGGCGTTTTATGAGGTTTTGGAACAAAGTGATGATTGGTACACCTTCAGAAGAGTCTAAGGAATGTTCTTGGACCTTCAAACCTCCTTGAAAATGTCTGCAACCCTAAAACCGAATCCAACTTACTCTTGAGCGTTTTGAAATTTTGTATGCTCTCTTTGATCAAAAATTGCGTCCTCTTGACATCTACCCTTGTTTTATATATATATATATATATATATATATATATATATATATATATATATATATATATATATATATATATATATATATATATATATATATATATATGAGATGGATTTAGGTCAATTTGTGGGCTTGGATTCAAGTTATTTTGGGATGATGAGATTTGATTGAAATTAGATTTGAAAACTTTCTATTTTGGCCATTATTGAGCTATCATGACTTTCCTCTTGTTGTGCACGAATTTGAATCACATATTATGACAATAAACCTCAAAATCTGATCCCAAAATAATCCATAGATCAAATATTTGATTTTTCAATATTTATTTTAATTAAAATTGAATTTAAATGAATTAAATCCAATAAAATATATGACTTATAGGTCGTGTATCATCTTAAGATTAAGTTTGGACTATGAAAACATAGGCCCATTTGGCAAAAACTCAAGTTTGGTCATTGTTTGCCTTATACACCTCCTTAAATTTGCTCAACTTTAACAATGCATAACTTCCTCAATCATATGAATTTGCTCTTGGAATTTTTAGAAAGCTTAAAGTATCCTTTAATCACTCCTTTTTGTCCCATTTCCATTTGATCTTCCATGTTCAAGTTATGAGCTTTTTTAAAAGTTGACTTTTTGTTGACTTTTTAGAGGATCTGTAATGTCTTGGCCCGTATCTCTCAAATGAAGCATGAAATTCTGGTATGACAGACTCAGATGTCTAATACGATGTTGAGACATCTTATCTGTTACTTATAAACATGGTAAGGTATACATATCAGTACTTAAATAATTCTGTTATATCAGAGTCAAACATGCTTCAGGATGTTGGGACATCTGATAGGACATTAAGTTCAGGTACTGCATAAAACATAAAAAAAATAAAGAACACAGCAGAAGTTTGTTAACCCAGTTCAGTGTATAACCACACCTACATCTGGAGGCTACCAAGCCAGGAGGAAATCCACTATTAGTAATATTAATTCTAGACTTAAACCACCCTGTTTAATCTATCACTTAATACTTACCCAATGCAATTTCTACCTAAGACTCACTTAGATAAGAGTACCCTACTCACTCCCCCTCAATCACACAGTGATCTTTTACAATGATTAATAAAATTGAAGTCACACTTCAAACACAACAGCTTGATCTTACTTAGAAGTTTCAATCAAGACACAATACTTCTCTTGCTTACAAGCTTCGAGAATCACAAGTGAAACAGCCACAATAGAGTTCCTTGTTACTCACGGCTGCCACAAGAACACAACTCTAATAATGTTTACATTTTCGGTTGATTGGGTTCATTCTAAACTAGGTTACAAGGTTTCTTTTATAACCTATTCCCAACTGGATTTGGGCCTAAACAATCACAACAATAGCTGCTACAAATATGCAGAAATATCTGCTACAAATATTCCAAAAGATCTTCAACTCCTAAAATATCTCTAAATATAGAAACCTATATTTTTCAATATTTGTCTTCAATTTAAATTGAGTCTTTAAGATCTTCTAAATCAGCACCACATATGATTGCATAATATCTCCAGAATATTCTGCATAATTCAGATCTGATAAATCCAATGTTATCACCTTGAATTAGGGTTTGTTACTTCCTAGATTCTAGGTGATTTTGTTCTTCTGATTAATCTGAATCTTCATAACAAAACTCCCTACAGATGCGCCTTGTTCTGTTTTTATCCATCCATAATTAATTCCAGATAACTCTCCTTAAATATCTCAAATCAGTTAGTCATTAATTAATTCTGGTAGCAGGTCTGAGATGTCTCAACATCTGTTGGGACATCCTGAAAAACTGAACTTACTTCATTTACTGATACAATGTCCTAACATCTGATGTGACATCCTGTACACTGAACTTATTCCATTAACTGATACAATGTCCTAACATCTGGTGTGACATCCTGATATCTTGACTTAAGTTCATTAACTGTTACTCTGTTTGATAGTGTCACAACATCTGGTGTGACATCCTGAACTAAGTTCCACACTTCTTGTTTGATATCTATATGTAAAACATGACAGTAATGTTGTCATGACAGTTGCAGATGTTTCAACATTCTCTTTGATATCTGTCATGACATTTGCAGATGTTTCAACATCTTCTTTGACATCTGTCTGTAGCATATGACAGTAATTCTGTCATGACATTTGCAGATGTTTCAACATCTTCTTTGACATCTGTCTGTAGCATATGACAGTAATTCTGTCATGACATTTGCAGATGTTTCAACATCTTCTTTGACATCTGTCTGTAACATATGATAGTAATTCTGTCATGATATTTGCATATGTTTCAACATCTTCTTTGACATCTGAATGTAACATATGACAACATCTGTTGGGACATCCTGAATTAAGTTCTTCTACTCTGTTTGATAATGTCCCAACATCTGATAGAACATTCTGAACTGAATTCAACATCTTCTTTGACAACTTCCACATTTATCTGTGCCACCATGTCAGGACATCATGTTTGACATGTTCTTCCAGATTCTATACCATGTTAATATGGAACTTCTTATTCAACATTTTCCAGCCATATTAGTTTTACCAAACATAATGCCAATCATAAAATAATAGCATTTAGAATCTCCCCCTTTGGCTTATTTTGGCTAAAACTAATTTACATACAGATGTAGTAGTACCTTATGTAGAATTTCCTTAACATCACATCTTCATATCAGACCTCACACTATTACTTCTCCCCCTTTTTAGCCATAAAAAGACAAAGGTGTATAATCTCCATAAGCTTGAAACAAACACAAGCTTCACAATTCCTCAAGAATCAAACATAAACTGCAGAGAGCAGCTTTATATAGTATAGCCTTCTAGACTCTTAGGATTCTCCTTATCTGGTTAAGGTATTACTCCCCCTTAACACCACAAAATCAAGTGCACATACTTGTAACACACTCCCCCTGTCTAGGATACTCCATGCTTCTCTGTACATTGATGAAAGGAAAACATAAGACGCATCTTCATGTCTTCAAGAGCTCACTCTCTGTTCAATTCCCAATCGAACACATTCACTTCTTGTACCAAAGCATACCTGATTCCTTTCTGGGTTTGTAGTTACCACAGACTACACAAGATGAACATCTTCTAGCACACAGGTTCTTGACACTAAGCCTGATATACTTCTGGTGGATCAACAAAGATGTGCTATTCAGTTGAGGCCTTGTGCTGATCCTCAGATGCTTCTTCATCACAATTAGTGAAGGCCTTTTTCTGGTCCTCAGATGTTTCAACATCTATTGGGACATCCTGTTGAGCAGGAGTGTCCTTTGCAACCTGAGTTTGTTGATCTTCTTGTGGGGCTGGCATAGTGTTCAGAGGGAAAGATATGCCACTTACCATTCTTTGCTCAGATAGGATCTTGGTTACCAACTCCTTTATGAAATTATCCACACATTCAGAAGCTTTTGGAGTGTTGTACAATGGTGAAGATATGCCTTTGGTCTTGCTGAAAACTTGATCTTTTTGGAGTTCTTGGCTTTTTAGCATGAGGAACACTTCCAGTCTCTTCTTCATGTTTCTTCCAATATAGATCATCTACTTCATCATTCTCCCATATGATTAGGTAGTCTAATAATAGAACCCATGTAGATAAACACCCCAGATAATGTACTAACACTTAGTTAGAACATTTTTTTCATACACCAAGACCTTATCACCATGATCCTAGATGTACTCCACCAACTGGACTTACTATAGCATAGTAATCCAAGAACTGAAAATCTTCAACTACACTGTGCCACCAGTTAGAATCAGAAATCCAGAGAGAGTGATAAACTCTCATCCACCTTCAAGAAGAATAAATCCTCTTGAGTCTTCAACTCATCACTCCTCTGCCCAAGAGCAATTTGTTCCAAGACAATCCTCAAGAACAACCAGCTGCCACACTCTGATTATCTTGATTCTTCGAATCCACTTTAAAGATCAACCAATTACCACATTTTGATAACCTTCTTTATGAATCCTCATATGAAAAATCCAATTGCCACTTTTGTCTTCTTCACGTTTATAATAAATCTTCCAAAGATATCCTGGAAAAAAATTGATCTTCACCAATTAGACTCTGATGTTGAACTGGATGTTTAAACATTATTAGCCCACATCCATCTGTTAAATTCAGTTCCTTCTTCTGCCACTTGAAAGAACCTCCTTCCTTTATATAACAAGAGTTACATGCTCTCATAGACTTGATTTATCCATCAAGTTTGAGTAGACAACCTCCATTCTATTGGTTTTGCAGAAGTTCTTACCAATAACACATATTGATGAGAAACTTCCAATGTTTCTCCAAAGTCTTCAAACCTGCCACTGTCTGATTATTCAGAAGAAATAGTTAAGAACTACACCTCAAAACTATACCAAGGATGCCACCTTTCCTTGAGTAAGGCAGTCTAAACAAATTTATGATATCTCCACCTATCTTAACTCCATGATGAGCATTCTGGACTACACCTAGATCAGAAATAAACCAATCCAAGTAGTCACCAAGATTATGATATGTTCATGGTCTTTCATCTCCATCTTCAGAATCAACAATATCCAGACAAGTTCTTGCCAAGAAACTTTCCAGAAATACATAACTCCTGTCACACAAGACTGAAGCCAATGCTACAGCTCATGCAATACCTCTCCCATGATTCTGCACCAACTCTGATGATAAGATGTTCCAACATCTGTTTGAACATCACCAATCTTGAATCACAAGGATAATCAATCAAATATTTGTGAATTCCACAAACAACAATTGATCTTAAATCCTTGTATAATACCTTATCAGATATTTCTACATAATCTGATCTTTTACTTTTGAAGGATTTTAAGGTTAGCTCCAGATAAGATTAGCAAGATCTCCTCATGTCATGGATAAACAATACTCCAGCTGAGCATGTACTCCACTAATTCTCAATTTCACACCCCTGATGAACATACAAAGAGCACAACTGATAAATATCCATACTTGATTTTATATTCCAAAACAGATGCTCTTAGTTTGCTTGCTACAAAGGGTTTATACTGCCACTATCCATGACTAGTAGTGGAAGAGACTACCAGTTCAACAACCATTCTGATCAGACTTCCCAATCTGACATTCTTCCCTTGCTTCTAGCAATTGTTGGTCACATTGCTAGCTTTAATCATGACCAAAGTCATGCATTTATCACCCACATTTGTAAATACATTTAGAAGCTTCTTCATCTTCAGATTCACCATCAGATTCATCAGTATTCTGAGCAACCTCTTCCAGCTCCAGCCTTTGAAATACTTCCTCAAGCTTTTTCTTCCTGGCATCCAGATTTTTGCAAGTGTTCTTCAGATCTGCAAACAAGGCAGCTTTGGATATGGGAGTCTTTGCTTTTGAAGGTCCAGCAGATGTCCTAGTGGAAGCTTCAACATCAGCAGCATGATGGCTCAAGAAAAGTTTGTAATGGAAGGCTAGAGAACTTTTTCTATTGCATACTGAATCCTTCTCAGTGAGGATACCTGGATACTGGCTTAGTATGATTCCACATAGCAGAGAGGGAAAAGCAATGGGAAGCTTTGTTGCAGATGTTCCAACATGCTTCAATGTCTGAAAAAATATAAGCCCCAAAGTCCAGCTTTGCTTGGGTGTCCACAGCATATATGAACCTGCTCAATTCAGTTGCTATTGAGGAGGTATGGTTGGTAGGGACCCAATTTGAAGTGCCAATCCTATGCAGCATTGCATACTTCAGAAAATTTCTCCTTGACTGGCCAAGATTTGAATTGATTAGCAGTGATGACCTTGCACACATGGTTATTTATCTTTCCCAGCTCATTAGATCCATCAGATTCTCTTCCTAGATAGTGGTTGATAACCCTAGAAGAGAATTCCACACATCTCCCTCTTACATACACCTTTCTGAAGTCATCTGATTTACCATCATCACAGTCCTCTTGTAGGTTGACAATGAATTTCTTGACTAGCAGCTCATAGCAAGGTGAAAAGTTTAATATTGTCTTGAATAAACCAGCAGAAGAAATTAGGTCAATTACCTCAGTGCACTCAAGTGCATTTCTGCCCAGCTCTCTTTCAAGTGCTACCCTTCTTTGGTATACAAATTTCCATCTGCTCACACTTGACACATTGTCCAGAGGAGCTTCTGGAACAGCAGAGATGGACCTTGAGGGTGCTGGTTTCTTCTTTGGTTGGGATGTTGGGACATCCTCTTCAACATCTGAATCTGGTGGAGTTACAACTTTCCTCTTTTGGGTATTCACCTTGCTTCATTGTTTAGTAGGACCAAGTATCACTTTGACCTTGTTTTTCTTTGGAGTAGGCTGCTTCTTTTCAGGAGTTGAATATCCTGCAGTCTTCTTTTCCTTTCTAGCCCTAAGCCTTTTGGCTATGCTAGGATCCACAGAAGCAATGTTCTCTGTGTCAGAGTCATTATCTAAGTCTTCAAAATGTAGCATAGATGCCTCCTCTTCCAGGTTAGGAGTAGGTTCCAAACATATGTGATCATCACACATTTGTCTAGCACCCAAAGCATCCATCATCACACCAGTTTCCTTCTTCTGGAACACAAAACTAAGCTTGGTTCATAAACTGTTGATGTGTAGTGTGGTGTCAAGCCAATAGGATTGACATATCAATTCAGCTTCTTTCTTGATGAAACTTCCTTCAGTTCTTGATTTAGACAATCATAAACATGTATCTTCACAGGAGAGATTTTCTCCACTATACCTAAACAACATAGGACACCATAACCAGGAAGTATATTCTCATTAGGTCACCATAAGCTTAAGAGATAACTTATCAAGATTTTTACTCCCGCATGAAAGATTTGATAATTATACTCTTTTGTTTTGGCTCCAACCTCTTCTTTCATCAAGAACCACAACATTCTGAACTAAGTGTTCTCCAGTTCTCACAGAGAACAAAATACAAGCCTCCTTCAAATATAGAATTCTCTGAACCAAGATGTCAGGACATTCTGTTTGACATCATAGCTTCACAGCAATTCACCAGCAAATTTCCAGCCCTGATAACACCAGACTGGTCCAATATACACCATATGATGAATAGTCCATCCTCCACTTCTAGGGACCATTCAAACACCAATATGAACCTCTCAAGTTCAAACAGCTTTTCATAATATCCTCCTTCTTCCTTTACCATGAACCAGAAAGTATCCCCCTTAGATCTCATCCAGAAACAGACCAGGATGCCTGCTCTGATACCAATTGAAATTCTGGTATGACAGACTCAGATGTCTAATACGATGTTGAGACATCTTATCTGTTACTTATAAACATGGTAAGGTATACATATCAGTACTTAAATAATTCTGTTATATCAGAGTCAAACATGCTTCAGGATGTTGGGACATCTGATAGGACATTAAGTTCAGGTACTGCATAAAACATAAAAAAAATAAAGAACACAGCAGAAGTTTGTTAACCCAGTTCAGTGTATAACCACACCTACATCTGGAGTCTACCAAGCCAGGAGGAAATCCACTATTAGTAATATTAATTCTAGACTTAAACCACCCTGTTTAATCTATCACTTAATACTTACCCAATGCAATTTCTACCTAAGACTCACTTAGATAAGAGTACCCTACTCACTCCCCCTCAATCACACAGTGATCTTTTACAATGATTAATAAAATTGAAGTCACACTTCAAACACAACAGCTTGATCTTACTTAGAAGTTTCAATCAAGACACAATACTTCTCTTGCTTACAAGCTTCGAGAATCACAAGTGAAACAGCCACAATAGAGTTCCTTGTTACTCACGGCTGCCACAAGAACACAACTCTAATAATGTTTACATTTTCGGTTGATTGGGTTCATTCTAAACTAGGTTACAAGGTTTCTTTTATAACCTATTCCCAACTGGATTTGGGCCTAAACAATCACAACAATAGCTGCTACAAATATGCAGAAATATCTGCTACAAATATTCCAAAAGATCTTCAACTCCTAAAATATCTCTAAATATAGAAACCTATATTTTTCAATATTTGTCTTCAATTTAAATTGAGTCTTTAAGATCTTCTAAATCAGCACCACATATGATTGCATAATATCTCCAGAATATTCTGCATAATTCAGATCTGATAAATCCAATGTTATCACCTTGAATTAGGGTTTGTTACTTCCTAGATTCTAGGTGATTTTGTTCTTCTGATTAATCTGAATCTTCATAACAAAACTCCCTACAGATGCGCCTTGTTCTGTTTTTATCCATCCATAATTAATTCCAGATAACTCTCCTTAAATATCTCAAATCAGTTAGTCATTAATTAATTCTGGTAGCAGGTCTGAGATGTCTCAACATCTGTTGGGACATCCTGAAAAACTGAACTTACTTCATTTACTGATACAATGTCCTAACATCTGATGTGACATCCTGTACACTGAACTTATTCCATTAACTGATACAATGTCCTAACATCTGGTGTGACATCCTGATATCTTGACTTAAGTTCATTAACTGTTACTCTGTTTGATAGTGTCACAACATCTGGTGTGACATCCTGAACTAAGTTCCACACTTCTTGTTTGATATCTATATGTAAAACATGACAGTAATGTTGTCATGACAGTTGCAGATGTTTCAACATTCTCTTTGATATCTGTCATGACATTTGCAGATGTTTCAACATCTTCTTTGACATCTGTCTATAGCATATGACAGTAATTCTGTCATGACATTTGCAGATGTTTCAACATCTTCTTTGACATCTGTCTGTAGCATATGACAGTAATTCTGTCATGACATTTGCAGATGTTTCAACATCTTCTTTGACATCTGTCTGTAACATATGATAGTAATTCTGTCATGATATTTGCATATGTTTCAACATCTTCTTTGACATCTGAATGTAACATATGACAACATCTGTTGGGACATCCTGAATTAAGTTCTTCTACTCTGTTTGATAATGTCCCAACATCTGATAGAACATTCTGAACTGAATTCAACATCTTCTTTGACAACTTCCACATTTATCTGTGCCACCATGTCAGGACATCATGTTTGACATGTTCTTCCAGATTCTATACCATGTTAATATGGAACTTCTTATTCAACATTTTCCAGCCATATTAGTTTTACCAAACATAATGCCAATCATAAAATAATAGCATTTACATGAAGCATTTCTGGAATTGGCTTGTGAGACACAAAGTTTTAAGGAATTGAATTTTCTTCACAATGAGCTTTGGATGGGAAATTTCTGATGAAGCATGTGAAAGTTAGAGCTGGTCAAAGTACAATTGACTTTCTCCTTAAGAAACCCTAATTTAGAAACTTTTGCCTTGTGATGAATTTGAGGTTTTCTTGATGAATCATGATCAACCTTTGATCCATGTTGAATATTACTTCATAATCTTGATGTTGACTAAAAATATTGAAGTTTGACAGTATGTTGACAATAGTTGACTTTTTACCCAAGTTAACTGATTATTGATTATCTGAGCATCTGACTGACCAAACTTATAGGGCAAGTCTTGAAACTTGACATGAGGATCCTTTGAAGTATATGGGATACCATGAAGTCCACTTGAGTCTTTGGAAGTCAAATTTACTTTGGGAAACACAAAACCCTAATTTGAGATCTATTGCTTAGGATGAGGCTTTGTCTGATGAAACCTTGAATTCCTTTGAATAATTGAGAATCTTATGAACATTAGGAGACCTCTTGAGACATATTGTCTTGAAGATATGATGGCAAATTTTGGGGTACAATGGGAGGTCCTTGGAAATATAATCGTACAAAAGTTGACTTTGGCATGACATTCAAAGATGAACTTGTGTCTACGAGTATGCTGGCTAGAGCACCGTCCCTGCAATTGATTATATTATTATGAGCCATATTTTTATTCTTGCCCTCTTCTAGAAGATCTTCATCATTGAAACCCAAGTTGTTGCAAGCTGTGATGTTGGACACAATGATGTTAAATTGATTTAGTGTCACGTCTTGTTCTACGAAAGCTTGTTCCAAAACATTGTATAGAGCTTCTCTGTGAGCTTCTGAGCTAAGTCGAAGAGTTAATATCGAGATCCGAGAAGGAGTTTGTAGCAATTGATTGATACCATAAATTTTAACCTCAAGATCCCATGACATTTTCATACGTTTGACATCATTTACATACACTTTTTATACATCACTAACCCATTGAAGAAGACCAAAGTTTGTTTCTTGTTTTGCACCTATAATGAACTAGGGTTTTAGGCTTCATAAAGGTATTCAAGCAAATGATCAATCAATAATTGGCATGATATTCAAGCTCTCAACCTTATCAATCATCCATAGGATCCAATAGATCCTCAATGAAAATAGTTCATCACAAGATTACACGACTTCAAAAGAATCAAGCCCCGAAACCCCCGGTGACACCAAATTAGGGTTTTGATTGACTGAGGTCTCCAAAAGTGAAATTTTCATATGAGAATGAGCCATCACCATAGTACGTGGATTGAGTAGCTCATATACACCCTAAAAGTCCATCTACAAGTTTAAAATTTCCTCAAGGGGTGCAATGGACAAAAATCGGGAATTATGGTTTCACAGTGTAAAATTCATCTGAGACCAAAAGTCAAAGTTTGACTTCTTACACAAAAATGATCCTCGTGGCCTATATTACAAGAATATATGGTCCATTGATGCATTTGAACAAGAAATAATCAAGAAATCAAGGTTACTTGTAAAAGGGGCAATAATAGAAAAATGTAATATTTTCCAAGTTATATGGAAAAAATGTTCAAGTACCAAATTTCCAACGATCATAATTTGTGATCCAAACATCAAATTTTCGTGGTTCAAATCTAGAATGATAGTCATTGATACTTACTACAAAAGCTTCAACTACACCTCATTCCAATTCCTCATGGATTTTAAATTATGGATTGATCAAAATCACAAAAAAAAAAGGATTGCACTTTGAAACTTAATGAAATCTGCCTAATTCAAAAACAGTCCAAACATCAAAATGTAGGAGGATTTTTCACTATGATCCAAAGGGAATTATGTTGCATGGTTTTCGTGACTTGTATTACTAAACTCCTTTGATATTCAATGTGTTTGCGAATCACTATCAAAGATCAATCATTCGATTCTTTTTTTTTATCCTATGAAGCCGATTAAGGAAGGGTAATAAAAGTCTCCAACTAACCCTACTTGAAAATTGAGTTAAAACAGTAAAAAAGTTAAGTTTTAGAGGCTACCTAGAGATTAGGGTCCCCTTTAGGTTATTCATAATAGGTTTAGGAAAATATTTTTTTCTTGATATCTGGTGGTGGGGTCTTGAATTTAGGATTGAGAGTGTGTTGAGATGAGGTAAGATAAGTGAGATTTGTGTTTTTGGTATTTTGAGGGTTTCTGATGTTTTTGATAGGTTTGAGAACCTATTGTTGTTTTTTTAGTATGGTCGCAAATATCTTACGATTTTTTTCCTACGTACCCCTAAAATGAGAATTGAAGGATCAAAGCATCATAGTTCCCCCTAAGGGTAAGGCTAGGAGGATGGTTGATTTGTATCCTGGTTAAAGCACATGATGATGATGCTCAAATGGTTTGTATTTGTGTCTTGATCAAAGCCCAAGACTGAAGCTGAAAGGTTTGTTATGACTGATAGGGTGCTTGAATTACATAGCTCAAGGCATAAGCTTAATATGGTATCTTGATTTGCATATCTCAAGAAATATTGAATGGGTACCCTGAATTGCATAGCTCAAGGAGGAATGAATGGTTGACCTGAATTGCATAGCTCAGGAAAGCTGAATTGGGGTGGAAAAATGACTGGTGGAAAGTGATGTTAGTTATAGTCCAAGTGTATGACTGAAGAGATTAACTTAGTTAGATTCCAATACTATGACTGTTGGGGATTATCTTAGTTAAAGTCCAAGACTATGACTGTAATGATTTAGCTTAGTTAAAGTCCAAGACTATGACTGTAGTGAATTAGCTTAGTTAAAGTCCAAGACTATGATTATAATTGAATTAGCTTGGTTAGAGTCCAATAATATGGCTGTAATTGAATTAGCTTATTTAAAGTCCAATATTATGACTAAAATTAATTAGCTTAGTTAGAGTCCAAGACTATGACTGTAGTGTTTGACCAAGTAGTAAGTGTTTCACTTTTTGTGCCATGATTGAAGCCCAAGGTTGAAGCTAAAAGACTCATTAGAGATAATTTGTCATCTCTAAAGAGGTAAAGGTTTATTTATATGAGTGCCTTGATTGAATCCCAAGGTTGAAGCTGAACAAAGAAAACTTACTCTTTGGGGAAAGTTTTATCTGTGTCTTGATTTGGGAGTCTAGGTGTGAAGCTTATTTGGTGAGAGACTAACTCTTGATTTATTTGTATATTGTATGAAGCCCAGAATGGTAGGCTGACTTTTGTTGGGAGACTGACTCTTGATGAATAGTGTTTTATCTGTTTGTTTGATAAAAGGTTTTGAGCTCATTAGACATTCCTTTGTCTGGGGAGGTTCAATTGCTTAGAGCCCAAGAGGAGGCTATCTTGGTCATCCATCGGGGAGAGGGAAACTATTGTATGTGTTTGATTCTAAGGATATGTTCCTATGCTTTTAGGAATCCTTTGAGGGTCCTTGTGTTTAATGTAACACCCCGTTTCTACCCGCAATTAATTATAAATAAATCAGAGTTCAACAAAATAGGGTATCCCATTTTCTTCTTTTAAATCATACATCACGTACACCTCAAGTAATAAACCAAGTCTTTATTATGCAGCGGAATTCATTAAAGTCATAAAAATCTCATCTTTAAAAATTCAACTTAATAATAACTCATCAAAATCCAAATACTCATCTTATAAAAGAAACATCATTTTCTAAAGGAAACATCTTTAATCCAATCATAAACAAAACAAAATGAAAACAAATTCATGCATTCGCTAATCCCCCCGAAGTGCTACGTATCAGAGTTACCAACGACTCAAACCATCTAATGGAAACTTCTTACTACTCGGAATTACCTGCACATTACCAACCAAGGGTAACATTCAAACAGAAGGGGTGAGATATCGACAATTATAAACAGGATACAATAATCAACATATATAAGTTAAAGTCATTCAATCACCCATTCACATCATAATAATCACGAACATTGCATCATCATAACATCTATAACATCATCATAAATAATTCAACAATGCAATTCATATGCGACTCAACAATGTATGCATGTGGTACCATTCAGAGCAAACTCCTATCTTAAAAAATTCATGCCATTTAGATGGGCATCAGCAAGGCATAAGCTTTCATCTCAAACATCGTGGTTGCCATTCCAGGCCATCTTAATTATGCAAATGTATGCGGTGTGAGAATGGAATACACTACAATCAAACATCATAAACATTGATCATCATATCATCTTGATCATCACAACATCGTTGGTCATAAGACCTACATCAGAATACGTCATTGCAATAGTATAAAATCGTCGTAATCTTCTTAGTTTATCACCTCTAAATTCATCGTCTAAATTCTTTTAGAAACATTCGCTAAATCATTGTTTTATTATCCTCTGATCACATCTATTGTCAATTACTAATCCTAAATCATCTTTCGGAAACATCAGAAACGAAACGGATGCGAAACGATAGGCGAATCGTTGCGAAATCACAAAAAACGCATCAACGCAGATCAAACACGTACGACCTTCCCATACGCGTACCAGAGTACGCCTATACGCCCCATACGCGTAGCATCTTACGCTCTTAAGCGTACACTATGCAAATGACCAGAGAGTCTGCAAAAACCACTCTCCATACGCGTAACAGGCGGCGTACCACCAAATGTTACGCATATCAGCTTGTCTCATACGCGTAAGGCTAGATCCCTTACGCAAACCACTAGAACCCATATCAGTTCATCTTCCTCTACGGGTTTATCATGCTAACACTCCAAATCAGTCCTAAAGGGGTTTTTACCATGTTTTAGACTTTTAATTCTCCATCTTATCACTCATCTAACATTACTACATCAATTTATCAACCTATTCACATCATCTAATTCAGATTCGTCATAATTTCATCACACATCTCAAAAAATCATCATAATAATCATATACAACAACAATCAAAAGAGGCTTCCCATCAGTTATACTATCAAATATTCATCTAATTCATACGAAATCACACACATAACATCACACAACAACAATAAGGAAAATCAAACAACCATATCCCATACATACAAATTATTTTCTCCCAGTTATAAGATACGAATCCCACGCTTACCTTTGGATTGAATGGAGCTCGAATCTACGGTTGAAACTTCCTACGAAAATTTCCACGAAGATCCTTAGCCCTAGCTCTTGCTCTCTCTCAAGACTCGTTCTTCTCTCCAAATTCTAATTATGACTAATTCTCCCTAAACCTCTTACTAATCCTATTTTTCTTATTTTAATTAAAATGTCATAAAAATAATAATAATATTATTATTATTACTAAAATTCATTTAACTAATCCACTAATGGGCTTCTATCTACACCTCTCAATGTTACTATTAGAACTCCCCAAAATAAGTCTACCTCCTAACTCAACTTAAATCGTCTTAATCAAATAATCATCTTATTAATAAACATCACGCATCACAAATAATAAAAAATCTACTCAAAATAATTTAATTAAATTAATTAATTAAATCCAGGTGTTACAACTCTCCCCCACTAGAATATTTTCATCCTTGAAAATCTTACCTCGCTCAAACAACTCGGGATAAGACCCATGCATCTTTCTCTCTAATTCCCACGTCATACTCTCACTAGCAGCTCCTAGCCAAACAACTTTCACTAGAGCGATCTCTTTGCCTCACAAGGTTTTTCATCTCACGATCTTCAATACGTACCAACATAGTCTCCATGGTGAGATTATCCCGTACTTGAATATCATCCATACTAACAACATGAGACAAACCGGGAACATACTTCTGGAGTTGCGAAACATGGAACACATCATGCAAATTTGACAAATTAGGCGGTAAGGCCACTCGATAAGCAACTTTTCCAATTCTGTCCAAAATCTGATACAGACTAATAAACCTTGGAGTAAGCTTCTTAGACTTCAACGCGTTTCCAATACCAGTTACAGGTGTAACTCTCAAAAACATATGCTCACCAACTTGGAATTCCAAATCTTTCCTTTGCTTATCATGGTAACTTTTCTGTCTACTCTGAGACATTTTCATCTTCTCTCGGGTCAACTTAACTTTCTCGATAGTTTCTCGGACTAACTCAGGTCCAAGCACAATACTTTCACCAGATTCATGCCAACATAACGGATTCCTACATCTCCGACCATACAATGCCTCAAAAGGTGCCATCCTAATACTAGAATGATAACTGTTATTATACGTGAATTCTATCAACAGAAGATAAGTATCCCACGAACCTCCCTGCTCAAGAACACACGCCCTCAATAAATCCTCCAATGACTGAATAGTCCTCTCAGTTTGACCATCTGTATAAGGATGATAAGTTGAACTCAACCTCAACTTAGAACCTAATGCCTCTTGCAAACCCTTCCAAAATTCTAACGTAAAACTCAGATCTTTATCTGATACAATACTCAACAAAACACCATGCAGTTTCACAATCACTCTAACATAGATTTCTGCCAACTTAGACACCAGAAAACTGATATTGATAGGAATGAAGTGAGTCGACTTCGTTAACCTATCAACAATTACCCAAATCGAATTATGTCCTTTTGCAGTATTAGGCAATCCTGTAACAAAATCCATAGAAATGCTATCCCATTTCTATTCTGGAATCTTAAAAGGTTGCATTAATCCCATAGGCTTCTGATGTTCAACTTTAGACTTCTGGCAAGTCAAACATGCATACACAAAACGTGACACATCTTCCTTCATCCCAGACCACCAAAACAACTTCTTCAAATCTTGATACATCTTCATAGCTCCTGGATGAATACTCAAATTACTTCTATGACCCTCTTCAAGAATACTCTTCTTCATATCAACATCATCAGGAATGCAAATCCTATCATGCAATCTTAAGATACCATTTGCATCTATCTTGAAGTCACTCTTCTTTGATTTACCACATCCAACCATTATATCTACCAGCTTCACATCTAACTTCCGAGCCTCTGTGATATTATCCAGAAAATCATTATTAATCTTAAGCATACCCAAATTTACACTCTGCAATGTTACTTCGCAAACCAAACTCATGTCACGAAACTGCTCGATTAATTCCAATTCCTTAATCATCATTGCTGACATATGCAAAGTCTTACGACTTAAAGCATCAGATACAACATTAGCTTTACCCAGATGGTAATTCAAACCAAAATCATAATCTTTCAACAATTCCAACCATCTGCATTGCGTCATATTCAATTCTTTTTTATCAAATAGATACTTTAGACTCTTATGACTGCTAAATACTTCAAATCGAGAACCATACATATAGTGTCTCCAAATCTTCAACATAAAAACTACTGCAACAAGTTCTAAATCGTGTGTAGGATAATTATTTTCATGCACTCGTAACTGTCTCGATGCATATGCAATAACCTTATTATTCTGCATAAGCACGCCTCCTAAACCCATCAATGAAGCATCACAATACACCACAAACAGTTCATCTGGATTAGGTAATGTCAAAACCGGAGCCGACGTCAACCTTTTCTTCAACTCTGTAAAACTCTTTTCACAATGAATATCCCAAACAAAAGCCTTAATCTTGCATGTCAATCTAGTCAACGGAAGTGCCAACTTAGAAAATCCTTCAATAATTCTTCTATAATAACCAGCTAACCCCAAAAAGCTCCTAATCTCAGTAGCCGATCTTGGAGTTTCCCATTGTAACACAACTTCTACTTTAGAAGGATCCACATAAATACCACTGCCGGAAATTATATGACCAAGAAAACTGACTTCCTTCAACCAGAACTCACACTTGGACAACTTTGCATATAACTTCTTTTCTTTCAAAACCTCCAACACAGTCTTTAAGTGTTCCTTATGTTCCTCTTCTGAATTAGAATAAATCAGAATATCATCGATAAACATAACCACAAATCGATCCAAATACTTATGAAATATACAATTCATGTACTCCATGAATACTCCCGGTGCATTGGTAACACTGAAAGGCATCACCGAATACTCGTAATGTCAATACCTTGTTCTGAACGCAATCTTCTGAATATCCTCATCCTTCAGTTTGATCTGATGATAACCTGATCTTAAATCTATCTTGCTGAATACACAAGCACCCACCAACTGACCCATCAAATCATCAATCCTCGGAAGCGGGTACTTATTCTTCATCGTAACTTTATTCAGCTGTCTATAATCTACACAAAGTCTCATACTTCCATCTTTCTTCTTTACTAACAACACTGGAGCTCCCCACGATGATACATTTGGTCTCACAAACTTCTTCTCAAGCAATTCTTCTAACTACTTCTTCAATTCAGACAATTCAGATGCTGACATCCTATACGGTGCCATAAAAACAGGTCTAGTACCAAGTACAAGATCAATAGAAAACTCGACCTCCCTCTCTGGCGGCACATCAGGAATTTCATCAGGAAAAACACTTACCACTTTCAATTCCTCAATCTTAGCCTTGCTTTCAATTGACAATGTTGCCATCAATGAAAACATCTGAGCTTCTTCCTTCACCAATTTTTGCAACTCTCTGAAAGACAACAATTCAAATCCTTCCTCTTCCGGAGTAGAAAACCTCACCGACTTACAATAACAATTGATATGAACATAGTTATACTCTAACCAGTTCATACCTAGGATTACATTCATTCCAGTCAACGGCAGACAAACCAAATCAACCAAGAAATAGTGAAAATCGACAAAGGACATTTCAAACACACGAGAGAAGTAATCACTTATCCCGAAGTCGGAATCTCGCCGATTAACTCTCCATTCATAGCAGACAACTTAAGACCCAATTTCTTAACACAATCAGCAGAAACAAAACAATGCGTTGCACCAGTATCAATAATAGTAATTAATGGAATACTATTAATGAAACATGTACCGCTAATAAGCCTGTCCTTGCTAGCAGTCTGAGTTCCTTCCAATGCGATCACTTTTCCCGTCTGAGCTTTCTTCGGCTTCTGACACTTGCTACTAATGTGTCCCTCTTTGCCGCAATTAAATCAGACTACCTCTTTATGCTTATAATAATTTTCTGTATGCCCAATCTTGCCACATCGAAAAACGCCTCTTAACCTCAGCATTACAAACATTGCTCTTATGTCCAGCTTGACCACACTTGAAACAAAAAATACCAGCAGGAGCATCTCCCCCACTAGTCCTCTGACCCTAAGCAATTTTCTGCTTACCCTTGCCAGACGGAGTATCATAAGGCTTGCCATAATTCTGTTGGTGCTTACCTCTCCTGTCATTCATAATCTTATAGTGAGAATGACTATCTTCCTCGAAAATCTTGCAACTATCAACCAGATCAGAAAACACTCGAATCTTCTGGTACCCGACAACCTTCTTAACCTCAGAACGCAATCCATTCTCAAACTTTATGCACTTAGAGAATTCTGCTCCAGCTCCATCATAATGCAGATAAAACTTAGACAACTCAATGAATTTTGCAGCATAGTCAGTCACTAACATATTCCCCTGCTTCAATTCAAGGAATTCAACTTCCTTCTTACCGCGAACATCTTTAGGATAGTACTTCCTCAAAAGATCTATGCGGAAGACAACCCAAGTGACCTCTTCACCTACCGCTTCCAATCTCGCACGAGTCTCCAGCCACCAATCATTAGCCTCAAGCGTTAACATATGCGTACCATAGCGAACCTTCTGCACTACCATACAATCCATCACTCGGAAGATTCTTTCAATCTCCTTCAACCACTCCAATGATGCATGACGGTCATACTTACCCTAGAAAGTAGGCGGATTCTCCCTCTGAAAAGTCGCCAAACTACAAGATCCCTCATTCTCACCAGCATTAGGTAGGTTCTGCATAACTTATGCCATTTCTTGCATTGCAGCAGCCATATCAGCGTCGTTTCTTCCATCCATCACAACTAGACACCACAATAAGAACAAGGATCAGTATAAAATTAACAATACTCGATTGTTAACCTCTACGACTCGATAATATGACCGGACAGATCGACCTGCTCTGATACCACTAATGTAACACCCCATTTCTACCCGCAATTAATTATAAATAAATAAAATTTCAACAAAATAGGGTATCACATTTTCTTCTTTTAAATCATACATCACGTACACCTCAAGTAATAAACCAAGTCTTTATTAAGCAACATAATTCATTAAAGTCATAAACATCTCATCTTTAAAAATTCAACTTCATAATAACTCATCAAAATCCAAATACTCATCTTATAAAAGAAACATCATTTTCTAAAGGAAGCATCTTTAATCCAATCATAAACAAAACAAAATGAAAACAAATTCATGCATTTGCTAATCCCCTCGAAGTGATCTGCATCATAGCGACCAACGACTCAAACCATCTAACGGAAACATCTCGTTACTCAGAATTACCTGCACGTTACCAACCAAGGGTAACATTCAAACAGAAGGGGTGAGATATCGACAATTATAAACAGGATACAATAATCAACATATATAAGTTAAAGTCATTCAATCAACCATTCACGTCATTATCATCACGAACATCGCATCATCATAACATCTATAACATCATCATAAATAATTCAACAATGCAATTCATATGCGACTCGACAATGTATGCATATGGTACCATTCGGAGTAAACTCCCATCTTAAAAAAGTCATGCCATTTAGGTGGGCATCATCAAGACAAAAGTCTTCATCTCAAACATCGTGGTTGCCATTCCAGACCATCTTAATTATGCAAATGAATGCGATATGAGAATGGCATAAATACAATCAAACATCGTAAACATCGATCATCATATCATCTTGAACATCACAACATCGTCGGTCATAAGACCTACATCAAAATACGTCATTGCAATAGTATAAAATCGTCGTAATCTTCTTAGTTTATCACCTCTAAATTCATCGTCTAAATTCTTATAGCAACATTCTCTAAATCATCATTTTATTATCCTTTAATCACATCTATCGTCAATCACTAATCCTAAATCATCTTTCGGAAACATCAGAAACAAAATGGATGCAAAACGATAGGTGAATCTCTGCGAAATCACAAAAAATGCATCAACGCTGCTCAAACGCGTACCAAATGCGTACGGTCTTCCCATGCGCGTACCAGCGTACGCCCATGCGCGTATCACCTTATGCTCCTACGTGTACACTATGCAAACGACCAGAGAGTCTGCAAAAACCACTCTCCATACGTGTAACAAGCGGCATACCACCAGGTGTTACGCGTATCAGCTTGTCCCATACGCGTAAGGCTAGATCCCTTACGCAAACCACCAGAACCCATCTCAGTTCATCTTCCTCTACGGGTTTATCATGCTAACACTCCAAATCAGTCCTAAAGGGGTTTTTACAATGTTTTAGACTTATAATTTTTCATCTTATCACTCATCTAACATTACTACATCATTTTATCAACCTATTCACATCATCTAATTCAGATTCGTCATAATTTCATCACACATCTCAGAAAATCATCACAGTAATCATACACAACAACAATCAACATAGGCTTCACATCAATTATACTATCAAATATTCATCTAATTCATACGAAATCGCACACATAACATCACACAGCAACAACAAGGAAAATCAAACAACCTTATCCCATACATACAGTTTATTTTCTCCCGGTTATAAGATACGAATCTCACCCTTACATTTGGATTGAATGAAGCTCGAATCTAGGTTGAAACTTCCTACGAAAATCTCCACAAAGATCCTTAGCCCTAGCTGTTGCTCTCTCTCAAGACTCGTTCTTCTCTCCAAATTCTGATTATGACTAATTCTCCCTAAAACACTTACTAATCCTATTTTTCTTATTTTAATTAAAATGTCATAAAAATAATACTATTATTATTATTACTAAAATTTATTTAATTAATCCACTAATGGGCTTCTATCTACACCTCTCAATGTCACTATTAGAACTCCCCAAAATAAGTCTATCTCATAAATCAGCTTAAATCGTCTTATTCAAATAATCATCTTAATAATAAACATCATGCATCACAAATAACAACAAATCTACTCAAAATAATTTAATGAAATTAATTAATTTAATCAAGGTGTTACATTTAAGACCAAGAGGAAGCTTGTAATGCCCTGATTTCGTAATTTAATTATTTAATTAATTATTATGATAATTTGCCAATTTTCGGTGTTTTTATTGTGGTGTTGTGGTGATGAAATTATTTTATTTAATGGTAATATTGAATAATGTAAGCTATGTTATTTAAATATTATTAGTTAATTAAAATAAAGAAATTATAAGTATGAGGGGTATAATGGTCTTTGTGGATAGTTAGTAAGCGTAGAATGGGAAAAAGATATTTGGGGTCCTAGGGGTAAGATTGACAAAAATGAAATTTAGGTTGGGACTACGATCAATTTCACGATCGCGTTTGGGAGATAGAAGAGAAAAGGACTGAAGAACGAAGAAGAGAAGCTAAGGTCTGAAGAAGTTCCTGAAGATTTTTTTGAAGACCGTGGAAAAGCTTCACTCTAAGGTATGGGAAGTATCTCTTTTCAATGTTCTTGATGTAGAGTTTAGGTAATGGGGATAATTGGGGTTCTTAGAGAAAACCTAGGATTTGATGAATATAATTGAGGAACTAGTGATGAATTGTGGTGCATTGTATGTTGTAAATGATGTATGTGTGTTGGCTATATGTTCTATTACCAAATTGGTGATTAAAATGATGAAAAGTTGTATTTTTAGGGTGAAATATCGTAGTAGAGTTTGCTATCATCGCAAAATGGGGTTTCTGAAATTCGCCTAGCTCGCTTAGCGAGCAGTGAAAACTAGAATTTTTATCCAACCCGAGAGGCGGCCTCTTAGCGAGCGATTGTTAGTGTAAGCCCTAGAGGAGAATACTTTTGGTACTTGTATCAAATTATTTATTAATTATAAAAGACATTTCTTTATTATGTTTGTTTTTCCAAAATGATAAAGTCCCTAGAATAGCTAGTTCGTTTAATGAAATATTAAGTGTGACTTAATCATGAGATTCCATTAAACATAAGGACAATATTCTTAAAGCATCCATAGTCGAGCTTTAATGTGAAATGGGATTTCCTTAAAGAATTAAGACTATTATGTAGATAGACTGATGATCACATCTCATGGATCATGGATAAGGAGTTATCAAGTCTTGACATAGGTATGAATATTAGGAGTAATATTTATACTGGATTGACCCACTATGAGAGTACTACATATATTGTTATGCAAAGTATCATAAGTTACTCTCATGGTGATAATGGTGTATACCACCCATCGACCTAGAACTACTATGGACCCTAGATGTAGAGTCAAGTACTTTATTGTTGATCAAACATTGTCCCTAACTGGATGATCATAAAGACAGTTGATGGGTACTTCATAAAGCATGCTAAGGGACATAAGTAGCCTAGATGGAATTTACCCATCCTGCATAACAAGATAAATATCTAAGGGCCCAATATTGAATTGGACAAGGATGATACGGTATATGCCTTGTGTTCAATATAGACATAAGGGAAAAAGGGTAATTATACACACAAATACTTGTAATACCCTAATTTTTGCCCTAAGATTTCTTCACATTTCATCTACATATTGCATACAAACAAGATCACACTCTTTTCTCGGGTGTAGGTTTATGCCTCACAGGGGACCACCATTGCTTTATGTGTTTTTATTTGTTTATGTTTCCTAACCATTAATTAAAATCCAATTTTTTTCTTATATTAACATTTTTCCAGGGAAGAGTAGGTGAAAATGCCAAAAATAACAGTCCCGTAGCTCGAATGAATTTCACAGATAAGAGTCAAATTTGGCAGCAATTTCAAATTTTCAGATTTCGGCACCAATTTCATTTTTTATCACTCTTGGAATATGATCTTAGCTGGAGATCAGAACTTCAATGGCTGCTGACGTGGATCTTCAAGTCTGTTCGTGTGATGAGGAGAACGGGGGGGTGGGGGTGGTGTACCTGCAAGTTACTCTGATGCCAAAGTCAGAACAGGAACAAGAGCTAACAAGTACGAATAACGTGTTAGAGGAGTGAATATTCAATACATGGCCTTCTCGAATGAGAGGGTTTATATAAAGAGCCCCCAGCGCATGGCTAACAGTTCCTATTTTGGGCCTGGATCGCGGATCCCTCGAAAATAGGTAACTTCCAAAAACCAACCGTCGGACGAGCACCCTGGTTGGGAAGGATGTGCGTCGAGCACACAATCATATGAGCAGGAGCTGTCACAGACGAATCTGGTGAACTCTATTGATCTTGGGAAGAGGTCTAGGATGAGGATAACGAAGGTCAACCACGAGCATACGTGGTCCGACCATCCAGGACCATTCCAAAGGTGTATTTAAGGTGTGTCCCTTGGGTACTTGTGTTATTGGGTCGTTTCATGGATTGGAAAGATTGGGCCAAACCTAGTTGTTGGGCCAGTCCAGAACAGGAGTCCCCCAAGTCATTGCTTCTGGTTGGAGAAGTGATGACTTATGGATGCCCGACCTTCGTTGTAATGGAAAATAAATATTAGGAAGTTTTGTTACCATGGTCGTGCACAGAATTGGTCGTTGTAGCCTAGTCGTTAAAGACGAGGATCCCAAATGTTTGGAGAAATTGGTACGCCATACGTGTGTCTGGGAAAGCATGCACATTTAATGCATAATGATAGCTACCCTACGATCGTCCCTAGGTAATGAGTGCGCCGTTTATAGGTTTTCAGTCCCCACGTGCCCGCTTACGTGCTAGAGAAGGCTATAAATAATGCACTGGGCTTCATTTCCACACTTTCTGCTTTTACATTCACTGCTAGTACCAGTAAGCTGCTCGTTTGCCTCCATCAACCGCCATCTACCGCCGCGATCTACGAGGACGATCTCCGACCACCTCAAAACCTCTCATAAACTGGTTAGTTCCGACGCTTTTCCCTTTATTAGACTTCTGATTTTTGAGAAATGAACTAGTTGCATGTTGTTAGGGTTAGATGTAGGATCAATTGAACCGATTAATTGTAGTTTTATGGTTCCGTCATGGTGTTTACTGCTTCTGTAGGGTGGTGTGAAGGTTTAGTTAGCGACGTATGTGATGGTTCTATTCATCGTCTCCGGTTGATCTTCAACCGGAGTTCTGGGTAATGGCATGCCCGTTTTACGATGTTTGAGTCGTGTTATCCCTCTCTTCTTCGGTCACGTTGTCGTCTGGTTGTTATTATGACCGAATCCTTTTTTATGATTAAGGGCTTTGGCTGAGGACAACGTCCTCGCCCCCCAGCGTGCCCTTTCACTTGATAAGTGGTGGAAGGGTGGATTTGATTTATTCTTCGAATTCACGGTTTCTTTCGATGCTTTTTAGGTGTCGCGATGTCGGACGACGACCAGGTAAACATGGAAATCAAGGATCTGTCAAGTGACTCAGTATCTTCTCCTGCTGAATCTGAGCGGAGCTCATCTTTGGGGGTAAGTTCAGCGTCTTCGGAGGACTCCGAGGAGACTACTTTGGCCAGGAATAATTCAGCTGATGCTGAGGAGAAAAACGAGGACGACAATAGGGATATGCCTATTAGCAAATGGCTTGCTGATAAACCGATAAATATAGTCTCTCAATATGCCCAGGACTTGGTGGGCCCGCTTCTTGTGGTCGGGAACCCGACAGATTAGATGGTGAGATACACAGGTACCGAGGACCACATCTGTTGGGCGTTCGTTCAGACACGTTTCCTATGTACGACATCCTTTTCAAGGAAATGAAATTCAAGCTCCCCTTCACTGACTTCCAGCAGAGTGTGTTTGTTTATCTAGAACTCTTGCCTTCTCAGATGCATCCGAACTCGTTTGCCTTCATTTGGGATTTCGAGAAGACCTGTGAATATCTGAAGATAGGAGCAATGCTCCCCATGTTCTTCCATGTCTTCCACCTCCAGCGCTAGGTCCTCAATGGGAAGTTCAGATGGGTTTCCCTGAAGCATAAAAGGAAGATCTTCAAAGTGTATTCTGAGTCGATCAAAGACTTTAAGGATCGCTTCTACCTAGTCGAGCCTATTTTCGAGTGTGCTTTGAACTCATGCAAGTTCTGGGGGTGGACACTGATGAGCAGAGGAACACTTTATTGGATAAAGATGGGAAGGAGATTCCCTGTATGCTGCTGAAGTTTCATTTCTCGTGGTCGCGCGACCACTTTATGCACGGGACTGATGATTTTCTTGAGATTGCATCTACTTTGAAAGAAATTGATCAGGCCAGCTACGAGTCCTTGATGACTTTTGTGTCGAAGATAACCATGACTATGAACATTGATAAACACGGCCATGCGATCAAAGATAAAGACGAGGGTGTTAAGGTGACCCCAAATTCATAGAAGTGTCCAAGATTTTGGCTTGTGGAACGGATGAGGATATCCGACAATATCTTGGTAGTCTTAGTGCTTGTACTTTCTTTTATGCTCGTCCATTGCTTTATGTTATAACTATCTCGTTTCATATCTTGTGTTTTTTTCCATATTCAATGGTGAACGTCCATGAATAACTGATAGCCAATAACAGTAGGCGACAAGCGCCCAAGAAGCTGATGCATACTCGTCTTAGCGACATGATAGTTACGAGCTCAGGTACTTCATCGCCCACTTCACATGGTTCTCTCGGCGAGACTTCTAGAGTGGGGAAGAGACCCAGGGGTGACGACGTGGTGATCTTGAACAACGCTTCCCCAAAGCCTTCCTACGAGCTCCCCCCCCCCCCCCCCCCCCCCCCCCCCGTGTTTCCTTAAGCCTAACTTTTTAGAGGAACACTCTCTTTAATTTTAGCGAGCAGAGACGCTTCAGCCGGGGGGAACCAGACGACTAGACAAGCGCTCATCCTTGGAATGGGAATAGAATTCTGTCATGCGGGTTTTGGCGATGGCTTCAATGTTCGCCGAAGGGACTGCTACCCAAGAGCAGGAAATCAATCGTATGAAAGCCAAGTTGTCGGCCTCCGAGGAGCTATCTGGGGAGCGAGAGAAGTCTCTCAAGAAAGAGCTAGAGAAGACAATGGCTTCTACCAAGAAGTCCGCTGCGGAGAAGGCTGCCCATTTGAAGGATGAGTTGGCCCCAGCTGGAGATGAGCCCGAAGATGTAAAATCCCTGAAAACTCGGGTAGAGTTGGTGGCAAAGATCGAGGAAGGATATGCAAACCTTGAAGAAATGGCCGGTGTTGCGTTCAAAAACGCGGTGGATCAATTGAAGGTAGTTAACCCCTGTCTGTCATTCAACGAGGAAGGCATTCATTTCTTGTACAAAGCCGAGGATGGTGTTATCCATATCCCTGAATACCTCAAAGACCCTGAGCGTACCAATGCCATGGACGAGGACAACGGTACCCTGGCCGACGGCCAGCTTGATGCCAATGCTGAACCCTGAAGATCTTACGCTTTTGTCTTTTTTGTTGGCTGGCCTGCGTGCCATGGACTTTTTATCTATGCTGGGGGAGTATGTTCCCCCTTTTGTTTAACCTAAGAACAAGTCAATCCTCGTGGCCACACCTTTAATATTTCACGTTTTCGACCTTGGTGGTTGCTTCTATATCATGTTGTGTATGAAGGTGTGTCCGTCGGAGGGCACATTCTATTTATTATTTTTACTAAGTGTTTATAACTTCTAGAAGGTGGTGCTCAGTTTAAATATATGTCCTTTTAGGGAACTGGGCAGAATGCCATTTTAAAGTTGGCTGAGAAACGATGCTCGGAACATGTTAATAATTCACGCTTCGCAACGTGAATGCCCCATCGCGAGTTGTGTGTTCTACATGTTCGTGGTACATAGATGGCGATGAACGCGTTTGAGGATCCAATCGTGTGGTGATTACCTTCCTCGTTCTTGAGGAGGGTCTCACCGAATTGAATGTTTGGTATGCAATACTTGTACCTAGGTATGCATTTTAGGCCAATGTTGGTGCCGACTAACACCCTAACTGTAGTATTGTTTGAGTTTCTCGGTGTTCCAAGGACGAGCAAGTTCTTCCCCATTCAAATTTTCTAAGTAATATGCTTCGTTATCCGTTTTACCTCGGACTCGGTAGGGTCCTACCCAATTTGCATCCATCTTTCCTTCCCTAGAATCCATATGATTTCTTCTTAGGACAAGGCTTCCAACTGCGAATGTTTGCTTTATGACTTTAGAATCATGCCTTAAAGTAATCTTCTGTTTGATAGATGCCTCGCGCAGGGTTTCCCCTTATCTGACTTCTTCGACCAGGTCGAGCTCCTCACGTAGTACCTATGAATTGGTATCCTCGTCCATGGGAGCTTCTGTCCGCCTGGATTGGATAAGAATTTCTATGGGAATAATGGCCTCGGTCTTGTACGCAAGTCGAAATGGGGTTTCCCCCGTGGTCGAATGGGGAGCAGTCTGGTAGGCTCATAGAACACTGTGCAATTCTTAGACCCAATGCTTCTTGATCTCGTCTAATCTTCGCTTGAGACCTAGAAGAATAGTCATGTTTGCTGCCTCTACTTGCCCTTTAGTTTGCGGGTTCTCTATAGATGCGAAATGCTATTTGGTCCCGACGCTAGCAACGAACCCTTGGAAATTCTTATCCGAGGATTGGGTTCCGTTATCGGTAACGATCGCCTGAGGTATTCCGAAGCGTGCAAAAATTTTACGCTTGAAGAAACGTAGTATGTTGAGGGCCGTGATTTTGGCCAGGGGTTCAGCCTCAATCCACTTCGTGAAATAGTCGACGCTGACAATTAGGTACCTGTTTTGGTTTGAACCGTTGAAAAAATGACCAAGGATATCTAGGCCCCACCATGCGAATGGCTATGGGGATGACATTGTTTTGAGCTCGTTTGGTGGAGCGAGGTACATATCCCTATGTCGTTGGAACTTGTCACATTTCTTCATGTGCTCCTTTGCATCGTTTTGCATCGTGGGCCAATAATATCCTGCTCGGAAAGCTTTCCTTGCGAGGGATCGTCTGCCCAAATGTTGGGCGTTATTTCCTTCGTGGATTTCACGTAAGATGTGCGGGATCAATTCTTCCTCGATGCACCTGAGGAGAGGTATCGAGAATACTCGTTGGTAGAGTTTTCCCTCGACCAGGACGTACGAGCAGGATCTTCGTTTGACAATTCCAGTCTCTTTTGGGTCCTCGGGTAACTCATCGCTGGTTAGGTATTTGTACACCGGGGTCATCAAGCAGTTGGTGTCACCGATGATGTTGATGTCTATACGAAGATTTAGTGCTAGCATTCAACTCAAACCATGTTGCATAAACGATTCAGAGACGGCCTATACGAAGTCCTAGTACTGATATCCAATATCAACATAAAGATATTATCACCTCCTGATAGTATGGATGACATCTATAAGCCCATCTCCAGTTCTTCCAAGTGGCATATTCAAGCCCACTTAAGCATATACAACTAATCATCAGTGTTACTTTACGCACCGGCGAGTGCAAATTTTTGGGCTTTTGTGTTCAATCCCCTTCAACCTTCCAGGTCACGAATGGCACATTTACCAATCTAACCCCTCAGGTTTCAGAAAATTGAACAGGGGCAGCTGTTGCACCCCAAAATTTACCCTCACCAAGATAATACATTGTGTACTAAGGTGTCCTAAGAGGTTCACAAGGTTCACAAGGTATCTCAAGAGGTTCACAAGGTTCACAATTAGTCAGAAAGTTTGACAATTCCCTCAGGCAATGCATCCTCCTAAGCAATGCATCTTAAATTAGGGTTTTGCCTTTCATCAGGATAAATGGACTTCCAAGGCTTCAAGTGAGCTTTATATCATCCTATATGTCTTCAATAATCCCTATGTCAAGTTTCAAGGCTTTCCCAAAAGATTTTCTCAGTCAGATGATCAGATAGGCTAAAATCAGTCAAAGTAGTTAAAAAGTCAAACTAAGGTCAACTGTGGTCAAACCAAAGTCAAACTTCATGATTTTTTTTGCCAAAATCAAGTATATGAAGTAAAATTCATCATTTGATCAAGGGCTGATCATGATTCATCAAGGGGATTTCAGATCATCAAGAATCAGGAGTTTCTAAATTGGGGTTTCCACAGGAAAAGTCAACTGAACTTTGACCAGCCATAACTTTCACATGCTTCATCAAAAATTTCCCATCCAAAGCTAATTTTTAAGTAAATTGAATTCTCTACAACTTTGTGTCTCACAAGCCAAGCCCAAAAATGCTTCATTTGGAAGGTATGAGCTAAGACATTATAGGTCATTTTAAAAAGTCAACATCTTCCAAAGGGCATAACTTGAGAATGGTAAAAGATATGGAAATGAGACCAAAGAGGTTGGTTAGAGGACTCTCTAAGCTTTCTAAAATGTCCAAGAACACCTCCATAGCTTTAAAATTGAGTGATTTGTGCCTTTGAAAAGTTGGGAAATTATTGAGAGGTTTATGAAGCAAATGGGACCTTATAACCAAATTTCTCCAAATGGGCTTGCATTTTTATGACCCAAACACTTCCATGACATCATGAAAGAATTAAAAATCATTTATTCAAATTTTTATTCATTTTATTTTATTTATTATTATTTTATACATTTTAAATCATTTTAAATCAAAATAAAATATAAAAGTGTGAATATTTGATAAGATTTTTGTTCTAGAAAGTCTTAAAAGTCATTTAGAAGTGATTGAGATTATACAAAATCAGATCAACCAAAAATAGTAAGGATATATCAAGATTTTTCAATATTTGGAAGCTTATCTTTTTCAATCTCAAATCCAAAAATCCAAAGTATGATCTGATTTTTTGACCTAATTAGTTCACACTATATATGTACAACATAAAGCAAGCACAAGACACGAATTTTGCAGCCTCAAGAACACTAAACAAGTTTCAAATTTTCAAGAAAAAAGTAAAATCCGAATTCAAGCATTCAAGCAATTCCAAAGACTTTTGAAGGTTTCAATGTGTTCCTAGAGGATTATTGAATGTTTCTGGATCATAAAAACATCCATTCATACACACAAATGCCATAATCGAATCATCACATTCTTGTTTTTTTAAAATTTTCGATTTCATAGATTCGTGTAATATAAATTGTTTTTAATCATTGTTGCTTGTTTATGAAGGTGCCTGGAACGTTTTAATGTGCTTGGATTGAGTTTTCATTGCAGGTTGAAGGATTTACCATAGTTAGGGTTTTGAAATTCGAATTGGGGAACTCTCATTAGAAGCAATTTCAGGACCAATTGATGGTCTTAATGAATTCCTAGGACGATTTCTAACTGATCTGTATATCTGGGATTAATTTATATTGTGAATGTGATGTTTTTCAAAAACGCAGGGTTTTAGTGACGGAAAAGATCGTCACTATAGGTTTTTGCTACGGACACAAACCCGAGGTAAAAGTGGTGGACGAACCAAGGAAGAAGAAGAAGTGTGGCACGAATGAGATATTTGAAATTTTTTTTGTTTATATAATATGTTGTTGCCCTTTATTTATCACATGTGCGCGTCTGGTCCAGTGGTAGTAGGGGGCGTTTTGAAGCAGCCGAACCTGGGTTCGAATCCTAGGTTCACCCAAATTTTTTTCACAATTGTTTTCTTTTGCAGGCTTATTATTTAATAATTGGAAGTCATATGGATATCACCAGCGTGCGCTGGCCTGGTTGGTTTTGTGTTACGCATGTGAGGTAGAGGAACTGGGTTCAAATCCCAGGTCCTTTCTTTTTGGCAAATTTCCTTGTTTTTTTTCTTCTCATTTTCAATTTATTAGTTCTATTTTGTTTAAACTAGTAAATATAAATTATAAAAGTAATTTCTAAATAACATTATAATATTTTCTTTATATTCTTAAAAATTATAATTTATTTTTCTTAAAAATTTAAATTATTTATATTTATTTTATAATAAGTATATATATATATATATATATATATATATATATATATATATATATATATATATATATATATATATATATATATATATATATATATATATGTATTATATTTTTGTAAATAGATTAATTATATATTTTAATTAATAATTAAAACCTTAATTCTTCTAAAATAAAATTCTAAACCCTAATTTCTAAAACCAAATTTTCTCAAACCCTAACCCTAATTTTTATTAACTTTAATATTTAATTTAATTATGTTATAAACTATAATTTAATAATTAATCATTTTTTGTAAATAATTATTATATTGTTTATTATTATAATTATTCTATTTTCTTTTAAAAATTCTTTAAAATTGTTTATTTACCTTAAAAAATATATTCTCTTAAATTTTATATTCTTTATATTTTTGCTAACCTCTTTTCTTATGATTATTGTTATTGCTAACCCTTTAAATTATTGTTTATTTATTATATTTATCATTATTATTTTTATTATTATGTAATTGCGAAAGCCATGTAATAGTCGTAGGTTTATTCTTGTTTCTACTTTATTTTTGTAAATATTTTTATTGCCATGGTTAGTAATTTTAGGGTGTGTATAACTATGTGTAATTAAAATAATTTAGAAAACTAATTAAATAAGATAAATACTTGAATATAAACACTCACACACGTAAGTCGATCTTTGATCGCCATCTCACACTTTCTAGGGTTACTCTTCATGTTGCCTGCTTCTAAGGTCAAGTAAGGTGTCTTAAAGCAAAGTCCCTTCATAAATATCATCAAGTCCCTTCCATTTATAAGATCAAGTCCCTTCGAGGTTGCCTATGATAAATGATCTTGTCCCTTCGAATAAAAGATGATAAGTCCCTACGAATTGCTAAAGACACCTTACAGTTGCCTAAATTCAGATGTCCCTTCACATGTCCCTTATTATATCCAAGGTAATGACTACATATTCCTTAATAATAGGGATAATCTTACCATTGAAAGAACATATAAGAACAGTAAAGACTTAATATAGGGTAGGTTCCTCTTAAGTACTTGCTCACCTTTTCAAAATACATTTTACACTTCACATTTCTAACAAATTTTCAAAACAAAGTCTTTATATACATCCATACGAGGATCATTATAAAGCATTTAGAAAATTTTTAATCACACACTACACCTTTCTCAAAACAATTTAAAGTGAGCTAAGTAACTAAGAGCCCATGGATAATCATGGATATTAAGGGTGCTAACACCTTCCCTTTGTATAACCTACCCCCCGAACTCAAAATCTTTTTAAGGTCTTTCCTGTTCTTTTATGTCCTTTCCTTTTGGATAAAATAAAAGTCGGTGGCGACTCTTGCTATCCGCAACATAACTAAAAGTCAGTTCTCCCACCGTGTTACAGAACTCTCATTAGAAGCAATTTCAGGACCAATTGATGGTCTTAATGAATTCCTAGGATGATTTCTAACTGATCTGTATATCTAGGATTAATTTATATTGTGAATGTGATGTTTTTCAAAAACGCAGGGTTTTAGTGACGGAAAAGATCGTCACTATAGGTTTTTTCTACGGAAACAAACCGTAGGTAAAAGTGGTGGACGGACCAAGGAAGAAGAAGAAGTGTGGCGCGAATGAGATATTTGAAATTTATTTTGTTTATATAATATGTTGTTGCCCTTTATTTATCACATGTGCGCGTCTGGTCCAGTGGTAGTAGGGAGTGTTTTGAAGCAGCCGAACCTGGGTTCGAATCCTAGGTTCACCCAAAAAATTTTCACAATTGTTTTCTTTTGCAGGCTTATTATTTAATAATTGGATGGCATATGGATATCACCAGCGCGCGCTGGCCAGGTTGGTTTTGTGTTACGCATGTGAGGTAGAGGACCTGGGTTCTAATCCCAGGTCCTTTCTTTTTGGCAAATTTCCTTGTTTTTATTTCTCATTTTCAATTTATTAGTTCTATTTTGTTTAAACTAGTAAACATAAATTATAAAAAGTAATTTCTAAATAACATTATAATATTTTCTTTATATTCTTAAAAATTATAATTTATTTTTCTTTAAAATTTAAATTATTTATATTTATTTTATAATAAGTATATATATGTATTATAGTTTTGTAAATAGATTTATTATATATTTTAATTAATAATTAAAACCCTAATTCTTCTTAAATAAAATTCTAAACCCTAATTTCTAAAACCTAATTTTCGCTAACCCTAACCCTAATTTTTATTAACTTTAATATTTAATTTAATTATGTTATAAACTATAATTTAATAATTAATCATTTTTTTTTGTAAATAATTATTATATTGTTTATTATTATAATTATTCTATTTTCTTTTAAAAATTCTTTAAAATTGTTTATTTACCTTAAAAAAAAATATTCTCTTAAATTTTATATTCTTTATATTTTTTCTAACCTCTTTTCTTATGATTATTGTTATTGCTAACCCTTTAAATTATTGTTTATTTATTATATTTGTCATTATTACTTTTATTATTATGTAATTTCGAAAGCCATGCAATAGTCGTAGGTTTAGTCTCGTTTCTATTTTATTTTTGTAAATATTTTTATTGCCATGGTTAGTAATTTTAGGGTGTGTATAACTATGTGTAATTAAAATAATTTAGAAAACTAATTAAATAAGATAAATACTTGAATATAAACACTCACACACGTAAGTCGATCTTTGATCACCATCTCACACTTTCTAGGGTTACTCTTCATGTTGCCTGCTTCTAAGGTCAAGTAAGGTGTCTTAAAGCAAAGTCCCTTCATAAATATCATCAAGTCCCTTCCGTTTATAAGATCAAGTCCCTTCGAGGTTGCCTACGATAAATGATCTTGTCCCTTCGAATAAAAGACGATAAGTCCCTACGAATTGCTAAAGACACCTTACAGTTGCCTAAATTCAGATGTCCCTTCACATGTCCCTTATTATACCCAAGGTAATGACTACCTATTCCTTAATAATAGGGATAGTATTACCATTGAAAGAACATATAAGAACAGTAAAGACTTAATATAGGGTAGGTTCCTCTTAAGTACTGGCTCACCTTTTCAAAATACATTTTACACTTCACATTTCAAACAAATTTTCAAACAAAGTCTTTATATACATCCATACGAGGATCATTATAAAGCATTTAGAAAATTTTTAATCACACACTACACCTTTCTCAAAACAATTTAAAGTGAGCTAAGTAACTAAGAGCCCATGGATAACCATGGATATTAAGGGTGCTAACACCTTCCCTTTGTATAACCTACCCCCCGAACTCAAAATATTTTTAAGGTCTTTCCTGTTCTTTTATGTCCTTTCCTTTGGGATAAAATAAAAGTCGGTGGCGACTCTTGCTATCCGCAACATAACTAAAAGTCAGTTCTCCCACCGTGTTACAGAACTCTCATTAGAAGCAATTTCAGGACCAATTGATAGTCTTAATGAATTCCTAGGATGATTTCTAACTGATCTGTATATCTGGGATTAATTTATATTGTGAATGTGATGTTTTTCAAAACCGCAGGGTTTTAGTGACGAAAAAGATCGTCACTATAGGTTTTTGCTACGGACACAAACCGTAGGTAAAAGTGGTGGACGGACCAAGGAAGAAGAAGAAGTGTGGCGCGAATGAGATATTTGAAATTTATTTTGTTTATATAATATGTTGTTGCCCTTTATTTATCACATGTGCGCGTCTGGTCCAGTAGTAGTAGGGAGTGTTTTGAAGCAGCCGAACCTGGGTTCGAATCCTAGGTTCACCCAAATTTTTTTCACAATTGTTTTCTTTTGCAGGCTTATTATTTAATAATTGAAAGTCATATGGATATCACCAGCGCGCGCTGGCCTGGTTGATTTTGTGTTACGCATGTGAGGTAGAGGACCTGGGTTCAAATCCCAGGTCCTTTCTTTTTGGCAAATTTCCTTGTTTTTTTTTCTTCTCATTTTCAATTTATTAGTTCTATTTTGTTTAAACTAGTAAATATAAATTATAAAAAGTAATTTCTAAATAAAATTATAATATTTTCTTTATATTCTTAAAAATTATAATTTATTTTTCTTAAAAATTTAAATTATTTATATTTATTTTATAATAAGTATATATATATATATATGTATTATATTTTTGTAATTAGATTAATTATATATTTTAATTAATAATTAAAACCCTAATTCTTCTTAAATAAAATTCTAAACCCTAATTTCTAAAACCTAATTTTCTCTAACCCTAACCCTAATTTTTATTAAATTTAATATTTAATTTAATTATGTTATAAACTATAATTTAATAATTAATAATTTTTTTTGTAAATAATTATTATATTGTTTATTATTATAATTATTCTATTTTCTTTTAAAAATTCTTAAAAATTGTTTATTTACCTTAAAAAAAATATTCTCTTAAATTTTATATTCTTTATATTTTTGCTAACCTCTTTTCTTATGATTATTGTTATTGCTAACCCTTTAAATTATTGTTTATTTATTATATTTATCATTATTACTTTTATTATTATGTAATTGTGAAAGCCATGTAATAGTCGTAGGTTTATTCTTGTTTCTATTTTATTTTTGTAAATATTTTTATTGCCATGGTTAGTAATTTTAGGGTGTGTATAACTATGTGTAATTAAAATAATTTAGAAAACTAATTAAATAAGATAAATACTTGAATATAAACACTCACACACGTAAGTCGATCTTTGATCGCCATCTCACACTTTCTAGGGTTACTCTTCATGTTGCCTGCTTCTAAGGTCAAGTAAGGTGTCTTAAAGAAAAGTCCCTTCATTAATATCATCAAGTCCCTTCCGTTTATAAGATCAAGTCCCTTCGAGGTTGCCTACGATAAATGATCTTGTCCCTTCGAATAAAAGATGATAAGTCCCTTCACATGTCCCTTCACATGTCCCTTCACATGTCCCTTATTATATCCAAGGTAATGACTACCTAGTCCTTAATAATAGGGATAGTCTTACCATTGAAAGAACATATAAGAACAGTAAAGACTTAATATAGGGTAGGTTCCTCTTAAGTACTTGCTCACCTTTTCAAAATACAATTTACACTTCACATTTCAAACAAATTTTCAAAACAAAGTCTATATATACATCCATACGAGGATCATTATAAAGCATTTAAAATTTTTTTAATCACACACTACACCTTTCTCAAAACAATTTAAAGTGAGCTAAGTAACTAAGAGCCCATGGATAACCATGGATATTAAGGGTGCTAACACCTTCCCTTTGTATAACCTACCCCCCGAACTCAAAATCCTTTTAAGGTCTTTCCTGTTCTTTTATGTCCTTTCCTTTTGGATAAAATAAAAGTCGGTGGCGACTCTTGCTATCCGCAACATAACTAAAAGTCAGTTCTCCCACCGTGTTACAGAACTCTCATTAGAAGCAATTTCAGGACCAATTGATTTTCTTAATGAATTCCTAGGATGATTTCTAACTGATCTGTATATCTGGGATTAATTTATATTGTGAATGTGATGTTTTTCAAAAACACAGGGTTTTAGTGACGAAAAAGATCGTCACTATAGGTTTTTGCTACGGACACAAACCGTAGGTAAAAGTGGTGGACGGACCAAGGAAGAAGAAGAAGTGTGGCGCGAATGAGATATTTGAAATTTATTTTGTTTATATAATATGTTGTTGCCCTTTATTTATCACATGTGCGCGTCTGGTCCAGTAGTAGTAGGGAGTGTTTTGAAGCAGCCGAACCTGGGTTCGAATCCTAGGTTCACCCAAATTTTTTTCACAATTGTTTTCTTTTGCAGGCTTATTTTTTAATAATTGAAAGTCATATGGATATCACCAGCGCGCGCTGGCCTGGTTGATTTTGTGTTACGCATGTGAGGTAGAGGACCTGGGTTCAAATCCCAGGTCCTTTCTTTTTGGCAAATTTCCTTGTTTTTTTTTCTCATTTTCAATTTATTAGTTCTATTTTGTTTAAACTAGTAAATATAAATTATAAAAAGTAATTTCTAAATAACATTATAATATTTTCTTTATATTCTTAAAAATTATAATTTATTTTTCTTAAAAATTTAAATTATTTATATTTATTTTATAATAAGTATATATATATATATGTATTATATTTTTGTAATTAGATTAATTATATATTTTAATTAATAATTAAAACCCTAATTCTTCTTAAATAAAATTCTAAACCCTAATTTCTAAAACCTAATTTTCTCTAACCCTAACCCTAATTTTTATTAACTTTAATATTTAATTTAATTATGTTATAAACTATAATTTAATAATTAATAATTTTTTTTGTAAATAATTATTATATTGTTTATTATTATAATTATTCTATTTTCTTTTAAAAATTCTTTAAAATTGTTTATTTACCTTAAAAAAAATATTCTCTTAAATTTTATATTCTTTATATTTTTGCTAACCTCTTTTCTTATGATTATTGTTATTGCTAACCCTTTAAATTATTGTTTATTTATTATATTTATCATTATTACTTTTATTATTATGTAATTGTGAAAGCCATGTAATAGTCGTAGGTTTATTCTTGTTTCTATTTTATTTTTGTAAATATTTTTATTGCCATGGTTAGTAATTTTAGGGTGTGTATAACTATGTGTAATTAAAATAATTTAGAAAACTAATTAAATAAGATAAATACTTGAATATAAACACTCACACACGTAAGTCGATCTTTGATCGCCATCTCACACTTTCTAGGGTTACTCTTCATGTTGCCTGCTTCTAAGGTCAAGTAAGGTGTCTTAAAGAAAAGTCCCTTCATTAATATCATTAAGTCCCTTCCGTTTATAAGATCAAGTCCCTTCGAGGTTGCCTACGATAAATGATCTTGTCCCTTCGAATAAAAGATGATAAGTCCCTTCACATGTCCCTTCACATGTCCCTTCACATGTCCCTTATTATATCCAAGGTAATGACTACCTATTCCTTAATAATAGGGATAGTCTTACCATTGAAAGAACATATAAGAACAGTAAAGACTTAATATAGGGTAGGTTCCTCTTAAGTACTTGCTCACCTTTTCAAAATACATTTTACACTTCACATTTCAAACAAATTTTCAAAACAAAGTCTATATATACATCCATACGAGGATCATTATAAAGCATTTAAAATTTTTTTAATCACACACTACACCTTTCTCAAAACAATTTAAAGTGAGCTAAGTAACTAAGAGCCCATGGATAACCATGGATATTAAGGGTGCTAACACCTTCCCTTTGTATAACCTACCCCCCGAACTCAAAATCTTTTTAAGGTCTTTCCTGTTCTTTTATGTCCTTTCCTTTTGGATAAAATAAAAGTCGGTGGCGACTCTTGCTATCCGCAACATAACTAAAAGTCAGTTCTCCCACCGTGTTACAGAACTCTCATTAGAAGCAATTTCAGGACCAATTGATTTTCTTAATGAATTCCTAGGATGATTTCTAACTGATCTGTATATCTGGGATTAATTTATATTGTGAATGTGATGTTTTTCAAAAACGCAGGGTTTTAGTGACGAAAAAAGATCGTCACTATAGGTTTTTGCTACGGACACAAACCGTAGGTAAAAGTGGTGGACGGACCAAGGAAGAAGAAGAAGTGTGGCGCGAATGAGATATTTGAAATTTATTTTGTTTATATAATATGTTGTTGCCCTTTATTTATCACATGTGCGCGTCTGGTCCAGTAGTAGTAGGGAGTGTTTTGAAGCAGCCGAACCTGGGTTCGAATCCTAGGTTCACCCAAATTTTTTTCACAATTGTTTTCTTTTGCAGGCTTATTATTTAATAATTGAAAGTCATATGGATATCACCAGCACGCGCTGGCCTGGTTGATTTTGTGTTACGCATGTGAGGTAGAGGACCTGGGTTCAAATCCCAGGTCCTTTCTTTTTGGCAAATTTCCTTGTTTTTTCTTCTCATTTTCAATTTATTAGTTCTATTTTGTTTAAACTAGTAAATATAAATTATAAAAAGTAATTTCTAAATAACATTATAATATTTTCTTTATATTCTTAAAAATTATAATTTATTTTTCTTAAAAATTTAAATTATTTATATTTATTTTATAATAAGTATATATATATATATATATATATATATATATGTATTATATTTTTGTAATTAGATTAATTATATATTTTAATTAATAATTAAAACCCTAATTCTTCTTAAATAAAATTCTAAACCCTAATTTCTAAAACCTAATTTTCTCTAACCCTAACCCTAACCCTAATTTTTATTAACTTTAATATTTAATTTAATTATGTTATAAACTATAATTTAATAATTAATAATTTTTTTTGTAAATAATTATTATATTGTTTATTATTATAATTATTCTATTTTCTTTTAAAAATTCTTTAAAATTGTTTATTTACCTTAAAAAAAATATTCTCTTAAATTTTATATTCTTTATATTTTTGCTAACCTCTTTTCTTATGATTATTGTTATTGCTAACCCTTTAAATTATTGTTTATTTATTATATTTATCATTATTACTTTTATTATTATGTAATTGTGAAAGCCATGTAATAGTCGTAGGTTTATTCTTGTTTCTATTTTATTTTTGTAAATATTTTTATTGCCATGGTTAGTAATTTTAGGGTGTGTATAACTATGTGTAATTAAAATAATTTAGAAAACTAATTAAATAAGATAAATACTTGAATATAAACACTCACACACGTAAGTCGATCTTTGATCGCCATCTCACACTTTCTAGGGTTACATGTTGCCTGCTTCTAAGGTCAAGTAAGGTGTCTTAAAGAAAAGTCCCTTCATTAATATCATCAAGTCCCTTCCGTTTATAAGATCAAGTCCCTTCGAGGTTGCCTACGATAAATGATCTTGTCCCTTCGAATAAAAGATGATAAGTCCCTTCACATGTCCCTTCACATGTCCCTTATTATATCCAAGGTAATGACTACCTATTCCTTAATAATAGGGATAGTCTTACCATTGAAAGAACATATAAGAATAGTAAAGACTTAATATAGGGTAGGTTCCTCTTAAGTACTTGCTCACCTTTTCAAAATACATTTTACACTTCACATTTCAAACAAATTTTCAAAACAAAGTCTTTATATACATCCATACGAGGATCATTATAAAGCATTTAGAAAATTTTTAATCACACACTACACCTTTCTCAAAACAATTTAAAGTGAGCTAAGTAACTAAGAGCCCATGGATAACCATGGATATTAAGGGTACTAACACCTTCCCTTTGTATAACCTACCCCCCGAACTCAAAATCTTTTTAAGGTCTTTCCTGTTCTTTTATGTCCTTTCCTTTTGGATAAAATAAAAGTCGGTGGCGACTCTTGCTATCCGCAACATAACTAAAAGTCAGTTCTCCCACCGTGTTACAGAACTGGAGACTCTGCTGGGGATTTAATAAAAGAGGGGTAACCTTAGGAATTAGATCACTTTAAACTTGTTTGCTTTGTTTGCTTTACTTTACTTGTTGGGTGCTCTTATGTGTGAAAGATCCTAACCCGGATCTAGTTTACCTTAGGTAAATGGCAATAGACCAAGGAAACTGTACGGCGTATACCGATATGGTTGATCTGGTGGCCATAGTTAGTGTAACTTCTTGGTTGGTGCTTATGTTCCTTAAGAAAGTTGAGGATAATATGAGGCTGCCATATGTTGTCAATACACTAACTAACTTTTAGAACCATAGTCATCTCATCTTGGCCTTTAGAAAAGTAGTTAGATAACTGGCTTTGGTAAAGACTGAAGTTGGTTGATACTCGATGCTACACTCATTGAGATCCTAAACTTGGAGGGTTTTGGTTGGCAAGTAAGTTGCCTACTGAACAACCACCCTTGGGAAGGATCAGTGATATTGAGATCCCTTAGACCCTGGTTACTTTTGTAGGACAGGATGAACCAACTAAACTTCAGGGGAGGGTACTTACCTTTAAACCTCATGCAAGCCTTCAAACCTAGGGCTATTGTGTGACTTGTTTGTGTGTGCCACATGTTTGTGATTGAGCATAGCATCATAGAATCATCATGCATCATTTGCATAGCATTTTCACTAACCATTTCAAGGACAAAAGGATTTATCTTTATTCTTTGTTGCAGGTCATGGTTTCTGCTCGTAGGAATACTATCCGGATCAACTTTGTAGAGATACCTCCTAAGCTTAAGGAATTGGTCTCTCAAGTTTCTAAAAACTCCCAGTTCATCAAGAGGCATGGTCACCTACTGGATCTAGTCACTTCAAGGTTCAATGAAGACATGATGGGTGTTCTGTTTCAGTTCTTTGATCCTAAACATCATTGCTTCACATTCCCCGACTATCAGCTGGTTCCTACAATGGAAGAGTTCTCCAAACTGTTGGGTATACCTATCCTTGATCAGAAACCCTTCACAGGCTTGGAAAAAGAGCCTAAACCTGAAGTTATTGCTGCAGCCTTACATTTGAAGAAATCAGACATTGTCCTAGAAACAAGGAGTGGAGTTAAGGGTATTCTTGCTAAGGTATTGATGGAGAAAGCTCAAGTGTTCCTGAAGGCTATGAGATATGATGCTTTTGAGGAGATCTTAGCCCTATTGATCTATGGCTTAGTATTATTCCCCAATCCAGACCAGTTCATAGACGTACACGCCATCAACATATTTCTAACTCATAATCCAGTGCCTACATTGCTTGGAGACATCTTACACTCTCTTCATACCCGTACTACGAAGGCACGAGGAACTCTGATGTGTTGTATACCTCTACTATCTAGGTGGTTTATTTCTCACCTTCCTCGATCAATGATGAAGAATGAACAAGGGTTCAGGTGGTCCAAAAGGATTATGTCACTTTCTCATTCAAATATTCATTGGTGCTCTCGATCTATGGAGAATGTTACTATCATTGACCGTTGTGGGGAGTTCCCTAATGTGCCACTCCTTGGCATAAGAGGGGGAATTACCTACAACCCTTCTTTAGCTCTACGTCAGTTTGGTTACGCTCGGAGTGATGGTCCTCATGACATACTTATTCAAGGTATTATGTTCGACTACGACAATGATCTGCAAGGTTACCGTCAAAGGTTTATACGAGCATGGGGTAAAGTGAACAAGGTTGACAACAAGACTCTGGAACCAAAGTACACCATTCCTATGGAACCTTATCTCAGATGGGTACGAGCACGTGCTCAGACCCTTATGATGCCATATCCTGCCATCCTGCCAGTTACCATGGAGCCTGTTGCTGAAGGAGATACTTCTTATGTCATTCTTCACCCAGACATGCCCACTGACATGGAAGAGTTACAAAGGTCCTGGATCCAGTTGAAGGAGCAAAGAGATACTTTTGAGACTCATTACAAAGCAAGTCAAGAAAGAATCCTGGAGCTAACAAAACAACTTCACGAGGAACGAAATCTCAACTCATACTTCAACACAAAGAGGAAACGTCCACGGGAGACTTAAAACCCCATTTTTTGTATTCATTTCATTTTTATTGTAAGCCCAAGGGGCAAACAAGTTTATTGATTACTAATAAGAGTTTACTTTCTGTTTGTTTAAACAAATTTAAATCATGCGGTCCTTGAAAACATTGCATACGCATTTACATACCATATCATTGCATCACAGGTTTCTTATGTACAGGTATCTTATCTTCTCGCTGTTTATTTCAGTAGAAATGGCTCTGGAACAGACTGTCAAAGATCTCCATGCTCAGAATGCACAATTCTAAAAGTTGATTCTGAACTTGTCCAAGGGGTAAGATGAGTTGAAGACACTGCTAGCTAAGAAGAAGAAGAAGACTAGAAGATCAGGAGGCCTTATCAATCTGGGAAGAAGGTTCGAGGTCCTATCAAGACAAAGGAACAGATTGAGGATTCTGAGTCTGAAAATTCTGAGAAAGAGGGAGGTAGTTGTCGCTCCCAAAAGATGAGACTGGGCTCAAATATTGTACAGACGCGAACGGTCGGCGAAAGGATGGAGTGAGAACACACAGGAGTGAACTCACAGGGAATGAATAGAGTCTCCAGCTAGGCATTTTTATCCCGGAGGAAAGGCAATGCTGCATAGACCTAGAAAGATATGGATAAGACGGTTGCGAACCAGAGAGACTGAGAAAGGGGGTTGGTTACAACCTGGGAAGGTATTAGCACCCAGATTGTCCTCCGTACTCGACGGGATCCACGCTTGAAAGATTTGTGTTTTAAAGGGGTAGTGTCAGTGCAATATGTGTATAAAAGAGCTGGAAAAGGATGTACATGTGTCAGTGTAAAAGAAGTGTAAAGTATAATATATACAGTGTCAGTGTAAGGATGAGAGTATGCTCAAGATCATGAGGCAAAGGAAAGATAATGCTAAAAAGAGGGGGAATAAACAGAGACTTTTGTTCGATAACTGTTAAGTTATGCCTACGTATCCTCTCGTGCAATGAGGAAGTCAGAACACCGTAGTTCGACCCAAAGAGACTGAAAGGTGAATTGACTTTTGAACTGCTTGCTTGTCTATGCTCAAGTGTATGACCTGTCTGGCTCAGGTGCTTACTGTCTTGCATTAGACGGAAGGAGCGAGTTCTCGTTTGTGAGTGAAGGTGATGAGAAAAGAATCCCGGAGGAGACGATTATTGTTTGTTTTTGAGTTTTCAGTCTTTTATTGCTTTTGAAAGTTTGTCATAAGTTAATGAGCTTAAGCCTAAACCAATGGGTTAGTAAACTCATCACATCCTCCCTCTGATTAGGGGTAATGAGAATACCTTAAGTGTGAAGTCAGCTTCTCACACTTAAACACCTTTGGTGTAGGATTAAGATCATTAACCTACTTGTGATTATTTAGATGTTTTTGGTATTTTTGTTTAGTGTTAAGTAATGAGATTAAGCCATAATCAGGGATTAAACAGACTCATTACACCATCCTAATAGAAGGATAATAGATGAGAGTGTTTAAGCTGAGGAAAGCTCCTCAACTTAATCCATGATTAGGGATTAACTTCATGACAAAACAAAGCCTTTATTAGATGGATTTTGGTTAATAATAAGATGAAGAAATGATTTTTTTATGGTTTGTAAGACAACTTGAGGGGGACTTGTCCATTAACATTAGGGTTAGTCCTTCTTAACCAATTAAGGAAGAATTAGAACCCTAATGCAAGGCCCAAGTTACAAGTGTGAAGTGTTGATGATTATTATGTGGATTGATTAAAGGAGTTAAACACATTAAGGGTTTAACACTTAGGATTAAAGTTATACACTCCATCCTAATAGAAGGATGCAGGCATAAGCTTAATCACAAAGCCTTAAAGCCTTTAGGGTTTAGTCCCTGATTATGAGATGAGAAGAGAAGACTCAAAGAGACACAAAGGTAAAACTAAGTGGGGAGACTAATCAAAACCCTAATCATTGTCATGCTTGGTTGTTCCTAAGGTTTGTGAGGTTTGACAAGAGAAATCTTCAATGGAACCACCAGGAAGCAGATGAAAGGATCAGGAGAAGCAAAGTAACTTGCTTCATTCAAGAAGTCAAGTCACTTGAAGAAATAAAGTGAGAAGAAGAAGAATGAGCAAGCTCAATCTCAAACACATGACATAATGCAGCAAGGATGCATGAGAGAGATGAAAAGAAATTGTGAGAAGTGAAGGCAAATTCACTTCTCAAAGTTGCTTACCACCTGAAAAGTTAGTGAAAGGAATGCAATGCAATGCAAAATGGAATGAAATGGCATGATGCAAACCAAAACCAGAAGCATATATGAGATGATAATGATGCTATGAGATGATGCAAACATGAATCAAGACATGAGAATGATCATACAAACATGTGGATGAAAATGAAACAAGTTTAGAACCATGAACATACATGAAAAGTTATGGAATGCAAATGGCATACAACATGGAAAATACATGATGCAATGATCAAACATGCTTCCAACATATCTTAAGATGTCTAATGAATCAAATGAATGCATAAAATGTCATGGCAAGTCATGGTATGAATGCAAATGCAAGATGGATGCAAAAGGAAGCCCAAATTAGGGTTTATGATCAATGCAACAAACAAAAATCAAAATCAGAAGCAAACATCATGATAAAAAATTGAAAATGCATTCAAAGGAACCTTAACCCTACACAAAGTCACTGCCCAAAGGAGGGGTTCTAACTCTTAACCTAATTAGGGTTATGAATTTCCTAAGATTTCTAGGGTTTTAGGGTACCTTAACAAGAAAAATGCCAAACAAATTGAAAATGAAAGATCAAATCATGCCAATTTAATCTCACAAACTACATGCTAAACAAAATGCAATGCAAAAAGAATCAAAGTCCAACTCTCAATGGTTAGGCAGAAATGATTTTTTGAAGTTTGGATCAAAATAATGCCTTGAAATGATTTTAATTCCATGAAAAATTCTCAAAAGACATCAAGATCAAAAAAGAAATTTGGTTTGAGGGTTGGACAATGTTTCTAAATGATTATGAAGGTTTCATGAATTTTTTGGTGATTTTTAAATACCTAAAAGTATTTTTAATTAATTAATTCTCATTAATTAATTAAAAATAAACTTTTAAATGATTTAAAAATATTTTTTAACGCAAAAAATAAAAATAAAAATGTTTTTGGTTTCTGAAATTAAATAAAAATGTGTACAAAAATTTTCAGAATTTTTAAAATTGTTTTACTATTTTTAATAAAATGGAGAAAAGAAATGAATTAATATGAAAAATAAATTGAATTAAAACTGAAAAAAGAAAAGTCAACACATCTAAAGGCCTAGATTCAAACATACACGCGCGGGAAGAGACTTGGCGCCACATCCAAGGGTGGAAATTCAAACCTGGCTAATTATGATTAGCCCTAATTAATTATGCCCTAATGACTTTCAGGCGACCGGAACACTGTTCCGGTCGTCTTCTCCGGCCAGCCATTCAAGCTATCTCTCTTAATACACATCCCCAAGCCCTAAAACTCTCCAGAAATGATCCTCTCCCCAACCCCAACAAGAATCAGCCATCAAAAATCATTTATCCATCATCAAATCCATGAATCGAATCAAAATGCATTTAGGTCAGAAAAGTTTCAGAAGCAACATACACACTTAATACTCAATCATTTTCGAAACAAAACATACCAGCATGATTAGTGAAGCACGTAGATTCATTTAGAAACTTAAAATACAAGTTCTGGAAAAAAAGTTCATGAAGCTACCTGAGTTTGAAGCTTTTCAGTGTGGAGCTTTCTGACCCCTTCTCTTGTGCAAAACCACTCATATGACCTCCCTTGTGCTTCTGAAAGGCTTAGAGAAAGTTTATTTTGGCTGATTTGAGAGATGGCAGAAGTTCTGTTCAAGGTGGTGTGGTGATCGTGTTTTTGATTCAGTGGCTTTCAGGCTGTTTTGAGGGTTGGTTTGTGTTCAGTGAAGCATGGTGAGATGGTTTGTGAAGTTAGTTTGTATGTTTGTGGCCTGTGTGATGATTTTCGAAAGCTCTTGCAAGATGAGGTGAAAATGTGAATGCTATGTTGGAGAGTGTTTCAGGCTTGCCTCTTGTTGTGTTTGGCTTGCATTTTCTTTGTATAAACAAATGCCATTGGTCAGAAGAAGTGACATGTGCTTTATTGATTGGTATGGGTGCTTTTGCCAAAATGTCAAAGTTGGTGTAATAAGGCATGGGCTACTTTCTAGCCAAGTACAAGGAGTGTGTCCTGCGCAGCATGATGAGGGGAGAGGCCTAGGGTGGCTCAGCAGGCTAGCAAGCAAGTGGGTTGTGTCTTATGATGAGTTTTGCAACTTGCCATGCCTTTGCTTTTCATGAAAAAGTCTTGCTCCATAGGCCACACAAGTGAATGATCTCTTGGCCCATTCTGATTTTTATGTGTTGTATGATCATATTGTGAAGTTTAGAAATGCATTTGACAGCCCAATTTGCCTTGAGAAGTGAATTTGCAACTTTTGCCTCTTTGGTGCATAACTTGAAATTTAGTGATTTTTGCCAACTTTGACAAGCCATAACTTTTGATCCAAAATGAATTAGGTCATGTTCTTGTACTTTTTGAAAAGGGAATGATCCATTATACAACTTTCATGACCAAAGTTTTTCCATTTGAAGCTTTTTTGAATCAAAAAGTAAGGGTTGAAAAAGTTGCCTAAAATGGAAATTTCATTAAAAGTCAAACTTCCCCAAAAAGTCAACTTTGCAAAAGACTTGAAATTCTTCAAATTTGTGAACTTCTAACATCTTCCATGATCAAATAAAGATCATATACAATCAAAATGATGAAGAACACCCTTTGGTTGGGTCATTGGGTGTCTCAGATGCCCTGATTTTGCACTGACTTGCTTGAAAAGTCAACTCTTGATCAGATGACTTCCCCATGGAATTTATTCATGAAACTTGATATGCATACTACCTATACCATATAGAGACCAATAGAAACAAGAATGACCAAAAAATTTGGAGTTATGGCCTTTGAAACCAAAACCCTAATTTCAGGTCATCTGTGCAGTTAAACCTGGCTCTGCCTCCACACCATTTTCAGTTCTTGTGATTCTTTGACATTCTTGACCTTGAGAGGATATAATATGATGTTTGAACACACATGGACCCCTTTGAAGTGATTGATGACCTTTGGAGTGGCTCAAGAAGCTCTTGGATTGCTCAGATCACAAACCCTAGATGCAGATGACTTTGAATCTATGCAGTGAATCAAAAATGTGATATGAGATGCTGGATTGTGTTTATGCATATGAAATGATCACAAGCCATGATGTGAATGGGTGAGGGCAAATTTGGGGTGTTTACAGTAGTCTCCATGATACTGTGGGAGATTATGATTCTGAGGCAAACTATTATCATGATCCTGCTAGTGAAGATAAATACAAGATGCTGGTAGATAGAATGAATGCCATGGAGTTACAAAAATCTTCTGGGCTGGATTTTGAAGATCTGAGTTTAGTGTCTGGAGTGGTTATACCTATTGGCTTCAAGGTTCCTGCTTTTGTGGTGTACGATGGTGTTTCATGTCCTAAGTTGCATCTGAGATCCTATGTCTGGAGGATTCAACCACATACTGCTGATAAGAAGTTATGGATTCATTTCTTCCAAGAGAGCTTGTCTGGAGCTCAATTGGAATGGTACTACCAACTAGAAAGTGTTAAATTCGTGATTGGAATGATCTTGTTGAGGACTTCTATAGGAAATACCAATATAATACTGATTTAGCACCTACTCGCATGCAGCTCCAAAGCATGTCAATGGGTGCTATGGAGAATTTCAAGGAGTATGCTCAGAAATGGAGAGACCTGGCTAGCAGAGTTTAACCTCCTCTGACTGACAGGGAACTGGTGGATATGTTTATGAGTACGTTGAATGGTCCTTTCTATAGTCACCTCATTGGAAGCTCATCATCTGGTTTCACCGAGCTGATAATGACTGGAGTACGTGTGGAGAGTGGTATAAGAAGTGGTAAGATACAGGTGGGTGCCTCTTCATCAAGCACTGCTAAGAATCCCCCTAGTGGAAAGAAGGAATCTAATGCTGTGTATGGTCAACATAGTGATAACAGGAGTCACCAATCTGTTGGAGCAGTCCACATTTCCAATCCTACTCCTGCAGCACCAGAGCTACCACAAAACAATCAACAAAAGCCTAGAAGACAATTCACCAAGATCAACATGTCACTGGCCCAAGCCTTGCAACACATGTTGAAAGGGGAACTCATTACTTTGAAGGATCCTCCTCAGAATCCTAATACTTCCTCTCCTCGATACAATCCTAATGCACGATGTGCCTATCATTCTAATTGTCTGGGACATGACACCAACAACTGTTGGGTGTTGAAAAACAAGATTCAAGATATGATTGAAGCTGGGGAGATTGAATTTGACCCTCTTGGGACTCCAAATGTGATCACTGCTCCCATGCCCAATCATGAGAAGACTATTAATGCTGTTGATGAAGTTTCATATGTTTCCTCAGTAGCAGATGTGACTACTCTCTTATCCATTATCAAGAAGAAGTTGGTGCAGGTTGGATTCTTTCCAGGTTGTAATGAAGACTATTTTTATTGTGCCTACAAACCTGATAGCTGCTGGAAGTTGAAAGATGGTATTCAACGCCTCATGCACAATTACACTATATTGTTTGAGAGGACACCTTCTGTGGAAAGTATGTGTGAACATCTAACTCGAGGTACGAAGGTTGAAGATGTGGCCATGGTTGATAAAGTGCCAGTGAAGATTACCTCCAAGGGTCCTGTCAAGATCATTCATAAAGGACCTATCAAGATTACTGCTGAAGGCCTGGTGAAGACTGTTGCTGAAGTCAGAGTGCCTCCCATGATTATTACCACTCCTGGACCTGTTCCTTATACTTCTAATAAGGATATACCCTGGAATTACGGTTCTGGTGTTTATATTCATGGTGTTAAACAGGAACCTTTGACTGATGCACCTGTTATTGATGATAACCTTGATGTTGATAATATTGCTGGATCTAGTAAGGTCACCAGAAGTGGAAGAATTTTCTCTCCTCAGGCTACCTCCAAGAGTGCAGTTACTCCAACTACTACCTCCACTTCTGAGCCAAGTATTGATGCTCGGGGCAAAGGTCCTGTGGTTGAACCTGTACAAGCTGAGGCACCGACCGCTGAAAGTCTTTCTAAACAGATGGAAGAAGTGCTGAAGATCATTCGCAAGAGTGATTATGATATTGTTGACCAGTTGGGGCATACTCCCACCAAAATCTCCATGTTATCTTTGTTGTTGTGTTCTGAGGCTCATGCTAACGCCTTAATCAAGTTCTTGAAGACTGCTCATGTGCCAAATGAGATTTTTGTGGATCAATTTGAGAATTGTGTTACACATCTGACTTATGATAATGGGTTAGGCTTTTCTGATGCTGACTTGACTCCTGCCAAGAGAAACCATAACAGAGCTTTGCATATCTCCATTGAATGTAGGGGAACTACCTTGTCTCATGTGCTAGTAGACAATGGTTCTTCACTAAATGTTCTCCCCAAAGAGGTTCTGAACAAGCTCAGTCCTGAGGATGTGTGTTAAGACCAAGTAATGTAGTGGTGAGGGACTTTGATGGCTCAAGAAGAGTGGTACATGGAGAAGTAGATCTCCCGATCAAAGTAGGCTCTCAAGTTTTCGACTCTACCTTCTATGTAATGGACATTCGTCCTACGTATTCCTGTTTGCTTGGGCTCCCCTGGATCCATGGGGCAGGTGCTGTAACTCCCACTTTACATCAGAAGTTGAAATATCCGGTGAAAGGAAAGATTGTCACTGTTTATGGTGAGGAAGAATATATGGTCAGTCATGTTAATACTTTTAAATATGTTGAGGTGGAGGGTGAATATGTTGAGACTCCCTGCCAGACATTTGAGGTAGTTCCTTGGGTCGTTCCTGCCACTGAAGCTCCCCCTGTTGTTAAAAAAGTTCATGTGGTTACTAGAGTACCTCCTACAATGGCCTCCCTTAAAGATGCTAGAGTTGTGGTTGAAGAAGGTGGTTGTACTATTTGGGGTCAGCTTCCTGACATCCTTTATAAATCTGACAAGTTTGGTTTGGGTTTCACTGCAGAGTCCCAGAAGGCTGTTCGTCGTGCTCGTGCTGTTCATATCACCAATCAAGGGGTCATGAGAGATCAAATCAATGTTGTGGGTGACTATAGTGAAGGTTACAACCTGGATGATTGGATCTTTCCTACCATGGGTGATGGGCTCAATAATTGGAAGACTGAAGACGTTATTCCTATCTCCTTTAGTCAGGAGTAAATACTATTACTGTGTTTTTATTTTTAAGTTTGTAATTTCAAAATAATTAAACTTTTAAGCCTTGTGTCTTGCCCGGGGCACAATGGTATGCTTGTTACAGGATGTCATTTCATTTGCATACTTCATTCAATAAAAATCAATGGACATTTCGTTTTCGTAAATATTGCGCTCCTTGTCTTTCTTTTATTTTTATTTTTGTTTATCAGCTATGTGTTCTTACACACACCCACATCACTAAATGTAGATCCTCATCCACTCTGGATCCTGTTGATAACAGTTCTACTATTGCCAATTATAATTTCGAGAATCCGATCTATCAGGCTGAAGATGGAAAGGAGGAAGATTGTGAAGTACCTGTAGAGCTTGCTAGGTTGTTACAACAAGAAGAGAAAGCTATACAGCCACATGAAAAGCCAATCGAAGTTGTGAATCTGGGAATTGAAGAAAACAGGAAAGAGGTCAAGATAGGGGCTGAATTAGAGGATGGTGTTAAGAGCAGATTAATTCAGATGTTACGTGATTATGTGGAGATCTTTGCTTGGTCCTATGAAGATATGCCAGGGTTGGATACAGACATTGTGGTTAACCGTTTACCGGTAAAAGAAGATTGTCGTCCGAAGAAGCAGAAGGTTCGTTGCATGCGTCCTGAAATGTCAAAAAAGATTAAAGCAGAGGTGATGAAACAGTTTGATGCAGGGTTCTTAGCTGTGACTTATTATCCTTAATGGGTTGCAAATGTGGTACCGGTACCTAAGAAAGATGGTAAGGTACGCATGTGTGTGGATTACAGAGATTTGAATAAAGCCAGCCCTAAAGATGACTTTCCACTTCCTCATATTGATGTTCTAGTAGACAACACTGCTCAACACAAGGTATTCTCCTTCATGGATGGTTTCTCTGGTTACAATCAAATCAAGATGGCACCTGAAGATATGGAAAAGACTACGTTTGTTACACAGTGGGGCACCTTTTGTTATAAAGTGATGCCATTTGGTTTGAAGAACGCCGGGGCAACATATCAACCTGCTATGGTGGCTTTTTTTCACGATATGATTCATCATGAGATAGAGGTATATGTGGATGATATGATAGCCAGGTCCCAGAATGAAGAACAACACCTTGATCATCTGCATAAGCTGTTTGAAAGGTTGAAGAAATACAAGTTGAGATTGAATCCAAATAAATGTACTTTTGGAGTTAGATTTGGTAAACTCCTGGGTTTCATTGTCAGTGGAAAAGGTATTGAAGTAGATCCTGCAAAAGTGAAAACCATACAAGAGATGCCAACTCCCCGTACTGAGAAGGAAGTTAGAGGTTTCTTAGGACGACTGAATTACATTGCAAGATTTATTTCCCAATTGACTGCTACCTGTGAACCAATCTTCAAGTTGTTGAAGAAAGATCAGGTAATGGAATGGAATGATGAGTGCCAAATAGCTTTTGATGAAATCAAGAGATATCTTTTAGAACCTCCAATCTTGATGCCACCAGTTGATGGAAGACCCTTGATTATGTACTTAACAGTGTTAGACAACTCAATGGGGTGTGTGTTGGGGCAACATGACGAGTTTGGTCGAAAAGAGCAGGCAATATACTACCTTAGCAAAAAGTTTACCGACTGTGAAACAAGATACTCACTGCTCGAGAAAACTTGTTGCGCTTTGGCATGGGCTGCTCGCCGACTAGGACAGTATATGTTGACTCATACTACCTTGTTAATTTCAAAGATGGATCCAATCAAGTACATATTCGAGAAACCTGCTCTCTCCAGACGAATAGCGAGATGGCAAATGATCTTAACAGAATATGATATACAGTACACTACGCAGGAGGCCATTAAAGGAAGTGTTGTAGCTGGTCATTTGGCTCATCAAGCAGTGGATGATTATCAGTCAATGAGTTTTGAGTTCCCTGATTAAGACATTATGATTATTACCAAAGAACCTGGACAATATGACAGACCTGAAAAAGGATCCCGATGGACTATGGTTTTTGATGGAGCTTCTAATGCGCTTGGTAATGGTGTTTGTGTTGTGATCATTTCCCCTGAAGGTTGTCATACCCCGATTACTGCAAGACTTTGTTTCTATTGTACCAATAACATGGCTGAGTATGAGGCATGTATCATGGGCATCAAAGCTGCCATTGATATGAAGATTCAGTTCCTGGACGTATATGGAGATTCAGCCCTGGTAGTGAGTCAGATTAAAGGAGATTGGGATACCAAGCATGAAAATCTCATTCCTTACAGAGAGCATGTGTTGTCTTTGATCCCATATTTTGAAGAGATTACTTTTGAACATATTCCACGAGGAGAGAATCAGTTGGCAGATGCATTAGCCACCATGGCATCTATGTTTGAGATTAGCTGGGATGATGAAGCTCCCAAGATTACTATTGATAGATTTGAGAAGCCTGCATATTGTAATGAGATTGATACTGAAGGAGGAGAGGAGAAGCCTTGGTTCTATGAAGTGAAAAGATATCTTGAAGTTCAGGAGTTCCCTGAAGGGGCATCTGTCAAAGATAAGAAGTTTCTGAGGAGGTTTTCTGCTAAATTCTTCTTGAGTAATGGAATTTTGTACAAGCGCAATCATGATTCGACTTTGCTTCGTTGTGTGGATAAGAAAGAAGCAACAGAGATTATGGAAGACATGCATGATGGGATCTTTGGCACTCACTCTAGTGGTCATACCATGGCAAAGAAAATATTGAGAGCAAGTTACTATTGGTCTACTATGGAAGCTGACTGCTATCAACATTCCAGAACATGTCACAAGTGTCAAATCTATGCTGATAAAGTGCATATACCTCTAGCTCCATTGAATGTGTTGACTGCTCCTTGGCCTTTTGCCATGTGGGGCATTGATATGATTGGTGAGATCAAGCCTACTGCTTCTAATGGGCATCGTTTCATCCTGGTTGCTATTGATTACTTCACAAAGTGGGTGGAGGCAGCTTCATTTGCATCTGTTACTAAGAATATGGTGGCTCGATTCATTAAGAATAATCTCATATGTAGGTATGGCATCCCTGAAAGGATTATCATAGACAATGGCTCTAACCTGAATAACACCATGATTACTGATCTCTGCACGCAGTTCAAGATTAAGCATCACAACTCTTCTCCGTATCGTCCGAAAATGAATGGGGCAGTAGAAGCTGCTAATAAGAACATCAAGAAGATTCTACAGAAGATGAATGTTACTTACAAAGATTGGCACGAGATGTTACCATTTGCTCTTCATGGTTATCGTACTACAATACGTACTTCAACAGGGGAAACCCCATTCTCCTTAGTCTATGGTATGGAAGCAGTTCTGCCCATTGAAGTTCAGATCCCCTCCTTAAGAATCATGAAGGATGCAGGATTGGATGAAGATGAGTGGATTCAGACTCGACTTGACCAGATAAATTTGATTGATGAGAAAAGGCTGGCAGCTGTTTGTCATGGCCAGATGTACCAGAAACGGATGATCAAGGCTTTTAATAAGAAGGTTAAGCAAAAGGTATATCAGGCTGGTGACTTGGTAATCAAGCGTATCATATTACCACAAGGTGATCCTAGGGGCAAGTGGACTCCTACATATGAAGGACCATTTGTAGTCAAGAGGATATTTTCAGGAGGTGCCATGATGCTTACTACCATGGATGGTGAAGACTTCCCACAGCCCGTAAACGCAGTCATAGTTAAAAAATACTACGCATAAAAAAATACCAGCTAGGTTGACTGGCCTGGGAAAAAATAAGGGCATCCCGACAAACCAAAAGGGTTCGGGCAAAAATTAGGGATATATATATATATATATATATATATATATATATATATATAAAAGTGTACACCCGGCAAGTCGAAAACCTGAAAAGGCGGCTTGGGCAAAAAAGGGTATCCCGGTGGATTGAAAACCTGAAAAGGCAATCCAGGAAAAAGTTAGGGATTAAAGCGTATGACTATGTCTCGTTTGGATCACCCATGTAAATCCAACCAGTTGTGCTACCTAACTCAAGTTCAAACAGATAAAGCTCAATTCAATCGTTTCCGTCTCAACAGTAGAAGATGAGATACTTGAAAATAATGGCAATAGTAGAATTGAAATTCAATAGGATTATTTCTCACATAGCTGTTTTCTTTGTTTTGTAAAAATTTTACGACAAATTCATCTTACTAGGATTTTTGTCTCCTTGTACAAATTTGCCTGTGTATAGGTCACTTTATAATATAAATAAAATTTCATCTTTGAATCCAGATTTACTTTTACCCTATTTACCTAAGCGAAAACGTCCATTGGTTGTGTTTAAATGTATGTATGCTTTTGAATATGATTGATGTTTACCAGAAATGCATAAAATGCAGAAATAGTATTTACTAAGGACGAACAAAGGTAGGAATTCAACGAAGCTTCGCCGATTCATCCCCACAAGACAACTATAAATCCCCAAGAGAGCGAATCAATCTTTATAGATACTTCAAGTTACATCTCCCCTTGAATTTATGTCCATATCTTTTATCCTCAGTCGGGATACTCAGGAACTTATTCCTTCAATAGAAGTACGACGAACGAAGACGGGAGGTTATAAATACTATACTATCAAACAAGACGGGAACGAGGTTCTCATATTCTTCAGCAACGAATCAGGATTTATTTTCCCTAGCCAGCAATTGTTATATAAAGATATCCAGACGTTTCAGGTTGCATGATTCATACATACATCATTTATATCATACCATAACATATCCATAAATGCATCATACATTTACTTAGATGCACCATGCCATACATACATACATAATGCATAAACTAACCTTTTCCTTGCAGGATGGTTATATACAGATAAAATACTATCAACAATTCACAACAAGTCATAGACGATCTATACGAAGGTCTAGTGCTGATACTTAATTCAGGGATGATCACTACGAAGATTCATTGCTGATAATCATTACTCAAGTTGTCCTTGGATAGTAGGCAAACAGTCTATACGAAGATCTATTCCCTAATCCAGGATATTTTCAAGGGATATAATCGTCACGAAGATTTAATCCTGATATTCTTTTGTCCTTGGATAGTAGGCAAACGGTCTATACGAAGATCTATTCCCTAATCCAGGATATTTTCAAGGGATATAATCGTCACGAAGATTTAATCCTGATATTCTTTTGTCCTTGGATAGTAGGCAAACGGTCTATACGAAGATCTATTCCCTAATCCAGGATATTTTCAAGGGATATAATCGTCACGAAGATTTAATCCTGATATTCTTTTATCCTTGGATTGTAGGCAAACGGTCTATACGAAGATCTATTCCCTAATCCAGGATATTTTCAAGGGATATAATCGTCACGAAGATTTAATCCTGATATTCTGTTATCCTTGGATAGTAGGCAAACGGTCTATATGAAGATCTATTCCCTAATCCAGGGTATTTCTAGAAGAGATAATCGTCACAAAGATTTATTTCTACTGGACTATTCAACAATTCAAAACAGTTCAGAGACGATCTATACGAAGATCTAGTGCTGATACTTAATTCAGAAAGAAATCGCCATGAAGATTTGGTTCTGACACTTAAATTAAAGTATGTTCTTAGATATGGTTCAGAGACGATCTATACGAAGATCTAAGCCCTAACACTTAATGAAGGATATTCTTTTTCCCCAGAGATAATGCAGAAACGATCTATACGAAGATTTAGTGCTAGCATTAAACTCAAACCATGTTGCATAAACGATTCAGAGACGGCCTATACAAAGACCTAGTACTGATATCCAGTATCAACATCAAGATATTATCACCTCCTGATAGTATGGATGGCATCTATAAGCCCATCTCCAGTTCTTCCAAGTGGCATCTTCAAGCCCACTTAAGCATATACAACTAATCATCAGTGTTACTTTACGCACCAGCGAGTGCAAATTTTTGGGCTTTTGTGTTCAATCCCCTTCAACCTTCTAGGTCACGAATGGCACATTTACCAATCTAACCCCTCAGGTTTCAGAAAATTGAACAGGGGCAGCTGTTGCACCCCAAAATTTGCCCTCACCAAGATAAGACATTGTGTACTAAGGTGTCCCAAGAGGTTCACAAGATTCACAAGATTCACAAGGTATCTCAAGAGGTTCACAAGGTTCACAATTAGTCAGAAAGTTTGACAATTCCCTCAGGCAATGCATCCTCCTAAGCAATGCATCTTAAACTAGGGTTTTGCCTTTCATCAGGATAAATGGACTTACAAGGCTTAAAATGAGATTCATATCATCCTATATGTCTTCAATAATCCCTATGTTAAGTTTCAAGGCTTTCCCAAAAGATTTGCTCATTCAGATGATCAGATAGGCTAAAATCAGTCAAAGTAGTTAAAAAGTCAAACTAAGGTCAACTGTGGTCAAACAGAAGTCAAACTTCATGATTTTTTGCCAAAATCAAGTATATGAAGTAAAATAAGTAAAATTCATCATTTGATCAAGGGTTGATCAAGATTCATCAAGGGGATTTCAGATCATCAAGAATCAGGAGTTTCTAAATTAGGGTTTTCATAGGAAAAGTCAACTGAACTTTGACCAGCCATAACTTTCACATGCTTCATAAAAAATTTCCCATCCAAAGCTCATTTTTAAGGAAATTGAATTCTCTACAACTTTGTGTCTCACAAGCCAAGCCCAAAAATGCTTCATTTGGAAGGTATGAGCTAAGACATTATAGGTCATTTTAAAAAGTCAACAAAAAGTCAACATCTTCCAAAGGGCATAACTTGAGAATGGTAAAAGATATAGACATGAGACCAAAGAGGTTGGTTAGAGAACTCTCTAAGCTTTCTAAAATGTCCAAGAACACCTCCATATCTTTAAAATTGAGGGATTTGTGCCTTTGCAAATTTGGGAAATGTTTTAGAGGTTTATGAAGCAAATGGGACCTTAGAACCAAATTTCTCTAAATGGGCTTGCATTTTTATGACCCAAACACTTCCATGACATCATGCACGAATTAAAAATAATTTATTCAAATTTTTATTCATTTTATTTTATTTATTATGATTTTATACATTTTAAATCATTTTAAATCAAAATAAAATATAAAAGTGTGAATATTTGATAAGAATTTTGTTCTAGAAAGTCTTAAAAGTCATTTAGAAGTGATTTGAGATTATACAAAATCAGATCAACCAAAAATAGTAAGGATATATCAAGATTTTTCAATATTTGGAAGCTTATCTTTTTCAATCTCAATTGATCCAAAAATCCAAAGTATGATCTGATTTTTTGACCTAATTAGTTCACACTATATATGTACAACATAAAGTAAGCACAAAACACGAATTTTGCAGCCTCAAGAACACTAAACAAGTTTCAAATTTTCAAGAAAAAAGTAAAATCCGAATTCAAGCATTCAAGCAATTCCAAAGACTTTTGAAGGTTTCAATGTGTTCCTAGAGGATTATTGAATGTTTCTGGATCATAAAAACATCCATTCATACACACAAATGCCATAACCGAATCATTACATTCTTGTTTTTTTTTAAATTTTCGATTTCATAGATTCGTGTAATATAAATTATTTTTAATCATTGTTGCTTGTTAATAAAGGTTCCTGGAACGTTTTTATGTGCTTGGATTGAGTTTTCATTGCAGGTTGAAAGATTCACCATAGTTAGGGTTTTGAAATTCGAATTGGGGAACTCTCATTAGAAGCAATTTCAGGACCAATTGATGGTCTTAATGAATTCCTAGCATGATTTCTAACTGATATGTATATCTGGGATTAATTTATATTGTGAATGTGATGTTTTTCAAAAACGCAGGGTTTTAGTGACGGAAAAGATCGTCACTATAGGTTGTTGCTACAGACACAAACCGTAGGTAAAAATGGTGGACGAACCAAGGAAGAAGAAGAAGTGTGGCGCGAATGAGATATTTGAAATTTATTTTGTTTATATAATATGTTGTTGCCCTTTATTTATCACATGTGCGCGTCTGGTCCAGTGGTAGTAGGGAGCGTTTTGAAGCAGCCGAACCTGGGTTCGAATCCTAGGTTCACCCAAATTTTTTTCACAATTGTTTTCTTTTGCAGGCTTATTATTTAATAATTGGAAGTCATATGGATATCACCAGCGCGCGCTGGCCTGGTTGGTTTTGTGTTACGCATGTGAGGTAGAGGACCTGGGTTCAAATCCCAGGTCCTTTCTTTTTGGCAAATTTCCTTGTTTTTTTTCTTTCTCATTTTCAATTTATTAGTTCTATTTTGTTTAAACTAGTAAATATAAATTATAAAAAGTAATTTCTAAATAACATTATAATATTTTCTTTATATTCTTAAAAATTATAATTTATTTTTCTTAAAAATTTAAATTATTTATATTTATTTTATAATAAGTATATATATATATATATATATATATATATATATATATATATATATATATATATATATATATATATATATATATATATATATATATATATATATATATATATATATGTATGTATTATATTTTTGTAAATAGATTAATTATATATTTTAATTAATAATTAAAACTCTAATTCTTCTTAAATAAATTCTAAACCCTAATTTCTAAAACCTAATTTTCTCTAACCCTAACCCTAATTTTTATTAACTTTAATATTTAATTTAATTATGTTATAAACTATAATTTAATAATTAATCATTTTTTTGTAAATAATTATTATATTGTTTATTATTATAATTATTCTATTTTCTTTTAAAAATTCTTTAAAATTGTTTATTTACCTTAAAAAAATATTCTCTTAAATTTTATATTCTTTATATTTTTGCTAACCTCTTTTCTTATGATTATTGTTATTGCTAACCCTTTAAATTATTGTTTATTTATTATATTTATCATTATTATTTTTATTATTATGTAATTGCGAAAGCCATGTAATAGTCGTAGGTTTATTCTTGTTTCTATTTTATTTTTGTAAATATTTTTATTGCCATGGTTAGTAATTTTAGGGTGTGTATAACTATGTGTAATTAAAATAATTTAGAAAACTAATTAAATAAGATAAATACTTGAATATAAACACTCACACACGTAAGTCGATCTTTGATCGCCATCTCACACTTTCTAGGGTTACTCTTCATGTTGCCTGCTTCTAAGGTCAAGTAAGGTGTCTTAAAGCAAAGTCCCTTCATAAATATCATCAAGTCCCTTCCGTTTATAAGATCAAGTCCCTTCGAGGTTGCCTACGATAAATGATCTTGTCCCTTCGAATAATAGATGATAAGTCCCTACGAATTGCTAAAGACACCTTACAGTTGCCTAAATTCAGATGTCCCTTCACCTGTCCCTTATTATATCCAAGGTAATGACTACCTATTCCTTAATAATAGGGATAGTCTTACCATTGAAAGAACATATAAGAACAGTAAAGACTTAATATATGGTAGGTTCCTCTTAAGTACTTGCTCACCTTTTCAAAATACATTTTACACTTCACATTTCAAAAAAAATTTCAAAACAAAGTCTTTATATACATCCATACGAGGATCATTATAAAGCATTTAGAAAATTTTTAATCACACACTACACCTTTCTCAAAACAATTTAAAGTGAGCTAAGTAACTAAGAGCCCATGGATAACCATGGATATAAAGGGTGCTAACACATTCCCTTTGTATAACCTACCCCCCGAACTCAAAATCTTTTTAAGGTCTTTCCTGTTCTTTTATGTCCTTTCCTTTTGGATAAAATAAAAGTCGATGGCGACTCTTGCTATCCGCAACATAACTAAAAGTCAGTTCTCCCACCGTGTTACACAAGTACACAAACAGGATGCTACATTTTTCAACTTATAAAAACTTCATTTAATTTCAAGAAAATTGATACATAACACCTTCGATTCAGAATAAACTAAAACAACAACTTTTATTCATTTATGAAACCAAATTCAACTTTTACAACTACGCAGCAGATTTTCAAATTATTCAACTAAAATGGTATAACATGTTATTCAATTTAAAACAACTTAGTAACAACATAATCACACTGAAACAACTTAAAAACAACAACTAAAACAACTAAGTGTCCATTCCTCGAGTGTTACATATCAGAGCACCGACACCGACTCGAACTAATGAAGATAACCATATTCCTGCAACCTACATGCACGTTACCAACATATGGGTAACATTCAAACAGAAGGGGTGAGATATCGATAATTATATACGATATATGATAAACAATAATTAGATAAGGATCATAACAATTCACCACTTCACAACATCAACCAAAACAACAACTTAACAACCATCCACTTTTTATCAACTTATTTTACTACTTATTATATCCATCAATATTTTCTACATAAACCATATAATCATATATTCAACACGGACTACTTAATCAGCCTAATCAACACAAATCACTTAATCATCTTGAAAACAATATAAACAACTTATCAACTTGAACAGCATAAACAACTTATCAACTTAAACCACATTAACAACTTATCAACTTGAACAACATAAACAACATGACCGACATAAATAATGTAACACCGATACGACTCAACTATGCATATGCATATGGTACCATTGGAGTAAAACTCCCAACTTAAAATATACCAGGTTATCGAGGTATCTGCAAGGCATAAGCCTTTAACTTAATAAATTTTCCAATTTACCGAGGCATAAAGGCATAAGCCTTCAACTTTCAACTTAGTGCCAATCCAGTCCAACGTGGTGTGAGCAACGGCTCCGACATAATATGCAAATGATCTACATGGTATACACGACTATCGCTCCCAAAGATTTACATCCCGGTGCAAACGCAAACGGTCGGCAAAAAGAGATAATGAGGTTGAATTGAATAGAGTCGCCAGCTAGGCATTTTTATCCCGAAGGAAAGGTAATGCTGCATAAACTTGGAAAGAGATGGATAAGACGGTTGCGAACCAAAGAAACTGAGAAAGGGGGTTGGTTACGACCTGGGAAGGTATTAGCACCCAGATCGTCCGTCGTACTTGACGGGATCCACGCTTACAAGATTTTGTTTAAAAGGGTTAGTGTATGTGTTATCTGTGTGCAAAAGCTAAGAAAAGAAAGATATACAGGTGTCAGTGTAAAAAGGTGAATTACTCAGGAACTGAGGCTTAAGGAGAATGCTGAAAGAGGGGGAAGACACAGAGACTTTTTTTCGATAACTGTTATGTTATGCCTACGTATCCTCTCGTGCAATGAGGAAGTTAGAACACCGTAGTTCGACTCAAAGATACTGGGAATGAAGTGACTGTGAACTGCTTACTTGTCTATGCTCAAGTGTATGACTCGTTTGACTCAAGTGCTAACTGTCTTGCATTAGACGAAAGAAGCGAGTTCTCATTTGTGAATGAGTGTGATGAGAAAAGAATCCCGGAGGAGACGATTATTGTTTGTTTTTTGTGTTTTCAGTTTTTTATTGTTTTTGGTGTTTTGCATAGGATAATGAGCTTAAGCCTAAATCAAGGGCTTGTAAGCTCATTATATCCTCCCTGATTAGGGATAATGAGCCTATTTAAGTATGAGATAGGCATCTCAACTTAATTACCATGATGATGTAGGATTAAGATCATTAACCTACTTGTGATTATTTGGATGTTTTTGGTTTTTTTGTTTAGTGTTAAGTAATGAGTTTAATCTATAATCACAGATTAGTGAACTCATTACACCATCCTAATAGAAGGATGATAGATGAGAACACTTAAGCTGAGGAAGATACCTCAACTTAATCCATGGTTAGGGACTAAATTCATTATATAACAAGCCTTTATTAAATGGATTTTAATTAAAAGGTGAGATTAAGAAGTGGATTATATGGTTTGTAAGACAACTTGAGGGGGACTTGTCCATTAAACACTAGGGTTAGTCCCTCTTAACCATAAGGAAGAGATAGAACCCTAATGTAAGGCCCAAGTTACAAGATAAAGTCTTAGTGATTATTAGTGTGTTTTGATTAAGAGGTGAAAACAAATTAAATTTTTAACACTAAGGATTAAAGTTATACACTCCATCCTAAGATAAGGATGCAGGCACAACCCTAATTCCAAAGTCCTAAAACTTTAAGAGTTTAGTCTCTAATTATGAGATGAGAAGAGAGACTCAAGGAGACTCAAAGGTAAAAAGCTAAGGGGGACTATACACAACCCTAAAAGTTATCATGCTTGGATATCCTATGGTTTGTGAGGCTTAAGAGAAAAGATCTTCAAGCAGGCCACCAATGGAAGAAAAGAGAAAGGAAAGGAAGAACAAGTTACTTACTTCCTGAAGAAGATAAGTAACTTGAAAGAAAGAAAGTGGGGGAGGAGGTAGCACAAGTGAAGCAAGTTCCCTTCAAAGACAAGTACATATGTGTCGCTCCCAAAGATTTGCATCCCGGTACAAGCGCGAACGGTCGGCGGAGGGTACAGTGAGAACACACAGCCGTGAACTCACTGGAGAATGAATAGAGTCGCCAGCTAGGCATTTTTATCCCGGAGGAAAGGTAATGCTGCATAGACCTAGAAAGATATGGATAAGACGGTTGCGAACCAGAGAGACTGAGAAAGGGGGTTGGTTACAACCTGGGAAGGTATTAGCACCCAGATTGTCCGCCGTACTCGACGGGATCCACGCTTAAAAGATTTGTGTTTTAAAGGGGTAGTGTCAGTGCAATTTGTGTGTAAAGAGCTGGAGAAGGATGTACAGGTGTCAGTGTAAGAGAAGTGCAAAGTGTATAATGATGTGTCAGTGTAAGAATGAGAATGAATTGCTCATGATAATGAGGCTAAAGAATAAGGCTGGAGGAGGGGGAATATACAGAGACTTTTGTTCGATAACCGTTAAGTTATGCCTACGTATCCTCTCGTGCAATGAGGAAGTCAGAACACCGTAGTTCGACCCAAAGAGACTGAAAGGTGAATTGACTGGTGAACTGCTTGCTTGCCTACGCTCAAGTGTATGACCTGTCTGGCTCAGGTGCGAACTGTCTTGCATTAGACGGAAGAAGCAAGTTCTCGTTTGTGAATGAGTGTGATGAGAAAAGAATCCCGAAGGAGACGATTATTGTTTGTTTTTGGAGTTTTCAGTCTTTTATTTCTTTTTTGGATTTTTGTCATAGGAAAATGAGCTTAAGCCTAAACCAATGGATTTAGTAAACTCATCACATCTTCCCTCTGATTAGGGGTAATGAGAATACCTTAAGTGTGAAGTCAGATTCTCACACTTAATCACCTTTGAAGCAGGATTAAGATCATTAACCTACTTGTGATTATTTAGATGTTTTTGGTGTTTTTGTTTAGTGTTAAGTAATGAGGTTAAGCCATAATCGAGGATTAAACAGACTCATTACACCATCCTAATAGAAGGATAATAGATGAGAATGTTTAAGCTGAGGAAAGCTCCTCAACTTAATCCATGATTAGGGATTAAACTCATGACAAAACAAGCCTTTGATTAAGTGGATTTTATTTAATGATATGGTGATGAAGTGGGTTTTATGATTTGTAAGACAACTTGAGGGGGACTTGTCCATTAACACTAGGGTTAGTCCTTCTTAACCACTTAAGGAAGAATTAGAACCCTAATGCAAGGCCCAAGTTACAAGTTTAATGTCTTGATGATTATTAGGTGAATTGATTAAGAGATTTAAACACCTTAAGGGTTCAAGACTTAGGATTAAAGTTATACACTCCATCCTAAGAGAAGGATGCAGGCATAAGCTTAATCACAAAGTCTTAAAGCCTTTAGGGTTTAGTCCCTGATTATGAGGTGAGAAGAGAAGACTCAAAGAGAGACACAAAGGTAAAACTATGAGGGGAGACTAATCAAAACCCTAATTCATTGTCATGCTTGGTTGATCCTAAGGTTTGTGAGGTTTGTAAGAACAATCTTCAAAGGAACCACCAGGAAGCAGATGAACAGGATCAAGAGAAGCAAAGTGACTTGCTTCATTCAAGAAGTCAAGTCACTTGAAGAAAGAAAGTGGGAGGAAGAAGGATGAGCAAGCTCAAACTCAAACACATATAGAAATGCAGCAATGGATGCAAGAGAGATGAGAAGAAAAGTTATGAGAAGTGAAGGCAAATCCACTTCTCAAGTTTACTTACCACCTGCAATGTTAGAAAGAAAATGCAATGCAATGCAAGATGAGATGAAATGATATGATGCTAAGCAAAACCAGAAGCATGTTGATGATGATTATGATGTTATGAGGTGCTGCAAACATGAGGCAAGACAATGGGATGTTCATACAAGATCATGAATGCAAATGATACAAGCTTAGAAGCATGGATACACATGAAAAGTTATGAATCATACAAGACAAATGACATGGCAAATATGCAATGCAATGATCAAACATGCTTTCTAAATGTCTTAAGATGCCAAATGAATCATAAGAATGCACAAAATGCAAAGACAAGTCATGTTATGCAAGGAAATGCAAGAAGGGTGCAAATGAAAGCCCAAATTAGGGTTTATGGATCAAACATCAAACACAAACCAAAAACAGAAACAAAACCCTAAGACAAAAAAATGGAAAATGGTACCCAAATAAACCCTAGGCCTATAATAAACCACTGCCCATAGGGGAGCTCTCAACTCTTAGCCAATCTCAAGTTATGAATTTTGCAAGTTTTTAGGGTTTTTAAGGGTTCTTATCAAAACAAATGCCAATCAATTAGAAAATGCAAGATCAAATCATGGCCTTTTTATCCTTGAAAATACATGTCAAATGGAAAACAATGCAAGAAGAATCAATGTCTCAACCTTCACCAATAGGCAGAAATGAATTTTCAAACATGTGGTCAAAATAATGCATAAAAAATGATTTAATTCAATGAAAAATTCTTAAAGTGCATCAAGATCAAAAAAGAAATTTGGTTTGAGGGTTGGACAATGTTTCTAAATGTCTTAGAGCATTTCATGAATTTTTTTGTAATTTTTAAATACCTAAAAGTATTTTTACTTAATTAATTCTCATTAATCAATTAAAAATGATCTTTTAAATATTTAAAAATACTTTTTTAATGATAAAAAATAAAATAAAAATATTTTTGTGTCATAAAAATTAATAAAACCTTAAAGAAAAAGTTTCATAATTTTTATGATTTTTTAACTATTTTAAATAAATTGTGCAATTTAAATGAAATAAATATGAATAAAAATTAAAAGAAAATGAAAGTAAACAGATTGGATGGCCAGGATTGCTCCAGGGTTTAAATGTGTTGACTGGCGCGTAATCCTGTGGCTGTGATTCAAAGCTGAATTAATCTTAATTAAATAAATTAATTAAAGTTATTAGGGCTAATGAACAGATCCTGGCCATCAAAAAGGGTGGGAAGTCAAACATTCAACGCGCATCAACGGCCAAAATTCAAACGAGCATTAATTATGGGATTAAGCCCTAAATACATTCAGGTGGCCGGAGAAGACTTCCGGTCGTCTTCTCCGGCCAGCTCTCACCTGAGAATCACCCAACTTCCTCAAAACGTTACAAAAATGAAATCTAAGACCAGGGAAATGATCCTTATCCTCTCACGAACCAAACCCCTCTCTCAAAACAAATTTAAAGTTCCTAAATCAACTGAATCGAAGCAAACAATTTCTAGGGTTCGTGAGCTTCAAACACAAATTAAATGCTCAAAACAAAACCATTTCAAAAACTAAAGGTACCAGAATGATCAGTGCATCATGAAGAACAAGTTTGTATCATAAAAAACCATTTCTGGAAAAATTAATTTCGAGCTACCTGAGATTTGGAGCTTTCAGTTTAGGAACTTTCTGGCCACTTCCTTTGATGCAAGCTGCTCTACTTGATCCCCCAAATGTGTTTGAATGCTCAAAATGAGTTTGTGTTGGCTGGAGAAGGAGATTCGAATGGAACTGCTTCAGTTCAGTCAACAATGGCCATGATGATTTTGGCACTTTCAGGCTGTGAAAAGGAGTCGTTTGTGATCTATGAAGTGTGTTGAGAAAGTTTGTGGTGTTGGTTGGTGTGTTTGTGGCTTGTGGAGAGAGATTCGATAGAATCTGCAGCTTGAGGTGAATAATGGCAATGGAGTTTTCAGGCTTGATTTAGGCTTGAGCTTTGGTGGTTTCTTGTCTATGAGATGTGGTGAGTTGAATGATGATGAGAGTTTGAGTGTTTTATGGCTGTGGACAGAATTTCGAAGGAACTTGCAATGAGGTGAGTTTTTGTGAATGTGATGAGTGTGTGTGTTTCAGCCTTGGCTTGTGTTATGTTCAACTTGCAAATTGAAATCATAAACAATTCTGATTGGCTGGCTGATGTGACTTGTGCTTTATGGATTGGTAGATCACTTTTTGCTCAAAAACCACTTTTGTGTAAGATAGGGCATGGCTCCAAATCTAGGCAAGGACAAAGCATGGCTGGCGCAGCAAAAGGTGAGGGAGAGGCTAGCCAAAGTCAGCTTCCAATGTCATAAGTTGTAGGAAGTGAAATGAGTGGTTTTTGCAAGTTGGCTAGCTTTTGGTTCACATGTGAAAAATTCAAGTTACATGAACTAAACCATGGGCAAACTTGATCAAAAATATGATTTTATGACTTAGGGAAATGTTTGTGTAATGGTTTGTAGTGAACTAGAGGCTGCAATGTGTTTTGATCCAAGACTTTGCAAAATTTTCACTTGGTGCATAACTTGAAAATAAGTGATTTTTGCCAACTTTAACACACCATAACTTTTGATCCAAGGTGAATTAGGTCATGTTCTTGTACTTTTTGAAAAGGGAAAGATCTAATCTACAACTTTCATGACCAAAGTTTTTTCATTTGAAGCATTTTTGGATCAAAAAGCAAGGCTTGAAAAGTGGCATAAAATGACATATTTCTTAAAAGTCAACCATGCCCTAAAAAGTCAACTTTGCAAAAACTTGAAATTCTTGATTTTTATGAACTTCAACCTTCTTCCATGATCAAATAAAAATCATATACACTCAAAATGATGAAGATCACCCATTGGTTGGGTCATTGGGGGCCTCAGATGCCCTGATTTTGCACTGACTTGTCTGAAAAGTCAACTCTTGATCAGATGACTTCCCCATGGAATTTCTTCATGAAAATTGATATGCACACTCCCTATACCATATAGAGATCAATGGAAACAAGAATGACCAAAAAAAATTTGGAGTTATGGCCTCTGAAACCAAAACCCTAATTTTCAGTCAACTGTGCAGTTCATCCTGGCTCTGCATCCACTCAAACCCTAGTTCTTGTGATTCCTCTGCAATTTGGACTTTGTGAGGATGTAACATGATACAAGAACACACATGGACCTCTTTGAGTTGATTGGTGGCCTTTGGAATGGCTCAAGAAGCATTGGGATTGCTCAGATCACAAACCCTAAGTGCAGATGACTTAGAAGCTATGCAGTGAATCAAAAATGTACTATGAGATGATATGATGGTGTATATGCATATGAGATGATCACAAGCCATGTGTGAATGGGTGAGGGCAAATTTGGGGTGCTTACAGCTGCCCCTATTCAAACATGAGTTAGCTGTGCAGGATGTAAGCGACGGCTTAACAGGCAAACAAGATAACTGGTGGTTGAATACCAAAGACAGTCCAAAATTTGCACTCACAGAATGAAGAAGAAAAGGGATATAGATTATAACAGAAAAATAAAGTATATTGTAAAGTGTGGGCGACGGAGGACGACCGCCGAGCAGAGGACGACTGCTGGGTAAGGAGCAATGACGGGGACGGCCGACATGCTGGGGAGAGTGTATGAAAATAAAGCAATGACGGGGACGGCCGACATGCTGGGGATAAAAAGTAAAGCTAAGACGGGGACGGCCGACTAGCTGGGGAAAATAAAATCATGATGGGGACGGCCATCACGATAAAGCTGTAAAATTCTCTGGGGGTTAATGAAACATGACGGGGACGGCCATCAAGTTCATAAAGGTAAAGTAACCAACGATGGGGACGGCCATCGGGTTAAAAGGAAAAGGGACCACGACGGGGACGGCCATCGGGTTAAAGAATAAATGAAATAAACAGATGATGGGGTACGGCCATCAAAGGTGAAGGACGATCACCTAGCAGGGGACGGCTGCTCTGTTGGGAATAAAAGGAAATATGATGGGGACGGCCATCAGAGGTGGAGGACGACCACCTGGCAGGGTACGGCTGCCGAAAATATCAACGATGGGGACGGCCATCGGATAGAAAAGGTCAACGATGGGGACGGCCATCGGGCGAGCATGATGGGGGACGACCATCAAGAAGTGGAGGACGACCACTCAGCAGGGGACGGCTGCTCTCAGGGTTTATCATGACACAGGACGAATGCCAGATAACCAAAATCAACAATGGGGACGGCCATTGGATAAAGTGATGAAGGACGATCATCAAAAGGTGGAGGACGACCACCTAGCAGGGGACGGCTGCTAAAAATCAACGATGGGGACGGCCATCGGATGAGCATGATGGAGGACGACCATCAAGAAGTGGAGGACGACCACTCAGCAGGGTACGGCTGCTCTCAAAGGTATCATAACACAGGACGAGTGTTAGATAAAAAGAAAATTTGTTGGTGATCTACTGGGGATAATGTAAACTCGGACGAGCGTTTACAGCCAAGAAACAAAAGGTATAAATGTTTGGTATTGTGTATAGATTAAAGATGCGGACGAGCATCCTTGAGATTATGATACGGACGAGTATCATGTAGAAACAAACTGACACATGTTCAGAGATGATGATACGGACGAGTATCAACGGGTTAACAAGGAACACGGACAAGTGTTGCATCTGAAAGGATTCTTCTGGGGAGTAATAGACACGGACGAGTATCTATATTCAAGAAGACAAAGGTGTTTGACACGGTGTATGGATTAAAGATGCGGACGAGCATCCTTAAGACTATGATACGGACGAGTATCATGTAGAAACAAACACTAGACGCAATGTTCTGAGATGATGGTACGGACGAGTACCAACTGGTTAACAAAGAACAAGGACTACTGCCGAATCTGTGGGATTATGAGTGATGATGTATACAAGATACGGACGAGTATCTGTATAAGCGTACCGTGTGTAGTGAGTATTGTATTGATGATTTATCTGCTGGGGAGAGTGACACGGACGGGTGTCGAAAGAGAAAAGTGTAATATGAACAAGTATCCAGGTGACTGCGCTGGGGATACGACACGGACGGGTGTCAAATAGGGGTGCATATAAGGTATGTGAGTGCAAAAAGGATGTCTTTGGCTTTCTGCTGGGAGTTATGACACGGACGGGTGCCAGAATGTATCCGTAATGAGGGTGATTTGTTTGTAAAGGGTGTTCAGGCGACTTTACTGGGGAGTGATGATACGGACGGGTATCAAAGGGCGCATATGGTGTTTGTGATTTGTGAGGCAACTGCTTTTGCTGGGACTCTGATGGGGATTTTGGGGGAAAGTAATCTGTATTCACAAGCGTTTTATTCACAACATGACTTATGATTATGCTATGCATTTGATTTTTGCCGTAATGCTCCGTATTAGACGGAATGCTACGCTCTGGGGGAGATGAATATGATGCGGATGCCGTGATTATGCAAAGAGGCACAGATCCGGGATTCGGATCCCATTGCTGCGAAAATCTCTGGTCGATCTGCTTGAAATGGACGTCCCAGCTGGGGGTGAGATCACTGGTAGATCTAATGATGTATCTGTTTGGGGATACATGTCACCGGTTGGCATATCCTTGTAAATGAGAGACCCAGCTGGGGTTTGTAAAAGCTTTCTGTACTCTGTCGTGATCTCTTCATGCGTTGCTCTTCTGGATAGAGGCTGGAACTCTGTGGGGAGATGATTTCCTGATTTCTGTATTCTGTTGAGGAAGAATGGCCACTCGGCTGGGGAATTGAGAGGCAACTCAGCTGGGGAGAGCAACAAGAGGCAACTCGGCTGGGGATATAGCATCCTGTTTGTTGATTTGGCAACTTTGCTGGGGAAGGCAATGGGGAGCTACTCAGCTGGGGAAAGAGCATTTCAGATGCTGAGATTGAGTGTATGCTGATTCGGCAGCTCCGCTGGGGAAATGGGCACCCTCCAGTGCCATGTGGAAGATAGACCGAGTTGATAATGATTCGCCTACTTGCTGAGACGTAACCTGCATGCCCCAGGTTGCGTTCTGGATACCTGCAATCCTGCAAAGATAATGGAACGTACAAAGGGTCCCGAGATATCCCTTTCTGGATTCCGTCATAGGAGTTAAGTACTTTCGAAAATAATCACATTCCCTGCAAGCATGTGTTTTTATCTTTATAGAAAGGCATCTGTACTTATGCAATTGTATTTTTAGAGATATTAGACGACTCTTTGCAAAACATAAATGTAAAACGAGACATGACTGAAAATCTGATTTTATTAATTCACGTGCCCTGAATTGGCAAAGATACAGTCGAAGAAACAAATCTCCTGAAATGAGGAGATTGTTACAAATTGAGAAATAAAATGCTGGCGGTGTTGACGACGCTTTCAAGGAGCTTCCTCTTCTGCTATGACTCGCATGACAATGACGTTCTTCTCGTCTTGCTTTCTGGAGAGAGTTGTTTCTGATTGAAGCTTGATCCTTTGGAACTTAACAAGTCGTAGGTGATACAGACGAATTCAGAATGCAGTCGTTCGCTTATTCCCTTATTTTGCATGGGTCGCCCTTTCGGGTTTTCAATCCATCGGGATACCCATTTTTGCCTGAGCTGTCCAATGCGGCCTTTCAACTCAGCGGGTGTACATTTTTTTGTTTATTTTCCCTTACTTTTGCCCGAGTCTTTTATTCTGTTTTTGACTCGCCGGGATGCCCTATTTTTGCCTGGACTCACATTCTGTTTTTATGTCCAGCGGGTCATTTTATGCGAAGTATTTTTTAACTGCATCTGAATTCACAGGGGACGGGAAATCTTCACCATCCATGGTGCTGAGCATCAGTGCTCCACCAGAGAAAACTTTCTTTACAACAAATGGTCCTTCATAATTTGGAGTCCATTTGCCCCTGTGGTCCGTATGAGGAGGGAGGATTCTTTTCAGCACAAGATCTCCTACTTGGTACTCTCGGTGCCTGACTTTCTGATCGAAGGCTTTCTTCATTCTTTTCTGATACAACTGCCCGTGGCAGATTGCAGCCAATCTCTTCTCTTCAATCAGACTCAGTTGTTCGAATCGGGACCGTACCCATTCTGCTTCTCTCAGTTTAACATCCATTAATACCCGTAACGAGGGTAGTTCAACTTCAACAGGTAGGACTGCTTCCATACCATACACAAGTTGATACGGTGTTGCCCCAGTGGATGTTCTGATTGATGTGCGGTACCCATGCAAGGCAAATGGTAGCATTTCATGCCAGTCTTTGTAGGTGACTACCATCTTCTGCACAATCTTCTTGATATTCTTATTTGCTGCCTCAACAGCGCCATTCATCTTTGGCCTGTAAGGAGAAGAATTGTGATGTTGAATTTTGAAGTCCCGGCACAGCTCTGCCATCATTTTGTTGTTTAAATTGGAACCATTATCAGTAATGATTCGCTCGGGCACTCCATATCGACAGATGATATCTCTCTTCAGAAATCTGGCTACCACTTGTCTTGTGACGTTTGCATATGAGGCTGCTTCGACCCACTTGGTGAAATAGTCAATGGCGACCAGGATGAATCTGTGGCCGTTTGAAGCAGTTGGTTCAATCTTTCCAATCATATCAATGCCCCACATGGCAAAGGGCCATGGTGAAGACATGATGTTCAAAGGATTCGGAGGCACATGCACTTTATCTGCGTAGATCTGGCATTTGTGACATTTCCTGGCATAGGCACAACAGTCTGCATCCATTGTGATCCAATAATAGCCTGATCTTAACAACTTCTTAGCCATGGCATGCCCTCCAGCATGGGTACCAAAAGAGCCTTCATGCACTTCATGCATCAGTAGATCTGCCTCCGTCTTGTCAACACATCTGAGGAGTACCATGTCAAAGTTCCTCTTGTATAAAGATCCATCAGTATTCAGAAAGAAACTCCCAGCAAGCCTTCTTAAAGTCTTCTTATCATTGGAAGATGCCCCAGGTGGGTATGTCTGATCCTCCAAGAAGCACTTGATGTCGTGGAACCAAGGCTTATCATCTTTGGCAATATCTGCCGCAAATACATATGCTGGTCTATCAAGTCTCGATACTGAAATCTGAGGTACAAAGTTAGCAGTCTGAACTTTGATCATGGACGAAATGGTAGCCAAGGCATCCGCAAACTGATTCTCGTCCCGAGGGATATACTCAAGTTTGACTGTTGTGAAGAAAGTCAATAACCTTCTTGTATAGTCCCTGTAAGGTATCAGATGATCTTGGTGTGTGTACCATTTTCCATTGGTCTGATTGATTACCAAAGCCGAATCTCCGAATACGGTCAATGTTTTGATCCTGAGGTCAATGGCTTCCTCAAGACCCATAATGCAAGCTTCGTATTCAGCTTCGTTGTTAGTGCAGTTGAAAGTGAGTTTTGCCGAGAAAGGCATGTGAACTCCTTTGGGTGTAATGAGTACTGCACCAACACCACGGCCATTCATGTTAACAGCCCCGTCAAACATCATGGTCCATTCTTCTTCTGGGTCGGGCCCTTCAGTGTGAATAGGCTCTTCATGATCTTTTGATTTAATGAACATGATGTCTTCATCAGGGAAGTCAAACCTCATTGGCTGGTAATCGTCAATGGGTTGCTCAGCAAGATATTCAGATAGTACACTGCCCTTGATGGCTTTCTGAGATGTGTACTGTATGTCGTATTCTGTGAGAATCATCTGCCATCTTGCAACCCGTCCGGTAAGAGCTGGCTTCTCGAATATGTACTTGACTGGGTCCATTTTTGAGATTAACAAGGTAGTGTGGGTCAACATATACTGCCTTAGTCGGCGAGCAGCCCACGCTAAAGCACAACAAGTTTTCTCGAGCAGTGAATAACGTTGTTCACAGTCGGTAAACTTTTTGCTTAGGTAGTAAATTGCATACTCTTTTCGACCAGACTCGTCATGCTGGCCCAGCACACACCCCATTGACTCTTCTAATACTGTCAAGTACATGATTAGAGGTCTTCCTTCAACTGGAGGCATAAGGATTGGAGGTTCTTGCAGATATTCTTTGATCTTGTCAAAAGCCCTTTGGCAATCTTCGTTCCACCTGACCGTTTGTTCCTTTCTTAACAGCTTGAACAAAGGCTCGCAGGTTGCTGTGAGGTGAGATATGAACCGTGAAATGTAGTTCAATCTACCCAAGAACCCTCGAACTTCTTTCTCAGTTTTCGGTGCAGGCATCTCTTGGATGGCTTTGACTTTATCAGGGTCAACCTCAATCCCTTTCTCGCTTACAATAAAGCCCAGCAGTTTACCGGATCGCACCCCGAATGTGCATTTGTTGGGGTTCAGCTTCAGTTGATACTTTCTCAGACGCTTGAACAACTTCAGCAGATTCACCAGATGGTCTTCCTCTGTAAGGGACTTGGTAATCATGTCATCCACATAACACTCGATTTCCTTATGGATCATATCGTGGAATAATGTTACCATAGCCCGTTGATAAGTTGCACCTGCATTCTTAAGCCCAAATGGCATTACTTTGTAGCAGAACGTGCCCCAAGGTGTAATGAATGTTGTCTTCTCCATGTCTTCAGGTGACATCTTGATCTGGTTATATCCTGAAAACCCATCCATGAAGGAGAATACCGAGAACTGAGCCGTATTATCAACCAATACGTCAATGTGAGGTAATGGGAAATAATCTTTCGGGCTGGCCCTATTCAGATCCCGGTAATCAACACACATTCTTACCTTACCGTCCTTCTTTGGCACAGGTACTATGTTAGCAACCCACGGCGGGTAACTTGTCACAGCAAGGAATCCGGCATCCCATTGCTTTTGTACCTCCTCTTTGATCTTCATAGCCATGTCTGGACGAGTACGGCGCAGCTTTTGTTTGACTGGAGGGCACTCTTCTCTCAAAGGCAACTTGTGCACAACAATATCGGTATCCAACCCTGGCATGTCTTGATACGACCAAGCAAACACATCCACATACTCTCGAAGTAGATCTATCAGTTGCTTCTTCACTGAGTCTTGCAGGCAGGCCCCGATCTTGACTTCTTTCACATTTTCCTCTGTACCAAGATTGATCACTTCAACCTCCTCCTGGTGAGGGGTAATGACCCTTTCCTCTTGTCTTAACAACCTGGCTAGTTCTTCAGGAAGCTCGTATTCTTCTTCAACCCCTTCTTCAGCTTGATTGATCGGATTGTCAAAGTCATACGATGTCATAGCCGTGCTGTTGTTGGTGCTGTCAGGAAGGCACTCTCTGCAAGGGTTTAATTGGTTCATTTTAGTGATCTGATTTTAGTCTTATTTAGAAAAGTGAAATGAAGTTGTCATTTTGAAAAACACTGCCATTTATTTTTGTACAAAAAGAAAAATGGAAAAACAGTGAACATAAAAGAAAAAGACTTGTTTGCAAAAAGATCGTCTGATATTTCATTACTTTAATCTCGTTTGCACAAAAGTACAGATGGCCCTGATTACAAAATGAGTCTTGTCATCTTGGGCAAGATGCAAGACTTTGATGCATGCTTATAAAAAATACAGGAAATAATAATTACTCTGCTCGAGTAACACTTATAATTCCCTGGGAAGACCAGTTCGAGACACTGCTCCCCGGGATCTTCGGACGAATCCAATTCTCCAGGTTGCGCTCCTCTTCCAGCTCGTCTTCCAGACAGTTGATAGCATCGGGGGTAAGCATTCCCCCACTGACAAAACCAGGCTCTCCAGCAGCCTTCACTTGATGTTGAGTTGGTCTGTAACCCAACCCAAATTTGTCCTTCTTCTCCTCCACAGCTAAGACCTTGCCCCAGCCTAGGGCCGTTCCTTCCTCAACAACCTTCCGGGCTTGTTGGTATGACGACATGGAGATCCCCGAAACAGCAGATGCTTCATTTACATTCAAGGCTTCAAAACCTTGGCTCATGGTTTCAACGATTTCTCCATCCATTTCAATATACTTGTAAGTAGCCAGATGGCTAACAAATATATCCTCCTCCCCGCAGATTGTGACAACTTGGCCTTCCCACTCATATTTTAACTTTTGGTGAAGGGTAGACGTTATTGCGCCGGCGGCGTGAATCCAGGGTCTACCCAACAAACAGCTGTAGGCGGGCTGAATGTCCATCACATAAAAGATAGTTTTAAAGGTCTGCGGGCCAATTGTCACGGGCAGCTCAATCTCTCCCAGAACCGATCTCTTCGAGCCATCAAAAGCTCTAACCACCAGGTTGCTGGGTCTCAATGCCAGTCCATCATATTCAAGCTTCACCAGAGCCTTCTTTGGTAAGACATTCAGGGATGATCCTGTGTCCACCAGCACATGTGAAAGGACAGCTCCTTTGCATTCCATGGTTATGTGCAAGGCTTTGTTGTGATTGCGGCCATCCACTGTCAGGTCAGAATTGGTAAACCCTAGCCCATTGCTAGCAGTAACATTTCCAACAACGGTTTCCAATTGGTTGACAGTAATCTCCTCGGGCACGTAAGCTGCGTGCAGTACTTTCAGTAGTGCATTCCGATGGGCTTCGGAGCACATAAGCAGAGAGAGGATGGAGATTTTGGATGGCGTTTGATGAAGCTGATCCACAACTTTATAATCACTCCTTTTAATGATTCGCATAAACTCATCAACTTCCTGATCAAATGGAGTCTTCAGGGTTTCTTTGGCAGCTGGATCTTCCTGCACCGGGCCTTTTCCTTTTGCCTTGGCAGCAGCTTCTGCTTCGGCAGTAGGTCTTTGGACTTGTGAAGCAAAGAGACGTCCGCTTCGGGTGAAGCCTCCGCCTCCGCCCACATTATCAATTTGTGGTGCAGGTGCTGATGTTTCAAGAGTGATTCTTTTTCCCTCGCAATACAAGTCAGAGCCATAGTGCCAAGGGATGGCCCTATCGCTTTCATATGGTACAGGTCCAGGCACCGTGACGGTAACTGGACTGATTGCTGCTGCTGAAGGGACTGTTATTGTTTGTGGATCATAAAAGATTGTGACTGGTGCTCTAGTGGGAGCAGCACCTTCTGAATGGTAGGCGGAGTTATTTTCTGGATCGTAGAATATGGTAACTGTGGAGACATCTTCATGATTGTTTGCTGGTGTTGTAGGAGGTTCCGTTGGAAGGACTGTTGCTGTTGTTGATGGAGAGTCGAAATGGAATGAAGCTGATGTGGTAACAGGAGAAACTGTTGAAAACCGATCATTTGGTAGGACAGATGAAGTACTTGCTGATGCTGCTGATGAATTATCGGGAACAATTGTTACTGCAGTTGTAGGAGGGTCTGAAACCGTTGTTGATGAAGTTGTAGGATTTGTCGGAAATGATGTAGTGATCTGTAGGAGGCCACTCTTAATAAGGCTGTCAATGCCATTCCTCAAGTCCTCGCACCCATTCCATGAAATATTGCAGTAGGGGCACCCTAGTTCACACCCTGGAAATATGTTGTTTTCACGGAGTTGAGCTTTGATTTCCACCAATGGTGTCCTGATCTGATCCACACTGGTTATGAAATAAGACGGTGTGTCTTCTTCAATTGCGTTAATTCGAGGACCACCATGGTTTGGCATTGGGTTTTTGTTGACATTGGGCGGCGGTGCAAAATTCAGAGCCTTGGAGTCTACCAAGTCTTGTACCTTCATATGCAGAGCCCTGCATTTTTCTGTACTGTGACCAGGTGCGTTTGAATGAAAAGCACACCTAGCATTGGAGTCATAGTTTCTTGGTAGACTGTTGGGATCCGGAGGTGCCAACGTTCTTAGCTCAACTAGGTTGAGTTTCAGAAGTTGTGGCAGCAAGGCAGCATACGGCATTGGGATCGGGTCGATCACTCTGTTAGCTTGAGATGGCCTTTGTTGGAATGGCCTTTGTGGATTGTTGTTGTTGCTGTTGTTGTTGTTGTAGTTTCTTGGAGGATACTGATTCTGATGATACTGAGGTTGTTGTTGGAAGTTTTGTTGAGGAGGTTGATAGACCGGCTGAGGATGAGCTGGAGCAGGGATTGTGACTGCTGCTATTGTTCTGGGAACATAATGGGGCCTGCCCCTGTTGGTGTGAATGGCATTGGTCTCGCCAGTTCTTCTCGGGCCTGCAAAAGGCTTTCTTGTACCACTGGACGAGCTTGCACCATTATCAGATATTTTGCCCATTTTCAACAGGCTTTCAATTCTCTCCCCAGCTATGACAACATCTGCGAAGCTGGTGGAAGAGAAAGCGGCCAACCTGTCAATATACGTTCCCTGGAGAGTGTTCATAAACATGTCTGCCATTTCTCTCTCAGACATAGGGGGTTGAACAGCAGCAGCCAATTGCCTCCACCTTTGGGCATATTCCCGGAAACTTTCCCTTGACGACTGCGACATTCCCATTAGGAGAGTCCTGTTAGGTGCCATGTCTAAATTGTATTGATACTGTCGGATGAAGGCCTCTGCCAGGTCCTTCCAGCATCTCACAGTTGCCCTTGTCAAATGGGAATACCATTCCCTCGATGCTCCAGTCAAGCTATCTTCAAAGTAGAACATCCAAAGTTTCTCATCCATTGTATAAGCTTTTAATCTTCCGAGAAAAGATTGCAGATGAGTTCGAGGACAGGAAGTCCCATTATACTTTTCAAAACATGGAGGCTTGAACTTGTGGGGAATCCTAACCCCGTCTACCAGCCCCATGTCCATGACGTCGAAGCCCAAAGAGTTCTGAGATTCTAGGGACCTCAACTTCTCAGCTATTTCTTCCAATCTCCTATCATAAGTTTCCTCTCCGGCACCCATTACTGTATACTGGTCCTCCTGAGGATCTTCTTGAAGTACTCTGGCTGCTGTGGCTGTCCCTTGAACATTTGCAGGGATGTTAACCTCAGGATGTAGATGTGGGCCAAACACAGGGGGGTTAACATGTGGTTGCACCCTTTCATTGTTACTGGTGCCTGCAGTTCCTACATGAGGCTCCTCTTGATTTTGCCTCTCCACCATGGCCCTCAGTCTCTCCTGGCTCTGAGCCATGTTGTTCATGACTTCCATGAACTGTGTCATCTGTGTTCTCATCTCTAACCTTTCGTTTGCCATCTGGTTTCTGACCTCCGTAAGGTCTTGTTGCATCTGATCCATCTGAATTCCCGGAAGGTTGTTTCTAGTTGGGTACCTGTGAGGCCTGTTGAGAGGAAATACCCGGCGGCGAGCAATAATTCCTGAATATCACAACAGGGGTTAGTAACAACAAAACAAAAACCTACAAAACAAACAAAAATGGTTAGCATGCAATGCAGTTATGCTTATTTGCTCTCAAGGTATCCGGTTTGGCCTTCAGTTTTGACCCTTCCAGACCCTTGAAGATGATGCTGTTGAAGTTGCTTTTGAAGTAACCCAGATGGAAACCAACACAGATATATTACAAAGGGGAAATAATACAATTTGTTCATTTTACAACACAAACCCTCAAAGGGGCCAAAATACATCACAAAAGCAAGAGTACAAGGAAAAGGAACAACAACAAGCAAATGATCAAACTCCAAGGCCAAACTCATCCTCACGAACTTCCTTGAGAAGTGCTTCGGTCACAGGATCAGCCGGACGCTCCGTGAGACCTCTGATGAGAAGGTTTCTTGTTGTAACAGCTGCAGTCAATTTCTTGCTCTGACTTTGGTCCTTAGACCTCTTCAATCCTGCTTTGATTTTCAGCTCTGATATTTCCTCCTGGGCTGCTGCCAGGGCCTTTTCCATCTGCTCCATCTTGTCCTGAACTCTCTTGTCTTCTAGAGTACGGGCCTCAGTGATCCGGACCCACCTGGCCTGACTCTCTTTCAAATACAAGTCTGTTCTCGCTCTCTGAAACTGGGCTTCTTTACAAGCATTCTTCAGAATCTGCTCACCAGCCTTGGACTTATTGATATAATCTCCAGACTTTTCAATCTTAGTCAAGTGCTCTACCCTCAATTTCTCCAATCTCTCAATCTCCCTCACACCTTCACTCCTCTCCCGGAGGGTCTTCTGCAAGGCTTGAGTTAACTTCTCATTCCTTTCCTTCAAGCTTTCAAACTCTTCCAAACTGATAGTGGCAGGGGGTGGTGCTGAAGATGACTCAGGCATGTCTTCTATGGTAAAGGGCATTCCAGAGAATTGGGCCCTAGCATGGGACCACTCATAATATTGGACTGATGCCACATTATTGCACTTCCCCAGAATGGTGATTCCCTTGGTTTGAACATGATCCCAGGCCCAGGCAGCCTGCCTAACAACAGCCAAACTAATCTTGTTCTCACAGTAGAGGGTCTCAGCCAAATCTTGTTCCCTAGGAGTATGAACCAGTGCATAGCCCAATTGTCTCCTGAACAGCAGAGGGTTGTAGTTGATACTTCCCTTAACTCCTATCAAAGGCACATTGGGAAAGTGCCCACAGCTGGTGATCATGTCTCTGCCCTTGGTGCTCTGAGCACACCATCTGATGTCTGCTGAAGTTAGGACAGTGAGTCTCTTAGCCCAGTTGCTTTGCTGATGAGGATTAAGAAATGCATCTGTCCTGGGTAGATGCCTGAGGAGCCAAGCATGGAATAATGGAGCACAAATCCTCACTAACCTTCCCCGCTGCTTCTCATTTCTCTGATGGACTGAGTAATAGAGATCACCCAGTAAAGTTGGCACTGGGTTCTTTAGGATGAACAAGTGGATTGCATTCTTGCTGATGAAACGAGGCTCATCTGCAAACAACACAACTCCATATACACTTAAGGCCAACAGAGCACAAACAGCTTTCCACTCTCCCAGGGAGGCTTTCAAACTAGCTTGAGAAATCAGGAAGTCCAGATGAAATCCAGGGATCCCAGCCTTAGAGGTCATAGGCTGTTCAATCAAAACAGGCTCCAGGTGTAAAGCTTTTGCTATCTCTCCATTGCTGGGAAAGACCATTTCAGGGTTGAATGGGATTTCTCTTTTGATGGGCAGACCGGTCAATGATGAGTATTCTTCTAGAAGAGGCCCCAACTGAAAGTCTTGAAAGGTGAAACATCTCAATGGGGGGTCATAAAACTGAATGCAGGTGTGGATCAAACTCCTCTGAGATGGGTCCAGATCCATGACCATGTCCAATATATCTCCATAACTCTCCCTGAACAAGGGTATGTGATCTGGAGTGATCAGGGTTTGGACCCTCCTGATGTCTGACAAGTCTGGTTGGAAGAAATGATAGGTGATGTTGCTTTTCTTTGGAGCCATGATGTTGAGATTGAGTAGGATGGGTGCTGATGAAGATGCTGAGGAGTGGGCCACTGGCTGGCTAGTGCAAGTAACTGAAGTATATGGTTGACAAACTGAAGCAAGTGCTGGTGGAGATAGGTCAAAACTGCAGATGGGGTCAAAACCAGAACCAGATGAGAAGTGGATACCCTGAAACACAAATAAGCACATGTTAATATGATGCAATGAGTATGTATGCAAATGAAATGCAAGGGTCTGTGACTGAGCTGGATCTGATTAACTGCCTTGGTATAGATCCATGTGTGTTCAAGAATTCCAGATGGAGGTCTATAAATCCAGTAACCAAGGTGGGGGACTCAAATAAAGAGCCACAAGTCCAGGGTTTTAGAATCACAAGAACTGTCTAACATGGAGTATTCTTAACAAAGTCAAAGTAACAGGGTATTCTGAGGTCAAGGTACCTGCAAACCTGTAAACAGCCCAACCCCCTCACAGGTGGTGATCTAGAACAAGGATCCTCAGACTTGGATCAGTTATGAGAAGTGTAAACACTTCTAACCCGGAGGTACAGTGTTTACAATAACCATAACAATTCCTCCTCTAATTCACCTCAGTTTCTGAAGGTCAATACTAAAAGGTCATCCAGACTTAGCAGGCTTCCCAGATAGCCCTAGTATTGTAGGAAATCCGCAACACAGAGTTCTCAAGAAGAAACCCATATCTGAACCGTGTTTCATATTCCCGCACCAGACCGAAATGGAATGGGAAAGAATATGATTCACTCTAGCCTAGGTGTCACTCAGGTCCCAGGTATAGGACCTTAACTCTCAATGAAACACCCACCCACCAAAACAAAAACCAAATCCAGCCAGCAACAATGACAGTATGATATATATAAATGCAATAAAGAAAGCAGTAAAGTAACTGTACATAAAGCAAATAACAGAAATAAGTACAAGCACAAACAAGCACATAACACCCCAGTAAACACAAATCAATCAAGCGCTAGGAGGAACCCACAAAAAGAACCAGAAGCCCTGGTTGCAGTATAAGGGTCCCCAGCAGAGTCGCCAAGCTGTCGCTCCCAAAGATTTGCATCCCGGTACAAGCGCGAACGGTCGGCGGAGGGTACAGTGAGAACACACAGCCGTGAACTCACTGGAGAATGAATAGAGTCGCCAGCTAGGCATTTTTATCCCGGAGGAAAGGTAATGCTGCATAGACCTAGAAAGATATGGATAAGACGGTTGCGAACCAGAGAGACTGAGAAAGGGGGTTGGTTACAACCTGGGAAGGTATTAGCACCCAGATTGTCCGCCGTACTCGACGGGATCCACGCTTAAAAGATTTGTGTTTTAAAGGGGTAGTGTCAGTGCAATTTGTGTGTAAAGAGCTGGAGAAGGATGTACATGTGTCAGTGTAAGAGAAGTGCAAAGTGTATAATGATGTGTCAGTGTAAGAATGAGAATGAATTGCTCATGATAATGAGGCTAAAGAATAAGGCTGGAGGAGGGGGAATATACAGAGACTTTTGTTCGATAACCGTTAAGTTATGCCTACGTATCCTCTCGTGCAATGAGGAAGTCAGAACACTGTAGTTCGACCCAAAGAGACTGAAAGGTGAATTGACTGGTGAACTGCTTGCTTGCCTACGCTCAAGTGTATGACCTGTCTGGCTCAGGTGCGAACTGTCTTGCATTAGACGGAAGAAGCAAGTTCTCGTTTGTGAATGAGTGTGATGAGAAAAGAATCCCGAAGGAGACGATTATTGTTTGTTTTTGGAGTTTTCAGTCTTTTATTTCTTTTTTGGATTTTTGTCATAGGAAAATGAGCTTAAGCCTAAACCAATGGATTTAGTAAACTCATCACATCTTCCCTCTGATTAGGGGTAATGAGAATACCTTAAGTGTGAAGTCAGATTCTCACACTTAATCACCTTTGAAGCAGGATTAAGATCATTAACCTACTTGTGATTATTTAGATGTTTTTGGTGTTTTTGTTTAGTGTTAAGTAATGAGGTTAAGCCATAATCGAGGATTAAACAGACTCATTACACCATCCTAATAGAAGGATAATAGATGAGAATGTTTAAGCTGAGGAAAGCTCCTCAACTTAATCCATGATTAGGGATTAAACTCATGACAAAACAAGCCTTTGATTAAGTGGATTTTATTTAATGATATGGTGATGAAGTGGGTTTTATGATTTGTAAGACAACTTGAGGGGGACTTGTCCATTAACACTAGGGTTAGTCCTTCTTAACCACTTAAGGAAGAATTAGAACCCTAATGCAAGGCCCAAGTTACAAGTGTAATGTCTTGATGATTATTAGGTGAATTGATTAAGAGATTTAAACACCTTAAGGGTTCAAGACTTAGGATTAAAGTTATACACTCCATCCTAAGAGAAGGATGCAGGCATAAGCTTAATCACAAAGTCTTAAAGCCTTTAGGGTTTAGTCCCTGATTATGAGGTGAGAAGAGAAGACTCAAAGAGAGACACAAAGGTAAAACTATGAGGGGAGACTAATCAAAACCCTAATTCATTGTCATGCTTGGTTGATCCTAAGGTTTGTGAGGTTTGTAAGAACAATCTTCAAAGGAACCACCAGGAAGCAGATGAACAGGATCAAGAGAAGCAAAGTGACTTGCTTCATTCAAGAAGTCAAGTCACTTGAAGAAAGAAAGTGGGAGGAAGAAGGATGAGCAAGCTCAAACTCAAACACATATAGAAATGCAGCAATGGATGCAAGAGAGATGAGAAGAAAAGTTATGAGAAGTGAAGGCAAATCCACTTCTCAAGTTTACTTACCACCTGCAATGTTAGAAAGAAAATGCAATGCAATGCAAGATGAGATGAAATGATATGATGCTAAGCAAAACCAGAAGCATGTTGATGATGATTATGATGTTATGAGGTGCTGCAAACATGAGGCAAGACAATGGGGATGTTCATACAAGATCATGAATGCAAATGATACAAGCTTAGAAGCATGGATACACATGAAAAGTTATGAATCATACAAGACAAATGACATGGCAAATATGCAATGCAATGATCAAACATGCTTTCTAAATGTCTTAAGATGCCAAATGAATCATAAGAATGCACAAAATGCAAAGACAAGTCATGTTATGCAAGGAAATGCAAGAAGGGTGCAAATGAAAGCCCAAATTAGGGTTTATGGATCAAACATCAAACACAAACCAAAAACAGAAACAAAACCCTAAGACAAAAAAATGGAAAATGGTACCCAAAGAAACCCTAGGCCTATAATAAACCACTGCCCAAAGGGGAGCTCTCAACTCTTAGCCAATCTCAAGTTATGAATTTTGCAAGTTTTTAGGGTTTTTAAGGGTTCTTATCAAAACAAATGCCAATCAATTAGAAAATGCAAGATCAAATCATGGCCTTTTTATCCTTGAAAATACATGTCAAATGGAAAACAATGCAAGAAGAATCAATGTCTCAACCTTCACCAATAGGCAGAAATGAATTTTCAAACATGTGGTCAAAATAATGCATAAAAAATGATTTAATTCAATGAAAAATTCTTAAAGTGCATCAAGATCAAAAAAGAAATTTGGTTTGAGGGTTGGACAATGTTTCTAAATGTCTTAGAGCATTTCATGAATTTTTTTGTAATTTTTAAATACCTAAAAGTATTTTTACTTAATTAATTCTCATTAATCAATTAAAAATGATCTTTTAAATATTTAAAAATACTTTTTTAATGATAAAAAATAAAATAAAAATATTTTTGTGTCATAAAAATTAATAAAACCTTAAAGAAAAAGTTTCATAATTTTTATGATTTTTTAACTATTTTAAATAAATTGTGCAATTTAAATGAAATAAATATGAATAAAAATTAAAAGAAAATGAAAGTAAACAGATTGGATGGCCAGGATTGCTCCAGGGTTTAAATGTGTTGACTGGCGCGTAATCCTGTGGCTGTGATTCAAAGCTGAATTAATCTTAATTAAATAAATTAATTAAAGTTATTAGGGCTAATGAACAGATCCTGGCCATCAAAAAGGGTGGGAAGTCAAACATTCAACGCGCATCAACGGCCAAAATTCAAACGAGCATTAATTATGGGATTAAGCCCTAAATACATTCAGGTGGCCGGAGAAGACTTCCGGTCGTCTTCTCCGGCCAGCTCTCACCTGAGAATCACCCAACTTCCTCAAAACGTTACAAAAATGAAATCTAAGACCAGGGAAATGATCCTTATCCTCTCACGAACCAAACCCCTCTCTCAAAACAAATTTAAAGTTCCTAAATCAACTGAATCGAAGCAAACAATTTCTAGGGTTCGTGAGCTTCAAACACAAATTAAATGCTCAAAACAAAACCATTTCAAAAACTAAAGGTACCAGAATGATCAGTGCATCATGAAGAACAAGTTTGTATCATAAAAAACCATTTCTGGAAAAATTAATTTCGAGCTACCTGAGATTTGGAGCTTTCAGTTTAGGAACTTTCTGGCCACTTCCTTTGATGCAAGCTGCTCTACTTGATCCCCCAAATGTGTTTGAATGCTCAAAATGAGTTTGTGTTGGCTGGAGAAGGAGATTCGAATGGAACTGCTTCAGTTCAGTCAACAATGGCCATGATGATTTTGGCACTTTCAGGCTGTGAAAAGGAGTCGTTTGTGATCTATGAAGTGTGTTGAGAAAGTTTGTGGTGTTGGTTGGTGTGTTTGTGGCTTGTGGAGAGAGATTCGATAGAATCTGCAGCTTGAGGTGAATAATGGCAATGGAGTTTTCAGGCTTGATTTAGGCTTGAGCTTTGGTGGTTTCTTGTCTATGAGATGTGGTGAGTTGAATGATGATGAGAGTTTGAGTGTTTTATGGCTGTGGACAGAATTTCGAAGGAACTTGCAATGAGGTGAGTTTTTGTGAATGTGATGAGTGTGTGTGTTTCAGCCTTGGCTTGTGTTATGTTCAACTTGCAAATTGAAATCATAAACAATTCTGATTGGCTGGCTGATGTGACTTGTGCTTTATGGATTGGTAGATCACTTTTTGCTCAAAAACCACTTTTGTGTAAGATAGGGCATGGCTCCAAATCTAGGCAAGGACAAAGCATGGCTGGCGCAGCAAAAGGTGAGGGAGAGGCTAGCCAAAGTCAGCTTCCAATGTCATAAGTTGTAGGAAGTGAAATGAGTGGTTTTTGCAAGTTGGCTAGCTTTTGGTTCACATGTGAAAAATTCAAGTTACATGAACTAAACCATGGGCAAACTTGATCAAAAATCTGATTTTATGACTTAGGGAAATGTTTGTGTAATGGTTTGTAGTGAACTAGAGGCTGCAATGTGTTTTGATCCAAGACTTTGCAAAATTTTCACTTGGTGCATAACTTGAAAATAAGTGATTTTTGCCAACTTTAACACACCATAACTTTTGATCCAAGGTGAATTAGGTCATGTTCTTGTACTTTTTGAAAAGGGAAAGATCTAATCTACAACTTTCATGACCAAAGTTTTTTCATTTGAAGCATTTTTGGATCAAAAAGCAAGGCTTGAAAAGTGGCATAAAATGACATATTTCTTAAAAGTCAACCATGCCCTAAAAAGTCAACTTTGCAAAAACTTGAAATTCTTGATTTTTATGAACTTCAACCTTCTTCCATGATCAAATAAAAATCATATACACTCAAAATGATGAAGATCACCCATTGGTTGGGTCATTGGGGGCCTCAGATGCCCTGATTTTGCACTGACTTGTCTGAAAAGTCAACTCTTGATCAGATGACTTCCCCATGGAATTTCTTCATGAAAATTGATATGAACACTCCCTATACCATATAGAGATCAATGGAAACAAGAATGACCAAAAAAAATTTGGAGTTATGGCCTCTGAAACCAAAACCCTAATTTTCAGTCAACTGTGCAGTTCATCCTGGCTCTGCATCCACTCAAACCCTAGTTCTTGTGATTCCTCTGCAATTTGGACTTTGTGAGGATGTAACATGATACAAGAACACACGTGGACCTCTTTGAGTTGATTGGTGGCCTTTGGAATGGCTCAAGAAGCATTGGGATTGCTCAGATCACAAACCCTAAGTGCAGATGACTTAGAAGCTATGCAGTGAATCAAAAATGTACTATGAGATGATATGATGGTGTATATGCATATGAGATGATCACAAGCCATGTGTGAATGGGTGAGGGCAAATTTGGGGTGCTTACAATATGCAAATGAGAGGAAACAAAAGGTGGGAGGTGAAGGCAAATCCACCTCCCAGATAACTTACCCAAAGCTCCTGAAATGTTAGTATGAATGCATAATACATAAAGCAAAAGGAAATGAGATGCAAAGACCAAAGTCAGAAGTGAAAATGTAAGGTAAATGTGTTATGAGATGATGCAAAGTCATACAATATGCATATGAATGATCAAACAAAGATGGGATGCAAAGGAAGCATGAATGAAGCTTGAAAACACATGGATGTTCATGAAATGTAATGGATGCAAAGCATATCAAATGAATGAAGAAATGATCAAGAAATGTTCAATCATGTCCTAAGATGTCTAAGAAGTCATAAAAATGCTTGAAATGTCATGTCAAGTTCATATGATGATGATGTGCAAAGGAGAATGCAAATGAACATGAGAAACTGGGGTTTTATGAAAGTATGAGATGCATATGGTCAAAACAGAAGCATACTTCAAGATAAAAAAAATGAAATCAAGCTCAAACAAACCCTAAACCTATACAAGTTCACACCCCAAAGGAGAAGGTCAGAAGCTAATCCTATTGAAAGCTATGAAATTTCTAAGTTTGCTAGGGTTTTTGGGTGCTTCTAAAGGAAAAATGTAAATCAAATTGGAAATGCAAGATAAAATCATGAGATAAATAACCTAGAAACTACATGCAATATGTGAAACAATGCAAAAAGAACCAAGTTCAAACTCATCATGGTTAGGCAGAAGTGAATTTTTCAAGTTAGGGTTAGAAAAATGTGATTTTTAAGAATCCTAATTCAAAGAAAATTGTGAAATTATGATCAAACCTAATAAGAAATTTGTATGGTGAGTTTGAAAATGTTTCTAAATGTATTGGAAGGGTTCATGAATTTTTTGGTGATTTTTAGAAACCTAAATGCATTTTTAATTAATTAAAATCAATTAATTAATTAAATAAAACATTTAAATATTTTAAAAATACTTTTTTAATGCAAAAAATAAAATAAAAAGCATTTTCTGGTTGAGAAAAATATTTAAAACTGAAATGTAAAAAAATGAGATTTTTTTGATAAGTTTTGCTATTTTAAATAAAATGAACAAAAGAAATAAAAAGAAAATGAATTAAAATGAAATAAATGGAAAGTCATATGATCTGAAGGTCAGGGTTTAAACTTGGGTTGACTGGCATGCAAATTGAGGGCTAGGGTCAAATATGCCTAATTAATTATGATTTAATTAATTAATCCAGAATTAAAGTTAATGAACTAATCTGAGCCACACACGCGCGCGCGAAGGACAAGATCCCAGGGCATACATTCAAACCTGGCTAAACCCTAATTAACTAACCCGAATCACTCTCAAGTGACCGGAGCAAGCTCCGGTCATCTTCTCCGGCCAGTCCCCTCCCCTGAATCCCTTAAAATGCCATGAAACTTCACCAAAATCTCCAGAATGGAACCTCTAACAACCCCAAACACGAATCAAACCTCAAAAATCATTTATCACTCAAGAACATCATGAATCGAATCAAACAACTTTTAGGTTAGAAAGTTTCAGAGTAAGCATACATGACCATTTCTCACTCATTTTCAAAACAAATCATATCAGTGTGATCAGGGGAACATACAAAATCATATTGTAACTTAAAAAACAAGTTCTGGAAAAATTGTTTGAAGAAGCTACCTGAGACGAAGCTTTACAATTTAGTGCTTTCTGGCACTTTCCTTGATGCTAATCCACCCCACTTGATCCCCTTGTGCTTTTGGAAGGCTTGAATGAAGTTTAAATGGCTTGGTTTGGAAGATTCAGTTCTGATAGTGCAGGAATTGTGTTTTTGTTTGGCTATGTTTCAGGGCTTTTTAAAGGGTGCTTTGTGTTCTATGGACCATTTGAAGATGATTGGTGAAGTTTGTTTTGAGGTTTGATGGCTGGTTTTTGAGAATCGAAGAAGGGAATCTTTTTGTGATTTTTGGGCAATCTGACTTGTGTTGTGTTTCAGGCTCCAAGATCCTATGAAATGCGGTCCATGAGGCTTGTATGTGATATCTTTATTGGTCAGAAAGTTGGTAGTGGCATAGTTTGATTGGTATGGGCAAAGTTGCAAAAAAGTCAATTTTGTGTACTTGGAGGTATGTCATGGGTCATAGATGCTCAAAGGGGTGTCTTGGCCTCAACTTGCATCAAGGATGGCCATAGGATCAGATTACATGAGCTGTAACAAGTGGATGAAGAGTTTCCAAGGTTTTTTGCAACTTTCCCTCTTTGAGAATTTTATGAAAATGGTTTGATGAAACTTGCAATCCAAGGCATAATTTTGGTTCAAATTCATTGCACTATGTTTGTATGATGTTTAGAAACCAATTAGAGGTCATGAAATGGCTTGAAACTTGAATTTGCAAAAAATCCTCTTTGGTATGAACTTGAAAATTATAGGATTTTTGCCAACTTTGAAAGGCCATATCTTGAGTTCTAGGATGAATCAAGACATGTTCTTGTAATTTTTGAAAATGGGAAGACATAATCTACAACTTTCATGCCCAAGAAATTTTCATTTGAAGCATTTTTGGTCATGAAAGAATAGGTTGAAAATCTTTCCCAAAATAAAAAGTTTCCATTACAAGTCATTTCCAAAAATAGCAAGTTTGCATTTGGCTCAAAATTCTTCAATTTTGTGAACTTCCAAATGCTTATAAGATCAAATAAAGATCATAGAACCTCAAAATGATGAATGTGACCCTTTGGTACCCTTGATGGGGGCCTCAGATGCCCTGATTTTGCCTTTACTTGCTCAAAAAGTTACCCAATGATCAGATGACTTCCGCAGTGAATTTCTTCATCAAACTTGGTACACATGATCCTTATAACATATTAAGACCATTAGAAACAAGAATGACCAATAACTTTGGGATTAAGGCCTCTGAAACCAAAACCCTAATTTTAGGTCATCTGTGCAGGAAATCTTCAGTCTGCCTCTACGCCTTTGCCATTCTTTGTGATCCCTTGACTTTTATGAACTTTGGGGAGCATATTATGATCATGGAGCACACATGGACCCTCTTGGTAAGCTTCAAGACCTTTGGGATGGCTCAGATCATTCTAGGATTGCTCAGATCATAAACACTAGATGCAGATGAAATGAACTATGCAGTGATATATGATATGCTTATGCTAATGCAAAAATGAAAGATCACAAGCCATGGTGTTAGAAAACGTGAGGGAAAATTTGGGGTGTTTACATCTGCCCCTATTTAAGCATGAGTTAGCTGTGCAGGATGTAAGCGCCTGGCTTAACAGACAAACAAGATAACTTGTGGTAGAATACCAAAGACAGTCCAAAATTTGCACTCGCTAGGGAGAAGAAGAAAAGGGATATAAATTGTAAATGATAGTATAGTATGAATATCAAATGAAGGAGATGGACGAAGACCATCGAGCAGAGAACGACTGCTGGGGGTAAAACGGTATGTAAAGCAATGACGGGGACGACCATCATGCTGGGAAATAAAGAAACCGCGACGGGGACGACCATCGGGTAAGGAAATAAAACTCTCTGGGGATTGAGAAAAGCATTGATGGGACGGCCATCGGGCTTGGAAAGTAAAGTAAAAAACGATGGGGACGGTCATCGGGTAAAAACTGATGAAGGACGATCACCAGGAAAAGGGACCACGATGGGGACGTTCATCAGGTTAAAGAATAAATGAAATATTTGATGAGGGACGGTCATCAAAAGGTGAAGGACGATCACCTAGTAGGGGACGACTTCTCTTTATCACGACATAGGACGAATGCCAGATAGAAAAGATCAACGATGGGGACGTCCATCGGATAAGCATGATGAAGTACGGTCATCAAGAGGTGAAAGACGATCACCTAGCTGGGTACGACTGCTCTTGGGGGTTATCGCGACATAGGACGAATGCCGGATAACAAGATCAATGATGGGGACGACCATCGGATAAATGATGAGGGACGGTCATCAAAAAGGTGAAGGACGATCACCTAGAAGGGGACGGCTGCTCTTTATCACAACATAGGACGAATGCCGGATAGAAGGTTCCAAAAATGGGGATTCCAATGGGGAAAGGATGAGGGAAGGTCATCCAAAGGTGAAGGACGATCACCTATAAGGGGACGGCTGCCGAAAGTAACACGACATATGACGAATGCCGGATATAGAAAGTTGTTTTGTTGGCGACTTACTGGGTAATGGTAAACACGAACGAGTGTTTACGCCTTGAAATAAAAGGTATAAGTGTTTGACGGTGTATATAGATTAATGATGCAGACGAGCATCCTTAGGACCACGATACAGATGAGTATCGATAGAAGCAAACGCTGACACGTGTTTTAGGGATGATGATACGGACGAGTATCAATCGGTTAAGCAAGGAACACAGACGAGTGTCGAATATGCTGAGGGGTGATATATATAAGATACAGACGAGTATCAGAGGATCGTGTATCAGTATGTACGAGTGTTTGACCTGCTGGGGACGTATGACAAAGACGAGTGCCAAAAAGAGTATGTACAAGTTATGAACAAATATCTGTAGAAGTTAATCTAACAATCTTGCTGGGGAAAGATGACACGGATGAGTGTCAAAAGGAGCATGTATAGATATAAACAGGTATATGTGTTTAGGAGTGCAAAGGGGGTGCTTTGGCTTTTATCTGCAGGGGATATGAGTTTTGTTGATGAGGCAAATATGGTATTTGCAGGTGACTGACTCGAACCTGGCTTATGATCGTGCAAATGTTTGATTTTTTCCGTAATGCTCCGTATTAGACGGAATGCTATGCTTATCTTGGTGAATATGATGTGAATGCTATGATTATGCAAATGAGAAAACCCGATCCGAGATTTGGATCCTGCGGGGATAAAGATCTCATGTTGATCTGTCCGGAGGGGAAACTCAACTTGGGGATAGAGATCATTGATTGATTTGTCCGGAGGGAGAACACAGCTGGGGAGGAGGAAGTTTTTTTATATATTTTTAAGCAACTCCACTGGGGATGTGTTTCAAGCATTACTCTACTGGGGAGGCAACTCTGTGGGGGAACGTTTCCACCAATTCTGCTGAGGATGAGGGAAATCTGGCATTGGGGAATAGAAAGTTCTTTGACCACTTTGCTGTGGAAGGGTTATCAGTCATTGCTCGGGAGGTTCTTCTTGGGGAGGAGATAACTTCTGGGAAGTAGTATGTTGGGGATTTAATGCTTGATATGCCCCATGTTGCGAAAGATTATTTGTCTTGAGTACCTACAACCTGTTAAGACAAAAGAAAACACACAAGTGTCACGAGGTATCCTTAACCAGATTCCATCATAGGAGCTAGATTTTCTTGAGAGCAACATATTTCCTGCAAGCATTTATTAAAATAGCTCATATGTTTTATGCAAGTGTTGTATTATGAATATTGGACATTTTGCAAACGAAACAAAAATGTACAGAACAAAGTGTGACTGAAAATTCTGATTTTATTGATTTGTGCGCCCCGAATAGGCAAGTACAGTTAAGAAGCGAATCCCCGAAAGGGGGAGATTGCTGTAAATTGAGAAAATAAAAGTGTTGGAAATGTTGAAGTTTGACGCTCCAGTGAGCTTCCTTTGCTATGACCTGTATGACCTTGACGTTCTTCTTATCTTGCTTTCTGAAGAAGATTGATTCTGACCGACACCTTGTCCTTTCAGAACTTGCCATGTTGTGAGTGATACAGACGAATTCAGAATGCAGTTGTTCGCTTATTCCTTGATTTTTTGTGGATTGCCCTTTCGGGTTTTCAATCCACCGGGATACCCATTTTTGCCTGAGCTGTCCGATGTGGCTTTTCAACTCAGCGGGTGTACATTTTTCTTTATTTTCCCCTTATTTTTGCCCGAGTCTTTTATTCTGTTTTTGACTCGCCGGGATGCCCTATTTTTACCTGGACTCACAATCTGTTTTTATGTCCAACTGGTCATTTTATGCGAAGTATTTTTTAACTGCATCCGAATTCACAGGAGACGGGAAGTCTTCCCCATCCATGGTTGCGAGCATCAGTGCCCCACCCGAGAAAACTTTCATTATTACGTAGGGACCTTCATAGTTTGGTGTCCACTTGCCCCTGTGGTCTATATGAGGAGGAAGAATTCTCTTCTGAACAAGTTCTCCCAATTGGTATTCCTGAGATCTAACTTTCTGATCGAAGGCTTTCTTCATTCGCTTCTGATATAGTTGCCCATGACAAATGTCAGCTAATCTTTTCTCTTCAATCAGATTCAGTTGATTATACCGAGATCGGACCCATTCTGCTTCATCCAGTTTCACATCCATCATTACCCGTAAGGAGGGTAGCTCAACTTCAACAGGCAGGACAACTTCCATACCATACACAAGTTGATAAGGTGTTGCCCCAGTAGACGTTCTGATGGAGGTTCGGTACCCATGCAAAGCAAATGGTAGCATTTCATGCCAATCTTTGTAGATGATTACCATCTTCTGCACAATCTTCTTGATATTCTTGTTAGCGGCCTCAACAACACCATTCATCTTTGGCATGTAAGGGGAAGAGTTGTGATGTTTTATTTTGAAGTCCCGACATAGTTCTGCCATCATCTTGTTGTTCAAATTAGAACCATTATTAGTAATGATCCGCTCGGGAACTCCATATCGATAGATGATATCCCTTTTCAAAAATCGAGCTACCACTTGCCTGGTGAAATTTGCATACAAAGCTACTTCAACCCACTTGGTGAAGTAATCAATGGCTACAAGGATGAACTTGTGACCATTTGAAGCCGTCAGTTCAATCTTTCCAATCATGTCAATGCCCCAGCATGGCGAAGGGCCAAGGTGAAGACATTACATTCAAAGGATTTGGAGGCACATTCACTTTATCTGCATAGATCTGGCACTTGTGGCATTTTCTGGCATATGCACAACAATATGCATCCATTGTGATCCAATAGTAACCCGATCTTAATAACTTCTTTGCCATTGCATGACCTCTAGCATGGGTACCGAAAGAACCTTCATGTACTTCGTGCATCAGGAGGTCTGCTTCCTTCTTTCAACACATCTGAGCAAGACCATGTTGAAGTTTCTCTTGTACAGAGAACCATCATTATTGAGGAAGAAACTGTCAGCTAGCCTTCTTAATGTCTTCTTATCATTTGATGATGCCCCAGGTGGGTATGTCTGAGTTTCCAAGAAGCATTTGATGTGATGGTACCAAGGCTTGTCGTTAGTGACAGTGTCCACAGAGAATACATATGCTGGTCCGTCCAGTCTGGATACCAAAATCCGAGGTACATAATTAGCAACTTGTACTTTGATCATGGATTAAATGGTAGCCAAAGCGTCTGCAAACCGATTCTCATCTCGAGGGATGTATTCAAGCTTAACTGTTGTGAAGAAGGTCAAAAATCTCCTCGTATAGTCACGGTAGGGAATCAGATGCTCCTGATGAGTGTACCACTTGCCGTTGGTCTGATTGATTACCAAAGCCGAATCTCCGAATACATTCAAGGTTTTGATCCTGAGGTCAATGGCCTCCTCAAGACCCATAATACAAGCTTCGTATTCTGCTTTGTTGTTAGTGCAGGCAAAGGTGAGCTTTGCCGAGAAAGGCATATGAACTCCTTTAGGTGTGATAAGTACTGCACCAACCCCATGACCGTTGCAATTAATTGCCCCGTCAAACATCATAGTCCATGCTTCTTCTGGGTCAGGCCCTTTAGTGTGAACAGGCTCTTCATAATCGTTTGCTTTCAAGAACATAATGTCTTCATCAGGGAAGTCAAATCTCATAGGTTGGTAATCATCAATGGGTTGCTCAGCCAGATAATCAGACAATACACTGCCCTTGATGGCTTTTTGAGAAGTGTACTGAATGTAATACTCTGTAAGAATCATTTGCCATCTTGCAACCCTTCCGGTAAGTGTTGGCTTCTCAAATATGTACTTGACTGGATCCATCTTTGAGATCAATAAGGTAGTATGAGTCAGCATATACTGTTTTAGTCGGCGAGCAACCCACGCTAAAGTACATCAAGTTTTCTCGAGCAGTGAATAACGTTGTTCACAGTCGGTAAACTTTTTGCTTAGGTAGTATATTGCATACTCTTTTCGACCAGACTCGTCATGCTGACCCAACACACACCCCATTGACTCTTCTAATACTGTCAGATACATGATTAGAGGTCTTCCTTCGATTGGAGGCATGAGAATTGGGGGTTCTTGCAGATATTCTTTGATCTTTCAAAAGCCCTCTGACAATCATCGTTCCACCTGACTGTTTGCTCTTTTCTTAGCAGCTTGAACAAGGGTTCACAGGTTGCAATGAGATGAGATATGAATCTTGAGATGTAGTTCAATCTACCTAAGAACCCTCGAACTTCTTTCTCAGTCTTAGGTGCATGCATCTCCTGAATGGCTTCACTTTGTCGGGATCAACCTCAATTCCTTTTTCACTTACAATAAAACCCAATAACTTACCGGAACGTACCCCGAATGTGCACTTGTTGGGGTTCAACTTCAATTGATACTTTCTCAGATGCTTGAACAATTTCAGCAGATTCACCAGGTGATCTTCCTCTGTAAGGGACTTGGAAATCATATCATCCACATAGCACTCGATTTCTTTGTGAATCATATCATGGAATAATGTTACCATAGCCCATTGGTATGTTGCACCGGCGTTCTTCAGACCAAACGGCATAACCTTGTAGCAGAATGTGCCCTAGAGTGTGATTAAAGTTGTCTTCTCCATGTCTTCGGGTGACATCTTAATCTGATTGTATCCAGAGAATCCATCCATAAAGGAAAATACCGAGAACTGAGTCGTGTTATCTACCAATACATCAATGTGAGGTAATGGGAAATCATCTTTCGGGCTAACTCTGTTCAGATCCCGGTAATCCACACATATAGGCACCTTGCCATCCTTCTTAGGTACGGGTACAATGTTAGCAACCCACGACGGGTAACTAGTTACAACGAGGAAACTGGCGTCCCACTGCTTTTGTACTTCCTCTTTAATCTTCATGGCCATATCTGGGCGAGTATGGCGTAGCTTCTGCTTGACTGGAGGACAATCTTCTCTCAATGGTAACATGTGCATAACAATATCCATATCTAGACCTGGCATATCTTGATAGGACCAATCAAAAACGTCGACATATTCCCGAAGCATACTGATGAGCTGTTCTTTCACTGGACCTTGCAGACTGGCCCCGATCTTCACCTCTTTCACATCTTCCTCGGTACCAAGATTGATAGTTTCAACTTCCTCTTGATGAGGAGAAATCTCTTTTTCCTCTTGCCTCAACAACCTATCCAACTCTTCAGGCAAATCATAGTCTTCATCAACCCCTTCATCTGCTTGATTAATTGGATTGTCGAAGTCATACAAGGTTATAGCAGTGTTGTTGTCGGTGCAATTTGGAGGATTATCTCTGCAAGGGTTGAGATTTGTTCATTTTAGTGATTGATTTTAATCTTGTTTAAAAAATGTGAATGGAGTTATTATTGAAAAACATTGCCATTTATTGCTTTGTGCGAAAATAACAAAAATGAAAAACAGTGAGCGAAAAAGAAGATCGTTTGCAAAAGATGTCCATTTGTTCATTAATCATTCATTTGCACAAAATACAAATATGGCCCTATTACAAAATGAGTCCTGACACCTTGGGCAAGATGCAGGACTTGATGCATGCTTAAACCGGAAATAATAATTACTCTGTAGAAGTAATCCTTATAATTTCTTGGGAAGACCAGTTAAGGACTTGCTGGCCTAGGACCTTTGGACGAATTCAGCTCTCCAGGTTGAAGTCACTTTCCGCCTCGTCTTCCACATTGTTGATTGCATCCGGGGTTAGCATAACCCCACTAACAAATTTGGGAGCTTCAGCAGCCTCCTCTTGGACCTGTCGGGATGGTTTGTAACCCAACCCGAACTTGTCTTCCTTGATCTGAACTTGCAGTAGCTTACCCCAACCCTGGGCATTCCCGTCTTCAAAAACCTTCCGAGCTTGTTTATAATAGGAAATTGAAGTACCAGACACTTCATTTGTTGCTTCATTGACATTGAGCGCCTCAAACCCTTGGCTCATTGTCTCATGGATCTCTTCGTCCATCTCAATATACTTGTAAGTAGCTAGATGACTAACGAAGATATCCTCTTCCCCACAAATTGTGATGATTTGACCTTCCCATTCGTATTTCAACTTCTGGTGAAGGGTCGATGTTACAGCGCCAACAACATGAATCCATTGCCGACCCAACAAACAGCTATATGCAGGCTGAATGTCCATCATGTAGAAGACAGTTTTGAAGATCTGTGGGCCAATCACCACAGGCAGCTCAATTTCCCCAAGAACCGATCTTTTAGAACCGTCAAAGGCTCTTACTACCAGGTTACTTGGACGCAATTCCAGACCATCATATTCCATCTTAACCAAGGCTTTCTTTGGAAGAACATTGAGCGAGGACCCAGTGTCAACCAAGACATGAGAGAGAACAACACCTTTACACTCCAAGGTGATATGCAAAGCCTTATTATAGTTACGACCCTCCGTAGTTAGATCAACATCAGTAAAACCTAGCCCATGTCTAGTATTGACATTTGAAACCACTGTTTCAAGCTGATTAACTGTAATCTCTTCTGGCACGTAAGCTGCGTGCAGAACTTTGAGAAGTGCATTCCTATGAGCTTCGGAACACATCAGCAGTGATAGAATAAAGATTTTGGAGGGGGTCTGGTGGAGCTGGTCCACAACCTTATAGTCACTCTTTTTAATTATTCTCATGAACTCGTCTACATCCTGCTCAAAGGATGTCTTCTGAGCTTCCTTGGTAATAAGCTTTTCAAGCACCACATTCTTGCCCTTAGCCTTGGAAGCAGCTTCTGCTTCAGCATTGGTTCTCTGGAATTGTGAGGCAAAGAGATGTCTGCTTTAAGTGAAACCTCCGCCTCCCCTCATATTATCAATCTGTGGTGTAGAAGTATCAAGAATGACTTTCTTTCCATTGCAATATAAATCTGAGCCATAGTGCCAAGGTATGGCACTGCTGTTGTCATATGGAACCGGTCCTGATACTGTGATAGTAACTGGACTGATTGCTGCGAAAGAAGGAATTGAGACGGTCTGAGGTTCATAATAAATTGTGACAGGAGGCCTGATCGGAGATGGTGCTGGTGACGATGGTTGCTGCTGCTGATGGAGATGTTGATTGTTGAAAGAATCTGGAATAGGGATTGCTACAGGATCATAGTAAATAGTCACTGTGGAAATGTCTTCATTAGTGGGTGTTGTTGTTGTAGAATGATGTGTTGAACTGTTATTTGTTGATGTTGTAGAAGAATCCGTTGGAATGATTGTTGTTGAAGTTGTAGGAGTGATATCTGATGGAATGATGTGTGTTGATGTTATAGAAGGAATGGATGCTGATGTTGTAGGAGCTTGAACTGTTGAAGTGATCTGTAAGATGCCTTCCTTGATAAGATTATTGATACCGCTTTTCAAATCTACACAACCGTTGATAGAGGTCTTGCAAGCTTCACAATGGGCCTCACAACCTGGGAACATTTGGCACTTTAAAAGCTGGGCTTTAACCTCGGTCAGAGGTGTTTGAATGCTTGAAACACTATCAATTAGGTTCATCGATTGATCTTCCTCAATAGAATTTATCCTAGGCCCACCATGGTTAGGCATAGGATTCTTGGTAACACTCGAAGGAGGTTCAAATTTAACTGCCTTAGAATCAATCAAATCTTGAACCTTCATGTGTAAGGCTCTGCACTTTTCTGTTGTATGGCCAGGTGCATTTGAGTGGAAGGCACACCGGGCATTAACATCATAGTTTCTTGGAAGGTTCTGGGGATCTGGTGGAGCCAAAGTCCTTAATTCAATCAAGTTGAGCTTTAACAATTGTGGAAGTAAGGCAACATAAGGCATTAGAATGGGATAAATAACCCTATTGATTTGTGAAGTTCTCTGTTGAAACGGACGCTGTTGCTGGTTGTTATTAGTGAAAGATCTTTGTTGAGGAAATTGTTGTTGGGGTGGGAAGTGTTGTGATTGTGGAGTGTATTGTTGTTGAGGCGTCGGAGCTGGAATTATGACAGCATCTATTGATCTTGGCATGTACTGAGGCCTACTTCTTCCCATATGTATTGAGTTGGTCTCACTTGTCCTACAAGGTCCTGCAAAAGGTTTCCTTGTGTTGCTGGAACTGGCACCATTGTCTGAAATTTTGACCATCTTCAAAAGACTTTCAATTCTCTCTCCAGCTATAACTACATCCGCAAAGCTGGTGGATGAGAAAGCAGCAAGTCTGTCAATGTATGTCCCTTGCAGGGTGTTCATAAACATGTCGACCATCTCTCTTTCAGACGTTGGAGGTTGGACAGCAGCAGCAAGCTGTCTCCATCTTTGGGCATATTCCCTGAAGTTTCTCTTGAAGACTATGACATACCCATTAGGAGGGTCCTGTTGGGAGCCATGTCTAAGTTATATTGATACTGGCGTATGAAAGCTTCATCCAGATCCTTCCAGTTTCTAACTGTTGCCCTGGACAAATGATAATACCACTCACGGGATGCCCCATTCAGACTGTCCTTGAAGTAGAACATCCATAACTTTTCGTCCATGGTATAAGCTTTCAGTCTCCCTAGAAAGGACTGCAGGTGAGTTCGTGGACAAGAGGTACCGTTATATCTCTCAAAGAAAGGGGGTTTGAATTTGTGAGGAATCCTGACTCCCTCAACTAGACCCATGTCTATAACATCAAATCCCAAAGAGTTTTGGGACTCCAGAGATCTCAACTTCTCTGCTATTTCGTCCAGACGACGATCATATGCTTCATCTCCTGCACCAATTACTATAAAATATTCCTCTTGAGGGTCCTCCTGCAAGGCACGACCTCCAGTATTTCCTTGGGTATTCCTGATAGCATAGATTTCAGGATTGAGGTGAGGCCCAAACTCTGGCGCATCTGTTCGTGGTTGTCCGTGATCATTGTTACTAGTACCTCCTGTACTTGGATGATTCTCTTCGGGAGTTTGCCGCTCGACCAACTCTCTTAATATTTCTTGGCTTTGGGCCAAACCAGTCATTACTGCCATGAATTGGTTCATCTGAGCCCTCATCTCAGTTCTCTCATTAGCCATATGAGTTCTTACGTCAGTCAGATCTTGCTGAACTTGGTCCATCTGTATGCTCGGAAGGTTGTTTCTTGTAGGATACCGGTGAACTCTGTTGATGGGGAAAACCCTCCTACAAGCAATGTTTCCTGAAACCACAACAAAGTGAGAAAACAACAACAGAAATACCTACAAAACAAAGAATGAGGTTAGTATGCAATGCAGTATGTCTATTTGTCTTCCTAGGGTATCCGGTTTGGTTCTTTGGTTTTGACCTTCCAGACTTCTAGGAATGATGATTTTGGAGAGAAATGAAGCCTAATGTAAACACCCCAAATTTGCCCTCACTTTTTCTCACACCATGGCTTGTGATCTTTTATTTTTGCATTAGTATAAGCATACCACCTCATATTTCACTGCATAGTTCCATTTTCATCTGCATCTAGGGTTTTTGATCTGAGCAATCTAAGAATCAATCTGAGCCATCCCAATGGTCTTGAAGCTTTCAAGGGGTCCACGTGTGTTCTATAATCATATTATGCTCCCCAAAGTTCATGAAAGTCAAGAAATCACAAAGAATGGCAAAGGCATGGAAGCAGAGCTAGGGTTTTCCTACAAAGATGACCAAAATTAGGGTTTTGGTTTCAGAGGCCTTAACTCCAAATTTTTTAGTCATTTTTGTTTCTAATGTTCTTAATATGTTATAAGGATCATGTGTACCAAGTTTGATGGAGAAATTCATTGTGGAAGTCATCTGATCATTGGGTAACTTCTTGAGCAAGTTAAGTCAAAATCAGGGCATCTGAGGCCCCCAACAAGGGTACCAAAGGATCATTTTCATCAAATTGAATTTCTATGATATTTATTTGATCTTCAAAGTGGTTGGAAGTTCACAAAGTTGAAGAATCTTGAGCCAAATGAAAACTTGCTATTTTTGGAAATGACTTGTAATGGAAACTTTCCATTTTGGGAAAGATTTTCAACCTTCTCTTTCATAATAAAAAATGCTTCAAATGAAAAATTGTTGGACATGAAAGTTGTAGATTAGGTCTTTCCCTTTTCAAAAAGTACAAGAAAATGTCTTGATTCATCCTAGAACTCAAGATATGGCCTTTCAAAGTTGGCAAAAATCACATAATTTCAAGTTTCATGTCAAATAGGCAAATGTGCATTTTTGGTTTCCAAGCACTCAAATGACTTCTAATGTGCCCAAATGTGACGTAATATGTACATACACCTTTCCTAGACCAGAATTGAGCCTTGCATCACAAGTTTTCATGGCCAATTTCTCAAGATAGTTCAAAGAGGGAAAAGTTGCAAAATGCTTGGAAAGGCTTCATCCACTTATGCAAGCTGCATAACTTTGATTCTATGGCTCTCCATGAATCTTGCTAAGGCCAGACACCCCATTGAACAACTCCTTCCATGGCCCATACCTCCAAGTACACACATTTGACTTTTTTGCAAAACCTCCCATACCAATCAAGCTGAGCCACAACCACTCTTCTGACCAATCAAGACTTCACATACATGCCTCATGGACCTCATTTCATAACATCTTGGAGCCTGAAACATACCACAACTCAGAATTCGCAAAAACCACCAAAACCTTCATCTCTTCGATTCTCTCAACACAAGCTACAAACCTCAAAACAAACTTCACCAATCATCTCAACACCACTCATAGAACACAAAGCAACCCTCAAAATGGCATGAAACCCCCTAAATCAAAAACACGATTCCTCCTTCATCAGAACTGAACCTTCAAACAAAGCCATACAAGCCTCATTCAAGCATTTCAGAAGCTTCAAGGAGTTCATTGGGGTGGTTTAGCATCAAGGAGAAGTCCAGAAAGCTCAGATTGAGAAAGCTTCACCTCAGGTATCATCCAGAACAATTTTTCCAGAAACCTACTTTTAAGTTCTTAAATGATTCTACATGCTTCCCTGATCATGATGATGTCTTTACTTTTGAAAATGATTGAGAAATGAGTGTGTGTGCTTGCTCTGAAACTTTGCCCGTGAAACATGTTCTTGTTTGATTCTCTTGATTCATGAAAAATAAATGGTTTTTGTTGATGGATTATTGTTTAGGGTTGTTAGTTGAGTGATTCTGGAAAGTTTGATGCGTTTTCATGGCGTATTGAGAGAGATTGAGTGAGGTGCCTGCCGGAGAAGATGACCGGAGCTAGCTCCGGTCACCTGAGAATCATTAGGTTTCTTAATTAGGGTTTAAGCCTCAGTTTAAATATGGGCCGTTGGATTAGGTTTAGCGCGTGAATGGAGGGCCATGATTAGTTCACTTATAACCCTAATTTTTAATTAGTTTAATTAATTAGGTTTAATTTAAATTTTGCCAGAATGAATCCTGGCCATTAAAACACGCGCCAGTAAATTCCCTCTCTTTTTGTTTGAATCTCAGCCACTGGATGCGCTGACTTCCATTTAAATCCATTTTTATTTCATTTTATTTTATTTCTTTTGCATAATTTATTTAAAATAGTAAAACTCTTCACAAAAATTTGATCTTTTTCATTTCTGATCCAAATATTTTTCTCAATCCAAAAATGATTTTTATTTTATTTTTTGGATATAAAAAGTATTTTTAAAATATTTAAATGTTATTTTTAATTAATTAATGGATTTTAATTAATTAAAAATACATTTAAGTTTCTAAAAATCACCAAAAAAAATTATGAACCATTCCAATAGATTTAGAAACATTTTCAAACTCTTCATACAAATTTCTTTTTAGGTTTGATCATAATTTCACAATTTTCTTTGAATTAGGGTTCTTTAAAATCACATTTTCTAACCCTAATTTGAAAAATTCATTTAAGCCTAACCATGAAGAGTTTGAACTTGATTATTTTTGAATTATTTGACATATTGCATTTAGTTTCTAGGTTATTTTTCTCATGAATTTATCTTGCATTTTCAATTTGATTTGCATTTTCCCTTAAGAATCATCCAAAAAACCTAGCAAACTTAGAAAATTCATAACTTTCAATAGGATTAGCTTCTGACCTTTTCCTTTGGGGTGTGATCTTATATGGGATTAGGGTTTGATTGAGCTTGATTTCAATTTTTTATCATGTTTTATGCTTCTGTTTTGTTCATTTGCATCTCATACATTCATGAAACCCTAATTTCTCATGTTCATTTGCATTCACCTTTGCATAGCATCATCATGTGAACTTGTCATGACATTTCAAGCATTTGTATGACATATTAGACATCTTAAGAAATGTTAGAACATTGTTTGATTATTTCTTCATTCATTTGCTATGCTTTGCATTCATTACCTTTCATAAACATCCATGTGTTTTCAAGCTCCTAAGCATGCTTTCATGACATCTCATCTTTGTATGAACATCCATATGCATATTATATGACGTTGCATCATCTCATAACACCTTAGCATTGCATAATCACTTCTGACTTTGGTCTTTGCATCCCATTTCATCTCATTTCAATTCATTTCTTTATGCTTTATGTCTTTTGCATTCATACTAACATTTTCAGGATCTTTTGGTAAGTTATTTGGGAGGTGGATTTGCCTTCACCTCTCACCTCTTCTTATCTCATTCATATGCATATTTACATGTCTTTGAAGTGAAATTGTTCACTTGTGTTCCATCCTTCTTACTTTCTTTCTTTAAGTTACTTACCTTCTTCAGGAAGTAAGTAACTTATTCTTCTCTCCTTCTCTTTTCATCTGCTTCTTCCATTGGTGGCCTTGAAGATCCTTTTCTCTTAAGCCTTACAAACCATAGGATACCCAAGCATGATAACATTTAGGGTTTTGTATAGCCCCCCTTAGTCTTTTACCTTTGAGTCTCCTTGAGTCTCTCTTCTCATCTCAATAATCAGAGACTAAACTTTTAAAGTTTTAGGACTTTGGAATTAGGGTTATGCATGCATCCTTCTCTTAGGATGGAGTGTATAACTTTAATCCTAAGTTTTAATCCTTTAATTTGTTTACACCTCTTAATCAAAACACATTAATAATTACCAAGATTTTATCTTGTAACTTGGGCCTTACATTAGGGTTCTATCTCTTCCTTATGGTTAAGAGGGACTAACCCTAGTGTTTAATGGACAAGTACCCCTCAAGTTGTCTTACAAACTTAATATCCACTTCTTAATCTCACCCTTTAATTAAAATCCATTTAATAAAGGTTTTTTTATATAATGAATTTAATCCCTAACCATGGATTAAGTTGAGGTATCTTCCTCAGCTTAAGTGTTCTCATCTATTATCCTTCTATTAGGATGGTGTAATAAGTTCACTAATCTGTGACCAGAGATTAAACTCATTACTTAACACTGAACAAAAACCAAAAACATCTAATTAATCACAAGTAGGTTAATGATCTTAATCCTACATCATTAAGGTAATTAAGTTGAGATGCTTATCTCATACTTAAGTAGGCTCACTTTTGCACTAACACCCGTATATTCTTTTTCTTAGCTTTTGCACACAGATAACACATACACTACCCCTTTAAACACAATCTTGTAAGTGTGGATCTCGTCGAGTACGATGGACAATCTGGGTGCTAATACCTTCCCAGGTTGTAACCAACCCCCTTTCTCAGTTTCTCTGGTTCGCAACCGTCTTATCCACCTCTTTCTAGGTTTATGTAGCATTACCTTTCCTTCGGAATAAAAATGCCTAGCTGGCGACTCTATTCAATTCATTTTCATTTTATCTTTCGTCGACCGTTCGCGTCTGCACCCTGGGACCCTGGTGTCTTTTCGGGGGAGCTACAGCTTGGCGACTCTGCTGGGGATCTTATTTTGCAACCAGGGCTTCTGGTTCTTTTTGTGGGTTTCTCCTAGCGCTTGTTTGATTTGTGTTTATGGGGGTGTTATGTGCTATATGTGCTTTTTCTTTATTGCTTTATTTATTGCTTTCTGTATAGCTTTATTTATTGCTTCATTTACTGTTTTTATGCATTTCATGTTCTTATCATCATATCATATGCTGGATCTCTTGTTTTCCTTGGTGGTGGGGGGGATATTCAGTGAGTAAGGTTCCATACCAGGAGCCTGAGTGACACATAGGATAGAGTGGCTTCATATTCTTTCCCATTCCATTTCGGCCTGGTGCGGGAATATGAAACACGGTTCAGACATGGGTTTCTTCTTGAGAACTCTGTTCTATGTATTTCTCGTAGTATTAGGGCTATCTGGGAAGCCTGCTAAGTCTAGATGACCTTTTTAGATGACCTTCAGCATCTGAGGTGAATTAGAGGAGGATCCTTTATGATTAATGTAAACATTGTACCTCGGGGTTAGAAGTGTTTACACTTCTCATAACTGATCCAAGTCTGAGGATCCTTATTCTAGAATAATACCTGTGAGGGGTTTGGGATGTTTACAGGTTTGCAGGAACCTTTGGCCTCATCATCCCCTATTACCAGATTTGTTTTAAGGTTACATAATTTTGGATTGATCCTATGAAACCTTGGACTTGTGGCTCTTTATTTGAGTCCCCCGCCTGGTTACTGGTTCTCTAAGCCTTCATCTGGACTTATGAACACACATGGACCTTATCAAGGCAGATAACAGATCTAGCACTTGATCACAAACCCTTGCATATCATTCTGCACACATCATTTTGCATCATTTTAACATTTGTCTATTTGTATTACAGGGTATCCACATCTTATCTTTGGTTTGGTTTTGACTGTTTTTCTCCTCAGTTATCTTCATCAGCATCCATTGTCAGCATGGACTCATCTAGGAAGAGCAACATTACATACCATTTCTTTGAGCCCTCCCTAGAAGGCATCAGGCAGATTCAGGCACTCATCACTCCTGATCATGTCATTTTATTCAGGGAACACTATGGTGGTATCATGGACATGATCATGGACTTGGATGCATCACAGAGGAGTATGATCCACACTTTCCTTCAGTTCTATGACCCTCCTCTCAGAAGTTTTACCTTTCCAGACTTTCAGTTGGGCCCGTTGTTAGAGGAGTTTCCATGTTGTTGGGTGTTCCCATCAGGAGAGGGATTCCTTTCAACCTTGAAATGAGTGCTCCTAGGAATGAGGATATAGCTAAGGCTCTGTATTTGGAAACCACCATCATTGATCAGAATATGACTACCAAGGTTGGAATCCCAGGCCTCCATTTGGAATTCTTGATTACTCAGGCCACCAGACATGCTACAACAGGGAAGTGGGACACTATTTGTGCTCTCCTGGCCCTTAGCATATATGGTATCATCTTGTTTGCAGACGAGCCTAAGTTTGTAAGCAAGAGTGCTATCTATCTCTTCCTTCTTAAGAATCCAGTTCCTACCTTGCTCGGGGATTTCTATTATTCAGTGCATCAGAGAAATGAGAAGCAGAGGGGAAGATTAGTCAGATGTTGTGCACCTCTCTTCCACTGCTGGTTATTGAGACACTTGCCAAAGTCAGAAGCTTTCTTGAATCCTCATCAGTCAAGAAATTGGGCTAAGAGAATGATTTCTCTCACTTCAGAAGACATCAGGTGATGCACTCAGAGCACCAAGGGCAGAGACATAATCACCAGCTGTGGGCAGTATCCCAATGTACCTCTGATTGGAGTAAAGGGTTGCATCAACTACAACCCTTTGCTGTTCAAAAGGCAATTAGGGTATGCCTTGGTACATCCACCAAGAGAGCAGGACTTGTCAGAAACCCTTTACTGTGACATTCAGAATAATCATGCTATCATCTGACAAGCAGCCTGGGCTTGGGATAACATTCAGACAAAAGGGACTGCTATTCTTGGCAAGTGCAACAACATAGCTTCAGCTCAGTATAGGGATTGGTCTTGTATCAGAGGACAGATCACCTGCATGCCATTCACCCTGGAGGATGTGCCTGGACCATCAACAATAGAGCCAACAACTACAGTCAGTTTAGAAGAGTTTGAGAAGTTGAAGGAAAGGAATACTCACCTTTCTAAAGCCCTAAAGAAGACCCTCTGGGAGAGGAATGATAGTCGTCTGGACAATGAGCGGTTAGAGAAGCTCCGGATCGAGCATATGACCAAGATTGAGAAGACAGATGATTACATCAGAAGAGCCCAAGTAGGCGAGTTGGTATTGAAGAATGCTTGCAAAGAAGCCAAGATTCAGAAAGCCAGAGCTGAGCACTACTTGGAAGATATTCAGGCTAGATGGATCAAAATTACTGAAGCTTGCTCACAGGAAGATCAGAGGACACGGGCTAGGATAGAGCAGCTAGAAGCTAATGAGAAGAAGAGTCAGGAAGCCTTGTTAGCAGCACAGAAGGAAATCTCTGAGTTGAAACTCCGGGCGGGGTTGAAGAGATCCAAAGACCAAGACAAGTATAAGAAGTTGACAAATGCTATTGCCACTAGGAACCTTCTTATCAAGACCATCACAGAGAACCCAGTTGGACCAGTGACTGATGCTATCCTGAAGGAAGTCAAAGAGGATGACTTTGGGCTGGATGTCTGATTTCTTTGTATTTGTACTTCATGTTGTCTGTAATTTTGTTGTATTTTTGACCCATCATGGGAACTTGTTGTATTCCTAAACTATGTATCTTTACATTTTTGAATATATGGTTTGTGTGTTATTCTGTGGGCTTCATTTCTCTTCAACATCATCGTTCCTCGAGGTCTGGAAGGTCAAAACCAAAGAACCAAACCGGATACCCTTGGAAGACAAATAGACATACTGCATTGCATACTAACCTCATTCTTTGTTTTGTATGTATTTTTGTTGTTGTTTTCTCACTTTGCTGTGGTTTCAGGAAACATTGCTTGTATGAGGGTCTTCCCCATCAACAGAGTTCACCGATATCCTACAAGAAACAACCTTCCGAGCTTACAGATGGACCGGGTTCAGCAAGATTTGACTGACGTGAGAACCCAGGTGGATAATGAAAGAACTGAAATGAGGGCTCAGATGAACCAGTTCATGGCAGTAATGACTGGATTGGCCCAAAGCCAAGAAATATTAAGAGAGTTGGTCGAGCGGCAAACTTCTGAAGAAAATCACCCGGGTACAGGGGGTACCAGCAACAATGATCATGTACAGCCACGTACTGACCCCCCAGAGTTTGGGCCTCATCTCAACCCTGAAGTTAATGCTATCTGGAATACCCAAGGTAATACTGGAGGGCGTTCCTTGCAAGAGGACCCTCAAGAGGAACAATTCACTGTAGTTGGGGCTAGAGATGAAATCTATGATCGTTGTCTGGATGAGATAGCAGAGAAGTTGAGATCTCTGGAGTCTCAAAACTCCTTACGGTTTGATGTTATGGATATGGGGCTGGTGGAGGGAGTAAGAATTCCTCATAAATTCAAACCTCCCTGCTTTGAAAGATATAATGGGACCTCTTGACCTCGCACCCACCTTCAATCCTTTCTGGGAAGATTGAAGGCTTACATTATGGATGAAAAGCTATGGATGTTCAATTTTGAAGATAGCTTGACTGGGGCATCCCGTGAGTGGTACTCTCATCTGACCAGGGCAACAATCAGAAATTGGAAAGATTTGGCCGAGGCTTTCATACGCTAATATCAATACAATTTAGACATGGCTCCTAACAGAACTCTTCTAATGGGTATGTCACAATCTTATAGAGAAAGCTTCAGAGAGTATGCTCAGAGATGGAGGCAATTAGCTGTTGCCGTTCAACCTCCAATGTCGGAAAGAGAAATGGAAGATATGTTTATGAACACCCTTCAGGGGACCTACATTGATAGGCTGACTGCTTTTTCTTCCACTAGCTTTACTGACGTGGTCATAGCAGGAGAGAGGATTGAGAGTTTGTTAAAAATGGGTAAGATTTATGATAATGGCGCCAGCTCTAGCAGCACAAGAAAACCTTTTGTGGGGCCTCGCAGGTTGGGTGAAACCAATTCAGTACACATGGGCAGAGGAAGGCCCCAGTATATGCCAAGATCAATTGCCGCTGTCACAATTCCAACTTCACCACCTAAACAACAATACACTCCGCAACCACAACATTTCCCTCTGCAACATTTTTCTCAACAAAGCACCTACAACAACAACAACAACCAACAGCAACGTCTTTTCCAGCAAAGGCCATCTCAATTCAACAAGGTAATCGATCCTATACTGATGCCCTATGCCACTTTGTTGCCACAACTTCTGAAGCTTAATCTTGTTGAATTAAGGACTCTGGCTCCACCAGATCCTCAGAACCTTCCACGGAATTATGACATCAATTCCAGATGTGCCTTCCATTCTAATGCACCTGGCCATACTACAGAAAAGTGAAAAGCTTTATACATGAAGGTTCTGGATCTTGTTGATTCAAAGGATTTAAATTTCGCACCTCCTCCTAACGTCACAAAGAATCCTATGCCTAGCCACGGTGGGCCCAGGATAAATGCAATTGAGGAGGATCAACCCGTGAACTTAATTGAAGATACTACAAGCATTTAAACACCTCTGGCCGAGGTTAAAGCTCAGCTTTTAAGGTGCCAGGTGTTCCCAGGTTGTGAGGCCTGCTGTGAATCTCGCAAAGTTTCCACCAATGGTTGTGCAAGCTTAAGAAGTGGCATCAATGGCCTTATCAAAGAAGGTATCCAGCAGATAACATCAACGGTTTCTACAACATTAGCAATTCCTCTTACAGCAACAACAAGCACCCCTCTTACAACTTCAAAAACAGTTGTTCCGACAGATTCGTCTACAAAGTCAACAATCATCTCTTCCACCACTTCAACAAATGTTAGTTCAACCGTATCCGCTTCTACAACTACAACAACCATTAATAATGACATCTCCACAGTCACCATATATTATGACCCGACAATGCTCCCAGATTCCAACAATTTTCAGCAACAATCTCAAAAATAACCCAGCTTTAGTCTTTCACCACCACCACCACCAGTCAGAAGCCCTGTTATCATATATTATGACCCACAAACAATAACAGTTCTTACTTCCGCTGCATTCAGTCCAGTCACCATCACGGTACCTGGGCCTATTCCGTATTAAAAAGATAATGTTGTACCATGGCACTATGGTTCAGACCTCTACTGCAATGGGAAGAGAATCACTCTTGATTCTTCAACTCCTGCACCACAGGTCGATAATGTTGGGGGAGACGGAGGCTTCACTCGAAGCGGATGCCTTTTCGCGTCACAAATTCCAAGAGTTAGCACTGAGGCAGAGGCTGCTGCCAAGGCTAAAGGCAAAAATGTGGTGCCCGAAGAACCAGTTTTGAAAGAAGCTCATAAGACGTCCTTTGATCAGGATGTGGATGAATTTATGAGAATAATCAAGAGAAGCGATTACAAGGTTGTGGATCAGTTCCACCAGACTCCCTCTAAGATATCCATTTTATCATTGCTATTGTGTTCCGAAGCCCATCGGGATGCATTACTAAAAGTCCTACAAGCAGCCTACTGTCGCTCCCGAAGATTTGCATCCCGGTGCAGACGCGAACGGTCGGCGAAGAGAGAAAAGAAATGAAGTGAATAGAGTCGCCAGCTAGGCATTTTTATCCCGAAGGAAAGGTAATGCTGCATAAACCTAGAAACAGATGGATAAGACGTTTGCGAACCAGAGAAACTGAGAAAAGGGGTTGGTTACAACCTGGGAAGGTGTTAGCACCCAGATTGTCCGTCGTACTCGACGGGATCCACGCTTACAAGATTGTGTTTAAAGGGGTAGTGTATGTGCCATCTGTGTGCAAAAGCTAGAAATGAATGTACAGGTGTCAGTGCAAAAGGTGAATTGCTCAGGAACTGAGGCTTAGAAAAGAATGCTGAAGGAGGGGGAAGACACATGGACTTTTTTTTGATAACCGTTAAGTTATGCCTACGTATCCTCATGTGCAATGAGGAAGTCAGAACACCGTAGTTCAACTCAAAGAGACTGAAAATGAATTGACTGTGAACTGCTTACTTGCATATGCTCAAGTGTATGACTCGTCTGGCTCGAGTGCTAACTGTCTTGCATTAGACGGAAGAAGCAAGTTCTCGCTTGTGAATGAATGTGAAGAGAAAAGAATCCCAGAGGAGACGATTATTGCTTGTTTTTGTGTTTTCAGTTTTGTTATTGTTTTTGGTGTTTTGCATAAGTTAATGAGCTTAAGCCTAAATCAAGGGCTTGTAAACTCATTATATCCTCCCTGATTAGGGATAATGAGCCTACTTAAGTATGAGATAAGCATCTCAACTTAATTACCATGATGATGTAGGATTAAGATCATTAACCCACTTGTGATTAATTAGATGTTTTTGGATTTTTTTTAGTGTTAAGTAATGAGTTTAATCTCTAATCACTGATTAGTGGGCTCATTACACCATCCTAATAGAAGGATAATAGATGAGCACACCTAAGCTGGGGAAGATACCTCAACTTAATCCGTGGTTAGGGATTAAAATCATTATATAACAAGCCCTTACTAAGTGGATTTTAATTAAGGGATGATATTTAAAAATGAATTTTATGGTTTGTAAGACAACTTGAGGGGGACTTGTCCATTAAACACTATGGTTAGTCCTTCTTAACCATAAGGAAGAATTAGAACCCTAATGTAAGGCCCAAGTTATAAGATAAAGTCTTAGTGATTATTAGATGATTTGATTAAGAGGTTTAAAAAAATTAAAGGTTTAACACTTAGGATTAAAGTTATACACTCCATCCTAAGAGAAGGATGCAGGAATAACCCTAATTCTAAAGTCCTAAAACTTTAAGAGTTTAGTCTCTGATTATGAGATGAGAAGAGAGACTCAAGGAGACTCAAAGTTAAAAGACTAAGGGGGACTATATACAACCCTAAAGATTATCATGCTTGGATATCCTATGGTTTGTGAGGCTTAAGAAAGATCTTCAGGAAGCCACCATGGAAGAAGAAGCAGATGAAAAGAGAAGGAGAGAAAGAATAAGTTACTTACTTCCTGGAGAAGATAAGTAACTTAAAAGAAAGAAGGTAAGAAGGAGAGAGCATAATTGAAGCAAGTTAACTTCAAAGACAATTAAATAATGCATATGAAGAGATGAGAAGAGGTTGGATGTGAAGGCAAATCCACATCCCAAACAACTTACCATAAGCCCCTGAAATGTTAGGAAGGATGCATAAGACATAAAGCAAAAGGAAATGATATGGATAAAGATGCAAAGACCAAAGTCAGAAGTGTTTATGTTGTGAAAATGTCATGTGAGATGATGCAAAGGCATACAAAATGCATATGTGTGATCATAAAAAGATGGGATGCAAAGGAAACATGCTTTGAAGTTTGAAAACACATGAAAGTTTATGAAATGAAATGAATGCTAAACATGGAAAATGAATGAAGAAATGATCAAGCAAGGTTCTAACATATCCTAAGATGTCTAAGATGACATATGAATGCATGAAATTTCATGGTAAGTTCATGTATTGATGCATATGCAAGGTGAATGCAAATGAACACATAAAATTCGGGTTACATGGACATGTGAGATGCAAATGGATAAAACAGAAGCATATGACATGATAAAAATTAGAAATAAAGCTCAAGCAAACCCTAATCCCATATTAGGTCACACCCCAAAGGAGAAGGTCAGAAGCCTAACCTATCAAAAGTTATGATTTTCCTAAGTTTTCTAGGGTTTTTGGGTGGTTCAAAGGGAAAAATGCAAATCAAATTGAAAATGCAAGATACATTCATGAGGAAAAATACCTATAAACTACATGCAATATCTAACACAATGCAAAAATAATCAACTTCAAACTCTTCTTTGTTAGGCATAAATGATTTTTTCAAAGTTAAGGTTTAAAAATGTGATTTTTATGACCCTAAATTCAAAGAAAATTGGCAAACTGTGATCAAACCTAAAAAGGAATTTGTGTGAAGAGTTTGAAAATGTTTCTAAATGCATTGGAATGGTTCATGATTTTTTTGGTGATTTTTAGAAACCTAAATGCATTTTAATTAATTAAAATACTTTAATTAATTAAAAATAACATTTAAATATTTAAAAAATACTTTTTTAATGCAAAAAATAAAATAAAAATTATTTTTGGATGAATAAAAATATTTAAAGTCAGAATGCAAAAGAATATATTTTTTGAACGCTTTTTGATATTTTAAATAAATTATGCAAAAGAAATGGAAATAAATAAAATAAAATAAAATAAATGGATGGTATGCTGATCTAAGGGCTCAGATTCAATTTTGAGGTGAAAATTTTTACTGTGCGCGTGAATCAAAGGTCCAGATCACTCCTGACTAATTAATTCTATTTAATTTAATTAATTATATTTAGGGTTTAATGACCTAATCCTAATTGTACACACGCTAACCCTAATCTTAATCCAAAGGCCAAGATTCAAACTGGGGATTTAAACAGGATTAGCCCTAATCACTTTCAGGTGGCCGGAGAAGACCTCCGGTCATCTTCTCCGGCGAGCAGAAAACACTATCTCTCCCCCTAAGCTATGAGAACCTCCCAAACTCTCCAGAATCAACCATTAAACATCAACAAGCAAGAATCAAGCATCAAAAAGCATTTAAAACACACATACATGATGAATCGAAACATAAATCATTTCACGGGCAAAATTTCAGAACATCATGAAATGCTTATTTCTCAACCATTTTTAATTTTAAATACATCAGGGTGATCAGTGAAGCATGAGGAATCATTTAGAAACTTAAAAAAGAAGTTCTGGAAAAAATGTTCATCATGGCTACCTGAGTTGAAGCTTTGTGTTCTTGAGCTTTCTGATCCTTTTTTTGGTGCAAATCCACCCCCTTTGATCTCCTGAAGCTAATGGTAAGCTTGAATGAAGCTTAGAGTGGCTATTTTGAGTGCTTTGTTTCTGAAGTTGCAGAAATCGTATTTTTGCTTGAGGGTGTTTTAGGCTATGGTGATGGGTGGGAAATGATCCTGAGGTGTTTTTGAGTTGATTGGTGAAGGAAGTTTGAAGTTTTAGTGGCTGAGCTATGAAAATCGAAGAAGGGAAGTTTTTGATGGATTTTATGAATCTGAGTGTGTGAGAGCTTTCAGGCTATTGTGTCTTATGAAATGTGATCCATGATGTTTGTTTAAGCCAATGGGATTGATCAGAAAGTTGTTGTGGCACAGGCTGATTGGTATGGTGTGTTTTGCAAAAAAGTCAATTTATGTGTACTTGAGGTATGGGCCATGGCAGGGCTAGCTTTTTGGGGTGTCTGGCCTCAGCAAGATTCATGGAGAGTCATAGAATCAGTTTGATGCAGTTGGCACAAGTGGATGGAAGGATCCAAGGCATTTTGCAAATTTTGAGAGTTTTGGCCCTTTTGAGATTTCTTGAAGATCAAGTCATGGAAACACTAGGTTCAATGCACAATTCTGATTGTTTGAATTTCATTTGACATGTTGTGAAGTGTTTGTGCATATTAGAGGTCATTAGAATGCTTGGCAAGTGAAATTGCAAAATTCCCTCTTTGGCATGAACTTGAAAATTATGTGATTTTTGCCAACTTTGAAAGGCCATATCTTGAGTTCTATGATGAATCAAGACATGTTCTTGTACTTTTTGAAAAGGGAAAGACCCAATCTACAACTTTCATGACAAATAATTTTTCATATGAAGCAGTTTTGGTTATGAAAGAGGAGGTTGAAAAACTTTCCCAAAATGGAAAGTTTGCATTTCAAGACATTTCCAAAAATGGCAAGTTTGCAATTGGCTCCAAATTTTTTCATCTTGTGAACTTTCAACCATTTCCAAGATCAAATAAAGATCATAGAACTTCAATTTGATGAAAATAACCCTTTGGTTCCATTGTTGGGGGCCTCAGATGCCCTGATTTTGACTTAACTTGCTCAGGAAGTTACCCAGTTAACAAATGACTTCCACAATGATTTTCTTCATCAAACTTGGTACACATGATCCTTATGACATATTAAGACCATTAGAAACAAGAATGGCCCAAAAAATTGGAGTTAAGGCCTCTGAAACCAAAACCCTAATTTTGGTCATCTGTGTAGTGAAAACCCTTGCTCTGCTTCCATGCCTTTGCCAGTTCTTGTGATCCCTTAACTTTCATGAACTTTGAGGAGCATAATATGATGATGGAACACACATGGACCCTCTTGGAAAGCTTTGATACCTTTGGGATGGCTCAGATGGATTCTTGGATTGCTCAGATCACAAACCCTAGATGCATATGAACTTGAACTTATGCAGTGAAGCAAATATGCTAAATGAGGTGTGATGCTTATGTTAATGCAAACATGAAAGATCACAAGCCATGGTGTGATATGAGTGAGGGCAAATTTGGGGTGTTTACAACTGCCCCTATTCAAACATGAGTTAGCTATGTAGGGTGTAAGCGCATGACTTAATAAACAAACAAGATAACTCGTGGTTGAATACCAAAGACAGTCCGAAATTTGCACTCGCTGGATAGAAGAAGAAAAGGGATATAAATTGTAAAAGGTAGTATAGTATGATTATCAAATGATAGTGATGGAGGACGACCATCGAGCAGAGGACGACTGCTGGGGATCAAACGGTAAGTAAAGAAATGACGGGGATGACCGACAAGCTGGGGAAATAAGGATATCATGATGGGGACAACCATCGGGTAAGGAAATAAGATTCTCTAGGGATTAAAGCAATGTGAAAAGCAATGATGGGGATGACCATCAGGCTTGGAAAGTGAAATAAACAACGACGGGGACGACCATCGGTTTAAAGAATAAATGAAATAATGATGAGGGACGGTCATCAAAGGTGAAGGACGATCACCTAGCAGGGGATGGCTGCTCTTTATCACGACATAGGACGAATTTCGGATAGAAAAGGTCAACGATGGGGATGGCCATCGGATAAATATGATGAAGGACGATCATCAAAGAGGTGAAGGAAGATCACCTAGCAGGGTATGGCTACTCTCGGGGTTTATCACGACATAGGACGAATGTCGGGTAACAAGATTACCGATGGGGACGACCATCGGATAAATGATGAGGGACGGTCATCAAAAGGTGAAAGACGATCACCTAGCAGGGTACGGCTGCTCTTTATCACGACATAGGACGAATGTCGGATAGAAAAGGGTTCCACTAATGGGGACTCCGCTGAGGAAGGGGGTGAGGGACGGTCATCGAAAGGGAAGGACGATCACCTGGCAGGGGACGGCTGCCAAAAATATCACAACATAGTGTAACACCCTAAATTTGCCCTCTGGCTTTCTATCTTTTTCATTTTGCATTCATACGCATTTTGCACACCATTTGCATAAGACCCTAAGACATGGGATCTTTGTTTTCTCCGGATTGGGGTTTCACAGCCTTATTTGTGGATTATCAGAAGAATTCAAGTTTTCGGCTATACAACCCTCAGTGGAATCATTCTGTCAGGCTCTTGTCACAAAATTAGGGTTTATTTCCCCGATTCGGTAGTCTTCAAAGATTTCAGGATTTATTCACTATGCATTCGACTCATCATCAAACTATTCTCTTCTTCATCAGGCAATGCTTTTCTGTTATTTGTGGCGTGTGGATTTCTTCAGGGTCAAGTGTTGATTTGAGTGAGATAGTTGTTATTTCAATGTTGAATTGTTCAGTGGTAGCTTTGTTATTACTAATCATTGGTTTTCGTGAAAGCGGTGCAAGTTTGGTTTCAAGATGAAAATCGAGGTTGTGTGGGTGTGTGCATATTGGTGGCGGTCGATCCATTCCATAAAGGATTATTTCATTCCGAGTTTTTATTTCATTATCATTTCAATATCCGCATTCCACATTTTTATCCATTTCATTTATTCCCACAAACCCATATTGTTTCACCTATCCATTTTCAATTTTTGATCCATTTTCCCATCCATTATTATTAAACCATTCTTTTATCCACATTAAACCAATTCTCATTTTCCAAGTCCAAATTTTTAGATCCATTGTTGATATCCATATTCAAACCATGTTTTGATTTCCAAAATTCATTTATTCAATTATCCACTATATCTAAATTCTTTTTATATCCCCTTCTATTCTTTCCTATTCAATTAAATCCATCATGTCATTTTATCATGTAATACACTTTATGTCCATATTAATGTTTGATTTCTTTTTAAATTTCAATAACAACCAACTATCCATGTTAATTCTTTAGTTCCAAAACAATTTCACCTTGGCCCAAAGATCAAAGAGAAAAATACAAGAGATTTTTGTAAGTAAACATGGCCAAGTTTTGCTGCATGAATATTATTCAAAATGAATTCAATTTGGAACACATATCACGGTCCCACCAAATTTTTTACAATAATAATTTGTACATCCTTCTCATGAGTCACCAATTATCCTGTGACCCTACCACTACTCAACAAAATACCGTACGAATTTGGCAAGGCACACACATTTCACACTCCAGCCATGACCCACTCCCACAAAACTTTCAGCATCACTCCAACAAATTTTTCCTCACGCCATCCGCACACGCCCAATTACATAATCGCATACAAGAATTTTTTTGTGATGAGCAAGGGACAAAGACACAGGTCTCGCACCTCACAGTACACACCAAAAACCTCTTCCCAACAAAATTCAATAAACCAAAAATACAAAAAAGGAAAAAAACAGAACAAGCATGAAAAAAATTGGGCATATGTGAACCTCACTTTATCACACACAAACTTCTCAAAAAAATTGACACAACCCTCTGCAAAACGGAGCCAACACATAATCCTCAAAACTTTTTCATAGCGACATCAACAGAAAAACTCACTCCACAATTTCTAAACCACCTAAAACACGTGACCTCAGCTCCACCATTTTCATCACCCTTCAACAACTTGCCTCAAACATCCTTCAACCCTTTTTCCTCATAACACAACACAAACTTCACTACACACGCCATCACCCCCATCGAACCTTCAACCATTTCTTCATCACTCACAGCTCACCGAATCCATCACTCAACCTTCAACAACCACATCACGACCTTGAACCAAGCAAAAACAACAATGAGGAACAGATCTGGGAATCACACAAAACTAACAGAACATACAACAAGGAAAAAACCAGAAGAAGAAGATGAAATTGAATAAGAAGAAGAGCCGAAGCAAGCCGCCATTCGCGATGAGCAGGAAGATTTTGTCGTCGATTTCTTTCTCGTCGTCACGGATTCTCTAATCGTGACCGGTGCAAGTTCGTTGAGAGAGACAACCGAGGTGTGCTTCGGCCAGGAATCGCGGCGGAGTTCTTTTGGATCTGTCGGCGGTGTGCGTGTTCTTATGAAGAAGAAGAGACTAATTCTGTTTCTTTTGACCTTGTTTTGTTTGTTTTATTTTATTTTGTTTAACCCCTATTTTGTTTTTTATAATTTTTGTGTTTTGTTCTTGGAAAGGGGCTCAGCCCATTTGAGTTTCTATCAACACCCCAAGGCCTGCGACCTGCTCCTCTCATGGTTATTGTTGTTGGACCGGGCTTAAGCCCATGGAATTTCCTCTCAGCTTGCACCCTATTCCAGCGGACACCCCATGTTTTTTTTCATTCTTGTTTCTTTTATTTTTTATTTTATTTTGCTGAGTCTCATGTTAATAATATAATCTTATTTTGTTATTTTCATTAGTGGATTTTTGTTTAGAACCTAGGTGTTAGTATAGTTGAATTTGAATTATTAATTTTGGTCTTAATCTAATTATTTTCTAGTTGATTTTTCTTTTTTCCAATTAAACTGCATTTAGTTTTCTTATTAGATTTTGATGTAGTTAGAATTTTAATCGATTTTCTTTCTTACTATTTTTATTTTATTAACATTAATAGAGTTCTTAGTTTAGAGTTTTATTTTAATTTTGTTCATTGTGATTTCAAATTAGTCTTGACTTTAATCTTGTTTAATTTGATTCAATTAAATAGAATTGTGTTTATTGTTGATTTTAGTTTGTTTCAATTTATTTAGTTTAATTAAATAAAATTCTCGTTTAATCTTTGTTATAGTTTTGTGCTCGATGTTTTGCAGACTTTATGCTTGATGGGGGATGTCGCTCGACAACAACCTGGTGATTTATTACAATCTTGAGATCTCTGGATGCAATTTACACTTAGACTCTGGTTTTGCGCGAAATGATTCTCGGCTTTAATTCTGGATGATGGATGCTTGCACTTGACTTTGGTCTGATGCCCTGATATTTGACAATTGCGTTTGACTTATAAATATGATATGGACTTTATAGTATTTCTAGATTTCTATTGTGCATCTTGAAGAGGCAACGGACCTTCTCCGTTAGGTACCACTGAGGCCCGATTTTAATTATTGCATGCTGCTGCATCTGGAAGTCCTACTGGTGTAGGCTCTCTTTGTGCATAGTTCGATTACTCCATTCTGCATTCTCTTCTCCTTATCTTCATTCTTATTCATCATGATTCTTCTTCCTCATCTCCTTTCATTCTTTCTTAACTTGAGGTGTGCTTAGGCCACCATGGTTCTTCTTCTTTCTTCTTCTTCTCTTCTTCTTTCTTTCTTCTTTAGGATAGTAAACCACACTAACCTAGGATTTCCCATGCATGATAACACTTAGGATTCATTAGTCCCCCTTTAGACTTTTGCCTTTGTGATCCTTTTGTTTATCTTCTCTTCTGATCTCAAAACCCTAAAAAGCTTCTTAATAAAGATTGAAGTGATATCTTGAGCAATAGCCTTATTCCACGAAACACTTGTAGTTTTCCCATCTTGGGATAGTACAAGCTTGTCTTGTGATTCCCAAGTCTGATCAAGATATCATCTTCACCAAGAAAATCATAAAACACACTTCTTCATTGTAAATACCAAAAACACTTAATAAGTTAATGAGTTAGTGAGCTTAGGCCCTAATCTCTGGATTCAAGTTTTGGGGATCTTCTCCTTACTTGAGTGTGCTTGTTCTATTATTCCATCTTGGAATGTAGTGACAAGTGCACATTCCATGGAAAAGAGCTTAAGTTCACTTCCTTGTGACACACTCCTAAAAGCTTCATAAAAAACACAAACAAACAATAAGCGTCTTTCCTTCGGGAATTCTTTTCTCATCTCCTTCGCTCCGTACGCGAACTTGCTCCTACTTGTCATTTTGCAAGACGGTTACGCACTCGTCGTCCGAGCCTGCAACACCTGAGCATTGGCATAGGCAGTTCAAGCCTTAATTCAAAAGCAATTTCTTTTCTACCCCTAGTTAGGGGAACTACGGAGACTCTGATCCTCATTGTCCAGATGAGGTACGTAGGCAGCGGGGTAGGGCCCATTCGAGCACAATCTTTATTTTCCCTACATTTTTTCCTGTCCATTTCTTTTTCATTTCCCTTTTCGTTTCTTTTATCCGGTTCAGTTCCTTTTCTTTTGCAGCAGCTTTCATTTCCTCACCCTTTGAAACAGTTTCTTTGCAAGCGTGGATCCCGTCGGGTACGGCGGACGATCTGGGTGCTAATACCTTCCCAGGTCGTAACCGACTCCCAAACTCAGTCTCTTTGGTTCACAGGACCCGTGTCCTTCCTTTCTTTTCTTCTGGTTTGTGCAGCATTACCATTCCCGTTCCTTCGGGATAAAAATGTCTGGCTGGCGACTCTATGATGGTGCGCAAAACACAAGGAAGGGGGGTTGGAATTGGGTTTTCTTATGCAACTTAAATAAACAACTTCTAAAGACAAGATAATTTATCCTGGTTCGTTTGAACTCAAACTACGTCCAGTCCACCCGCCAAGGTGATTTTGCCTCTACTGAGGTCTTAATCCACTATTCAACTATTGAATACACACACTGACCTATAGTCAATGTCCTCTTGAGTCTTCTGACTAAACTTAGTCACTCAATGAATAAAACAACTATTACAATGATAATAAAGAAGTAACTAAAAAAGCTTCTTGTCAAGCAAGGATCACTAAGTGAAAGTTACAATATATTAGCACAAATTGATTCAGTCTTTTTGCGTGTGTGTATTGCGTTGCAATTCTTCAAATTGAATACTTTATATATAGTTCTTGAATGAATGTAGCCGTTGGAGACATCTTGAGATTAATTTAGGATATAAGTTAATACCATAACTTCCTTCCTTAATCAGAGATACTTGTCTTGACCATTAATTAAAATATTCTTTAATTAATGTCTTCATTATGAATATCAACATCTTCTAAGCGGAAATCAGAGATAATAAATATTTGATGCTCAGCCAATAAACATGTCATTAAATGATGGATTCTTCATTAAGAGTATCTTCTATAAATGGCTCAATAAATCTTCTACTAATGCACGTCTCCCTTAATTGAATTGATCTTCTACACAAGAATAAAGGTATTCATTAGAACTTCTATTCTAGCATAATAATCTTTGTTATCATCAAAACACTTAGAGGTTCAGAACCATAATTGTTCTAACAATCTCCCCCTTTTTGATGATGACAAAACATTTAGATAATGAGAATAGAGTTTAATAAGATTAGAGGAACTCCCTTTGATTGAATAAAAACAAATATTTCTTATAAAGATTTCTTCAGATGTTCCATTAGCCTTAGCTCCCCCTGAGTTGATTACTAGACCTGTTTCTATTCTATGATCACAACTCAAATATTTTTATTAGAATATTATATGTAAGAGGCAAATCATGGTAAACTGCTATGGATCAGGATCTTCTACGTTTCTCCCCCTTTTTGTCATAATCAAAAAGAGTTGATGCAGAAAAAAATGCAATTGTATAGAAGAAAAATACGTTACCATTAATTATAAAAAAACTTGTAAAGACAAATCCAGTAGAACTTTAAAAAGTTATGAAGAAGCAAAAGATAAAACAGAAACAACTAACGCAGAAGATAAGCATAAAATCAGGAGTGCATCTTAGTAACTAAGGCCTCCAGCAAAGATTTAATCTCAGATGATGATTCCACTTGCTTGCCAAGCATTGTCTTCAATTCAGCAGTGGTTTCATCTTGCTTATCTAGGTGTTGCTTCACCATCTCATTCTCCTTCTTCAGCTCTTCCAATGTTTGCAGAACAAAATTTGTTGTCAGAGTGTCTTCAACTTCTGGGGCAGCTTGATTCTTAGGAACTTCTATATTTGCTGGAGAATTAGCAGGTTCATCATCATGATCTTCTTCAGAAGGTACCAGAACCATTTGAAGTTCAAAGTGTTCTTCCAGAGTTTCTGACTCTGTCCAAGGCTTATTGTCCAGTAGAAGGGGTTTATACTGTTCAATATTAGAAACAACTGCTTGAAGATACTCACAGAAATTCTGGTGAGCAATATCATAGCAGATGTCCTTGAGTCTCTTTGACTCAGTATTAAACCACTTTCTGAAGGTAGCCCACAGAAATTCAGAAGCAGCTGGATCTGTAAGCTCTGAGCACGCAGACTTCAGATCCTCTAACTTCAATTTCAAGACTGTTTCAAAAGCAAGTAATAAAGCAGAAATGTCTGTTCTAGAGGGCTTTGGTTTAGGTACAGGTATGGCTGTTTTGTTAGAGACTGAGGACAATTTTTGTAAAGCTTCAAAATTAACAGATGTTCTAAGTGGATTATCATGTTCAGTTTCTTCTGGAGGAGTGTCAGGGATGTTTATAAAGGCAGGTGAGTTTGGAGGTGTAGATTCATATGAGGACAGTGAACTTTCTCTTATGGGGGAGAGACTAGGAACATTTTCAGAGGATGGAATTTTGACAGATTCTGGGGGTTGAAAATTGTCAATATCAGAGAGGACATGTTGCAGGGCAGTTTGTGTTTCAGTTATAGGAGAGCGATCAATGTCAGACAGTGGAGTAGTATCTATTGGAATGTCAAAATCAGAAATTGTTTGTGGTTGATTGTGTTCAGCTTCTGGTGGATAAAGTGATGATAGGATGGATGAGACAGCAGCAGATGCAGGTATTTCAGTTGGAATAGGATTAGAGGATTGAGGTGGTTCAGAAGAAGGGATAGGTGCAGAAGGAATATCAATAGAAGGTAATGGGTTAGAAGGTTTTTTAGACACTTCTACATTAACTGCTTCTACTACAGAAATGAATTCAGAGTTAGAGGCAGAAGTTTTACTTGATCTTCTGGTTGATTTTGGAATCTTCTGAGATGATCCTTCAACAGCCTTTCTCTTCTTGGGTCTTGCAGAGGCAACATCTGGAGTTTTCTGAGTGAGCTCAGTTGGCTTGAACATAGGGTCCACACCATATTGCTTGCAAATATCCAAGTAATTGACCACAACCTCTGGAGGTGTGTCAGAAGAGAAGAGAGGGAAGTTCTCCAAGGGAATCTTCCTGGTAGTGATCACTTCTCTAGAAGGAAGGACAGGTTCTTACTGAATAGAAGTAATAAACTTCATCTTCTTCAAATTCTTCGCATTCAGAGGTTTTCTAACATCTGTTTCAAGAAATTGAGTCTGCTTTAATTCTGCCAGAAAGTCTACCAGCTTGTTTTGACAGAGGATGTCAGAAATAACACGTCCTAGAGGAATCCAATCCCTCTTGGTTTTCTCCCCATCTCTAGTTTCCTTCAGACTAGTTTTCAGATGTTGAAACAAGGTGTGTGCAAGGTTGATCTTCTTCTGTTTGGAAATGAAGTAAAGCAGAAACTGTTGATCCATATTGATATAGTCTGGAGAGTTTGTAGCCTTCCTATGACAGATTGTCCCAAGAATGATCTTGGCCCAAATTCTGAGAGGGGTCTTCAGATCCTTTATCTTATTTGAGGGTTGTCCAGAGGTGAAGATCTCCTTGGCTATCACTTTTGTATCAGACATCCTATCCATGTCACTACACTTAATACCATTGCCATCAGCTTCTATGAGTTTGGCAATGTGCTCTTCAGAAATAATTATCCTTTTACCCAGCACGTACGATGTAACATGTGTGTTGGATGTTGTTGCGTAAGCCCAGAATTCCTTTACCAGTTTTGGGAAGACTGGTCCCATTAAACTATCAAAGTACTTCTCCCAGCCCTGAGCTTGAACGTCCGGAAAGAGATCAAAACCATTATCCTTTAGACTGTTGAAATCCACAAATAGTTCACAAAGAACTTCCAGTTTTTCAGCAGTAGTAGTAAGAGTCTTCATAGGTTCAACGTAGAACACATCAGAGAATTCTTTTCTTTGTTGAGAAGAGGAAGCCATTTGTTACTAAGATGAGGTTTTGAAGATTTAGGGTTTTAGAAAGTTTCAAAGAGAGAACGCAAAAGTGAGGGTAAAGGATTTCAGTAAAAATGCAATTAGGGTAAAAAGTGAAAGTGAAAATGAAAAGTTACTTATATAGGAAAATAATGCATTTAATTAAACGAGAAATTAGTGGGAAAAAATTAAGTTTAAAAACATAATGATTATATGCAATAAATGCGGTTGACATAGGGTAAGGCGTAAAAGATTCTGGAACAGTTACCCAAGAGATTTTTGCCTTTTTGGTGTCAAGCTAGCCGTATCAGTTTCCCAGAAGATTAACAGATGTCGTTCTGTAGAGGACAGTTGTCCAATGCATGTTCTGTCACTCTTCAGAGTTTGGACACTTGTTTTGATTCTGATGGGATTCCTTATAGCCTTGTTGATACTTGTTGATTTGAAGATCTGCATGTTATTCCTTTGAACAGAAGTTCTCAGAATGAAACAGTTAGAACATAGTATCTTCTGAGGAAATAATATAGAGGATAAATTACAGAACTTCTAAGAGTTAAAGACATATAATTAAAGCATTTTCATTCTGGACATAACTTCATGCTAAGGTTAGTTAGTATGAAATTAAATCTATCTTCAGGAAGGGGTTTTGTAAAAATATCAGCCCATTGGTGATTTGTATCTATGAATTTTAACAAAATTCCCTTCTGAGTATAGTCCCTAATGAAGTGATGTTTAACTTCTATGTGTTTAGCTCTAGAATGTAAAATTGGATTTTTAGATAAACAAATAGCAGAGGTATTATCACAGAGGATAGGTATGTTATTCTCATAAATATTGAAATCCTCAAGCTGATTTTTCATCTAGAGCATCTGAGTACTGCATCCAGCTGCTGCAATGTATTCAGCTTCTGCAGTTGATAATGCTATGGTTGACTGTCTTTTGCTAGACCAAGAAATTAGATTATCTCCCAGAAATTGACAACTTCCAGAAGTACTTTTTCTTTCTGTTCTGTCTCCAGCAAAATCAGCATCACAATATCCTACAAGTTTATACTCTTCTGATCTTCTGTAATACAGACCAAGATTAGTAGTACCTTTCAGATATCTAAAGATTCTCTTAACTGTTGTTAAGTGAGTTTATCTAGGATCTGATTGGAATCTAGCACATAAACATACACTGTATAGAATATCTGGTCTAGAAGCAGTTAGATAGAGGAGAGATCCAATCATACCTCTATAGAGCTTCTGATCTACTTTCTTACTTACCTCTTCTTTCTCCACAATACATGTAGGATGCTTAGGAGTTTTAGATATTATGCTTTCTGATAGATCAAATTTCTTCAGAAGTTCTTTTACATATTTGCTTTGATGGATATATGTTCCTTCTGATGTTTGATTTATCTGAATTCCCAAGAAGAACTTTAATTCTCCCATCATGCTCATTTCAAATTCTGCCTGCATAGATTTAGCAAATTCCTTTCCCAAGGCACTTTTAGTAGAACCAAAAATTATATCATCTACATAAATTTGGCATATCATAAGATCATTTTTAATGTTTTTAATGAAAAGGGTTGTATCCACTTTCCCTCTGATGAAATTATTTTCCAGAAGAAAAGTACTTAGTATTTCATACCAAGCTCTGGGAGCTTGTTTCAGACCATATAAAGATTTTTTCAGTTTGAAAACATGTTCTGGAAATTTTATATTTTCAAAGCCAGGGGGTTGGTGTACATACACTTCTTCATCAATATAACCATTTAAAAATGCACTCTTGACATCCATTTGATATAGAATGATATCATGGTTTACAGCAAATGAAATTAGAAGTCTAATTGATTCTAACCTGGCAACTGGTGCATAGGTTTCTGTATAGTCGATTCCTTCTTGTATACTATAACCTTGTGCAACCAGTCTTGCTTTGTTTCTGACAACTTCTCCTTGCTCATTTAGCTTGTTTCTGAATACCCACTTGGTGCCAATGATGTTGAATCCTCTGGGCCTAGGAACTAGATCCCAAACATCATTTCTGGTGAATTGATTAAGTTCTTCTTGCATAGCCAGAATCCAATCATTTTCTAAGAGAGCTTCTTCTACAGAAGTTGGTTCAATCAGAGAAACACGTCCCATTAGAGATTCTTCAGAGTTTCTGAATGATGATCTTGTTCTGATTGGTTCATCTTTCTTTCCTAAGATTTTATCTTCTGGATGATTCACCTTGCTTCTGGATAGTTTCTTCTGAGTGGGTTCTTCAGAAGTTGTTGGAGTAATTGTATTGTTTTGATCTTTAGGTGATTGATCTTCAGAAGTTCTATTTGTAGAAATTTCTACTTCTATATCTGCAATTAATTCATTCTGCTTTGGTTTTTCAAAACCAAGCTTATCATCAAATCTGACATAAATAGATTCTATCACAATACGTGTTTCTGTATTGTATACTCTGTATCCCTTAGAACGTTCAGAGTATCCTAACATATAACACTTTTGTGCCTTAGAGTCAAATTTATTCAGAGTATCATTAGTATTTAAAATAAAACATATGCATCCAAAAGGATGAAAATATGAAATGTTGGTCTTTCTGTTCTTCCACAATTCATAAGGAGTCTTTTCAAGAATAGGTCTTATAGAGATTCTATTCTGAATATAGCATGCTGTATTTACTGCTTCTGCCCAAAAATGTTTAGCCATATTAGTCTCATTTATCATGGTTCTGGCCATCTCTTGCAATGTTCTATTCTTACGTTCAACAACCCCATTTTGTTGTGGAGTTCTAAGACAAGAAAAATCATGAGAGATGCCATTTTCATTAAAAAATGATTCTAATTGTTTATTTTCAAATTCTCCACCTTGATCACTTCTGACTTTAATGATTTTAGATTCCTTTTCATTTTGAACTTGTTTGCAGAAGTTAGAAAATACAGCAATTGACTCATCCTTGTGTCTAAGAAACTTCACCCATGTCCATCTGCTGAAGTCATCTACGATCACCAATCCATACTTCTTGCCACTGACAGAAGCAGTTTTCACTGGTCCAAATAAGTCAATGTGCAGAAGTTCTAATGGTCTAGAGGAAGATACAACATTTTTAGCTTTAAAACCAGGTTTTGAAAATTTGCCTTTCTGACATGCTTCACACAGAGCTTCTGAGTTGAACTTCAAATTTGGAAGTCCTCTGACTAGATTGAGTTTGTTAATTTGAGATAATCTTCTCATATTAACATGTCCCAATCTTCTATGCCAGACCCATTTCTCAGTTTCCACAGACATTAGACATTTTACATTCTGAATTTTTAATTCTGAAAGTTTTATTTTATAAATGTTGTTCTTTCTCTTTCCACTAAAGAGGATTGTTCCATCTTTCTGACTAACAGCTTTACAGAACTTTTGATTAAAGATTATGTCATAACCATTATCACTTAATTGACTTATGGATAATAGATTATGCATTAATCCTTCTACTAATAGAACATTAGAGATGGAGGGAAGATTTCCATTACCAATAGTTCCAGAGCCAATTATTTTTCCTTTTTGATTGCCTCCGAAACCTACGTGGCCTCCATCTTTTAATTCAAGACTTTGGAACATATGCTTTCTTCCCGTCATGTGTCGTGAGCATCCAGAGTCCAGGTACCATGATTGGTCATGATTGATGTTTCAGTTTTGCTGTTAAAGACATCTACAACATACACAATTTTATCTTTGGGTACCCATATTCTTCTGGGTCCTTTTTTGTTAGTTTTTACAAACTTCTGATTCATTTTAGGTTTCAAATCAGAACTTGTGGAATAAGATGAATCACTAGTGTATATTAGATCATTATTATGACCATAGGTAAAATGAGAACTTAGAGGAGTATTAGTTTTTATGACAATGTCATCAATTTTTTTATACTTCAGAGTTTCTTTAGTATTCACATAGCCTATGCCTCTTCTATCATTTCTGCTAACTCCATAGATCATAGATGCAATTTTGCTTCTATCTATGCTTTTAGCAAGGAATTTTTGAAAACCATAATCATATTGTTTTATGATATTATCAGAATTGATTAGATCTTCTAATTCAGATTCTTTCTGAGCTTTAAGTTTTTCAAAAGAGTTTTTACATTCAAAAATATTTTCTTTTAGCTCAGAGTTTTCTGTTTTTAGTTTTCTAACTTCTTCTAATTCAGATACCAGACTTTGTTTCATGTCTTTGTATTTGAATTGAAGCTTCTGATATTTTTCAAGAATTTCTGAGAGGCTAGCTTCTAATTGAGATCTGGAAAGTTTAGAAAATACCTCTTCTGAATCTGATTCTGATTCTGATGAGTGATCATCTTCTGGTATGTTTGCCATTAATGCAATATTAGCTTGTTCATCTTTAGAATCTGACTCTGCTTCAGATGATTCAGAATCATCCCATGTTGCCATGAGACTCTTTTTCTTTTCTCTGCTGAATTTGTTTCTGGGTTTCTCTTTCTGAAGTTTTGGACATTCACTTTTGTAGTGTCCTGGTTCTTTGCATTCATAGCACACAACTTCTTTGCTTCTGGGTTTCTTGTGACCAGATGTTGATTCAGAATAATTGTTTGTTCTTCTGGTATTTCTGAACTTCTTCTGACGATGCTTCCAGAGTTGTTGAACTCTTCTGGATAGGAGAGATAATTCATCTTCTTCTGATGAGCATCCAGAACTTTCTTCTTCTTATGCCTGTAAAGCTTTAGAAACAAATTTGTTAGATTTAAGAGCTACAGACTTACCTTTCTTCTGGGGTTCATCTTCTTCTAGTTCAATCTCATGACTTCTCAAGGAGCTGATCAGTTCTTCTAAGGAAATTTCATTCAGATTTTTTGATAGCTTTAGAGCAGTGACCATGGGCCTCCAAGCTTTTGGTAAACTTCTGATGATTTTCTTCACATGATCTGCTGTTGAGTAGCCTTTGTCCAAAACTTTTAGTCCAACTACCAGGATTTGGAACCTTGAGAACATTTTTTCAATTGTCTCATCTTCTTCCAACTTGAAAGCTTCATACTTCTGGATGAGGGCTAGAGCTTTAGTCTCCTTGACTTGAGTGTTTCCTTCATGTGTCATCCTCAGAGAATCAAACATGTGTTTAGCTGAGTCCCTGTTTGTGATCTTCTCATATTCTGTATATGAGATAGCACTTAGAAGTATAGTTCTAGCTTTGTGATGATTTCTGAATTCCTTCTTCTGCTGAGCTGTCATATTTTTTCTTTCAATCTTCTGACCATCTGCTCCAACAGGATGAATGTATCCATCTGTCACCATGTCCCAGAGATCTCCATCTAGAGCTAGAAAGAAACTCTCCAGAACATCCTTCCAGTAGTAAAAATTGTCACCATTGTACACTGGAGGTTTAGCGTTGATCTTGTCATTCTGGTAGTCATTGTTGTTATTTCCAGCTTCTGCCATGTGTTTAACTTCTGGATTTTTTACTGACACGGTTAAGTGTTTTTCTCAGAACCTAGCGCTCTGATACCAATTGAAGGTGCGCAAAACACAAGGAAGGGGGTTGGAATTGGGTTTTCTTATGCAACTTAAATAAACAACTTCTAAAGACAAGATAATTTATCCTGGTTCGTTTGAACTCAAACTACGTCCAATCCACCCGCCAAGGTGATTTTGCCTCTACTGAGGTCTTAATCCACTATTCAACTATTTAATACACACACTGACCTATAGTCAATGTCCTCTTGAGTCTTCTGACTAAACTTAGTCACTCAAGGAATAAAACAACTATTACAATGATAATAAAGAAGTAACTAAAAAAGCTTCTTGTCAAGCAAGGATCACTAAGTGAAATTTACAATATATTAGCACAAATTGATTCAGTCTTTTTGTGTGAGTGTATTGCGTTGCAATTTTTCAAATTGAATACTTTATATATAGTTCTTGAATGAATGTAGCCGTTGGAGACATCTTGAGCTTAATTTAGGATATAAGTTAATACCATAACTTCCTTCCATAATCAGAGATACTTGTCTTGACCATTAATTAAAATATTCTTTAATTAATGTCTTCATTATGAATATCAACATCTTCTAAGCAGAAATCAGAGATAATAAATATTTGATGCGCAGCCAATAAACATGTCATTAAATGATGGATTCTTCATTAAGAGTATCTTCTATAAATGGCTCAATAAATCTTCTACTAATGCACGTCTCCCTTAATTGAATTGATCTTCTACATAAGAATAAAGGTATTCATTAGAACTTCTATTCTAACATAATAATCTTTGTTATCATCAAAACACTTAGAGGTTCAGAACCATAATTGTTCTAACACTCTATTCTTTTCTGCACCACTTTCGCGTTTGTACCAGGATGGAAATCCGGGGAGCGACAGCTGGCGACTCTGCTGGGAAATCCTAACCAGAATCTCTGGTTCCCCTGTGAGTCTCTCCTAGCGCTTGCATGTTTTTGTTTCCTTGGGTGTTGATTGTTTGGTGTTGAGTGTTGTATTTTACTGTTGTTTATTTACAGTTTATTTACAGCTTTATTTACAGTTTTCAGTATTTATCTTCTGCATCATATTATTACTGGACTGTCTGGACTGGATCTTCTGTTTGGTGGGTTTGGGTGATACTGTTTCTGTGAGATGAGCTCATTACCAAGGATCGAGTGCTCCTTAGGACTTAGAGTGGTTCCACTTTGGCCTCATGAGATCTTGTCATGAGGGTAGTAGTGAGTTCCACGCCCAGATTTGCGACCATCTTGGAAATGTTTTGATTTGGGGATCTTCCTCTCTCATTTCATAACCTTGACAGTTATGTGCAGCTGGGGACCGATCATTGGGAACCTTGTGGAAACATCCCTCTCTAGTGGTGACAGTGGCAGACCACATTTTGTGGCAAACCCGTTTGCACCCGAGGGCCCACCTGGAACTCACATAGGATGACTTTGTTTTCCCGGACTCAGCTGAGGCCTCCCTGCGTAGTATATAATGCCAAACCGATTCCCAGATTTGGTCATGAGCCATTTCTCGGAAATGGTGAAAGTATTATTGCTATTTGGCTTTGAGAGTCTTGATGTCTGACCCGGAGCATACCAGTGAGATTGGGAGGGGTTTACAGGTTTGCAGGAACCCGTGACCTCAACATACCCTTATTACCAGTGCAGTCTTATGTTTTGATCCGGTCACTATGATCCTGAAGTTCTTGACCTTTGGTTCTCGGTTACTATTTTGGGTTATTATACAGAGATCTTGTGGTTACAGACACTCGATTCTTGGCTCAGTATTCCAGATTCCAGGCAGTTTCCAGATTTTGATCCCATGTCTTTGCATCTTTTGCATCATCATATTGCATTTTGCATTTGCATCAGCATTGCATATCCTTCTCCCAGAGAGCTCATTCCCTCTTTTGTCCATGACCAGCCAGCTGATTTCCCGGTACTCAGTTTGAGCAAGTGATAACTGTTGGAAGACGAAAAAAGTTGTATGATGTTTGACTGAGCAGTGTCAAGAGGTAAAAGGTCAGTTTGGAAGCTGTCAGTAGCTATGTCAGAGAACAACCGTCAGAATGTTGAGTTTCCACCTGGTTTCACCTGGATGACCAATACTTTGTATGGTCTTTCTCCTGATGAGGATCTTCCACAAGTGAACAATCTTACTCAAGCTCAACCTACGCAGACCCTGATCATGAATCAGAGTGTACTTGAAGCATCTGTTGTCCGAGGTGGACCTTCATCTTCTTCTGATACTACAGATTATCAGAGTTTTGCTTTCCCTATGTCGAACTTCCAAGGGGAAATCCCTCTTGTGAAAGCCAAGGGTCCACCAGCTTTTGATCCTGCTGAAAGGTTTCGTGTGTTGGATGAGCAACTTAAAGCCTTAGCGGATCCTGATGCCTTTGGTTTTGATGCTCTAAACCTGTGTTTGGTGCCTGGTCTTATCATACCTCAAAATTTCAAAACTCCGAAGTTCGAGAAGTACACTGGGGTCAGTTGCCCGAAGCGTCATTTGGTGATGTTCTGTAGAAAAATGACTTCTCATGCCCACAACGATGAATTGATGATTCACTATTTTCAAAACAGTTTGAGCGGGGCATCCTTAAGTTGGTATATGGATTTGGAAAGTAGTCGTATCCGATCTTGGAATGATTTATCCAGAGCTTTCGTAAAGCAATACCAGTATAATGTGGACATGGCGCCCTGTCGCACGCATTTGCAAAGTCGATCTCAGAGAACTGGTGAATCTTTCAGAGAATATGCACAGTGGTGGAGAGAGTTGGCAGCCCAAGTGCAACCACCACTTTCAGACAGAGAGTTAGTTGACCTATTCGTGGGCACGTTGCAAGGTCCGTACCTGGAAAGAATGAGTAACTTTGGGACATCAAGCTTCTCTGATTTGATGACAGTTGGAGTACGCATCGAGAGCCTGCTCAAAAGTGGAAAGATCCAGTACTCTTCGAATATCCCAGCTAGTGAAGATGAGTCTGTTGTTAGCTCCCAAGGGGAAGAAGGGTATGACATCAGTGCAGTCATGGCCAATATTGAATATTTTGGACCAACATCTTCTCAGAGATCATTTTTCCTAGGTTTGGTTACTATTATGGGCATCAGGCGATGCTCAGAGCACCATATCAGAAACCCTGGACTCCTCCTCGTCCAAATCTGCAAGCTCATGGCCGAAGACCTCAAAATCAACTTCAAAGCCAACCTAGGCCTCGCAACAATCTGGAAAGAAGGAATGCTCCTCTTCATCCAGTTCCCATGGCATACAGTGAACTCTTGCCACATCTAATTCAGAGCTCTTTGGTGGTTTCTAAGCTTCTTAAGCCATTGTCAGAGCCGTACCCTCCAGGGTACAATCCTCATGAGCAATGTGGGTATCATGGTGGATCAATGGGGCATTCAACTGAGGACTGCAAAGCGTTTCAGGCCAAGGTCCAACAGTTGATCGACAAGGGCTTCATATCCTTTCCAGAAGGAAGCTTGGTTGTACATGTCAACCTCTCGCCTATTTGAGTTTGAAGACTTCGGAGAAGTGTCTCCTGATTTCAGTGGTCCATACAAGAAGATGTCATCAGAATTGGAGATCATTGTATCCTTTTTTATCATTTGCATTGTAGTTTCTTTCCTGTTAGCAGCTACTTGTCTTTTAAGCATTGTTGTTTTCAATGGTAATGTTAATGCAGTGATCATGCTTTTTTTGAATCAATTATTTTGCATTCGCTCATTTTTCTTTACTTGCATTGAAAAAAAAACAAAAAAAATGCATCCATTTGCCTCCCACTTATTTCACTGTTGTAGCAGGTTTGAGGGAGGATGATGACAATTGAATACCCATAATTGTTGAAGGTATGCTTTCAGAATAGAACATGATGATGATGTACAAGCATTACTTCAATTCCCTTTGAGCCTTGAAGTAGGAGTTTCTTTTCTAAACGAAAAAAACCCTCACATCCAACCCGGGGCAGGGTAGTCATCAGTTAATTTGACCGAGCATTCAAATTTCCAAAGGAGTGTGCATCCGAGGATCCATTACACCTCAAGAGGTCAAGGGACGTAAAACCACAATGGTTATCCCTCAACAACAAAGGAATGAGGCAGTCACAACCTCCTCAGTGTAACACGGTGGGAGAACTGACTTTAGTTATGTTGCGGATAGTAAGAGTCGCCACCGACTTTTATTTTATCCAATGGAAAGGCATAAAAGAACAGGAAAGACCTTTTGAAAGATTTTTGGGTCCGGGGGTAGGTTATGTAAAGGGAAGGTGTTAGCACCCTTTACATCCATGGTTATCCATGGGCTCTTAGTTACTTAACTCACTTTGAATTGTTTTTGAAAAGTATAGTGTGTGAATAAGAATTTCCATAAGAGTTTAATAATGATCCATGTACGGATGCGTAAAAAACTTGTATTTTGAAAATTGTTTGAAATTGTGAAGTGTTTGAAAAGTTTTTAAATGAAGTGAGTAAGCAACTATGAGGAACCTACCCTAAAGTTTAAGTCTTTCTGTTCTTTATCCTTTAAATGGTAAGACTATCCCTATTATTAAGGAATAGGTAGTCATTACCTTGGATGTGAGGGACATATGAGGGACATCTGTTTAATGAAGGCAACTGTGGGGGGTGTATTAAGCATTTGGAAGAACTGTCATTATTATTCGAACGGGACAAGATCTTTATGAAAGCAACCATTTAGGGACTTAATGACTTTTCTTTTTAAGGGACTTGCTTTATACACCCCCACTTGACCTTATGATTAGGCAACATTGAGAGGCAACCCTAGAAAGTGAGATGGCGATTAAAAATCGACTTACGTGTGTGAGTGTTTAATTTAATTTATCTTTTAATTAAAATGATCTAAATTCGATTTTTAAATAGAATACATGTTTACACTCCCTATTTTACTAACCATGGCATGAAAAATAAATAATTTAAGTATTTAAGAAAATTACATCCAGGAGCAATTACAATAATAATAATAAACAAAATAAATAAATAAAGCAAAATATATAATAATAGTAAAAATTGGGTTAGTGAAATAATAATAATAATAATAACAATTTAAAAATAAATGGGGTTAGTAATAATGATAATAATAAATCACAATATATCTAAATGGGATTAGTAATAATAAAATAGATATGAAAATAAATAGCATTAATGATAAAATAAATAAGAATATTAGCATAATAATTAAAAGATCAAATTTTTATGAACAATTATTATTTAAGATTAAGAAGAAAATATAAATAATTAATTATCATAAAGTTTTAAATGCTATAAAAATTAAGTTAATTCTAAACATATTATGAAAATAAATTATATTAGATTAACAAGTTTTAGTTATTTTTTAAACATATATTAAAAATTATTTACATGCAAGAATTAAATTATGAACAAATTATAGAATATATATATATATATTATGAAAATAGGATTAATTATAATGGTATTTACCAAATTTTAATTATTTAAAATAAGATATGTACATGATAATTATATTTACAAAATTAAAATCACAAGATAAAATTAGGTTTTTTTAATTGCTTAGGAAAAAATAAATTAGGGTTTTGAAAATAATTAGGGTTTGATTTATGTACAAAAATATTAGGTTTTTTTTTTAGAAAAATATTTTAAAGCTTATAACTTAATATATAATGTTGATAATATTAATTTAAGAAATATATACATATTTTAATCTAAATAAATAATAATAACAACAAAAAAAAAACTAATTTTTGAATTAGGCAAATAATATTTTAGAATTTTGAAAATATAAGATATTTATATGATTATTTATAATTACTATTAATATAATTAAACAAAGTAAATTAAACAAAATAGAAAAAAGAATGGGAACTTACCTGACTGGGAGTTGAACCCAGGACACTCTGCTTGCCACTAACAACACACACCACCAGGCTATCCATGCGCAGATGCCAATGAGATGAGTAGAATTAGTTTTATGCCTTATCCTGAAAAATCACAAAAAAGAAACAAAACCAAAAGGCCTGGGGGATTCGAACCCAGGACCTTACACACAAACACACAAGTACATGACCATTCCAGCTAGATGAGCGAACCTGATAGTATAATGGTAACAACACATAATATATGAAGCTTTCTTGTTAACCTGAAAAAATAGGAAAAATTTGTACAAAGCCAGGATTCGAACACAGGTCCTATAGCCACACACATGCGCTTCCTTCCACTGGGACAAGCGTTTGCTTGTGAAATAAATAGAAATTAATTCATAAAATATTAAAACGAAAATTTAAATTCTGGAAAACGCGTGCAGGGGTCATCTTCTTCCTTGGATGCTGCGAATTTACCTGCGAAGATTACTGGGGATTTTCCTGCGAATTAAGGTTTCCAGGAAAACCTATGTTTCCTCAAACACCATGAAACCTGTGAAATTTCACTAAATTGATCATGTCATTATGATCCTTATGTCTTACACAGTCCATTAGTGTCATTAGAAATCATTTATATTGGTTTAGTTAGAAAACCCTAAACGGCCAACAAAACCCTAACAATGGCAGTTTTGCGATTAGGCTATGATTCTTCACACAAACTATCCAGAAACCATCTGTAGGAACATACAAACATTAATACAGAACCAAAATGCATTATAAACATGTAAATCCAATGAATCGAAAAGAAATAAATCAAGAACAAAAAGGCTTCGGGTAAGGCATTTGAGCATGATGCAAATGCTTTTGAAGGTTGAGATAGATTCAGTGATGTCCAATGGTCATCTCTATGTCTTCAAAATACCTTTTTCTGCCCTATATGAATGAATCCGATTTTGAGTTTTTGCTTGAATTTTTGAAGTGTGAAACTTACTCTTGGAGGCTGCAAATTCGTCCATTCATGTTTGTTATGTGTTGTATATATATGATATAACAAAATTAGGTCAAGAGATTCATCAAAGCTTTGGATTTTTTGGTCTTTTGAGATTGAAAAAGATTGGCCTTTAAAGTTTGAATATTCTTGATCTCACATTGCTATTTTGGGATGATTTTCATAACTCTTGTATCAATTAGATCAAAATATCATTTATGACATTCTAGAAGCAAAATAATTTTAAATCTTCACTATTTTTTATTTTACTTGAATTTAAAATGATTTTTAATATAAAAATCATAATAAATAAAAATAAAATAATGAAAATAATGAAAATATCAAATCAATTTCGTGCAAGATGTCTTAATGTGGATTGGGTCATTATTTGGCAAGCCCATTTGGAAGAAATTGATTTTAGACCTCCATTTTCATCATAAACCAACTCAAAATTTCCCAACTTTGCAAGGGCACACATCCTTCAATTTTAATGCTATGAGGGTGTTCTTGGACATTTTGGAAAGCTTAAAGAGTCCTCTAAATAACCCCACTGGTTTCATGTCCATATCATTTACCAATCTCAAGTTATGCCCTTTTGAAGTTGTTGACTTTTTGTTGACTTTCAAAAGGACCTATAATGTCTTAGCTCATACCTTCCAAATGAAGCATTTTTGGGATTGGCTTGTGAGACACAAAGTTGTAGAGAATTCAATTTCCTTCAAAATGAGCTTTGAGTGGAGACTTGGTGATGAAGTATTTGAAAGTTATGGCTGGTCAAAGTTCAATTGACTTTTACTAAGAAAACCCTAATTTAGAAACTCCTGATTCTTGATGATCTGGAATCTCCTTGATGAATCATGATCAACCCTTGATCAAATGATGATTTTTACTTCATATACTTGATGTTGGAAAAAAATCATGAAGTTTGACTTTGGTTTGACCACAGTTGACCTCAGTTTGACTTTTTAACTACATTGACTGATTTTGACTTATCTGATCATCTGACTGAGCAAACTTCTGAGAAAAGTCTTGAAACTTGTCATGGGGGTTCTTACACACATATAAGATGTTATGAAGCTCACTTGAAGCCTTGGAAATTCATTTAGCCTGATTAAAGTCAAAACCCTAGTTTTGGATGCACTGCATAGGAGGTGCATTGTCTGAGGGAATTGTCAACTCTTCTGACCAATTGTGAACTTTGTGAACCTTGTGAACCATCATAAAATGTCTTGTGGATCTCATGGGAGGTATTGTGAACCTTGTGAACCTTGTGAACCTTCATGAAGTGACTTGTAGACTTCATGAACCTCATGGAAGGTCTTGAAAGCATTGTGAATCTTGTGAACCTTGTGAACCTTCATGAAGTGACTTGTAGACTTCATGAACCTCATGAAAGGTCTTGTAAGCATTGTGAATCTTGTGAACCTTGTGAACCTCATAAAGTGACTTGTAGACTTCATGAACCTCATGAAAGGTCTTGTAAGTGTTGTGAATCTTGTGAACCTTGTGAACCTTCTTAGAACACAAAGTCTTGTATTGTGAGGGCAAATTTTGGGGTGCAACAGCTGCCCCTGTTCAATTTTCTGAAACCTGAGGGGTTAGATTGGTATGTTTGCCAGTCGTGACCTGGAAGGTTGAAGGGGATTGAACACAAAAGCCCAAAAATTTGCACTCACCAGTGCATAGAGTGATACAGATGGTTAGTTGAATATGCTTGAGTGGGCTTAAGATGCCACTTGGAGAAAAGTTCTTCAGACGTATTTATTGGAGGATAAAGCAGTCCAAAATATGAATGTAGCTTTCAGGAGGATAAAGCAGTCCTGATGGATGATATGCTTTCAGGAGGATGAAGCAGTCCTGGAGAGATTTGATAATATGCTTTCAGGAGGATGAGGCAATCCTGACGTATAAGAAGCTGTCAGGAGGTTAAAGTAATCCTGAGGTACAATAAGCTGTCAGGAGGATAAAGCATTCCTGAGGTACAATAAGCTGCCAGGAGGATAAAGCAATCCTGAAGTAATAGTATGCTTTCAGGAGGGTGAAGCAATCCTGATGAGATACTAAGCTTTCAGGAGGATGAAGCAGTCCTGATGTAGTGATGATAGCTTTCAGGAGGATAAAGCAGTCCTGATGTAATAGGAGTTTTCAGGAGGATGAAGCAATCCTGATGAGATACTAAGCTTTCAGGAGGATGAAGCAGTCCTGATGTAGTGGTGATAGCTATCAGGAGGATGAAGCAGCCCTGAGGTAATAATATGATTTCAGGAGGGTAAAGCAATCCTGATGAGATACTAAGCTTTCAGGAGGATGAAGCAGTCCTGATGTAGTAATAAGCTTTCAGGAGGATGAAGCAGTCCTGATGTAATGATATGTTTTCAAGAGGATGAAGCAATCCTGATAATCATAAGTCTGTTTGCTGGATAATTATCCTGAAAACAAGGTAGCATTCTGTATGATAGTATTAGCTTATGCATTATGTATGCATGTATGATATGATGCACTTAAGTAATGTATTATGTATTTATGTATGTTATGGTATGATGTAAATGATGTATGTATGATATGATACTGCCGGAAGCGTCTGGATATCTTCGTATAACAACTGCTGGCCAGGGAAAATAAATCCCGATTCGTCGTTTAAGAATATGAGGAACTCGTTCCTGTCTTGCTTGATAATATATTATACATAACCTTCTGTATGCTGGGGATAGCAAGGTATATATAACCTCCCGTATGTTGGGGACAGTAAGGTATATATAACCTTCGTCTTCGTTTGATAGTAGGGCAGATATAACCTCCCGTCTTCGTTCGTCGTACTCTTATTGGGAAGTAAATTCCCGAATATCCGTATGAGGATAAAAGAGATGGATATAAATTCCAGGGGAGATGTGACTTTATGAAGATGGATTCGTCCTACTGAGGGTTTGTAGCTGTTTTGTAGAGATGAACCGGCGAAGCTTCATTGGAATCCTTCCCTCATTCGTCCTTAGTAAATACTATTACTGCATTTTCATGCATTTCTGGTAAACATCAATCATATTAAGCATTCATGCATTTTTGGTAAACATCAATCATATTCAAAAGCATACATACATTCAAACACAACCAATGGATGTTTAGCTTATGTAAATAGGGTAAAAGTAAATCTGGATTCAGAGGGAAAAGTAAAGCTGAACTTGAAAATAGAATCATTTCAACTTCGAGAGTGTATAACCAATTGGATTTGGAGCTTCTGAAATTTTTAACTTTCCTGAATACCTTCCCAGAAATCCTTATAGCTGGATCTGAAGACATGATACTGACACCATCCGGTACTACTGGCGTAGACAATTAACTTCCACAATGGTTTCAACTGAGAATCCAATATCAAGGTAATACAATGAGAGGAATGTATCTTCAAATTGTAATGGACCATATACGCTCCGGCCACTAGATTTGAAAAGAAGGCATTGCCCCTTGATTGAGGATGAATTGTCCCAAAAGGGAAGTATCTGAATGTAGTTACCTCAGGAGAACTAAGCAGAATGCCCTATAATAATATGCCCTTGACATCATGAACTTTGCAGTGTTACCCTTGGTAATTCAAATATATGAGAAGAGCTGTCCCTGGCTATTAAGCACTGTTGGATCTGGAACTGATTGCCCCGAATGATTTGAACAGTAACTTGGTATGCCCCCTTGATTAGGAAACAATGACCATGCCCCTGGCATTATGACTTCTGTAATGTTACCCTTGGCACTTCAGATAGATGAGGAGATCTGCCTCTGGCTGCTTAAACATAGTTGAATCTTGTCCTGATTGCCCCAAATGAGTTAGGCAGTATCATGGTCTGCCCCCTTGATTGGGAGATAATGATTATGCCCCTTTGTATACATGGACTTTGATCCAGGAAGCAACTTTGTTCATCGGAAGGACTTTGGTTCATTGAACATTCATCCTGTAAATTTCTTCATTTATCCAACACTCAGGTATATGCAAACAAATATATTCAAAAATGAAATGCTTATGTCTGTCTTGAAGTTTTCGAAAAAAGTTATTTTAGAAAAACAGTTTTTTGTGAAAACTGTGATATTAACTCAAGTTTTATAATAAGCCCTAAAGGAGTCAGGATACCTTTTTGTAGCAGTACGCTTTCAAACTAACCATGCTTCAGTTAGGACTTTTAAAGGGTTATAACGTGGCCTGGTTCATGGTTTAAGAAACAAAGGATAAAGGCTCAAATTTTATTTGTACCCCACCCAATCTTCATGATGTTCTTCAGTCCTATACTCAGTTAACTTATGCATTGAGGCTCAAAGGAGTTTGGAATTGTAACACTGACATTTGTGATGGTTCAGAAACCCAAAATTTATTTGAACATTCAGTCATCTTTCTTTGTTGAGGATTCATAGTGACCTCTTTTTTCTTTTGACTTTGTTATCCCTTCTTTTTGCCTGAACTGTTTATTTCAAAGTTACAGTCAGCGGGATGTCTTAATTTTTTTACTAAGTCTCCTTCATAGGTTTTGACTTAGTGGGTTTTTCTTCTGTTGGATATTGACTGTCAGGTTTAATGATTACAGAAAACCATCATTAGTTGTGTACAACACATACAATTGGCATATTTTGAGTTAACTGAGTAACTATCCTGCCCCAGGTTATGAATAAGGGTTTTAATTTGTGCGAGAATAAAAACTCCTACTTCATAGGCTCAAAAGGGTTGACTAGGGATTAACTTCCTTATATCTCCACTGTTTAGGAATTGAAACAATGCTTGTACATCGTTAGCATAGTCTGTTCAAAAGCATACTGCATAAGATTATGGTATTGTTTTCGTCATCCTCCCTCTACAGGCTTATAGCTTTATCAGGAGTTAAATATCACAAGATAGAAATAAGAAGCATAATTCAAAATATAGTGGAACGAATGGATTAATTCAAGACGAACATATGCAATGCATTAATGAAAACAAAAGTTTAACATAATAGTAAGTGTTCAAACAAATAAAAGAAATTACAAATGAAAATTCAAATGTTGTCCCATCCAGTTGACTTAATGTCCTCAATTGCAATCTGCGAACTTTGAGGAGCAGTATACTTCACAATGAAATCAAATTTACCACTTGGATGTCCCAAGGTGCCCCATATCTCAACAGGAATAGGTACTCTTCCTTTCTTGTTACACTGGGCAACTTGTCTTGCAGCTTCGGTGTTTGATGGACGATAGTAAAATTCAACTTGACCTTCTGGAGTAACCTCTAGGATTCCTTCGTCAATCAGATCTTGAATCTTCTTATTCAATGCCCAACAGTTATTAGTATCATGTCCAGGACTGTTGGAGTGATACTTACACCTTGCCTTGGGATTATAGCGAGGAGAAGAGGTGTTAGGATTTTTAGGAGAATTTTCCAAAGAAATTAGCTTCATTTCCAACAGGCATTGTAAAACTTGTGACATTGGTGTGCTGAACTTGATAAACTTCCTTCTACATTCCTTGTGTTGGGGTAGATTAACCTTATCAGGTCTTTCTTCTTCAACTGAAGAACAATCAATGGCAACCGGTTTCTTACCTTCTTTTATCCTCATCTTCCTTTCAACCAAATCAGCTTGTTTTAATGGAGGTTCACTGACAATTAGATCCCTGACTCTATTACTTTGAAGTTTTTGGACAAAGGTTCTCAGCTCTTCTTGCCCCTGAGCTAAACTTTGAATAAGGACCATCTGGTCGTTCATCTGGATCCTCATTTCTGTCATCTCAGCTTGTAGTTGTTTCAGCTGATCATCCTTGTTGTCCTCAGGACTCTTCTTCTTAGCCAGCAGTGTCTTCAATTCATCCTGCCCCTTGGTCAGGTTCAGGATCAGCTCTTGGAACTGTGCATTTTGTGCCTGGAGATCCTTAACTGTTTGTTCAAGAGCCATTGCTGAAATAAACAGCGAGAAGATGAGAAACCTGTGCACAATTATAAACCTGTGATGCAATGAAATGATATGTGAATGCATATGTAATGTTTTCAAGGACCGCAGGATTTAAATTTGCTTAGACAAACAAGAAGGTAAACTTTTATTAGTAATAACTTTGTTTTGCCTTTTAGGCTTACAAATAATGAAATGAAATAAATACAAAAGATGGGGTTTTAAGTCTCCTATGGACATTTCCTCTTTGTGTTGAGGTATGAGTTGAGGTTCCGTTCCTCGTGAAGTTGCTTTGTTAGTTCTAGGATTCTTTCCTGGCTTGCTTTGTAATGAGCCTCGAAAGTATCCCTTTGCTCCTTCAGTTGGATCCAGGATCTCTGCAAGTCTTCCATATCAGTAGGCATGTCTGGGTGAAGGATGGTATAAGCTGTGTCTCCTTCAGCAACAGGTTCCATGGTAACTGGTAGGACGGCAGGATATGGCATCATGAGAGTCTGAGCACGAGATCGTACCCATCTGAGATAAGCCTCCGTAGGAATAGTGTACTTAGGCTCCAGTGTCTTGCTGTCAACCCTGTTTACTTTACCCCAAGCTTGTATGAATCTCTGACGGTAGCCCTGAAGATCGTTGTCGTAGTCAAACACAATGCCCTGAATCAACATGTCATGTGGACCATCACTCCGGGCGTAACCAAACTGTCGTAAAGCTAGAGAGGGGTTGTAGGTGATGCCTCCTCTTATGCCTATAAGTGGCACATTAGGGAACTCCCCACAACGGTCAATGATGGTGACATTCTCCATAGATCTGGAGCACCAATGGATATCTGAGTGAGAAAGTGACATGATCCTCTTGGACCATCTGAACCCTTGATCATTCTTCATTACTGAGCGAGGAAGGTGAGAAATAAACCACCTAGAAAGAAAAGGTATGCAACACATCAAAGTTCCTCTTGCCCTTGTAGTACGGGTGTGAAGAGAATGCAGGATGTCTCCAAGTAAGGTAGGCACTGGATTGTGACTCAGAAATATGTTGATGGCATGAACGTCTATGAACTGATCTGGATTGGGGAACAATACTAAGCCATAAATCAGCAAGGCTAAGATCTCCTCAAAAGCATCATAGCTCATGGCCTTCAAGAACACTTGAGCTTTATCCACTAATACCTTAGCAAGAATACCTTTAACTCCGCTTCTCGTTTCTAGAACAATGTCAGACTTTTTCAGATGTAGAGTTGCAGCAATAACCTCTGGTTTAAGCTCCTTCTCCAAGCCTGTGAAGGGTCTTTGATCAAGAACAGGTATACCCAGAAGTTTAGAGAACTCCTCCATGGTTGGAACCAACTGATAGTCAGGGAATGTAAAGCAATTGTGCTTAGGGTCAAAGAACTGAAACATGACACTCATCATGTCTTCATTGAACCCTGAAGTGACTAGATCCAGTAGGTGACCATGTCTCTTGATGAACTGGGAATGATCAGACACTTGAGAAACCAACTCTTTAAGTTTAGCAGGTACCCCTACAAAGTTGATCCTGATAGTGTTTCTACGAGCAGAAGCCATGACCTACAACAAAGAACAAAGATAAATCCTTTGGTCCTTGAAATGGTTAGTGAAAATGCTATGCTTATGATGCATGATGATGTCATGATGTTATGTTCAATCACAAACATGTGGCACACACAAACAAGTCACACCACAGCCCTAGGTTTAAAGGCTTGCATGAGGTTCAATGGTAAGTACCCTCCCCTGAAGTTAGATGGTTCATCCTGTCCTACAAAAGTAATCAGGTTCTAAAGGATCTCAATATCATTGATCCTTCACAAGGGTGGTTGATCAGAAGGCAACTTACTTGCCAACCAAAACCTTCCAAGTTCAAGATCTCAATGAGCGTAGTATAGAGTGTCAACCAACTTCAGTCTGCACCAAAGCCGGTTACCTCACTACTTTCTAAAGGTCAAGATGGGATAACTAGGGTTCTAAAAGTTAGTTAGTGCATTGACAACATATGGCAGCCTCATATTATCCTCAACTTGACTTAAGGAACATAAGCACCAACCAAGAAGTCACACTAACTATGGCCACCAGATCAACCATATCGATATACGTCGTACAGTTTCCTTGGTCTATTTCCATTTACCTAAGGTACACTAGATCCGGGTTAGGACCTTTCACACATAAGAGCCCCAACAAGATAATATAAAGCAAACAAGGAAAACAATTTAAAGTGATCTAATTCCTAAGGGTACCCCTCTTAAATTTAAATCCCCAGCAGAGTCGCCAGTTCTGTAACACGGTGGGAGAACTGACTTTAGTTATGTTGCGGATAGCAAGAGTCGCCACCGACTTTTATTTTATCCAATGGAAAGGCATAAAAGAACAGGAAAGACCTTTTGAAAGATTTTTGGGTCCGGGGGGTAGGTTATGTAAAAGGAAGGTGTTAGCACCCTTTACATCCATGGTTATCCATGGGCTCTTAGTTACTTAACTCACTTTGAATTGTTTTTGAAAAGTATAGTGTGTGAATAAGAATTTCCATAAGAGTTTAATAATGATCCATGTACGGATGCGTAAAAAACTTGTATTTTGAAAATTGTTTGAAATTGTGAAGTGTTTGAAAAGTTTTTAAATGAAGTGAGTAAGCAACTATGAGGAACCTACCCTAAAGTTTAAGTCTTTCTGTTCTTTATCCTTTAAATGGTAAGACTATCCCTATTATTAAGGAATAGGTAGTCATTACCTTGGATGTGAGGGACATATGAGGGACATCTGTTTAATGAAGGCAACTGTGGGGGGTGTATTAAGCATTTGGAAGGACTGTCATTATTATTCGAACGGGACAAGATCTTTATGAAAGCAACCATTTAGGGACTTAATGACTTTTCTTTTTAAGGGACTTGCTTTATACACCCCCACTTGACCTTATGATTAGGCAACATTGAGAGGCAACCCTAGAAAGTGAGATGGCGATTAAAAATCGACTTACGTGTGTGAGTGTTTAATTTAATTTATCTTTTAATTAAAATGATCTAAATTCGATTTTTAAATAGAATACATGTTTACACTCCCTATTTTACTAACCATGACATGAAAAATAAATAATTTAAGTATTTAAGAAAATTACATCCAGGAGCAATTACAATAATAATAATAAACAAAATAAATAAATAAAGCAAAATATATAATAATAGTAAAAATTGGGTTAGTGAAATAATAATAATAATAATAACAATTTAAAAATAAATGGGGTTAGTAATAATGATAATAATAAATCACAATATATCTAAATGGGATTAGTAATAATAAAATAGATATGAAAATAAATAGCATTAATGATAAAATAAATAAGAATATTAGCATAATAATTAAAAGATCAAATTTTTATGAACAATTATTATTTAAGATTAAGAAGAAAATATAAATAATTAATTATCATAAAGTTTTAAATGCTATAAAAATTAAGTTAATTCTAAACATATTATGAAAATAAATTATATTAGATTAACAAGTTTTAGTTATTTTTTAAACATATATTAAAAATTATTTACATGCAAGAATTAAATTATGAACAAATTATAGAATATATATATATATATATTATGAAAATAGGATTAATTATAATGGTATTTACAAAATTTTAATTATTTAAAATAAGATATGTACATGATAATTATATTTACAAAATTAAAATCACAAGATAAAATTAGGTTTTTTTAATTGCTTAGGAAAAAATAAATTAGGGTTTTGAAAATAATTAGGGTTTGATTTATGTACAAAAATATTAGGTTTTTTTTTAGAAAAATATTTTAAAGCTTATAACTTAATATATAATGTTGATAATATTAATTTAAGAAATATATACATATTTTAATCTAAATAAATAATAATAACAACAAAAAAAAAACTAATTTTTGAATTAGGCAAATAATATTTTAGAATTTTGAAAATATAAGATATTTATATGATTATTTATAATTACTATTAATATAATTAAACAAAGTAAATTAAACAAAATAGAAAAAAGAATGGGAACTTACCTGACTGGGAGTTGAACCCAGGACACTCTGCTTGCCACTAACAACACACACCACCAGGCTATCCATGCGCAGATGCCAATGAGATGAGTAGAATTAGTTTTATGCCTTATCCTGAAAAATCACAAAAAAGAAACAAAACCAAAAGGCCTGGGGGATTCGAACCCAGGACCTTACACACAAACACACAAGTACCATTCCAGCTAGATGAGCGAACCTGATAGTATAATGGTAACAACACATAATATATGAAGCTTTCTTGTTAACCTGAAAAAATAGGAAAAATTTGTACAAAGCCAGGATTCGAACACAGGTCCTATAGCCACACACATGCGCTTCCTTCCACTGGGACAAGCGTTTGCTTGTGAAATAAATAGAAATTAATTCATAAAATATTAAAACGAAAATTTAAATTCTGGAAAACGCGTGCAGGGGTCATCTTCTTCCTTGGATGCTGCGAATTTACCTGCGAAGATTACTGGGGATTTTCCTGCGAATTAAGGTTTCCAGGAAAACCTATGTTTCCTCAAACACCATGAAACCTGTGAAATTTCACTAAATTGATCATGTCATTATGATCCTTATGTCTTACACAGTCCATTAGTGTCATTAGAAATCATTTATATTGGTTTAGTTAGAAAACCCTAAACGGCCAACAAAACCCTAACAATGGCAGTTTTGCGATTAGGCTATGATTCTTCACACAAACTATCCAGAAACCATCTGTAGGAACATACAAACATTAATACAGAACCAAAATGCATTATAAACATGTAAATCCAATGAATCGAAAAGAAATAAATCAAGAACAAAAAGGCTTCGGGTAAGGCATTTGAGCATGATGCAAATGCTTTTGAAGGTTGAGATAGATTCAGTGATGTCCAATGGTCATCTCTATGTCTTCAAAATACCTTTTTCTGCCCTGTATGAATGAATCCGATTTTGAGTTTTTGCTTTAATTTTTGAAGTGTGAAACTTACTCTTGGAGGCTGCAAATTCGTCCATTCATGTTTGTTATGTGTTGTATATATATGATATAACAAAATTAGGTCAAGAGATTCATCAAAGCTTTGGATTTTTTGGTAGTTTGAGATTGAAAAAGATTGGCCTTTAATGTTTGAATATTCTTGATCTCACATTGCTATTTTGGGATGATTTTCATAACTCTTGTATCAATTAGATCAAAATATCATTTATGACATTCTAGAAGCAAAATAATTTTAAATCTTCACTATTTTTTATTTTACTTGAATTTAAAATGATTTTTAATATAAAAATCATAATAAATAAAAATAAAATAATGAAAATAATGAAAATATCAAATCAATTTCGTGCAAGATGTCTTAATGTGGATTGGGTCATTATTTGGCAAGCCCATTTGGAAGAAATTGATTTTAGACCTCCATTTTCATCATAAACCAACTCAAAATTTCCCAACTTTGCAAGGGCACACATCCTTCAATTTTAATGCTATGAGGGTGTTATTGGACATTTTGGAAAGCTTAAAGAGTCCTCTAAACAACCCCACTGGTTTCATGTCCATATCATTTACCAATCTCAAGTTATGCCCTTTTGAAGTTGTTGACTTTTTGTTGACTTTCAAAAGGACCTATAATGTATTAGCTCATACCTTCCAAATGAAGCATTTTGGGGCTTGGCTTGTGAGACACAAAGTTGTATAGAATTAAATTTCCTTCAAAATGAGCTTTGAGTGGAGACTTGGTGATGAAGTATGTGAAAGTTATGGCTGGTCAAAGTTCAGTTGACTTTTACTAAGAAAACCCTAATTTAGAAACTCCTGATTCTTGATGATCTGGAATCTCCTTGATGAATCATGATCAACCCTTGATCAAATGATGATTTTTACTTCATATACTTGATGTTGGCAAAAAATCATGAAGTTTGACTTTGGTTTGACCACAGTTGACCTCAGTTTGACTTTTTAACTACATTGACTGATTTTGACTTATCTGATCATCTGACTGAGCAAACTTCTGAGAAAAGTCTTGAAACTTGTCATGGGGGTTCTTACACACATATAAGATGTTATGAAGCTCACTTGAAGCCTTGGAAATTCATTTAGCCTGATTAAAGTCAAAACCCTAGTTTTGGATGCACTGCATAGGAGGTGCATTGTCTGAGGGAATTGTCAACTCTTCTGACCAATTGTGAACTTTGTGAACCTTGTGAACCATCATAAAATGTCTTGTGGATCTCATGGGAGGTATTGTGAACCTTGTGAACCTTGTGAACCTTCATGAAGTGACTTGTAGACTTCATGAACCTCATGGAAGGTCTTGAAAGCATTGTGAATCTTGTGAACCTTGTGAACCTTCATGAAGTGACTTGTAGACTTCATGAACCTCATGAAAGGTCTTGTAAGCATTGTGAATCTTGTGAACCTTGTGAACCTCATAAAGTGACTTGTAGACTTCATGAACCTCATGAAAGGTCTTGTAAGTGTTGTGAATCTTGTGAACCTTGTGAACCTTCTTAGAACACAAAGTCTTGTATTGTGAGGGCAAATTTTGGGGTGCAACACTCAGCAATCAAGACAAACCAGTGTCACACGATTTGTTCAACAAAAATCAAAAGAAAAAAAAAGCAAAAATAAAAGCCCGCTAAAAAAATATAAGAACAAACGACTTAGGCAAAAGTTAGGGCATCCCGCTGGACTTCAAAAATCGAAAAAAAATTCAAAAAAAGAATCAGTCCAGGCAAAAATTAGGGAGTAAAAAGAAATATCAGAAAGAAAAAGTTCCATGAGAACAAAGTCGTGTTACCAGACACAAAGACAAAGGGGTGATTGTTACTCCAAGAAACCTCATTGGTGCGTAAACCGTCAACGTCATTGGTTCCTCAACCATTACAAAGCCCTTCCGAGAGGCGAGCGCTTAGGGAAAATTAGTTGAATATAAGACCGGAGAACATCAAGGAGAATGGGTGGGCACAAATAAACTTTGATCCATAAAATATTTCTTTCTAAAACCGTGAACCAGGCCACGTCATAGCCCTTGAAAGTCCTAATTGAATCAGGTTCAATTCTGAAAGAATACTACGGCAAGGTTGCGTAAACTGACTCCTAACGATTTTCTAACTCAACACTATGATTGGACTAACGGTCCATTCGTCACACACTGTCACAACATTCAAATAAATAAATTTTCAAAACTTGCATTGCATGTGAACTGCATTAAAATTACCGTTTGCAAATGAGCAGTTTAATTGCAAGTTAGTCTGTGACATCAGGGAAGTTCCTACAAAGAGCAATCACGAGGAACTTGATCATTCAACAATGATGACCAGAGTCAAGAGCATCTTGCAGGCCTATGAATCAGGGGCATGTTATCCAGTGGTTTGGTCGACCAAGGAATCTGTCAGGGTAAATCAAGTTCCCGAGCATCAGTTGAATGAGTCAAGTCGCTTCCATGCTCATACCAGGGCAGGACACTTCCAGAGTTCACTAAGTGCAACTCTCCTTGAGAGGACATTCAAGTCTGCCATGCCAGGAATTGGATAATCAGGGGCAGTCTGTTCAGAGACTCACCCAACTGGGGCAACTTTAGCTACACAGAGCAAGTTATATCAACAATCTTAGAGTTCAAGACGAGTATCGGGAAATCATGCTACCCACCCTCGCCTTTGTCACCCTTCTCAACCAGAAGCCTTGTCACCACATACGTTTCTTCTCACCTTAGGAGTTTTTCTAGCTTTTCAGAAGCATTGCATAAATCATTTAAATACGTTATTCATGTCGCTTCGTTAGAGCATACGCATCATATGCATCAGGCATACCCCCGCAACATCAATTTCACACCGAGGGCCTCGTAACCCCAACTTCTTAACCGTTCAAAATCCAGTTCTCGTCTGGAAAACCGTTCAAAGTCCAGTTCTCGTCTGGCACACTAACCCAAAGTCCAATTCTCGTCTGGAAGACCAACTTCAAATACCAGTTCTCGTCTGGTAGGCGAATCTTTTAACCAGTTCTCGTCTGGTCACCTTTTCGTTTAACCTGTTGAACGCCAGTTCTCGTCTGGTAGTCATTCTTTTTCAGAGTCAATTCTCGTTTGACAATGAACCCCCAAGGAGTCAGTTCTCGTCTGACGACTTATTTCTTTGCCCATCAGTTCTCGTCTGTTGGCCTACCTTCAATAAACCGGTTCTCGTCTGGTAATTCACCTTCAAAGTCCAATTTCTTGGCAACCAAAAGTATATATACAAAAAATAAATCATTATCAACCTGGCCCCGGCCACCCAACCGTCCTTGTTTCATCATTACCCGTGGCTTGCATATTCATATCCTTAGCATCTTGCATCATTTGCATTGCACCATCATATTGCATGGTTTCCGTCTCTGGCGTGGGGAAAGAGTCGTTAGAAGACACAATCTGGGACAGTTATCTCAAGATCTATTGAATTTCTGCGAGAGTTTGAAGACACTAGGGCAATTCTAGATGCCAGGTCTTCTGTAAAATCCTCTAGAGACGATCTCCTCATAGACGGTGCAATTTGAGGCACAATTAAGGAGTAAGGAATGCTTGTTCACTCATGATAATCAGTGTGCACCTGTTGAACTCAGAAGCTTGGAGCACTGTGTTAATTCTCAGGGAGTGTCTGGTATTTATTTTCCCAGCAGGGCATTGGAAGTTTATTTCTTCCCCAAGCAGAGATTTTTTCCTTTAGCCGACAAGGTTTCCTCATGAGGAGTTGGTATTCATTCAGTCAAAGTCCAATGTTCATTGGTATATCTTCCTAACACAGTTGTCATACTATACCTGGGGCATAATTTGGCATATTTTGATCTCTAATTCTCCAGCAAAGTCTCTCCTCAGCAGAGCCTTGCCAAACTTTTTTCCTCAGCCAAGCTAGAAGGTTGACATCCCCAGCTGAGTTAGAGCAGATGATAACCCCAGCAGAACATCGAGACTAATTGAATTGCTCTCATCCCCAAGCGGAGTCGTCTTTCCACATTGAAGTATTCCCAGCAAGCAGTTGAAGGCCTTGCATTTTCCCACAAAGCTTAAAATTGTCAGAATTCCCTCCTCAGTAAGAGTTTGACAAAGCATCTTCCCCAGCCGAGTCTGAAGATTGCCATTTCCCCACAGAATTTCGTGCTTGGGATTCACCCTCATCATTGGAATATTCCCTAGAGAAGTTGCCAATTTATTTTGGCCAATGTGATGACACAGACAGTTATTCATCTCCCCAGTCAGAGTTAAGCATCGTCCAAAACTCTTGACCTGATTCTCCCCTGCAAAGTTGTGATTCTTATTGCCAATCAGGGCATGTCGCTGTTGCTTGTCAGCATTGCTCAACACTCGTTTGTGTTTGATATTGGCTTTTTGCTCGTCCACATTCCTCAACACTCGTCGGTGTTTGATTTTTGTTGTTGCTCGTCTGCACTTCCCAACACTCGTCTGTGTTTAATATTTGTGGCTGCTCGTCTGCATTCCCCAACACCCGTCTGTGTTTGTTATCTGTTTGAAGCTCGTCTGCATTATTTGGATACTCGTCTGTACCATCTCTCACACTCGTCTGTGTTAGCCTATATCCATATGTGCTAATTTGATAATCACTCGGACACTCGTCTGTATTGCTACTCCAAATGCTCATCTGTGTTGGATTCTTGATATTCGTCTATGCCACTGGTTGATATTTGTCTGTATCATCTCCTGAAGCGCTCGTCTGTGTTTCTTAGATCATCGTCTGATATTCGTCTGTATCATTGACTTATGGCACTCGTCTGTGTTATCTTGATGATCATCCAATACTCGTCTGTAATGAAGAGGTTTAAAATCCTGACTGTGGGAATAAATGTCAAAATGGTTACCGGTCCTAGCGTAACAGGTATATCCGAAGGAGGCTCGTCTGTCTCACACACCACTTATTAATGTTGCACCTGGTGTAACAGGTTTGCTCGAAGAAGGCTCGTCTGTCTTGTACCATATATCCACGGATAATATATGAGGAGGGTTCGTCTACCTTGATTATGCATGTCTATCCCACAAACCTGAGTGCATTACCGGTCCTGGCATAACGTTTTTATCCGAAGGAGATTCGTCTGTCTCAAGTCATATATTTTTGCAAATGTATGAAGAGGGCTCATCTATCCATTTCTTGGCGTAACGGTTTTGCTTGATGAGGGCTCGTATGTCCAACACCTGGCGTAACAGGACTTTCCAAAGAAGACTCGTTTGTCTAAATTTTTTTTTGTCTGGCGTAGCAATTCATTTTGGGAGGAGCTCGTCTGCTTTGTTCCCACTTCTGTCGCCAAAGCGTCATTTGGTTGGGTTTATTTCCCATTGCTGCATTCTCCTGCAGAGTGCAAAAGTTCTGGTTATTCTTAGTATTCAATCACTGTTTATTTCGAACGTCTAATAGCCGCTGCTCTCATCCTTTTCAGATTAACAGTTGATTGAATAGGGGCAGCTGTAACACCCTAAATTTGCCCTCTGGCTTTCTATCTTTTTCATTTTGCATTCATATGCATTTTGCACACCATTTGCATAAGACCCTAAGACATGGGATCTTTGTTTTCTCCAGATTGGGGTTTCACGTCCTTATTTGTGGATTATCAGAAGAATTCAAGTTTTCGGCTATACAACCCTCAGTGGAATCATTCTGTCAGGCTCTTGTCACAGAATTAGGGTTTATTTCCCCGATTCGGTAGTCTTCAAAGATTTCAGGATTTATTCACTATGCATTCGACTCATCATCAAACTATTCTCTTCTTCATCAGGCAATGCTTTTCTGTTATTTGTGGCGTGTGGATTTCTTCAGGGTCAAGTGTTGATTTGAGTGAGATAGTTGTTATTTCAATGTTGAATTGTTCAATGGTAGCTGTGTTATTACTAATCATTGGTTTTCGTGAAAGCGGTGCAAGTTTGGTTTCAAGATGAAAATCGAGGTTGTGTGGGTGTGCGCATATTGGTGGCGGTCGATCCATTCCATAAAGGATTATTTCATTCCGAGTTTTTATTTCATTATCATTTCAATATCTGCATTCCACATTTTTATCCATTTCATTTATTCCCACAAACCCATATTGTTTCACCTATCCATTTTCAAATTTTGATCCATTTTCCCATCCATTATTATTAAACCATTCTTTTATCCATATTAAACCAATTCTCATTTTCCAAGTCCAAATTTTTAGATCCATTGTTGATATACATATTCAAACCATGTTTTGATTTCCAAAATTCATTTATTCAATTATCCACTTTATCTAAATTCTTTTTATATCCCCTTCTATTCTTTCCTATTCAATTAAATCCATCATGTCATTTTATCATGTAATACACTTTATGTCCATATTAATGTTTGATTTCTTTTTAAATTTCAATAACAACCAACTATCCATGTTAATTCTTTAGTTCCAAAACAATTTCACCTTGGCCCAAAGATCAAAGAGAAAAATACAAGTGATTTTTGGAAGTAAACATGGCCAAGTTTTGCTGCATGAATATTATTCAAAATGAATTCAATTTGGAACACATATCACGGTCCCACCAAATTTTTTACAATAACAATTTGTACATCCTTCTCATGAGCCACCAATTATCCTGTGACCCTACCACTACTCAACAAAATACCGTACGAATTTGGCAAGGCACACACATTTCACACTCCAGCCATGGCCCACTCCCACAAAACTTTCAGCATCACTCCAACAAATTTTTACTCACGCCATCCGCACACGCCCAATTACACAATCGCATACAATAATTTTTTTGTGATGAGCAAGGGACAAAGTCGCAGGTCTCGCACCTCACAGTACACACCAACAACCTGTTCCCAACAAAATTCAATAAACCAAAAATACACAAAAGGAAAAAAACAGAACAAGCATGAAAAAATTGGGCAGATGTGAACCTCACTTTATCACACACAAACTTCTCAAAAAAATTGACACAACCTTCTGCAAAACGGAGCCAACACATAATCCTCAAAAAATTTTCATAGCGACATCAACAGAAAAACTCACTCCACAATTTCTAAACCACCTAAAACATGTGACCTCAGCTCCACCATTTACATCACCCTTCAACAACTTGCCTCAAACATCCTTCAACCCTTTTTCCTCATAACACAACACAAACTTCACTACACACGCCATCACCCCCATCGAACCTTCAACCATTTCTTCATCACTCACAGCTCACCGAATCCATCACTCAACCTTCAACAACCACATCACGACCTTGAACCAAGCAAAAACAACAATGAGGAACAGATCTGGGAATCACACAAAACTAACAGAACATACAACAAGGAAAAAACCAGAAGAAGAAGATGAAATCGAATAAGAAGAAAAGCCGAAGCAAGCCGCCATTCGCGATGAGCAAGAGGATTTTGTCGTCGATTTCTTTCTCGTCGTCACAGATTCTCTAATCGTGACCGGTGCAAGTTCGTTGAGAGAGACAACCGAGGTGTGCTTCGGCCAGGAATCGCGGCGGAGTTCTTTTGGATCCGTCGGCGGTGTGCGTGTTCTTATGAAGAAGAAGAGACTGATTCTGTTTCTTTTGACCTTGTTTTGTTTGTTTTATTTTATTTTGTTTAACCCCTATTTTGTTTTTTATAATTTTTGTGTTTTGTTCTTGGAAAGGGGCTCAGCCCATTTGAGTTTCTATCAACACCCCAAGGCCTGCGACCTGCTCCTCTCATGGTTATTGTTGTTGGACCGGGCTTAAGCCCATGGAATTTCCTCTTAGCTTGCACCTTATTCCAGCGGACACCCCATGTTTTTTTTCTTTCTTATTTCTTTTATTTTTTATTTTATTTTGCTGAGTCTCATGTTAATAATATAATCTTATTTTGTTATTTTCATTAGTGGATTTTTGTTTAGAACCTAGGTGTTAGTATAGTTGAATTTGAATTATTAATTTTGGTCTTAATCTAATTATTTTCTAGTTGATTTTTCTTTTTTCCAATTAAACTACATTTAGTTTTCTTATTAGATTTTGATGTAGTTAGAATTTCAATCGATTTTCTTTCTTACTATTTTTATTTTATTAACATTAATAGAGTTCTTAGTTTAGAGTTTTATTTTAATTTTGTTCATTGTGATTTCAAATTAGTCTTGACTTTAATCTTGTTTAATTTGATTCAATTAAATAGAATTGTGTTTATTGTTGATTTTAGTTTGTTTCAATTTACTTAGTTTAATTAAATAAAATTCTCGTTTAATCTTTGTTATAGTTTTGTGCTCGATGTTTTGCAGACTTTATGCTTGATGGGGGATGTTGCTCGATAACAACCTGGTGATTTATTACAATCTTGAGATCTCTGGATGCAATTTACACTTAGACTCTAGTTTTGCGCGAAATGATTCGCGGCTTTAATTCTGGATGATGGATGCTTGCACTTGACTTTGGTCTGATGCCCTGATATTTGACAATTGCGTTTGACTTATAAATCTGATATGGACTTTATAGTATTTCTAGATTTCTATTGTGCATCTTGAAGAGGCAACGGACCTTCTCCGTTAGGTACCACTGAGGCCCGATTTTAATTATTGCATGCTGCTGCATCTGGAAGTCCTACTGGTGTAGGCTCTGTTTGTGCATAGTTCGATTACTCCATTCTGCATTCTCTTATCCTTATCTTCATTCTTATTCATCATGATTCTTCTTCCTCATCTCCTTTCATTCTTTCTTAACTTGAGGTGTGCTTAGGCCACCATGGTTCTTCTTTCTTCTTCTTCTCTTCTTCTTTCTTTCTTCTTTAGGATAGTAAACCACACTAACCTAGGATTTCCCATGCATGATAACACTTAGGATTCATTAGTCCCCCTTTAGACTTTTGCCTTTGTGATCCTTTTGTTTATCTTCTCTTCTGATCTCAAAACCCTAAAAAGCTTCTTAATAAAGATTGAAGTGATATCTTGAGCAATAGCCTTATTCCACGAAACACTTGTAGTTTTCCCATCTTGGGATAGTACAAGCTTGTCTTGTGATTCCCAAGTCTGATCAAGATATCATCTTCACCAAGAAAATCATAAAACACACTTCTTCATTGTAAATACCAAAAACACTTAATAAGTTAATGAGTTAGTGAGCTTAGGCCCTAATCTCTGGATTCAAGTTTTGGGGATCTTCTCCTTACTTGAGTGTGCTTGTTCTATTATTCCATCTTGGAATGTAGTGACAAGTGAACATTCCATGGAAAAGAGCTTAAGTTCACTTCCTTGTGACACACTCCTAAAAGCTTCATAAAAAACACAAACAAACAATAAGCGTCTTTCCTTCGGGAATTCTTTTCTCATCTCCTTCGCTCCGTACGCGAACTTGCTCCTACTTGTCATTTTGCAAGACGGTTACGCACTCTTCGTCCGAGCCTGCAACACCATAGCATTGGCATAGGCAGTTCAAGCCTTAATTCAAAAGCAATTTCTTTTCTACCCCTAGTTAGGGGAACTACGGAGACTCTGATCCTCATTGTCCAGATGAGGTACGTAGGCAGCGGGGTAGGGCCCGTTCGAGCACAATCTTTATTTTCCCTACATTTTTTCCTGTCCATTTCTTTTTCATTTCCCTTTTCGTTTCTTTTATCCGGTTCAGTTCCTTTTCTTTTGCAGCAGCTTTCATTTCCTCACCCTTTGAAACAGTTTCTTTGCAAGCATGGATCCTGTCGGGTACGGCGGACGATCTGGGTGGTAATACCTTCTCAGGTCGTAACCGACTCCCGAACTCAGTCTCTTTGGTTCGCAGGACCCGTGTCCTTCCTTTCTTTTCTTCTGGTTTGTGCAGCATTACCATTCCCGTTCCTTCGGGATAAAAATGCCTGGTTGGCGACTCTATTCTTTGCCGCGCCACTTTCGCGTTTGTACCAGGATGGAAATCTGGGGAGCGACACATAGGACAAATGTCAGATAGAAGAAAGTTGTTCTGTTGGTGACTTACCAGGGAATGGTAAACACGGACCAGTGTTCACGCTTAAGAATAAAAGGTATAAGTGTTTGACGTTGCGTATAAATTAAAGAAGCGGAAGAGCATCCTTAGGACCATGATACGGACGAGTATCAATAGAAACAAACGTTGAAGTGTGTTCAGAGATGATGATACGGACGAGTACCAACTGGTTAACAAAGAACACGAATGAGTATCGAATCTGTTGAGGAGTGATATAAACAGGATACAGACGAGTATCAAAGACTTATGTATAAGTATGTATAGGTATTGATTTATTAGTGAAGTTGGTGCAAGACATGGACGAGTGCTCGACTTGCTGGGGAATGCATGACATGGACGAGTGTCAAATAAGTACTATACATAAACATGCATCTGTTTTGGGAGTGCAAAGGAGATGCTTTGGCTTTCTGTGGGGATAGGATGACACAGACGGGTGTTGAAAATGACATGATAAGAACAAGTATTTGTTTTTGAGAGTGTAAAGGGGACACTTTGGCTTTTATGTGCAGAGGATGCACTTTGTATATTGCTGATGAAATACTGATGGTAATTGCAGGCGACCGGCTCGAACCTGGCTTGTGATCATGCAAATGTTTGATTTTTGCCATAATGCTTCGTATTAGACGGAATGCTACGCTCATTTGGTGAATATGATGCAAATGCTATGATTATGCAAAAGAGAAATCGATCCAGGATTTGGATCCCACTGGGATAAAGATCTCTGGCTGATCTACTCGGAGGGATGTCCCGGCTGGGGAAGAGATCATTGGTAGATCTATCTGCAAGGAGAACTCAGCTGGGGAGAAGGAAGCTTCAGTAAATCCGCTGGGAAAGTATGCATGCATTATTCTCATGGGTAGAGAATAGAAACCCTGTGGGGAGACAGTTCCTATTAACTTTGCTGAGGATGAGAGATCTGGAACTCCGGTGGGGAATAGGAGATTCCTTGCTCATTTTGCTGTGAAGTAAATGTCAGGTACTTCTTGGGGAGGTGATAACTTCTGGGAAGCGGCATGTTGGGGATGCAATGCTTGGCATGCCCCATGATGTGTATTGAATACCTGCATCCTGTTAAGATAAAAGAAACGCACAAGTATCCCGAGGTATCCCTAACCGAATTCCGTCATAGGAGTTAGATCTTCCTGAAAGTAACTATATTTCTTGCAAGCATTTATTAAAAATGGCTCATTTTCTTTATGCGAGTACTGTATCATGAATATTGGACATTTTGCAAACGAAACAAAAATGTACAAAACAAGATGTGAATGAAAACTCTTATTTTATTAATCTGGGTGCCCTGAATTGGCGAATACAGTTAAGGAAACAAATCCCCTGAAATGAGGAAGTTGCTATAAATTGAGAAAATAAAAGTGTTGGCAATGTTGATGACGACGTTCCGGTGAACTTCCTTTGTTATGACCCGTATGACCTTGACGTTCTTCTCATCTTGCTTTCTGAAGAAGGTTGATTCTGACTGATGCTTTATCCTTTCGAAACTTGTCGTGTTGTGAGTGATACAGACGAATTCAGAATGCAGTTGTTCGCTTATTCCCTGATTTTACGTGGATCGCCCTTTCGGGTTTTCAATCCACCGGGATACCCATTTTTTGCCTGAGTTGTCCAATGCGGTTTTTCAACTCAGTGGGTGTACATTTTTTCCCTTATTTTTTCCCGAGTCATTTATTCTGTTTTTGACTCGCCGGGATGCCCTATTTTTGCTTGGACTTACATCTTTTTTTATATCCAGCAGGTCCTTTTATGTGAAGTATTTTTTAACTGCATCTGAATTCACAGGGGATAAGAAATCCTCACCATCCATAGTAGTGAGCATCGGTGCTTGTCGCTCCCGGGATTTTCATCCTAGTACAAACGCGAAAGTGGCGCGGAAAAGGTAGAGTCGCCAGCCAGGCATTTTTATCCCGAAAGAATGGGAAAGGTAATGCTGCACAAACCTGAGGAAGAAGGAAAGGACAAGGTCCTGCGAACCAAAGATCTGGGTTCGGGAGTCGGTTACGACCTTGGAAGGTATTAGCACCCCAGACCGTCCGCCGTACCCGTGATCACACTAAAATTCACCGTATTTCTGACTCCGATTTCGCATGCATTCTTAGCTTTTATTGTTGTTTTGCTTTGTTATTGCTTTGTTTTCTTATGTTTTCAGGTTTTTATAATAATCGGAGCTTGAATCAGGAAAAGGAGCGAAAAAGGAGTGAAAACGGACGAAAACCTAGAAATTCAGCGTTTTGCACTCCTCAACCTCCAAGACCCACGTTCCCCACTCCATCATCCCCTGTAGGGACCATGGCGGGCGCCATAGGCCTGTGGCGGGCGCCACAAGGCCAAAATCAGTAACCTCCACTTTTTAGTGGAGGGGCGTCCCGGTCATTTCATGCTTTCAGTTTTTCCTATAAATAGGACCTTAGATTTTCGTTTTTCATCATCCAGAATTAGAATTCTCTAGGCATATATCAGTTATAAAGCAGTTGCCATTCCACATCGGGGTGCCTCTGCAATCGAGTGATCGAGTCTGTAATCTATCTGTGGTTCGAGTTTTGGAGCACTCTGGAGGAAGTTAATCCTGCCGCCATTTTAATTCAAGTTCGTATTTTACTTTCATTTATTTTCTGCATTGCTTTACTTTTGTTTATTTCCCACACTCGCACTTTACTTTGTTTATTTCCCGCACTCGCACTTTACTTTGTTTATTTCCCGCACTCGCACATTTACTTTGTTTATTTCCCGCACTCGCACATTTACTTTGTTTATTATCCGCACTCGCTTTAAATTACTTTTATGAAAAATTATAAAAAGAATCTTTACTTTATCATGTCTAACTAATTCCATAAAGGTTAGAATGTAAGGATCGTAATTAAACCAGTAATCAGTATAATTGTTCGTGGAAACACCTAAGGGCTATTTTATCTTTCAATTCAAGTAATTGTTTTTAACTATTTCAAAAACAGCCAAAAGCGCTTTGTCTAGTTTATTAGGAGTTTTTAGATTAAAAAGAAAGGAGATTTTAAAACGACTTTTGAACGCGTTAAAGAAGTTTGGAGTCTGGTTCGTGAGAACCTCTTTTTGCTAAGAAATCCAGGTTAAAGTACTTTTCAACTTAGTTAAGATACTATATTTCTTAAAAATAGGTTTACTACTCTAACGCAGTACGCACCTTTTTATCCGTGACAATAGGAGGGGTTGATTAGAGAGTACAACTCGGTTCTGAATACGCGAAAGCGACAGTTCCTGTTAAATTATTTCTTTTCAAAGAAGAAAACATTGCCCATAAGTAGTTCCACTAACAAGTACTGGATTATCATTGATTACGTGAATTACATTCGAGCCTGTCCTTTATCTATTATTTAAAATTATAATTTTATTTACCATTGCACCCTTATTAAAACCCTTAAAAATAGTTGCCTTAGATAAGCACCATAACAACAGGTACGATAGATTGACACTTGGTCTATGTGGATTCGATAATCTTTTATATTACTTTGACGTGATTCGTACACTTGCGAAAAACACGCATCAAGTTTTTGGCGCCGTTGCCGGGGACCAATATCGTCAAATTTCATTACCTTGTAGTTATACCGTTTAGACTAAGGTTGTTACCCACCGGTCAATGCGAAAGACTCGCAGTGCCGGAAGTTTAGTAGACCCTCTAGCTGAACCTGAACGTTACGCTCGCGCACGTTTGTTTTTCCATAGGAATAGGATAGCTATGGCCGAAGATCAAAACCGAAGACCTCTTAAGGACTTCGCCCAACCATCAAACGAGGAACCTAGTTCCAGTATAGTAAACCCCGCTATCCCAGCCAATAATTTTGAACTTAAACCATCCCTGCTGCAATTAGTGCAACAGAGACAATTCGCAGGTCTCGCTACTGATAACCCAAACCAACATTTAAAAAACTTTCTTCAGTTAGCAGACACCTTTAAAACCAATGGAGCTTCTCCTGAGGCAATACGCTTAAGATTATTTCCCTTTTCCCTCAGAGATAAAGCTCTATCATGGTTAGATTCCCTTCCACCCAATTCAATAACAACTTGGGATGACCTTAGAAAAGTTTTCCTTGCTAGATATTTTCCCCCAAGTAAGACTGCTCTTCTTCGAAACCTAATAACTAGATTTACCCAACACCAAGGAGAGTCGTTGTTCGAAGCCTGGGAGAGATATAAATAACTATTAAGAGCATGCCCACACCATGGCTTAGAAAATTGGCTAATCATTCAAACCTTCTATAATGGACTTCTTTATAACACTAAAATGACCATCGACGCTGCCGCTGGTGGCGCACTGATGAACAAACCTTACCCTGAAGCTAGTGCCCTTATCGAGGATATGGCCCAAAACCATCAATCATGGGGAGTAGAACGAGCGACAGTGGAAAAGAAGGAAGCCCAAGGAGGAATACATGAGCTAAGCTCTATAGACATGATGCAGGCTAAAATGGACGCGTTGGCCCTTAGAGTCGAACATATGTGTACAACTCCGAATACTGTAGCCGCAGTTTCGCCGAATTGTGAGATATGTGGAACGCAAGGACACCAATCCGCCGAATGCAATCTGTTAAATGAGACCAACACTGAGCAAGTGAACTATACCCAAGGGAACCCATTTTCAAACACATATAACCCTGGATGGAGGAATCACCCAAACTTCTCCTACAAAAATAATAACCCTATCCAAAATACCGCACCTCCGAGACAACAAGGTTACCAAGCCCCTAGAACAAATCAACCTATGCAACCTGTACCACCTAGTCCGAGCTTTGAGGAAGTTGTAAAAGATTTTATCGTTGCTCAAAAACAACAAAACAAAGAGTTCATGAACCATAACGTCCATGTTAACGAACTGATTACCAAGTTAGGAACCAAGGTTGATCAAATCATTACTCATAATAAGATGCTTGAAACCCAGATCTCTCAGGTAGCGTTAAACCAAGCCCCACAGACTACACCTGGAGGACAGTTCCCTGGACAACCTCAACAAAACCCGAAAGGGCAAGCAAATGCCATTACTCTACGAAGTGGAACCGCTTATAAGGAACCTTTAAACCCTAGATTAAGTGAGCCCAAAACTTCTGAGAGGAATGAGGAAAAGGAACCAGAGAAGCCTGAAACTCCGGAAAGTCAAGAAAAAGGAGAAGAACCTAAAAATAAAACCTATGTACCACCACCGCCATATAAACCACCAATACCTTACCCTCAAAGATTAAAGAAAACCCAAATCGATAATCAATATCAAAAATTCGTTAAGGTTATAGAAAAACTTCACGTAGAAATCCCCTTTACAGAAGCCATCACCCAAATACCTTCTTACGCTAAGTTTCTCAAAGACATACTTACAAATAAACGTAGACTTGAAGATCCGAAACCCTTGGAATGTAATTCTATTTCCGAAAATAGGTTAGCAAAGAAAGATAAAGATCCCGGAAATTTTTCCATTCCTTGTATTTTGGGGAATCATGTCATCGAAAAAGCTTTTCTAGACTTAGGAGCTAGTGTGAGCTTAATGCCTTTAGCAGTTTGTGAGAGATTAAACTTAGGAGAATTACAACCTACTAAGATGTCACTTCAATTAGCCGATAGATCCGTTAAATACCCTATAGGCATACTTGAAGACGTCCCTGTTAGGATAGGTCAGTTGTTTATACCTACTGATTTTGTTGTCATGGACATTAAAGAAGATGACGACATACCAATCCTCCTAGGTAGACCGTTCTTATCGACTGCTGGAGCCGTAATAGATGTTAAAAAGGGAAAACTAACTTTTGAGGTAGGTGGCCAGAAGATAGAATTTATATTGTCAAAATTTCTTATGGCACCTGTGATAGGAGATGCTTGTTATGCCTTAGATATCATCGAAGAATGCATTAGGGAATTAGAACAAGAAGAAGAAACTGAATCTATAAAATTGCCGTCAACCCTTATTTTGGAAGATGACAATTATAAAACTCCTTACATTGATGATAACCTTCACGAATGTTTATCTCTTACCCCAGATCCTATGCCTTGCCCTATGAAACCGACCGTAAAACTTAAGGAACTGCCTAAAAACCTGAGATATGAATTTCTCGATGAAGATATGAACCGTCCAGTTATAGTCAGTGCTACCTTAAACCAAGAAGAAACCGATCAATTATTAGAAGTTTTACGTAGGTACCCCTCAGCCTTAGGATATAAGATCTCTGATCTAAAAGGAATAAGCCCATCCGTATGCATGCATCGGATTTTGCTTGAAGAAGATTCAAAACCTTCCAGAGAACACCAACGTAGAATAAATCCTATAATGAGTATTGTAGTTAAGACTGAAGTTCTTAAGTTACTAGAGGCAGGTATAATATATCAGATCTCGGACAGTAAATGGGTGAGTCCTGTGCATGTAGTACCTAAAAAGGGAGGCATCACAGTCATGCAAAACGAGAAGGGCGAACCTGTAGCAAAAAGAACCGATGGAGGTTGGCGTATGTGCATAGATTATAGAAAATTAAATAAAGCAACTAGGAAGGACCATTTCCCATTACCATTCATAGACCAAATGTTGGAGCGCCTAGCCAGACACTCTTACTTTTGTTATTTAGATGGATATTCGGGATTCTTCCAAATACCTATTCATCCCGAAGATCAAGAAAAAACTACCTTTACATGCCCAGTTGGAACTTTTGCCTATAGAAGAATGCCTTTTGGACTTTGTAATGCTCCTGCAACTTTCCAACGCTGCATGATGTCTATCTTTGCTGATTATTTAGATGGAATTATGGAAGTATTTATGGACGATTTCTCAGTTTGTGGGTCAGATTTCAAAAATTGTCTTGTCAACCTTGAGAAAATCCTGGAGAGATGTGTGGAGGTAAACCTTGTGCTAAATTGGGAAAAATGTCATTTCATGGTCACCGAAGGGGTTGTTTTAGGACATATAGTTTCCGAAAAAGGTATAGAGGTAGATAAAGCAAAAATAGAAGTCATAGAGAATCTAAAACCGACGAAGACTATCAGGGAGATAAGAAGTTTTCTTGGACATGCCGGATTTTACCGACGTTTCATCAAGGATTTCTCCAAAATAACAAAGCCCTTAACTGGTCTTTTAATGAAAGATGTTGAATTCATCTTCGATGAAAAATGTACTGAAGCATTTAATCTTCTGAAGCAAGCTCTGATTTCAGCACCTATAATGAAACCCCCTGATTGGTCAGAACCGTTTGAGATAATGTGTGACGCCAGTGATTATGCTGTTGGAGCCGTTCTAGGTCAGAGAAAAGACAAAAAGTTACATGTGATTTATTATGCCAGTAGAACCCTAGACGCTGCACAGCTCAACTACGCAACAACCGAAAAAGAGCTCCTAGCTGTAGTTTTTGCAATAGACAAATTTAGATCTTATCTAGTAGGAGCCAAGATTATAGTTTATACCGACCATGCTGCCATTCGTTACTTACTAAGCAAAAAGGATGCCAAGCCTAGGTTACTTCGATGGATTCTATTACTGCAAGAGTTTGATTTGGATATCCGTGATAAGAAAGGCACTGATAATGTGGTAGCTGATCACCTATCTAGGCTAGAATACCTGAAACCTGACTCAGTACCCATAAATGACGATTTTGCCTATGATAGACTGATAGCCCAACTAGAAACCATTGAAGATGATAACCCAGACCCTCATGAGCATTTTCATAAATCCTTAGCTATAAGTAATGCACCTTGGTATGCAGATTTTGTTAATTACCTAGCCGCTGACATCATACCCCCTGATCTAAACTACCACCGGAAGAAGAAGTTCTATAGTGATGTGAGAAACTTCTATTGGGACGATCCATTTCTTTTCAAGAGAGGTAAAGATGGCATTTTTCGCCGTTGTGTTCCAGAAGAAGAGGTAAATAATATAATTGAGCATTGTCATTCTGCACCCTATGGTGGACATGCAAGCACATCTAAGACCTACGCCAAGATTCTTCAAGCTGGCCTATTCTGGCCTACTATGTGGCGTGATGTCCATGCTTTCATTGTCAAGTGTGACAGATGCCAACGCACAGGAAATATTTCAAGACGTAATGAAATGCCGTTAAGAAATATCCAAGAAGTAGAACTCTTCGACGTATGGGGTATAGACTTTATGGGACCGTTCCCACCATCTTTTGGAAATCAGTACATATTAGTAGCTGTTGACTACGTGTCTAAATGGATTGAAGCTATCGCCGCACCCACAAATGACACCAGAGTAGTCATCAAATTATTCAAGAATTATATATTTCCCAGGTTTGGAACCCCCCGTTTAGTCATAAGTGATGGAGGATCACACTTCATATCGAGAATATTTGATAAACTTTTAAGCAAGTATGGAGTTAAGCATAGAGTAGCAACACCATACCACCCACAGACCAATGGACAAGTGGAATTATCTAATAGGGAGATAAAACAAATCCTCGAGAAGACTGTCTCTATATCTAGAAAGGATTGGTCACAGAAACTTCAAGAAGCATTATGGGCCTATAGAACCGCTTTCAAAACTCCTATAGGAACAACCCTTTATCAACTGGTCTATGGAAAATCATGTCACTTACCTTTTGAGTTGGAGCATAAGGCCTATTGGGCCATCAAAACTTTGAATCTGGATTACTTGACAGCTGGTGAGAAACGTATCCTTGACATCCACAAATTAGAAGAGCTCAGACAATCTGCCTACGAAAATGCCATCATATACAAAGAAAGAACAAAAGCTTGGCATGACAAAAGAATCATAAGAAGAGACTTCAAAATAGGCGATCCTGTTCTCCTGTTCGATTCTAGGTTACGACTATTTCCAGGTAAACTCCGTTCGAGATGGACTGGCCCCTTCGAAGTATCTAAGATCCTAAGATCTGGTGCTATTGAAATCAAGAACTAGACAAGTAAACCATTCATCGTTAATGGACAGAGGTTGAAGCCCTACGAAGGAGGTGACATTCCAACAACATACACCTGCCATACTCTGAGTGATCCACCGTATCCTTCCAATGATGTTTAAATATCGGTCGTCGAGCTAATGACGTTAAACAAGCGCTGCATGGGAGGCAACCCATGGTTTTCTTATTTTTGTACTTTTTATTTATTTTTACTTTATTTTAATTTGTTTATTATTATTATTATGTCAGGACTAACGATTGAATGTTTTATGTGCTTTCAGGACTTGTTTGCTAACCTTGTACAGAATGCAGAACCCTGATGACATGCACGTGGCCTTTAGAGATGACGCACAGAGAGAGCGTTACTATGTTCACATGAGACGCCCTATGGCTCCTACCAGGTACCCTGACCATGACTGCATGGATGCCTTGGGGATAGAGCCAAGCGTCAGATTTTTATGCCATCAACTCCAGTGGGACCAGTTTGACTACAGGAACAACACTTATAGGAACTTGACTCTTGAGTTCCTCAGCTCATTTCATCATGACCCTTGGGCTGGACCCGATGGACTCGCTGTTTTCAGGTTGTTCGGGATTGACTACTCATTCTCTCACAAAGAGTTTGGTGACTTACTAGGTTTCCAGACTACTCCTGATGCTATTCCAGAGACTCCGATGGGGTATTTTATGAGCAGAGAAGTGGAAAAGTTTTGGACTAAAATATCAGGCGGAGGGAGCCAAGATCCTTCTACCCAGTTTTCTCAGGTAATCCACAACCCTGCATTGAGGTACTTCCAGATGATTCTAGCACATTCTTTCCTAGGTTTTCCAGATACAGAGACACTGCTAAGTGAAGAGGAGATTTTCCTACTGTTTTGTGAGACTCAGTCTCGCCCTGTTGCTTGTGGCAACTTTCTACTGAAGGGCCTTGCTAGTGTTGCCAGATCATCAGTAGGCATCATCCATGTCGGTGGGATTGTTACACAGATAGCTACTGCATTGGGTTTGTCTCGCAAGTTATTGCACCTCAGGACCTTCTGCTGCTACACCACCCTGGATATTGATTTTTGTCTTGATAGAGGACTGATGAGGAGGGCTTCCTTTGAGCCCAACATGTTTAAATTACTGATCGACGGTGAAGCGATACACTACTTTACATTACCAGATCCGCTGATGACCAGTGTCCATGATCCTGCCAATTGGAGTTATGCTCTAGAGGGTTATGGAGAGACTGTCGAAGAGCCGAAATCGCCTCCCGCCGCTGAGTACACTCCTACACCTCTTACTCCCCGAATCACTGTTATGTCTAACAATATGTCTCTGCAGCCACCTGACCTACAAACACAGATTTATGAGCTCCGTAAGGAGACTGCCCTGCTCAAGCAGGAAGTGGCAGACTTGGAGTTACAGATGCAGGTTTCTGATCTCACTCATGCCTCAGAGGCCGATGCTCTACATCAGGCGATTGAAGAGCTTCGGAGGGAGATAGCTGAGATTCGTGGATCAAGCCAGGAAAAGAAACCTACCACATGACTCATTCGACACTGACATCGCTACCCTAGTATTTAATTTCCTTTTTATGCTTTATTTTCATATACTTTGAATTCCTTATATATATACATATTATGCACTAATGTTAATTTTTCTTTTTCTTTTTTGATTTTTAATTATTTTATTTTTGTCGTGCAAAGAAAAAAAATATAAGACAAAAATATTTTCATTTTTGTCTTCACAAAAAATATGCAAACCTCATGCCTTGAAAAGAAGAAGAAAACGCTATCCAGAGACAAGGTAAATGCTAGAGAACTCCTATTTTTGCAAGGATGCCTCACTAGAACCCACATCAATCCGGTCCCGTTTATGCTTGCCCATATGACTTTATTTACTAATAAAACAGGACCGATTGTATTTGGAGGGCTTGTTACGTCTATTGCTCGGGCTCTTGGCCTGAACGATGAGATAGCTACACTTGAACCACTACCTCCTCGCACAATTAATTTAAAATTTCTGAAAGACATGAAATTGTGCCGAACGAGGAGAGAAGGTGGTTATGAGTTGATGGTTCATGGGGTAGCTATCCCATCTGTTGCTTTACCATGCAGTAGACGTACTGATGTACGTGATGAAAGGAACTGGACCTATGATCTTAATGCTCCACGTGTTTTGGGTCCACTTCCTCCTAATATTCCCGATGTAGAGGCACATGACACTGATGAAGAGTATGATCGGAGAGAGCAGTCTCCCATCCCTCACATGTCCCCCCATCGTCCTTCACAGTCACACACTGCACCATCTTCCTCTAACCCTGTTGCAGGTACTGCTCCTGGATTCTTTGTCACCGAGGAGATGTGGCGTGATATGACAGCTAGAGAAGAAAGGCGTGATGGCCTTCTCTCTACTATTTCACAGCAGCTGACGAACAACATGAGCTTCATGCAACAATCGCGATTGGCTTCGGATCGTGCTTATAGCAACGTTTGTCGTACCTTGAACGATATCTCATTAGAGCAGAACCGTCAGAGAGAGTTCAACAGCCGACACTACCAGATTGTAGAGGCTACTCAGGGTTCCATCTTGGGTAACCTTCGAGAGGTCCGGAGTGCTCAGGCTGCTTTATCAGCACGACTCGACCGGAGGGACCAGCATCGTAGTAGATCCCGTCGTTCCAGACCATCACATCAGGACGGCGAATGCACCAGTGCCCCTCCTCAATAGTCTTTTTCCAGGTTACCCCCCTTATCTTATTTCGAAACATTGGGGACAATGTTCGATTTAAGTGTGGGAGGGGATTTTATTGCTTTCTGTTATTTCCCTTTTTAGTTTATTTCCTTTCAGTTATTTCCCTTTTCAGTAATTTATTTTTCTTAGATAATGCATGAGTCTGACGAGTCACCAGTATAGTGTTTTTTTAGTTCATCTTCATTTTTTCCCATTTCCTTAGCCTTACCAGAAAAATTTTAAAAAGAAAACAATGTTGTTTCACATGTTTTTTGGGCTTTGAGACAGGTTTAGATTAGGATGTGGTGACTTAGGTCAACTTTTTGAAACATCAGAACCATTTTAGCACCATAGACCTCTTGAATATAGGAATCACTCCTAAACCCCACCACCATGGCCTTTACTATCATTTAAAAATTGTCCTAAGTAGTTTATTTTAGCAGTCAGCTCCGGCCTAAGCATGCTCTACGTAGGGGGCCGATGAATATAAGTGAATGATCCAGTGCTAATAAAAAAAAAAAAAAGAAAAAAAAAAAAAAAGGCAAACTCTGGTATAGGTGACCCTCACAAAGTCATTTAAACCGAAAAAAGAGAAGAAAAAATTTTGCCACAAAAAGAAAAAAAATTGCAAGTCACCTATTGTTAGTTGGTTCAGAGGTATCTGGCACTGAACTTGGTAGGGCGGATTACGATCCGATCCCCCGCAGCTACATTTAGGCGAAATAAAAACAGGTTTACACATGCTTATGTGCCAGAAACCTTATGTTATGGATCAGAATCACTAACCGGTCACTCTACTATGAAGCATGTACGGATAACGGGCTTAATGTGATTGCGCCTGAATGAAAAGGACACAAAAAGATGAGAAGATAGGCCTAGGTATCGTGGGATGATATGGAGTGGTTAATATAGGATTGAAGTTTGTGTTTGTGTTACTATGGTACCCTTGGTTCACTTAGTTAGTATCTGTCACTACATCCTGACTTGAACTTAGAATCCCTTTAGCCCAAATACACGTGTTGACACCATATTTTCTTAAGCTTTAATGTTTGCTTGAGGACAAGCAAAGGTTTAAGTGTGGGAGAATTTGATCACACTAAAATTCACCGTATTTCTGACTCCGATTTCGCATGCATTCTTAGCTTTTATTGTTGTTTTGCTTTGTTATTGCTTTGTTTTCTTATGTTTTCAGGTTTTTATAATAATCGGAGCTTGAATCAGGAAAAGGAGCGAAAAAGGAGTGAAAACGGACGAAAACCTAGAAATTCAGCGTTTTGCACTCCTCAACCTCCAAGACCCACGTTCCCCACTCCATCATCCCCTGTAGGGACCATGGCGGGCGCCATAGGCCTGTGGCGGGCGCCACAAGGCCAAAATCAGTAACCTCCACTTTTTAGTGGAGGGGCGTCCCGGTCATTTCATGCTTTCAGTTTTTCCTATAAATAGGACCTTAGATTTTCGTTTTTCATCATCCAGAATTAGAATTCTCTAGGCATATATCAGTTATAAAGCAGTTGCCATTCCACATCGGGGTGCCTCTGCAATCGAGTGATCGAGTCTGTAATCTGTCTGTGGTTCGAGTTTTGGAGCACTCTGGAGGAAGTTAATCCTGCCGCCATTTTAATTCAAGTTCGTATTTTACTTTCATTTATTTTCTGCATTGCTTTACTTATGTTTATTTCCCACACTCGCACTTTACTTTGTTTATTTCCCGCACTCGCACTTTACTTTGTTTATTTCCCGCACTCGCACATTTACTTTGTTTATTTCCCGCACTCGCACATTTACTTTGTTTATTATCCGCACTCGCTTTAAATTACTTTTATGAAAAATTATAAAAAGAATCTTTACTTTATCATGTCTAACTAATTCCATAAAGGTTAGAATGTAAGGATCGTAATTAAACCAGTAATCAGTATAATTGTTCGTGGAAACACCTAAGGGCTATTTTATCTTTCAATTCAAGTAATTGTTTTTAACTATTTCAAAAACAGCCAAAAGCGCTTTGTCTAGTTTATTAGGAGTTTTTAGATTAAAAAGAAAAGAGATTTTAAAACGACTTTTGAACGCGTTAAAGAAGTTTGGAGTCTGGTTCGTGAGAACCTCTTTTTGCTAAGAAATCCAGGTTAAAGTACTTTTCAACTTAGTTAAGATACTATATTTCTTAAAAATAGGTTTACTACTCTAACGCAGTACGCACCTTTTTATCCGTGACAATAGGAGGGGTTGATTAGAGAGTACAACTCGGTTCTGAATACGCGAAAGCGACAGTTCCTGTTAAATTAGTTCTTTTCAAAGAAGAAAACATTGCCCATAAGTAGTTCCACTAACAAGTACTGGATTATCATTGATTACGTGAATTACATTCGAGCCTGTCCTTTATCTATTATTTAAAATTATAATTTTATTTACCATTGCACCCTTATTAAAACCCTTAAAAATAGTTGCCTTAGATAAGCACCATAACAACAGGTACGATAGATTGACACTTGGTCTCTGTGGATTCGATAATCTTTTATATTACTTTGACGTGATTCGTACACTTGCGAAAAACACGCATCAACCCGACGGGATCCACGCTTGCTTGCTTGTTTCAAAGGGTGAGAAAATAAAGAATATAACTGCTGCTGAATAAATGAATTACTAAACTGGAATGAGGAATGGAAATGAGAAAGGAACTGGAAAAGAGAGTAAAACGAAATAATGGGGAAATGTAGGGAAAATAAATAATGTGCTCGAACGGTCCCTACCCTGCTGCCTACGTACCTCATCGGGATAATGAGGATCAGAGTCGACGTAGTTCGTCTAACTAAGGCAGGAACTATTTGTTTGTGTTTTTATGCTGGAACTGCGTATGTCTATGCTCAAGTGTTGCAGGCTCGTCTGGTACGAGTGCGTTTACCGTCTTGCATGTGAGACAAGTTGTCGCGAGTTCGCGTTGTGAGTGAATGAGATGAGAAAAGAAGTTCCCGCAGGATAGTCACTTATTGTTTGTTCTTGTCTTTTATGAGAAATGTTTTGAATTTGTTTGTGAACATTCTCACACTAAGACCTATCCATCGCGGTAAATATTTACACCTCGCCCCGAAACAGGACGCGTATAAGTACTCCGCAACAAAGTCTCATGGCGTATAAGAACATTCAACCTTTATTAGGTATTTTTATTATTTTTCTTTATGAGATGGGAAAGAAAGACTCAAGTTGCAAAAGGCAAAATCTAAGGGATTAAGACTCAATCCTAATTTTGTTTATTTATTCACAAGTGGTCCTAATGGTTTGTGTGGTTTCCTAAACCTAAGGAATGAAAGGAACTAGAAACTACTAGAATTCAACTTACTTCCTAATGAAATTATATTGATTCTAAAACAATGGGGAAGCCTATACTAGTGAAAAAATTCAAATATTAAGGCAAAGCATTAAAATGGAACAAGGAATAAAATTAAAAAAAATGCATTTTAAGGTATAAAACCAAAAACAAGCCTAAACTTTATCTAAATCTATTCATTAGCAATTCTAAGCCTAAGTCTTAAAACTAAGGGAACTATCTAATATTATCATTCTAAAAATCAGTAATTAAACTATGCTAAGTCAATTTAATATCCTAAGATTAACCCTAATTAAACTACTTCTTAAGGGATCCTAATATTCTAAACTAAACTAGGTGAATTTTACATGTATAACTAGCCTAAAGATTAATACACTAAAAATATTAAAGGTCTTGGAAAAAATATGAAATTAATCCTATAGGGTCCTAAAATTGATTATTACATTGTGCTAAAAAATATCCTAAATATTCAAAAGTTAACTATGTCTAAAAATCAATTAAATCTACTTAAGGATTAATTATTATTTTCCATGGATTAAGCTACTAAAACAGTGAATAAAATGGCCTAAAACTTCTACCAAAATTATTATAGGTCCTCTTATTAGTCCTCTAACCATAGCAAAAAGAATGGGTCAAATATCCTACTGAAGGGGGACAAAATAAAATGAACAAAATAAAGTGTAGTAAAAAGAAATTCAATAAAATGCTAATTAAGAGAAAAATCGAAATTAACCAAAATTCAGAAAATAAAAGTGTCACAAATTTCTAAATTGAATTAAAAAACTACTGGAATTTTTATAGAATTTTATTATGAATTTTACTATTTTTTCATAATTTATTTCTAAACTATGTTAAGACAAAAATAAAATCTAAAAAAATAAATAATGGAGGGGGTGCAAGAAGAGTATGTTTTTATAGTTATTATGGAATGGGCCTAACCGAGGGTGTGAATAACAATGATCCTGAGCCCAGTTGCGCAGGCTCTCTAAAGTGTATCCTATGGGCTTTCGGTCAAGATCTTTGACTAAATGGAGGCCGCATGATTCCGTCTTTTCCATGGTAATTTAATCAAACGATTCACAGACGCAGGCGCATGGGAATTTACGATGGAAGGCATGCATGGAATTGGCTGCAGGAATAGCCTACCGGACAGTGACACATGTCACCGCCGATGTGGCTGGGAAATCCAAACAATCTGATCTTATCCTCTTAAACATTGAAACGATATATTTTATATGGGGATTATGTGAAATTAGCTGCAGGTTAATGGAGATTAAATTATCTTTATTGCGGTTTAATTCCAAAATCCTCTTAAACTTCTAATAACTTATGTTAATTATTCTTTAATTAAAAATTAAAACAACATCAATATAAGAAGGGGCTGAATCATAGAACAACCTAAACCTAAATCTTCTTCCTCATCTTGCGCCGCCACCGACCTCTCTCTTCCGCCTTCTTCTTTGTTCCACCGTCCTCATCTCTTCCATCCGTCACCTTCTTTCTCTTCCAAACCAAAACAAAACCAAAGACCTAAAACTCTCCTTTCCCCAATCCTAATCAAAACCCTAAGTCCGTAAATCAATACGCCAAGCAAAATCCAAAGATTCACAAGCAATCATGTTGGATGGATGAGCATCAATCCACACACTAATGAAATAATAGCGTCTCGTAACTTGAGATTTCGCCACCGACGAAGATGCAATCGGAAAAACTTGAATCGCGGGCGAAGGAGCTTCGAAGATGAACCGGATATGGACGCGATGAGGGCGATTTCGACTGCTGCGAATCGATCTCAGGTATGATATGAACTCACTTCATATTCTTCCGATCTCGAAACGTTCCGTCTTGAATTATTGTTGAGCTCTTGAGAGATTAAAGCGTGACATGAATCTTGCAGGTCTTGTGAAGGATGAAGTTGCGATTGGTTGAAGAAGGTTGGTGATGATGATGATGGAGGATGAAGAGTGCTGATTGAAGAGTGTGATGAAGGTTGAATGAGAGCTATTGAAGGTTGGTGAATGAATTCGGATTTGGTGAAGAGAGGATTGGAGAATGAGAGTTTGAAGAAGAAGAGGAAGAATGATTCGAGAAGAGAGAAATTGAGAGAAGAAGAAGAAGAAAGATTTATATCCAATAGGCCAAGCCTTGTGAAGAGTTTAGATGAAGCTTCCTGAAAAAAAAACGGTTAGGCAAGTTTGTTATGATTCTGTTATTCATTTTTTTGTTAGAGAGCAACTGAATTTCTTTCCTTCTATCTGTATAACTGAAACTAAATTTTTGTTATTTATGTTATGTTTGTTAGAGATTGATTGAAGAGGAGCTGAAGAGTGAAGATAAGGATCGTTCGAGATTGAAACTCAATGGTAAAGAGTGTAGTAGAAGGAATTGAAGAAGTTTACGGGTTTTTTCGATTGAAAGTGGATAGTGATTTCAGATGCAGAATGGCGATGCCGATTCAAGATAATGAAGACCCTCGTTGTTAAAGCTCCAAAGGTGGTCAGCGATTGGCAATGATATGAACCGAGTTGAAGCTTTGAAGGTTCATATTATGATGAAGGATGTAAAGTGTTGAAGAGGCTTATGAAAGATTCCCGTTCGAGAGGGTTTTCGTTGAAGATTTGTTGAAGATAATAGTGATGACTCAACGCTTTTAAGTAATTTATCTTATCTTTCTATTCTAAATTGCTCCTTTTGAATTGTTGTTAATGTTGATCTTTTTGCAGGAAGAATGTTGATTTTGTATGCTGAATTGGCGGTTCTTGATGAAGTATCAATGAAGAGTGATTGAATATCTATGTTGATGTCGTTGCGGATAGTGGTTACGAATCTGGATGTGCCGGTTTGGTGTTGAATCGATTTGGTGAAGAGGAAGCGGCATGAAGATAACGAAGATGGAAGACTGTTGTAGAGTTGAAGGAGGTTTTTCTATTGATGGTGATGGTGAAGGTTAAAAAAACTCCTTCTCTCCTTTTCTGTTATGACTTTGTAATAGGATTTTCGATAAATTACCTTCTATGTTTCTTTCCTTTTGCAAAACCGTGTTGATGTTGCGATTGTTATTGATGATTTTCTGCAGGTTCCATTTGAAAATGGTGATGATGAGGTGGTGTATTGAAGAATAATTTCAGAGAGGGGTCGAAGAAGATGATGGAAAAGTGCTGAAGAATCCTGAAGTCTTGAAGAGGAGTTTTTTTTGTTTGTTTCTCTGTAACTTTTCTGCCATATCAGTTACAACTTGTAACTGACTTCTTCTGTCCAATATCCTGTTCTGGTGTGAATACCCCCTGTAACTCTTTTTTTGTTAGACTTGTAATTGGATTTGATACATAACTCTAGTTGATTTTTTTCAGTTTTGAATTTCTGTTCTGATTTACTTTTTTACATCAGTTTATCGTAACATGTAATTCCGCCCCGAAATTTAGCTTGTAGCTGAATTTTTATAATTTTCAAGTGTTAGAGAGAGTATTTCATGAATTCACCTTGCATAAACGTATTAAAGCCAAACCGCGTTGACTTTTCCAACAGTGAATTTGTTAAACAGGACCTATTATTTGGATCCCCAAAAGCAATTATTGGCTTTAAATATGGACTTAAAATGGATCAATAGAAATGGATCAATAGAATTGATTATATAATTGCATTTGGGAGGTGGGACACTTGAATTTGAGATTAGTAACAATGTGAATTTAATTGGAATTAAGTATTTGGAAAAGAATAGATGTGGTTTGAAATAATAGAGTATTGGACATGACTATGGTATTTGGATTGGATTTGAAAAGGAATGGTTAAATGATGAGCAAGTTTTTATGGCACTGAAGAAAATATGGGCTCAAGAGTCGAGTTTTAGTGAATTGTGCATGAAAATTGGATAAATGGGAAATTGGTTAAAGAAGGGTTTAACATAGTTTATTAATAATAACTGGATAATTCTAAGGCGGTTTATGATAATTTTTCTTTTCAAAACGAACTTGAATGAGATATAAACCTCATAGACTCACATGACCAATTTTAACACATTCAATTCGAAATATCCCTCCAATTCAAATCGAGCTTGTGTCTGTATTACCCTTTGGTTCTAATAGCTTCAAAGTCAAATCCCATTAACTGGTCCTTCGCCCATTCAAACCATTAGGTGCACAATGATGAAGAAAATTAACTTAATATGGTAAGGAAAAAAAGGCATACTTGTAACTTGATAAAGGAGAAATCCTTAATCCACGAATCAGACCCTAACTCAAAATACCTCTTAATTGAACACCTGATGATAGGCCAGATGCACCGGTGAATAGCCTTTGCAAGTGAAATCCCTGGAGATTACTTAATTAGGGAAATAAACCCTGATCAAGCATCAAAAGTACCAAAAGATGTTATTGATGGCCATATACCAAAACCTTGAGTTCATCTAACGATTATCGATAGGGAAGGAGACCCTAATTCCATAATCCCTGAGGAAACTTCAGTGAAGTAGAAACCATACACCCATGGAATCACCTGGTTCTTCATAGGGCATTGATCCCATGCCTGAGGCGTCAATGAAATGCATGATTGCGAATGATATGACCTAATGGGAAATGAAGATGAATGCGAACGTAAGCCAGTTAGGGAATAAAAAGTGAGGGCAAATTTTTAGGTATTACAGCTGCCCCTATTCAATCATCTGCAGACCTGAATGGATGATAGCGACGGCTTTTATACGTTCAAGGTATGGAGTGATTGGATACTCGAATAAAACCTGGAAATTTGCATTCTGGGGATAATAGAAATGCCACCTGCCCTATATATATATATATATATATATTTATTTTTGTTTTGACCTCTGAACAGGTAGCGGGAAAAGAACAAGGTGGAATTGAATCACTGCAATAACCTGCACTATGACTGCTGAACGAATCAAGCCACAACGGAGGCGCCTGTTGGAGAAACAGGACTTAACGAGACCGTTAGCGAAACAAAAACTCATCAATGTGACTGCTGGGCAGGACCAAGTCACAAAGAAAAATACGCGACTGCTGGGCAGGACTAAGCCACGGAAGGTGCCTGTCGGCGAAACAGGGCTTAACAAGACCATTATCGGAATGGAACTCAACAATATGACCGCTGGGCAGGACCAAGCCTTAAAGAAAAATACGCGACTGCTGGGCAGGACCAAGCCACGGAAGGTGCCTGTTGGCGAAATAGGGCTTAACGAGACCATTAGCGGAATGGAACTCACAATATGACTGCTGGACAGGACCAAGCCATAAAGAAAAAATACGCGACTGCTGGGCAGGACCAAGCCACAGAAGGTGCCTATTGGCGAAACAGGGCTTAACGAGACCATTAGCGGAATGGAACTCACAATATGACTGCTGGACAAAACCAAGCTATAAAGAAAAATACGTGACTGCTGGGCAGGATCAAGCCACGGAAGGTGCCTGTTGGCGAAACAGGACTTAACGAGACCATTAGCGGAATGGAACTCACAATATGACTGCTGGGCAGGACTAAGCCATAAAGAAAAATACGCGACTACTGGGCAGGACCAAGCCACGGAAGGTGTCTATTGCGAAACAGGGCTTAACGAGACCATTAGCGGAATGGAACTCAACAAATATGACTGCTGGGAAGGACCAAGCCATAAAGAAAAACAACATCGACTTGGAAGGACCAAGATGTCTGGAAAATGGTATACGTATCTTCTGCGGGGAATACTTCAGGTTGAAAAGATGTTATAGGTTGTATGTAACACCTCAAAACTGGCCCATGATGGCATGCACATGTTTGGATTTATGGCGTAATGCTCCATGAGGATGGAAATGCTACGCTTTGGAGGATGCAAATGTAATGATGATTATGCGTATGCAAATGCAAAGAGAGATCCTGATAAGGAGACTGTAAGTATCCCATATGGCTTGAATAAGGAGAAACAATGATCACTGCACTGATCTGATCCATTATGATGAGGAGAAGACAACTCTGCGGGGAAGTTTGTCAATGATATATCGGCTCTGAACAGCCGCTATTGCCAAAAATAAATTGGACTTTGAGATTGGAGCGCCAAGACCCTGCTGGAGATGGACCCTTCTTGAACTCTGATGGGGAAGTGAGGACCTCCTGACTAGGCTGGGAACCAAGGGCATGACATTGCTGAGAAAGCAAACTGCCGGGGAGGAAAGACACTCCTTATACTGCTGGGAATTGCCCCTGTCTCAAGGGAAACTTCTGCTTGGGGATGACACCCACATTCAACTACCTTGCTGGGAAAGATTTCCACATTCCACTTTACTGGGGATGATTGGAGACACCCTGGGAGACACTTTCTCCTGTTCAAACATAAAGAAATGTTCCTCCTGGGAATTTGCTCTTAGCTCTGTTAATAACGCATGTACCTGTACCTGCATAAACATAATCGATAGTGCCTGCAACATGGAGAGTTAGTTTGGGACCTGCCTGCCCCAGGCTCGTAGCATGAATCATTATCTGGGTACCTTGACACCCTTTCAGAGTTGTATTAAATGTTTTTTTCTTCCTGCATGAGTTAGAAAGCATTTAAATGTTCACAACACAATGTAAATCACAATTTGCTGGACGTTTTCGCAATCAATCAATGCTAGATGAAAAAACAAAAACAAGAAGCAAATAGTCACAAATTGACTGGAGTTGAATTTTTTATTGATTCGAAAAAAATTGCCATGAATAGACAATACAAAGGAAGCAGTTCCCTGGAAAGAGGAAATAGCCAAAAAGGAAAACAAACTATCCTATTGGCAATGTGAGAAGTGGATCTCATCAAGTTTCAACCTGGTTATGACTCGTATATCTTCAAGACGCTCCGCTCGCTCTGCCCCTTGAGAAATGTGATTGAACTGATCTTCAACCCTTAGGATAGCCTCAACTGTAGATAGGTTATAGATCTCGCAGATCGTAGTCGTTCGTGTTAATCCCTCTTTTGCGTGGATCGCCTTTTCAAGTTTTCAATCCACCGGGATACCCTTTTTTGCCTAAGTTGTCCGATGTGGCTTTTCAACTCAGCGGGTGTACATTTTTTTCAAGATTTCCCTAACTTTTTCCCGAGCCTTTTATTCTGTTTTTGACTCGCCGGGATGCCCATTTTTGCCTGGATCTTTATTCTGTTTTTATCCAGCGGGTCCTTTTTACACGAAGTATTTTCTTACTGCGTCTGTGTTGACAGGGGATTGGAAGTCTTCTCCATCCATGGTTGTCAGCATCAAGGCTCCACTTGAGAAAACCTTTTTAACCAAGAATGGTCCTTCATAGTTGGGTGTCCACTTGCCCCTGTGATCGTTAAGAGGTGGAAGAATCCTTTTCAGTACAAAGTCACTTGGCATGTACCTCTGCGGTCGCACCTTCTTGTCAAAAGCCTGCTTCATCCGCCGCTGATACAATTGTCCATGGCATACAACTGCTAGACATTTTTCTTCTATGAGGCTCAATTGATTATATCTGGATTGGAGCCACTCAGCTTCATCTAGCTTAATGTCTATCATCAACCTCAACGAGGGGATTTCCACTTCAATTGGTAGGACTGCCTTCATACAATACACCAGTGAGAACGGGGTTGCCCCTGTTGAAGTACGCACCGATGTTCTGTACCCATGTAAAACGAATGGTAACATCTCATGCCAGTCTTTGTATGTCACAACCATCTTTTTCACGATCTTCTTGATGTTCTTGTTGGCTGCCTCGACGGTGCCATTCATCTTCGGGCGATATGGAGAAGAGTTGTGATGTTCTATTTTGAAATCTCGACACAAGTCAGCCATCATCTTGTTGTTGAGATTAGAACCATTATCAGTAATGATCCTTTCAGGAATTCCGTACCGACAAATGATGTCTCTTTTAATAAACCGGGCTACCACTTGTTTAGTGACATTGGTGTAAAACGCCGCTTCGACCCACTTCGTGAAATAATCTATAGAAACCAGGATGAAGCGATGACCGTTAGAAGCCGTCGGCTCGATCTTGCCAATCATATCAATGCCCCACATAGCGAACGGACATGGCGAAGACATGACACTCAACGGATTCGGAGGCACATGGACCTTATCGGCATGAATCTGAAACTTGTGGCATTTACGGGAGTATTTACAGCAATCAGATTCCACGGTAATCCAATAATATCCCGATCTCAACAATTTCTTAGCCATGGCATGTCCTCCAGCAGGGGTACCAAAGGAACCTTCATGAACCTCTTGCATCAACAGGTCTGCTTCGTGTCTATCCACGCATCTGAGCAGAACCATGTCGAAGTTTCGCTTGTACAACACACCATCTTGATTTAAGAAGAAACCTCCTGCCAGTCTTCTAAGGGTCTTCTTGTCCTTACTGGATGCCCCATCCGGGTATTCTTGAGCCTTCAGGAATTGCTTGATATCATGATACCAAGGCTCGTTATCTTCACCACTATCAACTGCAAAGACATAAGCAGGTCTTTCAAGACGGGAGACCGTAATTCGAGGCACGAAATTCTCTTGACAAACTTTAATCATAGACAACAAAGTTGCTAGAGCATCGACGAATTGGTTTTCATCTCGAGGAATATAAATCAACTTGACTTTGGTGAAGAAAGTCAACAGCCTCCTGACATAATCTCTATAAGGAACCAAGTGAGGTTGATGAACTAGCCATTTGCCATTGACTTGATTCACCACCAGAGTAGAATCTCCAAAGATCTCGAGGTTTTTGACTCGCAAGTCGATTGCCTCTTCAATCCCCATGATGCAAGCTTCATACTCTGCCTCATTGTTAGTGCATTCGAAAGTCAACCGAGCAGCTAAAGGTGTATGGACCCTTTCTGGCGAGATGATAACAGCACCTACTCCACTTCCATTCATGTTCACAACTCCGTCAAACATCAACTTCCATTTGGTTTCAGGGTCTGGCCCCTCCTCCGAAAGTGGTTCTTCATAGTCTTTCATCTTGAGGAACATGATGTCCTCATCCAGAAACTCGAACCTCATGGGTTGATAATCATCGATTGGCTGCTGAGCCAAGTATTATGACAATACGCTTCCTTTGATTGCCTTTTGCAAAGTGTAATGTATATCATACTCTGTTAATATCATCTGCCACCAGGCTACTCTTCCTGTCAGAGTTGGCTTTTCAAAAATGTATTTCACAGGATCCATCTTGGAAATTAAGAGAGTAGTGTGAGTCAGCATGTACTGTCTTAGTCGGCGAGCAGCCCATGCCAAAGCGCAGCAAGTTTTCTCGAGCAGTGAGTAGCATGTCTCACAATCGGTAAACTTTTTAATAAGGTAATAAATGGCGTGCTCTTTTCGACCAGACTCATCCTGCTGACCCATCACACATCCCATCGATCCTTCAAGCACGGTAAGATACATAATCAAAGGTCTCCCTGGCACTTGAGGCATGAGAATTGGAGGTTCTAGCAGGTATTCTTTGATTCGGTCAAAGGCTTGCTGGCAGTCTTTATTCCATTTAATGGCCTGATTCTTCCTCAGAAGCTTAAAGATGGGCTCACACGTGGCAGTTAGGTGAGAGATAAACCGTGCAATGTAGTTTAGTTTCCCTAAGAAACCACGCACTTGCTTTTCAGTCTTCGGCTCAGGCATCTATTGGATGGCTTTCACTTTGGCTGGATCAACCTCAATTCCCCGCTCACTAACAATGAAGCCGAGTAGCTTGCCAGAACGGACCCCAAAGGTACACTTATTCGGATTCAACCTCAGTTTGAACTTCCGGAGTCTGTCAAACAACTTTTCTAGATTAACCAATTGCTCTTCCTCTGTTTGGGATTTTGCTATCATATCATCAACATAAACCTCAATTTAATGATGAATCATGTCGTAAAATAGCGTCACCATCGCCCGTTGATAAGTGGCTCCAGCATTCTTCAACCCAAATGGCATAACCTTGTAACAGAAGGTGCCCCAAGGCGTGATGAAAGTTGTCTTTTTCATATCATCGGGGGACATCTTAATCTGGTCATAACCGGAAAATCCGTCCATGAAAGAAAACACAGAAAACTGAGCAGTATTATCGACAAGCACATCTATGTAAGGTAGAGGGAAGTCATCTTTGGGGTTGTCCCTATTCAAATCCCTGTAGTCTACACACATCCTGACTTTACCGTCTTTCTTAGATACCATCACAATGTTGGCAACCCACGAAGGGTAACTGTTCACGGCCAAGAAACCAGCATCAAACTGTTTTTGTACTTCTTCTTTTATCTTGATTGCCATATTAGGACGTGTTCACCTCAACTTCTGCTTTATTGGAGGACAATCTTCTCTGAGAGGCAACTTGTGCACCACAATGTATGTGTCTAAACCAGGCATATCTTGGTAGGACCATGCGAAGATATCAACATATTCTTGAAGCATAGCAATTAAACGAGTCTTGACAGATTCTTCTAATGCGGCCCCGATCTTGACTTCTTTCTTGTCTTCTTCAGTACCCAGGTTTATCACTTCGACAGCTTCTTCGTGCGGCTGAATCAACTTCTCCTCCTGCTTAAGCAGCCTGGCCAATTCTTCAGGTAGTTCGCAATCCTCTTCACCCTCCTCATCGGCTTGATAAATTGGATTGTCAAAGTCATACTCAGCCATAACAGGGTCGTCATTGATAAGATCCGGTGACGAGCACCTGCATGAATGGTGATTCATGCAAGGCTTTAGCAAAAACATGAGAAAATGAGAAACATTGCCATTTTAAAACTTTTCTTTCTTTTTGAAAAACAAAAAGCAAAAACGAAAGACAAAGAACAACATGAATGAATGTGAAACGTCAGCTTTATTTAGGATTATGAATTGTGTTAAGAACAAAAGAACCCTTACAAAGAGCTACTATGACCCAGGCAAGACATAGTGCTTGAATACAGGAAAAAAAGAAACAAAAATTATTACTCTTCGAAAGAGGTGACTGAGATAAGCCTTTCTGATGTCCAATTGCTAAGCTGAGTCCCTAGAACGGCAGGCCTGATCCACTCATCTAGGTCACAGTCACTATCAACTGCGTCATCCTGCACGGCACTGATGTTTCCATAATCCACCACTCCCGCACTCATGAAAGTAATCAGGCTTTGACAACCTTTAGCACTTGGTCCAGACGATGACTTCCCAGGATGGTAACCAATTCCGAACATATCTTTCTTTTCTGGCACTTCTACTGGACTGCCCCAGCCTTCTCGCACCCCTGACTCTACCAACTCAAGAGCTTGCTTATAAGAGGCCACGGAAACCCCCCTCTTTAGTTCTTCAGGAGAAGCTGCCACTGCAGATGCTTGTTTAGTTTTCAAGGGCTCAAAAGCCTGACATGGAGTTTCAACTATTTCGCCATCCATCTCCACATACTTGAATGAAGTCAGATTACTAACAAAAATGTCTTCTTCCCCACTGACAGTTACAATTTTACCCTCCCAGACGAACTTTAGCTTTTGATAGAGTGTGGACGATACTGCTCCTGCTGAATGTATCCAAGGGCTTCCGAGCAAACAACTGTATGCAGGCTGTATATCCATTACGTAGAACGCGGTATTGAAGATTTGCGGACCTACTTTGATTGGTAACTCCACCTCCCCGAACACCGATCTCCTCGACCCATCAAATGCTCTAACTACCAGGTCGCTAGGCTTTAGAACTAATCCATCATAATCCAACTTCATCAGTGATTTCTTGGGCAAGACATTCAACGACGATCCGATGTCTACCAACACATGAGAGAGTACTGCGCCCTTAAATTCTAAAGAGATATGCAGTGCCCGATTATGAGCACGCCCTTCAGAAGTCAGATCCATGTCTGTGAAACCCAATCTGTGACTGGCATTGACACTAGATACCACCGCTTCCAACTGATTTACTGAAATATCCTAAGGAACATACGCCTTGTTCAGAATATTCAAGAGAGCCTTCCTGTGGGAATCAGAACACATGAGCAAGGACAAGATGGAAATCTTCGACGGAGTCTACTGCAGATGGTCCACAATCTTGTAGTCGCTCTTTTTGATAATTCTCATAAATTCTTCAACTTCTTTATCAAAGGTAAGGTCTGGATTCGTTACTGGTGCGAGCTCATTGACAACCACTGGCTGCTTCCCTCTCGCTCTAGCTTGGGCTTCTGCGGTGTCTCTGGGTGGTATCACACTATTTCTTAGTGTTTCTGGCGCAAATAACCTTCCTCTTCTAGTAAATCCCCCTACTCTAACATTTTCTACTTGAGTTGGGGTTGTACTAGACGTGGCCAACTCTTGCTTCTGGCCGTTACAATATACTTCTCCACCATAATTCCAAGGAATAGCTCTATCGCTCTGATACATTACCGGTCCTGCAGTGGTGATGGTTATCGGTGCCGCTCTGGCCCGTGAAGGAACTTGAGATGGATCATAGAAGATAGTTACTGTGGAGACTTCGCTTTCTTTTACAACCTTGTCAAACTGCAACATTGCCTCATCAATCATACTCTAGATCCCTGCTTTCAATTGCTCACAACCATTTGTAGCTTCAGCACATCCTGGACAATCAAATTCACACCCAGGAAAGATACCCTTCTTTGACAAGAAAACTTTAACAGCATTCAACGGATTCTGCAGTTTGTTGACATCACATACCAAGTTTAGATTCTCCCCTTCATCAATTGCCCCAACCGTACCTCCGTGAGAAGGCCTAGGGTTCTGTATTACATTAGGAGTAGGAGCGAAGTTGATCGCTTTGGAATCTACTAGGTCTTGGACTACATACTTCAAGGCCTTGCAGTTTTCCGTGGTATGTCTGGGGGCTCCGGAATGAAATTCACATCTAGCGTTTGTATCGTACTCTTCAGGAAGTTGCCCCGGCTTTGGGGGTTGCAAAGTTCTGAGCTGAACCAGCTGGAGTTGGAGGAGATTCTTCAGAAGTTGTGAATAGGACATAGGCGGAGTTTCAAACTACATTTCTCTGGTCCTCTGAGAATAGTATTGACGGGGAGCTTTTTGTTGATACCCTTGAGAGCGTTGCGGCTGCGGTGGTTGGACTTGCTGTTGAACAGGTTGAGCTGAGATAGTGACAGGAGCCACTTGCTGATAAAACCCTCTGTTACTTCCTCCCCTCTGCGCGTACACTTCCACGGTCTCTCCTTCTCTTCTCTTCACGAAGGGTTTCTTGATACCGGAATTTGAAGCTCCTCCGTTCTGAATATTCCCTTGCTTGATCCAACTTTCTATCCTCTCGCCAGTCAAGATGATACCTGAGAATCCACTTGAAGAACATCCAGCTAGCCTTTCCATGAAATGCCCAGGGAGGGTATCCAGGAACAGGTCTACCATTTCTCTCTCCAACAAAGGCGGTTGCACTCTAGCGGCCACTTCACGCCACCTTTGTGCGTAATCTTTGAAACTCTCTGAGCTCCTCTAAGTCAGACTCTGAAGTTGAGTGCGACTGGGTGCCATGTCAATATTATACTGATACTGCTTGAGGAATGCTTCTCCCAATTCCTTCCAGTTTCTTACAGAACTTCTCTCTAGCTTCATATACCATTCCAAGGACCCTCCGGAGAGACTATCCTGGAAGTAGTACATCCATAGCTTTTCATCCCTAGTATGGGCAGCGATCTTTGGATAGAATGCCTGCAAGTGAGTCTTTGGGCAGGAGCTACCGTTATACTTGTCAAAAGTAGGCGGCCTGAATTTGTGAGGAATAGCCACCCCGGGAACTAGGCCCATGTCAGACACATCTATCCCCAAAGTGTCTCTACACTCGAGGGCTTTGACTTTCTCAGCACACATCAAAAAGTCTTGAAGGTTTCCTTCTCCACCGAACCCCATGTCGTTGTTGAAAGAGGTGAATTGATCCTCCTGCCTATCTTGTACTGGAATGAAAGTTGTCGTGCCCTGTTCTGGAATTTGAGGTCCACCTGGGCCATTGTTGGTGTTGGGAGGAGCCACTTGAACGTCAGGAGTGGTCACAGGAGTGTTAGTCCGAGGAGGGTTGAGCCCTTGAATTGCATTCCTTAACTCTTGTTGTCCCTGAGCCATCCATTGCATCATGACCATGAATTCTCCCATTCTGGTGTGAAACTCATTAAGCTCCATTTGCATAGCGTCCATGACTGTCCTCTGGTTGCTGCGAGTTGCGTAGCAATGTGGGATATCTTGTCGGAGATGTCAGGTCTTGGCAACTCTCGCAATCTTTGCCTGTAACACAGATAAATTAAGCATCCTGTAGAAAAAACCTGCAAAAACGAAGAAGAAATGCAAATGATGCGTATGCAATGCAATGTGTTCCTTTTATTCCCAAGGCTTTCCCTTTTCCGGTCCTGGCATTAAGAGAATGATAATTGGGAAGAAGACCCAAGTGATGTTCAAATAAAGTGACGGCCGTGGAGAATTGGTGCTCATTACCCCGTGTCGGTGCAACAAATAACAAACAAGAGATTCAAAGGAAGTCAATCACATAAACTGAAGTTTGAAACAACAAAGTCCCCGAAGGGTGCCAATCAAAAGAACAACAAAGTATATCAAATAAAAGGAATCCCACAACAAGCCTGTGGGTGATCCAAGTACAATAGCATGAAACTAAACTCTAGGAAGCTCTAAGTCTTGCAGCCTCTAGCTAAGACGCTTGACATTCTGGAACAACTAAACGATATCCGGATGGTGGGGCTCCTGGATGATTCTCTGGATGAGGAGGTACCTTAGATCAAAGGAAGCATGTAACTCTTCAATCTGCTGCAGGAAAGTCATCTCATTCTCTTTGCTCGGACCCGGCTCGGCCTTTGACTTCTTCACATTAGCACGAAGCTTCAGCTCTTCAACTTCTTTCTAGACATCTTTAGCTATTTGTTGACTCTTTGTCATCTGATGAAGATACTCTCTCTGTTGCTCTTGTGCCTTCCGAACTAACTTCGCTTGCTCAACCAAAGCATCTTGGAGGTTCTTGACCTTTAACTCGAATTCAGCTTCTACCTCCTTTTGCTTCTTCTGATTATCGCTCCACTTCTCTTGCCAAACTGTAATGGCTTCATTAGCCTCATTAAGTTCTTTCTTATCCCTCCGACGCTGACTCGCCTTATGAATCTCAGCCAATCCTCTCTTCCTAAAGTATAGCTCTCTTTCCTCGAAGTCCTTCTACTTAAGACGAACCGTTTCTTCAGCTCGGTGAGCTCTATCTTCTAACTGCTGGTTCTGAATCATCAATTTCTGACAAGAATTGTAAGCCTCTTGATTCTCAACTCTAAGCTGCTTGACCAAAGCTTCCAATTTCTGGTAATCTTCCAAAGGCACCGTGGTAGGTGGTGGTAACGGTGCAGAGAAAGGGATTAGAGTTACTTGAGCTTTCTCTCTTACCCAAGCTTCAACGGGAAGCATTTGGTTATCACTCCTGCCCAAGCGCTCTATACCCTTTCTATTAATCAATTTCCAAGCACCTGCAGCTTCCCGTACCAATGGGAGATTGTCCTTCACAGGGAAATAGAAAGTCTGATCCAACTCTGAATCTTTGGGAACATTCTTCAAAGCATATCCTAATTGTCTTCTCAAAAGTATGGGGTTGTAATTAATGCCCCCAGCTACTCCTAAGAGGGGAACATTAGGATACCCTCCACAGCTGGAGATGAGCTCTTTCCCTTTTAGCCTTAAGGTGAACCATCTAATGTCTTTGGAGGTCAATGTGCTCAGCTTTTGCGACCAGATTACTTTGGGATCCGTGAATACTCCAGTAATAGGGATGTGCCTCATAAACCATGTGTAGAATAACGGGGCACAACATCTAACCAGACCACCTCGTCTCTTCTCGTTCTTATAATGTATTGAATAATACAAATCTCCCAAGAGAGTGGGTACATGATTTTTCATCACAAACAAATGAATGGAATTCATATCCACGAACTTCTCCATGTCAGCAAACAAAACTATCCCATATACAGATAATGCCAAGATGGCGCAAACTGAATCCCACTGCTTTTCCACGGCACGTTCTTCAGCTCTTCTGAACAGAAACTCTAAGGGAAAACCAAGTACTCCTGCCTTGGTGGCAACCAGATTAGCAGATATCTCTGACGAGCTCAAATAAAGAGCTTTAGCAATGTCAACATGAGTCGGTCTTGTCATTTCTGAATTGAAAGGAATTTGGTCTTTGATAGGCAGTCCCAAAATCTCAACATACTCTTCTAGCAATGGACCTAGCTAGAAATCAGGGAATGTGAAACATCGGAGTCTAGGGTCATAATAATGTAGCAAGGTATGGATGGCACTCCTTTGTGAACTATCCAGATTGAACACCATGTCCAGAATATCACCATATCGCTGTTTGAAAAATCCCAAATGACCCGGGGTAATAAGAGACACCATCTGCTTGAGTAAGTCCGCCTTGGTATCAAAACAATTGTAGAAAATATTCTTCTTTTTGACATCTTCCATCTTTGAAGCAAGTATACGACCAGGAACTGGGAGTAGTGCGGACCCTGAGAATTAAAAGAACACAAATGATTAATGATGTTATGATGCTTATGCAAGGCGAGGCATGTGATCAGTGAAGTGTCTGTGATGTGCCAATCATATAATTAGGTGTCGGTGCAAGGCCACAATATCAACATATCATAATAAAAATCCCTCTGATCCGGGATCCATATCTTAGAACCAGAGAACCAGATCACAAAACTGAACCAATGGCAAAGCGGGTATGTTGCAAGTCTTAGAGTTCCTACAAAACCTGTAAACCCCTCCCAATCTCACGGGTGTGCTACTCGGGTCAACATCACGGACTCTCAAAGTCGAATAGCAATAATAAGTTCACCATTTCCGAGAAATGGCTCATGACCAAATCAGGGAATCGGTTTGGCATTATGTACTACTCAGGGAGGCCTCAGCTGAGTCCGGAAAAACAAGCATCCCTCACAAGTCCCCAACTTCAAGCATTGAATCGAGAAACAATAGTACATTCATCCTGAAGGGTACAATACTACGGTCATACGAACAGTTTGCTTTAACTGGATTCCTATGAGAGAACCAGGCCATCCTATGCGAGTTCCCAATGGACCCTCGGATGCGAGTGGGTTTGCCAACAAATGTGGTCTGCCACTGTCATCACTGGAGAGGGGTGTTCCCATTAAGGTTCTTGAAGATCGGTCACCAGATGCACCTAACTATCAAGTTCGTACCCTAAAGTGGGGTAATCCCCACACAGAATAGTTCCAAGACGGTCGCAATCTAGGTGTGGAACACATCTCCACTCATCATAGTGAGATACCATGGAAGTACAATGTCTGTCCATGCTAATCCTATAGTGCACTCAAGCCGGGTATTTGGCTTATCTCACAGAAACTCCCATCCCACGGAAAAAATGAAAACCAGCACAGCCAGACAGTCCAGTATAATATGATGCATGGAAAATAAATACTGAAAGCGGTAAATAAATGCGGTAAAGTAAAGCTGTAAAGTAAAACTGTGAATAAAAAACAGTAAAGCTAAACTAAAGCACACAGTAGCAAACAGATAAACACCCAAAGAAACAAACCCAAACAGGCGCTAGGATTGACTCTACGAGGGAAACCAGAGATTCTGGGTTCGATCCGCAACAGAGTCGCCAGCTGTCGCTCCCGGGATTTTCATCCTAGTACAAACGCGAAAGTGGCGCGGAAAAGGTAGAGTCGCCAGCCAGGCAATTTTATCCCGAAAGAATGGGAAAGGTAATGCTGCACAAACCTGAGGAAGAAGGAAAGGACAAGGTCCTGCGAACCAAAGATCTGGGTTCGGGAGTCGGTTACGACCTGGGAAGGTATTAGCACCCCACACCGTCTGCCATACCCGAAGGGATCCACGCTTGCTTGCTTGTTTCAAAGGGTGAGAAAATAAAGAATATAATTGCAGCTGAATAAATGAACTACTAAACTGGAATGAGGAATGGAAATGGGAAAGGAACTGGAAAAGAAAATAAAAAGAAATAATGGGGAAATGTAGGGAAAATAAAGAATATGCTCGAACGGGCCCTACCCCGCTGCCTACGTACCTCATCGGGATTATGAGGATCAGAGTCGACGTAGTTCGCCTAACTAAGGCGGGAACTATTTGTTTGTGTTTTTTATGCTGGAACTGCGTATGTCTATGCTCAGGTGTTGCAAGCTCGTCTGGTACGAGTGCGTTTACCGTCTTGCATGTGAGACAAGTCGTCGTGAGTTCGCGTTGTGAGTGAATGAGATGAGAAAAGAAGTTCCCGCAGGATAGTCGCTTATTGTTTGTTCTTGTCTCTTATGAGAAATTTTTTGAATTTGTTTGTGAACATTCTCACACTAAGACCTATCCATCGCGGTAAATATTTACACCTCGCCCCGAAACAGGACGCGTATAAGTACTCTGCAATAAAGTATCATGGCGTTTAAGAACATTCAACCTTTATTAGGTATTTTTATTATTTTTCTTTATGAGATGGGAAAGAAAGACTCAAGTTGCAAAAGGCAAAATCTAAGGGATTAAGACTCAATCCTAATTTTGTTTATTTATTCACAAGTGGTCCTAATGGTTTGTGTGGTTTCCTAAACCTAAGGAATGAAAGGAACTAGAAACTACTAGAATTCAACTTACTTCATAATGAAGTTAAATTGATTCTAAAACAATGGGGAAGCCTATACAAGTGAAAAAATTCAAATAATAAGGCAAGCATTAAAATGGAACAAGGAATAAAATTTAAAAAAAAAATGCATTTCAAGGTATAAAACCAAAAACAAGCCTAAACTTTATCTAAATCTATTCATTAGCAATTCTAAGCCTAAGTCCTAAAACTAAGGGAACTATATAATATTATCATTCTAAAAATCAGTAATTAAACTATGCTAAGTCAATTTAATATCCTAAGATTAACCCTAATTAAACTACTTCTTAAGGGATCCTAATATTCTAAACTAAACTAGGTGAATTTTACATGTATAACTAGCCTAAAGATTAATACACTAAAAATATTAAAGGACCTGGAAAAAATATGAAATTAATCCTATAAGGTCCTAAAGTTGATTATTACATTGTGCTAAAAAATATCCTAAAAATTCAGAAGTTAACTATGTCTAAAAATCATTTAAATCTACTTAAGGATTAACTATTACTTTCCATGGATTAAGCTACTAAAACAGTGGATAAAATGGCCTATAAATTCTACCAAAATTATTATAGGTCCTCTTATTAGTCCTCTAACCATAGCAAAAAGAATGGATCCAAAATCCTAATGGAGGGGGACAAAATAAAATGAACAAAATAAAGTGCAGTAAAAAGAAATTCAATAAAATGCTAATTAAGAGAAAAATCGAAATTAAATAGAAAATAACCAAAATTCAGAAAATAAAAGTGTCACAAATTTCTAAATTGAATTAAAAAACTAATGGAATTTTTATAGAATTTTATTATGAATTTTACTATTTTTTCATGATTTATTTCTAAACTATGTTAAGACAAAAATAAAATCTAAAAAAATAAATAATGGAGGGGGTGCAAGAAGAGTAAGTTTTTATAGTTATTATGGAATGGGTCTAACCGGGGGTGTGAATAATAATGATCCTGAGCCCAGTTGTGCAGGATCTCTGAAGCGTATCCTATGGGCTTTCGGTCAAGATCTTTGACTAAATGGAGGCCACATGATTCTGTCTTTTCCATGGTAATTTAATCAAACGATTCACAGACGCAGGCGCATGGGAATTTACGGTGGAAGGCATGCATGGAATTGGCCGCAGGAATAGCCTATCGGACGGTGACACGTGTCACCGCCGGTGTGGCTGGGAAATCCAAACAATTTGATCTTATCCTCTTGAACATTGAAACGGTATATTTTATATGGGGATTATGCGAAATTAGCTGCAGGTTAATGGAGATTAAATTATCTTTATTGCGGTTTAATTCCAAAATCCTCTTAAACTTCTAATAGCTTATATTAATTATTCTTTAATTAAAACTTAAAACAACATCAATACAAGAAGGGGATGAAGCATAGAACAACCTAAACCTAAATCTTCTTCCTCATCTTGCGCCGCCACCGACCTCTCTCTTCCGCCTTCTTCTTCATTCCACCGTCCTCATCTCTTCCACCTCACCTTCTTTCTCTTCCAAATCAAAACAAAACCAAAGACCTAAAACTCTCCTTTTCCCAATCTGAATCAAAACCATAAGTCCGTAAATCAATACGCCAAGCAAAATCCAAAGATTCACAAGCAATCACGTTGGATCGATGAGCATCAATCCACGCACTAATGAAATAATAGCGTCTCGTACCTTGAGATTTCGCTGCCGACGAAGATGCGAACGGAAAACCTTGAATCGCGGACGAATGAGCTTCGAAGATGAACCGGATATGGACGCGATGAGGGAAATTTCGAGTGCTGTGAATCGATCTCAGGTATGATATGAACTCACTTCATCTTCTTCCGATCTCGAAACGTTCCGTCTTGAGTTATTGCTGAGCTCTTGAGATATTAACGCGTGGACATGAATCTTGCAGGTCTTGTGAAGGATGAAGATGCGATTGGTTGAAGAAGGTTGGTGATGATGATGATGGAGGATGAAGAGTGCTGATTGAAGAGTGTGATGAAGGTTGAATGAAAGCCATTGAAGGTTGGTGAATGAATTCGGATTTGGTGAAGAGAGGATTGGAGAATGAGAGTTTGAAGAAGAAGAGGAAGAATGATCCGAGAAGAGAGAAATTGAGAGAAGAAGAAGAAGAAAGATTTATATCCAATAGGCCAAGCCTTGTGAAGAGTTTAGATGAAGTTTCCAGAAAAAAAAACGGTTAGGCAAGTTTGTTATGATTCTTTTATTCATTTTTTTTGTTAGAGAGCAACTGAATTTCTTTCCTTCTATCTGTATAACTGAAACTGAATTTTTGTTATTTATGTTATGTTTGTTAGAGATTGACTGAAGAGGAGCTGAAGAGTGAAGATAAGGATCGTTCGAGATTGAAAGTCAATGGTAAAGAGTGTAGTAGTAGAAATTGAAGAAGTTTACAGTTTTTTTCGATTGAAAGTGGAGAGTGATTTCAGATGCAGAATGGCGATGCCGATTCAAGATAATGAAGATCTTCGTTGTTAAAGTTCCAAAGGTTGTCAGCGATTGACAATGATATGAACCGAGTTGAAGCTTTGAAGGTTCATATTATGATGAAGGATGCAAAGTGTTGAAGAGACTTATGAAAGATTCCCGTTCAAGAGGGTTTTCGTTGAAGATTTGTTGAAGATAATAGTGATGACTCAACGCTTTTAAGTAATTTATCTTATCTTTCTATTTTGAAATTGCTCCTTTTGAATTGTTGTTAATGTTGATCCTCTTGCAGGCAGAATGTTGATTTTGTATGCTGAATTGGCGGTTCTTGATGAAGATGGTATGCGAGAGATCGATGAGGATAGAGTGATGCTTGGAGATTTGCGAGAGTGACGAATTGCTGAAGAAGTATCAATGAAGAGTGATTGAATATCTATGTTGATGTCGTTGCGGATAGTGGTTATGAATCTGGATGTGCCGGTTTGGTGTTGAATCGATTAGGTGAAGAGGAAGCGGCATGAAGATAACGAAGATGGAAGATTGTTGTAGAGTTGAAGGAGGTTTTTCTATTAATGATGATGGTGAAGGTTCAGAAAACTCCTTCTCTCCTTTTCTTTTATGACTTTGTAATAGGATTTTCGATAAATTACCTTCTATGTTTCTTTCCTTTTGCAAAACCGTGTTGATGTTGTGATTATTATTGATGATTTTCTACAGGTTCCATTTGAAAATGGTGATGATGAGGTGGTGTATTGAAGAAGAATTTCAGAGAGGGATCGAAGAAGATGATGGAAAAGTGCTGAAGAATCCTGAAGTCTTGAAGAGGAGTTTTTTTTTGTTTGTTTCTCTGTAACTTTTCTGCCATATCAGTTACAACTTGTAACTGACTTCTTCTGTCCAATATCCTGTTCTGGTGTGAATACCCCCTGTAACTCTTTTTTTTGTTAGACTTGTAATTGGATTTGATATAACGAACTTGAATGAGATATAAACCTCATAGATTCACATGATCAATTTTAACACATTCAATTCGAAATATCCCTCCAATTCAAATTGAGCTTGTGTCCGTATTACCCTTTGGTTCCAATAGCTTCAAAGTCAAATCCCATTAACTGGTCCTTCGCCCATTCAAACCATTAGGTGCACAATGATGAAGAAAATTAACTTAAGATGGTAAGGAAAAAAATGCATCCTTGTAACTTGATAAAGGAGAAATCCTTAATCCACGAATCAGACCCTAACTCAAAATACCTCTGAATTGAACACCTGATGATAGGCCAGATGCACCGGTGAATAGCCTTTGCAAGTGAAATCCCTGGAGATTACTTAATTAGGGAAATAAACCGTGATAAAGCATCAAAAGTACCAAAAGATGTTACTGATGGCCATATACCAAAACCTTGAGTTCATCTAACGATTACCGATAGGGTAGGAGACCCTAATTCCATAATCCCTGAGGAAAATTCAGTGAAGTGGAAACCATACACCCATGGAATCACCTGGTTCTTCATAGGGAATTAAACCCATGCCTTAGGCGTCAATGAAATGCATGATTGCGAATGATATGACCTAATGGTAAATGCAGATGAATGCAAACGTAAGCCAGTTAGGGAATAAAAAGTGAGGGCAAATTTTTAGGTATTACAGTGCTCCACCAGAGAAAACCTTCTTTACTATGAATGGACCATCATAGTTTGGAGTCCATTTGCCCCTGTGGTCTGTATGAGGAGGAAGAAGTCTTTTCAGCACAAGATCTCCCACTTGGTATTCCTGAAGCCTGACTTTCTGATCGAAGGTTTTCTTCATCCTTTTCTGATATAACTGCCCATGACAGATGGCAGCTAGCCTTTTCTCTTCGATTAAATTCAATTGATTGTACCGAGACCGGACCCATTCTGCTTCGTCCAGCTTTACATCCATCATTACCCGTAAGGAGGGTAGCTCAACTTCAACAGGTAGGACTGCCTCCATACCGTACACAAGCTGATAAGGTGTTGCCCCAGTAGATGTTCTGATTGAGGTTTTATACCCATGCAAATAAAATGGTAGCATCTCATGCCAGTCCTTGTAGGTAAATGCCATCTTCTACACAATCTTCTTGATGTTCTTGTTAGCGGCCTCAACAACGACGTTCATCTTTGGCCTATAAGGAGAAGAGTTGTGATGTTGGATTTTGAAGTCCCAACACAGTTCTGCCATCATTTTGCTGTTCAAATTGGAACCATTATCAATAATGATTCGCTCGGGAGCTCCATATCGACAGATGATGTCTCTTTTCAGAAATCTGGCTACCACTTGTCTGGTGACGTTTGCGTACGAAGCTGCTTCAACCCATTTGGTGAAGTAATCAATGGCTACCAGGATGAATCTATGGCCATTTGAAGCAGTTGGTTCAATTTTTCCAATCATGTCAATGCCTCTCATAGCAAAGGGCCAAGGTGAAGACATCACGTTCAAAGGATTTGGAGGCACATGCACTTTATATGCGTAGATCTGGAACTTGTGGCATTTTCTGGCATAGGCACAACAGTATGCATCCATTGTGATCCAGTAGTAACCTGATCTTAACAATTTCTTTGCCATTGCATGTCCTCCGGCATGGGTACCAAAAGAACTTTCATGCACCTCGTGCATCAGTAGGTCTGCTTCTTTCTTGTCAAAACATCTGAGCAGAACCATGTCAAAGTTTTGCTTGTATAATGAACCATCAACATTAAGGAAGAAACTTCCGGCCAACCTTCTTAATGTCTTCTTATCATTGGATGATGCCCCAGGTGGGTATGTTTGATCCTCTAAGAAGCTTTTGATGTCATGGAACCACGACTTGTCATCTTTAGCAATTTCCATAGAGAATACGTATGCTAGTCGGTCTAGTCTGGATACCAAAATTCGAGGCACATAATTGGCAGTTTGAACCTTGATCATGGAGGAAACGGTAGCTAAAGCATCTGCGAACTGATTTTCGTCTCGAGGGATGTACTCAAGTTTGACTGTTGTGAAGAAAGTCAATAATATCCTCGTGTAGTCACGGTATAGAATCAGATGCTCTTGGTGAGTATACCGTTTGCCGTTGGTCTGATTGATTAGCAAAGCTGAATCCCCAAAGACATTCAAAGTCTTGATCCTGAGGTCAATGGCTTCCTCAAGACCCATGATACAAGCTTCATATTCAGCTTCATTATTAGTGCAGGCAAATGTGAGTTTTGTCGAGAAAGGCATATGAACTCCTTTAGGTGTAATGAGCACTGCACCAACTCCACGACCATTCATAATGACAGCCCCGTCAAACATCATAGTCCATTCTTCCTCTGGGTCAGGCCCTTCGGTGTGAATTGGCTCTTCATAATCTTTTGCTTTTAAGTACATGATGTCTTCATTAGGGAAGTCAAATCTCATGGGCTGGTAATCATCAATGGGTTGCTCAGCTAGATAGTCAGATAGTACACTGCCCTTGATGGCCTTTTGAGATGTGTACTGAATGTCATACTCTGTCAGAATCATTTGCCATCTTGCAACCCTTCCGGTAAGTGTTGGCTTCTCAAATATGTACTTGACGGGGTCCATTTTTGAGATCAACAAAGTAGTGTGAGTCAACATATACTTCCTTAGTCAGCGAGCAGCCTACGCTAAAGCACAACAAGTTTTCTCGAGTAGTGAATAATGTTGTTCACAATCAGTAAACTTTTTGCTTATGTAGTATATTGCATAATCATTTCGACCAGACTCGTCATGCTGGCCCAACACACACCCCATTGACCCTTCTAATACTGTTAGGTACATTATCAGAGATCTTCCTTCAATTGGAGGCATGAGAATCAGAGGTTCTTGCAGGTACTCCTTGATGTCGTTCCACCTGACTGTCTGTTCCTTTCTTAATATCTTGAACAGGGGTTCACAGGTTGTAGTGAGGTGAGATATGAACCTTGAGATGTAGTTCAATCTACCCAAGAATCCCCGAACTTCTTTTTCTGTTCTAGGTACAAGCATCTCCTGAATGGCTTTGACTTTGTCAGGATCAACTTCAATTCCCTTTTCACTTACGATAAATCCCAACAACTTACCGGAACGTACCCCGAATGTGAATTTGTTGGGGTTCAACTTCAATTGATATTTCCTCAGACGTTTGAACAACTTCAGCAGATTTACCAGATGGTCTTCTTCAGTAAGGGACTTGGCAATCATGTCATCCACGTAGCATTCAATTTCCTTGTGGATCATATCATGGAATAACGTTACCATAGCCCGTTGATAAGTGGCACCGACGTTTTTCAGTCTAAACGACATTACCTTGTAACAAAATGTGCCCCAAGGTGTGATGAAGTTTGTTTTCTGCATGTCTTCGGGTGACATTTTGATCTGATTGTAACTAGAGAATCCATCCATGAAAGAAAACACCGAGAACTGAGTTGTGTTGTCGACCAACACATCAATTTGAGGTAATGGGAAATCATCCTTTGGGCTAGCTCTGTTCAGGTCCCGGTAATCCACACACATACGCACCTTTACATCCTTCTTAGGCACTGGTACAATGTTAGCGACCCACGGCGGGTAACTAGTTACAGCAAGGAAACCGGCATCCCACTATTTTTGTACCTCTTCCTTAATATTCATGGCCATATCTGGGCGAGTATGGAGTAGCTTTTGCTTCACTAGAGGGCAATCTTCTTTTAATGGCAGCTTGTGCATAACAATATCCGTATCTAGACCTGGCATGTCTTGATAGGACCAAGCAAAGACGTCGACGTATTCCCGAAGCATGTCAATAAGCTGTTCTTTTAATGAAGCTTGCAGACTGACCCCAATCTTTACTTCTTTCAAATCCTCCTCGGTATCAAGATTAACAGTTTCAACCTCCTCCTGATGAGGAGTAATCACTTTCTCTTCTTGCCTCAACAACCTGGCTAACTCCTCATGTAACTCATAGTCTTCTTCAACCCCTTCATCGACTTGATTAATTGGATTGTCGAAGTCATACAAGGTCATAGCAGTGCTGTTGTCGGTGCAATACGGAGGATAATCTCTGTAAGGGTTGAGATTTGTTCGTTTTAGTGATCAATTTTAATCTTGTTTAGAAAAAGTGTAAATGAAACTAGTATTTTGAAAACATTGCCATTTTATTGTTTTGTACAAAAATGAAAAATGAAAAGACAGTGAGTGAAAGAGAGAATTGTTTGCAAAAGATGTCCAATATTCATTGATATTCCATTTGCACAAAATTACAAATATGGCCCTATTACAAAATGAGTCCTGACACCTTGGGCAAGATGCAGGACTTGATGCATGCTGAAAAAGGCAAGAAATAATAATTAATCTGCAGGAGTAACCCTTATAATTTCCTGGGAAGACCAGTTAAGGACTTAGTGACCCGGGATCCTTGGACGTATCCAGTTCTCCAGGTTGAGGTCACTTTCTACCTCATCTTCGACGTTATTGACAGCATCTGGGGTGAGCATCCCCCCACTAACGAACTTGGGCTCCTTAGCAACCTCTGCTTGATCTTGTCAGAATGGTTTGTAACCCAAACCGAACCTATCCTTTTTCTTCTCCACCGGTAGCAGCTTGCCCCAGCCTTGGGCATTTCCATCTTCAACAACCTTCTGGGCTTGCTGATAGAAGACAATTGAAGTAACCATCCTATCCTTCTGGGATGCAGCAAATACTTCAGTTGTCGCCTCATTGACGTTCAGTGCTTCGAACCCTTGGCTCATAGTTTCATGGATTTCACCATCCATCTCATGTATTTGTATGTAGCCAGATGGCTAACAAAGATATCCTCTTCACCACAGATGGTGATAACTTGTCCTTCCCACTCATATTTCAATATCTGGTGAAGGGTCGACGTAACCGCGCCAGCGGCGTGTGAAATTCTGTGATCAGGTATGAGATGTCCTAAGAGATGTCCCAACACTTAATAGGACATTTGACAAATTTAACCAAAACTTAAACAGCAAGAAAAGTAAACAACACAGAAGTTTGTTAACCCAGTTCAGTGTATAACCACACCTACATCTGGAGGCTACCAAGCCAGGAGGAAATCCACTATTAGTAATATTAATTCTAGACTTAAACCACCCTGTTTAATCTATCACTTAATACTTACCCAATGCAATTTCTACCTAAGACTCACTTAGATAAGAGTACCCTACTCACTCCCCCTCAATCACCCAGTGATCAAGTTTACAAGTTTACTGAAATTGAAGACATCCTTCAAACAAAACAGCTTGATCTTACTTAACAGTTTCAATCAAGTCACAAATGCACTTTTGCTTAAAAGCTCATAAAGTGGTACATAAAAACAACCTGCTATTAAAACACTAGACACCCTATTTGGTCTTCTGAAATTCGTACTCAATTCTATGAGTTTCTGTTGTTTAAATAGGTATCTGAATTTTGGGCTTTCTGTAGAATGATCCAGCCCTAATGTGCAGCAACTGTCACCTTGAATTTAGGGTTTGTTACCTCCTATATTCTAGGTGCATTAGGTCTTCTGTTTTAATCTGAATCTTCAATTTAAAACTCCCTACAGATGCGCCTTGTTCTGTTTTTATCCAGCATTAATTAATCCCAGATAGTTCTCCTTAAATATCTCTGATCTGTTAATCAATAATTAATTCTGGTAGCAGGTCTGAGATGTCTCAACATCTGTTGGGACATCCTGAAAAACTGAACTTAATTTATTCACACAATGTCCCAACATCTGATGAGACATCCTGAAATAAATTCACATACTCTGTTTGATAATGTCCCAACATCTGATAGGACATTCTGAACTGAATTTAGCATTTCTTGTTTGGTCAAAAATTCTGCCAATTCTTAAACATCTACAGCGTGAATCCATGGTCGACCCAACAAACAGCTGTAGGCCGGCTGAATGTCCATCACATAGAAAGTAGTCTGAAAGACCTGAAGACCGATTATCACAAGCAGCTCCACCTCTCCAAGAACAGACCTCTTGGAGCCATCAAAAGCTCTGACCACCAGATAGCTTGGTCGGAGAGCAATACCATCATATTCGAACTTGACAAGAGCCTTCTTTGGCAAGACATTGAGTGAAGACCCAGTGTCAACAAGAACATGCGAGAGCACAGCCCCTTTACACTCCAAAGTGATGTGTAAAGCTTTGTTGTGGTGACGTCCTTCCGTTGTCAAGTCAGCATTGGTGAAACCTAGCCCATGGCTAGTATTAACATTAGACACCACTGTCTCGAGCTAATTCACTGTGATCTCCTCCCGCACGTAGACTGCGTGCAGAACCTTATGTAGTGCATCCCGATGAGCTTCGGAACACAACAACAGGGATAAGATGGAGATTTTGGAAGGAGTCTGGTGGAGCTGATCCACAACCTTGTAGTCACTTCTTTTGATTATCCTGATAAATTCATCCACATCCTGATCAAAGGATGATTTATGGGTTTCTTTCGGTACAGGTTCCTCAGGCACCACGCTTTTACCTTTGGCTTTGGCAATAGCCTCTGCCTCAGTATTAATTCTTGGAACTTGTGATGCGAAGAGGCGTCCGCTTCGGGTGAAGCCTCCGCCTCCCCCGACATTATCCACTTGTGGTGTATGAACCGAAGAATCAAGAAGGACTCTTTCTCCGTTGCAGTAAAGGTTTGAACCATAGTGCCATGGTACATCATTGTCTTTATCATATGGAATGGGCCTCGGCACCGTGATGGTGACTGGACTAACTGCAGTAGAGGTAGGGACCGTTATTGTTTGTGGATCATAAAAGATGGTAATAGGACTTCTGGTTGATGGTGGTGGTGATTGACTGAAGCTTGATTGTTGCTGAAATTGTTGTTGAGATTGTTGTTGGTAATTGTTGGAAATAGGGACCGTTGCAGGGTCGTAATAGATGGTGACTGTGGAGATGTCGTTGTTGGTGGTTGTTGTAGTTGTAGAAGTGGATGCAATTGAACTGTTGTTTGTTGAAGTGATGGAAGAGGTGGTTGCTGATTTTGTAGATGAGTCTGTAGGAACAATTGTCTTTGCAGTTGTAGGAGAAACACTTGTTGTTGAAAAAGGAGTTGCTAGTGTTGTAGAAGCGATTGTTGTTATTTGCAGGATACCCTCTCTGATCAGGCCATTGATGCCATTCCTCAAGCTTGCACACCCATTGACGGAAACTTTGCAAGATTCACAGCAGGCCTCACAACTTGGGAACACCTGGCATTTCAAAAGCTGAGCTTTAACCTCTGCCAGAGGTGTTTGAATATTCGCAGTATCTTCAATTAAATTCATGGGTGGGCCCTCCTCTACTGTATTTATCCTTGGCCCACCATGGCTAGGCATAGGATTCTTCGTGACATTAGGAGGAGGTGCAAAATTTAGGGCCTTTGAATCAACCAGATCCTGGACCTTCATGTGCAAAGCTCTTCACTTTTCCGTAGTATGACCAAGTGCATTAGAATGAAAAGCACACCTGGCGTTGACGTCGTAATTTCTCGGAAGGTTCTGAGAATCTGGTGGAGCCAATGTCCTTAACTCGACAAGATTAAGCTTTAGGAGTTGTGGCAGCAGGGTGGCATATGGGATTGGTATAGGGTCAATCACTCTGTTAACCTGAGATGGTCGTTGCTGGAAAGTGCGTTGTTGTTGGTTGTTGTTGTTGTGGTAGGATCTTTGTTGAGGAAACTGCGGCTGTTGAGGAAAATGTTGTGGTTGTTGAGTGTATTGAGGAGGTGGAGTAGGAATAGTGACAGCGGCAACTGATCTTGGCAGATACTGGGTTCTTCCTCTTCCCATATGTACAAAATTTGTTTCACCAGATCTGCGGGGCCCTGCAAATGGTTTCCTTGCATTGCTTGAACTGGCGCCATTGTCAAAAATCTTTCCCATCTTCAATAAGCTCTCAATTCTTTCCCCAGCTATAACCACGTCTGCGAAGCTAGTGGAAGAAAAAACAGCCAATCTATCAATATAAGTTCCCTGGAGGGTGTTCATGAACATATCTGCCATTTCCCTTTCTGACATCGGGGGTTGAACAACAGCAACTAATTGCCTCCATCTTTGGGCGTACTCTCTAAAGCTTTCCGGGAAGACTGTGACATTCCCATCAGAAGGGTTCTGTTTGGAGCCATGTCCAGATTATATTGATATTGACGAATGAAAGCTTCAACCAAGTCTTTCCAATTCATTACTGTGGCCCTGGTAAAATGATAGTACCACTCACGAGATGCCCCTGTCAAGCTATCCTCGAAATAAAACATCCACAGTTTTTCATCCATGGTGTAGGCTTTCAATCTCCCTAGGAAAGACTGGAGATGGGTACGAGGGCAGGATGTACCATTATATCTTTCAAAACAAGGAGGTTTGAATTTGTGAGAAATTCTAACCCCCTCCACTAGTCCCATATCCATGACATCAAAACCCAGAGAGTTTTGAGACTCTAGAGACCTCAGCTTTTCTGCTATCTCGTCCAGCCGACGATCATAGACTTCGTCTCCTGCCCCGACCACAGTAAATTGTTCTTCCTGAGGGTTTTCCTGCAAGGCCCTTCCTCCAGTGTTGCCCTGGGTATTTCTTATAGCATTGATGTCCGGGTTAAGATGAGGTCCAAACTCTGGGGGATCGGTACGAGGCTGTACATGATCATTGTTGCTGGTACCCCCTGTACTTGGGTGGTTTTCTTCTAGAGTTTGCCGCTCGACCAACTCCCTCAGTCTTTCTTGGCTCTGGGCCAACCCAGTCATCACTGCCATAAACTTGTTCATTTGGGCCCTCATCTCAGTCCTTTCATTGGCCATTTGGGTTCTCACGTCAGTCGGATCTTGTTGAACCTGGTCCATTTGTAAGCCCGGAAGGTTGTTTCTTGTCGGATACCGGTGCACTCTATTGATGGGGAAGACTCTTCTACGAGCAATGTTTCCTGAAACCACAACAAAGTGAGAAACAACAAAAACAAAAAACCTACAAAACAAAGAAATGAGGTTAGTATGCAATGCAGGATGTCTATTTGTCTTCTAAGGGTATCCAGTTTGGTTCTTTGGTTTTGAACTTCCAAACCTCGAGGAATGATGATGTTGAAGAGAGATAAAGCCCATGAAATAACACAAACCATATACTACAAAGTGTAAAGATACATAGTTTGATTACAACAGAGTTCCCATGGTGGGTCAAAATACAACAACAAAAATACAATCAAAATGAAGTACAAGTACAAAGAAATCAAACATCCAATCCATAATCATCCTCTCTGACTTCTTTCAAGAGAACCTCAATCACTGGACCAACTGGATGCTCTGTGATGGTCCTGATAAGAAGGTTCCGGGTGGCAATGGCACTAGTCAACTTCTTATGCTTATCTTGGTCCTTTGATCTCTTCAACCCCTCCCGAAGCTTCTTCTCAGAGACCTCCTTCTGTGCAGCTAACAAGGCCTCCTGACTCTTCTTCTCATTGGCTTCCAGCTGCTCTATCCTAGCTTGGGTCCTCTGATCTTCCTGTGAACGAGCCTCAGTGATCCTGATCCACCTAGCCTGACTCTCCTCTAAGTAATGCTCAACTCTGGCCTTCCGAGTCTTGGCTTCCTTGCAAGCATTCTTTAATACCAACTCTCCTGCTCTAGCCCTTCTGATGTAATCATTTGTCCTTTCAATCTTGGTCATGTGCTCAATCCGGAGCTTCTCTAACCTTTCATTGTCCAGACGACTATCATTCCTCTCTCAGAGGGTCTTCTTCAAAGCTTCAGAGAGCTGAGTATTCCTTTCCTTCAATTTCTCAAACTCCTATAAATTGACAATAGCTGCAGGCTCCACTGCTAATGGTCCAGGTACATCCTCTATGGTGAATGGAATGTGGGTGATCTGTCCCCTAACACAAGACCAGTCAAGATACTGAGCTGAAGCTATGTTGTTGCACTTGCCAAGAATAGCTGTCCCCTTAGTCTGAATATTGTCCCAAGCCCAGGCTGCATGTCTGGCAATGGCAAGGTTGTGCTGGATGTCACAATAGAGGGTTTCTATCAAGTCTTGCTCTCTTGGTGGATGTACCAAGGCATACCCTAATTGCCTTTTGAAAAGCAAAGGATTGTAGTTGATGCAACCCTTCACTCCAATCAGGGGTACACTGGGATACTGCCCACAGTTGGTGATGATATCTTTGCCCTTGGTGCTCTGAGTGCACCATCTGATGTCTTCCAATGTAAGGGCAATCATTCTCTTAGCCCAGTTCCTTGGATAATAAGGATTCAAGAAAGTGTCTGACTTCGGCAAGTGCCTCAATAACCAACAGTAGAAGAGAGGTGCACAACATCTAACTAATCTTCCCCTCTGCTTCTCATTCCTTTGATGCACTGAGTAGTAAAAGTCTCCAAGCAAGATAGGGACTGGATTCTTCAACAAGAAAAGGTGAATAGCACTCTTGCTTACAAACTTAGGCTCGTCTGCAAACAAAATGATCCCATATATACTAAGGGATAGGAGAGCACAAACAGTTTCCCACTTCTCTGCTGCAGCATTAATGGTGGCCTGAGTAACCAAGAAGTCCAAATGAAGGCCTGGGATTCCAGACTTAATGGTCATGCTCTGGTCAATGAGGGTGGACTCCAAGTGCAAAGCCTTAGCTACATCTTCATTCTTAGGAGCAACCATCTCAGGGTTGAAGGGAATCCCTCTCCTGATGGGAACACCCAACAACATGGAGAACTCTTCCATCAATGGTCCCAACTGAAAATCTGGGAAAGTGAAACATCTGAGAGGAGGGTCATAGAACTGAAGACATGTGTGGATCATGCTCCTCTGTGATGCATCCAGGTCCATGATCATGTCCATAATGCCACCATAATGTTCCCTGAATAAAGGGACATGATCAGGAGTGATGAGTTCCTGCATCTGCCTGATGCCTGTCAAAGTGGGCTCAAAGAAATGATAGGTGATGTTGCTCTTCCTGGATGGGTCCATGCTGACAATGGGTGTTGATGAAGAAGACTGAGGATAACTGCTGATAAAGGCAACTGAAGAAGATGCTGAAGAAGAGTCTCTGATGAAGACAACTGGTGAAGAGAGCTGAAAAGAATCTCTGATATAGCTGATGCAGATAGCTGAAGGAATTTGAGCAGCAGAACAGGTCAAAACCAAACCAAAGACAAGATGTGGATACCCTGTAAAACAAATAGACAAATGTTAAATGATGCAAAATGATGTATGCAGAATGATATGCAAAGGGTTTGTGATCAAGTGTTGGATCTGTTATCTGCCTTGATAGGGTCCATGTGTGTTCATAAGTTCAGATGGAGGCTGAGAAAACCAGTAACCAGGTGGGGGACTCAAATAAAGAGTCACAAGTCCAGGGTTTCACAAGAACAGTCCAAAATGATACAACCTTAAAACAAAACTAGTAACAGTGTATGATGAGGCCAAGGGTTCCTACAAACCTGTAAACATCCCAACCCCCTCACATGTATTGTTCTAGAACAAGGATCCTCAGACTTGGATCAGTTATAAGAAGTGTAAACACTTCTAACCCGGAGGTACAGTGTTTAAAATAATCATAAAGGTTCCTCCTCTAATTCACCTCAGATGCTGAAGGTCATAAAAAGGTCATCCAAACTTATCAGGCTTCCCAGATAGCCCTAGTACTACAGGAAATTCGTAGCACAGAGTTCTCAAGAAGAAACCCATGTCTGAACCGTGTTTCATATTCCCGCACCATACCGAAATGGAATGAGAAAGAATATGAAGCCACTATATCCTATGTGTCACTCAGGTCCCCGGTATGGAACCTTACTCACTCAATGATCCCTCCCACCAAAACAAACAAGAGATCCGGCACACGTGATATGATGATAACAATATGAAATGCATATAAACAGTAAATGAAAGCAATAAATAAAGCTATACAGAAAGCAATAAATAAAGCAATAAACAACAAGCACAAGTAGCACATAACACCCCCATAAACACAAATCAAACAAGCTCTAGGTGAAACCCACAAAAAAGAACCAGAAGCCCTAGTTGCAAGATAAGAGTCCCTAGAAGAGTCGCCAAGCTTTCGCTCCCAAAGATTTGCATCCCAGTGCAGACGCGAACGGTCAGCGAAGAGAGAAAAGAAATGAAGTGAATAGAGTCGCCAGCTAGACATTTTTATCCCGAAGGAAAGGTAATGTTGTATAAACCTAGAAACAAATGGATAAGACGATTGCGAACCAGAGAAACTGAGAAAGGGGGTTGGTTACAACTTGGGAAGGTGTTAGCACCCAGATTGTCCGTCGTACTCGACGGGATCCACGCTTACAAGATTGTGTTTAAAGGGGTAGTGTATGTGCTATCTGTGTGCAAAAGCTAAAAATGAATGTACAAGTGTCAGTGCAAAAGGTGAATTGCTCTGGAACTGAGGCTTAGAAAAGAATGTTGAAGGAGGGGGAAGACACAGGGACTTTTGTTCAATAACCGTTAAGTTATGCTTACGTATCCTCTTGTGCAATGAGGGAGTCAGAACACCGTAGTTCGACTCAAAGAGAATGAAAATGAATTGAATGTGAACTGCTTACTTGCCTATGCTCAAGTGTATGACTCGTCTGGCTCGAGTGCTAACTATCTTGCATTAGACGGAAGAAGCAAGTTCTCGCTTGTGAATGAGTGTGATGAGAAAAGAATCCTGGAGGAGACGATTATTGCTTGTTTTTGTGTTTTCAGTTTTGTTATTGTTTTTGGTGTTTTGCATAAGTTAATGAGCTTAAGCCTAAATCAAGGGCTTGTAAACTCATTATATCCTCCCTGATTAGGGATAATGAGCCTACTTAAGTATGAGATAAGCATCTCAACTTAATTACCATGATGATGTAGGATTAAGATCATTAACCCACTTGTGATTAATTAGATGTTTTTGGATTTTTTTTAGTGTTAAGTAATGAGTTTAATCTCTAATCACTGATTAGTGGGCTCATCACACCATCCTAATAGAAGGATAATAGATGAGCACACCTAATCTGAGGAAGATACCTCAACTTAATCCGTGCTTAGAGATTAAAATCATTAACAAGCCCTTATGAAGTGGATTTTAATTAAGGGATGAGATTAAGAAATGGATTTTATGGTTTGTAAAACAACTTGAGGGGGACTTGTCCATTAAACACTAGGGTTAGTCCTTCTTAACCATAAGGAAGAATTAGAACCCTAATGTAAGGCCCAAGTTATAAGATAAAGTCTTAGTGATTATTAGATGATTTGATTAAGAGGTTTAAACAAATTAAAGGTTTAACAATTAGGATTAAAGTTATACACTCCATCCTTAGAGAAGGATGCATGCATAACCCTAATTCCAAAGTCCTAAAACTTTAAGAGTTTAGTCTATGATTATGAGATGAGAAGAGAGACTCAAGGAGACTCAAAGTTAAAAGACTAAGGGGGACTATATACAACCCTAAAGATTATCATTCTTGGATATCCTATGGTTTGTGAGGCTTAAGAAAGATCTTCAGGAAGCCACCATGGAAGAAGAAGCAGATGAAAAGAGAAGGAGAGAAAGAATAAGTTACTTACTTCCTGGAGAAGATAAGTAACTTAAAAGAAAGAAGGTAAGAAGGAGAGAGCATAAGTGAAGCAAGTTCACTTCAAAGACAAGTAAATAATGCATATGAAGAGATGAGAAGAGGTGGGATGTGAAGGAAAATCCACATCCCAAACAACTTACCATAAGCCCCTGAAATGTTAGGATGGATGCATAAGACATAAAGCAAAAGGAAATGAGATGGATAAAGATGCAAAGACCAAAGTCAGAAGTGTTTATGTTGTGAAAATGTCATGTGAGATGATGCAAAGGTATACAAAATGCATATGTGTGATCATACAAAGATGGGATGCAAAGGAAGCATGCTTTGAAGTTTGAAAACACATGAAAGTTTATGAAATGAAATGAATGCTAAACATGGCAAATGAATGAATAAATGATCAAGAAAGGTTCTAACTTATCCTAAGATGTATATGATGACATATGAATGCATGAAATGTAATGGCAAGTTCATGTATTGATGCATATGCAAGGTGAATGCAAATGAACACATAAAATTAGACATGGACATGTGAGATGAAAATGGATAAAACAGAAGCATATGACATGATAAAAATTTGAAATCAAGCTCAAGAAAACCCTAATCCCATATTAGGTCATACCCCAAAGGAGAAGGTCAGAAGCCTAACCTATCAAATGTTATGATTTTCCTAAGTTTTTTAGGGTTTTTGGGTCGTTCAAAGGGAAAAATGAAAATTAAATTGAAAATGCAAGATAAATTCATGAGGAAAAAAACCTATAAACTACATGCAATATGTAACACAATGCAAAAAGAATCAACTTCAAACTCTTCTTTGTTAGGCATAAATGATTTTTTCAAAGTTAAGGTTTAAAAATGTGATTTTTATGACCCTAAATTCAAAGTAAATTGGCAAACTATGATCAAACCTAAAAAGAAATTTGTGTGAAGAGTTTGAAAATGTTTCTAAATGCATTGTAATGGTTCATGATTTTTTGGTGATTTTTAGAAACGTAAATGCATTTTTAGTTAATTAAAATACTTTAATTAATTAAAAATAACATTTAAATATTTTAAAAATACTTTTATAATGCAAAAAAATAAAATAAAAATTATCTTTGGATGAAGAAAAATATTTAAAGTCAGAATGCAAAAGAAAATATTTTTTGAATTCTTTTTGATATTTTAAATAAATTGTGCAAAAGAAATGGAAATAAATGAAATAAAAATGAAATAAATGGATGGTATGCTGATCTAAGGGCTCAGATTCAATTTTGAGGGGAAACGTTTGACTGCGCGCGTGAATCAAAGATCCAGAACACTCCTGACTAATTAATCCTATTTAATTTAATTAATTATTTTTAGGGTTTAATGACCTAATCATAGCTGTACACATGCTAACCCTAATCTTAATCCAAAGGCCAAGATTCAAACTGGGGATTTAAACAAGATTAGCCCTAATCACTTTCAGGTGGCCGGAGAAGACCTCCGGTCATCTTCTCCGGTGAGCACAAAACACAATCTCTCTCCCTAAGCTATGAGAACCTCCCAAAATCTCCAGAATGAACCATTAAACATCAACAAGCAAGAATCAAGCATCAAAAAGCATTTAAAACACACATACATGATGAATCGAAGCATAAATCATTTCACGGGCAAAATTTCAGAACATCATGAAATGCTTATTTCTCAACCATTTTTAATTTTAAATACATCAGGGTGATCCGTGAAGCATGAGGAATCATTTAGAAACTTAAAAAAGAAGTTCTAGAAAAAATGTTCATCATGGCTACCTGAGTTAAGGCTTTGTGTTCTTGAGTTTTCTGATCCTTTCTTTGGTGCAAATCCACCCCCTTTGACCTCTTGGAGCTAATGGTAAGCTTGAATGAAGCTTAGAGTGGCTATTTTGAGTGCTTTGTTTCTGAAGTTGTAGAAATCATATTTTTGCTTGAGGGTGTTTTAGGTTATGGTGATGGGTGGGAAATGATCCTGAGGTGTTTTTGAGTTGATTGGTGAAGGAAGTTTGAAGTTTTAGTGGCTGAGCTATGAAAATAAAAGAAGGGAAGTTTTTTATGGATTTTGTGAATCTGAGTGTGTGAGAGCTTTTAGGCTATTGTGTCTTATGAAATGTGATCCATGATGTTTGTTTAAGCCAATGGGATCGATCAGAAAGTTGTTGTGGCACAGGCTGATTGGTATGGTGTGTTTTGAAAAAAGTCAATTTATGTGTACTTGAGGTATGGGCCATGGCATGGCTAGATTTTTGGGGTGTCTGGCCTTAGCAAGATTCATGGAGATCCATAGAATCAGTTTGATGCAGCTGGCACAAGTGGATGGAAGGATCCAAGGCATTTTGCAAATTTTGAGAGTTTTGGCCCTTTTGAGATTTCTTGAAGATCAAGTCATGGAAACACTAAGTTCAATGCAAAATTATGATTTTTTGAAGTTCATTTGATATGTTGTGAAGTGTTTGTGCACATTAGAGGTCATTAGAATGCTTGGCAAGTGAAATTGCAAAATTCCCTCTTTGGCATGAACTTGAAAATTATGTGATTTTTGCCAACTTTGAAAGGCCATATCTTGAGTTATATGATGAATCAAGACATGTTCTTGTACTTTTTGAAAAGGGAAAGACCCAATCTACAACTTTCATGATCAAGAATTTTTCATTTGAAGCATTTTTGGTTATGAAAGAGGAGGTTGAAAAACTTTCCCAAAATGGAAAATTTGCATTTCAAGTCATTTCCAAAAATGGCAAGTTTGCAATTGGCTCCAAATTTTTTCATCTTATGAACTTCCAATAATTTCAAAGATCAAATAAAGATCATAGAACTTCAATTTGATGAAAATAACCCTTTGGTTCCATTGTTGGGGGCCTTAGATGCCCTGATTTTGACTTAACTTGCTCAGGAAGTTACCCAGTGAACAAATGACTTCCACAATGAGTTTCTTCATCAAACTTGGTACATATGATCCTTATAACATATTAAGACCATTAGAAACAAGAATGGCCCAAAATATTGGAGTTAAGGCCTCTGAAACCAAAACCCTAATTTTGGTCATCTGTGTAGTGAAAACCCTAGCTCTGCTTCCATGCCTTTGTCAGTTCTTGTGATCCCTTGACTTTCATGAACTTTGAGGAGAATAATATGATGATGGAACACACTGGACCCTCTTGGAAAGCTTTGATACCTTTGGGATGGCTCATATGGATTCTTGGATTGCTCAGATCACAAACCCTAGATGCAGATGAACTTGAACTTATGCAGTGAAGCAAATATGCTAAATGAGGTGTGATGCTTATGTTAATGCAAACATGAAAGATCACAAGCCATGGTGTGATATGAGTGAGGACAAATTTGGGGTGTTTACACCTACGTGCCTGAGGAGATCACGGTGAATCAGCTAGAGACAGGGGTTTCTAATGTTAATACTAGCCATGGGCTAGGCTTCACCAACGCTGATTTAACTACGGAAGGTCGTCATCATAATAAAGCTTTGCACATCACTCTGGAGTTTAAAGGGGCTGTGCTTTTACATGTCCTAGTTGACACTGGGTCATCACTCAAAGTCTTGCCAAAGAAAGCCCTTTTTAAGCTTGAATATGATGGTATTGCTCTCCGACCAAGCAATCTGGTGGTTAGAGCTTTTGATGGTTCCAAGAGGTCTGTTCTTGGAGAAGTGGAGCTGCCTGTGATAATTGGCCCTCAGGTTTTTCAAACTACTTTCTACGTGATGGACATTCAGCCGGTCTATAACTGTTTGTTGGGTCGACCATGGATTCACGCCGCTGACGTAGTTACATCGTCCCTTCACCAAAAATTAAAATACGAGTGTGAAGGGAAAATTATCACAATCTGTGGCGAAAAGGATATTTTTGTTAGCCATCTGGCCACCTAAAAATACAATGAGATGGATGGTGAAATCCACAAGACCATGAGCCAAGATTTCGAAGCACTGAACGTCAATGAGGCCACAACTGAAGTATTTGCTGCATCCCAGGAGGATAAGATGGGTACTTCAATTGTCTCCTACCAACAAGCTCGAAAGGTTGTTGAAGATGGAAACGCCCAAGGATGGGGCAAGCTGCTACCTGTGGAGAAGAAGGATGATAGATTCAGTTTGGGTTACAAACCATTCCGATAAGATCAAGCAGAGGCTGCAAAGGAACCCAAGTTCGTGAGTGGGGAAATGCTAACCCCTGATGTTGTCAATAACGTGGAAGACGAGGCTGTAAGCGACCTCAACTTGGAGAGCTGGATTCGTCCAAGGATCTCGGGCCAACAAGTCCTTAACTGGTCTTCCCAAGAAATTATAAGAGTTACTCCTGCAGAGTAATTATTATTTCCTGCTTAAGCATGCATCAAGTCCTGCATCTTGCCCAAGGTGTCAGGACTCATTTTTTAATGGGGCCATATTTGTATTTTGTGCAAATGGAATATCAATGAACAAGGGACATCTTTTGCAAACAATTTTCTTTATCGCTCACTGTCTTTTCATTTTTGTTATATTTCGCACAAAACAATAAAATGGCAATGTTTTCAAAATAATAACTTCATTTACACTTTTTTTTTAAAAAGATTAAAATTAATCACTAAAAAGAACAAATCTCAACCCTTGCAGAGAAAATCCTCCAGATTGCACCGACAACAACACTTCTATGACCTTGTATGACTTCGACAATCCAATTAATCAAGCAGATGAAGGGATTGATGAAGACTATGAGTTGCCCGAAGAGTTAGCCAGGTTGTTGAGGCAAGAAGAGAAAGTGATTACTCATTATCAGGAGGAAATTGAAACTGTTAATCTTGGTACCGAGGAAGATTTGAAAGAAGTGAAGATTGGGGCCAGTCTGCAAGCTCCAGTAAAAGAAAAACTTATCAGTATGCTTCGGTAATATGTCGACGTCTTTGCTTGGTCCTATCATGACATGCCAGGTCTAGGTACGGATATTGTCATGCACAGGCTACCATTGAAAGAAGATTGTCCTCCAGTTAAACAGAAGTTGCGCTGCACTCGCCCAGATATGGCCATGAAGATTAAGGAAGAAGTACAAAAGTAGTGGGACGCTGGTTTCCTTCCAGTAACTAGTTACCCGCCGTGGGTTGCTAACATTGTACCCGTGCCTAAAAAGGATGGCACGGTGCATATGTGTTTGGATTACCGGTACCTGAACAGAGCTATCCCGAAGGATGATTTCCCATTACCTCACATTGATGTATTGGTAGACAACACAGCTCAGTTCTCGGTGTTTTCTTTTATGGACGGATTTTCTAGATACAATCAGATCAAGATGTCACCCGAAGACATGGAGAAAACAACTTTCATCACACCTTGGGGCACATTTTGTTACAAGGTAATGCCATTTGGACTGAAGAATGCCGGTGCAACGTATCAACGGGCTATGGTAACATTATTCCAAAATATGATCCACAAAGAAATTAAATGTTATGTGGATGATATGATTGCAAAGTCCCTTATGGAAGAAAACCATCTGGTAAATCTGCTGAAGTTGTTTAAGTGTCTGAGGAAGTATCAGCTGAAGTTGAACCCCAACAAATGCACATTCGGGGTATGTTCCGGTAATCTATTGGGATTTATTGTAAGTGAAAAAGGAATTGAGGTTGATCCCGACAAAGTCAAATTCATTCAGGAAATGCCTGCACCTAGGACTGAGAAAGAAGTTCGAGGGTTCTTAGGTATATTGAACTACATCTCAAGGTTCATATCTCACCTCACTTCAACCTGTGAACCCTTGTTCAAGCTGTTAAGAAAGGAACAAACAGTCAGGTGGAACGACGATTTTCAGAAAGCTTTTGAAAAGATCAAGGAGTACCTACAAGAACCTCCAATTCTCATGCCTCCAATTGAAGGAAGACCTATGATAATGTACCTGACAGTATTAGAAGGATCAATGGGGTGTGTGTTGGGCCAGCATGACGAGTCTGGTCGAAAAGAGTATGCAATATACTACCTAAGCAAAAAGTTTACCGACTGTGAACAACGTTATTCACTGCTCGAGAAAACTTGTTGTGCTTTAGCGTGGGCTGCTCGCCGACTAAGACAGTACATGTTGACTCACACTACTTTGTTGATCTCAAAAATGGACCCCGTCAAGTACATATTTGAGAAGCCAACACTTACCGGAAGGGTTGCAAGATGGAAAATGATTCTAACACAGTATGGCATTCAGTACACATCTCAGAAAGCCATCAAGGGCAGTGTATTTTTTGATTATCTGGCTGAGCAACCCATTGATGATTACGAGCCTATGATATTTGACTTCCCTGATGAAGACATCATGTACTTAAAAGCAAAAGATTGTGAAGAGCCAGTTCACACTGAAGGGCCTGACCCAAAAGAAGCATGGACTATGATGTTTGACGGGGATGTCAATATGAATGGTCGTGGAGTTGGTGCAATGCTCATTACACCTAAAGGAGTTCATATGCCTTTCTCGGCAAAACTCACTTTTGCCTGCACTAACAACGAAGTAGAATACGAAGCATGTATCATGGGTCTTGAGGAAGCCATTGACCTCAGGATCAAAACCTTGAATGTATTCGGAGATTCAGCTCTAGTAATCAATCAGACCAACGACAAATGCTATACTCATCAGGAGCATCTGATTCCATACCGTGACTATACGAGGAGATTATTGATTGTCTTCACAACAGTTAAACTTGAATACATCCCTCGAGACGAAAATCAGTTTGCAGATGCTTTAGCTACCATTTCCTCCATGATCAAAGTTCAAGCTGCCAATCATGTGCCTCAAATTTTGGTGTCCAGACTGGACCGACTGGCATATGTATTCTCTGTGGACACTGCTAGTGATGACAAGCCTTGATTCCATGACATCAAATGCTTCTTGGAGAATCAGACATACCCACCTGGGGCATCATCAAATGATAAGAAGACATTAAGAAGGTTAGCCGGCAGTTTCTTCCTCAATGCTGATGGTTCATTATACAAGCGAAACTTCGACATGGTCCTGCTCAAATGTGTTGACAAGAAGGAAGCAGACCTCCTGATGCACGAAGTACACGAAGGTTTTTTCGGCACCCATGCCGGAGGACATGCAATGACAAAGAAATTGTTAAGATCGGGTTACTACTGGATCACAATGGATGCAGATTGTTGTGCCTATGCCAGAAAATGCCACAAGTGCCAGATCTACGTCGATAAAGTGCATGTGCCTCCAAATCCTTTGAACGTGATGTCTTCACCTTTGCCCTTCGCCATGTGGGGCATTGACATGATTGGAAAGATTGAACCGACTGCTTCGAATGGTCACAAATTCATCCTGGTAGCCATTGATTACTTCACCAAATGGGTTGAAGCAGCTTCATATGCAAACGTCACCAGACAAGTGGTAGCCAGATTTCTGAAAAGAGACATCATTTGTCGATATGGAGTTCCCGAACGAATCATTACTGATAATGGTTCAAATTTGAACAACAAAATGATGGCAGAACTTTGTCGGGACTTCAAAATTCAACATCACAACTCTTCTCCTTACAGGACAAAGATGAATGGCGCTGTTGAGGCCACTAACAAGAACATCAAAAAGATTGTGCAGAAGATGGTAATCACCTACAAAGACTAGCATGAAATGCTACCATTTGCCTTACATGGGTACCGAACCTCAATCAGAACGTCTACTGGGGCAACACCTTATCAGCTTGTATATGGTATGGAAGTTGTCCTACCAGTTGAAGTTGAGCTACCCTCCTTACGGGTAATAATGGATGTGAAACTAGATGAAGCAGAATAGGTCCGGTCTCGTTACAATCAACTAAATATGATTGAAGAGAAAAGATTAGTTGCCATCTATCATGGGCAGTTATATCAAAAGCGAATGAAGAAAGCCTTCGATCAGAAAGTCAGACCTCGGGAATACCAAGTGGGAGAGCTTGTGCTGAAAAGAATCTTTCCTCCTCATACAGACCACAGGGGCAAGTGGACACCAAACTATGAAGGTCCCTATGTGATAACTAAAGTCTTCTCGGGTGGAACACTGATGCTCGCAACCATGGATGGTGAAGACTTCCCGTCTCCTGTGAATTCAAATGCAGTTAAAAAATACTTCGCATAAAATGACCCACTGGACATAAAAACAGAATGTAGGTCCAAGCAAAAATAGGGCATCCCGGCGAGTCAAAAACAGAATAAAAGACTCGGGCAAAAATAAGGGAAAAATTGAAAACAAATATACACCCGCTGAGTTGAAAAGCAGCATCGGACAGCTCAGGCAAAAAATGGGTATCCCGGTGGATTGAAAACCTGAAAGGGCGATCCACGCAAAATCAGAGAATAAGCGAACAGCTGCATTTTGAATTCGTCTGTATTGCTTACAACATGGCAAGCTTCGAAAGGACAAAGTGTCGGTCAGAATCAGCCTTCTTCAGAAAGCAAGATAAGAAGAATGTCAAGGTCATACAGGTCATAGCAAAGGAAGCTCACTGGAGCGTCATCTTCAACATTTCCAACACTTTTATTTTCTCAATTTACAGCAATCTTCTCCTTCCAGGAGATTCGCTTCTTTGACTGTACTTGCCAATTCAGGACACACAAATTAATAAAATCAGAGTTTTTCAGTCACACTTTACTTTGTACATTTTTGTTTTGTTTGCAAAATATCCAATGTTCATGATACAACAATTGTATAAAACATATGAGCCATTTTTAACAAATGCTTGCAGGAAGTATATTACTTTCAGGTAAATCTAACTCCTATGAAGGAATCCGGTTAAGGATACCTTAGGACACTTGTGCGTTTTCCTTTGTCTTAACAGGTTGCAGGTACTCAAGACAGACAATCTTTCGCAACAGGGGGCATATCAAGCATTGAATCCCCAACATACTACTTCCTAGAAGCTATCTTATCCCGGAGCGGGATCTCCCGAGCAATGCCTGATAACTCTTCCACAACAAAGTGGTCAGGGAACTTTCTTTCCCCCACCAGAGATATCATATTTCTCTCATTCTCAGCAGATTTGGTGGAATTGTTTCCCCATAGAGTTACCTTCCCAATAGAGCAATACCTGAAACACTTCCCCAGCGGAGTTGCCAAAACTTCCTCATCCCTATTAAGATTTCTCCCTCCAGACAGATCTATCAATGATCTATTTTCTCCAAGCAGAGTTCTCCCTCCGGACAGATCTATCAATGATCTCTTCCTCCAGCTGGTTTATCCCTCCAAGCAGATCAACCAGAGATCAGTTCTCTCATTTGCATAATCATAACATTCACACCATATTCACTGAGATAAGCGTAGCATTCCGTCTAATACGGAGCATTACGGCAAAAATCAAACATTTGCATGATCATAAGCCAGGTTTGAGCCAGTAACCTGCAAATACCATCATCACTTCATCAACAATACACGAAACTCATATCCCCTGCAGATAAAAGCCAAAGCGTCCCCTTTGCACTCTCAAAACACAGATGTCTGTTTATATTTATACATGCCCTTTTCGACACTCGTCCGTGTCATCTTATCCCTCGAAGGTCTCCAGAATACCTTTTTTCACTCTCAAATACAAATATTTGATCATAACTTGTACATATTCCTTTTGGCACTCATTCGTGTCATACTTCCCCAGCAAGTTAAACACTCGTTCGTGTCCCTTGCCCAATCTTTCGACACTCGTTCGTGTCTTGCACATACTTCACCAGCAGATCATACTTGTACATACCTATACAAAAATCTTTGGTACTCGTCCGTATCTTGTATATATCACTCCTCAGAAGATTCAAACACTCGTCTGTGTTCCTTAATTAATCGATTGATACTCGTCCGTATCATCATCCTTAAACATGTGTCAGCGTTTGTTTCTACCGATACTCGTATGTATCATGGTTCTAAGGATGCTCGTCCGCATCTTTAGTCTATACACATTGTCAAAACACTTATATCTTTTATTTTTGAAGGCGTAAGCACTCGTCCATGTTTACCATTCCCCAGTAAGTCGCCAACAAAAAAACTTTCTTCCATCTGACATTCGTCCTATGTCGTGATACTTTCGGCATCCGTCCCCTGCCAGGTGATCGTCCTTCACCTTCGGATGATCATCCCTCATCCTTTTCCCCAGTGGAATCTCCATTGTTGGAACCTTCTATCTAGCATTCGTCCTATGTCGTGATAATTTCGGAAGTCGTCCCCTGCTAGGTGATCGTCCTTCACCTTTTGATGACCGTCCCTCATCATTTATCCGATGGCCGTCCCCATCGTTGATCTTGTTATCCGACATTCTTCATATGTCGTGATAATCTCCGAGAGCATCTGTACCCTGCTAGGTGATCATTCTTCACCTCCTGATAATCTTCCTTCATCGTGCTTATCTGATGGCCATCCCCATCGTTGACCTTTTCTATCCGACATTCGTCCTATGTCGTGATATTTTCAGCAGTCGTCCCCTGCCAGGTGATCGTCCTTCACCTTTGATGACCGTCCCTCATCATTATTTCATTTATTCTTTCACCCGATGGTCATCCCCATCATTGGTTACTGTACTTTCAAAACCTGATGGCCGTCCCCGTCAGTGCTTTCCTCATTTCTTTAATCCCTAGAGAATTTTATTTCCTTAACCGATGGCCGTCCCCGTCGTGGTCTCTTTATTTCCCCAGCTTGTCGGTCGTCCCCGTCATTGCTTAACTTACTATTTTATCCCCAGCAGTCGTCCTATGCTCGATGGTCGTCCTCCATCGCCTTTCATTTGTAATCATACTATACTACCTTTTACAATTTATATCCCTTTTCTTCTTCTCCCCAGCGAGTGCAAATTTCGGACTGTCTTTGGTATTCAACCACAAGTTATCTTGTTTGTCTGTTAACTCATACTTGAATAGGGGCAGCTATAAACACCCCAAATTTGCCCTCACTTTTTCTCACACCATGGCTTGTGATCTTTCATTTTTGCATTAGCATAAGCATACCACCTCATATTTCACTGCATAGTTCCATTTTCATCTGCATCTAGGGTTTGTGATCTGAGCAATCTAAGAATCAATCTGAGCCATCCCAATGGTCTTGAAGCTTTCAAGGGGGTCCATGTGTATTCTATAATCATATTATGCTCCCCAAAGTTCATGTAAGTCAAGAAATCACAAAGAATGGCAAAGGCATGGAAGCAGAGCTAGGGTTTTCCTACACAGATGACCAAAATTAGGGTTTTGGTTTCAGAGGCCTTAACTCCAAATTTTTTGGTCATTTTTGTTTCTAATGTTCTTAATATGTTATAAGGATCATGTGTACCAAGTTTGATGGAGAAATTCATTGTGGAAGTCATCTGATCATTGGGTAACTTCTTGAGCAAGTTAAGTCAATATCAGGGCATCTGAGACCCCCAACAAGGGTACCAAAGGATCATTTTCATCAAATTGAAGTTCTATGATCTTTATTTGATCTTATAAGTGGTTGGAAGTTCACAAAGTTGAAGAATATTGAGCCAAATGAAAACTTGCTATTTTTGGAAATGACTTGTAATGGAAACTTTCCATTTTGGGAAAGATTTTCAACCTCCTCTTTCATAACCAAAAATGCTTCAAATGAAAAATTATTGGACATGAAAGTTGTAGATTAGGTCTTTCCCTTTTCATAAAGTACAAGAACATGTCTTGATTCATCCTAGAACTCAAGATATAGCCTTTCAAAGTTGGAAAAAATCACATAATTTCAAGTTTCATGTCAAAGAGGAAAATGTGCATTTTTGGTTTCCAAGCACTCAAATGACTTCTAATGTGCCTAAATGTGACATAATATGTACATACACCTTGCCTAGACCAGAATTGAGCCTTGCATCACAAGTTTTCATGGCCAATTTCTCAAGAAAGTTCAAAGAGGGAAAAGTTACAAAATGCTTGGAAAGGCTTCATCCACTTGTGCCAGCTGCATAACTTTGATTCTATGGCTCTCCATGAATCTTGCTGAGGCCAGACACCCCATTGAACAGCTCCTGCCATGGCCCATACCTCCAAGTACACAAATTTGACTTTTTTGCAAAACCTCCCATACCAATCAAGCTGAGCCACAACTGCTCTTCTGACCAATCAAGACTTCACATACATTTGTCATGGACCTCATTTCATAACATCTTGGAGCCTGAAACATACCACAACTCAGAATTCACAAAAACCACCAAAACCTTCATCTCTTCGATTCTCTCAACACAAGCTACAAACCTCAAAACAAACTTCACCAATCATCTCAACACCACTCATAGAACACAATGCAACCCTCAAAATGGCTTGAAACCCCCTAAATCAAAAACACGATTCCTCCTTCATCAGAACTGAACCTTCAAAACCAAGCCATACAAGCCTCATTCAAGCCTTTCAGAAGCTTCAGGGAGTTCATTGGGGTGGTTTAGCATCAAGGAGAAGTCCAGAAAGCTCAGATTGAGAAAGCTTCACCTCAGGTATCATCTAGAACAATTTTTCCAGAAACCTACTTTTAAGTTCTTAAATGATTCTACATGCTTCCCTGATCATGCTGATGTCTTTACTTTTGAAAATGATTGAGAAATGAGTGTGTATGCTTGCTCTGAAACTTTGCCCGTGAAACATGTTCTTGTTTGATTCTCTTGATTCATGAAAAATAAATGGTTTTTGTTGATGGATTATTGTTTAGGGTTGTTAGTTGAGTGATTCTGGAAAGTTTGATATGTTTTCATGGCGTATTGAGAGAGATTGAGTGAGGTGCCTGCCGGAGAAGATGACCGGAGCTAGCTTGGGTCACCTGAGAATCATTAGGGTTCTTAATTAGGGTTTAAGCCTCAATTTAAACGTGGCCTATTGGATTAGGTTTAACGTGTGAATGGAGGGCCAGGATTAGTTCACTTAAAACCATAATTTTTAATTAGTTTAATTAATTAGGTTTAATTTAAATTATGCCAGACTGAATCCTGTCCTTTAAAACACGCGTCAATCAATTCCCTCTCTTTTTGTTTGAATCTCAACCACTGGATGCGCTGACTTCCATTTAAATCCATTTTTATTTCATTTTATTTTATTTCTTTTGCATAATTTATTTAAAATAGTAAAACTCTTCACAAAAATTTGATCTTTTTCATTTCTGATCCAAATATTTTTCTCAACCCAAAAATGATTTTTATTTTTATTTTTTGCATTTATTAAGTATTTTTAAAATATTTAAATGTTATTTTTAATTAATTAATGGATTTTAATTAATTAAAAATACATTTAAGTTTCTAAAAATCACCAAAAAAATCATGAACCATTCCAATACAATTAGAAACATTTTCAAACTCTTCATACAAATTTCTTTTTAGGTTTGATCATAATTTCACAATTTTCTTGAATTAGGGTTCTTTAAAATCACATTTTCTAACCCTAATTTGAAAAATTCATTTATGCTTAACCATGAAGAGTTTGAACTTGATTCTTTTTGCATTATTTCACATATTGCATGTAGTTTCTACATTATTTTTCTCATGAATATATCTTGCATTTTCAATTTGATTTGCATTTTCCCTTAAGAATCATCCAAAAAACCTAGCAAACTTAGAAAAGTTCATAACTTTCAATAGGATTAGCTTCTGACCTTCTCCTTTGGGGTGTGATCTTATATGGGATTATGGTTTGATTGAGCATGATTTCAATTTTTTATCATGTTGTATGCTTCTGTTTTGTCCATTTGCATCTCATACATTCATGAAACCCTAATTTCTCATGTTCATTTGCATTCACCTTTGCATAACATCATCATGTGAACTTGCCATGACATTTCAAGCATTTGTATGACATATTAGACATCTTAAGACATGTTAGTACATTGTTTGATCATTTATTCATTCATTTACTATGCTTTGCATTCATTACCTTTCATAAACATCCATGTGTTTTCAAGCTCCTAAGCATGCTTTCATGACATCTCATCTTTGTATGAGCATCCATATGCATATTGTATGACGTTGCATCATCTCATAACACCTTAGAATTGCATAATCACTTCTGACTTTGGTCTTTGCATCCCATTTCATCTCATTTAAATTCATTTCTTTATGCTTTATGTGTTTTGCATTCATACTAACATTTTCAGGATCTTTTGGTAAGTTATTTGGGAGGTGGATTTTCCTTAACCTTGTCGCTCCCACCAAATGACATCTGGTCAGAAGGGGTACAGACGCGAACGATCGGCGAAAGGGAGAACATGAGGATGAACTGAAAAGAGTCGCCAGCTAGGCATTTTTATCCCGAAGGAAAGGTAATGCTACATAAACCTGGGAAAAGATGGATAAGACGGTTGCGAACCAGAGAAACTGAGAAAGGGGGTTGGTTACAACCTGGGAAGGTATTAGCACCCAGATTGTCCGTCGTACTCGATGGGATCCACGCTTGAAAGTTTGTGTTTAAAGGGGTAGTGTCAGTGCTATTTTGTGTGCAAAAAGCTGGAAAAGAATGCAAGTGTCAGTGCAGAAGAAATGTGAAGTGAAATGAAAGAGTGTCAGTGCAAGAGAAGAGGAAGTGCTCAAGACAAAGAGGCTTAAAGAATAAGGCTAGAAGAGGGGGAATATACAGAGAATTTTGTTCGATAACTATTAAGTTATGCCTACGTATCCTCTCGTGCAATGAGGAAGTCAGAACACCGTAGTTCGACTCAAAGAGACTGAAAGATAAACTGACTTGTGAACTGCTTACTTGTCTATGCTCAAGTGTATGACCTGTCTGGCTCAGGTGCAAACTATCTTGCATTAGAAGGAAGAAGCAAATTCTAGTTTGTGAGTGAATGAGGTGAGAAAAGAATCCGGAGGAGACGATTATTGTTTGTTTTTGGTGTTTTCAATCTTTTATTGTTTTTTGTGGTTTGTCATAAGAGAATGAGCTTAAGCCTAAACCAAGGGTTAGTAAACTCATCACATCCTCCCTCTAATTAGGGGTAATGAGAATACCTTAAGTATGAAGTAAACACCTCATACTTAATCACCATGATATAGGATTAAGATCATTAACCTACTTGCCATTATTTAGATGTTTTTGGAGTTTTTTTTTAGTGTTAAGTAATGAGTTTAAGCCATAATCAAGGATTTAATGGACCCATTACACCATCCTAATAGAAGGATAATAGATGAGAACATTTAAGCTGAGGAAGGCTCCTCAACTTAATCCATGATTAGGGATTAACCTCATGACAAAACAAAACCTTTATTAAAGTGGATTATAGTTAATGGTAAGATTAAGAAGTGAGTTTTATGATTTGTAAGACAACTTGAGGGGGACTTGTCCATTAACACTAGGGTTAGTCCTTCTTAACCAATTAAGGAAGAATTAGAACCCTAATGCAAGGCCCAAGTTACCAGCTATTCTCTTAGTGATTATTAGGATGGATTGATTAAGAGATTTAAACACATTAAGGGTTTAACACTTAGGATTAAAGTTATACACTCCATCCTAAGAGAAGGATGCAGGCATAAGCTTAATCACAAAGCCTTAAAACCTTTAAGGTTTATTCCTTGATTATGAGATGAGAGAAGAAGACACAAAGATGACATAAAGGAAAAATTAATGGGGGGACTAATCAAACCCTAATTGTTATCATGCTTGGGGTATTACTAGGGTTTATGAGGCTTGCAAGAGATCTTCAAGAGAGCCACCAAGGAAGAAGCAGGATGAAAGGAAGAGAAGCAGAAAGAAGAAAGTCAACTTACTTCACTTAAGAAGATAAGTTGCTTGAAGAAAGAAGGTGAGGAAGGAGCATGAGTGAGCAAGCTCACTCTAATACAAAAGTAAAATTCATCAATGAATGCATAAGAGAGATGAGAAGAGATTATGAGAAGTGAAGGCAAATTCACTTCTCAAACACTTACCACCTGAAAAGTTAGCAAAAGGAAATGAAATGAAATGAGAATGAAATGAAATGCAAAGATGGAAAACAAAACCAGAAGCATGTTCATGATGCTAATGATGAAAAGAGATTATATAAATGTATGTCATGAGATGAAGATGATCATACAAAGGATGGGAATGCAAATGAAGCATAAAGGAAGCGTGAAAGTTCATGAATGCACATGAAATGAAATGAAAGCATAACATGGAAAATGGATGATGTAATGATCAAACATTATTCTAATGTGTCCTAATATGTCTTATATGTCATGTGGATGCACAAAATGTCATGGCAAGTTCATATGATTGAGATATGCAAAGATGAATGCAAGGGAAGATGTAAAATTAGGGTTACATGAACATGTGAGATGCAAAACTCAAAAACAGAAGCAAAACATGAGATAAAAACTTGAAAGTGCACTCAAAGGAACCCTAAACCTATACTAGTTCACTATCCAAAGGGGGAGGTCAGAAGCTAAACCTAAAGGAAGTTATGAATTTCCTAAGTTTCTAGGGTTTTAAGGGTGATCCTAAGTGTAAAATGCCAAACAAATTGAAAATGAAAGATAAAAATGAAACAAAAATGTTTTTAGGAACTAGAAGGCATGCTTAGAACAATGCAAAATGAATCATTCACAAACTCATCTTGGTTTAAAAGTTATGAATTTTTGATGTTAAGGTTTGAAAATGAACAATTTAAGAACCCTAATTCAATGAAAAAATGTCAAAGCATGATCAAAACCAAAAAGAAATTAGTGTGGTGAGTTTGTAAATGTTTCTAAATGCCTAAGAATGTTCTCTAAATTTTTTTTGTGATTTTTAAATACTTAAATGTATTCTTAATTAATTAATTTCCATTAATTAATTAAATAAAACATTTAAATAATTTAAAAATATTTTTTTAATGCAAAAAATAAAAATAAAAATATTTTTGGGTTCTGAAAATTAATAAAAGGCTGGATAAAAAATTTCAGAATTTTTTGATGTTTTTTCTATTTTTAAAAAATTCGTATAAGATAAAATAAGAAAAATGAAATAAAAATTAATTTAATGGAAAGTATGTACAATGGATGGATCAGATTGAATCTGGGCTTGTGAGAGTTGATTGGGCGCACATCTGGACGACCCTAGTTCAAACTTCATTAATCCAGATTAATTAAATAAATAAACCTAAATTAAAACTAATCATGAGATCCATGCCACACACTGCACGCGGGAAAGAAGGATCTAACGACCTACATTTAAAAACTGCCCTAACCCTAATTAAACTAATTAATTACTTTCAGGTGGCCGGAAATGACCTCCGGTCATCTTCTCCGGCCACACCTCCCCTGAGAATCTCCCAAAACACTCCCTAGGCCATTTCTGGAGCTTTAAAGCTCCAGATTGATTCCTCTCACCCTCCTAAGATCAACCCCACCCTCAAAAACCATTTATCTCTACTCATTTTCAAGATTCGAAGCCAAGAACAAAAAATGTAAAACTTTCAGACAGACCATACATCCTCATTTCTTCATCATTTTCAAAAATTCAAAGTTCATTGCATTCAGGGGAACAAGCTTAACCATTTAATAACTTAAAATAAAGCTTCTGGAAAAATTAATTCGCATGGCTACCTGAGGTGAAGCTTTCAACCCTAGAGCTTTTTGGCTACTTCTTTGGTCCAAAATGCCTCTAATGAACTTCCTGAGGAGTTTGCAATGCTTTGATGGAGTTTTTTATGGCTGGTTTGTGAGTTTGTGTTCAACTGGCCAGAAAATCGTGTTTTGTGTGTGAGGGGTTCTTGGTTGTTTTGAGGGGTGGGAAATGATCAGTGATGAATTTGGAGATGAATGGTGGAAGAAGTTTTGGGTTTTGATGTTTGTGCTGAGTATTTCGAATGAAAATGCAAAGGAGGTGATTTTTTGTAACTATGCAATGCTGTGGTTTCAGGCTTAGTTCTTGTGTGAAATGAGTTGCCTTTTGCCCATTTATCAAGCTGTGACAGGTCTGTGGAGTTGGTGTGGGCTATGCTGATTGGTATGGCTTGTTTTGCAAAAAGTCAAGATTTGTTGTCCTTTGAGGTATGGGCTGGTTCAGACATGGTACAAAGGGGTGTCTGGTGCAGCTGGGATTGAGGATGTCCATGGAAATCAGTTTGAGGCAAATCAGCAAGTTTGTGAGAAGTTGTGGGAGGTTTTGCAATTTTGTGAAATTTTGGCCCTTTTGAAATTTCTTCACGTGCAAGTCATGAAATCTTGGGATTCTTGGGCCAATTCTGAATTTTAAGTCATGCAATATGATGTTATGGTGTGTAGAAGTCAATTTTAAGTCACAAAATAGCTTGGCATGAGGTTTTGCAAGAATCCCTCTTTGGCATGAAACATGAAATTATGTGATTTTTGCCAACTTTGGAAAGCCATAACTTGAGTTCCAAAATGAATTAGATCTTGTTCTTGTACTTTTTGAAAAGGGAATGATCCAATCTACAACTTTCATGACCAACAATTTTCCATTTGAAGCATTTTTGGTTAAGAAAGAGGAGGTTGAAAAACTTTCCCAAAATGGAAAGTTTACATTACAAGTCATTTCCATTTTTGGCAACTTTTGGTTTAGCCCACTTTTCTTCAAATTTGTGAACTTCTAAACACTTAAGTGATCAAATAAAGACCATATAACTTCAATTTGATGAAAAATCCACTATGGGTCCATTGATGGGGGCCTCAGATGCCCTGATTTTGCTCTGACTTGCTCAGGAAGTTACCCAGTGATCAGATGACTTCCACAATGAATTTTTCCATCAAACTTGGTATGCATGATCCTTATATCATATTGAGACCAATAGAAACAAGAATGACAAAAAAATTTGGAGTTATGGCCTCTGAAACCAAAACCCTAATTTTAGGTCATCTGTGCAGTTAAACTTGGCTCTGCTTCCATGCCTTGCCAGTTCTTGTGATTTTCTGACTTTCTTGATCTTGGGAGGATATAATATGATGATTGAACATACATGGACTCTCTTGAGATTATTGAAGACCTTTGGAGTGGCTCAGATGGCTCATGGATTGCTCAGATCACAAACCCTAGATGCAGATGACTTTGAACCAATGCAGTGAAGCAAAAATGCAATATGAGATGATATGATTGAACTTATGCAAATGAAAAGATCACAAGCCATGGTGTGAACTTAGTGAGGTCAAATTTGGGGTGTTTACAAACCTCTCACATCTTCTTATCTCATTCATATGCATATTTGCATGTCTTTGAAGTGAACTTGTTCACTTGTGTTCCATCCTTCTTACTTTCTTTCTTTAAGTTACTTACCTTCTTTAGGAAGTAAGTAACTTATTCTTCTCTCCTTCTCTTTTCATCTGCTTCTTCCATTGGTGGCCTTGAAGATCATTTTCTCTTAAGCCTTACAAACCATAGGATACCCAAGCATGATAACTTTTAGGATTGTGTATAGTCCCCCTTAGTCTTTTACCTTTGAGTCTCCTTGAGTCTCTCTTCTCATATCAATAATTAGAGACTAAACTTTTAAAGTTTTAGGACTTTGGAATTAGGGTTATGCCAGCATCCTTCTCTTATGATGGAGAGTATAACTTTAATCCTAAGTGTTAAACCTTTAATTTATTTACACCTCTTAATCAAAACACATTAATAATCACCAAGACTTTATCTTGTAACTTGGGCCTTACATTGGGGTTCTATCTCTTCCTTATGGTTAAGAGGGACTAACCCTAGTGTTTAATGGACAAGTCCCCCTCAAGCTGTCTTACAAACTTAAAATCCACTTCTTAATCTCACCCTTTAATTAAAATCCATTTAATAAAGGTTTGTTATATAATGAATTTTATCCCTAACCATGGATTAAGTTGAGGTATCTTCCTCAGCTTAAGTGTTCTCATCTATTATTCTTCTATTAGGATGGTGTAATGAGTTCACTAATCTATGATCAGAGATTAAACTCATTACTTAACACTGAACAAAAATCAAAAACATCTAATTAATCACAAGTAGGTTAATGATCTTAATCCTACATCATTAAGGTAATTAAGTTGAGATGCTTATCTCATACTTAAGTAGGCTCATTATCCCTAATCAAGGAGGATATAATGAGTTTGCAAGCCCCTTGATTTAGGCTTAAGCTCATTAACTTATGCAAAACACCAAAAACAATAACAAAACTAAAAACACAAAAACAAAAAATAATCGTCTCCTCCGGGATTCTTTTCTCATCACACTCATTCATAAATGAGAACTTGTTTCTTCCGTCTAATGCAAGACAGTAAGCACTCGAGCCAGACGAGTCATACACTTGAGCATAGACAAGCAAGCAGTTCACAGCCAATTTATCTTCAGTCTCTTTGAGTTGAACTACGGTGTTATGACTTCCTCATTGTACGCGAGGATACGTAGGCATAACTTAACAGTTATCAAACAAAAGTCTCTTTGGCTTCCCCCTCTTTCAGCATTCTTTCTGAAGCCTCAGTTCCTGAGCAATTCTCACTTTTGCATTGACACCTGTATATTCTTTTTCTTAGCTTTTGCACACAGATAGCACATACACTACCCCTTTAAACATAATCTTGTAAGCATGGATACCATCGAGTATGACGGACAATCTGGTTGCTAATACCTTCCTAGGTTGTAACCAACCCCCTTTCTTAGTTTCTCTGGTTCGCAACCATCTTATCCACCTCTTTCTAGGTTTATGCAGCATTACCTTTCCTTCGGGATAAAAATGCCTCGCTGGCGACTCTATTCAATTCATTTTCATTTTATCTTTCGCCGACCGTTCGCGTCTACACCCTGGGACCCTGGTGTCTTTTCGGGGGAGCGACACCCAAGTAATACATAAACCATATATTACAAATGAAAAAAAAGATACATAGTTTATGATTACAAACAAGTTCCCATGGTGGGTCAAAATACAACAAAATCAAGGAATACAACCAAATTATCATGAGAGATAAAGTACAACCAAAATGAAATGCAAATACACAGAAATCAAACGTCCAGCCCAAAGTCATCCTCTCTGACTTCCTTCAGGAGAGCATCAGTCACTGGTCCAACTGGATGCTCTGTGATGGTCCTGATAAGAAGGTTCCTAGTGGCAATGGAACTTGTCAACTTCTTATACTTGTCTTGGTCTTTTGATCTCTTCAAACCCGCCCGGAGTTTCAACTCGGAGATTTCCTTCTGTGCTGCTAATAAGGCTTTCTAACTCTTCTTTTCATTAGCTTCCAGTTTCTCTATCTTAGCCTGTGTCTTCTGATCCTCCTGCATAAGAGCCTTAGTAATTCTGATCCATCTAGCCTGACTCTCTTCCAAGTAGTGCTCAGCTCTGGCCTTCTGAATCTTGGCTTCTTTGCAAGCATTCTTCAATACCAACTCCCCTGCCTGGGCTTTTCTGATGTAATCATCTGTCTTCTCAATCTTGGTCATATGCTCAATCTGGAGCTTCTCTAACCTCTCATTGTCCAGACGACTATCATTCCTCTCCCAGAGGGTCTTCTTTAGAGCTTCAGAAAGCTGAGTATTCCTCTCTTTTATCTTCTCAAACTCCGCTAAACTGACTGTAGCTATAGGCTCTACTGTTGATGGTCCTGGCACATCCTCCAGGGTAAATGGCATGTGGGTGATCTGTCCTCTGATGTGAGACCAATCAATGTACTGAGCTGAAGTTATGTTGTTGCACTTGCCAAGAATAGCAGTCCCTTTTGTCTAAATGTTATCCCAAGCCCAGGCTTCTTGTCGGATGATGGCATGATTATTCTGAACATCACAATAAAGGGTCACTACTAAATCCTGCTCTCTTGGTGGATGTACCAAGGCGTACCCTAGTTGCCTTTTAAAAAGCAAAGGATTGTATTTGATGCAACCCTTCACTCCAATAAGAGGTACATTGAGATACTGCCCACAACTTGTAATTATATCTCTGCCCTTGGTGCTCTGAGTACACCACCTGATGTCTTCGAAATTGAGAGCAATCAATCTCTTAGCCCAATTTCTTGACTGATGAGGATTCAAGAAAGCTTATGTCTTCGGCAGGTGCCTTAGTAACCAACGGTAAAGGAGAGGTGCACAACATCTGACCAATCTTCCCCTCTGCCTCTCATTTCTTTGATGCTCTGAGTAATAGAAGTCCCCTAACAAGGTAGGAACTGGATTCTTCAGAAGGAAGAGATGGATAGCATTCTTGCTTACAAACTTAGGCTCATTTGCAAACAAGATGATTCCATATATACCAAAAGCCAGGAGAGTACAAACAGTTTCCCACTTTCCTGTTGTAGCATGATTGATGGCTTGAGTGATCAAGAAGTCCAAATGGAGGCCTGGGATTCTAGCCTTGGTGGTCATATGCTGATCAATGATGGTGGCTTCCAAATAAAGAGCCTTAGCTATGTATTCATTCCTAGGAGCAGTCATCTCAGGGTTGAAAGGAATTCCCCTCCTGACAGGGACACCCAACAACATGGAAAACTCTTCTAACAAATCCCCCAACTAAAAGTCTAGGAAATTAAAGCATCTGAGAGGAGGGTCATATAACTGAATGCAAGTGTGGATCATACTCCTTTGTGATAAATCTAAGTCCATGATCATATCCATGATACCACCACAATGTTCCCTGAATAAAGGGACATGATCAGGAGTGATGAGTGTCTGAATCTGCCTGATGCCTTCTAAAGAGGGCTCAAAGAAATGATAAGTGATGTTGCTCTTCCTGGACGAATCCATACTGATAATGGATGTTGATGAAGATAACCGGGGAGAAGTACTGATGAAGACAACTGATGAAGATGGTGAAGAAGATCTCTGATGAAGATAGCTGATGAATATATCAGATGACGATGTCTGAGCAAAAGAACAGTCAAAACCAAACCAAATAAGATGTGGATACCCTGTAAAAGAAATAGACAAATGTTAAAATGATGCAAAATGATGTATGCAGAATGATATGCAAGGGTTTGTGATCAAGTGCTGGATTTGTTATCTGCTTTGATAGGGTCCATGTGTGTTCATAAGTCCAGTTGGAGGCAAGAGAACCAGAAACAAGGTGGGGGACTCAAATAAAGAGTCACAAGTCCAAGGTTTCATAGAATCAGTCCAACATAGTGTAACCTTAACAATATTAGTAATAGGGTATGATGAGGCCAAGGGTTCCTGCAAACCTGTAAACATCCCAACCAACTCACAGGTATTGTTCTAGAACAAGGATCCTCAGACTTGGATTTATTATGAGAAGTGTAAACATTTCTAACCCATAGGTACAATGTTTACCCTAATCATAAAGAATCCTCCTCTGATTCACCTCAGATGCTGAAGGTCATCTAAAAAGGTCATCCAGACTTAGAAGGCTTCCCAGATAGCCCTAGTACTACAGGATATCTGTAGTACAGAGTTCTCAAGAAGAAACCCATGTCTGAACCGTGTTTCATATTCCCACACCAGACCGAAATGGAATGGGAAAGAATATGAAGCCACTATAATCCTATGTGTCACTCAGGCTCCCGGTGTGGAACCTTACTCACTGAGATACCCCTCCCACCAAGGTAAATAAAAAATCCAGCACAGGTGATATGATGACAATAAATATGAAATGCATAAAACAATAAATGAAAGCAATAAATAAAGCTGTACAGAAAGCAATAAATAATGCAATAAACAAAAAGCACATACAACACATAACACCCCCATAAACACAAATCAAATAAGCACTAGGAGAAACCCACAAAAAGAACCAGAAGCCCTGGTTGCAAAGATAGTCCCCAGCAGAGTCGCCAAGTTGTTGCTCCCAAAGATTTACATCTCGGTGCAAACGCGAATGGTCGGCAAAAAGAGATAATGAGGTTGAATTGAATAGAGTTTCCAACTAGGCATTTTTATCCCGTAGGAAAGGTATTGCTGCATAAACCTGGAAAGAGATGGATAAGACGGTTGCGAACCAGAGAAACTGAGAAAGGGGGTTGGTTACGACCTGGGAAGGTATTAGCAGCCAGATCGTCCGTCGTACTCGACGGGATCCACGCTTACAAGATTGTGTTTAAAAGGGGTAGTGTATGTGCTATCTGTGTGCAAAACTAAGAAAAGAAAGATATACAGGTGTCAGTGCAAAAAGGTGAATTGCTCAGGAACTGAGGCTTAAAGAGAATGTTGAAAGAGGGGCAAGACACAGAGACTTTTGTTTGATAACTGTTAAGTTATTCCTACGTATCCTCTCGTGCAATGAGGAATTCAGAACACTGTAGTTCGACTCAAAGAGACTGGGAATGAATTGACTGTGAACTACTTACTTGTTTATGCTCAAGTGTATGACTCGTCTGGCTCAAGTTCTAATTGTATTACATTAGACGGAAGAAGCGAGTTCTTGTTTGTGAATGAGTGTGATGAGAAAAGAATCCCGGAGGAGACGATTATTGTTTGATTTTTGTGTTTTCAGTTTTTTTATTGTTTTTGGTGTTTTGCATAGGATAATGAGCTTAAGCCTAAATCAAGGGCTTGAAAGCTCATTATATCCTCCCTGATTAGGGATAATGAGTCTATTTAAGTATGAGATAGGCATCTCAACTTAATTACCATGATGATGTATGATTAAGATCATTAACCTACTTGTGATTATTTGGATGTTTTTGGTTTTTTTGTTTAGTGTTAAGTAATGAGTTTAATCTCTAATCACAGATTAGTGAACTCATTACACCATCCTAATAGAAGGATGATAGATGAGAACACTTAATCTGAGGAAGATACCTCAACTTAATCCATGGTTAGATACTAAATTCATTATATAACAAGCCTTTATTAAATGGATTTTAATTAAAGAGTGAGATTAAGAAGTGGATTTGATGGTTTGTAAGACAACTTGAGGGGGACTTGTCCATTAAACACTAGGGTTAGTCCCTCTTAACCATAAGGAAGAGATAAAACCCTAATGTAAGGCCCAAGTTACAAGATAAAGTCTTAGTGATTATTAGTGTGTTTTTATTAAGAGGTGAAAACAAATTAAAGGTTTAACACTAAGGATTAAAGTTATACACTCTATCCTAATATAAGGATGCAGGCACAACCCTAATTCCAAAGTCCTTAAAACTTTAAGAGTTTAGTCTCTGATTATGAGATGAGAAGAGAGACTCAAGGAGACTCAAAGGTAAAACGCTAGGGGGACTATACACAACCCTAAAAGTTATCATGCTTGGACATCCTATGGTTTGTGAGGCTTAAGAGAAAAAATCTTCAAGCAGGCCACCAATGGAAGAAAAGAGAAAGGAAAGGAAGAACAAGTTACTTACTTCCTAAAGAAGATAAGTAACTTGAAAGAAAGAAAGTTGGGAGGAGGGAGAACAAGTGAAGCAAGTTCACTTCAAAGACAAGTACATATGCAAATGAGAGGAAAGAAAATGTGGGAGGTGAAGGCAAATCCACCTCCCAGATAACTTACCCAAAGCTCCTAAAATGTTAGTATGAATGCATAAGACATAAAGCAAAAGGAAATGAGATGAAATGAGATGCAAAGACCAAAGTCAGAAGTGAAAATGTAAGGTAAATGTGTTATGAGATGATGAAAAGTCATAAAATATGCATATGAATGATCAAACAAAGATGGGATGCAAAGGAAGCATGAATGAAGCTTGAAAACACATGGATGTTCATGAAATGTAATGGATGCAAAGCATAGCAAATGAATGAAGAAATGATCAAGCAATGTTCAAGAATGTCCTAAGATGTCTAAGATGTCATACAAATGCTTTAAATGTCATGGCAAGTTCATATGATGATGATGTGCAAAGGAGAATGCAAATGAACATGAGAAATTAGGGTTTTATGAAAGTATGAGATGCATATGGTCAAAACAGAAGCATATTTCAAGATAAAAAAATGAAATCAAGCTCAAACAAACCCTAAACCTATACAAGTTCACACCCCAAAGGAGAAGGTCAGAAGCTAATCCTATTGAAAGCTATGAAATTTCTAAGTTTGTTAGGGTTTTTGGGTGCTTCTAAAGGAAAAATGTAAATCAAATTGGAAATGCAAGATAAAATAATGAGATAAATAACCTAGAAACTACATGCAATATGTGAAACAATACAAAAAGAACCAAGTTCAAACTCATCATGGTTAGGCAGAAGTGAATTTTTCAAGTTAGGGTTAGAAAAATGTGATTTTTAAGAACCCTAATTCAAAGAAAATTGTGAAATTATGATCAAACCTAAAAAGAAATTTGTATGGTGAGTTTGAAAATGTTTCTAAATGTATTGGAAGGGTTCATGAATTTTTTGGTGATTTTTAGAAACCTAAATGAATTTTAATTAATTAAAATAAATTAATTAATTAAATAAAACATTTAAATATTTTAAAAATACTTTTTTAATGCAAAAAAATAAAATAAAAAGCATTTTCTGGTTGAGAAAAATATTTAAAACTGAAATGTAAAAAAATGAGATTTTTTTGATAAGTTTTGCTATTTTAAATAAAATGAACAAAATAAATAAAAAGAAAATGAATTTAAATGAAATAAATGGAAAGTCAAATGATCTGAAGGTCAGGGTTTAAACTTGGGTTGATCGGCGCGCAGATGGAGGGCTAGGATCAAATCTGCCTCATTAATTATGATTTAATTAATAAATCCAGAATTAAAGTTAATGAACTAATCTGAGCAACACACGCGCGCGCGAAGGACAAGATCCAAGGGCCTACATTCAAACCTGGCTAAACCCTAATTAACTAACCCTAATCACTCTCAGGTGACCGGAGCAATCTCCGGTCATCTTCTCCGGCCAGTCCCCTCCCCTGAATCCCTCAAAACGCCATGAAACTTCACCAAAATCTCCATAATGGAACCTCTAACAACCCCAAACACGAATCAAACCTCAAAAATCATTTATCACTCAAGAACATCATGAATCAAAGCAAACAATTTTTAGGTCAGAAAGTTTCAGAGTAAGAATACATGGCCATTTCTCACTCATTTTCAAAACAAATCATATCGATGTGATCAGGGGAACATAAAGAATCATATTGTAACTAAAAAAAAAGTTCTGGAAAAATTGTTTGAAGAAGCTACCTGAGATGAAGCTTTACAGTTTTGTGCTTTCTGGCCCTTTCCTTGATGCTAATCCACCCCACTTGATCCCCTTGTTCTTCTGGAAGGCTTGAATGAAGTTTAAATGGCTTGGTTTGGAAGATTCAGTTCTGATAGTGCAGGAATCGTGTTTTTGTTTGGCTATGTTTCAGGGCTTTTTAAAGGGTGCTTTGTGTTCTATGGACCATTTGAAGATGATTGGTGAAGTTTGTTTTGAGGTTTGATGGTTGGTTTTTGAGAATCGAAGAAGGGAAGCTTTTTGTGATTTTTGGGCAATGACTTGTGTTGTGTTTCAGGCTCCAAGATCCTATGAAATGAGGTCCATGAGGCTTGTATGTGATGTCTTGATTAGTCAGAAAGTTGGTAGCGGCATAGTTTGATTTGTATGGGCAGAGTTGTAAAAAATTCAATTTTGTGTACTTGGAGGTATGGCACGGGTCAGAGCTGCTCAAAGGGGTGTCTAGGCCTCAGCTTGCATCAAGGATGGCCATAGGATCAGATTCCGTTGTTAATTTCTTCATCAAACTTGGTACACATGATCCTTATAACATATTAAGACCATTAGAAACAAGAATGACCAAAAAAATTGGGATTAAAGCCTCTGAAACCAAAACCCTAATTTTAGGTCATCTGTGTAGAAAATCTTCAGTCTGCCTCTATGCCTTTGTCATTCTTTGTGATCCCTTGACTTTTATGAACTTTGGGGAGCATATTATGATCATGGAGCACACATGGATCCTCTTGGTAAGCTTCAAGACCTTTGGGATGGCTCAGATCATTCTTGGATTGCTCAGATCAGAAACCCTAAATGCAGATGAAATGAACTATGTAGTGAGATATGATATGCTTATGCTAATGCAAAAATGAAAGATCACAAGCCATGGTGTTAGAAAAAGTGACGGAAAATTTGAGGTGTTTACAACGACTTTACAACATAACAACATACAACATCAAACAACACAACCAACTTATACACCTTAAACAACTTAAATCAACTTTAGTTATTAAGCCTCCAACTTGAAAAACACAACAACTTCGACAACACAAAATAACTTAAACAACATGAGCAACATAAGTGAGATAACAAGAAACACAAACAACTTATACGACATAGGCAACTAAAAATCAACTTTGGCTATTAAAGCCTTCAACATAACAACTTAAAGGTTTTCCGTAAACCAGAACCACTTACCAACTTAATTGTACTTGAAACTCGACTTTACAACATATTTTCAACAAAACAATGAAACAAATATCAACTATTAAACTACCCGACTTACCCCGACAATTTTCGTTAAATTCTAAGCAACTAAGTTTTTCGCCTAATTCAGCTAAACCGACTAAACCAACATTATTTATCACATTCTGCTATTATTACGAGTTTATTATGAAGTTCTGTTAATTTTATGCTTCTTGATAAAATGCTCTAATCATAAATTTACAATCACTGGTCATGATTTTTCATAACTCTGCGACTGTCCAAAAATCGTCCAAATCTGCTACCTAGTTATTCTGAAACTTCTGTCAAAACTCAGAAAGCACTGCTGCTGCCAACACCAATTAATCTGGTATTTCACCTCCATGCTACATCATTTCTACTTAACATCAAAATTATGGTTTTTAAATAAAATCCTAATTCATTTACTGGATATATTAGGAACCTATATAGTATTATTTAAATCTTTCAAAATAGTCTCACTTAAATACATAACATCTCATGAATTGCATAAAATTAATTAAAGTATAAGACAACTAAAGGATCCCCTTTCCTACAGGGTGGCTTGCGCCACATTTGACTTCCTAGTGGCATGTGGATTGCGCCACATTTGATTGTCTTGGTGGCCACCTATACCTCATGAATTAGGGGTTTTCGTCCCAAAACTTAAAATTTTCCAGAAACATCACCAACATACTAAAATCCACGTGTACCGATACAACGTATGAACAACATCATTAATCCATCAACAATCACACAAAATCGATGAACAAAATCAACAACAACATAATATAATAATCAACATGATCGACATCAACATCAACAAAATACAACACATACAACCACCTAAACCTAGTACTGATTATCATACCCGGTTATAAGGATTGAACTCTACCCTTACCTTGGATTAACGGTTGCTCTAATAATTTTTCGGTTAGTCTCCAAAGTTTTCCAATCAAATTTCCAACCATTTTCCTTTATGACTTTGTTCCTCTCCTCTTTCATCCATGGAGATTAGAAATACGACCATGCTGCCATTGAGTTCATATCTTGACCATAATTCAGCCTCCATCATCATCAATCCCGTAACTACTATTTGACCAATTTTCAGCATGAACTTCCAAACTTCAAATGCGTTTTCTCTTTCAATACCAAAATTATTGACACAAATCATATATCAAATTGTAGAGAATTTTATAAGCTTTCCAGAAATTCAAGAATCGCTTTAATCAGAATTATGAGTAAAAAGTTATCACCGATTTAGTGGAGGTTGTACCGTAAGTGCAAAAATGGAGATATGATCATGAGTTCTTCTTTATCCTTCTTTTCTCCCAAGCTATTTTTTCTCTTCTAAAACCTTTATTCTTCTCTTAGATCTTTTCCTCTGTAACTTTCATGTCTTATTCTCTTACTACCAATTAACTTAATTTTCTTATCACTTATAATATTATTTCCTCGATTTTATGACTAATAATAAGACTTAACGGCTAAATTCTTTGCAACATAAAATCAACCGAATAATAATTCGCGACTAACTACTTACTCCCGACTTAATAGATTAACTTTTGATTATCAACCAAATGGTCCAAACATTCCAATCAACATATCCAGCAACAAACGGAAAATACTTTATATCGTCTTCTACAACTTATATCGACTTAAATAATTAAATTCGACTTAAATCAACTTATAACCATCAATATAATATTCCGATAAATTCGGCCATCAACACAAATCGACACAATTCCACACAAAGCAATGCAAATCGACAAAGATACTCAAATCAACGTGAATTATCACAATGTACCACAATTATATTTAATTAAATAATTAATTAAATAAACGGGTGTTACATCAAGGCTTGCTCGCATTCTTCGGTCCATTCGAAGGCTGCCTCTTTGCGGATGAGCTTGTAGAAAGGGAGGGCGTATTGAGCAGACTTTGCTATGAAAAGCGACAATGATGTGAGCACCCCGTTCAAAGATTGGATGTATTTTTTAGATGTTGGTGTGGGCGTTTCGGAAAATGCTTGACATTTGTCAAGATTAACCTCTATTCCACGTTCGGTTAGGTAAAAATCAAGGAATTTGCCCACGTGCACCCCAATATGCACTTATGTGGATTGAATCGCATCTTGCACTTGCGTGCTTGGTCGAAGATTTTCTTTAAATGAAGATCATGGTCGGTTTCCTCATGGGATTTAACGATTATGTCATCTATGTACACTTCGAGCATGTCTCTGATCTCTGCTTGAAAGACTTTGTTCATCATGCGTTGATAGGTAGCCCCCGCGTTTTTCAAGCCGAAAGGCATTACGTTATAGTAATAATTTCCCGATTCGGTTATGAATGTGGTGTACATTTTGTCTGTCACGGCCATGGGTATTTAATTATACCCGAAATAGGCGTCGAGGAACGACAAAAGCTTAAAACCTGCAGAGTTATCTACTAACTTATCAATGTTAGGCAGTGGGTAAGCGTCTTTCGGGCACGCTCGATTAAGATCGGTGTAGTTCATACACATTCTCTATTTTCCATTATTCTTCTTAACAAGTACAACATTTGAGAGCCAGGTGGAGGTCTTTTACAACCTGTTCAGCTGCTTTTACCTTTTCCTGGGAATGCTTCCTTCTCCATTGTGCAATTGCTCAGATGACAAGATCTATGGCCAGATGGTGGCATGCTATCTCCGGGTCTAAACCTGGCATCTCTGCGGTGCTCCATACGAACAAGTCAGCGTTTTCCCTTAGGCGGGCTTTGAGTTGCTTTCTGGCCAGGTCGGGGAGGTCAGCTCCAATTTTACTCCCTTAGAAGGATCTGCACCTAGCGCTACCAGCTCGAAATTGCCGTCGGGGATAGGGCGAGCGGTCGATGAGAGTCTTACAACCAGGTGCATTTGTTCCTCTTCCTCGGTGAACCTGCTGTCGAGGTCTATGGAATCCATGCGAGTAATGCCTTTGGTTCTTCGGAGGTGTAGGAGAGTATGGCCTTGGCCGACTTGGGTTTCACGGTTATGGTGTTGAGACCTTTGGAAGCGGCTTCGTAGAACCTGCGAGCGGCTTGTATATCCCCGTGAAGGGTGGCCACCTGTCCCAATGAAGTATAATACTTCATCTTCAGATGTACCGTAGACGGTACTTGTAAACACCCCAAATTTGCCCTCACCCATTCACACCATGGCTTGTGATCATTTCATATGCATAAACTCAATCATGACATCTCATATCACAATTTTGATTCACTGCATAGGTTCTAAGCCATCTGCATCTAGGGTTTGTGATCTGAGCAACCCAAGAGCTTCTTGAGCCACTCCAAAGGCCATCAATCACTTAAAAGGGGTCTATGTGTGTTCAAGTATCATATTATATCCTCTCAAAGTCAAGAATACCAAAGAATCACAAGAACTGGGATTGGTATGGAGGCAGAGCCAGGCTTGACTGCACAGATGACCTAAAATTAGGGTTTTGGTTTCAGAGGCCATAACTCCAAATTTTTTAGTCATTCTTGTTTCTATTGGTCTCTATATGGTATAGGGAGTATGCATATCAATTTTCATGAAGAAATTCCTTGGGGAAGTCATCTGATCAAAGGTTGACTTTCTGGACAAGTCAGTGCAAAATCAGGGCATCTGGGGCCCCCAATGACCCAACCAAAGGGTGTTCTTCATCATTTTGATTGTATATGATCTTTATTTGATCATGGAAGAAGTTGTAAGTTCAAAAAATTCAAGAATTTCAAGTTTTTGCAAAGTTGACTTTTTGGGCAAGTTTGACTTTTAATGGAAATGTCATTTTAGGCAACTTTTTCAACCCTTACTTTTTGATTCAAAAAGGCTTCAAATGAAAAAACTTTGGTCATGAAAGTTGTAGAATAGATCTTTCCCTTTTCAAAAAGTACAAGAACATGACCTAATTCATTTTGGATCAAAAGTTATGGCTCATCAAAGTTGGCAAAAATCACTAAATTTCAAGTTATGCACCAAATGGAAAAACTTGCAAATTCTTGTACCAAGGCAATTTGTGACTTCTAATTGATGTCAAACCTTTACACAAAAATCACACATGACCTAAAAACAGAATTGGCCCAAGGGATTTTTTCATTTTTGTGCTTGGATTTTCAAAGATCCTTAAGTCATTTTTCATAAGGATGCAAAGATGGATTTTTGGCAAAATCATCCTCCAAGGAATTATGTGATCACTAGCTGATTTCTATGCATTGCCATGACCAAATGGAACATTATGCAACAAAATTCAGCAAGGAGTATCTCATGTACATGGCACAAAATCATAAGAAAACACCAAGTGGGCAAGTTGCAAAAGCTAGCATAGCTCATGATCCACATGTTGCAGTCACTCATGAGCAATCTAAGGGTCATCCTTGACTCAAGCTGAGGCAAGACAGGCCCTTAGACAGCTGCTGCCATGGCCCATGTTGCAAGTACCAATCACATTGACTTTTTGGCCAAAACCCCCATACTCTTGGAACAGTGAGCAGCCACCTCTACTGACCTGCTCCACAGGCTACTCATACATTGTGGGAGTGTTATAGCAAGACATTGGCCCTTGAAGCAAGCCAGAACACAGCATACCACAAAACCTGCCAAAACTTTCCTCTCTTCGAATCTCTTTACACAGTCATCAAACACTCATTCTATCTTCACCAATCAACCAGAAAACATTCATAGAACCAATACCACCCCTCACAATGATCTGAAACAGCCTACATAAGAACCCCATTTTCTGATACACCAGAACTGGACCTCTCAAAATAGCCTGTTTAAACTCCATCTAAGCTTGCCATTAGCACAAGGGGGATCATTGGAGTGAGTTTGCACCCAAGAACAGCCCAGAAAGCCCAGAATCAGAAGCTTCCACCTCAGGTATAGCTCAAGAACTTTTTTCTCAGAACTTGTTTTTCTTGTCATAAATTGAAAGTGTATGTTGTGCTGATCATAATGATGTGCTTAGAATTAAAAATGAGTGAAAAATGAGGTTTTATTGATGCTCTGAAATTTCTCCCGTGAAAAGTGTTTGCTTCGATTTGCCTGATTCTTGAAGTTTAAATGTTGTTTGAGGGATGATTTGTGTTCTAGGATGTTAGAGGATCATTTTGCTGTGTTTAATTTGAAGTGTGGTGGCCTGAATCATGATCTAGGGTTTTGGTTCGCCGGAGAAGACGACCGGAAGTCTTCTCCGGCCACCTGAGAACCATTAACCCTAATCCCTGTAATTAATTGGTGTTTGAATCTGGTGCGTTGGATCCATTGACTTAGGTTGACTGGCGCGTGTTTGTGTGGCCCAGATGCATCCATTTTGCCCTAATCTCCATTAACTTAATTAATCCCATTTAATTAATTCATAAAACCTGATTTAAGTCAGAGTCCATCCTGACCCTTGATTCACGCGCCAAGTCAACAGCTGACCCCCAACTTTGAATCTGATGCGTTGGATATGATTACTTCTCATTTTCATTATTTTTTATTTCAATTTTTCTCATTTAACTTCTCCATTTATTTTAAAATAGTTAGAAAAATCCTAAAAATATTTCCCTTAGCATTTTTGTTTTAAATATTTTTTTTAATCAGAAAACATTTTTATTTTTATTTTTTGCATTTTAAAAATATTTTTAAATATTTAAAAGTTTATTTTTAATTAATTAATGAGAATTAATTAATTAAAAATACTTTTAGGTATTTAAAAATCACCAAAAAATTCATGAAACCTTTAAAAACATTTAGAAACATTGTCCAACCCTCAAACCAAATTTCTTTTTTGATCTTGATACATTTTGAGAATTTTTCATGGAATTAAAATCATTTTTAGGCATTATTTTGATTCAAACTTCTAAAAATCATTTCTGCCTAACCATTGAGAGTTGGACTTTGATTCTTTTTGCATTGTGTTTAGCATATCATGTAGTTTGTGAGATTAAATGGTCATGAATTGATCTTGCATTTTCCATTTGTTTGGCATTTTTCTTGTTAAGGAACCCTAAAACCCTAGAAAACTTAGGAAAATCATAACTTAAATTAGGTTAAGAGTTGGAACTTCTCCTTTGGGCAGTGAGTTGGTATAGGTTTAGGGATCCTTTGAGTGCATTTTCAATTTTTTATCTTGGTGTTTGCTTCTGATTTTGGTTTTTGTTTGATGCTTTGATCATAAACCCTAATTTGGTCTTCCATATGCATCCATCTTGCATTTGCATTCATACCTTGACCTGCCATAGCATTTTATGCATTCTTTTGATTCATTTGACATCTTAAGACATATTGAAAGCATGTTTGATCATTGCACCATGCATTTGCCATGTTGTATGCCATTTGCACTTCATAACTTTTCATGTATGTTCATACTTCTTAACTTGTTTCATTTGCATCCATGAGCTTGTATGATCATCCCCATGTGTTGTTTCATGTTTGCAGCATCTCATAGCATCATTAACATCATGTATGTGCTTCTGGTTTCGATTTACATCATGCCATTTCATCCCATATTGCATTGCATTGCATCTTTCTCACTAATCTTTCAGGTGGTAAGTGACTTTGAGAAGTGAATTTGCCTTCACTTCTCATAACTTCTCTTCATCTCTTTTATGCATCTTTGCTGAATTTTTGTATGTATTTGAGATTGAGCTTGCTTTTTCTTCTTCTTCTCACTTTCTTTCTTCAAGTGACTTGTCTTCTTAAATGAAGCAAGTTACTTTGCTTCTCCTGATCCTTTCATCTGCTTCCTGGTGGTTCCATTGAAGATCTTTCTTGTTAACCTCACAAACCTTAGGAACAACCAAGCATGACAATGATTAGGGTTTTTGATTAGTCTCCCCTCTTAGTTTTACCTTTGTGTCTCTTTTGAGTCTCCTCTTCTAACCTCATAATCAAGGACTAAACCCTAAAGGTTCTAAGGCTTTGTGATTAAGCTTATGCTTGCATCCTTCTATTAGGATGGAGTGTATAACTTTAATCCTAAGTGTTAAACCCTTAATGTGTTTAACTCCTTTAATCAATCCACTTAATAACTATCAAGACTTCAAGCTTGTAACTTGGGCCTTGCGTTAGGGTTCTTATTCTTCCTTAATTGGTTAAGAAGGACTAACCCTAGTGTTAATGGACAAGTCCCCCTCAGGTTGTCTTACAAACCCTAAAAAACACTTCATCATCATATCATTAAATAAAATCCACCTAACAAAGGCTTTGTTTTGTCATGAGGTTAATCCCTAATCATGGATTAAGCTGAGGAGCTTACCTCAGCTTAAACATTCTCATCTATTATCCTTCTATTAGGATGGTGTAATGAGTCTGTTTAATCCCTGATTATGGCTTAACCTCATTACTTAACACTAAACAAAAGCACCAAAAAACATTTAAATAATCACAAGTAGGTTAATGATCTTAATCCTACACCATGGCGATTAAGTGTGAGAATTTGACTTCACACTTAAGGTATTCTCATTACCCCTAATCAGAGGGAAGATGTGATGAGTCTACTAACCCGTTGGTTTAGGCTTAAGCTCATTAATCTATGACAAACTTCAAAAGCAATAAAAGACTGAAAACTCAAAAACAAACAATAATCGTCTCCTCCGGGATTCTTTTCTCATCTCATTCACTCACAAACGAGAGCTCGCTTCTTCCGTCTAATGCAAGACAGTTTGCACCTGAGCCAGACAGGTCATACACTTGAGCATAGGCAAGCAAGCAGTTCATCAGTCAATTCACCTTTCAGTCTCTTTGGGTCGAACTACGATGTTCTGACTTCCTCATTACACGAGAGGATACGTAGGCATAACTTAACAGTTATCGAAAAAAAGTCTATGTATATTCCCCCTCTTTCAAGCATCATTCTTTTAACCTCATGATCTTGAGCAATTCATTCTCATTCCTACACTGACACATCATTTATACACTTCACACTTTTCTTACACTGACACCTGTACATCCTTTTCCAGCTCTTTTATACACACATTGCACTGACACTACCCCTTTTAAAACACAAACCTTTTAAGCGTGGATCCCGTCGAGTACGGCGGACAATCTGGGTGCTAATACCTTCCCAGGTTGTAACCAACCCCCTTTCTCAGTCTCTCTGGTTCGCAACCGTCTTATCCATATCTTTCTAGGTTTATGCAGCATTACCTTTCCTCCGGGATAAAAATGTCTAGCTGGCGACTCTTTTCATCTCTTGTGAGTTCACTCCTGTGTGTTCTCACACCTTCCTCTCGCCGACCGTTCGCGTCTGTACCTTTATTTGGGCCATTCCCATTTATCGGGAGCGATAGCTTGGCGACTCTGCTGGGGACCCTTATACCATAACCAGGGCTTCTGGTTCTTTTTGTGGGTTCTTCCTAGCGCTTGTTTGATTTGTGTTTATTGGGGTGTTAGGTGCTATCTGTGTTTGTATATTTGTTTTATTTTTGCTTTATGTACAGTTGTTTTATTGCTTTTTATTGCTTTATATACATCATACCGTCATACTGTGCTGGCTGGATCTGGTTTTGTGCTTTGGTGGGTGGGTGTTCTATTGAGAGTTGAGGTCCTATACCTGGGACCTGAGTGACACCTAGGCTAGAGTGGTTCATATTCTTTCCCATTCCATCTCGGTCTGGTGCGGGAATGTGAAACACGGTTCAGATATGGGTTTCTTCTTGAGAACTCTGTGTTGCAGTTTTCCTGCAATGCTAGGGCTATCTGGGAAGCCTGCTAAGTCTGAATGACCTTTAGTATTGACCTTCAGAAACTGAGGTGAATTAGAGGAGGACTTTTTATGGTTATTGTAAACACTGTACCTCCGGGTTAGAAGTGTTTACACTTCTCATAACTGATCCAAGTCTGAGGATCCTTGTTTTAGAACATCACCTGTGAGGGGGTTGGGCTGTTTACAGGTCTGCAGGTACCCTTGACCTCAGCATACCCTGTTACTTTGTTTGATTAAGAGTACTCCATTTTGGGACAGTTCTTGTGATTTTAACCCTGGACATGTGACTCTTTATTTGAGTCCCCCACCTTGGTTACTGGACTCATGAACCTCCATCTGGATTTCTTGAACATACCTGGACTTATATCAGAGCACTTGATCAGATCCAGCTCAGTCACAAACCCTTGCATATCATTTGCATACATCACCATTGCATCATTTTAACATTTTCTTATTTGTGTTTCAGGGTATCCATACTTTATTTTGGCTTGGTTTTGACCCCATCATCAGCATAGATCTATCTTCATCAGTATCTACTTCAGCTATTAGCTACTTGCTTCAGTCACCTGCACCAGCCAGCCAGTGGCCCTTTTTTCAGTGTTATCACCAACACCTGTCTCAATCCTTCTTCAACAACATGGCACCTAAAAAGAGTAACATCTCCTATCATTTCTTTCAGCCTGAGCTAGCTGACATCAGGAGGATTCAGACCCTGATTACTCCAGACCATGTACCACTATTCAGAGAACACTATGGAGGCATACTTGATGTGGTTATGGATTTGGACCCTTCACAGAGGAGCCTGATTCATACTTGCTTGCAGTTCTATGATCCCCCTCTGAGGTGTTTCACTTTTCAGGATTTTCAGTTGGGCCCTTTATTAGAGGAATATTCATCATTGGTTGGTATACCTATCAGGGGTGGAGTCGCTTTCAACCCTGAGATGGCTTTTCCAAGTAATGAAGAGATGGCAAAGGCCTTGTATCTGGAGCCAATTCTGATTGGGCAAAATATGACTACTAAGGCTGGGATCTCTGGTCTACATATGGATTTCTTGATCTCTCAAGCTACCCTGAAGGCTTCTTTGGGAGAGTGGAATGCAGTCTGTGCTTTATTGGCCCTGAGCATATATGGGATTATTTTATTTGCAGATGAGCCTAAGTTTGTTAGTAAGAATGCAATCCATCTTTTCATCCTGAGAAACCCAGTGCCCACCTTACTGGGAGACTTCTACTACTCAGTTCACCAGAGGAATGAAAAGCAGAGGGGGAGATTAGTGAGATGTTGTGCTCCTTTGTTCCATACTTGGCTTCTCAAGCATTTGCCCAAGACAGATGCATTCTTGAATCCTCATCAGCAAAGAAACTGGGCTAGGAGACTCACTGCTTTGACCTCGGCTGATATCAGATGGTGCACTCAAAGCACAAAAGGAAGAGACATCATCACCAGTTGTGGGCAGTTTCCCAATGTACCCCTGATAGGAGTTAAGGGTTGCATTAACTACAACCATCTGCTATTCAAAAGACAACTGGGCTATGCATTGGTCCACACTCCTAAGGCACAGGACTTGGCTGAGACTCTTTACTGTGAGAACAAGCCTAATCTGGCTATTGTCAGGCAAGCAGCCTGGGCCTGGGACAATGTTCAAACTAAAGGAGTAACCATTCTGGGGAAGTGAAACAATGTGGCATCAGCACAGTACTATGAGTGGTCCCATACCAGGGCTCAATTTTCTGGGATGCCCTTCACCATGGAGGATATGCCTGGGCCATCCTCAGCACCACCTCCTGTCACTGTCAGTTTAGAGGAGTTTGAGAAACTAAAAGAGAGAAATGAGAAGTTGACTCAGGCCTTACAGAAGACCCTCTGGGAGAGGAGTGATGGTAGGTTGGATATTGAGAGGTTAGAAAAGCTGAAAGTGGAGCATCTGGATAGGATTGAGAAGTCTGAGGATTACATCAAGAAGTCTAGGGCTGGAGAGCAGATCTTGAAGAATGCCTGCAAGGAAGCCCAATTCCAGAAGGCCAGGACTGATTTGTATCTGAAGGAGAGTCAAGCTAGGTGGGTAAGGATCACCGGAGCTCGTACTCTAGAAGATAAGAGGACTCAGGACAAGATTGAGCAGTTGGAAGCTAGTACAAAAGAGAAACAGGAAGCCCTGGCAGCAGCCCAGAGGGAGATCTCAGAGTTGAAGATTAGAGCTGGAGTGAAGAGGTCAAAGGACCAGAGTCAGCACAAAAAGCTAGTTGCAGCTGTTACTACCAGGAATCTCCTTATCAGGAATCTTACAGAGCGTCCAGCTGATCCTGTGACTGAGGCACTTCTCAAGGAAGTTCAGGAGGATGAGTTTGGTCTTGGTGTTTGACTTTTGCTTGTTGTTGTTTTCATTTCATGTACTTTTATTTTCTTATGTTGTATTTTTGACCCCTCAGAGGGCTTGTATTTGTAAACAAACTATGTATCAGTTACTTTTTGTAATATGTGTGTCAGTTTGTTCCATTTGATTTCTTCAAGCAACATCCACCGCATCTTCAAGGGTCTGGAAGGGTCAAAACCAAGTGCCAAGCCGGATACCTTGGAAACAAATAAGCATACTGCATTGCATGCTAACCTTTTGTTTGTTTTGTAGGTCTGTTTTGTTTTTGTTACTAACTCTGTTGTGATCTCAGGAACTATTGCTCGACGTCGAGTGTTCCCACTCAACCGTCCACACAGATATCCAACCCGCAACAACCTTCCGGGTATACAGATGGACCAGGTACAGCAGGACCTTACGGAGGTCAGGAACCAAATGGCCAATGAAAGATTGGAAATGAGGGCTCAAATGACACAATTTATGGAGGTGATGAACAACATGGCTCAGAGCCAGGAGAGATTAAGGGCAATGGTAGAGAGGCAGAATCAAGAAGATCCCCATCTAGGGACTGCTGGGACAAGCAACAATGAGAGGGTCCAACCTCATGTCAACCCCCCTGTATTTGGACCCCACCTTCACCCAGAGATCAACATTCCTGTTAATGTACAAGGGACTGCCACTGCAGGCAGAGTGCTGCAAGAAGACCCCCAGGAGGATCAGTTCACAGTAATGGGAGCTGGGAAGAAGCCTATGACAGAAGGCTGGACGAAATTGCTGAAAAATTAAGATCCTTGGAGTCTCAAAACTCTTTGGGTTTTGATGTTATGGACATGGGTTTAGTGGACGGGGTCAGGATTCCCCATAAGTTTAAGCCTCCTGGTTTTGAAAAATACAATGGGACCTCCTGCCCACGGACCCACTTACAGTCCTTTCTGGGGAGGTTGAAGGCATATACCATGGACGAGAAGCTATGGATGTTTTATTTTGAGGATAGCTTAACGGGAGCTTCAAGGGAATGGTACTCCCATCTGACCAGAGTAACCATCAGGTGTTGGAAGGACTTGGCAGAGGCCTTCATCAGACAATACCAGTATAATTTGGATATGGCACCCAACAGGACCCTCCTGATGGGAATGTCACAGTCATCCAGGGAAAGCTTCCGGGAGTACGCCCAAAGATGGAGACAGCTGGCTGCTGCTGTCCAGCCACCTATGTCAGAGAGGGAGATGGCAGATATGTTTATGAACACCCTCCAAGGAACATACATTGACAGGCTGGCCGCTTTCTCTTCTACTAGCTTTGCAGATGTCGTTATAGCTGGAGAGAGAATTGAGAGCCTGTTAAAGATGGGCAAAATTTCTGACAACGGTGCCAGCTCATCCAGTAACACAAGGAAGCCTTTTGCAGGCCCAAGAAGAACTGGCGAGACCAATGCTATCCATACCAACAGGGGCAGACCCCAATATGTTCATAGGTCTGTGGCAGAAGTCACCATTCCCACCCCAGTTCATCCACAACCAGCTTATCAACCACATCAACAAAATTATCAGCAACAAAATCAGTATCCTCCTCAGAGAAATTACAACAACTCCAACAACAACAATCAGCAAAGACCGTTCCAACAGAGACCTTCTCAGGCCAATAGGGTGATCGATCCGATCCCTATGCCATATGCCACATTACTGCCACAACTCCTGAAACTCAACCTGGTTGAGCTAAGGACGTTGGCACCTCCAGATCCCGCTAGTCTACCCAGAAACTACGACTCCAACACCAGATGTGCTTTCCATTCAAATGCACCTGGCCATAGTACAAAAAAGTGCAGAGCTTTGCACATGAAGGTACAAGACTTGGTAGACTCTAAGGCTCTGAACTTTGCACCACCAACAAATGTTAACATTAACCCTATGCCAAACCACGGAGGTCCCAGAATCAATGCTATTGAAGAAGACAAGCCGTCTTACTTAATAACCAGTGTGGGTCAGATTCGGACACCGTTGGTAGAGATTAAGGCTCAACTCCTTGAACGTCAAATATTCCCGGGATGCGAGCTAGGGTGTGCTTATTGCAACATTTCAGTGAATGGTTGTGATAACTTGAGAGATGGCATAGATGGTCTCATCCAGAGTGGCCTGCTTCAAATCACAACATCAATTCCCACCAATCCGGCAATCTCCTTAACTGCAATTCCTGCATCTTCTACAAATACAACAACCATTGTTCCAAGAAACTCTTAAATTTCATCAACAAATGCTTCATCTGTTACTTCAACGGACCAGATATCAGCAAACATCCCTTCTACAACTTCAGCACCCCTTCATTCAGAATCTCCTACAACAACAACACACATCCTTCCAACAATGTCTCCTACAACTTCAGCAGCAAATGTCTCAACGGTTACAATTTATTATGATCCTGAAAATGATTCTGCCTACAACTCACAAAGTGCCACTCCTATCAGAGCACCAGTCACAATATACTATGATCCACAAACTATCACCGTCCCTTCTGCAGCTGCATTCAGTCCAGTCACTATCACAGTGCCTGGGCCAGTACCTTATGAAAGCAGTAATGCCATCCCCTGGCATTACGGCTCCGATCTATACTGCGAAGGACAAAAAAACACTTTTGAATCATCAACTCCTGCACCACAAATAGATAATGTGGGAGGAGGCGGAGGCTTCACTCGAAGCGGACGTCTCTTTGCCCCACAAATTCAAAGACCCACTGCTGAAGCAGAAGCTGCTGCCAAGGCAAAAGGGAAGAGCATGGTGCAAGAAGAGCAAATTGTTAAAGAAGCTTTGAAAACACCTTTTGATCAAGAAGTTGATGAATTCATGAGAATCATCAAGAAAAGTGATTACAAAATAGTGGACCAGCTTCACCAGACGCCTTCTAAGATCTCTATTCTATCATTGCTTATGTGCTCCGAGGCTCATCGGAACGCACTACTAAAAGTCTTGCACGCGGCTTATGTGCCAGAAGAGATCACCGTCAATCAGTTGGAAGCTGTGGTTGGAAATGTTAATGCTAGTCATGGACTAGGGTTCACCAACACTGATTTGACTACGGAAGGCCGCAATCATAACAAGGCTTTGCACATTACCATGGAATGTAAAGGTGCAGTTCTTTCCCATGTGCTGGTAGACACAGGGTCATCCCTCAATGTCTTACCTAAAAAAGCCCTTGTGAAGCTAGAGTATGAAGGATTGGCATTACGCCCCAGTAACCTGGTAGTGAGAGCCTTTGACGGTTCTAAGAGATCAGTTCTGGGAGAGATTGAGTTTCCTATAACGATTGGCCCACAAACTTTCAAAACGACCTTCTACGTAATGGATATACAGCCTGCCTACAGCTGTCTATTGGGTAGGCCATGGATTCACACCGCTGGCGCCGTGACCTCAACCCTTCACCAGAAGTTAAAATTCGAGTGGGAGGGTCAAGTCGTTACTATCTGTGGAGAGGAGGATATTTTTGTTAGCCACCTGGCTACCTACAAATATATTGAGATGGATGGGGAGATCCACGAAACAATGAGTCAAGGGTTTGAGGCCTTGAACATAAATGAAACAGCTGCTGTACCTGGAACCTCAATGACATCATATCAACAAGCCCGGAAGGTTGTTGAAGAAGGAACTGCCCAAGGCTGGGGCAAATTGTTACCTGTGGAGAAGAAAGAGGATAGATTTGGGTTGGGTTACAAACCAACTCAACAAGATCAAGCAGAGGCTGCTAAGGAGCCCAACTTTGTTAGTGGGGGGATGCTCACCCCTGATGCTGTCAACAATTTGGAAGACGAGGATGAAAGCGACCGCAACCTGGAAAGTTGGATCCGTCCAAAGGTCCCGGGGAGCAGTATCTCAAACTGGTCTTCCCAGGAAATTATAAGAGTTACTCATGCAGAGTAATTATTATTTCCTGTATTTTTATAGCATGCATCAAAGTCTTGTATCTTGCCCAAGATGACAAGACTCATTTTGTAATCGGGCCATCTGTAATTTTTGTGCAACAAGATTAATCAATGAAATATCAGACATCCTTTGCAAATGAGTCATTTTCTTTTCCGCTCACTGTTTTTCCATTTTTCTTTTTGTACAAAAATAAATGGCAATGTTTTCAAAATGACAACTTTACTTCACTTTTCTAAAACAAGATTAAAATCAAATCACTAAAATGAACAAACTGAACCCTTGCAGAGAGTGCCTTCCAGACAGCACCGACAACAGCACGGCTATGACTTCGTATGACTTTGACAATCCAATCAATCAAGATGATGAAGGGGTTGAAGAAGATTACGAGCTGCCTGAAGAGCTAGCCAGATTGTTGAGACAAGAGGAAAAGGTTATCACTCCTCATCAGGAGGAAGTAGAGACAATTAATCTTGGTACAGATAAAGATGTGAAAGAAGTTAAAATCGGGGCCTGCCTACAAGACTCAGTGAAGAGACAACTGATTGACCTGCTTCAAGAGTATGTAGACGTGTTTGCTTGGTCTTATCAAGATATGCCAGGGTTGGACACCGACATTGTTGTGCACAAGCTGCCTTTAAGAGAAGAATGCCCACCGGTTAAACAGAAACTGCGCCGTACTCGCCCAGACATGGCAATGAAGATCAAAGAAGAGGTACAAAAGCAGTGGGACGCCGGGTTCCTTGCTGTAACTAGCTATCCACCGTGGGTTGCTAATATTGTGCCTGTGCCTAAGAAAGACGGCAAAGTGAGAATGTGTGTTGACTACCGGGATCTGAACAGAGCCAGCCCAAAAGATGATTTCCCATTACCTCACATTGATGTATTGGTGGATAATACGGCTCAGTTCTCGGTATTCTCCTTCATGGACGGATTTTCAGGATACAATCATATCAAAATGTCACCTGAAGACATGGAGAAGACAACCTTCATCACACCCTGCGGCACATTCTGTTACAAGGTAATGCCATTTGGACTGAAGAATGCTGGTGCAACGTATCAACGGGCTATGGTGACACTATTCCACGATATGATCCATAAAGAGATAGAATGTTATGTGGATGACATGATTGCCAAGTCCCTTACTGAAGAAGATCACCTGGTAAATCTGCTGAAGCTATTCAAGCGTCTGAGGAAGTACCAACTGAAATTGAACCCAAACAAGTGCACATTCGGGGTGCGATCTGGTAAGCTGCTGGGATTTATTGTGAGCGAGAAAGGGATTGAAGTTGACCCTGATAAAGTCAAAGCTATTCAAGAGATGCCTGCACCGAGGACAGAAAGGAAGTTCGAGGGTTCTTAGGCCGGTTGAACTACATTTCAAGGTTCATATCTCACCTTACAGCAACCTGCGAACCCTTGTTCAAATTGTTAAGAAAAGAACAGACGGTCAGGTGGAACGAAGACTGCCAGAAGGCTTTTGACAAGATCAAGGAATACTTACAAGAGCCTCCAATCCTTATGCCTCCAGTTGAAGGAAGACCTCTGATAATGTACTTGACAGTATTAGAAGAGTCAATGGGGTGTGTGCTGGGCCAGCATGACGAGTCTGGTCGAAAAGAGTATGCAATATACTACCTAAGCAAAAAGTTTATCGACTGTGAACAATGTTATTCACTGCTCGAGAAAACTTGCTGTGCTTTAGCGTGGGCTGCTCTCCGACTGAGACAGTATATGTTGACCCACACTACTTTGTTGATCTCAAAGATGGACCCAGTCAAGTACATATTTGAGAAGCCAGCTCTTACCGGACGGGTTGCAAGATGGCAAATGATCCTCACAGAATATGACATCCAATACACTTATCAGAAAGCCATCAAGGGCAGTGTATTGTCTGAATATCTTGCTGAGCAACCTATTGATGATTACCAGCCTATGAGATTTGACTTCCCTGATGAAGACATCATGTTCATAAAAGCAAAAGATCACGAAGAGCCTGTTCACACTGAAGGGCCTGACCCGGAAGAAGAATGGACTATGATGTTTGATGGGGCTATTAATATGAATGGTCGTGGTGTTGGTGCAGTACTCATTACACATAAGGGAGTTCACATGCCTTTCTCGGCAAAACTCACTTTCAACTGCACTAACAACGAAGCTGAATACGAAGCTTGTATTATGGGTCTTGAGGAAGCCATTGACCTTAGGATCAAGACATTGACCGTGTTCGGAGATTCAGCTTTGGTAATCAATCAGACCAACGGTAAATGGTACACCCACCAGGATCATCTGATACCGTACAGGGATTATACAAGGAGGTTATTGACTTTCTTTACAACGGTCAAGCTTGAGTATATCCCTCGGGATGAGAATCAGTTTGCAGATGCTCTGGCTACCATTTCATCCATGATCAAAGTTCAAGCTGCCAACTTTGTACCGCAAATTTCAGTGTCCAGACTAGACAGACCAGCATATGTGTTCGCGGCAGATGTTGTTAAAGATGATAAGCCTTGCTTCCATGACATTAAGTGCTTCTTGGAGGATCAAACATACCCACCTGGGGCATCTTCCAATGATAAGAAGACTTTGAGAAGGCTTGCTGGTAGTTTCTTTCTGAATACTGAGGGTTCCCTATACAAGAGAAACTTCGATATGGTACTCCTCAGATGCGTTGATAGAGCAGAAGCAGACTTGTTAATGCATGAAGTGTACGAAGGATCCTTTGGTACCCATGCTGGAGGGCATGCCATGGCTAAAAAGTTGCTAAGATCAGGTTATTATTGGATCACAATGGATGCAAACTGTTGTGCCTACGCCAGAAAATGCCATAAATGCCAGATCTATGCAGATAAGATGCATGTGCCTCCCAATCCTTTGAATGTGATGTCTTCACCCTGGCCCTTTGCCATGTGGGGCATTGACATGATTGGCAAGATTGAGCCAACTGCTTCGAATGGCCACAGATTCATCCTGGTTGCCATTGACTATTTCACCAAGTGGGTCGAAGCAGCATCCTATGCAAATGTTACCAGGCAAGTGGTAGCCAGATTTCTGAAAAGAGATATCATCTGTCGATACGGAGTTCCCGAGCGAATCATTACTGATAATGGTTCCAACTTGAACAATAAGATGATGGCAGAGCTATGCCGGGACTTCAAGATCCAACATCACAATTCTTCTCCTTACAGGCCAAAGATGAACGGCGCTGTTGAGGCAGCAAATAAAAATATCAAGAAGATTGTGCAGAAGATGGTAGTCACTTACAAAGACTGGCATGAAATGCTACCATTTGCCTTGCATGGGTACCGCACGTCAATCAGAACATCCACTGGGGCAACACCGTATCAGCTTGTGTATGGTATGGAAGCAGTCCTACCGGTTGAAGTTGAATTACCCTCTCTACGCGTACTAATGGATGTTAAGCTGAACGAAGCAGAGTGGGTCAGGTCCCGATACGAACAACTGAGTCTGATTGAAGAGAAAAGATTGGCTGCAATCTGTCATGGGCAGTTGTATCAGAAAAGAATGAAGAGAGCCTTCGATCAGAAAGTCAGGCACCGAGAATACCAAGTAGGAGATCTTGTGCTGAAAAGAATCCTCCCTCCTCATACAGACCACAGGGGCAAGTGGACTCCGAACTATGAGGGACCATTCGTAGTAAAGAAGGTTTTCTATGGTGGAGCACTGATGCTCAGCACTATGGATGGTGAAGACTTTCCGTCCCCTGTGAATTCAGATGCAGTTAAAAAATACTTCGCATAAAAATGACCCGCTGGACATAAAAACAGAATGAAAGTCCAGGCAAAATAGGGCATCCCGGCGAGTCAAAAACAGAATAAAAGACTCGGGCAAAAATTAGGGAAAATAAACAAAAAATGTACACCCACTGAGTTGAAAAGCCGCATTGGACAACTCAGGCAAAAAATGGGTATCCCGATGGATTGAAAACCCGAAAGGGCGATGTCGCTCCCGACAAATGAAATGGATCAGATGAAGGTACAGACGCGAACGGTCGGCGAAAGGGACAATGAGAACACACAGTAGTGAACTCACTGGAGATGAATAGAGTCGCCAGCTAGGCATTTTTATCCCGGAGGAAAGGTAATGCTGCATAGACCTAGAAAAAGATGGATAAGACGGTTGCGAACCAGAGAGACTGAGAAAGGGGGTTGGTTACAACCTGGGAAGGTATTAGCACCCAGATTGTCCGTCGTACTCGACGGGATCCACGCTTAAAAGATTTGTGCTTTAAAGGGGTAGTGTCAGTGCAATTTGTGTATAAAGTAACTGGGAAAGAATGTACAGGTGTCAGTGTAAAGGAAGTGAAGTGTGATATATACAGTGTCAGTGTAAGGACAAGAGTGAAATGCTCATGACAATGAGGCTTAAAGAATAATGCTGAAAGGAGGGGGAATATACAGAGACTTTTGTTCGATAACTGTTAAGTTATGCCTACGTATCCTCTCGTGCAATGAGGAAGTCAGAACACCGTAGTTCGACCCAAAGAGACTGAAAGATGAATTGACTGATGAACTGCTTACTTGTCTATGCTCAAGTGTATGATCTGTCTGGCACATATGCTGACTGTCTTGCATTAGACGGAAGAAGCAAGTTCTCGTTTATGAGTGAGGGAGATGAGAAAAGAATCCCGGAGGAGACGATTATTGTTTGTTTTTTGTATTTTCAGTCTTTTATTGCTTTTGAAAGTTTGTCATAAGTTGATGAGCTTAAGTCTAAACCAATGGATTTGGTAAACTCATCACATCTTCCCTCTGATTAGGGGTAATGAGATTACCTTAAGTGTGAAGTCAGATTCTCACACTTAATCACCTTCGGTGTAGGATTAAGATCATTAACCTATTTGTGATTATTTAGATGTTTTTGGTGTTTTTGTTTAGTGTTGAGTAATGAGATTAAGCCATAATCAGGGATTAAACAGACCCATTACACCATCCTAATAGAAGGATAATAGATGAGAATGTTTAAGTTGAGGAAAGCTCCTCAACTTAATCCATGGTTAGGGATTAAAATCATGACAGAACAAACCTTTATTAAATGGATTTTATTTAATGGTATGATGATGAAGTGAGTTTTATGATTTGTAAGACAACTTGAGGAGGACTTGTCCATTAACACTAGGGTTAGTCCTTCTTAACCAATTAAGGAAGAATTAGAACCCTAATGCAAGGCCCAAGTTACAAGTGTGATGTCTTGATATTTATTAAGTGGATTGATTAAGAGATTTAAACACATTAAGGGTTTAACACTTAGGATTAAAGTTATACACTCCATCCTAAGAGAAGGATGCAGGCATAAGCTTAATCACAAAGCCTTAAAACCTTTAGGGTTTAGTCCCTGCTTATGAGATGAGGAGAGAAGACTCAAAGAGATGACACAAAGGTAAAATCTAAGAGGGGGGACTAATCAAAAACCCTAATCATTGTCATGCTTGGTTGTTCCTAAGGTTTGTGAGGTTTAACAAGAGAAATCTTCAAAGAGAACCACCAGGATGCATATGAACAGGATCAAGAGAAGCAAAGTGACTTGCTTCATTCAAGAAGTCAAGTCACTTGAAGAAAGAAAGTAAGAAGAACAAGAATGAGCAAGCTCAAACTCAAACACATATAGAAAATGCAGCAATGGATGCAAGAGAGATGAAAAGAAAAGTTATGAGAAGTGAAGGCAAATTCACTTCTCAAGTTCACTTACCACCTGAAAAGTTAGAAAGGAAATGCAATGCAATGCAAAATGGGATGAGATGACATGATGAGAAACAAAACCAGAAGCACATACATGATGCTAATGATGTTATGAGATGCTACAAACATGAGGTAAGGCATGGAGATGTTCATACAAGATCATGGATGCAAATGATGCAAGTTAAGGAGCATGATCTTACATGAAAAGTTATGAAGCATACATGGCAAACAACATGGCCAATGCAAGATGCAATGATCAAACATGCCTTCTATATGTCTTAAGATGTCAAATGAATCAAATGGATGATTGAAAATGTCATGGCAAGTCATGTTATGCAAGGGAATGCAAAAAGGATGCAAATGGAAGCCCAAATTAGGGTTTATGAAACAAACACCAAACAAAACTCAAAATCAGAAGCAAACCCTAAGATAAAAAATGGAAAATGTCACCCAAAGAGACCCTAAACCCATACTAAACCAAAGTCCAAAGGGGAGGTCTCAACTCTTAACCAATCTCAAGTTATGATTTTTCTAAGTTATTAGGGTTTTTAGGGTTCCTAAACAAAAGAAATGCCAAACAAATTGAAAAATGCAAGATCAAATCATGGCCATTTTATCTCAAAAACTACACGCTAAACTCAAAACAATGCAAAAAGAAACAATGTCCAACTCTTCCTAGATAGGCAGAAATGATTTTTTGAACTTATGATCAAAATAATGCACAAAAAATGATTTAATTCAATGGAAAATTCTCAAAATGCATCAAGATCCAAAAAGAAATTTGGTTTGAAGGTTGGACAATGTTTCTAAATGTCTTAGAACATTTCATGAATTTTTTGGTGATTTTTAAATACCTAAAAGTATTTTTAATTAATTAATTTCCATTAATCAATTAAAAATAATCTTTTAAATATTTAAAAATACTTTTTTAATGATAAAAAATAAAATGAAATTATTTTTGTGTCATGAAAAATAATAAAACTTCAGAGAAAAAGTTTCATAATTTTTTAAGACTTTTTACTATTTTAAATTAATTGTGCAAATTAAATGGAAAAGAAATGAAATTAAAATAAACAAAATGAAAGGTAATCAGAAGGGAGGGCCAGGATTGAGTCTGAGTTTGAATATGTTGACCACGCGCGCTATCCAAGGGTCCAGGTTGTCTCTGAGTTAATTAATTTAATTATGAATTAATTAAACTAATGAAAAGAATTAGGGCTAATCAGACGAATCTGGGCCTTTCACTCACGCGCGAAGTCAACCAGTCAAAGGCAATCCACGGTCCAAATTCAAACTAGAGTTAATGACAGGATTAGGGCACAAATCACTTTCAGGCTGCCGGAGAAGACCTCCGGTCGTCTTCTCCGGCCAGCATCCTCCCTGAGAATCCCCAAAACTCCAAAAACCTAACTAAAATGAAATCTAAAAACTGGGAAATGATCCCCACTCACTAACGAACCAAAACCCCTAATCAAAACGCATTTATATTTCCTAACAAGGCTGAATCGAAGCAAGAAAGGATTAGGGCACGCAAGTTTCAGAGAGCAATTAAACTCTCATTTCATCACCATTTGCAAAACCAAAGGCATATTCATGATCAGGAAGACACAAAGAACAAGTTTAGAACAAAAGAAAAGATTTCTGGAAAAATATTTCTTGAGCTACCTGAGATTCGAAGCTTTCACTCTGATGACTTTCTGGCCACTTCTCTTGGTGAAATCCACTCCTTATGACCTCCTGATGATGCTTGAATGTTTGGGAGAAATTTATGTTGGCTGGATGAAGAGTTTGATCAGTTTCTGCTCCAAGCTCAGTTGAGAATGTCAATGGTGATTCAGGCAGCTTCAGGCCAAGGTGAGAGGTTCTTTGTGGTCAGGGTGATGAATAAAGAAGGTCTATGGAGTTTGTTTTGATGTTTGTGAGCTGTGGTGAGAGTTTCGAAGGAAACTGCAACTTGGGGTGAAAATGGTGAAGTGAGGTTACAGCTTGTTTCAGGCCTGGTTCTTGGTTGCTTTGAGCTCAATGAAGCATGGTGAGTTGATTGGTGAAGATGGTTTTGATGTTCTGAGTTTGTGGAGGCAGATTCGAAGGAATATGCAAAATGGTGTGTTTTGGTGTATGTGATGTTGGGGCATGTTTCAGCTTGGCCTCTTGATATATTTTGCTTGCCAAAGGATATTGTATTTTAATCCTATAGGTCAGATGATGTGACCTGGCCTATAGTGATTGGTAAGTTTGCTTTTGCTCAAAGTCCACCTTTTGTGTAAGAGAAGTATGGCTCATGATCTAGGCTAGTACAAGGCATGGTTCTGGTGCAGCATGGTGTGTGTGTGATGTTGGGAAGGTCCAGCAGCCAATGCATCAAGTGGAGAGAAGCATCATGATGGTTTTGCAAGTTGTCACCTTTTTGAACTTCATGAAAAAAAGTTTTGTTACATGAACCATGAACATGTGATTTTGGTTCAATTCTGATTTTTGGGACATATGGAATGTTTGTATACTGGTTTGAAGTGAATTAGAAGTTACAATTGGCTTTGGTTCATGATTTTGCAAAATTCTCATTTGAAGCATGCCTTGAAAATCAATGATTTTTGCCAACTTTGTCACACCATAACTTTTGATCCAAGAAGAGTTTGATCATGTTCTTGTACTTTTTGAAAAGGGAAAGATGTAATCTACAACTTTCATGACCAAAGTTTTTCCATTTGAAGCATTTTTGGATCAAGAATCAAGGCTTGAAAAATGACCTAAAATGGAGCATTCTTGAAAAGTCAACTATGCCCAAGAAGTCAACATTTGCCAAAACTCCAAATTCTTGATTTTTGTGAACTTCAACCTTCTTCCATGATCAAATAAAGATCATATACACTCAAAATGATGAAGATCACCCATTGGTTGGGTCATTGGGGGCCTCAGATGCCCTGATTTTGCACTGACTTGTCTGAAAAGTCAACTCTTGATCAGATGACTTCCCCAAGGAATTTCTTCATGAAAATTGATATGCACACTCCCTATACCATATAGTGACCAATGGAAACAAGAATGACCAAAAAATTTGGAGTTATGGCCTCTGAAACCAAAACCCTAATTTTAGGTCAACTGTGCAGTCAAACTTGGCTCTGCATCCATTCAAACCCTAGTTCTTGTGATTCTTTGGAATTGTTGACTTTGAGAGGATGTAATATGATACTTGAACACATATGGATCCCTTTGGAGTGATTGATAGCCTTTGGAGTGGCTCAAGGGGCTCTTGGATTGCTCAGATCACAAACCCTAGGTGCAGATGACTTAGAAATAATGCAGTGAATCAAAAATGAGATGTGAGATGATATGATTGTGTTTATGCATATGAAATGATCACAAGCCATGGTGTGAATGAGTGAGGGAAAATTTGGGGTGTTTACAGCTGCCCCTATTCAAACATGAGTTAGCTGTGCAGGATGTAAGCGACGGCTTAACAGGCAAACAAGATAACTTGTGGTTGAATACCAAAGACAGTCCAAAATTTGCACTCACAGAAAGAAGAAGAAAAGGGATATAGATTGTAAAAGAAAATAAAGTATATCGTAAAGCGGGAAACAACGCAATGACGGGGACGGCCGACATGCTGGGGACAAAAGGTAAAGCCAAGACGGGGACGGCCGACTAGTTGGGGAAAATCAAATTATGATGGGGACGACCATCAGGATAAAGCTGTAAAATTTCTGGGAGTTAATGAAACATGACGGGGACGGCCATCAAGTTCATAAAGCAAGGTAACCGACGATGGGGACGGCCATCGGGCTAAAAGAAAAGGAAAAGGGACCACGACGGGGACGGCCCTCGGGTTAAAGAATAAATGAAATAAACAGATGATGGGGTACGGCCATCAAAGGTGAAGGACGATCACCTAGCAGGGGACGGCTGCTCTGTTGGGTAATAAAGGAATTATGATGGGGACGGCCATCAAAGGTGGAGGACGACCACCTGGCAGGGTACGGCTGCCGAAAATATCAACGATGGGGACGGCCATCGGATAAAAAGGGTCAACGATGGGGACGGCCATCGGACGAGCATGATGGAGGACGACCATCAAGAAGTGGAGGACGACCACTCAGCAGGGTACGGCTGCTCTCAGGTTTCTCATGACATAGGACGAATGCCAGATAACCAAAATCAACAATGGGGACGGCCATTGGATAAAATGATGAAGGAAAATCATCAAAAGGTGGAGGACGACCACCTAGCAGGGGACGGCTGCTAAATATCAACGATGGGGACGGCCATCGGATAGAAAAGGTCAACGATGGGGACGGCCATCGGACGAGCATGATGGAGGACGACCATCAAGAAGTGGAGGATGACCACTCAGCAGAGTACGGCTGCTCTCAGGGTTTATCATAACACAGGACGAGTGTTAGATAAGAAGGAAAATTTGTTTTGTTGGCAATCTACTGGGGATATAGTAAACACGGACGAGTATTTACAACCAAGAATAGAAAGTACAAGTGTTTAGATGTATTGTATAGATTAAAGATGCGGACGAGCATCCTTAAGACTACGATACGGACGAGTATCGGGTAGAAACAAACTGACACGTGTTCCGAGATGATGATACGGACGGGTATCAACTGGTTAACAAGGAACACGGACGAGTGTTGAATCTGATGGTTCTTCTGGGGGAATAGTAGACACGGACGAGCATCTATATTCACGAAGACACAAGTGTTTGACACGGTGTATGGATCAAAGATGCGGACGAGCATCCTTAAGACTATGATACGGACGAGTATCATGTAGAAACAAACACTAGACGCAATGTTCTGAGATGATGGTACGGACGAGTACCAACTGGTTAACAAAGAACAAAGACTACTGTCGAATCTGTGGGTACATAACCGGTATATACAAGATACGGACGAGTATCTGTATAAGAGCGAGTGGTGTATAGATGAGTGTTTAACTGCTGGGGTGGGTGACACGGACGAGTGTCAAAGTATAATAATATTAACAAGTGTGTGGGTTGTAAAAGTACAAGCGACTGCGCTGGGGAAATGACACGGACGGGTGTCAGGAAAGTGTATATAAGTATATGTGAGTGCAAAAAGGATGTCTTTGGCTTTCTGCTGGTGATTTGACACGGACGGGCGTCAAAAGGAGTATATACTGGTGTTTGTGATTAGTGAGGCAACTGCTTTTGCTGGGAACTCTGGTGGGGATTTTTTCTTCTGTATGTTGATGAACTGTAATCATTCACAAGTGTCGATTCATAACATGGCTCATGATTATGCTATGCATTTGATTTTTTTCCGTAATGCTCCATGTTAAAACGGAATGCTACGCTTTGTGGGTGAATATGATGCAAATGCTATGATTGTGCAAAGATACCAAACCGGGACTTGGATCCCGTTGCTGCGAAGATCTCTGGCTGATCTGTTTGAAATGGACCTCCCAGCTGGGGATGAGATCATTGATAGATCTGGTGAGATGTATTTGCTTGGGGATCTAGGTCGTTGATTGACATATCCTTGTAATATGGGACCCAGCTGGGGTTTGTAGAAGCTTTCTTCACTCTGTTGTGATCTTCTATGCGTTGCTCTTCTGGATAGAGGCTGGAACTCTGTGGGGAGATGGTTCCCTGACTTTGTACTCGGCTGAGGGCGAGACGGCAACTCGGCTGGGGAGAAAGAGGGATCCTTGACTCAGTCGGGGATGTAGGTGCCTTCTAGGATGTTTAACAACTCTGATGGAGATAAGTAATGGCTGGCAACTCTGCTGGGGATGTCATGAGAGGCAACTTAGCTGGGGAGAGAGCACTTCGGGTGCTAAAATTGGATGTTGATTTGCCAGCTTGCTGGGATGTAACTTGCATGCCCCAGGTTGCGTCCTGGATACCTGCAATCCTGCAAAGATAAGGAGACGCACAAAGGGTCCCGAGGTATCCTTTACTGGATTCCGTCATAGGAGTTAAGCATTCTCAAGAGTAAGCATATTCCCTGTAAGCATGTTTTTATTTTCTTAGAGAGAAACATCCGTACTTATGCAATCAGTTTTTTTCTTTTAAGACATCAGACATTTTTTGCAAATAAAATGTACAAAACGAGACATGACTGAAAATCTGATTTTATTAATTCATATGCCCTGAATTGGCGAGATACAGTCAAAGGAACATATCCCCTGAAATGAGGAGACTGTTACAAATTGAGAAACAAAATGCTGGCGATGTTGACGACGCTTTCAAAAGAGCTTCCTCTTTTGCTATGACTCGTATGACAATGACGTTCTTCTCGCCTTGCTTTCTGAAGAAGGCTGATTCTGATTGAAGCTTGATTCTTTTGAAGCTTTCCAAGTTGCAAGTGATACAGACGAATTCAGAATGCAGTTGTTCGCTTATTCCCTTATTTTGCATGGATCGCCCTTTCGGGTTTTCAATCCATCGGGATACCCATTTTTGCCTGAGTTGTCCAATGCGGCTTTTCAACTCAGCGGGTGTACATTTTTATTTATTTTCCCTTATTTTTGCCCGAGTCTTTTATTCTGTTTTTGACTCGCCGGGATGCCCTATTTTTGCCTGGACTTACATTCTGTTTTTATGTCCAGCGGGTCATTTTTATGCGAAGTATTTTTTAACTGCATCTGAATTCACAGGGGACGGGAAATCTTCACCATCCATGGTGCTGAGCATCAGCGCTCCACCAGAGAAAACTTTCTTTACCACGAATGGTCCTTCATAATTTGGAGTCCATTTGCCCCTGTGGTCTGTATGAGGAGGGAGGATTCTTTTTAGCACAAGATCTCCTACTTGGTACTCTCGGTGCCTGACTTTCTGATCGAAGGCTCTCTTCATTCTCTTCTGATATAGCTGCCCATGACAGATTGCAGCCAATCTTTTCTCTTCGATCAGACTCAGTTGCTCGTATCGGGCCCTAGCCCATTCTGCTTCGTTCAGCTTAACATCCATCAATACCCGCAGAGAGGGTAGTTCAACTTCAACCGGTAGGACTGCTTCCATACCATACAAGGCGAATGGTAGCATTTCATGCCAGTCTTTGTAGGTGACTACCATCTTCTGCACAATCTTCTTAATATTCTTGTTTGCCGCCTCAACAGCGCCATTCATCTTTGGCCTGTAAGGAGAAGATTGTGATGTTGGATTTTGAAGTCCCGGCATAGCTCTGCCATCATTTTGTTGTTTAAGTTGGAACCATTATCAGTAATGATTCGCTCGAGCACTCCGTATCGACAGATGATATCTCTCTTTAGGAATCGGGCTACCACTTGCCTTGTAACATTTGCATATGAGGCTGCTTCAACCCACTTGGTGAAATAGTCAATGGCAACCAAGATGAATCTGTGGCCGTTCGAAGCAGTTGGCTCAATCTTACCAATCATATCAATGCCCCACATGGCAAAGGGCCAGGGTGAAGACATTATGTTCAAAGGATTGGGAGGCACATGTACTTTGTCTGCGTAGATCTGGCATTTGTGGCATTTTCTGGCGTAGGCACAACAGTCTGCATCCATTGTGATCCAATAATAGCCTGATCTTAACAACTTCTTAGCCATGGCATGTCCCCCAGCATGGGTACCAAAGGAGCCTTCGTGCACTTCATGCATCAATAAATCTGCTTCTGTCTTGTCGACGCATCTGAGGAGTACCATATCAAAGTTCCTTTTGTATAAAGATCCATCAGTGTTCAGAAAGAAACTACCAGCAAGCCTTCTCAAAGTCTTCTTATCATTGGAAGATGCCCCAGGTGGGTACGTTTGATCCTCCAAGAAGCACTTAATGTCATGGAACCAAGGCTTATCGTCTTTGACAATATCTGCAGCAAATACATATGCTGGTCTATCAAGTCTCGACACTGAAATCTGAGGTACAAAGTTAGCAGCTTGAACTTTGATCATGGACGAAATGGTAGCAAGAGCATCTGCAAACTGATTCTCGTCCCGAGGGATATACTCAAGCTTGACTGTTGTGAAGAAAGTCAATAACCTCCTTGTATAATCCCTGTAAGGTATCAGATGGTCCTGGTGGGTGTACCATTTGCCGTTGGTTTGATTAACTACCAAAGCTGAATCTCCGAATACAGTCAAAGTCTTGATCCTGAGGTCAATGGCTTCCTCAAGACCCATAATACAAGCTTCGTATTCAGCTTCGTTGTTAGTGCAGTTGAAAGTAAGTTTTGCCGAGAAAGGCATGTGAACTCCTTTAGGTGTGATAAGTGCTGCACCAACACCACGACCATTCATGTTAATAGCCCCATCAAACATCATAGTCCATTCTTCCTCCGGGTCGGGCCCTTCAGTGTGAACAGGCTCCTCATGATCTTTTGATTTAATGAACATGATGTCTTCATCAGGGAAGTCAAATCTCATAGGCTGGTAGTCATCAATGGGTTGCTCAGCAAGATATTCAGATAGTACACTGCCCTTGATGGCTTTCTGAGAGGTGTACTGGATGTCGTATTCTGTGAGAATCATCTGCCATCTCGCAACCCGTCCGGTAAGGGCTGGCTTCTCGAAAATATACTTGACTGGGTCCATCTTTGAGATCAATAAGGTGGTATGGGTCAACATATACTGTCTTAGTCGGCGAGCAGCCCACGCTAAAGCACAGCAAGTCTTCTCGAGCAGTGAATAACGTTGTTCACAGTCGGTAAACTTTTTGCTTAGGTAGTATATTGCGTACTCTTTTCGACCAGACTCGTCATGCTGGCCCAGCACACACCCCATTGACTCTTCTAATACTGTCAAGTACATTATCAGAGGTCTTCCTTCAACTGGTGGCATAAGGATTGGAGGTTCTTGCAGATATTCCTTGATCTTGTCAAAAGCCTTCTGGCAGTCTTCGTTCCACCTGACCGTCTGTTCTTTTCTTAGCAGCTTGAACAGGGGTTCACAGGTTGCTATAAGGTGAGATATGAACCTTGAAATGTAGTTCAATCGGCCTAAAAACCCTCGAACTTCCTTTTCAGTTTTAGGTGCAGGCATCTCTTGGATGGCTTTGACTTTATCAGGGTCAACTTCAATCCCTTTTTCGCTTACAATAAAACCCAGCAGCTTACCGGATCGCACCCCGAATGTGCATTTGTTGGGGTTCAGCTTCAGTTGATATTTCCTCAGACGCTTGAACAATTTGAGCAGATTTACCAGATGTTCTTCTTCAGTGAGGGACTTGGCAATCATATCATCCACATAACACTCTATTTCTTTATGGATCATATCGTGGAATAATGTTACCATAGCCCGTTGATATGTTGCACCGGCGTTCTTCAGTCCGAACGGCATCACTTTGTAACAGAACGTGCCCCAGGGTGTGATGAAGGTTGTCTTCTCCATGTCTTCAGGTGACATCTTAATCTGATTGTATCCTGAAAATCCATCCATGAAGGAGAATACCGAGAACTGAGCCGTATTATCCACCAATACATCAATGTGAGGTAATGGGAAGTCATCTTTCGGGCTGGCTCTGTTCAGGTCCCTGTAGTCAACACACATTCTTACTTTGCCGTCTTTCTTAGGCACAGGTACTATGTTAGCAACCCACGGTGGATAGCTAGTTACAGCAAGGAACCCGGCGTCCCACTGCTTCTGTACCTCTTCCTTGATTTTCATTGCCATGTCTGGACGAGTACGGCGCAGTTTCTGTTTAACTGGCGGGCATTCTTCTCTCAAAGGCAGCTTGTGCACGACAATATCGGTATCCAACCCTGGCATATCTTGGTAAGACCAAGCAAACACATCTACATACTCTTGAAGCAGGTCTATCAGTCGTCTCTTCACCGAGTCTTGCAGGCAGGCCCCAATTCTAACCTCTTTCACGTCTTCATCTGTACCAAGATTGATCACTTCAACCTCCTCCTGGTGAGGAGTAATAACCTTTTCCTCTTGTCTTAACAACCTGGCTAGCTCTTCAGGAAGCTCATATTCTTCATCAACCCCTTCATCAGCTTGATTGATTGGATTGTCAAAGTCATACGAAGTCATAGCCGTGCTGTTGTTGGTGCTGTCTGGAAGGCACTCTCTGCAAGGGTTAAGTTTGTTCATTTTAGTGATCTGATTTTAGTCTTATTTAGAAAGGTGAAATGAAGTTGTCATTTTGAAAACACCGCCATTTATTTTTTGTACAAAAAGAAAAATGGAAAAACAGTGAACAAAAAGAAAAAGACTCGTTTGCAAAAAGATGTCTGATATTTCATTAATTAATCTTGTTTGCACAAAAAGTACAGATGGCCCGATTACAAAATGAGTCTTGTCATCTTGGGCAAGATGCAAGACTTTGATGCATGCTTATAAAAATACAGGAAATAATAATTACTCTGCATGAGTAACTCTTATAATTTCCTGGGAAGACCAGTTCGAGATACTGCCCCCCGGGATCTTTGGACGAATCCAGCTTTCCAGGTTGCGCTCCTCTTCCAGCTCGTCTTCCAGACAATTGATAGCATCAGGGGTAAGCATCCCCCCACTCACAAAGTTGGGCTTTTTCGCAGCCGCTGCTTGATCTTGTTGAGTTGGTTTGTAACCCAACCCAAATCTGTCTTCTTTCTTCTCTACCGATAGCAATTTGCCCCAGCCTTGGGCAGTTCCTTCCTCAACAACCTTCCGGGCTTGTTGATATGATGATATTGGAGTACCAGGCACAGCAGATGTTTCATTCACATTCAAGGCTTCAAACCCCCGGCTCATTGTTTCATGGATCTCCCCATCCATTTCAATGTACTTATAGGTTGCCAGGTGGCTGACAAAAATGTCCTCCTCTCCGCAGATTGTAACGATTTGACCCTCCCACTCGTATTTTAATTTCTGGTGAAGGGTAGATGTCACGGCGCCAGCGGCGTGAATCCATGGCCTACCCAATAGACAGCTGTAGGAAGGCTGTATATCCATCACGTAGAAAATAGTTTTGAAGGTCTGCGGGCCAATCGTTACGGGCAGCTCAATCTCCCCCAGAACCGATCTTTTTGAGCCATCAAAAGCTCTTACTACCAGGTTGCTGGGTCTCAATGCCAGTCCGTCATATTCTAGCTTCACCAGGGCCTTCTTAGGTAGGACATTAAGGGATGACCCCGTGTCTACCAGCACATGGGAAAGGACAGCACCTTTGCATTCCATGGTTATGTGCAAGGCTTTGTTATGGTTGCGGCCCTCCGTTGTCAAATCAGTGTTGGTGAACCCTAGTCCGTGACTAGCATTAACATTTCCAACTACTGCTTCCAGCTGATTGACAGTGATCTCTTCAGGCACGTAAGCTGCGTGCAGGACTTTGAGTAGTGCATTCCGATGGGCTTCGGAGCACATAAGCAGTGATAGGATTGAGATCTTGGAAGGCGTCTGATGAAGCTGATCCACTATTTTATAATCACTCTTTTTGATGATTCGCATGAACTCATCAACCTCTTGATCGAAGGGTGTCTTCAAGGCTTCCTTAACAGCTTGATCTTCCTGCACAGGGCTCTTCCCTTTTGCCTTGGCAGCAGCTTCTGCTTCGGCTGTGGGTCTCTGAATTTGTGGAGCGAAAAGACGTCCGCTTCGAGTGAAGCCTCCGCCTCCGCCCACATTGTCAATTTGTAGTGCAGGGGTTGACGATTCAAAAGTGATTCTTTGTCCTTCACAGTACAAGTCAGAGCCGTAATGCCAGGGGATGGCATTACTGCTTTCATAAGGTACGGGTCCAGGCACCGTGATAGTGACTGGACTGACTGCAACTGTTGAGGGAACTGTAATAGTCTGTGGATCGTAATAAATTGTAACTGGTGCCCTAGTGGGAGCAGCACCTTCTGAGTTGTAGACGGAGTTGTCTTCAGGATCGTAAAAGATTGTGACAGTAGAGACATCTTCATGATTTTTTGCTGGTGTTGTAGGAGACAATGGTGGCAGAACGGATGTTGTTGTTGTAGGAGGTTCAAAATGGAGTGATGCTGAAGTTGTAGCAGGAAAATTTGTTGAGAACTGATCAGTTGAGATAATGGATGAAGTACTTGTTGATGAAGCCGAAGAATTGTCAGGAACAATGGTTGTTGCAGTTGTAGGAGGTTTTGAAACCGCTGTTGATGAGATTGCTGGATTTGTTGGAAATGATGTGGTGATCTGAAGCTGGCCACTCTGAATAAGGCTGTCTATGTCATTCCTCAAATTATCGCACCCATTTACAGAGATATTGCAGTAAGCACAACCTAACTCACACCCCGGGAACATTTGACATTCCAAGAGCTGAGCCTTGATTTCTACCAACGGTGTCCTGATCTGTCCCACACTGGTTATTAAATAAGACGGCTTGTCTTCTTCAATAGCGTTAATTCTAGGACCACCGTGGTTTGGCATCGGGTTCTTATTGACATTGGGTGGTGGTGCGAAATTCAGAGCTTTTGAGTCTACCAGGTCTTGTACCTTCATATGCAGGGCTCTGCACTTTTCTGTGCTGTGGCCAGGTGCATTTGAATGGAAGGCACACCTAGCGTTGGAGTCATAGTTCCTGGGTAGACTGTTGGGGTCTGGAGGTGCCAACGTCCTTAGCTCAACTAGGTTGAGTTTCAGGAGTTGTGGCAGCAGGGTAGCATATGGCATAGGGATCGGATCGATCACCCTATTAGCTTGAGATGGCCTCTGTTGGAATGGCCTTTGTTGACTGTTGTTGTTGGTGTTGCTGTTGTTGTAGTTCCTTGGAGGATACTGATTTTGCTGATGGTACTGAGGTTGTTGTTGATAGTTTTGCTGCGGCGGTTGATAGGCTGGCTGAGGATGTGCTGGAGCAGGAATAGTGACCGCAGTTATTGACCTTTGAACATATTGGGGCCTGCCCCTGTTGGTGTGGATGGCATTGGTCTCGCCAGTTCTTCTCGGGCCTGCAAAAGGCTTTCTTGTACTACTGGACGAGCTTGCACCGTTGTCTGAGATCTTTCCCATTTTTAACAAGCTTTCAATTCTCTCCCCGGCTATGACAACATCTGCAAAGCTAGTGGAAGAGAAAGCAGCCAACCTGTCAATATAGGTTCCCTGAAGGGTGTTCATGAAAATATCTGCCATTTCCCGTTCAGACATAGGTGGTTGAACAGCAGCAGCCAGTTGCCTCCATCTCTGTGCATATTCTCGGAAACTTTCCCTTGACGACTGTGACATTCCCATTAGGAGGGTCCTGTTGGGTGCGATGTCTAAGTTATACTGATACTGTCTGATGAAGGCCTCTGCCAGGTCCTTCCAGCATCTAATATTTGCCCTTGTCAAGTGAGAGTACCATTCTCTTGACGCTCCGGTTAAGCTGTCTTCGAAATAGAACATCCAGAGCTTCTCATCCATAGTATAGGCCTTCAGCCTCCCCAGAAATGATTGTAAATGAGTCTGGGGGCATGAAGTCCCGTTGTATTTTTCAAAGCAAGGAGGCTTGAACTTATGGGGGATCCTGACCCCGTCTACCAAGCCCATGTCCATGACATCGAAGCCCAAAGAGTTTTGAGATTCTAAGGACCTCAACTTCTCAGCTATCTCATCCAATCTCCTATCATAAGCTTCTTCACCAGCGCCCATTACTGTGAATTGGTCCTCCTGAGGATCCTCTTGAAGTACCCTAGCTGCGGCGGCAGTCCCTTGAACATTTGCAAGAATATTGACCTCAGGATGGAGGTGTGGTCCAAATACCGGAGGGTTGACGTGAGGTTGGACTCTTTCATTGTTACTGGTACCGGCAGTCCCTATATGTGGATCTTCTTGATTCTGCCTTTCCACCATGGCCCTCAATCTTTCCTGGCTCTGAGCCATGTTGTTCATAACTTCCATAAACTGAGTCATTTGATTCCTCATTTCTAGCCTTTCATTTGCCATTTGATTTCTGACCTCAGTAAGGTCCTGCTGCATCTGATCCATTTGAATGCCCGGAAGGTTGCTACGGTTCGGATAACGGTGCGGACGGTTGAGGGGAAATACCCGGCGCCTAGCAATAGTTCCTGAGGCATCACAACAGAGGTTAGCAACAACAAAACAAAAACCTACAAAACAAACAAAGGGTTAGCATGCAATGCAGTTATGCTTATTTGTTCTCAAGGTATCCGGTTTGGCCTTCAGTTTTGACCCTTCCAGACCCTTGAAGATGCTGTTGTTGTTGCTTGAAGAGAACTCAGATGAAACAAACTAACACAAATATATTACAGAAGGTGAAATAATACAACTTGTTCATTTTGCAACACAAGCCCTCTAAGGGGTCAAAATACATTACAAGAAAATAAAAGTACATGGAAAGAAAGCAACAACAAACAAATGGTCAAACACCAAGACCAAACTCATCCTCCCGAACATCCTTGAGAAGTGCTTCGGTCACAGGATCAGCCGGACGCTCCGTGAGATTCCTGATGAGGAGATTCCGGGTCGTAACAGCTGCTGTTAGCTTCTTGTGCTGAGTTTGTTCTTTGGACCTCTTCACCCCTGCTCTGATCTTCAGCTCTGATATCTCCCTCTGGGCTGCTGCCAGGGCTTCTTGCTGTTCTTTTGCACTAGCTTCCAGTTGCTCCATCTTGTCTTGAACTCTCTTGTCCTCCAGGGTACGAGCCTCGGTGATCCTGACCCATCGGGCTTGACTCTCCTTCAAATACAAGTCTGTCCTTGCTCTCTGGAACTGGGCTTCTTTGCAAGCATTCTTCAGGATTTGTTCTCCAGCTTTAGACTTTTTGATATAATCCCCAGATTTCTCAATCTTAACCAGATGCTCCACTCTCAACTTCTCCAATCTCTCAATCTCCCTCATACCTTCACTCCTCTCCCGGAGGGTCTTCTGCAAGGCCTGGGTTAGCTTCTCATTCCTCTCCTTCAAGCTCTCAAACTCTTCCAAACTGATAGTGGCAGGGGGTGGTGCTGAAGATGACTCAGGCATGTCTTCTATGGTAAAGGGCATCCCAGAGAATTGGGCCCTGGCACGGGACCACTCATAATATTGTGCTGATGCCACATTGTTGCACTTCCCTAGGATGGTCACTCCCTTGGTTTGAACATTATCCCAGGCCCAGGCAGCCTGCCTAACAACAGTCAAATTAATCTTGTTCTCACAATAAAGAGTCTCCGTTAAGTCTTGTGCCTTAGGAGTGTGGACCAGTGCATAGCCCAGTTGTCTTCTGAACAGCAGAGGGTTGTAATTGATACTACCCTTAACTCCTATCAAAGGCACATTGGGGAAATGCCCACAGCTGGTGATGATATCCCTGCCCTTGGTGCTTTGAGTGCACCATCTGATATCTGCTGAAGTTAGGGCAGTGAGTCTCTTAGCCCAGTTGCTTTGCTGATGAGGGTTCAGAAATGCATCTGTCCTGGGTAGATGCCTGAGAAGCCAAGTGTGGAACAATTGAGCACAACACCTCACTAATCTCCCCCTCTGCTTTTCATTTCTCTGATGCACTGAGTAATAGAGATCCCCTAATAAAGTTGGTACTGGGTTCTTCAAGATGAATAGATGGATTGCATTCTTGCTGATGAATCGAGGCTCATCTGCAAACAATACAATTCCATATATGCTCAAGGCCAGTAAAGCACAAACAGCTTTCCACTCTCCTAGAGAAGCTTTCAGGGTAGCTTGAGAGATCAAGAAATCCAGATGAAAACCAGGGATTCCAGCTTTAGAGGTCATATGCTGCTCAATCAAAACAGGTTCCAGATGCAAAGCTTTTGCTACTTCTCCATTAGCAGGAAAGATCATCTCAGGGTTGAAAGGGATTCCACCCCTGATAGGCATACCAACTAATGAAGAGTACTCTTCCAATAGAGGGCCCAGCTGAAAGTCTTGAAAGGTGAAGCATCTCAGTGGGGGATCATAGAACTGAATACAGGTGTGGATCAGGCTTCTCTGTGATGGGTCCAGATCCATAACCATATCAAGTATATCTCCATAACTTTCCCTGAACAATGGTATGTGATCTGGAGTGATCAGGGTTTGAATCCTCCTGATATCTGATAGCTCTGGCTGGAAGAAGTGATAGGTGATGTTGCTCTTTTTAGGAGCCATGATGCTGAAGACTGAGTAGAGACAGGTGATGATGATAATACTGAAGAAGTGGGCCACTGACTGGCTGGTGCAGGTGATAACTGAAGCAGATAGCTGATGAAGACAAGTCAAAACTGAAGATGGGGTCAAAACCAAAACCAAATGAAGATGGATACCCTGAAACACAAATAAGCAAATGTCAATATGATGCAATGATTATGTATATAAATGATATGCAAGGGTCTGTGACTGAGCTGGATCTGATCAAAACTCTGATATAGGTCCAAGTGTGCTCAAGAATTCCAGATGAGGTCTATAAATCCAGTAACCAAGGTGGGGGACTCAAATAAAGAGCCACATGTCCAGGGTTTTAGAATCACAAGAACTGTCCCAAATTGGAGTATTCTTAAACAATCAAAGCAACAAGGTATTCTGAGGTCAAGGTACCTGCGAACCTGTAAACAGCCCAACCCCCTCACAGGTGGTGTTCTAGAACAAGGATCCTCAGACTTGGATCAGTTATGAGAAGTGTAAACACTTCTAACCCGGAGGTACAGTGTTTACAATAACCATAAAAGTTCCTCCTCTAATTCACCTCAGTTTCTGAAGGTCAATACTAAAAGGTCATCCAGACTTAGCAGGCTTCCCAGATAGCCCTAGCATTGCAGGAAATCTGCAACACAGAGTTCTCAAGAAGAAACCCATATCTGAACCGTGTTTCATATTCCCGCACCAGACCGAAATGGAATGGGAAAGAATATGATTCACTCTAGCCTAGGTGTCACTCAGGTCCTAGGTATAGGACCTTAACTCTCAATGGAACACCCACCCACCAAAGCAGACAACAGATCCAGCCAGCAGTATGACAGTATGATAAATGAAAAAACAGTAAAGAAAGCAATAAAGCTGTACAGAAAGCAGTAAATAAAGCAAATATACACATACAAATAGCACATAACACCCCCAATAAACACAAATCAATCAAGCGCTAGGAGGAACCCACAAAAAAGAACCAGAAGCCCTGGTTGCAGTATAAGGGTCCCCAGCAGAGTCGCCAAGCTGTCGCTCCCGACAAATGAAATGGATCAGATGAAGGTACAGACGCGAACGGTCGGCGAAAGGGACAATGAGAACACACAGCAGTGAACTCACTGGAGATGAATAGAGTCGCCAGCTAGGCATTTTTATCCCGGAGGAAAGGTAATGCTGCATAGACCTAGAAAAAGATGGATAAGACGGTTGCGAACCAGAGAGACTGAGAAAGGGGGTTGGTTACAACCTGGGAAGGTATTAGCACCCAGATTGTCCGTCGTACTCGACGGGATCCACGCTTAAAAGATTTGTGCTTTAAAGGGGTAGTGTCAGTGCAATTTGTGTATAAAGTAACTGGGAAAGAATGTACAGGTGTCAGTGTAAAGGAAGTGAAGTGTGATATATACAGTGTCAGTGTAAGGACAAGAGTGAAATGCTCATGACAATGAGGCTTAAAGAATAATGCTGAAAGGAGGGGGAATATACATAGACTTTTGTTCGATAACTGTTAAGTTATGCCTACGTATCCTCTCGTGCAATGAGGAAGTCAGAACACCGTAGTTCGACCCAAAGAGACTGAAAGATGAATTGACTGATGAACTGCTTACTTGTCTATGCTCAAGTGTATGATCTGTCTGGCACAGATGCTGACTGTCTTGCATTAGACGGAAGAAGCAAGTTCTCGTTTATGAGTGAGGGAGATGAGAAAAGAATCCCGGAGGAGACGATTATTGTTTGTTTTTTGTATTTTCAGTCTTTTATTGCTTTTGAAAGTTTGTCATAAGTTGATGAGCTTAAGTCTAAACCAATGGATTTGGTAAACTCATCACATCTTCCTCTGATTAGGGGTAATGAGATTACCTTAAGTGTGAAGTCAGATTCTCACACTTAATCACCTTCGGTGTAGGATTAAGATCATTAACCTATTTGTGATTATTTAGATGTTTTTGGTGTTTTTGTTTAGTGTTGAGTAATGAGATTAAGCCATAATCAGGGATTAAACAGACCCATTACACCATCCTAATAGAAGGATAATAGATGAGAATGTTTAAGCTGAGGAAAGCTCCTCAACTTAATCCATGGTTAGGGATTAAAATCATGACAGAACAATCCTTTATTAAATGGATTTTATTTAATGGTATGATGATGAAGTGAGTTTTATGATTTGTAAGACAACTTGAGGAGGACTTGTCCATTAACACTAGGGTTAGTCCTTCTTAACCAATTAAGGAAGAATTAGAACCCTAATGCAAGGCCCAAGTTACAAGTGTGATGTCTTGATATTTATTAAGTGGATTGATTAAGAGATTTAAACACATTAAGGGTTTAACACTTAGGATTAAAGTTATACACTCCATCCTAAGAGAAGGATGCAGGCATAAGCTTAATCACAAAGCCTTAAAACCTTTAGGGTTTAGTCCCTGCTTATGAGATGAGGAGAGAAGACTCAAAGAGATGACACAAAGGTAAAATCTAAGAGGGGGGACTAATCAAAAACCCTAATCATTGTCATGCTTGGTTTTTCCTAAGGTTTGTGAGGTTTAACAAGAGAAATCTTCAAAGAGAACCACCAGGATGCATATGAACAGGATCAAGAGAAGCAAAGTGACTTGCTTCATTCAAGAAGTCAAGTCACTTGAAGAAAGAAAGTAAGAAGAACAAGAATGAGCAAGCTCAAACTCAAACACATATAGAAAATGCAGCAATGGATGCAAGAGAGATGAAAAGAAAAGTTATGAGAAGTGAAGGCAAATTCACTTCTCAAGTTCACTTACCACCTGAAAAGTTAGAAAGGAAATGCAATGCAATGCAAAATGGGATGAGATGACATGATGAGAAACAAAACCAGAAGCACATACATGATGCTAAAGATGTTATGAGATGCTACAAACATGAGGTAAGGCATGGAGATGTTCATACAAGATCATGGATGCAAATGATGCAAGTTAAGGAGCATGATCTTACATGAAAAGTTATGAAGCATACATGGCAAACAACATGGCCAATGCAAGATGCAATGATCAAACATGCCTTCTATATGTCTTAAGATGTCAAATGAATCAAATGGATGATTGAAAATGTCATGGCAAGTCATGTTATGCAAGGGAATGCAAAAAGGATGCAAATGGAAGCCCAAATTAGGGTTTATGAAACAAACACCAAACAAAACTCAAAATCAGAAGCAAACCCTAAGATAAAAAATGGAAAATGCCACCCAAAGAGACCCTAAACCCATACTAAACCAAAGTCCAAAGGGGAGGTCTCAACTCTTAACCAATCTCAAGTTATGATTTTTCTAAGTTATTAGGGTTTTTAGGGTTCCTAAACAAAAGAAATGCCAAACAAATTGAAAAATGCAAGATCAAATCATGGCCATTTTATCTCAAAAACTACACGCTAAACTCAAAACAATGCAAAAAGAAACAATGTCCAACTCTTCCTAGATAGGCAGAAATGATTTTTTGAACTTATGATCAAAATAATGCACAAAAAATGATTTAATTCAATGGAAAATTCTCAAAATGCATCAAGATCCAAAAAGAAATTTGGTTTGAAGGTTGGACAATGTTTCTAAATGTCTTAGAACATTTCATGAATTTTTTGGTGATTTTTAAATACCTAAAAGTATTTTTAATTAATTAATTTCCATTAATCAATTAAAAATAATCTTTTAAATATTTAAAAATACTTTTTTAATGATAAAAAATAAAATGAAATTATTTTTGTGTCATGAAAAATAATAAAACTTCAGAGAAAAAGTTTCATAATTTTTTAAGACTTTTTACTATTTTAAATTAATTGTGCAAATTAAATGGAAAAGAAATGAAATTAAAATAAACAAAATGAAAGGTAATCAGAAGGGAGGGCCAGGATTGAGTCTGAGTTTGAATATGTTGACCACGCGCGCTATCCAAGGGTCCAGGTTGTCTCTGAGTTAATTAATTTAATTATGAATTAATTAAACTAATGAAAAGAATTAGGGCTAATCAGACGAATCTGGGCCTTTCACTCACGCGCGAAGTCAACCAGTCAAAGGCAATCCACGGTCCAAATTCAAACTAGAGTTAATGACAGGATTAGGGCACAAATCACTTTCAGGCTGCCGGAGAAGACCTCCGGTCGTCTTCTCCGGCCAGCATCCTCCCTGAGAATCCCCAAAACTCCAAAAACCTAACTAAAATGAAATCTAAAAACTGGGAAATGATCCCCACTCACTAACGAACCAAAACCCCTAATCAAAACGCATTTATATTTCCTAACAAGGCTGAATCGAAGCAAGAAAGGATTAGGGCACGCAAGTTTCAGAGAGCAATTAAACTCTCATTTCATCACCATTTGCAAAACCAAAGGCATATTCATGATCAGGAAGACACAAAGAACAAGTTTAGAACAAAAGAAAAGATTTCTGGAAAAATATTTCTTGAGCTACCTGAGATTCGAAGCTTTCACTCTGATGACTTTCTGGCCACTTCTCTTGGTGAAATCCACTCCTTATGACCTCCTGATGATGCTTGAATGTTTGGGAGAAATTTATGTTGGCTGGATGAAGAGTTTGATCAGTTTCTGCTCCAAGCTCAGTTGAGAATGTCAATGGTGATTCAGGCAGCTTCAGGCCAAGGTGAGAGGTTCTTTGTGGTCAGGGTGATGAATAAAGAAGGTCTATGGAGTTTGTTTTGATGTTTGTGAGCTGTGGTGAGAGTTTCGAAGGAAACTGCAACTTGGGGTGAAAATGGTGAAGTGAGGTTACAGCTTGTTTCAGGCCTGGTTCTTGGTTGCTTTGAGCTCAATGAAGCATGGTGAGTTGATTGGTGAAGATGGTTTTGATGTTCTGAGTTTGTGGAGGCAGATTCGAAGGAATATGCAAAATGGTGTGTTTTGGTGTATGTCATGTTGGGGCATGTTTCAGCTTGGCCTCTTGATATATTTTGCTTGCCAAAGGATATTGTATTTTAATCCTATAGGTCAGATGATGTGACCTGGCCTATAGTGATTGGTAAGTTTGCTTTTGCTCAAAGTCCACCTTTTGTGTAAGAGAAGTATGGCTCATGATCTAGGCTAGTACAAGGCATGGTTCTGGTGCAGCATGGTGTGTGTGTGATGTTGGGAAGGTCCAGCAGCCAATGCATCAAGTGGAGAGAAGCATCATGATGGTTTTGCAAGTTGTCACCTTTTTGAACTTCATGAAAAAAAGTTTTGTTACATGAACCATGAACATGTGATTTTGGTTCAATTCTGATTTTTGGGACATATGGAATGTTTGTATACTGGTTTGAAGTGAATTAGAAGTTACAATTGGCTTTGGTTCATGATTTTGCAAAATTCTCATTTGAAGCATGCCTTGAAAATCAATGATTTTTGCCAACTTTGTCACACCATAACTTTTGATCCAAGAAGAGTTTGATCATGTTCTTGTACTTTTTGAAAAGGGAAAGATGTAATCTACAACTTTCATGACCAAAGTTTTTCCATTTGAAGCATTTTTGGATCAAGAATCAAGGCTTGAAAAATGACCTAAAATGGAGCATTCTTGAAAAGTCAACTATGCCCAAGAAGTCAACATTTGCCAAAACTCCAAATTCTTGATTTTTGTGAACTTCAACCTTCTTCCATGATCAAATAAAGATCATATACACTCAAAATGATGAAGATCACCCATTGGTTGGGTCATTGGGGGCCTCAGATGCCCTGATTTTGCACTGACTTGTCTGAAAAGTCAACTCTTGATCAGATGACTTCCCCAAGGAATTTCTTCATGAAAATTGATATGCACACTCCCTATACCATATAGTGACCAATGGAAACAAGAATGACCAAAAAATTTGGAGTTATGGCCTCTGAAACCAAAACCCTAATTTTAGGTCAACTGTGCAGTCAAACTTGGCTCTGCATCCATTCAAACCCTAGTTCTTGTGATTCTTTGGAATTGTTGACTTTGAGAGGATGTAATATGATACTTGAACACATATGGATCCCTTTGGAGTGATTGATAGCCTTTGGAGTGGCTCAAGGGGCTCTTGGATTGCTCAGATCACAAACCCTAGGTGCAGATGACTTAGAAATAATGCAGTGAATCAAAAATGAGATGTGAGATGATATGATTGTGTTTATGCATATGAAATGATCACAAGCCATGGTGTGAATGAGTGAGGGCAAATTTGGGGTGTTTACAGGCGATCCATGCAAAATAAGGGAATAAGCGAACAACTGCATTCTGAATTCGTCTGTATCATTTACAACTTGGTAAGCTTCAGATGGATCAAGCTTCTTTCAGAATCAGCCTTCTTCAGGAAGCAAGACGAGAAGAACGTCAAGTGTCATACGAGTCATAGCAAAGGGAAGCTCCTTAAAGCGTCGTCAACATTGCCAGCATTTTGTTTCTCAATTTGTAACAATCTCCTCATTTCAGGAGATATGTTCCTTTGATGTATCTTGCAAATTCAGGGCGTTTGAATTAATAAAATCAGATTTTCAGTCATGTTTCGTCTTGTACATTTTATTTGCAAAAATGTCTGATGTCTTAAAAAACTGGTTGCATAAATACAGATGCCCATCTTCAAAAGATATAATAAAGTCACGTGCTTGCAGGAAATATACTTACTCTCAGAAGTGTCTAAACTCCTATGACGGAATCCGGTAAGGGATACCTCGGGATCATTTGTGCATTTCTATATCTTTGCAGGATTGCAGGTATCCAGAGTGCAACTTGGGGCATGTAAGCTTCATCCCAACAAGATGGCAAGTCAACACTCAATCTTAGCACCCGAAGTGTTTTCTCCTCCAACTGAGTTGCCACTTGTTGCTTCTCCCCATCAGAGTTACCAGGCATCACTTCCCCAAACAGGGCGGTACCAGAAGGCATCCATATCCCCGACTGAGTCAAAGAGCCCTCCTCAACAGAATCTCTAGGGAGATCTTTTCAGTGATCCCTCTTTCTCCCCAGCCAAGTTGCCATTTCATCCTCAGCCAAATACAAAAGTCAGGGAATCATCTCCCCACAGAGTCTCAGCCTCTATCCAGAAGAGCAGCGCATGAAGGAATCACAACAGAGTGACGAAAGCTTCTGCAAACCCCAGCTGGGTCTCTCATTATCGGGATGAGTTTATTAGCGACTTATTTCCCCAAGCAGATGCATCTTGTCAGATCTACCAACGATCTCATCCCCAGCTGGGATGTCTATTTCAAGCAGATCGACCAGAAATCTTCACAGCAACGGGATCCGGGTCCCGGATTGGTATCCTCGCATAATCATAGCATTCGCATCATATTCACCCACAAAGCGTAGCATTCCGTTTAATACGGAGCATTACGGCAAAAATCAAACATATAGCATAATCACGAGCCATGTCCTGAATCAAACACTTGTGAATAATGACAATCCATCAACATACAGAAAACTCCACCCAAAATTCCCAGCGGAGATTTCCCAGCAAAAGCAGTTGCCTCACATTCACAAACACCAGTAGGTACCCTCTTTGGCACCCGTCCGTGTCAATACTCCCCAGTAAAGTCGCCTGAACACTCTGTATTACAGATACTTTTTGACACCCGTCCGTGTCATATCCCCAGCAGAAAGCCAAAGACATCCTCTTTGCACTCACATATATATATATATACATTTCCTTGACATCCGTCCGTGTCATTTTCCCCAGTACAGTAACCTAAACACCTTGTGTATCAGATACTTTGTTTATGCTATACTTTTCTCCTTTTGACACTCGTCCGTGTCATTCTCCCCAGCAAGTTAAACACTCATCTATACACCACTCATACCTGTACAGATACTCGTCCGTATTTTGTATACACCCCGTGTATCCCCACAGATTCGACACTCGTCCGTGTTTTTGTTAACCAGTTGGTACTCGTCCGTACCATCATCTCAGAACATGCGTCAAGCGTTTGTTTCTACCTGATACTCGTCTGTATCATATTCTTAAGGATGCTCGTCCGCATCTTTAATCCATTCACGCGTCAAACACTTTTGTCTTCTTGAATATAGACACTCGTCTGTGTCTACTATTTCCCAGAAGAGTCCTTTCAGATTCAACACTCGTCCTTGTTCTCTGTTAACCCGTTGATACTCGTCCGTATCATCATCTCTGAACACGTGTCAGTATTTGTTTCTACTCGATACTCGTCCGTATCGTAGTCTTAAGGATGCTCGTCCGCATCTTTAACCTATACACAAACATCTAAACACTTATACTTTTGTTTCCTGGATGTAAACACTCGTCCATGTTTACTATTCCCCAGTAGATCGCTACCAAAGTAAATTTCTTTTTTATCTGACATTCGTCCTATAAACCCTGAGAGCAGCCGTACCCTGCTAGGTGGTCGTCCTCCACCTCTTGATGGTCGTCCTCCATCATGCTCATCCGATGGCCGTCCCCATCGTTGATTTTCTATCCGACATTCGTCCTATGTCGTGATTTTAGCAGCCGTCCCCTGCTAGGTGGTCGTCCTCCACCTTTTGATGATCGTTCTTCATCATTTTATCCAATGGCCGTCCCCATTGTTGATTTTGGTTATCTGGCATTCGTCCTATGTCATGATAAACCTTGAGAGCGGCCGTCCCCTGCTAGGTGGTCGTCCTCCACCTCTTGATGGTCGTCCTCCATCATGCTCGTCTGATGGCCGTCCCCATCGTTGTTTTTATCCGGCATTCGTCCTATGTCGCGATATTTTCGGCAGCCGTACCCTGCCAGGTGGTCGTCCTCCACCTTAGATGATCGTCCCTCATCTTATCTCCCAACAGAGCAGCCGTCCCCTGCTAGGTGATCGTCCTTCACCTTTGATGACCGTACCTCATCATCTGTTTATTTCATTTATTCTTTAACCCGATGGCCGTCCCCGTCGTGGTCCCCTTTTCCTTTCAGTTTAGCCCGATGGCCGTCCCCATCGTTGGTTACTTTACTTTGTGAACTTGATGGCCGTCCCCGTCATGTTTCATTAATCCCCAGAGAATTTTACAGCTTTACTTAATGGCCGTCCCCATCATAATCCTTTCCTCCCCAGCATGTCGTCCGTCCCCGTCACTGCTTTATTTTCCGCACTTTTCAGCATGTCGGTCGTCCCCGTCATTGCTCTTTACCCAGCAGTCGTCCTCTGCTCGACGGTCGTCCTCCGTCGCCCACACTTTACAATATACTTTACTTTCTTTTACAATCTATATCCCTTTTCTTCCTCATTCTGTGAGTGCAAATTTTGGACTGTCTTTGGTATTCAACCACAAGTTATCTTGTTTGCCTGATAAGTCGTTGCTTACATCCTGCACAGCTAACTCATGTTTGAATAGGGGCAGCTGTAAACACCCCAAATTTTCCCTCACCCATTCACACCATGGCTTGTGATCATTTCATATGCATAAACTCAATCATAACATCTCATATCACAATTTTGATTCACTGCATAGGTTCTAAGCCATCTGCATCTAGGGTTTGTGATCTGAGCAACCCAAGAGCTTCTTGAGCCACTCCAAAGGCCATCAATCACTTAAAAGGGGTCTATGTGTGTTCAAGTATCATATTATATCCTCTCAAAGTCAAGAATACCAAAGAATCACAAGAACTGGGATTGGTATGGAGGCAGAGCCAGGCTTGACTGCACAGATGACCTAAAATTAGGGTTTTGGTTTCAGATGCCATAACTCCAAATTTTTTAGTCATTCTTGTTTCTATTGGTCTCTATATGGTATAGGTAGTATGCATATCAATTTTCATGAAGAAATTCCTTGGGGAAGTCATCTGATCAAAGGTTGACTTTCTGGACAAGTCAGTGCAAAATCAGGGCATCTGGGGCCCCCAATGACCCAACCAAAGGGTGTTCTTCATCATTTTGATTGTATATGATCTTTATTTGATCATGGAAGAAGTTGGAAGTTCAAAAAATTCAAGAATTTCAAGTTTTTGCAAAGTTGACTTTTTGGGCAAGTTTGACTTTTAATGGAAATGTCATTTTAGGCAACTTTTTCAACCCTTACTTTTTGATTCAAAAAGGCTTCAAATGAAAAAACTTTGGTCATGAAAGTTGTAGAATAGATCTTTCCCTTTTCAAAAAGTACAAGAACATGACCTAATTCATTTTGGATCAAAAGTTATGGCTCATCAAAGTTGGCAAAAATCACTAAATTTCAAGTTATGCACCAAATGGAAAAACTTGCAAATTCTTGTACCAAGGCAATTTGTGACTTCTAATTGATGTCAAACCTTTACACAAACATCACACATGACCTAAAAACAGAATTGGCCCAAGGGATTTTTTCATTTTTGTGCTTGGATTTTCAAAGATCCTTAAGTCATTTTTCATAAGGATGCAAAGATGGATTTTTGGCAAAATCATCCTCCAAGGAATTATGTGATCACTAGCTGATTTCTATGCATTGCCATGACCAAATGGAACATTATGCAACAAAATTCAGCAAGGAGTATCTCATGTACATGGCACAAAATCATAAGAAAACACCAAGTGGGCAAGTTGCAAAAGCTAGCATAGCTCATGATCCACATGTTGCAGTCACTCATGAGCAATCTAAGGGTCATCCTTGACTCAAGCTGAGGCAAGACAAGCCCTTAGACAGCTGCTGCCATGGCCCATGCTGCAAGTACCAATCACATTGACTTTTTGGCCAAAACCCCCATACTCTTGGAACAGTGAGCAGCCACCTCTACTGACCTGCTCCACAGGCTACTCATACATTGTGGGAGTGTTATAGCAAGACATTGGCCCTTGAAGCAAGCCAGAACACAGCATACCACAAAACCTGCCAAAACTTTCCTCTCTTCGAATCTCTTTACACAGTCATCAAACACTCATTCTATCTTCACCAATCAACCAGAAAACATTCATAGAACCAATACCATCCCTCACAATGATCTGAAACAGCCTACATAAGAACCCCATTTTCTGATACACCAGAACTGGACCTCTCAAAATAGCCTGTTTAAACTCCATCTAAGCTTGCCATTAGCACAAGGGGGATCATTGGAGTGAGTTTGCACCCAAGAACAGCCCAGAAAGCCCAGAATCAAAAGCTTCCACCTCAGGTATAGCTTAAGAACTTTTTTCTCAGAACTTGGTTTTCTTGTCATAAATTGAAAGTGTATGTTGTGCTGATCATAATGATGTGCTTAGAATTAAAAATGAGTGAAAAATGAGGTTTTATTGATGCTCTGAAATTTCTCCCGTGAAAAGTGTTTGCTTCGATTTGCCTGATTCTTGAAGTTTAAATGTTGTTTGAGGGATGATTTGTGTTCTAGGATGTTAGAGGATCATTTTGTTGTGTTTAATTTGAAGTGTGGTGGCCTGAATCATGATCTAGGGTTTTGGTTCGCCGGAGAAGACGACCGGAAGTCTTCTCCGGCCACCTGAGAACCATTAACCCTAATCCCTGTAATTAATTGGTGTTTGAATCTGGTGCGTTGGATCCATTGACTTAGGTAGACTGGCGCGTGTTTGTGTGGCCCAGATGCATCCATTTTGCCCTAATCTCCATTAACTTAATTAATCCCATTTAATTAATTCATAAAACCTGATTTAAGTCAGAGTCCATCCTGACCCTTGATTCATGCGCCAAGTCAACAACTGACCCCCAACTTTGAATCTGATGCGTTGGATATGATTACTTCTCATTGTCATTATTTTTTATTTCAATTTTTCTCATTTAACTTCTCCATTTATTTTAAAATAGTTAGAAAAATCCTAAAAATATTTCCCTTTGCATTTTTGTTTTAAATATTTTTTTTTTAATCAGAAAACATTTTTATTTTTATTTTTTGCATTTTAAAAATATTTTTAAATATTTAAAAGTTTATTTTTAATTAATTAATGAGAATTAATTAATTAAAAATACTTTTAGGTATTTAAAAATCACCAAAAAATTCATGAAACCTTTAAAAACATTTAGAAACATTGTCCAACCCTCAAACCAAATTTCTTTTTTGATCTTGATACATTTTGAGAATTTTTCATGGAATTAAAATCATTTTTAGGCATTATTTTGATTCAAACTTCTAAAAATCATTTATGCCTAACCATTGAGAGTTGGACTTTGATTATTTTTGCATTGTGTTTAGCATATCATGTAGTTTGTGAGATTAAATGGTCATGAATTGATCTTGCATTTTCCATTTGTTTGGCATTTTTCTTGTTAAGGAACCCTAAAACCCTAGAAAACTTAGGAAAATCATAACTTAAATTAGGTTAAGAGTTGGAACTTCTCCTTTGGGCAGTGAGTTGGTATAGGTTTAGGGATCCTTTGAGTGCATTTTCAATTTTTTATCTTGGTGTTTGCTTCTGATTTTGGTTTTTGTTTGATGCTTTGATCATAAACCCTAATTTGGGCTTCCATATGCATCCATCTTGCATTTGCATTCATACCTTGACCTGCCATAGCATTTTATGCATTCTTTTGATTCATTTGACATCTTAAGACATATTCAAAGCATGTTTGATCATTTCACCATGCATTTTCCATGTTGTATGCCATTTGCACTTCATAACTTTTCTTGTATGTTCATACTTCTTAACTTGTTTCATTTGCATCCATGAGCTTGTATGATCATCCCCATGTGTTGTTTCATGTTTGCAACATCTCATAGCATCATTAACATCATGTATGTGCTTCTGGTTTTGATTTACATCATGCCATTTCATCCCATCTTGCATTGCATTGCATCTTTCTCACTAATCTTTCAGGTGGTAAGTGACTTTGAGAAGTGAATTTGCCTTCACTTCTCATAACTTCTCTTCATCTATTTTATGCATCTTTGCTGCATTTTTGTATGTGTTTGAGATTGAGCTTGCTCTTTCTTCTTCTTCTCACTTTCTTTCTTCAAGTGACTTGTCTTCTTAAATGAAGCAAGTTACTTTGCTTCTCCTGATCCTTTCATCTGCTTCCTGGTGGTTCCATTGAAGATCTTTCTTGTTAACCTCACAAACCTTAGGAACAACCAAGCATGAAAATGATTAGGGTTTTTGATTAGTCTCCCCTCTTAGTTTTACCTTTGTGTCTCTTTTGAGTCTCCTCTTCTAACCTCATAATCAGGGACTAAACCCTAAAGGTTCTAAGGCTTTGTGATTAAGCTTATGCTTGCATCCTTCTATTAGGATGGAGTGTATAACTTTAATCCTAAGTGTTAAACCCTTAATGTGTTTAACTCCTTTAATCAATCCACTTAATAACTATCAAGACTTCAAGCTTGTAACTTGGGCCTTGCGTTAGGGTTCTAATTCTTCCTTAATTGGTTAAGAAGGACTAACCCTAGTGTTAATGGACAAGTCCCCCTCAGGTTGTCTTAAAAACCCTAAAAAACACTTCATCATCATATCATTAAATAAAATCCACCTAAAAAAGGCTTTGTTTTGTCATGAGGTTAATCCCTAATCATGGATTAAGCTGAGGAGCTTTCCTCAGCTTAAACATTCTCATCTATTATCCTTCTATTAGGATGGTGTAATGAGTCTGTTTAATCCCTGATTATGGCTTAACCTCATTACTTAACACTAAACAAAAACACCAAAAAACATTTAAATAATCACAAGTAGGTTAATGATCTTAATCCTACACCATGGCGATTAAGTGTGAGAATCTGACTTCACACTTAAGGTATTCTCATTACCCCTAATCAGAGGGAAGATGTGATGAGTCTACTAACCCGTTGGTTTAGGCTTAAGCTCATTAATCTATGACAAACTTCAAAAGCAATAAAAGACTGAAAACTCAAAAACAAACAATAATCGTCTCCTCCGGGATTCTTTTCTCATCTCATTCACTCACAAACGAGAGCTCGCTTCTTCCGTCTAATGCAAGACAGTTTGCACCTGAGCCAGACAGGTCATACACTTGAGCATAGGCAAGCAAGCAGTTCATCAGTCAATTCACCTTTCAGTCTCTTTGGGTCGAACTACGGTGTTCTGACTTCCTCATTGCACGAGAGGATACGTAGGCATAACTTAACAGTTATCGAACAAAAGTCTCTGTATATTCCCCCTCTTTCAAGCATCATTCTTTTAACCTCATGATCTTGAGCAATTCATTCTCATTCCTACACTGACACATCATTTATACACTTAACACTTTTCTTACACTGACACCTGTACATCCTTTTCCAGCTCTTTTATACACACATTGCACTGACACTACCCCTTTTAAAACACAAACCTTTTAAGCGTGGATCCCGTCGAGTACGGCGGACAATCTGGGTGCTAATACCTTCCCAGGTTGTAACCAACCCCCTTTCTCAGTCTCTCTGGTTCGCAACCGTCTTATCCATATCTTTCTAGGTTTATGCAGCATTACCTTTCCTCCAGGATAAAAATGCCTAGATGGCGACTCTTTTCATCTCCTGTGAGTTCACTCCTGTGTGTTCTCACACCTTCCTCTCGCCGACCGTTCGCGTCTGTACCTTTATTTGGGACATTCCCCTTTATCGGGAGCGACAGTACGACGATAAGTTCGGCCAGGGTTGGTCGTCCTAGAATGCATTGTACAAGGATGGGCAGTCTATCATAAGAAATTGCACCTTGACGGACCTTGTCGTTTCTCCCGCTCCAAAAGTAACAATCAGGTCGACATAATCCCATGGTTGGGACACCATCCCATTGAACCCTTGGAGGTCTGAACCGACATACGGTGTTAGGTGTGTTTCATTCAGCTATAGGGTTGCGAACAGCTGGGAATACATGATGTCGACCGAACTCCCTTGGTCGACGAGGATTCTGCGAACGTCAAAATTTTCCATCTGAGCACGGACCAACAGGGGAATGCTAGTGTTCGGTGTCCTTTTGAGGAGATCTTCCTTATAAAAGGAGATGGGTGTGGATCCTCCTCGGGGAGGGTCCAGGGTCGAACTCCGGTTTGAGCTGGTGTTGATTAATCGATCGAAATGTCGCTTGACTGGTCCCACTAAGATCTTGTTAGTTCCTCCATTGTATATGACCATTGCAGATGGAAAAGAATCCCACAGGCTGTATGCAAAAAAGTATGTTGGTCCAGTATATGGTTCGGGGATATAAAAGTCTTCTGGTCGGGTAACGCTTAGAGTGACCTGGAGATTTTCCTATGCAACCGGTGGGGTAACATCTTCGGCCTTTCGGGTTTCTAGGACCTCTTGTCTTGGAGCATCCTTATTCTTAGTGAAATGCTTGAGGTGAGCATCCCTGATGAGTATCTCAATGGCGTCTTTCAGGTGGATGCAGTCTTCAGTATTGTGCCCGTGTGATTTATGGAAGCGACAATACTTGGTCTTATCAGTATTTGGCTTGTTCAGATAGGATATTTTCCCGTGTCGCTGTAAGAGGAGTGTAATCATGGAACCTCCCCACGGGTCCCTTGTGCTCCCGTGGTTCACGGGAGCGTTCTTCCTTTCTTTTGTCACCTCCCCAATGTGATGTCGAGGTGTCTTCGTGCTTGGAAGGCTTGGAGTCTTCATTGCGTCGAGTGTCACGGGCAGTACTTGCTGCCTCTTTCTCCTCGTATTGTATGTAGGCTTGCGCCTTGAGGAGAAAAGCGTCAAGCGTGGCCGAAGTTTCAATCCCTACGGCCTTTCTGAAATCACTTTGGGGTCGGAGTCCCCGCTCTAGGAGGTATTTTTTCATGTCTTCCATGGTCGAAACCTGGACAACTTCTTTGTTAAACCTCTCGATATATGCTCTGAGTGGTTCTTCTTTTCCGTGAACAATCGCTTCCAAGGATGCCTCGGTTTTGGGATGACTTTGGGAGGCTGTAAAATGTCAGGAGAATGTCCTCCCCAGTTGTCTCCACGAGGTGATTGACTCATATGGAAGGCTCTTGTACCAGGCTATGGATCATTTTCTCAAATTCGTGGGGAAGTGGCGACATTTGATAGCTCCTCGGACACCTCGATAATCCAACAAAGTATCGATGTTCTCGATGTGCTCGTCCGAATCAGTTGTGCCATCGTAGGTTCCCAAGGGTGCCGGATTTTCAAGCCTTTTTGGAAGCCTTGTAGACATGATTTACTCAGAGAGGGGGCCGTGAGGCTCATCCTCGTCGCTGGAAAACAAGGTGACTGAGCGGGAACGATCATCACGATGTTTTCGAGAAAGAGATCTTGACCGATTTCTGGTACCTTTGGGGGATGGTCGTGCCCCAGGCTAGAGGTTCCTGCGTGTTTTCTTCGTTTGCGGGGATTTGTTTTGCTTGGAAGACGAAAGGGTCCTCTTCTTGATAGAACCAGAAGCTTCTGGTTGTTGGTCCCTCTTCTGTCTGGGCGACCTGCTGCGGGACCGACGATGCTTCCTCGCCGGGGTAGGGGACCTGGTGCATCTTGATTCTTCAAGAACATCCAATCTTTCGCTCTAGTGCAAGAGGAGGAGGTTAATGGTGTTGGTCGCTTCGAACAACACTGCCAGTGTTTGGTTTGTCCCTTCTGGAATAGGGATCAAAGCAAGATTAGCAGGCGTGTATATGGATGGCGGGATGGTTCTGGTGATGAAGATGTTGTTCGTTCATCCTGGAAACAATCTGGCTCCTCGAGGGTAGGGTTGTTCAAATCATTGTCCCTTTGCTTAACAGGGACACTAGTGAGAACACGAGCAGCGACAGAATCCTCTTGGTGAGGCATCAATGAGGAAATTGGAGAGTGATTTTTCGTCTTCACGAATGGAGGGTGAGAAAACGGGGAGACAACGTTCCCACAGATGACGCCACTGATCTTACTTGGAGATCATAACTTCAATGGCTGCTGACGTGGATCTTCAAGTTTGCTCACACGATGAGGAGAACCGGGGGGTGTACCTGCAATGTGTAACACCCCCTTTCTATACCCTAAATAAGCAATTAAATCACTTAGGCACGTATTAAAATTTCATCAGAGTATATTTGAAAAACGGTATGAAAGAGTAATGCCACATTATACTTGAAATTGAAAACATACAACACCTGCTCATTTAAAGATATGCAACGATGGGGTAGTTTTCAACATAGGGAATTTAATCCTTACACCCATATCTCCCAAGAATATAATTACACAGCGGAAACAAAATCAACAACATCAAACATATATATTTTCATTCATATATATATATATATATATATATATATATATATCAACAAGTTTGATGCCAACAACAATATTCATGTTTATACAAAACATCCATCCAACATATACATATACACAATACATCACAAAAATGGCACTAAGCCAACCTAACTACCCGGTGCTACATATCAGAGCTGACCGACCAAAAGATGAAGACGAGCTTCACAAAAATTGCCATCCAGCAACCTACTCTGCAATGCCTCATAGAGCGTCATAAAATAGCAGAAGGGTGAGAAACATTATCATAATAACATTGCATATAATTATATATCTCAACATATAACATACACATAAAACATATTATCATCACAATTCATACCTCATCACCTATACACATCACAACATGTACATACCCAATTCAAGCATGTTTATCATGCACCAATTCACTAGTTCACATAAACTTACATTATTTATGTTTATTCCTCAATTTTATTCATTCCGCATAAACATGCGTCTAGCTATGTTTAATCACACATATACATTACAAATATATAAATCACATACATATACACATATCAAACATGCATATATACAAACAAGTATGTTTCATCACACATACTATCATCTCCATAATACTCCAAATAAACATATGCACATTCATGTTTATTTCTGCATATCATAATTAAAATGATAAAATGCAACTCATAGAGACCGACACACGACTCTATGCAGATGCAATGCGGTACCGACCCAACATTTCAGCAGGTTCACTCAGGAACCAAATGGAATCATCGCTTGTTACCTAAAGTAACTCCCCGTCGGGCACACGATGTTCCCTATTGCTCACACCCCACATGGGCACACAATGTTTATGGATTGCTCACACCCCACACGGGCACACAATCCGATTGCTCACAGCCCACACGGGCACACAATCAATGTGAATAAATCACCCATCGCTCACATCCCACACGGGCACACGATGTTTCTGGATTGCTCACACCCCACACGGGCACACAATCTGATTGCTCACATCTCACATGGGCACACGATCTTGTTGTAGTCATCGCTCACATTCCACATGAGCACACAATGCTACAACGAATTCACAAAGAATCCCATAGAACAAGAATGCATACATTATGCTTACATGCAAAATGACACACAACATTCTTGAAAATGCATACATATTCACAATATAGTTATGCATTCATCTCATACAATTAGCATACATTCGCATTTAATTCAAGCAATGTATCTACTTGCCAAACGGCCACAACACAACAATCAAACCCACAATTCCATAATTAACATAATTATGTTTTATCGGAAAAGTCGGGTAAAAGTCGGCTAAAAATTACTTTTCTTAGCATCATTGGTTTCTACACTTTTCTAGCTTCGAATCAATATAAGGATAACTAAAAACGGATACCCGAAACTCAAGTTATGAAACAAAACATAAAAACCCAAAAATCCTCCCAGGCTCGCTTAGCGACGAATAGCTCGCTGAGCGAAAATCACCCTGGAACCTTCGCTGAGCGAGGGGTAGCTCGCTAAGCGACCACTGCGATATCAGAAAAATACCAGCTGCGAACAGTCAACCAAAATGACCCCAAAACTTCTCTAAGCTCATACAAACATGATCAATAACATATTCTAGCTATCATACTTCAGCTATAACGATTTCCATCCGATTAATCCATAAATTTCTCACATTTTCTCTCAAACCCTAACTATTCATTTTCTCTAACTTCTACCAAATCAAAAACCCACAAAATCTAACACATACATAATCATATACAAGATTAAGATAACAATGTTTATCACCCTTACCTGATTATTTCGTCTACGCGGAGCAATCTTGAAGCTTTTCCAACTTTCCCTCTTTTCTCTTCTTTTCTCTTCTCTCCTTTTTCTTTCTCTTCTATTTTCTTTCTATCCCTTTTCTTTTCTTTCTCTTCTCTATTAACTTATACTCTTTTATCTCTATTTCTATTCTTACTCTATTATTTCTATTTCTTTCCAACCAAATATCATTTTCTCACAAAATACCAATTCTACTAATTTCTAACTTATCATTAATTAACAAATACCTAAAATACCCTTCAAACCAATTTTACTCGAAAATTCACAAAACGGTAAAATCCCATATCACACCAACATATCACATTAATTCCTCAAAATAAAATATCATCATGATAATTTCACAAATAAAACAATTATCATACAAATAAAATAAAAGACTCCACAAAAATTGGGAAAAACGAATCAGTGCGTTACACAAGGTACTCCGATGCCAAAGTTAGAACGGGAACAAGAGCTAGCAAGTACGAGTAAAGTGTTAGAGGTGTGAATATTCAATACATGGTCGTCGCTCCCGAAGGAAACGTAATGCTGCATAAACCTAGAAAAATATGGATAAGACGGTTGCGAACCAGAGAAACTGAGAAAGGGGGTTGGTTACAACCTGGGAAGGTATTAGCACCCAGATTGTCCTTCGTACTCGACTGGATCCACGCTTAAAAGATTGTGTTTAAAGGGGTAGTGTATGTGCTCTGGTGTGCAAAATCTAGGGATGAATGTACAAGTGTCAGTGCAAAAAGGTGAATTGCACAAGAACTGAGGCTTATAAAAGAATGCTGAAAGAGGGGGATGACAAATAAACTTTTGTTCGATAACTATTAAGTTACGCCTACGTATCCTCGCGTGCAATGAGGAAGTCAGAACACCGTAGTTCGACTCAAAGAGACTGAGAATAAATTGACTGTGAACTGCTTACTTTTCTATGCTCAAGTGTATGACTCGTCTGGCTCGAGTGCTAACTGTCTTGCATTAGACGGAAGAAGCGAGTTCTCGTTTGTGAATGAGTGTGATGAGAAAAGAATCCCGAAGGAGACGATTATTGTTTGTTTTTGTGTTTTCAGTTTTGTTATTGTTTTTTGTGTTTTGCATAAGTTAATGAGATTAAACCTACATCAAGGGCTTGTAAACTCATTATGTCCTCCCTGATTAGGGATAATGAGCCTACTTAAGTATGAGATAAGCATCTCAACTTAATTACCATGATGATGTAGGATTAAGATCATTAACCTACTTGTGATTATTTAGATGTTTTTGGGTTTTGTTTAGTGTTAAGTAATGAGTTTAATCTCTAATCACAGATTAGTGAACTCATTACACCATCCTAATAGAAGGATAATAGATGAGAACACTTAAGCTAAGGAAGATACCTCAACTTAATCCATGGTTAGGGATTAAATTCATTATATAACAAGTCTTTATTAAGTGGATTTTAATTAAGGGATGAGATTTGGAAATGGTTTAAAGTTTGTAAGACAACTTGAGGAGGACTTGTCCATTAAACACTAGGGTTAGTCCCTCTTAACCATAAGGAAGAGTTAGAACCCTAATGTAAGGCCCAAGTTACAAGATAAAGTCTTGATTATTATTAATGTGGTTTGATTAAGAGGTTTAAACAAATTAAAGGTTTAACACTTAGGATTAGAGTTATACACTCCATCCTAAGAGAAGGATGCAGGCATAACCCTAATTCCAAAGTCCTAAAACTTTAAGAGTTTAGTCTCTGATTATTGAGATTAGAAGAAAGACTCAAGGAGACTCAAAGGTAAAAGACTAAGGGGGACTATACACAACCCTAAAAATTATCATGCTTGGATATTGTAAACACCCCAAATTTGCCCTCACTCATATCACACCATGGCTTGTGATCTTTCATTTTTGCATTAGCATAGGCATACCACCTCATATTGCATATTTGTTTCATCTGCATAGTTCAAGTTCATCTGCATCTAGGGTTTGTGATCTGAGCAATCCAATATTCCATCTGAGCCATCCCAAAGGCCTCAAAGATTTCCAAGAGGGTCCATGTGTGTTCTATCATCATATTATGCTCCTCAAGATTAATGGAAGTCAAGAGATCACAAGAACTGGCAAAGGCATGGAAGCAGAGCTAGGGTTTTCACTACACAAATGACCAAAATTAGGGTTTTGGTTTCAGAGGCTTTAACTCCAAAAAAAATTGTCATTCTTGTTTATAATGTTCTTAAGATGTCATAAGGATCATGTGTACCATGTTTGATGAAGAAACTCATTTTGGAAGTCATCTGTTCACTGGGTAACTTCTTGAGCAAGTTAAGTCAAAATCAGGGCATCTGAGGCCCCCAACAATGGAACCAAAGGGGTATTTTCATCAAATTGAAGTTCTTTGATCTTTATTTGATCTTAGAATAGGTTAGAAGTTCACAAGATTGAAGAATTTTGAGCCATTTGCAAACTTGCCAAAAATGGAAATGATTTGAAATGCAAACTTTCCATTTTGGGAAAGTTTTTCAACCTCCTGTTTTTCCACCAAAAATGCTTCAAATGAAAAATTCTTGGTCATGAGAGTTGTATATTGGATCTTTCCCTTTTCAAAAAGTACAAGAACATGTCTTGATTCATCATAGAACTCAAGATATGGCCTTTAAAAGTTGGCCAAAATCCTAAAATTTCAAGTTTCATGTCAAAGAGAGATTTTTCAAATTGGCATATTCAAGCATTCTAATGACTTCAAATATGCACAAACACTTCACAATATGTCAAACAAACCTCAAAGGATCAGAATTGTGCATTGAACTTAGGGTTTCCATAACTTATGATCCAAGAAACTTCAAAGAGGGAATTTTGCAAAACATGTGATAACTCTTCATCCAAGCAATCCAGCACATCAAAACCAATTCCATGGCTCTCCACAAAGTCAGCTGAGGTCAGACACCCCAAGAAATCAGACCTGCACCATGCCCATACCTTAAAGTACAAAATCTTGACTTTTTGCAAAAGCTCCCATACCAATCAGCCTGTGCCACAACAACTCTCTGGCCAATCAACTATTTTTATGTGGACAATAAGCAACTCATAACACACAACATTGAGGTCTGAATCCATAAACACACTCAGAATCACAAAAACCTCAAGAAACCTTCCCTTCATCGAATTTCATAACACAGCCAACAAAAATCACAAACTCTTCCACCAATCAACTCAGCATCACCCCAGGATCATTTCCCACCCATCACCATAGCTTAAAACACAGCCAAACACAAATATGATTTCTGCAACTTCAAAAACAAAGCACTCGAAATAGCCACTCTAAGCTTCATTCAAGCTTTCCAATAGCTTCAGGAGGTCAAAAGGGAGTGGGGTACACAAAGGGAGAGCTCTGAAAGTCCAAATTGCAAAGCTCCAACTCAAGTAGTCATCAAGAACTTTTTTTCCAGAAATGTGTCTGCATGTTATAGAATGATTCCTCATGCTTCACTGATCATGCTGATGTCTTTATTTTTGAAAATGGTTGAGTTTTAAGCATTTCATGATGTTCTGAAAATTTTGCCGTTTTGATGTTTTTATTCGAATCTTGTTGATGATGAATGATAAATGATTTTTGAGGCTGGATTATTGTTTAGGGTAGTTAGTTGATTAATTCTGGAGATTTTGGGGGCTTGGGGTGGTGATTTGAGGAAGTTCAGGTGAGGGGTTGGCCGGAGAAGATGACCGGAGGTCTTCTCCGGCCACCTGAGAGTGATTAGGGCTAAAACTCAGATTAAATCCCCAGATGCGTTTGTGGCCGTTAGATAGTGATTAGGGTTAGTAAGCGTATGGTCCAGATGCGCCATTAACTAATTAATCCATTTAATTAATTATAAAACATAATTAAAAGCCAGTTTGAATTCTGACCACTGGATTGCGCACCAGTCAATTCCCTCCTTTTCCATTTGAATCTGGGTCATCAGATATGCATACTTTCACTTTAATTAATTTTTTATTTCATTTTAATTGCATTTTCTTGCATATTTAATTTAAAATAGCTAAAAACATCCAAAATATATTTTCTTTTGCATTCTGACTTTAAATATTTTTCTCGTTCCAAAAATGATTTTTATTTTATTTTTTCCATCAAAACATTATTTTTAAAATATTTATATGTTATTTTTAATTAATTAAAGTCTTTTAATTAATTAAAAATACATTTAGGTTTCTAAAAATCACCAAAAAAATCATGAAATACCCCAATGCATTTAGAAACATTTTCAAACTCTTCACACAAATTTCTTTTTAGGTTTGATCATAGTTTGTGAATTTTCTTTGAATTAAGGGTCATTAAATTTCATTTTTTGAACCCTAACTTTAAAAAATCATTTCTGCCTAACCAAGAAGAGTTTGAAGATGATTCTTTTTGCATTGTGTCACATATTGCATGTAGTTTATAGGTCATTTATCTCATAAATTTATCTTGGATTTTCAAATTGATTTGCATTTTTCCCTTTGAACCACCCAAAAACCCTAAAAAACTTAGGAAAATCATAACTTTTGATTGGTTAGGCTTCTGACCTCCTCCTTTAGGGTGTGACCTAATATGGGACTAAGGTTTATTTGAGTTTGATTTCAATTTTTTATCATGTCATATGCTTCTATTTTGTTCATTTGCATCTCATGCTTTCATAAAACCCTAATTTCTCATGTTCATTTGCATTCACCTTGCATATGCATCCATACATGAACTTGCCATGACATTCCTTGCATTCATATGTCATCTTAGACATCTTAGGACATGTTAGAACCATGCTTGATCATTTCTTCATTCATTTGCCATGATTTGCATTCATTTTATTTCATTAACTTTCATGTGTTTTCAAACCTCAAAGCATGCTTACATGACATCTCATTCTTGTATGATCATACATATACACTTAGTATGCCTTTGCATCATCTCACATGACATTAACATTGCATAAACACTTCTGACTTTGGTCATTTCATCTCATTGCATCTCATTTCATTTTATTTCTTTATGCTTTGTACTTTATGCATTCATGCTAACATTTTCAGGTGGTAAGTTACTTTGAGAAGTGGATTTGCCTTCACTTCTCACTTCTCCTTATCTCTTTCATTTGCATTTTAATATGTCTTTGAAGTGAACTTGTTCACTTGTGTTCCATCTCTCTCACTTTCTTTCTTTAAGTTACTTATCTTCTTCAATGAAGTAAGTAACTTATTCATCTGCTTCTTCCATTGGTGGCTTCCTTGAAGATCTTTCTTAAGCCTCACAAACCATAGGAACATCCAAGCATGATAATAATTAGGGTTGTGATTAGTCCCCCTTAGTTTTTACCTTTGAGTCTCCTTGAGTCTCTCTTCTCATCTTCATAATAAGAGACTAAACTCTTAAAGTTTTAGGGCTTTGGAATTAGGGTTATGCCTGTATCCTTCTATTAGGATGGAGTGTATAACTTTAATCCAAAGTGTTAAACCTTTAATTTGTTTAAACCTCTTAATCAAATCATCTTAATAATCATTAAGACTTCATCTTGTAACTTGGGCCTTACATTAGGGTTCTAATTCTTCCTTTATGGTTAAGAAGGACTAACCCTAGTGTTTAATGGACAAGTCCCCCTCAAGTTATCTTACAAACCATAAAATCCACTTCTTAATCTTATCCCTTAATTAAAATCCACTTAATAAAGGCATTGTTATATAATTAATTTAATCCCTAACCATGGATTAAGTTGAGGTATCTTCCTCGGCTTAAGTGTTCTCATCTATTATCCTTCTATTAGGATGGTGTAATGAGTTCACTAATCTGTGATTAGAGATTAAACTCATTACTTAACACTAAACAAAAACCCAAAAGCATCTAATTAATCACAAGTAGGTTAATGATCTTAATCCTACACCTTTATGGAAATTAAGTTGAGATACTCATCTCATACTTAAGTATTCTCATTATCCCTAATCAGGGAGGATATAGTGAGTTTACAAGCCTTTGATTTAGGCTTAAGTTCATTAACTTATGCAAAACACCAAAAACAATAATAAAACTGAAAACACAAAAACAAACAATAATCGTCTCCTTCGGGATTCTTTTCTCACCACACTCATTCATAAACGAGAACTTTCTTTTTCCGTCTAATGCAAGATAGTTAGCACTCGAGCCAGACGAGTCATACACTTGAGCATAAACAAGTAAGCAGTTCACAGCAAAAACACTAAGTCTCTTCGAGTCGAACTATGGTGTTCTGACTTCCTCATTGCACGAGAGGATACGTAGGCATAACTTAACAGTTATCGAACAAAAGTCTCTGTGTCTTCCCCCTCTTTCAGCATTCTCTTTTAAGCCTCAGTTCCTGAGCAATTCACACCTTTTTTACACTAACACCTGTACATTCATTTCCATCTTTTGCACACAGATAACACGTACACCTACCCCCTTTAAACACAATCTTTTAAGCGTGGATCTCGTCGAGTACGACGGACAATCTGGGTGCTAATACCTTCCCAGGTTGTAACCAACCCCCTTTCTCAGTTTCTTTGGTTTGTAACCGTCTTATCCATTCTTTTCCTAGGTTTATGCAGCATTACCTTTCCTTCGGGATAAAAATGCCTAGCTGGTGACTCTATTCACTTCACCTTCATTTTCTCCTTTCACTGATTATTCGCGCTTGTACTTGGATGCAAATATTTGGGAGCGACAGCTTGGCGACTCTGCTGGGGAACCTTATCTTGCAACCAGGGCTTCTGGTTCTTTTTGTGGGTTTCTCCTAGCGCTTGTTTGATTTGTGTTTATGGGGGTGTTATGTGCTACTTGTGCTTTTTTGTTTATTGCTTTCTGTACAGCTTGATTTATTGCTTTCATTTACAGTTTTATGCATTTCATAATGTTATCATCATTTGTGCTGGATCTGTTGTTTCCTTTTGTGGGAGGGATTTTGAGTGATTAAGGTTCCATACCAGGGACCTGAGTGACACATAGGATAGAGTTGCTTCATATTATTTCCCATTCCATTTCGGTCTGGTGCGGGAATATGAAACATGGTTCAGACACGAGTTTCTTCTTGAGAACCATGTGCTACGGATTTCCTGTAGTACTAGGGCTATCTAGGAAGCCTGCTAAGTCTGGATGACCTTTTATGACCTTCAGCATCTGAGGTGAATTAGAGGAGGATCCTTTATGGTTATTGTAAACACTGTACCTCCGGGTTGGAAGTGTTTACACTTCTCATAACAGATCCAAGTCCGAGGATCCTTGTTCTAGAATAATACATGTGAGGGGGTTGGGATGTTTATAGGTTTGCAGGAACCTTTGGCCTCATCATACCCTTGTTACTAATGTTGTTTTAAGGCTGTATCATTTTGGATTGTTCTTGTGAAACCCTGGACTTGTGACTCTTTATTTGAGTCCCCCACCTGGATACTGGTTTTCTAAGCCTCCATCCGGACTTATGAACACACGTAGACCCTATCAAGGCAGATAATAGATCCAACACTTGATCACAAACCCTTTTGCATATCATTCTACATACATCATTTTGCATCATTTAGCATTTGTCTATTTGTTTTACAAGGTATCCACATCTTATCTTTGGTTTGGTTTTGACCTGTTCTACTGCTCAGATTCCTTCAACTCCCTTCACCAACTATCTTCATCAGAGATTCTTTACAACTCTCTTCACTAGTTGTCTTCATCAGAGACTCTTCTGCAGCACCTTCTCCAGTTATCTGCATCAGTTTTCAGCAGTTACCTTCATCAGTGCTTCTCCTCAGTTTTCTTCTCCAGCATGCATTGTCAGCATGGACACTTCCAGGAAGAGCAACATCACCTATCATTTCTTTGAGCCCACTCTGACAAGCATCAGACTGATCCAGTCTCTCATCACTCCTGATCATGTCCCTCTATTTAGGGAGCATTATGGTGGCATTTTGGACATGATCATTGACCTGGATGCATCCTAGAGGAGCATGATTCACACATGTCTATAGTTCTATGACCCTCCACTCAGATGCTTCACTTTCCCAAATTTTCAGCTAGGACCATTGATGGAAGAGTTCTCCATGTTGTTAGGTGTCCCTATCAGGAGAGGGATTCCATTCAACCCAAAGATGGTTGCTCCCAAGAATGAAGATATAGCTAAGGCTTTGTACTTGGAGCCCACCCTCATTGACCAGAACATGACCACCAAGGCTGGGATTCCAGGCCTTCACTTGGATTTCTTGATCTCCTAGGCCACCCTGCATGCTGCAGTAGGGAAGTGGGAGACTGTTTGTGCTCTCCTAGCACTCAGCATATATGGAATCATCTTGTTTGCAGACGAGCCAAAGTTTGTAAGCAAGAGTGCTATTCACCTGTTCTTACTGAGGAACCATTTTCCTACCTTGCTTGGAGACTTTTGCTACTCAATGCATCAAAGGAATGAGAAGCAAATGGGGAGATTGGTCAGATGTTGTGCACCCCTTTTCTACTGTTGGTTGTTAAGGCACTTGCAAAAGTCAGACACTTTCTTGAATCCTCATCATCCAAGGAACTGGGCTAAGAGGATGATTGCCCTTACATCAGAAGACATCAGATGGTGCACTCAGAGCACCAAGGGCAAAGATATCATTATTAGCTGTGGGCAGTATCCCAATGTACCCTTGATTGGAGTAAAAGGTTGCATTAACTATAACCCTTTGCTTTTCAAAAGGAAATTAGGGTATGCTTTGGTACATCCCCCAAGAGGGCAAGATTTGACAGAAACCCTCTATTGTGACATCCAGCACAACCTTGCCATTGTCAGACAGGCAGCCTGGGCCTGGGACAATATTCATACTAAGGGGACATCTATTCTTGGCAGGTGTAACAACATAGCCTCAGCTCAGTATCTTGACTGGTCTCGTGTCAGGGGACAGGTCACCCGGATGCCATTCACTTTAGAGGATGTACCTAGACCATCAGCAGTGGAGCCTGCAGCTACTGTCAGTTTAGAGGAGTTTGAGAAATTGAAGGAAAGGAATGCTCAGCTCTCTGAAGCTTTGAAGAAGACCCTCTGGGAGATGAATGACAGTCGTCTAGATAATGAAAGGTTAGAGAAGCTCCGGATTGAGAACTTGACCAAGATTGAGAAGACGGATGACTATATCAGAAAGGCCAGAGCAGGAGAGTTAGTGCTGAAGAATGCTTGCAAGGAAGCTAAGACTCAGAAGGCCAGAGCTGAGCATTACTTAGAGGAGAGTCAGGCTAGGTGGATCAGGATCACTGAGGCCCGTGCACAGGAAGATCAGAGAAACCAAGCTAGGATAGAGCAGCTGGAGGCTAGTGAGAAGAAGAATTATGCAGATTTGTTAGCAGCACACAAGGAGATCTCTGAGTTGAAACTCCGGGCGGGGTTAAAGAGATTAAAAGACCAGGATAAGCACAAGAAGTTGACCAGTGCCATTGCCACCAGAAACCTCCTCATCAGGACCATTACAGAGCACCCAGTAGGTCCAGTGACTGAGGCTCTCCTGAAGGAAGTCAGAAAGGATGACTTTGGACTGGATGTTTGATTTCTTTGTATTTGTACCTCATTTTGTTTGTACTTTTGATTTTGTTGTTGTATCTTAACCCACCATGGGAACTTTGTTGTAATCAAACTATGTATCTTCACATTTTTGTAATATATGGTTTGTATTATTCTGTGGGTTTTATCTCTCTGCAACATCATCATTTCCTCGAAGTCTGGAAGGTCAAAACCAAAGAATCAAACTGGATACCCTTGGAAGACAAATAGGCATCCTGCATTGCATACTAACATCATTTCTTTGTTTTGTAGGTTTTTTTTGTTTTTTGTTGTTTCTCACTTTGTTGTGATTTCAGGAAACATTGCTCGTAGAAGAGTGTTCCCCGTCAATAGAGTGCACCGGTATCCGACAAGAAACAACCTTCCGGGATTACAAATGGATCAGGTTCAGCAGGACTTGACTGATGTGAGGACCCAAATGTCCAATGAAAGGAATGAGATGAGGGGCCAAATGAATCAATTTATGGCAGTGATGACTGGTTTGGCTTAAAGCCAGGAGAGACTGAGAGAGTTAGTCGAGCGGCAAACTCCTGAGGAAAACCATCCAGGTACAGGGGGTACCAGTAAAAACGATCACGTACAGCCTCGTACTGATCCCCCAGAGTTTGGACCTCATCTGAACCCATGCATCAATTCTATTATAAACACCCAAGGCAATACTGGAGGGAGGGTCTTGCAGGAGGACCCTCAGGAAGAGAAATTTACTGTGGTTGGGGCTGGAGACGAAGTTTACGATCGTCGATTGGATGAAATAGCAGAAAAGCTAAGGTCTTTTGAATCCCAAAACTCTCTGGGTTTTGATGTCACGGACATGGGATTAGTGGAAGGGGTTAGAATTCCTCATAAGTTCAAACCTCCCTGTTTTGAAAGATACAATGGCACATCCTACCCACGTACCCATCTTCAGTCTTTCCTGGGGAGATTGAAATCCTACACCATGGATGAGAAACTGTGGATGTTTTACTTTGAGGATAGCTTGACAGGGGCATCCCGGGAATGGTACTCCCATTTGACCAGGGCCATAGTAAGGAATTGGAAAGACTTGGCAGAATCTTTCATTCGTCAATATCAGTATAATCTGGACATGGCTCCAAACATAACCCTTTTGATGGGAATGTCACAGTCTTCCCGAGAAAGTTTCAGAGAGTACGCCCAAAGGTGGAGGAAACTAGCTGCTGCTGTTCAACCCCCGATGTCATAAAGGGAGATGGCAGATATGTTCATGAACACTCTCCATGGTACTTATATTGACAGATTAGCTGCATTTTCTTCCACCAGCTTTGCAGACGTGGTTATAGCTGGGGAAAGAATTGAGAGCTTACTGAAGATGGGAAAGATTTCCGACAACGGTGCCAGTTCAAGCATTGCTAGGAAGTCATTTGCAGGGCCCCGCAGATCCGGTGAAACAAATTCTGTATATATGGGAAGAGGAAGACCCCAATATCTGCCAAGATCAGTTGCCGCCATCACTATCCCTACTTCACCTCCTCAATATACTCAACAACCACAACACTTTCCTCAACAACCACAGTTTCCTCAACAGAGATCTTACAACAACAATAACAACAACCAACAACAACGCCCTTTTCAACAGCGACCATCTCAGATCAACAGGGTGATTGACCCTATACCAATTCCATATGCCACATTGCTGCCACAACTCCTAAAGCTTAACCTTGTCGAGTTAAGGACATTGGCTCCACCGGATCCTCAGAACCTTCCGAGAAATTACGACGTCAATGCCAGGTGTGCTTTTCATTCTAATGCACCTGGTCACTCCACAGAAAAGTGCAAGGCTCTGCATATGAAGGTCCAGGATCTGGTAGATTCAAAGGCCCTGAATTTTGCACCACCTCCCAATGTCACGAAGAATCCTATGCCCAACCATGGTGGGCCAAGGATAAATGCTATAGAGGAGGGCTCACCCATGAGTTTAATTGAAGATACTGCAAGTATTCAGACACCTCAGGTAGAGGTTAAAGCTCAGCTTTTGAAATGCCAAGTGTTTCCAGGTTGTGAGGCCTGTTGTGAATCTTGCAAGCTTTTCGTGAATGGGTGTGCAAGCTTGAGGAATGGCATCAATGGCTTGATCAAAGAAGGTATTCTGCAAATAGCCACAACAGCTTCTACAACACCAGCAACTCCTTTTTCAATGACAAATGATTCTCCTACAACTGCAAAGACAATTGTTCCTACAGGCTCATCTACAAAATCATCAACCACTTCTTCCATCACTTCAACAAACAAAAAATCCATTGCATCCACTTCTACAACTACAGCAACCACCAACAACGACGTCTCCACAGTCACTATCTATTATGACCCTGCAACGGTCCCGGATTCCAATTATCAACAACAATCTCAGCAACAATTTCAACAACAATTTAGCTTCAATCAATCACCACCACCATCAACTAGAAGTCCTGTCACCATTTTCTATGATCCACATATAATAACGGTTCCAACCTCTGCCGCAGTTAGCCCAGTCACCATCACGGTGCCAGGGCCCATTCCATATGTTAAAGACAATGATGTACCATGGCATTATGGTGCAGACCTTTACTGCAACGGAGAAAAAGTCCTTCTTGATTCTTCAGTTCCTACCTAACAAGTGGATAATGTCGGGGGAGGCGGAGACTTCACCCGAAGCAGATGCCTTTTTGCGTCACAAGCTCCAAGAACCAGTACTGAGGCAGAGGCTGTTGCCAAAGCCAAAGGGAAAGGTGTGGCACCTGAAGAACCTGCACCAAAAGAGACTCATAAATCATCCTTTGATCAGGATGTGGATGAATTTATGAGGATAATTAAAAGAAGTGACTACAAAGTTGTGGATCAACTCCACCAAACTCCTTCTAAGATCTCCATCTTATCCCTATTGTTGTATTCCGAAGCTCATCGAGATGCACTACTCAAAGTCTTGCACGCTGCCTACGTGCCGGAGGAGATCACAGTGAATCAGCTTGAGACAGTAATGTCCAATGTTAATACTAGCCATGGGCTATGTTTCACTAATGCTGACTTAACAACGGAATGACGTCACCATAATAAAGCTTTACACATCACCCTAGAGTGTAAAGGAGTTGTGCTCTCTCATGTTCTTGTTGACACTGGGTCCTCACTCAATGTCTTGCCGAAGAAAGCTTTTGTCAAGCTCGAATATGATGGAATAGCTCTCCAACCGAGCAACCTGGTGGTCATGGCTTTTGATGGCTACAAGATGTCTGTTCTTGGAGAGGTGGAGCTGCCTGTGATAATCGGTCCGCAGGTCTTTCAGACTACTTTCTATGTGATGGACATTCAGCCGGCCTACAACTGTTTGTTGGGTCGACCATGGATTCACGCCGCTGGCGCAGTTACGTCGACCCTTCACCATAAATTGAAATATGAGTGGGAAGGACAGATTATCACCATCTGTGGTGAAGAGGACATCTTTGTTATCCTTCTGGCTACATACAAATACATTGAGATGGATGGTGAAATCCATGAAACTATGAGCCAGGGGATCGAAGCACTGAACGTTAATGAGGCGAAAACCGAAGTATTTTCTGCATCCCAGGAGGATAGGATGGGTACTTCAATTGTCTCCTATCAGCAAGCCCGAAAGGTTGTTGAAGATGGAAATGCCCAAGGCTGGGGCAAGCTGCTACTGGTGGAGAAGAATGAGGACAGATTCGGTTTGGGTTACAAACCATTCCGACACGATCAAGAAGAGGCTGCTAAAGAGCCCAAGTTCATCAGTGGGGGGATGCTCACCCCAGATGTTGTTAACAACCTGGAAGACGAGGCGGAAAGCGACCTCAACCTGGAGAGCTGGATTCGTCCAAGGATCCCGGGTCACCAAGTCCTTAACTGGTCTTCCCAGGAAATTATAAGGGTTACTCCTGCAGAGTAATTATTATTTCCTGCTTTTTTCAGCATGCATCAAGTCCTACATCTTGCCCAATGTGTCAGGACTCATTTTGTAATAGGGTCATATTGTACTTTTGTGAAAATGAATTATCAATGAATATCGGACATCTTTTCCAATCAAGTCTCTTTTTTTTGCTCACTGTCTTTTCATTTTTAACTTTTATACAAAACACTAAAATGGCAATGTTTTCAAAATAAATAACTTCATTTTTACACTTTTCTAAACAAGATTAAAATTGATCACTAAAATGAACAAATATCAACCCTTGCAGAGATTATCCTCCAGATTGCACCGACAACAACACTGCTATGACCTTGTATGACTTCGACAATCCAATTAATCAAGTCGATGAAGGGGTTGAAGAAGACTATGAGTTACCTGAAGAGTTAGCCAGGTTGTTGAGGCAAGAAGAGAAAGTAATTACTCCTCATCAGGAGGAGGTTGAAACAGTTAATCTTGGTACCGAAGAGGATTTGAAAGAAGTGAAGATTAGGGTCAGTCTGCAGGCTATAGTAAAAGAACAACTCATCGACATGCTTCGAGAATACGTCGACGTCTTTGCTTGGTCCTATCAAGACATGCCAGGTCTAGATACATATGTTGTTATGCACAGGTTGCCATTGAAAGAAGATTTCCCTCTAGTGAAGCAAAAGTTACGCCGTACTCGTCCAGATATGGCCATGAAGATTAAAGAGGAGGTACAAAAACAATGGGACGCCGGTTTTCTTGCTGTAACTAGTTACCCACCGTGGGTCGCTAACATTGTATCAGTGCCTAAGAAGGATGGCAAAGTACATATGTGTGTAGATTACCGGGATCTGAACAGAGCTAGTCCGAAGGATGACTTCCCATTACCTTACATTGATGTATTTGTCGACAACACAGCCCAGTTCTCGGTATTTTCTTTTATGGATGGTTTTTCCGGGTATAATCAGATCAAGATGTCACCCGAAGACATGGAGAAAACAACCTTCATCACACCTTGGGTCACATTTTGTTACAAGGTAATGCCTTTTGGACTGAAGAACGCCGGTGCAACTTATCAACGGGCTATGGTAACATTATTCCACGATATGATCCACAAAGAAATTGAATGTTATGTGGATGATATGATTTCCAAGTCCCTTACTGAAGAAGACCATCTAGTGAATCTGCTGAAGTTGTTTAAGCGTCTGAGAAAGTATCAGCTGAAGTTGAACCCCAACAAATGCATATTCGGGGTACGTTCTGGTAAGTTGTTGGGATTTATCGTAAGTGAAAAGGGAATTGAGGTTGATCCCGACAAAGTCAAATCCATTCAGGAGATGCCTGCACCTAGGACTGAAAAGGAAGTTCGAGGGTTCTTAGGTAGATTGAACTACATATCAAGATTCATATCTCATCTTACTGCAACCTGTGAACCCTTGTTCAAACTGTTAAGAAAGGAACAGACAGTCAGGTGGAACAAAGATTGTCAGAAGGCTTTTGACAAGATCAAGGAGTACCTTCAAGAACCTCTGATTCTTATGCCCCCGATTGAAGGAAGACCTCTAATAATGTACCTGACAGTATTAGAAGGATCAATGGGGTGTGTGTTGAGCCAGCATGACGAGTCTGGTCGAAAAGAGTATGCAATATACTACCTAAGCAAAAAGTTTACCGACTGTGAACAACGTTATTCACTGCTCGAGAAAACTTGTTGTGCTTTAGCGTGGGCTACTCGCCGACTAAGGCAGTATATGTTGACTCACACTGCCTTGTTGATCTCAAAGATGGACCTCGTCAAGTACATATTTGAGAAGCCAGCACGTACCAGAAGGGTTTCAAGATGGCAAATGATTCTGACAGAGTATGACATTCAGTACACATCTCAAAAAGCCATCAAGGGCAGTGTATTGTCTGACTATCTGGCTGAGCAACCCATTGATGATTACCAGCCCATGAGATTTGACTTCCCTGATGAAGACATCATGTTCTTGAAAGCAAAATATTATGAAGAGCCAGTTCATACTGAAGGGCCTGATCCCGAAGAAGAATGCACTATGATGTTTGATGGGGCTGTCAATATGAATGGTCGTGGAGTTGGTGCAGTGCTCATTACACCTAAAGGAGTCCATATGCCTTTCTTGGAAAAACACACCTTTGCCTGCACTAACAACGAAGCTGAATACGAAGCCTGTATCATTGGTCTTGAGGAAGCCATTGACCTCAGGATCAAAACACTGAATGTATTCGGAGATTCAGCTTTGGTAATCAATCAAACCAACGACAAATGATACACTCACCAGGAGCATCTGATTCCATAGCGCGACTATACGAGGAGATTGTTGACTTTCTTCACAACAGTCAAACTTGAGTACATCCCTCATGACGAAAATCAGTTCGCAGATGCTTTAGCTACCATTTCCTCCATGATCAAAGTTCAAACTACAAATTATGTGCCTCGGATTTCGGTATCCAGACTAGACCGACCAGCATATGTATTCTCTGTGGACATTGTTAAAGATGACAAGCCTTGGTTCCATGATATCAAATGCTTCTTAGAGGAACAAAATACCCACCTGGGGCATCATCCAATGATAAGAAGACATTAAGAAGGATGGTCGGTAGTTTCTTCCTTAATACTGATGGTTCATTATACAAGCGAAACTTTGACATGGTTCTGCTCAGATGTGTTGATAAGAAAGAAGCATAATTGCTGATACACGAGGTGCATGAAGGATCTTTCGGTACCCATGCTGGAGGACATGCAATGACTAAGAAATTATTAAGATCAGGTTACTACTGGATCACAATGGATGCAGACTGTTGTGCCTATGCCAGGAAATGCCACAAATGTTAGATCTACGCAGATAAAGTGCATGTACCTCCAAATCCTTTGAGCGTGATGTCTTCACCTTGGCCCTTTTCCATGTGGGGCATTGACATGATTGGAAAGATTGAACCGACTGCTTCAAATGGTCACAGATTCATCCTGGTAGCCATTGATTACTTCACTAAATGGGTTGAAGCAGCTTCGTATGCAAACGTCACCAGACAAGTGGTAGCCATATTTCTGAAAAGAGACATCATCTGTCGATATGGAGTTCCCGAGCGGATCATTACTGACAATGGTTCCAATTTGAACAACAAAATGATGGCAGAACTGTGTCGGGACTTCAAAATTCAATATCACAACTCTTCTCCGTACAGGCCAAAGATGAATGGCGCTGTTGAGGCAGCTAACAAAAACATTAAGAAGATTGTGCAAAAGATGGTGGTTACATATAAAGACTGGCATGAAATGCTACAATTTGCTTTGCATGGGTACCGAAGCTCAATCAGAATGTCCACTGGGGCAACACCTTATCAGCTTGTGTATGGTATGGAGGCAGTCCTACCTGTTGAAGTTGAGTTACCCTCCTTACGGGTACTGATGGATGTAAAGCTGGATGAAGCAGAGTGGGTCTGGTCTCGGTACAATCAATTGAATTTGATTGAAGAGAAGAGGCTAGCTGCCATCTGTCATGGGCAGTTATATCAGAAAAGGATGAAGAAAGCCTTCGATTAGAAAGTCAGGCTTCGGGAATACCAAGTGGGAGATCTTGTGCTGAAAATACTTCTTCCTCCGCATACAGACCACAGGGGCAAGTGGACTCCAAATTACGATGGTCCATTCATAGTAAAGAAAGTTTTCTCTGGTGGAGCACTGATGCTCACTACTATTGATGGTGAAGATTTCTTATCCCCTGTGAATTCAGATGCAGTTAAAAAATACTTCACATAAAATGACCCGCTGGACATAAAAAAAGAATGTAAGTCCTGGAAAAAATAGGGCATCCCGGTGAGTCAAAAACAGAATAAAAGACTCGGGAAAAAATAAGGGAAAATTGAAAAAAATGTACACCCGCTGAGTTGAAAAGCCGCATTGGACAGCTCAGGCAAAAATGGGTATCCCGGTGGATTGAAAACCCAAAAGGGCAATCCACGCAAAATTAGGGAATAAGCGAACAACTGCATTCTGAATTCTTCTGTATCGTTCACAATATGGTAAGCTTCGAAAGGATAAAGCATCGTTCAGAATCAACCTTCTTCAGAAAGCAAGATGAGAAGAACGTCAAGATCATACAGGTCATAGCAAAGGAAGCTCACTGGAGCGTCATCAACATTGCCAACACATTTACTTTTCTCAATTTTTAGCAATCTCCTCATTTCAGGGGATTTGTTTCTTTGACTGTATTTTCCAATTCAGGGCACCCAGATTAATAAAATCAGAAGTTTTCAGTCACACCTCATTTTGTACATTTTTGTTTCGTTTTCAAAATGTTCAATATTCATGATACAATACTTGCATAAAACAAATGAGCCGTTTTTAATAAAAGCCTGCAGGAAATAAGTTTACTTTCAGGAAAGCCTAACTCCTATGACGGAATCCGGTAAGGGATACCTCAGGATACTTGTGTGTTTCTTTTATCTTAACAGATGTATTCAATATGCAACATGGGGCATATCAAGCATCGCATCCCCAGTATGCTACTCCCCAGAAGTTAGCTCCTTCCCAAGTAGGATCTCTCGAGCAATATCTGAAATGCTTTTCCCCAGCGAAGTTGTCAAATCCTCCTCATCCCCAGCATACGTCTACTCAACAGGAGCTTCCCCAGCCGAGTTCCCCACCAGAGTGCCAGATGTCATCCTCAGTAGGTTAAAAGGAATTGTCTCCCTACAGAGCTTCCATCCTCTCCCCAGAAGAGAAATGCCTGAAACTCTTACCCAACAAAGTAACAAAAGTTTCCTTCTCCCCAGCTGAGTTCTCCTTACGGGTGGATCTACCAAAGATCTATTTCCCCAACCAGAGCTATCTCTCCTGACAGATCCATTGATCTCTTCCCTAGCTGGGTTATTCTTCCAAGCAGATCAGCCAGAGATCTTTATCCTAGCAGGATCCGAGTCCCGAATCAGTTTCTCTTTTGCATAATCATAGCATTCGCATCATATTCACCAAATAAGCTTAGCATTCTGTTTAATACGGAGCATTACGGCAAAAATCAAACATTTGCATGATCACAAGTCAGGTTTGAGCCAGTCACCTGCAATTGCCATCAATATTTCGTCAGTAATGTATATAAAAACTCATATCCCCTACAGATATAAGCCAAAGCGTCCCCTTTGCACTCTCAAATACAAATACCTATTAATTCTCTTTTTGACACTCGTCCGTGTCATACTTCCCCAGCAAGGTTGCCAGAACACCTTCTGCAAACAAAAACTTGTTTATAACACACTCTTTTCGACACCCGTCCATGTCATCCTATCCCACAGAAAGCCAAAACAAATGCTTGTTTATATAGTACATATTTGACACTCGTCTGTGTCATACATCCCCCAGCAGATCAAGCACTCGTCTGTGTCTTGATCATACTTCACCAACAGATCAATAGTCACTCATACTTATACAAGAGTCTTTTGATACTCGTACATATTTTGTATATATCACTCCTCAGCAGATTTGACACTCGTCTGTGTTCCTTGCTTAACCGGTTGATACTCGTTCGTATCATCATCTCTAAACACGCGTCAGCGTTTGTTTCTATAGATACTCATCCATATCATGATCCTAAGGATGCTCGTCCGCATCTTTAATCTATACACAGTGTCGAACACTTATACCTTTTATTTTCAAAGCGTAAGCACTCGTCCGTGTTTACCGTTCCCCAATAAGTCACCAACAAAACAATTGTCTTCTATCCGACATTCATCCTATGTCATGATACTTTCGGCAGTCGTGCCCTGCCAGGTGATCGTCTTTCACCTTTGGATGACCATCCCTAAATCCTTTCCCCAACGGAGTCCCCATTAGTGGAACCTTCTTCAATCTGGCATTCGTCCTATGTCGTGATAAAAAGAAGCCGTCCCCTGCTAGGTGATCGTCCTTCACCTTATGATGACTGCCCCTCATCATTTTATCTGATGGTCGTCCCCATCGTTGATCTTGTTATCCGACATTTGTCCTATGTTGTGATAAACCCCGAGAGCAGCCGTACCCTGCTAGGTGATCGTCCTTCACCTCTTGATGATCGTCCTTCATCATGTTTATCCGATGGCCGTCCCCATCGTCGACCCATTTTTATCCGACATTCGTCCTATGTCGTGATAAAGAGCAATCATCCCCTGCTAGGTGAGCGTCCTTCACCTTTGATAACCGTCCCTCATCAGTATTTCATTTATTCTTTAAACCCGATGGACGTCCCCATCGCTGTTTACTTTACTTTCCAATCTTGATGGTCGTCCCCATCATTACCTTTATTTAATCCCTAGAGAATCTTGTTTCTTCACCTGATGGCCGTCCCCATCATGGTCTCTTTATTTCCCCAGTTTGACGGTCGTCCCCGTCATTTCTTTACTTACCACTTTATCCCCAGCAGTCTTCCTCTGCTCGATGGTCGTCCTCCATTGCCTTCATTTGATAATCATACTTTACTATCTTTTACAATTTTATCCCTTTTCTTTTTCTATCCAGTGAGTGCAAATTTTGGACTGTCTTTGGTATTCAACCACAAGGTATCTTGTTTATCTGTTAAGCCAGGCGCTTACATCCTGCACAACTAACTCATGTTTGAATAGGGGCAGCTGTAAACACCCCAAATTTTCCCTCACTCATATCACACCATGGCTTGTGATCTTTCAATTTTTCATTAGCATAGGCATACCACCTCATATTGCATATTTGTTTCATCTGCATAGTTCAAGTTCATCTGCATCTAGGGTTTGTGATCTGAGCAATCCAAGATTCCATCTGAGCCATCCCAAAGGCCTCAAAGCTTTCCAAGAGGGTCCATGTGTGTTCTATCATCATATTATGCTCCTCAAGATTAATGGAAGTCAAGAGATCACAAGAACCGGAAAAGGCATGGAAGCAGAGCTAGGGTTTTCACTGCACAAATGACCAAAATTAGGGTTTTGGTTTCATAGGCTTTAACTCCAAATTTTTGGTTCATTCTTGTTTTTAATGTTCTTAAGATGTCATAAGGATCGTTTTTACCAAGTTCGATGAAGAAACTCATTGTGGAAGTCATCTGTTCACTGGGTAACTTTTTGAGCAAGTTAAGTCAAAATCAGGGCATCTGAGGCCCCCAACAATGGAACCAAAGGGGTATTTTCATCAAATTGAAGTTCTTTGATCTTTATTTTATCTTAGAAGAGGTTAGAAGTTCACAAGATTGAAGAATTTTGAGTCATTTGCAAACTTGCCAAAAATGGAAATGACTTGAAATGTAAACTTTCCATTTTGGGAAAGTTTTTCAACCTCCTCTTTTTCCACCAAAAATGCTTCAAATGAAAAATTATTGGTCATGAAAGTTGTAGATTGGATCTTTACCTTTTCAAAAAGTACAAGAACATGTCTTGATTCATCATAGAACTCAAGATATGGCCTTTCAAAGTTGGCAAAAATCCTAAAATTTCAAGTTTCATGTCAAAGAGGGATTTTGCAAATTGGCATATTCAAGCATTCTAATGACTTCAAATATGCACAAACACTTCACAATATGTCAAACAAACCTCAAAGGATCAGAATTGTGCATTGAACTTAGGGTTTCCATGACTTATGATCCAAGAAACTTCAAAGAGGGAATTTTGCAAAACATGTGATAATTCTTCATCCATGCCATCCAGCACATCAAAACCAATTCCATGGCTCTCCACAAAGTCAGCTGAGGCCAGACACCCCAAGAAATCAGACTTGCACCATGCCCATACCTCAAAGTACAAAATCTTGACTTTTTGCAAAAGCTCCCATACCAATCAGCCTATGCCACAACAACTCTCTGGCCAATCAACTTTGTTTATGTGGACAATAAGCAACTCATAACACACAACATTGAGGCCTGAATCCATACACACACTCAGAATCACAAAAACCTCAATAAACCTTCCCTTCATCGAATTTCATAACACAGCCAACAAAAATCACAAACTCTTCCACCAATCAACTCAGCATCACCCTAGGATCATTTCCCACCCATCACCATAGCTTAAAACACAGCCAAACACAAATACGATTTCTGCAACTTCAAAAACAAAGCACTCCAAATAGCCACTCTAAGCTTCATTCATGCTTGCCAATAGCTTCAGGAGGTCAAAGGGGAGTGGGGTACACAAATGGAAAGCTCTGAAAGTCCAAATTTGCAAAGCTCCAACTCAGGTAGTCATCAAGAACTTTTTTTCCAGAAATGTGTTTTCATGTTATAGAATGATTCCTCATGCTTCACTGATCATGCTGATGTCTTTATTTTTGAAAATGGTTGAGTTATAAGCATTTCATGATGTTCTGAAATTTTTTCCGTTTTTCCGTTTTGATTCGAATCTTGTTGATGATGAATGATAAATGATTTTTGAGGCTGGATTATTGTTTAGGGTAGTTAGTTGATTAATTATGGAGATTTTGGGGGCATGGGGTGGTGATTTGAGGAAGTTCAGGTGAGGGGTTGGCCGGAGAAGATAACCGGAGGTCTTCTCCGGCCACCTGAGAGTGATTAGGGCTAAAACTCAGATTAAATCCCCAAATGCGTTTGTGGCCGTTAGGTGGTGATTATGGTTAGTAAGTGTGTGGTCCAGATGCGCCATTAACTAATTAATCCATTTAATTAATTATAAAACATAATTAAAAGCCAGTTTGAATTCTGACCACTGGATTGCGCGCCAGTCAATTCCCTCCTTTTCCATTTGAATCTGGACCATCAGATCTGCATACTTTCACTTTAATTCATTTTTTATTTCATTTTAATTGCTTTTTCTTGCATATTTAATTTAAAATAGCTAAAAACATCCAAAAAATAATTTCTTTTGCATTCTGACTTTAAATATTTTTCTCATTCCAAAAATGATTTTTATTTTATGTTTTGCATCAAAAAAGTATATTTAAAATATTTAAATGTTATTTTTTATTAATTAAAGTCTTTTAATTAATTAAAAATACATTTATGTTTCTAAAAATCACCAAAAAAATCATGAAGCACCCCAATGAATTTAGAAACATTTTCAAACTCTTCACACAAATTTCTTTTTAGGTTTGATCATAGTTTGTGAATTTTCTTTGAATTAAGGGTCATTAAATTTCATTGTTTGAATCCTAACTTTAAAAAATCATTTCTGCCTAACCAAGAAGAGTTTGAAGATGATTATTTTTGCATTGTGTCACATATTGCATGTAGTTTATAGATCTTTTATCTCATAAATTTATCTTGCATTTTCAAATTGATTTTCATTTTTCCCTTTGAACCACCCAAAAACCCTAGAAAACTTAGGAAAATCATAACTTTTGATTGGTTAGGCTTCTGACCTCCTCCTTTGGGGTGTGACTTAATATGGGACTAGGGTTTGTTTGAGCTTGATTTCAATTTTTTAGCATGTCATATGCTTCTGTTTTGTTCATTTGCATCTCATGCTTTCATAAAACCCTAATTTCTCATGTTCATTTGCATTCACCTTGCATATGCATCCATACATGAACTTGCCATGACATTCCTTGCATTCATATGTCTTCTTAGACATCTTATGACATGTTAGAACCATGCTTGATCATTTCTTCATTCATTTGCCATGATTTGCATTCATTTCATTTCATTAACTTTCATGTGTTTTCAAACCTCAAAGCATGCTTACATGACATCTCATTCTTGTATGATCATACATATACACTTAGTATGCCTTTGCATCATCTCACATGACATTAACATTGCATAAACACTTCATACTTTGGTCATTTCATCTCATTGCATCTCATTTCATTTTATTTCTTTATGCTTTGTACTTTATGCATTCATGCTAACATTTTCAGGTGGTAAGTTACTTTGAGAAGTGGATTTGCCTTCACTTCTCACTTCTCCTTATCTCTTTCATTTTCATTTTAATATGTCTTGAAAGTGAACTTGTTCACTTGTGTTCCATCTCTCTCACTTTCGTTCTTTAAGTTACTTATCTTCTTCAATGAAGTAAGTAACTTATTCATCTGCTTCTTCCTTTGGTGGCTTCCTTGAAGATCTTTCTTAAGCCTCACAAACCATAGGAACATCCAAGCATGATAATAATTAGGGTTGTGATTAGTCCCCCTTAGTTTTTACCTTTGAGTCTCCTTGAGTCTCTCTTCTCATCTTCATAATCAGAGACTAAACTCTTAAAGTTTTAGGACTTTGGAATTAGGGTTATGCCTGTATCCTTCTATTAGGATGGAGTGTATAACTTTAATCCTAAGTGTTAAACCTTTAATTTGTTTAAACCTCTTAATCAAATCATCTTAATAATCACTAAGACTTCATCTTGTAACTTGGGCCTTACGTTAGGGTTCTAATTCTACCTTTATAGTTAAGGACTAACCCTAGTGTTTAATGGACAAGTCCCCCTCAAGTTGTCTTACAAACCATAAAATCCACTTCTTAATCTTATCCATTAATTAAAATCCAATTAATAAAGGCATTATTATATAATGAATTTAATCCCTAACCATGGATTAAGTTGAGGTATCTTCCTCAGCTTAAGTGTTCTCATCTATTATCCTTCTATTAGGATGGTGTAATGAGTTCACTAATCTGTGATTAGAGATTAAACTCATTACTTAACACTAAACAAAAACCCAAAAGCATCTAATTAATCACAAGTAGGTTAATGATCTTAATCCTAAACCATTATGGCAATTAAGTTGAGATGCTCATATCATACTTAAGTATTCTCATTATCCCTTATCAGGGAGGAAATAATGGGCTTACAAGCCCTTGATTTAGGCTTAAGCTCATTAACTTATGCAAAACACCAAAAACAATAATAAAACTGAAAACACAAAAACAAACAATAATCGTCTCCTTCGGGATTCTTTTCTCACCACACTCATTCATAAACGAGAACTTGCTTCTTCTGTCTAATGCAACACAGTTAGCACTCGAGCCAGACGAGTCATACACTTGAGCATAGACAAGGAAGCAGTTCACAGCAAAAACACTAAGTCTCTTTGAGTCGAACTACGGTGTTCTGACTTCCTCATTGCACGAAAGGATACGTAGGCATAACTTAACAGTTATCGAACAAAAGTCTCTGTGTCTTCCCCCTCTTTCAGTATTCACTTTAAAGCCTAAGTTCCTGAGCAATTCACACCTTTTTTACACTAACACCTGTACATTCATTTCCAGCTTTTGCACACAGATAGCATGTACACCTACCCCCTTTAAACACAATCTTTAAAGCGTGGATCCCGTCGAGTACGACAGACAATCTGGGTGCTAATACCTTCCCAGGTTGTAACTAACCCCCTTTCTCAGTTTCTCTGGTTCGCAACCGTCTTATCCATTCTTTTCCTAGGTTTATGTAGCATTACCTTTCCTTCGGGATAAAAATGCCTAGCTGGCGACTCTATTCACTTCACCTTCATTTTCTCCTTTCGCCGACCGTTCGCGCTTGTACCGGTATGCAAATATTTGGGAGAGACAGATATCCTAGGGTTTGTGAGGCTTAAGAAAAGGAAACTTCAAGAAGGCCACCTTGGAAGAAGCAGATGAAAGGAGGAAGAAGCAGAAGAAATAAGTTACTTACTTCCTAAGAAGATAAGTAACCTAAAGGAAGAAAGTGAGAGAGATGGAACATAAGTGAATTAGATTCATTTCAAGAACAAATAATATGCATATGAATGAGATGAGAAGAAGTGAGAGGTGAAGGAAAATCCACCTCCCAAATAACTTACCAAAAGTACCTGAAAGTGTTAGTATGAATGCATAAGGTATAAAGCCTAAAGAAATAAGTTGAAATGAGATTAAATGATCAAAGTCAGAAGTTTTTATGAAATTAAAATGGCATATGAGATGATGCAATGTCATACAATGTGCATATGAATGATCATACAAAGATGGGATGTCATGAAAGCATGCTTAGAAGTTTGAAAACACATGGATGCTTATGAAATGAAATGAATGCAAGAAATGGAAAATGAATGAAGAAATGATCAATCAATGTTCTAGCATGTCCTAAGATGCCTAAGATGACATATTAATGTTTGAGATGTCATGGCAAGTTCATGTGATAATGAATATGCAAGGTGAATGCAAATGAACATGAGAAATTAGGGTATTATGAACATGTGAGATGCAAATGAACAAGACAGAATCATACAACATGATAAAAAATTGAAACCAAGCTCAATCAAACCCTAAACCCACACAAAGTCACACCCCAAAGGAGAAGGTCAGAAGCCTAACCTATTGAAAGTTATGATTTTCCTAAGTTTGCTAGGTTTTTGGGTGATGCAAAAAGAAAAATGCAAATCATTTTAAAAATGCAAGATAAATGCATGAGGAAAATATCCTAGAAACTACATGCAAAATGTGAAAAAATGCAAAAAGAATCAAGCTCAAACTCTTCTTGGTTAGGCAGAAATGATTTTTCAAAGTTAGAGTTAGAAAATGTGATTTTAAAGACCCTTAATTCAAAGAAAATTGTGAAATTATGATCAAACCTAAAAAGAAATTTGTATGAAGAGTTTGAAAATGTTTCTAAATGTGTTTTAATGGTTCATGATTTTTTTGGTAATTTTTAGAAACCTAAATGCATTTTTAATTAATTAAAATACTTTAATTAATTAAAAATAACATTTAAATATTTTTAAAATACTTTTTATGTGCAAAAAATAAAATAAAAATCATTTTTAGATTGAGAAAAATATTTAAAATCAGAATACAAAGTTTCATATTTTTGTGATGAGGTTTGGTATTTTTAATAAATTATGCAAAAGAAATGAAAAGAAAATAAAATTAAATGAATTAAAATGCAAGTCAACTGGTCCAGTGGCCCAGGTTTAAACTAGAGTTGACTGCACGCGCAGATGGGTGGATGAGATTCACTCTGATTAATTTATTTTAATTAAACTTAATTAAACTAATTAATTAAAAGATTAAAACTAATGAAGCATCTAGGCCGTCCACACGCGCGGGAAGCTGGATCCAATGGCCCAGATTTAAACTAGCCTAAGTAATTAAAAATTATGCCCTAATGACTTTCAGGTGGCCGGAGAAGACCTCCGGTCATCTTCTCCGGCCAGACTCTCTCCCTGAATCTCTTAAAACTCCACAAAAACTCACCACAAGCTCCAGAATAGATCCTTAAACATCAACAAACTCAAATCCAGCAACAAAAACAATTAATCATGCGTGAATGAAGAGAATCGAAGAAGAACAAAAATTAGGTCAAAGTTTCATAGATTCGGTTCATGCTTATTTCTTCATCATTTTCAAAACCAACAAGTGCAGTGTGATCAGGAGAACATGGGGAACATTTCTAGAACATAAAATAAGACTTCTGGAAAAAAAGTTCTAAAGAGCTACCTGAGATGAAGCTTTCACTCCATGAGCTTTCTGGCCTCTTTCTTGGTGCAAATCCCCCCCCACTTGATCCCCTTGTGCTTCTGGAAGACTTGGATGAAGTATAAATGGCTTGGTTTGGAAGATTCAGTTTTGGTTTGGCAGAGTTCGTGTTTTTGCTTGAGTGGCTTTTAGGGCAAAATGGAGGGTGCTTTGTGTTCTATGGATGATTTTGAGGTGAATAGTGAAAGAATGAGTGAGTTTGAGTGGCTAGGCAGTGAGATTCGAAGACTTGAAGTGAGGTGAATGGTGTGTTGTGTAATGAAGTCCATGATGTTAGTATAGGCCAATGTGATTGATCAGAAAGTTGTTGTGGCATAGGATGATTGGTATGGGAGGTTTTTGCAAAAAGTTAAGATTTTGTACTATGCGGTATGGGTACGGGTCAGAGTTGGCTTGGGGACTTGTCCTGCCTCAGCTTGCATCAAGGATGGCCATGGGATTGGATTTGAGGATCTGGATGGCATGATACAAGAGTTATCACATGTTTTGCAAATTTCCCTCTTTGAAATTTCTTGGATCACAAGCCATGAAAACCTTAGGTCCAATGCCCAATTCTGATCAAGGAAAGTTGTGTGATGTTGTAATGATGTTTAGAAGTCACTTAGAAGTCATGAAAGTACTTAGAACTTGAATTTGCAAAAATCCCTCTTTGGCATGGAACTTGAAATTATGTGATTTTTGCCAACTTTAAAAGGCCATATCTTGAGTTCTAGGATGAATCAAGACATGTTCTTGTACTTTTTGAAAAGGGAAAGACCTAATCTACAACTTTCATTCCCAAGAGTTTTTCATTTGAAGCATTTTTGGTCATGAAAGAGGAGGTTGAAAATCTTTCCCAAAATGGAAAGTTTGCATTTCAAGTCATTTCCAAAAATGGCAAGTTTGCAATTGGCTCAAAATTCTTCAATCTTGTGAACTTCTATCCACTTCTAAGATCAAATAAAGATCATATAACTTCAATTTTATGAAAATAACCCTTTGGTTCCATTGTTGGGGGGCTTAGATGCCCTGATTTTGACTTAACTTGCTCAAGAAGTTACCCAATGATCAGATGACTTCCACAATGAATTTCTTCATCAAAATTGGTACACATGATCCTTATAACATATTAAGAACATTAGTAACAAGTATGACCAAAACATTTGGAGTTAAGGCCTCTGAAACCAAAACCCTAATTTTGGTCATTTGTGCAGGAAAACCCTAGCTCTGCTTTTATGCCTTTGCCAATTCTTGTGATTTCTTGACTTCCGTGAACTTTGGGGAGCATAATATGATTATAGAACACACATGGACCCTCTTGGAAAGCTTTAAGACCTTTGGGATGGCTCATATTGATTCTTGGATTGCTCAGATCACAAACCCTAGATGTAGATGGAATTGAACTATGCAGTGAGACAAATATGCAATATGATATAGTATGCTTATGCTAATGCAAAAATGAAGTATCACAAGGCAAGGTATGAGAAAAAAATTGAGGAAAAATTTGGGGTGTTTACAGCTGCCCCTATTCAAGCATGAGTTAGCTGTGCAGGATGTAAGCGTCTGTCTTAACAGACAAACAAGATAACCTGTGGTTGAATACCAAAGACAGTCCGAAATTTGCACTCACTGGGGAGAAGAAGAAAATGGATATAAATTGTAAAAGGTAGTATAGTAATATTATCAAATGAAAGCGATGGAGGACGACCATCGAGCAGAGGACGACTGCTGGGGATAAAGTGGTAAGTAAAGCAATGACGGGGACGGCCGACAAGCTGGGGAAATAAAGAGATCATGATGGGGACGGCCATCGGGTAAAGAAACAAGATTCTCTGGGGGTTAATGTAATGAGAAAAGCAATGATGGGGACGACCACCAGGCCTTGGAAAGTAAAGTAAGCAATGATGGGGACGGCCATCAGTTTAAAGAATAAATGAAATAATGATGAGGGACGGTCATCAAAGGTGAAGGACGATCACCTAGCAGGGGACGGCTGCTCTTTATCTCGACATAGGACGAATGCCGGATAGAAAAGGTCAACGATGGGGACGGCCATCAGATAAGCATGATGAAGGACGATCATCAAGAGGTGATGGACGATCACCTAGCAGGGTATGACTGCTCTCGGGGATTATCACGACATAGGACGAAATGTCGGATAACAAGATCAATGATGGGGACGACCATCGGATAAAAATGATAAGGGACGATCATCAAAAGGTGAAGGACAATCACCTAGCAGGGGACGACTGCTTTTTATCACGACATAGGACGAATGCCGGATAGAAGGTTCCAATAATGGAGAGTCCACTAGGGAAAGGATGAGGGACAGTCATCCAAAGGTGAAGGACAATCACCTGGCAGGGGAAGGCTGCCGAAGATATCACGACATAGGACGAATGTCGGATAGGAGAAAGTTGTTTTGCTGACGACGTAATGGGGAATGGTAAACACAGACGAGTGCTTACACTTTCAGAAATAAAAGGTATAAGTGTTTGATAGTGTGTATAGATTAAAAATGCGAACGAGCATCCTTAGGACCATAATACGGACGAGTATCGGTAGAAACAAACGTTGATGCGTGTTCAAAGATGATGATACAGACGAGTATCAACTGGTTAACAAGGAACACGGACGAGTGTTGAATCCGCTGAGGAGTGATATATATAAGATTTGTACGAGTATCAAAAGACTTCTGTATAAGTATGTATAAGCATTGATCTGTTGGTGAAGTATGTGCAAGACACAGACGAGTGTTTGACCTGCTGGGGAAGTATAACACGGATGAGTGTCAAAAAAGAATATGTAAAAATATCAACAGGCATCTGTTTTAAGAGTGCAAAGGGGATGCTTTGGCTCTTATCTGTAAGGGATATGAGTTTTTTTGTATATTGTGGATGGAGTGATGATGGTATTTGCAGGTGACTGGCTCGAACCTGGCTTGTGATCATGCAAATGTTTGATTTTTGCGGTAATTCTCTGTATTAGACGGAATGCTACGCTTATTTGGTGAATATGATGTGAATGCTACGATTATGCAAAGGAGAAACTGATTCGGGACTCGGATCCTGTAGGGATAAAGATCTCTGGCTGATCTGTTTGAAGGAATAACCCAGTTGGGGGAGGAGATCATTGATGGCTCTGTCCGAAGGGAGAACTCTGCTTGGGGGAATAGATCAATGGTAGATCTATCCGGAGGGAGAACTCAGCTGGGGAGAACGAAGTTTTAGCCACTCCGTTGGGGATGGGTTTCAGGTAGTGCTCTTCTGGGGAGGCAACTCTGTGGGGAATCAGTTCCATCAACTCTGCTGAGGATGAGAGAAATTTGGCACTCTTGTGTGCCCTGAATTGCCAAGTACAATCAAAGAAGCGAATCCCCTGGAAGGAGGAGATTGCTGTAAATTGAGAAAATAAAAGTGTTGGCAATGTTGACGACGACGCTCTAGTGAGCTTCCTTTGCTATGACATGTATGACCTCTACATTCTTCTTATCTTGCTTTCTGAAGAAGGCTGATTCTGACTGACGCTTTATCTTTTCGAAGCTTGCCATGTTGTGAGTGATACAGACGAATTTAGAATGCAGTTATTTGCTTATTCCCTGATTTTGCGTGGATCGCCCTTTCGGGTTTTCAATCCACCGGGATACTCATTTTTGCCTGAGTTGTCCAATGCGGCTTTTCAACTCAGCGGGTGCATATTTTTTCCCCTTATTTTTGCCTGAGTCTTTTATTCTGTTTTTGACTCACCGGGATGCCCTATTTTTGCCTGGACTTACATTCTATTTTTATGTCCAGTGGGTCATTTTTATGCGAAGTATTTTTTAACTACATCTGAATTCACAGGAGACGGGAAGTCTTCACCATCCATGGTTGCGAGCATTAGTGTTCCACCTAAGAAGACTTTGGTTATGACATAGGGACCTTCATAATTTGGTGTCCACTTGCCCCTGTGGTCTGTATGAGGAGAAAGGATTCTCTTCAGAACAAGCTCTCCTACTTGGTACTCCCGAGGTCTGACTTTCTAATCGAAGTCTTTCTTCATTCGTTTCTGATATAACTGCCCATGACAGATGGCAGCTAGCCTTTTCTCTTCAATCAGATTCAGTTGGTTGTACCGAGACCGGACCCACTCTGCTTCATCCAGTTTCACATCCATCATTACAAGTAAGGAGGGTAGCTCAACTTCAATAGGTAGGACAACTTCCATACCATACACAAGCTAATAAGGCATTGCCCCAGTGGACGTTCTGATGGAGGTTCGGTACCCATGCAAAGCAAATGGTAGCATTTTGTGCCAGTCTTTGTAGGTGACTACCATTTTTTGCACAATCTTCTTGATGTTCTAGTTGGCTGCCTCAACGGTGCCATTCATCTTTGGCCTGTAAGGAGAAGAGTTGTGATGTTGGATTTTGAAGTCCCGACATAACTCAACCATCATTTTTCTGTTCAAATTGGAACCATTATCAGTAATGATTCGCTCGGGAACTCCATATCGACAAATGATGTCTCTTTTCAGAAATCTAGCTACCACTTGTCTGGTGACGTTTGCATACGAATCTGCTTCAACCCATTTGGTAAAGTAATCAATGGATACCAGGATGAATCTGTGACCATTTGAAGCAGTCGGTTCGATCTTTCCAATCATGTCAAGGCCCCACATGGCAAAGGGCCAAGGTGAAGACATCACATTCAAAGGATTTGGAGGCACATGCACTTTATCCACGTAGATCTGGTACTTGTGGCATTTTCTGGCATAAGCACAACAGTCTTTATCCATTGTGATCCAATAGTATCCTGATCTTAACAACTTTTTTGCCATTGCATGTCCTCCGGCATGGGTGCCAAAAGAGCCTTCGTGTACTTCGTGCATCAGCAGGTCTGCTTCCTTTTTGTCAACACATCTGAGCAGGACCATGTCGAAGTTTTGCTTGTAAAATGAACCATCGGCATTAAGGAAGAAACCACCGGCCAGCCTTCTCAATGTCTTCTTATCATTGGATGATGCCACAGGTGGGTATGTCTTATTCTCCAAGAAGCATTTGATGTCATGGAACCAATGCTTGTCATCACTAGCAGTGTCCACAGAGAAAACATATGCTGGTCGGTCTAGTCTGGATACCAAAATCCGAGGCACATAATTGGCAGTCTGAACTTTGATCATGGAGGAAATGGTAGCTAAAGCATCTGTAAACTGATTCTCATCTCGAGGGATGTACTCAAGTTTGACTGTTGTGAAGAAAGTCAATAATCTCCTCGTATAGTCACGGTATGGAATCAGATGCTCCTGATGAGTGTCCCATTTGTCGTTGGTCTGATTGATTACCAAAGCTGAATCTCCGAATACATTCAAGGTTTTGATCTTGAGGTCAATGACTTCCTCAAGACCCATGATACAGGCTTCGTATTCCACTTCGTTGTTAGTGCAGGCAAAGGTGAGTTTTGCCGAGAAAGGCATATGAACTCCTTTAGGTGTAATGTGGACTGCACCAACTCCACGACCATTCATATTGACAGCCCCATCAAACATCATAGTCCATATTTCTTCTGGATTAGGCCCTTCAGTGTGAACTGGCTCTTCACAATCTTTTGCTTTCAAGAACATGATGTCTTCATCAGGGATGTCAAATCTCATAGGCTCGTAATCATCAATGGGTTTCTCGGCCAGATAGTCAGACAATACACTGCCCTTGATGGCTTTTTGAGAAGTGTACTGAATGTCATACTCTGTTAAAATCATTTGCCATCTTGCAACCCTTCCGGTAAGTGTTGGCTTCTCAAATATGTACTTGACGGGGTCCATTTTTGAGATCAACAAGGTAGTGTGAGTCAGCATATACTATCTTAGTCGGCGAGCAGCTCACGCTAAAGCACAACAAGTTTTCTCGAGCAGTGAATAACGTTGTTTACATTCGGTAAACTTTTTTCTTAGGTAGTATATTGCATACTCTTTTCGACCATACTCGTCATGCTGGCACAACACACACCCCATTGATCCTTCTAATACTGTCAGGTACATTATCAGAGGTCTTCCTTCAATTGGAGGCATGAGAATTGGAGGTTCTTGCAGGTACTCCTTGATCTTGTCAAAAGCATTCTGACAATCGTCGTTCCACCTGGCTATCTGTACCTTTCTTAATAGTTTGAATAGGGCTCACAAGTTGCAGTGAGGTGAGATATGAACCTTGAGATGTAGTTCAATATACCTAAGAACCCTCGAACTTCTTTCTCAGTCCTAGGTGCAGGCATTTCCTGAATGAATTTGACTTTGTCGGGATCAACCTCAATTCCTTTTTCACTTACAATAAATCCCAATAGCTTACCGGAACGTACCCCGAATGTGCATTTGTTGGGGTTCAACTTCAGCTGATACTTCCTTAGACACTTAAACAACTTCAACAGATTTACCAGATGGTTTTCTTCCATAAGGGACTTGGCAATCATATCATCCACATAACATTCGATTTCTTTGTGGATCATATCGTGGAATAATGTTACCATAGCCCATTGATACGTTGCACCGGCATTCTTCAGTCCAAATGACATTACCTTGTAACAAAATGTGCCCTAAGGTGTGATGAAAGTTGATTTCTCCATGTCTTCGGGTGACATCTTGATCTGATTGTATCCAGAAAATCCGCCCATGAAAGAAAACACTGAGGACTGAGTTGTGTTGTCTACCAATACATCAATTTGAGGTAATGGGAAATCATCCTTCGGGATAGCTCTGTTCAGGTACCGGTAATCCACACACATACGCACCGTGCCATCCTTCTTAGGCACGGGTACAATGTTAGCAACCCACGGCGGGTAACTAGTTACAATAAGAAAACCGACATCCCACTGTTTTTGTACCTCTTCTTTAATTTTCATGGCCATATCTGGGCGAGTACGGTGCAACTTCTGCTTGACTGGAGGGCAATCTTCTTTCAAGGGTAGCCTGTGCATGACAATATCTGTATCTAGACCTGGCATGTCTTGATAGGACCAAGCAAAGACGTCGACTTATTCTCGAAGCATGCTGATAAGTTGTTCTTTCACTGGAGCTTGCAGACCGGCCCCAATCTTCACTTCTTTTAAATCCTCCTCGGTACCAATATTAACAGTTTCAATCTCCTCCTGATGAGGGGTAATCACTTTCTCTTCTTGCCTCAACAACCTGGCTAACTCTTCAGGCAACTCATAGTCTTCATCAACCCCTCCATCTGCTTGATTAATTGGATTGTCGAAGTCATACAAGGTCATAACAGTGTTGTTGTCGGTGCAATCTGGAGGATAATCTCTGCAAGGTTTGAGATTTGTTCTTTTTAGTGATCAATTTTAATCTTGTTCAGAAAAAATGAAGTTATTTATTTTGAAAACATTGCCATTTTATTGTTTTGTGCGAAAAATAACAAAAATGAAAAGACAGTGAGCGAAAGAGAAATTTTTTTGCAAAAGATGTCCATTGTTCATTGATATTCCATTTGCACAAAATACAAATGTCCCTATTACAAAATGAGTCCTGACACCTTGGGCAAGATGTAGGACTTGATGCATGCTAAAAGTAGGAAATAATAATTACTCTGCAGGAGTAACTCTTATAATTTCCTGGGAAGACCAGTTAAGGACTTGTTGGCCCGGGATCCTTGGATGAATCCAGCTCTCCAGGTTGAGGTCACTTTCAGCCTCGTCTTCCATGTTATTGACAGCATCCAGGGTTAGCATTCCTCCACTTATGAACTTGGGCTCCTTAGCAGCCTCTGCTTGATCTTGTTGGAATGGTTTGTAACCCAAACCAAATATGTCCTCCTTCTTCTCCACCGGTAGCAGCTTGCCCCAGCCTTGGGCGTTCCCATCTTCAACAACCTTCCGAGCTTGTTGATAGGAGACAATTGAAGTACCCATCATATCTTCCTGGGATGCAGCAAATACTTCAGTTGTCGCCTCATTGACGTTCAGCACTTCGAAACCTTGGCTCATGGTCTCGTGGATCTCACCATCCATCTCGATGTATTTGTAGGTGGCCATATGGCTAGCAAAAATATCCTCTTCAACACAGATTGTGATAATTTGCCCTTCCCACTCATATTTCAATTTCTGGTGACGGGTCGATGTAACTGCGCCAGCGGCGTGAATCCATGGTCGACCCAACAAACAGTTGTAGGCCGGCTGAATGTCCATCACGTAGAAAGTAGTTTGAAAGACTTGCGGGCCAATTATCACAGGAAGCTCCACCTCTCCAAGAACAGACCTCTTGGAACCATCAAAAGCTCGGACCACCAGATTGCTTGGTCGGAGAGCAATACCATTATATTCAAGCTTTACAAGGGCTTTCTTTGGCAAGACATTGCGCGAAGACCCAGTGTCAACTAGAACATGTGAAAGCACAGCCCCTTTACACTCCAGAGTGATGTGAAAAGCTTTGTTGTGGTGACGACCTTCCGTTGTCAAATCAGCGTTGGTGAAGCCTAGCCCATGGCTAGTATTAACGTTAGAAACCACTATCTCTAGCTGATTCACCGTGATCTCCTCAGGCATGTAGGCTGCGTACAGGACTTTAAGTAATGCATCCCGATGAGCTTCGAAACACAACAATAGGGATAAGATGGAGATCTTGGAAGGAGTCTGGTGGAGCTGATCCACAACCTTGTAGTCACTTCTCTTGATTATCCTCATAAATTCATCCACATCTTGATCAAAGGATGTTTTATGGGCTTCTTTTAAAATTGATTCTTCCGACACCACATTTTTACCTTTAGCTTTGGCAACAGCCTCTGCCTCTGTATTAACTCTTGGAACTTGTGACGCGAAGAGGCGTCCGCTTCGGGTGAAGCCTCCGCCTCCCCCGACATTATCCATCTGTGGTTTATGAGCTAAAGAATCAAGAAGGACTCTATACCCGTTGCAGTAGAGGTCTGAACCGTAGTGCCATGGTACAACATTATCTTTTTCATATGGAATGGGTCCAGGTACCGTGATGGTGACTGGACTAACTGCAGTGGAGGTAGGAACTATGATTGTCTGTGGATCATAATATATGGTGACAGGACTTCTGACCGTTGGTGGTGGTGAATGACTGAAGTTGGGTTGTTGCTGAAAATTGTTGGAATCAGGGACCATTGTTGGGTCGTAGTATATGGTGACTGTGGAGACGTCGTTGTTAATGGTTGTTGTAGTTGTAGAAGCGGATGCGGTTGAACTAGTGTTTGTTGAAGTGGTGGAGGAGATGATTGTTGATTTTGTATATGAGTCTGTCGGAACAATTGTCTTTGAAGTTGTAAGAGGAGTGTTTGTTGTTGCTATAAAAGGAGTTGCTGATGTTGGAGAAACCGTTGATGTTATCTGCAGGATACCTTCCCTGATAAGTCCATTGATGCCATCTCTTAAACTTGCACACCCATTGTCGGAAACTTTTCAAGATTCACAGCAGGCCTCACAACCTGGGAACACGTGGCATTTTAAAAGCTGAGCTTTAACCTCTGCCAGAGGTGTTTGAATGCTTGCAGTATCTTCAATTAAATTCATGGGTTGATCCTCCTCAATTGCATTTATCCTGGGCCCACCATGGCTGGGCATAGGATTCTTCGTGACATTAGGAGGTGGTTCAAAATTTAAAGCCTTTGAATCAACTAGATCCTGGACCTTCATATGCAAAGCTCTGCAGTTTTCTATGGTGTGGCCAGGTGCATTAGAATGGAAGGTACATCTGGCGTTGACGTCGTAATTTCTCGGAAGGTTCTGAGGATCTGGTGGAGCCAGAGTCCTTAATTCAACAAGATTAAGCTTCAGAAGTTGTGGTAACAAAGTGGCATAGGGCATTGGTATAGGCTCAATTACCCTGTTGACTTGAGATGGCCTTTGTTGGAAAGGACACTGTTGTTGGTTGTTGTTGTTATAGGACCTTTGTTGAGGAAAATGTTGCTGAGGGAATTGTTGTGGTTGCAGAGTGTATTGTTGTTGAGGAGGTGGAATAGGAATTGTGACAGTGACAATTGATCTTGGCATATACTAGGGCCTTCCTCTGCCCATGTGTACTGAGTTTGTTTCACCGGACCTTCGAGGCCCTGCAAACGGTTTCCTTGTGCTGCTTGAGCTGGCGTCGTTATCAGAAATCTTTCCCATGTTTAACAAACTCTCAATTCTTTCTCCTGCTATGACCACATCTGCAAAGCTAGTGGAAAAGAAAGTAGCCAACCTATCAATGTATGTCCCCTGTAGGGTGTTCATAAACATATCTGCCATTTCTCTTTCTGACATTGGAGGTTGAACGACAGCAGCTAATTGCCTCCATATCTGAGCATACTCTCTGAAGCTTTCCTTGGAAGATTGTGACATACCCATTATAAGAGTTCTGTTAGGAGCCATGTCTAAATTGTATTGGTATTGGCGAATGAAAGCATCGGCCAAATATTTCCAATTTCTAATGGTTTCCCTAGTCAGATGAGAGTACCACTCACGGGATGTCCCTGTCAAGCTATCCTCAAAATAGAACATCCATAGCTTTTCATCCATAGTGTAGGCCTTTAATCTTCCCAGGAAAGATTGGAGATGAGTGCGAGGGCAAGATGTTCCATTATATCTTTCAAAGCAAGGAGGTTTGAATTTGTTAGGAATTCTTACTCCCTCCATCAGCCCCATATCCATAACATCAAAACCTAAGGAGTTTTGAGACTCCAGAGACCTCAGCTTTTCTGCTATCTCGTCCAAGCGACGATCATAGACTTCATCTCCTACCCCAATTACAGTGAATTGTTCCTCCTGAGGGTCCTCTTGCAAGGAACGCCCTCTAGTATTACCATGGGTATTCCTGATAACATTAATGTCAGGGTTAAGATGAGGTCCAAACTCCGGGGGATCAGTACGAGGTTGTACATGATCATTGTTGTTGGTACCCCCTGTACCTGGGTGGTTTTATTCAGGAGTTTGCCGCTCGACCAACTCTCTTAATCTTTCTTGACTTTGGGCCAACCCAGTCATCACTGCCATGAACTGGTTCATCTGTGCCCTCATTTCAGTTCATTCATTAGCCATCTGGGTTCTTATGTCAGTCAGATCTTGCTGAACCTGGTCCATCTGTAAGCTCAGAAGATTGCTTCTTGTCGGGTACCGGTGAACTCTGTTAATGGGGAAGACTCTCCTACGAGCAATGTTTCCTGAAACCATAACAAAGTGAGAAACATTAAAAACAAATACCTACAAAACAAAGAAAAGAGGTTAGTATGCAATGCAGGATATTTATTTGTCTTCCAAGGGTATCCGGTTTGGTTCTTTGGTTTTGACCTTCCATACCTCAAGGAATGATGATATTGAAGAGAAATGAAGCCCAAAGGATAACACAAACCATATATTGCAAAATGTTAAGATACAAAGTTTTGATTACAACAAGTCCCCATGGTGGGTCAAAATACAACAACAAAAACAAAAGTACAACAAAATGAAGTATAAGTACAAAGAAGTCAATCATCCAGCCCATAATCATCCTCTCTGACTTCCTTCAGGAGAGCATCAGTCACTGGGATAACTGGATGCTCTGTGATGGTCCTAATAAGATGGTTCCTGGTGAAAATGGTACTTGTCAACTTCTTATACTTGTCTTGGTCCTTTGATCTCTTCAGCCCTGCCCGAAGTTTCAATTCAGAGATCTCCTTCTGTGCTGCCAACAAGGCTTCCTGATTCTTCTTCTCATTAGCTTCCATATGCTCTACCCTAGCCTGAGTCCTCTGATCTTCCTGTGAACGAGCTTCAGTAATTCTGATCCATCTAGCTTGACTCTCTTCCAAGAAGTTCTCAACTCTGGCCTTCTGAATCTTGGCTTCCTTGCAAGCATTCTTCAATACCAACTCCCCTGCTCTAGCCCTTCTGATGTAATCATTTGTCTTCTCAATCTTGGTCATATGCTCAATCCTAAGCTTTTCTAACCTTTCATTGTCCAGACGACTATCATTCCTCTCCCAGAGGGTCTTCTTCAGAGCTTCAGATAAATGAGTATTCCTTTCCTTCAGCTTCTCAAACTCCTCTAAACTGACTGTAGCTACTGGCTTTACTGCTAAGGGTCCAGGTACATCCTCTAAGGTGAATGGCATGCGGGTGATTTGTCCTCTGATACGTGACCAACCAATATACTGAGCTGAAGCTATGTTGTTGCACTTGCCAAGAATGGCAGTCCCTTTTGTCTGAATGTTGTCCCAAGCCCAGGCTGCTTGTCGGGCAATGGCATGGTTATGTTGAATGTCACAGTAAAGGGTTTCTGATAAGTCCTTCTCTCTTGGTGGATGTACCAAGGCATACCCTAATTGTCTTTTGAACAGCAAATGATTGTAGTTGATGCAACCTTTTACTCCAATTAGAGGTACATTGGGGTACTGCCCACAGCTGGTGATTATATCTCTGCCCTTGGTGCTCTGGGTGCACCATTTTATGTCTTCTGATGTAAGAGCAATCATTCTCTTAGCCCAGTTTCTTGACTGGTGAGGATTCAAGAAAGCTTCTGACTTTGGCAAGTGTCTCAGCAACCAGCAGTAGAAGAGAGGTGCACAACATCTGACTAATCTTCCCCTTTGCTTCTCATTCCTTTGATGTACTGAGTAGTAGAAATCACCTAGCAAGGTAGGAACTGGATTCTTCAGCAAGAAGAGATGGATAGAATTCTTTCTTGCAAACTTAGGCCCGTCTGTAAACAAGATGATACCATATATGCTAAGGGCCAAGAGAGGACAAACAATGTCCCATTTCCCTACTGCAGCACGAAGGGTGGCCTAAGTAACCAAGAAGTCCAAATGGAGGCCTGGGATCCCAGCCTTGGTGGTCATATTCTGATCAATGATGGTGGATTCTAAGTACATAGCCTTAGCTATATCTTCATTCCTGGGAGTAGTCATCTCATGGTTGAAAGGAATCCCTCTCCTGATGGGGACACCCAACAACATGGAAAACTCCTCTAGCAAAGGGCCCAACTGAAAGTCTGGGAAAGTGAAACATCTGAGAGGATGGTCATAGAACTAAAGGCAAGTGTGGATCATACTCCTCTGTGATGCATCCAAGTCCATGATCATGTCCATAATGCCACCATAATGTTCCCTGAATAAAGGGACATGATCAGGAGTAATGAGTGTCTGAATCTGCCTAATGCCTGCTAGGGAGGCCTCAAAGAAATGGTAAGTGATGTTGCTCTTCCTGGATGGGTCAATGTTGACAATGGATGTTAAAGGAAACAACTGAGGAGAACTGCTGATGAGGGTAACTAAAGAAGATGCTGAAGAGAATCTCCGATGAAGATAGCTGGTGAAGATGGTTGATGCAGATGAACAGTCAAAACCAAAACCAAATAAGATGTGGATACCCTGTAAAACAAATAGAAAAATGTTAAAATGATGCAAAATGATGTATGCATAATGATATGCATGGGTTTGTGATCAAGTGTTTGATCTATTATCTGCCTTGATAGGGTCCATGTGTGTTCATAAGTCCAGATGAAGGCTTAGAGAACCAGTAACCAGGTGGGGGACTCAAATAAAGAGTCACAAGTCCAGGGTTTCACAAGAATAATCCAACATTATATGACCTTAACAATATTAGTAACAGGGTATGATGAGGCCAAGGGTTCCTGCAAACCTGTAAACATCCCAACCCCCTCACAGGTATTGTTCTAAAACAAAGATCCTCAGACTTGGATCAGTTATGAGAAGTGTAAACACTTCTAACCCGGAGGTACAATATTTAAAATAATCATAAAGGTTCCTCCCCTAATTCACCTCAGATGTTGATGGTCATAAAAAGGTCATCCAGACTTAGCAGGCTTCCCAGATAGCCCTAGTACTACAGGAAATCCGTAGCACAGAGTTCTCAAGAAGAAACCCATGTCTGAACCGTGTTTCATATTCCCGCACCAGACCGAAATGGAATGGGAAAGAATATGAAGCCACTCTATCCTATGTGTCACTCAGGTTCCCGGTATGGAACCTTACTCACTGAATATCCCTCCCAATCAAGGCAAAAAGATCCAGCACATGATATGATAATAGTATGAAATGCATAAAAAACAGTAAATGAAAGCAATAAATAAAGTTGTACAGAAAGCAATAAATAAAGCAATAAACAACAAGCACAAGTAGCACATAACACCCCCATAAACACAAATCAAACAAGTGCTAGGAGAAACCCACAAAAAGAACCAGAAGCCCTGGTTGCAAGATATATCCCCAGCAGAGTCGCCATGCTGTCGCTCCCGAAGATTTGCATCCCGGTGCAGACAAGAACGGTCGGCGAAAAGAGAGATGAAAATGAAGATGAATAGAGTCGCCAGCTAGGCATTTTTATCTTGAAGGAAAGGTAATGCTGCATAAACCTAGAAAAAGATGGATAAGACGGTTGCGAACCAGAGAAACTGAGAAAGGGGGTTGGTTACAACTGGGAAGGTATTAGCACCCAGATTTTCCTTCATACTCGACGGGATCTACGCTTAAAAGATTGTGTTTAAAGGGGTAGTGTATGTGCTATCTGTGTCCAAAATCTAGGGATGAATGTACAGGTGTCAGTGCAAAAAGGTGAATTGCTCAGGAACTGAGGCTTATAAAAGAATGCTGAAAGAGGGGGATGACAAAGAAACTTTTGTTCGATAATTGTTAAGTTATGCCTATGTATCCTCGCGTGCAATAAGGAATTCAGAACAACGTAGTTCTACTCAAAGAGACTGAAAATAAATTGAATGTGAACTGCTTAATTGTCTATGCTCAAGTGTATGACTCGTCTGGCTCGAGTGCGAACTATCTTGCATTAGACGGAAGAAGCGGGTTCTCGTTTGTGAATGAGTGTGATGAGAAAAGAATCCCGAAGGAGACGATTATTGTTTGTTTTTGTGTTTTCAGTTTTGTTATTGTTTTTGGTGTTTTGCATAAGTTAATGAGCTTAAATCTACATCAAGGGCTTGTAAACTCATTATATCCTCCCTGATTAGGGATAATGAGCCTACTTAAGTATGAGATAAGCATATCAACATAATTACCATGATGATGTAGGATTAAGATCATTAACCTATTTGTGATTATTTAGATGTGTCGCTCCCGATAAATGGGACTGGCCCAGATAAAGGTACAGACGCGAATGGTCGGCGAAAAGAAACAATGAGAACACACAGAAGTGAACTCACTGGAGATGAAAAGAGTCGTCAGCTAGGCATTTTTATCCCGGAGGAAAGGTAATGCTGCATAGACCTAGAAAGATATGGATAAGACGGTTGCGAACCAGAGAGACTGAGAAAGGGGGTTGGTTACAACCTGGGAAGGTATTAGCACCCAGATTGTCCGTCGTACTCGACGGGATCCACGCTTAAAAGATTTGTGTTTTAAAGGGGTAGTGTCAGTGCAATTTGTGTGTAAAAGAGATGGAAAACAAAATGTACAGGTGTCAGTGTAAAAGAAGTGTAAAGTGTGATATATACAGTGTCAGTGCAGGGATAAGAATGAAATGCTCGTGACTATGAGGCTTAAAAGAATGAAGCTGGAAGGAGGGGGGATATACAGAGACTTTTGTTCGATAACCGTTAAGTTATGCCTACGTATCCTCTCGTGCAATGAGGAAGTCAGAACACCGTAGTTCGACCCAAAGAGACTGAAAGATGAATTGACTTGTGAACTGCTTACTTGTCTATGCTCAAGTGTATGACATGTCTGGCTCAGGTGCAAACTGTCTTGCATTAGACAGAAGAAGCGAGTTCTCGTTTGTGAGTGAGTGAGATGAGAAAAGAATCCCGAAGGAGACGATTATTGTTTGTTTTTGTGTTTTCAGTCTTTTATTTCTTTTGAAAGTTTGTCATAAGTTAATGAGCTTAAGCCTAAACCAATGGGTTAGTAAACTCATCACATCTTCCCTCTGATTAGGGGTAATGAGAATACCTTAAGTGTGAAGTCAGTTTCTCACACTTAATCACCTTGGTGTAGAATTAAGATCATTAACCTACTTGTGATTATTTAGATGTTTTTGTGGTTTTTGTTTAGTGTTGAGTAATGAGATTAAGCCATAATCAGGGATTAAACAGACTCATTACACCATCCTAATAGAAGGATAATAGATGAGAATGTTTAAGCTGAGGAAAGCTCCTCAACTTAATCCATGATTAGGGATTAAACTCATGACAAAACAAGACTTTGATTAAGTGGATTTTATTTAATGATATGATGATGAAATGTTTTTTAGGGTTTGTAAGACAACTTGAGGGGGACTTGTCCATTAACACTAGGGTTAGTCCTTCTTAACCAATTAAGGAAGAATTAGAACCCTAATGCAAGGCCCAAGTTACAAGTGTGAAGTCTTGATGATTATTATATGAATTAATTAGAGGATTTAAACACATTAAGGGTTCAACACTTAGGATTAAAGTTATACACTCCATCCTAATAGAAGGATGCAGGCATAAGCTTAATCACAAAGCCTTAAAGCCTTTAGGGTTTAGTCCCTGATAATGAGGTGAGAAGAGAAGACTCAATGAGACACAAAGGTAAAACTAAGTGGGGGACTAATCAAAACCCTAATCATTTTCATGCTTGGTTGTTCCTATGGTTTGTGAGGTTTACAAGAAAGAACTTCAATGGAACCACCAGGAAGTAGATGAAAAGATCAGGAGAAGCAAAGCAACTTGCTTCATTTAAGAAGACAAGTCACTTGAGGAAAGAAAGTAAGAAGAAGAAGAAAGAGAAATCTCAATCTCAAACACAAGACAAAATGCAGCAATGATTCATAAGAGAGATGAAAAGAAATTGTGAGAAGTGAAGGCAAATTCACTTCTCAAAGTAACTTACCACCTGAAAAGTTAGTGAAAGGAATGAAATGCAATGCAAAATGAAATGAAATGGCATGATGCAAACCAAAACCAGAAGCACATATGAGATGATGATGATGCTATAAGATGCTGCAAACATGAATCAAGACATGAGGATGATCATATGAACAAATGGATGCACATGGAGCAAGTTTAGGACCATGATCATACATGAAAAGTTATGAGATGCAAATGGAATACAACATGGCAAATGAAATATGCAATGATCAAACATGCTTTCAATATGCCTTAAGATGTTAAATGAAACAAATGGATGCACAAAATACTATGGCAAGTCAAGGTATGAATGCAAATGCAAGATGGATGCATATGGAAGCCCAAATTAGGGTTTATGATCAATGCATCAAACAAAAACCAAAATCAGAAGCAAACATCAATATAAAAAATTGAAAATGCACACAAAGGATCCCTAAACCTATACTAACCCACTGCCCAAAGGAGAAGTTCCAACTCTTAACCTAGTTCAAGTTATGATTTTCCTAAGTTTTCTAGGGTTTTAGGGTTCCTTAACAAGAAAAATGCCTAACAAATGGAAAATGCAAGATCAATTCATACCAATTTAATCTCACAAACTACATGATATGCTAAACACAATGCAAAACGAATCAAAGTCCAACTCTCAATGGTTAGGCAGAAATGATTTTTGGAAGTTTGGATCAAAATAATGCCTTGAAAATGAATTAATTCCATGGAAAATTCTCAAAATGCATCAAGATCAAAAAATAAATTTGGTTTGAGGGTTGGACAATGTTTCTAAATGTTTTTAAATGTTTCATGAATTTTTTGGTGATTTTTAAATACCTAAAAGTATTTTTAATTAATTAATTCTCATTAATTAATTAAAAATAAACTTTTAAATATTTAAAAATATTTTTTGAATGCAAAAAATAAAAATAAAAATATTTTTGGGTTCTGAAATTTAATAAAAGTTTGTATAAAAAATTTCAGAATTTTTGAATAAGTTTTGCTATTTTTAAATAAATGCACAAATTAAATGAGAAAAAATGAAATAAAAAATAATGAAAATGAGAAGTAATCATATCCAACGCATCAGATTCAAAGTTGGGGGGTCAGCTGTTGACTTGGCGCGTGAATCAAGGGTCAGGATGGACTCTGACTTAAATCAGGTTTTATGAATTAATTAAATGGGATTAATTAAGTTAATGGAGATTAGGGCAAAATGGATGCATCTGGGCCACACAAACACGCGCCAGTCAACCTAAGTCAATGGATCCAATGCACCAGATTCAAACACCAATTAATTACAGGGATTAGGGTTAAGTACTTTCAGGTGACCGGAGGGAAGCTCCGGTCATCTTCTCCGGCGGGTTGAAAACCCTAGATCATGATTCAGGCCACCATTCACCAAATTGAAAGCAGAGAAATGTTCCTCTACCCAAACCCCACTCAAATCACCCCTCAAACAAAATTTATCATTCGAAATCAGTGAGAATCGAAGCCAACAAGATTCACGGGTAAAATTTCAGAGTGCAATAAAATACTCATTTCTTCACTATTTTCAAATCTAAGGACATCCCCATGACCAGCAAGACATACACTATCAATTTATAACATAAAATGCAAGCTCTGTGAGAAAATGTTCATGGCCATACCTGAGGGTGAAGCTTCTGGTTCTGGGCTTTCTGGGCTGTTCTTTGGTGCAAACTCACTCCAATGATCCCCCTTGTACTAATGGCAAGCTTGGATGGAGTTTAAACAGGCTATTTTGAGAGGTCCAGTTCTGGTGTATCAGAAAATGGGGTTCTTATGTAGGCTGTTTCAGATCATTGTGAGGGATGATATTGGTTCTATGAATGTTTTCTGGTTGATTGGTGAAGATAGAATGAGTGTTTGATGACTGTGCAAGGAGATTCGAAGAAGAGAAGTTCTTTGACAGTTTTTGTGAAGGTTGTGTTCTGGCTTGTTTCAATGGCCAATTAATTGCTATAACACTCCCACAATATATGAATAGCCTGTGGAGCAGGTCAGTAGAGGTGGCTGCTTACTGTTCCAAGAGTATGGGGGTTTTGGCCAAAAAGTCAATGTGATTGGTACTTGCAGCATGGGCTATGGCAGCAGCTATCTAAGGGCTTGTCTTGCCTCAGCTTGAGTCAAGGATGACCCTCAGATTGCTTGTGAATGTCTGCAGCATGTGGATCATGAGCTATGCTAGATCTTGCAACTTGCCCACTTGTGTTTTCTTGTGATTTTGTGCTATGTACATGAGATGATTCTTGCTGAATTTTGTTGCATGGAACTTCATTTAGTCATGGCAATGCATAGAAACCAATTGGTGATCACACAATTCATGGGAGGATGATTTTGCCAAGAATCCCTCTTTGCATCTTTATGAAAAATGACTTATGGATTTCTTGAAAATCAAGTCACAAAAATGAAAGATTCCTTGGGCCAATTCTGTTTTTAGGTCATGTGTGATGTTTGTGTAAAGGTTTGACACCAATTAGAAGTCACAAATTGCCTTGGTACAAGATTTTGCAAGTTTTCCATTTGGTGCATAACTTGAAATTTAGTGATTTTTGCCAATTTTGATGAACCATAACTTTTGATCCAAAATGAATTAGGTCATGTTCTTGTACTTTTTGAAAAGGGAAAGATCTATTCTACAACTTTCATGACCAAAGTTTTTCCATTTGAAGCATTTTTGGATCAAAAAGTAAGGATTGAAAAGTTGCCTAAAATGACAAATTCCTTAAAAGTCAAACTTGCCCCAAAAAGTCAACTTCGCAAAAACTTGAAATTCTTGAATTTTGTGAACTTCCAACCTCTTCTATGATCAAAAAAAGATCATATACAATCAAAATGATGAAGAACTCCCTTTGGTTGGGTCATTGGGGGCCCCAGATGCCCTGATTTTGCACTGACTTGTTCAGAAAGTCAACTCTTGATCAGATGACTTCCCCATGGAATTTCTTCATGAAAATTGATATGCATACTCCCTATACCATATAGAGACCAATAGAAACAAGAATGACCAAAAAATTTGGAGTTATGGCCTCTGAAACCAAAACCCTAATTTTAGGTCATCTGTGCAGTCAAGCCTGGCTCTGCTTCCATACCAATCCCAGTTCTTGTGATTCTTTGAAAATCTTGACTTTGAGAGGATATAATATGATACTTGAACACACATAGACCCCTTTGAAGTGATTGATGGCCTTTGGAGTGGCTCAAGAAGCTCTTGGATTGCTCAGATCACAAACCCTAGATGCAGATGACTTAGAACCAATGCAGTGGATCAAAAATGTGATATGAGATGGTATGATTGTGTTTATGCATATGGAATGATCATAAGCCATGTTGAAAAGGGTGAGGGCAAATTTGGGGTGTTTACAGCTGCCCCTATTCAAACATGAGTTAGCTGTGCAGAATGTAAGCGACGGCTTATCAGGCAAACAAGATAACTTGTGGTTGAATACCAAAGACAGTCCAAAATTTGCACTCACAGAATGAAGAAGAAAAGGGATATAGATTGTAACAGAAAATAAAGTATATTGTAAAGTGTGGGCGACGGAGGACGACCGTCGAGCAGAGGACGACCGCTGGGTAAAGAGCAATGACGGGGACGGCCGACATGCTGGAAAGGTGCGGGAAATAAAGCGATGACGGGGACGGCCGACATGCTGGGGATAAAAAGAATTATGATGGGGACGGCCATCAAGGTAAAGCTGTAAAATTCTCTGGGGATCAATGAAAAATGATGGGGACGGCCATCAAGTTCATAAAGTCAAGTAACCAACGATGGGGACGGCCATCGGGCTAAACTGAAAGGAAAAGGGACCACGACGGGGACGGCCATCGGGTTAAAGAATAAATAAAATGAACAGATGATGAGGTACGGTCATCAAAGGTGAAGGACGATCACCTAGCAGGGGACGGCTGCTCTGTTGGGTTAAGATGAGGGACGGTCATCTAAGGTGGAGGACGACCACCTGGCAGGGTACGGCTGCCGAAAATATCGCGACATAGGACGAATGCCGGATAAAAAGTCGACGATGGGGACGGCCATCGAATGAGCATGATGGAGGACGACCATCAAGAGGTGGAGGACGACCACCTAGCAGGGGACGGCTGCTCTCAAGGTTTATCATGACATAGGACGAATGCCAGATAACCAAAATCAACAATGGGGACGACCATTGGATAAAATGATGAAGGACGATCATCAAAAGGTGGAGGACGACCACCTAGCAGGGGACGACTGCTAAACATCACGACATAGGACGAATGTCGGATAGAAAAATCAACGATGGGGACAACCATCGGATGAGCATGATGGAGGACGACCATCAAGAGGTGGAGGACGACCGCCTAGCAGGGTACGGCTGCTCTCAGGGTTTATCATGACACAGGACGAATGTCAGATTAGAAAAGAAAGTTTACTTTGTTGGCGATCTACTGGGGAGTAGTAAACACGGACGAGTGTTTATATCCAAGAAATAAAAGTATAAGTGTTTAGATGTTTGTGTATGGATTAAAGATGCGGACGAGCATCCCTAAGACTACGATACGGACGAGTATCGGGTAGAAACAAATACTGACATGTGTTCAGAGATGATGATACGGACGAGTATCAACTGGTTAACAGAGAACACGGATGAGTGTTGAATCTGTGGGGACTCTTCTGGGGAATAGTAGACACGGACGTGTGTCCATATTCAAGAAGACAAAAGTGTTTGACACAGTGCATGGATTAAATATGCGGACGAGCATCCTTAAGACTATGATACGGACGAGTATCAGGTAGAAACAAACGCTTGATGCATGTTCTGAGATGATGGTATGGACGAGTACCAACTGGTTAACAAAGAACACGGACGAGTGTCGAATCTGTGGGGATATACATGGTGTATACAAGATACGGACGAGAACTTGTATAAGTGTGAGTGGCGTATAGATGAGTGTTTATCTGCTGGGGAGAGGGACACAGACGAGTTTCAAAAGGAGAAAAGTATAGTATAAACAAGTATCTGATACACTAGGTGTTTAGGTTACTGTACTGGGGAGAATGACACGGACGGATGTCAAGGAAATGTATATATGAGTATTTGTGAGTGCAAAGGGGATGTCTTTGGCTTTCTGCTGGGGTATGACACAGACGGGCGTCAAAAAAGTATCTATAATACGTGTGGTACCGTTTGCACAGATTGTTCAGGCAACTTTACTGGGGAGTATTGACACGGACGGGTGCCAAAGAGGGTATATACTGGTGTTTGTGAATGCAAGGCAACTGTGTTTGCTGGGGGAATCTCCGTTGGGGATTTTGGGGGGAGTTTTCTGTATGTTGATGGATTGTCATTATTCACAAGTGTTCGATTCAGAAACACGGCTTATGATTATGCAATATGTTTTATTTTTTGCCGTAATGCTCCGTATTAGACGGAATGCTACGCTTTGTGGGTGAATATGATGCGAATGCTATGATTATGCAAAGATACCAATCCGGGACTCGGATCCCGTTGCTGTGAAGATCTCTGGTTGAATTGTCTGAAATAACATCCCAGCTGGGGATGAGATCATTGGTAGATCTGATGAGATGATATCTGCTTGGGGATATAGGTCAATGATAGACCTATTCCAGTCAATGGGGGACCCAGCTTGGGTTTGCAGAAACTTTCGTCGCTCTATTGTGATTCCTTCACGCGTTGCTCTTCTGAATAGAGGCTGGAGCTCTGTGGGGAGATGGTCCCCTGACTTTTGTACTCGGCTGAGGAGGAAAGGGCAACTCAGCTGGGGAGAAAGAGAGATCACTGAAAGATCTTCTGTTGAGGAGGATTCTCGACTCGGCCGGGGATATGGGCGTCTTCTGGTACTGCCCTGTTGGAGAGGTGATGCCTGGAAACTCTGATGGGGAGAAGTAACAAGTGACAACTCAGCTGGGGAGAAGACACTTTGGGTGCTAAGGCTGAGTGTTGATTTGTCAACTTGCTGGAGTGAAGCTTTCATGCCCCAAGTTGCCTTCTAGATACCTGCAATCTTGCAAAGATAGGGAAACGCACAAATAATCCTGAGGTATCCCTTACTGGATTTCGTCATAGGAGTTTAGATACTTTTGAGAGTAAGTATATTTCCTGCAAGCACGTGTTTTTATTTTTGAAAATAAACATCTGTATTCATGCAATCAGTTTTTTAGAGACATCAGACATTTTTGCAAATAAAATGTACAAGACGAAACATGACTGAAAATCTGATTTTATTAATTCATGCACCCTGAATTGGCAAGATATAGTCAAGGAAACATATCTCCTAAAATGAGAAGATTGTTACAAATTGAGAAACAATATGTGTTGGCAATGTTGACGACGCTTTAAGGAGCTTCCCTCTGCTATGACTCGTATGACATTTGACGTTCTTCTCGTCTTGCTTTCTGAAGAAGGCTGATTCCGAAAGAAGCTTGATCCATCCGAAGCTTACCAAGTTGTGAGTGATACAGACGAATTCAGAATGCAGTTGTTCGCTTATTCTCTTATTTTGCATGGATCGCCCTTTCGGGTTTTCAATCCATCGAGATACCCATTTTTTCCTGAGTTGTCCAATGCGGCTTTTCAACTCAGCGGGTGTACATTTTTTTATTTATTTTCCCTTATTTTTGCCCGAGTCTTTTATTCTGTTTCTGACTCGCCGGGATGCCCTATTTTTTCCTGGACTTACATTCTGTTTTATGTCCAGCGGGTCATTTTATGCGAAGTATTTTTTAACTGCATCTGAATTCACAGGGGACGGAAAATCTTCACCATCCATAGTGCTGAGCATCAGTGCTCCACCAGAGAAAACTTTCTTTACTACGAATGGTCCTTCATAGTTTGGAGTCCACTTGCCCTTGTGGTCTGTATGAGGAGGGAGGATTCTTTTCAGCACAAGATCTCCTACTTGGTATTCTCGGTGCCTGACTTTCTGATCGAAGGCTTTCTTCATTCTCTTCTGATATAACTGCCCATGACAGATTGCAGCCAATCTTTTCTCTTCAATCAGACTCAGTTGTTCGTATCGGGCCCGAACCCATTCTGCTTCACTCAGTTTAACATCCATCAGTACCCGTAGAGAGGGTAATTCAACTTCAACCGGTAGGACTGCTTCCATGCCATACACAAGTTGATACGGTGTTACCCCAGTGGATGTTCTGATTGACGTGTGGTACCCATGCAAGGCAAATGGTAGCATTTCATGCCAATCTTTATAGGTGACTACCATCTTCTGCACAATCTTCTTGATATTTTTATTTGCTGCCTCAACAGCGCCATTCATTTTTGGCCTGTAAGGAGAAGAATTGTGGTGTTGGATCTTGAAGTCCCGGCACAGCTCTGCCATCATTTTGTTGTTTAAGTTAGAACCATTATCAGTAATGATTCGCTCGGGAACTCCGTATCGACAGATGATATCTCTCTTCAGAAATCTGGCTACCACTTGTCTTGTAACATTTGCATATGAAGCTGCCTCGACCCACTTGGTGAAATAGTCAATGGCAACCAGGATGAATCTGTGGCCATTCGAAGCAGTTGGTTCAATTTTGCCAATCATGTCAATGCCCCCACATAGCAAAGGGCCAAGGTGAAGACATCACATTCAGAGGATTGGGAGGCACATGTACCTTATCCGCATAAATCTGACATTTATGGCATTTTCTGGCGTAGGCACAACAATCAGCATCCATTGTGATCCAGTAATAGCCTGATCTTAGCAACTTTTTAGCCATGGCATGCCCTCCCGCGTGGGTACTGAAGGATCCTTCGTGCACTTCATGCATTAACAAATCTGCTTCTGTCCTGTCGACACATCTGAGGAGTACCATATCAAAATTTCTCTTGTACAGGGAACCATCAGTGTTCAAGAAGAAACTACCAGCTAGCCTTCTTAATGTCTTCTTATCATTGGAAGACGCCCCAGGTGGGTATGTCTGATCCTCCAAGAAGCATTTAATGTCATGGAACCAAGGCTTATCATCTTTGACAACGTCTGCTGCGAACACATATGCTGGCCTGTCAAGTCTGGACACCGGAATCTGAGGTACAAAGTTGGCAGCTTGAACTTTGATCATCGATGAAATGGTAGCCAAAGCATCTGCAAATTGATTCTCATCTCGAGGGATATACTCAAGCTTGACCGTTGTAAAGAAAGTCAATAACCTCCTTGTATAATCCCTGTAAGGTATCAGATGATCCTGGTGTGTGTACCATTTGCCGTTGGTTTGATTGATTACCAGAGCTGAATCTCCGAACACGGTCAACGTCTTGATCCTGAGGTCAATGGCTTCCTCAAGACCCAAAATGCAAGCTTCGTATTCAGCTTCGTTGTTAGTGCAGTTGAAGGTGAGTTTTGCCGAGAAAGGCATGTGAACTCCCTTAGGCGTAATGAGTACTGCGCCAACACCACGACCATTCATATTAACAGCCCCATCAAACATCATAGTCCATTCTTCTTCCGGGTCAGGCCCTTCAGTGTGAACTGGCTCTTCATGATCTCTTGCTTTTATGAACATGATGTCTTCATCAGGGAAGTCAAATCAGGTTGGTAATCATCAATAGGTTGCTCAGCAAGATATTCAGACAATACACTGCCTTTGATGGCTTTCTGAGATGTGTACTGAATGTCATACTCTGTGAGGATCATTTGCCATCTTGCGACCCGTCCGGTGAGCGCTGGCTTCTCAAATATGTACTTGACTGGGTCCATCTTTGAGATCAACAAAGTGGTGTGGGTCAACATATACTGTCTCAGTCGGCGAGCAGCCCACGCTAAAGCACAGCAAGTTTTCTCGAGCAGTGAATAACGTTGTTCACAGTCGGTAAACTTTTTGCTTAGGTAGTATATTGCATACTCTTTTTGGCCAGACTCGTCATGCTGGCCCAACACACACCCCATTGACTCTTCTAATACTGTCAAGTACATTATTAGAGGTCTTCCTTCAACTGGAGGCATCAGGATTGGAGGTTCTTGCAAGTATTCCTTGATTTTATCAAAAGCCTTCTGGCAGTCTTCGTTCCACCTGACCGTCTGTTCTTTTCTCAACAATTTGAACAAGGGATCACAGGTTGCTGTAAGGTGAGATATGAACCGTGAAATGTAGTTCAATCGACCTAAGAACCCTCGAACTTCTTTTTCTGACTTTGGTGCAGGCATTTCTTGAATGGCTTTGACTTTATCTGGGTCAACTTCAATCCATTTCTCGCTTACAATAAAACCCAGCAGTTTACCAGATCGCACCCCGAATGTGCACTTGTTGGGGTTCAACTTCAGTTGGTACTTCCTCAGACGCTTGAACAGCTTCAGCAGATTTACCAGATGATCTTCTTTAGTAAGGGACTTGGCAATCATGTCATCCACATAACATTCGATTTCTTTATGTATCATATCGTGGAATAATGTCACCATAGCCCGTTGATATGTTGCACCAGCATTCTTCAGTCCAAATGGCATCACCTTGTAACAAAACGTGCCCCAAGGTGTGATGAAGGTTGTCTTCTCCATGTCTTCAGGTGACATTTTAATCTGATTGTATCCTGAAAATCCGTCCATGAAGGAGAATACAGAAAACTGAGCTGTATTATCCACCAATACATCAATGTGAGGTAATGGGAAGTCATCTTTCGGGCTAGCTCTGTTCAGATCCCGGTAGTCAACACACATTCTTACTTTGTTGTCTTTCTTAGGCACAGGCACAATATTAGCAACCCACGGTGGATAACTAGTTACAGCAAGGAACCCGGCGTCCCATTGCTTTTGTACCTCTTCTTTGATTTTCATTGCCATGTCTGGGCGAGTACGGCGTAGCTTCTGTTTAACCGGCGGGCATTCTTCTCTTAAAGGTAGCTTGTGCACAACAATGTCGGTGTCCAACCCTGGCATATCTTGATAAGACCAAGCAAACACGTCCACATACTCTTGAAGCAGGTCAATCAGTTGTCTCTTCACTGAGTCTTGTAGGCAGGCCCCGATTTTAACTTCTTTCACATCTTCATCTGTACCAAGATTAATCGTCTCTACCTCCTCCTGGTGAGGAGTGATAACCTTCTCCTCTTGTCTCAACAATCTGGCTAGCTCTTCAGGAAGCTCGTAATCTTCTTCAACCCCTTCATCAGCTTGATTGATTGGATTGTCAAAGTCATACGAAGTCATAGCCGTGCTGTTGTCGGTGCAGTCTGGAAGGCACTCTCTGCAAGGGTTCAGTTTGTTCATTTTAGTGATTGATTTTAATCTTGTTTAGAAAAGTGAAATAAAGTTGTCATTTTGAAAACACTGCCATTTATTTTTTGTACAAAAAGAAAAATGGAAAAACAGTGAGCGGAAAAGAAAAAGACTCATTTGCAAAAGATGTCTGATATTTCATTGATTAATCTTGTTGCACAAAAATTACAGATGGCCCGATTACAAAATGAGTCTTGTCATCTTGGGCAAGATGCAAGACTTTGATGCATGTTATAAAAATACAGGAAATAATAATTACTCCGCATGAGTAACTCTTATAATTTCCTGGGAAGACCAGTTTGAGATACTGCTCCCCGGGATCTTTGGACGGATCCAACTCTCCAGGTTGCGGTCGCCTTCATCCTCGTCTTCCGAATTGTTGACAGCATCAGGGGTGAGCATCCCCCCACTAACAAAGTTGGGCTCCTTAGCAGCCTCTGCTTGGTCTTGTTGAGTTGGTTTGTAACCCAACCCAAATTTATCTTCTTTCTTTTCCACAGGTAGCAATTTGCCCCAGCCTTGGGCAGTTCCTTCCTCAACAACCTTCCGGACTTGTTGATAAGATGTCATTGAGGTTCCAGGTACAGTAGATGTTTCATTTATGTTCAAGGCCTCAAACCCTTGACTCATCGTTTCGTGGATCTCCCCATCCATCTCAATATATTTGTAGGTAGCCAGGTGGCTAACAAAAATATCCTCCTTTCCACAGATAGTAACGACTTGACCCTCCCACTCGAATTTTAACTTCTGGTGAAGGGTTGAGGTCACGGCGCCAGCGGCGTGAATCCATGGCCTACCTAATAGACAGCTGTAGGCAGGCTGTATATCCATCACGTAGAAGGTCGTTTTGAAAGTTTGTGGGCCAATCGTTATGGGCAACTCAATTTCTCCCAGAACTGATCTCTTAGAACCGTCAAAGGCTCTTACTACTAAGTTACTGGGACGTAATGCCAATCCTTCATACTCTAGCTTCACAAGGGCTTTTTTAGGTAAGACATTGAGGGATGATCCTGTGTCTACCAGCACATGGGAAAGGACTGCACCCTTACATTCCATGGTAATGTGCAAAGCCTTGTTATGATTGCGGCCTTCCGTAGTCAAATTAGTGTTGGTGAACCCTAGTCCATGACTAGCATTAACATTTCCAACCACAGCTTCCAACTGATTGACGGTGATCTCTTCTGGCACATAAGCTGCGTGCAAGACTTTTAGTAGTGCGTTCCGATGAGCCTCGGAGCACATAAGCAATGATAGAATAGAGATCTTGGAAGGCATCTGGTGAAGCTAGTCCACTATCCTGTAATCACTTTTCTTGATGATTCTCATGAATTCATCAACTTCTTGATCAAAAGGTGTTTTTAAAGCTTCTTTAACAATCTGCTCTTCTTGCACCAAGCTCTTCCCTTTCTCCTTGGCAGCAGCTTCTGCTTCAGCAGTGGGTCTTTGAATTTGTGGAGCAAAGAGACGTCCGCTTCGAGTGAAGCCTCCGCCTCCTCCTACATTATCTATTTGTGGTGCAGGGGTTGATGATTCAAGAGTGATTTTTCGTCCTTCGCAGTATAAATCAGAGCCGTAATGCCAGGGGATGGAATTACTGCTTTCATAAGGTACTGGCCCAGGCACCGTAATAGTGACTGGACTGATGGCAGCTGCAGAAGGGACTGTGATAGTTTGTGGATCATAGTATATTGTGATTGGTGCTCTGATGGGAGTGGCATTTTGTAAGTTGTAGGCAGAATCATTTTCAGGATCATAATAAATTGTAACCGTTGAGACATTTGCTGCTGAAGTTGTAGGAGACATTGTTGGAAGGATGGGTGTTGTTGTTGTAGGAGATTCCGAATGAAGGGGTGCTGAAGTTGTAGAAGGAATGTTTGCTGATATCTGGTTCGTTGAAGTAACAGATGAAGCATTTGTTGATGAGATTGAAGAGTTGCTTGGAACAATGGTTGTTGTATTTGTAGAAGATGCAGGAATTGCAGTTAAGGAGATTGTCGGATTGGTGGGAATTGATGTTGTGATTTGAAGCAGGCCACTCTGGATGAGACCATCTATGCCATCTCTCAAGTTATCACAACCATTCACTGAAATGTTGCAATAAGCACACCCTAGCTCGCATCCCGGGAATATTTGACATTCAAGGAGTTGAGCCTTAATCTCTACCAACGGTGTCCGAATCTGACCCACACTGGTTATTAAGTAAGACGGCTTGTCTTCTTCAATAGCATTGATTCTGGGACCTCCGTGGTTTGGCATAGGGTTCTTGTTAACATTTGGTGGTGGTGCAAAGTTCAGAGCCTTAGAGTCTACCAAGTCTTGTACCTTCATGTGCAAAGCTCTGCACTTTTCTGTACTATGGCCAGGTGCATTTGAATGGAAAGCACATCTGGCGTTGGAGTCGTAGTTTCTGGGTAGACTGGCGGGATCTGGAGGTGCCAACGTCCTTAGCTCAACCAGGTTGAGTTTCAGGAGTTGTGGCAATAATGTGGCATAGGGCATAGGAATCGGATCGATCACCCTATTGGCCTGAGAAGGTCTCTATTGGAATGGTCTTTGCTGATTGTTGTTGTTGGTGTTGTTGTAGTTTCTCTGAGGAGGATACTGATTTTGTTGCTGATAATTTTGCTGCGGTGGTTGATAAGTTGGTTGTGGATGAATTGGAGCGGGAATGGTGACTGCTGCCACAAACCTATGAACATATTGGGGTCTGCCCCTGCTGGTATGGATAGCATTGGTCTCTCCAGTTCTTCTCGGGCCCACAAAAGGCTTCCTTGTGTTGCTGGACGAGCTGGCACCGTTGTCAGAAATTTTGCCCATCTTCAACAGGCTCTCAATTCTCTCTCCAGCTATAACGACATCTGCAAAGCTAGTAGAAGAGAAAGCATCCAGCCTGTCAATGTATGTTCCTTGGAGGGTGTTCATAAACATATCTGCCATCTCCCTCTCTGACATAGGTGGCTGGACAGCAGCAGCCAGCTGTCTCCATCTTTGGGCGTACTCTCGGAAGCTTTCCCTGTATGATTGGGACATTCCCATCAGGAGGGTCCTGTTGGGTGCCATATCCAGATTATACTGATATTGTCTGATGAAGGCCTCTTCCAAGTCCTTCCAACACCTGATGGTGGCTCTAGTTAGGTGGGAGTACCATTCCTTTGAAGCTCCTGTTAAGCTATCCTCAAAATAAAACATCCATAGCTTCTCGTCCATGGTATATGCCTTCAGCCTCCCCAGAAAGGATTGCAAGTGGGTCCGTGGGCAGGAAGTCCCGTTGTACTTTTCAAAACAAGGAGGCTTAAACTTATGGGGAATCCTGACCCCTTCCACTAAGCCCATGTCCATAACATCAAAACCCAAAGAGTTTTGAGACTCCAAGGACCTTAATTTTTCAGCAATTTCATCCAGCCTTCTGTCATAGGCCTCATACCCAGCACCCATTACTGTGAATTGATCCTCCTGGGGGTCTTCTTGCAACACTCTGCCTGCAGTGGTAGTCCCTTCTACATTAGCAGGAATGTTGATCTCTGGATGAAGGTGGGGTCCAAATACAGGGGGGTTGACATGAGGTTGGACCCTCTCATTGTTGCTTGTTCCAGCAGTCCCTAGATGGGGATCTTCTTGATTCTGCCTCTCTACCATTGCTCTTAATCTCTCTTGGCTCTGAGCCATATTGTTCATCACTTCCATAAATTGTGTCATCTAAGCCCTCATTTCCAATCTTTCATTGGCCATTTGGTTCCTGACCTCTGTAAGGTCCTGTTGTACCTGGTCCATCTGTATACCCGGAAGGTTGTTACAGGTTGGATATCTGTGTGGACAGTTGAGTGGGAATACCCGACGTCGAGCAATAGTTCCTGAGATCACAACAGAGTTAGCAACAAACAAAACAAACCTACAAAACAAACAAAGGTTAGCATGCAATGCAGTATGCTTATTTGTTTCCAAGGTATCCGGCTTGGCACTTGGTTTTGACCTTTCCAGACCCTTGAAGATGCTGTTGATGTTGCTTCGAAGGAAACTCAAATGGAACAAACCAACACATATATTACAAGAGGTAACTGATACATAGTTTGTTCTTTACAAAACATGCCCCGAGGGGTCAAAATACAACATAAGAAAATAAAAGTACATGAAATGAAAACAGCAACAAGCAAAAGTCAAACACCAAGACCAAACTCATCCTCCTGAACTTCCTTGAGAAGTGCCTCAGTCACAGGATCAGCTGGACGTTCTGTGAGATTCCTGATAAGGAGATTCCTGGTAGTAACAACTGCAGTTAGCTTCTTGTGTTGACTCTGGTCCTTTGACCTCTTGACTCCAGCTCTAATCTTCAGCTCTGAGATCTCCCTCTGGGCTGCTTCCAGGGCTTCCTGTTGCTCTCTTGCACTAGCTTCCAGCTGCTCAATCTTGTCCTGAGTCCTCTTATCTTCCAGAGTACGAGCTTTGGTGATCCTGACCCACCTAGCTTGACTCTCCTTCAGATACAAATCAGTCCTGGCTTTCTGAAACTGAGCTTCCTTGCAGGCATTCTTCAAGATCTGTTCTCCAGCCCTAGACTTCTTGATGTAATCTTCAGACTTCTCAATCCTAGCCAGATGCTCCACTTTCAGCTTCTCTAACCTTTCAATATCCAACCTACCATCACTCCTCTCCTAGAGGGTCTTCTGTAGGGCCTGAGTCAACTTCTTATTTCTTTCTTTCAATTTCTCAAACTCCTCCAGACTGACAGTGACAGGAGGTGGTGCTGAGGATGGCCCAGGCATATCCTCCATGGTGAAGGGCATCCCAGAAAATTGAGCCATGGCATGGGACCACTCATAGTACTGTGCTGATGCTACATTGTTGCACTTCCCCAGAATGGTTACTCCTTTAGTTTGAACATTGTCCCAGGCCCAGGCTGCTTGCCTGACAATAGCCAGATTAGGCTTGTTCTCACAGTAAAGAGTCTCAGCCAAGTCTTGTGCCTTAGGAATGTGGACCAATGCATAGCCCAGTTGTCTTTTGAATAGCAGAGGGTTGTAATTGATGCAACCCTTAACTCCTATCAGGGGTACATTGGGAAACTGCCCACAACTGGTGATGATGTCCCTGCCTTTTGTGCTTTGAGTGCACCACCTGATATCAGCTGAGGTCAAAGCAGTGAGTCTTCTAGCCTAGTTTCTTTGCTGGTGAGGGTTCAAGAATGCATCAGTCTTTGGCAAATGCTTGAGCATCCAAGTATGGAATAAAGGAGCACAGCATCTCACTAATCTTCCCCTCTGCTTTTCATTCCTCTGGTGTACTGAGTAGTAGAAATCTCCCAGTAAGGTGGGCACTGGGTTCCTCAGGATGAAAAGATGGATTGCATTCCTACCCACAAACTTAGGCTCATCTGCAAATAAAATAATCCCATATATGCTCAAGGCCAATAAAGCACATACTGCTTTCCACTCTCCCAAAGAAGCCTTCAGGGTAGCTTGAGAGATCAAGAAATCCAGATGTAGACCAGAGATTCCAGCCTTAGCAGTCATATGCTGCTCAATCAGAACTGGTTCCAAATGCAATGCCCTTGCCACTTCTTCATTACTTGGGAAATCCATCTCAGGGTTGAAAGGGACTCCACCCCTGATAGGTATACCAACCAATGATGAATACTCCTCTAATAAAGGGCCCAACTGAAAATCCTGAAAAGTGAAACACCTCAGAGGGGGATCATAGAACTGCAAGCAAGTATGAATCAGGCTCCTCTGTGAAGGGTCCAAATCCACAACCACATCAAGTATGCCTCCATAGTGTTCTCTGAATAGTGGTATATGGTCTGGACTAATCAGGGTCTGAATCCTCCTGATGTCAGCTAGCTCAGGCTGAAAGAAATGATAGGAAATGTTACTCTTCTTAGGTGCCATGTGGTTGAAGAAGAGTTGAGACAGGTGCTGATGATAACACTAAAAATGGGCCACTGGCTGGCTGGTGCAGGTGACTGAAGCAGGTAGCTGACAGTAGATGCTGATGAAGATAGGTCTATGCTGATGATGGGGTCAAAACCAATCCAAAAATAAAGTATGGATACCCTGAAAAACAAATAAGCAAATGTTAAAATGATGCAATGATGATGTATGCAAATGATATGCAAGGGTTTGTGACTGAGCTGGATCTGATCAAGTGCTCTGATATAAGTCCAGGTATGTTCAAGAAATCCAGATGGAGGTCTATAAGTCCAGTAACCAAGGTGAGGGACTCAAATAAAGAGTCATATGTCCAGGGTTAAGAAATCACAAGAACTGTTCCAACATGGAGTACTCTTAATCAAACAAAGTAACAGGGTATGCTGAGGTCAAGGGTACCTGCAGACCTGTAAACAGCCCAACCCCCTCACAGGTGGTGTTCTAAAACAAGGATCCTCAAACTCGGATCAGTTATGAGAAATGTAAACACTTCTAACCCGGAGGTACAGTGTTTACAATAACCATAAAAGTTCCTCCTCTAATTCACCTCAGTTTCTGAAGGTCAATACTAAAGGTCATCCAGACTTAGCAGGCTTCCCAGATAGCCCTAGTATTGCAGGAAATCTGCAACACAGAGTTCTCAAGAAGAAACCCATATCTAAACCGTGTTTCATATTCCCGCACCAGACCGAGATGGAATGGGAAAGAATATGAACCACTCTAGCCTAGGTGTCACTCAGGTCCCAGGTATAGGACCTCAACTCTCAATAGAACACCCACCCACCAAAGCAACAAAAGAGATCCAGCCAGCACAGTATGACAGTATGATGTATATAAAGCAATAAAAAGCAATAAAACAACTGTACATAAAGCAGTAAACAAGATAAATATACAAACACAGATAGCACCTAACACCCCAATAAACACAAATCAAACAAGCGCTAGGAGGAACCCACAAAAATAACCAGAAGCCCTGGTTGCAATATAAGCTTCCCCAGCAGAGTCGCCAAGCTGTCGCTCCCGATAAATGGGACTGGCCCAGATAAAGGTACAGACGCGAACGGTCGGCGAAAAGAAACAATGAGAACACACAGCAGTGAACTCACTGGAGATGAAAAGAGTCACCAGCTAGGCATTTTTATCCCGGAGGAAAGGTAATGCTGCATAGACCTAGAAAGATATGGATAAGACGGTTGCGAACCAGAGAGACTGAGAAAGGGGGTTGGTTACAACCTGGGAAGGTATTAGCACCCAGATTGTCCGTCGTACTCGACGGGATCCACGCTTAAAAGATTTGTGTTTTAAAGGGGTAGTGTCAGTGCAATTTGTGTGTAAAAGAGCTGGAAAACAAAATGTACAGGTGTCAGTGTAAAAGAAGTGTAAAGTGTGATATATACAGTGTCAGTGCAGGGATAAGAATGAAATGCTCGTGACTATGAGGCTTAAAAGAATGAAGCTGGAAGGAGGGGGGATATACAGAGACTTTTGTTCGATAACCGTTAAGTTATGCCTACGTATCCTCTCGTGCAATGAGGAAGTCAGAACACCGTAGTTCAACCCAAAGAGACTGAAAGATGAATTGACTTGTGAACTGCTTACTTGTCTATGCTCAAGTGTATGACCTGTCTGGCTCAGGTGCAAACTGTCTTGCATTAGACAGAAGAAGCGAGTTCTCGTTTGTGAGTGAGTGAGATGAGAAAAGAATCCCGAAGGAGACGATTATTGTTTGTTTTTGTGTTTTCAGTCTTTTATTGCTTTTGAAAGTTTGTCATAAGTTAATGAGCTTAAGCCTAAACCAATGGGTTAGTAAACTCATCACATCTTCCCTCTGATTAGGGGTAATGAGAATACCTTAAGTGTGAAGTCAGTTTCTCACACTTAATCACCTTGGTGTAGGATTAAGATCATTAACCTACTTGTGATTATTTAGATGTTTTGTGGTTTTTGTTTAGTGTTGAGTAATGAGATTAAGCCATAATCAGGGATTAAACAGACTCATTACACCATCCTAATAGAAGGATAATAGATGAGAATGTTTAAGCTGAGGAAAGCTCCTCAACTTAATCCATGATAGGGATTAAACTCATGACAAAACAAGCCTTTGATTAAGTGGATTTTATTTAATGATATGATGATGAAATGTTTTTTAGGGTTTGTAAGACAACTTGAGGGGGACTTGTCCATTAACACTAGGGTTAGTCCTTCTTAACCAATTAAGGAAGAATTAGAACCCTAATGCAAGGCCCAAGTTACAAGTGTGAAGTCTTGATGATTATTATGTGAATTAATTAGAGGATTTAAACACATTAAGGGTTCAACACTTAGGATTAAAGTTATACACTCCATCCTAATAGAAGGATGCAGGCATAAGCTTAATCACAAAGCCTTAAAGCCTTTAGGGTTTAGTCCCTGATTATGAGGTGAGAAGAGAAGACTCAATGAGACACAAAGGTAAAACTAAGTGGGGGACTAATCAAAACCCTAATCATTGTCATGCTTGGTTGTTCCTATGGTTTGTGAGGTTTACAAGAAAGAACTTCAATGGAACCACCAGGAAGCAGATGAAAGGATCAGGAGAAGCAAAGCAACTTGCTTCATTTAAGAAGACAAGTCACTTGAGGAAAGAAATTAAGAAGAAGAAGAAAGAGCAATCTCAATCTAAAACACAATACAAAATGCAGCAATGATTCATAAGAGAGATGAAAAGAAATTGTGAGAAGTGAAGGCAAATTCACTTCTCAAAGTAACTTACCACCTGAAAAGTTAGTGAAAGGAATGAAATGCAATGCAAAATGAAATGAAATGGCATGATGCAAACCAAAACCAGAAGCACATATGAGATGATGATGATGCTATGAGATGCTGCAAACATGAATCAAGACATGAGGATGATCATATGAACAAATGGATGCACATGGAGCAAGTTTAGGACCATGATCATACATGAAAAGTTATGAGATGCAAATGGCATACAACATGGCAAATGAAAGATGCAACGATCAAACATGCTTTCAATATGCCTTAAGATGTTAAACGAAACAAATGGATGCACAAAATACTATGGCAAGTCAAGGTATGAATGCAAATGCAAGATGGATGCATATGGAAGCCCAAATTAGGGTTTATGATTAATGCATCAAACAAAAACCAAAATTAGAAGCAAACATCAATATAAAAAATTGAAAATGCACACAAAGGATCCCTAAACCTATACTAACCCACTGCCCAAAGGAGAAGTTCCAACTCTTAACCTAGTTCAAGTTATGATTTTCCTAAGTTTTCTAGGGTTTTAGGGTTCCTTAACAAGAAAAATGCCTAACAAATGGAAAATGCAAGATCAATTCATTCCAATTTAATCTCACAAACTACATGATATGCTAAACACAATGCAAAAAGAATCAAAGTCCAACTCTCAATGGTTAGGCAGAAATGATTTTTGGAAGTTTGGATCAAAATAATGCCTTGAAAATGAATTAATTCCATGGAAAATTCTCAAAATGCATCAAGATCAAAAAAGAAATTTGGTTTGAGGGTTGGACAATGTTTCTAAATGTTTTTAAATGTTTCATGAATTTTTTGGTGATTTTTAAATACCTAAAAGTATTTTTAATTAATTAATTCTCATTAATTAATTAAAAATAAACTTTTAAATATTTAAAAATATTTTTTGAATGAAAAAAATAAAAATAAAAATATTTTTGGGTTCTGAAATTTAATAAAAGTTTGTATAAAAAATTTCAGAATTTTTGAATAAGTTTTGCTATTTTTAAATAAATGCACAAATTAAATGAGAAAAAATGAAATAAAAAATAATGAAAATGAGAAGTAATCATATCCAACGCATCAGATTCAAAGTTGGGGGGTCAGCTGTTGACTTGGCGCGTGAATCAAGGGTCAGGATGGACTCTGACTTAAATCAGGTTTTATGAATCAATTAAATGGGATTAATTAAGTTAATGGAGATTAGGGCAAAATGGATGCATCTGGGCCACACAAACACGCGCCAGTCAACCTAAGTCAATGGATCCAATGCACCAGATTCAAACACCAATTAATTACAGGGATTAGGGTTAAGTACTTTCAGGTGACCGGAGGGAAGCTCCGGTCATCTTCTCCGGCGGGTTGAAAACCCTAGATCATGATTCAGGCCACCATTCACCAAATTGAAAGCAGGGAAATGTTCCTCTACCCAAACCCCACTCAAATCACCCCTCAAACAAAATTTATCATTCGAAATCAGTGAGAATCGAAGCCAACAAGATTCACGGGTAAAATTTCAGAGTGCAATAAAATACTCATTTCTTCACTATTTTCAAATCTAAGGACATCCCCATGACCAGCAAGACATACACTATCAATTTATAACATAAAATGCAAGCTCTGTGAGAAAAAGTTCATGGCCATACCTGAGGGTGAAGCTTCTGGTTCTGGGCTTTCTGGGCTGTTCTTTGGTGCAAACTCACTCCAATGATCCCCCTTGTACTAATGGCAAGCTTGGATGGAGTTTAAACAGGCTATTTTGAGAGGTCCAGTTCTGGTGTATCAGAAAATGGGGTTCTTATGTAGGCTGTTTCAGATCATTGTGAGGGATGATATTGGTTCTATGAATGTTTTCTGGTTGATTGGTGAAGATAGAATGAGTGTTTGATGACTGTGCAAGGAGATTCGAAGAAGAGAAGTTCTTTGACAGTTTTTGTGAAGGCTGTGTTCTGGCTTGTTTCAATGGCCAATTAATTGCTATAACACTCCCACAATATATGAATAGCCTGTGGAGCAGGTCAGTAGAGGTGGTTGCTTACTGTTCCAAGAGTATGGGGGTTTTGGCCAAAAAGTCAATGTGATTGGTACTTGCAGCATGGGCTATGGCAGCAACTATCTAAGGGCTTGTCTTGCCTCAGCTTGAGTCAAGGATGACCCTCAGATTGCTTGTGAATGTCTGCAGCATGTGGATCATGAGCTATGCTAGATCTTGCAACTTGCCCACTTGTGCTTTCTTGTGATTTTGTGTTATGTACATGAGATGATTCTTGCTGAATTTTGTTGCATGGAACTTCATTTAGTCATGGCAATGCATAGAAACCAATTGGTGATCACACAATTCATGGGAGGATGATTTTGCCAAGAATCCCTCTTTGCATCTTTATGAAAAATGACTTATGGATTTCTTGAAAATCAAGTCACAAAAATGAAAGATTCCTTGGGCCAATTCTGTTTTTAGGTCATGTGTGATGTTTGTGTAAAGGTTTGACACCAATTATAAGTCACAAATTGCCTTGGTACAAGATTTTGCAAGTTTTCCATTTGGTGCATAACTTGAAATTTAGTGATTTTTGCCAATTTTGATGAACCATAACTTTTGATCCAAAATGAATTAGGTCATGTTCTTGTACTTTTTGAAAAGGGAAAGATCTATTCTACAACTTTCATGACCAAAGTTTTTCCATTTGAAGCATTTTTGGATCAAAAAGTAAGGATTGAAAAGTTGCCTAAAATGACAAATTCCTTAAAAGTCAAACTTGCCCCAAAAAGTCAACTTCGCAAAAACTTGAAATTCTTGAATTTTGTGAACTTCCAACCTCTTCTATGATCAAATAAAGATCATATACAATCAAAATTATGAAGAACTCCCTTTGGTTGGGTCATTGGGGGCCCCAGATGCCCTGATTTTGCACTGACTTGTTCAGAAAGTCAACTCTTGATCAGATGACTTCCCCATGGAATTTCTTCATGAAAATTGATATGCATACTCCCTATACCATATAGAGACCAATAGAAACAAGAATGACCAAAAATTTTGGAGTTATGGCCTCTGAAACCAAAACCCTAATTTTAGGTCATCTGTGCAGTCAAGCCTGGCTCTGCTTCCATACCAATCCCAGTTCTTGTGATTCTTTGACAATATTGACTTTGAGAGGATATAATATGATACTTGAACATACATAGACCCCTTTGAAGTGATTGATGGCCTTTGGAGTGGCTCAAGAAGCTCTTGGATTGCTCAGATCACAAACCCTAGATGCAGATGACTTAGAACCAATGCAGTGGATCAAAAATGTGATATGAGATGGTATGATTGTGTTTATGCATATGGAATGATCATAAGCCATGTTGAAAAGGGTGAGGGCAAATTTGGGGTGTTTACAAGATGTTTTTGGGTTTTGTTTGGTTTTAAGTAATGAGTTTAATCTCTAATCACAAATTAGTGAACACATTACACCATCCTAATAGAAGGATAATAGATGAGAACACTTAAGCTAAAGAAGATTACTCAACTTAATCCATGGTTAGGGATTAAATTCATAATATAACAAGCCTTTATTAAGTGGATTTTAATTAAGGGATGAGATTAGGAAATGGGTTTTAAGTTTGTAAGACAACTTGAGGAGGACTTGTCCATTAAACACTATGGTTAGTCCCTCTTAACCATAAGGAAGAGTTAGAACCCTAATGTAAGGCCCAAGTTACAAGATAAAGTATTAATTATTATTAATGTGGCTTGATTAAGAGGTTTAACCAAATTAAAGGTTTAACACTTAGGATTAGAGTTATACACTCCACCCTAAGAGAAGGATGCAGGCATAACCCTAATTCCAAATTCCTATAACTTTAGGAGTTTAGTCTCTAATTATTGAGATGAGAAGAAAGACTCAAGGAGACTCAAAGGTAAAAGACTAAGGGGGACTATACACAACCCTAAAAATTATCATACTTGGATATCCTAGGGTTTGTGAGGCTTAAGAAAAGGAAACTTCAAGAAGGCCCCCATGGAAGAAGCAGATGAAAGGAGGAAGAAGCAGAAGAAATAAGTTACTTACTTCCTAAGAAGATAAGTAACCTAAAGGAAGAAAGTGAGAGAGATGGAACATAAGTGAATTAGATTCACTTCAAGAACAAATAAGATGCATATGAATGAGATAAGAAGAAGTGAGAGGTGAAGGCAAATCCACCTCCCAAATAACTTACCAAAAGTACCTGAAAGTGTTAGTATGAATGCATAAGGTATAAAGCATAAAGAAATAAGTTGAAATGAGATGAAATGGTCAAAGTCAGAAGTTTTTATGCAATACAAATGGCATATGAGATGATGCAATGTCATACAATGTGCATATGAATGATCATACAAAGATGGGATGTCATGAAAGCATGCTTAGAAGTTTGAAACACATGGATGCTTATGAAATGAAATGAATGAAAGACATGGAAAATGAATGAAGAAATGATCAAGCAATGTTCTAGCATGTCCTAAGATGCCTAAGATGGCATATGAATGTCTGAAATGTCATGGCAAGTTCATGTGATGATGAATATGCAAGGTGAATGCAAATGAACATGAGAAATTAGGGTATTATGAACATGTGAGATGCAAATGAACAAGACAGAAGCATACAACATGATAAAAAATTGAAACCAATCTCAATCAAACCCTAAACCCACACAAAGTCACACCCCAAAGGAGAAGGTCAGAAGCCTAACCTATTGAAAGTTATGATTTTCCTAAGTTTGCTAGGGTTTTTGGGTGATGCAAAAAGAAAAATGCAAATCAATTTGAAAATGCAAGATAAATTCATGAGGAAAATATCCTATAAACTACATGCAATATGTAAAAAAATGAAAAACGAATCAAGTTCAAACACTTCTTGGTTAGGCAGAAATGATTTTTCAAAGTTAGGGTTAGAAAATGTGATTTTAAAGACCCTTAATTCATAGAAAATTGTGAAATTATGATCAAACCTAAAAAGAAATTTGTATGAAGAGTTTGAAAATGTTTCTAAATGTGTTTGAATGGTTCTTGATTTTTTTGGTGATTTTTAGAAACCTAAATGCATTTTTAATTAATTAAAATATTTTAATTAATTAAAAATAACATTTAAATATTTTAAAAATACTTTTTAAATGCAAAAAATAAAATAAAAATCATTTTCAGATTGAGAAAAATATTTAAAATCAGATTGCAAAGTTTCATATTTTTGTGATGAGTTTTGGTATTTTTAATAAATTATGCAAAGGAAATGAAAATAAAATAAAATAAAATGAATTAAAATGCAAGTCAACTGATCCAATGGCCCGGGTTTAAACTAGAGTTGACTACACACGCAGATGGGTGGATGAGATTCACTCTGATTAATTTATTTTAATTAAACTTAATTAAACTAATTAAATAAAAGATTAAAACTAATGAAGCATCTGGGTCGTCCACACGCGCGGGAAGCTGGATCCAATGGCCCAGATTTAAACTAGCCTAATTAATTAAAAATATGCCCTTATGACTTTCAGGTGGCCGGAGAAGACCTCCGGTCATCTTCTCCGGCCATACTCTCTCCCTGAATCTCTCAAAACTCCACAAAAACTCACCACAAGCTCCAGAATGGATCCTTAAACATCAACAAACTCAAATCCAGCAACAAAAACAATTAATCATGCGTGAATGAAGAGAATCGAAGAAGAACAAAAATTAGGTCAAAGTTTCAGAGATTTGGTTCATGCTTATTTCTTCATCATTTTCAAAACCAACAAGTGCAGTGTGATCAGGAGAACATGGGGAACATTTCTAGAACATAAAATAAGACTTCTGGAAAAAAAGTTCTAAAGTGCTACCTGAGATGAAGCTTTCACTCCCTGAGCTTTTTGGCCTCTTTCTTGGTGCAAATCCCCCCCACTTGATCCCCTTGTGCTTCTGGAAGGCTTGGATGAATTTTAAATGGCTTGGTTTGGAAGATTCAGTTCTGGTTTGGGAGAGTTCGTATTTTTGCTTGAGTGGCTTTTAGGGCAAAATGGAGGGTGCTTTATGTTCTATGGATGATTTTGAGGTGAATGGTGAAAGAATGAGTGAGTTTGAGTGGCTAGGCAGTGAGATTCGAAGACTTGAAGTTTTTGCAAGTTTTTGGCAATCTGAGCTTAGGGTTCCATTCAGGCTTGTGTGTGTTGTGTGATCAGAAAGTTGTTGTGGCACAAGCTGATTGGTATGGGAGGTTTTTGCAAAAAGTCAAGATTGTATACTATGAGGTATGGGTACGAGTCAGAGCTGGCTTGGGGTCTTGTCCTACCTCAGCTTGCATCAAGGATGGCCATGGGATTGGATTTGAGGATCTGGATGGCATGATACAAGAGTTATCACATGTTTTGCAAATTTCCCTCTTTGAAATTTCTTGGATCACAAGCTATGAAAACCTTAGGTCCAATTCCCAATTCTGATCAAGGCAAGTTTTTTGATGTTGTAATGATGTTTAGAAGTCACTTAGAGGTCATGAAAGTACTTAGAACTTGAATTTGCAAAAATCCCTCTTTGGCATGGAACTTGAAATTATGTGATTTTTTCCAACTTTGAAAGGCCATATCTTGAGTTCTAGGATGAATCAAGACATGTTCTTGTACTTTTTGAAAAGGGAAAGATCTAATCTACAACATTCATTCCCAAGAATTTTTCATTTGAAGCATTTTTGGTCATGAAAGAGGAGGTTGAAAATCTTTCCCAAAATGGAAAGTTTGCATTTCAAGTCATTTCCAAAAATGGCAAGTTTGCAATTGGCTCCAAATTCTTCAATATTGTGAACTTCTAACCACTTATAAGATCAAATAAAGATCATATAACTTCAATTTGATGAAAATAACCCTTTGGTTCCATTGTTGGGGGCCTCAGATGCCCTGATTTTGACTTAACTTGCTCAAGAAGTTACCCAATGATCAGATGACTTCCACAATGAATTTCTTCATCAAACTTGGTACACATGATCCTTATAACATATTAAGAACATTAGAAACAATAATGACCAAAAACTTTGGAGTTAAGGCCTCTGAAACCAAAACCCTAATTTTGGTCATCTGTGTAGGAAAACCCTAGCTCTGCTTTCATGCCTTTGCCAATTCTTGTGATTTCTTGACTTCCATGAACTTTGGGGAGTATAATATGATTATATAACACACATGGACCCTCTTGGAAAGCTTTAAGACCTTTGGTATGGCTCAGATTGATTCTTGGATTGCTCAGATCACAAACCCTAGATGTAGATGGAATTGAACTATGTAGTGAGACAAATATACAATATGATATAGTATTCTTATGCTAATGCAAAAATGAAATATCACAAGCCAAGGTGTGAGAAAAAGTGAGGGCAAATTTGGGGTGTTTACAATGGCCCTCTCAAATGAGAGGGTTTATATAGAGAGCCCTCAATGCGTGGCTAACAGTTCCTATTTTGGGCCTGGATCGCGGATCCCACGAACATAGGTAACTGCCAGAAACCAACCGTCGGGCGAGCACCCTGGTTGGGAAGGATGTGCGTCGAGCACACAATCGTACGAGCAGGATCTGTCACGGCCGAATCTGATGAACTCTGCTGACCCTGGGCAGCGGTCTAGGATGAGGATAACAAAGGTTGACCACGAGCATACGTGGGCCAACCATCCGGGACCATTCCAAAAAGTATACTTAAGGTGGGTCCCTTGGGTACTTGTGCTATTGGGCTATTTCGTGGATTGGAAAGATTGGGCCAAACCTAGTTATTGGGCCAGTCTAGAATAGAATATTCTAGACCATCTCCATTTAATTCCCATACATCATTAAACTTAATTACCACCATAAACCCTCACTAATCACCACTCTTTTCATGATTCCCTCCAATTTTTAATTATCAAGCCTAATTTGAATTACCAAAGCAAGCTCCATTCCACCAAATTCCCATGCCAAAACTCTTTAAATAGAGGCATTTTCTCATTCATTTAACAAGCTTGTGATAGCCAAAACATATCTTGCAAAATATCCTCCCAAACCACAAATTCACCAAAGGTATTCTCTCTCTCTTTTGAAAGTTATCAAGAATTTACCTTGACTTCTTAATCAACTTTGAGCTAAACCTTCATCCTTTTCATTTTTATTCATCAATTTTAGTAGATCAAGCTTGGTATTGGATCAATTTGAAGATTGTTCTTGGTAATTCACTTTTTCCATGGTTCCACCTTTATCATCAACATTCAAGATGTAGTTCCTTGATACTTTTGGTTATTGATCTTTTAGATCATTAATTGTTGTTTGATTGCAGGTGTTTCACTGTGTTTTAACTTTAAAATTCATGCTAATTCTGTTCATGATCATAAAGTGTTTGAAAAAAGTTTTGAAAGAGGGATCATATTGATTTTTAGCATTATTTTGATTCTGCGCATAGAGTAATCAGTTACCACTCTGGTAGTAACCGGTTACCTATGTTAGATTTTCCAAAAACTATTTTTTTGTACTGGTAACCGGTTACCACTCTGGTAGTAACTGGTTACTCTGAAACAGAACTGAATATTTGGCTTATTTTGGAGCCATTTTTTGTTCCTTTTCTCTCTTCTTCTCCTATATTCTTATTTTTACCTTGGGAGACATTTTTGGAACTGATTTCTCTTTAATGTCAATGAACTTTTGGTGTAAATTAGAATGGTTAATATTCATTAGTTCAAATCTACCTCTAAGTGAATTATTTAATTCACTTTAGGTACTTTGTATTAGTGATATATTTTCATACTTGAATCCACCAAGATGAGTGAATGAACTTAAAGATGAAAGAATACCATAAGTGTAGTTGAATTTGGTATTCATCTATATTTTCATGTGGTATTGCATTCGGATGGCGATTTATATATCGTTTATCTCACATGCATTAGCACTAACATCATTAACCTTAATTGGTTTTGTATGACCTCATTTGTAGGTTAATTACTCCATAAATTACTCGACGATTGCTTAACATACACCTAAATGTGTCCCGAAATCGGAATAACAGTCCAATTGGATACTTTCAATTTCGTGGACCGGACCTTGTGTTGGTCGTGTAATCCTAAAGTGATTGATCTTTTTGCATTAAGATCCAAGACTTGTGAAGTTTGATGTTTAGTTGCTTTGGATCTCCCAATCTTCTTTCAAACTTCATTTAATTTGGTTTTAATTGCTTTGATTAATTACTATAGTGTAAGATACTAAGCGGAACTGGGTGCCTTTTCGGTTTTTGGCATTAAATGCCTTGTTATTCTTTTGGTTGTGGATGATTAAGTTCACAATACCACTATTATGTATATTGTTATTATTACTATACTAACATTTTAATTTCCTTCTTGCACCTTTATCTTCTTTATTTTTATTATGCTTTTATATTTTTTTACCATCCATTATCATGTTTATATTCTTGCTATTATATTGTTGTGTTGGTTTTTATTTTGTCCACTTGGACACAAAAACATTAATAAAGGCTTAAACCATAAAAAACTTAAATCTTTATATCTTGGACTATTGGTTACTAGCCTATGCTTTGGAGTGGTTCACCTATGGAAAACTTTAAAGTATTGATGGAATTTTGGACTTAGAATTAGGGCTCTTATCCCTTTTTATGGAAGTGTTAATCATTGAAGACTTGCCTTTATTTGGCATTGGTTTCTATTTGCTTAAGGATGGAATTATTTTTAATGCTTTGAGGTAGCTTCATTTCGGTTAGATTATTATTTTCCTTAGCTTTTATTTTATATACTAGGTTAGCCTCTTCATCTCTTCCCCCTTCTTCAATTTTCAAAACTTCCTTCTTTTTCAAAGGATAATTGTTTTCAAAACCATCACCTCTTTAATAAATAAAACCTTGACTTTTGTCAAGTAGAATTTACTATTTATTTTTTTTAAATCAATGAATAAAAAGAACCAAACTCATTTAAGTTTTTGTGTGCCTTTGTGCACCTTTGTTTGTTCTCTATTTGTACAAGTGTCGATTATGAGTCATTATTATTTAGTCGGGTGCAAGTCTCTCAATCTCCATGGTTGTAATTTGATGTAATTGAGTCTCTTGTCATTCGTGGGGGTTTAGTGGCATACTCGTCGATTTTATCCGAGTTGGTGACCTCCCCATAATGATGTATGAGTCCATGCTTTCATTCTCAAGGAAGATTTGTTAGGCTATCCACTTGAAAATGACCAATTCTCTTCACTTAATAAAATCAATCATAACCAACTCTTTTCAATATTTGTACCACAAACTACGGGGTTTTGATCTCGCATTGCACATTGTGGGTACGTAGGCATGAGGTGGTAAACCTCTCCAAACACAAACATTTAAAAATTAATTCTTTTCTCATCCTTCCACTCTCTTTTGCAAACCATTTTCAAACCAAAAGCAATAATTTTTTCAAAGGGTTCCCGTGGAGTACCAAAGACATTTTGGGTGCGTAAAACCTTCCCATTTTGTAACTTATCCCCTTACCCGGTTCTTTGCTTGTTTCTTTAGATTTTTTGCTTTTAGATTTATTAGGATTTATTCTCTCTTTTTTCCATTTCCACTTGGAATAAAATAAAAGCGCGACGGCGACTCTGTTACTTTGAGTTAAGTTAACTAATAGCTTACGCACATGATTTTACCACTACAGAAAAGTGGTGACTCTGCTGGGGAGTAGACCCTAAGTGGATTTGGCCTACTTTGATTTATTTACTTCTTTGGTATGATTTGTTTGTTATTTCTTGTTCTGTTTCAGTTTTGGTGATCCTCTGTGGGTGAGATAGATTCTATACCCGGATCTGAGTGAACTTATGATAAGATGGAGATATTCGAAGTGATACGCGTTGGAGTAGTCCAAAGTGATATTAATTCGATAATCTGCACTCAGTTAGGCTCTATCAGATTACTGATGACATGACGAGTATTCGTATCATGGAATTACTTTCGACCTTGAGCTGATCATACTGAGGACCGTAGAACCTTTAACCCATCCAAGAGTCGAAGGTAGACTTACAATAAGGTTTGAGATCAAGCCGAAGGTGAACTCGAAAATGAAAGACCAAGCCGAACATGGATGTTCAAAGATTGAGATAACCCAAAGGTATACTCAAACAAGGATACAAGACCAAGCCGAAGGTGGACTCGAAAAAGTAAGACTAAGACGAAGGTAGACTTGCAATAAGGTTTGAGATCAAGCTAAAGGTGAACTAGAAAAGGTAATACCAAGCCGAAGGTGGACTTACAAAGAATGAGACTAAGCCAAAGATAGACTCAAAAAAGGATACGAGACCAAGCCGAAGATGGAATCCAAAAAGTAAGACTATGCCGAAGGTAGACTTAAAATAAGGTTCAAGATGAAGCCGAAGGTGAACTCGAAAAGGTAAGACCAAGCCAAAGGTGGACTTATAAATAATGAGACTAAGCTGGAGGTAGACTCAAACAAGGATACGAGACCAAGCCGAAGGTGGACTCAAAAAAGTAAGACTAAGCCGAAGGTAGACTTACAATAATGTTTGAGATCAAGTCGAAGGTGAACTTTAAAAGGTAAGACCAAGCCGAAGGTGAATTTACAAAGATTGAGACTAAGACAAAGGTAGACTCAAACATAGATATGGGACCAATCCGAAGGTGGACTCAAAAAGGTAAGACTAAGCCGAAGGTAGACTTACAATAATGTTCGAGATCAAGCCGAAGGTGAACTCGAAAAGGTAAGACCAAGACGAAGGTGAAATTTCAAAGATTGAGACTAATTCGAAGGTAGACTCTAACAAGGATACAAGACCAAGCCGAAGTTGGACTCGAAAAAGTAAGACTAAGCTGAAGGTAGACTTACAATAAGGTTCGAAATCAAACTGAAGATGAACTCGAAAATAGTATCATACGTGGATGATAACTCAAAGGAACGAAACCAATCTTGGGCAGAATCGAAAAGCATTTACCACACTCGGGTGATAAAGCCAATAAGACACACTGTGAGTGAACTTGAAAAGAGAATATCATACTTGGATGATAACTCGAAGGAACGAAATCATACTTGGACGGAATCGAAAAGCATTTATCACACGTGGGTGATAAAGCGAATAAGACACACCGTGAGTGAGCTTGAAAAGAGACTATCATACTTTGATGATAACTCGAAGGAACAAAATCAAACTTGGACGAAATAGAAAACATTTATCGTACTTGGGTGATAAAGAAAACAAGACACACCATGAGTATTCTTGAAAAGAGATTATCATACTCGGATGATAACTCGACTGGGGATGACAAGTATTTAGTGGTAAGAGTGATAGTGTTATGATCCTCAAGTTTGTTTTGACAACATGCTGAGGAATGAACTTGGCATTCTTTTTGGGAATATTTTGGTATGAATGATGATTCACAGTTTCGAGCTTTCGTGCAAGGTACCAAAACTAGCTTATGCTTCGTATGCATATGTTTGAATTTTTCCAAGGCGTAATGCTCCACAATTATGGGAATGCTACGCTTTAGAGGATGCAAGTGTAATAATGATTACTAAATGCAAATTCAAGGGTGACCTCCTGGTGAGGAGGTAACAAGTATCCCTGGCGACTTTACTAGGGAGAAATAATCACTGAATTGATTCCATGAATCCCTGTGGGGAATAACATCTTTACTAGTGAGGATGCTAATCATATATTGGATCTGAACTGCCACAACTGCCAAAAATAAATTGGAATTTGAGAGGTTGAAGTGTGATGACCCTGCTGGGGAAAGTATCTCCTGACAAAAACTTGCTTGGGGAGGAATGCTACCCGTAGAATTTCGTTGGGGAAATGACAACATTCTGACCTAGCTGAGGAAAGGCTCTGTTGATACTCTATTGAGGAAAAATTCAGCGAGGGAATCACTCAAGCACAAAGTTCTTTCTTGGGGAAGATATGCCAATGAATATTGGTCTTTGGTTGGGGAAGACTACGAACAACATCATGCAAGAAGGAAAACCATCTGCCTTCTCACTATCTTCACCATTGCTAGGGAATAAGAAATCCTCATGTACTACTGGGGGTAAGAAGACTCTTGTGGATAAAACCTCTCTGTTGTAGGGGACCAGATAAGGCGCCTTCTGTTGGGTGTTTCTCCTAGGATTTTCATCCTAGTACAGACGCGAAAGTGGCGCGGAAAAGGAAGAGTCGCCAACCATACATTTTTATCCCGAAGGAAGGGTAATGCTGCACAAACCCGAATGAAGGAGAAAACGGGATCTTACGATCCAGAGAGAAAAGGTTAGGGAATCAGTTACAAACTGGGAAGGTATTAGCACCCTATATCGTCTGTCGTACCCGACGGGATCCACACTTGCTAGCACTGTTTCAAAGGGTGGAAGTATCTTCTACTGCATTAACTGCTACTGGAAGGGACTTAAAAGAAATAAGAAAGAATGAAATGAAAGGATATAGAGATGAAATGGCACGAAGAATGAGGAAAGAGACTGAAGGATTGTATTCACCAAGCATTGTCGCTTGTGCCTACGTATTCCTTTTGTGCAATAGGAAAGTCAGTACATCGTAGTTAAACCCAATAAAACTGACACAACTTGATTGTGTTTTTTAGAAGGGGATTTCTTTTGTCTAAGCTCAAGTATTGTAGGCTCGCTTGAAATGAGTGTGTTTACCGTCTTGTAAATGACAAGTAGGAGCAAGTTCTTTTGTTTAAAATGAGGGAGATGAGAAGATAATTCCCGAAAGAAAGATGTTTATTATTTGTTGAAGTTTTTTAGAAGATTTTTATTTGAGAGTTTGCATTGGAGAGTGTATTCAAGTCTCATTCAATGAAGTATGTACTTCTTACATCACTCCAAAATGGAATGAGGAAGAAGCACACCCAATAAAGGAGAAGATCCCTAAGAATTGGTTCCAAAGATTAGGGATTATGTACACTAACCCATTGTACTTATTAAGTGTTTTTGTATTTTGAAGTGAAGAAGTATTTTTTAAGCTTTTCTTTGTGAAGATGACTTCAAGTTTAGACTTGTACATCATCATGCTAGACAAGTTTACATTACCCCAATATGGGATAGATGGAAATGCCCCATGGAATAAGTCTATGACACAAGAAGTCATTTCAACCTTTATTAAGATTTTTTTAGCCTTTTGTTTAAGAGGGAAAGAGAAATACTCAAGACACTCAAAAGGTGAAAAGTCTAAAGGAAACTAAACAATCCTAAGTAAGTTGTCATGCTTGGATATCCTAAGTTAGTGAATCTCAAGATCTCTATCCTAATGAAGAAGGAAGAATAGAAGAAGAAAAGAATAGGGAGAAGAAAGGAGAAAGGATTAGAAGACAACATACTTCCAAAATGGAAGTTAAGTTGCTTCTAAGGGGATGAGAAGCAATTAAGAAAAGACAAAGCATCTTAAATGCTTGCACAAACACAAGTATCAAATGTAAAAGAGAAAGTAGAAGTTGGGATGTGGAAGCACCTCCACACTCCTAAAACTTACCTAATCCCCTAAAATGGTTAGCAAATGAAGCACAAACTTTCATAAGAAATGAGATAGAAACCAATCAAAAAAAGGAAACAAAATAAATGGATGCAAAGGTACCAAGACCTTACAAGTCAGAACTCACACATAATAAAAACTTTAAAAGTTCAAAGAAATCAACCAAGATCAAACAAAATGCAAAGAAGCGCAAAAGAGATGAAGAAGTTCAAAGAAGTTTAAAAAGAAGAAGTAAGAAAGAAAATAAGCACAGGCATGAAGTGCATGAGTTAGTTTATAGTAGAATGATATAAGAGGAGAGAAAGACAAACACATATTCAAGTAAGAAGAAACAAGTAAGGTGAAGATGAAAATCAAATATGAAAAGATGACATGAGATGATCAAAGTCAGTAGCAAATGCACAAGATAACATGTTAAATATTCACAAATGATCATGCCAAGTACTCATAGCAAACAAGTTCAAGCAACTTAGCAAATACGCAAAATATTGTCACATTAGGCAAAGAATGCTTCATACATGAAATGGAATGCAAAAGATGCAAAATGTCGTAAATTATGGATGCTTGGGTATGAAGTCAGTAGCATATTAAGGATTCAATGCAAATGAGATGATGATATGGACATGTTAGAGGCACACAAGTAAGCATGAGAATCATAAGATGAAGACATGGGAAAATTTGGTCAAAAGTCCACATAAGGTACATCAAGCAAATCAAAGGATCAACTCACACCAAATGGACTAAAAAATGATCAAACAAGGCTTCTAAGAGTCTAAACACATCAAACAAACTCAAACAAGAGACCTCAAATGGTGTCATAAATTCCTTCAATCGATTAGTGATAAGGGATGTCAAGTGGTGATCATGCAAAGTTCCTTCAAATATAATCAAGCAACCATACATAAAATGACATTAAAAAATTGTAAAAATCGAACTCAAATGACCTAATCCAGAGACCAACATGCTAAAATATCAAGCAAGAACTCAAAGTTTAACCACCTTAAACAATTGGGCAAAGATCAAGTAGGAACCATGGATCAACATGCAAAACACAAGGAATAAAATGCAATTAAAAAGAGTTTTAAAAAAGAATAAAAATGTTTTCATGAACTTTGAAATGTTAATGAATGAATTCAAAAAGAGTGGTTTAAAAATGTTTGATAAGCTATGTAAAATAAATTTTTGAAGTCAAGGTATCAAAATGAGAACCATTTGAAAAAGAAATAAAAGAAAATAATGAAAAAAAATATGAAAAATGCATAAAGTCAGAAATAAAAAATGCAAAAAATTATTTTAATGTTTTAAAATGCTTCGTGATTTTTTATAAGATTTTTGGATGATTTTGTATGATTTTAAAAAATAAAATGCAAAAACTATGTAAAATAAAATGAAAATGAGAAGAAATAAGCCAGGGGGTGAAGCAATAGCAAAAACCATGTTTAAAAATATGAATGGGCTCAGGAAGGGGGTGGTAAAAGCAATGAAGCCCAGGTCCAAACACAAAGCGCATATCAACACATACAATAGTCATCAGTCAATATATTTGACTCAATCGGTTCCAATGGATGAATCTAACGCATATCATGAGGTCAAAGCAATCACAAGTAAACATGATGAGAGGTTATGATCAGCGCACACACAACAATTAACATAGAAGCACACACTACGGAATTATTGTGAAAATAGAATTCACGTGAGAGGCACGCATATTTTAATGCGCTAGCAAGCCATAAACCCTTGGATCAAACCATCGTACGATGTAATCATCATCTTCTTCCTTCAACTCTCAAATGACCTAAAAATACACAGACGCCGGAGCCCTAGCTCCAGTCATCTTCTTCGGAAAGGACTCACCAAAAAAATTCCAGAAATTAAAACCAAGCATACAAATCAACTCTAAATTACTTCCTGAGTTCAAATAGCATACTTAAATTATCAAACAATGCACCAATTAACCAAATCAAAGCCGAACATTTTTAGATCTTAAAATTTAGATCATCATTACATACATGATATACGCCCATTTTCAATTCCAAACACATCATCATGATCAACAATACTCAGAGAACCTAATGCACATCAAAGAATCAAGACCCAAGAGGTTGAAAATTGCACTAACTTGAGATTTTGCAGAAGTGAAATTACTCCTATAAATCCATCTGGAAGTTGCAGATCAAGTCCTTGAATCCTCTAATTGCAAAATAAATGCGATTAGAGCTTGAATCTGGTCTAAATTTTGAGGTTTGAAGAAGATGCAACCAAATTCGAATTGGATGAATTCCTTACTATGAGCTTAAACTAATGATGGATTTATATTCTATGGATCTTCAGGATCAAGAATGTGCAAAGAGTTTTCAATGAAACCCTAGGGAGAGAGAGTTTCGAAGAAATGAAAGTTTTGTGCAATTTCTTGAATCTGAGCAAATGAGTGGTAAAACTTCCTTAACCCGAGGAAAAACGAGCTTATATGTGATGGATTTGGGCCTTACCATAGTTAATTGCCCAATGGAAGTGTGGTTAAGTGGATTTGAATGAAAATGAAAATTTGCATGTTATGGTGAAACTCATGATTCACACATGCATGGAGCTCTTTGTGCACATGCATTGCCTTCCCTTGATCCCTTAATCAGAACTGAATTGGACTTGTAGCTTGTAATAGCTTGGTTTTCAAGTTTTGAATCAATTTGCAATTTTGCATTTTATGATGAAAGTGAGAAATTCTTCATGCAATGACATGATTCCAAAGCCAATTCCACACTAAATGAAGTGCACTTGAAGTTTATGAACTGATTTTGTCAAATGCAATCAATGCAAGTCACTTTTGAATCCTTTTTGCAAAAGTAGAAACTTTGGTTCACATGAAAAACCCTAAAACATACCTTGTGGTCTTTTTATCATAACTTGAGATTCACACATGATATGGAAGTGATCTAGTACTTTTTGGAAAGCGAGCGAGAAAGATCTTCAACTTTTATGTTTGGAAAATTTTCATTTGAAGCATTTTTTATTTTGAAAAGTCAAGTTGAATGTGACTTGAAAAGCTTCCAAAAATAGAAATTCCAAATTACAAGTCATTTCCATTTTTAGTAACTTTTTCCATGAACTTTGATTCTTGATGAATGATGTAAATATTGAAATTTTAGGGCCAAATGAAGATATGGGACCTTGAAAATCATGATTCAATCCTCAAAATGTCACAATTGACTTTTCTTCCTTCACAATTGACTTTTGCTTAGATCACAAGTAACTACCTGCCTAAAACCCTTCCATAAGGAACTAATGCCAAAATTCATCCATGAACACTTGAGAACATATATAAGACCATGACCAAAATTTAGAACCAAACAATATTCAACAGGCCTCTTGCAACCAAAACCCTAGTTTGGGTTCCTTGTGTAGGAGATAAAGCTCTGAGCTAGCTTCCTGATGAATTTTCCTCTTCTAGGGACTTGAGACATCATTTGAGCTTGTGTGAGATATAAGAGACCTGTGAACCTTGTTGAGAGACACTTGACCCTGGTCTTTGGCTTTGGATGATCACACATTTGCAAGTCACTGACCACATGCCTTATGCTCTAAGTTATGAATATTATGCTTCATCTTTCTATGTTAGAAATGCAATATTATGTATTCAAATGAAATGTTAAAATGATATGAGAATGAGAGGGAAAATTTTGGGGTGTTACAACTGCCCCTATTCAATCATTTGTTAATCTGAAAAGGATGAGAGCATTGGCTATCAGATGTTCAACATAAATTGTGACTGAATACCAAAACAAACCAGAAAATTGGCACTCTAACGGAGAAGAAGAAAAGGGATATAAACCAAACCAACTAAAACCTCTTCTTGGAGAACTTTGATGCAGATAATTGTCATTTTAACGATGCCAGGAGACTACTTACTTGCCACAACCACGATGAACTTGGAACCCTGTCTTTTATACGACACTGGACGACTACTTGCTTGCCACAATGACAGTGGACTTGGTGCACTTAAGTTTGTGGAATATAAATGCATTGATCAGGATAAACAAATCCTCTTCATATATTCTACGGGGATATACAGCAGCAGGATAATAGAATCCTCTTCACACATCATACGCGGATATGTAGTATCAAGATAAACGAATCCTCTTCACATGTCCTACACGGATATGTGGTAAAAATGCATATGTTCTACTATTCTGAACTTCATTGTTTTGACATTTTGAAACACCCCATATAACAAACACCTAGAATATCATTATACAAGTGATTAATTGGTACTAACACCATCATAAGTGCCTAATAGTATAATTCACATTCTTGACCAATTCTAAAAACGATACAAACTAAGGTGCAAGACATGGAAATTATACTAAAACAAAAATTCTAAGATCAATACAATATTCATTATTGTACAAAAGATAGAAATAATACACAGCGGAAACTAAAGTCTATGCTTCTCTTGAAACATCTCGAGCATAGCTCCACTTGTAAATCAGACCTACAAAAGAAACCTGGAAAGCAACAACAATAGTGGGATGAGATAATAACATCTTAGTGGGTGTAAACACCCCAAATTTGCCCTCACCCATTCACACCATGGCTTGTGATCATTTCATATGCATAAACACAATCATATCATATCATATCTCATTTTTGATTCACTGCATAGTTTTTAAGTCATCTGCATCTAGGGTTTGTGATCTGAGCAATCCAAGAGCCTCTTGAGCCACTCCAAAGGCCACCAATCACTTAAAAGGGGTCCATGTGTGTTCAAGCATCATATTATATCCTCTCAAAGTCAAGAATTCCAAAGAATCACAAGAACTGGGATTGGTGTGGATGCAGATCCAAGTTTGACTGCACAGTTGACCTAAAATTAGGGTTTTGGTTTCAGAGGCCATAACTCCAAATTTTTTGGTCACTCTTGTTTCTATTGGTCTCTATATGGTATAGGGAGTATGCATATCAATTTTCATGAAGAAATCCCATGGGGAAGTCATCTGATCAAGAGTTGACTTTTTAGACAAGTCAGTGCAAAATCAGGGCATCTGAGGCCCCCAATGACCCAACCAATGGGTGATCTTCATCATTTTGAGTGTATATGGTCTTTATTTGATCATGGAAGAAGGTTTAAGTTCACAAAAATCAATAATTTGGAGTTTTTGCAAATGTTGACTTTTTAGGCATAGTTGACTTTTCAAGAATGCTTCATTTTAGGTCATTTTTCAAGCCTTGATTCTTGATCCAAAAATGCTTCAAATGAAAAAACTTTGGTCATGAAAGTTGTAGAATACATCTTTCCCTTTTCAAAAAGTACAATAACATGATCAAATTCTTCTTGGATCAAAAGTTATGGTGGGACAAAGTTGGCTAAAATCATTGATTTTCAAGACATGCCTCAAATGTGAATTTTGCAAAATCATGAACCAAGGCCATTTGTAACTTCTAGTTCACTTCAAACCAATGTACAAACATCACATAAACTCTAAAAGTCATATTTGGACCAAGAGATCACATGATTATGGTTTGTGTAACAAGGCATTTTCATGAAGAACCAAAATAAGACAACTTGCAAAAACTCATGATCATTCTTCCTACCACTTGCTACATTGGATACTGCACTTTGCTAGCCCTTCCCCTCGCCCTTGCTGCACAGCCCCATGCCTTGTACTAGCCTAGAACCAAGCCATGCTTTCCTTACACAAAAAAGTTGACTTTTGGCAAAAGCAAACATCCCAATCACAGCAGGCCATGTCACATCCCCTGGCCACTTGCAATTGTTTATACTTTCCATCTGCTAGCAAAACATATCAAGAAGCAAAGCAAAAACAGACCATAACATCACATACACAAAACCACCCCACTTTGCAAAACCATTCGAATCTGCCTCCACAAACTTAAAACATCCAAACCATTTTCACCAATCATCCCACCATGTTTCATTGAGTAAAAACCAATAAGATTCAAGCCTGAAAGCAGCATGAACTAAGCTTCACCATTTCTCACCCTCAAAACCAGAACTCTTCGAATCCCTTCATCTAGCCATCAAACACATCATTTTCCTTCACCAACAAGTCAAGCACACCTAAAGGAGCAGGAATCCACCATTGGAATGGCCTGAAACCTCCCCATTCCTGACTGTGCTATCTGCTACACCAGAACTGTTCCTCACAAATCAGCCATCCACAAGAGCTTTGGAGCCTTCCATTAGCATCAGGGGAGACAAAGAAGTCCATTTGCACGCAAAGGAGGCCCTGGAAGCTCAGTTTTGAAGCTTTCCAGCTCAGGTATGAACATGAACATTTTCTCCCAAAGCTTGCATTTTAAGTTATAATATGGTTGCTCATGTCTTGCTGATCATGGGGATGGTTTCAGAATCAAAAATAAGTGAGAAATAAGTTTGTATGATCCCTCTGAAATTTTTCCCGTGGATTTTATTTTCTTCGATTTGCATGATTCTTGGGGTTTAAATGTTGTTTGAGGGTGGATTCATGACCTAGGTTGTTAGAGGTTCACTTAGGTGTGTTTAATTTGTGGAATAGGTGCCTGAATCATGTTTTAGGGTTTTTGGGGTGCCGGAGAAGATGACCGGAGCTTCTCTCCGGTCACCTGAGTGTGGTTAGCCCTAATCTCAGGTCATTAAGTGTGTTTGAATATTGGGCGTTGGATCGAGCTGACCTGTTGACTTGCCGCGCGAATAGAAGGCCCAGATGCATTCAATTAGCCCTAATCTTTTTATTTAGTTTAATTAAACTCAATTAAATTAACTAATTCAGAGCCAACCAGGACCCTTGGATAGCGCGCGTGGTCAATGACTTTCACCCCAGTTTAAATCTCATCCATCAGATCTGAATACTTTCCTTTTATTTCAATTTATTTTCATTTCTTTTTCATTTAACTTGCATATTTAATTTAAAATAGTAAAAAATGTTTAAAAATTATGAAACTTTTTCTCATGAGTTTTATTAATTTTTAAGACACAAAAATATTTTCATTTTTATTTTTATCATTAAAAAAGCATTTTTAAATATTTAAAAGATTATTTTTAATTGATTAATGGAAATTAATTTATTAAAAATACTTTTAGGTATTTAAAAATCACCAAAAAATTCATGAAATGTTCTAAGACATTTAGAAACATTGTCCAACCTTCAAACCAAATTTCTTTTTTGATCTTGATGCATTTTGAGAATTTTTCATTGAATTAAAATTATTTTTGTGCATTAATTTGATCCATAGTTCAAAAAAATCATTTTTGCCTATCCATGAAGAGTTGGACATTGATTCTTCTTGCATTGCATTGTGTTTAGCATGTTGTTTTTGAGATTAAATGGCCATGGTTTGATTCCTCATTTTCAATTTGTTTGACATTTCTTTTGTTTGGAAACCCTAAAAACCCTAATAACTTGTAAAAATCATAACTTGAGATTGGTTGAGAGTTGAGACCTCTCCTTTGGGAATTGGTTTAGTATAGGATTGGGGGTCCCTTGTGTGGCATTTTTCCATTTTTTATCTTAGGGTTTGCTTCTGGTTTTGGTTTGTGTTTGATGTTTGATTCATGAACCCTAATTTGGGCTTTCATTTGCATCCCTCTTGCATTCTCTTGCATAACATGACTTGCCATGACATTTCAAGCATCCATTTAGTTCACTTGACATCATAAGACATATAGAAAGCATGTTTGATCATTGCATCATATGTGTGCCATGTTGTTTGCATTGTGCACTTCATAACTTTCCATGTTTGTGCATGCTTCCTAGCTTGCTCCATTTGCATTCATAAGCTTGTATGATCATTTCCATGTGCTGCCTCATGTTTGTAGCATCTCATAGCATCTTTAGCATCATGTATGTGCTTCTGGTTTTGTTTTTCATCATATCATTTCATCCCATTATGCATTGCATTGCATTTCTTTTCTAACATTTCAGGTGGTAAATGAACTTGAGAAGTGAATTTGCCTTCACTTCTCATAACCTTTCATTTCATCTCTCTTGCATCCATTGCTGAATTTTCTATATGTATTTGAGTTTGAGCTTGCTCATCCTTCTTCTCCCCACTTTCTTTCTTCAAGTGACTTGACTTCTTGAATGAAGCAAGTCACTTTGCTTCTCTTGATCCTTTCATCTGCTTCCTGGTGGTTCCATTGAAGATTTATTTCTAAGACCTCACAAACCTTAGGGACAACCAAGCATGACAATGATTAGGGTTTTGATTAGTTTCCCCTCTTAGTTTTACCTTTGTGTCTCTTTGAGTCTTCTTTTCTCATCTCATAACCAGGGACTAAACCCTGAAGGCTTTAAGGCTTTGTGATCAAGCTTATGCCTGCATCCTTCTCTTAGGATGGAGTGTATAACCTTAATCCTAAGTGTTAAACCCTTCATGTGTTTAACTCCTTTAATCAATTCACATAATAATCATTTACACATCACACTTGTAACTTGGGCCTTGCATTAGGGTTCTAATTCTTCCTTAATTGGTTAAGAAGGACTAACCCTAGTGTTAATGGACAAGTCCCCCTCAAGTTGTCTTACAAACCATAAAACTCACTTCATCATCATATCATTAAATAAAATCCACTTAATCAAAAGGCTTGTTTTGTCATGAGTTTAATCCCTAATCATGGATTAAGTTGAGGAGCTTTCCTCAGCTTAAACATTCTCATCTATTATCCTTCTATTAGGATGGTGTAATGAGTCTGTTTAATCTTTGATTATGGCTTAACCTCATTACTCAACACTAAACAAAAAAACCACAAAAACATCTAAATAATCACAAGTAGGTTAATGATTCTAATCCTATAACAAAGGTGATTAAGTGTGAGAATTTGACTTCACACTTAAGGTAATCTCATTACCCCTAATCAGAGGGAAGATGTGGTGAGTTTACTAAATCCATTGGTTTAGGCTTAAGCTCATTATCTCATGACAAACTTCAAAAGTAATAAAAGACTGAAAACTCAAAAAAACAAACAATAATCGTCTCCTTCGGGATTCTTTTCTCATCTCATTCACTCATAAACGAGAACATGCTTCCTCCGTCTAATGCAAGACAGTTTGCACCTGAGCCAGACAGGTCATACACTTGAGCATAGACAAGTAAGCCGTTCACAAGTCAATTCATCTTTCAGTCTCTTTTGGGTCGAACTACGGTGTTCTGACTTCCTCATTGCACGAGAGGATACGTAGGCATAACTTAACAGTTATCGAACAAAAGTCTCTGTATATTCCCCCTCCTTTCAGTTTCATTCTTTAGCCTCATGATCATGAGCATTTCATTCTCATTCTTACACTGACACATCATTATACACTTCACCTCTTTTGCACTGACACCTGTACATCCTTTTCCAGCTCCCTTATACACAAATTGCACTGACACTACCCCTTTTAAAACACAAATCTTTTAAGCGTGGATCCCGTCGAGTACGACGGACAATCTGGGTGCTAATACCTTCCCAGGTTGTAACCAACCCCCTTTCTCAGTCTCTCTGGTTCGCAACCGTCTTATCCATATCTTTCTAGGTCTATGCAGCATTGCCTTTCCTCCGGGATAAAAATGCCTAGCTAGCGAATCTATTCATCTCCAGTGAGTTCACGGCTGTGTGTTCTCATTGTCCCTTTCGCCGACCGTTCGCGTCTGTACCCCATTTGACCCGGCTTCATTTGGTGGGAGCGACAGCTTGGCGACTCTGCTGGGGAATCTTATTTTGCAACCAGGGCTTCTGGTTCTTTTTGTGGGTTCCTCCTAGCGCTTGTTTGATTTGTGTTTACCGGGGTGTTATGTGCTTATTTGTGTTTGTATATTTGTATTTATTTTTGCTTTATGTATAGTTTTGTTTATTTCTTTCTTTATAGCTTTATGCATATATTATCATATTGTCATACTGTGCTGGCTGGATCTGTTGTTTGCTTTGGTGGGTGGGTTTCTATTAAGAGTTAAGGTCCTATACCCGGGACCTGAGTGACACCTAGGCTATAGTGAATCATATTCTTTCCCATTCCATCTCGGTCTGGTGCGGGAATATGAAACACGGTTCAGATATGGGTTTCTTCTTGAGAACTCTGTGTTGCAGATTTCCTGCAATGCTAGGGCTATCTGGGAAGCCTGCTAAGTCTGGATGACCTTTTAGTATTGACCTTCAGAAACTGAGGTGAATTAGAGGAGGAATTCTTATGGTTATTGTAAACACTGTACCTCCGGGTTGGAAGTGTTTACACTTCTCATAATTGATCCAAGTCTGAGGATCCTTGTTTTAGAACACCACCTGTGAGGGGGTTGGGCTGTTTACAGGTTTGCAGGTACCTTGACCTCAGAATACCCTGTTACCTTGTTTGTTTAAGAGTACTTCATTTTGGGACAGTTCTTGTGATTCTAAAACCCTGGACATGTGGCTCTTTATTTGAGTCCCCTACCTTGGTTACTGGATTTATAGACCTCCATCTGGTATTCTTGAATATGACATGGACCTATATCAGAGTTTTGATCAGATCCAGCTCAGTCACAAACCCTTGCATATCATTTGCATACATAAACATTGCATCATATTGACATTTGCTTATTTGTGTTTCAGGGTATCCATCTTCATTTGGTTCTGGTTTTGACCCCATCTTCAGTACTGACCTATCTTCATCAGCATTTGCTTCAGCTATCTACTTCAGCCAATCAGTGGCCCTTTCTTCAGCATCATCATCAGCACCTGTCTCTACTCAGTCTCAGCATCATGGCTCCTAAAAAGAGCAACATCACCTATCACTTCTTCCAGCCAGAGCTATCTGACATCAGGAGGATTCAAACCCTGATCACTCCAGATCACATACCATTGTTCAGGGAACACTATGGGGATATACTTGATATGGTTATGGATCTGGACCCTTCACAGAGACGCTTGATCCACACCTGCATTCAGTTTTATGATCCCCCATTGAGGTGTTTTACTTTTCAGGACTTTCAGCTAGGCCCTCTATTAGAAGAATACTCATCATTGGTTGGTCTGCCTATCAGGGGTGGAATCCCTTTCAACCCTGAGATGGTCTTTCCCGGTAATGGAGAAGTAGCAAAGGCTCTGCATCTGGAACCTGTCCTGGTTGAGCAGCATATGACTTCTAAAGCTGGAATCCCTGGTTTTCATCTGGACTTCTTGATCTCTCAAGCTACCCTGAAAGCTTCTTTAGGAGAGTGGAAAGCTGTCTGTGCTTTGTTGGCCTTGAGTATATATGGAATTGTGTTGTTTGCAGATGAGCCTCGATTCATTAGCAAGAATGCAATCCATCTGTTCATCTTGAAGAACCCAATACCCACTTTATTAGGGGATCTCTACTATTCAGTGCATCAGAGGAATGAAAAGCAAAGGGGAAGGTTAGTGAGGTGTTGTGCTCCATTATTCCATATTTGGCTTCTCAGGCATCTGCCCAGGACAGATGCATTTTTGAATCCTCATCAGCAGAGCAACTGGGCTAAGAGACTCACTGCTCTAACTTCAGCCGATATCAGATGGTGCACTCAAAGCACCAAGGGTAGGGATATCATCACCAGCTGTGGGCATTTTCCCAATGTGCCCCTAATAGGAGTTAAGGGAAGCATTAATTACAATCCTCTGCTGTTCAGAAGGCAACTGGGCTATGCACTGGTCCATACTCCTAAGGCACAGGACTTTGTTGAGACTCTCTATTGTGAGAACAAGATTAATCTGGCTATTGTTAGGCAGGCTGCTTGGGCCTGGGACAATGTTCAAACCAAGGGAGTAACCATCTTAGGGAAGTGCATCAGTGTGGCATCAGCACAATATTATGAATGGTCTCGTGCCAGGGCTCAATTCTCTGGGATGCCCTTTACCATAGAAGATATGCCTGAATCATCTTCAGCACCACCCCCTGCCACTATCAGTTTGGAGGAGTTTGAGAGTTTGAAAGAAAGAAATGAGAAGTTAACTCAAGCTTTGCAGAAGACCCTCCGAGAGAGGAGTGATGGTATGAGGGAGGTTGAGAGATTGGAGAAGTTGAGAGTGGAGCATCTGGTTAAGATTGAGAAGTCTGGGGATTATATCAAAAAGTCTAAAGCTGGAGAACAAATTCTGAAGAATGCTTGCAAAGAAGCCCAGTTCCAGAGAGCACGGACAGACTTGTATCTGAAGGAGAGTCATGCCCGGTGGGTCAGGATCACCGAGGCTCGTACTCTGGAGGACAAGAGAGTTCAAGACAAGATGGAGCAACTGGAAGCTAGTGCAAAAGTGCAGCAAGAAGCCCTGGCAGCAGCCCAGAGGGAAATATCAGAGCTGAAGATCAAAGCAGGAGTGAAGAGGTCAAAGGACCAAAGCCAGCACAAGAAGCTAACGGCAGCTGTTACGACCCGGAATCTCCTCATCAGGAATCTTACGGAGCGTCCGGCTGATCCTGTGACCGAAGCACTTCTCAAGGAAGTTCGTGAGGATGAGTTTGGTCTTGGTGTTTGACCTTTTGTTTGTTGTTGCTTTCATTCCGTGTATTTCTCACTTTTCTTGTAATGTATTTTGACCCCTCCGAGGGCTTTGTATTTGTAAAACAAACTATGTGCCATTTGCTTTTGTAATATATGTGTTAGTTTGTTCCATCCAAGTTTCACTTCGAAAGCAACATCAACAGCATCTTCAAGGGTCTGGAAGGGTCAAAACTGAATGCCAAACCGGATACCTTGAGAACAAATAAGCATAACTGCATTGCATGCTAACCCTTTTGTTTGTTTTGTAGGTTTTTGTTTTATTGCCACTAACTCTGTTGTGATGTTCAGGAACTATTGCTCGGCGCCGAGTATTTCCCCTCAACCGTCCGCACCGTTATCCGACCCGTAGCAACCTTCCGGGCATTCAAATGGATCAGATGCAGCAGGACCTTACTGAGGTCAGAAATCAAATGGCAAATGAAAGGCTAGAGATGAGGAATCAAATGACTCAGTTTATGGAAGTGATGAACAACATGGCTCAGAGCCAGGAAAGATTGAGGGCCATGGTGGAAAGGCAGAATCAAGAAGATCCACATATAGGAACTGCCGGCACTAGCAACAATGAAAGGGTCCAACCTCATGTCAACCCCCCTGTATTTGGACCGCACCTCCATCCTGAGGTCAACATCCCTGCAAATGTTCAAGGGACTGCTACTGCAGCCAGGGTACTTCAAGAAGACCCCCAAGAGGATCAGTTTACGGTAATGGGTGCTGGGGAAGAAGCTTATGATAGAAGGTTGGATGAGATAGCTGAGAAATTGAGGTCCTTAGAATCTCAAAATTCTCTGGGTTTCGATGTCATGGACATGGGCTTGGTAGACGGGGTCAGGATCCCCCATAAGTTTAAGCCTCCTTGTTTTGAAAAATACAACGGGACTTCATGCCCCCGGACTCATCTACAATCATTTCTGGGAAGGCTGAAGGCCTATACTATGGATGAAGGCCTACACAAGGTGCTTTGAGGCATTTTTCTTTGCCCAGCCATACCATAGCAGACGAGTATGGGTCACTCGATCCTCAACGTATAGATAAATTTCCCCAACCAGCCACACCAGTGGCACTACAACATGGGTCACTTTTTACTTATCCTAATGGATACTTTCCCCGCCCAGCCACACCAGGGCACTTCAGCATGGGTCAAGGTCATCCATTAAGGGATTCGAATCCACAAATTAATTATATCTCCCTGGTCGTGCTGCCTCGTGGGACCTCGATACGAGATAAATATAATTAAATTAGGATTAAGGCGTGATGGGAACATAACCTCCATCCTATCACAACTGCCTAGCCCGAAGACACTATTCGAGTATCGAGGCTTAAGTATTATCATGTCTCTAAAACAATTTCGTATCAACCTAGGGTAACCTAGCTACCTCACAAGTTATACCTTTTATTTTCTTTAGTTCACAGATTCCCTAACTTATTATAATTACGGTTTATCGGAAAGGTTAGGTAAAAGTCGGGTAAAAATAATATTTTTCGGCATCATGTGATAGTACATAATTTTGGCTTTTAAACGGTAGAAAGAACACTTAAATCGAATAACCGAGTAAAAAGTTATGAATTTTCAAAGATTGGAATAAAACAATTTTTTCCAAAGCTACAACGTTAACCGGTTAACGCCCTGGGTTAACCGGTTAACCAATCCAGAATTAGAAACATAAAACCAAAATACAGAGGCCAAACATAACAACGTTAACCGGTTAACGCCCTGGTTTAACCGTTTAACCAAAAACCAGAACCAAAAATAGCACGTCTTTAAGATCACAGAACTTACCAAAACCAATCCAAAACATTATCAAACATCAAAACAAGCCATAACAATGGTCCTATACCTAAATACATCATACTCAAGCATTTTCATCGATTTCTAACAGTTTAATCTACCGATTCCAAGATTTTTCCATAGAAAACTCTAAACTCATAAGCTCTAAAACTCAACCAAAACTAAAAGCAAAAGTTTCTAGCTATGAATCGACCTATAACCATGAAGAGGAGTTTGATGAAGATGATTCGTGAAGAATGGTGATGATCCAAGTGTAATACCTCAAACTTTTCCCTCTCATTCCCTCAACATTTTGCATAGCATTTAGCATACATAAGTTCATGAAATAACCAAAAACATTGCATCATGTATAGCATAGCTGAGGCATGGGTATGTGATCAATGATTGGAGCAACTGAAGGCATTACAAAGGAAATCAAAGGGCCACAAAGCTTCTCAACCTTGTGCGAAGGTTTTACAATATCCCACAAGTCTTCATTTGAATCCACAAGCCATGGGAAGATTTTATTTGATCAAAGGAGGCAAGCAGTGCAACATCTCCTGATGAAAAAGGCCAAATTAGGGTTTCATTTCTGTTGGGCTTCTGCATGAAGTTATGATTCAAAGAGGATTCCATTTTCTTATATATGATGTCAAGTTCCTAGGGTTCAAATTTTATCCACAAAATCATTTTGGAGGAGGTTCAATTGGCCAGATGACTGAAAATCGAAGAATCGGGGAAAAGGCAACCGAGCTAGGTAAAAAAGATCGACTCCTTACTTTTTGAGATCAAAATCATGAAATTAGGGTTACAATGATCCTATGGCTCAAATTCGGTCAAGAAATGATGGAGGAATCATAAAATAATCAAAGAAAAAATCATTTGAAAAGTGGTTAATTTCACCTTTCCCTCTACTTTTCCTTCCACTTTCTTTCCACATTTTCTTTCATTCTTTTCCTCTTGTTTTTCCACTTCAATTCCATTCCATTTCCTTTGGATTCTTCTACCATGTTCCACAACCTTCTAGAGTATTCTAAGGAATATTCCTTCTCCAACCCTAACCCTAACTAACTACAAACCTAACTTCATTCCTAAACCTAACTCCATTCACATACCTAGCTCCAAGCCTACCCCCTATATAATCATTAATCACTTCAATGCAAAAGGTTCCCAATTTTTCACTCTCTCACAATTTCTAGAATCACTTTTTCTCTCTCACTTTTCCTCTATTTCCCTTTTCACCAAAGCTTTTTTGAAGAAGCTCTTCAAGTTTCACATTGAAACTTGAAGATCTTAAAGCTTAGCCTCCAACCTCCATTGAATTGTGGATTGTAGAAGAATAAGCTACTAGTTTTTGTGAGGATTTCGACTTATCGGAAGTGCAAGAAGGCTCAAGCATCAAGAACGCAGTTATTTTGCGGATTCACGGTTATCTTGGTTTTCTCTTCGATCAAGCTCTGATTCTTGCAGCATCCACCGAAGCACTTCTTTGCTTCGTAGGTTGGTGATCTAAATCACTTTTCCTTTAAGTTATTCTCTTCATCTCACCATTTTTTCATTCTTTAAGTGCTTTTCGTACTGCTTGTGATCGATTACGTTTTCGTTATGTGTTTCTTGCGATTTGTGATTTTTAATGGATTAGAAGTTAGGTTATAGCTTGTTATAAGTTCTAACATGTGTTAATAAGCCCCAATTAAGTAGAAATTCGTGTTGACATGTTCCTAGGTGTGTTGGAGATCATTAGAAGTAAGTTTGTGGCCAAAAGCACTTATTTCTAAACTTTTTTTTCACCTTCTGTTCAGTGTTAACCGGTTAACCATTTGGTTAACTGATTAACGCGTGCATTTTGGCCACAAACTGGTGCAATTTTAGGTCCGTTAACCGGTTAACGCTATTGGATTTTGGAATTTTTGCTTATTTGTTTGCTTGTCCTTGCTTCTTTGTGCCTCTAATGTTCATGTATGCTTAGGTACTAATTTTAGGGAATTTTCTAGGTTGGTTTCGACATCTCATTCCCCCATTTCGAGTCGTTTCGACGCGTTTCCGTTCATGTTGCATATTATGCGTTTATGTGTTCCTTTGTGTATAATTTGATTTCTTGCACTTTGTTGCTATGTGTATGCATCATTTGGCATGTGAATAATCATGTTGCATTCTGTTTTTGCATCTTTCGCATTGCGTTAAATCATTTTGCATTTCATTGTATCAATATGTATGTTGCATTTCACATAACCATGTATGTATGTGCATTTGGTTGCATTTGGTTACATGTTTGATCCTATCATTCACATCAATTCAATTCTGAATTTTGCATTGAGCTTGGCATTCTTGTTGATCTAACATGTTGCACATTCATGATCAATGTTCATTGTATTCATATGCCATGTTCATGTGCCATATTTTGCATACTTATTGCATAATCAATCATGTGGTGCATTCTTGCATAATCCTCCCAAAATAATTATGTCACTCATTTGTGTATGTTGATCTATGTTCAAATGCATATTGATGATTAATTGGTACATTTTTCATTGAGTTTGTGCATTAAAAAAGGAAAATAATCAAATCTGTATTTTACATTTCATAGCTGACTTTGCATATAGGTGATGTAGAATACATTGTGTTTGTTATGTTTGCATGCTGTATTTGACTTTTTACACCTACTTTTATGTTGTTTGATAGCTGTAGTATGTTGTTTGCTTTGTGGATGCATTTCATAGCTGTTTTTTTAGTTTATAGGTTGTAGTAGGTGCTGAATTTTTGTTTTAGCATTTTTTTAGTTCTCTAAAATTAAGATAGAGTTTAGATTGAGTCCTAGAGTTATTAGGATCTAATTGGTGTGAGTTTGTTTTAGTGTTTTTTTAATAAAATGCACACTAATCTTTGTTTTGTAGGGAGGGAAAGGTATGTTTCCTTACACCTTATCCTTTTATTATATTTTTATGCATTTTCTTTATGCATTTAATTCACTTTTTTCCTTCCATATTTGTTGTTGGTAGGGTTCCCCTTTGTTAGGACCAACTTAACTTCCTTAGGAAGTAAGTTGCATCATTTTTCTTCTCTCTTTTCCTTTCTCTTTTCCTCTAGGATTAGAAAAGCCTCACTCACCATTAGGACCACCATTTTCATGAATAACTTAGGGTTGTGTCTTAGTTCCCCTTAATTTTTGTCCTTTCCCGATTTGAGTCTTCTTTCTCATCGTCAAACAAAATCCAAAAAGACTTAATAAATGTATGAAAGGATCCCTTGTGTATAGCATTATTCCATGGGGCACTTACATTCATTCCATCTTGGAATAGTGTAAGCTTGTCTAGCATGATGTACAAGTCTTATCAAGGGGTTATTTCACAAAGAAAACATAAAAGATACTTCTTCACAAAAACAACAAAAACACTTAATAAAGTTCAACAAGCTAGTGAACTTAAACCCTAATCCTAGGAAGCAAGTCTTGGATAAATTCTCCTTGCTTGATGTGCTTGTTCTATTATTCCATCTTGGAATGTAGTAGCAAGTACACATTCCATGGAAAAGAGTTTGAATTCACTTCCTTGTGCCAAATTCATTAAAACTCTTAAAAAGCAAAAACAAACAATAAGCGACTTTCCTGCGGGAACTTCTCTTCTCATCTCATTCACTCATAACACGAACTTGCAACGACTTGTCTCGCATGCAAGACGGTAAACGCACTCGTACCAGACGAGCCTGCAACACCTGAGCATAGACATACGCAGTTCTAGCCATAAAAAACATAAACAAAGTTCCCGCCTGGTTAGGCGAACTACGATGAATCTGATCCTCATTATCCCGATGAGGAACGTAGGCAGCGGGGTAGGGCCCGTTCGAGCACATTCTTTATTTTCCCTAAATTTTCCCCATTCTTTCTTTTTGTTCTATTTTCCAGTTCCCTTCTCATTTCTCATTTCCATCTCGGTTAGTAGTTCATTTGTTCAGCAACAGTTATTTCTCACCCTTTGAAACAAGCAAGCAAGCGTGGATTCCGTCGGGTACGGCGGACGGTCTGGGTGCTAATACCTTCCCAATTCGTAACTGACTCCTGAATCCAGATCTTTGGTTTGCAGAACCTTGTCCTTTCCTTCTTCCTCAAGTTTGTGCAGCATTACCTTTCCCGTTCCTTCGGGATAAAAATGCCTGGCTAGCGACTCTATATTTTCCGCGCCACTTCTGCGTTTGTACTAGGATGAAAATCCCGGGAGCAACTCCAAGCTCTTGAGCTTCTAGGTTTTTCCTTCTTCTTTTTCTTCTCTTCGTCCTTTTCTTTCCATATTTCTTCTTCTTTTTACACATAACTTGTTTTTCTTTCTTTTATAACAACACAATTATATTATACTGATATACCAAAGATAGTAACCTAACGGGTCCAAATTGAGAGTATCCAAAAATGTCTCTGAGTCAAATATTTAATAAAACCTCTGAGTCAGATAATACTAATTAATTAATTTGAGTTTGTCGGTTGCTCTAATTATTTCAATTGAAAACTCTCAGAGCACACCAAACCCTTATTAAACTTAATTAATATTATCCAGAGCATTTATTAAAATACGGGGTAATACATCCTCCCCTCCTTAAATTGAAATTCATCCTCGAATTTCCTTTAACCCATAATAACCACAGTTTATAATATTGTCTTAGATCCATACTCATTCTTACTTCTGTTACATACTCAGATTCCAATTTGACTTTACGGCTCAAGGTCATGTTTCATAATAAATCAAACTTCACATCCTTACTCATACGCTTGTTCCAACATTGGGTTAACTTCTAACTTATTATTTATACAATTCACCTGTTGCTTCATACTGAATCACTTAGTCTCATTTCTCCTTTGGAGAAACATACCACTTTAATTTCGTCTATTGAGTCACAATACCAAAAGCATAACACTGCAGCTTGATTCCGGGACAACCACTCACCCGACAAAACTCCACGAGGTATCTTAGTGAAAACTTATCTACGCACCATTACCAACAAAATCTCTTATTAGAATTCTTCAATTATTAAAACCATATTAAAAGTTGTCTAACGACTTCTTTACCAATTTCACTCGATTTGATGTTATACGCTGTAACTATTTACATCCAACATTTCATCCTCTCAATATCTTACTTAAGAACAACACACTTAAAGTAAAATTTTCTTATCTCAACACTTATAAATAATTCTCTTCTGATTCTTAATAATCTGACTGAATCCTTTCATCTGTCTCCTTCCACTATGCTTTCAAAGTCTAACAATGGAGACACCACAAACTTTCAACCAATACAAGGTAATTAATAGTCTATGGAGAATGCACTCGTCCATTGGAGCTCTCACCAACCAATGGAATAAGAACTTGCAGACATTCAAGGATGGAATAACTCACTCGTCAATCACAAAATAACACTGGTCCAAAACTCTCCAACAACAGAGATAAAAGGGTCGTACTGTTGCAATCATAACTGATACAATTCCAATTCCATTCTAAAATCGAAACAGTTTATCCAATTCATCTTAACAAAATTGCCATGGTTGTTATACTTTATGCTAAATCTCTTCACAGAATTTGATTCACTCAAGGTTTCTGTTGACACAAGGTCTCTCTTAACAAGAACGTAGTAGCGTCCCAGAGCTTACAATCGATAGTGAGTCACCAGTACAAAACTTAAATGATCCTTATATACTTGCGGATTCCCATAACACTTGCCTATCGCATACAACATTCCACATACTCCTTTTGAAGACTACACAAAACTTCTTATTCAAATCCATTTCTCTCAAGGGTCTCGTTCCTTAAATGATCCAATTTACAGGCTTAACTTCGGAACATTTACCTCTAAATCTTACCTGGAAGGGTAACCTAAAATCCATATCTCTGAGTACGACTCAACTGTACACATATGGTATTACTCTTACGGAGTCCATAACTTGATGTTAAGAATTAACGACACTAAAAATGACCAGTCGTTCATTTCTTATCCACACAATAATTCGGGTACCAAAATGTTTCCTGGAAGATTAACACCTCATGAGTCTCTTATAACTTCTCAATTTAGGTCCTTAGTAGTCGCAACGACAACACACAAAAAATTCAAATCACTTACTATCCACCAATCACACTCAAAAGGAAGTCCAACACTTTATTCTCTGACACTTCGCACAGAAACCAAAACAGACTTACCGTTAAAAAAAAATATGATTCTCTAAAGTCCTCCACAAAAGTCATGTGTCAATCGATTACCTATCTGAGGCTAAACGGTCGAACACAATTAAACTTGTTCTTGTTTTTAACAAACAATCCAACTCAAAATCACCAATCCAGTCCATACTAATTTGCAAATATAATCCTCACTCACGGTTTTTAAACATGTGTAACAATCGCCCACCGTTCACAACTCAAGGTAACACAGAATGGGGCACAACATGCAACTTACATACTCCAACAAGCGATGAGGTAGAACTACCATTATGTTACGGACACATCACGAATACTCAACGAAACAATTCGATTCCACTCGTACAACGATGTCAGTAGGAAAATGACAATGACGACATCAAAAGGGTTTTAGTCACAAGTTAACACTTGGTTCGTCCATAAGCAAAATCCAACACATTATCCTTATTGGGTAAAACAAAATAACGGACATCTCATGTCAAGTATACAACTTTTCCCTCTCTCTTTAATTCCTTGGTGAGAGTTAAAACAACAACATTCTTAATCCCACTAGAGGTAAATTCCAAATACTCAGATCGTTTACAAATACATGAGTTTTTCCTTACACCTGAAAATTGAGGTAATGCACTCCTTTGAAGAACTTCGCTGCCTCTACTTACGCATTAACCTGGGCTCCCTTACCTTTCACTAATCATTTCATAGAAAGTATCTATAGTATTCTATCGGTACCAAAAACCCTTCAATCGGACACTCCAGCCAAATGTATGAATCTTAGAAAAATCAAGTTTTCAAAACTTAACAGTGGTAACCGGTTACTACCATGAGGGTAACCGATTACTCAGTGTGATTTTGAACTTCGAGTAGATAAAAGAGATTTAGAAACTCAATTCTGTAACTGGGTACTACCCAAAGGATAATCTTATTACTTCAAACACATAAGCAAAATTCTGGTTTTCATTGCCACCTAAACCTCCCAAACTTATTCCAATCACGTCCAAAAGTTACAACCATACTAACAAACGATTCTACGCATATAGTAATCACACTACCAGAGTCCTAATAGGAGAATCATCATTGCTTACACTTCCTTAGCTTTGGTTTCAATAACATCTTAATAACTCCATAGTGCATTCATCCAAAAATACTTTTCGTTATCACTTTCTCATAATGCACTGTTATTCCTGCTTCCATACCTTGTTCATTTCACGCTCTACGGTAATCCTCTCATACCCAAACAAAATTCATCTTACTAGAACTCTCCCAAATCCAAGGTCTTCACTCCATCACTCATCACAACCTTATATAATCCATACCAAATACGCCTCAAGTCACTAAATAAAACTTGTTCTTTCTTCGACACTATACCTTATACTATCCCTTGGGTAATTTCAACACTTACCGAATTGATCCCTTACTAAATATATTACCCTAATGTATCACTCTAATCTTTGTCTCCTCAGTTATAGCCGAATATACAACTCTAAACTTCTACTCTTCATTCAAGGTATAATTGTCTCACTTGAAACGTGTAATCATATCCTTGTGTTTCTCTTCACGCTTCACCACAACTTTAGGTTCCCAAAAGAAAAGAACATTCTTAACTAACTTCTACCCATCTGTAAGGTATTATCCGAATACATTCCTTGAAGTACTCTTGTTCATCTACTATGTCACCACGATCTTAGAACTGAAACACCAACAATTAACTCACTCCCAAACTTTACATCACGCCTTCCACAAGCACCTTCTCTCTTTATGGAATGAGATTTATCAAAACTTTTGTCTACAACAGTGACCAATACCACCCCACCAGTGACTTTACGTATTCCTTAATATACTGACCACTCACCATGTAGATATATGTACCTTTCAGACTCTATCCATTCCAAAGGATTCCTAAAACCACGTTACAGGAAGTAAAATTCTTAAGAAGACTCCAACTGAGTTGACCAAAGCTCTCCTCTGCCAACTCTTGGCTTGAGCCTACTCTTGCAACATAAGTTACGACAACACATCAGAGTCCTCATGGTTGCTCAACCATAATTCTACCTATCACATACATAGCATTAGGTTGATCAGACCCATTACTATATTGTATGATATTAATAATCATGCCGACAAGACACACTTAAGAGGCAGGAAAGATTTACTTATGATGTTTCATGGCTAGGTCGAGGATATGACCTGCTTTGATACCAACTGAAATGCCCCATATAATAAATACCTAGAATATCAGTATACAAGTGTTCAATTGGTACTGACACCATCATAAGTTCCTAATAGTACGATTCACATTCTCGACCAATTCGAAAAATGATACAAATGCAAGACATGGAAATTATACTAAAATAAAAATGCTAAGATCAATACAATATCCACTATTGTATAAAAGATAGAAAAAAAATACACAGCGGAAACTAAAGTCTATGCTTCTCATGAAACATCCCGAGTATAGCTCCACTTGTAAATCAGACATGCAAAAGAAAACTGAAAAGCAACAACAATAGTGGGGTGAGATAACAACATCTCAGTGGGTTCCCTATCTTAGAGTTCTCTCGGATCTAAAAGGTTCAAATCTAAACACTACTCAAGTTGAGGGAAATCCTAGACTTCGAGATCACATAAAACTAGAGACGTCAAAGTAAAACAAAGTAGAGTACACACAAGGTGCTTTGAGGCATCTTTCCCCGCCCAGCCATACCATAGCATACGAGTACGGGTCACTCGATCCTCAACGTATAGATAAATTTCCCCGCCCAACCACACCAGTGGCACTATAACACGGGTCACTCATTATCTACTAAGGTACTTTCCCCACCCAGCCACACAAGGGCACTTCAGCATAGGGTCACGGTACCTTACCACAAAGTAACTTTCCCTAACCATCCCACACACGGAGATATCGACACGGTCACTAGTTACTTATCCTAATGGATACTTTCCTCTCCCAGCCACAACAGGGCACTTCAGCACGGGTCACAGTCATCCATTAAGGGATTCGAATCCACAGATTAATTATATCTCCCCGATCGTCCCGCCTCGTGGGACCTCGACACGAGTTAAATATAATTAAATTAGGATTAAAGCGCGATGGGAACATAACCTACAACCTATCACAACTACCTATCCCAAAGACACTATCTGAGTATCGACGCCTAAGTATTATAATGTCTCTAAAACAGTTCCGTATCAACCTAGGGTAACCTAGCTACCTCACAAGTTATACCTTTTATTTCCTTTAGTTCACAAATTCCCTAACTTATTATAATTACGGTTTATCAGAAACGTCGGGTAAAAATAATTTTTTCGGCATCATGTGATAATACATAATTTTAGCTTTCAAACGGTATAAAGAACACTTAAATTGGATAACCGAGTAAAATTTTATGAATTTTCAAAGTTTGGAATAAAACATTTTTTCCCAAAGCTACAGCATTAACCGGTTAACGCCCTGGGTTAACCGGTTAACCAACCCAGAATTAGAAACACATAACCAAAATACAGACGCCTAATGTAATAGCGTTAACCGGTAAACACCCTGGGTTAATTGGTTAACCAGAAACCAGAACAAAAAATAACACGTCTTTAAGATCACAGAACTTACCAAAACCAATCCAAAACATTATCAAACATCAAAGTAAGCCATAACAATGTTCCTATACCTAAAGACAACATACTCAAGCATTTTCATCGATTTCTAACCGTTTAATCTACCAATTCTATGATTTTTCCGTAGAAAACCCTAAACTCATAAGCTCTAAAACTCAACCAAAACTAAAAGCAAACGTTTCTAGCTATGAACCCACCTCTAACCATGAAGAGGAGTTTGATGAATATGAAGATGATTGGTGAAGAATGGTGATGATCCAAGCTCTTGAGCTTTTAGGGTTTTCCTTCTTCTTTCTCTTTTCTTCTTCCTTTTCTTTCCAACTTTCTTCTTCTTTTTACACATAACTTGTTTTTCTTTCTTTTATAACAACACAGTTATACTATACTGATATACCAAAGATAGTAACCTAACAGGTCCAAATTGAGAGTATCCAAAAATGTCTCTGAGTCAAATATTTAATAAAACCTCTGAGTAAGATAATACTAATTAATTAATTTGAGTTCGTCGGTTGCTCTAATTATTTAAATTGAAAACTCTCAGAGCACACTGGAACCCTACTAAAATTAATTAATATTATCCAGAGATTTTATTAAAATACGAGGTATTACACGTTTAATCCCACCGTCAGGACTTCAAACATCTTCAATACAAATGAGTATTAGAGATCATCAAGGAAAAACAGACGAGCACCGTAGTCAATGATACAAACAGGTATCGGATGATGATCAAAGAGACACAGACGAGTGCTCTTGGCAACAATACAAACGAGTACCGGCCATGAATACAAACGAGTATCAAAAAATGATACAAACGAGTATCAAAAGATATGGAATCAAAAATAACTGAGTGATTGAAAAATGATACAAACGAGTACCTTAAAGGTAGGAAATAAACCACAAACGAGCGATTTAACACTGATACAAATTGTAAACACCCCAAATTTTCCCTCACTTTTTCTCACACCATGGCTTGTGATCTTTCATTTTTTGTTTTAGTATAAGCATACCATCTCATATTACATATTTGTTTCATCTGCATAGTTCCATTTCATCTGCATCTAGGGTTTGTGATCTGAGCAATACATTGAATCAATCTGAGCCATCCCAATGGTCTTAAATCTTTCCAAGGGGGTCCATTTGTGTTATATGATCTTAATATGCTCCCCAAAGTTCATGAAAGTCAAGGGATCACAAAATTGGCAAAGGCATGGAAGCAGAGCTAGGGTTTTCACTACACAGATGACCAAAATTAGGGTTTTGGTTTCAGAGGCCTTAACTCCAAATTTTTTGGTCATTATTGTTTCTAATATTCTTAATATGTTATAAGGATCGTGTGTACCAAGTTTGATAAATAAATTCATTGTGGAAGTCATCTGATCATTGGTAACTTCTTGAGCAAGTTAAGTCAAAATCAGGGCATCTGAGGCCCCCAACAAGGGTACCAAAGGATCATTTTCATCAAATTGAAGTTCTATGATCTTTATTTGATCTTAGAAGTGGTTGGAAGTTCACAAAGTTGAAGAATTTTGAGCCAATTGCAAACTTGCCATTTTTGGAAATGACTTGTAATGGGAACTTTCCATTTTGGGAAAGATTTTCAACCTCCTCTTTCATAACCAAAAATGCTTCAAATGAAAACTTCTTGGGCATGAAAGTTGTAGATTAAGTCTTTCCCTTTTACAAAAGTACTAGAACATGTCTTGATTCATCCTAGAACTCAAGATATGGCCTTTCAAAGTTGGCAAAAATCACATAATTTCAAGTTTCATGTCAAAGAGGGATTTTTGCATATTGGCATTTCAAGCTTCTAAGTGACCTCTAATGTACACAAACACTTCATAACATGTCAATACAACTTGCCTAAACCAGAATTGGCCCAAGAATTTGGCATTTCCATGGCTTGATTCACAAGAAATTTTAAAGTTGGAAAGTTGCAAAACACATGACATCTCTTCATCCAAGCCTTCCAGCTGCACTCTTTTGATCCAATGGCCATCCACAAACTCTGTTGAGGCCAAGACACCCCTTGAAACAGCTCTGCACATGCCCATACCTCAAGTACACAAAGTTGACATTTTTGCAACTTGGCCCATACCAATCAAGTTGTGCCACCACCCACTCTCTGACCAATCACAATGACTTATGTGAACCCTAAGGACCTCATTTCATAGAACATTGGAGCCTGAATCATCACATAACTCAGATTGCACAAAATTTGTCAAAAACTTCCCTTCTTCGAAACTCAAAACACAGCCATCAAACTTCAAAACAAACTTCACCAATCATCTTCAAATCACTCATAAAACACAAAGCAACCCTCAAAATGGCCTGAAACCTCCAAAATGAAAAACACGATTTCTACAAAACCAGAACCATACACCTCAAAATAGCCATCATAAACTTGTTCTAAGCATTGCAACATCATCAGGGAGCTCATTGGGTTTGGTTTGCATCAAAGAAAAGGCCAGAAAGCTCCAAACTGAAAAGCTTCAACTCAGGTATACATCAAGAACAATTTTTCTAGAACTCCTTTTTTCTTGTTATCAAATGATTCTATATGCTTAGTTGATCACTCTGATATGTTTAGAATTGAAAATGGTTGATAAATGAGCATGTATGGTTGTTCTGAAACTTTTCTCGTGAAATTGTTTTTTATTCGATTTGCATGATTTTTGTGATATAAATGATGTTTGATGAGTGATTTTGCTTGTATGATGCTTGGGGATCATTTCTGGGAAACTAATTTGGGGTGGGGTAGCCTGTAGAAGGATATAGGTTTTTTGGTTCACCGGAGAAGATGACCGGAGCTTGTGTCCGGTCACCTGAAAGTGATTAACCCTAATTAGGGTTTAGCTGCCCAGTTTGAATTCTGACCCTTGGATGTGTCTTACCCGCGTGTACGAATGGCCAGGATTGATCCACTTAACCCTAATCTCATTTAATTAAGTTAATTAATTTAAATTACTCAGATTGAATCCCAGCCACCCATTTACGCGCCAGTCAACTCCCTCCATTTTTGTTTGAATTTGGGCCTTTGGATGCGCTGACTTTCCATTTAATCCATTTTTAATTCATTTTATTTTATTTCTTTTGCATAATTTATTTAAAATAGTTAAAAACATCACAAAAATATTTCCTTTTAGATTTCTGATCCAAATATTTTTCTCAACCCAAAAATTTCTGCCTAACCATGAAGAGTTTGAACTTGATTCTTTTTGCATTGTTTCACATATTGCATGTAGTTTATAGGTTATTTTCCTCATGAATTTATCTTGCATTTTCAAATTGATTTGCATTTTGCTTTGAGAATCACCCAAAAACCCTAGCAAACTTAGAAAATTCATAACTCTCACTAGGTTAGGCTTCTGACCTTCTCCTTTGGGGCGTGACCTTGTATGGGTTTAGGGTTTGATTGAGCTTGGTTTCAATTATTTATCATGTTATATGCTTCTGTTTTGTTCATTTGCATCTCATATGTTCATAAAACCCTAATTTCTCATGTTCATTTGCATTCACCTTGCATATTCATCATCATGTGAACTTGCCATGACATTTCAAGCATTCATATGTCATCTTAGACATCTTAGGACATGTTAGAACATTGATTAATCATTTCTTCATTCATTTTCCATGTCTTGCATTCATTACTTTTCATAAACATCCATATGTTTTCAAACTTCTAAGCATGCTTTCATGACATCTCATCTTTGTATGATCATTCATATGCACATTATATGACATTTCATCATCTCATATGCTATTTGCATTGCATAATCACTTCTGACTTTGGTCTTTGCATCCTATTTCATCTCATTTCAATTCATTTCTTTATGCTTTAAGTCTTATGCATTCATACTAATATTTTCAGGATCTTTTGGTAAGTTATATGGGAGGTGGATTTTCCTTCACTTCCCATCTCTTCTCATCATTCATATGCATATTTACATGTCCTTGAAGTGAACTTGTTCACTTATGTTCCATCTTTCTTACTTTCTTTCCTTCAAGTTACTTATCTTCTTCAGGAAGTAAGTAACTTCTTCTTTCTCCTTCTTTTTTTTCATCTGATTCTTCCATTGGTGGCCTTGAAGATCCTTTCTCTTAAGCCTGACAAACCATAGGATATCCAAGCATGATAACTTTTAGGGTTGTGTGTAGTCCCCCTTAGTCTTTTACCTTTGAGTCTCCTTGAGTCTCTCTTCTCATCTCAATAATCAGAGACTAAACTCTTAAAGTTTTAGGACTTTGGAATTAGGGTTATGCCTGCATCCTTCTCTTAGGATGGAGTGTATAACTTTAATCCTAAGTGTTAAACCTTTAATTTGTTTAAACCTCTTAATCAAATCACATTAATAATCACCAAGACTTTATCTTGTAACTTGGGCCTTACATTAGGGTTCTATCTCTTCCTTATGGTTAAGAGGGACTAACCCTAGTGTTTAATGGACAAGTCCCCCTCAAGTTGTCTTACAAACCATAAAATCCACTTCTTAATCTCATCCCTTAATTAAAATCCATTTAATAAAGGCTTGTTATATAATGAATTTAATCCCTAACCATGGATTAAGTTGAGATATCTTCCTCAGCTTAAGTGTTCTCATCTATCATCCTTCTATTAGGATGGTGTAATGAGTTCACTAATCTGTGATTAAAGATTAAACTCATTACTTAAAACTAAACAAAAATCCAAAAACTCATAAATAATCACAAGTAGGTTAATGATCTTAATCCTCCATCATCATGGTAATTAAGTTGAGATGCTTATCTCATACTTAAGTAGGCTCATTATCCCTAATCATGGAGGATATAATGAGTTTACAGGCCCTTGATTTAGGCTTAAGCTCATTAACTTATGCAAAACACCAAAAACAATAAAAAACTGAAAACACAAAAACAAACAATAATCGTCTCCTCCGGGATTCTTTTCTCATCACACGCATTCATAAAAGAGAACTTTCTTCTTCCGTCTAATGCAAGACAATCAGCACTCGAGCCAGACGAGTCATACACTTGAGCATAGGCAAGTAAGCAGCTCACAGTCAATTTATTTTTCTGTCTTTTTGAGTCGAACTACGGTGTTCTGACTTCCTTATTGCACGAGAGGATATGTAGGCATAACTTAACTGTTATCGAACAAAAGTCTTTGTGTCTTCCCCCTCTTTCAACATTCTTTTCAAAGCCTCAGTTCCTGAGTATTCACCATTTTGCACTGACACCTTTACATTCATTCTTTGCTTTTGCACACAGATAACACATACACCTACCCCTTTAAACACAATCTTGTAAGCGTGGATCCCGTCGAGTACGACGGACAATCTGGGTGCTAATACCTTCCCAGGTTGTAACCAACCCCCTTTCTCAGTTTCTCTGGTTCGCAACCGTTTTATCCATCTCTTTCCAGGTTTATGCAGCATTACATTTCCTTTGGGATAAAAATGCCTAGCTGGCGACTCTATTCAATTCATTTCACTCTTCTCTTTTCGCCTACCGTTCGTGTCTGTACCCTGGGACCCTGGTGTCTTTTCGGGGGAGCGACACAAATGAGTGTCGCTTCCCGGATTTCCATCCTGGTACAAACGCGAAAGTGGCGCGGAAAAAGAAAAGAGTCGCCAGCCAAGCATTTTTATCCCGAAGGATCGGGAATGGAAATGCTGCACAAACCAGAAGAAAAGAAGAGGAAGGACACGGGTCCTGCGAACCAAAGAGACTGAGTTCGGGAGTCGGTTACGACCTGGGAAGGTATTAGCACCCAGATCGTCCGCCATACCCGACGGGTTCCACGCTTGCAAAAGAAACTGTTTCAAATGGTGAAGAAATGAAAGTTGCTGCAAAAGAAAAGAAAAGCAACTGGAACTAGAAAAGAGAACTGAGAAAGGAACTGAATAAGAAAACAAAGAGAAAAAATGTATGGAAAATAAAGATTGTGCTCGAACGGGCCCTACCCCGCTGCCTACATACCTCATTGGGAAAATGAGGATCAGAGACGTCGTAGTTCCCCTAACTAGGGGTAGAAAAGAAATTACTTGTGAATTAAAGCTTGAACTGCCTATGCCATTGCTCAGGTGTTGCAGACTCGGACGACGAGTGCGTAACCGTCTTGCAAAATGACAAGTAGGAGCAAGTTCACGTACGGAGCGAAGGAGATGAGAAAAGAATTCCCGAAGGAAAGACGCTTATTGTTTGTTTGTGCTTTTTATGAAGCTTTTAGGAGTGTGTCACAAGGAAGTGAACTCAAGCTCTTTTCCATGGAATATGCACTTGTCACTACATTCCAAGATGGAATAATAGAACAAGCACACTCAAGTAAGGAGAAGATCCCCAAAACTTGAATCCAGAGACTAGGGCCTAAGCTCACTAACTCATTAACTTATTAAGTGTTTTTGGTATTTACAATGAAGAAGTGTTTTTTATGCTTTTCTTTGTGAAGAAGATACCTTGATCAGACTTGTGCATCACAAGATAAACTTGTACTATCCAAAGATGGGAAGAGTACAAGTACCTCATTGGATAAGGCTATTGCTCAAGGTATCACTTCAAACTTTATTAAGTGTTTTCTTTAAGGTTATGAGATGAGAAGAGAAGAAGAACCAAAAGGATCACAAAGGTAAAAGTCTAAGTGGGGGACTAAAGAATCCTAAGTGTTGTCATGCATGGATATCCTAATGTTAGTGTGGTTTTCTATCCTAAAGAAGAAAGAAAGAAGAAGAGAAGAAGAAGAGAGAAGAGAAGATGAGTAAGGCCTAAGCCCAACAAGCAAAGGGTTAGTACAAATAAGAATAAGAAGAGAGGAGATGAGATTTGGAGATGTGGGAATCACTTCCACACCTCTCGCTTACCATAGCATCTGCAGGGTTAGCAACATAAGCATACAAGTGAAACACAATGAGCAAAATAACATGCCAACATCATACAAACAGAAGTGAAGTCATATATACAAGTGCTCAATGGATATGCAAGTCACAAGAATGAGAAATGAAGCATACAAGTCAATTAAGAGGCAAAATGAACCACATGGCAAACAAATGCAAACTTAATGAGATGCAAAGCAAAAATGCACAAACATGGACTCAAGGCACACAAACAGAACCAAATCAAGTCAAAGAAATGCTTAAGAAGCAAGAAAGATGAGGAGAAGAGAGGCACAAGACCAAACAATCACATATGGGAAAGGAATAAGCAAAGAGGTGAGGTGAAAGCACATAAGAAATGGAAGAACTTAAAAGGTAAGCCAAACACAAAAATTCTAAGACACAAACCCTAACCTAAGATCAGAAAGGTACCCATCCCCCAAAGAGACCCCAAATGAGAAGAAGAAGTTGGCACAAGTGCCCTTCTAAGCTAATAAGAGAGCTTATGATCAAAAGGAAGTAAAATGGGACAAGGTAAGAACAAAAAATTCAAATCAAATCAACAATGCATCTAAAAATTCCAGAACTTAGGAAAAATGATCCTCAAACATGATATGACAATGAGCCAAAAGGATTGGAAGAAATTCAGAAGTTAGATAGGTCAAAAGAAGGCGTAAACATGAACTAGGGTTAAGAAACTTCACTTACAAGGCAAGGACCAAAACCCAATGAACAAATTTCTAAAAATCAGGGGGAAAATCACACATGAACTACATCCTCTTAGGAATCTAGAGCAAAAAGAATCAACAAGAAACTCAAAATAATGAACACTATGGAAATTAGACAAGTCAGGATGCTCAAAAAGGAATAAAAAAGAATTAATTGAAAGAGGAAATTAATTGACACGTGGATATTAGAAATAAATGGGAAATAAAAATATAGAAAATTAGAGAAAACTCAAATGAACACTCAAGAATTATTTTGGAATTTTTTGACACTTGGAAGTATTTTTAATAATTAAAAAGAAAAATGGAATAAAAGAAATAAAGTGAAAAAGAAAATAAAATAAGAAAAAGAAATTGGGGTGCAAATAGAAAGGATTCACGTTCAAATTAAATGGGCCAAAGGAGGAGGGAGGTGTGAATATCAAGTCAGGGCCCAATGGTTTGCGCAAGCTCATAATAGGCTAGGGTGGAAATTCAAAAAATAAAATGGAAAATAATTGGCCAGAGGATGAAAAAGACACATCTTATGAAAGGGCTCATGAGAATTAGGGTGTGGTGAACAACATTATGAATTAAAACAGAAATAGATCTACACGTAAGGAGAGAGTGGTTCACTAAAACGCGTGGCAAGATCCTGGGCAATGAGAGGCAAGATCTAATGGTCCAAGGCTCGTCTTCAACCTCCAAACCCTAATTCACCATTTTCCAGATTCCGATGACCGGAGCTAGAGCTCCGGCACCGGAAGTTACACCAGATGAACAAACAATAATTAAAAATGAACAAAGACCTCCAGATTGACTAATTGATATGCCCTGAGTTCGAAAATGACCATGAAAAAAGCAATAGATCAATGGATTCCACGGATCGAGCACAAACAGATTTGACCATGAAATTTCAAATTCAGAATACACACTCAATAATGCACCAATTTCGAAACTAAACATGGCAGAATGATCAGTGAACATCAAAGATCAAGATACACATCAACATTTTCATTTCCAGATGCGAAGATTCAGAAGCTTACCTGAGCTTGCAGATCTTGAAAATGCTTGCTAGAAGTCCAGATAATGAAGCTAAAGCACTCCAAATACACTCTAGTTGCAAAATAAATGTAACTAGAGCCTTGAATCTTGCTCGATCTTGAGCTTTGCAACCAACTGCCCGGAAATGGCAAGGTTCTTGTTCTTGAGAGATAGCTTGAATAATGGTGATATTTGTGATCCTGAGCTTCCAAGGATCAAGGATCTACAATTTGTTTTTGGAGAGAGCTAGTGTGAGGAGATTTGAGAGAAAATGAAATTTGTGCAAGAAGGTGAAAATTGAGAAATGAGAGAGAGCTGAGGCAAGATGAAACCCTAATTTGTTATATATCCTCTCATGAGCCAATGCTGGAAAAAAATGAAGAAGTTTGCACGTGGGAATGAAAAGTATTTGTGATTTTGCAATTTGAGCAAGTTTGGTGTGATATCATGTAATCCTCATGCTTTCCTTGGCCTCTTGCCCATGTGCACTATAATCTGATCCATTAATCATAATCCCACAAATCTTGGCCATTAGATTAAAGTATCACACTATTTTCATGTTCATGCAAAATTTGCACTTGTGAATTCTTGTTGTGCACGAATTTGTGAATTTCTTTGGAGAAGAGTATGCCAAATACATTGTATTTTAACATTGCAACAATATATGGTATGTACCAATACACAAAAATGAGATTCAAGCCTTCTTGCTCTTGGTGCATGTATGAAAATCAACATTTGCCCTAATTTGGAAGGAATTTTCGAGGGCCAAATATCCCTAACCACACATGCTATGAAAAAGTACTTGTACTTTTTGAAAATGGGAGGCCTTAATCTCCAACTTTCATGTTTGACTAGTCCATTTGAAGAATTGTTGATTAAGTTAAGGTCACTTGAATTTTAGGGCAAAAGTTGCCAAAAATGGAATTTTCTCAAAACCAACTTTGCACCAATTTTGCAAAACCCCTCAAAACTTCATGATTCTTGATCTTTGAACTTGCCAAACCTCTTATAACATTGTAAGAACATCTCTTGGCTAGAAAAATTGGGTTGGACCCCTTGAAATCACACAGTTGACGTTTTTAAGGCACGGTTGACCAATTACTTCATCTGCAAGCAACTGAAGAAATGCTTGACTTCCACAAGGAATTTTCTCATGAAATTTGGTACCTAGGATTCTCTTGACATATAAAAGACTTTGCCCAAATGAAATGGCCAAAGTTGTGAGGTTTTCATGCTTGAATCTCAAACCCTAGTTTAGGACCATTGTGTAGGAGCTTTGCCTTAGCCTGGATTCTCAGAGGATCTTCCAACCTTCTGAGCTTTTGCAAATAGACTTGATCTTGTAAATGCAATGTAGACCCCTTATAGGACTTGTACAAATCTATTGGGCCCCTTGTCATGGCTTGTAATGCTTCAAGAACCTCCCCATATGATCATATGCCTAATGCTAGGTCATGAGAAATGTTATGCCTCATCTTTCCATGCTAGGATGCTAATAAAATGATATCTTCATGATGAATATGATGTGATATGATGCTTAAAATGAAGAGGGCAAATTTGGGGTGTTACAGCTGCCCATATTCAAACAACTGTTGATCTGAAAAGGACGGTAGCACGGGCTATCGACTGTTCAAGATAAACTGTGGTTGAATACCAAGAAGACCTGAAATTTGCACTCTGACGAAGAATGCAACACTGGGAAATAAACCCAACCATATGACGCTTTGGTGACTGCAGGGGAGAAAAAGCAGACGAGCTTCTTCCAAGTTGACTGTTATCTGGAACAAGAATACTTTGACAGACGAGTCTTCTTCAAACAATCCTGTTACGCCAGGAACTGAACATACGAGTCCTCAAACACTGCAAGAACAAATGACTTGAGACAGACGAATCTCCTTCGGATAAACCTGTTACGCCAGGACCGGTGATGCACTTATGTCCGTGGGATAGACATGCATAATCAAGGTAGACGAACCTTCTTCATATATTATCCGTGAATATATGGTATAAGACAGACGAGTCTTCTTCGAGAAAACCTGTTATGCCAGGTGCAACACTAATAATTGGTGCGTGAGACAGACGAGCCTCCTTCGGATATACCTGTTACTCCAGGACCGGCAACCATTTTGACATTTATTCCCACAGTCAGGATTTTAAACCTCTTCAATACAGATGAGTATTGGATGATCATAAAGATAACACAGACGAGTGTCAACAGTCAATGATACAGACGAGTATCAGACGATGATCTAAGAAACACAGACGAGCACTTCAGGCGATGATACAGGCGAATATCAGCCACATGGTATAGACGAATACCAGAAATTCAAACACAGACGAGCATTTGGAGTAGCAATACAGAAAAGTACCAGGATAATCAGCAAATCCATACATAAAGATATAATCTAACACAGACGAGTGTCAGGGATGATACAGACGAGTATCCAAACAAAGCAGACGAGCTTCAAACAGATAACACACAGACGAGTGCTGGAGAATGCAGACGAGCAACAGACAAATATCAAACACAGACGAGTGTTGGGGAGTGCAGACGAGCAACAACAAGGTAATCATATACCAAACACAGACGAGTGTTGGGAATTGCAGACGAGCATCACAAATATCAAATATCAAACACAAACGAGTGTTGGAAATTGCAGACGAGCAATATCAAGGTAATCATAGACCACTGTTGGGGAAAGAAAACGAGCAATACCAAAGATGATGACACAGACTAGTGTCGAGAATTGCAGACGAGCAACAATAAAGTATGAACACAGATGAGTGTTGAGATGCAGACGAGCAGCAAACAAATGCCTGATTGGCTGCAAGAGTTACAACTCTGCAGGGAAGAAACAGGTCAAGAGGCTTTGACACTTAACTCTGACTGGGGTGATGAGTACCTGCTTGTATCATCAAATTGACCAAAATAATGGTAGCTTTGCTGGAGAATATTTCACTGATGGGAGTGAAAATCAAACATGAACTCCGTGGGGAAGGATCATCTTCAGACTTGGCTGGGAAAGATGCTTCAACAATGCTATAGATGGGGAGAGAATTTTGCTAATTCCAAACTCCGTGGGGACATCAGGCATTCAACTTCCTGTTGGGCATACTCCACTGGGGAAGAATAAACTGCTTGGGGCTACCTGCCAAGGCTTAGCTGGGGAACAATTTCTGCTTGGGAGAATGTGACGCCATCCTGCAACCTGCGACAACAGAAAACACAAATGTGCCCCGGGGACTTGCATGGTATGAACTATTCATCCATAGTCACCCGACACTCAAAGAGGGTTTACAGTGTTTCCCTGCATGTCATTTTTCTTTCAAATTATCACCATGTTTAAATGCAATGCTATTTTTGCCAAAAATTCAGGACATTTTGCAAACAAAAATAAACACAACACAGCTTTTTGACTGAATATTCTTTTATTGAAAAGGCCTCTGAATAGGCAAAGATTTACATCAGGAAGCAACCACCTGGAAAGAGGTAGCCACCATAAAATTGAGAAAATAAACTATCCTAATGGCAATGGGCACGGCATCCCAATGAGTTCCATTTCTGCTATGACCAGCATGTCTTTAAGACTCTCCGTTCTTGCCTTTGCTTTCTGAGAAGATGAGGGGACTGATTCCTATCCTTCTGATATTGTCAGGTTGTGTGAAACGATGATTTGGTTCAGATTACTCGGACCGCAGTTGTTCGCTTATTCCCTTGTTTTGCGTGGATCGCCCTTTCGGGTTTTCAATCCACCGGGATACCCTTTTTTGCCTGAGCTGTCCAATGTGGCTTTTCAACTCAGCGGGTGTACATTTTTTTTATTCATTTTCCCTACTTTTGCCCGAGCTTTTTATTCTGTTTTTAGCTCGCCGGGATGCCCTTTTTTTTCCTGGACTTTAATTATGTTTTTGTGTCCAGCGGGCCTCTTTATGTGAAGTATTTTTTAACTGCGTCCGAGTTAACAGGGGACTGGAAGTCATCTCCATCCATAGTGGTGAGCATCAGTGCTCCTCCTGAGAATACTTTCTTCACTATGAATGGTCCTTCGTAGTTTGGGGTCCACTTGCCCATGTGATCTGAACCTGGAGGAACGATCCTCTTCAGCACAAGCTCTCCTACTTGATACTCCCGAGTACGTACTCATTGGTCGAATGCACGCTTCATTCTCCTCTGATAAAGTTGACCATCACAGATAGCCGCTAATCTCTTTTCCTCAATTAGACATAGCTGATTGTAACGAGCACGCACCCATTCATCCTCATCAAGCTTCACATCCATCATCACACGCAGTGAACGAAACTCTACTTCCACAGGCAGGACTACTTCCATACCATATATCAGAGAGAAGGGAGTTGCCCCAGTTGACGTCCTGACTGATGTTCGGTACCCATGCAGCGCAAACGGTAACATCTCATCCCAATCTTTGTAAGTGACAACCATTTTTTGCACAATATTCTTGATATTCTTGTTTGCTGCCTCTACCGCACCATTCATCTTTGGTCGGTAAGGAGAATAATTTTGATGTTGAATCTTGAAGTCCCGACACAACTCTTCCATCATCTTTTTGTTGAGATTAGAACCATTGTCAGTAATGATTCTTTCGGGCACTCCGTATCTGCAAATGATATCCCTTTTCAGAAATCTAGCAACCACTTGACGAGTGACGTTGGCATAAGATGCTGCTTCCACCCATTTAGTGAAGTAATCACTCGCGACCAAGATGAAGCGATGACCATTTGAAGCAGTAGGCTCTATCTTCCCGATCATGTCAATGCCCCACATAGAAAAGGGCCAAGGAGATGACATGATGTTGAGCGGGCTTGGAGGAACATGCACTTTGTCTACATAAATCTGGCACTTGTGGCACTTACGAGCGAATGAACAACTGTCTGCATCCATTGTCATCTAGTAATACCCTGATCTCAGCAATTTCTTAGCCATAGCATGCCTTCCTGCGTGGGTACCGAAAGATCCCTCGTGGACTTCCTGCATTAACAGGCTTGCTTCGTGTCTATCCATGCATCTGAGCAAGACCATATCAAAGTTTCTCTTGTACAAAACTTTGTCTGTGTTCAAGAAGAAGCTAGCAGCAAGTCGCCTTAAGGTTTTCTTGTCATTTGAGGATGCCCCAGCTGGGTATTCTTGCTTTTCCAGGAATAACTTGATATCAAAATACCAAGGTTTCTCGTCATACACAGCGTCTACAGAGAAGGCATGAGCTGGAGCGCAAGCCTGGAAATGACGATTCTGGGCACATAATTCCAACACAAGACTTTGATAGACGAAGAAAGAGTGGCCAATGCGTCGGCAAATTGATTTTCATCACGTGGTATGTACTGCAGCTTAACTGTCGTGAAGAACGTCAGCAGTTTTCTAGCATAATCCCTGTATGGAATTAGATGCTCTTGATGCGTATACCACTTGCCGGTAACTTGGTTAATAACGAGGGCTGAATCTCCGAATATATTGAGGTTCTTAATCCGAAGATTAATTGCCTCCTCTATTCCCATTATGCATGCCTCGTATTCTGCTTCGTTGTTGGTGCAGCCAAAAGTAATTCTGGCAGCGAAGGGAAAGTGAACACCTTTGGGAGTCATAAGAACGACACCAACTCCACGTCCATTGATATTGACTGCCCCATCAAACATCAACTTCCATTTGGATTCAGGGTCTGGCCCCTCCTCCGGAAGTGGTTCCTCGCAATCGTTTACTTTGAGGTACATAATGTCCTCATCAGGGAAATCAAACTTCATTGGATGATAATCATCTTCAAGAGGTTGTTGTGCGAGGTAATCTGACAATACACTTCCCTTAATGGCTTTCTGAGAAGTATACTGGATGTCGTATTTAGTTAAAATCATCTTCCACCTAGCAACCCTTCCGGTTAACGCTGGTTTCTCAAAGATATACTTGACAGGATCCATTTTGGAAATGAGCAGTGTAGTATGAGTCAACATGTACTATCTCAGTTGGCGAGCAACCCATACCAAAGCGCAACAAGTTTTCTCGAGCAGTGAGTAACGGGATTCACAGTCGGTAAACTTTTTGCTAAGGTAATAAATAGCGTACTCTTTTCGACCAGACTCGTCATGTTGGCCTAGAACACACCCCATTGACCTTTCTAGCACAGTCAAGTACATGATTAAGGGTCTTCCTTCAACTGGAGGAATTAGAATTGGAGGCTCCTGCAAATATTCTTTTATCTTGTCGAAAGCTCTTTGGCAGTCTTCATTCCACCTGACCGTTTTCTCTTTTCTTAGCAATTTGAATATTGGTTCGCACGTGGCAGTTAGATGAGATATGAACCGAGAAATGTAGTTCAACCTCCCTAAAATCCCGCGTACTTCTTTTTCTGTTTTCGGTGCAGGCATATCTTGAATTGCTTTTACCTTTGCAGGATATACCTCAATTCCTTTCTGACTAACAATGAAACCCAGCAATTTCCCAGAACGCACTCCGAAAGTGCACTTGTTTGGATTCAACCTCAGCTTGTATTTTATCAGTCTATCAAACAGCTTCTTAAGGTTGACCAGATGCTCTTCTTTGTCTCGGGACTTTGCAATCATATCGTCCACATAACACTCAATCTCCTTGTGTATCATGTCATGGAACAATGTGACCATCGCCCGCTGATAAGTTGCCCCGGCGTTCTTCAAACCAAAGTGCATGACCTTATAGCAGAATGTACCCCACGGGGTAATGAACGTTGTTTTCTCCATGTCTTCCGGCGCCATCTTAATCTGATTATATCCGAAGAAGCCATCCATGAAGGAAAATACCGAGAATTGAGCAGTATTGTCTACCAACACATCAATGTGAGGTAACATAAAGTCATCTTTTGGGCTCGCTCTATTCAAATCCCGGTAGTCAACGCACATCCGGACCTTGTCGTCCTTCTTTGGTACAGGTACAATATTAGCTACCCAAGGTGGGTAACTAGTTACAGCAAGGAAACCGGCATCCCATTGCTTCTGAACCTCCTCTTTGATCTTCATCGCCATGTCAGGACGGGTTCTTCTCAACTTCTGTTTCACAAGAGGACAATCTTCTCTCAAAGGTAGTTTATGCACAATGATGTAGGTATCCAACCCTGGCATATCTTGATATGACCAAGCAAAGATATCCACATACTCTCGCAGCATATTGATCAGCTCTTTCTTGACTTCGGCCTGCAGACTGGCCCCAATCTTGATCTCTTTCTTCACATCTTCTCTGCCAATGTTGATGATCTCAATTTCTTCTTGATGAGGCTGAATAACTCGTTCCTCTTGTTTCAACAATCTGACCAATTCTTCAGGGAGTTCACAGTCTTCCTCAACCCCTTCATCAGCTTGGTAGACTGGATTGTGAAAGTCATACGTGGTCATAGCAGGAACATTATCAATGGAATCTGGATGATCAACACTGCACATATGATGTGCTAATTTCAGAATTTGTTTATTTTACAAAAGAGACGCAAACACAAAAACAAAAAGGAAAAACACATTGCCATTTTTATTTTTTTGTGAAAAATTTAAAACAAAGAAAGAGAACACAATTTGTCTGAAAATTTCCTTTTATTTCATGGTAAAATAAGTGCATAACAAACATGGTGGCCCAATACAATGAATCCTAGCATCTTGGGCAGAATGCTGGATTTGACAATGCAACATGATAAAGAAAAAGGAAACAAATAAATTACTCTGAGTGCCAGGTAACTTGGACAATGTCTTCAGCAGACCAGTTCTTCAGCTCCTCTTCAGGCGCACACGGATGAATCCAGTTGTCCCAGTCACCATCACTGTCTCCATCTTGGCTTGTCACACAGATTTGGTTGCGGTCGAGCATCCCTGCACTTGTAAAGGTAATGGCTTTACCATTTGAAGTAGATCCACCAGGCTGATAACCCAAACCAAACTTGTCGTCTTTCTTTTCCAATTCCAGCAATTTGCCCCAGCCTTGGGCACTTCCTGACTGAACTACCTCCTTTGCCTGCTTGTAGAAATGGATGGAGGTACCTTCTTTCTCACTGCTCTTCTCTACAGGAGTTAAGATGCTGACGTTAACTGCTTTGAAGGCTTGACACAGAGTCTCATGGATCTCTCCATCCATCTCTACATACTTGAACGTTGATAAGTGGCTTACAAAGATGTCTTCCTCTCCGCATACTGTGATTACCTGGCCATCAACCACATATTTGAGCTTCTGATGCAGGGTGGAAGTTACAGCTCCGGTATCATGAATCCATGGGCGTCCCAACAAGCAGTTGTACGCAGGCTGAATGTCCATGACGTAGAAGATACTTTTGAATACTTGAGAACATATTTTCATGGGTAACTCAACTTCTCCCAATACTGACCTTCTGGACCCATCAAAAGCTTTGACAATCAAATCACTGGGCCTTAGGACTATACCATCAACATTGAGCTTCATTAATGCTTTCTTCGGAAGTACATTAAGAGAAGAGCCCGTGTCAACAAGGACATGCGACAACACAGCACCCTTGCACTCCATAGTAATATGTAATGCTTTGTTATGGTTTCGGCCCTCTGATGTGAGGTCTTTGTCTGTAAAGCCCAACCCGTGGCTTGCATTCACACTGCCCACTACAGCTTCTAGTTGATTAATGGTTATTTCTTGAGGAACATAGGCCATCTGCAGCACTTTCAATAAGGCCTCTCTATGTGCGGGAGAACATATCAGCAAAGATAGAATGGATATTTTGGAAGGTGTCTGGTTCAACTGCTCGACCACCTTATAATCACTCTTTTTAATGATCCGCATAAATTCCTCGACCTCCTTCTCATAGGTTCCCTGTCCAGCAACAGGAGTTGTTGTCTCATCAGTCACAGCTTGCTTTCCTTTAGCCTTTGCCAAAGCCTCAGCCTCAGGATCCCCTCTCAGTACTGGGGGAGCAAATAGACGACCACTTCTTGTGAAACCTCCAACACCTTCGACGTTCACTACAGTCGGGTCAATAGCAACATACTTACTCTCGACTTTCTGTCCAGCCACGTACACATCTGAGCCGTAATGCCATGGAATGGCTTTATCGTCTGTATAAGGAACAGGCCCAGGCACAGTGATAGTCACAGGACTGACCTCAGGAGCATAAATGGTAACAGGCTCTCTTCTAGTAGGCATCTCAGCTTCATCATAAAATATGGTTATAGTAGACACATCATCAACCTCATTATCAACTTTGTTAAACTGCAAAAATCCTTCATCAATCAAACTCTGCAATCCCATCTTCAGGTCTTCACATCCGTTCTCTGAATTCACACATTTCTCACAACCAGACTTGCATCCTGGAAACACTTGACCTTTCAGCAACCTCTCCTTCACTACCAACAGTGGAGTCTTCACCTCTTCTATGCTCAGAATAAAACTTAACTTTTCACCACTATCAACAGCATTGATTCTAGCCCCTCCGTGATTCGGAATAGGGTTTGAAGTAACATTTGGCAGTGGTGCAAAGTTAATCGCCTTAGAGTCTATCAGGTCTTGAACTTTGTGTTGTAGCACCCTGCACTTCTCAGTTGAGTGCCCGGGTGCCCCTGAATGGAAAGCGCATCTAGAATTGACATCGTACCCCACTAGAAGCTCTCCAGGTGGTGGTGGTGCCAAAGTCCTCAATTGTATCAGATTCAGATCCAACAATCTTGGTAGCAAAGTAGCATATGTCATGGGAATAGCCTCAAGCACCCTATTAGCCGGGCGAGTCTGCCTTGGCTGATAAGGTCTTTGTTGATAGTTGTTACGTTGTGGCTGTTGTTGTTGCTGTTGTTGTTGAGGTTGCATCTGCTGCACAGGATTTGAAGGAATTGTGACTTCTGCCACATGCTCATATGGTCTTCTATACCCTCGGCCCCGTCCTCGGCCAAACACAGCATTGGTCTCGCCTTCCCTTCTTCTCGGGGGTCCGCTGAAAGCTTTTCTTGCACCATTAGAACTGCTCGCACTTATATCTTGGATCTTTCCCATCTTTAGCAAAGTCTCAACCCTCTCTCCAGCAATTACTATATCGTTGAATTTGGTAGCAGAGCAAGACGCCAATCTTTCGATAAACACACCTTGCAATGTCCCCATAAACATATCAACCATTTCGTTCTCCAGCAGTGGTAGTTGCACTCTGGCAGCGAGCTGACGCCACCTTTGAGCATATTCTTTGAACCCCTCCTTAGCAGTTTGAGACATGTGTTTCAATTGAGTGCGATTTGGAGCCATGTCCAAATTATACTGGTATTGCTTCACAAAAGCCTCTGCCAGGTCTTTCCAACTCTTAATGTTGACTCTGCTTAGCTTCATATACCATTCCAAGGAGGCCCCGACCAGACTGTCCTGGAAATAGTACATCCAAAGCTTTTCATCATCAGTGTGGGCAGCAATCCTCCCTACAAATGACTGAAGATGCGTCTTGGGACACGCCGTGCCATTGTATTTCTCAAAAGTTGGAACCTTGAACTTGTAAGGGATTCTAACCCCGGGAACCAAGCCCAAGTCAGTAATGTTGAACCCCAGAGAGTTCTGGGATTGAATAGCCTTGATTTTCTCTGCCATCTCCTCCAACTTCCTGTTTATCTCAGCACCTTGACCCTCAGCTTTGTCCAGCAGAGTGAACTGTTCGTCTTGTCCGTCCATTTGCACATTGTTCAGTCCATCATTGATTATAGTAACCCCTGGCTTTGCTACAGGGATTTCAACTTGACGGACGCCCGCACCGTTACGATTACCTCCATCAGCAGTACCGTTGTTTCTAGCTTGACCATTTTCAATCAACTCTCGCAGACACTCTTGATTCTGACCCATGCCTGCCATCAGAGTCATGAAATTGTCCATCCTCAGTCTCAAGTCAGCTAAGTCAGCTTGCATCTGATCCATGACTCATTCTCTGTTGACCTTTGTTGGATATCTGTTAGCGACTGGTTGTTCTCGGACTTTCCTGGGAGCTATAGTGCCTGAAACACAAAAGACATTAGAAACTAAAGCACTACCTGCAAAACCAACAAACACGTCATATGCAATGCAATGTAACTGCTCATGTTCCCAGGTTTTAAGCATTTGCATGCCCCAGTTCTGGCATCTACTCCAGACAGACACTTTGAGTATTAACTTTCAGACTTTCTCTTTGAAGAATGTTCAGATATTAGCCGTATCAGACAAACGAGTCTTGCATATTCAGAAATGATAATTTGCACATTAACACGGTATATCATGGACAAACCACTACCGGCCAAAAGTTAGAACACAAACAGAAATATTCCCCGAAGGGTTATAAGCCATTACATGAAAAAAAGACAAATAAAATAAAGCAAGACTCCTACAACAAGTCTGTAGGTAGTCTAAACAATAAACTACACTAAGGACCCAGGCTCTGCCACCTCTGCTCTGCTTTTCTTGACACCCGCTCTCAGCTTGAGCTCTTCAATCTCTTCCCGTGCCTCCTCCAGGGCTAACTGGCTTTGTGCTAACTGCTGAGTCTTTTCCCTCCGAATGGTGTGGACTTGCTCCACCTCTTCCTTCTTGAAGGCCATTTGCACTTCAAAGAACTCTTCTTTCTCTTTGAACTTCTTCTGCTCTTCCTCTCTTTGGCCTTGCAACCAAACAATGGATTGACGAGCTTCCTTGAGAGTCTTCAAAGTCTTTTTGCGTTCAGCTTCTCTTTTTGCCTCCATCAGACCCATCCTGTGAAAGTGAGTTTTCCTTCCAGCAAAGTCCTTCTCTTTAGCTTCCAAGGAGGCTTGTATCTTTTGCAACTTTCCTTCTACTTCATTCTTGGCCCTGTTGGCAAGATGGTACAGGTTGACCATTTCAGCATTCTCCACTCGAACTTCATGCAGCTGAGCTTCCAATTTCTTGTACTCTTCAAGGGAAACAGTACTCTGGCTTGGAACTTCCTTGGGATAAAGGGGAGCCTCTACTGAGAAGGGCATGAGAACTTCTTCTACATGTTTTTGCAACCATGCAGCAAATGGAGGATACGTCTTGGGATCTACTCTGCCAAAGTCTTTCTTACCCTTCCTTATCCTGTGAGCCCAGGCTTGAGATGCCTGTAGAACTAGCTCCTTGTTTCCTTCCACAGGAAAATACAAAGACTCAGCAAACTCTTCCATCTGTGGTGGATCTTTCAAAGGATAACCAAACTATTTCCTGGCTAATGTTGGATGATAACTGATTACACCCTTCCTTCCCAGCAAAGGCACTCCAGCAAATCTTCCACAACTGACCAACAAATCTTTACCTAGCAGATCTCTGTCATATCCCCAAGCAATATCTTCAGCAGTCAACCCCATCAACCTTCTTGACCATCTCCACTCATCCCTCATCTCCTTGAAAGCACCTGATTTCGGTAGTTGTCTGGCAAACCACTCAGCAAACAATGAAGCACAGCAGGCCACTGGTCCACCCCTACCTTTCTCATTCCTGTAATGAACGTTGTAATAAAAGTCACCCAACAGAGTTGGCACAAGATTTCCCTTAGCAAAGATAGAGATCACTTCCAAGCTTACAAATTCTTTCTCTCCTGGGAACAAGCTAGACCCATACACCATCAAAGCCAACAAAGCACCAAAGCCACCCCAACTACCCTCTGTAGCATATCTCTCAGCCTCTGGTATGAGCACACTCCAAGGGAGTCCTTTACCTTCACTATCCTTCAGATCTTTCTTGACTGTAGCAGCTGGAAAATGACAAACTTTGGCTATGTCCTCTTCCTTAAGCACCACCTCAGACCCATAGAAAGGCAATGTCTCTCTGACTGGAACATTCAGTATGCTAGCAATCTCTTTCAATGTAGGAGCTAAGATGTAACCTGGAAACACAAAGCAACGCAGCAGGGGATCATAAAACTGCAACAAGGTATGCAGACTGTCCTTCTGGTCCGCAGTGGGCTTGTCCACATACTTCAATATCTGGCCATATCTCTTCCTGAAATTTCCCAAGACTTGGTCATTCATCAGACCTGCTAATTTATGAACACTTCTAACTTCAGGTTGAAGAAAAGTATAGTGAACATTCTTTTTCCTTGTAACTCTTCTGATTTCTGCCATCTGGAGATAAGATTTACCAGAACTGGGAGCTGATTAAGAACAATGACCTGAAAAATGGAAACATAAACAGTTAATGCAAGGATGATGCAAATGCAAATGCAATGCAGGCATATGATCAACTGGGACCATCTGGATACTGGACACTGAACACAAGGACCCTCTGATCAACTGCAAACCAAAATCCTCTGAATCACAACCCTCTGATAGAAGATCTCAGAACCATAGTACCAAGAAAACCAGAACCAAGAAGACCAGAACACCAGAACCATAGGACCAAAGATCATAATAAGGACCACTGATAATGAGGGTATGTAGAGGCCAATGGTTCCTGCAAACCTGTAAACCCCTCCCAATCTCACTGGTAGGCTCCGGGTCAGACATCACGGACTCTCAAAGCCGAATAGCAATAATACTTTCACCATCTCCGAGAAATGGCTCATGGCCAAATCAGGGAATCGGTTTGGCATTATATACTACGCAGGGAGGCCTCAGCTGAGTCCGGGAAACAAGGTCATCCTATGTAAGTCCCAAGTGGGCCCTCGGATGCAAATGGGTTTGCCACAAAATGTGGTCTGCCACTGTCATCACTAGAGGGATATTTCTACAAGGTTCTCAATGATCGGTCCCCAGCTGCACATAACTGTCAGGGTTATGAAATGAGAGAGGAAGATCCCCAAATCAAGACATTTCCAAGACAATCGCAAGGTGCACTTGAGCCGTGGTAATGAGCTCATCTCTCAGAAACAGTATCACCCAAACCCACCAAACAGAAGATCCAGTCCAGACAGTCCAGTATATAATATGATGCAGAAAATAAATACCGAAAACTGTCAATAAAGCTGTAAAAAAAGCTGTAAATAAACAACAGTAAAGTACAACAACCCACATCAAACAAACATCACCCAAAGAAACAGAAACAAACAAGCGCTAGGAGAGACTCACAGGGGAACCAAAGATTCTCTGGTTATGAGGTCCCCGGCAGAGTCGCCAGCTGTCGCTCCCCGGATTTCCATCCTGGTACAAACGCGAAAGTGGCGCGGAAAAATAAAAGAGTCTCCATCCAGGCAGTTTTATCCCGAAGGATCGGGAATGGTAATGCTGCAAAAACCAGAAGAAAAGAAGAGGAAGGACACGGGTCCTGCGAACCAAAGAGACTGAGTTCGGGAGTCGGTTACGACCTGGGAAGGTATTAGCACCCAGATCTTTCGCCGTACCCGACGGGATCCACGCTTGCAAAAGAAACTGTTTCAAAAGGTGAAGAAATGAAAGCTGCTGCAAAAGAAAAGAAAAGCAACTGGAACTGGAAAAGAGAACTGAGAAAGGAACTGAATAAGAAAACAAAGAGAAAAAATGTAGGGAAAATAAAGATTGTGCTCGAACGGGCCCTACCCCGCTGCCTACGTACCTCATCGGGAAAATGAGGATCAGAGACGCCGTAGTTCCCCTATCTAGGGGTAGAAAAGAAATTACTTGTGAATTAAAGCTTGAACTTCCTATGCCATTGCTCAGGTGTTGCAGACTCGGACGACGAGTGCGTAACCGTCTTGCAAAATGACAAGTAGGAGCAAGTTCGCGTACGAAGCGAAGGAGATGAGAAAAGAATTCCCGAAGGAAAGACGCTTATTGTTTGTTTGTGCTTTTTATGAAGCTTTTAGGAGTGTGTCACAAGGAAGTGAACTCAAGCTCTTTTCCATGGAATGTGCACTTGTCACTACATTCTAAGATGGAATAATAGAACAAGCACACTCAAGTAAGGAGAAGATCCCCAAAACTTGAACCCAGAGACTAGGGCCTAAGCTTATTAACTCATTAACTTATTAAGTGTTTTTGGTATTTACAATGAAGAAGTGTTTTTTATGCTTTTCTTTGTGAAGAAGATACCTTGATCAGACTTGTGCATCACAAGATAAACTTGTACTATCCCAAGATGGGAAGAGTACAAATCAAGTCAAAGAAATGCTTAAGAAGCAAGAAAGATGAGGATAAGAGAGTCACAAGACCAAACAATCACATATGGGAAAGGAATAAGCAAAGAGGAGAGGTGAAAGCACATAAGAAATGGAAGAACTTAAAAGGTAAGCCAAACACAAAATTTCTAAGACACAAACCCTAACCTAAGATCAGAAAGGTACCCATACCCCAAAGAGACCCCAAATGAGAAGAAGAAGTTGGCACAAGTGCCCTTCTAAGCTAATAAGAGAGCTTATGATCAAAAGTAAGCAAAATGGGACAAGGTAAGAACAAAAATTCAAATCAAATCAACAATGCATCTAAAAATTCCACAACTTAGGACAAATGATCCTCAAACATGATATGACAATGAGCCAAAAGGATTGGAAGAAATTCAGAAGCTAGATAGGTCAAAAGAAGGCTTAAACATGAACTAGGGTTAAGAAACTTCACTTACAAGGCAAGGACCAAAACCCAATGAACAAATTTCTAAAAATCAGGGGACAAATCACACTTGAACTACATCCTCTTAGGAATCCAGAGCAAAAAGAATCAACAAGAAACTCAAAATAATGAACACTATGGAAATTAGACAAGTCAGGATGCTCAAAAAGGAATAAAAAATAATTAATTGAAAGAGGAAATTAATTGACCCGTGGATATTAGAAATAAATGGGAAATAAAAATATAGAAAATTAGAGAAAACTCAAATGAACACTCAAGAATTATTTTGGAATTTTTTGACACTTGGAAGTATTTTTAATAATTAAAAAGCAAAATGGAATAAAAGAAATAAAGTGAAAAAGAAAATAAAATGGGCCAAAGGAGGAGGGAGGTGCGAATATCAGGTCAGGGCCCAATGGTTTGCGCAAGCTCATAATAGGCTGGGGTGGAAATTCAGAAAATAAAATGGAAAATAACTGGCCAGAGGATGAAACGGACGCATCTTATGAAAGGGCTCATTAATTGACGTGGCAAATTGGTTGGCTGAGAGCTGAGGACGCATGAGAATTAGGGTGTGGTGAACAACATTATGAATTAAAACAGAAATAGATCTGCACGTGAGGAGAGGGTGGTTCACTAAAACGCGTGGCAAGATCCTGGGCAATGAGAGGCAAGATCTAAAGGTCCAAAGCTCGTCTTCAACCTCCAAACCCTAATTCACCATTTTCCAGATTCCGGTGACCGGAGCTAGGGCTCCGGCACCGGAAGTTACACCAGATGAACAAACAACAATTAAAAATGAACAAAGACCTCCAGATTTACTAATTGATATGCCCTGAGTTCGAAAATGACCATGAAAAAAGCAATAGATCAATGGATTCCACGGACCGAACACAAACAGATTTGACCATGAAATCTCAAATTCAGAATACACACTCAATAATGCACCAATTTTGAAACTAAACATGGTAGAATGATCAGTGAACATCAAAGATCAAGATACACATCAACATTTTCATTTCCAGATGCGAAGATTCAGAAGCTTACCTGAGCTTGTAGATCTTGAAAATGCTTGCTAGAAGTCCAGATAATGAAGCTAAAGCACTCCAAATACACTCTAGTTGCAAAATAAATGCAACTAGAGCCTTGAATCTTGCTAGATCTTGAGATTTGCAACCAACTACCCTGAAATGGCAAGGTTCTTGTTCTTGAGAGATAGCTTGAATAATGGTGATATTTGTGATCTTGAGCTTCCAAGGATCAAGGATCTACAATTTGTTTTTGGAGAGAGCTAGTGTGTGAGGAGATTTGAGAGAAAATGCAATTTGTGCAAGAAGGTGAAAACTGAGAAATGAGAGAGAGTTGAGGCAAGCTGAAACCCTAATTTGTTATATATCCTCTCATGAGCCAATGCTGGGAAAAAAATGAAGAAGTTTGCACGTGGGAATGAAAAGTATTTGTGATTTTGCAATTTGAGCAAGTTTGGTGTGATATCATGTAATCCTCATTATTTCCTTGGCCTCTTGCCCATGTTCACTCTAATCTGATCCATTAATCATAATCCCACAAATCTTGGCCATTAGATTAAAGTATCACACTATTTTCATGTTCATGCAAAATTTGCACTTGTGAAGTAACATTCTTATTGTGCACGAATTTGTGGATTTCTTTGGAGCAAAGTATGCCAAATACATTGTATTTTAACATTGCAACAATATTTGGTATGTACCAATACACAAAAATGAGATTCAAGCCTTCTTGCTCTTGGTGCATGTATGAAAATCAACATTTGCCCTAATTTGGAAGGAATTTTCGAGGGCCATATATCCCTAACCATACATGCTATGAAAAAGTACTTGTACTTTTTGAAAATGGGAGGCCTTAATCTCCAACTTTGATGTTTGACTTTGGTCCATTTGAAGAATTTTTGATTAAGTTAAGGTCACTTGAATTTTAGGGCAAAAGTTGCCAAAAATGGAATTTTCTCAAAACCAACTTTGCACCAATTTTGCAAAACCCCTCAAAACTTCATGATTCTTGATCTTTGAACTTGCCAAACCTCTTATAAAATTGTAAGAACATCCCTTGGCTAGAAATATTGGGTTGGACCCCTTGAAATCACACAGTTGACTTTTTTAAGGCACAGTTGACCAATTACTTCATCTGCAAGCAACTGAAGAAATGCTTGACTTCCACAAGGAATTTTCTCATGAAATTTGGTACCTAGGATTATCTTGACATATAAAAGACTTTGCCCAAATGAAATGGCCAAAGTTGTGAGGTTTTCATGCTTGAATCTCAAACCCTAGTTTAGGACCATTGTGTAGGAGCTTTGCCTTAGCCTAGATTCTCAGAGGATCTTCCAACCTTCTGAGCTTTTGTAAATAGACTTGATCTTGTAAATGCAATGTAGACCCCTCATAGGATTTCTACAAATCCATTGGGCCCCTTTTCATGGCTTTAAATACTTCAAGAACCTCCCCAGATGATCATATGCCTAATGCTAGGTCATGAGAAATGTTATGCCTCATCTTTCCATGCTAGGATGCTAAGAAAATGATATGTTCATGATGAATATGATGTGATATGATGCTTAAAATTAAGAGGGAAAATTTGGGGTGTTACAATGAGTATCAAAGAACTAATGAACAAACACAGACGAACATCACAGTTTTGAAGATCAAACACAAACGAGTGTTGAAAATTATACATAAGTGTATCAAAGGAGTGTTATAAAGTGATACAAACGAGTATCAAAGGTAATACCAAACATAGACGAATGTTTGAACAACAAGCTAACACAGACGAGTGTTAAAGGTGATACAAACACATATCAAAGATGATATCAAGCACAAATGAGTGAATGAACAATGATACAGACGAGTATCAATAGAGTAGAAATCAAACACAGATGGGTGAATGAAAAAAGGGCCAACACAAGCGAGTGCTGCAAGACTAGATGATGATTACATAACAAAATCTCTGTCTGAAGATAATTCGACTTATAGGTGAACAAATAAACCTAGACTCCACTGGAGATGAAGTTATGTTGTCAAGACGAGAGTTGTAAGGCATCTTTTGTTGGAGATAAAATCTGCTTGGGGAATTCCACCCCTTAAAACCTTGTCCTGAGAAGCACTTGAGATTGATCGATAATCTTGTACCCACTATGGTTGGAGAAACAGATCTCTATAATTCTTTTTGCTGACAAATGATTGTTTCTTTCGAACCTCTGACTGTAAACCCTGCAACAGAAATGCACACACATACCTGGGGAATTGTATGGTTTGAATCCACCATTTGGTATTATTCAACATTCAATGCAATTTTTAAATGTTTTTCCCTGCAGGTTATTTGTAAAGCCACAATGCTTAAATGCAATGTTTTTTTATCAAAAATTTAGGACATTTTGCAAACAAAACAGTAAGGTAAAAACAAAAATGATGCTTTTTGACTGAATAATTCATTTTATTGAAAATTCATGAATAGGAAAAGTACATCAGGAAGCAATCCCCTAGAAATAGGTGATCGCTGCAAACTATCCTAATGGCAATGTAAAAACGACATTCCACTGAGATTCAATTCTGCTATGACCAGTATGTCTTCAAGATTCTTCGCTTATCTTGCTTTCTAAAAAGGAGGATGGGACTGATTCCTACCCTTTGTAGATTTCCAGGTTGAGTGAGACAATGATGTAGTACAGATAACTTAGATCGTAGTCATTCGTTTATTCCTTCTTTTGCGTGGATCGCCCTTTTGGGTTTTCAATCCACCGGGATACCCTTTTTTGCCTGAGTTGTCCAAAGCGGATTTTCAACTCACCAGGTGTACATTTTTTTTATTTATATCCCTAATTTTTGCCTGATGCTTTTATTCTTTTTTTGGCTCGCCGGGATGCCCTTTTTTGCCTGAACTCTTTATTTTGTTTTTTGTCCAGCGGGTCTCCTTTATGCGAAGTATTTTTTAACTGCATCTGAGTTGACAGGGGATGGAAAGTCTTCGCCATCCATGGTTATAAGCATTAAGGCTCCACCCGAGAAAACCTTTTTAACCATTCATGGACAATCATAATTAAGAGTCCATTTGCCCATGTGATCTGTACTGGGAGGAAGGATCCTTTTGAGTACAAGTTCACCAACTTGGTACTCCCGAGGACGCACTCTTTGATCGAATGTCCGCTTTCTTCTTCTTTGATATAGCTGACCATGGCATACGGCTTCCAGTCTCTTCTCCTCAATCAAATTCAACTGGTTGTATCTGGAACAAACCCATTCATCTTCATCAAGTTTGACATTCATCATCACCCGCAGTGACAGAATCTCAACTTCAACTGGTAGGATCGCTTCCATACCATACACAAGTGAGAAAGGTGTTGCCCTAGTAGATGTCCTTACTAACGTTCGGTACCCATGCAAAACAAAAGGTAACATCTCTTGTCAATATTTGTATGTCACCACTATTTTCTGCACATTCTTCTTAATGTTCTTATTGGCCGCTTCAATAGTGTCATTCATCTTTGGACGGTAAGGAGAATAATTGTGATGTTGAGTTTTGAAGTCTCGACATAATTCTGCCATCATCTTATTGTTGAGATTAGAACCATTATCAGTAATGATTCTCTCGAGAAATTCATACCGGTAAATGATATCTCTCTTTAGGAACCTGGCAACCACTTGCTTGGTGACGTTAGCATAAGACGTTGTTTCAACCCATTTGGTAAAGTAATCGATGGCGACCAAGATGAAACAATGGTCGTTAGAAGCATTAGGTTCAATTTTCCCAATCATGTCAATGCCCCACATAGTAAAGGGCCGAGGAGAAGACATGACATTCAGCGGGCTTGGAGGCACATGCACTTTGTCTGCATAAATCTGGAACTTGTGGCATTTATGCGCATATGAGCAACAATTTGAATCCATTGTCATCCAGTAATACCCCGATCTTAATAGTTTCTTTGCCAATGCATGTCCTTCGGCATGGGTACTGAAAGATCCCTCGTGCACTTCATGCATTAACATGTTTGCTTCCTGCTTGTCCACACATCTAAGCAAGACCATCTCTCTGCTAGTTTCTGCTGCTGTTGTTGTACTCTGATACGGTTTTTTTGGGTTTCTACTGGTGTTGGTTTTTTTAATGTTGTTCTGATAATGCTTAAATTGTTTTAGCCAAAAAATTTCCAAAGAGGGAGTTTGTAGATGTTTTAGATTGGCTACATTTTGTAGTAAAACATGTGTCTGTATCAGGATGTCATATGAAATGTTATGACATGTGATTTAAGCATTTTGCAGGTGTGAAGATTTTAGTATGCAGATGTTTGTACCAGGATGTCAAGACTGATGTCATGACATCTCTGACTGGGCCTGAAGACCTAGATTAATCCTTATTTGTGTGTGTGTTTTTCTATCATTAAACATGAGATTTGTTTAGTTTAATTGCGCGATTTATCAGAAGGAAAAGGAGGATTCAACTTGGAGTTATTTTAGCAGATCATTTGTTGTTGCTATTTTTGTTCCTTTATTTAAGGAAATATTTTATTTAATTTGTGAAAGTTTAGTAGGCCCATGCCCATTCAAGTTTCTACTTATAGGCTTCTTACCCTAGTGTGAAAAAGTGTGGGAAATAAGGATTGCTCATTCAGCATTTTTTGTGTGTGTTCTTAGTTTTCTTGTGAGCCAAACATTCGTCTTCTTGATGATTGTTTTCGACTAGGTGTGCATTAGTATTTTGTCCATTCAAAGCTTTTAAGCAAGAGTGGTTGTACTTAACTGAAGCTTTTAAACAAGGTTAAGGATTGTTTTGAAGAGTGTCTTTGTATTTTTTGGATTGCTTGTTTAAGATCACTGTTGTGATTGAAAGGGAGTGAGAGGGGTCTCATATCTAGGAGTTACTAGGTAGAACTTACATTGGGTAGGGATTAAGTGAAAAGATTGCAAACTGTGGTGTTTACTGTGGATCTTTAAATTGATACTACTGATAATGGAGTTCCTTCCTAGCTTGGTATCCACTATAGTAGGTGTGTTTTCACCGAACTGGGTTAATAATTCCCTGTGTTCTTTATTTCTGCATTTGCGTATTTAATTGTTTTTAACTTGTCAGTTATTAGTGTCGTGACATTGTATTCGACATTGTTTACAGTTTCCAGAATTTCAATTGGCATCAGAGCAGGCACCCTGCCTATTTTTCTGGGTGAGATCTAGGGACATTATTCTGGTACTATGGACAGGGAGGGAGGATTTGGGAAAAGACCACCTATTTTGGATGGGTCTAACTTTGATTACTGGAAACCTCGTATGGTTTCCTTCTTAAAATCTCTAGACAAGAAGGCTTGGAAAGCTGCATATAAAGAATGGGAACATCCTGTCATTACTGATGAAGATGGTAAGACTACTTTGAAGCCTGAGGATGATTGGAGCAAGGATGAGGATGATTTGGCACTATAGAATTCTAAATCCTTGAATGCCTTGGTCAATGGCATTAATAAGAATATGTTTAGATTGGTGCATCACTGTCAATTAGCCAAGGAAGTTTGGGACATTATCAGAACCACTCATGAAGGAACTTTCAAAGTCAAGAGGTCAAGACTTCAAATCCTTACTACCAAGTTTGAAAATATGAGAATGATAGAGGATATGACTGTTCATGATTTTTACATGAATATTCTTTACATTGCTAATGCTTCGGGAGCCTTAGGAGAAAAAATGTCAGATGAAAAGCTTGTGAGGAAGATTCTCGTATCTCTTCCCAAGAGATTTTCCATTAAGGTGACTGCTATAAAAGAGGCACAAGACATTTGCAACATGAAGGTTGAAGACCTGATTAGATCTCTTCAAACAATTGAAATTGGATTCAGTGATGTGCTTGAAAAGAAGAAAAAAAGCATAGCCCTTGTGTCAAATACTGATGAAGAAGTAGAAAGAGATGTAAAGGATAATGAAGAAAGTTTGAAGGAAGTTGTTGCCTTGATGGTAAGAAAATTCAACAAGGTCATGAAACGGTTGAATATTAGCTCAAAACCAAATGTCAGGAACATTTCATCTAACATCAGTAGATCAAATGAGTCAAGGATAAAGCCTGAAGAAAATCCAAGCCAAAGCAGAAGAGTTCAGTGCATGGTTGTGATGGTTTTGGCCATATTAGAGATGAGTGTCCTACCTATCTGAAGGGACAACAGAAAGGCTTATCTACAACATGGTCTGATGGAGACTTTGAGAGTGACCTTGAAGAAGAATCAGCCAAACATATCACTGTGTTGACATGGACATGTGTATCTGATGAAGACTCCAATGAAGATGAGTTGAAGTTTGATGAATTTGATGATACCTATCAAAAGATTTGTATGAGATGTGCACAAATGGTACAAGAAGGAGAGAAACAAAAGGAGATCATAACAACTTTGGAGGATGAAAAGAGAGAGAGAATTTGTCAACTATATATCTTTTGAGTGATGAAGTCTCCTTACTGAATTCCCAGCTTGATCAAATGAGAAAGTCCATCAGAATGATGAACAATGGATCTGAAAAACTTGATGAGATCCTTTAGAGAAGAAGAAGTGCAAAAGACCTGTCTAGGATAGGATTTAACATCTCTAAAAACGATTTCTTTAGGAGCAGCAAGCTTGAGCCCAAGAATGATGTTTTAAACCAGATGTCAAAATCAGTGTCTCAACATTATGAACCAAGAAGATCTACTCATCAAAGGAGAAGATATAAAAGAAGGAGGTGTCACTACTGTAGGAGGTTTGGTCACATAAAATCTTTATGTTTCAGACTTCATGGTTACCATGCTCAAAATCCACAGCCCAAACCTGAGCAAAACATTGTCATCCAGAAACAACAATGGGTCCCTCAGTCTGTTGCATTGATAGCCCATACTTCTCATAAAGTATCAGCTAAAGAGGATTGGTATTTTGATAGTGGATGTTCTAAGCACATGACTGGAATAAAAAATTTGGTGGTTGACATCAAACCACATTCCACAAGTCATGTTACTTTTGGTGATGGAGCTAAAGGAGAAATCAACGGAGTAGGAAAAATTGTATGCTCAGGCGTTCCAAACCTTGATGGTGTTCTACTGATGAAAGGATTGACTGCTAATCTCATTAGCATTAGTCAGCTGTGTGATTAAGGATTCAATGTCAACTTCACCAAATCAGAATGCACTGTCACAAATGAAGAGAATGCATTGGTCATGAAGGGAGTCAGGTCTAGAGATAATTGTTATCTTCGGGTAAATCAAGATACCTGATATACGTCTATTTTATCTCTATTTAAAGAATATGAAGTGAAATTATGGCATCAAAAGATGGATCATCTTCATCTTAGAGGAATGAAAAGAGTTATGACTTTGGAAGTTGTAAGAGGAATCCCTAAGCTTCAGATTGATGAAGGTAAGGTATGTGGTGAATGTCAAGTAGGCAAGCAAACCAAGATGTTACATCTGAAGGTTCAACATCTTACTACATCAAAAGTATTGGAGTTAATACATATGGACTTGATGGGTCCTATGCAGGTTGAAAGTTTGGGTGGAAAAAGGTATGACTATGTGGTGGATGACTACTCAAGGTTTACTTGGATAAATTTTCTTAGAGAGAAATTTGATGTCTTTGATGTGTTCAAGGATTTCTATCAAAGAATTCAGAGGGAAAAGGAAAGTTGTGTCATAAGAATTAGAAGTGATCATGGGAAGGAATTTGAGAATAAAAAATTCTATGAATTCTACTCATCTGAAGGAATCAGCCACAAATTATCTTCTCCTATTACTCCTCAGAGAAATGGAGTTGTAGAAAGAAATAACTGAACCATTCAGGAATCATCCAGGGCCATGATTCATGCCAAGAAACTTCCTCTGGAGTTTTGGGCTGAAGCTATGAATACTTCTTGTTATGTTCATAATAGAGCCACTATAAGAAAAGAAACTCCCACTTCTCTCTATGAACTCTGGAAGGGAAGGAAGCCTAATGTCCAATACTTTCATGTGTTTGGAAGTGAGTGTTATATTCTGGAAGATAGAGAACAAAAGAGAAAAAGTGATCCTAAAAGTGATAAAGGCATATTTTTGGGCTACTCTACTAACAGTAGAGCCTATAAAGTCTTCAACTCTAGAACCAGAGTCATGATGGAATCCATAATTGTGGTTATTGATTATCTTTTCAAAGAACCCGGCGTCACATATGATGTTGGAACATTCTATGATACTCCAGTTGAAGTTACTGATAAAGAAGATGATCAAAATCCAGATATCAAAGTATCTGAACCAGAACCAACATACAAATCACCTTCAATCAGGATCCAGAAGGATCATCCTAAAGATCTTATTATAGGTGATCCCAATAGTGGAGTTGTAACCAAATCAAGGGAAGTTATCTCTAACTCTTGTTTTGTATCCAAGGTTGAACCTAAAAATGTCAAAGAAGCATTGAGTGATGAATTTTGGATTAATGTTATGCAAGAAGAGCTAGAGCAGTTCAAGAGAAATGAAGTGTGGGAGCTTGTACCAAGACCTGAAGGAACCAATATCATTGGTACAAAATGGTTGTACAAGAATAAATCGGATGAACAAGGGGTTGTGACCAAGAATAAAGCCAGACATGCTGCTAAAGGATATACTCAAATTGAAGGCATTGACTTTGATAAAACATTTGCTCATATGGCTAGACTTGAATCAATACAATTACTATTGGGATTTGAATGCATTCTGAAGTTTAAACTATTCCAAATGGATGTAAAGAGTGCCTTTTTGAATGGATATCTGAATGAAGAAGTTTATGTGGAGCAGCCTAAGGGTTTTGTTGATCTAAATCTTTCAGATCATGTCTATAAGTTGAGAAAGGCTTTGTATGGATTAAAATAAGCTCCTAGAGCTTGGTATGAAAGACTAACAAAGTTTCTTCTCAAGAATGGTTACAAAAAAGGTGGAATTGACAAAACTCTATTTGTCAAAGATGTAGAAGGAAAAATCATGATTGATCAGATTTATGTGGAGGATATAGTGTTTGGTGGAATGTCAGATGAGATGGTTAAACATTTTGTCAAACAGATGCAATATGAATTTGAAATGAGTCTTGTTGGAGAATTAACCTTCTTTCTTGGATTGCAAGATAAACAGATGGAAGATTCCATCTTTCTCTCTCAAAGAAAACATGCCAGAAACATTGTAAAGAAGTTTGGAATGGAGAGTTCCAGGAACAAAAGAACACCTGCTCTTACCCATCTTAAGATGACTAAGGATGAAATAGGTGCAAGTGTTGATCAAAGCTTGTATAGAAGCATGATAGGCAGACTGCTATATCTAATAACTAGTAGGCCTGATATAGCTTTTGTTGTTGGGGTATGTGCAAGATATCAAGTTGAATCTAAGGTATCTCACATAAATCAAGTCAAAAGAATACAAAAATATAAGAATAGGACGTGTGACTATGGCATGTTGTATTCTCATGGAAGTGATCCTGTTTTATCTAGATTTGTGATGCTGATTGGGCTGGGAGTTCATATGATAGGAAAAGTACTTCTAGAGGGTGTTTCTTTGTAGGTAACAATCTCATTTCCTGGTTTAGCAAGAAGCAGAATTATGTCTCCTTGTCTACTGTAGAGGTTGAGTATATAGATGCTGGTAGCGGTTGCTCTCAGCTTGTTTGGATGAAACAAATGTCATCGGAGTATAATGTCACCCAGGATGTCGTGACATTATATTGTGACAATCTCAGTGCAATCAATATTTCCAAGAATCCTATTCAACACAGTAGGACAAAACATATTGATATAAGGCATCATTTCACCCGAGATCTTGTGGAAGATAAAGTGATAAAGTTGGAGCACGTTGCCACTAAACTACAGCTGGCTGACATATTCACCAAGGCCTTGGATGAAAATCAGTTTGAAAATCTAAGAGGAAAATTGGGAATATGTCTTTATGAGGGTTTATAGCAATTATTAACTTTTGGAAGTCCAGTCAAAGGAAGTATACTAGAAAGGAAGTTGCAAGTGACTTGGATGGTGGTTCAGAGAGTCAAGAACAAGCTGAAGTTTGTATTTTTCGGGGTTCTGATATACCCAGGATAATTTTTCTCTTCACGTGCTTATGGTTCTATATGTTTCTTTGGCTTTATGATTTGGCTCAATTTTTTGCTAAAAAGGGGGAGTAATGATACTATTTATTTTAGTATATCCAGACTATGTGTGTTGCAGGGCTTAACAGGTTGAGGGGGAGAGAATATTTTTTGTTAGTTCTTGTTGTTGTTGTTGTTGTTGTGCTCTGATACAATTTTTGGGTTTATCTCTCTGCTAGTTTCTGCTGTTGTTGTTGTACTCTGATATAGTTTTTTTGGGTTTCTACTGGTGTTGGTTTTTTTAATGCTGTTCTGATAATGCTTAAATTGTTTTAGCCAAATTTTTTCCAAAGAGGAAGTTTGTAGATGTTTTAGATTGGCTACATTTTGTGGTAAAACATGTGTCTGTATCAGGATGTCATATGAAATTTTATGACATGTGATTTAAGCATTATGCAGGTGTGAAGATTTTAGTATGCAGCTGTTTGTACCAGGATGTCAAGACTGATGTCATGACATCTCTGACTGGGCCTGAAGACCTAGATGAATCCTTATTTGTGTGCTTATTTTGCTGTCATTAAACCTGAGATTTGTTTAGTTTAATTGCGCGGTTTATCAGAAGGAAAAGGAGGATTCAACTTGAAGTTATTTTAGCAGATCATTTGATGTTGCTATTTTTGTTCCTTTATTTAAGGAAATATTTTATCTTATTTGTGCAAGTTCAGCAGGCCCATGCCCATTCAAGTTTCTACTTAATAGCTGCTTACCCTAGTTTGGAAAATAAGGATTATTCATTCAGCATTTTTTTGTGTGTGCTTTTAGTTTTCTTGTGAGCCAAACAATAGTCTTCTTGATGATTGTTTTGAACTAGGTGTACATTTGTATTTTATCCACTCAAAGCTTTTAAGCAAGAGTGTTTGTACTTAACTGAAGCATTTAAGCAAGGTTAAAGATTGTTTTGAAGAGTGTCTTTGTATTTTCTGGATTGTTTGTTTAAGATCACTATTGTGATTTAGGGGGAGTGAGAGGGGTCTCATATCTAGGAGTTCATAGGCAGACCTTACATTGGGTATGGATTAATTGAAAAGATTGCAAATTGGGGTGTTTTCTATGGATCTTTGAATTGATACTACTGATAGTGGAGTTCCTTCCTGGCTTGGTAGCCCCTAGAGTAGGCGTGTCTGCAACAAACTAGGTTAACAATTCCCTATGTTCTTTATTTCTGCATTTGTGTATTTAATTGTTTTTAACTTGTCAGTTATTGGTCTTGTGACATTGTATTCGACATTGTATATCAGTTTCCAGAACTTCACAATACATCAATGTGAGGTAATGGAAAGTTGTCTTTCGGACTTGCTCTATTGATATCTCGGTAATCAACGCACATGCAGACCTTGTCGTATTTCTTTGGTACAAGCACAATGTTAGCATACCCAAGGAGGATAATTAGTCACGACAAGAAATCTTGCATCCCATTGCTTATGAAAATCCTCTTTAATCTTGATAGCCATGTCAGGACGAGTTCTGCGAAGCTTCTGCTTGACTGGCAGTCATTATTCTCTCAATGGTAGTTTATGCATCACAATGTCAGTATCTAAACCCGACATATGTTAATATGACCAAACAAAGATATCAACATACTCACGTAGCATACCAATCAGTTCTTCTTTCACACTAGCATGTAGACAGGCCCCAATCTTTACCTCTTTCCTAGCGTCCTCGGACCCAATGTTGATAACCCCTATTTTCTCCTGATGAGGCTGAATAACCCTTTCCTCTTGTCTCAATAACCTGGCCAATTCTTCAGGGAGTTCACGGTTTTCCTCAACCCCTTCATCAGCTTGATATATTGGATTATCAAAGTCATACTTGGCCATAGCAAAACCGTTATCAGTGAAATCCAGGTGATTAGGTCTGCACAAGTGATGTGCTTTATTTTAGAATTATTTTTTTATGAAAAAAAGAAAATGAAAATAAACATTGTCATTTTATTGTTTTTGTGAAAAATTTAAAATGAAAAAAAAAAGAGAACACAGTTTTGAATGAAAAAACGTCATTTATTCATGATAAAATAAACTTGCAAATATGAAAAGGGTGTCCCTACAAATGGATCCATACACCTTGGGCACAGTGTAGGACTTGACATGCAAATGAAAATGAGAAAAAACATAGAAAATTACTTTGTTAAAAGAGTAACTTGGATGATTTCCTCGGTGAACCAATTACTTAGCTCCTCCCCGGGGATACGTGGCCACACCCAATTATCCAGGTCGCAGTCACTATCAATGTCTTCCCCTGTATCAGCACACATCTGGTTGGGGTTGATAACACCTCTGTTGGAGAAGGTAATCAACCCTTTGTTCTCTGAAACAGCTGCTTGACCTGTTTGATAGCCTATTCCATACATATCTTCTTTCATTGCCACCTCAACCACTTTACCCCAACCTTGGGTGTTGCCTTCTTGAACTACTTCCAATGCTTGCTTGTAAGAAGCTATGGAAGTACCTATTTGTTCATTACCTTGGACAACTGTATTAGGAGAGACTTCACTAACATTAACAGCCTCAAAGGCCTGACATCCTCATTTCGTGAATCTCATCGTCCATTTCCACATACTTAAATGTTGACAAATGGCTCAAAAAGATATCTTCCTCCCCACAAACCGTCACCATCTGGTCGTCAACCACGTATTATAATGTTTGGTGCAGGGTAGACGTTAATGTTCCTGCAGCGTGAATCCAAGGCCTGCCTAGAAGAAAATTGTACGTCGGTTGGATGTCCATGACATAAAATATGCACTTGAAAGTCTGGAGACCAATTTTCACAGGCAGCTCAACCTCCCTGAACACCGACCTCTTTGATCCATCAGAAACCCGTATTACCAAATCACTGGGTCGAAGAATGATTCCATCAGCGTCCAACTTCATCAAGGCTTTCTTTGGCAATACATTTAAGGATGAGTATGTATCCACCAACACATGAGATAACACAACACCCTTGCACTCCATGGTGATGTGCAGGGCCTTATTAGGGTTACGACCTTCTGTGGTCAAGTCATGATCCGTGAATCCCAACTCGTGGTTGTCATTAACATTAGAGACTACAGATTCTAATTGAATGGCAGCAATTTTAACAATGCTTCAGGGTGTGTCTGGGAACACATCAGCAGAGATAATATGGATATTTTTGACGGTGTATGATTTAAATGATCAACCACTTTGTAATCACTCTTCTTAATGATCCTCATAAACTCTTATACTTCATTTTCAAACGTGCTCTTCTGCATATCCTCGGGAACTACAATCTTATCAGCCACAACCTTCTTACCCTTGGCTTTTGCTGCTGCTTCCTTTTTTGCGTTAGTCCTCAGAGTTTGTGGCGCGAACAAGTGTCCACTTCTCGTGAATTTACCTAATCCACAAACATTATCAACACTTGAACCACTCCCCACTGTAGCTTTCTCTTCCTATTTTTTCCCCTGCACATATACGTCTGCACTGTAATGCCAAAGGATGGCTCTTTCAATGGTATAAGGAATACATACAAGTACCATAATATTAACTGGACTAACCTCAGCAGGTACAACAATGTTAACAGGTGGCGCCTGACTGGCACTTGAATATCCATAAAGTTATAGTATATAGTCACAGTCGACACATCATCCTTTTCTCTGTTCAATTGGTCAAACTATAGTCGACACTCATCCTTAAACCTCTGAATTCCAACTTTTAATTGATCACAACCATTACGTTGTCCATCACACTCAACACAATTCTCATCGCATCCAGGGAACACCTATCCCTTCAACAATTTATTCTTTACCACCAACAAAGAAGTCTTCATTCGAATCACATCAGATACAAGGTTCAAAACCTCACCATCATCTACAACATTCACTCTCGCACCGCCATGATTAGGAATAGGATTTTGAATTACATTTGGAGGAGGAGAAAAATTGATGGCTTTCGAATCTATCAAATCCTGGACCTTCCATTGCAAAGCCCTACATTTATCTATTGTATGCCAAGGAGCACCTGAATGGAAAGTGTATCGAGCGTTAGCATCATATCCTTGAGGTAAAGGTCCCACCAGAGGTGCCACTGTTCTCAACTGAATCATATTCAACTCCAACAATATATGTAATAGAGCAACATATGTCATAGGAATTGGCTCAATGACACAATCAGCTTGTCAAGGTTGACGTTGTTGATACGGTCTTGGCTGCTGAATGTTTTGTTGTGATCACTGTTGTTGCTATTGTTGAGCAGGTGGGGTAGGAATAGTCACAATAGATACTTGTGAATAATGGGAGACCTCTACCCCTACATATTCCATACACAACATTAGTTTCCCCATCTCTCCTCCTCAGAGGACCAGTAAAAAGGCTTTCTAGCTCCTGATTAGATTGCTCCGCTAACATCTTGAATCTTACCCAACTTCAATAAATTCTCAATCCTCTCACCAGCAATAACAATATCAACAAACTCTATTGACGGACAAGAAGCTAATATGTCAAGGTATGCCCCTTTTAATGTTCCCATGAACATGTCGACCATTTCACAGTCTAATAGGGGAGGTTGAACCCTAGCAGCAAGTTGGCTCCAGCATTGAGCATACTCGTTGAAAATTTCTTTCACATACTGTGTCATACTCTGGAGCAGAGTACAATTTGGTGCCATATCCATGTTGTACTGATAGTGTTTCACAAAATCTTCAGCCAACTCTTTCCAGCTTCTCACAGAGGCTATATTCAGCTTCATATACCATTCCTATGATGCCCAAGTAAGGCTATCTTGGAAATAATACATCCATAACTTCTCATCATCCGTGTGTGAAACAATTATTCCTGCGTAAGACTGCAAATGTGTCTTTGGACAGGTCGATCCATTGTATTTGTTGAAGGTAGGTGTTTTGAACTTATGAGTAATCCTTACTCCAGGAACCAAACCCAAATCAGACACATCAAAACTAAGGGTGTTTTGAGATTCTATAGATCGAATCCACTCAGCAATTTCATCAAATCTATGATTCACAACAACGTTCTGCGCCTCCATATCTCCATCGACCAAAGTAAATTGGTCCTCTTGACCATCAATGTAAGCACCAAGATGACCCATGTCTCCTCCCGGAGCACCATTCATATTAGCAGTAGGGGTAACTACATGATTACCTTGTGGAGTTGGAATGCCATTGCCTGGATTACCCTCTGGATTATCTTGAGTTCTTTCCACCATTTCTCTAATCTGTTATTGGTTTTGGTTCATCCCCGTCATTAAAGTCATGAATTGATCGATACGTGTCCTCAACTCAGCCAGCTCTGTCTGCTTTTGCTCCATGATCCTTGTTCTGTTTTCCCGTGTCAAGTATCAGTGAACTCTTCTGTCAGCTATAGTTCCTGAAATAGAAGAGAAGTCAGAAACCTGAGACATGTACCTATAAAAACAAGAATAAGGATGATATGCATGCTATGCAATGTTGTGCCTTTCATCCTTAAGGTCGTTTATGTCCCAGTTTTGGTATTCAATAACAATTAGAGAAATCCATATGGCTTTGGAACCCTACTTTTTGAGAAGAAACAATCACACAAGGCTCAGATATGGTTGGTCTGGATGAACAAATGTTGGTGCATAGACAATAATCAGGAAGATGGGCAAGGAACAAATAAAATAAAAATGAGCTCACAGAGGAACAAAAGATCTATCCGAAGGGTTACAATTTTTGCATCAGCAATGAAAATAAACAGGAAAGATAAATAAAAGATTCACATAACAAGCTTGTGGGTAATCCAGTACAACAAAAGAAACTAAGCTCTATGAAACTCCACATCTTTCAGCCTCTAGCTGAACTGCTTGAAAGTCTCGAATAGTTAGACGGCATTTGGATTGCCCCGGGTCATCAATTAGCTTCTGAATAAGCAAGTCTCTCTGGTCAAAGGAAGCATGCAATTCACTAATTTGTTGCAAGAACACCTCTTCATTCTCCCTACTAGAACCTGGATCTGACCTAGCCTTCTTGGTTTTAGCACGGATCTTGAGTTCTTCAATTTCTTTATGAGCACCCTCCATTGATTTATGACTTTGCTCTAGCCTTTGGAAGTATTCCTTTTGCCGCTCGTGAGTTTTCTGGAGTTCTTCAGCTTGACTTTCTACTTGCACTTGTAAATCTTCAATCTTCAACTGATATCCCTTCTCCATTTCCTTCTACTTCTTCTGATTTTCCTTCCACTTCTCTTTCTAGAGAGTTATAGTCTCGTTTGCCTCATCTAAAGACTTCTTGATCCTTCTACACTCACCAGCTCTGCTAATCTTAGACAAGCCCTTCTTCTTAAAGTAAAGCTCCCTGTCTGGAAATTCTTTCTTTTTGTCTTCCATAGCCTTCTGAGCAAGGTGATCCTTTTCCTTCAATGCTTTATTAGCATGCACCAAATGCTGATACAAACTATTGATCTTAAAATTTTCAATTTTGACCTTCCGAAGTTCAGCTTCTAACTTTTGATACTCTTCAACAGGCACTATGATTTGAGGCTCAACTACTTTGGGGTACAAGGGAGGTTCCACTGAAAATGGGAGAAGCATGACTTCAACATAATGTCCCAGCCAATCAGCATAGGGTGCATAAGTCTTTGGATCTATTCTTCCAAACTCTTTCTTCCCTTTCTTAACCTTCACAACCCAAGTCTGAGAAACTTGGATTGACAATTCTTCATTTCCTTTGTTCGGAAAGTATAAGGATTCTACCACATCTTCTTCCATAGGTGGAGTCTTCAAAGGATACCCGAACTGTTTGATAGCCAATACTGGGTTATGGTTAATTCCCCATTTCTCCCAAGCAAGAGCATGTTTGGGAAATTACCATAATTAGTAATCAACTCGTTTCCAACCAAGTCTCTGTTATAGCACCAGGTGATGTCATTAGAGGTAATCCCATCAACCTCTTAGACCACTTAACATCTCCTTTAAGCTCTACGAAAGGGCCTGACTTTGGAAGGTGCCGAGCAAACCAAGTGTAAAATAAGGGTGCACAACAGATTACCAGACCTCCCCTCTTTCTTTCATTCTTGTAATGAACAGAGTAATATAAATCTCCCAGCAGGGTTGGAACAAGGTTTCTTTTAATGAAGATGGTTATTGCATCCATACTCACAAATTCCTTTTCATTTGGAAACAAACTGATCCCGTACACGATCAAAGCTAATACTGCATTAAAATATATCCACCTTTGCTCTTCATCACACCTTCTGGCTTCAGCAATTAGGAAGGCCAAGTGAAATCCTTCTCTCTCTCTCTCTCTCTCTCTCTCTCTCCTTTTTTTTATGTTGTTTGTAACCAGAGACAAATTCATGTAAGTAGCTTTAGCAATATCTTTGTTTGAGGGAACCCTATCTGAACTGTAGAACGGAGGTTTGTCTCTAACCGGAACCCTCAGGATACCGGAAATCTCCTCTAAGGTAGGAACCAAAACATAATCAGGAAAGACGAAGTACCTCAGTTGAGGATCATAGAACTGAAGAAGAGTATGAAGACAATCATGTTGCTCTTGAGTAGCTTTGTCCATGTAACTCGGAATCAAACCATACTTCTTTATGAAATTATCTAGCACCTTTTCATTCATCAAATCAACCAAATATTGACTGTCTTCAGTTTCTGGACTTGAAAAAAGTGTAATGTACATTGTTTTTCTGAGGAATATCTTCAACCATCTGGAATAAGAGTATAAAAACCACCAGAACTGGGAATGACCGAGAATAACCTGAGAAATGAAAAACAAAAAAGTTAATGATGATATGATGTAATGCAATTCAAGGCATGTGATCAATGACAGATGTCTGGTGTTGGCACTGAGCCAAGAGCCAAGTGTCTAAATAGCCACAATAGCAGGATATCTGAATAGAAACCCAAAACAGAGAACCAAAGAACCACATAAAACTGGATCCAATTAATAGAACATCACTGAAGAAATGGGTATGTAGGAAGTTAGGGTTCCTACAAACCTATAAAAAATCCCTTCATCTCACATGTTAACTAATAAGGGTCAACATCACAGACTCTCAGGTTGAGTAGCAATAATATGTTCATCATTTCCGGTTTGGAATTATACACTAAAAGAGGAGGTCTCAAATAAGTCCTGAAAAAAAGCATCCCCCATAAGTTCCCAACTTCAAACACTGAGATCGAGAAACAATAGTACATTCATCCTGAAGGGTATAATACTATCATCACACGAACAGTTCTTTGACTGATTTCTTATGAGAGAATAAGGTTATCCTATGGGAGTTCCCAATGGGCCCTCGGGTGCGAGTGGGTTTGCCAACAAATGTGGTCTGCCACTATCACCACTAGAGAGGGATATTTTCACTAAGGTCCCCAGTGATTGGTCCCCAGATGCACATAACTATCGAGGTCGTATCCTGAAGTAGGGAAGACCCCTATATCAGAACATTTCCCAGACGGTCACAATGTGGAACTCACTATTACTCGCATGACAAGATATCATGAAAGCAAAGTGTCTATCCACACTAAAGTCTAAGGTGCACTCGAGCTTTGGTATTGGGCTTATCTCACAGTAACTCCCATCCCACCAAAAAACCAAACAGTCCATACAAAATAATAATGATGCATGATAAATAAATACCGAAAGCAATAAATAAAGTTGTAAACTAAAACTATAATTAAAAAGTAAACTAAACACAAAGAAACAAACAAATAAACACCCAAATAAATAGAAACAAACAAGTGTTAGGATTGACTCACATAAGGAACTAGAGAAACTCTGGTTAGGAGGTCCCCAGCAGAGTCGCCAGCTGTCACTCCCGGGATTTCTATCCTGGTACAGACACGAAAGTGGCGCGGAAAAGGAAGAGTTGCTACCCAGGCATTTTTATCCCGAAGGAAGGGTAATGCTGCACAAACCCGGAAGAAGGAGAAAGAGGGGTCTCGCGAACCAAAGAGAAAGGGTAAGGGAGTCGGTTACAAACTGGGAAGGTATTAGCACCCTATATCATTCGTCGTACCCGACGGGATCCACGCTTGCTAGCACTGTTTCAAAGGGTGCAGGTATATGCTACTGGTGCAATTGCTACTGGAAGGGACTTAAAAGAAATAAGAAATAATTAAATGAAAGGATATGGAGATGAAATGGCACGAAGAACAAGGAAACAAAATGAAGGATTATATTCGCCAAACTCCGTCTCTTATTCCTACGTATTCCCTTTGTGCAATAGGAAAGTTAGAACATCGTAGTTCGACTCAATAAGACTGACACAACTTGCTTGTGTTTTTTAGAAGGGAACTTCCTATGTCTTAGCTCAGGTGTTGCAGGATCGCTTGAAACAAGTGCGTTTACCTTCTTGCAAATGACAAGTAGGAGCAAGTTCTTTCGTTTAGAATGAGGGAGATGAGAAGAGAATTCCCGAAGGAAAGACGCTTATTGTTTGTTGAAGTTTTTTAGAAGCTTTTTTTTAGAGTTTGCATAGGAGAGTGTATTCAAGTCTCATTCAATGGAGTATGTACTTCTTACATCACTCCAAGATGGAATGAGGAAGAAGCACAGCCAAGCTAGGAGAAGATCCCCAAGACTTGGTTCCAAAGATTAGGGCTCAAGTACACTAACCCATTGTACTTATTAAGTGTTTTTTGTATTTTGAAGTGAAAAAGTGTTTTTAAAGCTTTTCTTTGTGAAGATGACTTCAAGTTTAGACTTGTACATCATCATGCTAGACAAGTTTACATTACCCCAAGATGTGATAGATGCAAATGCCCCATGGAATATGTCTATGACACAAGAAGTCATTTCAACCTTTATTAATATGTTTTTTAGCTTTTTATTTAAGAGGGGGAGAGAAAGACTCAAGAGACTCAAAAGGTGAAGAGTCTAAGGAAAACTAAATAATCCTAAGTAATTTGTCATGATTGGATATCCTAAGTTAGTGAATCTTAAGATCTCTATCCTAATGAAGAAGGAAGAAGAGAAGAAAGAAAGAAGAGGAAGAAGAAAGGAAAAAGGATTAGAAGACAACTTACTTCCAAGATGGAAGTTAAGTTGCCTCTAAGGGGATGAGAAGAAATTATGAAAAGACAAATCATCTTAAATTCTTGTGCAAACACAAGTATGAAATGTAAAATAGAAAGGATAAGTTGTAACGTGGAAGCACCTCCACACTCCTAAAACTTACCTAAGCCCCTGAAATGGTTAGCAAATGAAACATAAACTTTCATAAGAAATGAGATAGAAACTGTAAACACCCCAAATTTTCCCTCACTATTTATCACACCATGGCTTATGATCTTTCATTTTTGCATTAGCATAAGCATACTATCTCATATTGCATGTTTTCTTCACTACATAGTTCCATTTTCATTTGCATCTAGGGTTTGTGATCTGAGCAATCCAAGAATTAATCTGAGCCATCCCAAAAGTCTTAAATCTTTCCAAGAGGGTCCATGTGTGTTCTATGATCATATTATGCTCCCCAAAGTTCATGAAATTCAAGGGATCACAAGAATTGGCAAAGGCATGGAAGTAGAGCTAGGGTTTTCCTGCACAGATGACCAAAATTAGGGTTTTGGTTTCAGAGGCCTTAACTCCAAATTTTTTTGGTCATTCTTGTTTCTAATGTTCTTAATGTGTTATAAGGATAATGTGTACCAATTTTGATGATGAATTATTGTGGAAGTCATCTGATCATTGGGTAACTTCTTGAGCAAGTTAAGTCAAAATCAGGGCATCTGAGGCCCCCAACATTGAAATCAAAAGGTCATTTTCATCAAATTGAAGTTAAATAATCTTTATTTGATCTTAGAAGTGGTTGGAAGTTCACAAGAATGAATAATTTTGAGCCAATTGCAAACTTGCCATTTTTGGAAATGACTTGAAATGCAAACTTTCCATTTTGGGAAAGATTTTCAACCTCCTCTTTCATGACCAAAAATGCTTCAAATGAAAAATTCTTGGGCATGAAAGTTTTAGATTGGGTCTTTCCATTTTCAAAAGTACAAGAACATGTCTTGATTCATCCTAGAACTCAAGATATGGCCTTTCAAAGTTGGCAAAAATCACATAATTTTCAAGTTCATGCCAAAGAGGGATTTTTGCAAAGCTGATTTTTAAGACTTTGTGTGACCTCTAATCCACTTCAATGCATCATAGCAACATCATACAACATGCCATGACCAAGATTCAGCATTGAGCAAGCCATTTTCATGACCAAATGTCTCAAAATGCACAAAGTTGTAAAAATGCAAAACATGTGCAATCTCACCATTCATTTACTTCTGATCACTCTAAATCATCTCATGGCAATCCTTGAAGCCAGCTGAACTCAGAGCAACCCTAAAACACCTTCTGCCATGGTCCATACTCAAGGACACCAACTATTGACTTTTTGGCCAATTGCTCCATACCATTCCCACAGTGTTATGCAGTCTTTCTGACTCATTGCATTTGTTTATTCATGCCTCAAGGATCATAAAACACATAACACACAAGGCTGAAACCCCCCACAAGCTCAGATTGCCAAAAACCTCAAAAAAATTCATCTCTTCGAAACTCATTCCACAACCATCAAAACTTCAAACTTCTTCCACCAATCAACTCAAAAACACTCAAAGATCATTTCCCACCCATTACAATGGCCTGAAACACCCCACAACACAAACACGATTCCTCACCTCTCAGAACTAAAACTCACAAAGGAGGCCATTTAAACTCTTTCAAAGCTTCTCAATAGCATCAGGGGACTCAAAGAGGTTGGATTGCACAAAAGGAGGAGCTCTGAAAGTCCATACTTGCAGTTCATCATCTCAGGTAGTCATCAAGAACTTTTTTCTAGAAACCTTCTTTTAAGTTACAATATGACTCTATAGGTTCCCCTGATCACTCTGATATGTTTACTTTTGAAAATGGTTAAGTTTTAAGCATTTCATAGCCTTCTGAAAATTTTGTACAATTTTCCGTTTAGCTTCGATTCTTGAATTTGATGAAATATAAATGGAATTTGTTGTTGGATTCTTGTTCTTTGATGTCTAATGAGTGATTCTAGAGAGTTTGAGTTGATTTCATGGCGTTTTGAGAGAGATAGGAAACGTTAGCTGCCGGAGAAGATGACCGGAGGTCTTCTCCGGCCACCTGAAAGTCATTAAACCCTAATCTGTGATTAATTCCCCAGTTTAAATTTGGGCCCTTGGATCTTGATTCTCACGTGCGTAGAGGGCCAGGATTAGTTCACTTAAACCCTAATCTTTAATTAATTTAATTAATTAGGTTTAATTATTAAATTTTCCAGAATCAATCCCAGCCTTACATTCACGCGCGTAGTCAATGTTCTCTCTCCAAGTTTGAATCTGGAGCCTTGGATCTGCATACTTTCATTTAAATCAATTTTTATTTCATTTTCTTTGCATTTTCTTTCTCATTTTATTAAAAATACCAAAACTCATCACAAAAATATGAAACTTTGCATTTCTGTTTTAAATATTTTTCTCAACCTGAAAATGATTTTTATTTTATTTTTTGCATTAAAAAAGTATTTTTAAAATATTTAAATGTTATTTTTAATTAATTAAGGTATTTTAATTAATTAAAAATACATTTAGGTTTCTAAAAAACACCAAAAAAGTCATGAATCATCCCAATACATTTAGAAACATTTTCAAACTCTTCATGCAAATTTCTTTCTAGGGTTGATCATAGTTTCCCAATTTTCTTTGAAAAATCATTTCTGCCTAACCAAGAAGAGTTTGAACTTGATTCTTTTTGCATTGTTTCACACATTGCATGTAGTTTATAGGTTATTTTTCTCATGAATTTATCTTGCATTTTCAAATTGATTTGCATTTCCCTTTTGAATCATCCAAAAACCCTAGCCAACTTAGGAAAATCATAACTTTCAATAGGAATGGCTTATGACCTTCTCCTTTGGGGCTTGATCTAATATGGGATTAGGGTTTGTTTGAGCTTGATTTCAAATTTTTGTCATGTTGCATGCTTCTGTTTTGTTCATTTTCACCTCACATGTCCATAAAACCCTATTTTTCATGTTCATTTGCATTCATCTTGCATATTCATCATCACATGAACTTGCCATGACATCTCAAGCATTCACATGTCATCTTAGACATCTTAGGACATGTTAAAACCTTACTTGATCATTTCTTCATTCATTTGCCTTGTTTTGAATTCATTTCATTTCATAAACATCCATGTGTTTTCAAACTTCTAAGCATGCTTTCATAACATCTCATCTTTGTATGATCATTCATATGCACATTGTATGACATTGCATCATCTCATATGCCATTTTCATTGCATAAACACTTCTGAATTTGGTCTTTGCATCTCATTTCATCTCATTTCAACTTATTTCTTTATGCTTTATACCTTATGCATTCATACTAACACTTTCAGGTACTTTTGGTAAGTTATTTGGGAGGTGGATTTGCCTTCACCTCTCACTTCTTCTTATCTCATTCATATGCATCTTATTTGTTCTTGAAGTGAACTTGTTCACTTATGTTCCATCCTTCTCACTTTCTTCCTTTAAGTTACTTATCTTCTTAGGAAGTAAGTAACTTATTCTTCTGCTTCCTTCTCTTTTCATCTGCTTCTTCCATTGGTGGCCTTGAGGATCTTCTCTCTTAAGCCTAACAAACCATAGGATATCCAAGTATGATAACTTTTAGGGTTGTGTATAGTCCCCCCTAGCTTCTTACCTTTGAGTCTCCTTGAGTCTCTCTTCTCATCTCAATAATCAGAGACTAAACTCTTAAAGTTTTAGAACTTTGGAATTAGGGTTATGCCTATATCATTCTCTTAGGATGGAGTGTATAACTTTAATCCTAAGTTTTAAACCTTTAATTTGTTTAAACCTGTTAATCAAAACACATTAATAATCATCAATACTTTATCTTGTAACTTGGGCCTTACATTAGGGTTCTATCTCTTCCTTATGGTTAAGAGGGACTAACCCTAGTGTTTAATGGATAAGTCCTCCTCAAGTTGTCTTACAAATCATAAAATCCACTTCTTAATCTCATACCTTAATTAAAATCCACTTAATAAAGGCTTGTTATCTAATGAATTTAATACCTAACCATGGATTAAGTTGAGGTATCTTCCTCAGCTTAAGTGTTCTCATCTATTATCCTTCTATTAGGATGGTGTAATGAGCCCACTAATCTGTGATTAGAGATTAAAATCATTACTTAACACTAAACAAAATCCAAAAAACATCTAAATAATCACAAGTAGGTTAATGATCTTAATCCTACATCATCATGGTAATTAAGTTGAGATGCTTATCTCATACTTAAGTAGGCTCATTATCCCTAATCAGGGAGGATATAATGAGTTTACAAGCCCTTGATTTAGGCTTAAGCTCATTAACTTATGCAAAACACCAAAAACAATAACAAAACTGAAAACACAAAAACAAACAACAATCGTCTCCTTCGGGATTCTTTTCTCATCACATTCATTCATAAACGTTAACTTGCTTCTTCCGTCTAATGCAATACAGTTAGCACTCGAGCCAGACGAGTCATACACTTGAGCATAGGCAAGTAAGCAGTTCACAGTCAATTTATTTTCAGTCTCTTTGAGTCGAACTACAATGTTCTGACTTCCTCATTGAATGCGAGGATACGTAGGCATAACTTAACAGTTATCGAACAAAAGCCTCTTTGTCATCCCCCTTTTTCAGCATTCTTTTCTAAGCCTCAGTCCTGAGCACTTCACTTCCTTTTGCACTGACACATGTACATTCCTTCTTTAGCTTTTGCACACGGATAGCACATACCCTTACCCCTTTAAACACAATCTTGTAAGCGTGGATCCCGTTGAGTACGACGGACAATCTGGGTGCTAATACCTTCCCAGGTTGTAACCAACCCCCTTTCTCAGTTTCTCTGGTTCGCAACCGTCTTATCCATATTTTTCTAGGTTTATACAACATTACCTTTCCTTCAGGATAAAAATTCCTAGCTGGCGACTCTATTCACCTCACCTTCATCTTCTCCTTTCGTCGACCGTTCGCGTCTGCACCGGGATGCAAATCTTTGGGAGTGACAGAAACCAATCAAACAAAGGAAACAAAAGAAATGGATCCAAAGGTACCAATACCTTACAATTCACAACTCACACATAACAAAAACTTTAAAAGTTCAATGAACTCAACCAAGATCAAACAAAATGCAAAGAAGCACAAAAGAGATGAAGAAGTTCAAAGAAGTTGCAAAAGAAGAAGTAAGAAAGAAAATAAGCACAAACATGAATGAAGACACATGAGAAACATCAAAGTTAGAATTCAAACATCATATTAGGATGCCTAATGTTATGCTAAATGAACATACCAAAGTGCATGAGTTAGTTCATAGTAGAATGATAGATGAGGAGAGAAAGACAAACACATATTCAAGTAAGAAGAAACAAGTAAGGTGAAGATGAAAATCAAAGATGAAAAGATGACATGAGATGATCAAAGTCAGTAGAAAATTCATAAGATAACATGTTAAATATGCACAAATGATCATGCCAAGTACTCATAGCAAACAAGTTCAAACAACTTATCAAAGATGCAAAAGATTGTCACATTAGGCAAAAAATGATTCATACATGAAATGGAATGTAAAAGATGCAAAATGTCATACAGGTATGGATTCTTGGGTATGAATTCATTAGCATATCAATGATGCAATGCAAATGAGATTATGATATGGACATGTTAGAGGCACACACGTAAGCATGAGAATCATAGGATGAAGACATGGGAAGAATTAGGTCAAAAGTCCACATAAGGTACATCACACAAATCAAAGGATCAAATGACACCAAATTGACTCAACAATGATTAAACATGGCTTCTAAGAGTCTAAACACAGCAAACAAACTCAAACAAGAGACCTCAAATGGTGGCATAAATGCCTTCAATCAATTAGGGTTAAGGGATGTCAAGTAGTGATTAGGCAAAGTTCCTTCAAACATAATCAAGCAACCATACATCAAATGACATTTAAAAATTGTAAAAAAAATAGAACTCAAATGACCTAATCCAAACACCAATTTGATACCAAAAGATCAAGCAAAAACTCAATGTTTAACTACCTCAAACAATTGTGCAAAGATCAAGTAGGAACCATGGATCAACATCCAAAACAATGGACTAAAATACAATTAAAAAGAGTTTTAAAAATGAAACAAAAATGTTTTTATGAACTTAGGGATGTTAATGAATGAATTCAAAAAGAGTGGTTTAAAAATATTTGATATGCTATGTAAAATAAATTTTTGAAGTCAAGGTATCAAAATGAGAACCATTTGAAAAAGAAATAAAAGAAAATAATGAAAACAATATGAAAAATGCATAAAGTCAGAAATAAAAAATGCACAAAATTATTTTAATGTTTTAAAATGCTTCATGATTTTTTATAGGATTTTTGGATGATTTTATTTGATTTTAAAAAATAAAATGCAAAAACTATGTAAAATAAAATAAAAATGAGAAGAAATAAGCCAGGGGTGAAGCAATAGCAAAAACCACATTTAAAAATATGAATGGGCTCAGGAAGGGGGTTGTAAAAGCAATGAAGCCCAGGTCCAAACACAAAGCGCAGGTCAACACATACAATAGTCAGCAGACAATATATTTGACTCAATCATGTCCAATGGATGAATCTAACGCATATCATGAGGTCAAAGCAATCACAAGTAAGCATGATGAGAGATTATGATCATTGTGCACATAACAATTAACATAGAAGCACACACATTTAGAATTATTGTGAAAACATAATTCACGTGAGTGGCACGCATATTTTAATGCGATGGCAAGCCACAAACCCTTGGATCAAAACATTGTACGGTGGAAACATCATCTTCTTTCTTAAAATGACCTGAAAAATACACATACGCTGGAGCCCTAGCTCCGGTCGTCTTCTCTGGCAAGGAGTCACCAAAAAAAACTCTAGAAATTAAAAACAAGCATACATATCAACTCTAAATTACTTCCTGAGTTCAAATATTATACTCAAATCATCAAACAATGCACCAATCAATCAAATCAAAGCCAAACATTTTTAGATCTAAAAATTCAGATCAACATTACACACATGATATACGTCCATTTTCAATTCCAAACACATCATCATGATCAACAACACTTAAAGAACCTAATTCACATCAAAGAATCAAGATCCAAGAGGCTAAAAATTGCACTAACCTGAGATTTTGCAGAAGTAAAATTACTCCTAGAAATCCATATAGAAGCTGCAGATCAAGTTCTTGAATCCTCTAATTGCAAAATAAATGCAATCAGAGCTTGAATATGGTCTAGATCTTGAGGTTTGAAGAAGATGCAACCAAATTCAAATCTGATGAATTCCTTACTATGAGCTTAAACTAATGATGGATTTGTGTTCTATGGATCTTTAGGATCAAGAATGTGCAAAGAGTTTTCAATGAAACCTTAGGGAGAGAGAGTTTCGAAGAAATGAAAGTTTTGTGCAATTTCTTGAATCTGAGAAAATGAGAGGGAAACCTTCCTTAACTAGAGGAAAATGGAGCTTATATGTGATAGATTTTGGGCCTAACAATAGTTGATTACCCAATGGAATTACGTTTAAGAGGATTTGAATGAAAATACAAATTTGCATGTTATGGTCAAACTCATGATTCTGACGTGCATGGATATCTTTGTGCACATGCATTACATTCCCTTAATCCCTTAATTAGAACTGAATTGGACTTGTAGCTTGTAGTAACTTGAAGTTTATGAACTGATTTTATCAAATGAAATCAATGCAAGTCACTTTTGAAGCCTTTTTTGCAAAAGTGGAAACTTTGGTTCACATGAAAAACCATAAAACACACCTTATGGTCTTTTGATAATAATTGGAGATTCATACATGATATGGAAGTGATATATTACTTTTTGGAAAGGGGAGATAAAGATATTAAACTTTCATGTTTGAAAAAATTTCATTTGAAGCATTTTTTATGATGAAAAATCAAGTTGAATGTGACTTGAAAAGCTTCCAAAAATGGAAATTCCAAATTACAAGTCATTTCCATTTTTAGTAAATTTTTCAATGAACCTTGATTCTTAATAAATGATGTAAATATTGACATTTTAGGACCATGTGAAGGTATGGGACCTTGAAAATCATGATTCAAACCTCAAAAAGTCACAGTTGACTTTTCTTCCTTCACAATTGACTTTTGCTTAGATCACAAGTAACTGCCTGCCTGAAAACCTTCCTTAAGGAACCAATACCAAAACTCATCAATGAACACTTGAGAACATATATAAGACCATGACCACAAGAACCAAAAAATATTCAAGAGGCCTCTTGCAACCAAAACCCTAGTTTGGGTTCCTTGTGTAAGAGATAAAGCTCTGAGCTAGCATCCTGATGAATTTCCCTCTTCTAGGGACTTGAGACATCATTTGAGCTTGTGTAAGATATAAGAGACCTTTGAACCTTGTTGAGAGACACTTGACCTTGTTCTTTGGCTTTGGATGATCTCACATTTGCAAGTCACTCACCACATGCCTTATGCTCTAAGCTATGAATGTTATGCTTCATCTTTCTATGTTAGGAATGCAATGTTATATATTCAAATGAAATGTTAAAATGCTATGAGAATGAGAGGGAAAATTTTGGGGTGTTACATTGGGAATAAGAGTTTTAAGGCATCTCTTGCTAGGGATAAGAGATATAAAGCATATCTTAACAAGGATACCCTTAGCTCGGGAAACATCAACCCCTTTTGTTGCTCTGTTGGAGAAAAGTAATCCACTGCAGCCTGCTGAGGAATCATGATCAATGAAGACTGCTGAGGAAAAAGCTCCCTGATGCCTTATGCTGGAAATGGCTTTGTTTCCAGCCTCTAGGTTGATCGACTGCCTACTGATCATGAGTGAACAATGGTTCCTTGAAATTTTCATCTCGCCTCAGACTAGGGTTATGTCAGAAGAAGTTGTCTCAAGAGGATTTTACTTAAAACCTGGCATCCGATTTGTCGAATCTCAAAATAACTTTCCCATACTGCATGGTCTATGAAACAATTTTCCTTGCGAGGATTGATGAAAAATATCAAATCATTGTGAGATATTTTGCCCAAGTATTTTGAACCCTGGATAGGTGCTTTTAATTGTCCGTCTTCAGGAGAGAGTGACTTCTCATGCTCTTGGAATGGACTTCCCCAGAACGAACTTGGAAGTGATATTGTCCTTGATTGTCTATTCTTCAAGTGAATACTTAGAATAATTTTTCTCTGAGACATTTGAATCTCGAAGTGATTTCCCCAGTTTGGCTGAATTTTAAAGAGATTGCTCGACGTTGTAACACCCCAAAATTTACTCTCTGGATTTTCTAACTTTAACTGAATTTTTGTTTCGTTTTCATTTGCTTCCTCATTAGGTCATTAACACTTTGTGAAATTCTGGAAATAGATATACAATGTCGAATACGATGTCACGAACCCAATATTTGACAAGGTTAAACACAATGTAAATAAGCAAATACAGAATTAAAGAACACAGGGAATTATTAACCCAGTTCGGTGCAAACACACCTACTCTGGGGGCTACCAAGCAAGGAAGGAACTCCACTATCAGTAGTATTAATTCAAAGATCTATAGCGAACAACCCAGTTGTAGCGGTAAAAATATGAGTGTAAGCTATTGGTTAACTTAACTCAAAGTAAACAGAGTCGCCACCGCGCTTTTATTTTATTCCAAATGGAAAAGGAAAAAAGAGTGAATAAATACTAATGAATCTAAAAGCAAAAAGGGATAAAAGAAACAAGCAAAGAATTAGGTAAGGGGATAGGTTACAAAATGGGAAGGTTTTACGCACCCAAAATGTCTGTGGAACTCCACGGGAGACCTTTGAAAAATTTATTGCTTTTGGTTTGAAAAAGTTTGTAAAATAAGAGTGGGGGATGAGGAAAGAATTAATTTTTAATATTTTTGTGTTTGGAGAGGTTTACCACCTCATGCCTACGTGCCCACAAAGTGCAATGCGAGATCAAAACCCCGTAGTTCGTGGTAGAAATAGTGAAAACATTAGTGTGTTAGATTGATTTTAAAAAGTAGAGATAAGTCCTCATTCTTTAGCGAATAATTCCGCTAGAAAGAATGAATCATATCTAAAGATGTGAAAAAGTTTAAAAGAAGAGTGCACAAAGGGACAAAAAGAATTAAATGAGTTTTTTTTGTATTTTTTAAAGTCTTTTGAAAAATGTTTTAATATGCTTATGTATTTTACCATTTATTAAGAAAATAAATAAAAAAGGAAAAATCGCTTGACCTAAGTTAAGGTTTGATTATAAAAGCGGTTTAAAGTTTGAACACAAATAAGATTTTTGGAAAAAGGGAGAAGTTTTGAAAGTTAATGAAGGGGAGGAGATGAAGAGACTATCCTAAAAAAGAGATAAAGGAGGAAAGATCTAACCAAACTTGATGATGTTTCCCATTATGAGCACAAAAGCTCCATCCTTATAAGCTAGTAAGTGGCCAAATAAAGGCAAAAACACCAACTCTATGAAGATTAAAGCAAAGGGAAGGTGTCCTAAAATCTAAGTCCAAAATCTCCATTCCAATGCTAAGGATAGTAACCAATATTCCAAGATAAAGATCACAAGTTTTTTAGAGATTTAATCCTTTATTAATATTTTGTGTCCAAATGGACAAAAGGAAAATCAACACAACAATAATAAGAGCAAGAAATATAAACATGATAATGGATAAATAAAGCATAATAAAATAAAAGCAATAAAGGTGCAAGAAATTAAATGTTAGTATAATAATAATATAATAATATACATAATAGTGGTATGGTGAACTTAATTAACCACAACCAAAAGAGTAACCAAAATCGAAAGGCAACCGGATCCGTTTAGTATCTTACACTATAGAGATCAATCAAGGCAAATATGACCAAATTCAATGAAATTTGAAAGAAGATTGAGAGACCCAAAGCACCTATACATCAAACATTCATAATTATTGGTTCTTAATGCAAAATGATCAATCACTTTGGGATTACGCGACCAACAAGAGGTCTGGTCCATGAAAGTGCAAGTATTCAATTGGATTTTTATTCCGAATTCGGGACACATTTAGGTCTATGTTAAGCAATCGTCAAGTAATTTACGAAGTAATTATCCTACAAATGAGGTCGGCCACCACCAATTAAGGTGAACAATGTTAGTGCTAATGCATGCGAGATAAACGATATGTAAATCGCTATCCGAATACAATACCGCACAAAACTAAAGATGAATACCAAATTGAGTTACACTTATGGTATTCTTCCATCTTTAAGTTCAATCACTCATTTTGGTGGATTCAAGCATGAAAATATCTCACTAATGCAAAGTACCTTAAATGAATTAAATAATTCACTTAAAGGTAGTTTTGAATTAATGAACATTAACTACTCTAATCTACACCCAAAGTCCATTGAAATTAAAGAGAAATCACTCCCAAAAGGGCTTCCCAATGTAAAAATAAAAAGGAGGGAGAAGAAGAAGGAGTAACCAAAAATAAGTTCAAAATAAGCCAAAAACAGCTTTTGGTCTTGTGTTAACTAGTTAACCAAATAGGTTAACCGGTTAAGCATCAAATTTTCAACTCCTGCGCCAAATAACACTGGTTAATCGGTTAACCAAAATACACTGGAAATGGTTAATCAGTTAACACTGTACCAATGGCAGAAAATAGTTGAAATTCAGCATGATCCATTTTCAAAACCTTTTTTCAAACACTTGATGATCATAATCTGAATTTGCACAAATTTTAAAACCAAAAAATAGTGAAATCCCTACAATCAAACAACAATATAAGATCCAATGGATCTTGAATGTTGATGATGAAAATGGAATCATGGAAAAAGTGAATTACCAAAAGCACTTCTTCAAATTGGACCAAATCAAGCTAGATCTACTGAAATTGATGAACAAGAAAAGAGTAGGATAAAGGTTTAGCTTAAGTTGATCAAGAATTAAATGTGAATTCTAGATAACTTCAGGAGAAAGAAAGAAGAGCTTTAGTGAAATTTTTGGTTTGGGAGGATATTTTGCAAGAGATTTGTTGACTCTCAAAAGCTTGTTGAATGAATGAAATTAGGGTGCTATTTAAAGACTTTAGGTATGGGAATTTGGTGGAATGAAGCTTTCTTTGGTAATTCAAATTAGGCTTGGTAATTGAAAATTTGGAGGGAAGTGGAAAAGAGTGGTGATTAGTGAGGGTTTATGGTAGGAAATGATCAAAGTGATGTAGAGAATTCAGAGGGAAATGGATTTAGAATATTCCAAATGAGATCAATGATCAAAAGTGTTATGAATTTTAAAAAAATATTCAAATTTCGCACTGGTTAACCGGTTAACCAAGCTAAAATTTGAATATTTTATTTAAATACGATTGCTTGGTTGTTTTGGCCCGATTCTTTTGTGCGTCGAAGAAGGCATGGAAATAAACACATGAACCTTGGAATTCCATGAATAAATCAATTAACTTGAGAAATCCTTGATCAGATAAATTTGAATTATTTGCGGATCAACTTCGACTTTTATCTGTGAAATTTTATTCGAGCTACAGGATTGCTATTTTTGGCATTTTCAATTGTTCCTCTTCCTGAAAATGTTAATGAAAGAAAACAAAATATTTTTGGATTTTAATTAATGGTTAGTAATCATAAACAAATAAAGCAACTAAAAGCAACGGTGATCCCTTGTGAGACATAAACCTACACCAAAGAAGAACCGAGCAACCAATGTGATCTTGTTTGTATGCAAGATGCAGATGAAATGCGAAGAAACCTTAGGGAAAAAATTAGGGTATTACAGCTGCCCCTATTTAAGTTTCTTCAATCTGGAGATATGAAGATTGACATCTTCGTCTCTATAAGATAGGAGATTTAAATACAAAAAACCCATTTTTTGTCCTAAGGGAACATGATATGAATATGATATGCAAACCCAAGATCTATGTGGGGAAAATATGACCACTAGAGGAAAACAAAAGCTTGGGGACAAAAAATAAAATCTCGTTGTGAAGACAACAGACGCCTGAAGAGTATACCAGGAAAATAAATCACTGGATAGTTGACTCAATTTGGGGAAAATATGATATAATCAAGGTAAAAAGTTCAACAGGGAAGAATAAATACCCTGCCAGGGAATATCAACCAATCAAAGTGTTCGAGTCCAAAAATGGAGGAATACCGAGTTGGAAAAGAATCATCAACTATCGGTTTACTAGGTAGGAGCAAAAGCAATAAGCTTGATTAACTCAGTAATATTACCCATTATCAAATAGTTGATAGCTTAATTCCAAAGTAATATACTCAAGCTGGAGAAAATATTACCCACTATCAAACAGTGATAGCATAATTCCAAAGCAATAAAACTCAAAAGGAAAGATTACCCACTATCAAACAACGATAGCTTAATTTCAAAGTAATTAATCAAATAAGAGGAGAGAAATATTACCCACTATCAAACAAGTGATAGCTTAATTCCAAAGTAATATACTTAAATAGGAAAAAATATTGCCCACTACCAAACAACGATATCTTAATTCCAAAGCAATATTACTCACAAAGGGGACCAAAGTTCAATCCAAGAACAAGTTGGAGAGAAACAATTAAACAAGACTCATCACGAGGAAGAAATATCTCAACTAGGGAAAATTCCATCCAGATAATAAAATGGGGGGAACCGAATCAACAATCATCCACGAGGAACAAACTTAGTAGGGAAATTAGAAAGGATAAACACTTTCTACTTAAGGGTCGACACTCTAACTTGAGAGGAAAACAACACACACACACACACTCTATAGGAAAAATCCACACCAAAGAGCGGGGGACAATGATAAGTGCAAGAATGCAAACATATGATGTTATGCATAAAGCGAATGCATGGATATGCGTATGAATATGCTGAAAAAACAGACATAAAGATAAGCAACAGGTGACGTAAACACCACAACAATTGGATACTCGGCTAATCCAAAGCAACAAAACTGAGGAATCATGGTGGAGATCCTACGGGGGACGAACCAAAAGCCTTCAAAGGAATAAAATACCACTACAAAGCTAAACTCATGATGAGGAAACAATTGCTAAGGAATCAATTTGTAAGGCAATCTTTAATAATCAGAAATTCCACACTGGGAGGAGAACATGTCAACACAACATTTTTCACTCTTTGGGGAAATTGGGAAATGTCCCTGTTAAACTCTGATGGGGACAAATATCTTCACAACTCTGTTTGGGGAAACAAGGTAAAGATCCACTAGTGGTTCAAATAAAGCAAAGCCTACTGGAGTATCACACATCAACCCAACTCTGTATAGGGATACCACCTAGCTGAGGAAAGGTAATAATCTGTCGGGGATGGGGAAAAGCTTCCATAATCCTTGCTAGGGACAGAAGTATTAAACTCTACAGAAATAACCATCATACCACTCCTGCTCCGCTTGGGGAAAGGGGGAAAAATTTGTTGAGGATCATATAAAAACTTGCTAGAAATTATCACACATAGACCTACTGAGGATATGTGGGAAAGATCCATGGAGATCATTCATCACTGAAAATTTCGGACTTGCCGACCTATACGGGGATACCAGAAGTTAACATCATAGCCAAAACATAGTTACGAGGGATTTTAAATCAATACCCACCATCGGGTGAAATAAAACCTCTAAACTGACTGCTATATCAATACTTCTGCTAGGGTATATAACCAACTCAAGCTGAGGAACAAGAACTCGGTCGAGGATTCCCAATGCTTCAAAGATAAACTGCTGAGAAAGGGATCAAAACTCAGCTGGGGATTCTCAAAAACATCTTTTCCAATAATTCTTCTGGGGAAGAAATTGGAACTTAAACTAGGAACATTCATCCAATCTCTGTTCATACCTACCGTTGGGGAGCAAAACCTTATTAATATCAACATGTCAGTACTATTCAGGAATTCCATAAAGAAACAAACATATCAAACCCTGCTTTGGGAGAGGCGAGTTACACACATCAAGACTTCACCATCCCTGGAATCACTGTTGATATCCTTTCTTTATCCTCATATCAAAAGAAAAAGGTTTTTATAATCTTCAAAAATTAAATTTATTAAATTTGTTTAAAAAATTATCATAAAAAATAAATTGAAATGTTTTAAACAGAAACAACATAAAGAATTGCAAACAATTGGATAAAAGCTCAAATTCATTGATAGAATGGTAGTCAGCAAATGGCATGACTCCATGGATCATTACAAGTTTGAAAAATGGTAAATACATGGAAAAGGGCTTCATTGAAATACAATGATCACTATTCTCCTTATCAACTTTGAACTCCACTGTGTCTGAAACCTCAGTCAAGGATGAGTGAATGAGAATCTTTGATGTGTAACTCTTCTGAGATATAGAATCTGAAATCCAGTGTTGCTACAAGTGATTCAGTCTGTCGATGCAGTTACTTGCCATGGTCCCTAACTTTTGCCTAGATTTCCCTTTCGGGTTCTCAATCTACCGAGATAATTATTTCTATTTATGTATCTAATTTTTGCTTGGATCGCCCTTTCGGGTTTTCAATCCACCGAGACGCTCATTTTTTCCTAAGCCACCCTTTCGGGTTTTCGACTTAGCGAGTTGTTCTTTTATTTTTTAGGCGAGGTATTTCTTGACTGTATCTGCATTCACATGACGAATGATCTCCTCACCATCCATAGTTGTAAGAATTACTAAACCACCAGAGAAGGCTTTCTTAACAACATATGGGCCAGCATAGTTCGGAGTCCACTTGCCCCAAGAATCTGTAATGAAATACTGAATCTTTTTGAGCACGAGGCCGCCTTCTCTGAATACATGAGGTTTAACCTTCTTGTCAAAAGCTTTCTTCATTATTTGCTAGTACAACCGACCATGACACAAAGTTGTTATTCTTTTTTCCTCAATCAAATTCAATTGATCAAATCTACTCTGACACCATTCAGCCTCAGTCAACTTGGCTTCCATCAGAACTCTCATTGATGGATCTCAACCTCGATATGGAGCACTACTTCTATACCATAAATAAGCGAGAAAGGGGTTACCCATGTTGAAGTGCATACAGACATACGATATCCATGTAAAGCAAAAGGGAGCATCCCATGCCAATCCATATATGTTAGAATTATCTTCTGAATGATCTTCTTAATGTTCTTATTTGCAGCTTCAACAACCTCATTCATCTTCGGTCTATAAGGAGAAGAATTATGCTGTTGAATCTTGAATTCTTCAAAAAGCTCTTTCATCATCTTATTATTCAAGTTCGAACCATTATCAGTAATGATTCTATTCGGAACACCATATTTGCAGATAATGTTATTCTTGATAAACCGAAACATAACTTGCTTGGTCACATTAGCATACGATGCTACTTCCACCCACTTGGTGAAGTAGTCAATGGCCACAAGAATAAAACGAAGTTCATTCGAAGCCTTGGGTTCAACCATACCAATCATATCAATCCCCCACGTAGAGAAAGGCCATGGGGAAGAAATAACATTAAGATGAGTTGGTGGCACATGAATCTTATCAGCATACACTTGGCACTAATGGAACTTTTTCACATACTTACAACAATCAAATTCCATTATCAGCCAATAGTAACCTGCTCTCAACATATGTTTAGCCATTGCATGCCCATTGGCATGAGTACCAAAAGATCCTTCATGAATTTCTTTCATTAACATGTCTGCTTCGTGTCTATCCATGCATCTGAGTAAGACCATGTCAAAATTCGTCTTATAAAGCACATTTCCATTCAGGAAGAAATTGCCTGCCAATCTCCTCAAAGTCCTCTTATCTTTATCGGATTCCCTAAGTGGGTATTCCTGACTCTAGAGAAAACATTTAATATCATGATACAAAGGCTTGTCATCATGGACCTCTTCAACTGCAAACACATGAGTCGATCTTTCAATCCGCATCACTCTGATCATGGGAACGCCATTCCATTGGTACACCTTTATCATAAAAGATATAGTTACCAAAGCATTTTCCATCTGATTTTCATCACGAGGCACATAATGAAACTTAACTTTAGTAAATAAAGTTGATATCCTCCTAGCATAATCTCTATAAGGGATCAAGTGGGGTTGATGAGTTACCTACTAACCCTTGATCTGATTGATTACCAAGGCAGAATCTCCAGACACATCAAGATGCTTATTCCTCAAATCAATAGCTTCCTCAAGACCCATAATGCAAGCTTCATATTCAACTTCATTATTGGTACAAGGGAAAGTCAATCTTGCAGCAAAAGGAAAATGTGAACCAGGGGGAGTAATGATCATTGCCTTAATTCCTCTTCCACATGCATTTACAGCACCATCAAAAACTAAACCCCGTCGAGATCCAGGCTCCAGCCCTTCCTCAATCAAAGGTTAGTCACAATCTTTAATTTTCAAATACATCACATCCTCATCTTGGAAATCAAACTTGATAGGGTGGTAATCATCAATCAGTTGATGTTCCAAATGGTCAGCCAAGATACTAACTTTTATAGCTTTTTAAGCTCGGTACTCGATATCATATTTTGACAACAACATTTACCAACGAGCAATCCTCCCAGTCACAGCAGGCTTTTCAAAGATAAACTTGATCGAATCCATTTTGGAGATCAACCAAGTTGTATGATTTAACATATATTGGCGAAGACGCTTTGCAGCCCAAGCTAAGCCACAACAAGTTTTTTCAAGCATAGAGTACCGAGACTCACAATCGGTGAACTTCTTACTAAAGTAGTAGATTGCATGTTCTTTTCTTCCAGATTCATCTTGCTGACCAAGCACACAAACCATGGAATCTTCTAACACAGTTAAGTACATAATCAATGGTCTACCTTCCACCAGAGGAGACAAAATAAGAGGTTCAAGCATATACTCTTTGATACTTTCAAACACCTTCTGATAATCATCTGTCTAGACACAACCTTGGTCCAACTGAAGCAACTTGAAGATCGGAGCACATGTGGCCGTCATGTGAGAGATAAACCTCGAAATATAATTCAAATGGCCCAAGAATCCTCTTACTTGCTTTTCAGTTCTTGGAGCAAGAATTTCCTAAATAACTTTCACTTTATCAGGATCAACTTTAATGCCTCTTTGGCTGACAATGAAACCTAACAGCTTTCCAGAACGTACAGCAAACATGCACTTTCTCGGATTCAAATGAAGCTTAAACTTCCTTAACCTCTGAAACAACTTCAGCAAATGTTCAACATGATCCTCTTTAGTCCTCGACTTAGCGATCATATCATCAACATATACCTCAATTTTTGTGTGCATCATATCATGGAAAAGAGTGGTCATAACTCTTTGGTATGTTGCACCAGCATTCTTCAATCCAAAGGGCATCACTCTGTAGCAGAATGTTCCCCATGGTGTAATAAATGTGGTCTTTTCCATGTCCTTGGGTGCCATCTTTATTTGATTATAATCGGAAAATCCGTCCATAAAGGAAAACACATCAAACTTAGCCGTATTATCTACCAACACATTAATGTGTGGTAATAGAAAATCATCTTTTGGACTGACTTTATTCAAATCTCTATAATTAACACACATTCGGACTTTTCCGTATTTCTTTGGAACAGGCACAATATTGGCATCCCATTAAGGATAATTAGATGTCGCAAGAAAACCTGCATCAATTTTCTTTTGAACCTCCTCTTTGATCTTTACTACCATATCATGATGAGTTCTTCTCAATTTTTGCTTCACATGTGGACATTCAGGCTTCAGCGGCAATCTATTCTCCACAATATCAGTATCAAGACCAGACATGTCTTGATAAGACCAAGCAAACACATCAACATATTATCTAAGAAGCTCTACCATCCTCTTCTTAACATCAGAACCAAACAATGCTCCAATCTTGACTTCTTTATTATCATCTTCAGAACTCAAGTTGACCATCTCTGTAGACTCTCCATGAGGCTGAGTAACTTTCTCCTCGTGCTCAAGCAACCGGGAAATCTCATCAGGAATCTCTTCAACATCTTCTTCCTCAGCTTCGAACACATGGAATTCAAAGTTGGGAGTGGGCATAGGATCATTGTTTTCAATGGGTTTATCAATCAATCTGCACAATGATTTTATTTTTATTTTAGAGTATGAACAAAAGTGCAAACATTATGCATATAAACAATGGTTATTTTTATTTTGGTTTTTTTAGGTTACCATTTTTCAGAATAAAGCAAAAAGGAAAAACACATATGGAAAAAACAAAATGTCATTTTATTGATGATGACAAAATTTGAAACAAAGCCCGATAAGCATCATTTTCACCTTGGACAGAGTGAAAGGATTTTTTGAAAGAAAATAAAACAAATTACTTTGAATTATGAACAATAGAAGGAACATCAACAACAATCCAGTTCTTGCAAATCTTTCCGTGCATAACAAAATTAGGCATTTCTTTATCTTCATCATCTTCAATGATGGCAGCAGCAGAATGATTGTTGATAAACCCAGCACTTCGGAATCCTTCCTGAATACTCTTCGAGTCATTGAGAGCCACACCTGGCGCAAAACCAACATCAAACCCTTCTTTGTTGTCAACAACATCAATAACTCTTCCCCAACCACCAGATCGACCGGTTTCCAACATGCACAGAGCATCCTTGAGAGAAGACATAGGCATAACATTCTTCTTATCAGCATCATCAACAACAGAAAGATCCTGGAACGAAGTTCCCACCTCTTTTTCAACATCAATATAGGAGAAAGATGACAAATTTCTCACTAGCATCACCTGTTCACCGCCAATAGTCACTAATTTCCCATCTTTCACAAATTTCAGCTTCTGATGGAAAGTAGAAGTCACAACTCATGCCTAATGAATCCAGGATCTTCCAAGGAGACAATTATAAGCGGGGCGTATATCCATTACTTGAAAAGTAATTTGGAATATAAACGGTCCAATCAGAATAGGAAGATCAACTTCACCAATCATTGTCTTCTTCGATCCGTAAAAAGATTTTACAATATTCCCACTATGCCTCATGGGGGCACCTTGGTACGCAAGCCTTGATAAAGTTGACTTTGGTATCACATTCAGAGAATACCCGGTATCAACCAACACTTTAGACATAGCATCTTCTTGACAGTTCACTGAAATATGCAGAGCCAAATTATGGATCCTTCCTTCTTCAGGATAGTCGCCATCACAGAAACTTAGATTGTTGCACGATGTGATATTAGCCACAATACTATCAAACTGATAAACAGTCACATCATGTTCAACATAAGCTTGATTAAGAATCTTCTGCAAATACTGCCTATGAGCCTCAGAGCACATTAATAGTGATAAAACAGATATCTTCGACGGAGTATGCAACAACTGTTCAGTAATGTTGTACTCACTCTTCTTTATCAATTTCAACACCTCATTTTCACTATCATTCAAACTGGAATCACCAAATTGACCTGATCTGGCAACAACATCCTTAATTTTTTTATTCGCACTTGTATTTTCAATTCTCTTCGAGGGATCTGAAGCATAAACTCTACCACTTCGAGTAACCTGTCACATCCGTAATTCTAACCACAAACTTTGGAGAAGGAATAGGAACTTCCTTACCATTTTCTATCATTGTAGCATTATACCGGTACAGAACAACTTTATCAGACTCATATGGCATTGGACCAGGCAAATTGATCACCAATGGAGTAACAACATATTTGCGGCTATCAAAAGAAATAACCACATTCTTAGGAACAACCTTCTCAGGAATATTAAACTGAGGCACAATAACATTCACTTCATTGTCATACTCGTCTCTTTTTGTTGTCACTTTAATCAACTTATCATCCACCATCTTTTGAATGTCTCTTTTAACAATCACGCAACCACGAGGGTTCACCGAACAAATGCAACATCCAGCATAAGTGATCAATATCATGGTATTCACTTAAGAAAGCATGCATCTCAACTAGAAACCTTCTAATATAGCGAACATCATAAATATTGAACAAACTAGGACAACCATCTACCATGTTCACAGACGTATTACCATACTTCGGAAGCAGATTTGTTTTCACATTTGGATTAACATCATTGAAAGACAGAACATTGCTCCTTATCAATTTCTGCACTTCAAACTTCAATGGATAACAGTTCTCAACATTGTGCCCCAAGGAACCCTGATGAAAAGCACAATGAGACTCTGGCTTATACCACCATGGGATAGACTCTGGCACTGAAGGAAGAGAACGTGTTTGCATAACATTCTTCTCAATCAGAGATGGAATAAAATATGCATACAACATTGGAATGGGATCAAAGCTCGGCTTAACACGACCCTATTGATTACCACCCTGTTGCATTTAAGGTTGTTGATAACGAGACTGATACTTTGGAGCTACTGGCACAGTTGGAGTCAGATTAATCATCGGAGTTACAGAAGCTACATGTTATTGATGACGATTCTCATGACCATGAGGTCTTCTATAACTTTCACGAGACACGACATTAGTCTCACCTTATTTCTTTTTACCGAAGTTGAACCTCTTATAACTTGAGCCAGTATTACTCTCTTTGCCCAACCGTCCCTCACAGACACCTTCTTCTAGTTTCATCCCCATACTCACCATTTCAGTGAAATCAGAAGGAGCACTTGCAAACATGCTCTCATAGTAAAAAGAACCTAAAGTCTTCAAAAAGATATTTGTCATCTCTTTCTCTTCTAGAGGAGGAACAATCAGAGCTTCTAGCTCACGCCATCTCTATGCATACTCTTTGAAAGTTTCTTTGTACTTCTGGGACATAGCACGAAGTTGATCTCTGTCCGGTGCCATATCAACATTATACTTGTATTGCCTAACAAAAGCCTCTCCCAAATCATTGAAAGTCTTGATTTGGCTGCTATCCAGACCCATATACCATCTCATAGCTGCACCAGTCAGACTGTCCTGAAAATAATGAATCAGAAGCCGATCATTCTCTATCTGAGCAAACATCTTCCTAGCATACATAGTCAGGTGACTCAGAGGACAAGTATTTCCCTTATACTTCTTGAACTTAGGAAGCTTGAACTTGTGCAGAACCTTGACATTAGGAACCAAATAGAGATCATAAGCATCTTTACCAAACAAATCCTTATGCATCAAAGCCTTCATCTCTTTCTGCATTTCAGCAAAACGGCCTTGAAAATCATCAAGTCTTTCAATCACACCAGCGCCTTCACTGGCCTCGGCATGGTAAATCATTTCATCAAGGTGCAGAGTAGTGTGCATCACAGGCGGTGCAGTAATCATCACCGGCTAAAGAGTATTAAATGCAGCAGTCTCAGGAGGAGGAGGAGGATAACCAACGGGAATAAAATCAACCGGCATACCCCACAGTGTGCTATAAGGCATGCGGTATCGAGGAGAAATGACAGTTTCAGCAGGAATCGATGCAGTGACACTCTTAGAGATGACTGTATGTTGTACCAAAGAATTAGGAGGAGGGGTGGCTAATTTTGAGCAGCCACCAAGCTTTCCATCATGTCAATGATCCTTTCCAAGCTATCCTTCAGAGATGAAACTTCCTCGTGCAACTCGTGATTCTCTTGTTGTAAGGCTTCCAACATCTTCCTCCGATTAGCTCGAGTATCAACCTTGTGAGTCAGCTTGATAGGAGAACTAAATGAAGACCAAGAAACAACATAAGACCCTTGGAAAACTCTCAAGAAGCAAGACCAATGTGGGTATGATGCATGGTATGTGTATGCACATGCAAAGATTTCAAAGGACTAAGATAAATTGCAATATTTATAAAAGAAACACTTTTTTGAAGTACTAAAAACTCATTCTCATTAAAATTAAAGTAAGGATTACAAGTGAAGTACAAGTCTCAATAATCCTAATACATGAGAGAAAAGTAAACTAGGCCTATGGGATCATATATGAAGAAGATTCAAATCCCAGCTGGTACTTCCTGAAAATGTTAATGAAAGAAAACAAAATATTTTTGGATTTTAATTAATGGTTAGTAAACATAAACAAATAAAGCAACTAAAAGCAACGATGATCCCTTGTGAGACATAAACCTACACCCGAGAAGAACCGAGCAACTAGTGTGATCTTGTTTGTATGCAAGATGTAGATGAAATGCGAAGAAACCTTAGGGGAAAAATTATGGTATTACACCATTTTGCAATCTTCTCACTTAATCACCACCCAATGCAAGTTCTACCTAGGAACTCCTAGATATGAGACCCCCCTCACTCCCCCTCAATCACTACAGTGATAACAAATAAACAATTCAGAAAAAGCGAAGACACATTTCAAGAAACAATCCTTGACCTTGCTTCACAACTTCAGTCAAGTATAAACACTCTCGCTTAAAAGCTTTGAGTGGACAACAATATAACTCAAAAAACCTAGTCCAAAACAATCATCAACATGACAATTATTTGGCTCACAAGAAAACTAAACACACACACGAAAACGCTGAAAGCTTCATTCATTATTTTCCACATCTTCAAACTAGGGTAATGCAACCTTTAAATAAAGTCTTGAATCATGGGCATGGGCCTGCTGAACTTGCACAAATAAAATACAATATTTCCTTAAATAAAGGAACAAAAATAGCAACATAAAATGTTCTACTAAAATAACTCCAAGCGGAATCCTTTCCTTCTAATAAACCGCGCTAATTGAAACACAACAAATCACAAGATTAATGACAGCAAAACGTGCGCCTCAAATAAGGATTCATATAGGTCATCAGGCCCAATCAGAGATGTCATGACATCAGTCTTGACATCCTGATAAATCAGCCGCACACAAATAACTTCACACTTGCATAATACTTAAATCACATGTCATAACATTATATATGACATTCAGAATCAGCCATATGTTTTACAATAATCCTGGGTATAGCAGAAACCCAACAAATACAACACCAGAACCAAACTTCATCTTGCTCTCCACTCTTTGAACCATCAGAGTCACCTGCAGCTTCCTCATAAATGCAAGATAGAGCTTGAAAATGACTAGATCTGAAGATTCGACAACTTTTGCTCTGAACTGCACCTTAAGAAATCTTCACTCTCAGCTCCAATTGATGGCTGATTAATGATCCTTAGGACTTGAGGATGAAGAATATATGAAAATCTGAGGCAATGTGTTTGGATAGAAGGAGATTCAAAGAGAATTGCTCTTGAGCAAGAAACTTTGAAATGTGAAAATGAGAGAGTGGTTGGCTTGAATTTGTTCTGATTTCCTTATATATGGTGAGTGTAGTAGACTGACTAGGGTTTGGGTGTGAGTGGAAGCATGAATTGTGTAAGAGGGATCAAATTGAAAAAATGCATGAACTTTCACATATGATTATTTGTGCGTGCGACCTCCCCTTCATGTGCATATTCTAATTCATTATGATACACTAATCACCCTTAAATCAAACTCTTGGCTTAGAACCACTTGTATCATGCTTTATGAGTGAATTTGCAAAAGTGCAAAATGTGAAATAACTCCATCATCATCCACGGGTTCCTTGGTATTCTTGAGAAAACATACTTGTCTTGGATTTTATTTAAGTGTGGTGAACCAAATTGGTGTGTAAGAGGTCTTGAAAACACATTATGAAGCATTTTGCAATTAGTGGAAACTTGAAAAAAGTGGTAAAACCCTAAAAATGAACCAACTTCAAATGATCATATCTTGAGTTCTACACATGCTATGAATATGTTCTTGGAATTTTTGGAAAGGGGAGAGAATTATATACAAGTCTCATGTTTGAGGAAAATCCATTTGGAGTCATCTTGGCCATGGAAGAATTGATTAAAAATTAGGGCTAAATTTACCCAAAATAGAAAGTTTCCATACAAGCCACTTTCTAAATTTGGCAAATTCTTTCCAAACTCTTGATTCTTGATTCTTGTGATCACCAAATCCATTATTTTCCCTTGAGAGGATCCCTAAGCTTGAAAAACATGATTGGAGCCTTAGAAAACTAATGGTTGGCTTTTTTTCTGCTTAGTTGACCTCTTTATTCATTTGCAAGCAACTGATCAAATGCCTGACTTCCTCAATGAGTTTTTTCATCAAACTTAACCCATAATCCTTATACATCATATAGAAGCCTTTGACCATAAGAATTGGTCAAAGCCATGAGAATTCCTTGATCTGGAGCAAACCCCTAATTAGGGTTTGTCTGTGTAGGGAAAAGTTGCACCCATGAACTCCTGATGATATTTCACCCTTCTAGGGTCTTGTGGATGACAGTGAGCTTGTATAAGATGTGAGGAGACCTTGTGAGCTGCTTGCAAGATCACTTGGATATTGACTTGACTTGATTGAATTAAAACTTGTCAGATGATGGATCACATGCCCTGTGCTCCTAAACATGGATGTCATGCTTCATCCTTCTATGCCAAATACTAGGGTATGCAAGCTACATGTTATGCTTATGATATGAAAAATGAGATGAAACAAAGAGGGAAAATTTGGGGTGTTACAATATGTAGGTAAAAAGCTCCTAGAACAAGAGCAATTGTAACACCCTTCTACCCCAAAACAAAATATTTAAATAATATCAGAGTAATCATCTAAAAAGGGTATCACATATCATCATAATTCAACACAAACAGTGTCCTGTCCCGTAACACGGGTTAATCAACATCAAGAATATCATAAATCATTTCACAGCGGAATTTAAACTTCATAATTCAAAACTTCATAAACATAATTTTCACCATCCTGAATTTAACATCATAAAATAGGAAAACATTTATCCAAACAATAACATAACTGAAAATAGTTTTAGCAAAAGAAAACCCATCCCAGTGTTACATGACACAGAGCAGGACACATAGACCAAAACCACTTCTAAGGAACACTAAAGCACGACTCTGAGACTCATGAATAATTCCTCTTGCACTGCAAGCCTATTCTTTATCATCTGCAAGTTACCCACGAAAGAGGCAACATTTCCAAGAAGGCGGGGTGAGTAATCATAATATATCATAAACGTACAAGAATATAGAACATAAATAAATTAGAACAACATATCGTGACATCACCAACTATAAAATTCAGCAACAACAACAACAACAACAACACGATCATGAAATCAAGCAACACCAACACAGTCATGAAATTCATCCAGAATATGCAATTCTAACTCCTGATATGCAATATGCATGTGGTACCATTTTCATCGTGAGATGGATACATGACCATCAACCCTCCATAAAGGAGCACATCATAAATCATCGTGACACTTCAATCCACACAATGGGATTGAAGCAAATAAATAGGCCGAAGCCCCATCATGAATGTTATGAAATGCAATGATGCGCTACATCGTAAATTCATCAAAATAATTCGCATCATTCATTTCAATCAACAAAACAATCCTCAAATAACCATATATATCATCATGACATTACACCCAGAACACTGATTCTATAACCACTCTGACACATCAAGAGTTGACCCGTACCCGGTAAATTATGAGGTAATTACAAGGTTATTTCATAAATTCATTTATCAAAAACTATTGCATTTTTCTCATTTTTATTCATCAAAATAAAGTTCAGTTTATGCTCTTTCTGACGATTCAAACGGAATGCGAAACGGACTTACAGTTTGAAAGTTATGGATTTTTAAAGAATTAAAATTCAGCATACTAACAGTGTTAACCGATTAACCCATAGCGTTAACCGGTTAACGCCCGCGAAAATCCAGAAATTCACCAAAATTACAATGGTTAACCGGTTAATCTATAGCGTTAACCGGTTAACGCACGTTTTCCAGCAGTAATCTGCTGCTTCGTACAGATTGTTCTAAAATCTCCAAAATCCCAATTTTTTCAATACGGGTTCATCTTATTTCACCTCAAAATCATTCCAATACATCAAACAAAACATCATAACATCAGAACAATCATTTATAACATCATTTATAGGATTCAACACATTTTTCTAACTCTATTTCATCAAGATTTCACTCACAAACTCAACCTAACTCAAAACCCCAAATCTCATAAACTCATACAATCCTAACTATTCATAATCCAATTCCTACACATTTACAATAGATTATAAAAACTCTCCATACCTTAGAGAATTTCGCCGCTTTACACTCTTCTCTGGGGGTTCTCTATAGCCTCCTGACTCTGAGCTTCCTCTTCCTCTCCCTTTTTCCTTCAAAGCACCTCTTTTCCAAAAACACGATAATGTTAGAAAACTAATCGTATTCCCCTCTTTGGATACATTATCCTAGTTAAGTCTTTTTTCCACTTTACCCTCATAATTTTCACAAAAGGACCACCTTACCCTTTTCTTTAATATATTTTTAATAATAATAATAAAATAGTATAATAAAACATTATTTATCCTTATTATATAAAAATACTATTTTTCTCCAAAATTCTCTAATTAATCCAAACTCTCCAATTTTTCTAAATTAATTAAATAAATGACTAAATAATTAAATTTAGATTTTCGGGACGTTACAACTCTCCCCTACTTAAAGAATTTTCGTCCTCGAAAATGACCTGAAGTAAATAGAGTCGGATACGACTCCCTCATCTGATCTTCCCGCTCCCAAATCCAACTTTCTCCAGCTGGTCCTCCCCACAATACCTTCACTAAAGCAATTTCCTTGCCTCGAAGTTGCTTCAATTCTCTACCATCAATCCTCACTGGTAAAGCTTCAATCGTCAGATTATCTCTCACCTGAACATCATCTATCTGAATTACATGCGACGGGTCCGGAATGTATTTCCTCAACTGTGATGCATGGAATACATCATGTAAATTCGCAAGAGAGGGAGGTAAAGCCACTCGGTAGGCCACTTCCCCTATCCTATGCATAATCTGATACGGACCGACAAAACGTGGAGTGAGCTTTCTAGACTTTAAAGCTCTTCCCACACCAGTCATAGGAGTAACTCTTAAGAACACGTGATCTCCCTCTTGGAACTCAAGTGCTTTCCTCCTCTTATCGTGATAACTCTTTTGACGACTCTGCGACGTTCTCATCCTTTCCTGAATCATTTTTATCTTTTCAGTTGTTTCTTGGACAATCTCCGGCCCAAGCACTAAACTCTCTCCTGACTCATACCAACATAATGGAATACGACAACGTCTACCATACAACGCCTCATATGGAGCCATCCCGATACTAGCATGAAAACTTTTATTGTACGTAAACTCGACCAACGGCAAATGACTATCCCAAGACCCTCCTTGATCTAATACACAAGCTCTCAGCAAATCTTCTAAAGATTGGATTGTTCTTTCCGTCTGACCATTCGTTTGCGGGTGATAAGCAGAACTCATCCTCAACTTAGTACCCAAGGCATCCTGCAAACTCTTCCAAAACCTCGACGTAAACCGCAGATCTCTATCTGATACAATACTTGAAGGTACACCATGCAACTTCACAATTTCCTCAATATAAATCTCAGCTAACCTTTGCATGGAATGGTTAATCTTCATCGGCAAGAAGTGTGCCGACTTAGTTAACCGGTCAATAATTACCCAAATCGAATCATTAACTCTAGAAGTCTTAGGTAACCCAGTCACGAAATCTATGGAAATACTATCCCATTTCCACTCAGGGACATTCAATGGTTGCATCATACCTGAAGGTCTCTGATGTTCAATCTTCGACTTCTGACATATCAAACAAGCATATACAAATTCAACAATGTCTCTTTTCATACCCGGCCACCAAAACAACCTGCGTAAATCCTGATACATCTTTGTAGCACCAGGATGAATACTCAGTCGACTCTTGTGCCCCTCTTCTAAAATACTCTTTTTAATTCCTATAATATCTGGAACACATACTCTATCTCAGAATCTCAAAACTCCATCTTCATCAACTCGAAAGTCACCTGCATTACCTTGATCAACCAACATCAATTGATCAACTAATTTCAAATCAGATTTCTGACCCTTACGAATCTCTTCCAAAATCTCACTGGTCAGCTTTAACATTCTCAATTTCACACTATCAGTAGTAGTTTCACACAACAAGCTCATGTCTCTGAATTGTTCGATCATTTCTAATTCTTTCACCATAAGCATCGAAATATACAACGACTTCCTACTCAAAGCATCAGCCACAACATTTTCCTTACCAGGATGGTAATTCAAATCAAAATCAAAATCTTTCAATAATTCAAGCCACTGCCTCTGTCTCATATTTAACTCTTTCTGATCAAACAAGTACCTTAAACTTTTGTGATCACTGAATACTTCAAATTTCGAACCAAACAAGTAATGCCTCCAAATCTTAAGCGCAAACACCACAGCTGCTAACTCTAAGTCGTGAGTAGGATAGTTCCTCTCATGAACTCTTAACTGTCTAGAAGCATAAGCAACCACCTTATTATCCTGCATCAAAACTCCACCAAGACCCATCTTGGAAGCATCACAATAAACTACAAAGGACTCATCTGGATTCGGTAAGACCAACACTGGCGCGGTCGTTAATCTTTTCTTCAGTTCTATGAAACTCTCTTCACAAGCAACATCCCACACATACGCTTGACCCTTCCTAGTCAATTACGTCAATGGTAAAGCTATCTTAGAAAAACCTTCAATGAACTTACGATAGTAACCAGCCAATCCAAGAAAACTACGAATTTATGTAGCTGACTTCAGAGTCTCCCACTGCAATACTGCATCAATCTTTGAAGGATCCATAGAAATTCCACCACTTGAAATTACATGGCCGAGGAAACTCACTTCCTTTAACCAGAACTCACACTTAGATAATTTAGCAAACAATTTATTTTCTCTCAACACTTGCAACACAACCTTCAAATGCTCAGCATGTTCCTCTTCTGATTTAGAATATACCAAGATATCATCTATGAAAACCACCACGAATTTATCAAGATACTCATAAAAGATCCTATTCATATATTCCATAAACACACCAGGCGCATTAGAAACCCCAAACGGCATCACCGTATACTCGTAATGCCCATATCTCGTCCTGAAAGCTGTCTTCGGAATATCATCAGCTTTAACTCGAATTTGATGATAACCAGACCTCAGATCAATTTTGCTAAAGACACAAGCACCTACTAGCTTATCCATCAAATCATCGATCCTCGGAAGTGGGTACTTATTCTTGATAGTCACTTTATTCAACTGTCGGTAATCGATACACAATCTCATACTACCATCCTTCTTCTTAACGAGCAACACCGGAGCACCCCAAGGAGAAACACTAGGTCTAATGAACCTCTTTTCTAACAATTCTTCTAATTGCTTCTTCAACTCATTCAACTCTGAAGCTGACATTCTATAAGGAGCCATCGAGACAGGACTCGTACCCGGTACTAAGTCCACAGAAAAATCAATTTCACGTTCTAGTGGTAAATCACTTATATCACCAGGAAACACATCATGAAATTCGCAAACCACAGGCAACTCTGCACTGACAGTCTTGTCATCAACTTGCAATGATGCAAACACTGCAAACATCGAAGCTTTCTCCAAAACAAGTTCATCCACTTGCTTAGCAGATAAAAACATCAACTCACCATTCTCGCTCAATTCAGGGAACTTCACTGTCTTACTATAACAGTTAATATGAACATAATTGAATTCTAACCAGTTCATACCAAGGATAACATCGATTTGGTGTAATGGTAGGCACACCAAATCCATCACAAAATTCTTCTCGAAAATTGTCAAAGGACACTTCAAACAAACAAGCATGGTAGTCACAAAACCATTAGCAGGAGTCTCTATTATCATATTACCGTTCATATTAGACAACTTTAAACCCAATCTATTAGCACACTCAAGAGAAATAAATGAATGTGTAGCTCCAGTGTCAATAATAGCAATCAACTCAGTATTATTAATAAAACAGGTACCTCTGATCAAGTTGTCCTTCTTTGGAGCTTCTGAACCAGCTAACGCAAAAACTCTCCCAGCATTCTGAGCAGTAGCAGCATTCTTCTTTGGTTTCTGGCATTGGGCGCTGATATGCCCCTGTTCACCATAATTGTAACAGGTTGGGCCCTCATTAGGACAATCACTCATCTTATGCCTAAGCTTGCCACAACGGTAACATTTCATAACTCTGGTGGTACATGCATCGGCCTTATGACCTGCCTCTCCACACTTGTAACACTTAACAGGTACATTAGCAGCTCCCCTACTTTGCTTCTTCTCATCAGATGCCTTCTGCTTCCCTTTATCACCAGTAGTCACATAAGGTTTCCCTCTATACTGACTCTTGTCCTTCTTCTCGCTCAGTTGTTTATAGTGAGCTGACCGAGCTCGGATGTCCTCGTCATAAATATGGCTCTTATCAACCAACTCTGCATATTTGCGAATTTGTTGGAATCCAATTCCCTGCTTAATTTCAGGTCTCAGCCCATTCTCAAACTTAAGGCACTTGGAAAGTTCAGCATCTGCCCTGTTGTAGTGAGGACAAAACTTCACCAGCCTTTCAAATTTGGCAGCATACTCTGCCACTCTCATGTTTCCTTGCTTCAGCTCAAGGAATTCTACCTCCAACTTACCACGAGCATCTTCCGGAAAATACTTCTTAAGGAACTCCGCCTTAAACACAGTCCAAGTCACCACAACAGCCCCATCCTCTAGACGCTGACGGGTATTATCCCACCAGTCTTCAGCTTCCTCAGACAACATATGAGTCCCGAATTGAACTTTCTGCGCGTCAACACACGCCATCACTCTGAAAATCTTCTCAATTGCCTTGAGCCACTTGCACTCGCCGGGTCATGAGTTCCTTCAAACACAGGTGGATTATTCCTCTGGAATTTCTCCAAGGCACGAAACTCATCATGCGCATTGTGACGAGCAGCAGTCTGAGCAGGAGCTTCAATAGCATCAGCGAGAGCACACGTGTTGTTTCAAGCCATTCTGCATAACACTTATCACATCAGAAGAGAATAATCGTTAAGTAAATAACAACTTGACAACAGACTGACAACAACAAGACTTGGCCGGACAGACCGACCTGCTCTGATACCACTAATGTAACACCCTTCTACCCCAAAACAAAATATTTAAATAATATCAGAGTAATCATCTAAAAAGGGTATCACATATCATCATAATTCAACACAAACAATGTCCTGTCCCGTAACACGGGTTAATCAACATCAAGAATATCATAAATCATTTCGCAGCGGAATTTAAACTTCATAATTCAAAACTTCATAAACATAATTTTCACCATCCTGAATTTAACATCATAAAATAGGAAAACATTTATCCAAACAATAACATAACTGAAAATAGTTTTAGAAAAAGAAAACTCATCCCAGTGTTACATGACACAGAGTATGACACGTAGATCAAAACCACTTCTAAGGAACACTAAAGCACGACTCCGAGACTCATGAATAACTCCTCTTACACTGCAAGCCTATTCTTTATCATCTGCAAGTTACCCACGAAAGAGGCAACATTTCCAAGCAGGCAGGGTGAATAATCATAATATATCATAAACGTACAAGAATATAGAACATAAATAAATTAGAACAACATATCGTGACATCACCAACTATAAAATTCAGCAACAACAACAACAACAACACGATCATGAAATCAAGCAACACCAACACAGTCATGAAATTCATCCAGAATATGCAATTCTAACATCCTGATATGCAATATGCATGTGGTACCATTTTCATCGTGAGATGGATACATGACCATCAACCCTCCACAAAGGAGCACATCGTAAATCATCGTGACACTTCAATCCACACAATGGGATTGAAGCAAATAAATAGGCTGAAGCCCCATCGTGAATGTTATGAAATGCAATGATGCACTACATCGTAAATTCATCAAAATAATTTGCATCATTCATTTCAATCAGCAAAACAATCCTCAAATAACCATATATATCATCATGACATTACACCCATAACATTGGTTCTATAACCACTCTGACACATCAAGAGTTGACCCGTACCCGGTAAATTATGAGGTAATTACAAGGTTATTTCATAAATTCATTTATCAAAAACTATTGCATTTTTCTCATTTTTATTCATCAAAATAAAGTTCAGTTTATGCTCTTTCCGACGCTTCAAACGGAATGCGAAACGGACTTACGGTTTGAAAGTTATGGATTTTTAAAGAATTAAAATTCAGCATACTAACAATGTTAACCGGTTAACCCATAGCGTTAACCGGTTAATGCCTGCGAAATTCCAGAAATTCACAAAAATTACAATGGTTAACCGGTTAACCCATAGCGTTAACCGGTTAACGCACGTTTTCCAGCAGCAATCTGCTGCTTCGTACAAACTGTTCTAAAATCCCCAAAATCCCAATTTTTCCAATACGGGTTCATCTTATTTCACCTCAAAATCATTTCAATACATCAAACAAAACATCATAACATCAGAAAAATTAATTCTATGTCTGAATCATTATTAAAGTCAAACAAATTCTCTACTCCACTAAAAATATAAGAGATGAAAAAATAAAAACAAGAGATCTTAGAAAGAGAGAGAAAATAAAGATTTGAATAAAAATAAGAAAGGAAATTTAAGAGAGAGAGAGAGAGAGAGAGAGAGAGAGAGAGAAAAGAAAAAAAAAAAGGGAATGTATTGTTGCCACATGTCACTTAAGGATGGTGTATGAAGTGATAAATCCTAAGAGTATCTCCAACCGTGAATCCATTTTTAGGTTCTTTGTGGGACCTATTAAGTCACATCAGTTTAAAGCAACTCGAATAATTTTTCACTCCAATGGTGCAACTCTGAAGAACTCATATTGAGTCTCACAACTTTACTTTATATATTAATATTTTATTCATATAAAATTTTATATCATTTAAAAAATAATTTTAATTATTTAATTATTTAAAATAATTATTAAAATTGCTATAAAATTGAAGAACCATGCTGAAGAACGTTGCTTCTATTTTCTTTATTTGCCAAGCTGGACCATTAAAAAGAACTTAAAATATTTGCTACACTGGCAAACCATGATGAGGAACCTCTGTTGGAGGTGGTCTAACATGTGTTATGTAGTAATTGGATAAGAGATGAATAAATGATAATATTAATTAATTATAAAAATGTCATTTTGATAGTGTAAATAAAATTAAGTGAAAAGACAAATATGAAAATTAATGCTAATTTTAAAGGATAGATATTTGATAATTGATACTACTACTTAGGATAAAGGAAAATAGATTTTGATGAAAGAAAAAAAGAAAATAAAGTGTTAGAAAAAAGAGGAAAGGAGAAAGGACATGGCAGAGTTTATCGAAGGAGGCATATCGATCCTCCAACAACGCAACACCCAATAGGTTGTTTTTGTTCGGACCACATAACAATGCGGTCCCCTCTTTTTCTTTTCTTTCTTAAATTTCAAACTATAGTAACAAGAAAAAACACAGATTTACTAATTCAAAAACCCGAATATGCCCCTATCCTTTTTTTCCCGCGCTAGGTAATAGAAAAATCACAAATCATATGACGACAACCACCTTCATCAATGTAAATGATACCCTCCCTTCCTTGGGCCCCACACCATCCTTCACTTTAAGAATCTAACTGTCCTCCATTACCCGCAATCTCTCTTCAAATTTAAACATATTTTCATTTTCTATCTGTTTTTCACCCTCCGGTAATTTAGCCAACACGCATCATTCAAATGTAGCCAAAAGTACATTATCAAATGTAGTGAAATGTAATACAAATAGTGTTTATTTGATAAAGAACATTATGATTCAATTTTATAATAAAATTTGAAAGGAAATTGAAATTAGTTGAAATTATTTAATATTAAAATTGATTTAACCGAATTAATCGACTTAATAGATCAAATTCTGATGATAGAAAACATAATACAAAGTGAAATAAATTTATTAAGTAATCATATATATATATATATATATATATATATATATATATATATATATATATATATATATATATATATATATATATATATAAAATAACATGTTTAGTTGATAATTGGATAAAAAATTAGTGATAGTTTGAATTTGCAATATTTCATTTATATTTATAAAAAGATAAAATTTCCACCATTAAATTATTGATAAAAATAAAAAAATAAATCTAAAATATTTACTTTCCAAAAACCATGCGGCTTAAATCCAAATTGTTTCACACTAGTGCATTTCTTTAATTTTAATTTTCCCAAAAATATAATAAAAAAATTAAAAACCTTTTGCTTTCGGTGTATAAAAAAAAGCCTCACACTCTTGAAAGATCACGTTTTGTACTTTAGGATCTCTCATCTCAGCTACACCACTCTTTCACTCTCTAACTCACACAAGTGAAAAACAATGTTGAAAACCTTCCCCATCAAATCACCACCATTCACGGTGGTTCTATCCCTTAGTCTCCTCCTTCTCTCATTCCTTCTCACGGCGGTTCCAGTTTCCAGCTACCGTCCCTGGCCGCAAAACTCCTCAAAAACCATAACCGACTACGCTTTCGGAACCTCCAAGAAATACGAAGGCTCATCGGAATTTGTTAAACTACGCTATCACATGGGCCCTGTCTTGACCAACATCATAACCGTCCATACAATCTGGTACGGCACTTGGAAACGCAACCAGAAAAAAATAATCCGCGAGTTCATAAACTCAATCTCCGCCAAAAACTCACCTCACCCCTCGGTTTCCGGTTGGTGGAAAACCGTTATGCTCTACACGGACCAAACCGGGTCCAACATCTCAAACACGATTCAGTTAGGCCAAGAAAAAAACGACCGGTTTTACTCCCACGGAAAATCCTTAACAAGATTATCAATACAGTCGGTAATCAAAAGCGCTATCACCGCCAAAACAAAACCCTTACCGATAAACTCACGAAGCGGTCTTTATCTTCTTCTCACCGCAGATGACGTGTACGTTCAGGATTTTTGCACGTCAGCATGTGGTTTTCATTATTTCACTTTTCCTTCACTTGTTGGATATACTTTACCTTACGCTTGGGTTGGGAATAGTGAGAAATTCTGTGCGGGACAGTGTGCTTATCCCTTCGCTGTTCCGCAGTTTATACCTAACGTGAAACCATTTAAGTCACCTAACGGTGACGTTGGAGTTGACGGAATGATAAGTGTTATTGGACATGAGATTGCTGAGCTGGCAAGTAATCCGTTAGCGAATGCTTGGTATGCCGGTGGGGATCCGAGTTTTCCGGTGGAAATAGCGGATTTGTGTGAAGGTATTTATGGAACGGGAGGTGGTGGATCTTATACAGGGCAGGTTTTGGACGGTCGAGATGGTGCCACGTATAATATGAATGGGATTAGGAGAAAGTTTTTGGTGCAGTGGCTTTGGAGTCATGTTTTGAATTATTGCACTGGCCCTAATGCTCTTGATCACTGATTTTCTTCATTGGTGTATGTAGAAGAATGAGATATTTTTATTTTTATTTTAGTGTTTTGTGTTTTGGGCTTGTTCTGTGGGTTTGTGATTTTGTGGTGGTAATGTTGGGGTTGTTTGGTAATTTTGTTATGGTGGGTAAGTTTGCGCATGATGCAAACAATGTAATTTTGGTTGAATATGATATATGATAAAATTATAAAGCTCGGACATTTGTAGTTACTGTATGGTAATGGAGTTTTCACTTCGTATAGATGCCATGTTTTGATTCGAGACTTTCTTGTTTCTATTAAATTTTTGGTTCTGAATGCTATTATTTGCTGCAGAAATGCCGAATCTATTAATCCATGGTTCGCGGTGAATCCGCGTTTCTCATTTGAAATGTGTGTCCAAATAGCCTTTAATTTGAAATAGGACTTTGGGGGGTTTTGTCTTTACTTTACCTAACTGTTTTAATTGGATAAATAAAATTCACCTTAGTGATTGAATTATGATACTTTATTCCATCTATACATTTTTTTACATGTAAGTGTTTAAACATTATTTAAAATTAGGTCTTCTTTTAATGTATGTGATATAAATGCATTAACAATGCTAATGTGAGAAGTTTAATGCCACATGAAAATCATCTTATTCATCATGAATATTTTATTTTATTCTTCAACTTCTTTTTCATTCTTTAGTATTTTCAATGAAGACTCAAACATATAGTATAATTTGATTCAATTTGTATGTGATTTAATGTTATTTTTGTCTTTTTTTTTTAATTTAATGTTATTTTTGTCTTTTTTTTAATATTATGTCTGTGGTGTATGTTTATTTCAGGTACTTATTGGTTGTAAGTTTGATACTTATTGAGTGGAAGCTTCTGCTATATCAAATTGTGAAAATGAAAAAGAAAAAAAAATATCGGTCACCCTGATTTTGTCATAATGATCATCACCCATTTAGAGGTCAACTTGTCACTCAAAATTCAATGAAATTGAGGAGTTTTGCCTAGTTAGATGACAGATAATCGGTCACCCTGACTGTCATGACGATCATCACCCATCTAGAGGTCAACTTGTCAATCAAAATTCAACGAAATTGAGGAGTTTTGCCTAGTTAGATGACAGATATCTTTAGTCATGGAGACAACGATCATCACCTGCCTGACTGGCGGATTCATGGTCATAACGCCCCTCATGGCACCTCAGTCCAAAAAATTCACCCCATTTCAAAAGTAGTTTTTCCATTTTCTAAACTTCTCTCCTCCATTTCAGACACGATCTTATAACACCCAACACTAATTATAACCTATAAATAAGCCTTTAAAATTTCATTTTTAGGGATCCAAACTGTTTTTATCATTTAAGTTTTGTATTAGTCAGAAAATTATATTATGTAAAAGTGATAATTGCTCACATCGAGTAATTATTACAATTTTATTTTTAATTTTGAAGTAACTCTATCTCTCATTGGATTGTTGTTGTTTTAATCTTGCCAGGTTAGTCTTTTCGCATTTTATTTTCATTTTTTATACCAGATTTAAACTCCCTTCGGAGCAGTTGATTATTATATTCTAGTATTAATATCCAAGTGCCTATTTCCTTCTATTTACTTTAATGTGTTACTATTTCGTGCATGTTTACTTTAATGTTTATTATTTTAAATATGAATATGAACAAATCTTTTATGTTTCATTTTTTCACTATGTTAGCTTAAATTAACTCAGTCCAAAATGTGAGGATCATTGTATTCAAGATGCTCTAATGAGTCGTAAAATTAATGTTTATAATGTGAATTGTGTTTGTGTCTGAAATTCCTTTTTACAATTAAAGTTTGTTGCAAAAGCAGAAACATGATATTTATTTCAACTCGAGAGAGTGAAACCTGTATCTAATTGTAGGAAAATTCAATAATTAATTCTAATTACCACAAAACTATTTTTTTATTAATTAGGAAAAATTCAGTTTTCAAAAGGTGATTGTAAGACTATAAGCGTACACGCAAAAATGAGTGTTTATACATTTAAAATTCAGTGCTAATAACGCGAAAGAAGACGGTACCTTTAAAATCCAGTTGCTAGGCATTAACTTCAACAAATTCGCTTAGAAATGGCTGAAGACAAAAACCTTCCTTTTAAAGAATTCGTCGTCCCATCCAAGAATGTTCTGCATCTGAGCATTGTTAACCCAACGATCCAGACTAAAATTTCAAACTAAAACCCTATCTTCTGTAAATCGTGCATGTAACTCAAATTTTGTGGTCTTTAATCACTATCACATTTGTGCTACTTTCTGAGTTCAATTTTTATCCTATGAAGCTGATTAAGGAAGGGAAATATGTATCTTAAACCAAACATGCATGCAAATGTTATCTCGATGGTTTCCTAACTAAATCTTTTCCATCAAGTGCTATTTTGTTTAGGTCCCTGATTTTTTTTGTTATTTTGCTTAAGAGAGTTCCTTAGGAGAGATTACTACTTTCATTCTCTGATGTACTTGTTTCTGCTGAGATATGAGATTTGGGTGAGGGTTTGAGTAACCAATATGAGTGATGTTTTTGAGGATATATTATGATGAGAAGTTTGATGACCTGATTGGGTTTTTGTTTTATGTGCTCGCAAAGATATTACGATCTCATGCCTACGTACCCTTAAAAAGAGAATTGAGATATCAGAGCGAATGTAGTTCCTCCTAAATATATGGATAAGAGGGATGATTTGTGTCTTGTTCAAAGCCCAAGAGTGAAGTTAAAAGTTTGTTTATGTCTTGTTCAAAGACGAAGAGAGAAGCTAAAAGGTTGCTTGTGTCTTGTTCAAATCCCAAGAGATGAAGCTGAAAGGTTTATTGTAACTGTCTTGACTTGAGTCCAAGAGAAGGTTGTTTGAGAGTGGTGGTTTTGATTTGAGTCCAAGAGAAAAATGTTTGATGTCTTGATTTGAGTCCAGGAGAAAATTGTTTTGTTGAGGTCCTGATTTGAGTCCAAGAGAAAACTGTTTGAAGGTTGAGTGTCTTAGTTTGAGTCCTAAGAGATGACTGTATACTGGGTGTGTCTTAGTTAAAGTCCAAGATAAGAGTGAATATTGTTGAAATATGTGTCTTAGTTAGAGTCCAAGAGAAGACTAATCTTTGTGGGAATGTCTTAGTTAAAGTCCAAGAGAAGACTGTATATTTTGAGTGTCTTAATTCAAAGCCCAAGATTGAAGCTAAAGAGTTCAATAGAGAGAATTTTTCATCTCTAAAGAGAGGGAGGTTAACTTTTTATGTGCCTTGATTGAAGCCCAAGGTAGAAGCTAAACAAAGAAAACTGACTCTATTGAGAAAAGTTTACACATCTTGTACAAAGCCCAAGATTGAGGCTAAAAGGTTTGACTTATACCAGGTCTAAAGATTAGGCTGTCTATGGGGATATCATTGTACAAAGCCCAAGAGGAGGCTGCCTGTTGGAAAGTGTGAAAGTATTTTTTCACTTGAATTATTATGATTGGATGTTTATTGGTGAATACTCAATTGTATAAAGCCCAAGAAGAGCCTGATCCCGTGGGAATTTCCTTGTTCTTTAAGGATCTTTGTGGATTAAGAGCCTGATCCCTTTTTGGGGAAAGGTCAATTGTATAAAGCCCAAGAGGAGGCTGACCATTTGTGGGAAATCTATTGTACAAAGCCCAAGAGGAGGCTGACCATTATAGGAAGATACAGGGGAAATATCAATTGTATAAAGCCCAAGAGGAGGATATTTTCTCCATTTGTTGGAAATAGGTCATTGTACAAAGCCCAAGAGGAGGCTAACTTTATGTGGGAAAGATCAATTATACAAAGCCCAAGAGGGGGCTATCTTACCCATCTGTTGGAAATAGGTCATTGTACAAAGCCCAAGAGGGGCTATCTTATCCATTGAGGTGTAAGAGGTTGTCTTGAGATTGTTTATCTGCTAGGAAAGTTCCATATGTGGTGGAGAGAGGGACTAAGGTCTATCCTATGTGATCTTACCTGATCAGGAGGACCTTCCAGCAAGTTGGTGTAACGGCCAAAGAATGGGAGAGAGGGGGTGTACCTGCAAGGCCCTCCGATGCTTAAGTGAGTATAGGTACAATGAAGTAGGTAAGTATAGGATGAATCAGAATACCTGACCCTTTAATGAAAAATGGTATTTATAGAGAGCCCCCAGCGCTGGGCCAAGATCCTTCCTTGGGCTGGATCAGCTAGGCCCAAGGAAGAACTGCCAAGGAACGCGTGAGAAGCGTGAAGACCTAGCTAAGTGGTCAAGTCATTGGTTTAACTGCCCCTACCTTTCAGGAGAAAAAAGGGGGGGACAACTGGGTGACGTGGCAAGTGGACTGACAGACATGTTCCTTGCTAGCTCTGAGTGTATGCCCGTCGAATGAGAAACTTGCCCGACTGTTAGGTGCCCCTTCCCATCTGCTAGGCGTCTCTGCTCGAGTATATGGGCCTCTGCTCGACCTGTTGGGCCGTAGCCTAATACAGTCTTGAGGCCCAGTTCGGAATAGGAGCCCCCCAAGTCGAGTCTCCGAGTCGGAGTGACGAATTGTAATATAGCCGGGCGTATGCGCGTTGGATAAAGCAGCGGGCGCATAGCTGTGTCGAGCATGGTGTTAACAGAATCAACCGACGCGTTTCATCGTCGGGCATGTGGCGTTTAACAGAGTCGAGGATGTTTCATATAGTCGGGCAGATGTACAATCGCCCGACGTCGTTCAGGATTGTTGTGGATTGACGTGTCTCAGCATTAATGGTGCGTCGCTTCGTTTCCTGTGCAAATGGCGGTGTAGGCACTAGGCAATGATGACTCGGCGCGTCCGTCCACGCGCTTATGACTATATAAAGAGAATAATCCACTTCATTTGGACTTTTTCGCTCTGACGTTGACCGGAAGCTCTGAAGAAAAATCTTTCTCCGCCCGTCTCCGCCGTCAGCACCGCCGTCTCTGCTCGTGCGCCACCGTTTTTTCCTCTACTTCAAATATGTCAGGTACCACTTAAGATTCCCTGTTTTATGTGCTTTTCCGCTTAGTAGCTAGAAATTTGCATGATTTATTTGCATAAAGTAGGTAGAATTAGTCTGGGGATAGTTCTTTAGGTTTTAGGTATGAAATTTTCTGGTAGGATTAGAATGTCCCGGGCAAAAAATTCATATGCGTTTGAATAAACCGGGCTTGTTAAGCATGTCATGGGCAAAAAGTTCATGTGTGTATGAATGTCCCGGGCGTAAAATTCATACGCACATGAACGTCCCGGGCAAGTTTAGCATGCCTCGGGCGTGAAATTCATGTGTGCATGAATACTCCTAGGTAAGGCCAGCATGCCGCGGGCGTAGAGTCTATGTCAGTGTGACTTCGTGGATCGGGACTTCACGTGCTCATACGCTCGTGAGGGTCGCCCCTTCGTCGGTCTAGGCCAGTAGTCAGGCTTTGGGGCGTGCGTTTTAGTTTTACTCCCTTTCACTTGACTTGCGGTGGAAGGGTGGATTTGATGCGATGTCGAATTCACTTTTTCTGTTTGCGTTTCAGGTACGACCGAGCATCCGCAGGTCGGGGGAGGAGATGCCGAACCGCGGCCCATAGATGAGGAGAAGGTCGTACATCGAAATGTCGAGGAGGGAAATGCCGGGGAGGATACTGAGCACGTCTCCTCGTCCGGGCAAAACGATCTATCCTGGGTTGCGGACGAACCCTTGGAAGAAGAATCCTATTTTTGTGATGAGACGACCCACGCATACGCCATGGTGGAAGATCTTAGTCCCGAGGAGCCTGGGAATTGGCAGTGTCTTGCTCCTCAAGAGGCGGACCGAATATGTCATCGCTTCCCGGGGAAGCAGTTAGCCATGTACAAGTTCGCCTTCCGAGAGGCGAGGGTCAGGTTGCCCTTCAACTCGTTTCAAATGGGGGTTTTCAAGTGGCTTCGGCTGGCGCCATCACAACTGCACCCTAATGCCATTGCTTTTATACGGGCGTTCGAATTAGTCTGCCATTTCCTCGGTGTTGGGTGCACTCTGCCCCTCTTTTTCCACATCTTCCACCTGAAAAGGTCTGGTGTCCGAGGGCGTCACAGCTGGGTGTCCTTTAAGCAGCCGGTAAGGCTATTCAAGACTTACGTGGATTCTGCCCGACACTTTAAAGGGCGATGGTACACGGTGAAGCCGATCACCCATTTCGCCTTGCACTCCCTCTATTATTACAAGCAGAATGCGGCTGGGAAGGAGAACTTATGTCGAGGATACCCTTGAGGTGGCAACTCGACCACTTCAAGCTTTCAACCAGTCATTACCGGGTGAAGTTCTCGAGCCTGGGTGTCGAGGACAGGCTGGCTTACAAGAAGCTGATAGAATATGTGCAGAGTTTCAACATGGCGGTTTGGGTCGATCGAAAAGGTGCTCCCTATGTCGATGAGGCTGGGATGCTGATCTAAGAACCCCGTCTTATAAACACGAAGACTCTGCTCAAGTGTGATACAAATGAGGAGGCCATGGAGCTATTGCGTAAATGTTCTTTTACTCTTATTTTCCTTGGTCGTGTCTTTCCTACTAACATTGTTGTTTTTTTTGTTTTGCAGGTGCTATGCCTTCCGTTCATGACCGTGTTCTGAAGCTGGCCAACCAAGCCGGAGCCCCGGACAGGGTTCCTAAGAAAAAGAAGAAAGCGGCACCCCGAGTTCAGGAGGTGGCCGCTGACCCTGGGGCAGGTACCTCTAATACTGCTAGCACGGTGTCTACCTCTCCTCCGCCTGCTTAACGATCCTCTCCGATCCAGATACAAGACAACTCTCTTCCTTCCACCTCTCTTCTTCTCAAACGGAAGCCCCTGGACGAGACTCTTGCCCGGTCTGCCGCAGTGGGGGGCAGCACTCCGGGTGACCCTGGGAGTTATCTACTGCCTCCCTGCTATCTAGAGCAGGAGTTTTTTAAGGCTGAAGGTGCTGTCATGGTGGCGGCGCCCGAGGAAAAGGCCATCTTGAGCCAGGATGCGGATGTCCGGCGAAGGGAGCTGGCTAGGGATCTGGCCGCAGTTATCAGGGTGATGGAGACTGCCATGGTCCTGTCCGACACTGCAGTTTCCACGGCTTCTTTGGAGGATGCTCTTATGAAGGTCCGTACTGAGAAGGATAGGTTGTCCAAGGACCTATCTGACTATAAGGAGGAGCATCAATTACATGCGGGGCTGAAGAAGGAGCTGGAGGAAGTGAAGCTCGAACGGGATACGGTGAAGGCGGAGAAGGAGAGTCAGGAAGAGCAAGCTGCTGGGCACAAAAAGGTGGTCTAGGAAAGTGAGCAGCTCCGTGCCCGGATGACTCTGCTTGAGGGTGCAATCCGCCCCCTGGAGGATGAAACTGAGGAGGATCTTGCCCTCCGCACCCGGGGTGATTTGGTCAAACACATCCGAGCTGCCAACAAGGACCTGGTGGAGATGTTCAAGGAAGGTTTCGACAATGCCACCAATCAGCTAAAGGTGTTGAACCCTGGGTTGGTGACGGAGGGGTCGGCTCACAACTACTGTGTGGCTGACGGGGAGATTGTGTGCCCCTTCGCAGCTGATGAGGAGCTGGAGGATGAAGAGTAACTCCGGGCGGAGTCTTTGAATTTTGTTTTGTTTACTTTTGTATGGCCTGTGTGCCTGTATATGATGACCTCTGTGCCTGTATGAATATTAGCCTTCGGGCTCACTTTGTTTCCCCTTTGGTTGCGGCCGTGTTGAATGAATGCTTTTAATTCGCTTTAGCTGTTTATTTGCTCGATTCTGTTTATATTTTTGAACTGTTTATGCTCGACAATACTGGTCCCATCGGTTTAGGGAACCGACGAGGCGGCGGGCGTTGTGCTCTCCTAAAATCGAGGTAGAGTTTGCGGTTAGGAAACTCTGACCTTGGGGCTTGGGCTTTCCCATCGCGAGCTGGGTGCCCTGCCAATCATGGTACTGCGACATTGGGGCTCGTTTGAGGTGCCCAGCATTGGGGAGGGTTGTGTTCGCTAGGAGGGTTGTATTCGTCCTCGGGCGGCGTAGATCCTCCCTGTTGTTTTGGTGGTGAAGAGCGTGGTCGTACCTTCCATGTCTCCCCGGGTTATATTTAGCTATAATATTGTCTAAGTTTTTCTGCATTCCATGGTCGAGCGAGTTCTTCTCCTTGTAGGTTTTCCAGATAGTAGGCCTCGTTGCTCGTCTTGTCGCGGACGCGGTAGGGGCCTTCCCAGTTGGCGGCTAGTTTACCTTCTCTTGGGTTTTTTTGGTGTCTTCTGAGGACCAGGCTTCCCACCTAGAACTCTCTTTTTATGACCTTTGCGTCGTGGCGTAAGGCTATTTTTTGTTTGAGGGATATTTCTCTAAGGGCTGCTTCGGAGCGGATCTCGTCGACGAGATCCAGCTCGGCTCGAAGTGCCTCGTCGTTCATCTCCTCGTTGAGGGGCTCCTCTATGCGTCTCGTTGGTTCTCGTATTTCCACCGGGATGACTGCTTCGGTGCCGTATGTTAGTCTGAATGGGGTTTCCTCGGTCGTGGAATGTGGTGTCGTGCGGTATGCCCATAGGACGCTGTGTAGCTCCTCGACCCATGCCCTCTTCGCCTCGCCGAGTCTGCGCTTCAGTCCGCGCAGGATTACCCTGTTAGCTGCCTCCGCTTGTCCGTTGGTTTTAGGATGCTCGATGGACGTGAAGTTGTTTAGTGCCTAAGCTGGCCACGAAGTCCTGAAATCCTCCGTCCGTGAATTGCGTTCCATTGTCCGTGATGAGGACCCGAGGTATGCCGAATCGAGCGAGGATATTCCGTTTGAAAAATCGAAGAATGTTTTGCGCCGTTATTTTGGCCAGTGCTTATGCTTCGATCCATTTGGTGAAGTAGTCTACCCCTACAATGAGGTACTTGTTTTTGTAGGATCCAGTCACAAATGGGCCGAGGATGTCCATGCCTCACCATGCGAAGGGCCAAGGAGAATAGAGGGTTTTTAGCTCGTTTGGGGATGCGAGGTGCATGTCGGCGTGTCGTTGGCATTTGTCGCATTTTCGGACTTGTTCCTTGGAGTCATGTTGCATAGTCGGCCAATAGTAGCCCGCTCGCAGAGCCTTGCGTGCCAGCGACCGTCCGCCGGGATGTTGGGCGTTGATTCCTCGGTGCATTTCCCCTAATATGCCGGGGACTTTCTCCTCCTCGACACATTTGAGTAACGGGATGGAGAGTCCACTACGGTAGAGTTTCCCTTCGAGGAGGACGTATGAGCACGCCCTCCGTTTGGTAGTGGCCGCCTCTTTAGGATCTGCGGGGAGTTCGCCCTTTGTGAGGTAGTTATAGATGGGTGTCATCCAGCAATGAGTGTCCCCGATAACGTTAACCTCGAGCGGGGGAGGTGGTTTTTCGGTGCTGGGTCAAGGAAGGATTTCTTGGATTACTGATTTGTTTCCGCCTTTCCTCCTCGTGCTAACAAGCTTTGATAGGATGTCCGCTCGCGTATTATTTTCGCGGGGCACGTGTTGGACCTCCCACTTTTCGAATTTTTCGAGTCTTTCTTTGACCAATGCTAAATATTCGATGAGGTTATCGTTCTTGGTTTGGTACTCTCCCCGTACTTGTGATGCCACGAGCTGGGAGTCTGTCGATATTTTTAATTCCTTTGCTCCTAGGTCTTCGGCCAATCTTAGACCGGCGATGAAAGCCTCATATTCGGCTTGGTTGTTGGAAGTTGGGAAGGCTAATGCTAGTGAGACCTCAATCAGGATTCCGTCCTCGTTTTCGAGGGTGATCCCGGTCCCGCTTCCTGTCGAGCTGGAGGCACCTTCGACGAAGATCGTCCATTTGTGGGCACCATCCGCTGGCTTTGGGTTGTGCGTCATTTCTGCGACGAAGTCGGCCAGGGCTTGAGCCTTCAAAGCTTTCCTATTCTCGTATTGTATGTCGAATTCGGAAAGTTCCAGCGACCATTTTAATATTCTGTCGGCCATGTCTGGTTGCCCAATGAGTTGTTTTACTGGTTGATCGGTTCTTACCTTGATCGTGTGAGCAAGGAAGTAGTGACGTAATCTTCTCGCGGCGTTTATGATAGCTAATGCAACCTTTTCAATTTGTTGGTATCTGAGCTCGAGGCCTTGGAGTGCTTTGCTCGTGAAGTAGATGGGTTTTTGTCCTTCGTCGGTTTCTCTAATAAGAGCGGCGCTGACGGCCTCAGTTTCCACGGACAGATACAAGTATAAGGTCTCCCTCTCCAATGGTCGTGACAGGACCGGGGGTTCGGAGAGTGCCTTCTTCAGATGGAGCAGTGCCTATTCGCATTCGTCGGTCCATTCGAAGGTGGCCTCCTTTCGGAGGAGTTTAAAGAAAGGTAGCGCGTGCTGAGCGGATTTGGCGATGAAACGAGAGAGCGAGGCGAGCACCCTGTTGAGGGATTGAATGTATTTTTTAGATTTCGGGTTCGGGAACTCTGAGAATGCTCGACATTTGTCGGGATTGGCTTTGATTCCCCTCTTGGTGAGGTAGAAACCTAGAAATTTTCCTGCCCGGACGCCGAACGTGCATTTCTCAGGGTTAAACCTCATTTTGCATTGTCTCGCCTGCTCGAAGACCTTGCGAAGGTGTCGTGCATGGTCAGTCTCATCGTGTGATTTGACGATCATGTCGTCCATTTATACCTCGAGCATATCCCCGATTTCTCCTCGGAAGACTTTGTTCATCATGCGCGGGTACGTGGCCCTAACATTCTTTAGTCCGAAGGGCATTACATTGTAATAGTAATTGTCGGTCGGGGTCATGAATGTCGTGTGTCTCTTGTCCGTGTCCGACATAGGGATTTGATTATATCCGCTGTATGCATCCATGAAGGACAAGAGTTTGAAACCTGCAGAATTGTCGACGAGTTTATCTATGTTAGGGAGAGGAAAAGCATCTTTGGGGCAAGCCCTATTAAGATCAGTATAATCAACACACATGCGCCATTTTCCATTATTTTTCTTAACGAGGACTACATTAGAGAGCCAGGTTGTGTATTGGGCTTCAGAAATAAAATTTGCCTCTAGGAGGTCTTTTACAGCTCGCTCGGCAGCCTCCGCTTTCTCGGGGGACTGCTTGCGTCTACGTTGTGCTACAGGCTTGATTGCTCGGTCTAAATCTAATTGGTGACATGCGACCTCAGGGTCTAGGCCGGGCATTTCCGCGGCGTTCCATGCGAAGAGGTCAGCGTTCTCCCTGAGGCATATCGCGAACTGCTTCCTCGTTTCCTCGGGCAGCCCCATGCCTATCTTTACCGTCCTGTCGGGGTCATCGCCCAGTGGGACAAGCTCGAATTCTCCGTCCGGGACTAGGCGGAACGGGTGAGTGGGAGTCTGTCCCTCGGCGGGTCTCTGCTCTTCAGCTTCGTCCTCGCCGATGCGGCAATCGAGGTCGATGGCGTTGATTCCCTGGGGGGAGGCTCCTCGACCCTGGGTTTTTTGTTATTCTCTGTGTTGATCGTGGCCTGTCCTTTTACTGCGGCATAGTAACACCTTCGGGCGGCTTCGATGTCGCCGTGGATTGTGACCATGCGACCCAGTTTGGTGTAATATTTCATCTTCAGGTGGACGGTGGATGGGATTGCCGTCAGCTCAGCCAGAGTCGGGCGGCCGAGGATGCAGTTGTAAAGAGAGGGGCATTCTATGACCAGAAACTGGATCTTGATTTCTCTGGCCGTCTCTTGCTATCCGAAGGTGACGAGGAGCTCGACGTAACCCCACGACTTTGTTGTGGCCCCGTTGAACCCTTGGAGGTCGGATCCGACGTAGGGAGATAGGTTGGTTTTGTCCAACTTTAGGGTTTTGAAAAGGTGGACGTACATGATGTCCACCGAACTGCCTTGGTCGACCAGAATGCGTCGGACGTCGAAGTGAGCCATCTTGGCTCTGATTAGCAGCGAGATGCCCGAGTTGGGGGAACCGCCTGGAAACTCCTCTAGAAAAAAGGATATTGGATTGGACTTGCCTTGGTATTTTGTCAGTGTTGCCTTTTGCTCGGGTGCGGTCAGAAGGAGTTCGTCGAACTTGCGTTTTACCGAAAGGGCATCGGTTTCTCCGTTCATCCCTCCGCCTGATATGACAAGGGCGGTTGGAAAGTCTTCCCAGGGGATGAGAGCAGTGATCCGCCCTTCTGGTGGCGAATCGGGGAAGATGAAGTCTTCTGGTCATGATACGCATAGGGCCACCTGATAAGAAGAGTCGTCGGGGGGAGTGTCCTCCCGGGGTCTCTTCTTTTCTTGCTCTTCGTGTTTGGAGGCTTCGTTCTTCCTGGTGTATTGCTTGAGATGTCCCACTTGGATCAAAATTTCTATTGCGTCTTTCAAGTGAACACAGTCTTCAGTCACGTGCCCATGGCTTCTGTGGAACCTGCAGTACTTTGATTTGTCGGTGTGGGGCTTGGGTGCAGAAGGTTTTGGGAACCTCACCCTGCCCTGCTTGAACTCGGAGTTGATGCATTCGGCGAGGATGCGCTCGCGGGGAGATGTCAACAACGTATATTCGTTGTATCGGCCCGCGAGCCCTCTTCCTTCACGGGGCTCGCAGGGTTTCTCTTCCCTTCGCCTGTCCCCGTTGCAACGGGGAACGTTCGAGTCCTCATGCCTGGGATGGTCGGTTTCCCCGGTGTTACGACTGCTACGAGCGTTGTGGAAAACCTGTTTTTCCTCGTATCTAATGTAAGCCTGGGCTTTATGCAGGAGGTCATTCAGACTGCGGGGAGGTTCTATCCCGACTGCCCTACTAAGTTCGCTTTCGGGCAAGAGTCCCCTCTCGAGGAGGTATTTCTTCATGTGTTCCGTGTTGTCCACCTCGACAGCCTCTTGGTTGAATCGCTCGATATACGAGCGCAATGTCTCATTTTTCCTTTGCACTATGGCTTCGAGGGTCGCCTCTGTCTTGGGATGGCGTCGGGAGGCTGTAAAATGCCTCATGAACATGGATCTCATGACTCTCCAGGATGTGATGGACTCCGGGGATAAGATTTTGTACCAGGCCATGGCTCCTTTTCTGAGGGTTGTCGAGAACAACCTACACTTGAGGTGCCCGGTGATGTCATTGCGGTAGTCGAGCATCGCATTGACGTTGTCGATGTGATCGTCGGGGTCGGTGGTACCGTCATAAATGGCCAAGTTTGGGGGTTTCTCCATGCCTTTGGGGAGTGGTTCCTCCATTATCGCCCGCGAGAGAGGGCAATGTGGGTCTTCCTCGTCGCTCCTTGGTGGGGAGAGCTCGTTATTATCAGGGCTCCGGTTGCGCCTTGGCGAGGTCCCTGATCGGCCGGGATCCCGGCGGGCACGCGCCCTGCTCTTGTTGGGTTCTGGGGAGCGTCGTCCCCGTTTCTTCGTTGCTTCTGGACGTTGTTGCGTCCTTCTTTCCTGCTGAGGTCGACTCTCCTGCCGGTCAGCTTCTAGGGCCATGATTCTTTCATGCTGCTGGTGGAGCATGAAGCTGGCTTGGTTAAGGGCGTTCACCATAGCAATCATGGTGGCATCCCCTTCAACGGGAACGGGGATGGGTTGGAACGTGTCAATCACCTGGTCTTGAACCTGAGGTTGGTTCCCATTGTTCTTGGGTTCAGGAGACGGGGTGGCTGGGCGCCCATCTCGGGCGTCAGATTCATGGTAGTGCAGATTGTCCTCCATTGTGTAGTCGACGAGGGGACGATTGCGTTCATTGAGCTGTTCTCCGGACATGCTGAAAGGATGGAATGTTTGAGCTTTGATCCTCTGCTATGGAAGAAGGGGAAACTAGTTTTCCACAGACGACTCCACTGATCTTACTTGATCAGGAGAACCTTCCAGCAAGTTGGTGTAACGGCCAAAGAATGGGAGAGAGGGGGTGTACCTGCAAGGCACTCTGATGCTTCAGTGAGTATAGGTACAATGAAGTAGGTAAGTTATAGGATGAATCAGAATACCTGACCCTTTAATGAAAAAGGGTATTTATAGAGAGCCCCCAGTGCTGGGCCAAGATCCTTCCTTGGGCTGGAACAACTAGGCCTAAGGAAGAACTGCCAAGGAACGCGTGAGAAGTGTGAAGACCTAGCTAAGTGGTCAAGTCCTTGGTTCAACTGCCCCTACCTTTTAGGAGAAAAAAGGGGGGACAACTGGGTGACGTGGCAAGTGGACTGACAGACATGTTCCTTGCTAGCTCTGAGTGTATGCCCATCGTATGGGAAACTTGCTCGACTGTTAGGTGCCCCTGCCCGTCTGCTAGGCGTCTCTGCTCGAGTATATGGGCCTCTGCTCGACCTGTTGGGCCGTAGCCTAATACAGTCTTGAGGCCCAGTCCGGAACACTATGCTTTTAGGAAGCCTGTGGGTCCTTGTACAAAGCCCAAGAGGAGGCTGGCTTTAGGTTATGATGTGTGAATGACTTATCCTATAGGGTTTGATGCTTCTATTATTGTGAATGACTACAGATATTCCATATGCTTGTAGGAAGCCTGAGGGTCCTTGTACAAAGCCCAAGAGGAGGCTGGGAACTTCTAAGAAGCCTGATGTGTCCTTGTAAGAATCCCAAAAAGAGGTTGTGGGGAAACCTTTAAGAGGCTAATGGGTCCTTATACAAAACCTAAGAGGTGGCTGATGAACGGTTTCAAAAGAGGTTTCGCAGAGAAATTGGGTCTTCTATATTTTGAACTGTTCAAAGGGGGGATAATAGTTTGTTATTCTAAAACTTATTGTAAAAGAAAATCCTGTAATAGTCTAAGAAGAGGTTCACCGAGAATACTTCCCTTCTTATGTCCATATTGTTTATGCCCAAGAGGAGGCTAGACTGTATGGGTTCTCCTATGGGGTTCTAGTTTGAATAAACTAGGGTTGCAATAGGTGAAAATATCCTAATGTTTAACTAAACTTAGGATGAATATAACAAATATACACATGTATATACATTTATATGAAAACACACACACACACACACACACACACACACACACACATATATATATATATATATATATATATATATACATTGAATTGAAAAGAAAAGGTGTTGGGTCATATAGCTCAGGCAGAGGCCCAATGTATTATTATGTGATTTATGTGTTTTAAGATTGAGATTAAATAAGTGTTTTGATTATCTTTGACTTTGATATGAATTTTGATAAAGATTAAGAATAACAGTTATCACATCGTTATTTTGAAAATAGATCAGGGACTTATACAACATATGAGGCCCATATATGTGGAAAAGAAAAAAGAATGTGTCTTATACTTGACAAAGAGGCCCAAGATGATATTTGAAAAGATTGAAAATAGATTTTTGGGACTCATACCTCAGAGGAAACCTAGATGAAAATTTTGAAAAAGGCGATCACGCCGAGATTTTGAAAACAACGAGGGATAATTTGAAAACCCTAAATTTATCTATTTACAAAAAGAGATGGGACTTACACTATATTAGAGGCCCATGTGAGTGTGTGATTTGAAAACCCTCAATCCACATTTTTTGATCCTTTTAATTGTTGTTTATTAGAGCATCTTGATTGAAATGGATAGGAATCTTGAATATGCATTATTTGTCCATCATTGACTTTGAATCAAATGCATATATGTTGAAACTCATGATTTCAAGAATATAAGCTTCTTTGCTTTGATCATTGTTTTGCAGGTTGGACCAGACTTGCGATGATCATTTCAAATGCACTTGGCTTGATGATCATTGCTTCTTGACTCAAAATCGTGGCTAGCATGTTTTGGATCAAAACTGGTTTTGAAAACAGTTGCAACAAGGTGTGTTTTGATAGCCATAGCTCTTGGTTCAATTGGAGAATTTTCATGCCAATAAGCTCTTTGGAATGTTGGTAGGATGTACAACAACTTTGATGTTTGTATTTGGATCTGATTCAACTTGGAACTATGTGAAAAATCCTTCCACGTTTTGGTGTTTTGGCTGAACATTCACTTGGCAGAATTTTGCCTAAGTGTTGAATGCATTTCCAACTTTTGTGATTTTGATCAATCTATAACTCAAAATCCATGAAGATTTGGAATGAGATGTAGTTAAAAATCTTGTAGTCTGTAGCAAGATCTATCATTCAAGCTTTGGATCACAAAAATCGGATGCTTGGTGTCGTACCCTAAATTTTGATCCGGATTTTTCTGTGATCTAGAAAAAAGTCAAAGAGGGGGGGGGGGGGGGGGGGGGTCTTTTGACTTTTAGGCATAATTTATTAATTTTGGGTTTTTTTATAAATATTTATAAGTGGGTGAGGTTATTTTTATATTATCAAAATTTTCATTAATTGGGATGTTATAAATGTTTTTTTATAATTTTTAGTCATTTTTATTACTAAAATAATGTTAGGGTTTTATATTAAAAAAAAGAGAGAAGAGAAGGTGATATATTTATTTTAAAATCTAATAATTACTTATTAGATTGTTAAAATAAATTATTATTTTCTTTTAAGTTTTTTGGTGTGAGATGGTTTTTTTTTATTATTCATTTTAATTTGAAAAATAGAAAAAATGTGTATTTATTCTAGAAAATTATTACTTATTAGAGTATTAAAATTAAAATATTTGTTTTTTAAGTTTTAGAAAAGAGATTTTTATTCTTTTGATTAGAAAAATATTTAAAAGAGGAGTAGGATTTATTATTTTATTATTTGGATTTTTAATTTTATTTAGTTTTTTTTATAAAATAAAAAGAGAGAAAGTTAAATATATATATATATATATATATATATATATATATATATATATATATATATATATATATATATATATATATATATAATTTTTAGATCTTATTATAAAACAAGTTGGGAGGGGTTTTTATATTTTCATTATGTCTTATTATTATATTCTTACCACAATTAATATTGTTATTAATAATATTAGTTTTTATAGAAATTAGTAAAGTAATCTCCTCTCTCTGCTAAGGTTTGCGAACCATGGGGAAACAGGGGTTTGGCCGGCCAAGAGCAACGGTGGCTGCCGGTCGTAAGGGGACAGAGAGGACTATCATTACACAGGTTGTGATTGAAAATGATGGCACACAAGAGGTATTAGAGGATGAACCAGAGAACTCAAACATACCACAGATGATAATGCAAAGCTCAAACCGAAGACACCAGAGGTGATTGTGATGGAGGATCTGAATCATACTGAGGGGAATACTGCGAAGAATAAGAAACCATGGGTAAATGTGATACAAGGAAATCGGAACCTAAATAGAGGAATGACAGTCCTTTTTGTTGCGCCAACAATCGTTAATGGTACTATGGAAGTCAAAATTGAAGCAGAAGATGTTCAAGAGGAATTGGAATTCTGGGGAAATGCGATGATTCTGTTTGCTCTTGGAGACTAATTGTCAATGAATGCGGTGAAAAGATTTATGGAGAAGGCTTGGAACTCTGTTTCCCTTCCTGAACTATACTTTAATGAGGAAATATTCTTCATTGTCAGGTTCAATACTAGTGAGGATAGAGAAGAGGTCATGGCAAAAGGCCCATACTTTATCTTTGGCAAACCAATTTTCATAAGGAAATGGAGTGAAGATTTCAAAATGAAGGAAGATATTCCGAGGGTGATGCCATTATGGATTACAATGCCGAACCTTCCGTTGCATCTATGGGGTGAAAATAGCATTTCAAAAATTGCAAGTGTTAATGGGAAACCCGTTACTACTGATGAATGTACAACTAGAAAACTCAGAATCTCTTATGCAAGAGTGTTAGTAGAGGTTGATGTGACTCAAAAGCCAAAGGAGTCGGTGACACTGCGTGACCACAAAGGGAAAATTTTTAAGCATCCCATTAAATATGAATGGTTTCCAAAATATTTCCACTCTTGTCTTAAGGTGGGTCACAACTGTGCAGACAAGAAGAAATTGATAAAGAAGAAAATATGGAAGACAATTCCCCCGGATCCTGCAGTGCATAATAATGTGACTTTGGTGGCTAGTACAAGTGACAACTAGAAGGAGACAACACCAGAGGTACAACCCAAAGAGCTTAATTGGACTATAATGGCATCTGGAAGAGTGGATAGAGGAAAGAGAGTGATCAGCCATTCTCCCCCAAGCTCCTTCATGCCTTTTCAGAATTTGTTCGATTCTTTAAGACTTGGAGATGGTCCTGAAGGGAATGCACCACCTGAATAATATTGACAACATGGAATATAAGAGGTATCAATAAGGAAGCTAAGCATAGGGAGGTAAGGTCATATGTTTCCACTTTTAATGTTCCTATTATAGCTTTACTTGAGACAAGAGTTAAGAAGAAAAATGCTGAGAAAATTAGGAAAACCTTTGGCAATAAATGGTTGTTCATTGATAATTATGAGCATCATGATAATAGTATAATATGGATCTTATGGGATTAAAATAATGTTGTTGTCCAGGTTATGAGTAATGGTGCCCAGTTTATTCACATTGATATTTTTGGTATAGATAAGATGCTGCTCTATCATGCCACAATAGTGTATGCTTATAACCAACTGGAACATAGGAAGAGTTTGTGGGATGATATTGGTTTGATGAGCTCCACCATAAATGGCCCCTGGATTGTTATCAGAGATTTCAACAATGTTCTCACTAGTAAGGACAGTGTTGGAGGCAATCCCATCACCATGCATGAGTATAAAGACCTAGAAGATATGATGCACCTGGCTGGGCTTTTTGAACCTCCTACAAAGGGATGTTATTATACTTGGACAAACAAGCATACAAATGGGGTGATTTATTCTAGAATTGATAGGTTGTTGGGGAATGATGATTGGTTTCAAAAGTACCACGATACTATAGTGGTGAACTTGGCCCCAAATATCTCAGATCATAACCCTGTTAAAGTTGTCTGTCTGAACCAAATGCCTAGGAAAATATCTATGTTCAAATTTCTTAACTGCACTGCCCATGATCCTTATTTTATGAAGGTGGTTAGAGATAATTGGACTCAGGAAATTGGGGGGAGGCCTATGTATCAAGTCTGGATTAAAATGAAGAAGCTACAACCTGTGTTATAACATTTGGCTAAAAAATTCTCCGACATTCATCTTCAAATTGTGCAGGCCAAGCATAATCTATAGGTTGCTCAAGAATCTTTGCAGCTTGATATGTTTAATGGCCAGAAAATAGAGCAGGTGAAAGGGTGCATTGAGTAGCTTATCCATCTGAACCAAGTTGAAGAAAACATACTAATATAGAAGACAAAAATAAACTGGCTGAAAATGGGAGATAACAATTCAACATATTTTCATGCCTTCTTGAAGGACATGAACAAGAACAATGGGATGCATTCTCTTGAATCTTTGAATGGAGAAAAGTTATATACCTAAGAGAATATTTAAGAGGAAGTAATCAAATTCTATACAAGTATGGTTGGTACTAGTAGGGATCAGTTGAAGAGTATTGACATTCCTTGCATTAGAAATGGGAAGACTCTCTCTGTTGGTGATGCACATGAGCTAATCAAAACAGTTTCTGAAAAAGAAATATGGAATGCTTTAGCTAGTATTGGTAATAACAAGGCACCTGGTATTGATGGCTTTAATGCCTATTTCTTCAAAACCACTTGGAAAATTGTGAAAAAAGACATCCAGGAAGCCATTTGGGAATTCTTCAATTATGGGAATCTTTTGAAAGCCCTGAATTATTCTTTAGTCACTCTTATCCCCAAGTCTTCTGATGCAAAAATTGTGAAAGATTTAAGGCCTATTGCTTGTTGTAGCACAATATATAAAATCATCTAAAAGATTCTTACAACAAGGCTAAGCAAAATCATAGGAAACATCATTGACCAATCCCAATCTGCATTTGTGCCAGGGAGAGTGTAACACCCAAAATTTGCCCTCTCCCTTTTATCATCATTTTCACATCATAATAATCATAAGCACATCATATCCTTAGCATCTAGCATGGAAAAATGAGGCATTACACTCACATGTCCTAGCATTGGGCATATGATCAATCATATGAGGATTTGAAGTTCTACAAGCCAATTCAAGAGGCCAAGTGACAGTGAAAAGGGTCCACAAAGTGTCTTCATATCCTATACAAGCTCAAAGTTACCTACAAGAGTCAAGAAGGGTGAAAGATCATCAGAAGATCAAGGATGCAACTATTTCCTACACAAATAAACCCTAAATTAGGGTTTTTCTTTTGAGCAGGGATTTCTCGTCTTTTTGACCAATTCTTGTGGTCAAAGTCCTTTATATGTTATTTGAAGCCTAGATATGAAATTTGGTGAGAAAACTCAATGAGGAAGTCAGTCAATTCATCAGTTACTTGTAAAGGAAGAAATTGGTCAATTGTGCAATTAAAAAGTCAACTGTGAGAATTCAAGGGGTCCAATCCCATGTTTTAAGTCAGGGGACCTTCTTAAGGTCAAAGAATAACTTTGATGTTGTCAAAAATCAAGAATCAAGAAGTTTTGGAAGAGTTTCTATTTTTGGCAAATGACTTATATTTAAAATTTCCTTTTTTGGTAAGTTTTGCCCTAGTTTTCAAAGGCCTCTTTCATGACCAAGATGACCTCAAATGATTTTTCCTCAAACATGAAACTTGTAGGAATTTTTCTCCCCTTTCCAAAAAGTACAAGAACATCACCATGGCTTTTGTGGTTAAGAAGTTATGATCATTTGGATTTGGCATATTTTAGGGTTTTTCATGAAATGCATTTTTCACCAAATTGCAAAATGGTTTATAATTCATTTGCAAGCTGATTTATGGGCATAATGAGATCACAATATCACATTGCATTACACAAAACGGATTTGGCCCAAGAGAAAGCACCATATTCGTGCATGGAATGCATGTTATTTCATAAAATGCAAATTTGCAAAATCACAAGTAAAGCATGGTACATTCACATCCAAGGGCCAAGATTGTTTCAGTTATGATTGGGAAGGAATGTGTGATTAGTACGTGCATTTAGAGGAGAGAGAGCACGAGTAAATGATGCAAGCACACTCTTCATTCCAAATTGCAAAATTATCCCATACACTCTCTTCTCACGTGCATCCCTCTTTAAACCCTAAGCACTGAAAATACACATCATATATAAGAGAGCTAGGTTTTGTTTGATCAGAAATCACCACCATTTCACCACTCTCAACTCTTTTGTATTTTTGCTTTTCCCTTCGAATCTTCTCACACACTCACACATTGCCAAAACAAACCACATATCCTTGATCCTTGAAGCATAAGGAACACAAATCCACCACCAATTTCAGCTAAAACCAAAGATTTCACACCTTGCAAGTTTGGTGCAATTGCATTCAGATTCTAAGATCTAGAGAGTTTCAGGTAATCTCTTGCATTTTATTTGCAAGGAGAGGATTAAAGGCTTTGATCTGCATCATTTGGAGCTTTATCTTGACCTATTTCAAGCTCTGCAAATCTCAGGTGAGCTCCAAATTCGTGGATCTGGTTCTTAAATTTTTTGTGTGATATTTGATCTACTTGTTTCCCTGAGTTCAATAATGTGTTTAATTTTGAAAATGAGTGAGAAATGAACATGTTATGATGATTTAAAGTTTGATCCGTGAAAATGTTCTTCTTCGATTTGTCTTGTTGTTTGATCTATGTGAAAATCTAATGAGATATTTGAATTCAGCGTATCTTGATTAGTGGATCTGGAGTGTTTTATTCATTTTTGTGATGTTTTGTTCATGTTGATGAATTTTCCGGCTCCGGAGCTAGGGCTCCGGTCGCCGATTTCTGGAATTTATTTGAATTTAAATTTGAAGAAGACAACTCCTTAGCCGTTAGATCTGTGATCTGAACGATCCAAAAGTTGCCAACACATTAAAATACCACCTACCTCTCATGTGCGTTTCTCTTTTGTTTTTAATTCTGAATAATGCAGTTTGCTTGCCAATACACCATAACTATCATGCACTCACATGCTGGCATACTGATTTGTTTTAAAAATAATAAAAAAAAATCATGTAAGTCAAATTTAGTTTTCTTTAATTTTGTACATTTTCATTTTCCATTTATTTTTATTTTTCGTGCATGAAATATTTGAGTGGTTTATTTTTTTTTCTTTATTCATTTTAATTCACATGATGCCTTGTTTATTTTTTATCTTGATCATAGATTTGAATTTTGATTTGGTTCTTTTTTCTCTGGATCATGAACATGATGTAGTTTGCTAGAGATTTATCTCATAATTTTATGAATTTGTATGTTGAATTTTGTTAAGTTGCATTGTGCATGAACTTCAAAACCCTAATTTCAATGTATACCCTCCATTACCCTAGTTTGCTTTTGTTTGTTGACCTCTCCTTTTGGTATTTGTTTATATGAGTTTAAGGAACACTTGTGTTTAATTGTGGAATTTTTGTGTGAAGTTTTGGTTTAATGTGAATTTTCTTGCTTACTTGCCCTAGTTTGTGTTCTTTCTTGACATTGGCTGGCTTCTTAGGCTAGGTGGCCACTTGTGCCAACTCCTATAGGTTGTTTAGAGTCTGTTTGACATGAGTATAGGTCCCTGGTCCTTGTATGATGTTTGCATCTTGATTTTCTTTGAGGTAGTTGTTCTTGAAGGTTCTCACATTTGTATGTATGCTCACTTCAGTTCTTGTGCTTACTTGCTTCTCATGTTTATAATAATGGAACTTGTATGCTTCTTTCCATGATTTCTTTTAATGCTTAGGCACCTCTTTGATATGTTATGGTTCTGGTCTTGAATTGTGGGATGTTTGTTTACTTTGGTTGCTTTGTGTTATCTCATAGATGTCTTGTTCTTTTCATAGTGACTAGTAAGGCTTTATGATGGTTGTTTGCTCTAATCCTTTCATGGTTTTGTGTGTGTAGTCATAATATATGAATGAAGTGTATTACTTCTGGTTGTGATGTTTGATAAGTGCATATTAGTGTTAGTATTTAGTTGATTTTTGGCACTTTTCAAGAGTTATTTTGATCTCTTATGCTTGTTTCCCCTTTGATTCTTTTACTTATTCGCAGTTTAACTTTAATCGTTCTAAGCATTATTCGTTTAACTTCAGTTTGTGTAATTTTAGGTTACAATGAAGAATTTTGAAGCAAATCCCATCTTGACTGCCTTTGAGAACTTTTGGAAGAATTTGAAGGAAAGTGTTACTCGCTGCAAGCTCGCTCAGCGAGCTCCAAGCGAAACTTCCAGGGCCATTTTTGCTCAGCGAGCCCTTTGTTCGCTCAGCGAACGGATGCTTTTAATGAAGAGTCGCTCATCGAGAATACCTCGCTCAGTGAGGCCTGCGGATTTTAGCCCCCTTTATAAACATTTGTTTCACTATTTCTTGGGATGTAACTTTTGACACTTGACCTAATATTCCTTAAAACACTTTTTCTCTTGGTTCTATAAAGATTGGGTGCATTAAAAGTCAAGCCTTTTGTTCTTAATGCATCATCTTCTTACTTTTGATCTTTTGTTGGAAGCTTCCATGGAAATGGGAAGCTAAACTCATAGTATGTCAAGGTTAGAAGGTAGATAGGTTATATTTTTGTGTGTATAGACCTTGATCCTCTTGTATAAACTCTTGATGATGAATATATGATGAAAGCTTTGATTTTTATGACAAACCCTTTTGTGTTGTTTCATGATTGAGAGATATGGCCAATATTTGACCTAGATTTTCATCACCCAAATACCATAAACTAGAGATAGTCATGGGCTTTGGAGTTCACTTATATTGAACTTAAATGCTACCATGTTGATAGATTGAGTGAGAAATCATTAATGGATCAACATGATAAATCTCACATTTTGTGTTAGAAATAAACTTAATGAGAGGATATTGTGAATGTGTTCATTGTTGAAATGAGTTTATCATTTGGTCAAAACTATATATGCAAAAATGAATCTATCAAACCCTAACTTTGACATATGCTTTTAAGACTCTCTTACAAATAAATACTTTTACTTCTTTAGCATTTATTTGAATGCAAAAGTCATTTTAGATACAAACACTAAAACCTTTTTGTTACCTTTAAGTCTAAATTTTAGCAATTGTAGAACGACATAAATATCATAAAACAATCTCCGTGGATCGACAAACAAAACTCTTACTCATTTGTGCTAACAAAAAATTTCCATCATGGTACAAACGCGAAAGTGGCGCGGAAAGAGGTTAGAGTCGCCAACCAGACATTTTTATCCCGAAGGAACGGGAATGGTAATGCTGCACAAACCAGAAGAAAGAAAAGGAAGGACACGGATCCTGCGAACCAAAGAGACTGAGTTCGGGAGTCGGTTACGATCTGGGAAGGTATTAGCACTCAGATCGTCCGCCGTACCCGACGGGATCCACGCTTACAAAGAAACTGTTACAAAGGCTGAAGAAATGAAAGGTATTGCAAAATAAAGACTGAAACTGGATAAGAAAAGAAAAGAATGGGGAAAATGTAGGGATTATGCTTGAATGGGCCCTACCCCGCTGCCTACATACCTCATTTGGATATGAGGATCAGAGTCGCCGTAGTTCCCCTAACTAGGGGTGGAAATATTTATTGTGTCTTAAGACTTGAACTACTTATGCCAATGCTCAAGTGTTGGAGGCTTGTCTGGCACAAGTGCGTTACCATCTTGCAAAGTGACAAGTAGGAGAAAGTTCTTACGAAAGGAGTGAAGGTGATGAGAAAAGAAGTCCCGAAGGAGATGCTTATTCTTTGTCCAGTGTTTTTTTATGAGTTTTTATTATGAGTGTGTCACAAGGAAGTGAACTCAATCTCTTTTCCATGGAATATGTACTTGTTACTACATTCCAAGATGGAATAATAGAACAAGCACACTAAGTGAGGAGAAGAAAAGAAAGTCGTTGCAAAAAGAAAATGAACTGAACTGGATAAAAGAAACGAAAAGGGAACTGAAAAAGAAATGAAAAGGAAAAAATGTAGGGAAAATAAAGATTGTGCTCGAACGGGCACTACCCCGCTGCCTACGTACCTCATCTGGACAATGAGGATCAGAGTCGCCGTAGTTCCCCTAACTAGGGGTGGAAAGGATTGCTTGTGTCTTAAGGCTTGAACTGCCTATGTCAATGCTCAGGTGTTGTAGGCTCGGACGACGAGTGCGTAACCGTCTTGCAAAATGACAAGTAGGAGCAAGTTCGCGGACGGAGCGAAGGAGATGAGAAAATAATTCCCGAAGGAAAGACGATTATTGTTTGTCCAGTGTTTTTTTAGAAGCTTTTATTGAGTGTGTCACAAGGAAGTGAACTCAAGCTCTTTTCCATGGAATGTGTACTTGTCACTACATTCCAAGATGGAATAATAGAACAAGCACACTCAAGTAAGGAGAAGATCCCCAAAACTTGATTCTAGAGATTAGGGCTTAGGCTCGCTAACTCATTTAATTTATTAAGGGTTTTTGTATTTTTTTGATGAAGAAGTGTTTTCTTATGATTTTCTTGGTGAAGATTGTACCCTGTTCAGACTTGTGCATCACAAGACAAGCTTGTACTATCCCAAGATGGGAAGACTACAAGTGTATCATGGAATAAGGCTATTGCACGGGAGACCACTTCAATCTTTATTAAGTGTCGTTTATGATTTTGAGATGAGAGGAGAAGAGAAACAAAAGGATCTCAAAGGTAAAAGTCTAATGGGGGACTAATGAATCCTAAAGTTATCATGCAAAGGTGGTCCTAAGGTTAGTGTGGTTTGAAGTCTATCCTAATGAAGAAGAAGGAAAGAAGAAAGAGAATAATGAAGAATAGAAGAGGGAGGAAGTAAGGCCTAAGCCCCAACAATCACAAGTAAGAGAATAACATGAGGAAAAGAGAAGAGGTAAGACTTGGAGATGTGGGAATCACATCCACACCTCTCACTTACCAAAACCCCTGAAATGGTTAGTGACATAAGAATAAATGTAACATAAAATGGACATCAAACCAAATCCATACAACCAGAAGTTAAGTCTTAATCACAAATGCCAAATACAAATACAAAGCATAAGAATGAGAAGAGGACTATACAAATCAACATGAAGCATTATGAATCACCATGACAAAGCAAAGTAAACATGAGATAACACAAAGCAAACTAGACCAAGCACCATCACAAAGTTCAAGACCAGAACCCTAACATGTTAAGAAAGTGCCTAAGGATCATGTATGATGAAGAGAAGAAGCACACAAAGTCAAGTATTTACATCATGAGAAGTAAAGAAGCAAAAGAAATGAGGTGAACATGCATAGAAGTGAATGAACTTCAAAAGCAAACTAACACAAACTTTCTCAAGGCACAAGAATCAACTCAAGACCAGAGGGGTATCAACATCCTAAGAAAGCTCTAAACAACTTAAAGAAGTTGGCACAAGTGCCCATCTAACCTAAGGATTGAACATATGACCAAAAGGAAACAAATGAGGATAGGCAAAGTACAAAAATTCAAATCAATTCAAGTATACATCAAAAAATTCTACAAACTTGCACAAAGACTCCTCAATCACACAATATTGACATGCCAAAAGGAGAGAATGAGAATCAGAAGCTTAACAATTCAAATAAGGGCTTAAACATGGATTAGGGTTAGAAGACTTCCTGCACAAGTTAGAGACCAAAACCAATTAAGCAAACTTCTAAAAATCAGAATAAAAATCATCAACAAACTACATCTCAACATGAATCCAGAGCAAAAAGAACCAGTTCCAAATTCAAATAAATGATCAAGATAGAAAATGTACAAGACAACATGCTTCAAAATGAAATAAAAATAATTAATTAAAAGAAACAATTAATTCCAGCGTGACAATTAAAAATAAATGAAAAATAAAAATGCCAAAAATTTGAGAAAACTCATAGGATCAATCATGAATGTTTTTATAATTTTTGTGAACTTATTACTATTTTAAAAAATTAAAAATCAAACTGAAAACAAAATAAAATAAAAAATAAGCAAATGAGCTAAGGAGGTGAGAATAGCAATAGGATTAGTTCAAAATGATTGGACTTCAGATAACAGGGGGTGCGAAAAGCAGAGGAAGCCCATTAGGTCTGCGCAGGTTCATAACAATTATGGTGGAAAATCAAATAATCAGGAAAAAACCAAAGCCAGTGGATCAAATGGACGCGTAAGATTAAGTCAATCATTTAAACCAAGTCAAACCAACCAAGCAATCAGTGCGTGTGTGCATGGTATCTTCAGTGGGGTGCATCACACAATGCATTATTCAGATTCAAATTTAAAACATAAAATCACGTGAGGGAGAGGCTGGGATTTTAATGCGTTGTCACACTGCCAACCGTCCATATGAGAGATCCAAGGGCTCATGTTCATCTTCTTCATACAATTAAACCAGATCAAACAATTAAACCAAGCTGAATCCAAATATGACAACAAAATTCACAATGGATCAAAGATTAAGCTAGATCAAAGACAAACAACTCTGATCATCAAATTTCAAATCAACATAAAACATTCAATACTCAATCATTTTTGAATCTAAACATCCCAGAATCATCAGCACAACGAGCAGATCACAATGCATACATTTAATTTCAAATCTAGATCCACGAATTTCAGAGCATACCTGAACTTGCAGCTCCTTCAAAACAACAAGATAAGATCCCTCCAGCTGCAAATCTGCTCCTTTTAACTTCTTATTGCAAAATAAATGCAAAAGAAGCCTTGAATTCTCCTAGATCTTGAGATTTGAAAGCAACTGCACTTGAATGGCACCTCTTGAAATATGAAGTTTCAGCTTGAATGAACGTGTGCAATGTGATCATTATTGTTCAAGGAAGAAGAATATGTGAAGAGATTATGAAGTGAGTGCTTGAGGAGAGAAATTTGAAAAGAAATGCAAGAGAGCAAGAGAATGTGAATCTGAGAAATGAGAGAGCCTCCTCACGAATTCAGTGCATGCTTTTCTTTTATATCCCTTGTCTTTTCACCTGATTAGGGTTTATGGAGTAAACGTGGCATGAGGAGTGTGATTGAGGTGCATTTGCAAAATTGCATGAAAAGTGTGATGATGTGAATTACTCGTGCAGACCTCTCTCCTTGTGCACATGCTACTCTCATTCCATCCCTTGATCACCCTTGAATCAATCTTGGCCCTTGGATATAAGCTGATCATGCTTTGTGAATGTTTTTGCCTTTTTGCATTTAGAGAAATATCTTGTACCTCATGCAAGAATTTTGAACTTTCTCTTGGGCTAAATGTGTTTCATTCCATGCCTTGTGATACTATGACCTCATTTTGTCCATAAAATAACTTGGAAATGATGTACATGAGTTCTTGCATTTGGATGAAACTTGGAAATCAAGGCATGCCCTAAAAATCAAGTAATTTTCGAAGGCCTTATCTCATGATCCATGAGGGCTATGAAAATGTACTTATACTTTTTGATAATGGGAGGACCTAACCTTCAACTTTCATGTTTAATGGCAACTCATTTGAATCTTTTTTCACCATGTTATGAGTCTTTGAAAATTAGGGCAAAAAAGTTGCCAAAATTAGAAAGTTCCTTGACAAACCACATGCCAAAAATGGAAAACTCCTCAAAAACCTTTGATTCTTGATCTTTGACCTTGCCAAACCTCTTTTAAGGTTATAAGAACATCCCTTGTCTTGAAAAAAATAGGGTTGGACCCTTTAAATTTACACAGTTGACTTCTAGAATGCACAGTTGACCAATTTCTTCTTTTACAAGCAACTGATAAAATACCTGACTTCCACAAGGAGTTTTCTCACCAAATTTCATCCCTAGGATCCTCTTATCATATGAAAGACTTTGCCCAGATGAAATGGCCAAAGTCACAAAGTTTTCATGCTTGAAAGTGAAACCCTAATTTGGGATCATTGTGTAGGAGCTTGCCCTAGCTTGAATTCCCTGATGATCTCCCAACCTCTTGGGCTTTTGTGACTGATCTTGCACTTGTGAATGCCATGTAGACTCCTCATAGGACTTGGAAAAATCCATTGGGCCTCTTGTTATAGCTTGAAATGCCTCAAATCCCTCCACAGATGATCATATGCCCAATGCTAGGTCATGAGAATGTTATGCCTCATCTTTCCATGCAAAGATGCCAAGGATATGATATGCTTATGATGATTATAGTATGATGATGATGCTTAAAAAAAGAAAAGGGAAAATTTGGGGTGTTACAGCTGCCCCTATTCAATCAACTGTTAATTTGAAAAGGACGGTAGCACGGGCTATCGACCGTTCAAGATGAACTGTGGTTGAATACCAAGAAAACCTGAAATTTGCACTCTGATGGAGAATGCGAGCAATGGGAAATAAACCCAACCAAATGACGCTTTGGTGACTGAAGCGGGAACAAAACAGACGAGCTCCTTCCAAGTTGAATTGTTACTTTGGATAGAAAAACCTAGACAGACGAGTCTTCTTCGAGCAATCCTGTTACGTCAGGAACCGGACATACGAGCCCTCTTACACTTTACAACATATATGAATTGAGACAGACGAATCTCCTTCGGATACACCTGTTACGCCAGGACCGGTGATGCACTTAAGTCTGTGGGATAGACATGCATAGTCAAGGTAGACGAACCCTCCCCATATATTCTCCATGGATATATGGTCTAAGACAGACGAGTCTTATTCAGATAACCTGTTACACCACGTGCGACATTAGGATTAGACGAACCCTCTTCACAAATCTTGCGTAGATAAGTGGTGTCTGAGACAGACGAACCTCCTTTGGATAACCTGTTACGCCTGGACTGGTAACCATTTTGACGTTTAATCCCACCGTCAGGACTTCAAACCTCTTCAACACAGACGAGTATTGGATGCTCATCAAGAGAACACAAACAAGTGCCATAAGTCAATGATACAAACAAATATCAGACGATGATCTAAGAAACACATATGAGCGCTTCAGGCGATGATACAGACGAATACCAACCACTGATATAGACGAATACCAGAGTGATTATCAAATCAACACATATGGATATAAGCTAACACAGACGAGATACAGACGAGTATCCAAACAATGCAAACGAGCTTCAAACAGATAACCAACACGGACGAGTGCTGGGAAATGCGGACGAGCAACAAGCAAATATCAAACACAGACGAGTGTTGGGAAATGCATACGAGCAACAACAATTACTATCATGGGTAACTGCTGGGGAAGGAAAACGAGCAATACCAAAGTGAGAACACAGACGAGTGTTGGGAAATGCAGACGAGCAACCATAAGGTATGAACACAGACGAGTGCCAGCGAATGCAGACGAGCAACATCAACTATCAAACATAAACGAGTGCCGGGGAATATTTCAATGATGGTTGTATCTCAATCATGAAACTCTGCGGGGGAATGACGATCTTCCAACATGGTTGGGGAGATGCTTCCTCAAATATCCTTTGCTTAGGAAAAGAGTTTTGTCAGTTATAAGCTTTGTGGGGAATGGGCCTCCCACTGCCTGCTGGGCATACTCCACTTGTGGGAAAATAAACTGGTTGAGGGCTCCACCTGCTCTGACTCAGCTGGAGAAAATTCTGTTTGGGAGAATGTGACGCCATCCTGCAAAACCTGCAACAATAGAAAACACATATGTGCCCCGGGGACTTGCATGGTATGATCTGTTCATCCATCGTCACCCGACACTCAAAGAGGATTTCAAATGTTTCCCTGCAATGTCATTTTTTCAAATAATCACCATGTTTTAAATGCAATGCTTATTATTTTTGCCAAAAATTCAGGACATTTTTGCAAACAAAAGTAAACACAACACAGCTTTTTGACTGAATATTCTTTTATTGAAAGGCCTCTGAATAGGCAAATTTTTTACATCAGGAACCAACCACCTGGAAGGAGGTAGCTACCATAAAATTGAGAAAAATAAACTATCCTAGTGGCAATGGGCACGTCATCCCAATGAGTTTCCTTTCTGCTATGACCAGCATGTCTTCAAAACTCTCCATTCTTGCCTTTGCTTTCTGAAAAGAGATGAGGGGACTGATTCCTATCCTTCTGATATTGTCAGGCTGTACGAAACAATGATTTGGTTCAGATTACTCGGATCGCAGTTGTTCGCTTATTCCCTTGTTTTGCGTGGATCGCCCTTTCGGGTTTTCAATCCACCGAGATACCCTTTTTTGCCTGAGCTGTCCGATGTGGCTTTTCAACTCATCGGATGTACATTTTTTTATTTATTTTCCCTAACTTTTGCCCGAGCTTTTTATTCTGTTTTTAGCTCGCTGGGATGCCCTTTTCTTGCCTGGACTTTAATTCTGTTTTTGTGTCCAGCGGGTCTTTTTATGCGAAGTATTTTTTAACTGCGTCCGAGTTAACAGGGGATTGGAAATCTTCTCCATCCATAGTAGTGAGCATCAGTGCTCCACCTGAGAAAACATTCTTCACTATGAATGGTCCATCGTAATTTGGGGTCCACTTGCCCCTGTGATTTGAACCTGGAGGAATGATCCTCTTGAGCACCAGCTCTCCTACTTGATACTCCCGAGTACGTACTCGTTGGTCGAATGCTCGCTTCATTCTCCTCTAATAAAGCTAACCATGACAAATAGACGCTAATCTCTTTTCCTCAATTAGACATAACTGATTGTATTGAGCACGTACCCACTCAGTGTCATCAAGCTTCAGGTCCATCATTACACACAATGAAGGAATTTCTACCTCAACAAGCAAGACTGCCTCCATGCCATATACCAATGAGAAAGGAGTTGCCCCGGTTGACGTCCTGATTGACGTTCGGTACCCATGCAGCACAAATGGTAACATCTCATGCCAATCCTTGTAAGTGACAACCATCTTTTGCACAATCTTCTTAATATTCTTATTTGCCGCCTCTACCGCACCATTCATCTTTGGTCGGTAAGGAGAAGAATTGTGATGCTGAATCTGGAAGTCCCGGCACAATTCTGCCATCATCTTGTTATTCAAGTTAGAACTATTGTTAGTAATGATTCTCTCGGGCACTCCGTATCTGCAAATGATGTCTATTTTCAGAAACCTGGCTACCACTTGACGAGTGACATTGGCGTAAGATGCTGCTTCAACCCACTTAGTGAAGTAATCAATCGCAACCAGAATGAAATGATGACCATTTGAAGCAGTAGGCTCTATTTTCCCGATCATGTCAATGCCCCACATGGAAAAGGGCCAAGGAGATGACATGACGTTGAGCGGGCTAGGAGGAACATGCACCTTGTCTGCATAAATCTGGCACTTATGGCACTTAAGGGCGTACGAACAACAATTTGCATCCATTGTCATCCAATAGTACCCCGATCTCAACAACTGCATGAGTACTGAAGGATCCCTTGTGGACTTCCTGCATTAACAGGCTTGCTTCGTGTCTATCCACGCATCTGAGCAAAACCATGTCAAAGTTCCTCTTATACAAAACCCCATATGTATTTAAGAAGAAGCTAGCAGCAAGTTGCCTTAAGGTCTTCTTGTCGTTGGATGATGCCCCAGCTGGGTATTCTTGCTTTTCCAAGAAGAGCTTTATATCAAAGTACCAAGGTTTCTCGTCAGACACTGCATCTACAGAGAAAGCATAAGCTGGTGCGTCAAGCCTGGAAATGTCAATCCTGGGCACATAGTTCCAACACAAAACTTTGATGGACGAAGAAAGAGTAGCCAATGCATTGGCAAATTGATTCTCATCTCGTGGTATGTACTGAAGCTTAACCGTTGTGAAGAACGTCAACAGTTTTCTAGAATAATCCCTATAAGGAATTAAATGTTCTTGATGTGTATACCACTTGCCGGTAATCTGATTGATGACGAGGGCTGAATCTCCGAATATATCGAGGGTCTTAATCCGAAGACTAATAGCCTCCTCTATTCCCATTATGCACGCCTCGTATTCCGCTTCATTGTTAGTGCAACCAAAAGTAATTCTGGCAGCGAAGGGAGAGTGAACACCTTCAGGAGTGATAAGAACAACACCAACTCCACGTCCGTTGATATTGACTGCCCCTTCAAACATCAACTTCCATTTGGATTCAGGGTCTGGCCCCTCCTCCGGAAGTGGTTCCTCGCAATCTTTTGCTTTGAGGTACATGATGTCCTCATCAGGGAAATCAAATTTCATTGGCTGATAGTCATCTTCTAGAGGTTGCTGTGCAAGATGATCGGACAATACACTTCCTTTGATGGCTTTCTGATAAGTATACTGTATGTCGTACTCTGTTAAGATCATTTGCCACCTTGCAACCCTTCCGGTTAACGCTGGTTTCTCGAAAATATACTTGACAGGATCCATTTTTGAGATTAGTAGTGTGGTATGGGTCAACATATACTGTCTCAGTCGGTGAGCAGCCCATACCAAAGCGCAACAAGTTTTCTCGAGTAGTGAGTAAAGGGATTCACAGTCGGTAAACTTTTTGCTAAGGTAATAAATAGCATACTCTTTTCGACCAGACTCGTCATGTTGGCCTAGAACACACCCCATTGACCCTTCTAGCACAATCAAGTACATGATAAGCGGCCGTCCTGGAACCGGAGGCATTAGAATCGGAGGTGTCTGCAAATATTCTTTTATCTTTTCAAAGGCTCTTTGACAGTCCTCATTCCACCTGACCGTTTGCTCTTTTCTTAGCAATTTGAATATTGGCTCACACGTGGCAGTTAGATGAGATATAAACCGTGAAATGTAGTTCAATCTCCCTAAAAACCCGCGCACTTCTTTTTCTGTTTTCGGTGCAGGCATATCTTGTATTGCTTTTACTTTTGCAAGATCCACCTCGATTCCTTTATGGCTAACAATAAAACCCAGCAATTTTCCGGAACGCACTCCAAAAGTGCATTTGTTTGGATTCAATCTCAGCTTATACTTTATCAATCTATCAAACAGCTTCTTGAGATTGACCAGATGCTCTTCTTCATCTTAGGACTTGGCAATCATGTCGTCCACATAGCACTCAATCTCCTTGTGTATCATGTCGTGGAACAATGTGACCATAGCCCGCTGATATGTTGCCCCGACGTTCTTCAATCCGAAGGGCATCACCTTGTAGCAGAATGTACCCCACGGGGTAATGAACGTTGTTTTCTCCATGTCTTCCGGTGCCATCTTGATCTGATTATACCCGGAGAATCCATCCATGAAAGAAAATACCGAGAATTGAGCAGTGTTATCTACCAACACATCAATGTGAGGTAATGGAAAGTCATCCTTTGGACTTGCTCTGTTTAGATCCCGATAATCAACGCACATCCGAACGTTGCCGTCTTTCTTTGGTACAGGCACAATGTTAGCCACCCAAGCTGGGTAACTAGTTATGACAAGGAATCCGGCATCCCACTGCTTCTGAACTTCCTCCTTGATCTTCATCTCCATGTCAAGACGAGTTCTTCTCAACTTTTGTTTTACCGGAGGACAGTCTTCTCTTAGTGGAAACTTATGCACAACGATGTCAGTATCTAGCCCTGGCATATCTTGATACGACCAGGCAAAGATATCCACATATTCATGCAGCATACCAATCAATTCTTTCTTTACCTCGGCCTGCAGACTGGCCCCAATCTTTATCTCTTTCTTCAACTCTTCTGTCCCAATGTTGATGATCTCTATTTCTTCCTGATGAGGCTGAATGACCCTTTCCTCTTGTTTCAACAACCTGACCAATTCTTCGGGGAGTTCACAGTCTTCCTCAACCCCTTCATCAACTTGGTAGATAGGATTGTCGAAGTCATGTGTGGTCATAGCAGGAACGTTATCACTAGAATCCGAATGATCAACACTGCACAGATGATGTGCTTATTTCAGAATTTTTTTTCTTTTCAAAAGAGACGCAAACACACAAACAAAAAGGAAAAACATATTGCCATTTTTTTTTTGTAAAAAATTTAAAACGAAAGAAAGAGAACACAATTTGCTTGAAAAAAATGTCCTTTATTTCATGGAAAAATAAATGCATTAAAAGCATGGTGGCCCTACAAATGGACCCGTGCACCTTGGGCAGAGTGCAAGATTGACAATGCAACATGAAAAAAGGAAACAGGTAAATTACTTTGGTTTCCAGGTGACTTGAACGAAATCCTCAGCAGACCAGTTCTTGAGCTCCTCCCCGGGTGCACACGGGTGAATCCAGCTATCCCAGTCGCGGTCATTGTCCCCTTCTTCACTTGTTGCACAAACATGGTTGCGATCGAGCATCCCGGCGCTTGTGAAAGTTATGGCTTTACCACTATGAGGCCAGTTGGACCCACCAAGTTGGTAACCGAGACCAAACTTGTCATCTTTCTTCTCTAATTCCAACAGCTTTCCCCATCCCTGGGCGCTTCCAGATTGAACCACTTCTTTGGCCTGCTGGTAGGAGTGAATGGAAGTCCCTTCCTTCTTGTTGTTCCTCTCTACCGGAGCCAAAATGCTGACATTAACCGCTTCGAAGGCCTGACACAACATTTCATGGATCTCTCTGTCCATCTCTACGTACTTGAAAGTTGATAGGTGGCTCACAAAGATATCTTCTTCCCCACACACAGTAATCACTTGGACATCAACCACGTACTTCAACTTCTGATGCAAAGTGGATGTTACTGCCCCTGCAGCATGAATCCAAGGACATCCCAACAAGCAACTATACGCAGGTTGAATATCCATGACATAGAACGTGCTCTTGAACACTTGAGATCCTATCTTCACAGGTAACTCAACTTCTCTGAACACAGACCTTCGGGACCCATCAAAGGCTTTAACTATTAAATCACTGGGTCGTAAGACGATGCCATCAACATTCAACTTCATCAAGGCTTTCTTAGGGAGTACGTTGACAGAAGAGCCTGTGTCAACCAGGACATGTGACAAAACAACACCCTTACACTCCATGGTAATATGCAGTGCTTTGTTGTGATTTCGGCCTTCTGAAGTAAGATCTCTATCTGTGAAGCCCAACCCGTGGCTTGCATTCACACTGCCTACTACAACCTCCAGTTGATTAAAAATTATCTCTTGTGGAATGTATGCCATCTGCAACACTTTCAGCAAGGCTTCTCTGTGAGCTGGAGAACACATCAGCAAAGACATAATTGATATTTTGGACGGCGTCTGATTCAACTGTTCAACCACCTTATTATCACTCTTCTTTATTATCTGCATAAATTCCTCCACTTCTTTCTCAAAGGTACCTTGTCCAGCAGCAGGAGTTGTCATTTCTTCGGTCGCTATCTGCTTACCTTTAGCCTTTGCAGCAGCTTCAGCTTCAGGATCTCCTCTTAGAACTGGAGGAGCAAAAAGACGACCACTTCTCGTAAAACCACCAACTCCTCCGACGTTCACCACAATCAGGTCAATTGTTACTGCTTTACTTTCGACCTTCTGTCCTTCCACATACACATCTGAGCCATAATGCCACGGGATGGCTTTATCATCAGTATAAGGAACAGACCCGGGAACAGTAATAGTAACATGACTGACTTCCGGAGCATATATAGTCACAGGCTCCCTCCTGGAAGGTACCTCAGCTGGATCATAGTAGATTGTTATGGTAGACACACAATCACCTTTATCATCAACTTTATCAAACTGCAACGACCCCTCATCAATCAAATACTGCAGCCCCACCTTCAAGTCTTCACAGCCATTCATTGAACTTAAACACTTTTCACAATCAGAACCACACCCCGGAAACACTTGTCCTTTCAACAACCTCTCTTTCACCACCAGCAGTGGAGTCTTTACTTCTTCTACGTTCAGAATCAAACTTAACTTCTCACCACCATCAACAACATTTATTCTAGCCCCTCCATAGTTTGGAATAGGGTTTGAAGTAACATTAGGCGGTGGTGCAAAGTTAATCGCCTTTGAATCGATCAAATCTTGAACTTTATGCTGTAGCGCCATGCACTTCTCAGTTGAGTGTCTGGGTGCCCCTGAGTGGAATGCGCATCTAGCATTAGCATCGTACCCCACTGGAAGCTCTCTAGGTGGAGGTGGTGCTAATGTCCTCAGTTGTATCAAGTTCAAGTCTAACAACCTCTACAGCAGTGCAATATATGTCATGGGAATGGCTTCCAACACCCTATTAGCCGGACGAGCTTGTCTCGGTTGATAAGGTCTTTGCTGATAATTGTTACGCTGTGGCTGTTGCTGTTATTGTTGTTGTGGTTGAGTCTGTACCTGCTGCACAGGACTTGAAGGAATAGTGATAACTGCCACTTGCTCATATGATCTTCTATATCCTCGGCCCCGTCCTTGGCCATACACAACATTGGTTTCACCTTCTCTCCTTCTCGGAGGTCCATTAAAAGCTTTTCTTACACCGCTTGGGCTACCCGCACCAGTGTCCTAAATCTTCCCCATCTTCAACAGAATTTCGACCCTCTCTCCTCCTATTAATATATCATTGAACTTGGTAGCTGAACAAGACGCCAACCTCTCGATAAACACCCCTTGAAATGTTCCCATGAACATATCAGCCATCTCATTTTCCAGCAAAGGTGGTTGTACTCTGGCAGCAAGCTGATGCCACCTTTGAGCATACTCCTTAAACCCCTCCTTAGCATTTTGAGACATGGTCTGCAGTTGAGTGCGATTTGGAACCATGTCCAAATTGTACTGGTACTGCTTCACGAATGCCTCCGCTAAATCCATCCAGCTCTTAATGTTAACCCTACTCAACTTCATATACCACTCCAAGGAGGCCCCCACCAGGCTGTCCTGGAAGTAATACATCCATAGCTTCTCGTCATCAGTATGGGCAACAATTCTTCCGACAAAGGACTGGAGGTGAGTCTTTGGGCAAGCCATGCCGTTGTACTTCTCGAAAGTAGGAACCTTGAACTTGTAAGGGATTCTAACTCCTGGAACCAAGCCCAAGTCAGTAATATCAAACCCCAGGGAGCTCTGAGACTGAATGGCCCAGATCTGCTTAGCCATCTCTTCAAACTTTCTGTTCATTTCAGCCCCTTGGCCTTCTGCTTCATCCAGCAAAGTAAACTATTCGTCTTGACCATCCATCTGTACGTTGTTCAGTCCATCATTGATAATGGTGATCCCTGGTTGTGCCACAGAGATTTCAACTTGACGGGCGCTATCACCATTGCGATTACCTCCATCAGCAGCCCCGTTGTTCCTGGCCTGACTATTTTCCACCATCTCACGTATACGTTCCTGATTTTGACCCATCCCTGCCATAAGGGTCATGAAATTGTCCATTCTCAATCTTAAGTCAGCTAAATCAGCCTGCATTTGATCTATCACTCTTTCTCTGTTGACTCTTGTGGGATATCTGTGTACAATTGGCTGTTCTCGGACCTTCCTGGGAGTTATAGTGTCTGAAAGGACATAAATGTTAGAAACTGAAGAACTACCTGCAAAACAAACAAACACGTTATATGCATGCAATGTAACTACTCATGTTTCCAAGTTTAGGAATTTATATGCCCCAGTTCTGGTATTTGCTCCAGATAACCACTTTGAGTATTATTTTTCAAACTTTCCCTCTGAAGAGTGTTCAGATCTTAGTAGTACCAGACAAACAAGCTTTGCGTACTCAGAAATGGTAATTTGAATATTAACATTGCATAACATGGATATCCCACTGCCGGCCAAAAGTTAGAGCACAAACAAATTCTCCGAAGGGTTACAAGTCAATATATGAACAAAGACAAAAGATAAAGCAAGACTCCTACAACAAGTATGTAGGTAGTCTAAACAACAGTAAATAAAACCTAAACTAAAGACCCAGGTTCTTCTGCAGCTATCACCTCTGTTCTGCTCTTCTTCACACCTGCTCTCAGCTTGAGCTCTTCAATCTCTTTCAATGCCTCCTCCAAGGCCATCTGGCTTTGTGCCAACTGTTGAGTCTTTTCCCTTCGTATGTTGTGGACTTGTTCCACATCTTCCTTCTTGAAGGCCATCTGTACCTCGAAAAACTCTTCTTTTTATTTATACTTCTTTTGCTCCTGTTCCCTTTGGCCTTGCAACCAAACAATGGACTGACGAGCTTCTTTAAGAGTCTTCAAAGTCTTCTTACGCTCTGCTTCTCTTTTTGACTCCATTAGGCCCAATCTTTGAAAGTGAGCTTCCCTTCCAGCAAACTCCTTCTCTTTAGCTCCTAATGAAGCTTGCATCTTCTGTAGCTTTCCCTCTGCTTCATTTTTGGCACGATTGGCAATGTGGTATAAGTTAACCATTTCAGCATTCTCTATCCGGACTTCGTGCAGCTGAGCTTCCAGTTTCTTATACTCTTCAAGAGGGACAGTATTCTGACATGGAACTTCTTTGGCATACAATGAAGCTTCCACTGAAAATGGCATGAGCACTTCCTCTACAAGCTTCTGCAACCATGTAGCAAAAGGAGGATATGTCTTAGGATCTACCCTTCCAAAGTCCTTCTTACCTTTCTTCACCCTGTGAGCCCAAGCCTGAGATGCTTGTATGACTAACTCTTTGTTTCCCTCCACAGGAAAATACAAAGACTCAGCAAATTCTTCCATACTGGGTGGAGCCCTCAGAGGATAACCAAACTGCTTCCTGGCTAATGTTGGAAGATAACTGATCACACCCGTTCTTCCTAGCAAAGGCACTCCAGCAAATCTTCCACAACTAACCAGCAACTCCTTTCCCAGCAAATCTCTGTCATATCCCTAAGCTATATCTTCAGAAGTTAGTCCCATTAGCCTCCTAGATCACCTCCATTCATCTCTCATCTCCTTGAAAGAGCCTGACTTTGGCAATTGTCTAGCAAACCACTCAGCAAATAATGAAGCACAACAGCCCATTGGTCCACCTCTGCCTTTCTCATTCCGGTAATGAACATTGTAGTAGAAATCTCCCAACAGAGTTGGCACAGGATTGCCTTTAGCAAAAATAGAGATCACCTCCAAGCTCATAAACTCCTTTTCTCCTGGGAAAAGGCTAGATCCATATACCATCAAAGCCACCACAACACCAAAATCTCCCCACTTACCCTCTCTGGCATACTCTTCAGCCTATGGTATAAGCACATTCCAAGGGAGTCCTTTGCCCTCACTGTCCTTCAAGGCCTTCTTGACCTTAGCAACTGGTATACGATAGACTCTGGCTATGTCTTCTTCCTTGTGAACCACCTCAGACCCATAGTAAGGCAAAGTATCTCTGACTGGAACACCCAAAATGCTGGAAATCTCCTCCAAGGTAGGAGCTAAGATGTAGTTTGGAAATACAAAACACTGCAGCAAGGGATCATAAAACTGAAGCAAAGTGTGCAAGCTATCCTTCTGGTCTGCAGTAGGTTTGTCCATGTACTTCAATATCTGACCATACCTCTTTATGAAATTCCATAAGACTTGGTCATTCATCAACCCTGCTAATTTCTGAACACTCTTGACTTCTGGTTGGAGAAAAGTATAATGAACATTCTTTTTCCTTGTAATTCTCTTAACTTCTGTCATCTGGAGAGCTTATAATTACCAGAACTGGGTGCTAACTGTGAGCAACAACCTGAAAAATGGAAACACAAATAGTTAATGCAAGTATGATGCAATGCAAATGAAATACAAGCATATGATCAATCTGGGACCATCTGGATACTGAATACTGAATATTAGGAATCTCTGAATAACTGAAAACCAAGATCCTCTGAGCCATAACCAACTGATAGAAGCTCTCAGAACCAAAAGACCAAGAAATCCAGAACCATAAGGACCAAATCATAACAACGACCACACTGATAATGAGGATATGTAGAGGCCAAGGGTTCCTGCAAACCTGTAAACCCCTCCCAATCTCACTGGTGTGCTCCGGGTCAAACATCACGGACTCTCAAAGCCGAATAGCAATAATACTTTCACCATTTCCAAGAAATGGCTCATGACCAAATTAGGGAATCGGTTTGGCATTATATGCTACACAGGGAGGCCTCAGCTGAGTCCGGAAAAACAAGGTCATCCAATGCAAGTTCCAGGTGGGCCCTCGGGTGCGAATGGGTTTACCACATAATATGGTCTGCCACTGTCACCACTGGAGAGGGATATTTCCACAAGGTTCTCAATGATCGGTCCCCAGATGCACATAACTATCAAGGTTATGAAATGAAAGAGGAAGATCCCAAAATCAAGACATTTCCAAGACGGTCGCAAATCTGGGCGTGGAACTCACTACTACTCCCATGACAAGATCTCATGAGGCCAAAGTGGAACCACTCTAAGTCCTAAGGTGCACTTGAGCCGTGGTAATGAGCTCATCTCACAGAAACAGTATCACCCAAGTCCCACCAAACAGAAGAAATCCAGTCCAGACAGTCCAGTAATAATATATGATGCATGAATATAAGTACTGAAAACTGTAAATAAAGCTATAAATAAACTGTAAATAAACAACAGTAAAATAAACACGCAACAACAAACAATCAACAGCCAAAGAAACAGAAACAAACAAGCGCTAGGAGAGACTCTCAAGGGAACCAGAGATTCTGGTTAGGAATTCCCTAGCAGAGTCGCCAGCTGTCGCTCCCCGGATTTCCATCCTGGTACAAACACGAAAGTGGCGCGGAAATAGGTTAGAGTCGCCAGCCAGGCATTTTAATCCCGAAGGAACAAGAATGGTAATGCTGCACAAACCAGAAGAAAGAAAAGGAAGGACACGGTAGTTCCCCTAACTAGGGGTGGAAAGGATTGCTTGTGTCTTAAGGCTTGAACTGCCTATGTCAATGCTCAGGTGTTGCAGGCTCGGACGACGAGTGTGTAACCGTCTTGCAAAATGACAAGTAGGAGCATTTCGCGGACGGAGCGAAGGAGATGAGAAAAGAATTCCCGAAGGAAAGACGATTATTGTTTGTCCAGTGTTTTTTTAGAAGCTTTTATTGAGTGTGTCACAAGGAAGTGAACTCAAGCTCTTTTCCATGGAATGTGTACTTGTCACTACATTCCAAGATGGAATAATAGAACAAGCACACTCAAGTAAGAAGAAGATCCCCAAAACTTGATTCCAGAGATTAGGGCTTAGGCTCGCTAACTCATTGAATTTATTAAGGGTTTTTGTATTTTTTTGATGAAGAAGTGTTTTTTTATGATTTTCTTGGTGAAGATGGTACCCTGTTCAGACTTGTGCATCACAAGACAAACTTGTACTATCCCAAGATGGGAAGACTACAAGTGTATCATGGAATAAGGCTATTGCACAGGAGACCACTTCAATCTTTATTAAGTGTCTTTTATGATTTTGAGATGAGAGGAGAAGAGAAACAAAAGGATCTCAAAGGTAAAAGTCTAATGGGGGACTAATGAATCCTAAAGTTATCATGCAAAGGTGGTACTAAGGTTAGTGTGGTTTGAAGTCTATCCTAATGAAGAAGAAGGAAAGAAGAAAGAGAAGAATGAAGAATAGAAGAGGGAGGAAGTAAGGCCTAAGCCCTAACAATCACAAGTAAGAGAATAACATGAGGAAAAGAGAAGAGGTAAGACTTGGAGATGTGGGAATCACATCCACACCTCTCACTTACCAAAGCCCCTGAAATGGTTAGTGACATAAGAATAAATGCAACATAAAATGGACATAAGATCAAACCAAATCCACACAACCAGAAGTGAAGTCTTAATCACAAATGCCAAATAAAAATACAAAGCATAAAAATGAGAAGAGGACTATACAAATCAACATGAAGCATTATGAATCACCATGACAAAGCAAAGTAAACATGAGATAACACAAAACAAACTAGACCAAGCACCATCACAAAGTTCAAGACCAGAACCCTAACATGTTAAGAAAGTTCCTAAGGATCATGTAAGATGAAGAGAAGAAGCACACAAAGTCAAGTATTTATATCATGAGAAGTAAAGAAGCAAAAGAAGTGAGGTGAACATGCATAGAAGTGAATGAACTTCAAAAGCAAACAAACAAAAACTTTCTCAAGGCACAAGCATCAACTCAAGACCAGAGGGGTATCAACATCCTAAGAAAGCTCTAAACAACTTAAAGAAGTTGGCACAAGTGCCCTTCTAACCTAAGGATTGAACATGTGACCAAAAGGAAACAAAGGAGGATAGGCAAAGAACAAAAATTCAAATCAATTCAAGTATACATCCAAAAATTCTACAAACTTGCACAAAGACTCCTCAATCACACAATATTGACATGCCAAAAGGAGAGAATGAGAATCAGAAGCTTAGCAATTCAAATAAGGGCTCAAACATGGATTAGGGTTAGAAGACTTCCTGCACAAGTTAGAGACCAAAACCAATTAAGCAAACTTCTAAAAATCAAAATAAAAATCATCAACAAACTACATCTCAACATGAATCCAGAGCAAAAATAACCAGTTCCAAATTCAATTAAATGATCAAGATAGAAAATGTACAAGACAACATGCTTCAAAATGAAATAAAAACAATTAATTAAAAGAAATAATTAATTCCAGTGTGGCAATTAAAAATAAATGAAAAATAAAAATGCCAAAAATTTGAGAAAACTCAAAGGATCAATCATGAATGTTTTTAGAATTTTTGTGAACTTATTACTATTTTTAAAAATTAAAAATCAAACTGAAAACAAAATAAAATAAAAAATAAGCAAATGATCCAAGGAGGTGAGAATAGCAATGGGATTAGTTCAAAATGATTGGGCTTCAGATAACAGGGGGTGCAAAAAGCAGAGGAAGCCCATTAGGTCTGCGCAGGTTCATAACAATTATGGTGGAAAATCAAATAATCAGGAAAAAACCAAAGCCAGTGGATCAAATGGACGCGTGAGATTAAGTCAATCATTTAAACCAAGTCAAACCAACCAAGCAATCAGTGCGTGTGTGCATGGTATCTTTAGTGGGGTGCATCACACAATGCATTATTCAGATTCAAATTTAAAACATAAAATCACGTGAGGGAGAGGTTGGGATTTTAATGCGTTGTCACACTGCCAACCGTCCAGATGAGAGATCCAAGGGCTCATGTTCATCTTCTTCATACAAACAAAGTCCAAAATCCGGTGACCGGAGCCCTAGCTCCGGCATCGGAAAATTCATCCATAAGAACAAACCATCACATAAATCATTCAAACTACCAAGATCAAACAATTAAACCAAGCTGAATCCAAATATGACAACAAAATTCACAATGGATCAAAGATTAAGCCAGATTGAAGACAAACAAATCTGATCATCAAATTTCAAATCAACATAAAACATTCAATACTCAATCATTTTTGAATCTAAACATTCCAGAATCATCAGCACAACGAGCAAATCACAATGCATACATTTAATTTCAAATCTAGATCCACGAATTTCAGAGCATACCTGAACTTGCAGCTCCTTCAAAACAACAAGATAAGATCCCTCCCGGTGCAGATCTGCTCCTTTTAACTTCTTATTGCAAAATAAATGCAAAAGAAGCCTTGAATTCTCCTAGATCTTGAGATTTGAAAGCAACTGCACTTGAATGGCACCTCTTGAAATATGAAGTTTTAGCTTGAATGAACGTGTGCAATGTGATCCTTATGGTTCAAGGAAGAAGAATATGTGAAGAGATTATGAAGTGAGTGCTTGAGGAGAGAAATTTGAAAAGAAATGCAAGAGAGCAAGAGAATGTGAATCTGAGAAATGAGAGAGCCTCCTCACGAATTCAGTGCATGCTTTTCTTTTATATCCCTTGTCTTTTCACCTGATTAGGGTTTATGGAGTAAACGTGGCATGAGGAGTGTGATTGAGGTGCATTTGCAAAATTGCATGAAAAGTGTGATGATGTGAATTACTCGTGCAGACCTCTCTCCTTGTGCACATGCTACTCTCATTCCATCCCTTGATCACCCTTGAATCAATCTTGGCCCTTGGATATAAGCTGATCATGCTTTGTGAATGTTTTTGCCTTTTTGCATTTAGAGAAATATCTTGTACCTCATGCACGAATTTTGAACTTTCTCTTGGGCCAAATGTGTTTCATGCCATGCCTTGTGATACTATGACCTCATTTTGGCCATAAAATAACTTGGAAATGATGTACATGAGTTCTTGCATTTGGATGAAACTTGGAAATCAAAGCATGCCCTAAAAATCAAGTAATTTTCGAAGGCCTTATCTCATGATCCATGAGGGATATGAAAATGTACTTATACTTTTTGAAAATGGGAGGACCTAACCTTCAACTTTCATGTTTAATGGCAACTCATTTGAAGCTTTTTTCACCATGTTATGAGTCTTTGAAAATTAGGGCAAAAAAGTTGCCAAAATTAGAAAGTTCCATGACAAACCACATGCCAAAAATGGAAAACTCCTCAAAAACCTTTGATTCTTGATCTTTGACCTTGCCAAACCTCTTTTAAGGTTATAAGAACATCCATTGTCTTGAAAAAATAGGGTTGGACCCTTTAAATTCTCACAATTGACTTCTAGAATGCACAGTTGACCAATTTCTTCTTTTACAAGCAACTGATAAAATACCTGACTTCCATAAGGAGTTTTCTCACCAAATTTCATCCCTAGGATCCTCTTATCATATGAAAGACTTTTCCCAAATGAAATGGCCAAAGTCACAAAGTTTTCATGCTTGAAAGTGAAACCCTAATTTGGGATCATTGTGTATGAGCTTGCCCTAGCTTGAATTCCCTGATGATCTCCCAACCTCTTGGGCTTTTGTGACTAATCTTGCACTTGTGAATGCCATGTAGACTCCTCATAGGACTTGGAAAAATCCACCGGGCCTCTTATTATAGCTTGAAATGCCTCAAATCCCTCCACAGATGATCATATGCCCAATGCTAGGTCATGAGAATGTTATGTCTCATCTTTCCATGCAAAGATGTCAAGGATATGATATTCTTATGATGATTATAGTATGATGATGATGCTTAAAAAAAGAAGAGGGCAAATTTGGGGTGTTACACCAAGCTCCGTGGGTTATGACAGATTGGAATTTATTGGAAGAGAAATTTCTTGAAAGGTATTTCCCTCAATCTCGATTCATGGGAGCAAAGACGGCCATTGCGGTTTTCAATCAAGGAAGCAATGAGTCTTTGAACGAGGCTTGGGAGAGGTACAAATAAATGTTGAGAAAATGCAAAGGCCATGGGTTTGATGATCTTACTCAAATCCACATTTTTCTAAATGGACTTCAATCTCAACACAAGACACTTTTGGATGCTACCGCTGGTGGTTCTCTCATGTCAAAAACGGCGGATGAGGCTATAGTCATAATCGATCGTATGTCTCTCAATGATCTTCAAAGTCAACATGATCATAGTCATTCACAACGGAAGCTGGGAGTTCTTGAATTAAATACAAATGATGTTATCGTTGCCCAAAACAAGGTGCTTTATCAACAAGTGGAGTTATTAACCCAACAAATGGCCAAGCTTCCACAACAAATGAAAGAAATGCAAGGATCTCAATCAAGACATCAAGTGGCAAAGTGTGAATTGTGCCAAGGTGACCATCCCACCGGTTTTTGTCCTCCTTTTGAAGAAGTAAGTTATGTGAACAACAACAATCAAGGTTATCAAAGGCCACCGCAACAATACAACAATTCTTATCCAAGGAACAACCAAGGGTACCAACAACAACAATCAAGATTTAACAATAACAACTTCCAACACCAAAATCCATATCAAAACCCCAATCCTCAAGTCTAACAACCACAAGGCGGAAGTTCAAAATTAAAAGACACCTTAACTCAATTCATGAAAGCTTCCATGGCTAATAAAAAAAGTAATGAAGCAGCCATAAAAAATCTCGAAAACCAAGTTGGGAAACTTGCGAAGCAATTAGCCGAAAATCAAGCGGGACCATCTTTTTCTGCAAACACCCATGTTAATCCGAAGGAGCATTGTAAGGCCGTTGTTCTTAGAAGCGGGAAGGAAATGAGTCCACCAAAAGAGAAGAAAGATGGTGTTGTAGAGGAGAGTGTGATGAAAAAAAAATTGTGGAAGTAGTTGAAAAGGAGATTGATGATTGCGAAGTAGTCGAAAATACGAAAGTGGGTGATGAGAAAGGAAAAGAAGGGAGTAAAAGAGTGAAGAAAGGGAAGGAAGTGATTACACAAATTCCTACCAACATGCCTTATCCTCATGTTCCATCAAAGAGGGAGAATGAGAGGCAATATGCTCGGTTTATGGATATCTTCAAACAACTTCAAATCAATTTGCCAAGTTTTTGAAGGATATTCTCTCAAAAAGACGGAAGTACACGGAACCAGAAATGGTTGTTCTAGCGGCAAATTGTAGTGTGATTATCCAACGTACCCTTCCAAAGAAAGAAGTCGATTCGGGACGTGTAACTTTGCCGGTCACCATTGGCAATATGTTTGTCGGGAATGGTCTTATTGATTTGGGGTCAAGCATCAACCTCATTCCTCTTTCCATTGTTAAAAGACTTGGAAACATTGAAATCAAGGGAATAAGAATGACTCTTCAACTAGCCGACAAATCTACTACTCACCCCATTGGGGTAGCTAGAGATGTCTTGGTGAAAGTGGACAAATTTTTCTTTTCGGTGGACTTTATTGTGATTGATATGGAAGAGGATGACGATGCCCCTTTGATACTTGGCCGACCCTTCATGAAAACGGCCCGTATGATGATTGATGTAGATGATGGTCTAATGAAGGTGAGGGTGTTGAATGAAGAAGTTACCTTCAACTTGTTTGAAGTGATGAAGCACTCCAAAGATAAACATGATAGCTTCAGAATTGACGCTTCCGATATGGCTATTTTGGAGGTGGCAACACATATTCATGTAGACACTCCATTAGAGCTAGTCTTAAGAGAAAGAGTTAACACTCTCACTAGTGAAGAGGAAAAGGAGCTTGAAGAGTGTGTGAAGGAGTTGGAAGTTCTTAAAGAATTACAACCGTGGGAGGTGGCGATTGAAAAATTTATTAGGGAGAAAAATGATGATAGAGTGAAAGTTGAATTGAAGGTGCTACCTATAAACCTAAAATATGCTTTCTTAGATGAGAATGGAAGAAAACCGGTAATCATTAGCAATGAATTGTCTTCCAATGAAGAATCACGTTTGGTAGAGGTGCTAAAGAAAAATCAAGGAGCTTTAGGGTGGGCTCTTTCCGATTTAAAGGGAATAAGCCCATCTTATTGTATGCACAAGATTCTTATGGAGGATGATTTCAAAGTTGTGGCGCAACCTCAACGCCGGTTGAACCCAACAATGAAAGAAGTGGTTAGAAAGGAGGTAGTGAAACTACTTGATGCAGGGATGATTTACCCAATTTTGGATAGTCCTTGGGTTAGCCCCGTTCATGTGGTACCTAAGAAAGGAGGAATAACCGTTGTGAGAAACGAAAAGAATGAGCTCATACCGACTAAAGTGGTGACGGGATGGCGAATGTGTATAGACTATAGGCGTTTAAACACGTCTACTAGAAAAGATCATTTCCCACTACCGTTCATGGATCAAATGTTTGAGAGATTATCCGGACAAGAGTTCTATTGCTTTTTGGATGGGTATTCGGGATACAACCAAATTGCGGTTGACCCGGCGGACCATGAGAAGACGGCATTCACATGCGCGTTTGGAGGTTTTGCATATAGGAAAATTCCGTTTGGGTTGTGTAATGCACCAATAACTTTCCAACGATGTGTCCAAGCTATCTTCTCCGATTTGATTGAAAAAACGATGGAGGTGTTTATGGATGATTTATCGGTGTTTGGAGCATTATTCGATTTGTGCTTGAGGAATTTGGAGGAAGTTCTTGAAAGGTGTGTGAAGACAAACTTGGTGCTAAATTGGGAGAAATGCCATTTTATGGTAAAAGAAGGTATTGTGCTAGGATACAAGGTGTCTTCGAAAGGATTAGAGGTAGATAAAGCGAAGGTGGAAGTTATCTCAAAGTTGCCGCTTCCAACAAATGTTAAAGGGATACGGAGCTTTTTGGGACATACGGGGTTCTATCGGAGATTTATCAAAGATTTTGCTAAAGTGGCCAAGCCACTTAGTAATTTGTTGAACAAAGACCAGGTATTTCTTTTTGATGAACCTTGCCTTTTATCTTTTCAAACTTTGAAAGAGAACCTAGTTACCGCTCCAATAATCACAGCACCTAATTGGACTTGTGATTTTGAACTTATGTGAGATGCTAGTGATTATGCTATTGGAGAGGTTCTAGGGCAAAGAAAGGAAAAAGTTTTTCATGCTATACACTACGCAAGCAAAGTGCTTAATGAAGCACAAGTGAATTATGCCACAACTAAAAAAGAATTGCTTGCGATAGTGTACGCGCTTAAGAAATTTCGTTCTTATTTGATCGGTTCTAAGGTTGTTGTCTACACTGACCATGCCGCAATAAAATTTCTGCTCACCAAACCGGATTCTAAGCAAAGGCTTATCCGTTGGATCCTCCTTCTTCAAGAGTTTGACTTAGAAATTAAGGATAAGAAGGGATCGAAAAATTTGGTGGCGGACCATTTGTCGCGGCTCGTCAACGTGGACATCACAAAGAAAGAAAATGAAATCCGAGAAGAATTTTCGGATGAAAAAATGTACATGGTGCAAGTTAGGCCTTGGTTTGCCGATTTTGCAAATCATAAGGCAACAGGTTGGATACCCAAAGACCTAACTTGGAACCAAAAGCGGAAATTCTTGGAGGATGCCCAATACTATGTATGGGATGAACCGTATTTGTTCAAAGTTTGTAGGGAATATTTGCTAAGGAGGTGTGTGACGAGTGATGAAGCTAAGAGTATACTTTGGCATTGTCACAATTCTCCATATGGAGGGCACTTTAATGGACAAAGAACGGCCACCAAAATCCTCCAATCGGGATTTTATTGGCCGACAATCTTCAAAGATGCTAACCTCCATGCGAGGAATTGTGATGAATTCCAAAGATCCGGTGGGATAAGCAAAAAAGATGAAATGCCCCTTCAAAATATGCAAGAGGTATAAGTTTTCAATTGTTGGGGCATTGATTTTGTTGGCCCATTTCCACCCTCCTTTACGAATGAGTACATTTTGGTTTGCGTGGATTATGTCTCAAAGTGGGTAGAAGCCATTGCTTCACCGAAGGCCGATGGAAAAATAGTGATCAAGTTTTTAAAGAAAAATATTTTCTCCCGTTTTGGCACACCTCGTGTATTGATCAGCGATGGAGGGTCGCACTTTTGTAATGCACCGTTGGAAAATGTTTTAAAACATTACGGTGTATTGCACAAAGTAGCAACTCCTTACTGTAAACACCCCAAATTTTCCTTCACTAAGTTCATACCATGGCTTGTGATCTTTCATATTTGCATTAGTTTAAGCATATCATATCATAATGCATTTTGTGTTTCACTGCATAGTTCAAGTTCATCTGCATCTAGGGTTTGTGATCTGAGCAATCCAAGATTCATTTGAGCCACTCCAAAGGCCATTAATCATTACAAGAGGGTCCATGTATGTTCAATCATCATATTATATCCCTCAAAGATCAAGGAAGTCAGAAAATCACAAGAACTGGCAAAATATGGAAGCAGAGCCAGGGTTTCACTACACAGATAACCTGAAATTAGGGTTTTGGTTTCAGAGGCCATAACTCCAAATTTTTTGGCCATTCTTGTTTCTAAGGGTCTCAATATGTTATAAGGGTCATGTGTACCAAGTTTTATGAAGAAATTCATTGTGGAAGTCATCTATTCAATGGGTAACTTCTTGAGCAAGTCAGAGCAAAATCAGGGCATCTGAGGCCCCCACCCATGGACCCAAAGTGGATTTTTCATCAAATTGAAGTTATATGATATTTATTTGATCATTGAAGTGCTTGGAAGTTCATAAAATTGAAGAAAAGTGAGCTAAACCAAAAGTTGCCAAAAATGGAAATGACTTGTAATGTAAACTTTCCATTTTGGGAAAGTTTTTCAACCTCCTCTTTCTCAACCAAAAATGCTTCAAATGAAAAATTGTTGGTCATGAAAGTTGTAGATTGGATCATTCCATTTTCAAAAAGTACAAGAACAAGTCCTAATTCATTATGGAACTCAAGTTATGGCTTGTCAATGTTGGCAAAAATCACATAATTTTCAAGAATGCACCAAAGAGGATTTTTTGCAAAACCACTTGCCAAGTTATTTTGTGACTTCAAACACACTTCTAAGCATCATAAAAACATTGTGCATTGTCTAAAAATCAAAATTTCCCAAAGAATCTCAAGTTTTCATGCCTTGCCCATGAAGAAATCACAAAAGGGGCAAATCTTCATAAAATTGCAAAATGACATAGAACCTTTCATCCATTTGCTGAATTGCCTCAAAACCAGTTCTATGGACCTCCTTGATCTCAGCTGCACCAAGACATGACCTTGTACCATTTCTGTCCCAGACCATACCTCAAGTACAAACTTTATTGACTTTGTGCAAAAACACCCATACCAATCACCACAGTCCACCACCCACTCTCTGCCCAACCAGGACTCTACAAGCATGCTTCAAGGATTCATTTTCATAAGACACACAAGCTAAGAGCTCCAAGAACTCAGCATTCCACAAAATCACTCCTCTTGCAAATTCTTTCGAAACTCTCTGCTCACACACTTAAACTCTAAACAAATTTCACCATTCATCTCAAAATCATCCACTGAACACAAAGCAACCATTAAAACAACAGAAAACACCCCATAACCAAAACACGATTCTTGGCCAGTTGAAGTGCAATCACATAAACCAGCCAAAACAAACTCCTTCCAAGCCTCAAATCTTCTTCAGGAAGATCATTGGAGTGAGTTTGCACAAGAGAGGTGGCCAGAAAGCTCCAAACTGAGGAAGCTCAAGCTCAGGTAACTTCTTCAAACTTTTTTTTTCCAGAAGTGCTATTTTAAGTGTTTAGATTGTTCTTCATGCTTTGATGATCTCCATGATATGTTTACTTTTGAGAATGGTTGAGAAATGAGCTTGTATGCGTGTTCTGAAAGTTTTTCCATTTTTGAGTTTTCCTTCGAATCTTGATTATGAGCCATGATAAATTTGTTTTGAGATTGAATTTGTGTTTAAGAAGGTGAGAGGGTTTAATCTGGAGCTTTAGAGCTCCAGAAATGACCTAGGGGGTGAGGTTTTGGGTTTGCTCAGGGAGGAGCTGGCCGGAGAAGATGATCGGAGGTCTTCTCCGGCCACCTGAAAGTAATTAAATGTCTAATTAGGGTTTAGGGTTAAGTTTAAACGTGATCCTTTGGATTTGATCTGCCCGCGTGTTTGGATGGCCTGGATTAATTGTTAAAACCCTAATCTTTTAATTAATATTAATTAATTAGGTTTAATTAATAAAATGCCAGATTGAACCACAGCCTTAGGATTACGCGCGTAGTCAACTTTATTTCCCCAGCTTTGAATGTGAGCCCTCAGATCAGATTACTTCTGTTTTATTCAGTTTTTAATTCATTTTTTCTCATTTATTTTGCATCATTTATTAAAAATACTTAGAAAATCCTAAAAATATTTTCCTTTTGCATTTTCATTTCAAATATTTTTCTCAACCAGAAAAAATTTTAATTTTAATTTTTTGCATTAAAAAAATCATTTTAAAAACATTTAAATGTTTATTTTAATTAATTAATGGAAATTAATTAATTAAAATATCATTTAGATTTCTAAAAATTCCAAAAAAATTCACATTGCATCTTAGGACATTTAGAAACATTATCATGCCATTCATACAAATTTATTTTTGGTTTTGAATCATCTTTGACATTTTTCTTGAATGTAGGGTTCATAAAAATCCTATTTTTGAACCCTAACTTCAAGAATTCTTTTCTGCCTAACCATGAATTGTATGAAATTGATTCTTTTTGCATTGATCTTCATATAGGATGTAGTATCTAGCATAATTTTGTCATGAATTTCTTTTGCATTTTTGATTTGATTTGCATTTTTTTCCCTTTAGGTGCCTTAAAACCCTAGATAACTTAGAAAAATCACAACTTTCATTAGGTTAAGAGTTAGGTCCTCTCCTTTGGGGTGTGATATCATATGGGGTTAAGGTTCCTTTGAGTGAATTTTCAATTTTTTATCTTATTATTTGCTTCTGTTTTTGACTTTTGCATCTCATGTTGCATAAAAACCCTAATTTCTCATGTTCATTTGCATACTTCTTGCATATGCATTCATTCAAGAACTTGCCATGACATTTCATGCATTCACATGACATCCAAGACATCATAGGACACATTAGAACCATGCTTGATCATTTCTTCATCCATTTGCCATTTTATGCATTCATTTCATTCCATGAACTTTCATGTGTTTTCATGCTTCCTACATGCTTCATTTGCATTCTCATCTCTTGTATGATCATCCATAGCACTTGAAATACATTTGCATCATCTCTTAGCATCATTTACATCATTAATATGCTTCTGGTTTTGGTTTGCATCTTTGAATACATGTCATTTTCACTTCATTCCTTTCTTTATGCTAACCATTTCAGGTGGTAAGTACTTTGAGAAGTGAATTTGCCTTCACTTCTCACTTCTCTTCTCTTTCTCTCTTATGCATCATTGCTGCATTTTGCTTTTGCTTTAGAGTGAGCTTGCTCATTCATGTCCTTCCTTCACTTTCTTTCTTCAAGTAACTTATCTTCTTAAGTGAAGAAAGTTAGCTTGTTTGTTCTGCTTCTCCTCCTTTCATCTGCTTTTTCCATTGGTGGCTTCTCTGAAGATCTCTTGCAAGCCTTATAAACCATAGGAACACCCAAGCATGACAATTATTAGGGTTTTGATTAGTCCCCCATTAGTTTTACCTTTGTGTCTTCTTTTATGTCTCTCTTCTCATCTCATAATCAGAGACTAAACCTTTAAGGTTTTAAGGCTTTGTGATTAAGATTATGCCTGCATCCTTCTCTTAGGATGGATTGTATAACTTTAATCCTGAGTGTTAAACCCTTAATGTGTTTAAATCTCTTAATCAATCCATCTTAATAATCACTAAGACAATAGCTTGTAACTTGGGCCTTGCATTAGGGTTCTAATTCTTCCTTAATTGGTTAAGAAGGACTAACCCTAGTGTTAATGGACAAGTCCCCCTCAAGTTGTCTTACAAACCATAAAATTCATTTCTTAATCTTACCATTAACTAAAATCCATTTTAATAAAGGATTTGTTTTGTCATGAGGTTAATCCCTAATCATGGATTAAGTTGAGGTATCTTCCTCAACTTAAATGTTCTCATCTATTATCCTTCTATTAGGATGGTGTAATGAGTCCATTAAATCCTTGATTATGGCTTAAACTCATTACTTAACACTAAACAAAAACTCCAAAAACATCTAAATAATCACAAGTAGGTTAATGATCTTAATCCTACATCATGGTAATTAAGTTTGAGGTGTTTACTTCATACTTAAGGTATTCTCATTACCCCTAATCAGAGGGAGGATGTGATGAGTTTTCTAATCCTTGGTTTAGGCTTAAGCTCATTAACTTATGAAAAACACAAAAAGCAATAAAAGATCGAAAACACCAAAAACAAACAATAATCGTCTCCTCCGGGATTCTTTTCTCATCATCTTCACTCACAAACAAGAACTCGCTTCTTCCGTCTAATGCAAGACAGTTAGCACTCGGGCCAGACGAGTCATACACTTGAGCATAGACAAGAAAGCAGTTCATCAATCAATTTATCTTTCAGTCTCTTTGAGTCGAACTACGGTGTTCTAACTTCCTCATTGCACCAGAGGATACGTAGGCATAACTTAACTGTTATCGAACAAAAGTCTCTGTGTCTTCCCCCTCTTTCAGCATTCCTTTTAAGCCTCATTCCTGAGCATTTCACTTCACTTTCTTGCACTGACACTTGTACATTCTTTTCCAGCTTTTGCACTCAGATAGCACATACACTACCCCTTTAAACACAATCTTTTAAGCGTGGATCCCGTCGAGTATGACGGACAATCTGGGTGCTAATACCTTCCCAGGTTGTAACCAACCCCCTTTCTCAGTTTCTCTGGTTCGCGACCGTCTTTTCCATATCTTTCCAGGTTTATGCAGCATTACCTTTCCTTCGGGATAAAAATGCCTAGCTGGCGACTCTTTTCAGTTCACTCATTTCCTCCTTTCGCTGACCGCTCGTGTCTGTACCCTATCTGACCCGGTGTCATTTGGTGGTAGAGACAACTTGGCGACTTTGCTTGGGAAATCCTTATATTGCAACCAGGGCTTCTGGTTCTTTTTGTGGGTTCCTCCTAGCGCTTGTTTTATTTATGTTTACGGGGGTGTTATGTGCTAATTGTGTTTGTTTATTTGCTTTATTTATCGCTTTATGTACAACTTTATTTATTGCTTTCATTTACAGTTTTTATACTTCATACTGTCAATATCATTGTGCTGGATCTGGTTTTCCTTGGTGGGTGGGGTTTCATTGAGAGAGTAAGGTCCTATACCTGGGACCTGAGTGACACCTAGGCTAAACTGGCTTCATATTCTTTCCCATTCCATTTCGGTCTGGTGCAGGAATATGAAACACAGTTCAAACATAGGTTTCTTCTTGAGAACTCTGTGCTACAGATTTCCTGTAGTACTAGGGCTGTCTGGGAAGCCTGCTAAGTCTGGATGACCTTTATATTGACCTTCAGAATCTAGGGTGAATTAGAGGAGGATCTTTTATAGTTATTGTAAACACTGTACCTCCGGGTTAGAAGTGTTTACACTTCTCATAACCGATCCAAGTCTGAGGATCTTTGTTCTAGAACATTACATGTGAGGGGGTTGGGTTGTTTATAGGTTTGCAGGAACCCTTGGCCACATCATACCCTGTTACTGGTATTGTTTTAAGAATGCATCACTTTGGACTATTCTTGTGATTACCCCGGATTTGTGACTCTTTATTTGAGTCCCCCACCTGGTTACTAGATTTCTAAACCTCCATCTGGACTTATGAACATACATGGAATTTTACCAAGGAAGATAATCAGATCCAGCTTTTGATCACAAACCCTTTTGCATATCATTTGCATACATCATTTCTGCATCATTTAACATTTGCTTATTTGTTTTATAGGGTATCCATCTTCATATTTGGTTTGGTTTTGACCCCTTCTGCTACTCAGACTGCTTCAGTTTTCTTCTCCAGCAATCTCCATCAATTTATCAGTGATCCTCCTCCAGCTATTTGCATCAGAGACCCACCTCCAGCATCTCAATCAGTGACCTTCATCAGCAGTTGTCTTCAGCTTCTTCATCAGCACCCATGGACACTTCAAGGAAGAGTAACATCTCTTACCACTTCTTTGAGCCCACCTTGACTGGCATCAGGCAGGTCCAGTCCCTCATCACACCTGACCATATCCCACTATTTAGAGAGCACTATGGGGGCATATTAGACATGGTCATGGATTTAGATGCATCTCAGAGGAGCATGATCCATACTTTCTTGTAGTTCTATGATCCTCCACTCAGATGCTTCACATTCCATGATTTCCAGATGGGACCTTTGCTAGAAGAGTTTTCCTTGTTGATTGGAGTTCCTATCAGGAGAGGGATCCCTTTCAACCCAGAGATGACTGCTCCCAGAAATGAAGACATTGCCAGGGCATTGCATTTGGAGCCTGCCATCATTGATCAGAATATGACAACCAAAGCTGGAGTTCCAGGCCTCCATCTAGACTTCTTGATCTCCCAGGCCACCCTGAAGGCTGCAGTAGGGGAATGGAAGGCTGTCTGTGCACTTTTAGCCCTCAGTATATATGGGGTTATCTTGTTTGCAGATGAGCCCAGGTTTGTGAGTAAGAATGCCATCCACCTGTTCTTGCTGAGGATCCCAGTGCCTACATTGCTAGGAGACTTCTACTACTCAGTACATCAGAGGAATGAAAAGCAAAGAGGGAAACAGGTCAGATGCTGTGCTCCTCTGTATTACTCTTGGCTGCTCAGACACTTGCCAAAGTCAGACACTTTCCTGAACCCCCATTAGCTGAAGAATTGGGCTAAGAGGTTCATTGCCTTGACATCAGATGACATCAAATGGTGCACCCAGAGCACCAAAGGCAAGGACATTATTACCAACTGTGGGCAGTATCCTAATGTGCCTTTGATAGGAGTGAAAGGTTGCATCAACTACAACCCTTTACTGTTTAAGAGGCAATTAGGATATGCTTTGGTTCATCCTCCCAGAGGACAAGATTTGGATGAGACTCTTTACTATGAAATCCACCTAACTCTGCTGTTGTCAGACAAGCTGCCTGGGCTTGGGATAACATTCAGACCAAAGGGAAAACCATCCTTGGAAAGTGCAACAACATTGCTTCAGCCCAGTATTCTGATTGGTCCCGTACTAGAGCTCAGATCACTCGTATTCCTTTCACCTTGGAAGATACACCTGGACCTTCTATAGTGCAACCTACAGCAACTGTTAGCCTGGAAGAGTTTGAAAAGCTGAAGGAGAGGAACACTCAGCTAGCTGAAGCCTTGAAGAAGACTCTCTGGGAGAGAAATGACAGTCGTCTGGATAATAAGAGATTGAAAAGACTCAGGATTGAGCATTTGGCCAAAATTGAAAAGACAGATGACTACATCAGGAAGGCAAGAAAAGGGGAGTTAGTTCTGAAGAATGCTTACAAGGAGGCAAAGACTCAGAAGGCTAGGGCAGAGCATTATCTGGAGGAGAGCCAGGCTAGGTGGATCAGGATCACTGAAGCCCGTGCACAAGAAGACCAAAGGACTCAGGCTAAGATAGAGCAGGTGGAGGCTAGTGAGAAGAAGCATCAGGAAGCTTTGTTGGCAGCTCAGAAGGAGATATCTGAATTGAAACTCCGGGCGGGGTTGAAAAGGTCAAAGGATCAGGACAAGCATAAGAAGTTATCCAGTGCCATTGCTACCAGGAACCTCCTCATCAGGACTATTACAGAGCACCCAGCGGGTCCAGTGACTGAGGCCCTCCTGAAGGAAGTCAGGGAGGATGACTTTGGATTGAATGTCTGATCCTTTTGCTTGTATTTCTTTCTTTTGATGTACTTTTCTTCTGATTGTTGTATTTTGACCCACCACGGGCATGTATTGTAAACAAACTATGTATTTTCATCCTTTGTAATATATCAGTTTGTTTTATTTATTGGTGGGCTTTATCAATCAACATCATCAGCATTTCCTCGAGGTCTGGAAAGGTCAAAACCAAAAAAAAAAAACCAAACCGGATACCCTTGGAAGACAAATAAGCATATTGCATTGCATACTAACATTTTCTTTGTTTTGTAGGTTTTTGTTTTATTGCTATTTCTCACTTTGTTGTGGTTTCAGGAAACATTGCTCGCAGAAGAGTGTTCCCTGTCAACAGAATACACCGGTACCCGACGAGAAACAACCTTCCGGGCATTCAGATGGATCAAGTACATCAGGACTTGAATGAAGTAAGGACCCAAATGGCTAATGAAACGGTTGCGATGAGGAATCAAATGACCCAATTCATGGCTGTGATGACTGGCTTAGCTCAGAGCCAGGAAATGCTAAGGGAGTTGGTAGAAAGACAAACTCCTGATGAACACCATCCCGGTACAGGAGGTACCAGTAATAATGATCGCGGGCAGCCTCGCATTGATCCACCGGAGTTTGGGCCTCATCTAAACCCAGATGTTAATATCACAAGGAATACTCAAGGTAACACTGCTGGAGGTAGGATCTTGCAAGAGGATCCTCAGGAAGAGTAGTTCACAGTTATTGGGGCTGGGGATGAAGTTTACGACCGAAGGCTGGATGAGATTGCTGAGAAACTGAGGTCTCTTGAATCCCAGAATTCCCTAGGCTTTGATGTAATGGACATGGGGCTGGTGGATGGGGTGAGAATTCCTCACAAGTTCAAACCCCTGTGCTTCGAAAAATATAATGGTACCTCCTGCCCGCGTACTCATCTGCAGTCTTTCTTGGGGAGACTCAAAGCTTATACCATGGACGAGAAGTTATGGATGTTCTATTTTGAGGACAACTTGACTGGAGCATCAAGAGAATGGTATTTGCATCTGACCAGGGCCACTATAAGATGTTGGAAAGACTTGGCCGAAACCTTCATCCGTCAATACCAGTACAATCTAGACATGGCTCCCAATAGAACCCTTCTAATGGGCATGTCTCAGTCTTCAAGGGAAAGCTTCTGGGATTATGCTCAGAGGTGGAGGCAGCTTGCTGCTACTGTCCAGCCACCCATGTCTGAACAGGAAATGGAAGACATGTTTATGAATACCTTGCAGGGAACTTATATCGACCGACTTGCTGCATTCTCCTCCACTAGCTTTGCTGATGTAGTCATAGCTGGGGAGAGAATAGAGAGTCTTCTGAAGATGGGAAAAATCTCTGACAACGGTGCAAGTTCTTCCAACAATACAAGAAAACCTTTTCCAGGACCCCGAAGGACGGGTGAAACAAATGCTATTCATGCAGGCAGGGGAAGACCCCAATATTCTCACAGATCAGTATCAGCCGTTACTATCCCGGCTCCAGATCTACAACAACCACGTTTTCCTCAACAACATCAACAACAACAACACTATCAGCAACAACCGCACTTTCCGCAACAAAGATCATACAACAATAACAATAACAACCAACAGCAGCGCCCCTTTCAACAGAGGCCATCTCAAGCAAATAGGGTGATTGACCCCATTCCTATGCCATATGCCTCCCTACTGCCACAACTCCTGAAGCTCAACCTGGTTGAGTTAAGGACGTTGGCTCCACCAGATCCTCTCAACCTCCCGAAGAATTATGATGCCAATGCTAGGTGTGCCTTTCATTCCAACACACCTGGTCACAATACTGAGAAGTGTAGAGCCTTTCAAATGAAGGTTCATGATCTGGTCGATTCCAAAGCTCTCAACTTCGCACCTCCTCCAAATGTTACCAGAAATCCTATGCCTAGTCATGGTGGGCCCAGGATTAATGCCATAGAGGAGGACCAACCATCTGCACTGATTGATAGTGTTGCACATATTCGAACGCCGCTGGCAGAAGTCAAAGCTCAACTCTTAAGATGCCTGGTGTTCCCAGGTTGTGAGGCCTGCTGCAAATCTTGCAAGACTGCTATTAATGGTTGTGAGAGGCTAAGGCTTGGCATAGATGGCCTTATCAGAGAGGGAATTTTGCAAATTACCACAACGGCGTCTACAACATCAACAACTCTTTCTTCAGCAACAATAGATCCTCCTACAACTGCAACAACCATTGTTCCCACTGATTCATCCACAACTCCAGCAATCACTCCATCCATTATTTCAACAAACCAAAGTTCAGCTACACTTACTTCTACAACGTCAACACCCATCTTATCAACGGAATCACCTACAACGCCAATAAACGCTAACGGAGATGTTTCAACGGTCACAATCTATTATGACCCGGCAACTGTTCATCCCAACAACAATTTTCAACAACAAACTGCAACACCTACTGTCAGATCTCCAGTCACAATCTATTACGACCCGCATACCATCATAGTTCCTTCCGCTGCAGCAATCAGCCCAGTCACCATTACGGTACCTGGACCCGTTCTTTATGAAAGCATTAATGCCTTACCTTGGAACTACGGCTCTGATCTCTACTGCGACGGAAAGAAGATCACTCTAGATTCACCAACCTCCTCACCACAAGTTGACAATGTTGGGGGAGGCGGAGGCTTCACCCGAAGCGGACGCCTTTTTGCCTCACAAATATCGAGACCCAATGCTGAAGCAGAGGCTGTTGCTAAAGCAAAAGGGAAGAGTGTGGTACTCGAAGAGCCAGTTGTTAAAGAAACTCCACAGACGTCTTTTGACCAAGAGGTAAATGAGTTTATGAGAATAATCAAAAAGAGTGATTACAAAGTGGTGGACCAGCTTCATCAGACGCCCTCCAAAATCTCTATCTTGTCATTGTTGTTCCGAAGCCCATAAGAATGCACTTCTGAGGGTCCTGCACGCAGTCTACGTGCCGGAAGAGATCACGGTTAATCAGCTGGAAACAGTGGTTGCAAATGTTAACACTAGTCATGGACTGGGCTTCACAGATGCTGATTTAACGACGGAGGGACGCAATCATAACAAGGCTTTACACATCACCTTAGAGTGCAAAGGTGTTGTTCTTTCTCATGTGCTGGTAGACACTGGGTCCTCGCTAATGTCCTCCTAAAGAAAGCCTTGTTGAAGCTGGAATATGATGGTTTGGCATTACGTCCAAGTAACTTGGTGGTAAGAGCGTTTGATGGCTCTAAGAGATAAGTGCTTGGAGAGATTGAATTACCCGTGGTGATTGGCCCACAAGTCTTTAAAACTACTTTCTTCGTGATGGACATTCAGCTGGCCTACAGCTGTTTGTTGGGTAGACCCTGGATTCACGCCGCTGGCGCTGTTACATCTACCCTTCACCAGAAATTAAAATACGAGTGGGATGGCCAGATCATCACAATCTGCGGGGAGGAAGACATTTTCGTTAGCCAGCTGGCTACTTATAAGTACATTGAGATGGATGGGGAGATCCACGAGACTATGAGCCAGGGGTTTGAGGCCCTTAACGTCAATGAAGCAACTGTTGTGTCTGGAACTTCTATCGCTTCATATCAGCAAGCCCGGAAGGTTGTTGAAGAGGGTAACGCCAGAGGCTGGGGCAAACTGTTGCCAGTAGAAAAGAAAGAACACAGATTCAGGTTGGGTTACAGACCAATCCGACAAGATCAATCAGAGGCTGCCAAGGAGCCCAAATTTGTCAGTGGGGGGATGCTCACCCCAGATGCTGTGAACAATCTGGAAGACGAGGAAGAAAGCGACCGCAACCTGGAGAACTAGATACGTCCAAGGATCCCGGGGAACCAAGTCTCTAATTGGTCTTCCCAGGAAATTATAAGGGTTACTCCTGCAGAGTAATTATTATTTCCTATCCTTTTAAGCATGCATCAAGTCCTGCATCTTGCCCAAGGTGTCAGGACTCATTTTGTAATAGGGCCATATTGTATTTTATGCAAATGATTAATCAATGAATATCAGGACATCTTTTGCAAACGAGTCTCTTTTTTCGCTCACTGTCTTTTCATTTTTTCACTTTTGTACAAAACAATAAAATGACAATGTTTTCAAAATAAACAACTTCATTTTCACTTTTTCTAAACAAGATTAAAACTGATCACTAAAATGAACCAATCTCAACCCTTGCAGAAATTGTCCTCCAGATTGCACCGACAACATCACTGCTATGACCTTGTACGACTTCGACAATCCGATTAATCAAACTGATGAAGGGGTTAAAGAATACTACGAGTTACCTGAAGAGTTAGCCAGGTTGTTGAGGCAAGAAGAGAAAGTGATCACTCCTCATCAGGAGGAGGTTGAAACAGTTAATCTTGGTACCGAAGAAGACTTGAAAGAAGTGAAGATCGGGGCCAGTCTGCAAGACTCAGTGAAGGAACAACTTATTGACATGCTTCGAGAGTACGTTGATGTCTTTGTCTGGTCCTATCAAGACATGCCAGGTATGGATACTGACATTGTTATGCACAAGCTGCCTTTGAAGGAAGATTGTCCTCCAGTGAAGCAGAAGCTACGCCATACTCGTCCAGATATGGCCATGAAGATTAAAGAAGAAGTACAAAAATAGTGGGATGTCGGTTTCCTTGCTGTGACTAGTTACCTGTCGTGGGTTGCTAATATTGTACCAGTGCCTAAGAAGGATGGCAAAGTACGGATGTGTGTGGATTACCGGGATCTGAACAGAGCTAGCCCGAAGGATGATTTCCCTTTACCTCACATTAATGTATTGGTCGACAACACAACTCAGTTCTCGGTATTTTCCTTCATGGACGGATTTTCGGGATATAATCAGATCAGGATGTCACCCGAAGACATGGAGAAGACTACCTTCATTACACCTTGGGGCACATTCTGTTATAAGGTAATGCCTTTTGGATTGAAGAATGCTGGTGCCACTTATCAACAGGATATGGTAACATTATTCCACGACATGATCCACAAAGAAATTGAATGCTACGTGGATGATATGATTGCCAAGTCCCTTACTGAAGAAAACCATCTGGTAAATCTGCTGAAGTTGTTCAAGCGTCTGAGAAAGTATCAGCTGAAGCTAAACCCCAACAAATGCACATTCGGGGTACGGTCCGGTAAGCTGCTGGGATTCATTGTAAGTGAAAAAGAAATTGAAGTTGATCCTGACAAAGTCAAAGCCATTCAGGAGATGCCTGCACCTAGGACTGAAAAGGAAGTTCGGGGGTTCTTAGGTAGATTGAACTACATATCAAGGTTCACATCTCATCTTACTGTAACCTGTGATCCCCTGTTCAAGTTGTTAAGAAAAGAACAAACGGTCAGGTGGAATGAAGACTGCCAGAAGGCTTTTGACAAAATCAAGGAGTACTTACAAGAACCTCCAATTCTTATGCCTCCAGTTGAAGGAAGACCTTTAATAATGTACCTGGCAGTATTAGAAGGATCAATGGGGTGTGTGCTGGGCCAGCATGACGAGTCTGGTCGAAAAGAGTATGCAATTTACTACCTAAGCAAAAAGTTTACCGACTGTGAACAACGTTATTCACTGCTCGAGAAAACTTGTTGTGCTTTAGCGTGGGCTGCTCGCCGACTAAGGTAGTATATGTTGACCCACACTACCTTGTTGATCTCAAAGATGGATCCAGTCAACTACATATTTGAGAAGCCAACACTTACCGGAAGGGTTGCAAGATGGCAAATGATTCTGACAGAGTATGACATTCAGTCCACATCTCAAAAGGCCATCAAAGGCAGTGTACTGTCTGACTATCTGGCTGAGCAACCCATTGACGATTACCAACCAATGAGATTTGACTTCCCCGATGAAGACATCATGTTCCTAAAAGCAAAAGATCATGAAGAGCCTGTTCACACTGAAGGGCCTGACCCAGAAGAAGAATGGACATTGATGTTTGATGGGGCTGTTAACATGAATGGTCGTGGAGTTGGTGCAGTGCTCATTACACCTAAAGGAGTTCATATGCCTTTCTCGGCAAAACTCACCTTTGCATGCACTAACAACGAAGCTGAATAGGAAGCCTGTATCATGGGTCTTGAGGAAGCCATTGACCTCAGGATCAAGACATTAACTGTATTCGGAGATTCAGCTTTGGTAATCAATCAGACCAATGGCAAATGGTACACTCACCAAGAGCATCTGATTTCATACCGTGACTATACGAGGAGATTATTGACTTTCTTCACAACAGTCAAACTTGAGTACATCCCTCGAGACGAAAATCAGTTTGCAGATGCTCTAGCTACCATTTCCTCCATGATCAAGGTTCAAACTGCCAATTATGTGCCTCGGATTTCAGTATCCAGACTTGACCGACCGGCATACGTATTCTTCGTGGACATTGCTAAAGATGATAAGCCTTGGTTCCATGACATCAAAAGCTTCTTAGAGGATCAAACATACCCACATGGGCCTCATCCAATGATAAGAAGACATTAAGAAGGCTGGCTGGTAGTTTCTTCCTGAATCTTGATGTTCGTTATACAAGAGAAACTTTGACATGGTCCTTCTCAGATGTGTTGACAAGAAAGAGGCAGACTTGCTGAGGCACGAGGTGCATGAAGGATCTTTCGGTACCCATGCTGGAGGACATGCAATGGCTAAGAAATTATTACGATCAGGTTACTACTAGATCACAATGGATGCAGACTGTTGTGCCTATGCCAGAAAGTGCCACAAATGCCAAATTTATGCAGACAAAGTACATGTACCTCCAAATCCTTTGAATGTAATGTCTTCACCATGGCCTTTTGCCATGTGGGGCATTGACATGATTGGAAAGATTGAACCGACTGCTTCAAATGGCCACAAATTCATCCTAGTAGCCATTGATTATTTCACCAAGTGGGTTGAAGCAGCTTCGTATGCCAACGTCACCAGACAAGTGGTAGCTCGATTTCTGAAAAGAGACATCATCTGTCGATATGGAGTACCCGAGCGAATCATTACTGACAATGGTTCCAATTTGAACAACAAAATGATGGCAGAACTGTGTCGGGACTTCAAGATCCAACATCACAACTCTTCTCCTTACAGGCCAAAGATGAATGGAGCTGTTGAGGTAGCTAACAAGAACATTAAGAATATTGTGCAAACGATGGTGGTTACTTATAAAGACTGGCATGAGATGCTACCATTTGCCTTGCATGGGTACCGTACCTCAATCAGAACATCCACTGGGGCAACACCGTATCAGCTTGTGTATGGTATGGAGGCAGTCCTACATGTAGAAGTTGAATTACCCTCCTTACGGGTATTGATGGATGTCAAGCTGAATGAAGCAGAATGGGTCCGATCTCGATACAATCAATTGAATCTGATCGAAGAAAAGAGATTAGCTGCAATATGTCATGGGCAGTTATATCAGAAAAGAATGAAGAAAGCCTTCGATCAGAAAGTCAGGCTTGGGGAATACCAAGTGGGAGATCTCGTGCTGAAGAGGCTTCTTCCTCCTCATACAGACCACAGGGGCAAGTGGACTCCAAATTACGATGGTCCGTTCATAGTAAAGAAAGATTTCTCTAGTGGAGCACTGATGCTCAGTACTATGGATGGTGAAGATTTCTTATCCCCTGTGAATTCAGATGCAGTTAAAAAATAATTCGCATAAAAAGACCCACTGGACATAAAAACAGAATGTAAGTTCAGGCAAAAATAGGGCATCCCGGCGAGTCAAAAACAGAATAAAATACTCGGGCAAAAGTAAGGGAAAGTTAAAAAAATGTACACCCGCTAAGTTGAAAAGCCGCATTGGATAGCTCAGGAAAAAATGGGTATCCCGGTGGATCGAAAACCCGAAAGGGTGATCCACGCAAAATCAGGGAATAAGCGAACAACTGCATTCTGAATTCGTCTGTATCATTTACAACACGACAAGCTTCAAAAGGATAAAGCATTGGTCAGAATCAACCTTCTTCAGAAAGCAAGATGAGAAGAACGTCAAGGTCATAGGGGTCATAGCAAAGGGAGCTCACCGGAGTGTCGTCAACATTGCCAGCACCTTTATTTTTCTCAATTTTGTAACAATCTCCTCATTTCAGGGGATTTGTTTCTTTGACTGTATTTTCCAATTCAGGGCACCCAGATTAATAAAATCAGAATTTTCAGTCACACTTCGTCTTGTACATTTTTGTTTCGTTTGCAAAATGTCCAATATCCATGATATAATATTTGCATAAAACAGATGTGCTTTTCTAAATAAATGTTTGCAGGAAATGTATTTACTCTCAGGAATATCTAACTCCTATGACGGAATCCAGTAAGGGATACCTCGGGATTCTTGTGCGTTTCTTTGTCTTAACAGGTTGTAGGTATTCAATGCGTGACATGGGGCATGCCAAACATACTTCCTCCCCTAACAGTATCTGGAATGTTTTTCCCCAGCGAAGTTGCCAGACATCACTTCCCCAACACATCTTCTCCAAGCAGCATCTGAAAAGTTTTTTCCCAGCTGAGTTGTCAAGTCTCCTCATCCTCGGCAGGATCCTCACATGAATCTTTTCCCCCAGAGCGCCAGATCTCTCATCCTCAACAAAGTTAGAAAACCATCTCCCCACAGAGTTCTAGACTCTATCCAAAAGAGCAATGCCTGTAGTTCTCACACAACAAAGTGACGGAAGCTTCTTCATCCCCAGCTGGGATATATCCTCATAGGATAGATCTATCAATGATCTAGTCCCCCAAGTAGAACTATATGTTTTATCAGATCTGCCATTGATCTCATCCCCAACTGGGATTCTCCTTCAAGCGGATCAGCCATAGATCTTCACAGTAGCGGGATCCAAATCCCGGATCCGTTTCTTTTGCATAATCATAGCATTCGCATCATATTTCCCCACAAAGCGTAGCATTCCGTTTTAACACGGAGCATTACGACAAAAAATCAAACATATTGCATGATCACAAGTCAGGTTCGAGCCAGTCACCTGTAAATACCAACAGCACCTCATCAACAATATACAGAATACATCCCTTGCACATAAAAGCCAAAGCGTCCCCTTTGCACTCTCAAATACAGATACATGCTCCTTTTTGACACTCGTCTGTGTCATCATTCCCCAGTAAAGTCGCCAGAACACTTTCTACAAACAAAAACTAATCCATAACATGTTCTTCTCGACACTCGTTCGTGTCATCTCATATTTCCCCAACAGAAAGCCAAAGCGTCCCCTTTGCACTCTCTAACACAAATACATGTTCATATATACTTTCCTCGACACTCGTCCGTGTCATCTCATATCATCCCCTGCAGATATATCTATACACTCCTTTGACACCCGTCCGTGTCACCGCTCCCCTCAGGTTGCTAGAATACCTTTTTACATTCATAAGTTCATAACTTATGCACTTTCTCTTATGACACCCGTCCGTGTCACACTTTTCCCTAGCAAGTTGAAACACTCGTCCGTGTCTTGCTCATACTTCACAATACTTGTTCATACTTATACATATACTCGTCTGTATCTTGTATACACTTATTCACCACAGATTCGTCACTCGTCCGTGTTCTTTGTTAACCAGTTGGTACTCGTCCGTACCATCATCTCTGAATACGCGTCAGTGTTTGTTTCTACCGATACTCGTCCGTATCATATTCTTAAGGATGCTCGTCCGCATCTTTAATCTATACACCGCGTCAAAACACGTATACCTTTTATTTCTTAAGCGTAAGCACTCGTTCGTGTTTACCATTCCCCAGTCCCAAGTAACCCTTCTTCTATCCGACATTTGTCCTATGTCGTGATACCTTCGGTAGCCGTACCCTGCCAGGTGATCGTCCTTCACCTTTGGATGACCGTCCCTCATCCCTTCCCCAGCGGAGTCTCCATTATTGGAACCCCTTTCTATCCGACATTCGTCCTATGTCGTGATATTTAGCAGCCGTCCCCTGCTAGGTGATCGTCCTTCACCCTTTTGATGATCGTCCTTCATCATTTTATCCGATGGTCGTCCCCATCGTTGATCTTGTTATCTGACATTCGTCCTATGTCATGATAAGTCCCGAGAGCAGCCGTCCCCAGCTAGGTGATCGTCCTTCACCCTTTTGATGATCGTCCTTCATCATGCTTATCCGATGGCCGTCCCCATCGTCGACTTTTTCTATCCGACATTCGTCCTATGTCGTGGTAAAGAGCAGCCGTCCCCTGCTTGGTGATCGTCCTTCACCTTTGATGACCGTCCCTCATCAATATTTCATTTATTCCTTGATCCGATGGCCGTTCCCATCATTGTTTACCTTACTTTGCAAGCCTGATGGCCGTCCCCATCATTGCTTTACTTTAATCCCTAAAAAACCTTGTTACTTTGATTGATGGCTGTCCCCATCACGATTCTTTTATTTCCCCAGCATGTCGGTCGTCCCCATCATCGCTTTATCCCCAGCAGTCGTCCTCTGCTCGATGGTCGTCCACCATCACCCGCATTTTGATAATCATACTATACTTTATTTTACAATTTATATCCCTTTTCTTGTCATCCCCAGTGAGTGTAAATTTTAGACTGTCTTTGGTATTCAACCACAAGTTATCTTGTCTGTCTGATAAGCCAGGCGCTTACATCCTGCACAGCTAACTCATGCTTGGATAGGGGCAGCTGTAAACACCCCAAATTTTCCCTCACTAAGTTCACACCATGGCTTGTTATCTTTCATATTTGCATTAGTTTAAGCATATCATATCATAATGCATTTTGTGTTTCACTGCATAGTTCAAGTTCATCTGCATCTAGGGTTTGTGATCTGAGCAATCCAAGATTCATCTGAGCCACTCCAAAGGCCATTAATCATTCCAAGAGGGTCCATGTATGTTCAATCATCATATTATATCCCTCAAAGATCAAGGAAGTCAGAAAATCACAAGAACTGGCACAGCATGGAAGCATAGCCAGGGTTTCACTGCACAGATGACCTGAAATTAGGGTTTTGGTTTCAGAGGCCATAACTCCAAATTTTTTGGTCATTCTTGTTTCTAAGGGTCTAAATATGTTATAAGGATCATGTGTACCAAGTATGATTAAGAAATTCATTGTGGAAGTCATCTGTTCACTGGGTAACTTCTTGAGCAAGTCAGAGCAAAATCAGGGCATCTGAGGCCCCCACCCATGGACCCAAAGTGGATTTTTCATAAAATTGAAGTTATATAATCTTTATTGGATCATTGAAGTGCTTGGAAGTTCACAAAATTGAAGAAAAGTGAGCTAAACCAAAAGTTGCCAAAAATGGAAATGACTTGTAATGTAAACTTTCCATTTTGGGAAAGTTTTTCAACCTCCTCTTTCTCAACCAAAAATGCTTCAAATGAAAAATTGTTGGTCATGAAAGTTGTAGATTGGATCACTCCCTTTTCAAAAAATACAATAACAAGTCCTAATTCATTATGGAACTCAAGTTATGGCTTGTCAAAGTTGGCAAAAATCACATAATTTTCAAGAATGCACCAAAGAGGATTTTTTGCAAAACCACTTTCCAAGTTATTTTGTGACTTCAAACACACTTCTAAGTATCACACAAACATTGTTCATTGTCTAAAACTCAGAATTGCCCAAAGAATCTCAAGTTTTCATGCCTTGCCCATGAAGAAATCACAAAACGGGCTAATCTTCATAAAATTGCAAAATGACTTAGAACCTTTCATCCATTTGCTGAATTGCCTCAAAACCAGTTCTATGGAACTCCTTGATCTCAGCTGCACCAATACATGCCCTTGTGCCATTTCTGTCCAAGCCCATACCTCAAGTACAAACTTTATTGACTTTGTGCAAAAACACCCATACCAATCACCACAGTCCACCACCCACTCTCTGCCCAACCAGGACTCTACAAGCATGCTTCAAGGATTCATTTTCATAAGACACGCAAGCTAAGAGCTCCAAGAACTCAACATTCCACAAAATCACTCCTCTTGCAAATTCCTTCGAAACTCTCTGCTCACACACTTAAACTCTAAACAAATTTCACCATTCATCTCAAAATCATCCACTGAACACAAAGCAACCATTAAAACAACCAAAAACACCCCATAACCAAAACACGATTCTTGGCCAGTTGAAGTGCAATCACATAAACCAGCCAAAACAAACTCCTTCCAAGCCTCAAAGCTTCTTCAGGAAGATCATTGGAGTGAGTTTGCACAAGAGAGGTGGCCAGAAAGCTCCAAACTGAGGAAGCTCAAGCTCAGGTAACTTCTTCAAACTTTTTTTCAGAAGTGATATTTTAAATGTTTAGATTGTTCTTCATGCTTTGCTGATCTCCATGATATGTTTACTTTTGAGAATGGTTGAGAAATGAGCTTGTATGCGTGTTCTGAAAATTTTGCCATTTTTGAGTTTTCCTTCGAATATTGATTATGAGCCATGATAAATTTGTTTTGAGATTGGATTTGTGTTTAGGAAGGTGAGAGGGTTTAATCTGGAGCTTTAGAGCTCCAGAAATGACCTAGGGGTGAGGTTTTGGGTTTGCTCAGGGAGGAGTTGGCCGGAGAAGATGACCGGAGGTCTTCTCTGGCCACCTGAAAGTAATTAAATGTATAATTAGGGTTTAGGGTTAAGTTTAAACGCGAGCCTTTGGATTTGATCTGCCCGCGTGTTTGGATGGCCTAGATTAATTGTTAAAACCCTAATCTTTTAATTAATATTATTTAATTAGGTTTAATTAATAAAATGCCAGATTGAACCACAACCTTAGGATTACGCGCGTAGTCAACTTTATTTCCCTAGCTTTGAATGTGAGCCCTCACATCAGATTACTTCTGTTTTATTCAGTTTTTAATTCATTTTTTCTCATTTATTTTGCATCATTTATTAAAAATACTTAGAAAATCCTAAAAATAGTTTCCTTTTGCATTTTCATTTCAAATATTTTTCTCAACCAGAAAACATTTTTATTTTTATTTTTTGCATTAAAAAATCATTTTTAAAACATTTAAATGTTTATTTTAATTAATTAATGGAAATTAATTAATTAAAATATCATTTATGTTTCAACAAATTCCAAAAAAATTCACATTGCATCTTAGGACATTTAGAAACATTATCATGCTATTCATATAAATTTATTTTTGGTTTTGAATCATCTTTGACATTTTTCTTCAATTTAGGGTTCATAAAAATCCTATTTTTGAACCCTAACTTCAAGAATTCTTTTCTGCCTAACCATGAATGGTATAACATTGATTCTTTTTGCATTGATCTTCATATAGAATTTAGTAACTACCATAATTTTGTCGTGAATTTCTTTTGCCTTTTTGATTTGATTTTCATTTTTTCCCTTTAGGTGCCTTAAAACCCTAGATAACTTAGAAAAATCACAACTTTCATTAGGTTAAGAGTTAGGTCCTCTCCTTTGGGGTGTGATATCATATGGGGTTAAGGTTCCTTTGAGTGCATTTTTAATTTTTTATCTTATGATTTGCTTCTGTTTTTGACTTTTGCATCTCATGTTGTATGAAAACCCTAATTTCTCATGTTCATTTGCATACTTCTTGCATATGCATTCATTCAAGAACTTCCCATGACATTTCATGAATTCACATGACATCTAAGACATCATAGGACACATTAGAACCATGCTTGATCATTTCTTCATCCATTTTCCATGTTATGCATTCATTTCATTTCATGAACTTTCATGTGTTTTCATGCTTCCTACATGCTTCATTTGCATTCTCATCTCTTGTATGATCATCGATAGCACTTGACATACATTTGCATCATCTCTTAGCATCATTTAAATCATTAATATGCTTCTGGTTTTGGTTTGCATCTTTACATACATGTCATTTTCACTTCATTCCTTTCTTTATGCTAACCATTTCAGGTGGTAAGTACTTTGAGAAGTGAATTTGCCTTCACTTCTCACTTCTCTTCTCTTTCTCTCTTATGCATCATTGCTGCATTTTGCTTTTGCTTTAGAGTGAGCTTTCTCATTCATGTCCTTCCTTCACTTTCTTTCTTCAAGTAACTTATCTTCTTAAGTGAATAAAGTTAGCTTATTTCTTCTGCTTCTCCTCCTTTCATCTGCTTTTTCCATTGGTGGCTTCTCTGAAGATCTCTTGCAAGCCTTATAAACCATAGGAACAACAAAGCATGACAATAATTAGGGTTTTGATTAGTCCCCCATTAGTTTTACCTTTGTGTCTTCTTTTGTGTCTCTCTTCTCATCTCATAATCAGAGACTAAACCTTTAAGGTTTTAAGGCTTTGTGATTAACATTATGCCTACATCCTTCTCTTAGGATGGAGTGTATAACTTTAATCCTGAGTGTTAAACCCTTAATGTGTTTAAATCTCTTAATCAATCCATCTTAATAATCACTAAGACAATAGCTTGTAACTTGGGCCTTGCATTAGGGTTCTAATTCTTCCTTAATTGGTTAAGAAGGACTAACCCTAGTGTTAATGGACAAGTCCCCCTCAAGTTGTCTTACAAACCATAAAATTCATTTCTTAATATTACCATTAACTAAAATCCACTTTAATAAAGGCTTTGTTTTGTCATGAGGTTAATCCCTAATCATGGATTAAGTTGAGGTATCTTCCTCAGCTTAAATGTTCTCATCTATTATCCTTCTATTAGGATGGTGTAATGAGTCCATTAAATCCTTGATTATGGCTTAAACTCATTACTTAACACTAAACAAAAACTCCAAAAACATCTAAATAATCAGAAGTAGGTTAATGATCTTAATCCTACATCATGGTAAATAAGTTTGAGGTGTTTACTTCATACTTAAGGTATTCTCATTACCCCTAATCAGAGGGAGGATGTGGTGAGTTTACTAATCCTTGGTTTAGGCTTAAGCTCATTAACTTATGAAAAACACAAAAAGCAATAAAAGATTGAAAACACCAAAAATAAACAATAATCGTCTCCTTCGGGATTCCTTTCTCATCATCTTCACTCACAAACGAGAACTCGCTTCTTCCGTCTAATGCAAGACAGTTAGCACTCGGGCCAGACGAGTTATACACTTGAGCATAGACAAGCAAGCAGTTCATCAGTCAATTTATCTTTCAGTCTCTTTGAGTCGAACTACGGTGTTATGACTTCCTCATTGCACGAGAGGATACGTAGGCATAACTTAACTGTTATCGAACAAAAGTCTCTGTGTCTTCCCCCTCTTTCAGCATTCCTTTTAAGCCTTATTCCTGAGCATTTCACTTCACTTTCTTGCACTGACACTTGTACATTCTTTTCCAGCTTTTGCACACAAATAACACATACACTACCCCTTTAAACACAATCTTTTAAGCGTGGATCCCGTCAAGTACGACGGACAATCTGGGTGCTAATACCTTCTCAGGTTGTAACCAACCCCCTTCTCAGTTTCTCTGGTTCGCGACCGTCTTATCCATATCTTTCCAGGTTTATGCAGCATTACCTTTCCTTCGGGATAAAAATGCCTAGCTGGCGACTCTTTTCAGTTCACTCATTTCCTCCTTTCGCCGACCGCTCGCGTCTGTACCCTATCTGACCCGGTGTCATTTGGTGGGAGCGACACTTACCACCCGCAATCTAATGGTCAAGCCGAAGTCTCAAACTGTGAAGTGAAAAGGATTCTTGAAAAAACTGTTTCGGGATCACGTAAGGATTGGTCTCAAAAGTTGGATGAAGCTTTGTGGGCGTATCTCACCGCATACAAGGCTCCAATTGGCTTAACTCCATTCCAAATAGTTTATGGCAAAACATGCCATTTACCGGTTGAAATGGAGCACAAATCTCTTTGGGCTTTGGAGTTTCTTAATTTTGACCCTACGGATGCCGGAACAAAAAGAAAGTTTGAATTGAGTGCCTTGGAAGAAATGAGGGAAGCGGCCTACCACTCAAGTTGGCTCTATAAAGAAAAGACAAAGAAATACCATGATAAAAAGATCAAGTTTAAAGAGTTTGAGGAGGGCCAACTTGTGTTACTTTTCAATTCTCGGTTGAAACTTTTTCCCGGAAAATTGAAAAGTAAGTGGTCGGGACCGTTCTGTGTGAAGGAGGTAAAAGAATACGGTGCAATTGTGATCGAGGATCTTGAAAAGAAGGATAGTTGGACTGTGAACGGGCAACGCCTTAAAATCTACCTCGGAGGTAGTTTCGATCGGGAGAGTAAATCTGTCGCCTTCGATGATTGTTGATCGTCGTGGATCGTCGAGCTTATCCGACGTTAAACAAGCGCTCGTTGGGAGGCACCCCAATTTTGTATGTTTTTACTGCTTTTATTAGTTAAAGTGTGTTGTAGGAGTGTTTTTATAGTTGTCTGTGAAGTGACATTGCTGCTGGAAGTGTGTTTTGTTTTCCTGCACTCGCCGAGCGAGGGAATTTTCGCTGAGCGACCCTGTGCAGGTGGAATCTCGCTGAGCGAGCTCCAGCTCGCTGAGCGAAGGGTGCGTTTTTAAAAAAAAATGGGACTGAACTGGGCCCATTAAGGGAACCCGGTCCAGTCAAAGTTAAGTAAGAGTGGGAGTGATTAGGGTTGCCTCTTTGCTCCCTTTTCACAAAAAAGAACATTTCATTAAAGATTCATAGAAGATTCTCCTTGTCTTCTCCATCACTCTTACTCCATTCCATTTTGTGCTTCTAAGTTCATATTTTTTGCATTTTCCATCACTAAGGTAACAATGTTCTTCACTTCTATCTTTTAAATTTTTGTATTTTTGAGTAAGTAACTTCAATTACTCTTAGAAATTGTTGGCCATAGGAATTTATTTCCCCAATATCACTTTGACAACAATTTCTCAAGAACATTTATGGTTGAAATTGAAATTTAGGGTTTTGGTTCAAGAAATTTTGTGTAGGGTTTTGAATCTTGAGAAATTGTGGTGAATTTAGTGTTTTAATGTAGTTTTTGTGGTTCTGGAACTCTTGTTTCGTGTGGTTATTGCTTGTTTGTGAATTGTGTATGAAGGAATGGACCCTGTTGTTGGAGGGGGAATTTCTGCATTTTCGCAGAGTTCGCTCAGCGAGCCTCATCTCGCTGAGCGAGAGTTCCAGGCAGGTTTTCGCTCAGCGAGCTCCTTTCTCGCTGAGCGACCACTTCTCTCCAGATTTTTTTTAAAACTTTGGGGGTCTGTCCCTTTTGAATTATCATTAATTTAGGTGAATTTAGTTTGTGTTTTTGTCGGCTGATTTGATCGAAATTCGTTTGTTTCAATCTTTTGGTTTGTTTTTGTTTGTGCAGATGTCGAATCGTTCTAAGCATGGACGTACCGGAAGCTCAGCTGCTCGGCCACCTCCTGCTCAGGCTTTCGATCATAATAGATTTCTGACGCCCGCGCATCATGAGCGCTATCTGGTTCTTTAAAGAAGAAATGTGTGGCGAGATAGGCTTATTGAGTTGAATCTGGAGGGGGAATATAAGCATGTTCAGGGCCTTATGGATGAGGGGGGATATGTGAGGCTTTGTCAGCCGCATCCTGAGTACCATTTGGAGATTGTTAGAGAGTTTTTTGCTAATGCCCTTCAAACAGGACCTGAAGGCACTAAACCTGAGTACAGAACCTGGGTTCGTGGCAAGGAGATTAATTTTTTTGCGGCTAGCATTAATGCTTATTTGTGCAACCACTTTCAGTTACCTCCGGGTGTTATTTGTGAGTTTGAAAAGATGAAGAAAAGGAGAAAGTGGGATGTCGAGATGATGAGGGAGCATATTTGTACTAGTGATCAGACTTATGAGGTGAGTGCTTCTGGAGTAGCCTTGCGTTTCAAGAGGAGTTCTTTGAATAGCAGAGCAAGGGTGATTATGTCGATAGTACTGCACAACCTCATTCCTAGGAGCCATGTGTCTGATGTTACACTTGAGCTGGAGGCCTTGATTTTCTGCATTTTGACAGGAAAGGTGGTAAATATTGCCTGGATTATTGTGCAGGAGCTTCTGCGAATCGCTACCAGTGGGACTGTGCATGGTTCCCGTGCTTCTTGTGCCATCTCTCACCCCGGCTTGGTCATGGCCTTGTGTAGAAGAGCTGGAGTGGTTCTTCCGTCTCATGGAAAGGTGAGGTTGAAGAAGATTGACGATGAGTATTGCCGTACATTCTGCGAGCCTCCGTTTCATCCACCTCCGGTCGCTTCCGCACCCCCGCGTAGCATAGGTCTTGATGCTGCCGCCAACATGGCGATGCACGCTTCTCATCATCGCTCCTTAGACTTTATTTATGAGAGTATGCTTCAGCTTCAACTGATGATTAGAGAGCCTCAGGCGGAGCATTCTTTGAGGAGCATGGATGACTACAGAGCTTATTCTGCATGGCCTGGGGACATGCCATCGTCTTCAGGGGGAGCAGGTGTTGGTGTTGATGGGGATGCTGGTATTGATGATGGTGTTGGTGCTGATGTTGGCGATGATGGTGACGATGATGATAGTTCGAGTTCATTCGAGTGACATCTTCTGGACGCTTTGATGGGCCAGTTTTATGTTGTTCTTAGTGTTTTTCTTTATTTATGTTTTATTTTGTTGAGATATTGAAATATTATGTCTTTTATTTTTAGTTTGAATATTTGACCATTCGGGGGGATATGTCATGTTTTATTGTTGTTTTGAATTGTTCCCCATCCGGGCGGATGGTGCTTATTTTTATGTCCGATTTAATGAACATCCGGGCAGATGATGCTTTACTTTTTTGTATCACTGCTTGGTGTGAAAATTTTTGTGTTTGTCTTATCATTAAGGTGGAAATTTGTTGGAAGCAAGTGCGATTTTTGTGATCTAAGCTTGTAACTTAACCTTCTTGGACGGTGATGATAAAATTCCGTAAGTCGCGCGATAAAGGTACTCTGTTTCGCACCTTTTAGAAAATAACATGTTTATGAACTGGTTGCTTTTCACAAATTTATAGTCTATTTCACTTTGCATAAATGTTCATTTGAGAATAAATTAGGACAAAACCACATAGTGAGTGACTTCCATTGTTCACAAATTCTAGTGTAGTTGTAATTTTTGCGAACTCGTTCAATTCATGCTCGTATTGTTATTCTTTGGTTAAAATTTTGGAATCTTAGAAATGATTTAGGCATTGCTTTAATTTGAGAAAAAACATCCTTTCCTTTAGGCTTTAGTCACCGGTGAGTAGTGCGAGAATTTGTTAGCCGACTTTGAGCCTTCGCACAACTAGAATGAATCAATATTGTCGGTAAAATTGTTGAAGTATCATCTTTCCGTAATCATTGGTGTGATATTGAAAAGAGAAAAGAAAATTCATTGCGATTCATTCTAGCTTGTGTGTTATTTTTGTTTACACTTTGACACCCTTACTTTAACACTTTTTGAGAAGAAAATTGTCCAAATTCTATAGTGTTTTTTTGTTTTAAAAAGTTGGGGAGAATAAAAGGATGGATGATTGTGGGTGCCTCTTAAAAAAATAAAATAAAATAAAAAATAAAATAAAAAATAAAATAATAATAATAATAATAATACAAGTTGTCGAATGAATGACTTAAGAATTGAATTGCACTCATTGTTGGAGTTGCGTGAAAAGGATGAAGTATTCATTCATTTGTAGGGAGAACTCTTGAATAGGGGCACCGCAAAATATATATATATATATATATATATATATATATATATATATATATATATATGTGTGTGTGTGTGTGTGTGTGTGTGTGTGTGTGTGTGTGTGTGTGTTATGGAATTATGTGGCGCTTTGGGGGGAACCAATAATTGTTGGTTGAACTGATTTGGCGTGTTCTTCGTTTTTCTAAAACCTTTGAACCCATTTTTGAATCATTGGCCTTAGAAAATTTTCCCATTCTTTGGTACCCTTGCCTCATTATAACATTGAAAAGCCCTTTTGATCTTGGTTTCCTTTATGTTGTCCTTTGAATTTGAAGATACTTGCATGAATTGTTCTGGATGTTAGCATTATTACAAACGAAAATGAATTGTCCCTTATGTGTCTTTTTGATACTAGCGCTTGATGTAGTCAAATATTTAGGTGATTCTCTTGAACATTCCATTGAATTTGTTGGTAGCTTGCCATTTGTGTTTATAAATTGATTCATGATTATGTTGTCACTCTTTGAGAAGCCGGTTGTACTGGCAAGCAAGATCTTCGGTTTGAAACACTTAGTTTGGTGTGTTTCACTTGTTTAGTTTGTGCTCGTTTTTTTATAAAGAAGAATTCACCTTTGTTTGAGGACAAACAAAGAAACAAGTCGGGGAGAGTTGATAAGTGCATATTAGTGTTAGTATTAGTTGATTTTTTGGCACTTTTCAAGAGTTATTTTGATCTCTTATGCTTGTTTCCCCTTTGTTTCTTTTACTTATTCGCAGTTTAACTTTAATCGTTCTAAGCATTATTCGTTTAACTTCAGTTTGTGTAATTTTAGGTTACAATGAAGAATTTTGAAGCAAATCCCATCTTGGCTGCCTTCGAGAACTTTTGGAAGAATTAGAAGGAAAATGTTACTCGCTGCAAGCTCGCTCAGCGAGCTCCAAGCGAAACTTCCAGGGCCATTTTCGCTCAGTGAGCCCTTTGGTCGCTCAGCGAACGGATGCTTTTAATGAAGAGTCGCTCAGCTAGAATACCTCGCTCAGCGAGGCCTGCGGATTTTAGCCCCCTTTATAAACATTTGTTTCACTATTTCTTGGGATGTAACTTTTGACACTTGACCTAATATTCCTTAAAACACTTTTTCTCTTGGTTCTAAGAAGATTGAGTGCATTAAAAGTCAAGCCTTTTGTTCTTAATGCATCATCTTCTTCATTTTGATCTTTTGTTGGAAGCTTCCATGGAAATGGGAAGCTAAACTCATAGTATGTCAAGGTTAGAAGGTAGATAGGTTCTATTTTTGTGTGTATAGACTTTGATCCTCTTGTATAAACTCTTGATGATGAATATATGATGAAAGCTTTGATTTTTATGACAAACCCTTTTGTGTTGTTTCATGATTGAGAGATATGGCCAACATTTGACCTAGGTTTTCATCACCCAAATACCATAAACTAGAGATAGTCATGGGCTTTGGAGTTCACTTATATTGAACTTAAATGCTACCATGTTGATAGATTGAGTGAGAAATCATTAATGGATCAACATGGTAAATCTCACATTTTGTGTTAGAAATAAACTTAATGAGAGGATATTGTGAATGTGTTCATTGTTGAAATGAGTTTATCATTTGGTCAAAACTATATATGCAAAAATGAATCTATCAAACCCTAACTTTGACATATGCTTTTAAGACTCTCTTACAAATAAATACTTTTACTTCTTTAGCATTTATTTGAATGCAAAAGTCATTTTAGATACAAACACTAAAACCTTTTTGTTACCTTTAAGTCTAAATTTTAGCAATTATAGAACGACATAAATATTATAAAACAATCTTTGTGGATCGACAAACAAAAATCTTACTCATTTGTGCTAACAACAATGTTTTAAATTGATCTTTTGCTTATTTACATTTCATTTGGTTTTAATGGTTTCATCTTATTACTTGTGTATATTCTAATCTTTCCTTGTAGGGGCTCATGGTAAGTGAAGTGTGGATAATATCCACATTTCAAGTCTTCATCTCATCCTTTATTTTTTCTTTCTCATTTGTCTTTGTGATGTGCCTTATGCCATCTTGTGATTAACTTCATCTATTCCCCCTTTAGAAACAACTTATCTCCTTTAGAGGAGTAAGTTGTATTCTAGTTCTTCTTCTTTCTTTTCTTCTTTCCTTCTTCTTCTTTAGGATAGAACTCAAGCCACATTAACCTAGGTCTTCCATGAATGATAACTTTATGTTTAGTCTTTCCCCATTAGTCTTTTTACCTTTAAGATCTTTTTTTGGTTCTTCTCTTCTCATCTTCATACAAAACCATAAAAAATACTTAATAAATTTTGAAGTGGTCTCTTGTGTATAGCCTTATTCCATGGGGAAATCATATTCATTCCATCTTGGAATAGTGTGGGTTTGTCTAGCATGATGTACAAGTCTGATCATGAGACCATCTTCATCAAGAAAACCATAAAAGACACTTCTTCACCTAATCATTAAAGCATCTAATATGTTTAACAAGTTAGTGAGCTTATGCCCTAGCCCTTGGAAACAAGTCTTGGATAAATTCTCCTTACTTGGTGTGCTTGTTCTATTATTCCATCTTGGAATGTAGTAACAAGTACACATTCCATGGAAAAGAGATTGAGTTCACTTCCAGATGAGGTACGTAAGCAGCGGGGTATGGCCCGTTCGAGCACAATCCCTACATTTTCCCCCTTCTTTTCTTTTCTTATCCAGTTTCAGTCTTTATTTTGCAATATCTTTCATTTCTTCACCCTTTGAAACAGTTTCTTTGTAAGCGTGGATCCCATCGGGTACGGCGGACGATCTGGAGTGCTAATACCTTCCCAGGTCATAACCGACTCCCGAACCTAGTCTCTTTGGTTCGTAGGACTTTTGTCCTTCCTTTCTTTCCTTTGGTTTGTGCAGCATTATCATTCCTGTTCCTTCGGGATAAAAATGCATGGCTGGCAACTCTACCCTTTTCCGCGCCACTTTCGCGTTTGTATCAAGATGGAAATCCAGGGAGCGACAGCTGGCGACTCTGCTGGGGAAAGAACCCAGAATCTCTGGTTCCCTTGAGATTCTCTCCTAGCGCTTGCATGTTTATGTTTCATTGGGTGTTGATTTTTTGTTGTTGCCTGTTTATTTTACTGTTGTTTATTTCCAGTTTTATTTACAACTTTATTTATCGCTTTCAGTATTTATTTTCATGCATTATATGTTTATACTAGACTGTCTGGCTGTACTAGTTTTCTTTTTTTTGTGGGATTGGGAACTGTTACTGTGAGATGAGCTCGTAACCGGGGCTCGAGTGCACCCTAGGATTTAGCATGGACAGTCACTTTGGCTTCATGGCATCTTGCTATGTTGGTAGTAGTGAGTTCCACACCCAGATTTGCGACCGTCTTGGAAATGTTTTGATGCAGGAATCTTTCTTGGATCATTACACGACCTCGATAATTATGTCCATCTGGGGACCGATCATTGAGAACCTTGTGGAATCATCCCTCTCCAGTGGTGACAGTGGCAGACCATATTTTGTGGCAAACCCATTTGCACCCGAGGGCCCACTGGGAACTCTCATAGGATGGTCTGGTTCTCTTATAGGAACTCGGTTAAAGCATCTGATTGTATGACGATAGTACTGTATCCCACAGGCTGAATGTACTATTATTTCTCGATTTCAACGCTTGAAGCTGGGGACTTATAAGGGATGCTTGTTTTCCCGGACTCACGCTAAGACCTCCCTAAGTAATACATATGGCTTAACCGATTCCCTGATTTGATCAAGAGCCATTTCTCGGAAATGGTGAACGTATTATTGTTGTTCGGCTTTGAGAGTCCGTGATGTTTGACCCATAGCACACCCGTGAGATTGGGAGGGGTTTACAGGTTTGCAGGAGCCCATGACCACCTCAGCATACCCTCATTATCAGTGCAATCCTATAATTTGATATGGTTACATGGATTCTGGAGTTATTGAGTTATCTGATATTTGATCTGGGCTTATTTGAGACTGAGTTCTTATTCATGGGGATTTATTCATAGGATTCTGGTTCCTGATCACTTGGCTATAATATTCAGTATCCAGACAGTCCCAGATGTTGATCATATGCCTGCATTGCATTTGCATTGCATCATACTCGCATTAACTGTTTGTGTTTTCATTTTTAGGTTGTCATTTGCATATTGCACCCAGTTCTGGTAATTGCTACTTATTCAGATGGCAGAGAATATAGAGGCTTCTAGAAAGAGGAATATGCATTATACTTTCCCTCAACCAGAAATTAAGGATATTCAGAAACTGATTGGCTTAATGAATGACAATGTGTTAGGTGATTTCAGAAGCTGGTATAGGAAGATTTTGGGCTACGTAAACAAGCCTACTATTGATCAGAGAGATAGTCTTCATTCCTTGTTACAGTTCTACGATCCTTAGTTAAGAGTTTTCGTGTTCCCAGATTATATTCTAGCCCCTACTTTGGAAGAAGTTTATGATATTCTGAAGATTTCTATCAAATAGAGTATTCCTTATTATGCTTCAGAGAGGGTTCCTCAGTATGAAGATATAGCACGTGCTTTCCATCTAAGTATGCTTAGGGTAAAGATAGGCTTGGAAGCTGGTAAGGGAAAAAGGTTTGCCTTGGACTTTCTTATCACATAAGCTAATGTTTTTTCCTTGGGAAACAAATGGTCAGAGTTCAGTGCATTGTTGGCCTTGATGGTGTATGGACAAGTTTGTTTCCTGGGGAGAAAGTCTGGGTCAGTATGGAGGCCATCACTATTTTCATCAAAGGAAATCCAGTGACCACATTGTTAGGGGATTTTATTTATAGTGTCCATCACAGAAACAAGAAGATAAAAGTGTATGAGAATTGTTGTGCTCCTTTATTTGCTGAGTGGTTTGCTAAGAGACTTCCAAAGTCAGGACCCTTCAAGGATCTTAAGCAGGAGTGTAAGTGGGCTAGAAGATTGATGGGGATAACTTCTAATAACATAGCTTAGGGATGCAGCAGAGATTTAGTGGGAAAAGAGATCATTACCAGGTGTGGTGAATTTCCTAATGTACCTCTACTAGGAAGATAAGGAGTGATAAGTTACAATCCGGTGTTGTCCAGAAAGCAGTTTGGTTACCCTCTGAAGAATCCTCCATCCAATGAAGAGTTAGTTGAGTCCTTGTATTTTCCAGCTGAGTGAAATGAGAAGTTGGTTATTCAGGCATCCCAGGCTTGGAAAGTGAAAACAAGGGATGGTAGGAAAGAGTTTGAAAAGGTGGATCCGAAGATGTACCCTCCTTTTGCTGCTCGGTTACAAGATAAAGTGGACACTTTCTTTCTTCCATTTTCAGTTGAAGCTTCGTTGTACCCAAAGGAAGTACCTGTTCAGGCCACTATCTCTGTTGAAAAATACAAGAAGTTTAAAGCATTGATACAGGGGTTAAGAGTTGAGAATATAGAGATGATTGGTTTGTATCATCGTGCAATCAGTTCTAAAGCAGAGGTAGAGGAGAAGCTCCAGAAGATACAAAGGGCCCAGGAAGCTAAAGAGAAGGAGTTTGCTGGAAGGGAAACCTACTTCCAAAGGTGAGCTTTGATGGACTCAAGGAGAGAAGAAGAGCATAAGAAGCTTCAGAAGATTCTCAGAGAGGCCAGACAATCTATCACCTGGTTGCAGGAAATGAGGGACAAGGATCAGAAGGTGTATGAAGAAAAAGAGAAGGCTTACAAGCTACAGATCCAAGACCAAAAAGATGAGATGGAGAAAGTTCACACGATACGAAGAGAGAAGACTCAATAGTTGATACAGAGTCAGTGGGCTTTGGAGGAGACACTCAAAGAGATTGCAGATCACAAGTTGATGGTTGAGGTGAAGAAAGCTAAGGAAGAGTTGGGACTTACGGGAGAGGAGGAAGAATCTTCTTCCAGTTTGGAGTTTTAGTTGTTATTTCAGATTACCTACAGGCTTGTTGTAGGAATCTCATTTATTTTTCCTGCACTTTATTTGTAAGACTTGTAACCCTCCGTGGAATTGTTGTTACTCTTGCCTTATTGGGGCTTTATTTATTATAGTAGCTTCCCATGTTCAGTCTTCTGGTTTTTCTCTGAGTGCTAAAACCTGTTTGTCTAAAGCCATCAGGATTTGAATACCTCTCAAAGAAATTTCGTGATGAAAAGTCAATTTCCAAAAAGGGCCATCTGGGGCATTCCTTGCTAAATATCGGAGCTGGACAACCAAATGTCTGACCATGAAAACACGAATAGTTGCATTGCATGCATATAACCTTGTGTTTGTTTTGCAGGTATAGTCACCCGATTTATAACGTCTCTTCTCATTTCAGGCACTATATCTCCAAAGAAAGTTCCCAAGAAGATTCACAGATATCCAACAAAGGACAACAGAGAAAGAGTGATGGATCAGATGCAGGCTGATTTGGCAGACTTACGTACAAGAATGGATCAGTTCATGACCCTTATGGCTGGTATGGGTCATACTTAGGAGCGCTTGAGAGAGTTGGTGGAAGGGAATCAAGTTAGGAACAATGGTCAAGGAGATGGAGGCAATCGCAATGGGGCAGGCGCCCGTCATGCTGAAATTCCTATGGTACAACCGGGTGTTACTATTATCAATGATGGAGTGAACAATATTCAGATGGATGGTGTTGCACCCCAAAATTTTCCCTCACCTAGTCAAGGCATTGTATACTAAGGTGTCCCAAGAGGTTCACAAGATTCACAAGGTGTCCCAAGAGGTTCACAATTAGTCAGAAAGCTTGGAAGTTCTTTCAGACAAAGCCTTCTCCAAAGCAATGCACCCTAAACTAGGGTTTTGGATTTAATCAGGCTAAATGGACTTCCAATGCCTCAAGTGAACTTCATAACATCCCACATATCTTCAAGAATCCCTATGTCAAGTTTCAAGGCTTTCCCAAAAGGTTTGCTCAGTCAGATGATCAGATATGCAAAAATCAGTCAAAGTGGTTACAAAGTAAAACTGAGGTCAACTGTGGTCAAACCAAAGTCAAACTTCATGATTTTTTGCCAACATTAAGTTTATGAAGTAAAATTCATCATTTGATCAAGGGTTGATCATGATTCATCAAAGAGATTTCAGATCATCAAGAATCAGGAGTTTCTAAATTAGGGTTTTCACAGGAAAAGTCAATTGAACTTTGACCAGCCATAACTTTCACATGCTTCATCAAACTTTTTCCATCCAAAACTCATTTTGAAGGAAATTGAATTCTCTACAACTTTGTGTCTCACAAGCCAAGCATAAAAATGCTTCATTTGGAAGGTATGAGCTAAGACATTATAGGTCATTTTAAAAGTCAACAAAAAGTCAACATCTTCCAAAGGGCATAATTTAAAAATGGTAGAGGATATGGACATGAGACCAAAGAGGTTGGTTAGAGGACTCTCTAAGCATTCCAAAATGTCCAAGAACACCTTCATATCCTTAAAATTTAGGGATTTGTGCCTTTGCAAAGTTGGGAAATTTTTGAGAGGTTTATTGAGCAAATGGGGTCTTAGAACCAATTCTTTCCACTTGGGCTTGCATTTTTATGACCCAATCTCTACCATGACTTCATGCATAAATATTATTTATTCATATTTTTATAGTTTATGTTTTATTTATTTTGATTTTATTCATTAAAAATCAATTTAAATTAAAATAAAATATGAAAACTCAATATTTAAATTTGATTCTTGTTCTAGAAGGTCATAAACATTGTTTAAAGTTGATTGATCACATCCAAATTCGTGCTTGATCAATTTGGCATTGATATATTTGATTTTTGGTGATTTTCAAATATTTGAATTCTTCATGATCAAGCTACATCATAAAGCTCACAAATCCACAAGATTGTTGACCTAATTCACTCTACTACATAAACACAAGAAGACCATTGCATTAGGGACGATTTTCAGAGCCTCCAAGAACATCATTGAACTTCAAATTTTCACACCAAAAGTCATATTCGGTTTTTGACCTAGAGACACTTTCAAGACATAACAAAGGTTGCTTTAGCTTCCTTGAGGTTCACTGATCATGTTTCGATCATCAACAACATCAAAATCATTACCATTTGCATAAACCGAATCAATGTTACTTTTATGATTTTTTCGTTTTCTAATATTCGTGCATAATAAATTGTGTGTGATTGTTGTTTTGTGTTTATAATGATCCAAGGAATGTTTCTGGATATTTTAATTTGAGTTTCGATGCAGGACCAAGAAGTTGCCATTGTTAGGGTTTAGGGTGGCCGTTTAGGGTTTCTCAATTAAACCAATATAAATAAATTCTAAAGACATCAATGAACTGTGTATGATGTATGGATCATGTCTATGTGATCAATTTGTTGAAATTTTACATATTATGAGAGATCCAATTTTCGCAGGTTCTTGAAAGTGAGAATTTGCAGGAAAATTCGTAAGTGTATTTGCAGGAAATTTCGCAGGTAATATGAAGAAGATGAAGTCAGTTGGCGCGCAGGAGGAAATTCAAACTTAGACTTAATATTTTATTGTTTTGTTTTCATATTATATCAGTTAACGTTGCTTGGCCCAGTGGTAATGGTTTGCGCGTATTGTTGGTTGTGACCTGTGTTCGATCCTTGGTGAAAACATCTTTTGGTTTATTTTTCCACTATTCACTAGGCTTAATATATTATGTTTGATTGTTGGTGTTTTAGCAGACGCGCCCCATGTGGCTTAGAGGCTGGAGTGTTTGGTTGTTATCTGATGGTCAGGTGTTCGAATCCAAGGTTCCCACATTTTTTTCATAACTATTTTGTTTTTGCAGGTTTATAATATAATGATTTTGTTGCATAATGTTATCACCAGCGCATGCTGGCTCAACTGGTTTTGAGTGTTGTTGTTGAGGTAAGGGACCTGGGTTCAAATCCCAGGTCCTATCTTTTTAAAGCTTTTCTTCATTTTCCTTATTTTTAACTATTTTCTTAATTTTAACTTAATTTAATATAATTCAAATAATTTCTAAATAATAATCAATAATATTTTCCTAAAACCTTATATTTTTTTTTAAAATCATATTTTATTTTCTTAAATATAAATTATTTGTATTTATTTTATAATATGTTTATATATATATATATATATATATATATATATATATATATATATATATATATATATATATATATATATATATATATAAAATTATTATGTATTCTTTGTGAATAAATTAATAATGTATAATTATAATTAACAAAACCCTAATTTTCTTAATTTAAATATTAACCCTACTTTTTTGTCAACCCTAATTTTTATCCTAACCCTAAAAATTAACTTAATTTTTCTAAACCCTAATTAAATTATTAATCTTTATTTTATTTAATATATAACTAATTTGTTATTTATTTATTATTATTAAACTTATTTTCTTAATTAATTTCTAAAACTTTTCTAATATTAATTCTTTCTTGCTAAATTCTTATTTCTTTTATTTATTATTCTAACCTTTACTTTTATTTTATTATTACTAATATGTGATTATTATTTATTTATTATTCTTATTATTATTATAGTTATCATTATTATTTTTATTATTATGTAATTGCTAAAGCCATGTAATAAGTTTATTTTTGCTTTATTTTTGTAATTATTTGTTGTGTGGTTAGTAATCTTAGGGTGTGTATAACCTATATGTGATTAAAATAACTTAGAAAATTAATTTAATAAGATAAATACTTGAACATGAACACTCACACACGTAAGTCGATCTTGGATCGCCATCTTAAACTTCCAAGTTACCCCTCTTGGTTGCCTTAAATATGGTCTAGTCCCTCGAATATAGGGGTGTCTTAAGCAAAAGTCCATTCATAATATCATCAAGTCCCTACAGTTTTAAAGATCAAGTCCCTTCGAGGTTGCCTACGATAATGATCTTGTCCCTTCGAATAAAAGATGATAAGTCCCTACGAATTGCTAAAGACACCCTTACTTATTGCTTTCTGTGACCATACGATGACCCTACGCTTGTCCCTTAACATCCAAGGTAATGACTACCTATTCCTTAATAATAGGGATAGTCTTACCATTTAAAGAACATACGAGAACATGAAAGACTTAAATCTAGGGTAGGTATCTCATAGTTACTTGCTCACACTTTTCAAACTTACTTTTACACCTCACAATTTCTAAACTAGACTTTGTATACACCCATACGAGGGTTATTACCAAGTACTTAAAGAAATTTTTTCTAATCACACACTACACTCTTGCAAACAAACAAAGTGAGATAAGTAACTAAGAGCCCATGGATAACCATGGATATAAAGGGTGCTAACACCTTCCCTTTGTATAACCTATCCCCCGAACTCAAGTATTTTAAAATAGGTCTTTCCTGTTCTTTTATGTCCTTTCCTTTTGGATAAAATAAAAGTCGGTGGCGACTCTTGCTATCCGCAACATTTATAGAAAGTCAGTTCTCCCACCGTGTTACAGAACTGGCGACTCTGCTGGGGATAATATTAAAGAGGGGTACCCTTAGGAATTAGATCACCTTAAATTGTTTGTTTTGTTTGCTTTATACTTATCTGTTGGGCTTTTTGTGAGAAAGATCCTAACTCGGATCTAGTGTACCTTAGGTAAATGGCAATAGACCAAGGAAACTGTACGGCGTATACCGATATGGTTGATCTGGTGGCCATAGTTAGTGTGACTTCTTGGTTGGTGCTTATGTTCCTTAAGTAAGTTAAGGATAATATGGGGCTGCCATATGTTGTCAATACACTAACTAACTTTTAGAACCCTAGTCATCCCATCTTGGCCTTTAGAAAGTAGTGAGATAACCGGCTTTGGTGAAGACTGAAGTTGGTTGATACTCGATACTACGCTCATTGAGATCTTAAACTTGGAGGGTTTTGGTTGGCAAGTAAGTTGCCTTGTGAAAAACCACCCTTGTGAAGGATCAATGATATTGAGATCCCTTAGAACCTGGTTACTTTTGTAGGACAGGATGAACCAACTAAACTTCAAGGGAGGATACTTACCTTTAAACCTCATGCAAGCCTCTAAACCTAGGGCTATTGTGTGACTTGCTTGTGTGTGCCACATGTTTGTGATTGAGAATAACATCATGACATCATGCATCATAAGCATAGCATTTTCACTAACCATTTCAAGGACCAAAGGATTTATCTTTGTTCTTTGTTGCAGGTCATGGCTTCTGCTCGTAGGAATACTATACGGATCAACTTTGTAGGAATACCTCCTAAGCTTAAGGAATTGGTCTCTCAAGTTTCTGAAAACTCCCAATTCATCAAGAGGCATGGTCACCTACTGGATCTAGTCACTTCAGGGTTCAATGAAGACATGATGAGTGTCCTATTTCAGTTCTTTGATCCTAAACATCATTGCTTCATATTTCCCGACTATCAGCTGGTTCCTACAATGGAAGAATTCTCCAAACTATTGGGTATACCTATCCTTGATCAGAGACTCTTCACAGGCTTAGAAAAAGAGCCTAAACCTGAAGTCATTGCTGCAGCACTACATCTGAAGAAATCAGACATTGTCCTAGAAACGAGAAGTGGAGTTAAGGGTATCCTTGCCAAAGTATTGATGGAGAAAGCTCAAGTGTTCCTGAAGGCTATGAGTTATGATGCTTTTGAGGAGATCTTGGCCTTATTAACCTATGGCCTAGTGTTGTTCCCTAATCCAGACAAGTTCATAGACGTACACGCCATCAACATATTTCTGACTCATAATCCAGTGCCTACATTACTTGGAGATATCTTACATTCTCTTCATACCCGTACTACGAAGGCACGAGGAACTCTGATGTGTTGCATACCTCTATTGTCCAGGTGGTTTATTTCTCACCTTCCTCGATCAGTGATGAAGAATGAACAAGGATTCAGGTGGTCTATAAGGATCATGTCACTTTATCATTCAGATATTCATTGGTGCTCTAGATCCATGGAGAATGTTACTATCATTGACCGTTGTGGGAGTTCCCTAATGTGCCACTCCTTGGCATAAAAGGGGGCATTACTTACAACCCTTCTTTAGCTCTACGTCAGTTTGGTTATGCTCGGAGTGATGGTCCTCATGACATGCTTATTTAGGGTATTGTGTTCGACTATGACAACGATCTGCAAGGTTACCGTCAAAGGTTTATACGAGCTTGGGGTAAAGTGAACAAGGTTGACAGCAAGACTCTGGAACCAAAGTACTCCATTCCTATGGAACCTTATCTCAGATGGGTACGAGCACGTGCTCAGACTCTTATGATGCCATATCCTGCTATCCTTCCAGTTACCATGGAGCCTGTTGCTGAAGGAGATACTCCTTATGTCATCCTTCATCTAGACATGCCCACTGACTTGGAAAAGTTGCATAGATCCTGGATCCAGTTGAAGGAACAAAGGGATACTTTTGAGAATCATTTCAAATCTAGTCAAGAAAGAATCTTGGAGCTAACAAGACAACTTCACGAGGAATGGAATCTCAACTCATACCTTAACACAAAGAGGAAACGTCCATGGGAGACTTAAAACCCCATCTTTGTATTTATTTCATTTTGTTGTAAGCCCAAGGGGCAAACAAGTTTATTGGTTACTAATAAAAGTTTACTTTCTGGTTATTTAAACAAATTTAAATCCTGCGGTCCTTGAAAACATTGCATATGCATCTACATACCATTTCATTGCATCACAGGTTTCTTATGAACAAGTTTCTCATCTTCTCGTTGTTTATTTCAGCAGAAATGGCTCTCGAGCAGACTGTTAAGGATCTCCAGGCTCAGAATGCACAATTCCAAGAGCTGATCCTGAACTTGTCCAAAGGACAAGATGAGCTGAAGACACTGCTGGTTAAGAAGAAGAAGAAGACTAGAAAATCAGGGGGCCTCATCAACCTGGGTAGAAGATTCAGAGGTCCTATTAAGACAAAGGAAGAGGTTGAGGATTCCGAATCAGAGAATTATGAGAAAGAGGGAGGTAGTCTCCATGATACTATGGAAGATTCTGATTCTGAGGCGAACTATTATCATGATCCTGCTAGTGAGTGTCGCTCCCACTAAAAGACACCCGGGTCAGATAGGGTACAGACGCGAACGGTCGGCGAAAGGAGAACATGAAGATGAACTGAAAAGAGTCGCCAGCTAGGCATTTTTATCCTGAAGGAAAGGTAATGCTGTATAAACCTAGAAAGAGATGGATAAGACGGTTGCGAACCAGAGAAACTGAGAAAGGGGGTTGGTTACAACCTGGGAAGGTATTAGCACCCAGATTGTCCGTCGTACTCGACGGGATCCACGCTTAAAAGATTTGTGTTTAAAGGGGTAGTGTCTATGCTATCTGTGTGCAAAAGCTGGAAAAGAATATACAAGTGTCAGTGCAAGAAAATGAAGTGAGGTGATCAAGAACTGAGACTTAAAAGAGAATGCTGAAAGAGGGGGAAGATACAGAGACTTTTGTTCGATAATTGTTAAGTTATTCCTACGTATCCTCTTGTGCAATGAGGAAGTCAGAACACCGTAGTTCGACTCAAAGAGACTGAAAAATAAATTGACTGATGAACTGCTTTCTTGTCTATGCTCAAGTGTATGACTTGTCTGGCTCAAGTGCTAACTGTCTTGCATTAGACGGAAGAAGCGAGTTCTTGTTTGTGAGTGAAGATGATGATAAAAGAATCCCGGAGGAGACGATTATTGTTTGTTTTTGTGCTTTCAATCTTTTATTGCTTTTTGTGTTTGTCATAAGTTAATGAGCTTAAGCCTAAACCAAGGGTTAGTAAACTCATCATATCCTCCCTTTGATTAGGGATAATGAGAAAACCTTAAGTATGAGATAAGCATCTCAAACTTAATTACCATAATGATGTAGGATTAAGATCATTAACCTACTTGTGATTATTTAGATGCTTTTGGTGTTTTTGTTTAGTGTTAAGTAATGGGTTTAAGCCATAATCAAAGATTAGTGAACTTATTACACCATCCTAATAGAAGGATAATAGATGAGCACACTTAAGCTGAGGAAGATACCTCAACTTAATCCATGATTAGGGATTAACCTCATGACAAAACAAGCCTTTATTGAAGTGGATTTTAATTAAGAGTGGGATTAAGAAGTGAGTTTTATGGTTTGTAAGACAACTTGAGGGGGACTTGTCCATTAACACTAGGGTTAGTCCTTCTTAACCAATAAAGGAAGAATTAGAACCCTAATGCAAGGCCCAAGTTACAAGCTATTGTCTTAGTGATTATTAAGATGGATTGATTAAGAGGTTTAAACACATTAAGGTTTCAACACTTAGGATTAAAGTTATACACTCCATCCTAAGAGAAGGATGCAGGCATAACCCTAATCACAAAGTCTTAAAACCTTAAAGGTTTAGTCTCGAATGATGAGGTGAGAAGAGGGACACAAAGAAGACACAAAGGTAAAAGCTAAAGGGGGACTAATCAAAACCCTAATTATTGTTATGCTTGGATGTTCCTATGGTTTATGAGGCTTAAAGGAGATCTACATTGAAGCCACCAATGGAAGAAGCTGATGAAAGGAGGAGAAGCAGAAGAAACAAGTTACTTACTTCATTGAAGAAGATAAGTAACTTGGAGAAAGAAAATGAATGATGAACATGAATGAGCAAGATCACTCTAAAGCAAATGAAAATGCAGTAAGGATGCATAAAAGTAATGAGAAGAGAAATGAGAAGTGAAGGCAAATTTACTTCTCAAATTACTTACCACCTGAAAAGGTTAGCATAAAGGAAAGAAATGAAATGAAAATGAGACATATGCAAGGATAAAAAAAAACCAGAAGCAATCACATGATTCAAATGAGGCTATGAGATGATGCAAAGGCATGTCAAGTGCTATGAATGTTCATACAAGAGATGAGATGCAAAGGAAGCATGCTTTGATGTATGAAAACACATGAAAGTTCATGGAATGAAATGAATGCACATCATGGCAAATGAATGAGGAAATGATCAAGCATGATTCTAATAGGTCCTAAGATGTTTTAGATGTCATATGAATGCAAGAAATGTCATGGCAAGTTCATGTATGGATGCATATGCAAGATGAATGCAAATGAACATGAGAAATTAGGGTTTTAAGGCAGCATGAGATGCATAAGGTCAAAACAGAAGAAAATCACATGATAAAAAAAATTTCAAATGAACTCAAAAGAACCCTAACCCCATATGATATCACACACCAAAGGAGAAGGTCTAACTCTTAACCTAAAGAAAGTTGTGAATTTTCTAAGTTTGCTAGGGTTTTAGGGCACCTTAAGAGGAAAAATGAAAATCAAATGGAAAATGAAAAATAAATTTGTGACAAAAATATGCTAGATACTAAATGCTATATGAAGAACAATGCAAAAAGAACCAATGTCAAACCCTACATGGTTAGGCAAAAAAGAATTTTTGAAGTTAGGGTTCAAAAAAGGGATTTTTATGAACCCTTAATTCAAGAAAAATGTCAAAGTTGAATCAAAACCAAAAAGAAATTTGTATGAATGGTTTGACAATGCTTCTAAATGTCCTAAGATGCAATGTGATTTTTTTTGTGATTTTTGGAAACCTAAATGGTATTTTAATTAATTAATTTTCATTAATTAATTAAAATAAACATTTAAATATTTTTAAAATGATTTTTTAATGCAAAAAATAAAAATAAAAATGTTTTTTGGGGAAGAAAAATATTTGAAATCAAAATGCAGAAGGAAATTATTTTTCGGATTTTTTTAAGTATTTTAAATAAATTAGACAAAATAAATGGATTTAAATGAAATAAAATATGAATTAAAGGGAAAGTCAGCTGATCCAAGGGTTTAGATTCAAAGTTGAGGGGGCGGGAGTTGACCGGCGCCATATCCAAAGGCTGAAATTCAAATCAGTCTTAATTAATTAACTAAACCTAATTAATTAAATTAAATGGAAATTAAGAATTAATGAGGTGATCTGGTCCATTGGTTCATGCGCGCGAAACCTAATCTAAGGGTGGAGATTTAAACTCACACTAATCACTCAGCTAACCATAATTAGGGCAAACAAACCTCAGACGACCGGAACAGTGGTTCTGGTCGTCTTCTCCGGCGAGCCTTCAAGAACAAAATCTTCCCTATGTCTTTTTAGGAGATCTAAAGCTCCATATCAACTACCCACACCTTCCTAAACCTAAATCTACCCTCAAAAAAAATTTCTCATGCCTCAAACTCAAGATTCGAAGAAGAACACAAAAATGGTGAAACTTTCAGACAGTCAGTACATGCTCATTTCGCAGCCATTTTCAAAACAAAATAGATCATGGTGATCAGTAAAGCATAAGGAACAGTTTAGAAACTTAAAATCATGCTTCTGGAAAAACGTTTGAAGAGGTTACCTGAGCTTGAGCTTTCTCAGTTTGGAGCTTTTGGAACTCCTCTCTTGTGCAAACCCACTCCTATTGACCTCCTGATGATGTTGGAATGCATTGATGGAGCTTAGAATTGCTGGAATGAAAGCTTGCACTCTTGCTGCACCAAAATCGTGTTTTGTGTAGAGGGGCTTTGAAGCTTGTTTGATGGTTGGTTTATGTTCTATGGATCATTTCTGAATGAATGGTGAAGTTTGTTTTGAAGTTTGATGGTTGGACAGAAAGTTTCAAAGGTTTTTGCTTTGGGGTGATTTTTGTGAAGCTTGATGATTTTGAGGTGTTAGGGTCGTGTGTTGTATGTTATGGCTTGCATTTGATCCACATAACAAGCTTTGATAGGTTAGAGGAGTTGTTGTGGCCTATGGTGATTGGTATGGGCAAGTTGCAAAAATGTCAACATTAGGTGTACTTGAGGTATGGGCTATGGCAGAGGTTGTACAAGGGCATGTCTGGCCTCAACATTGATCAAGCAGAGCCATGGAATTGAAATTGAGGTACTGCAGCAAATGGAAGCATGGTTGTATGAGTTTTTGCAAGTTTGGTACATTTTGCCCCCTTTGTGATTTCTTGATGTGCAAGGCATAGAAACTTGAGATTCTTGGGCCAATTCTGATTTTTAGGCAATGCACTATGTTGGTATGATGCCTAGAAGTGTACTAGAGGTCACAAAATGGCTTGGTTTGTGAATTTGCAAAAAATCCTCTTTGGCATGAATGTGAAAATTATGTGATTTTTGCCAACTTTGCCAAGCCATAACTTGAGTTCCATAATGAGTTAGAACTTGTTCTTGTACTTTTTGAAAAGGGAATGATCCAATATACAACTTTCATGACCAACGATTGTTCATTTGATGCATTTTTGGTTGAGAAAGAGGAGGTTGAAATACTTTCCCAAAATGGAAAGTTTCCATTACAAGTCATTTCCATTTTTGGCAACTTTTGGTTTAACTCAAATTTCTTCAATTTTGTGAACTTCCAAGCACTTCAATGATCAAATAAAGATCATATAACTTCAATTTGATGAAAAATCCACTTTGGTTCCATTGTTGGGGGCCTCAGATGCCCTGATTTTGCTCTGACTTGCTCAAGAAGTTACCCAGTGAACAGATGACTTCCACAATGAATTTCTGCATCAAACTTGGTATACATGATCCTTCTAACATATTGAGACCATTAGAAACAAGAATGACCAAAACATTTGGAGTTATGGCCTCTGAAACCAAACCCATAATTTCAGGTCATCTGTGCAGTGAAACCCTAGCTCGGCTTCCATGCTTTCCAAGTTCTTGTGATTTCTTGACTTCCTTGATCTTTGAGGGATATATTATGATGATAGAACACACATGGACCCTCTTGGAATGATTGGAAGCCTTTGGAGTGGCTCAGATGGGTCCTTGGATTGCTCAGATCACAAACCTTAGATGCAGATGAACTTGAACTATGCAGATGAAACAAAAATGCAATATGAGATGATATGCTTAAACTTATGCAAATATGAAAGATCACAAGCCATGGTGTGAACTTAGTGAGGGAAAATTTGGGGTGTTTACAGCTGCCCCTATTCAAACATGAGTTAGCTGTGCAGGATGTAAGCGCCTGGCTTAACAGACAAAACAAGATAACTTGTGGTTGAATACCAAAGACAGTCCAAAATTTGCACTCACTAGGGAGAAGAAGAAAAGGGATATAAATTGTAAAAGAAAGTATAGTATGATTATTAAATGCAGGAGATGGAGGACGACCATCGAGCAGAGGACGACTGCTGGGGATAAAGCAATGAAGGGGACGACCGACATGCTGGGGAAATAAAGAGATCATGACGGGGACGACCATCATGCTCGGAAAGTAAAGTAAACAATGATGGGGGCGGCCATCAGGTTCGCAAAGTAATGGTAAACAACGATGGGGACGACCATCGGTTTAAAGAATAAATGAAATATTGATGAGAGACGGTCATCAAAGGTGAAGGACGATCACCTAGCAGGGGAAGGCTGCTCTTTATCACGACGTAGGACGAATGTCGGATCGGAAAAGTCGACGATGGGGACGGCCATCGGATAAGCATGATGAAGGACGATCATCAAGAGGTGAAGGATGATCACCTAGTAGGGTACAACTGCTCTCGGGGTTTATCACGACATAGGAAGAATGTCGGATAACAAGATTAATGATGGGGACGACCATCGGGTAAAATGATGAGGGACGGTCATCAAAAGGTGAAGGACGATCACCTAGCAGGGGACAACTGCTACAATATCACGACATAGGACGAATGTCGGATAAAAAAAAAAGGGTTCCAATAATGGAGACTCCGCTGGGGAAAGGGATGAGGAACGGTCATCCAAAGGTGAAGGACGATCACCTGGAAGGGTACGGGTGCCGAAAACATCACGACATAGGACGAATGTCGGATAGGAGAAAAGTTGTTCTGTTGGCGACTTACTGGGGAATGGTAAACACGGACGAGTTCTTACGCTTAGGAAATAAAAGGTATAAGTGTTTTGCCGCTGTGTATAGATTAAAGAGGAGAACGAGCATCCTTAAGACCTTGATACAGACGAGTATCGGTAGAAACAAACGCTGACGCATGTTCAGAGATGATGATACGGACGAGTACCAACTGGTTAACAAAGAACACGGACGAGTGTCAAATCTATGGGGAATGATATATATATATATATATATATATATATATATATATATATATATATATATACGAGATACGGACGAGTATCTGTATAAGTATGAACGAGTATTGTGAAGTATGAGCAAGACACAGACGAGTGTTCAACTTGCTGGGGAAAAGGTGACACGAACGGGTGTCAGAAAAGAAAGCGTATAAGTTATGAACTTACATCTGTATATGAAAGCGTAAAAGGTGTTTCGGCAACCTGTGGGGATAGGATGACACGGACGGGTGTCGAAAGGAATATATGATAAACAAGTACTTGGTTTGCAATAAGTGTTTAAGCAACCGTGCTGGGGAAAGTGACACAGACGAGTGTCAAAAGAGTGCATATAGGTTTCTGTATTCAAAGAGGATGTTTGTGGCTTATCTGCGGGGGAAGATATGACACAGACGAGTGTCGAAAGAGTATATATGAACATGTATCTGTGTTGGAGAGTGCAAAGGGGACGCTTTGGCTTTTATTTGCAAGGGGTGTGAGTCTTTATACATATTGTTGATGTGGTACTGTTGGTATTTACAGGTGACTGGTTCGAACCTGACTTATGATCATGCAAATGTTTGATTTTTACCGTAATGCTCCGTATTAGACGGAACTCTATGCTTTGTGGGGAAAATGATGTGAATGCTATGATTATGCAAAAGAAACCGATCCGGGATCAGATCCTGCTGCTGTGAAGATCTCTGGCTGATCTGCTTGAAAGAGAATCCCAGTTGGGGATGAAGAAGCTTCCGTCACTTTGTTGTGTGAGAATTTCAGGCATTGCTCTTCTGGGGGAGAGGCTGGAACTCTGCGGAGAGATGATTCTTTTTTAGAGACCTGGTACTCTGTTCGGGGGAGAAAAGATCTCTGAACGATCTTCCTAGAGCTCTCTGTGGGGATCCCGACTGGGGATGAGGAGGCTTTGAGAACTCTGTTGGGGAAAAAGCATTTCAGATGCTGTTTGGAGAATATGTGCTGGGGAAGTGATGCTTGGCATGCCCCATGCTTGAATACCTGCAATCCTGTTAAGACAAAGAAACACACGAGTATCCCGAGGTATCCCATACCGGATTCCGTCATAGGAGTTAGATATTCCTGAGAGTAAACACATTTCCTGCAAGCATTTAATTAGAAAGGCACATCTGTTTTATGCAAATATTATATCATGGATATTTGGACATTTTGCAAACGGAACAAAAATGTACGAAATGAGGTGTGACTGAAAATCTGATTTTATTAATCTGGGTGCCCTGAATTGGCAAATACAATCAAAGAAACAGATCCCCTGAAACGAGGAGATTGTTACAAATTGAAAAAGTAAAAGTGCTGGCAATGTTGACGACGCTTCAGTGAGCTTCCTTTGCTATAACCCGTATGACCTTGACGTTCTTCTCATCTTGCTTTCTGAAGAAGGTTGGTTCGGACCAACGCTTTAACCCTTCGAAGCTTGCCGTGTTGTAAGTGATACAGACGAATTCAGAATACAGTTGTTCGCTTATTCCCTGATTTTGTGTTGATCGCCCTTTCGGGTTTTCAATCCACCGGGATACCCATTTTTGCCTGAGCTGTCCAATGCGGATTTTCAACTCAGCGGGTGTACATTCTTTCAATTTTCCCTTATTTTTGCCCGAGTCTTTTATTCTGTTTTTGACTCGCCGGGATGCCCTATTTTTTCCTGGACTTACATTCTGTTTTTATGTCCAGCGGGTCATTTTATGCGAAGTATTTTTTAACTGCATTTGAATTCACAGGGGATAAGAAATCTTCACCATCCATAATAGTAAGCATCAGTGCTCCACCAGAGAAAACCTTCTTTACTATGAATGGACCATCGTAATTTGGAGTCCACTTGCCTCTGTGGTCTGTATGAGGAGGAAGAAGTCTCTTCAGCACAAGATCTCCCACTTGGTATTCCCGAAGCCTGACTTTCTGATCGAAGGCTTTCTTCATCCTTTTCTGATATAAATGCCCATGATATATTGCAGCTAGTCTCGTTTATTTGATCAAATTTGGTTGATTGTACCGAGAACGAACCCATTCTGCTTCTTTCAGCTTTACATCCATCAGTACCCGTAAGGAGGGTAATTCAACTTCAACAGGTAGGACTGCCTCCATACCATACACAAGCTGATACGGTGTTGCCCCAGTAGATGTTCTGATTGAGGTTCGATACCCATGCAAGGCAAATGGTAGCATTTCATGCCAGTCTTTGTAAGTGACCACCATCTTTTGCACAATCTTCTTAATATTCTTGTTAGCTGCCTCAACATCGCCATTCATCTTTGGCCTGTAAGGAGAAGAGTTGTGATGTTGAATTTTGAAGTCCCGGCACAGTTCTGCCATCAGTTTGTTTTTTAAATTGGAACCATTATCAGTAATGATTCGCTCGGGCACTCCATATCGACAGATAATGTCTCTTTTCAGAAATCTGGCTACCACTTGTCTGGTGACGTTTGCATACGAAGCTGCTTCAACCCACTTGGTGAAGTAATCAATGGCTACCAGGATGAATCTGTGGCCATTTGAAGGAGTCAGTTCGATCTTTCCAATCATGTCAATGCCCCACATGGCAAAGGGCCAAGGTGAAGACATCACATTCAAAGGATTCAGAGGCACATGCACTTTGTCTGCATAAATATGACATTTATGGCATCTCTTGACATTGGCACAACAGTCTGCATCCATTGTGATCCAGTAGTAACCTGATCTTAAAAATATCTTAGCCATTGCATGTCCCCCAACATGGGTACCGAAGGATCCTTCATGCATATCGTGCATCAGTAGGTTTGCTTCTTTCTTATCAACACATCTGAGAAGAACCATATCAAAACTTCTCTTGTACAAGGAACCATCAACATTAAGGAAGAAACTACCAGCCAGCCTTCTTAATGTCTTCTTATCATTGGATGATGCCCCAGGTGGGTATGTCTGATCCTCTAAGAAACATTTGATATCATGGAACCAAGGCTTGTCATCTTTAGCAATGTCCACAGAGAATACGTATGCTGGTCGGTCTAATTTGGATACTGAGATCTGAGGCACATAATTGGCAGTCTGAACCTTGATCATGGAGGAAATGGTAGCCAGAGCATCTGCGAACTGATTTTCATCTCGAGGGATGTACTCAAGTTTGACTGTTGTGAAGAAAGTCAATAACCTCCTCGTATAGTCACGGTATGGAATCAGATGCTCTTGGTGAGTGTACCATTTACCGTTGGTTTGATTGATTACCAAAGCTGAATCCCCGAATACAGTTAAAGTCTTGCTCCTGAGGTCAATGGCTTCCTCAAGATTCACGATACAGGCTTCGTATTCAGCTTCGTTGTTAGTGCATGCAAACGTGAGTTTTGCCAAGAAAGGCATGTGAACTCCTTTAGGTGGAATGTGAACTGCACCAACTCCACGACCATTCATGTTAACAGCCCCATCAAACATCATTGTCCACTCTTCTTCTGGGTCAGGCCCTTCGATGTGAACAGGCTCTTCATGATCATTTGCTTTCCAGAACATGATGTCTTCATCAGGAAAGTAAAATCTCATCGGTTGGTAATCATCGATGGGTTGCTCAGCTAGATAGTCAGACAATACACTGCCTTTGATGGCCTTTTGAGATGTGTACTGAATGTCATACTCTGTCAGAATCATTTGCCATCTTGCAACCCTTCCGGTAAGTGCTGGCTTCTCAAATATGTACTTGACGGGGTCCATCTTTGAGATCAATAAGGTAGTGTGAGTCAACATATACTGTCGTAATCGGCAAGCAGCCCACGCTAAAGCACAACAAGTTTTCTCGAGCAGTGAATAATGTTGTTCACATTCGGTAAACTTTTTGCTCAGGTAGTATATTGCATACTCTTTTCGACCAGACTCGTCATGCTGGACCAACACACACCCCATTGATCCTTATAATACTGTTAGGTACATTATTAGAGGTCTTCCTTCAACTAGAGGCATAAGGATTGGAGGTTCTTGTAAGTACTCCTTGATTTTGTCAAAAGCCTTCTGACAATCTTCATTCCACCTGACCATTTGTTCCTTTCTTAACAGTTTGAACAGAGGCTCACAGGTTGCTGTGAGATGAGATATGAACCTTGAAATGTAGTTCAATCTACCTAGGAACCCCCGAACTTCCTTTTCAGTCCTAGGTGCAGGCATCTCTTGAATGGCTTTGACTTTGTCAGGATCAACTTCAATTCCCTTTTCACTTATAATGAATCCCAGCAGTTTACCGGAACGCACCCCGAATGTGCACTTATTGGGGTTTAGCTTCGGCTGGTACTTTCTCAGACGCTTGAACAACTTCAGCAGATTTACCAGAAGATCTTCTTTAGTGAGAGACTTGGCAATCATGTCATCCACGTAGCATTCGATTTCTTTGTGGATCATATCGTGGAATAACGTCACCATAGCCCGTTGATAAGTAGCACCGACATTCTTCAGTCCAAAAGGAATTACCTTATAACAAAATGTGCCCCAAGGTGTGATGAAGGTAGTCTTCTCCATATCTTCAGGTGACATTCTAATCTGATTATACCCTGAAAATCCATCCATGAAGGAAAACACCGAGAACTGAGTTGTGTTGTCAACCAATACATCAATGTGAGGTAAAGGGAAATCATCCTTCGGGCTAGCTCTGTTCAAATCATCCTTCAGGTTACTATGTTGGTATGATGTCTAGAAGTGTATTAGAGGTCACAAAATGACTTGGTTTGTGAATTTGCAAAAAATCCTCTTTGGCATGAATGTGAAAATTATGTGATTTTTGCCAACTTTGCCAAGCCATAACTTGAGTTCCATAATGAATTAGAACTTGTTCTTGTACGTTTTTAAAAGGGAATGATCCAATCTACAACTTTCATGACCAACGATTGTTCATTTGAAGCATTTTTGGTTGAGAAAGAGGAGGTTGAAATACTTTCCCAAAATGGAAAGTTTCCATTACAAGTCATTTCCATTTTTGGCAACTTTTGGTTTAACTCAAATTTCTTCAATTTTGTGAACTTCCAAGCACTTAAATGATCAAATAAAGATCATATAACTTCAATTTGATGAAAAATCCACTTTGGTTCCATTGTTGGGGGCCTCAGATGCCCTGATTTTGCTCTGACTTGCTCAAGAAGTTACCCAGTGAACAGATGACTTCCACAATGAATTTCTGCATCAAACTTGGTATACATGATCCTACTAACATATTGAGACCATTAGAAACAAGAATGATCAAAACATTTGGAGTTATGGCCTCTGAAACCAAACCCATAATTTCAGGTCATCTGTGCAGTGAAACCCTAGCTCGGCTTCCATGCTTTCCAAGTTCTTGTGATTTCTTGACTTCCTTGATCTTTGAGGGATATATTATGATGATAGAACACACATGGACCCTCTTGGAATGATTGGAAGCCTTTGGAGTGGCTCAGATGGGTCCTTGGATTGCTCAGATCACAAACCTTAGATGCAGATGAACTTGAACTATGCAGATGAAACAAAAATGCAATATGAGATTATATGCTTAAACTTATGCAAATATGAAAGATCACAAGCCATGGTGTGAACTTAGTGAGGGAAAATTTGGGGTGTTTACAGCGAGAAGAAGTACAAGATGTTGGTAGACAGAATGAACGCTATGGAACTACAAAAATCTTCTGGGCTTGATTTTGAAGATTTGAGTTTGGTTTTTGGAGTAGTTATACCTATTGGCTTCAAGGTTCCTGTTTTTGTTGTGTATGATGGCGTTTCATGTCCTAAACTGCATTTGAGGTCTTATGTCCGGAGGATTCAACCACATACTACTGACAAGAAACTGTGGATTCATTTCTTCCAAGAGAGTTTATCTGGAGCTCAATTGGAATGGTAATATCAACTTGAAAGTGTTAACATTAGTGATTGGAATGATCTTGCTGAGGCCTTCTATAGGCAATACCGATATAGTGCTGATTTAACACCAACTCGCATGCAGCTCCAAAGCATGTCTATGGGTGCTAAGGAGAGCTTCAAAGAGTATGCCAAGAAATGGAGAGACTTGGCTGGCAGAGTTCAACCTCCTCTGACGGACAGGGAGCTGGTGGATATGTTTATGAGTACGCTGAATGGTCCTTTTTATAGTCACCTCATTGGAAGCTCATCATCTGGTTTCACTGAGCGGATAATGACTGGAGAGCGTGTGGAAAGTGGTATAAGAAGTGGCAAGATACAGGTGGGTGCCTCTTCATCAAGCACTGCTAAGAAACCCCCTAGTGGAAAGAATGAGTCTAATGCTGTGTATGGTCAACATAGTCGTAACAGGAGTCACCAATCTGTGGGAGTAGTTCACATCTCCATCCCTGCCCCTACAACACCAGAGCAACAACAAAACAATCAACAGAAGCCTAGAAGACAGTTCACCAAGATCAACATGTCACTGGCCCAAGCCTTGCATCACATGTTAAAAGGGGAATTAATCACTTTGAGGGATCCTCCTCAAAATCCTAATACATCCTCTCCTCGGTACAATCCTAATGCAAGATGTGCATATCATTCTAATAGTTCGGGACATGACACCAACAACTGCTGGGTGTTGAAAAATAAGATTCAAGACATGACTGAAGCTGGGGAAATTGAATTTGACCCTCCTGGGACCCCAAATGTGATCACTGCTCCTATGCCCAATCATGAGAAGACTGTTAATATTGTTGATGAGGTTTCCTATGTTTCCTCAGTTGCAGATGTGACTACTCCTCTATCCATTATCAAGAAGAAGCTGGTGCAGGCTGGATTCTTTCCAGGTTGCAATGAAGACTGTTTTTACTGTGCCTATAAACCTGATAGTTGCTGGAGGTTGAAAGATGGTATTCAATGCCTCATGGACAATTACACTATATTTTTTGAGAGGACTCCTTCTGTAGAAAGTATGTGTAAACATCTGACTCAAAGCACGAAGCTTGAAGACGTAGCTATGGTTGATAAAGTACCAGTGAAGATTACCTCCAAAGGTCCTGTCAGGATCACCTCTAAGGGTCCTGTCAGGATTACTGCTGAAGGCCCTGTGAAGACTGTTGCTGAAGCTAGAGTGGCTTCCATGATCATTACCACTCCTGGCCCTGTTCCTTATACTTCTGATAAGGCTATACCCTGGAATTATGGTTCTGATGTTTATATCCATGGTGTCAAACAAGAACATTTGACAGATGCACCTGTTACTGATACTAGTCTTGATGTTGACAATATTGCTGGATCTAGTAAGATCACTAGAAGTGGAAGAATCTTCTCTCCTTAAGACGCCTCTAAAAGTACGGTTACTCCAGCTCATGCCTCCAATTATGGGCCAAGTACTGATGCCCGGGGCAAAGGTCCTATGATTGAACCTGTGCAAGCTGAGGCACCAACTGCTGAAAATCTTTCTAAACAGATGGAAGAAGTACTGAAGATCATTCGCAAGAGTGATTATGATATTGTTGACCAGTTAGGGCATACTCCCTCCAAAATCTCAATGTTATCATTACTGCTGTGTTTTGAGGCCCATGCTAAAGCTTTAATCAAGTTCTTAAAGACTGCTCATGTGCCAAATGAGATTTCTGTGGATCAATTTGAGAATTGTGTTGCACATCTGACTAGTGATAATGGTTTAGGCTTTTTTGATGCTGATCTGACTCCTGCCAAGAGAAACCATAACAGAGCTCTGCATATCTCTATTGAATGTAGGGGCACTACTTTGTCTCATGTACTGGTAGACAATGGTTCTTCATTAAATGTGCTCCCTAAAGAGGTTCTGGACAAGCTCAGCCCTGAAGATGTTGTGTTAAGACCAAGTGATGTGGTGGTAAGGGCCTTTGATGGTTCTCGAAGAGTGGTACATGGAGAAGTAGATCTCCCGATCAAAGTAGGCTCTCAAGTTTTCAATTCTACTTTCTATGTAATGGATATTCGTCCTGCGTATTCTTGTTTGCTTGGGCGCCCCTGGATCCATGGGGCAAGTGCTGTGACTTCCACCTTGCATCAGAAGTTGAAATATCCGGTGAAGAACAAAATTGTCACTGTCTACGGTGAAGAGGAGTACATGGTTAGCCACATGAATACTTTCAAATATGTAGAAATGGAGGGTGAAATGGTTGAAACTCCGTGTCAAACATTCGAAGTTGTTCCTTGCTATACTCCTATTCCTCAGTCTGCCCCTGTTTTTGAAAGAGCTTCTATGGTTACTAGAATACCTCCTGCAATGGCCTCCCTCAAAGATGCTAAGGTGTGGTTGCAAAAGAATCTCAGAGGACTGTTCGTCGTGCTCGTGCTATTCATATCACTAATCAAGGGGTCATAAGAGATCAAATCAATGTTGTAGGTGACTGTAATGAAGACTACAACCTGGATGATTGGATCTTTCCTACCATGGGTGATGGGCTCAACAATTGGAAGGCTGAAGACGTTATTCCTATCTCCTTTAGTCAGGAGTAAATACTATTACTGTGTTTTATTTTAAGTTTGTAATTGCAAACAATTAAACTTTTAAGCCTTATGTCTTACCCGGGGCACAATGGTATGCTTGTTTCGGGATGTCATTTCATTTGTATACTTCATTCAATAAAATCAATGGACGTTTCGTTTTCGTAAATATTGTGCTCTTTATCTTTCTTTTATTATTTCTATTTTATCAGCTATGTGTTCTTACACACACCCACATCACTAAAATGCAGATCCTCATCCACTCTGGATCCTGTTGATAACAGTTCTACTATTGCCAATTATAATTTCGAGAATCCGATCTATGAAGCTGAAGATGGAAAGGAGGAAGATTGTGAAGTACCTGTAGAGCTTGCTAGGTTGTTACAACAAGAAGAGAAATCTATACAGCCACATGAAGAGCCAATCGAAGTTGTGAATCTGGGAACTGAAGAAAACAAGAAAGAGGTCAAGATAGGGGCTGAATTAGAGGATGGTGTTAAGAGCAGGTTAATCCAGATGTTACGTGATTATGTTGAGATCTTTGCTTGGTCTTATGAAGACATGCCAGGGTTGGATATAGACATTGTGGTTCACCATTTACTGGTAAAAGAAGATTGTCGTCCAAAGAAGAAAAAGGTTCGTCGCATGCGTCCCGAAATGTCAGAAAAGATTAAAGCAGAGGTGATGAAACAATTTGATGCAGGGTTCTTAGCTGTGACTTCTTATCCTCAATAGGTTGCAAACGTGGTACCAGTACCTAAGAAGGATGGTAAGGTATGCATGTGCGTGGATTACAGGGATTTGAATAAGGCCAGTCCTAAAGATGACTTTCCACTTCCACATATTGACGTTTTGGTAGACAACACTGCTCAGCATAAGGTATTCTCTTTCATGGATGGTTTCTCTGGTTACAATCAGATTAAGATGGCACCTGAAGATATGGAGAAAACTACATTTGTTACACAGTGGGGCACTTTTTGTTATAAGGTGATGCCATTTGGTTTGAAGAATGTCGGGGCAACATATCAGCGTGCTATGGTGGTTTTATTTCACGATATGATTCATCATGAGATAGAGGTATATGTGGATGATATGATAGTCAGGTCCCAGAATGAGGAACAACACCTTGATCACCTGCACAAGTTGTTTGAAAGGTTGAAGAAGTATAAGTTGAGATTGAATCCGAACAAGTGTACTTTTGGAGTTAGGTCTGGTAAACTCCTAGGTTTCATTGTCAGCGGGAAAGGTATTGAAATGGATCCTGCAAAAGTAAAAGCCATACAAGAGATGCCGGCTCCCCGTACTAAAAAGGAGGTTAGAGGTTTCTTGGGACGACTGAATTACATTGCAAGATTTATTTCCCAGCTAACTGCTACCTGTGAGCTAATCTTCAAGCTGTTGAAGAAAGATTAGGTAATGGAATGGAATGACGAGTGCCAGGTAGCCTTTGATGAAATCAAGATATATCTCCTAGAACCTCCAATTTTGATGCCACCAGTTGATGGAAGACCTTTGATTATGTACTTAACAGTATTAGACAACTCAATGGGGTGTGTGTTAGGGCAACATGACGAGTCTGGTCGAAAAGAGCAGGCAATGTACTACCTTAGCAAAAAGTTTACTGACTCTGAAACAAGATACTCACTGCTCGAGAAAACTTGTTGCGCTTTGGCATGGGCTGCTCGCCGACTAAGACAGTATATGTTGACTCATAATACCTTGTTGATTTCAAAGATGGATCCAATCAAGTACATATTCAATAAACCTGCTCTCTTCGGAAGAATAGCAAGATGGCAAATGATTCTAACAGAATATGACATACAATATACTACTCAGAAGGCCATTAAAGGTAGTGTGGTAGCTGATCATTTGGCTTATCAGGCAGTGGATGATTATCAGTTAATGAGTTTTGAGTTCCCGGATGAAGACATTATGATTGTTACCAAAGAACCTAGACAATATGACGGACCTGAACAAGGATCCCGATGGACTATAGTTTTTGATGGAGCTTCTAATGCGCTTTGAAATGGTGTTGGTGTTGTGATCATTTCCCCTGAAGGTTATCATACCCAAATTACTGCAAGACTTTGTTTCTATTGTACCAATAATATGGCTGAATATGAGGCATGTATCATGGGTATCAAAGCTGCCATTGAGATGAAGATTCAGTTTCTGGACGTATATGGAGATTCAGCCCTGGTAGTTAGTCAGATTAAAGGAGATTGGGATACCAAGCATGAAAATCTCATTCCTTACAGAGAGCATGTGCTGTCTCTGATCCCATATTTTGAAGATATTACCTTTGGACATATTCCACCAGGAGAGAATCAGTTAGCAGATGCATTAGCCACCATGGCATCTATGTTCGAGATTAGTTGGGATGATGAAGCTCCCAGAATCACTATTGATAGATTTGAGAAGCCTGCATATTGTAATGAGATTGATACTGAAGGAGTAGAGGGAAAGCCTTGGTTCTATGAAGTAAAAAGGTATCTTGAAGCTTAAGAGTTCCCTGAAGGGGCATCTGTCAATGATAAGAAGTTTCTTAGGAGGTTTTCTGATAAGTTCTTTTTGAGTAATGGAATTTTGTACAAGCGCAATCATGATTTGACCTTGCTTCGTTGTGTGGATAAAAAGGAAGCAACAGAGATTATGGAAGACATGCATGATGGGATCTTTGGCACTCATTCTAGTGGTCATACCATGGCAAAGAAAATATTGAGAGCAGGTTACTATTGGTCTACCATGGAAGCTGACTGTTATCAACATTCCAAAACATGTCACAAGTGTCAGATTTATGCTGATAAGGTGCATATACCTCCCGCTCCATTGAATGTGTTGACTGTTCCTTGGCCTTTTGCCATGTGAGGCATTGATATGATTGGCGAGATCAAGCCTACTGCTTCTAATGGACATCGTTTCATCCTTGTTGCCATTGATTACTTTACAAAGTGGGTAGAGGCAGCCTCATTTGCATCTGTTACTAAGAATGTTGTGGCTCGGTTCATTAAGAATAATCTCATATGTAGATATGGTATCCCTGAGAGAATTATCACAGACAATGGCTCTAATCTGAACAATACTATGATTACTGATCTTTGCATGCAATTCAAGATTAAGCATCACAACTCTTCTCCGTATCGTCCAAAGATGAATGGGGCAGTAGAGGCTGCTAATAAGAACATCAAGAAGATTCTATAGAAGATGATTGTTACTTATAAGGATTGGCATGAGATGTTACCATTTGCTCTTCATGGTTATCGTACTACAATACATACTTCAACAGGGGCAACCCCATTCTCCCTAGTATATGGTATGGAAGCATTTCTACCCATTGAAGTTCAGATCCCCTCCTTAAGAATCATGAAGGATGCAGGCTTGGGTGAAGAATAATGGATTCAGACTCGATTTGACTAGATAAATTTGATTGATGAGAAAAGGTTGGCAGCTGTTTGTCACGGTCAGATGTACCAGAAACGGATGATCAAAGCTTTTAATAAGAAGGTCAAGCAAAAGGTATATCAGGTTGGTGACTTGGTAATCAAGCGTATCATATTACCACAGGGTGATCCTAGGGGCAAGTGGATTCCTACATATGAAGGACCATTTGTAGTCAAAAGGGTATTTTCAGGAGGTGCCATGATGCTTACTACTATGGATGGTGAAGATTTCCCACAGCCCGTAAACGTAGACATAGTTAAAAATACCACGCATAAAAAGAGACCCGCTAGGTTGACTGGCCTAGGCAAAAATAAGGGCATCCCGGCGAACCAAAAAGGTTCGGGCAAAAATTAGGGATATATATATATATATATATATATATATGTATATATATAAATGTACACCCGGTAAGTCGAAAACCTGAAAAGGCGGCTTGGGCAAAAAAGGGTATCCCGGTGGATTGAAAACCTGAAAAGGCAGTCCAGGCAAAAGTTAGGGATTAAAGTGTATGACTATGTCTCGTTGGATCACCCATGTAAATCCAACTATTTGTGTTACGTAAATCAAGTTCAAACAGATAAAGATCAATCCAATCATTTCTATCTCGACGACAAAGGATGAGATGCTTGAAGATAATGGCAATAGTAGAATTGTAACTCAATAGGATTATTTCTCACATAGCTGCTTTTCTTTGTTTTTGTAAAAAGCTTTTACGACGAATTCCTCTTACTAGGATTTCTGTCTCCTTGTACAAACTTGCCTATATATAGGTCACTTTCTAAAAATAAATGAAGTCTCGTCTTTGAATTCAAATTTACTTTTACTTTGTTTACTTAAACGAAAATGTCCATTGGTTGTGTTTGAATGTATGTAAGCTTTTTAATATGATTGATGTTTACCAGAAACGCATAAAATGCAGTAATAATATCTACTAAGGACGAACGAAGGTAGGAATTCAACGAAGCTTCGCCGGTTCATCCCCATAGAGTAGTCTTTACAGATATCCATGCAAGATACTTCAAGTAACATCTCCTCTCGGATTTATGTCCATCTCTTTTATCCTCAGTCAGGATATTCAGGAACTTATTCCTTCAATAAAAGTACGACGAATGAAGACGGGAGGTTCTGAGTACCATATTCCTCAGCAACGAACAAGGATTTACTTTCCCTAGCCAACAATTGTTATACAATGATATCCGGACACTTCAGGCTAAATGATTCATACATACATCATTTACATCATATCACAACATATGAATCCATAGTGCATAATACATTTACTTAGGTACATCATGCCATACATGCATACATCTCGCATAAACTAACCTTTTCTTTTCAGGATAGTTGCAGGTAAATAAACACTATCAAACAGTTCAAAGATGATCTATACGAAGATCTAGTACTGATACTTAATTCAGAGATAATCGCTACGAAGATTCATTTCTAATGATCAATACAAGTTGTCCTTGGAAGAGTACGTAAAATGATCTATACGAAGATCTAGTGCTTAATCCAGGATATTTCTAGAGGAGATAATCGTTACGAAGATTTATTTCTGATGGTCAAATATCTTTGGGATAGTGTGTAAATGATCTATACAAAGATCTAGCACTTAATCAAAGAGATTTTTCCAGAAGAAGTTCAGGGATAATCGCCACGAAGATTTAATCCTGATATTCTTTTTGTCCTTGGGAAGGTATGTAAATGGTCTATACGAAGATCTATTACCTAATCAGGGATATTTCCAGGAGAGATAATCGCTACGAAGATTTATTTCTAATGGTCTACGCAACAGTTTATCTGTGGGATGGTACATAAATGATCGATACGAAGATCTTGTACTTAGCCCAAGATATTACCAAAAGCAATTCAGAAAAGATCGCCACAAAGATTTGATTCTGTTACTTAAATTAAAGTATGTTCCTAAAGATGGTTCAGAGCCGATCTATACGAAGATCTAAGTACTGACACCTAATGAAGGATATTCTTTTTCCCTAGAAATAATGCAGAGACGATCTATGCGAAGATCTAGTGCTGACATTCAACTCAAACCATGTTACAGAAATTATTCAGAGACGGAAAAGTCAACTGAACTTTGACCAACCATAACTTTCACATGCTTCATCAAAATTTTTCCATCCAAATCTCATTTTTAAGGAAATTGAATTCTCTACAACTTTGTGTCTCACAAGCCAAGCCCCAAAATGCTTCATTTGGAAGGTATGAGCTAAGACATTATAGGTCATTTTAAAAGTCAACAAAAAGTCAACATCTTCCAAATGGCATAATTTAAAATGGTAGAGGATATGGACATGAGACCAAAGTGGTTTGTTAGAGGACTCTCTAAGCTTTCCAAAATGTCCAAGAACACCTTCATTGCCTTAAAATTGAGGGATTTGTGCCTTTGCAAAGTTGGGAAATTTTTGAGAGGTTTATTGAGCAAATGGGGTCTTAGAACCAATTCTTTCCACTTGGGCTTGTATTTTTATGACCCAATCTCTACCATGACATCATGCACGAATCAAATATTATTTATTCATATTTTTATAGTTTATTTTTTATTTATTTTGATTTTATTCATTAAAAATCAATTTAAATTAAAATAAAATATGAAAACTCAATATTTAAATTTGATTCTTGTTCTAGAAGGTCATAAACATTGTTTAATGTTGATTGATCACATCCAAATTCGTGCTTGATCAATTTGGCATTGATAGATTTGATTTTAGGTGATTTTCAAATATTAGATTTCTTCATGATCAAGCTACATCATAAAGCCCACAAATCCACAAGATTGTTGACCTAATTCACTATACTACATAAACACAAGAAGACCATTGCATTAGGGACGATTTTCAGAGCCTCCAAGAACATCATTGAACTTCAAATTTTCACACCAAAAGTCATATTCAGTTTTTGACCTAGAGACGCTTTCAAGACAAAACAAAGGTTGCTTTAGCTTCCTTGAGGTTCACTGATCATGTTTCGATCATTAAGAACATCAAAATCATTACCATTTGCATAAACCGAATCAATGTTTTTGCATTTTTATGATTTTTTCGTTTTCTAATATTCGTGCATAATAAATTGTGTTTTATTGATGTTTTGTGTTTATAATGATCCAAGGAATGTTTCTAGATAGTTTAATTTGAGTTTCGATGCAGGACCAAGAAGTTGCCATTGTTAGGGTTTAGGGTGGCCGTTTAGGGTTTCTCAATTAAACCAATATAAATAAATTCTAAAGACATCAATGAACTGTGTATGATGTATGGATCATGTCTATGTGATCAATTTGTTGAAATTTTACATATTATGAGAGATCCAATTTTCGCAGGTTCTTGAAAGTGAGAATTTGCAGGAAAATTCGTAAGTGTATTTGCAGGAAATTTTGCAGGTAATATGAAGTAGATGAAGTCAGTTGGCGCGCAGGAGGAAATTCAAACTTAGACTTAATATTTTATTGTTTTGTTTTCATATTATATCAGTTAACGTTGCTTGGCCCAGTGGTAATGGTTTGCGCGTATTGTTGGTTGTGACCTGTGTTCGATCCTTGGTGACAACATCTTTTGGTTTATTTTTCCATTATTCACTAGACTTAATATATTATGTTTGATTGTTGGTGTTTTAGCAGACGCGCCCCATATGGCTTAGTGGCTGGAGTGTTTGGTTGTTATCTGATGGTCAGGGGTTCGAATCCAAGGTTCCCACATTTTTTTCATAACTATTTTGTTTTTGCAGGTTTATAATATAATGATTTTGTTGCATAATGTTATCACTAGCGCATGTTGGCTCAGCTGGTTTTGAGTGTTGTTGTTGAGGTAAGGGACCTGAGTTGAAATCCCAGGTCCTATCTTTTTAGGGCTTTTCTTCATTTTCCTTATTTTTAACTATTTTCTTAATTTTAACTTAATTTAATATAATTCAAATAATTTCTAAATAATAATCAATAATATTTTCCTACGATAATGATCTTGTCCCTTCGAATAAAAGATGATAAGTCCCTACGAATTGCTAAAGACACTCTTACTTGTTGCTTTCTATGACCATACGATGACCCTACGCTTGTCCCTTAACATCCAAGGTAATGACTACTTATTACTTAATAATAGGGATAGTCTTACCATTGAAAGAACATACGAGAACATGAAAGACTTAAATCTAGGGTAGGTATCTCATAGTTACTTGCTCACACTTTTCAAACTTACTTTTACACCTCACAATTTCTAAACTAGACTTTGTATACACCCATACGAGGGTTATTACCAAGTACTTAAAAGAAATTTTTCTAATCAAACACTACACTCTTGCAAACAAACAAAGTGAGCTAAGTAACTAAGAGCCCATGGATAACCATGGATATAAAGGGTGCTAACACCTTCCCTTTGTATAACCTACCCCCCGAACTCAAGTCTTTTAAAATAGGTCTTTCCTGTTCTTTTATGTCCTTTCCTTTTGGATAAAATAAAAGTCGGTGGCGACTCTTGCTATCCGCAACATTTATAGAAAGTCAGTTTTCCCACCGTGTTACAGATGGACAAGATGAACAGTTTACACTGTTAGATGAAGCTTAAGGACAAAGGGTTGATATGAATCGTCTCTTTGAAGAGATGGCTGAATAAATCCGTTCTATCCAATCCCATAACTCCTTAGAGTTTGATATTACTGATTTGGGGCTGGTGCCCGGGGTGAGGATCCCTTACAAGTTTAAGGCTCCTACGTTTGATAAGTACAACGACACTGCATGCCTGAAAACTCATCTTCAATCTTTCGTCGGAAGAACCGCTGCCCACACGGATGATGAAAAGCTATGGATGTATTATTTCCAAGATAGTCTTGTTGGGGCGTCTTTGGAATGGTATATGAATTTAAGCATGGTTATTGTCAGAAGTTGGAATGATTTGGCGGAGGCATTTGTTAAGCAATACCAATATAATATGGACATGGCTCCCAATCGCACGCAGTTGCAAAGCATGTCACAGAATGCAAAAGAGAGTTTTAAAGATTATGCTCAAAGATGGCGCCAGCTTGCTGCCAGGGTGCAACCTCCACTGCTAGAAATCGAGATGGCTGACATGTTCATGGGTACTTTGTGTCGCTCCCGGGATTTTCATCCTAGTACAAACGCGAAAGTGGCGCGGAAAGGGTAGAGTCTCCAGCCATGCATTTTTATCCCGAAGGAACGGGAAAGGTAATGCTGCACAAACCTGAGGAAGAAGGAAAGTACAAGGCCTTGCGAACCAAAGATCTGGGTTCGGGAGTCGGTTACGACTTGGGAATGTATTAGCACCCTAGATCGTCCGCTGTACCCGACGGGATCCACGCTTGCTTGTTTGTTTCAAAGGGTGAGAAATAAGAAATGTTGCTGAACAAAGAACTGCTACTGGAACTGGAACTGAAATGAGAAAGGAACTGGAAAAGAGAGAACGAAAGGAAATGGGGGAAATGTAGGAAAAATAAAGAATATGCTCGAACGGGCCCTACCCCGCTGCCTACGTACCTCATCGGGAAAATGAGGATCAGAGTCGACGTAGTTCGCTTAACCAGGCGGGAACTTTGTTTGTACTTTTTTATAGCTGGAACTGCGTATGTCTATGCTCAGGTGTTGCAGGCTCGTCTGATACAAGTGCATTTACCGTCTTGTTTGCGAGAAAAGTCATCGCAAGTTCGCGTTGAGAATGAATGAGATGAGAAGAGAAGTTCCCGCATGAAAGTCGCTTATTGTTTGTTGTTTTCTTTTTTTAAGAGTTTTCATGAATTTGGCACAAGGAAGTGATTTCAAACTCTTTTCCATGGAATGTGTACTTGCTACTACATTCCAAGATGGAATATTAGAACAAGCACACCAAGCAAGGAGAATTTATCCAAGAGTTGTTTCCATGAATTAGGGTCTAAGTTCACTAGCTTGTTGAACTTTATTAGATGTTTTTGGAGCTTGTGAAGAAGTATCTTTTAAATTTTCTTTGTGAAACAACCCCTTGATAAGACTTGTACATCATGCTAGACAAGCCTACACCACTCCAAGATGGAATGAATGTAAGTGCCCCATGGAATAAGGTTATTCACAAGGGATCCTTTCATGCATTTATTAAGTCTTTTGGATTTTGTTTGAAGATGAGAAAGAAGACTCAAATCGGAAAAGGAAAAAAATTAAGGGGGACTAAGACACAACCCTAAGTTATTTATTAAAATGGTGGTCCTAATGGTGAGTGAGGCTTTTATAATCCTAAAGAGAAAAAGGAAAAGAGAGAAGAAAAAAGATGCAACTTACTTCCTAAGGAATATAAGTTGGTCCTAACAAAGGGGAAATCCTACCAATCACAAATATGGAAGTAAAAGGTGAATTAAATGCATAAAGAAAATGCATAAAAAATAAAAGGATAAGGTGTAAAGAAACATACCTTTCCCTCCCTACAAAACAAAGATTAGTGTGCATTTTATTAAAAATAATAAGGCAAACTCACATCAATTAAATCCTACTGACTCTAGGACTCTATCTAAACTCTATCTTAATTCTAGAAGAACTAAAAAAATGCTAAAACAAAAATTCAGCACCTACTACAGCCCCTAAAGAAACAAATAGTTACCAAAACAATGCATAACACAAAGAAAAGCACAAGCAACTTTCTATAGCCCACAATCAACATGTAAAGATAGGTGTAAAAAAGTCACATACAACATGCAAACATAACAAACAACATGTATTTTACAACACCTATATTAACAAACAGCTATGAAAACATGGGGCAGATTTGATCATTTTTATTTATGTGCACAAACTGAATGATAAACAACACATTAATGTCAATTAACATGGATCTACATACACCACAACATGAACTCAAATATGTGAATTTATTTACATCATTTATTTGATTAAAAGGAACAATGATCAACAAGAATAACCACACTTTTCTATATTATACAAAATAAGCATTTATCATGACATTGAACAAGTATCACTACAAGCATCAATTATTTCACATGTATTGCATAAAAATCAGAATTGAACTCATGTTAATATATGATCAATTAAGCACAAGAAACTTGCATGAACATGGGAAGTATTTAATCACTTTTGGCAAAAATCAATCATGGCATTTAATCACTTTATCAATCAAGCAAGCAATGACAATAATCATGAAGCACATATTGAATTTAAGCAAGCACTTAACATGTGAAACAAATGATTAAAGTGTAGCAAAACACATCAAGAATCAATTATATCACATTTACCCATTTAACACAAAACATGGAAACGTGAACGAAATCATGTCGAAACGACTCGAAACAAATGAATCGGCTCCTGGAAATAGACCCAAAAATTCCATAAAATCAATACCTAAACATACATGAACCTTAGAAGCACTAGGAAGCAAGATTGAGAAAGAAAATAAGCTAAAAAAACTAAAAACTAACAGCATTAACCGGTTAACAAATGGTTAACCCGTTAACGGACCCCAGACAACACTAAATTTGGCTAAATACACATGCGTTAACCGGTTAACCAAACCGTTAACCGGTTAACGCTGAACAGAAAGTAAAAAATGCTTTTGAAATAAGTGCTTTTGGCCACAATATTCCTTCTAAACAACCCTAACCCCCACCTAATCACGCTAACACGAATTTTTGCTCAATTAGAGCTTATTAACACATGCTAGAACCTATAACAAGCTACAACCTAACTTCTAATCCATTAAAATCCACATATCGCAAGCAAAACGTAACGTAAACATAACCAACCACAAGTAATAAGAAAAACACTTAAAGAATGCCGAAATGGTGAGATAAAGAGAATAACTTAAAGGAAAAGTGATTTTAGACCACCAACCTACGAAGCGGAGAAGTGCTTCGGTAAATGTTACAAGAATCGGAGCTTGATCGAAAAGAAAACCAAGAAAACCGCGAATCCGCAAAATAAATGTGTTCTTGATGCTTGAGCCTTCTTGCACTTCTGATAAGTCAAAACCTTCACAAAAATCAGTAGCTTATTCTTCTACAATCCACAATTCAATGGAGGTTGGAGGCTAAGCTTTAAGATCTTCAAGTTTCAATGTGAAACTTGAAGAGCTTCTTCAAAAAAGCTTTGGTGAAAAGGGAAATGAAGGAAAAGTGAGAGAGAAAAAAGTGATTCTAGAAATTGTGAGAAAGTGAAAAAATTGGGAACCTTTTGCATTGAAGTGATTAATGATTATATAGGGGCTAGGCTTGGAGCTAGGTTTGGGAATGGAGTTAGGTTTATGAATGGAGTTAGGTTTGTAGTTAGTTAGGGTTAGGGAATATTCCTTGGAATACTCTAGAAGGTTGTGGAAAATGGTAGAAGCATCCAAAGGAAATAGAGTGGAATTGAAGTGGAAAAACAAGAGGGAAAGAATGAAAGGAAATGTGGAAGGAAAGCGGAAGGAAAAGTGGAGGGAAGGGTGAAATCAACCACTTTTCAAATGATTTTTTTCTTGATTTTTTTATGATTCCTCCATAATTTCTTGACCAAATTTGAACCATAGGATCTTGGTAACCCTAATTTCATGATTTTGATCTTAAAAGTCAGGAGTCGACCCTTTTTTACCTAGCTCGGTTGCCTTTTCCCTGATTCCTCGATTTTCAGTCATCTGGCCAGTTGAACCTCTTCCAAAATGATTTTGAGGAAGAAATTTGAACCCTAAGCACTTGACATAATATATAAGACAAAGGAATCCACTTTGAATCAAAACTTCATGGAGAATCCCAGGAGAAGTGAAACCCTAATTTGGCCTTTTTCATCAGGAGATGTTGCACTGCTTGCTTTCTCTGATTAAACCAAATCTTTCCATGGCTTGTGGCTTCAAATGAAGACTTGTAGGATGTTGTGAACCCTTTTCAAAATGTTGAGAAGCTTTGTGGCCCTTTGATTGTCTTTGTATAACCCTCAGTTGCTCCAATCATTGATCACATACCTATGCCTCAGCTATGCTACACATGATGCAATGTTTTTTTGGTTATTTTATGAACTTATGAATGCTAAATGCTATGCAAAATGTTGAGGATATGAGAGGGCAAATTTTGAGGTATTACACTTTGCAAGGGGTGTTCATTGAACGTTTAGCATCTTTTTCGACGACCAAATTTAATGATATTGTTATAGCAGGGGAGAGGGTTGAAACCCTCTTGAAGATAGGTAAGATTCAAGATAATGGAGCTGGAAGTTCTTCTAGAGCAAGAAATCCTTTTGTTGGCCCTTAAAGAAGAAGAGAAGGGGGGACTAATGATGTCTATGGAAGAGGAAGGGGTCGTGGATACCAGAATGCATATGACTAAGTGGCAGCTGTCACTATACCCACAAGTCTTTCTCCTCAACCACAACAACAATGCAACAATTATCAACAGAGGCCTTACCAGCAACATCAGCCTCGCCCCGCTGATCATGTTTTTGAAGCTATTCCTATGACCTATAAAACATTTCTACAGAGGTTGATAGACTTGAACATGATACAACTGAGGATGTTTGCTCTACCACCACCAGGTGATCTTCCACCAGGGTATGATGCTAATGTAAGATGTGTTTTTCATTCAGGAGCTCCGAGACACTCAACAGAAAAGTGAAGGGCGCAACATAACAAGGTTCAGAACTTGATAGATTCAAAGGCTATTAACTTTGTGCCACCACCAAATGTTAATTCTAATCTTATCCCTAACCATGCTGGGGCTAGGATTAATGTTGTTGAAGGTGGAGAGCACTTGAATTTGATTCTGGATATAAAGGAGGTGAGGACTCCCCTTTTGTTTGTGAAAGAAAGGTTGTTAAGAGGATATGAGTTTCCTGGATGTGATTTTGATTGTGAAGAATGTGTAATGTCTATTAAAGGCTGTGATAAATTGAGAGCTGGGTTGCAAAATTTGATAAATGAAAGGACATTGCAGTTTGACAAAGTTAACAAACAAAGTGATTGTGTTTCTACTGTGACTATCTTCTATGATCCAGTTGATATGCCAGTCCCAGTCCGGAGGGAGCCTGTTACAATCTATGTGCCACAGGAAGTCAGTCCTATTACCTGGTCCTGTACCGTATGATGATGACAAAGTTGTGCCATGGCATTACGGGTCAGATGTTTATGTACAAGGACGAAAGGTAGAGGATAAGCTTGTAACTATAAATCCTGATGTTCCCAGTGTTGGAGGCTTGGGTGGCTTCACTAGAAGTGGGCGACTGTTTGCTCCACAGACTCTTCGAAATAATGATGAAACTGAAGCGGCTGCCAGAGCTAAGGACAAGCAAGTAGCTACTGAGGAGGTGGTAACCCCGAATGCAGATCAGAATGTCTTTGAAAATGAGGTAGAAGAGTTTATGAGGATAATAAAGAAGAGTGACTATAAGATAGTAGAGCAGTTGAACCAAACTCCGTCCAAGATTTCCATACTATCATTGTTGATGTGCTCGTAAGCACATAGGGAAGCTTTGTTGAAGGTGTTGCAGTCTGCATACATGCCTCAGGAGATTACTGTTAATCAATTGGAAGTTGTAGTGGCTAATGTAAATGCTAGCCATAGGTTAGGGTTTACTGACAAAGACCTTACAACGGAAGGAAGAAACCATAACAAAGCTTTTCACATGACAATGGAGTGCAAAGGCACTGTTCTGTCACACGTCCTGGTCGACACAGGTTCTTCCCTAAATGTGCTGTCAAAGAAGGCTCTGATGAAATTGGAGGTTGATGGTCTTATTCTCCGACCTAGTGATTTAGTGGTAAAGGTTTTTGATGGCTCTAGGAGGTCTGTTTTCGGGGAAGTAGAGTTACTAGTGAAGATTGGGCCACAAGTGTTTAAGCGATTTTCTATGTGATGGACATTCAGTCAGCTTACATCTGTTTGTTGGGACGTCCTTGGATTCATGTTGTGGGGGCTGTGACATCTACTCTTCACTAGAAACTAAAGTATGTGGTGGACGGACAGGTGGTTACTGTTTGTGGCGAGGAAGATATTTTTGTTAGCCACCTGTCTACATTTAAGTATGTTGAGATGGACGGCGAAATCCAAGAAACCCTGTGCCAGGCGTTTGAAGCGGTAAATGTTAGCTCAGTCTCTCCCACTTCTATGTTCCAGAGCATTGAGAAATAGGGGACTTCTATCTCTTCGTATAAGCAGGCTAAGGAAGTGGTACAGTCAGGGCCGGCCCAAGGCTGGGGTAGGTTACTAGAGGTTGAGAATAAGAAATTTTTTTGGTATCGGTTACCAACCGGGGCAGGCTGGATGGTCCGAGAATAGCAAGGAAATGAACTTAAAAAGTGTTGGGATGATTGACCCCAATCATGTGTGTGCCATAGACGAAGATGCTGACAACGATTGTGACCTGGACAACTGGGTGCCCCATGTGCTCTTGGGGAAGAGTTGCAAAACTGGTTTGCTGAGGAGATCATCCAAGTTACCGGTCCATCAGAGTAATTTTTCCTATTTTCCTTTTATTTATTTGCATGTCAAGTCCTACACTCTGCCCAAGGTGTACGGACCCATTGTAAGGCAACCATTGCATTCTATGCAGTTAATTTTACCATGAATAAATGGCATTTTTTTATACAAATTGCGTTCCTTTTCTTTCTTTTAAATTTTTTCACAAAAAATAAAAATGGCAATGTTTTTTCTTTTTATTTTGTTCATTTTCACAAAAAATAGAATCTGAAATAAGCACATCCTTGTGCAGAGTCAATCGTTCAGATTTCTCTGATAACTCTTATGCTATGACCAAATATGACTTTGATAATCCAATCTACCATGCTGATGAAGGGGTTGAAGAAGACTGTGAACTCCCCGAGGAATTAGCCAAGTTATTGAGACAAGAGGAAAGGGTTATTCATCCTCATCAAGAAGAGCTAGAAGTCATCAACATTGGGTCTGAAGACGTAAAAAGGGAGATTAAGATTGGGGCCAGTCTACAGGCCAAGGTAAAGGAAGAGCTGATTGGCATGCTTCGAGAGTATGTGGATATCTTTGCTTGGTCATATCAGGATATGCCGGGTTTAGATACTGACATTGTTATGCATAAGCTTCCATTGAGGGAAGACTTCCCTCCTGTCAAGCACAAGCTTAGAAGAACCCGTCCTGACATAGCGTTAAAGATCAAAGAAGAGGTTCAGAAGCAATGGAATACCGATTTCCTTGCCATGACTAGTTATCCACCTTGGGTAGCTAATATTTTACCTATACCGAAGGACGACAAGGTCTGAATGTGTGTTGATTACCGAGATTTGAATAGAGCAAGCCCAAAAGACGATTTTCCCACTACCTCACATTGATGTACTGGTGGATAATACGACTCAGTTCTCGGTTTTTTCCTTCATGGATGGCTTCTCCAGATATAACCAGATCAAAATGGCACCGGAAGACATGGAGAATACAATGTTCATTACCCCTTGGGGAAACTTCTGCTATAAGGTCATGCCCTTTAGTTTGAAGAATGTCGGGGCAACGTATCAGCGGGAAATGGTGACTCTGTTTCATGACATGATCCATAAAGAAATTGAATGCTATGTGGATTACATGATAGCCAAGTCCCTTGATGAAGAAATTGTTTGAAAGATTGAGAAAGTATCGTATGAGGTTAAATCCAAACAAGTGCACCTTTGGGGTGCATTCTGGTAAGCTGTTGGGTTTCATTGTTAGTCAAAGACGAATTGAGGTAGATCCTGCAAAGGTTAAAGAAATACAAGATATGCCTGCACCGTGAACTGAAAAAGAAGTGTGTGGTTTCTTGGGGAGATTGAACTACATTGCTCGGTTCATATCTCACCTAACAGCCACATGTGAGCCAATATTCAAATTGTTAAGAAAAGAACAGGCGGTCGGGTGGAATGAAGATTGTCAAAGAGCATTCGACAAGATAAAAGAATACCTGCAGGAACCTTCAATCTGATGCCTCCAGTTCCAGGAAGGCCACTTATCATGTATTTGATTGTGCTAGAAGGGTCAATGAGGTGTGTTATATGCCAACATGACGAGTCTGGTCGAAAAGAGCATGCAATATATTACCTTAGCAAAAAGTTTACCAACTGTGAATCTTGTTATTCACTGCTCGAGAAAACTTGATGCGCTTTGGCATGGGCTGCTCTCCGACTAAGACAATATATGTTGACTCATACCACTTTATTGATTTCAAAGATGGATCCTGTTAAATACATTTTTGAGAAACCAACATTAACCGGAAGGGTTGCTAGATGGCAAATGGTGCTGACAGAATATGACATTCAAAACACTTCTCAGAAAGCCATAAAGGGAAGTATACTTTCAGACTATCTTGCACAACAACCCCTTGAAGACGATTATCAGCCAATGAGATTTGATTTCCCCGATGAGGACATCATGTACCTCAAAGTAAAATATTGTGAGGAACCACTTCCGGAGGAGGGGCCAGACCCTGAATCCAAATGAAAGTTGATGTTTGATGGGGCAGTCAATATCAATGGACGTGGAGTTGGTGTTGTTCTCATTACTCCCGAAGGTGTTCATTTTCCCTTCGCTGCCATAATTACTTTTGGTTGTACCAACAATGAAGCGGAATACGAGGCGTGCATTATGGGAATAGAGGAGGATATTAATCTCAGGATTAAGACCCTCGATATATTCGGAGACTCCACCCTCGTGATATATCAGATTACCGGCAAGTGGTATACACACCAAGAACACTTAATTCCTTATAGGGAATGTGCCAGAAGACTGTTGACGTTCTTCACAACAGTAAAGCTTCAGTATATACCACGAAATGAAAATTAATTTGCCAATGCATTGGCAACGCTCTCTTCATGAATCAAAGTCATGTGTTAGAATTATGTCCCCAGAATTAACATCTCCAGGCTTGATGTATCAGCTTATGTATTTTCTGTAGACGCGGTGTCTGGTGAAAAGCCTTGGTATTATGATATCAAACATTTCCTGGAAAGAAAAGAATATCCAGCTGGGGCAACTTCTAATGACAAGAAGACCTTAAGGCGACTTGCTGCTAGTTTCTTCTTAAACACTGACGGTGTTCTATACAAGAGGAACTTCGACATGGTCTTGCTGAGATGTGTGGAATAGTAGGAAGCATACATGTTAATGCAGGAAGTCCACGAGGGATCTTTCGGTACTCATGCAGGAGGACATACAATGGCTAAGAAATTGTTGAGGTCAGGGTATTATTGGCTAACAATGGATGCAGACTGTTATTCATATGCCTATAAATGTCATAAATGCCAGATCTATGCAGACAAGGTGCATGTACCTCCAAGCCCACTCAATGTCATGTCATCTCCTTGGCCTTTTTCTATGTGGGGCATTGACATGATCAGAAAGATAGAGCCTACTGCTTTGAATGACCATCGTTTCATTTGGGTCGCAATCGACTATTTCACCAAATGGGTCGAAGCAGCGTCTTATGCCAATGTCACTCGCCAAGTGGTAGCCAAATTTCTGAAAAGAGATGTAATTTGCTGATATGGAGTTCCCGAGCTAATCATTACTGACAATGGTTCCAATTTGAATAATAAAATGATGGTTGAGCTGTGCCGGGACTTCAAAATTCAACACCATAATTCTTCTCCTTACCGACCAAATATGAACGATGCGGTTGAGGCAGCAAACAAGAATATTAAGAAGATTGTGCAAAAGATGGTCATTACTTATAAAGATTGGCATGAGATGTTACCATTTGCATTGCATGGGTACCGTACGTCAGTCAGGACGTCTTCTGGGCAACTCCGTTTTCCCTAGTATATGGCATGGAGGCAAACTTACCTGTGGAGTTGGAAATTCCTTCTTTAAGTGTGATGATGGACGTCAAGCTCGATGAGGTTGAATGGGTGCATGCCCGATATAACCAATTGTGCCTAATTGATGAAAAGAGATTAGCAGCTGTGTGTCATGGCTGCTTTATCAGAGGAGAATGACGCGAGCTTTTGATCAGCGAGTACGCACTCGGGAATATCAAGTTGATGAGCTTGTACTCAAGAGAATCATTCCTCCAGGTTCAGATTATAGGGGCAAGTGGACTCAAAATTATGAAGGCCCATTCATAGTAAATAAAGTTTTCTCTGGTGAAGCACTAATGCTCACTACTATGGATGGTGAAGACTTCCAATCCCCTGTTAACTTGGACGCAATTAAAAAATACTTCGCATAAAATGACCCGCTGGACACAAAAACATAATTAAAAGTCCAGGCAAAAAAAGGGCATCCCGGCGAGCTAAAAACAGAATAAAAAGCTCGGGCAAAATTTAGGGAAATAGATAAAAAATGTACACACGCTGAGTTGAAAATCCACATTGGACAGGTCAGGCAAAAAAGGGTATCCCGGTGGATTGAAAACCCGAAAGGGCGATCCACGCAAAAATAAGGGAATAAGCGAATGAACTTGATCCGGGTAATCTGTACCACATCATCGTCTCAATTAATCTGACAATATCCAAAGGATAGGAATCATTCTCATCTTCCTCTTCCGAAGGCAAAGGCAGGAACGGAAAATCTTGAAGATATACTTGTCATAGTAGAAAGGAAACTCATTGGAATGCCGTGTACAATGCCATTAGGATAGTTTCGCTTTTTCAATTTTATGGTGATTACCTCTTTCCATGTGGTTGCTTCTTGATGAAAATTCTCGCCTATTCAGAAGCTCATCAATAAAAGAGTGTTTAGTCAAAAATCTTAGTCTTTGTTTCCTGTTTTTATTTACTTTATTTGCAAAAATGTCCTGAATTTTTTGTAAAAGAATATTGCATATAAACTTATTGGCTTTATGAATGAAGTGCGAAAGGAAAACATCTAAAAATACTTTGAATGACAGGTACCATGTGATGATTAACTCATACCATGTAACACCCCAAAATTTGCCCTTGTATTTATTACTAATCTAAGTGGCTTATGTTTGCATTCATCTGCATTTTCGGGTTTCAGAGGATGTCTAATTCAGGCGATTGGTATTCCAGTGGTGAATTGTCTGGAAGATCAGGAGGGTGTCCGTCCATTGTAATGGGGAGTTATTGAAAGATTTTTTAGTTTGATTTTTGGAATAAACTCATGTGTGGAATGTGTATTAGTGGTTTTTGGCAGTGGCTCATGTCCATATCCATGACTGTTATTCCCATCATCTTCTATCCATTATCCGTCCTTTATTTAGTAACCACAGTTTAAGTATCCATCTTGTCATTTATAATCAACAAATTAATTCATGTTTAGTTTCCATTAGAGAATCCTTAAACCGTTTTTCTAAACCACATCAATTCATTCATCTGTTTTATTCCTTAGCCATTTGCGACCATTTTTATTTCCCAAATTCATTTATTTTATCCACATTTTGTTCGTCCTAAACCTTCTAAAGAATTCCCTTACAACCATAGAAATCCATTTTTACTTTCTTTGTCATCTCTACATTCTTTATCTCAGGTCTATAAACAACCAAACATTAAGCTTATTGTAGAAGCTGATTATTTGCTTATGGAACTGGAAGTAAGAAATAAAAACAACATGAAGTTTTTTCGTGTTTTCTGTTTTGTTGTATGCTCATTGTGTTTGTGGAAAGGAGATTGTGAATCTATTGAAGGTATAAAGGTTGTACTTGACTTTGTGAACAAGTTTCCACCTTCAAGGGCGCTGAATTGGAATGAGAGTTTTTTGTTTGTGATAAGTAGATTGGTGTAACTTGTATCGCAATTCGATTACCGGGTGTTGGGTTTTATGGAAATATTCCACCGGGGACTATAAGCAATCTTTCAGAGTTTCAGATTTTAAGTTTGAGATCTAATTTCATAACTGTTTTTTCTTTCCTTCTGATTTTTTCTAATTTGAAGAGTGTATATGTTCTTTATCTTCAGTTCAATTGTTAGTAGTTTTCTTGGGCTTGTGGCATTTTGTAATGTTTGTTTGCTGTGGTGCTAGAAAAAAAATGAAGATGATTATGATGACGATGACGATGTGTTACTTTTCACACAAAACTGATACAAAACAGAAAATACACAACATAGTGAAAGTGAGAAAGTGATATAAAAAAAGAGAACAGAGGTACAAAAATATTCAGAAAAATGATCATATCGATGGAAAACTCAGAACTAATTACAGAGTTATAATAGAAAACCAAATAAAATAACTCTCAACACTCATCGTGAATCGGCTCCGGAATCATAAAGTTTCATTAGTTAACCTCCTCATAACTCAACTTCAGAAAAATCACATAGTAGAAACGTTCATAATGGAAGAAGAGTTTTCTAACATAATTAGTTAGAGCAGCTGCAATTTCCGGAACCCGATTACATCTTCGATCTCTCCACATCTTCAGCTTCACTTTTCTTATGAACTCTCAAATTCGTCTTCATAAAATCTCTTTGAACCATCGTACATCAATCTCCCATTCATCATCCATCTTCATCGACCACAAGCAACCCGCACTTCACTCTCACGTGTGCAGAGTCGAGAACGCATCGCTAGCGCCATCATCATATTCACGACACCATCGTCATCGTGGATCAACACACAATCTGAAAAGCAAGGAAAACCACAAAAAATATGTGAACTATGTTAAGAATCAGCCACGGAATCAGAAGAAGAGAGAATTCGTAAAACAAGTCTGCACAAAGAAAATTAGAAAAAGTCAGGATAAATTCAGTGAAGAAGAAAAATCCAAAACTCCTGAAATTCATTTTAACCAATCTTCAAATGACTCTAACTAAATTCATAACCACCTGTCGCTCCCGATAGGTGGGACCGGCCCAGATAAAGGTACAGACGCGAACGGTCGGCGAAAGGGACAATGAGAACACACAGCCGTGAACTCACTGGAGATGAATAGAGTCGCCAGCTAGGCATTTCTATCCCGGAGGAAAGGTAATGCTGCATAAACCTAGAAAAAGATGGATAAGACGGTTGCGAACCAGAGAGACTGAGAAAGGGGGTTGGTTACAACCTGGGAAGGTATTAGCACCCAGATTGTCCGTCGTACTCGACAGGATCCACGCTTAAAAGATTTGTGTTTTAAAGGGGTAGTGTCAGTGCAATCTGTGTGTAGAATAGCTGGAAAAAGGATGTACAGGTGTCAGTGCAAGAAAAGTGTGAAGTGTGATATATACAGTGTCAGTGTAAGAACAAAGAATAAGATGCTCAAGATCATGAGGCTTAAATAATGAAGCTGGAAAGAGGGGGAATATACAGAGACTTTTGTTCGATAACTGTTAAGTTATGCCTACGTATCCTCTCGTGCAATGAGGAAGTCAGAACACCGTAGTTCGACCCAAAAAGACTGATAGATGAATTGACTTGTGAACTGCTTACTTGCCTATGCTCAAGTGTATGATCTGTCTGGCACAGATGCAAACTGTCTTGCATTAGACGGAAGAAGCAAGTTCTCGTTTGTGAGTGAATGAGATGAGAAAAGAATCCCGGAGGAGACGATTGTTGTTTGTTTTTGAGTTTTCAGTCTTTTATTGCTTTTGAAAGTTTGTCATAAGTTAATGAGCTTAAGCCTAAACCAATGGGTTAGTAAACTCATCACATCTTCCCTCTGATTAGGGGTAATGAGAATACCTTAAGTGTGAAGTCAGATTCTCACACTTAATCACCTTTTGATGTAGAGTTAAGATCATTAACCTACTTGTGATTATTTAGATGTTTTTGGCGTTTTTGTTTAGTGTTGAGTAATGAGGTTAAGCCATAATCAGGGATTAAACAGACTCATTACACCATCCTAAGAGAAGGATAATAGATGAGAATGTTTAAGCTTAGGAAAGCTCCTCAACTTAATCCATGATTAGGGATTAAACTCATGACAAAACAAGCCTTTGATTAAGTGAATTTTATTTAATGATAAGATGATGAAGTGAGTTTTATGATTTGTAAGACAACTTGAGGGGGACTTGTCCATTAACACTAGGGTTAGTCCTTCTTAACCAATTAAGGAAGAATTAGAACCCTAATGCAAGGCCCAAGTTACAAGTGTGATGTCTTGGTGATTATTAGATGGATTGATTAAAGGAGTTAAACACATTAAGGGTTTAACACTTAGGATTAAAGTTATACACTCCATCCTAAGAGAAGGATGCAGGCATAAGCTTAATCACAAAGCCTTAAAGCCTTTAGGGTTTAGTCCCTGATTATGAGATGAGAAGAGAAGACTCAAAAGAGACACAAAGGTAAAACTAAGAGGGGAGACTAATCAAAACCCTAATCATTGTCATGCTTGGTTATTCCTAAAGTTTATGAGGTTTATCAAGAAAAATCTTCAATGGAACCACCAGGAAGCAGATGAAAGGATCAAGAGAAGCAAAGTGACTTGCTTCATTCAAGAAGTCAAGTCACTTGAAGAAAGAAAGTGGGAAGAAGAAGAATGAGCAAGCTCAATCTCAAACACAAACAAAAATGCAGCAATGGATGCAAGAGAGATGAAAAGAAAAGTTATGAGAAGTGAAGGCAAATTCACCTCTCAAAGTTACTTACCACCTGAAAGGTTAGAAAAGGAATGCAATGCAATGCAAAATGGGATGAGATGACATGATGAGAAACAAAACCAGAAGCATATACATGATGCTAAAGATGCTATGAGATGCTACAAACATGAGGCAGCACATGGGTATGATCATACAAGCTTATGAATGCAAATGAAGCAAGTTAGGAAGCATGAACATACATGAAAAGTTATGAAGTGCACATGGCATACAACATGGCAAATACATGATGCAATGATCAAACATGCTTTCAATATGTCTTATGATGTCAAATGAATCACATGGATGCTTGAAATGTCATGGCAAGTCATGTTATGCAAGAGAATGCAAAAGGTATGCAAATGAAAGCCCAAATTAGGGTTTATGAATCATACATCAAACAAAAACCCAAAACAGAAGCAAACCCTATGATAAAAAATTGAAAATGCCACACAAGGTAACTCTAATCCCATACTAAACCAATGCCCAAAGGAGAGGTCTCAACTCTTAACCAATCTCAAGTTATGATTTTTACAAGTTATTAGGGTTTTTAGGGTTCCTAAACAAAAGAAATGCCAAACAAATTGAAAATGAGGAATCAAATCATGGCCATTTAATCCTAGAAACTACATGATAAACACAATGCAATGCAAGAAGAATCAATGTCCAACTCTTCATAGATAGGCCGAAATGATTTTTTGAACTTAGGATCAAAATAATGCACAAAAATGATTTTAATTCAATGAAAAATTCTCAAAATGCATCAAGATCAAAAAAGAAATTTGGTTTGAAGGTTGGACAATGTTTCTAAATGTCTTAGAACATTTCATGAATTTTTTGGTGGTTTTTAAATACCTAAAAGTATTTTTAATAAATTAATTTCCATTAATCAATTAAAAATAATCTTTTAAATATTTAAAAATACTTTTTTAATGATAAAAATAAAAACAAAAATATTTTTGTGTCATAAAAATTATTAAAACTCATTAGAAAAAGTTTCATAATTTTTAAGCAATTTTTACTATTTTTAATAAATTGTGCAAGTTAAATGAAAAAGAAAACGAAAATAAATTAAATAAAAGGAAAGTAATCAGAATGGAGGGTTGAGATTGCTTCTGGGTTTGAAATGGTTGACCGCGCGCGTGAATGGAGGGTCCAGATGGCTTCTGAGTTAATTAATTATGATTATCTTAATTAAACAAGATTAGGGCAAATGACTGAATCTGGACCATTCATGCACGCGGGAAGTCAACAAAGTCAAGCCATCCAACGCACGAAATTCAAATGGAATTAATTACACTGATTAAACCCTAATGATTTTCAGGTGGCCGGAGAAGACCTCCGGTCATCTTCTCCGGTGGGAACCCCACCTGAAAATCCCCAAAATCCACAAAACGCAACCTAAATGAAATCTAAACACACAGAAATGATTCCCACACTCCCCTGAATCAAAACCCCAAGCTAGAAATCATTTATTCTTCCTCCAACTCAAGAATCGAGCAAAACATTTTTTAGGTCACAGAGTTTCAGAAAGCAATTAAACTCTCACCTCTCAACCATTTTCAAAACCAATGACATCAGGATGATCAGTGAAGCACATAGAACAACTTAAGAACTTAAAAAACGATTTCTGGAAAAAATGTTCTTGAGCTACCTGAGTTTCGAAGCTTTCAATCCTTCCACTTTCTGACCTCCCCTCTTGATGCAATCCACTCCACTTGATCCCCTGATGATGCTTGAATGCTTAAAAGGAGTTTAAGTTGGCTGGTTTGAGAGATTGAACAAGTTCTGTTCAAGCTCAGTTGAAAATGGTGATGGTGATTCAGGCTGTTTCAGGTCAATGTGAGTGGTTCTTTGTGATCAGGATGGTGAGTGGAGAAGGTTTGTGGAGTTTGTTTGTGTGTTTGTGAGCTGTGGAGAGAGATTCGAATGGTTTTTCTTCTGAGAGTGAAAATGGAGAAGTGGAGTTCTTGCTGGTTTCAAGCTTAGGCTTTGCTTGGTTTAGGCTCTATGAAGCATGGTGAGATGATTAGTGAAGCTTGTTTGAATGTTTTTGAGTTGTGGAGGCAGATTCGAAGAGAAATGCAAAATGGGGTGTGTTTGTGAATGTGATGTTGTGTGTTGTTTCAGCCTTGCTTCTTGTTATGTTTGGCTAGCAAATGAAAAGTATAAACAATTGCAAGTGGCCAGAGGATGTGACATGGCCTGTGGTGATTGGGATGTTTGCTTTTGCCAAAAGTCAACTTTTTTGTAAGAGAAGCATGGGCTTGGTTCTAGCTTGGTACAAAGGCTAGGGCTGGCGCAGCATGATGTGTGTGTGATGTTGGGAAGGTCCAGCAGCCAAGGCAACTAGTTGGTGAAGAGTGATCATGAGTTTTGCAAGTTGTTACTTTTTGGAACTTCATGAAAAATGCCTTGTTACACAAACCATAAACATGTGATCTTTGGTCCAATTCTGATTTTTAGGTCACATAGAATGTTTGTGTCATGGTTTGATGTCAACTAGAGGTTACAAACAGCCTTGGTTCATGGTTTTGCAAAATTCTCATTTGGTGCACATCTTGAAAATCAATGATTTTTGCCAACTTTGTCAAACCATAACTTTTGATCCAAGAAGAATTTGATCATGTTTTTGTACTTTTTGAAAAGGGGAAGATGTATTCTACAAATTTCATGACCAAAGTTTTTCCATTTGAAGCATTTTTGGATCAAGAATCAAGGCTTGAAAAATGACCTAAAATGACACATTCTTGAAAAGTCAACTATGCCCAAAAAGTCAACATTTGCAAAAACTCCAAATTCTTGATTTTTATGAACTTCAACCTTCTTCCATGATCAAATAAAGATCATATACACTCAAAATGATGAAGATCACCCATTTGTTGGGTCATTGGGGGCCTCAGATGCCCTGATTTTGCACTGACTTGTCTGAAAAGTCAACTCTTGATCAGATGACTTCCCCATGGAATTTCTTCATGAAATTTGATATGCATACTCCCTATACCATATAGAGACCAATGGAAACAAGAATGACCAAAAAATTTGGAGTTATGGCCTCTGAAACCAAAACCCTAATTTTAGGTCAACTGTGCAGTCAAACCTGGCTCTGCTTCCATGCCAACCTCAGTTCTTGTGATTCTTTTGAAATCTTGACTTTGGGAGGATGTAATATGATACTTGAACACACATGGATCCCTTTGAATTGATTGGTGGCCTTTGGAGTGGCTCAAGAAGCCTCTTGGATTGCTCAGATCACCAACCCTAGGTGCAGATGACTTAGAATCTATGCAGTGACTCAAAAATGTAATATGAGGTGATATGATTGTGTTTATGCATATGAGAATGATCACAAGCCATGGTGTGAATGGGTGAGGGAAAATTTGGGGTGTTTACAGCTGCCCCTATTCAATCATGAGTTAGCTGTGTAGGTTGTAAGCGACGGCTTAACAGGCAAACAAGATAACTTGTGGTTGAATACCAAAGACAGTCCAAAATTTGCACTCACAGAATGAAGAAGAAAAGGGATATAGATTGTAAAAGAAAATAAAGTATATTGTAAAGTGTGGGCGACGGAGGACGACCGTCGAGCAGAGGACGACTGCTGGGTAAAGAGCAATGACGGGGACGGCCGACATGCTGGAGAAAATAAGATATTATGATGGGGGCGGCCATCAAGATAAAGCTGTAAAATTTTCTGGAGATTAATGAAACATGACGGGGACGGCCATCAAGTTTATAAAGTAAAGTAACCAACGATGGGGACGGCCATCGGGCTAAACTGATGAAGGACGATCATCAGGAAAAAGAAAAAGGGACCACGACGGGGACGACCATCGGGTTAAAGAATAAATGAAATAAACAGATGATGAGGTACGGTCATCAAAGGTGAAGGACGATCACCTAGCAGGGGACGGCTGCTCTGTTGGGGTTAAGATGAGGGACGGTCATCTTAGGTGGAGGACGACCACCTGGCAGGGTACGGCTGCCGAAAGTATCGCGACATAGGACGAATGCCGGATAAAAGGTCAACGATGGGGACGGCCATCGGACGAGCATGATGGAGGACGACCATCAAGAGGTGGAGGACGACCACCTAGCAGGGGACGGCTGCTCTCAAGGTTTATCATGACATAGGACGAATGTCAGATAACCAAAAATCAACAATGGGGACGGCCATTGGATAAAATGATGAAGGACGATCATCAAGGGGTGGAGGACGACCACCTAGCAGGGGACGGCTGCTAAAATCAACGATGGGGATGGCCATCGGATGAGCATGATGGAGGACGACCATCAAGAAGTGGAGGACGACCACTCAGCAGGGTACGACTGCTCTCAGGGTTTATCATAACACAGGACGAGTGTCAGATAAAAAGGAAAAACTTGCTTTGTTGGCGATCTACTGGGGAGTAGTAAACACGGACGAGCATTTACATCCCAGAAACAAAAGGTGTAAGTGTTTGGTATTTGTGTATAGAATAAAGATGCGGACGAGCATCCTTAAGACTACGATACGGACGAGTATCGGGTAGAAACAAACTGACACGTGTTCAAAGATGATGATACAGACGAGTACCATCAGAGAACATGGACCAATGTTGAATCTGAAAGTACTCTTCTGGGGATAGTAGACACAGACGAGTATCTATATTCAAGAGTATAGAAGTGTTCGACACAGTGCACGGATTAAAGATGCGGTCGAGCATCCTTAAGACTATGATACGGACGAGTATCAGGTAGAAACAAACACTTGACGCATATTCTGAGATGATGGTACGGACGAGCACCAACTGGTTAACAAAGAACATGAACCAATGCCGGATCTGTGGGGACATAAATGGTGTATACAAGATACGGACGAGTATCTGTATAAGTAAAATAAGTATGAGTGGTGTATAGATGGGTGTTTATCTGCTGGGGATGGTGACACGGACGAGTGTCGAAAGGAGAGGAGTATAGTATTAACAAGTATATTGGTTGTAGAAGTGTAAGCGACTACACTGGGGATGTGACACGGACGGGTGTCGAGAAGGTGTATATACAAGTATAGGTGAGTGCAAAGATGATGTCTTTGGCTTTCTGCTGGGGGTATGACACGGACGGGTGTCAGGAAGTGTCCGTAATACGGGTGATCTTGTTTGTAAAGAGTGTTCAGGCGACTTACTGGGGAGTGATGACACGGACGGGTGTCGAAAGGTGTATATGATGGTGTTTTGTGAATGTGATGCAACTGCTTTTGCTGGGGGGGAACCCGTTGGGGATTTTTGTGTATTGTTGATTGACTGTCAATATTTACAAGTGTTTGATTCAGGCCATGACTTATGATTATGCAATATGTTTGATTTTTGCCGTAATGCTCCGTATTAAACGGAATGCTACGCTTTGTGGGTGAATATGATGCGAATGCCATGATTATGCGAAAATACCAAACCGGGACTTGGATCCCGTTGCTGCGAAGATCTCTGGCTGATCTGTTTGAAATGGACCTCCCAGCTGGGGATGAGATCATTGATAGATCTGGTGAGATGTATTTGCTTGGGGATCTAGGTCATTGATTAACCTATCCCGGTAATGAGGGACCCAGCTGGGGTTTGAAGAAGCTTTCTTCACTCTGTTGTGATTCCTTCATGCGTTGCTCTTCTGGATAGAGGCTGGAGCTTTGTGGGGAAGTGTTTCCCTGACTTTGTACTCGGCTGAGGGCGAGACGGCAACTCGGCTGGGGAGAAAGAGAGATCCTTGACTCAGTCGGGGATGTAGGCGCCTTCCGTGATGCCTAGCAACTCTGATGGGGATAGGTAGTAAATGGCAACTCCACTGGGGAAGTTATGAGAGGCAACTCAGCTGGGGAGAGAGCACTTTGGGTGCTAGAAACGAGTGTCGATTTGCCAGCTTGCTGGGATGAAGCTTTCATGCCCCAAGTTGCATCCTGGATACCTGCAATCCTGAAAAAGATAGAGAAACGCACAAGGTAATCCCGAGGTATCCCTTACTGGATTCCGTCATAGGAGTTAGGATACCTCTGAGAGTAAGCATATTTCCTGCAAGCACGTTTTTATTTGAAGATAAGCATCTGTATTCTTATGCAATCAGTTTTTTTCCTCTTTTAAGACATCAGACATTTTTGCAAATAAAATGTACAAAACGAGACATGACTGAAAATCTGATTTTATTAATTCATATGCCCTGAATTGGCGAGATACAGTCAAAGGAACACATCCCCTGAAATGAGGAGATCGTTACAAATTGAGGAAAATGTTGGCAGTGTCGATGACGCTTTGAGGAGCTTCCTCTTCACTATGACCCGTATGACTTTTGACGCTCTTCTCATCTTGCTTTTTGAAGAAGGTTGATTCTGAAAGAGACTTGATCCTTTTGAAGCTCGCCAAGTTGTAGATGATACAGACGAACTCAGAATGCAGTTGTTCGCTTATTCCCTTATTTTGCATGGATCGCCCTTTCGGGTTTTCAATCCATCGGGATACCCATTTTTGCCTGAGCTGTCCAATGCGGCTTTTCAACTCAGCGGGTGTACATTATTTCATTTATTTTTCCCTTATTTTTGCCCGAGTCTTTTATTCTGTTTTTGACTCGCCGGGATGCCCTATTTTTGCCTGGACTTATATTCTGTTTTTATGTCCAGCGGGTCATTTATGCGAAGTATTTTTTAACTGCATCTGAATTCACAGGGGATGGGAAATCTTCACCATCCATGGTGCTGAGCATCAGTGCTCCACCAGAGAAAACTTTCTTTACCACGAATGGTCCTTCGTAATTTGGAGTCCACTTGCCCCTGTGGTCTGTATGAGGAGGAAGGATTCTCTTCAGCACAAGATCTCCTACTTGGTACTCTCGGTGCCTGACTTTCTGATCGAAGGCTCTCTTCATTCTTTTCTGATATAGCTGCCCATGGCAGATTGCAGCCAATCTTTTCTCTTCAATCAGACTCAGTTGTTCGTATCGGGCCCGGACCCATTCTGCTTCGTTCAGTTTAACATCCATCAGTACTCGCAAGGAGGGTAATTCAACTTCAACAGGTAGGACTGCCTCCATACCATACACAAGCTGATACGGTGTTGCCCCAGTGGATGTTCTGAATTACGTGCGGTACCCATGCAAGGCAAATGGTAGCATTTCATGCCAGTCTTTGTAAGTGATTACCATCTTCTGCACAATCTTCTTGATATTCTTGTTTGCTGCCTCAACAGCGCCATTCATCTTTGGCCTGTAAGGAGAAGAATTGTGATGTTGGATCTTGAAGTCCCGGCATAGTTCTGCCATCATTTTGTTGTTCAAGTTGGAACCATTATCAGTAATGATTCTCTCGGGCACTCCATATCGACAGATGATATCTCTCTTCAGAAATCTGGCTACCACTTGTCTTGTAACATTTGCATATGAGGCTGCTTCAACCCACTTGGTGAAGTAATCAATGGCGACCAGGATGAATCTGTGGCCATTTGAAGCAGTTGGCTCAATCTTGCCAATCATATCAATGCCCCACATGGCAAAGGGCCATGGTGAAGACATTATATTCAAAGGATTGGGAGGCACATGCACCTTGTCTGCATAAATCTGGCATTTGTGGCACTTTCTGGCGTAGGCACAACAGTCAGCAACCATCGTGATCCAGTAATAACCTGATCTTAGCAATTTCTTAGCCATGGCATGCCCTCCTGCATGGGTACCAAAGGATCCTTCGTGCACTTCATGCATCAACAAGTCTGCGTCTGTCTTATCAACACATCTGAGGAGTACCATATCAAAGTTCCTTTTGTATAAAGACCCATCAGTGTTCAGGAAGAAACTACCAGCAAGCCTTCTTAATGTCTTCTTATCATTGGATGATGCCCCAGGTGGGTATGTTTGATCCTCCAAGAAGCATTTAATGTCATGAAACCAAGGCTTATCATCTTTAACAACATCTGCTGCAAATACATATGCTGGTCTGTCGAGTCTGGACACTGAGATCTGAGGCACAAAGTTGGCAGCTTGAACTTTGATCATGGGTGAAATGGTGGCCAGAGCATCTGCAAACTGATTCTCGTCCCGAGGGATATACTCAAGCTCGACTGTTGTAAAGAAAGTCAATAACCTCCTTGTATAATCCCTGTAAGGTATCAGATGGTCCTGGTGGGTGTACCATTTTCCGTTGGTTTGATTAACTACCAGAGCTGAATCTCCGAATACAGTCAATGTCTTGATCCTGAGGTCAATGGCTTCCTCAAGACCCATAATGCAAGCTTCGTATTCAGCTTCGTTGTTAGTGCAGTTGAAAGTGAGTTTTGCCGAGAAAGGCATGTGAACTCCTTTAGGTGAAATGAGTACTGCGCCAACACCACGACCATTCATATTAACAGCCCCATCAAACATCATAGTCCATTCTTCTTCCGGGTCGGGCCCTTCAGTGTGAATAGGCTCTTCATGATCTTTTGCTTTTATGAACATGATGTCTTCATCGGGGAAGTCAAATCTCATGGGCTGGTAGTCATCAATGGGTTGCTCAGCAAGATATTCAGATAGTACACTGCCCTTGATGGCTTTCTGAGATGTGTATTGGATGTCATACTCTGTAAGGATCATTTGCCATCTTGCAACCCGTCCGGTAAGCGCTGGCTTCTCAAATATGTACTTAACTGGGTCCATCTTTGAGATCAATAAGGTAGTGTGGGTCAACATATACTGTCTTAGTCGGCGAGCAGCCCACGCTAAAGCACAGCAAGTTTTCTCGAGCAGTGAATAACGTTGTTCACAGTCGGTAAACTTTTTGCTTAGGTAGTATATTGCATACTCTTTTCGTCCAGACTCGTCATGCTGGCCCAGCACACACCCCATCGACTCTTCTAATACTGTCAAGTACATTATCAGAGGTCTTCCTTCAACTGGGGGCATAAGGATTGGAGGTTCTTGCAAGTACTCTTTGATCTTGTCAAAAGCCTTCTGGCAGTCTTCATTCCACCTGACCGTCTGTTATTTTCTTAACAACTTGAACAAGGGTTCACAGGTTGCTGTAAGGTGAGATATGAACCGTGAAATGTAGTTCAATCGACCTAAGAACCCTCGAACTTCTTTCTCTGTCTTCGGTGCAGGCATCTCTTGAATAGCTTTGACTTTATCAGGGTCAACTTCAATCCCTTTCTCGCTTACAATAAAGCCCAGCAGCTTACCAGATCTCACCCCGAATGTGCATTTGTTGGGGTTCAACTTCAGTTGGTACTTCCTCAGACGCTTGAACAATTTGAGCAGATTTACTAGATGGTCTTCTTTAGTGAGGGACTTGGCGATCATGTCATCCACATAACACTCGATTTCCTTATGGATCATATCGTGGAATAATGTCACCATAGCCCGTTGATATGTTGCGCCGGCATTCTTGAGCCCAAATGGCATCACTTTGTAACAGAACGTGCCCCAGGGTGTGATGAAGGTTGTCTTCTCCATGTCTTCAGGTGACATTTTGATCTGATTGTATCCTGAAAATCCGTCCATGAAGGAGAATACCGAGAACTGAGCCGTATTATCCACCAATACATCAATGTGAGGTAATGGGAAATCATCCTTCGGGCTGGCTCTGTTCAGATCCCGGTAGTCGACACACATCCTTACTTTGCCTTCTTTCTTAGGCACAGGTACTATGTTAGCAACCCACGGCGGATAGCTAGTTACAGCAAGGAACCCGGCGTCCCATTGCTTTTGTACCTCTTCTTTGATCTTCATTGCCATGTCTGGACGAGTACGGCGCAATTTCTGTTTAACCGGTGGGCACTCTTCTCTCAAAGGCAACTTGTGCATAACAATGTCGGTATCCAACCCTGGCATATCTTGGTAAGACAAGGCAAACACATCTACATACTCTTGAAGCAGGTCAATCAGTTGTCTCTTCACTGAGTCTTGCAGGCAGGCCCCGATTTTAACCTCTTTCACGTCTTCAACTGTACCAAGATTGATCACTTCAACCTCCTCCTGGTGAGGAGTAATAACCTTTTCCTCTTGTCTCAACAATCTGGCTAGCTCTTCAGGAAGCTCATATTCTTCTTCAACCCCTTCATCAGCTTGATTGATTGGATTGTCAAAGTCATACGAAGTCATAGTCGTGCTGTTGTCGGTGCAGTCTGGAAGGCACTCTCTGCAAGGGTTCAGTTTGTTCATTTTAGTGATCTGATTTTAATCTTGCTTTAGAAAAGTGAAATAAAAGTTGTCATTTTGAAAACACCGCCATTTATTTTTTGTACAAAAAGAAAAATAGAAAAACAGTGAACGGAAAAGAAAAAGACTCGTTTGCAAAAAGATGTCTGATATTTCATTAATTGATCTTGTTTGCACAAAAAGTACGGATGGCCCGATTATAAAATGAGTCTTGTCATCTTGGGCAAGATGCAAGACTTTGATGCATGCTTATAAAAATGCAGGAAATAATAATTACTTTGCATGAGTAACTCTTATAATTTCCTGGGAAGACCAGTTCGAGACACTGCTCCCCGGGATCTTTGGACGAATCCAGCTTTCCAGGTTGCGTTCCTCTTCCAGCTCGTCTTCCAGACAGTTGATAGCATCAGGGGTAAGCATCCCCCTACTCACAAAATTGGGCTCTTTCGCAGCCGCTGCTTGATCTTGTTGAGTTGGTTTGTAACCCAACCCAAATCTGTCTTCTTTCTTCTCCACAGATAGTAGTTTGCCCCAGCCTTGGGCGTTTCCTCCCTCAACAACCTTCCGGGCTTGTTGGTATGATGATATTGAAGTACCAGGCACAGCAGATGTTTCATTCACATTCAAAGCTTCGAACCCCTGGCTCATTGTTTCATGGATCTCCCCATCCATCTCAATATACTTATAGGTAGCCAGGTGGCTGACAAAAATATCCTCCTCTCCACAGATTGTAACGATTTGACCCTCCCACTCATATTTTAACTTCTGGTGAAGGGTAGAGGTCACGGCGCCAGCGGTGTGAATCCATGGCCTACCCAATAGACAGCTGTAGGCAGGCTGTATATCCATCACGTAGAAGGTCGTTTTGAAGGTCTGCGGGCCAATCGTTATGGGCAGCTCGATCTCTCCCAGAACCGATCTCTTTGAGCCATCAAAGGCTCTCACCACCAGGTTGCTGGGTCTCAACGCCAATCCGTCATATTCTAGCTTCACCAAGGCCTTTTTAGGTAAGACATTGAGGGATGACCCCGTGTCTACCAGCACATGAGAAAGGACAGCACCTTTGCATTCCATGGTTATGTGCAAGGCTTTGTTATGGTTGCGGCCTTCTGTTGTCAAATCAGTATTGGTGAACCCTAGTCCGTGACTAGCATTAACATTTCCAACTACAGCTTCCAGCTGATTGACAGTGATCTCTTCAGGCACGTAAGCTGCGTGCAGGACTTTGAGTAGTGCATTCCGATGGGCTTCGGTGCACATAAGCAATGATAGGATTGAGATCTTGGAAGGCGTCTGATGAAGCTGATCCACTATTTTATAATCACTCTTTTTGATGATTCGCATGAACTCATCAACCTCTTGATCGAATGGTGTCTTCAAAGCTTCCTTAACAGTTTGATCTTCCTGCACAGGGCTCTTCCCTTTTGCCTTGGCAGCAGCTTCTGCTTCGGCAGTGGGTCTCTGAATTTGCGGAGCGAAAAGACGTCCGCTTCAAGTGAAGCCTCCGCCTCCGCCCACATTGTCTACTTGTAGTGCAGGGGTTGATGATTCAAAAGTGATTCTTTGTCCTTCACAGTACAAGTCTGAGCCGTAATGCCAAGGGATGGCCCTACTGCTTTCATAAGGTACTGGTCCAGGCACCGTGATAGTGACTGGACTGACTGCAGCCGCAGAAGGAATTGTGATGGTATGTGGATCGTAATAAATTGTGACTGGTGCTCTGATGGGGGCAGCACCTTCTGAGTTGTAGGCGGAGTTATTTTCAGGATCATAAAATATTGTGACGGTTGAGACATCTTCATGATTTGTTGTTGGTGTTGTAGGAGCCATTGGTGGAAGGATGGATGTTGTTGTTGTAGGAGTTTCAAAATGGAGTGGTGCTGGAGTTGTAGAAGAAAAATTTGTTGATAACTGATCAGTTGAGATGATAGATGAAGTACTTGTTGATGAAACCGAAGAATTGTCAGGAACAATGGTTGTTGCAGTTGTAGGAGGTTCTGAAGTTGTTGCTGTGGAGATTGCTGGATTTGTAGGAAATGATGTGGTGATCTGAAGTTGGCCACTCTGAATGAGACCGTCTATGCCATTCCTCAGATTATCGCACCCATTGACTGAGATATTGCAGTAAGCACAACCCAACTCACACCCCGGGAACATTTGACATTCGAGGAGTTGAGCCTTGATTTCTACCAACGGTGTCCGGATCTGTCCCACACTAGTTATTAAATAAGACGGCTTGTCTTCTTCAATAGCGTTAATTCTGGGACCACCATGGTTTGGCATGGGGTTCTTATTGACATTGGGTGGAGGTGCGAAATTCAGAGCTTTTGAGTCCACCAGGTCTTGTACCTTCATATGCAGAGCTCTGCACTTCTCCGTACTGTGGCCAGGTGCATTTGAATGAAAAGCACATCTGGCGTTAGAGTCATAATTCCTGGGTAGACTGTTGGGATCTGGAGGTGCCAGCGTCCTTAGCTCAACTAGGTTGAGTTTCAGGAGTTGTGGCAGCAGGGTAGCATATGGCATAGGGATCGGATCGATCACCCTGTTAGCTTGAGATGGCCTCTGCTGAAATGGCCTTTGTTGACTGTTGTTGTTGGTGTTGCTGTTGTTGTAATTCCTTGGAGGATACTGAGATTGCTGGTGGTACTGAGGTTGTTGCTGGTAGTTTTGCTGCGGAGGTTGATAAACCGGCTGAGGATGTGCTGGAGCAGGAATGGTGACTGCTGCTATTGACCTGTGAACATATTGGGGCCTGCCCCTGTTGGTGTGGATGGCATTGGTCTCGCCAGTTCTTCTCGGGCCTGCAAAAGGCTTTCTTGCACTACTAGACGAGCTGGCACCATTGTCGGAAATCTTACCCATTTTTAACAGGCTTTCAATTCTCTCCCCAGCTATGACAACATCGGCAAAGCTAGTGGAAGAGAAAGCAGCCAACCTATCAATATAGGTTCCCTGAAGGGTGTTCATGAACATATCTGCCATTTCCCTTTCAGACATAGGGGGCTGAACAGCAGCAGCCAGTTGCCTCCATCTCTGGGCATATTCTCGGAAACTTTCCCTTGACGACTGTGACATTCCCATTAGGAGAGTCCTGTTGGGTGCCATATCTAAGTTGTACTGATACTGTCTGATGAAGGCCTCTGCCAGGTCCTTCCAGCATCTAATAGTTGCCCTTGTCAAGTGGGAGTACCATTCTCTTGACGTTCCAGTTAAGCTGTCCTCGAAATAGAACATCCAGAGCTTCTCATCCATAGTATAGGCCTTCAGCCTTCCCAGAAAAGATTGTAAATGAGTCCGGGGGCATGAAGTCCCGTTGTATTTTTCAAAACAAGGAGGCTTGAACTTATGGGGAATCCTGACCCCGTCTTCCAAGCCCATGTCCATGACGTCGAAGCCCAAAGAGTTTTGAGATTCTAAGGACCTCAATTTCTCAGCTATCTCATCCAACCTTCTATCATAAGCTTCCTCCCCAGCACCCATTACTGTGAATTGGTCCTCCTGAGGATCTTCTTGAAGTACCCTAGCTGCGGTGGCAGTCCCTTGAACATTTGCAGGAATATTGACCTCAGGATGGAGGTGTGGTCCAAATACAGGGGGATTTACATGAGGTTGGACCCTTTCATTGTTGCTGGTACCGGCAGTCCCTATATGCGGATCTTCTTGATTCTGCCTTTCCACCATGGCCCTCAATCTTTCCTGGCTCTGAGCCATGTTGTTCATCACTTCCATAAACTGAGTCATCTGTGTTCTCATTTCCAATCTTTCGTTTGCCATTTGATTTCTAACCTCTGCAAGGTCCTGCTGTACCTGATCCATTTGAATGCCCGGAAGGTTGTTTCGGGTTGGATAACGGTGCAGACGGTTGAGGGGAAATACCCGGCGTCGAGCAATAGTTCCTGAACATCGCAACAGAGTTAGTGGCAATAAAACAAAAACCTACAAAACAAACAAAAATGTTAGCATGCAATGCAGTTATGCTTATTTGTTCTCAAGGTATCCGGTTTGGCATTCAGTTTTGACCCTTCCAGACCCTTGAAGATGCTGTTGATGTTGCTTTTGAAGTGAAACTCGGATGGAGCAAACTAATACATACATTACAAAAGTAAAATGGTACATAGTTTGTTTACAAATACAAGCCCTCTGAGGGGTCAAAATACATTACAAGAAAATAAAAGTACAATGAATGAAAGCAACAACAAGCAAATGGTCAAACACCAAGACCAAACTCATCCTCCCGAACTTCCTTGAGAAGTGCTTCGGTCACAGGATCAGCCGGGCGCTCCGTGAGATTCCTGATGAGGAGATTCCGGGTCGTAACAGCTGCTGTTAGCTTCTTGTGCTGAGTTTGTTCTTTGGACCTCTTCACCCCTGCTTTGATCTTCAGCTCTGATATCTCCCTCTGGGCTGCTGCCAGGGCTTCTTGCTGTTCTTTTGCACTAGCTTCCAGTTGCTCCATCTTGTCTTGGACTCTCTTGTCTTCCAAAGTACGAGCCTCGGTGATCCTGACCGACCGAGCCTGACTCTCCTTCAGATACAAGTCTGTCCTTGCTCTCTGGAACTGGGCTTCTTTGCAAGCATTCTTCAGAATTTGTTCTCCAGCTTTAGACTTTTTGATATAATCCCCAGACTTCTCAATCTTAACCAAATGCTCCACTCTCAACTTCTCTAGCCTCTCAATCTCCCTCGTACCCTCACTCCTCTCCCGGAGGGTCTTCTGCAAGGCCTGGGTTAGCTTCTCATTCCTTTCCTTCAAGCTCTCAAACTCTTCCAAACTGACAGTGGCAGGGGGTGGTGCTGAAGATGATTCAGGCATATCTTCTATGGTAAAGGGCATCCCAGAGAATTGAGCCCTGGCACGGGACCACTCATAATATTGTGCTGATGCCACATTATTGCACTTCCCCAGAATGGTTATTCCCTTGGTTTGAACATTATCCCAGGCCCAGGCTGCCTGCCTAACAACAGTCAAATTAATCTTGTTCTCACAATAAAGAGTTTCAACCAAGTCCTGTGCCTTAGGAGTGTGGACCAGGGCATAGCCCAGTTGTCGTCTAAACAGCAGAGGGTTGTAATTGATACTACCCTTAACTCCTATTAGGGGCACATTGGGAAAATGCCCACAGCTGGTGATGATATCCCTGCCTTTGGCACTTTGAGTGCACCATCTGATATCAGCTGAAGTTAGTGCAGTGAGTCTCTTAGCCCAGTTGCTCTGCTGATGAGGATTTAGAAATGCATCTGTCCTGGGTAGATGCTTGAGAAGCCAAGTGTGGAACAATGGAGCACAACACCTCACTAACCTTCCCCTCTGCTTTTCATTCCTCTGATGCACTGAATAGTAAAGATCCCCCAATAAAGTGGGTGCTGGGTTCTTCAGGATGAAAAGATGGATTGCATTCTTGCTAATGAATCGAGGCTCATCTGCAAACAATACAATTCCATATATACTCAAGGCCAAAAATGCACAAACAGCTTTCCACTCTCCTAAAGAAGCTTTCAGGGTAGCTTGAGAGATCAAGAAATCCAGATGGAAACCAGGGATCCCAGCTTTAGAAGTCATATGCTGCTCAATCAGGACAGGTTCCAAATGCAAAGCCTTTGCTACTTCTCCATTACCAGGAAAGACCATCTCAGGGTTGAAAGGAATTCCACCCTTGATAGGCATACCAACCAATGAGGAGTACTCTTCCAATAGAGGGCCCGGCTGAAAGTCTTGGAAAGTGAAACACCTCAGTGGGGGATCATAGAACTGAATGCAAGTGTGGATCAGACTTCTTTGTGAAGGGTCCAGATCCATAACCATATCAAGTATATCTCCATAGCTTTCCCTGAACAATGGTATGTGATCTGGAGTGATCAGGGTTTGAATCCTCCTGATGTCTGATAACTCTGGCTGGAAGAAGTGATAGGTGATGTTGCTCTTTTTAGGAGCCATGATGCTGAAGACTGAGTAGAGACAGGTGCTGATGATAATGCTGAAGTAATGAGCCACTGATTGGCTGGTGCAGGTGATAGCTGAAGCAGATAGCTAAACTGAAGCAGGTGCTGATGAAGATAGGTCAATACTGAAGATGGGGTCAAAACTAACCAAAAGTGAAGATGGACACCCTGAAACACAAATAAGCAAATGTCAATATGATGCAATGATTATGTATGCAAATGAAATGCAAAGGTCTGTGACTGAGCTGGATCTGATCAAAATGCCCTGATATAGGTCCAAGTGTATTCAAGAATTCCAGATGGAGGTCTATAAATCCAGTAACCAAGGTGGGGGACTCAAATAAAGAGCCACATGTCCAGGGTTTTAGAATCACAAGAACTGTCCCAAAATGGAGTATTCTTAAACAAAGTAACAGGGTATTCTGAGGTCAAGGTACCTGCAAACCTGTAAACAGCCCAAACCCCTCACAGGTGGTGTTCTAGAACAAGGATCCTCAGACTTGGATCAGTTATGAGAAGTGTAAACACTTCTAACCCGGAGGTACAGTGTTTACAATAACCATAAAAAATCCTCCTCTAATTCTCCTCAGTTTCTGAAGGTCAATACTAAAGGTCATCCAGACTTAGCAGGCTTCCTAGATAGCCCTAGCATTGCAGGAAATCTGCAACACAGAGTTCTCAAGAAGAAACCCATATCTGAACCGTGTTTCATATTCCCGCACCAGTCCGAAATGGAATGGGAAAGAATATGATTCACTCTAGCCTAGGTGTCACTCAGGTCCCAGGTATAGGACCTTAACACTCAATGGAACACCCACCCACCAAAGCAAACAAACAGATCCAGCCAGCACAGTATGACAATATGATATATGTAAAGCAGTAAAGAAAGCAGATAAACAACTGTACATAAAGCAAAAATAAAACATATATAAACACAAATAAACACATAACACCCCAGTAAACACAAATCAAACAAGCGCTAGGAGGAACCCACAAAAAGAACCAGAAGCCCTGGTTGCAGTATAAGGGTCCCCAGCAGAGTCGCCAAGCTGTCGCTCCCGATAGGTGGGACCGGCCCAGATAAAGGTACAGACGCGAACGGTCGGCGAAAGGGACAATGAGAACACACAGCCGTGAACTCACTGGAGATGAATAGAGTCGCCAGCTAGGCATTTCTATCCCGGAGGAAAGGTAATGCTTCATAAACCTAGAAAAAGATGGATAAGACGGTTGCGAACCAGAGAGACTGAGAAAGGGGGTTGGTTACAACCTGGGAAGGTATTAGCACCCAGATTGTCCGTCGTACTCGACGGGATCCACGCTTAAAAGATTTGTGTTTTAAAGGGGTAGTGTTAGTGCAATCTGTGTGTAGAATAGCTGGAAAAAGGATGTACAGGTGTCAGGGCAAGAAAAGTGTGAAGTGTGATATATACAGTGTCAGTGTAAGAACAAAGAATAAGATGCTCAAGATCATGAGGCTTAAATAATGAAACTGGAAAGAGGGGGAATATACAGAGACTTTTGTTCGATAACTGTTAAGTTATGCCTACGTATCCTCTCGTGCAATGAGGAAGTCAGAACACCGTAGTTCGACCCAAAAAGACTGATAGATGAATTGACTTGTGAACTGCTTACTTGCCTATGCTCAAGTGTATGATCTGTCTGGCACAGATGCAAACTGTCTTGCATTAGACGGAAGAAGCAAGTTCTCGTTTGTGAGTGAATGAGATGAGAAAAGAATCCCGGAGGAGACGATTGTTGTTTGTTTTTGAGTTTTCAGTCTTTTATTGCTTTTGAAAGTTTGTCATAAGTTAATGAGCTTAAGCCTAAACCAATGGGTTAGTAAACTCATCACATCTTCCCTCTGATTAGGGGTAATGAGAATACCTTAAGTGTGAAGTCAGATTCTCACACTTAATCACCTTTTGATGTAGAGTTAAGATCATTAACCTACTTGTGATTATTTAGATGTTTTTGGCGTTTTTGTTTAGTGTTGAGTAATGAGGTTAAGCCATAATCAGGGATTAAACAGACTCATTACACCATCCTAAGAGAAGGATAATAGATGAGAATGTTTAAGCTGAGGAAAGCTCCTCAACTTAATCCATGATTAGGGATTAAACTCATGACAAAACAAGCCTTTGATTAAGTGAATTTTATTTAATGATAAGATGATGAAGTGAGTTTTATGATTTGTAAGACAACTTGAGGGGGACTTGTCCATTAACACTAGGGTTAGTCCTTCTTAACCAATTAAGGAAGAATTAGAACCCTAATGCAAGGACCAAGTTACAAGTGTGATGTCTTGGTGATTATTATATGGATTGATTAAAGGAGTTAAACACATTAAGGGTTTAACACTTAGGATTAAAGTTATACACTCCATCCTAAGAGAAGGATGCAGGCATAAGCTTAATCACAAAGCCTTAAAGCCTTTAGGGTTTAGTCCCTGATTATGAGATGAGAAGAGAAGACTCAAAAGAGACACAAAGGTAAAACTAAGAGGGGAGACTAATCAAAACCCTAATCATTGTCATGCTTGGTTATTTCTAAAGTTTATGAGGTTTATCAAGAAAAATCTTCAATGGAACCACCAGGAAGCAGATGAAAGGATCAAGAGAAGCAAAGTGACTTGCTTCATTCAAGAAGTCAAGTCACTTGAAGAAAGAAAGTGGGAAGAAGAAGAATGAGAAAGCTCAATCTCAAACACAAACAAAAATGCAGCAATGGATGCAAGAGATATGAAAAGAAAAGTTATGAGAAGTGAAGGCAAATTCACCTCTCAAAGTTACTTACCACCTGAAAGGTTAGAAAAGGAATGCAATGCAATGCAAAATGGGATGAGATGACATGATGAGAAACAAAACCAGAAGCATATACATGATGCTAAAGATGCTATGAGATGCTACAAACATGAGGCAGCACATGGGAATGATCATACAAGCTTATGAATGCAAATGAAGCAAGTTAGGAAGCATGAACATACATGAAAAGTTATGAAGTGCACATGGCATACAACATGGCAAATACATGATGCAATGATCAAACATGCTTTCAATATGTCTTATGATGTCAAATGAATCACATGGATGCTTGAAATGTCATGGCAAGTCATGTTATGCAAGAGAATGCAAAAGGTATGCAAATGAAAGCCCAAATTAGGGTTTATGAATCATACATCAAACAAAAACCCAAAACAGAAGCAAACCCTATGATAAAAAATTGAAAATTCCACACAAGGTAACCCTAATCCCATACTAAACCAATGCCCAAAGGAGAGGTCTCAACTCTTAACCAATCTCAAGTTATGATTTTTACAAGTTATTAGGGTTTTTAGGGTTCCTAAACAAAAGAAATGCCAAACAAATTGAAAATGAGGAATCAAATCATGGCCATTTAATCCTAGAAACTACATGATAAACAAAATGCAATGCAAGAAGAATCAATGTCCAACTCTTCATAGATAGGCAGAAATGATTTTTTGAACTTAGGATCAAAATAATGCACAAAAATGATTTTAATTCAATGAAAAATTCTCAAAATGCATCAAGATCAAAAAAGAAATTTGGTTTGAAGGTTGGACAATGTTTCTAAATGTCTTAGAACATTTCATGAATTTTTTGGTGATTTTTAAATACCTAAAAGTATTTTTAATAAATTAATTTCCATTAATCAATTAAAAATAATCTTTTAAATATTTAAAAATACTTTTTTAATGATAAAAATAAAAACAAAAATATTTTTGTGTCATAAAAATTATTAAAACTCATGAGAAAAAGTTTCATAATTTTTAAGAAATTTTTACTATTTTTAATAAATTGTGCAAGTTAAATGAAAAAGAAAAAGAAAATAAATTAAATAAAAGGAAAGTAATCAGAATGGAGGGTTGAGATTGCTTCTGGGTTTGAAATGGTTGACCGCGCGCGTGAATGGAGGGTCCAGATGGCTTCTGAGTTAATTAATTATGATTATCTTAATTAAACAAGATTAGGGCAAATGACTGAATCTGGACCATTCATGCACGCGGGAAGTCAACAAAGTCAAGCCATCCAACGCACGAAATTCAAATGGAATTAATTACACTGATTAAACCCTAATGATTTTCAGGTGGCCGGAGAAGACCTCCAGTCATCTTCTCCGGTGGGAACCCCACCTGAAAATCCCCAAAATCCACAAAACGCAACCTAAATGAAATCTAAACACACAGAAATGATTCCCACACTCCCCTGAATCAAAACCCCAAGCTAGAAATCATTTATTCTTCCTCCAACTCAAGAATCGAGCAAAACATTTTTTAGGTCACAGAGTTTCAGAAAGCAATTAAACTCTCACCTCTCAACCATTTTCAAAACCAATGACATCAGGATGATCAGTGAAGCACATAGAACAACTTAAGAACTTAAAAAACGATTTCTGGAAAAAATGTTCTTGAGCTACCTGAGTTTCGAAGCTTTCAATCCTGCCACTTTCTGACCTCCCCTCTTGATGCAATCCACTCCACTTGATCCCCTGATGATGCTTGAATGCTTAAAAGGAGTTTAAGTTGGCTGGTTTGAGAGATTGAACAAGTTCTGTTCAAGCTCAGTTGAAAATGGTGATGGTGATTCAGGCTGTTTCAGGTCAATGTGAGTGGTTCTTTGTGATCAGGATGGTGAGTGGAGAAGGTTTGTGGAGTTTGTTTGTGTGTTTGTGAGCTGTGGAGAGAGATTCGAATGGTTTTGCTTCTGAGAGTGAAAATGGAGAAGTGGAGTTCTTGCTGGTTTCAAGCTTAGGCTTTGCTTGGTTTAGGCTCTATGAAGCATGGTGAGATGATTAGTGAAGCTTGTTTGAATGTTTTTGAGTTGTGGAGGCAGATTCGAAGAGAAATGCAAAATGGGGTGTGTTTGTGAATGTGATGTTGTGTGTTGTTTCAGCCTTGCTTCTTGTTATGTTTGGCTAGTAAATGAAAAGTATAAACAATTGCAAGTGGCCAGAGGATGTGACATGGCCTGTGGTGATTGGGATGTTTGCTTTTGCCAAAAGTCAACTTTTTTGTAAGAGAAGCATGGGCTTGGTTCTAGCTTGGTACAAAGGCTAGGGCTGGCGCAGCATGATGTGTGTGTGATGTTGGGAAGGTCCAGCAGCCAAGGCAACTAGTTGGTGAAGAGTGATCATGAGTTTTGCAAGTTGTTACTTTTTGGAACTTCATGAAAAATGCCTTGTTACACAAACCATAAACATGTGATCTTTGGTCCAATTCTGATTTTTAGGTCACATAGAATGTTTGTGTCATGGTTTGATGTCAACTAGTGGTTACAAACAGCCTTGGTTCATGGTTTTGCAAAATTCTCATTTGGTGCACATCTTGAAAATCAATGATTTTTGCCAACTTTGTCAAACCATAACTTTTGATCCAAGAAGAATTTGATCATGTTTTTGTACTTTTTGAAAAGGGGAAGATGTATTCTACAACTTTCATGACCAAAGTTTTTCCATTTGAAGCATTTTTGGATCAAGAATCAAGGCTTGAAAAATGACCTAAAATGACACATTCTTGAAAAGTCAACTATGCCCAAAAAGTCAACATTTGCAAAAACTCCAAATTCTTGATTTTTATGAACTTCAACCTTATTCCATGATCAAATAAAGATCATATACACTCAAAATGATGAAGATCACCCATTTGTTGGGTCATTGGGGGCCTCAGATGCCCTGATTTTGCACTGACTTGTCTGAAAAGTCAACTTTTGATCAGATGACTTCCCCATGGAATTTCTTCATGAAATTTGATATGCATACTCCCTATACCATATAGAGACCAATGGAAACAAGAATGACCAAAAAATTTGGAGTTATGGCCTCTGAAACCAAAACCCTAATTTTAGGTCAACTGTGCAGTCAAACCTGGCTCTGCTTCCATGCCAACCTCAGTTCTTGTGATTCTTTTGAAATCTTGACTTTGGGAGGATGTAATATGATACTTGAACACACATGGATCCCTTTGAATTGATTGGTGGCCTTTGGAGTGGCTCAAGAAGCCTCTTGGATTGCTCAGATCACCAACCCTAGGTGCAGATGACTTAGAATCTATGCAGTGACTCAAAAATGTAATATGAGGTGATATGATTGTGTTTATGCATATGAGAATGATCACAAGCCATGGTGTGAATGGGTGAGGGCAAATTTGGGGTGTTTACACCACCGTAATAGAATTCAAAACAAACTCTTTCAACGGGTTTATTCTAGAACTTTCACCTGAAGTTGTGCACAAGAGTTCCTCTGATCTTATATAAGAGAGGGCCCTCACTCTTCTGCGTTTTTTTTCCTGAAGAAGGATCTTCCATAAACCTGATACACTCCATCTCTTCATCACCTTCACCCATTTCTTAATCAACTTCTCTCTATTCTGATTTCCTCGTTTAATCACCTTCGTTATCATCATCAACCAGCTTCAACATTTTCAATCAATAACCTCCAATCAAATTTCCATGATACCAATCCTTCAACCTGCATCAATAATAATTTCTCATCAACCAATTTCTGCATCAAGATTCGGAATTGCAGAAAAATAAGGGACGCACTGATGCAAGTATTCGCATTCGAAGAACGTCACAGCAACAACAATGATACAATATCAGATGTGACTCACACGGATCCGAGGAGAAGAGGTTACAAAGTGATTCGAGACGAATAAGTTACAAAAGCATACCTGAACAGAACTTCAAATTGCGACGACGCCAAAGCAACGGAGGCGTTCTCCTCACAAGCATCTTCGTTACGGCTTCGATTTAAGGTACGAGCTCGAATATCTTATAGACACAAGATCGCTTGTTGCTTTGATTCTTGACTGAGTTTTTAGGCTTTGTTTCGGATTAGAGTTGATAACGAAGGATAGGTTTGGTTTGTGACGTTGGTCGCATGAAGGGAGATTCGGGACGGTGAAAGGGCCAATGATGCGGTGTTAGAGTTAGGTTTTGGGTAGTGGTAGTGGTGCGGCCTTCTTCAGAGGTACGTTGATTGCAACGGCGTTAGGTTAGCAAAGAAGGTGCAGCGGAGAAAAGGGTGGAAGACGGTGAGATTGGTTGTGGAGGCGTGAGGAAAACAAAGAGGAGTTTAGGATTTTTTTGTGATATGCTTCCTTTCGGTATTCATATTTTGTGTTTATCAATTGTAATTTGATTTTTAAGCAGACTTTATTAAGTTAATTAATAGAGAGATTAAGATATTGTATTGAAATTAAAAAGGATTTAAGAAAAGTAAAATTCAATTAAAGTCCATTAATCACGTATCTGGTTCCAAGAAGATGAGATTAAGTTAAATTTTGAATCCCTCAGCCACACCGGCGGTGACACTTGTCACCGTCCGATAGGCGTTTGATGGCCAGTCCCATGCGTGTCCTCCACCATAAGGTCTCATGGTCATGAATTTGTAAATCGTTTGATGAGAATACCCATAGAAATACTTGAGATCAACGCTCTGGATTGAGTCAAAGGTATTGACTAAGTTCATAGTGCACCCTCAGAATATCCTGCGATTTTGGGCCAAGATTTCTTGCTTTTTGAACCTCCATTCCAAGCCCATTGAATTTTTAACTAAGAAGTTTCTTCACATACACCCCCTTTTCTATTTCTTAGTTTTTTAATTTTCTGTTTTAGTATAGTTTCAATTTTAATCAATAAAAAAATACTAAAACTTGTAATAAATTCTACAAAAATTTCAGGAGCTTTCTAACTCATTTTAGAAATTTTCTATATTCCGACTTTCTGATTTTGGTCATTTTCCAATTTTATTTTGAATTTCCATTTAATTTGTTTTCTATTGAATTCTTTCACCTATGCTTCATTTTGTACATTTTGGTCCTCCTACTTCCTGTTAGATTTTTGTCCCATTATTTTTGCTACGATTAAAGGACTAATAATAGAACCTGGAAGAATTTTTGTTATATTTTTTAGTCCATTTTATCCATTGTTTTGATAGTGTTGTTTGTGTAAAATTGTGAATAGATCTTAGGTAGATTTAAGTGACCATTTGACATAGTTAGGTTATGAATTTTTAGGAGTTTTTTTAACACAATATTAGATTCAGGTTAGGGACCTGAGGGAATTAATTTCATATTTTTTCCAGGACTTTTACTATTTTTTTAGTGCATTGATTTTAGTCAATTTTTCTATTGTAAATCCATATAGTTTAGCTTAGGATTTTATGGTGCATTAGGACATAGATTAATTAGGCTTGATCTTAGAATATTAGAAGGCCTGAGTGTGGTTTAGCTACTGAGTTTAGAATGTTTATATCATGTAAGATCCTTTAGTTTTAGGATTTAGGCTTAGAATTCCTATTAAGTGTGCTTACATGATGTGTTTAGTTTTATTTTTGTTTTATATGCTTTAACATGCATTTTGAACTAATACTTCTTCATTTTATTTTAGTTTTTTTTGCCTTAATATTTGTTTTCCACTTGTATAGGCTTTCCCCCTCTTTAGAACCAACTTAACTTCCTTAGGAAGTAAGTTGGGTTCTAATTCTCTTCTTTCCTTTTCCTTTCTTCCTTAGGAATAGAAAAACCTCACAAACCATTAGGATTTCCCTTTTGAATATAATAACTAAATTAGGGTTGAGTCTTAGTTCCCTTAGTTTTTGCCTTTTTTCCACTTGAGTCCTTCTTTCTCATCTCATAAATAAAAATAATAAAATACTTAATAAAGGTTTATACGACATGAGACTTTGTTGCGGAGTACTTATGCATGTCCCATTTCGGGGCGAGATGTAGGTTATCTACCATGATGGATAAGTCTTAGTATGGGAATGTTCACAAATAATAAACTCAAAACACTTCTCATAAAAGACAATCAACAAAGACATCGCGTCTTCTCTTCTTATCTCCTTTTCTTTGCGGACGAATGTGACTTGCCTCGACAGTTTAAACAGCGATATGGTAAACACCCTCGAGTCAGAGCCGGTAACACCTGAGCTAGAGCTATGGCAACGTCATCTTAAAAAACACAAGCAAATCCCCGCCTTAGTTAGGCGAACTATGTCAATTCTGATCCTCATTTTCTCGATGAGGTACATAGGCAGCGGGGTAGGGCCCGTGCGAGCACATTCTTTATTTTCCCTACATTTCCCCCTTTCTTTTCGATATCTTTTTCTATGTTCCCTTTCTCATTTCATTTTCCATCCCGATTAGTGGTTTATTTCAGCAACAACTTTATTCTCTCACCATTTGAAACAAATAAGCAAGCGTGGATCCCGTCGTGTACGGCAGACGATCTGGGGTGCTAATACCTTCCCAGTTCGTAACCGACTTCCGGACCCAGATCTTTGGTTCGCAAGGCCTGGTCCTTTCCTTCTTCCTTAGGTTTGTGCAACATTACCTTTCATGTTCCTTCGGGATAAAAATACCTGGCTGCCGACTCTACCTTTTCCGCGCCACTTTCGCGTTTGTACTAGGATGAAAATCCTGGGAGCGACAGCTGGCAACTCTGCTGGGGACCGAACCCAAAATCTCTGGATTCCCCTTTGAGAGTCAATACTAATGCTTGTCTGTTCTTGTTTCTTTGGGTGTTATTTGTTTTTTGTTGTGTGCTTTAGTTTAGCTTTACTGTTTTCATTTATAGTTTTACTTTACAACTTTACTTTACATCATTTATTTACTGCTTTCAGTATTTATTTTCCATGTATCATATTATACTGGACTGTCTGGATGTGCTGGTTTCATTTTTTCTGTGGGATGGGAGTTACTGTGAGATAAACCAAACACCCGACTTAAGTATACACCTAGGACTAGCGTGCTTTCATATTTCTCCACATGCTATTTCAGTATGATGTTATGATATGAAACCACACCCAAATTGCGATCGTCTTGGGAATATTTTGTATGGGGATTTCCTCCATTTCGGGATAGGACCTCGATAGTTATGTGCATATGGGGACCGATCATTGAGGACCTTAGTGGAAATATCCCTCTCCACTAATGACAGTGGCTGACCATATTTGTTGGCAAACCCACTCGCATCCGAGGGCCCACTAGGAACTCACATAGGATGGCCTGGTTCTGTCATAGGAATCCAGTTAAAGCAAAACTGTTTGTATGACGATAACATTATATCCTAAGGGCTGAATGTGCTATTATTTCCAGATTCAGTGCTTGAAGCTGGGGACCTGTGAGAGATGCTTGTTTGCCCGGACTCAGTTGAGACCTCCCTGGTTAGTACATAATGCCAAACTGATTCCCTGATTTGGTCATGAGCCATTTCTCGGAAATGGTGAACGTATAATTGCTCTCCGGCTTTGAGAGTCCGTGATGTTGACCCGGAGTAGCACACCCGTGAGATTGGGAGGGATTTACAGGTTTGAAGGAACCCTAAAACTTCCAACATACCCACTTTGCCAGTGTTATTCAGCATTAAGATCTGGTTCTATGGTTATATGGTTCTGAGATCCGAGATTTCTATTCAGAGAAATTGTTACTGTGATTGCCATTGTGACTCTGTTATTGCGACTGTTATTATGACAATCCACAGACACTCGGATCACTGCTCAATGGCCGTACCAGACACACACCATTGATCACATACCCGTGCATTCATAAGCATCATTCATAAATTGCATTCTAACTCGCATGTCTATTCATTTGCAGGGATCCTATCTCTCTACCTTGATTCCGTAGCCAGACTTACTTATTACAGATATGAAGCCTGTCTAGAAGAACAATGTCACTTATCATTTCCTAGATCCGAATATTGACGTGCTACAAGGTATGATTGCCTTGATCACTTCGAATTGAGTGGGAGAATTCAGAAAAGAGTATGGTGGTATTTTGAAGATGGTTCACAGGCTTTCCGATTCAGACCGAAGCTCTATCCATACTTTACTTCAATTTTATGATCCTCCTTTGATATTCTTTACATTTCCAGACTACCAGTTGGGGCCAACATTGGAAGAGTTTTCTCTTATTCTAGGAACACCCGTCAAGGATCAGATTCCTTTCTACTCTGCCATGGTAGAACCAGGTGAACTCGAGATCTCCAAAGCTCTTTATTTGAGTCGGGCTGTAGTGGAGAAAGGACTTGCCACAAAGGGAAAGTTGACTGGTTTTCACTTGAATTTTCTAGCGACCGCGGCTGAAGAGTATGCAACTTGTAACAAGTGGGAGACCGTTTATGTTGTCATTTCTTTGAGTGTCTATGGTATCATCTTGTTTCCTAACGAAGAGAAATTTATGGACATCAATGTTATCCGTTTTCATGCAGAAGAATCCCGTACCTACTTTGTTGGGAGATTTTTATCACTTGGTCTACTACAAAAATGAGAAGAAACGAGGGGGCTTAGTACGATGTTGTTCTCAGCTGGTGCACGACTGGCTTATGAGACGGTTGACTACTACTGGTGCTTTTTTGACTATCGCATCTTCTGTGAACTGGGCTAAGAGATTGATGGGGTTGAGAGCCAAATATATAGTATGGATAAATCGCAGTTTGCTGAAGAAATACTTCATTTATAGTTGCGGAAGCTATCCCAATGTGCCTCTCATTGGAGTAAGGGGATGCATCAACTATAATATCGTTCTCCTTAAAAGGCAATTGGGATACGCACTAGAGAACCCGCCGATGGAGAGGGAAGTCAATGAGTCCTTTTACTTTTTGGTGGAAAATAACACACTGCTGGTAGAACAAGTTGCTGCTGCTTGGATAAATATTCAGAAGCGAGGATTTGGTATTTTGGGCCGAAGTAACAACCGGTCGTTTCCTCAGTATGATGAATAGTTAAAATGACGGGTCGAGATTACTCTTCTTTCTTTTTCTCTAGAAGAACCATGGTATCCTGTGGTGGATGAACCAAGGACGTCTGTCAGCATCAAAGAGTTTGATAAGGTGAAAGCTGAAAGGGACAAGCTGCTAAAACATAATGCCCAACTAAGTCGGGAACTTGCCAGAGCTGAGCATGCCAAGCTTAAGATTGAGTGGAAAGCCAAGGAAGATGTTGAAAAATATGCCGCTGCAGTAAAAAGGTTTGACGCCAATTCAGCTTAGTTCACCAGGTTTGAAGTTTCTAACTGGAACTCTTCTAAAGAGCACATTAACACAAGGAAACTTCTCAATGAAAGGACTCGAATGCTGGAAGACATGAAGACCAGGAATGCTTCCTATAGGGTCAGAAGAGAAGATCAAGATAAATTGCAAGCTGAAGACATTGCTGATAAGTTGAGAAAGAAAGACGAAGAAGTGGCCAGTATGTTGAAAGAGAAAGATGCAGAACTTGCTAAAGCACTAAAAGATGTTGACTACTACAAGCGTAAGATGGTCTACTTTCAGAAGAAACTGAAGAGGTTTGAAAATGAACCAATACCCCTGAATGCATTGGTTATAATTCCAGAGCATGAATCAGATGTCGGTCCAAGCGATCGGAGGGAAGTCTGAAAATTGTAGTTTCCTTTAGTAGTTGTAAGACTATCATCAGGATTGTTGATGAAGTCTTTTTGATTGATTGTATTTCAATTATGTTTTCTGCTTCATGTACTCCAACAATGTTAGCCCATGATTGGTGCTTTATTAATGCAATGGGGTCTCTCATATATCAATCTAGATTGATTCAACTTTACGGTTTCAACTATGTATCTTACACATCTGCAACACTCATACACTGATTCTTGTATTCTCAGCTCTGTATGGCACGTCTGCTGCACACACGCACCATATACCATCAACACTGTTTATTTGTTTTGCAGCTAAGTCAGAGCGTTGTTATCTGCTTCAACTTCACAAAGTCGGAATCAAGGGAGGAGGTACCTTAAGAATGAGTAGACATTCCATTGTCTCTCCCGACAAATGAAATGGATCAGATGAAGGTACAGACGCGAACGGTCGGCGAGAGGGACAATGAGAACACACAGCCGTGAACTCACTGGAGATGAATAGAGTCGCCAGCTAGGCATTTTTATCCCGGAGGAAAGGCAATGCTGCATAGGCCTAGAAAGAGATGGATAAGACGGTTGCGAACCAGAGAGACTGAGAAAGGGGGTTGGTTACAACCTGGGAAGGTATTAGCACCCAGATTGTCCGTCGTACTCGACGGGATCCACGCTTAAAAGATTTGTGTTTTAAAGGGGTAGTGTCAGTGCAATATGTGTATAAAAGAGCTGGAAAAGGATGTACAGGTGTCAGTGTAAAAGAAGTGAAGTGTGATATGTGAAGTGTCAGTGTAAGAACAGGAATAAGATGCTCAAGACTATGAGGCTTAAAGAATAGCTGAAAAGAGGGGGAATGTACAGAGACTTTTGTTCGATAACTGTTAAGTTATGCCTACGTATCCTCTCGTGCAATGAGGAAGTCAGAACACCGTAGTTCGACCCAAAGAGACTGAAAGATGAATTGACTTGGGAACTGCTTACTTGTCTATGCTCAAGTGTATGACCTGTCTGGCTCAGGTGCAAACTGTCTTGCATTAGACGGAAGAAGCAAGTTCTCGTTTGTGAGTGAATGAGATGAGAAAAGAATCCCGAAGGAGACTATTATTGTTTGTTTTTGTGTTTTCAGTCTTTTATTGCTTTTTGTGTTTGTCATAAGTTAATGAGCTTAAGTCTAAACCAATGGATTTAGTAAACTCATCACATCTTCCCTCTGATTAGGGGTAATGAGAATACCTTAAGTGTGAAGTCAGATTCTCACACTTAATCACCTATGGTGTAGGATTAAGATCATTAACCTACTTGTGATTATTTAGATGTTTTTGGTGTTTTTGTTTAGTGTTGAGTAATGAGATTAAGCCATAATCAGGGATTAAACAGACTCATTACACCATCCTAAGAGAAGGATAATAGATGAGAATGTTTAAGCTGAGGAAAACTCCTCAACTTAATCCATGATTAGGGATTAAACTCATGACAAAACAAGCCTTTGATTAAGTGGATTTTAATTAATGATATGATGAAGAAGTGAGTTTTATGATTTGTAAGACAACTTGAGGGGGACTTGTCCATTAACACTAGGGTTAGTCCTTCTTAACCAGTTAAGGAAGAATTAGAACCCTAATGCAAGGCCCAAGTTACAAGTGTGATGTCTTGATACTTATTAAGTGAATTGATTAAGAGATTTAAACACATTAAGGGTTTAACACTTAGGATTAAAGTTATACACTCCATCCTAAGAGAAGGACGCAGGCATAAGCTTAATCACAAAGCCTTAAAGCCTTTAGGGTTTAGTCCCTGATTATGAGATGAGAAGAGAAGACTCAAAAGAGAAACAAAGGTGAAACTAAGAGGGGAGACTAATCAAAACCCTAATCATTGTCATGCTTGGTTGTTCCTAAGGTTTGTTAGGTTTTCAAGAGAAATCTTCAAAGAGAACCACCAGGATGCAGATGAACAGGATCAAGAAAAGCAAAGTGACTTGCTTCATTCAAGAAGTCAAGTCACTTGAAGAAAGAAAGTGGGAAGAAGAAGAATGAGCAAGCTCAAACTCAAACACATATAAAAATGCAGCAATGGATGCAAGAGAGATGAAAAGAAAAGTCATGAGAAGTGAAGGCAAATTCACTTCTCAAGCTCACTTACCACCTGAAATGTTAGCAAGAAAAGCAATGCAATGCTAAATGAGATGAAATGACATGATGAAAAACAAAACCATAAGCATGTTGATGATGATAATGATGCTATGAAGATGTTACAAACATGAGGCAGGGTATGGAGATGTTCATACAAGATCATGGATGCAAATGATGCAAGTTAAGGAGCATGAACTTACATGAAAAGTTATGAAACATACATGGCAAACAAGATGGCAAATATGGGATGAAATGATCAAACATGCTTTCTACATGTCTTAAGATGTCAAATGAATCAAATGGAGGCATGGAATGGCATGGCAAGTCATGTTATGCAAGAGAATGTAAGATGAATGCAAATGGAAGCCCAAATTAGGGTTTATGGATCAAACATCAAACAAAAACCAAAAACAGAAGCAAACCCTAAGATAAAAAATGGAAAATGCCACCCAAAGAAACCCTAATCCCATACTAAACCAAAGTCCAAAGGGGAGGTCTCAACTCTCAACCAATCTCAAGTTATGATTTTTCTAAGTTATTAGGGTTTTTAAGGCTCCTAAACAAAAGAAATGCCAAACAAATTGAAAATGCAAGATCAAATCATGGCCATTTTATCTCAAAAACTACATGCCAAATATAATGCAATGCAAAAAGAATCAATGTCCAACTCTTCTTAGATAGGCAGAAATGAATTTTTGAACTTTGGATCAAATTAATGCACAAAAAATGATTTAATTCAATGGAAAATTCTCAAAATGCATCAAGATCAAAAAAGAAATTTGGTTTGAAGGTTGGACAATGTTTCTAAATGTCTTAGAACATTTCATGAATTTTTTGGTGATTTTTAAATACCTAAAAGTATTTTTAATAAATTAATTTTCATTAATCAATTAAAAATAATCTTTTAAATATTTAAAAATACTTTTTTAATGATAAAATATAAAATGAAAATATTTTTGTGTCATAAAAATTATTAAAACTCTTGAGAAAAAGTTTCATAATTTTTAGACAATTTTTACTATTTTAAATAAATTAAACAAATAAAAGGAAAAGAAATGAAATAAAAATAAAGAAAATGGTAAAGTAATCAGAATGGAGGGTGGAGATTGAGGCTGGATTCAAATGCGTTGACTGGCGCGCTAGTGGAGGGTCCAGATGGCTTCTGACTTAATTAATTATGATTATTCTAATTAAACAAGATTAGGGCAAATGAATGAATCTGGGCCATCCAAGCTAGCGGGAAGTCAACAAGTCAAGGGGGATCTACGCTCCACATTCAAACGCCCTTAATGACCTGAGTTTAGGGCTAATCACATTCAGGTGACCGGAGAGAAGCTCCGGTCATCTTCTCCGGCTACACAAAAACCCTAGAACACGTTTCAGGCATCTATTCCACAAATTAAACAACCCTAAGTGATCCTCTAACATCCTAGGATACGAATCCATGCTCAAACATCATTTATTCATCATGAATCAAACAAATCGAAAGAAATGAAATTCACGGGCAAAATTTCAGAGGGACCATACAGGCTCAATTTTCACTCATTTTTGATTCTGAAACCAACCCCATGACCAGCAAGACATGAATAATCAATTTGTAACTCAAAAATCAAGCTTTGAGAGAAAAGTTTCCATGGTCATACCTGAGCTGGAAAGCTTCAAAACTGAGCTTCCAGGGCTTTCCTTGCGTGCAAATGGTCTCCCCTGACTCTCCTGATGCTAGTGGAAGACTTGAAAGCTCTTGTGAATGGCTGATTTGAGAGAAACAGCTCTGGGGTAGCAGAAAACACAGTCAGGAATGAGGAGGTTTCAGGCCATTCCAATGGTGGATTCCTGCTCCTTTAGGTGTGCTTGACTTGTTGGTGAAGAAAAATGATGTGTTTGATGGCTGGGTAAAAGGATTCGAAGAGTTCTGGTTTTGAAGGTGAGGAATGGTGAAGCTCAGTTCATGCTGCTTTCAGGCTTGAATCTTGTTGCTTTCTACTCAATGAAACATGGCAAGATGATTGGTGAAGATGGTTTTTGTGTTTGTATGCTGTGGGGACAGATTCGAAGGAATATGCAAAATGAAGTGTTTTTGTGAATGTGATGGTATGAAGTGTTTCAGCCTTGCTAGATGTATCAAATGTCTTGCTCTTTGTCCACATAAACCTCTCTCATTGGTCAGATGACAAGACATGTGCTTTTTTGATTGGTAAGTCTACTTTTGCAAAAAGTCAAATTTTGTGTAAGGAAAGTATGGCTTTATCTATAGCTAGTACAAGGCATGGTTCTGGTGCAGCAAGATGAGGTGAGAGGCTAGCCAAAGTCAGCATCCAATGTTGCAAGTTGTAGGGAAGCATCATGATGGTTTTGCAAGTTGTTGCTTTATGGTTCACATGTGATTTCCTTATCCCACAAGCCATAATACATGAGCATTCTTGGTTCAATTCTGATTTTTATGACTTATAGAATGTTTGTGTCATGGTTTGAAATGAACTAGAGGTTACAAAAGGCATTGGTTCATGGTTTTGCAATTTTCACACTTGGTGCATAACTTGAAAATCAATGATTTTTGCCAACTTTGTCACACCATAACTTTTGATCCAAGAAGAATTTGATCATGTTCTTGTACTTTTTGAAAAGGGAAAGATGAGATCTACAACTTTCATGACCAAAGTTTTTCCATTTGAAGCATTTTTGGATCAAGAATTAAGGCTTGAAAAATGACCAAAAATGAGGCATTCTTGAAAAGTCAACTATGCCCAAAAAGTCAACATTTGCAAAACTTCCAAATTCTTGATTTTTGTGAACTTCAACCCTCTTCCATGATCAAATAAAGATCATATACACTCAAAATGATGAAGATCAACCATTGGTTGGGTCATTGGGGGCCTCAGATGCCCTGATTTTACACTGACTTGTCTGAAAAGTCAACCCTTGATCAGATGACTTCCCCATGGAATTTCTTCATGAAAATTGATATGCATACTCCCTATACCATATAGAGACCAATGGAAACAAGAATGACCAAAAAATTTGGAGTTATGGCCTCTGAAACCAAAACCCTAATTTTTAGGTCAACTGTGCAGTCAAACTTGGCTCTGCATCCATTCAAACCCTGGTTCTTGTGATTCTTTGGAATTGTTGACTTTGAGAGGATGTAATATGATATATGAACACATATGGATCCCTTTGGAATGATTGGTGGCCTTTGGAGTGGCTCAAGAAGCTCTTGGATTGCTCAGATCACAAACCCTAGGTGCAGGTGACTTTGAATCTATGCAAAGAATCAAAAATGAGATATGAGATGATATGATTGTGTTTATGCATATGAAATGATCACAAGCCATGGTGTGAATGGGTGAGGGAAAATTTGGGGTGTTTACATCCATATTCATTCATTTCATGCATATAATATTCTTGTGCTTTTGCAGGTTGTCCGGAGTTTCTAACTTATTCAACTAAGGTAATATAGTTGGTCAACGTGTTCATCGATATCAGACTAAAAGAAACTGAGTAAGAATGGATGAACGAATGCAGACTGATCTCAATGAGCTCCGACATAGGATGGATCAGTTCATGGAAATGATGACTAACATGGCCCAAAACCAGGAGCGTCTTAGGTTGATGGTTGAGCAACCCAAAGTGAATGCTAATACTGGAACACCGACTGAGAATGTGGATCCTAACGCTACCCGTAACGGAGAGCCAAATCCAAATAGGACTAGAACCCGTAATATGGGTTTAGAAGACACTCAAGAGGACCATTTCATTTTACTGGATGCTGATATGGGTAATGTGAATAAGATCAATGACCGCAGGTATGAAGAGCTGGAAGAGAAGATTAAGGTCATGGAATGTCAGAATTCCCTGGGTATCGATGTAACCAGTCTCGGGTTAGTACCAGGAGTCAGAATCCCTCCTAAGTTCAAGGCGCCATCATTTGACAAGTACAACGGCAACACGTTCCCTAGAACTCACATTCACACATACTTTGGAAGAATCTCAGCTCACACTGATGACGAGAAACTTTGGATGCATTTCTTCCAAGATAGTTTGTCTGGAGCTTCGTTGAGCTGGTACATGAAGCTAAGCAGGGTCTCTATTCGAAGCTGTAAATATTTAGCTGAAGCTTTTCTCAAGCAGTATCAATATAATATTGATATGGCTCCGAACCGGACTCAGTTGTAGAATTTGTCTCAAGGACCTAAGGAAAGTTTTAAGCAGTATGCCTAGAGGTGGCATGAGCTGGCTGCACAGGTTCAACCCCCGTTGCTGGATCGGGAAATGGCCGACATGTTTATGGGCACCTTGCAAGGTGTTTACTTGGATCGTATGGCCGCCTGCCTATCCATTAGTTTTTCTAATATTGTCATCGCTGGAGAAAGAATAGAAAACTTTCTGAAATTGGGAAAGATTCAGTATGCAAGCAGTGTTAGTTCTTCTGGTGTGAAAAATCCTTTTGGCAATGGCCAAAGAAGAAGAGAAGGCGAGACTAATGCTGTGTATAGGGGCCGATATAGAGGTCATTCTCAAGGGTACTACCAAGCAGCTGCAATGACTATTACTCCACAAGTTCAACAACGACCGCAGGGTCAACAACAACAAGCACAAAGACCGTTTCGGCAAAGAGCAAGAGTGAGCGACCGTAGGATTGATCCTGTCCCATGTCCATATGTTGTATTGCTTCCAGACCCACTAAAGTTGAACATGGTCGAGCTTCGTACCATGAGACCTCCTCCTCCTGACAATCTACCACCAAATTTTGATGCTAACGCCAGGTGCGAATTCCATTCGGGTGCTCAGGGGCACATTATTGAGAAATGTTGGGCTTTTCAGAATAAGATACATGACATAGTTGACTCCAAGGCGATTAATTTTGCTCCTCACCCAAATGTACTCCATAATCCAATGCCTAATCACGACGGAACCGGTGTCACGGTAGTTCTACCAGATGGTCCACGTTAAGCTGAAATCTTCGAGTTAATCACCCGGGACGCCAGGGTATTCATGAAGCAAATAAAGCCAGCAATATTCATATACTTGTAGTCGTGACAACAGTCTGTCTTCCCTTTTTGCTTTTTCATCCCTATTGAGGGGAACTACGTCGCTCTGATTCTTCATTGGTCATGGGTCATTGGAGATACGTAGGCAGAAGATCGTCAGGTGTTTCTTAGCAACCTTATGGGGCAACTTTACTCCCCAACTTTACTCTTTCCTTCAGACGTCTCGTGTCAGAGTCAAAATAATTAGAAGAAGAGGTATGATTGTCGTGGTTGGGTATACAACCGCTACTTTAAAATTAGAAGTCCGTGAGAAAGCTATTGATCACCGAGAGTATCCAAGACTGACAGGTCCAGACGGAGTCAAGCCTCCTCCGCAACGACAATATTCAGCTTTTTTACTGCATTTTCATTTGTAGTTTCTGTTGTTTGTTTAAACATTTGTATGCATGCATGAAACTTTTTTTTTTTGAATGATAACCATAATAAAATGCACATGTTTTTTCTTGAAGTAATCCATTCGTATTCACTCATGATTTTGTGTATATGCATCGCAATACCAATTGTCGTGCTTGAACTCTATGAGGGAGAATGACTAAACAAAAACGCATGAATCTCTAATTGTGTGCTCTTGAGTAAGACCTTGTTGACGATGTACTGGCTTTGTTTCAAATCCCTAAACACCGGAGATATAAGGGAGATAGACCCTCGCTAACCCCTTTGAGCCTTGAAGTAGGAGTTTCTTTTCGCATGAAAAAACCCTTACGTTTAACCCAGGGGCAGGGTAGGTGTTAGCTAGTTGGACTAAGTGTTCAGACTTTTATAAAGGAGTGCATTTAAGGATCCATTACATTCCATCATCCCAATCAAGAGGTCCAAAGACCAAAAACCACAATGGTTATCCAAATCAAGAGGTCCAAAGACTGTAAACCACAGTCAGGAATGAGGAGGTTTCAGGCCATTCCAATGGTGGATTCCTGCTCCTTTAGGTGTGCTTGACTTGTTGGTGAAGAAAAATGATGTGTTTGATGGCTGGGTAAAAGGATTCGAAGAGTTCTGGTTTTGAAGGTGAGGAATGGTGAAGCTCAGTTCATGCTGCTTTCAGGCTTGAATCTTGTTGCTTTCTACTCAATGAAACATGGCAAGATGATTGGTGAAGATGGTTTTTGTGTTTGTATGCTGTGGGGACAGATTCGAAGGAATATGCAAAATGAAGTGTTTTTGTGAATGTGATGGTATGAAGTGTTTCAGCCTTGCTAGATGTATCAAATGTCTTGCTCTTTGTCCACATAAACCTCTCTCATTGGTCAGATGACAAGACATGTGCTTTTTTGATTGGTAAGTCTACTTTTGCAAAAAGTCAAATTTTGTGTAAGGAAAGTATGGCTTTATCTATAGCTAGTACAAGGCATGGTTCTGGTGCAGCAAGATGAGGTGAGAGGCTAGCCAAAGTCAGCATCCAATGTTGCAAGTTGTAGGGAAGCATCATGATGGTTTTGCAAGTTGTTGCTTTATGGTTCACATGTGATTTCCTTATCCCACAAGCCATAATACATGAGCATTCTTGGTTCAATTCTGATTTTTATGACTTATAGAATGTTTGTGTCATGGTTTGAAATGAACTAGAGGTTACAAAAGGCATTGGTTCATGGTTTTGCAATTTTCACACTTGGTGCATAACTTGAAAATCAATGATTTTTGCCAACTTTGTCACACCATAACTTTTGATCCAAGAAGAATTTGATCATGTTCTTGTACTTTTTGAAAAGGGAAAGATGAGATCTACAACTTTCATGACCAAAGTTTTTCCATTTGAAGCATTTTTGGATCAAGAATTAAGGCTTGAAAAATGACCAAAAATGAGGCATTCTTGAAAAGTCAACTATGCCCAAAAAGTCAACATTTGCAAAACTTCCAAATTCTTGATTTTTGTGAACTTCAACCCTCTTCCATGATCAAATAAAGATCATATACACTCAAAATGATGAAGATCAACCATTGGTTGGGTCATTGGGGGCCTCAGATGCCCTGATTTTACACTGACTTGTCTGAAAAGTCAACCCTTGATCAGATGACTTCCCCATGGAATTTCTTCATGAAAATTGATATGCATACTCCCTATACCATATAGAGACCAATGGAAACAAGAATGACCAAAAAATTTGGAGTTATGGCCTCTGAAACCAAAACCCTAATTTTTAGGTCAACTGTGCAGTCAAACTTGGCTCTGCATCCATTCAAACCCTGGTTCTTGTGATTCTTTGGAATTGTTGACTTTGAGAGGATGTAATATGATATATGAACACATATGGATCCCTTTGGAATGATTGGTGGCCTTTGGAGTGGCTCAAGAAGCTCTTGGATTGCTCAGATCACAAACCCTAGGTGCAGGTGACTTTGAATCTATGCAAAGAATCAAAAATGAGATATGAGATGATATGATTGTGTTTATGCATATGAAATGATCACAAGCCATGGTGTGAATGGGTGAGGGCAAATTTGGGGTGTTTACAGCTGCCCCTATTCAAACATGAGTTAGCTGTGCAGGATGTAAGCAACGGCTTAACAGACAAACAAGATAACTTGTGGTTGAATACCAAAGACAGTCCAAAATTTGCACTCACGGAATGAAGAAGAAAAGGGATATAGATTGTAAGGGAAAATAAAGTATATTGTAAAGTGCGGGAAACAAAGCAATGACGGGGACGGCCGACATGTTGGGGATAAAAGGTAAAGCCAAGACGGGGACGGCCGACTAGCTGGGGAAAATGAAATTATGATGGGGACGGCCATCAGGATAAAGCTGTAAAATTTTCTGGGAGTTAATGAAACATGACGGGGACGGCCATCAAGTTCATAAAGCAAGGTAACCGACGATGGGGACGGCCATCGGGCTAAAGGAAAAGGGACCACGACGGGGACGGCCATCGGGTTAAAGAATAAATGAAATAAACAGATGATGGGGTACGGCCATCAAAGGTGAAGGACGATCACCTAGCAGGGGACGGCTGCTCTGTTGGGTGGTAAAGGAATTATGATGGGGACGGCCATCAAAGGTGGAGGACGACCACCTGGCAGGGTACGGCTGCCGAAAATATCAACGATGGGGACGGCCATCGGATAGAAAAGGTCAACGATGGGGACGGCCATCGGACGAGCATGATGGAGGACGACCATCAAGAAGTGGAGGACGACCACTCAGCAGGGTACGACTGCTCTCGAGGTTTCTCATGACATAGGACGAATGCCAGATAACCAAAATCAACAATGGGGACGACCATTGGATAAAATGATGAAGGACGATCATCACGAGGTGGAGGACGACCACCTAGCAGGGGACGGCTGCTAAAATTAACGATGGGGACGGCCATCGGACGAGCATGATGGAGGAAGACCATCAAGAAGTGGAGGACGACCACTCAGCAGGGTATGGCTGCTCTCAGGGTTTATCATAACACAGGACGAGTGTCAGATAAAAAGAAAATGCTTACTCGGCGATCTACTGGGGATATAGTGAACACGGACGAGTGTTCACAACCAAGAAAAGAAAGTATAAGTGCTTAGATGTTGTGTATAGATTAAAGATGCGGACGAGCATCCTTAAGATTATGATACGGACGAGTATCATGTGGAAACAAATACCGACACATGTTCAGAGATGATGATACGGACGAGTATCAACTGGTTAACAAGGAACACGGACGAGCGTTGCATCTGAAGGGACTCTTCTGGGGAATAGTAGACACGGACGAGGGTCTATATTCAAGAAGACATAAGTGTTTGACACAGTGTATGGATTAAAGATGCGGACGAGCATCCTTAAGACTATGATACGGACGAGTATCATGTAGAAACAAACACTAGACGCAATGTTCTGAGATGATGATACGGACGAGTACCAACTGGTTAACAAAGAACAAGGACTATTGTCGAATCTGTGGGGAGATAAGTGTTATGTATAAGATACGGACGAGTATCTGTATAGGTGTATCATGAGTATATATAGATGAGTGTTTAACTGCTGGGGAGAGCGACACGGACGAGTGTCGTGAGAGAAAAGTATAACAAGTGTATGGGTGATGAAGGTGTAAGCGACTGCGCTGGGGATATGACACGGCCGGGTGTCAGGAAAGTGTATATAAGTATATGCGAGTGCAAAGGGAACGTCTTTGGCTTTCTGCTGGGATATAACACGGACGGGTGTCAAAAGGAGTATATACTGGTGTTTGTGATTTGTGAGGCAACTGCTCTTGCTGGTAACTCTGGTGGGGATTTTTCTTCTGTATGTTGATGAACTGTTATTATTCACAAGTGTTGGTTCATAACATGGCTTATGATTATGCTATGTATTTGATTTTTGCCGTAATGCTCCGTATTAGACGGAATGCTACGCTTTGTGGGTGAATATGATGCAAATGCTATGATTGTGCAAAGAGGCACAAATCTGGGATTCGGATCCCGCTGCTGCAGAGATCCCTAGTTGATCTGTTTGAAATGGACATCCCAGCTGGGGAGGAGATCATTGGTAGATCTAATAAGATGATATTTGCTTGGGGATACGGGTCGCTGATAAACCCATCCTAATAAATGAGAGGCCCAGCTGGGGTTTGTAGAAGCTTTCTTCACTCTGTTGTGATCCTTTCCTGCGTTGCACTTCTGAATAGAGGCTGAAGATTCTGTGGGGGGATGATTCCCTGACTCCTGTATTTTACTGAGGAAGAATGATTGGTACTATGGCTGGGGAGAATTGTTGGTAACTCAGCTGGGGAGAGTTGTGAGAGGCAAACTCAGCTGGGGAGAAAGCAACTTGAGTGCTAAAATTGAGTGTTGATTTGCCAGCTTGCTGGGATGTAACTTGCATGCCCCAGGTTGTGTCTTGCATACCTGCAATCCTGCAAAGATAAGGAAACGCACAAATGGTCCCGAGGTATCCTTTACTGGATTCCATCATAGGAGTTAAGTACTTTCGAGAGTAAGTATATTCCCTGTAAGCATGTGTTTTTATTTTCTTAGAGAAGAGCATCTGTACTTATGCAATTGTATTTTTTAGAGACATCAGACATTCTTTGCAAATAAAAATATACAAAACGGAACATGCCTGGAAAAATCTGATTTTATTAATTCATGTGCCCTAAACTGGCAAGATACAGTCAAAGAAACATATCTCCTGAAATGAGGAGATTGTTACAAATTGAGAAACAAAGTGCTGGCGGTGTTGACGACGCTTTCAAAGGAGCTTCCTCTCCTGCTATGACTCGTATGACCTTCGACTTTCTTCTCGTCTTGCTTTCTGGAGAAAGTTGATTCTGATTGGAGCTTGATCCTTTGGAGTCTTAACCAAGTTGCTGAACGATACAAACGAATTCAGAATGCAGTTGTTCGCTTATTCCCTTATTTTGCATGGATCGCCCTTCCGGGTTTTCAATCCATCGGGATACCCATTTTTGCCTGAGCTGTCCAATGCGGCTTTTCAACTCAGCGGGTGTACATTTTTTTATTTATTTTCCCTTACTTTTGCCCGAGTCTTTTATTCTGTTTTTGACTCGCCGGGATGCCCTATTTTTGCCTGGACTTGCATTCTGTTTTTATGTCCAGCGGGTCATTTTTATGCGAAGTATTTTTTAACTGCATCTGAATTCACAGGGGATGGGAAATCTTCGCCATCCATGGTGCTGAGCATCAGTGCTCCACCAGAGAAAACTTTCTTTACCACAAATGGTCCCTCATAGTTAGGTGTCCACTTGCCCCTGTGGTCTGTATGAGGAGGGAGGATTCTCTTTAGCACAAGATCTCCCACTTGGTACTCTCGGTGCCTGACTTTCTGATCGAAGGCTCTCTTCATTCTTTTCTGATATAACTGCCCATGACAGATTGCAGCCAATCTTTTCTCTTCAATCAGACTCAGTTGCTCGTATCGGGACCTAACCCACTCTGCTTCACTCAGTTTAACATCCATTAGCACCCGTAGAGAGGGTAATTCAACTTCAACAGGTAGGACTGCTTCCATACCATAAACAAGCTGATACGGTGTTGCCCCAATGGATGTTCTGATTGACGTGCGGTACCCATGCAAGGCAAACGGTAGCATTTCATGCCAGTCTTTGTAGGTGACTACCATCTTCTGCACAATCTTCTTAATATTCTTGTTTGCCGCCTCAACAGCGCCATTCATCTTTGGCCTGTAAGGAGAAGAATTGTGATGTTGGATTTTGAAGTCCCGGCATAGCTCTGCCATCATTTTGTTGTTTAAGTTGGAACCATTATCAGTAATGATTCGCTCGGGCACTCCGTATCGACAGATGATATCTCTCTTTAGGAATCGGGCTACCACTTGCCTTGTAACATTTGCATATGAGGCTCCCACTTGGTGAAATAGTCAATGGCAACCAAGATGAATCTGTGGCCGTTCGAAGCAGTTGGCTCAATCTTACCAATCATATCAATGCCCCACATGGCAAAGGGCCAGGGTGAAGACATTATGTTCAAAGGATTGGGAGGCACATGTACTTTGTCTGCGTAGATCTGGCATTTGTGGCATTTTCTGGCGTAGGCACAACAGTCTGCATCCATTGTGATCCAATAATAGCCTGATCTTAACAACTTTTTAGCCATGGCATGTCCCCCAGCATGGGTACCAAAGGAGCCTTCGTGCACTTCATGCATCAATAAATCTGCTTCTGTCTTGTCAACACATCTGAGGAGTACCATATCAAAGTTCCTTTTGTATAAAGACCCATCAGTGTTCAGAAAGAAACTACCAGCAAGCCTTCTCAAAGTCTTCTTATCATTGGAAGATGCCCCAGGTGGGTATATTTGATTCTCCAAGAAGCGCTTAATGTCATGGAACCAAGGCTTATCGTCTTTAACAACATCTGCTGCGAACACATATGCTGGTCTATCAAGTCTGGACACTGAAATCTGAGGTACAAAGTTAGCAGCTTGAACTTTGATCATGGATGAAATGGTAGCAAGAGCATCTGCAAATTGATTCTCGTCCCGAGGGATATACTCAAGCTTGACTGTTGTAAAGAAAGTCAATAACCTCCTTGTATAATCCCTGTAAGGTATCAGATGATCCTGGTGGGTGTACCATTTGCCGTTGGTTTGATTGACTACCAAAGCTGAATCTCCGAATACGGTCAATGTCTTGATCCTGAGGTCAATGGCTTCCTCAAGACCCATAATGCAAGCTTCGTATTCAGCCTCGTTGTTAGTGCAGTTGAAAGTGAGTTTCGCCGAGAATGGCATGTGAACTCCTTTAGGTGTAATGAGTACTGCACCAACACCACGACCATTCATATTAACAGCCCCATCAAACATCATAGTCCATTCTTCTTCCAGGTCAGGCCCTTCAGTGTGAACAGGCTCCTCATGATTTTTTGCTTTAATGAACATGATGTCTTCATCAGGGAAGTCAAATCTCATAGGCTGGTAATCATCAATGGGTTGCTCAGCAAGATATTCAGATAGTACACTGCCCTTGATGGCTTTCTGAGAGGTGTACTGGATGTCGTATTCTGTGAGAATCATTTGCCATCTTGCAACCCGTCCAGTAAGAGCTGGCTTCTCAAATATGTACTTGACTGGGTCCATCTTTGAGATCAGTAAGGTAGTGTGGGTCAACATATACTGCCTTAGTCGGCGAGCAGCCCACGCTAAAGCACAGCAAGTTTTCTCGAGCAGTGAATAACGTTGTTCACAGTCGGTAAACTTTTTGCTTAGGTAGTATATTGCATACTCTTTTCGACCAGACTCGTCATGCTGGCCCAGCACACACCCCATTGACTCTTCTAATACTGTCAAGTACATAATCAGAGGTCTTCCTTCAACTGGAGGCATAAGGATTGGAGGTTCTTGCAGATACTCCTTGATCTTGTCAAAAGCCCTTTGGCAGTCTTCGTTCCACCTGACCATCTGTTCTTTTCTTAACAGCTTAAACAAAGGTTCACAGGTTGCTGTAAGGTGAGATATGAACCTTGAGATGTAGTTCAATCGACCTAAGAACCCTCGAACTTCCTTTTCAGTTTTCGGTGCAGGCATCTCTTGAATAGCTTTGACTTTATCAGGGTCAACTTCAATCCCTTTCTCGCTTACAATAAAGCCCAGCAGCTTACCGGATCGCACCCCGAATGTGCATTTGTTGGGGTTCAACTTCAGTTGGTACTTCCTCAGGCGCTTGAACAATTTGAGCAGATTTACCAGATGGTCTTCTTCAGTAAGGGACTTGGCAATCATGTCATCCACATAACACTCTATTTCTTTATGGATCATATCGTGGAATAACGTTACCATAGCCCGTTGATACGTTGCACCGGCATTCTTGAGCCCAAATGGCATTACCTTGTAGCAGAACGTGCCCCAAGGTGTGATGAATGTTGTATTCTCCATGTCTTCAGGTGACATCTTGATCTGGTTGTATCCTGAAAATCCATCCATGAAGGAGAATACCGAGAACTGAGCCGTATTATCAACCAATACATCAATGTGAGGTAGAGGGAAATCATCTTTCGGGCTGGCTCTGTTCAGATCCCGGTAATCAACACACATTCTTACTTTGCCGTCCTTTTTAGGCACAGGTACTATATTAGCCACCCACGGCGGATAGCTAGTCACGGCAAGGAACCCGGCGTCCCATTGCTTTTGTACCTCTTCTTTGATTTTCATAGCCATGTCTGGACGAGTACGGCGCAGTTTCTGTTTAACTGGCGGGCATTCTTCTCTCAAAGGCAGCTTGTGCACGACAATATCGGTATCCAACCCTGGCATATCTTGGTAAGACCAAGCAAACACGTCCACATACTCTTGAAGCAGGTCAATCAGTTGTCTCTTCACTGAGTCTTGCAGGCAGGCCCCGATTCTAACCTCTTTCACGTCTTCATCTGTACCAAGATTGATCACTTCAACCTCCTCCTGGTGAGGAGTAATAACCTTTTCCTCTTGTCTTAACAACCTGGCTAGCTCTTCAGGAAGCTCATATTCTTCATCAACCCCTTCATCAGCTTGATTGATTGGATTGTCAAAGTCATACGATGTCATAGCCGTGCTGTTGTCGGTGCTGTCTGGAAGGCATTCTCTGCAAGAGTTTAATCGGTTCATTTTAGTGATCTGATTTTAGTCTTTATTTAGAAAAGTGAAATGAATATGTCATTTTGAAAACACTGCCATTTATTTTTTGTACAAAAAGAAAAATGGAAAAACAGTGAACGAAAAGAAAAAGACCCGTTTGCAAAAAGATGTCTGATATTTCATTGATTAATCTTGTTTGCACAAAAAGTACAGATGGCCCGATTACAAAATGAGTCTTGTCATCTTGGGCAAGATGCAAGACTTTGATGCATGCTTATAAAAATACAGGAAATAATAATTACTCTGCATGAGTAACTCTTATAATTTCCTGGGAAGACCAGTTCGAGACATTGCTCCCCGGGATTTTTGGACGAATCCAGCTTTCTAGGTTGCGCTCCTCTTCCAGCTCGTCTTCCAGACAGTTGATAGCATCAGGGGTAAGCATCCCCCCACTCACAAAATTGGGCTCTTTCGCAGCCGCTGTTTGATTTTGTTGAGTTGGTCTGTAACCCAACCCGAATCTGTCTTCTTTCTTCTCCACCGATAGCAGTTTGCCCCAGCCTTGGGCAGTTCCTTCCTCAACAACCTTCCGGGCTTGTTGGTATGATGACATTGGAGTACCAGACACAGCAGATGTTTCATTCACATTCAAGGCTTCAAACCCCTGGCTCATTGTTTCATGGATCTCCCCATCCATTTCAATGTATTTATGGGTAGCCAGGTGGCTGACAAAAATGTCCTCTTCTCCACAGATTGTAACGATTTGACCCTCCCACTCATATTTTAACTTCTGGTGAAGGGTAGAGGTCACGGCGCCAGCAGCGTGAATCCATGGCCTACCCAACAAACAGCTGTAGGCGGGCTGTATATCCATCACGTAGAAGATAGTTGTGAAAGTCTGCGGGCCAATCGTTACGGGCAGCTCAATCTCTCCCAGAACCGATCTCTTTGAGCCATCAAAAGCTCTTACCACCAGGTTGCTGGGTCTCAACGCCAATCCGTCATACTCTAGCTTCACCAAAGCCTTTTTTGGTAAGACATTAAGGGATGACCCCGTGTCTACCAGCACATGGGAAAGGACAGCACCTTTGCATTCCATGGTTATGTGCAAGGCTTTATTGTGGTTGCGGCCTTCCGTTGTCAAATCAGTATTGGTGAACCCTAGTCCGTGACTAGCATTAACATTTCCAACTACTGCTTCCAGCTGATTGATAGTGATCTCTTCAGGCACGTAAGCTGCGTGCAGGACTTTGAGTAGTGCATTCCGATGGGCTTCGGAGCACATAAGCAGTGATAGGATTGAGATCTTGGAAGGCGTTTGGTGAAGCTGATCCACTATTTTATAATCACTCTTTTTGATGATTCGCATGAACTCATCAACCTCTTGATCGAATGGTGTCTTCAAAGCTTCCTTAACAGCTTGATCTTCCTGCACAGGGCTCTTCCCTTTTGCCTTGGCAGCAGCTTCTGCTTCGGCTGTGGGTCTCTGAATTTGTGGAGCGAAAAGACGTCCGCTTCGAGTGAAGCCTCCGCCTCCGCCCACATTATCAATTTGTAGTGCAGGGGTTGATGATTCAAAAGTGATTCTTTGTCCTTCACAGTACAAGTCAGATCCGTAATGCCAGGGGATGGCATTACTGCTTTCATAAGGTACGGGTCCAGGCACCGTGATGGTGACCGGACTGATTGCAGCTGTTGAAGGAATTGTAATAGTCTGAGGATCATAATAAATTGTAACTGGTGCCCTAGTGGGAGCAGCACCTTCTGAGTTGTAGACGGAGTTGTCTTCAGGATCGTAGAATATGGTGACAGTTGAGACATCTTCATGATTTGTTGCTGGTGTTGTAGGAGGCATTGTCGGGAGTGTGGATGTTGTTGTTGTAGGAGGTTCAAAATGGAGTGATGCTGAAGTTGTAGCAGGAAAATTTGTTGAAAACTGATCAGTTGAGATAATGGATGAAGTACTTGTTGATGAAGCCGAGGAATTGTCAGGAACAATGGTTGTTGCAGTTGTAGGAGGTTCTGAAACCGTTGCTGATGAGATTGTCGGATTTGTTGGAAATGATGTGACGATCTTAAGCTGGCCACTCTGAATAAGGCCATCTATGCCATTCCTCAAATTATCGCACCCATTTACAGAGATATTACAGTAAGCACAACCCAACTCACACCCCGGGAACATTTGACATTCCAGGAGTTGAGCCTTGATTTCTACCAATGGTGTCCTGATCTGTCCCACACTGGTTATTAAATAAGACGGTTTTTCTTCTTCAATAGCGTTAATCCGGGGACCACCATGGTTTGGCATGGGGTTCTTATTGACATTGGGTGGTGGTGCGAAATTCAGAGCTTTCGAGTCTACCAGGTCTTGTACCTTCATATGCAGGGCTCTGCACTTTTCTGTGCTGTGGCCAGGTGCGTTTGAATGGAAGGCACACCTAGCGTTGGAGTCATAGTTCCTGGGTAGACTGTTGGGGTCTGGAGGTGCCAACGTCCTTAGCTCAACTAGGTTGAGTTTCAGGAGTTGTGGCAGCAGGGTAGCATATGGCATAGGGATCGGATCGATCACCCTATTAGCTTGAGATGGCCTCTGTTGGAATGGCCTTTGTTGACTGTTGTTGTTGGTGTTGCTGTTGTTGTAATTTCTTGGAGGATACTGATTTTGCTGATGGTACTGAGGTTGCGGCTGATAGTTTTGCTGCGGAGGTTGATAGACAGGTTGAGGATGAGCTGGAGCAGGAATGGTGACTGCTGCTATTGACCTTTGAACATATTGGGGCCTGCCCCTGTTTGAATGGATGGCATTGGTCTCGCCAGTTCTTCTCGGGCCTGCAAAAGGCTTTCTTGTACTACTGGACGAGCTTGCACCGTTGTCTGAGATCTTTCCCATTTTTAACAAGCTTTCAATTCTCTCCCCGGCTATGACAACATCTGCAAAGCTAGTGGAAGAGAAAGCAGCCAGCCTGTCAATATAAGTTCCCTGAAGGGTGTTCATGAACATATCTGCCATTTCCCGTTCATACATAGGTGGTTGAACAGCAGCAGCCAGTTGCCTCCATCTCTGTGCATATTCTCGGAAACTTTCCCTTGACGACTGTGACATTCCCATTAGGAGAGTCCTGTTGGGTGCCATATCTAAGTTATACTGATACTGTCTGATGAAGGCCTCTACCAGGTCCTTCCAGCATCTAATAGTTGCCCTTGTCAAGTGAGAGTACCATTCTCTTGACGCTCCGGTTAAGCTGTCTTCGAAATAGAACATCCAGAGCTTCTCATCCATAGTATAGGCCTTCAGCCTTCCCAGAAATGATTGTAAATGAGTCCGGGGGCATGAAGTCCCATTATACTTTTCGAAACAAGGAGGCTTGAACTTATGGGGGATCCTGACCCCGTCTACCAAGCCCATGTCCATGACATCGAAGCCCAAAGAGTTTTGAGACTCTAAGGATCTCAATTTCTCAGCTATCTCATCCAACCTTCTATCGTAAGCTTCTTCCCCAGCACCCATTACTGTAAACTGGTCCTCTTGGGGGTCTTCTTGAAGTACCCTGGCTGCAGTGGCAGTCCCTTGAACATTTGCAGGAATATTGGCCTCAGGATGGAGGTGTGGTCCAAACACAGGGGGGTTAACATGAGGTTGTACCCTTTCATTGTTACTGGTGCCGGCAGTCCCTATGTGTGGATCCTCTTGATTTTGCCTCTCCACCATGGCCCTTAGTCTTTCCTGGCTCTGAGCCATGTTGTTCATCACTTCCATAAACTGAGTCATTTGATTCCTCATCTCTAGCCTTTCGTTTGCCATTTGATTTCTGACCTCAGTAAGGTCCTGCTGCATCTGATCCATTTGAATGCCCGGAAGATTGTTACGGGTTGGATAACGGTGCGGACGGTTGAGGGGAAATACCCGGCGCCGAGCAATAGTTCCTGAGGCATCACAACAGAGGTTAGCAACAATAAATCAAAACCTACAAAACAAACAAAAGGTTAGCATGCAATGCAGTTATGCTTATTTGCTCTCAAGGTATCCGGTTTGGCATTCAGTTTTGACCCTTCCAGACCCTTGGAGATGCTGTTGTTGTTGCTTGAAGAAAACTCAGATGAAGCACACTAACACAAATATATTACAGAAGGTGAAATAATACAACTTGTTCATTTTACAACACAAGCCCTCTAAGGGGTCAAAATACAGTACAAGAAAATAAAAGTACATGGAAAGAAAGCAACAACAAACAAATGGTCAAACATCAAGACCAAACTCATCCTCACGAACTTCCTTGAGAAGTGCTTCGGTCACAGGATCAGCCAGACGCTCCGTGAGATTCCTGATGAGGAGGTTCCGGGTTGTAACAGCTGTAGTGAGCTTCTTGTGCTGAGTTTGGTCCTTTGACCTCTTCACCCCTGCTTTGATCTTCAGCTCTGATATCTCCCTCTGGGCTGCTGCCAGGGCTTCTTGCTGTTCTTTTGCACTAGCTTCTAGTTGTTCCATCTTGTCTTGAACTCTCTTGTCCTCCAGGGTACGAGCCTCGGTGATCCTGACCCACCGGGCTTGGCTCTCCTTCAAATACAAGTCTGTCCTTGCTCTCTGGAACTGGGCTTCTTTGCAAGCATTCTTCAGAATTTGTTCACCAGCCTTAGACTTTTTGATATAATCCCCAGACTTCTCAATCTTAGTCAAATGCTCTACTCTTAACTTCTCCAACCTCTCAATCTCCCTCATACCTTCACTCCTCTCCCGGAGGGTCTTCTGCAAAGCCTGGGTTAGCTTCTCATTTCTTTCCTTCAAGCTCTCAAACTCCTCCAAACTGATAGTGGCAGGGGGTGGTGCTGAAGATGACTCAGGCATGTCTTTTATGGTAAAGGGCATCCCAGAGAATTGGGCCCTGGCACGGGACCACTCATAATATTGTGCTGATGCCACATTGTTGCACTTTCCCAAAATGGTTATTCCCTTGGTTTGAACATTATCCCAGGCCCAGGCAGCCTGCCTAACAACAGTCAAATTAATCTTGTTCTCACAATAAAGGGTCTCCACCAAGTCTTGTGCCTTAGGAGTATGAACCAGTGCATAGCCCAGTTGCCTTCTGAACAGCAGAGGATTGTAATTGATACTACCCTTAACTCCTATTAAAGGCACATTGGGAAAATGCCCACAGCTGGTGATGATATCCCTGCCCTTGGTGCTCTGAGTGCACCATCTGATGTCTGCTGAAGTTAGAACAGTGATTCTTTTAGCCCAGTTGCTCTGCTGATGAGGGTTCAGAAATGCATCTGTCCTGGGTAGATGCCTGAGAAGCCAAGTGTGGAACAATGGAGCACAACACCTCACTAACCTTCCCCTCTGCTTTTCATTCCTCTGATGCACTGAATAGTAGAGATCCCCCAATAAAGTGGGCACTGGGTTCTTCAAGATGAATAGATGGATTGCATTCTTGCTGATGAATCGAGGCTCGTCTGCAAACAATACAATTCCATATATGCTCAAGGCCAGTAAAGCACAAACAGCTTTCCACTCTCCTAGAGAAGCTTTCAGGGTAGCTTGAGAGATTAAGAAATCCAGATGAAAGCCAGGGATCCCAGCTTTAGAAGTCATATGCTGCTCAATCAAAACAAGTTCCAGATGCAAAGCTTTTGCTACTTCTCCATTGCTAGGAAAGACCATCTCAGGGTTGAAAGGGATTCCACCCCTGATAGGCAAACCAACCAATGATGAGTATTCTTCTAATAGAGGGCCCAACTGAAAGTCTTGGAAAGTGAAACATCTCAGTGGGGGATCATAGAACTGAATGCAGGTGTGGATCAGGCTTCTCTGTGATGGGTCCAGATCCATAACCATATCAAGTATATCTCCATAACTTTCCCTAAACAATGGTATGTGATCTGGAGTGATCAGGGTTTGAATCCTCCTGATGTCTGATAACTCTGGCTGGAAGAAGTGATAGGTGATGTTGCTCTTTTTAGGAGCCATGATGCTGAGACTGAGTAGAGACAGGTGCTGATGATAATACTGAAGAAGTGGGCCACTGACTGGCTGGTGCAGGTGATAACTGAAGCAGATAGCTGATGAAGACAAGTCAATACTGAAGATGGGGTCAAAACCAAAACCAAATGAAGATGGATACCCTGAAACACAAATAAGCAAATGTCAATATGATGCAATGATTATGTATGCAAATGAAATGCAAGGGTCTGTGACTGAGCCGGATCTGATCAAAATGCCCTGATATAGGTCCAAGTGTGTTCAAGAATTCCAGTTGGAGGTCTATAAATCCAGTAACCAAAGTGGGGGGACTCAAATAAAGAGCCACATATCCAGGGTTTTAGAATCACAAGAACTGTCCCAAATTGAAGTGTTCTTAAACAATCAAAGTAACAAGGTATTCTGAGGTCAAGGTACCTGCAAACCTGTAAACAGCCCAACCCCCTCACAGGTGATGTTCTAAAACAAGGATCCTCAGACTTGGATCAGTTATGAGAAGTGTAAACACTTCTAACCCGGAGGTACAGTGTTTACAATAACCATAACAGTTCCTCCTCTAATTCACCTCAGTTTCTGAAGGTCAATACTAAAAGGTCATCCAGACTTAGCAGGCTTCCCAGATAGCCCTAGCATTGCAGGAAATCTGCAACACAGAGTTCTCAAGAAGAAACCCATATCTGAACCGTGTTTCATATTCCCGCACCAGACCGAAATGGAATGGGAAAGAATATGATTCACTCTAGCCTAGGTGTCACTCAGGTCCCAGGTATATGACCTTAACTCTCAATGGAACACCCACCCACCAAAGCAAACAACAGATCCAGCCAGCAGCACAGTATGACAATATGATAATATATGCATAAAGCTATAAGAAAACAATAAACAAAACTGTACAAAATAAATACAAATACACAAACACAAATAAGCACATAACACCCCAGTAAACACAAATCAAACAAGCGCTAGGAGGAACCCACAAAAAGAACCAGAAGCCCTGGTTGCAGTATAAGGTTCCCCAGCAGAGTCGCCAAGCTGTCGCTCCCGACAAATGAAATGGATCAGATGAAGGTACAGACGCGAACGGTCGGCGAGAGGGACAATGAGAACACACAGCCGTGAACTCACTGGAGATGAATAGAGTCGCCAGCTAGGCATTTTTATCCCGGAGGAAAGGCAATGCTGCATAGGCCTAGAAAGAGATGGATAAGACGGTTGCGAACCAGAGAGACTGAGAAAGGGGGTTGGTTACAACCTGGGAAGGTATTAGCACCCAGATTGTCCGTCGTACTCGACGGGATCCACGCTTAAAAGATTTGTGTTTTAAAGGGGTAGTGTCAGTGCAATCTGTGTATAAAAGAGCTGGAAAAGGATGTACAGGTGTCAGTGTAAAAGAAGTGAAGTGTGATATGTGAAGTGTCAGTGTAAGAACAGGAATAAGATGCTCAAGACTATGAGGCTTAAAGAATAGCTGAAAAGAGGGGGAATGTACAGAGACTTTTGTTCGATAACTGTTAAGTTATGCCTACGTATCCTCTCGTGCAATGAGGAAGTCAGAACACCGTAGTTCGACCCAAAGAGACTGAAAGATGAATTGACTTGTGAACTGCTTACTTGTCTATGCTCAAGTGTATGACCTGTCTGGCTCAGGTGCAAACTGTCTTGCATTAGACGGAAGAAGCAAGTTCTCGTTTGTGAGTGAATGAGATGAGAAAAGAATCCCGAAGGAGACTATTATTGTTTGTTTTTGTGTTTTCAGTCTTTTATTGCTTTTTGTGTTTGTCATAAGTTAATGAGCTTAAGTCTAAACCAATGGATTTAGTAAACTCATCACATCTTCCCTCTGATTAGGGGTAATGAGAATACCTTAAGTGTGAAGTCAGATTCTCACACTTAATCACCTATGGTGTAGGATTAAGATCATTAACCTACTTGTGATTATTTAGATGTTTTTGGTGTTTTTGTTTAGTGTTGAGTAATGAGATTAAGCCATAATCAGGGATTAAACAGACTCATTACACCATCCTAAGAGAAGGATAATAGATGAGAATGTTTAAGCTGAGGAAAACTCCTCAACTTAATCCATGATTAGGGATTAAACTCATGACAAAACAAGCCTTTGATTAAGTGGATTTAATTAATGATATGATGAAGAAGTGAGTTTTATGATTTGTAAGACAACTTGAGGGGGACTTGTCCATTAACACTAGGGTTAGTCCTTCTTAACCAGTTAAGGAAGAATTAGAACCCTAATGCAAGGCCCAAGTTACAAGTGTGATGTCTTGGTACTTATTAAGTGAATTGATTAAGAGATTTAAACACATTAAGGGTTTAACACTTAGGATTAAAGTTATACACTCCATCCTAAGAGAAGGACGCAGGCATAAGCCTAATCACAAAGCCTTAAAGCCTTTAGGGTTTAGTCCCTGATTATGAGATGAGAAGAGAAGACTCAAAAGAGACACAAAGGTGAAACTAAGAGGGGAGACTAATCAAAACCCTAATCATTGTCATGCTTGGTTGTTCCTAAGGTTTGTTAGGTTTTCAAGAGAAATCTTCAAAGAGAACCACCAGGATGCAGATGAACAGGATCAAGAAAAGCAAAGTGACTTGCTTCATTCAAGAAGTCAAGTCACTTGAAGAAAGAAAGTGGGAAGAAGAAGAATGAGCAAGCTCAAACTCAAACACATATAAAAATGCAGCAATGGATGCAAGAGAGATGAAAAGAAAAGTCATGAGAAGTGAAGGCAAATTCACTTCTCAAGCTCACTTACCACCTGAAATGTTAGCAAGAAAAGCAATGCAATGCTAAATGAGATGAAATGACATGATGAAAAACAAAACCAGAAGCATGTTGATGATGATAATGATGCTATGAAGATGTTACAAACATGAGGCAGGGTATGGAGATGTTCATACAAGATCATGGATGCAAATGATGCAAGTTAAGGAGCATGAACTTACATGAAAAGTTATGAAACATACATGGCAAACAAGATGGCAAATATGGGATGCAATGATCAAACATGCTTTCTACATGTCTTAAGATGTCAAATGAATCAAATGGAGGCATGGAATGGCATGGCAAGTCATGTTATGCAAGAGAATGTAAGATGAATGCAAATGGAAGCCCAAATTAGGGTTTATGGATCAAACATCAAACAAAAACCAAAAACAGAAGCAAACCCTAAGATAAAAAATGGAAAATGCCACCCAAAGAAACCCTAATCCCATACTAAACCAAAGTCCAAAGGGGAGGTCTCAACTCTCAACCAATCTCAAGTTATGATTTTTCTAAGTTATTAGGGTTTTTAAGGCTCCTAAACAAAAGAAATGCCAAACAAATTGAAAATGCAAGATCAAATCATGGCCATTTTATCTCAAAAACCACATGCCAAATAGAATGCAATGCAAAAAGAATCAATGTCCAACTCTTCTTAGATAGGCAGAAATGAATTTTTGAACTTTGGATCAAATTAATGCACAAAAAATGATTTAATTCAATGGAAAATTCTCAAAATGCATCAAGATCAAAAAAGAAATTTGGTTTGAAGGTTGGACAATGTTTCTAAATGTCTTAGAACATTTCATGAATTTTTTGGTGATTTTTAAATACCTAAAAGTATTTTTAATAAATTAATTTTCATTAATCAATTAAAAATAATCTTTTAAATATTTAAAAATACTTTTTTAATGATAAAAAATAAAATGAAAATATTTTTGTGTCATAAAAATTATTAAAACTCTTGAGAAAAAGTTTCATAATTTTTAGACAATTTTTACTATTTTAAATAAATTAAACAAATAAAAGGAAAAGAAATGAAATAAAAATAAAGAAAATGGTAAAGTAATCAGAATGGAGGGTGGAGATTGAGGCTGGATTCAAATGCGTTGACTGGCGCGCTAGTGGAGGGTCCAGATGGCTTCTGACTTAATTAATTATGATTATTCTAATTAAACAAGATTAGGGCAAATGAATGAATCTGGGCCATCCAAGCTAGCGGGAAGTCAACAAGTCAAGGGGGATCTACGCTCCACATTCAAACGCCCTTAATGACCTGAGTTTAGGGCTAATCACATTCAGGTGACCGGAGAGAAGCTCCGGTCATCTTCTCCGGCTACACAAAAACCCTAGAACACGTTTCAGGCATCTATTCCACAAATTAAACAATCCTAAGTGATCCTCTAACATCCTAGGATACGAATCCATGCTCAAACATCATTTATTCATCATGAATCAAACAAATCGAAAGAAATGAAATTCACGGGCAAAATTTCAGAGGGACCATACAGGCTCAATTTTCACTCATTTTTGATTCTGAAACCAACCCCATGACCAGCAAGACATGAATAATCAATTTGTAACTCAAAAATCAAGCTTTGAGAGAAAAGTTTCCATGGTCATACCTGAGCTGGAAAGCTTCAAAACTGAGCTTCCAGGGCTTTCCTTGCGTGCAAATGGTCTCCCCTAACTCTCCTGATGCTAGTGGAAGACTTGAAAGCTCTTGTGAATGGCTGATTTGAGAGAAACAGCTCTGGGGTAGCAGAAAACACAGTCAGGAATGAGGAGGTTTCAGGCCATTCCAATGGTGGATTCCTGCTCCTTTAGGTGTGCTTGACTTGTTGGTGAAGAAAAATGATGTGTTTGATGGCTGGGTAAAAGGATTCGAAGAGTTCTGGTTTTGAAGGTGAGGAATGGTGAAGCTCAGTTCATGCTGCTTTCAGGCTTGAATCTTGTTGCTTTCTACTCAATGAAACATGGCAAGATGATTGGTGAAGATGGTTTTTGTGTTTGTATGCTGTGGGGACAGATTCGAAGGAATATGCAAAATGAAGTGTTTTTGTGAATGTGATGGTATGAAGTGTTTCAGCCTTGCTAGATGTATCAAATGTCTTGCTCTTTGTCCACATAAACCTCTCTCATTGGTCAGATGACAAGACATGTGTTTTTTTGATTGGTAAGTCTACTTTTGCAAAAAGTCAAATTTTGTGTAAGGAAAGTATGGCTTGATCTATAGCTAGTACAAGGCATGGTTCTGGTGCAGCAAGATGAGGTGAGAGGCTAGCCAAAGTCAGCATCCAATGTTGCAAGTTGTAGGGAAGCATCATGATGGTTTTGCAAGTTGTTGCTTTATGGTTCACATGTGATTTCCTTATCCCACAAGCCATAATACATGAGCATTCTTGGTTCAATTCTGATTTTTATGACTTATAGAATGTTTGTGTCATGGTTTGAAATGAACTAGAGGTTACAAAAGGCATTGGTTCATGGTTTTGCAATTTTCACACTTGGTGCATAACTTGAAAATCAATGATTTTTGCCAACTTTGTCACACCATAACTTTTGATCCAAGAAGAATTTGATCATGTTCTTGTACTTTTTGAAAAGGGAAAGATGAGATCTACAACTTTCATGACCAAAGTTTTTCCATTTGAAGCATTTTTGGATCAAGAATTAAGGCTTGAAAAATGACCAAAAATGAGGCATTCTTGAAAAGTCAACTATGCCCAAAAAGTCAACATTTGCAAAACTTCCAAATTATTGATTTTTGTGAACTTCAACCCTCTTCCATGATCAAATAAAGATCATATACACTCAAAATGATGAAGATCAACCATTGGTTGGGTCATTGGGGGCCTCAGATGCCCTGATTTTACACTGACTTGTCTGAAAAGTCAACCCTTGATCAGATGACTTCCCCATGGAATTTCTTCATGAAAATTGATATGCATACTCCCTATACCATATAGAGACCAATGGAAACAAGAATGACCAAAAAATTTGGAGTTATGGCCTCTGAAACCAAAACCCTAATTTTTAGGTCAACTGTGCAGTCAAACTTGGCTCTGCATCCATTCAAACCCTGGTTCTTGTGATTCTTTGGAATTGTTGACTTTGAGAGGATGTAATATGATATATGAACACATATGGATCCCTTTGGAATGATTGGTGGCCTTTGGAGTGGCTCAAGAAGCTCTTGGATTGCTCAGATCACAAACCCTAGGTGCAGGTGACTTTGAATCTATGCAAAGAATCAAAAATGAGATATGAGATGATATGATTGTGTTTATGCATATGAAATGATCACAAGCCATGGTGTGAATGGGTGAGGGAAAATTTGGGGTGTTTACATCCATATTCATTCATTTCATGCATATAATATTCTTGTGCTTTTGCAGGTTGTCCGGAGTTTCTAACTTATTCAACTAAGGTAATATAGTTGGTCAACGTGTTCATCGATATCAGACTAAAAGAAACTGAGTAAGAATGGATGAACGAATGCAGACTGATCTCAATGAGCTCCGACATAGGATGGATCAGTTCATGGAAATGATGACTAACATGGCCCAAAACCAGGAGCGTCTTAGGTTGATGGTTGAGCAACCCAAAGTGAATGCTAATACTGGAACACCGACTGAGAATGTGGATCCTAACGCTACCCGTAACGGAGAGCCAAATCCAAATAGGACTAGAACCCGTAATATGGGTTTAGAAGACACTCAAGAGGACCATTTCATTTTACTGGATGCTGATATGGGTAATGTGAATAAGATCAATGACCGCAGGTATGAAGAGCTGGAAGAGAAGATTAAGGTCATGGAATGTCAGAATTCCCTGGGTATCGATGTAACCAGTCTCGGGTTAGTACCAGGAGTCAGAATCCCTCCTAAGTTCAAGGCGCCATCATTTGACAAGTACAACGGCAACACGTTCCCTAGAACTCACATTCACACATACTTTGGAAGAATCTCAGCTCACACTGATGACGAGAAACTTTGGATGCATTTCTTCCAAGATAGTTTGTCTGGAGCTTCGTTGAGCTGGTACATGAAGCTAAGCAGGGTCTCTATTCGAAGCTGTAAATATTTAGCTGAAGCTTTTCTCAAGCAGTATCAATATAATATTGATATGGCTCCGAACCGGACTCAGTTGTAGAATTTGTCTCAAGGACCTAAGGAAAGTTTTAAGCAGTATGCCTAGAGGTGGCATGAGCTGGCTGCACAGGTTCAACCCCCGTTGCTGGATCGGGAAATGGCCGACATGTTTATGGGCACCTTGCAAGGTGTTTACTTGGATCGTATGGCCGCCTGCCTATCCATTAGTTTTTCTAATATTGTCATCGCTGGAGAAAGAATAGAAAACTTTCTGAAATTGGGAAAGATTCAGTATGCAAGCAGTGTTAGTTCTTCTGGTGTGAAAAATCCTTTTGGCAATGGCCAAAGAAGAAGAGAAGGCGAGACTAATGCTGTGTATAGGGGCCGATATAGAGGTCATTCTCAAGGGTACTACCAAGCAGCTGCAATGACTATTACTCCACAAGTTCAACAACGACCGCAGGGTCAACAACAACAAGCACAAAGACCGTTTCGGCAAAGAGCAAGAGTGAGCGACCGTAGGATTGATCCTGTCCCATGTCCATATGTTGTATTGCTTCCAGACCCACTAAAGTTGAACATGGTCGAGCTTCGTACCATGAGACCTCCTCCTCCTGACAATCTACCACCAAATTTTGATGCTAACGCCAGGTGCGAATTCCATTCGGGTGCTCAGGGGCACATTATTGAGAAATGTTGGGCTTTTCAGAATAAGATACATGACATAGTTGACTCCAAGGCGATTAATTTTGCTCCTCACCCAAATGTACTCCATAATCCAATGCCTAATCACGACGGAACCGGTGTCACGGTAGTTCTACCAGATGGTCCACGTTAAGCTGAAATCTTCGAGTTAATCACCCGGGACGCCAGGGTATTCATGAAGCAAATAAAGCCAGCAATATTCATATACTTGTAGTCGTGACAACAGTCTGTCTTCCCTTTTTGCTTTTTCATCCCTATTGAGGGGAACTACGTCGCTCTGATTCTTCATTGGTCATGGGTCATTGGAGATACGTAGGCAGAAGATCGTCAGGTGTTTCTTAGCAACCTTATGGGGCAACTTTACTCCCCAACTTTACTCTTTCCTTCAGACGTCTCGTGTCAGAGTCAAAATAATTAGAAGAAGAGGTATGATTGTCGTGGTTGGGTATACAACCGCTACTTTAAAATTAGAAGTCCGTGAGAAAGCTATTGATCACCGAGAGTATCCAAGACTGACAGGTCCAGACGGAGTCAAGCCTCCTCCGCAACGACAATATTCAGCTTTTTTACTGCATTTTCATTTGTAGTTTCTGTTGTTTGTTTAAACATTTGTATGCATGCATGAAACTTATTTTTTTTGAATGATAACCATAATAAAATGCACATGTTTTTTCTTGAAGTAATCCATTCGTATTCACTCATGATTTTGTGTATATGCATCGCAATACCAATTGTCGTGCTTGAACTCTATGAGGGAGAATGACTAAACAAAAACGCATGAATCTCTAATTGTGTGCTCTTGAGTAAGACCTTGTTGACGATGTACTGGCTTTGTTTCAAATCCCTAAACACCGGAGATATAAGGGAGATAGACCCTCGCTAACCCCTTTGAGCCTTGAAGTAGGAGTTTCTTTTCGCATGAAAAAACCCTTACGTTTAACCCAGGGGCAGGGTAGGTGTTAGCTAGTTGGACTAAGTGTTCAGACTTTTATAAAGGAGTGCATTTAAGGATCCATTACATTCCATCATCCCAATCAAGAGGTCCAAAGACCAAAAACCACAATGGTTATCCAAATCAAGAGGTCCAAAGACTGTAAACCACAACCCTCACAAAGCAATCAAGACAAACAGTGTCACACAATTTGTTCAACAAAAAAAAGAAATGAAAAGCCCGCTAAGTCGAAACTTGAAAACAAGTGACTTAGGAAAACGTTAGGGCATCCCGCTGGACTTCACAATCAAAGATTCACAAGAATCATTCCAGGAAAAAGTTAGGGATAAGAAAAATAACGCAAAAGTGAAAGACGAAAAGGATTACACAAGAAAGATCTTCAAAATAAGAACAAAGTCGTGTGGCACATACACGAAAGACAAAGGGGTGACTGACTCTAAACAACAACTTAATTTATGCCTAAATTGTTAGCAACAATGGTTCCTCAACCAACACGAAACCCTTATGAAAGGTGAGCGCTTGTGAAGATTAGTTGAACATAGGAATGGAGAAAATCATGAAGAAGGTTGGGCACATATAAACTTCAAGCCTATATCTTTTCTTGCTAAAATCGTGAACCAGGCCACGTTACAACCCTCAAAAGTCCTAACTGAAACAGGGTTATTTTGAGAGCGTACACCACAAGACCGCGTTCCTGACTCCTATGAGTTGTGCTAAAAGATCCTTGTTAGTATTGCATGTACATACTTTAATTCAAGAATAATGTCATACCTTAACCAGAGATTTCCTCACAAAGGTTTGCGACACCTTTTTAATAAAAACTTCAAGATTAACATGTGTGTTGCATTAGAATTTTCATTCTTATAATAAACATTTTCTGCTTGCATACATTTTTTTGACATCATAAGAAGTTCACATACGGAAATTCAGTCCAGAAGCTCAATCTTGTCAAGATGAGAAGTCTAAAACTTCTTAAAGACAGTCACGTCGAGGTGTACTTTTCCGAGAAATCTCCATTGAGTAAGGACTTTCCCAATTAATTGCGGTAAGAGCCATCCAATCCAGGGAAGTTACATCGAGTAATCTCTTCAAATTTCAGCCGAACTGGGGCAATCACCTCGAGACCCAAATCTCTCCACGAGCAAAGATTAGTCAGTCAAGTGCAAAACTATTCAAATACTCGTACTGGGGCAGGCCACCCCAATAGCACGAGAATTCATTCTTTCCCGATGATAGACAATCGGAAGCATCTATTGAGAGTTCAGAGTACCAGGACAACTATACTCTCAAAGGGTTTCTATGTCACCCTCTTGTCATAACTCTCACTGAGTGAGTCTATTACTCATCTAGCGGTTTCTCGTCAAGCCAACTCTCTCATTCAGCACTTATGACAGCTACAAACTCATTTGCGTTGACAATGGTTACCTCCCCAACAAGGTTATTACGCCAATTCTGGCGATCACTGTTATACCTAAGAGTTTAAAGACACCAACTCTTTTGTAAAATCCTCTTAAGGTAAATTCCAGGCAAAAGCAAATGATCCCCAGCACGAGACTACTTGAAATATTTCCTCCTCAGCAGGACGTGTCGGTTTTATTATCCCCAGCAGAAGGATGGAAGTTATCCCCAGTAAAGTCGCCAAATGTTTTTCTTCAACATGTTTCCTTGATCCTGTTTCCTCAATAGGTCTAAGGTAACTCTTATCCTCCAGCGGATCTCAGACAAATCTTTATCTTCTCCAATAGATGTCAGAAGATTTCCTTGCTCCAGCAGAGTAATAAGGATTGATAATCCCCAAACAGAGAGTTCTCTTCCCACGGTGAAGTATTTCTTACAAGAATTCATGTATTTCCGGCAACCAGCTAAACAACTCTTCCCCAAACAGGTTCCTCAAATCTAAAGTCCAATTTATTTTTGGCAAAGGTGATAATTCGAGACAGATGAATTATTCACGCTCTTCTCCAACAGAGATGTTATCCCCGCAGGGCATCTTGAGATTGAATCCGTGATCATTGTATTCTCAGCAGAATCATCATGGACTTATTATTTCCGCATCAGGAACTCCCTTTGCACTTATGCCATTTCATCGACATGTTCAAAACCTAGCATGCCCAGTGTCACGAGGCATCATGTCGTGCAGTTCAACATATGCATACCCAACATGATCCAAGTTTGTTATCTTGTAAAGGCCGGTCACAGACTGGCCAATGTCCATCTTCGGGTGGCAAATTCTTAAAGCCCATCCACAGATTGGCCAAAGTCCATCTTCAGGTGGCGAATTCTTGAAGCCCAGCCACAGACTAGCCAAAATCCATCCTCAGGGTGGCAAATTTCAAAAGTCCCCCGCAGTGGACAAAAGTCCCCCACAGTGGGCAAAAGTCCTTCGTAGTGGGCAAAAGTCTCTCGCAGTGAGCAAAAGGTCCCCCGCAGTGGGCAAAAGACTTCCGCAGTGAGCAAAAGTCCAGCCCCAGACTGGCCAAAGTCCATCTTTGGGTGGCGAATTCTTAATGCCCAGCCACAGACTGGCCAAAGTCCATCTTCGGGTGGAAAAGTCTTAAAGCCCAGCCATAGATTGGCCAAAGTCCATCTTCGGGTGGTGAATTCTAAAAGCCCATCCGCAGACTGGCCAAAGTCGATCTTCGGGTGGCAAATTTCTAATGTCCCCCGCAGTGGGCAAAAGTCTCCCATAGTGAGCAAAAGTACAGCCACAGACTGGCCAATGTCCATCTCCGGGTGGCAAATGTCAAAAGTCTCCCGCAGTGAGCAAAAGCCCAGCCGCAGACTGGCCAAAGTCCATCTTCGGGTGGTAAATTCTTAAAGTTCCCCGTAGTGGGAAAAAGTCTCCCGCAGTGATAAAAAGTCCAACCGCAGATTGGTGAAAGTCCATCCTCAGGGTGGCAAAGTATCTTAAAATTTGACCGAAGATTGGCAAAGGTCCACCCGCAGTCTGGCAAGTCGTTAGTCGTCTGACTACATCCGAAAGATATCATTAGGCATTGTTGCAGCCTATTAAAGTCCACCCGCCGTGTGGCAAGTCGGTAGCCTTCTGGCATTATTCAAAAGGCACCCCCTGTTTACTATTCTTCCCATCATAATTATGTCCAATCAGAGCTCATTCAGTTGAGTTTATTTCCCTATTCTTCTGCCACATAGTGCAAATTTTCTGGTTATTTATGGTATTCAATCCCTGCATAACTTAAACGTCTGAAATCAACTGCTATCATGCATTCAGGTCTACAGTAATTGAATAGGGGTAGCTGTAACACCCAAAAATTTGCCCTCGTATTTATTACTAATCTAAGTGGCTTATGTTTGCATTCATCTGCATTTTCGGGTTTCAGAGGATGTCTAATTCAGTCGATTGGTATTCCAGTGGTGAATTGTCTTGCAGATCAGGAGGGCGTCCATCCATTGTAATGGGGAGTTATTGAAAGATTTTTGAGTTTGATTTTTGGAATAAACTCATGTGTGGAATGTGTGTTAGTGGTTTTTGGCAGTGGCTCGTGTCCATATCCATGATTGTTATTCCCATCATCTTTTATCCATTATCCGTCCTTTATTCAGTAACCACAGTTTAAGTATCCATCTTGTCATTTATAATCAACAAATTAATTCATGTTTAGTTTCCATTAGAGAATCCTTTAACCGTTTTTTCTAAACCACATCAATTCATTCATCCGTTTTATTCCTTAGCCATTTGCGACCATTTTTAATTCCCAAATTCATTACTTTTATCCATATTTTGATCATCCTAAACCTTATGAAGAATTCCCTTACAACCATAGAAATCCATTTTTACTTTCTTTGTCATCTCTACATTATTTATCTCAGGTCTATAAAACCCAAACATTAAGCTTATTGTAGAAGCTGATTATTTTCTTCTGGAATTGGAGGTAAGAAAAAAAAACAACATGAAGTTTTTTCGTGTTTTCTGTTTTGTTGTATGCTCATTGTGTTTTTGGAAAGGAGATTGTGAATCTATTGAAGGTATAGAGGTTGTGCTTGACTTTGTGAACAAGTTTCCACCTTCAAGGGCACTGAATTGGAATGAGAGTTTTTTGTTTGTGATAAGTAGATTGGTGTAACTTGTATCACAATTCGATTACCGGGTGTTGGGTTTTATGGAAATATTCCACTGGGGACTATTAGCAATCTTTCAGAGTTTCAGATTTTAAGTTTGAGATCTAATTTCATAACTGTTCTTTCTTTCCTTCTGATTTTTTCTAATTTGAAGAGTGTACCTGTTCTTTATCTTCAGCTCAATTGTTGGTAGTTTTCTTGGGCTTGTGGCATTTTTTAATGTTTGTTTGTTGTTGTGCTAGAAAAAGAACGAAGATTATTATGATGACGATGCGTTGCTTTTCACACAAAACTGATACAAAACAGAAAATACACAACACAGTGAAAGTGAGATACTGATATAAAAAAAAGATAACAAAGGTACAAAAATATTCAGAAAAATGATCATATCGATGGAATCGGTTACATGAGGATTCGGGAAAATTTGGAACGAGATGGAAAACTCAGAACTAGTTACATAGTTATAATAGAAAACCAAACAAAATAACTCTCAACACTCATTGTGAATCGGCTCCGGAATCATCAAGTTTACTTAGTTAACCTCCTCATAACTTAACTTCAGAAAAATCACATAGTAGAAACGTTCATAATGGAAGAAGAGTTTTCTAACAGAATTAGTTAGAGCAACTACAATTTCCGGAACCCGATTACATCTTTGATCTCTCCACATCTTCAGCTTCACTTTTCTTCTGAACTCTCAAATTCGTCTTCATAAAATCTCTTTGAACCATCGTACATCAATCTCCCATTCATCATCCATCTTCATCGACCACAAGCAACCCGCACTTCACTCTCACGTGTGCAGAGTCGAGAACGCATCGCTAGCACCGTCATCATATTCGCGACACCATCGTCATCGAGGATCAACACAAAACCTGCAAAGCAAGGAAAACCACAAAAAAGATGTGAACTATGTTAAGAATCAACCACGAAATCAGAAGAAGAGAGAATTCGTAAAACAAGTCAGCACAAAGAAAATTAGAAAAAGTCAGGATAAATTCAGTGAAGAAGAAAAATCCGAAACTCCTGAAATTCATTTTAACCAATCCTCAAATGACTCTAACTAAATTTATAACCACCGTAACAAAATTCAAAACAAACTCTTTCAACGGATTTCTTCTAGAACTTTCACCTGAAGTTGTGCACAAGAGTTCCTCTGATCTTATATAAGAGAGAGCCCTCACTCTTCTGCGTTTTTTCTGAAGAAGGATCTTCCATAAACCTGATACACTCCATCTCTTCATCACCTTCACCCATTTATGAATCAACTTCTCTCCATTCCGATTTCATCGTTTAATCACCTTCGTTATCATCATCAACCAGCTTCAACATTTTCAATCAATAACCTCCAATCGAATCTCCATAATACCAATCCTTCAACCTGCATCAATAATAATTTCTCATCAACCAATTTCTGCATCAAGATTCGAAATTGCAGAAAAATCAAGGACGCACTTCAGGTATCCGCAATCAAAGAACGTCACAGAAACAACAATAATACAATATCAGATGTGACTCACACGGATCCGATGAGAAGAGGTTACAAAGTGAGTCGAGACGAACGAGTTACAAAAGCATACCTGAACGGAACTTCAAATCGCGACGGCGCCAAAGCAACGAAGGCGTTCTCCTCACAAGCATCTTCGTTACGGCTTCGATTTAAGGTACAAGCTAGAATATCTTATAGACACAAGATCACTTGTTGCTTTGATTCTCGATTGTGTTTTTAGGCTTTCGTTTCGGATTAGAGTTAATAACGAAGGATAGGTTTGGTTTGTGACGTTGGTCGCATGACGGGAGATTCGGGACGGTGAAAGAGCCAATGATGCGGTGTTAGAGTTAGGTTTTGGGTAGTGGTCGTGGTGCGGCCTTCTTTAGAGGTATGTTGGTTGCGGCAACATTAGGTTAACATTAGGTTAGGTTTTGTAGATGTTTAAGAATTGGCAGAATTTTTGACCAAACAAGAAATGTTAAATTCAGTTCAGAATGTCCTATCAGATGTTGGGACATTAGCAAACAGAGTATGTGAACTTATTTCAGGATGTCCTACCAGATGTTGGGACATTGTGTAAATAACTTAAGTTCAGTTTTCCAGGATGTCCCAACAGATGTTGAGACATCTCAGACCTGCTTCCAGAATTAATTATTGATTAACAGATCAGAGATATTTAAGGAGAAGTATCTGGAATTAATTAATGATGGATAAAAACAGAACAAGGCGCATCTGTAGGGTGTTTTATATTGAAGATTCAGATTAAAACAGAAGACCTAAATCACCTAGAATATAGGAAGTAACAAACCCTAAATTCAAGGTGACAGCTGCTGCTCTTTAGGGCTGGATCATTCTACAGAAAGCCCAAAATTCAGATACCTATTTAAGCAACAGAAACTCATAGAATTGAGTACGAATTTCAGAAGTCCAAATAGGGTGTCTAGTGTTTTTAATAGCAGGTTGTTTTATGTATCACTTTATGAGCTTTTAAGCAAAAGTGCATTTGTGACTTGATTGAAACTGTGAAGTAAGATCAAGCTGTATTGTTTGAAGGATGTCTTCAATTTCTGTAAACTTGTAAACTTGATCACTGTGTGATTGAGGGGGAGTGAGTAGGGTACTCTTATCTAAGTGTGTCTTAGGTAGAAATTGCATTGGGTAAGTATTAAGTGATAGATTAAACAGGGTGGTTTAAGTCTAGAATTAATATTACTAATAGTGGATTTCCTCCTGGCTTGGTAGCCTCCAGATGTAAGTGTGGTTATACACTGAACTGGGTTAACAAACTTCTGTGTTGTTTACTTTTCTTGCTGTTTAAGTTTTGGTTAAATTTGTCAAATGTCCTATTAAGTGTTGGGACATCTCTTAGGACATCTCATACCTGATCACAGAATTTCAATTGGCATCAGAGCAGGCACCCTGCCTGTTTATACTGGGTGAGATCTAGGGAATACAAATTCTGTAACATGGACAGAGATTTAGGGTCAGTAAATAGACCACCTATTCTGGATGGATCTAATTATGACTACTGGAAGCCAAGAATGATTGCATTCTTAAGGTCACTTGACAACAGGGCATGGAGAGCAGTCAATGTTGGATGGGATCATCCTATCCAAGACACCAAAGATGGATCTAAAGTGCTGAAACCTGAAGAAGAATGGAGTAAGGAGGAAGAAGACTCAGCACTAGGCAACTCAAAAGCCTTAAATGCTTTATTCAATGGCATTGATAGGAATATTTTCAGACTTGTGCATCATTGTGAGCTGGCCAAAGATGTTTGGGATACTCTCAAAACAACTCATGAAGGAACATCAAAAGTAAAAATGTCAAGACTTCAACTTCTCACCACCAAGTTTGAAAACTTGAGAATGAAGGAAGATGAATCAATTCATGAGTTCTATATGAACATCTTGGATATAGCCAATACTTCTGGAGCCTTGGGAGAAAAGATGACTGATGAAAAGCTTGTAAGAAAGATTCTCAGATCTTTGCCAAAACGATTTGATATGAAAGTCACTGCAATAGAAGAAGCTCAAGACATATGCTCCATGAAAGTTGAAGAACTCATTGGTTCCTTTCAGACTTTTGAGATGGGAATGAATGACACAAATGCCAAAAAGAACAAAAGCATAGCCTTGGTGTCAAATACAGATGAAGAAGAGGATGATGAATCAGCAAATGATAAAAGCTTATCAGAAAACCTTGCCTTGCTTGGAAAACAGTTCAAACAAATTCTCAGAGGAATGGAAGGCAAATCCAAACCTAGTGGAAGAAACACAAACTCTGAGAACAGAAGACCTTATGATGCTAACAAAAGATTAAAGTATGCTGAAAAGACCAGTCAAGATAAAGGAGTCAAATGTCATGAATGTGAAGGATATGGACACATCAAGTTTGAATGTCCTACCTACTTAAAGAGGCAAAAGAAAGGACTCTCTGTGACCTGGTCTGATGAAGACTCAGGAGAGTCAGAAGAAGAATCAGCTAAGCATATTACTGCTTTAGCTGGACTGTGTGAATATGATAGTGATTCCAGTTGTGGAGAACTTACTTATGAAGAACTTGAGCAAGCATTCAAAGATCTATACAAAAGAAGCTCTGAAATATGCAGTGAAGTTATAAAGCTAAAGAAGCAGAATGAGACTTTAGAAGATGACAAAGCAAATGATCAGGAGATCATTGAAGCCTTAAAAAGTGAAGTAAGCCTTCTCAACTCTAAGTTGGAACATATGTCCAAATCTGTTAGAATGTTGAACAGCAGCTCAAACACACTGGATGTTATTCTCAGCAATAATAAACACTCAGGGGACAAAAGTGGACTGGGATATGACAGAGATGAAGCAAGCTCTAGCAGAACTACTTCAAAAACTACACAGTCAAACAAGATGTCCCAACAGATGCTCCAACATCAGAACACAAAGAAAAATATAATGTTCCAACAGATGTCTCAACATTCTGGAAAGAACAAAATGAAGAAAAAATATCAAAGATGGAGATGCCATCACTGTGGAAGGTTTGGGCATATCAAACCTCACTGTTATAAGCTTCATGGATATCCAAATCAGATGTGTCAGCAACCTTCCAAGCAGAAAGTAGAAGGTACAAAAAAAGTGCTGCATAGAAATCAGCAACCTCCTAAGCAGAAGACAGAGGTCATCAAGAAAGTTTGGAGACCAAAAGCTGACATTCAGACTGATCAAAGCCACATACCCAAGAACAAGATCAACAATCAAGCTTGGAGATCAGCTGAACAACACTCAGAGCAGAGGCATCAAAAGAAATCTCATCTCATCTGGTCAAAGAAAAGTACTGCATACATAGCACATACATCTCTGAGAGTATCAGCTAAAGAAGACTGGTACTTTGACAGTGGATGCTCAAGACACATGACTGGATTAAAGAATTTACTAGTAAACTTAAAATCACATTCATCCAGGTATGTTACCTTTGGAGATGGAGCTAAAGGAGAAATCAAGGGAGTTGGAACCTTGGATTGTCAAGATGTTCCAAGACTAGATGATGTGCTGCTAGTTAAAGGTTTAACTGCTAACCTGATCAGCATAAGTCAACTATGTGATCAAGGATACAGTGTAAACTTTACCAAATCTGAATGTATAGTGACTAACAAAGAACAAGAGGTTGTCATGAAAGGAGCCAGATCTAAAGACAACTGTTACATGTGGGAATCCCAAAATCTTAGTCTCACTTCAACCTGCTCTCTAGCTAAAGAAGAAGAAGTGAAACTGTGGCATCAAAGACTAGGTCATCTTCATTTCAGAGGCATAAAGAAGATCATATCTATGGATGCTGTAAGAGGTATTCCTAAACTAAAGATTGATGATGGCAAAATATGTGGTGAATGTCAAATAGGCAAGCAAACCAAGATGTCCCATCCAAAGCTCCAACATCTGACAACTTCCATAGTTTTGGAACTTCTACATATGGATCTTATGGGACCTATGCAGGTTGAAAGTCTTGGTGGTAAGAGGTATGCCTATGTTGTGGTTGATGACTTTTCCAGATATACATGGATAAACTTCATCAAAGAAAAGTCAGATGTATTTGATGTATTCAAAGAATTATGTCAAAGATTGCAAAGGGAAAAATCCAGCTGTGTGATCAGAATTAGGAGTGATCATGGAAAAGAATTTGAGAATCAAAAGTTCTTAGATTTCTGTTCTTCAGAAGGAATTAATCATGAGTATTCTTCACCTATCACTCCTCAACAGAATGGGATTGTTGAAAGGAAGAATAGAACCATTCAAGAATCAGCAAGAGCTATGATTCATGCTAAAAAGTTGCCTCTATACTTTTGGGCTGAAGCTATGAACACTGCCTGTTACATCCATAACAGAGTTACTTTAAGGAAAGGAACTTTGTCCACAATATATGAAGTATGGAAGGGCAGAAAACCCACAGTTAAGTACTTTCATGTTTTTGGAAGTATCTGTTATATTCTGGCAGATAGGGAGCAAAGAAGAAAAATGGATCCTAAAAGTGATGAAGGGATTTTCCTTGGATACTCCATAAACAGCAGAGCATATAGAGTATTTAATTCTAGAACCAAGGTTATCATGGAATCCATAAATGTGATAATTGATGATGCTCCTACAGATGTCCCAGAAGATGTTGGAACATCTGTTGATATCAAGATTGAAGCTGAAGAAAAGAATGATCAATATAACTTCACTCAAATTGATACAAGGACAGAAGAATCAAGTAAACCTCCTTCCATCAGAATACAAAAAGATCATCCCAAAGATTTGATAATTGGTGATCCCAACAGAGGTGTGAGTACTAGATCAAGAGAAGTGATTTCAGGTTCTTGTTTTGTCTCCAAAATAGAACCTAAAAATATCAAGGAAGCTCTCACTGATGAATACTGGATTTGTGCTATGCAAGAGGAATTAGGTCAATTCACAAGGAATGAAGTGTGGAATCTTGTTCCTAGACCTGATGATATAAATGTAATTGGAACAAAATGGGTGTATAAGAACAAGTCAAATGAACAAGGAGTTGTTACAAAGAACAAAGCTAGACTTGTAGCTCAAGGATACACTCAAATTGAAGGGGTGGACTTTGATGAAACCTTTGCACCAGTAGCAAGGCTTGAATCAATCAGACTATTGTTGGGAATTGCTTGTATCTTGAAGTTCAAGCTATTTCAAATGGATGTGAAAAGTGCCTTTTTAAA